>CM042684.1:430397308-432897308 GCA_023614405.1 Avena insularis | reverse complement strand
ATAACCAACCCATGTCTGCCTTTCCAAATAAGCACATTGCACTTGTAGTGGTTTTCCTCGAAAAGTCCACAACATACAAGTCAATTTCGACGTACCCAATGAAAGCAATATTAAGAGTCTTGTTCCACAAGATAACCACAATATCATTATCAATAAATATGGCAAAACCCATCTTGCCAAGGGCACTGAATGAAAGTAAATTATAGCCAAGAGTCTCAACAAGCATGACATCCATGAGAGTAACATCATGTGCAACCACAACTTTGCCAAGACCCATTAAGTGAGATTTTGACTTATCGGCATATGTGATGGTTATATGATCTTGATTTGCCCTTATATCCATCATTATTGCCTTTCTTCTGGTCATATGACTTGTGCAACCACTATCGAGCACCCACTTTGACCCTCCGGAAGCATAGTTATACAAAAGATCAAGCTAGTTTTTAGGTACCCGTTTTTCAATGGGTCCTCTTTTGTTAGTGATAAGGGTATTTGGAACCCAAATAGACCAAGCAATATAACCATCAAATGGACCAACATATTGTGCATAAACATCACCGTAAGAATTACGCATTAAGACATAGTGAGGGTTAGCACTTCCCGCAAAGTCATCTTGTGACATAGTTTTGCCACTAGGGGTATTACTACCCATAATGTTCTTGTCTTTTGCTTATGCGGGCTTGGCCTTCTTCTTATTGTTGTTCTTCTTCTTGGCTTTGGATACATAGCTAAGACCTCTTTTCTCATTATTTGGCCTTTGCTTACTCAAAAGGTCATCAAGAGACTTGTTACCATTGGGGAAGTTCGCCTTTGCAAGATCCCATTCAACTTAACATTTTCTTCAAGGATGTTCATACTACTAGAGTGAATGGAAATACTAGGTGAAGCAACATTAGTCAATTGAGTTTGAAGTTGTTCACAAGTCTTTGTGAGAGTCACGAGATCAATTTCCAAGGCCTTGTGAGCCTTGTTAAGCTTCTCATAATCCTCGACAAGTTTGTCATAAACAACACCAAACTCAATCTTGTCCTTTTTAGCCTTTTTATACTTAGCAATGGCATGATACCGCTCTTTAATGAGTTTAGCTACTATCCGATCATTTTCCTCATCGAGGCCTTCAAGTTTTTCTTCAAGAGATTCCTTAGTCTCTTATTCTTCTTCTAGAGCATTAGTTAGAGCATCCATCTCAAGAAAATGCTCTCTCCCAAGTTTACATCTCTCATCAAGGAGCTCTTGTGTGTGAGAAAGTTGGTTCAAGAGATTTACAAAATGCTTCTTGTGCTCCCCTTACAAGTTAGTCATATAAGCATCGAAAGAAACTAATTACTCCTTCACCTCAAGAGTTATATCATCATTCAAATCATCATTGATAATAGGGGTGGAGATAGGGGATGATGATACCTTTGATGCTCTTGCCATAAGGCAAGTGATGTTCTTGTTGGAGATGTTCTCATTTGGGGAATCAAAGAGGGAGGAGGTGGATGTAGAGGTAGTGGCAACGACTGTAGGGTTCTTAGCATGGATAACAAAAAATCTACCGCAAGAACGAACAAAACCAAGATCCAATCTATGGAAAAGACAAGATCTAATCTACGAGATAGGTGCAACGAGATGATGAAAACTAACCCTTGAAGATCCAAAGCCTTAACGAGATCTAATCTCGTGGTTGATGTAGACGATCCTTCTGGCATTGAGATCCGGCAGAACTTCCACACTCGGTCACATGTATGGAGTCGATGAAGACCTTCCTCTCCCCGTTCCAGCAGGCAGCGGAGGTAGTAGATCCCCTCAGAATCCTAGCAACACGACGACATGGTGGTGGTGGAGGAGAATTCCTGCAGGGCTTCGCCTAAGCCGAGGCAGGAAGAAGGGAGGAGGAAGGAGAGGTGGCGGCTAGGGTTTGGGAGCGGGCAAGGGGGAGGCCACCCCTCCCCTCTATAGAGGGACGGTGCAGCTAGGGCTCCCCCCTTTGCCCTCCACCTCCTAGGACCAACGCATGGGGAGGGGGGAAGTTTCCTTCCCCCCAAGTCTTATCCCCTATTTTCTAGGGACTTGATCTTATCTCTATGGGGCTGGCCTGTTGGCCTTCTTGGTCCTGGTGCGGCTGGCTGATGTCTACGCACTTCTATTCTTGTAGACAGTTGTTGGGCCTCCAAGTGCAGAGGTTTGTAGAACATCAAAAAGTTTTCCCTTAAGTGGATCACCCAAGGTTTATCGAACTCAGGGATGAAGTGGTCAAAGGTATCCCTCTCAAGCAACCCTGCAATCAAGATACAAGAAGTCTGTTGTGTCCCCAACACACCGAATACACTTGTCAGGTGTATAGGTGCACTAGTTCGGCGAAGAGATAGTGAAATACAAGTGGTATAGATAATTATAAGTAGTAACGGTGCCAGAAAATAGCTTGATGGCGTGGAAGAGACTAAAGGAAAACTGAAATAAAGATGGAAGCAGGCAAACATGTAACAGATCTAGTTGCAAACGGTGTTCCAATGCTTAGAAACAAGGCCTAGGGATCATACTTTCACTAGTGAACACTCTCATATAAATATATTATCTTCATGATACTACTCTAAACTACTCTCCGGTTGGACACTCTAATCCATGGTAGGGCTATAACAGCACACCTCAAAGTCCGCTTTCCCCATCTAGATAACCCCACACTGTCACCTTGAGCTCTAGATGGTTCCAACAAACCACAATTTCATAGAGATATCCAACTCCAAATATAACTCATAACAAGTATTTGTAATCTCTAGCCTAAGTGCCACCATGGTGTGCACGCTGTCACTTTCACACACATGGGGAGGGCAGAGATCTATTAAAGCACTTGAGTAGCAAGGTAGATCTACTTGATTACAAAGCTCATGATCACAATATGATCATGCATAGAGAGAGACATGAACACATAGCTACCGGTAGAGCCCTTAGCCTCGAGAGAGAACTACTCCCTCCTAATCATGGGAATCAGCAACAATGATGAAGATGGTGGTGGAGATCGATGGAGATGGCTCCGGGGGAACTTCCCCGTCCCGGCAGAGTGCCGGAACAGAGACTTTCTGTCCCCCGAATCTCCTCTTTGGTGGTGGTGGCGCTGCGGAACTTTTCGTGGCTGGAGGCTTGACGATTTAGGGTTTTTGCATCGGGAGGATCTTATAGGCGAAGGGGCAAGGTCGGTGGCTGGCCAAGGGGCCCACACCATGCTCTGGCGCGGCCAAGGGGTACCCACGCCTATGGGTGGTTTGGCCGCCTTGTGGCCCCTCTCTGTCTCATCTTCTGGCTCTGTGAGTCTTCTGGTAAAATATCGACTTTGGCTTTTGTTCGGTCCAATTCAGAGAATATTCATTTTCTGACTTTCCTGGAACCAAAAATACCAGAAAACAAGCAACTGACACTGTGGCATCTTGTTAATAGGTTAGTCCAAGAAAGTGTATAAGAATACTCCAAAGAGTGGGCAAAACATAAGAAAGTAGATATAAACCAAGCATGGAACATCAAAAATTATAGATACATTTGCAACGTATCAACATCCCCAAGCTTAACTCCTGCTCGTCCTCGAGTAGGTAAGTGATAAAAATAAAGAATAATTTTTGAGGTGACATGCACCATCATAAACTTGATCAAAGTATTTGTAAAACATTGATAGCTGGGATCATAGTACTTCAACATAGCATGAAAGATAAAGTTCTAACGATAAGACATAGCAACTATGTTGTAACATGAAAGGATACAAACAAAAGATTCATGAATAACAATGCTTTGCAAGACGTTTGTTTGTTTCACATAAAGAAAACATAGTATAGTGGCATTCAGCTTGTCCCTCATAGAGTAGCAAACATAAATGCATAGGACACCTTCAAAGTTCATAAGAGTGACTAGATACAAGTAGTTTAAGAACAAGCAATATCAAGTTATGCATCAATCAACAAGTCTTGGGACAATGTACATAGAACAAAGAATGGCCACTATGCTCTCAAAGTAGGTGTATAAAGGTAGAAGGTGGAGACTCAACATAAAAGTAAAAGAAAGGCCTTCATAGAAGGCAGTAGAGATTCCAGTTTCATAAAGAGCTTCCAAAAATTATGGTACTTGTTAGCTTTCAGATCTCATTGCCCCTATCATAAGCATCTTTAGGTGATTAAGGTTAAAGTGACACAACCAAGAGGATATGCTTGACAAGTTATAAGCTAAAATCTCATGCCCCTTACTTATGAAGACTGAACCTCATGCTACTCAACTTTAGTCACAAGTAAGCTCTTGTCATTGTAAGTACATATGTATCATAGAGAACCTCCAACAGGGTACCCTTGCACATGATACAGAAGCTATCCCATAATCAAAATGACAAGGCAAGCAGACAATGAGCATCTCAGCAATCTTTTTATTTGCTATTTGCATAGGTTTTTATTGAGGATGCTTCATAGAGTGCTCATTATGGTTATGCTGCAAGTTTCCACCATGATTAGGCATGGCTTAGGCTAGCGGACCAGGCGTTTCTCTAACACAAATACAAACTACACGATCTTACAAGTTCCCCTTTTATTTCACACCACCGAGATCCATAAGCAAAAGAACATGATATCAACTAGGTACAATGTACAAGTGCAATGTTGAAAGCGTTCCCCATGATACATGGTTCTGCTAACTTCAACTTATAAAGAGCAAGAATATATGCAACAAAGATGGATGCAATGGTTCAAGATTATTAGATGCAAGAAAGTAAAGTGTGCCATCAAGTTCGTGAGAGCTTTAATCACTAGTTTTCACATAACAAGTTTAATTCGGAAGGTAGATAAAAGCATGAATATACTTGGAATAGCAAATGCTAATAGGTAGGTATGGTGGACTCTTTGGATAACTTGGTTTTAGGAGTTGGATGTATGAGTGGAACTCATACTTGGTTATGGAGGCTAGCAAAAGACTGGGAGTGACCAACTAAGAGAGCAATAATGGCCATAATCATGCAGAGCGACAAAACATCATTAATCAAATCATAAAGTGATATTACAAGTCGAAAACTAAAGGATCATCAAGGCTATGGTGACTTTGGATAGTCATAACATGGTGTGAGCATGCGCCAAGTCAACCCAAATAAAGCATCAAAGGAGAATACCACAATACTATGCTTTAATATGCTAAAACAACGCATGATTCTTCAAAGTCACATTAAGCAATCTCAATTGTTTATAACATGTCATGCTACAACAAACATCACTAAGCATAAAGGCAAAACAATATCAAGCATGGCATGACAAAGCATAGGCCAGAGTCAAAAACAAGCCCCTTTTACCACTTAAGCATGAACTTTTCCTACTCTTTTCCAATCCAAACCAAACTATTTGAAAACCAATGCATGAAAGAGGGGGTCCAACCAATTTATTCAGCAAACTAAGCAAACCAAGCAAACCAAAACCAAAATGAAAATTAAAAAGAAGACGCTCCAAGAACAAGACAACTGTGCATGAAACAATAAAAATGAAGTGTTTGGAAGAAACCTAGGATTTTTATTGATGAAGAAGGGGATGCCTTGGGCATCCCCAAGCTTTGATGCTTGTACTTCTTGGATATATCTTGTGGTGCCACGCGTGGCATCCCCAATATTGAGCTTTAGTCCATCCTTCATCTCAAGATAATAAGTCTTTGGGTTCTCTCATTACTTATTAGCAACATTAGTGCACTCAAGATAATAAGTCTTTGGGTTCAGTTTAAACACCAATAAAACTTCCATTAAAACACAAGCTACTGTAGCACTTCCCTCAAAAAGCTCAATTCCCCAAAAGAACTCAAAAAGGAACCAACAAGAAGCGAATGCAAATAATGGCAGAAATCTGTCAAAACAGACCAGCAGGTAAAAACCAATTTTTTCAAAGACCTTCTGTTGCTCAAATCAAAAAGTGTTGAACTAACGAAAGTTAGATAACAACCTGGGGCAGAAGCACAATAATTCACGTCTAAAAACGACTTACAGAGATTTTACACGATTTTTTCGGTGAAGCACAGAAATTTATTTTGGGACAACAACTTTCCCAATCATTACTTCTCTCTCATTAGAAGTTACTCTTGGCACAAAAAGAAAATAAAAAGGATAAGAAGCGGTTATTACTGAAGTAATAACTTCCAAGACTCATCTAAAACTTTTGGGTTATATCCCAATAAATACTTTTCTTTAACGCCTTTAAGTTAGGCATAAGAAGCAAGAAAAAGAATCAAGTGTTCTCAAATGAAGAAGCATTAAGAGCAAATTTTGTTTTCATAGGAGAGGCAAAAGAAATCTTCTTTATCTTCTTAGGGAAGTGTTCTATACCTTTCTTGAGTGGGAGTTGATATTTAATGGTGCCTTCTTTCATATCAATAATGGCACCAACAGTTCTAAGAAAAGGTCTTCCCAAAGTAATAGGACAAGACGCATTGCATTCAACATCCTAAACATAGAAATCAACGGGGACATAGGCATTGTTAACCATAATAAGAACATCATTAATAATCCCCATGAGTTTGTTTTTAGCATTATCATCGAGTGGGACATTCAAATAACAATCTTCAAGTGGTGGCAAATCAAGCATATCATAAATCTTTCTAGGCATAATGGAAACACTACTATCAAGATCACATAAAGCTTTAAAATCAAAATCATTCACTTTCATATTGATGATGGGTTCCCAACCATCTTATTGTTTTATAGGAATAGAAGCTTTATGTTTCATATTTTGTTCTTTAATCTTTATGAGAGCATCAGTAATGTGTTTTGTAAAGGACATATTCATAGCACTAACATTAGGACTTTTAGCAAGCTTTTGTAGGAACTTAATAACTTCAAAAATATTGCAACCAGCAAGATCAAAATCATAATTATCATCTAAGGTAGTAGAGCTATTACTAGCCTCAACACTAGTGGTAGTCATAGTAGAAACACTAATGTTTCTACCAATTTCATCTTCTCTTTCCCACTTAGCATGCAATTCAGCTAATTGTCTAACATTTTCATCAATTCTAACTTGTATGGCATTAGTGGCCGCAAAGGGATTATCATTAGTTTCAGGTTTAGCAGCCATTTTATTCAAAGAAGATTGAGCTTCAGCCAAAGATGCTATATTTCTTTCAGCATTAGAAAGTTTTTCCTCAATAGTTTTATTGAAAACGGTTTGTTTACTAATAAAGTCTTTAAGCATAACTTCAAGTTCAGAGGAAGCACTCCTATTATTGTTGTAGGAATTTCCATAAGCATTACCATTGTTGGGAGGATATGGCTTATAATTGCTGTTACCATAAGCGTTATTGCCAAAATTATTATTCCTTATAAAGTTCACATCAACTTGCTCTTCTTGAGCAACCAAAGAGGCTAAAGGAACATTATTTGGATCAATATGGGCTTTCCCATTAACAAGCATAGACATAATAACATCAATTTTATCACTCAAGGAGGAGGTTTCTTCAACAGAATTTACCTTCTTACCTTGTGGAGCTCTCTCAGTATGCCATTCGGAATAGTTAACCATCATATTATCCATAAGCTTTGTGGCAGCACCCAAAGTAATGGTCATAAAGGTACCTCTAGCAACAGAATCCAATAGATTTCTTGAAGAATAGTTCAATCCTGCATAAAAGGTTTGGATAATCATCCAAGTAGTCAGTCCATGAGTGGGACAATTCTTTACCAAAGATTTCATTCTTTCCCAAGCTTGAGCAACATGTTCATTATCAGATTTTTTAAACTTCATTATTTCACTTCACATAGATATAATCTTAGTAGGAGGATAGTATTTTCCAATGAAAGCATATTTGCATTTAGTCCAAGAGTCCATACTATTCCTAGTTAAGGAATTCAACCATTCTTTGGCTTTTCCTCTCAAAGAGAAAGGAAACAATCTAAGCTTAATAATATCTCCATCTATATCTCTATGCTTTTGCATCGCACAAAGTTCAACAAAGTTATTTAGATGGGCTGTAGCATCTTCATTACCAATACCAGAAAATTGTTCTCTCATAACAAGATTGAGCAAAGCAGGTTTTATCTCAAAGAAAGTAGCTTCAGGAACAGGTGGAGCAATGGGTGTGCTCATAAAATCATTGTTGTTGGTGCTAGTGAAGTCACACAACTTAGTGTTTTCAAGAGTAGTCATTTTTGTGTGTTTTTAATAAAGAAAGCAAACTAGTAAGACTATTTTTTGTGTGTTTTTGATAAAGAAACAAGCAAAACAAAAGCAACAAAGTAAAGAGATTGGTTATGAGGGACTCCCCTTGTGAAGATGTCCTTGACTCCCCGGCAACATCGCCAGAAAATCACTTGCTGACTCGTGTAATAACGAGCTCGTTGGGGAACTCCAAGAGGAAGGTATGATGAGCACAATAGTAAGTTTCCCTCAGTTATGAAACCAAGGTTATCAATCCAGTAGGAGCAAGGAAACACCTCAAAGGTGTTGCTAGCTGGACTTTGGCGAGGACTCACGGTGTCAAGAATAACGTGGAGACCTGCACAACCACAGAACTCTGTCCCCAACTTACGATGAGGTTGTCAATGTCACCGGTTTTGCTAAAAGCAAAGGATTAAATGTATCGAGTGGAAGAAAGTAATAGTTTGCAGAAAGTAAACACAAAGCAGTAAACAATTGATTGTAGATTGATGGTAAAAGAAAGGACCGGGGTCCATAGTTCACTAGTGGTGGCTTTCCTTAAGATAGATGACATGTTGGGTGAACAAATTACAGCGGGGCAATTGACAAACATTGAGAAAGCATACAAGCATATACTACTCATCTTGACTCCTTTGAGACTTGATTGGGCATTACAACATTATACATAGACCGTAATCCAACTGCATCTATGACTAATAATCCACCTTCAGGTTATCATCCGAACCCCCTCCAGTGTTAAGTTGCAAGCAACGGATAATTGCATTACGCATTGCGTGTAAAGTAAACAATAGGATTGTTCTATGAACAAAAGATTGTTGTTTTCTCCCTAGTAGCAACAACACATCTAGTACCTTAGAGATTTCTGTCACTTCCCCAGATTACTAGAGGCATGAACCCACTATCAAGCATAAATACAAACTCTTGGAGTTGCTAGCATCTACTTGGCCAAGATAGCTACTAACAACGGAAAGCATGCAAGATCACAAATAACAAAGACATGATAGAATCAATAATCAATCTGAAATAGCATCTCAATATCCATCGGATCCCTACAAACACAACATGTAGGAATTACAAATAGATGATCTTGATCATGAACGGAGCTCACAAGATCTAAACATGATAGCACAAAGGAGAAGAACCAGCCATCTAGCTACTACATGGACCCGTAGTCTAGAATGAACTACTCACGCATCACACCGGAGGCTTGCATGATGATGAAGAAGGCCTCCAGGGTGAATTCCCCTCTCTGGCAGGGTGCCGGGAAGAGCTTCAGATCCCTCCCTATCTAGGGATGGAGATGATGGCGGTTATAGACTCTTTCGTGGAATTTTGATTGGGTACTTAGGGTTTCTGTATCGGAGGCAATATATAGGCAAAAGGAGAGGCCGAGGGGGTGCCTGGGGCGGCCAGATCACCCCTGGCATGGGCCAGGCCTGGCCACGCGGCCAGGTGGTGTGGCCGGGCCCCAGCCCCTCTCCGTCTCGTATTCTGGCTCCTGGTGTTCCTCGGTGAAAAACCGACTTTGGCTTTTGTCCCGTCCAATTCCGAGAATATTCATTTTCTGACTTTGCTGGAACCAAAAACAACATAAAATAGGCAGCTTGCACTATGGCTCTTGTTAATAGGTTAGTCCAAGAAATCATATGAAAAGTACTCTAAAGTGTGGACAAAACATAAGAAAGTAGATAAAACCAAGCATGGAACATCAAAAATTATGGACACGTTAGCAACGTATCATGGATTTGAGTCTTAGATACATGTCTTCATGATCCTCACCATCCTTCATAAAGAAACCTTCAGCTTCATTGCTCAAGGCATCATATCTATTTCTTCTCATGCTCTCATTTCCAACAAACAAGTCAATGAGAGCATCCCAAGCTTCCTTGGCGGTATTGTAGTGGTCAATGTGGGGAAAGTCCTTTTGTCCCACCCCAAGTTGAATCATGTGCAAGATGGTGGCATTGAGTTGACTATTAACCACTTCTCTTCTTGTCAAGTTGGTAGGATCCTCAATTTTGAGTCCTTCAATGATGTTCCACAAGTCAATGCAAGAGCTGTGCACATGAGATTTCATCAGAACTTGCCATTGAGCAAAAGTATGTGCGGCTAACTTAGGTGGGTCACCTCTATTATTTATATGGGGATGAGGGATCGGAGGATCGGGAGAGTACCATCCGGGAACAACATGGTGCTCTTCCTTCCCATCACCCTTTTTGGTGGTGGAGTTAGTGGAATTATGTTCATCCCCCTCTACTTCACCCATTGGCTTAGCCGGAGCGTTTGCCTTAGGTTAGGAGGTGTTTCCTCTTGAGAGGGAGGTGGTGGGGCTGACTTTTCCTTAACAAGTTGCTCAACAAGTTGGCGCAATGATTGGATTTCATTTCATAAGGTAGAGCTTAAGCTTGCTTCCAACTTCTTGATATCTACCATGGTCACCGAAGTGCTAGCCTCACCCTCTCCACCATCATCTGGGTTGCCCATATTCTCTTAGGCGGTTAAACCCGAATAAAGAGCCAAGGCTCTGATACCAATTGAAAGGATCATATGGGCACCTAGAGGGGGTGGTGGATAGGTGCTACTTCAAATTTTACTCTTTTTCAAATTAGGGTTTGACACAAAGGTAAATTCTTTAGATATGCAACTAAGGTGAATTTACCTATATGTCTCACTAGCACAACTAACTAAGCAAGAACAAGATACAAGTAAGGTGCGGTAAAGGATATAAGTAATCAAAATGAAGCACGCGGATACACAAGGATTATTTCCCGCAGTTCCTTCCTTTTGAGGGGAGGTACGTCTGCGTTTGGAGAGGGGGTGGTATCAAACCACCAATGTCACGAAAGGCCTCCCTTGTTCTCCAGTGAACCTCACCCTAATGGGACCGATTCATGCTTCCACTATATTGGCAACCTTCAAGGTGGTAGCCGGCACCCTTATGATACCTTCGATCTGGATTACGGATGTAGTGTAGCTTATTTTTCCCTAGTAGACCTAGGTTATCGAATCCTCGGGAAGCGAATGCATAGTGAAGTTACTTTAATGGACCTTCGGGAGTTTTTAGAATTTCTTTTGTGTTTTTACCGGACCAATAGCTTGCGTCTTTTTGTTGTTGTCGATGATGGAGAGAGAGGGCCTAGGGTGTTTGGTTTCACCTGTAGCTGTGCAAAACATCTCATGGGAATAAAAGATAGAAATAAAGTATGCCTGTACTTGTTAGAGCAAGATAAATTATATGTGGGTAGTGCATCCATAATTGCTATTGCCTCCGCAACCGCTTATAGCAATAACCTACTAGTCTCAGCCATAGAAGAAAGAGAACAAATGATGTGCATAGTGATGTCACCGTTAATCCCAAGTAAATCCCTCACATACAGCCGTACTACCCCTTTTCTGTCACTAGGGTTCCCAACCTGCAAATGAGTCATTACTCATACTCCCTATACCTGGATCAACCCTTGGGGTCTTGGGTACCTGACAAGTCCTTGGATTGAGTCAAGAGAGGATACAATAATCATCATGTCATACAAACTAATACATGATCCCATCTATGATAAATAACATGCACAATTGCTACATGGCTAGGCCAAAGCCCTTAGCCCAAGGAGAATTACTCACACATAGAGATGAGATCAACAATCACAAACATTGTAATGAAAATCATAAGATTCATAGCAATAGTCTTACAATGTCGCCCATCGAAGAAGAGATCTACTATTACAAGTGGTGGAATATGGCTATGGAGATGGAGAAGGGTTTTGAGATCTGGAGGCGGCTGGAGATCTGTGGCAGAGACTTTTGGCGAGGTCTGGCTTGTTTTCTCGTTGCCCGAGGCTTCTTTATATAGGGGACCCTTCATGAAAGTTATTCTGTTTGACCTAATGGTGGCGGCGCCAACTATACGACCGGAGCTATATGGCCGGAATTTTTGCTCCGGCCGTATAGTTGGTCGTTAAAGCGTCTGCCTCCGTCTTACGGCTCCTGGTTTCTTCTGGTTGTTGGAAATCTTGTATCTTTCACTTTAATGTAGTGATTCCCTCCTTCAAACCACATTATCTGTGTAGGAAAAATATAAAGGAAATGATTGCATACCCCTCTGAATATTAGCATTAGTGGCAGGGTTTAGAGAGACATTTCATCAAAATTATGAATAATATGCAGTTTAAATGTGGATGTAGATGGCTATATTTTAGAGCAATCAACCTCCCCAAGCTTAAACTTGATCGTCCCCGAGCAAGAAAACCAAAAACCAAAAAGGAACTCGGCATTTAAACTGAAATAACGAGATGGTGATCTTACTCATGATTGGTAGACTCATGTTTCCTCCACTTCATAAATCTAAAAAACTTCAGCATAGATAGAGTAATGGCAAGAATATCATACGGGTTTCATGCATCGTTATAGTGCAGCAAAAATATTGTAAACATGGATGATTCAAATGAGTAAACTTTATTCCATGTCAAGTAATCAACTCATAGGCTTGCCTTTGAACAATAAAGTATAATCGTGTAAATTTAAGAGTGTGAGAGTTGCATGAAAAGCATATACACTAAAGTATCTCAATTCTCCCACATCAATATATCAAGGCTTTTCAAGCACTACTTTTCTATTCATTGTCCTTCAAGAATTTCAGTTTTTTAAGTAATTGAGAGCATGGCAAAGATTTCTATAAGTTTATCGGGCTGTGATGGACACTCGTGGAATCACTAAGGTTTTTGTTCCTTTTGCATAATGATTACTCATAATAGCCAGAGGAGTGATTCCGTCATGATTACAGCTACCCGGGAGTGCCAAGAATCTTACCCACTATAGCATTGCTGCTACAAGTGTTTAATCAACCCATTAGTCGAAATCTAGGAGTTTCCTCCATGAAGATCGTTCGTAGGTCAGTGGAGTTGTTGGCATCCCATGAAGTTTGACACGCATAAAGCTATATCATTCTTATGATTAACAAGTCAAACTTTGGCATGCTCACAAAAAATGCTAAACATTAATTCAATCGAACAAATCCTTTTAAAGAGAGATATAAAGTCAATCAATATTTTCAGTGGTGTTGAGTGTCTCTAAAAATAAACCTTCAAGACTAAGCACTACAACACCCAAGCCTTCAATTGTGAGACTTTTTCTTATTACAATTGTTTTAGCAATTTTAGGCAATACTTGGTTAATTACGAGAGCTGGAACAAAATGTACCCAATTAAATACCCATGCAAACAAAAAATCTTACTACGATACAAAGACTCACTCCACCAATATAATATCTCAACATTTACTACTAACTAGCATGGGTTTCTCAAACTTCAAAAGTGGGGAGTCATAAGGCATACCTCTCATGTTTGGTTCCAATTCTCTCTTCCTTTTTTATTTGTTTCTTGGAAACTCGAAGTCGATCACTCTTCTGCAAACATATGCAGACCTCGAGGCGGAAAGAAAAGAAAGAGTGAAAATAAGGAAAAAGGGAGAAAACTTTTTGTGATTTTTATGAGAGGTAATTTAAAGAATAGAAAATTGGCGGCAAAGCTATGCTAGAAAATCTCGAAAGCAAATAAAGAACTTAGAAAATAAAGTGTTGGGGAACCAACATGAGTGCTTATAAACTCAAATAAAAACACAACCTCGAAATAAATAAAAGCAAATGAATGCCAAATAAAGATACACGAGGAAACTTCCCCAAGCTTAGGCTTTTGCAAGCCCTTCAAATCATTGTGGTGGCAGGAAAAAGTCATTACTCTAGTTTGCAAATTGAGTTGATAGGTTACTAGTTATTTCTCAGAGGTTCAAAGAGAGGCTATGCATCCTCTCCACAGTCCCTCCAAGTCCTTGGAAATCTTGGTATGTGGCGAACCAGGTTTGTGGCTGCTCCTCTTGGTAAGGAACTTATTGCTCCTCCTCTTCGTCCTCATCCTTCTCCAGAATCTTTTCCTCGAGTTGGTGTTGTTCAACCTACAAGTCATATAACAAACGTCCTCGATAGAGAAAATACCATTAGGCATAGGAGCGGGGTAGAGACGCCCAGCTCCAGCAATATGCAGATAATAAACACCACCTCTCCTAGTAAGCATTCCACATGCTCTCAATGTGGAGAAACCAACACGTGTCTCACCAAGTACGGGTTGCAACTCACCTAGGTTGATGTGTAGGGCAGTGGCAAGCACGGTGATGACGCCTCCTCCTGTAATTGGCCCTTGGCTTTGGGAGGCTTGGTGCTCCAGGTAGCGCACAAGGATGGCGCCCAAGTTGAGTGACAAGTTGAAGTTGATGTAAGTAGCCTTTGCGAGGACTAGGATGTCCTCCTCGTTGAGTCTCGTGAACTCATTACGTTCCTGCAAGGTGTTAGCAATAACATAGAACAAATAGCAAATTGCAGGATGTTGAATATTCTTCCCCTTGTTCACTCTAGTAGTGAAACTCATTCCATTATAGTATTGTTTAGGGGAAGGACTTAAGCTAGTAAAGGATGCACATAAAGCATGAACATCATTGTTTGGAAAATTAAATCATGCGCACCATTCATCTAATGTTAAGGTGTAGTTGTTGTTCATCAGACAGAAAGAAATAGTGTCCTCTCCTTGCCATTGTTTAATGGTGCTTTGCAACGAACTTAGGAATTCAATGGTTAAGCAGCGATAAGTAGGTACATCATTGTACACAAAGTTTTGTAGGCCATTTCTATTGCAAAGTAAATTAAAGTCATTAGAAATACCAAGTTGGTTCAATATAATGGGGCAAGCCCACTTGGTGGCCTTCACTTCACGGTTATTGATCCTGTTGAAGCAATAACGATGGGCCTCATCCCTGAACCGTATCCCCATGCATTCCTGTGCGGCAACCCGAGAAGCGGTAGAGGTGGCACGAGCATGAGTTTGGCTCCTTATGTTCATCATCTAAAACATTTAAGAAAGGCCAAAATAAAACTTTTTGATCCAACAACAGTAAGTATAATATATTCCTCATCAAAACACACTAAAGAATCTCCTCAAAATAATAATCTAGGCAAGAAAATCATGGAAATTGGTTCATAGTAGGTCTCACCCTATATTGATAATGACAATAGATCGAAGATGAATTTGCGAAAAGTAATTGGGGGATTGGAGGAGGAACATACTGTATATTACTTGTGTGCGAGGAAATAGAACGACATTGAGTGGATATGAAGATCTCTTGAGGTTTTGAGAGAGTTTAGAGGTAGAAGAAAGAAAAAGGATTGAAGTTTTGGAGTTGAAGGTACCTTCCCATGCGATTTTGTGGTCAGACGCAACTATACAGGCGGAACATGTGTGCCCCCCGTATAGTTGGCTTTCTGTCAAAATATTAGGGTTTCCTCCTGGCGGCGCAGCTATATGAATGCAACTATACGGCCGGAACAAAATGTTCCCGCCGTATAGTTGGTCGTCAAACTGTCTGTCCCTGTGAAAGGATATACAAAGGCATAGATATATATATACGGCCAGAACTATACGGCCGGAATTTTTATTCACGCCATATAGTTGGTCGTTAAACTCCCAGTACATGTGAACACACGGATTTTTAAGTCCAGATGCCTGTTATGCCGTACATCACAATCCAAGGATTACCATTTTTGTGAGACATAACAGAAGTGGTACCACAGTACATCATCCATTACAAACCATAATAAGGTTCTTACAAACACATGATCTCATGATCCGGTCTTTAATACAATCAAAGAAGCAGAAAGTAAATGTAGCGGGGCTTGATCTTCAGGGTCACAAGCAATGCTGGTGATGGGAGATGATCCTAGTTGTCATAGACCTCCTGCTATCCATCTTCCCGGTAATCCTCCTCATAGTCTGGCCATGGGAATAGCCAGGGACAAAGCCATGAGTACTCTTTAAGTACTCGCAAACTAACACTAGTATAAGTAAGGTCAAAGCTAATAGGAAACTTAATCTCTAGGTTGATTTTGCAAAAAGCCAGATTTATTTCATAAAGCTTCAAGGGTAAAGACCTAATTTAATTCTCTACATTACTTAAGTGGGAACTTAGATCTCATGTCCACAACTCTGTTGTGGTCAAGTCAAAGTCATCTTTCAAGTCACAAATCATTTTGAAAACATCTGACAACGGAACAGTATGGCCACTCCAACTATCCATAACCCCAGACATGGCTATTCGAATAGTTTGACACTCTATAGAGATTATACACTTTCACCACAAAATTAGATACATCCGTCAGGAATAACCCTAAATCATCATACTTGGTATGCGGATAATCAATCTTAACCTTTCAATTACACACCCTAGTATAGGCACCTCCCCTATGAGTTTGGCCTCCCAACAATGACCATCTGTCATCTTGTGTACTGCATAGGTGGACATTCATCACGAGGTAGCCTCAGCTCAACCTCTTCCGCAAGGGAACCCATACTAAGACATATAAACTTCTAGTCAAGCCCTACCCAACTTAGGTATTGGGGTTGTACGGTAAAATTGGAATGGTATCGCATCCAACCCAACCATCAGTTTTTATAAAGGGTTAAGGCTCATGCCTCAACATTTTCATCATCAACCATGGTGTTTATCAACACATGTCAAAACATTTCAATAGAATGAATCATCATTCCAAGGTTTTCATAATCATTTTCACCAAGTATTCCCATCTAAAGTAATCAAGTTTTAGCTTAGCACTAGCCACTAATATTGAGGTTATCACTATTGGGGGTGCTAGTAAGGTATAAGTATCCAAGACTAGTCCTATGATCTTGATAGGATCCAATCTAATTTCCACTAATCACAATTCATTACTAAGTAAGAAAATGGTAATAAAAGGGAAAGTAAAGCTTGGAGAAAAACTGGTAATGGTATAAGTAAAGTGACACAACCTAGTATGCCTAATGCATCTGGTATAAGGCTTGCATATATAGCATGCCTATCTCTAACTTGCACTAATAGCTTGCCTTGTTGGTTGCAGTCGTTGAAGTTCTCTTCTTCTTCCTCGAAGTACTCCTCTTCGTTAAATCCCGGGTTGGTACTAGCGTCTATAAACATATTCAATGTACACAATCACCAAACAACACTTTACTACTTCTATTTAGCACACAAGGGATCATACTAGAGGATCTAATATCATCTCAATCATTCCATGTTATAATGGCACATTTTTATTTCTCTTTAATGAGAAAAGTAATTTCTACTCATTGAAATTGTTTAAGATTTAATATTCTCCAACTAGAATATAGGTTCATATGTACCATGTCCTCACCATATATTCTCAAGCTTGGGAATGTGATTTAAAAGGGTGGTCATGCATTACAAGATTTAATATTACTATTTAATAAGATTTAACTGACTAGAAAAGCCTGTATAGCCTTCTTTTAATACTAGTCCAAGTTTAATATCTGTAAAACCAAATGTTTTTACATATTCAGGTAGAGCACGACAAATGTCATTTTTTATAGGTGGAATCATCTCAAAAGCATTTATAGTTTATTTTGGAAAAATGTTTGAAGTGTCAAAAGTCTCTGTCTTGTTATTTTTGGCATAGGTGATTTATAATTTCAATTGGTTTGAATCCAACGGGAGTGATTAGATAATTTCCATACCATTCCAACAAAATTGGAATTATGCAATTTAGTTTAGTGAATCTCTTTGAATTGATTTTTGAATCTACTGCCAGAATCTAGTTTTAACTAAAATGGAAAAATCCTATTTGAATGGGTGGGCTCTGCGCGGGAAACTAAATGGGCAGACCCAATTGCACAGCGCTGGCGCAGCTGGCTACTAACAGGTGGGTCCTACTCGTCAGTGACTTAACTAAGCCGAAACGGTAAGTTTCAATCTTAGTCCTATGATTAGAACACGATCTAACGTCTGACGTGCGTCGTCTACGTCAAACAGATCCGGCGAGAACTGAACCCTAACGCGGCGGTGGGGGTCGCGTGAGGCTCACCTGGGCTCCAGATAAGGTCGGCGATGGGGGCGAATGGGGCTGTCATCGATGGCGGTTCGAGGCACGGTCACGGCGGCTCCTGGGGTGGTTGCAATCAACGGGCTCCTTCCTCCTCTACAGTGGTGGACTCTAGCTAAATTCCGGTAGGCTGGTGCTCACCTTGCTCCGGGGAAGGGACGGTGAGGTTCTGTGGTGAGTGGGGAGTGGAATGGTTTGGAGATAGAGGTCTGAGGTGGCCTCTATTTATACACCCAGTGTGGCAGTTGGGCGGCATGGTCGGGCTACTCAGGCGACGCTGCTACAAGTTGCAATCATCACGGCGGAGGGCATGGGTCGAGGCGGCGAACTATGGCGGTCATCATGGAAGTGATTGCACGGCAAGGGGTGCTCTCCATTGGCCGGGATACGTCGGTGCTCTGGGCGGGTACGCATGTGTTCGTCACTTGGTACGGTGGTCATGGGGCGCGAGACGGTGAACGGTCATGTCTTGGAGCTTACTGGTGCTACAACGGACGCGGGTACAGGTGGAGAGAGTGAGGCGTGACGTGTGCGAGCGAGGCGGTTGCGGCGCTCCGTCATGCTCTCGGCATGGCCAAGGGTTAAATGGGCGCGGCTGATCTGGCTCCTTCTTGCCTCGCCGTTGGTCAAGGGCTGGTCAGGGGGTGGCGGTTGATGGGGTTCGTAGCAAGGAAAACAAAAATTTTCTATCGCATACAAACAAACAAGCCAAGATCTATCTACTAGATTGCAGCAACGAGTCGATAGAGGAACTCACCCTCGAAGATTCCAAAGCGGTTAACGAGAGCAGATTCTCGTGGGTGATGTAGTCGTACTCTTTCCGATCTCAAGATCGCGTAGACGATCCTTCCAGCGCCACGTTCCGGCAGCGCTCCCGCAGTCGGTCACACGTTCGGTACTCGACGAAGACCTTCCTCTCCCTTGTTCCAGCAGGCAGCGGAGGTTGTAGCACTCTCCTCGCGATTCCAAAGACAACGGGCGTGGTACCGGAAGTAGAGGAAATCTGCAGGCTTCGCCTTAAGCCGGTGCGAGTATGGTGGAGCTTATGAGAGAGGCTATTAGTGGTCTAGTAATTAGACACACCAATTAGAAGGCTCTAAATCAATTAGAAGGCTCTAAACCGCTGGCTAAAGCAATTAGAAGCTCTAAACCAAAACGGCTCTAAACCGGAGATTAGAGGTGGAACTTGTGTGTCCTTGGAGGGGAGGCCCTGCCCCTCCCTTTATAGGTGGGAGGGCCGGCGGCCAAGGGGAGGAGTCCCTCCCCAAGTCGGCCTTGGGAGGCGCGCCGGCCAAGGGGACTCCTCCCCCAAGTCGGCCTCCACCTCCTCCTCTTTTCCCACTTCCCAAAATTGCCGTTTGACTTTCAAACTAGCCGTTTGACTTTTCAATTTAGGATTTAAATAAACCCTTTATTTTGGACAGCAAGAACACCTAGTACATGATGCAATCATTCCAACTTACAATGACACATTCATGTACCCTTCCCCCTCCGAGTCTTGGGACATTCCGGACCTTCTAGAATGTTCCGATGAAAACACGGAACCATTCCCCAACTCGAAACGGGACTTTCCTTATATGAATCTTATTCTCCGGACCATTCCGGATCACCTCGTGATATCCGGATCCCATCGAGACTCGAACAACATTCGGTCTCTTTCTCATAATACCATAACTACTCAAACAACGTCGAATCCTTAAGTGTGTCTCCCTACGGTTCGTGAATTATGCGGACATGATCGAGACACTTCTCCGAACAATAACCAATAGAGGAATCTGGAAATTCATATGGCTCCCACATATTTCTACGATTACTTTGCGATCGAATGAACCACTTACATACGATACCAATTTCCCTTTGTCTCACGATATGTTACTTATCCGAGGTTTATGATCGTCGGTATCTCTGCATACCTAGTTCAACCTCGTTACTGATAAGTACTCTTTTCTCGTTCCTGTGATATGTGATCCTTGTGACCCAGTCACATGCTTGCAAGCTAATTGGATGACATTTCACCGAGAGGGCCCAGAGAATATCTATCCGTCATATGGATGGACAAATCCCACTCTTGATCCATGTGTTTCAACCAATACTTTCCGAACACTCAATACCACCTTTATAGCCACCCTGTTACGGTGTGGTGTTTGATGACATCAAAGCATCCATCCAGTAAAGGTGATATGCATGATCTCATGGTCGAAGGAATTAGGGTACTATGTATCGAAAGCATATAGCAATTGAACTATTGAAATGACTTGATCTTTATGCTACTTATCTATAGGAGTATGTCCACCATATCATTCTCCTAACGATATGATCTTGTTGTTTGATAACATCTCAATGTTCGTGATAGGAAACCACAATCATCAATCAACCAACAAGCTAGTGAAGTATAGAGGCTATACTAGGGACTTCAAATTAAGTTTACAAATCACACAAGTATTAATGGTTTCCTTGTTAATACTATTATAGCATGAATGTAAACATTTATCATAAACACAAAGATATAATAATAACTACATTTATTATTGCCTCTAGGGCATATCTCCATGATCCCACTTGCACTAGAGTCATCTAATCTAGATTACATGGTAATATACCGAACACCCATGGCAGTTTGGTGTTGGTCATGTTTTGCCCTCGGAGAGGTTTAGTCAACGGATCCGCCACATTCAGATCTGTGTACTTTGCAAATCTTTATATCCCCATCCTGGATATGTTCTCGAATAGCGTGGAAACGCAGCTTGATATGCTTCAGCTTGTGTGACCTTGGTTCTTGCGCATTGGCTATGGCGCCCATGTTATCACAGAGATAGACATTGGGTCCAGCGTACTTGGAACCACACCCAGCTACGTAATGAACTCTTTCATCCATATCGCTTCTTGTGAAGCCTCCGGAAGCAGCCATGTATTCCGATTCAGTTGAAGATCTCGCCACAACGCTTTGCTTTGCACTCCTCCATTAACGCTGCACCATTCAAAATAAATACTTATCCAGATTGTGATTTAGAATCATCCGGATCGGTGTTCCAACTAGCATCGGTGTAACCATTAACAACGAGCTGTTCATCACCTCCATAAGAAAGAACCATATCCTTAGTTCTTCTCAAGTACTTAAGGATGTTTTGATCATTGTCCAATGATCCACTCCTGGATCACTTTGATATCTGCTAGTTAGACTAACAACATATGCGATGTCGGGTCTAGTACATAGCATGGCATACATTAGAGATCCTATGGCTGAGGCATAGGGAGTCTTACTCATCCTTTCTCTATCTTCCGCCGATGTCGGACTTTGAGTTTTACTCAAGGTCGTATTGGGCAACATGGGCAAGAACCCTTTCTTGCTATCTTCCATTCCAAACCTCTTTAGAACTTTGTCCAAATATGTACTTTGTGACAATGATATTTGGCGTTTCGATCTATCTCTATAAATCTTTATGCCTAATATGTAAGCTGCTTCGCCAAGATCCTTCATTGAAAAACTATTATTCAAATACTCTTTGACACTATTAAGAAGGTCTACATCATTCCCAATCAACAATATGTCATCCACATATAGTATTAAGAATGCTACAGAGCTCCCACTCACTTTCTTGTAAATACAAGCTTCTCCATAAGTTTGTATAAAACCAAAACTTTTGATTACCTTATCAAAACGTTGATTCCAACGTCGGGATGCTTGCTTCAATCCATAGATGGACCGTTGAAGCTTGCATACCTTGTTAGCATCTTTAGGATCGACAAAACCTTTGGGTTGCATCATATACAACTCTTCATCAATGTCTCCATTGAGGAATGCTGTTTTGACATCCATCTGCCATATCTCATAATCATAATATGCAGCGATTGCTAACATAATCCTCACGTAATTTAGCTTCGCCACCGGTGAGAAAGTCTCATCGTAGTCAACTTCTTGAATTTGTGAAACCCTTTTGCGACAAGTCGAGCTTTATAAACGATAACATTACCATCAGCATCTGTTTTCTTCTTGAAAATCCATTTGTTCTCGGACCTTCCGCCATCCCGGTAAGTCCACCAAAGTCCATACTTGGTTTTCGTACATGGATCCAATCTCGGATTTCATGGCTTCTTGCCATTTATTGGAATCTGGGCTCATCATCGCTTCCTCATATGTCTCGGGGTCATCGGTGTTGTCCACCAACATGACATTCATAACGGAATCATACCAATCTAGAGTGGTACGATTTCTCGTTGACCTCCGATGCTCTGTAGCAACTTCAACCGAAGTTTCATGATCACCATCATTAGCTTCCTCTCTTATTGGTGCAGGCACCAGGAACTTCTTCCGTCTGCGCTACTCGCATTTCGAGAGAAGGTTCGACAACCTCGTCGAGTTCTACTTTCCTTCCAGTCACTTCTTTCGAGAGAAATTCCTTCTCTAGAAAGGATCCATTCTTAACAACGAAGATTTTGCCTTGGATCTATGATAGAAGGTATACCCAATAGTTTCCTTGGGTATCCTATGAAGACGCATTTTTCCGCTTTGGGTTCAAGCTTGTCCGCTGTAACTTCTTTACATAGGCTTCGCATCCCCAAACTTTAAGGAATGACAATTTAGGTTTCTTCCCAAACCATAATTCATACGGTGTCGTTTCAACAGTTTAGACGTTGCCCTATTTAAAGTGAATCGGCTGTTTCTAATGCATAACCCCAAAAAGATAGCGGTAAATATGTAAGTGACATCATAGAACTAACCATATCTAAGAGAGTTCGATTCTGACGTTCGGACACACCATTCTGTGGTGTTCCGGCGGTGTCAATCGCGAAAGTATTCCACATTTCTTCAAATGCTCGCCAAACTCGTAACTTAGATATTCACCTCCACAATCAGAACGTAGAAATTTAATCTTCTTGTTACGTTGATTCTCTACCTCACTTTGAAACTCCTTAAACTTCTCGAAAGTTTCGGACTTATGTTTCATGAAATAGATATACCCATATCTACTCAAATCATCCGTGAAGGTAAGAACAAAACGATAACCATCAGCGATGCTACACTCATTGGACCACACATCGGTATGTATGATTTCCAATAAGTCGTAGCTCGCTCCATCATACCGAAAATGTAGTCTTAGTCATTTTACCCATCAGACATGCTTCGCATCTTTCAAGTGATTCAAAATCAAGTGATTCAAGAAGTCCATAGGAATGGAGTTTCTTCATACGCTTCACTCCAATGTGACCAAGACAGCAATTGCCACATATAGGTCGAATTATCGCTGATTTCAAACGTTTAGCCTCAATGTTGTTGATATGTGTATTTCCACTATCGAGATTCAATATGAATAGACCATCTATCAAAGGTGCATGTGCATAAAACATATTACTCATATAAATCGAACAACCATTATTCTCGGATTTAAACAAGTAACCGTCTCGCAATAAACAAGATCCCGATATAATGTTCATGCTTAACGCAGGCACCAAATAACAATTATTTAAGTATAAAACTAATCCCGATGGTAGATGAAGAGGTAGCGTGCCGACCGCGATCACATCAACCTTTGATCCGTTTCCTACGCGCATCGTCACCTCGTTCTTCACTAGCTTTCGTTTATTCTGCAGCTCCTGTTTCGAGTTACAAATATGAGCAACCGAACCAGTATCAAATACCCAGGCACTACTACGAATACTAGTGAGATACACATCAATAACATGTATATCAGATATACCTTTCTTCTTGATGTTGCCGTTCTTCAAATCCGCCAAGTACTTTGGGCAATTCCGCTTCGATGACCTTCTCCCTTGCGGTAAAAGCACTCGATGTCAGGCTTGGGTCCAGCCTTGGTCTTCTTCGGTATGGTAACTTTCTTACCACCCTTCTTGAAGTGTCCCTTACCTTAGACTTGCCTTTCTTGAATTTGGTGGTCTTATTGACCATCAACACTTGGTGCTCTTTCTTGATCTCCACTTCGCAGATTTTAACATAGCAAATAGTTCGGCAACTCTTTGTTCATGTTACGCATGTTGTAGTTCATCACAAAGTTCTTGTAACTTGGTGGTAGTGATTGGAGGATGCGGTAAACCCCCAAAGTATTAGGAATCACTATACCCAAACTTTGAAGTTTATTTGCGTGCCTGGACATCTTAAGCACATGCTCACTTGTGAGCTACCCTCTTCCATCTTGCAGTTAAAGAACTTTTCGAAGCTTCATAACTTTCAATTGCCGCATGAGTCTCAAAGATTAATTTGAGATCCTCGACAATATCATATGGATCGACTCTTCAAACCTTTTACAAGCTCCGATTCTAAACCATACAAGATAGCACACTGAACTATGGAGTACTGATTCTTCCGAAGCGAGGTAAACATTCTTTACTTCATCGGTAGCATCACCGCAGTGGGTCACCTAGCGGTGCATCCAAAGACATAGGTCAAATTACCATTGTGAGGACAATCCTCAAATTGCGGAACCAATCCATGAAGTTGCTTCCATTGTTTTCAACTTTTCTTTCTCTAGGAGCATTAAAATTGATGGTAGGGCTGCCATTGATCTACAACATATTTGCAATAGTTTAGACTAAGTTTATGACAAATTGAGTTCAAATTAATTAATGAAATTAAACTAGGTGAACTCCTCAAAACAACATCCCTCACATTGTTTTAGTGATCACATGAACCAAATCCACTACATCAACACCGATCATCACGAGAGTTGATATAGTTTCAATGGCGAACAATCATCATGTTCATCATATCTACTATATGATTCATGCTTTACCTTTCGGCGATCCGTGTTCCTGAGGCCATGTGCGTACATGCTAGGCTCGTCAAGATCAAACCTTAGCTACCGCATAAGCAAAACTGGATTGCTTACGTTGTATTAAACAGCGGAATCAAAGACACCCGATCATCACGTGGTGCTTGAAGCAGCAAGCTTTGTAGCAGTGCATACTAAGGGTGAACACTTTAGAACTTGAAATTTATGTGCATGAGGATCATCTTATAATGCTACCGTTGCCTACTAAGCAATACAAGATGCATAAAGGATTAACATCACATGCAATTCATAATATGTGATATGATATGGCCTTTCTACTTTGTGCTTCCGATCTCCATCTTCAAGCACGAACATGATCTCCATCATCACCGGCATAGCATCAAGGTCAATGACGCTTCTTCATGGTTGTCGTCCACCAGCTTCAACTATTACAACTATTTTGAATAGACACGCAGGTCTTAACAGAAATTAAAGACAACCATATGGCTCCTGCCGGTTGCCAACTTACAATAAGGAACATTGCATACATCAAATATAATCACAATCATGGCCATATCACATCACTGCACACCCCTGCAAAACAAAGTTAGACGCCTCTACTTTCTTTGCATATTTTACGTGGTTTGGGGCTTTCAATAAGTGTCGTTCTAACTTACGAACAAGAACCACAACATTGATACTAGCATTGTTGATCACCCATTGTAAATTGGATCTTTACTATGCTAGGAGAAACAGGCACCCGCAAAGCCACTTATGCAATACAAGTTGCATGTCAAGCGTGGAGCAAGTCTCATGAACGATGTCATGTAAGGTTAGCGCGGGCCGCTTCATCCCAACATACCGCAAGATGCAAAGTACACAAAAAGCAATCTACAATAAAAGCATCAATGCCCACAATGACCATTGTGTTCTACTCGTGCAACAGATCTACATATAGACACGGCTCTGATACCACTGATGGGGTTCGTAGCAAGGAAAACAAAAATTTTCTATCGCATACAAACAAACAAGCCAAGATCTATCTACTAGATTGCAGCAACGAGTCGATAGAGGAACTCACCCTCGAAGATTCCAAAGCGGTTAACGAGAGCAGATTCTCGTGGGTGATGTAGTCGTACTCTTTCCGATCTCAAGATCGCGAGACGATCCTTCGGCGCCACGTTCCATCAGCGCTCCCATGATCGGTCACCGTTAAATTTTCGACGAAGACCTTCCTCTCCCTTGTTCCAAAGGCAGCGGAGGTTGTAGCACTCTCCTCGCGATTCGAAAGACAACTTGGCGTGGTACAGGAAGTAGAGGGAATCCCAGGCTTCGCCTTAAGCAGTGCGGTATGGTGGAGCTTATGAGAGAGGCTATTAGTGGTCTAGTAATTAGACACACCAATTAGAAGGCTCTAAATCAATTAGAAGGCTCTAAACCGCTGGCTAAAGCAATTAGAAGCTCTAAACCAAAACGGCTCTAAACCGGAGATTAGAGGTGGAACTTGTGTGTCCTTGGAGGGGAGGCCCTGCCCCTCCCTTTATAGGTGGGAGGGTCGTGCCAAGGGAGGAGTCCTCCCAAGTCGGCCTTGGAGGCGCCGCCAAGGGACTCCTCCCAAAGTCGGCCTCCACCTCCTCCTCTTTTCCACTTCCCAAAATTGCCGTTTGACTTTCAAACTAGCCGTTTGAATTTTCAATTTAGGATTTAAATAAACCCTTTATTTTGGACAGCAAGAACACCTAGTACATGATGCAATCATTCCAACTTACAATGACACATTCATGTACCCTTCCCCCTCCGGTCTGGGACATTCGGACCTTCTAGAATGTTACCGATGAAAACACGGAACCATTCCCCAACTCAAACGGACTTTCCTTATATGAATCTTATTCTCCGGACCATTCCGGATCACCTCGTGATATCCGGATCCCATCCGAGACTCAACAACATTCGGTCTCTTTCTCATAATACCATAACTACTCAAACAACGAATCCTTAAGTGTGTCTCCCTACGGTTCGTGAATTATGCGGACATGATCGAGACACTTCTCGAACAATAACCAATAGAGGAATCTGGAAATTCATATGGCTCCCACATATTTCTAGGATTACTTTGCGATCGAATGAACCACTTACATACGATACCAATTTCCCTTTGTCTCACGATATGTTACTTATCCGAGGTTTATGATCGTCGGTATCTCTGCATACCTAGTTCAACCTCGTTACTGATAAGTACTCTTTTCTCGTTCCCGTGATATGTGATCCCTTGTGACCCAGTCACATGCTTGCAAGCTAATTGGATGACATTTCACCGAGAGGGCCCAGAGAATATCTATCCGTCATATGGATGGACAAATCCC
The DNA here is from genome assembly GCA_023614405.1 of Avena insularis. NCBI lineage: Eukaryota > Viridiplantae > Streptophyta > Magnoliopsida > Poales > Poaceae > Avena > Avena insularis. Next base: position 432,870,163 of record CM042684.1, on the reverse strand, counting down.
ACTCTTGATCCATGTGTTTCAACCAATACTTTCCGAACACTCAATACCACCTTTATAGCCACCCTGTTACGGTGTGGTGTTTGATGACATCAAAGCATCCATCCAGTAAAGGTGATATGCATGATCTCATGGTCGAAGGAATTAGGTTACTATGTATCAGAAAGCATATAGCAATTGAACTATTGAAATGACTTGATCTTTATGCTACGCTTATCTATAGGAGTATGTCCACCATATCATTCTCCTAACGATATGATCTTGTTGTTTGATAACATCTCAATGTTCATGATAGGGAAACCACAATCATCAATCAACCAACAAGCTAGTGAAGTATAGAGGCTATACTAGGGACTTCAAATTAAGTTTACAAATCACACAAGTATTAATGGTTTCCTTGTTAATACTATTATAGCATGAATGTAAACATTTATCATAAACACAAAGATATAATAATAACTACATTTATTATTGCCTCTAGGGCATATCTCCAACAGCGGTGAGGTCACGCCTACCTCGTGGGGTCGTGGTAGAGGGCGGCGCGGCGCATAGCAACTGGCTCGTGCTCGACCGACATGGACGGCTTGGCATAGGTATGCCACTATTGTAACGGTGGGCAAAGTGTTGGGTCCGCAGCATAGAAAACAAAATTTTTCCTACGATGAGAACTACACGCCAAGATCTATCTACTAGGTACAAAGCAACGGGTGGACATACATCCATCGAGAACTTACCCTCGAAGACAACGAGTTTTGTTAACGAGTAGGAACTCGTGGTTGATGTAGTCATAAACTTGCCGATCTCAAGATCGTGATGAAGTCCAGCAGGTCCGGCTCCAACACGTCCATCAGATCCAGCTCCAGCACCACCAAGTCCAGCACCACAAAGCAGCGGTGCAAAGCAGCAGAAGCAGCAACTCCTTTCCAGATAAAGCCACCGGGAACATGTATCTCGCTAATTCGAGACCATGGGTAAATAATACTAGAGGGGGAGAGAGATCCTTCACAAGGAGGTGTGTGTAAGAAGGGGTGTGAGGGGGGCCTTTTATAGGAGGAGGGGAGGGTACCCCTCCCCATGGCCGGCGCCTCAAGGGGTGACCCTTCACCTCCTCATTCATGTGGTGGTAACTCCCTCCACATAAATTTGCCCCTTCACATTCTCTTTTAAAGTCTCCACTTTAAATGCATTAAATTTCTCCAAATTTAATGCTCTCTCATTTAATAAAACTCTTTTATTATTTTTATTCAGAATTTTGTTAATTACTTTAATTAACAAACATTCACATAAAATGTCCTAGGTAACCGTTCTATTAGAAGAACCTTGTTTTGTTTATTCAACTACCATACTTATCCGACTTTGGTTGTAAACATTTTACTTATGCATAGCATACCAAAATTTAAGAAAAGACAATTCGGGTTTTATCCCAAACCATAACTTATATGGTGTCATTTCAACGGATCATGATGGTGCTCTTTTCAGTGTAAAAGCGGTAGTCTCTAAAGCTTCAATCCTTAAAACATAATGGCAGTTTTATAAATGACACCTTTGATCTTATCTTGTCAAACATGGTTTGATTTCTTCTCTTGAATATGCCACACTCCTATGGTTTATTGGGAAACATAAATCATGGAACAATTCCTCAAGTCTTGGGTGTTTTTGCTAAACATGTAACTCAAATATCTTCCTTTATGATCGAATCATAAACTCTTTATTTTCTTGTTACAATGATTTTCCACTTCATCTTGAAAGTCTTTGAACAATTTTCAAATGTTTCATACTTCTTCCTTATTAAGTAAATATATAGATATATTCACTCAAATTTCTGGAGAAAGCATATGAAGCAAAAAGATCCATCGCATGTGACTACACATAATGGACTAAATACATCAACATGCATAATATCCAATAACTTAGTCATCCGTTCCTCTTTGGCCTATGGACGGAGTTTCAATTATCTCGAGGAAAGTTTCACAAGCGTTAATTGATCAAAATCAAAGACTCCAAAAATCCATCAACATGGAGTTTCTTCATGTTTTCTTTCCAATATAATTTAAACAGCGATGTCACTTCATAAGTGATCTTTCAATCATTTGTCTTGCGACATTTTAGCAATAGTGTTTATGGATGTGATTTCTCCTACTAGACTTGTAAAAGTTCATCCATCCATTATGGAATACGATAATTATTTGAACAACCATTGTTCTCATAATACCGGAACAAAATAACAGTTATTAAAACAAATCTTGAAGGCTAGGTTTGACGACAACGAAAAACACAATAACACTTTATTTGTTTTCGATGAACATCATCACTTATTCTCTTGCTAGTTACTTTGGCCATTGTAGTTCATGAATTGTGTTGTCCTGTATGACACTTCATACCAACCAATTCGGTATCCAATACCGGTATCCAATACCTCAGACCCACATTGTTTAACAAGCAAGGAATACAACCATAACATGTATATCTTCTATATACCTAAGTTGGACATATCCAACCTTTTCATTTCTGCCAAATATTTTATAGATTCTCTTTCAACAATTCCTTTTCTTTTAAAAGAATCTATCAACATCAATTATGGTGTCATTCACATGACACATAGTACAAATCGTATATAGTCAAACACTAATACCTTTGGACTTGCACTTTGAAGTGGATCACCATCATCAAATGTTTGGTATTCTTTCAAAAATCCATTCTTTAGTAATCTTTTAGTGTAGTAAACATTTTACTTACATCTTCTATTCATCCTTATCATGACAACTTTCATGATCAAGCTACTATAGCCTATAAGGAAGAATGACGAGTATAATTTCAGTTCCCAAAACCTTTTGGGAGATTCGGATGCCTAGCATCTCCATCCTTCACAAATTCTCATACAATATGAGAACATGTATTCTGCTAAATTATACTCTATCATAATGCAACCAAAAACATTGTTCAGCTATCACAATATCTTCCACACATGATGGTTTCTGAAACCATTATTTCAGCTCCTAGATAACCTCGATATTAAAACAAATTTTGAATATCAAGAATCATGGAGGCAAACATGATACTTTAGATACTAACATTGGAATTCTTACTCTTGATTTAATACTACTTATTAAACTTCATGGAGTAAATAGAGTTTGCTGAAAGTTTGCAATAGGACTTATAAACTTTAAATTGACATTCAAAACAATACGATACCAGTTCGTAAAGTAAATATCCAGAATTCTATAGTTCTATTATCTCAATTAAAACTAAGCATAAGGTAGTGAACAGATGCCAATGACTACAACAAATTATGCAAATTCACTTTGATTTAGTTTATGACAAATTTAGTTCGACTAATCCAAATTAGAAATGAACTCCCACTCAAAAACGACATCCCTCGTGCCTTTTTGGTGATTACATGAACCAAATCCACTACACCAAGTCTGATCATCACGTGAGTCAGTGTAGCTTCAAAGGCGAGCATCTATATGGGCATCATATCAACTATATGACTCATGCTTAACCTTTCGGTCCGTGTTCCGAGGCCATGTATGTGCATGCTAGGCTCGCCAAGTAAGAACCTTAGTACTCGCATGTGTAAAACTATCTTACACCCGTTGTATGAAAGCGTAGAGTCGAGTACACCCGATCATCACGTGATGTCTTGAAACACGATCCACAGAACGGTGCATACTCAAGGAAGAACACATTTTATCTTGATATCTAAATGAGGGATCATCTTACAATGCTACAGAAAGCGCTAAACTAGCAGTATAAGATGCTAACGTCTAATGTGTAAAGTGAGATGATATGGTCCATGCATTTGATCTCTATCATTTGCATCGTGGTATGATCTCTATCATTCCTTTGTGTGTAAGGCCAAGGTCTATGGAACTTACACGTTGAGTGTGTTGTAAGAGTTTCTTTCATACATCTGCTTGCAACAATACCATATCAAGACACTAGCCCAGCAACGATCTAAACTAGACGCCTCTAATTTATCAATTGCAAGTTTTACGTGGCTTAGGGCTTTCAGAGATAGAACCGTTCTTACCTACGAACATGAACCACAACAAGGATAACCAAGTTATTAGCAACTCACTGTAAATCAGATATTGACTATAGTAGGAGAGACAAACACCCGCCAGCCACTTATGCAAAACAAGTTGCATGTCAGTCGTGGAACCGGTCTCATGTACGATGACATGTAAGGTTGGTCCGGGCCGCTTCATCCCACTATGCCACCAATATCCAAAATACATAGAAGATGCAATAACATGATCATCATCGCCCACATATAAACATATGTGTACTACCTGCAAAAGCACCTACGCATAGATCGTGCTCGATACCCTTTGTTGGGTCCGCAGCATAGAAAACAAAAAATTTCCTATGATGAGAACTACACGCCAAGATCTATCTACTAGGTACAAAGCAACGGGTGGACATACATCCATCGAGAACTTACCCTCAAAGACAACGAGTTTTGTTAACGAGTAGGAACTCGTGGTTGATGTAGTCGTACACTTGCTGATCTCAAGATCGTGATGAAGTCCAGCAGGTCCGGCTCCAGCACGTCCATCAGATCCAGCTCCAGCACCACCAAGTCCAGCACCGCAAAGCAGCGGTGCATCCGTGATCGCACACACGTCCAGTACCCCGACAACCTCCGTCCCTCGCTCCAGCAAAGCAGCGCAAGAAGAAACTCCTTTCTAGATAAAGCCACCGGGAACATGTATCTTGCTAATCCGAGACCATGGGGAAATAATACTAGAGGGGGAGAGAGATCCTTCACAAGGAGGTGTGTGTAAGAAGGGGTGTGAGGGGGGCCTTTTATAGGAGGAGGGGAGGGTACCCCTCCCCATGGCCGGTGCCTCAAGGGGTGACCCTTCACCTCCTCATTCATGTGGTGGTAACTCCCTCCACATAAATTTGCCCCTTCACATTCTCTTTTAAAGTCTCCACTTTAAATGCATTAAATTTCTCCAAATTTAATGCTCTCTCATTTAATAAAACTCTTTTATTATTTTTATTCAGAATTTTGTTAATTACTTTAATTAACAAACATTCACATAAAACCCCCTGCAACATTTCAATATTACATGCAGAACCAATTTCAGCAATTTCACAAACAGTTTTGGTGTCTATTGAAATAATTCCAGCGCTTTCTTAAATCTTTATGAAACATATTTGCTCCAAATAGTGTGTATCCTTAAGTGTGTCACCCTATGGTTCGCGAATAATGCAGACATGATCGAGACCCTTCTCAGATCAATAATCAGAAGCGGGACCTGGAGATCCATACTGACTCCTACACATTCAACGATGACTTCTGTGATCGTGAGAACCTTTAACGCTAGTAACTAAATCCCTTTGTCTCGTGATATATTACATGTCCGAGATTCGATCATCGGTATCTCCATACCTAGTTTGATCTCATTCGACATGCACTTTTCTCGTTCCGTGATATAACATTCTAGTGATCACATCACTTGCTTGCAAGCTATCTTAATGTGATATCACCGAGAGGCCTAAGTATATCTATCCGTCATCGGGATTGACAAATTCCACTCTTGATCCATGAGCCTCAACATAACACCTTCGTAGCACTGAACCCATCTTTATAGTCACCCTGTTATGGTGTGACGTTTGAAGTTATCAAGATACTCTTCCGGTGTTAGCAATTAACATGATCTCATGGTCTAAGGATAAAGATTACTTCGTATGATGTTATAGCAATATAAACATAATGACTTGATCGTAATGCTATACTTCGGATGAATGTTCATCACATCATTCCACCAATGTTGTGACCTCGTTATTAACAACATCCAATGTCCATGATCAGGAAACCTTGATCATCTTGTTAATCAACGAGCTAGTCTATAAGAGAGGCATAACTAGGAACCCTTTTTGTTTATTAAACACACATGTATTGATGTTTCCGATCAATACAATTATAGCATGCAAAATAAACATTTATCATAAACATGTAATAAGATAATAACCACTTTATTATTGCCTCTCGGGCATATTCCCTTCACAAAGGGCTCTCCACTGCACGACAAAGTACCAGGGATGATCTAGGACAATTCAATGGGTTGATTGCAGTACATTTTGTGAGCAAATGACAATTCCAAATAGTGAATAGTTGGTGAGGTTGTACTATGCATGCCAAGTGTTCAACACAATGGCCGCATGAATTCATATTTCGAATTTTTGAAAGATATTTTGGTGAGTGATCTTGTTGTTTGCTTGGTAGACTATGGTTGTTGGGATTTGTCAAGTGGAATTGATTTGAGTGGATTTTGAGAAAGTGTGATCTATACATATGATCTTGATTCAATTTTTCAATGTCTCTCAAAGGGGTTTAAAAATAGTTTCTGCCTTTTTGTAAGGTTTGCTTGGATTCATCTTTATTTGGTTTAGCAAGGGGTGAAAAGATTGGGAAATGTTTCTGTTAGAAAAACTTTACTAGAAACACTCTGTTGGGGGGATACCCCCGGGTAGGGTCACGCTGGGGTATAATGGCCGAGTTAGCCGAGGTACGGAAAGGTCAAAGCAAGTGATGGCCGAGTCACCTCAAGGCAGGCCGAATCACGGAGTAACCCAGACCAGAGGATGTCCACATGATTGAGTCTCGACCGACTTATGTCGTATGTCGGTAAGATGTATCTAACTTGTATGCAGGTACAGGTGTGGCCGAATTAACCAGGCATGATCCGGGTTATATCAGGCTTGCAAGAGAAGGAAGGTATCTCGCTGGTCAAAAGGTGGCCACTGTGCGCAGAGCATGAGCGAAGCGGACAGAGGCCAGGACCACCGAGGCGTGGCCGACAAGGGTGACATCGCCTATGTCAGATGACGCTGGCGTCGTAGAGGCTCACGTAGCCTCTGCATGGCTGACGACAGGGAAAAGTGATCCGGTCGGACTACTATTTTGGGAATATGCCTCCACGTATGCCCTAATTGGAGACCTAGCCACCCCTATATAAGGAGGGCTATGGCTTCTGTAGAGGGGGTTGAGTTCTATTGGGTCATTGACTAGTTAATGGGCATTTGAGTAGAGAGTTCCTGAGGGCAAAGCGGTGGTGAGAGTAAGAGAGTTCCTTCTTCCTCCTCTCCCCAATACAGCTCAAGGAGAACTTGTAACTGATCTAGCTTGAATAATACAAAGCTTCTGTGTGTGGAATCACCACACTATCCCTCCCTGGATTCCTCTAGTGCATCATGTCCCCACCTTTAGCCTATCCATGGCATCTGCCGTGACACCACCACGACAGTTGGCGCCCATCGTGGGGCGAGCGGCGCTAGCAAGAGTGAAGATCCGGAAACCTCATCGGCACTAGAAAACACATAGTCTCCGGGCTCGTTCAGCGCTTTGGAGCGCTAGATTTCATCAGCGACAACGCTGGCTGCTTCGGCAAGCGACCCCTTTCGTGCAATAGCCTCTTCGTCAAGCTCGGCGCGCACAAGATCTACGTCGCTGTCGATGTGTCGTGCGTTCATCCGCGGCACGTCGTTGAGGGAGGCGAGCCACCCCTTAGCGCGGCTCGTGGGGCGCGTATCACTCGCTCCCCTGACCGCGCCGAGGTGATGATGATCCCGGCGCTTTATTTGGGCCTGAAGCGAGCAGGATCCGGCACCAGATCCGGAGGTAACACCAAAGGCACCGAGAAAGAGTAGAGGTCCTCCACTAGAGAGGCCAGAAAATGTGCTGCAGCAGGCGATAGATAGCCTAGAGAACCCCATAGCACCTGCAGTAGATCCGGCTCAGGCACATGCCGAGTTAGAGGAGACCAGACAGAAAATACTAGAGGGCGCAAAAAAGATAGCAGCGGCTCAACAGTCGTTGAACATGACATTGCATGAGTACGCAAAGGCAAATAAGGTAGATACTATAAAAGTGAAGGGGAGAAACCTCATCAGTGAAATGAACAAAGAGGGTGATACTAGAGTTGAGGAATCAGAGAACATTTTGTCCGTGGGGCTGCCGAAGTATAGTACCCCAGCAAAGAACCTCAGAGCCGCAGATGCAGCTGCGTCCGAGTTAGAGGGTTTGACGGGTGAAGCCCGGCAAAGGCAGCAGGATAGGGTCAATGAGTTAGTTCGGATCACGAACAAACAAAACGAAGAGTTACTTAGGGCTAATCCAGGAAGAGCTGGTGCCTCCAAAATCGTTCACTCGGCAGTAGGTAACCCGGAGAAATCTGCTGGAGTTGCATCGTCTCCTCATGGTGGCCCAAGAAGATAGGAGGTGGTAACCTCGGCAAGGAGAAACAAACAGATAGTCCCATATGACCCGGCAAGGGCAGGGAAAGGAAAAGAAGTGCAGAGAAATGAGGATCGGCGAAGTGTGAGCCAAGGTGAAGCTGGCCGAGGTAACCGCGACCAAGGCAATGCCGGTCAGGGAAACACTATCAACGGCAATGCCGGATAGCATAACTCGGCGGGTGAGGACAACCGTAGCAGCGGAATATACCACGGCAAGAGCCAAGTGCTGCAGAGAGCTGCTCCACAGGAGCATGATAGATACAATGATGGTGATTTGGAAATGATGAACGCAGGATACCCTAGGCCGGACTGTCACGTGATAGGGTCAAGGTTGGGAAGTAGGAACTTGATGCTTGACGACACCAGGTTAAAACTAGATCGGCTCTATAGGTCGGAGCAAATTGAGTGTCAAGGTCCTCCGGGTCTTGCGTGTTTTGGGCCCCGGATCATGAAGGAGCCTCCGGTGCCTAACTTCCAGTTGCCTAGAGGCACAAAAACATATGATGGTAGCACCAAGCCAGAAGATTGGTTGATCAACTACGCGACAGCGGTGAAAATTGCTACAGGCAACTTGAGATGGGCTGTGAGATATGTACCTCAGATGCTGGAAGGGCCAGCGAGGGTATGGCTAAACAATTTGCCATATCAATTGTTGGATTGATTTTGAGGAAATGTTTGTCAGTAACTTCTCTAGCACGTATCAGAGGCCGAATAGGCCACAAACCCCGACAATGTGCAAGCAGAGATCGAATGAGATAGACCGGGAGTTCTTGACCCGTTGGTGCAACATGTGAAACTCGTGTGAAGGTGTGATTGAGTCACATGCCATAGCTTGGTTTGACCAAGGGTGTAGATATGCAAGCATGTTATGGCAAAGGTTGCAAAGGGATATGCCAACTACACTGGCAGAGACGATCCAGATTGCTAATTCATATGCCTTGGGTGATCCGACTCAACCTAGGCTTGTGGCAAGCGAGTCAAATGAGGATTACTACCAGCGAGATGGAGCCGGATCATCCCGGCGAAATGACTACCGGGGTAAGAGAAGAGACGATAGGCCGGATTACCGGTACAGTTCGCAACAAGTTGCTGCTGTAAATATAGATCAACCCGGAGTAGGGAATAATCAGCGTCAGAAAACTGGAGGGCAGCAATGGACCCCAAGAAATGATGGCAAGAAAACTTGGATGCCAGAGCAGAAGAAACAGTGGCAAGAAAAGAAAGACCGTCTGAGGTATACCTATGAGGCAATGCTGGATCAGCCGTGTAAATTTCACACGCCAAATCCGAGTAACCCGGCGGGTCACACGACTCGGCAATGTGAGTGGATGAGGAAGATAGAACAAAGCGGTTCGGGGAATGCTCAGGCACCTCAGAATGATCAACCTCGGCAAGAGTTACCCCGGCAGCAATTGCTCTCCGGAGCGAACATGCAATAGTTAATGTTGCCTCCCCTCCGCCGAGGTATGAAAACCATGAAAGAAGGGATGCGGTACATCAGGTAGAAAACCAACATCAGCCAGATCCGAGGTATCCCGGAAATGAGGGGAGAAATGAGTATAGAGAGCATCACCAGAGTTACTATGTGTTCACCACAGAGGAAACATATAGAAAGAGCTTGCAGCGCCGACATATGGAGGTGAATGTGGTAATGCCCGCAGTGACGAGGTATATGCCTTGGTTGGATCAGGAGATTACTTGGAATATCAAGGATCATCCCAAACTTATGCCCAGCCCTGGTTCGTATGCGCTAGTGCTAGACCCGACATTCATCGGGCCAAATATCAATGTGAGATTTTCTAAGGTGCTGATAGACAATGGCAGCAACATTAATATAATGTATGTGGATACAATGCGCAAGTTGGGTATCTTGGAGAACATGCTCCAGGCCACGAGAACAACTTTCCATGGTATTGTGCCGGACATATCTTGTGAGCCCATTGGCAAAGTTCGGGTTGACGTGTTATTCGGCACGCGAGATAACTGCCGAACTGAAAACTTGGAGTTTGAGGTTGTGAACCTAGAAAGTGCGTATCACACGTTACTCGGTAGGACATCACTGAATAAGTTCATGGCAAGTTGTCACATCAGTTACCTGAAGATGAAGTTGTCGGGCCCAAATGGAGTAATTACCATAGCTGGAGATTTTCGACGTTCCATTGAGTGTGCGTCAGTCGGGTCTAACCTAGCCGAGTCACTCGTGATTGCGCAAGAGAAAAGAAAGATACAAGAAGTGGCGGCATTGGCTCAATCCGCTCAGCAGTATATGTCGGCGCTAAGTAACCCGCATGGGAGTGTCTCGTTTCAAGCAACGAAAGATACAAAGAAAGTGCCTATTGATGATCTATTCCTAGAGTGCACCGTAACAATTGATGCCGGGTTAAATGACAAATAGGAAAGCGAGCTCGTCAACTTCCTCCATGATAATTACGATATTTTTGCTTGGTCCACACAGGACTTGCAAGGTGTTCCGAGGGAGTTGGCCGAGCACTCTTTGAACGTGAGACCCGGAGCAAGGCCGGTGAAGCAACCTCTCCGCCGCTTCGCCGAAGATAGGAGAAAAGTAATTGGGATGAGATAGCTCGGCTCCTAGCAGCTAGGTTTATCATGGAAGTGCTTTATCCGGATTGGCTGTCTAATCCGGTGCTGGTGGAAAAGAAGAAGGATGATCCGAATGTGGCAGTGGTTTGGCATATGTGTATCGATTACATGAACCTGAATAAGGCGTGTCCAAAAGATCTATTTCCACTGCCAAGGATAGATCAAGTCATAGATTCTACTGCAGGGTGTGAACTATTGTCATTCACAGATGCATATTCTGGTTTCCACCAGATACCTCTGAATCCGAACGATCAAATAAAGACTGCGTTTATTACCCCGTATGGGGCTTATTGCTATCGCACCATGCCATTTGGTTTACGTAATGCAGGGGCGACGTACCAAAGATGTATGCAAAAATGTTTGCACGATCAAATCGGTGGAAATGTGCAAGTATATGTGGATGATGTGGTTATAAAGACCAAGGAAAGCAAAACGCTCCTTGATGATATCAGGCAAACGTTCGCAAACCTAAGGAGGTTCCGAATGAAGCTTAACCCGGAGAAATGTACCTTCGGTGTCCCGGCTGGAAAATTACTCGGATTTCTTGTATCCAGCCGAGGTATCGAAGTTAACCCAACTAAAATCCGAGCCATAGAGCGAATGGATCTACCGAAGTGTCTTAACGATGTCCAGAAGTTCACTGGTTGCCTAGCATCTTTAAGTCGGTTTGTGTGTCGAATGGGAGAAAAGGCATTGCCTCTCTATCAACTGATGAAAAAAGCGGATAAGTTCATATGGACGCCACAGGCCAACGAAGCCTTTATCCAATTAAAGAAAATGTTAGACACTGCGCTAGTGTTAGCCTCGCCACGATCCAAAGAGCCAATGTTGCTCTATATAGCCGCAACCAACTGAGTTATAAGTGCAGTAATAGTGGTAGGGCGCGACGAAGAGGGTAAGTCGGTGCAATGGCCAGTCTATTACCTGAGCGAGGTATTATCCGCATCGAAGCAAAACTATCCTCACTATCAGAAAATGGCCTATGGTGTGTACATGTCGGCAAAGAAGCTAAAACACTACTTTGAAGAGCACCCCATCAAAGTGATATGTGAAGCCCCTATATCTGAGATAATGAGTAACAAGGATGCAAGCGGCCGAATCGCAAAATGGGCAATTGATCTAGCTCCTTACGCTCCGCAATACGACAGGAGAGATGCGATCAAGTCTCAGGCTGTGGCCGATTTTTTCGTAGATTGGGCCGAGATGCAATACGAACCACCGCTACCAGATCCGAACTATTGGAGAATGCATTTCGATGGATCAAAGACAAAAACCGGGTTAGGTGCCAGAGTTGTACTTACCTCGCCAAAGAACGACCAACTAAAATATGTGCTGCAGATCCATTTCGCAGCGTCAAAGAATGTCGTCGAATATGAAGCACTTGTGCATGGGCTCAAAGTGGCAAAGGAAATTGGAATACGTCGGATCCAGTGCTTTGGCGACTCGGATTTGGTGGTTCAGCAAGTTTCCGGGCAATGGGACGCTCTTGATCCAAACATGGCATTGTACAGATTCCATGTGCAAAAGATATCTGGATACTTTGAGGGATGCGAGTTTCACCATGTACCCCGGCTGGAAAATGAGGCTGCCGACGTATTGTCGAAGCTCGGATCAACCCGACAAGCAATTCCACTGGGTGTAGCACTAGAACACCTCAAAAAACCATCTATCAGGCCGTCCCCAGAAACCGACTCAATCTATATCCCGGCAGACCCGGAGTCTGGAGCTGTACCCATGGACATTGACGTGGGAAGTGGTTCAGGAAACCGGGGACTGCTTCGCAGAACCCGGGGACTACGCAACGCGATCCGGCCGAGGTTATGCCGGTGGAGAAAATGGAACTAGATGAGGAGATGTTTCCAGTGGGAGCTATACCAGCTTGGGCGCTGCCCATATTTCAATTCCTGAAGGATGGGACTTTACCCAGCGAAGAGGTCCTTTCCAGGCAAATTCAGAGACACGCAAAGGCATACACAATCATCAATGCCGAACTATACAAGAGAAGTGTCACAAATGTCCTCCAACAATGTGTTGACCCAGAAGAAGGGCTTGACATCCTCCGGGACATACATCAAGGGGAATGTGGGCATCATGCCTCGTCCAGAGCGTTGGTGGCAAAAGCTTTCCGACATGGGTTCTACTCGCCAAGTGCCTTGGAACAAGCAAAAGATCTAGTAAGAAAATGCAATGGTTGTCAGAGGTATGCTACCAAGACACATATGCCAATGTCGGAGCTCAAGACCATACCAATTACCTGGACTTTTGATGTATGGTGTTTGGACATGGTTGACCCGTTTAAACCTGCGAGGGGGAACATGACCCACATCTTAGTCATGGTTGATAAGTTTACAAAGTGGATTGAAGAGAAGCCGATAAGAAAATGTGATGGGACTACGGTCGTGACATTCCTCAAAGATATCATCTTGAGATACGGCTATCCTCACAGCATCATAACAGATAATGGCACAAATTTTGTGAAAGGAGCATTTGCGCGATTCTGCCGAGATAAGAAGATCCGGCTGGACGTTGCCTCGGTATCCCACCCCACATCAAATGGACAAGTGGAAAGATCCAACGGATTAGTATTATCCGGGATAAAACCCCGGCTCATTGAGCCGCTGCAAAGATCAGCGGGGTGCTAGATAGAAGAACTACCATCGGTACTGTGGAGTTTAAGAACAACTCCGAATCGATCAACAGGCTATACGCCATTCTTTCTGGTATATGGGGCAGAAGCTGTATTACCAGCTGACATAGAGCATGACTCGCCTAGGGTCACCCAATACACAGAAGCCGAAGTGCGAGAGCCCTGGCAAAATGATGTTGATTTGCTGGAAGAAGCGAGAGAATTGTCATTGTCCAGGTCCGCCATATATCAGCAAAATCTTCGACGCTATCATAGCCAGAAAGTAAACCCCTGAGTCTTCCGGGAAGATGATCTGGTACTCTGGTTGGTACAACGTACTGCTGGCATGCATAAGTTATCCCCCCCATGGGAAGGGCCATTCATTGTGAGCAAAACATTGCACAATGACTCATACTATCTCATTGATGCAAAACCGTAGGAGAAGAACAAGGCGGACAGGTCCGACGAGGAATCTAAGCGTCTATGGAATGTAGCTCTACTTCGTCCGTTCTACACTTAGCAAAGAAGTGTGTGTATCCGAGTCTCTCATATGTTGGTATGTATGCTGGAAATGAGCTTATCAATGAAATCTTGGCACCTCGAGCAGTAACTCGGGGACTGCCTTAGTGATATTTATTTTTTGTTTTCTGTATTTGTTATTTATGTGTCGGCTGGCGTAAGTTGCTTCTACCTAAGCCGGATTAGTAGCGTGTGAGCACCAAAAACTCAACTCTTCAACTTGTTGCTGTCCAACAAGATTTGGCTTCATGGAAAGCAAGAGAACAAGTTTGGAATTGCATAGCACATGAAAAATGACTAAGGAAAGGAACTTAATCGAGCCGACGTTTGTTGTTCGGACTAACCTTATGATTACTTTATGTTTACTATGCTGAATTATTTTGAGCTAATCCTAAAGTTTCCAAGTATTGTTAAGTGTCGTCGGATTGATGACAAGTACGCCATGAGGGGGTCCTCGAGGCGTGCAGAAGAGAGGGGTGAGACACGTACGGTGCTCTGGGACGGTGAGCACACAAGTTTACCCAGGTTCGAATCCGCCGGCTTTGGACGGATCCTACTCCTGCTAGCAATCCAGTAATACGGTAGAGCAGGAATATGGGTTACAAGGGTTTCGCCTGTGCGAGTTGAGATTGTAGACTATTGAGGTGTGCCCTAAAGGCTCTCCCTAGGGCGGCTTATATAGATATCTGGCTTAGGGTTTACAGGAGAGATCTATCCGGCTACGACTAAGAGTCGGTTACAGAGTACATCTTGAACTACAAGTAACATTATAGGCCTAAGTCGGTAAGTCTTCTGGGCCTTCCTCAGAGTCGGATTGACTCGTCTTTCTCCCTGACCGGGCCGCCCGTGAAGCAATGCTCTAACCCGAAGTGGGCCACCTTGGTCAGTGAGGAACTATGAGGATACCGTAAAGTATATCATGAATGACCCCGAGGCCTCCAAGATCCAAAGTCGGATTTATCATCGTCTAGCTTGATCTTCGGCTTGCAGAATCTTGAAGGGTTCCTGTAACTTCACAACAAAAATACGATCCAGGTCTTTAAAAATAAGTCAGACCTATCAATAGGTTACTCGGATTTTCCAGCTCGATTTCAAACTAAGCCGGAACTTGGTTCCCAACGCCACCTGACACAAGTCATGGTCAAGTCATGTCATCTGACAGGCATTCCGTCAGCACGACCGTTGGTGGGTCCACGGTTCGTGGAACCGAGGCACCATTTCAATGCATGCGTGGAGATCGAGGCGACGCAATCATCACGTGGGTCCATCCCAGTTCCTTCCACGACGCGTGGCGGTTACACTGTAGCTTTTGCACGAATCTTGGCGCAGTTAGGTGGATATAAGGGGTTTGGATTTTTCCTTCTCCTTTCCACCAGTCCTTTGCCATTTCCTTTCCTCCCAATCCTCCTGTGTGCATAGAGCTTCCTCGTTCTTCCCCACAGAAGTCCCAGCACCGCCACTTTTAGGTCAATCTCTCGCCGGAGAAATGGCTTCATCTTCTTCCTCCAACAGCGGGCAATGGCAACAAGCGATGAGCGGAAAGAGAGCTTCTGCGGGATCTGGATTCCCTGCGCTCTCAACGAGGAGGGCCTCAAGAACGTGGAGAAGGAGGGGCTTCTCGTCGCAGGCGACTGGCGGAGAGGCTTCGGGGAAACCATCCCCAACTCAAGACGGCATGAAGGGTCCACTTGCACCCACCTCGATAGAGGTCATCTTTCCTCCTCGGAGTTCTTCTCCGAGGTGATAGATCATTTCGGAGTTCAACTCCACAATCTTCCTCCCAACTCTCTCTTAGAGATGAGTGCGTATGCTTCGCTTTGTGAGGGATTTCTCGGCATTAGGCCGAGTTTGACTCTCTTCCGGTATTATTTCCATGTCCGAAGAAATTCCATTACCGCCGGTGTTCCTTACATCACCGGTACTATCAGCTTTTCTCTTAGATGCGACCAGGCTTATCCCAAAATTCTAGCCAGTGACTCGGTCAAACAATGGCCGGCCACTTTTTTTTATCATAGGGATATTCTGGCTCCCGACAAAGCTACTGCTTTGCCAGCTTTTGTCGACGGAGCCGCCACGGCCCAACCTTCTTGGGACGAGGCTGCTCCGGCTCTCACCGACGATTTGATCCTCGCTAAGAGGCGGATCGAATACTTAATTAAACACAAGGATCTGGAGGGATCCGACCTGGTCCAGTGCTGGGTCTCACGTCGGATCCAGCCACTTCAGTACCACGGGGATAGACTGATGCACTCCATCACGTCTTCCAAAACCGACTCCCTCTGAATCAGCCCCAAAGCCCACACCACTCAAGGCTACATAAGCCAGATCAAATGGCTGATCAAGGAGCGGATCGAGAGGAGAATTCCGGAGGTTTCTCTGGATATGCATACGGCGGAAAACCCCGTGGTGCCGGTAAGCTTACATCATCACACCTTTTATGTGTTTCATTCTTTGAGTTATACTGCAATACTGATATGTTTTCTTCTTTTTTCAGCTTGCTGACCTCCCCGAGTCGGAACTTACTCCGCTCGAAGGATATCCTCCGGAGTTCTCTCAGGAGGTGGAGGTAGTTCCATTGCCGGATCTTGCGCTCAAGAACCGCAGAGCTCCGACAGTGGCTGTTGGCACAAAGGAGGTGCCTGTCGTGAAGAGGTAACATTCAATCACAACTTCCGCCTTTGTACCTTATTCAAATTTCTTTCCGAGATGTAATGTTTTCCGACTTTACTACATTCTCAGAGCAAAACCGCTCGTCAAGGTCAAGGGGAAAGGGATTTCTTCGAAGCCGCTGCGGCAGACGAAGCTTACCATAGCTTCCCCTGCCGTGGCTCCTCCGACTCCTGCCCCTCAACCTTCTGCAACGTCGGTTATCTCGCCGGATGCTGCAAAAGATCTGGCTCCTTCAACGGGGCCTGCGAACCTTGGATCGCAAACTGACGTCACCACAAGTGCGTCAGATCTAAATAAGGGTGAACCCTCTTTGGGTAATGATCCTTCGGATGAAACCTTCGCCGAAAACCTCATCAACAATCCGGGGCTGGCCAAGTTTGGACTGTCTCAGAAATCTGCTGAAGAAATCCAGCGGCTCGCCAAGCAATGCTTGGATAAAAGTACTTTATCTCCCGAAGAAGAAGTGCAAGAAGCAGAGGACGTCAAGTTCTCTGACCTTCTCGCCCAGGTCCACCTTCGCGACGAGAGGATTGATACATTGCAAATGTATCTATAATTTTTGATGTTCCATGCTTGGTTTTATCTCCTTTCTTGTGTTTTGTCCACACTTTGGAGTACTTTTCATATGATTTCTTGGACTAACCTATTAACAAGAGCCACAGTGCCAGCTGCCTGTTTTCTGCTGTTTTTGGTTCGGAAAGTCGAAAATGAATATTCTCGGAATTGACGGACAAAAGCCAAAGTGCCTATTTTTCCGTAAGACTCAGGGCAGCGTAATACGAGATTGAGGAGGGCTGGCTGGCCACACCACCCCAAAGCGCTGGGCTGGGCTGGCCGCCATGGTGTGGTGGCCCAGCACCCCTCCGTCTCCCTCTTCGCCTATAAGAAGCCTTCTGACCTAAAAACTTCAGGGGGTTCGATGTTTTTCCACAAAAAAGTTCCGCTGCACCGCTGCCACCGAAGGGGAGATTCGGGGGACAGAAAGTCTCTGTTTTGGCACCCTGCCGGGACGGAGAAGTGCCCCCGGAGCCATCTCCATCGATCTCCACCATCATCTTCATCGACCATCCATGTTTCCCCCATCTATGAGTGAGTCATCCCCCGCTGTAGGCTATGGGGATGGTAGGGATTGGATGAGATTGTTCATGTAATGGCATCAGATTGTTAGGGCATGGTGCCTAGTATCTTTTATTAGTGCTTTATGACTTTGTTGCGACTTGTTGTACTTAATGCTTGTCACTAGGGCCCGAGTGCCATGATTTCAGATCTGAACTTATTATTGATTCATTATGATAGTATTGTTCTTGGTCTTATCTACAAGCTGTATACACATGTCGTTGTCCGGAACCTATGGCCCCGAAGTGACAGAAATCGGGATAACCGGAAGGGAAATGCTTTGATGTGAGGATCACATGTGTTCATGGAGTGTTAATGCTTTGCTCCGGTGCTCTATTAAAAGGAGCACCTTAATTGCCAGTAGTTCCCTAGAGGCCCCGCTGCAAACGGACTGGCAGGACAAAAGATGTTGTGCAAGTTCTCATTGCGAGCACGTATGACTATATATGGAACACATGCCTAGGATTGTCTAGTACTTGGATGCTTTATCTTATTTATCTGCAATTGCCCTATGTTCTGATTGCTATGTCAATTGTCTTGTCCATGCAACGCCCGTCCATCCATCCCTATACCTACCGCACTCGAATCCCACTGTTTACTGCTTTTGTTACTACTGTGTTTGTTTTACTACTGCTGCTGCTTTACTATTCCTACTACAAAACTGTTGCTACTGATAAACTGTTGTGATCAAGATTGTTTCCAGGTGCAGCTGAATTGACAACTCAGTTGTTAAGGCTGATAAATATTCTTTGTCCCCTTGTGTCGACTCAATAAATTGGGTTTCACTTCCCTCGAAAATACTGCGATACACCCCCTATACTTGTGGGTCATCAAGACTATTTTCTGGCGCCGTTGCCGGGGAGCATAGCTTTATTTATCAAGTTCACTTGGATTCACTATTGTTCAAGCTAAGTTTATTTTCTCCTTGTTCGCTTGATTCTTTATCAAAAATACAAAAAAATTAGTTCCTACTCTAGTTGTTATTTTCGTTGGTCTGTTATTGTCTTGCTTTGTCATGCTTGTTGTCAATGGTTGGTTTCTTTGAAACTGAAGCTTATTGGCAAGGTGGGTTCACGGAAGATCAAAAATATTATTATAAGGAACACCACTTGTCACAAAAAGGGAAACACTTATGGGAACAAATTGATAGATTGTATACCATTGCTAGAAACGTGTGCTCTACTTATAATGTTACTTATTGCTGTGATGAGTCTTGTTGCAGAAAGAGGTATAAACACCTCCCTTTTCAATGTGAGTATAGTGATAATGATACCATATCTTCCTATTCTAAAGGAATTTATGAATTTTATGATGCGGAACAAATTGAAGAATTTATTGCTTGGAAGGGTGCTTTTGAACTTGCTAGTTTGCTTGAAAATATTGATGATTCACCTTATAAGTATGAGGTTTATGGTATACTTAAATTTTGCTTTGATAATTACAAGGATGAAAATAGCCATATCCTTGAATATTTTAATAGATGCTTTCCACAAATGGAAGAGACTAATGCCTTGGGGGACCCTATGGAAGAGACTAATGCCTTGCAGGCTCCTATGGAAGGAGAAATTGATGAACCTGAAATATCATTAGATGAAAAAGAGGAGGAGAGTGATGAACAAAAGGAGGAAGAATGGATTAGCTACCCATGCCTACATTCTAATGAGAGTAACTCTTTATCCCTTACATTACTTGATTGTCCTCCATGCTTACTAAAGGAGGATGAATGTTATGTTCCCGAGGTTTCTTTTGAAAATGTTTATAATAAAGCTCTAGTGCTTGTAGATCATGAAGAGCATGCTTTATGTGATAGTTATATTGTTGAGTTTATTCATTAGGCTACTGAAAATTATTATGAGAGAGGAAAATATGGTTGTAGAAGTTTTCATGCTATTGAAACACCTCTCTATGTGCTGAAAGTTTTGAAGTTACTCTTGTTTTATCTTCCTATGCTTGTCACTTTGTTCTTTGTGAATTTATTTGCATACATGATTTCTATGCATAGGAAGTGGGTTAGACTTAAATGTGTTTTGAATTTGCTTCTTGATTCTCTCTTTTACTTCAACTCATATTTCTTATGAGAGCATCCTCTCAAACTTTTTATGCCTGAAGATGATATTATGTCTATTATTCTTGGGAGACCTTTTCTTAAATACTGCAGGAGCTGTTATTAATTATAATCAAGGGAAGGTGACCTTCAATGAACACATTGTCTATTTACCCAAGAAGATTGAAAGGACTTATAGTTTGAATTCAATTGAACATGTTGAAGGCATTCAAGTTGGAGAAATATATTGTCCCATACAAAGAGAAAAAATTTAAAACTATTATGATTGGGACCATTGCTATCAAGGTTAAGGTAACATAATCATTAGTGGAATACAAAGTTTTGTCTCATATGAAATTGTTTTGGTAGCAAGACCTGATCAACCTTGTTAACAAAAGTATTTCATTGAACAAAACAATGTTTTCACTATGATTATCTCTGTTTACTTCTATTCTATCCATTTCAGTTTTTGCTTATGCCTAACTTAAAGGCATTAAAAAAAGTACTTATTGAGAGATAACCCAAAAGTTTTGGATGAGTCTTGGAAGTTATTACTTCAGTAATAACCGCTCCTTATCCTTTTTATTTGCTTTTTGTGCCAAGAGTAACCTCTAATGAGAGAGAAGTAATGATTGGGAAAGTTGCTGTCCCGAAACAGATTTCTGTGCTTCACCGTAAAAATTCGTGAGAGAGCTCTGTATGTCGGATTGAGCTGTAATTTTTTGTGCTTCTGACCCAGGTCATTATATAACTTTAGTTAGTTCAACACTTTTTGATTTGAGCAACATAGGGTCTTCGGAAATTTTTTTCTTTACCTGCTGGTCTGTTTTGACAGATTACTGCCATTTTCTGCATTTGCTTCTTGTTGGTTCCTTCTTGAGTTCTTTTGGGGAATTGAGGTTTTTGAGGGAAGTGCTACAGTAGCTAGTGTTCTAATGGAAGTTTATTTGGTGTTAGAACTGAACCTTAAGACCTATTATCTTGAGTGCACTAATGTTGCTAATAAAGATTGTGTGAAGTTTTGTATGAAGGAAAATTTTCAGGTGTATGGAAGAAATGAGTAATGAGATGAAGGATGTACTAAAGCTCAAGCTTGGGGATGCCACGCGTGTCACCCCAAGAAATATCCAAGAAGTACAAGCGCCAAAGCTTGGGGATGCCCAATGCATCCCCTTCTTCATCAATAAAAATCCCAGGTTTCTTCCAAACACTTCATTTTTACTGTTTCATGCACAGTTGTGTTGTTCTTGGAGCGTCTTCCTTTTCGTTTTCGTTTTGGTTTTTAGTTTGCGTGGTTTTCTTAGTTTGCTGAATAAATTGGTTGGACCTACTCTTTCATGCATTGGTGTTCAAATAGTTTGGTTTGGTTTGGAAAAGAGTAGGAAGCTTAAGTGGTAAGAGAGCTTGTTTTGACTGTGGCCTATGCTTTGTCATGCTATGCTTGATATTGTTTTGGCTTTATGCTTAGTATTCTTTGCTGTAACATGACTTGTTATAAAAAATCGAGATTGCTTAATGTGCTTTGGAAGAATCATGCGTTGTTTTAGCATATTAAAGCATAGTATTGTGGTATTCTCCTTTGATGCTTTATTTGGGTTGACTTGGCACATGCTCACACCATGTTATGACTATCCCAAGTCACCATAAGCCTTTATGATCCTTTAGTTTTCAACTTGTAGTATCACTTTATGCTTTGATCAATGATGTTTTGTCGCTCTGCATGATTATGGCCATTATTGCTCTCTCGTTTGTCGCTCTCTTACTTTTGCTAGCCTTCACTTACACTGAGTATGTTTTACTCAAGGTTCCAAATCCCGAAACCAAATATTTCCAAAGTGTACACCATACCTACCTATTAGCATCATTTGCTACTTCCGTGCATATTCAATGTGCCTTGTTTTCTTCCTAATAAAATGTTTTCTTGTTATGAGAAAGTTAGTTAGTAAAGCTCTCACGAACTTGATGGCACACTTTATTTTCTTACACTTAATAAACCTGAACCATTGCGTCCTTCTTTGTTGTGCATATGCTTGCGCTTTATGAGTTGAAGTTAGCAGAACCATGTATCATGGGGACCGCTTTCAGCGCTTCATAGGTACTCTGTACCTAGTTGATATCATGTTCTTTTGCTTATGGATCCCGACGGTGTGAAATAAAAGTGGAACTTGTAAGATCATGAAGTTTGTATGTATGTTAGAGAAACGCCTGGGCCGCTAGCCTAAGCCATGCCTAATCATGGTGGAAACTTGCAGCATAACCATAATGAGCATTCTATGAAGCATCCTCAATAAAAATCTATGCACATAGTAAATAAAAAGATCGCCGAGATGCTCATTGTCTGCTTGCCTTGTATTTTGATCATGGGATAGCTCCCGTGTCATGTGCAAGGGTACCCGTTGTGTTCTCTATGATACGTATATACTTACAATGACAAGAGCTTACTTGTGACTGAAGTTGAGTAGCATGAGGATCGATCTTCGTAAGTAAGGGCCATGAGACTTCGATTTATAACTTGTCAAGCATATCCTCTTAGTTGTGTTACTTTAACCTTAACCATTTAAAGATGCTTATGATAGGGGCAATGAGAGCTCAAAGCTAATGAGTACCATACTTTCAGCATTTGGAAGCCTTTCAAACTTTTCAAAACCTGTTCATTTCCTTGTTGAGTCTCCACACATTCTATGAGCACTTTCTTGAGAGCATAGTGGCCATTCTTAGCTCTATGTGCATTGTCCCAAGACTTGTTGATTGATGCATACCTTGATATTGCTTGTTTTAAACTATTTATATCTAGTCACTCTTGTAAACTTTGAAGGTGTCCTATGCATTTATGTTTGCTACTCTATGAGGGACAAGCTGAGTGCCACTTTGCTATGTTTTCTTTATGTGAAACAAACAAACGTCTTGCAAAGCATTGTTATTCATGAATCTTTTGTTTGTGCCTTTTCATGTTGCATCATAGTCTCTTTGTCTTATTGCTAGAACTTTGTCTTTCATGTTATGATTGAAGTATGATCCTAGCTTTGAATGTTTTACAAGTACTTTGATCAAGTTTATGATGGTGCATGTCACCTCAAAAATTATTCTTTATTTTTATCACTTACCTACTCGAGGACGAGCCGGAGTTAAGCTTGGAGATGTTGATACATTGCAAATGTATCTATAATTTTTGATGTTCCATGCTTGGTTTTATCTCCTTTCTTGTGTTTTGTCCACACTTTGGAGTACTTTTCATATGATTTCTTGGACTAACCTATTAACAAGAGCCATAGTGCCAGCTGCCTGTTTTCTGCTGTTTTTGGTTCCAGGAAAGTCAGAAAATGAATATTCTCGGAATTGGACGGGACAAAGCCAAAGTGCTTATTTTTTCCAGAAGACTCCAGGAGCCAGAATACGAGACGGAGGAGGGCCGGGGGCTGGCCACACCACCCCCAGGCGCGGGCTAGGCCTGGCCGCGCCAGGGCATGGTGTGGTGGCCCCAGGCAGCCCCTCCGTCTCCCTCTTCGCCTATAAGAAGCCTTCTGACCTAAAAACTTCGGGGGGTTCGACGTTGTTCCACAAAAAAGTTCCGCTGCGCCGCCGCCATCGAAGGGGAGATTCGGGGGACAGTCTCTGTTCCGGCACCCTGCCGGGACGGGGAAGTGCCCCCGGAGCCATCTCCATCGATCTCCACCATCATCTTCATCCACCATCCATGTTTCCCCCATCTATGAGTGAGTAATCCCCCGCTGTAGGCTATGGGGATGGTAGGGATTGGATGAGATCGTTCATGTAATGGCATCAGATTGTTAGGGCATGGTGCCTAGTATCTTTTATTAGTGCTTTATGACTTTGTTGCGACTTGTTGTGCTTAATGCTTGTCACTAGGGCCCGAGTGCCATGATTTCAGATCTGAACTTATTATTGATTCATTATGATAGTATTGTTCTTGGTCTTATCTACAAGTTGTATACACACGTCGTTGTCCGGAACCTATGGCCCCGAAGTGACAGAAATCGGGATAACCGGAAGGGAAAGGCTTTGATGTGAGGATCACATGTGTTCACGGAGTGTTAATGCTTTGCTCCGGTGCTCTATTAAAAGGAGCACCTTAATTGCCAGTAGTTCCCTAGAGGCCCCATTGCCACGGTCTCGCTGGACAGAATATGTTGTGCAAGTTCTCATTGCGAGCACGTATGACTATATATGGAACACATGCCTACGATTTTCTAGTACTTGGATGCTTTATCTTATTTATCTGCAATTGCCCTATGTTCTGATTGCTATGTGAATTGTCTTGTCCATGCAACGCCCGTCCATCCATCCCTATGCCTACCGCACTCGAATCCCACTGTTTACTGCTTTTGTTACTACTGTGTTTGTTTTACTACTGCTGCTGCTTTACTATTCCTACTACAAAACTGTTGCTACTGATAAACTGGTGTGAGCAAGATTGTTTCCAGGTGCAGCTGAATTGACAACTTAGTTGTTAAGGCTGATAAATATTCTTTGGCTCCCCTTGTGTCGAATCAATAAATTGGGTTTCACTTCCCTCGAAAATACTGCGATACAGCCCCTATACTTGTGGGTCATCAAGACTATTTCCTAGGATTAGGACCGGTGAGCTTCCAACAGCTCCGGTAATTCCTCTGACTCTCGCTGAAAAGGTGGCTGCTGAAGTGAACGCGGGTTTGGATAAACTCACCCGCGAACAATATGTAAGTCGGAATTCCAACTCCTGTTTTTCCTTTATTGTATTCTATATCATATCCTCTAGCCCCCAAGCATGAAGTAGGATAAACAATCCAGATTTATGCTTTATTAGGATGCCAAAGAACGAACTAGTGTAGCCCCCAAGGCTCGTGCTGATATTTAAAAAATATTAGCCCGAGCCTTAAGTAGCTTTCTGACTTTGGGTATTCTGACTTACAGAAAGTATCTTCCTATAACCAGGAATTACTGACCAATGTCTGCGATAAGCGGAGAGAGATCAAAGCTCTCCGGCTTAAAAATGCTGAGCTTAAAGTTGCCAAGGATGAGGCTGAAGGTAAACATTCCGAGACTCAAACCTTGTCTTTGTTATTTTCAATGTCGATTTTTTCTGAACTTTTGTTCTTTTTGACTTACAGCGCTGGTGAAACAATCTGACGCCATGATTGAAGAGGCCGAGAACCTCAAGACCCTGGTGGTGGAGAACAAGGGACTTCGCCAAGAGCTGGATAAGCTTAAGGCGGATCATGAAAGGAGCATAGCTCAAGTCCTTGAATCCTCCTCCTTGGCCACTGATGAGCGTGATCGCAAGATCGCTGCTCAAGATAAAATAATCTTGGATCTCAAGAATGAGCTTGACAGAGAGAAGGATATGTCCCAGGCCCTCCGGGCTGAACTCCAGAGTCTCCGAGAGGAGAAGACCAAAATTGACGACGTCATTTTTGGTACGTTCCATCTATCTGACTTTTCTCTTTCTTCGACTTTTATCAATGTCGGATTTTTCTTAACTTGTTTTGTGTATAGGTCCTCTGAACTTGACGGACTCTTCCTCCTCCGAGCCCCACACCCACCGGCTTACCCAAGTCGGTGACCTGCTTCATGACTTCCGCCAGTCCCTTGAGGACGTCGGCGAAGCTCTCAAGATTCCAGACATGCCAAGCATGTCGGATTTTCCGGTGCGGGACAAGGCGAAGGAGATGCTGCAACTTGTTCGGGACTGGAACATATCCTACGCGCGGACTGCTGCGCAGAACACTCTCACCATGGTCATGAGCCACCATGGAAACATGGAAATATGGCAAGTGACCAGAGGGTACTGCAAGGTAGACGAAGACGGCCAGGAGCAGGACCTTCAAGCCATCATGCACTTTTGCGCTGGATATGGGTGTCACGTAGCTGACCTGACCAGCTACGAGATCCCCTTCTTCACCCGCGTGGATACTCCGCCTCCTCCTCCGGAAGAACCAACAGAAGCTTCCGACCATGAACGCACCACCTCGGATGCGGACATCTCGGAACGATATCAAGGTGGAGTAACCAGCGAGCCGGCAGCTCCTTCATCTCCTCCTGCATCATAGACCAGAAACTTATGTATTATTCCAGAAAAAACATGATGCGTTTGTAAATATGTAATACTTTAACTTTGCTAGTGCTAAGCTTTTGATCTATTCAGCACTTTTGGCTTTAATTTTTGTGTGCCTAAAATGTTTACATAAGCACTTGCATTTTTTCGTCTCTACTTATCGTTTATCCGCTTTCGTCCCTTTCGTGAGCAGCTAAACCTTCCGTAAACTTTGCCGAGCAACGAGCTCAATTGCTAAACCAGTTTAAACTCGAAACAAAGCCGGCATCCAAGACCAACAATTCACTACTCGAAAATG
Organism: Avena insularis; assembly: GCA_023614405.1. Taxonomy (NCBI): domain Eukaryota; kingdom Viridiplantae; phylum Streptophyta; class Magnoliopsida; order Poales; family Poaceae; genus Avena; species Avena insularis. The sequence continues at coordinate 432,843,987 of CM042684.1, read as the reverse complement.
CCGCATCCAAAGAATCGGACAAATAACCAAAGTAAAACTAGAAATTTTAGAGTTATACCGAAGGTAGCAATTTTAGAATCGAAAATCTAAACCGTCTAACATGAGCATAAAGTACTTTCAAGCATTCTGGGATTTTCGACTATGACATGATCATTCGGAAATAAGATGGTAAAAACTTCTCAGAAAAACTTGAGACAACCAAAACTTTTATTTCTCACAGAACATGTACATATGCATGATTACAAAGAAGGATAAACTAAGAATAAAAGGGACGTAGCTGAGCAATATTCCATGGTCTGTCTAACTCATCCATATTTGTACTGCCTCCAGCTCTCTTTCTCTTCTTAGTAGCAGGTCTTTCTTTGACTGGCCTCATGTCAGTTAAGTAGTACGATCCATTGTGCAATACTCAACTAACTAAAAAGGGCCCTTCCCATACTGGGGAAAGTTTGTGCTTTCTTTGTTGCAAAAGCCGGAGAACCAAGTCACCTTTATTGAAAGATCTATTTCTGACTCTCTCGCTATGATACTTGCGTAACTTCTTCTGATAGGCTGTAGATCTCATTTCAGCAACGACACGAACTTCTTCGACTAAGTCGAGATCATTTTGTCGAGAAATCTCGGCATCCTCTTCGATATACGCGGCCACTCTAGGAGAAGTATGAATCAAATCACTAGGAAGAACTGCTTCTGCGCTATAGACCAAGAATAAATGTGTGTATCCTATTGACCTGTTTGGAGTTGTTCATAAACTCCAAATTACAGAGGGTAGTTCCTCTGCCCAAGCCCCCGTAGCACGTCGTAGTGGTGCTTCGAGTCTCGGTTTTAGGCCTTGTAGAATTAAACCGATTGCTCTTTCGACTTGTCCGTTAGCTTGTGGATGTGCGACTGACGCAATGTCAAGCCGAATATTTTGCTCGTTGCAGAATTCAGCCAATTCTCCTATGGAAAAGTTACTCCCGTTGTCCATGATAATGCTATGCGGATAACCATACCGGATTATAACATCCTCGAGAAATCTTTTGGCTGTTGCTCCATCACAACTAGTGACAGGTTTAGCCTCAATCCATTTTGTGAATTTATCCACCATCACTAAGAGGTGAGTAAATCCACTTGGAGCTCGTTTAAATGGTCCTACCATGTCAAGCCCCCAGACCGCAAAGGGCCATGATATAGGTATTGTTCGCAGCTAATCAGCCGGAACATGAGCTTGCTTGGCGTACTTTTGGCAGCCTTTGCACGTCTTGACTAATCGTTCGGCATCTGCCTGAGCTGTAAGCCAAAAAAATCCGTGTCGAAAAGCTTTTGCCACTAAAGATTTGGCTGCAGTGTGGTGACCACACTCGCCTTCGTGGATTTCCCTTAAGATTTCCACTCCTTCTTCCGGAGATACACAGCGCTAAAAAACCCCAGAAACACTCCGTTTATGGAGCTCGCCTTTAACAATAGTATAGGCTTTTGCTCGTCGGATAATCTGCCGGCTCAGCACCTCGTCTTCGGGTAATTTGCCATCTACCAAATAATCGAGGTAGAGTTGAGTCCAGCTGGGAATTACAGCCAGAACTGCTATCAAGGGTGAGTCGGATTTGGTCGGATATTCCTCATCTACTCCCTTTATTGAGGGAACTTTGAGGTGCTCTAGAAAAGCGCCATCCGGGACCTCTTTCCGCGTAGAACCTATCCGATATAGTGCATATGCTTCCTCATTTTCTGCTCGAGGGATGTGTTGAAATTCAAACCCTTCGAACGATTTAGATAGATCATCCACGACAGCTTTATATGCTGCTATGTGTTTATTTGCATTACAAATATCTGACACTTGCTGAGTAACAAGATCCGAATCTCCGTAACACATCAAACGTCAGATGCCAATATCCTTAGCAATCCGGATTCCATGCAGCAGTGCTTCATACTCGGCAATATTGTTTGTCGCTGTGAAGTGTATCTGCAACACGTATAAAAGTTTATCTCCTTGGGGTGACTTGAGCACCATGCCAGCCCCCGAGCCCCCTCGAGCCTTAGACCCATCGAAAAAGAGGGTCCAATATTCCAACTCAGGGAGGATCATGTTCTCCTTCGTCTCTGTCCAATTAGCGACAAAGTCGGCGGGGATCTGGGATTTAATTGTTGTCCGAGGTTTGTACTCAATATCGAAAGCTGAAAGCTCTATGCCCCATTTGGCGACGCGTCCTGTGGCGTCGCTGTTGTTGATTATATCTCTCATGGGAGCTGTGCTCACCATGGTAATTGGATGCTCATGAAAGTAGTGTCGTAACTTAGGAGATGCTAGAAAAATACCATAAGCCAACTTTTGATAGTGCGGATACCGCTGTTTTGATTCTGTCAGAACCTCACTGACAAAGTAAGTCGGACGCTGCACCAGGTGTTCCTGATTTTCCTCTGGTCTCTCCACCACCATGACGATACTAACGACCTTATTTGTCGTAGCAAGATAGAGCAACATCGGTTCCTGAGGTTCCGGCGCTGCAAGGATAGGAGCAGATGAGAGTACTTTCTCCAGGTCTTGTAGTGCAGCTTCAGCTTCATCAGTCCAAACAAAATATTTGGTCTTTTTCAGGAGTTTGTATAATGGTGTCGCTCTTTCTCCAAGCCGGCTTACAAATCGACTGACCGCAGCAATGCAATCAGTTAGTCTTTGTACGTCCTTCAGGCGGGTTGGCCTGGAAATATTGAGTATAGCCTTGATTTTGTCTCGGTTCACCTCTATGCCTCTTTGAGACACGATGAAACCTAACAATTTTTCGGCTGGTATTCCAAAGAAGCATTTCTTCGGGTTAAGCATGATGCTATATTTTCGTCGATTGGCAAATGTTTCCTCTAAGTCGGAAATCGGCGTTTCCTTCTTTTTGGACATTACGGCGATATCATCCACGTATGCATGTACATTGCGTCCGAGTTGGTCGTGGAGGCAACGCTGCATTGTGCGCTGGTACGTAGCTCCTGCGTTCTTCAGCCCAAAGGGCATCGTAACAAAACAGAAGGTTCCGAAAGGGGTTATGAATGAAGTTTTGATTTTGTCAGATTCCTTCATCCGAATTTGGTGATAACCGGAATATGAGTCGAGAAAACAAAGGAGTTCCGAGCCTGCCATAGAATCGATAACTTGATCAATTCTAGGCAGAGCGAACGGATCTTTTGGACAAGCCTTGTTCAAGGCAGTATAATCAACACATATCCTTAAATCAGTGGTGTCCTTTTTAGGGACCAGTACAGAATTGGCCGACCACTCAGTGTGGATGACCTCTTCTATGAATCTGGCTAACTCGAGTCGTGCTAGTTCCTTAGCTATTGCCTTACGCTTTTCGTCGCCAAACCGTCGTAAGGACTGTTTGACGGGTTTAGCATTCAGGTTTACATTTAGAGAGTGCTCGGCAAGTTCCCTAGGTACTCCGGTCATGTCAGATGGCTTCCATGCGAAGATGTCTTGATTTGCTTGGAGGAACTTGACGAGCGCGCTTTCCTATGCGCTATCTAGGCCTACGCCTATCTGGGTCACCTTGGAGGGGTCATCATCCTTCAAAGGCGCTTTCTTCGTCTCTTCTTGCCTTGAACTCTGGATTTGGCTTTGTCACCTCCTTCTTCGTTGTGGGCATCTCGGACGGATCTATGCTCTTCTTGATCTCCTAGTACTCCTGGGCATGCAGCACGGCTTCAGCAAAGGTGGCATTTCCATCCTCGCACTCTCGCGCTTTCTTCAGGTCTCCCTTGATGGTGATCACGCCGTTGGGACCTGGAATTTTCATCATATTGTAAATGTAACACAGACGAGCCATAAAAGCCTAGTAAGCCGGACGTCCGAATATAGCGTGGTATGCGCTCTTGAACGGGACCACTTCGAAGGAAAGTGCTTCCGTCTGATAGTTCTTTGGAGTTCTAAAGGTAACATCCAAAGTGATCTCTCCCAGGGAATTAGCTTGTCTTCCTGGGACAACTCCGTGAAAGATCACAGAGCTGTGGTTCAGCTGGGTCTCCGAGATCTTCATCCGGCGTAGCATTTCGACATAGAGAATATTGATGCTGCTACCACCGTCCATGAGGGTCTTGGAGAAACCATAACCGTCAATAAGTGGGTTGACGATTAAGGCGTATTTTCCTCGCATGTGTAACTTAGGCGGATGATCGTCACGGTCAAACGTGATTACCACTTCCGACCAGTCCAGAATCGGGGACAGCGAATCGCTGCATTGAGCTCGTGTAGAACTGCTTTCTTGACCTTTGCTGGTTGAGATCCGAGGAAAGTGACATAAGTGTCCTTCTTGGTGGGAAAAGTTTTCTTCCCTTCCGGCTTGGGATTTGAAGCATCAGCTTCCTCCATGTCAGAATCTTCCTTGGTCTCCTTGTCCTTTTCGGGATTTTTCTTTCCCTTCTTCCGCTTAGCTTTGTAGCCCACGGTGTCATCTGTTTTGATGTCGTCATTGAAACAACATTCAGCGTTGGTGTGGGACGAGCCCCCATTGGCGTCTAGGTGATGCACACATGGGTTATTGGCAATGTCGGCCCAAGAGTAGGTTTTTCCTGGTTGCTGTTCTCCTCTACCTTGGACCCTTGAAGTCCCATGGCCACGCTCGTGGCCTCCGCCACGTCCTCCTCGTCCTCCAGACCCAGAAACAGTAGTAACCACCGCTGTTTCCATGTTGGGGTTTTCCTCTGAGGTGTTCTTGCGCTTCTGAGCTTGTTGCTTTGTTTTTGCCGACTGAGGTACAACTAGGGCATTGAGCAATCCCTCTGCATCGTCGTCAGCATCTGCATACTTGCTCGATGTTTCTATCATCTCTCCCAAATCAGTGACCTTGTCACACTTCAAGGATGACGCAGTAGACCAATTGGGAGACCTGCAATGAAAGCTTCGATCACAGTTTGATCATTTAATCCCTCACAGGAGTTCTTGGTGTCGATCCATCATCCGAGGTAGTCTCGGAAAGTTTCCCCGGCTTTCTGGGTGCAACGCTGTAGGTCTCCGACCGTCAGGGCCTCCGATATGTGCCTTCGAAATTCCGAAAGAACGCACTTTGAATGTCATACCAGTTATGGATGGTGTTCTCCGAAAGTTCATTGAGCCATGATCGTGCCGTCTTCCGCAACATAAGTGGGAGATATCGGGTTGCGACCAGGCTGTTTCCGCCTTTGGCAATGTAGCAATCTTGGAAGAAGTCCTGTAGCCAGGTATCTGGCCGAGCAATGCCATCGTAGGCTTGGATATGTCTTGAGATAGCAAATCCTTCCGGGAATTTTGTAGCTCTGATGCATGGTCCGAAGCACTTCGGGCCCACGTAGAAATCATCGTTGTCATAGCGCCGAGCCTCTATATTGGAATTGATCCTGTGTCTTGCATCGTTCGGGGATAGAGATCGTCCCGAATGTCGGCTGTGGCTGCGGTGCCCTGGAGCCGGACTTCGGCTTCTGCCACCACCTCCTCTGCCATGTCGTCCTCCTTGGGAGCCGTTGTGATGACTGTGTGGTGGAAAGGGTGGAGCAGCTGGATAGTTTCTGGCTGATCGCCGGCCTCCGTCCGAAACGTCATTATTCCGATTCCGGGGAGGGTCTTGACTACGATGATCCCCTGCCGGCTTGTTCCGGTGTGGTTTCCGTCGTTCCTTCATCCGTGGTTCCCACCATGGTGAGGCTCAGCCGGACGGCTTGCATGTTTAGGAGGTGGCATTTTTTGACGATCCTCCTCCCGTCATTTCTCTTTATCTTCTCCCCTTCGATCGTTAGATTCTCGTCGGGGAGGGTTCTTCGGATTCAGTGCAGCGATGGCGTCTTTCTCGTCCGCTGGAGCTACATTGCTCCAGTTACGTGAAGTTCTGTGATGTTGTCCTGAAGATCCGGTTCTTGAATAATTGTCTTCCCGGTGTTCGGGGTGATGATACTGCGCCCGGACGTAATGGGATCTTACACTAGCCCATGCCGGATCTGTGCGACACTGGTCAAAATCTGAGACCAGCTTTTGACTTCCGGACAGGGCGACCTTTTGCTGCTCCAGTCCCTTGTTGAGTAGCTTGATACCCAAACGGATCTCCTCTGGTCCTGGATTAGCCGATAGAATTTCTCGGGCCGCCGTGGTATTCTGTACTGGGGTTGGATATACCCAATCTCCTTTGCTATCTTTCCGTGGCTTCCCCATCTCATCTCCGAAAAGGACGGCATGGACAGTTGGGAATTGGTTGTCATCTGTGTGACGCTTCCGTGTCTTCTAATGCAACTGAGACATGTAGTCCTTGGTTGCCATGCGTTTCTTCTCTACCTCGATGTTTTTGGCTTCATCGAGGAGTTGTTGACGATGCGCTTCTAGGGCTTGGGCCCTTTCGCTAGCTCTTCAGCAGTAAGTTCTGCAGCTGTAGGAATAGGTGTGGTTAATGCAGCATCGATGAGTTTATGCGCACCTTCAGTGATCACGTGTCCATCCACCGATTCTTCTTTTTTCTGCTCGTCTGGGATAAGTGCTCCATCCGAGTTTTCTTCATTTTCCTCGGCAATCACCTCTTCAGCCAGAGGGTCTTTTGCCGGGGTCTTGTTCTTCTTGTTCTTCTTCTTCGCCTTCTTGGCAGCGTGGTAGCAAAGACGGCTTTGGGTCCGTTTCTCGGAGTCAAGCTCTGATCGGTACTTTCGGATATCTGGACCTCGGGATTATCTCCGACGTCCATGTCATCCTGCGCTTTGGGAGAGTGTTCCCCGGATCCTTCATCCATGGCTTCTCCTTCTTCTGCAGCTTTGGAGTTATAATCCTCTTCATATTCTGCGGAGAACTTTCGGAAATCTGCTGACGTCATCGATTCATCCGAGGATGCGGGTATGTCGGCGTTTGTTCCAATCGCCTCCAACACCGAGTCGGTGTTTTCTCCAGCATTGGTAGAGCCGGATCCGGATCCCACATATCCAACAAAGTGCGACGCGTGCTTCCTGAGGTACCTGCGGCTTTCACGATCAGCATGTCGAAACTTTTGATGGTCTCGAGAATTGCATCTGCGCTTTCGCCTTGCAGTATCATACGTCGTAATGTGTACCTTAGGAAAGGTCTGTCTGTCCCGGCATCATCAGAGCCGGAATCAGTATCACTGATATGCTCCTCCTGGATTTCGACTTCCATGGATGGGTCGATCTGGGATCTGGCTCCTCTAGGGAGATCCACTCCAGATTCGACATGGACCGCTAGGTCTTCTTCAGGCTCGGATTTCTCCACTATCTCCGCAACTGGTGCGGGCTGGGTGGGATTAGGGTTTTCTGAGATTCGGAACTCTGCCGCCTTCGCGGACAAAGGGTACCCAGAAGTTTCTTCTGCCTCTATCATCACCGCTAGGGTGGGTTGGGCAGGTTCAGCGAAACCGATGTAAACATCGATCTCGCCAAAAGACATGATTGTGTAGGCAGCCATGACCTCCCTAGCCGGAATCCAAGTCTCGTCGAGAACGATGAGAGGGACGTCGCTGGCGTAGAGTATGCGACCGACGGTGATAGTCTTGCCGATTCCGATTCTTGCAGATTCCGCTCTGAACGCAGATCCGAAGCTCACTTTCCCCACGGTGGGCACCAACTATCGTCGTTTTGATGACAAGTACGCCATGAGGGGGTCCTCGAGGAGTGCGGAAGAGAGGGGTGTGAGGCGTACGGTGTTCCGGGACGGTGAGCACACAAGTTTACCTGTGTTGAATCACGGCTTTGGATGGATCCTACTCCTGCTAGCAATCCAGTAATATGGCAGAGCCGGAATATGGGTTACAAGGGTTTCGCCTGTGCGAGTTGAGATTGTAGACTATTGAGGTGTGCTCTAAAGGCTCTCCCTAGGACGGCTTATAGAGATATCCGGACTAGGGTTTACAGGAGAGATCTATCCGGCTATGACTAAGAGTCGGTTATAGAGTACATCTTGAACTACAAGTAATATTATAGGCCTAAGTCTGTAAGTCTTATGGGCCTTCCCGTAGCCAGATTGGACTCCGTCTTTCTCCCTGACTAGGCCGCCCGTGAAGCAATGCTCTAACCCGAAGTGGGCCACCCTGGTCAGTGAGGAACTGTGAGGATACCCGGAAAGTATATCCCCAACATTAAGTCAATTTTTTAAGCTCAGACTCGTAAGTCATAAAAGCGAACCAAGGTAGACATGAGCCGAGCCAAGAAATTGGAGGAACAAGAAAATGAAACTCGGGGACTACGCCCAAGTTAATCTGGCATACACAACTTAGTAGCAAAATATAAGTTGTGTGCTTAATACAACTACACCCGGCATACCGGGGATCTGATAAACTGCAAAGTGTTTTTAATCAAGGAGAAGCAGGGGGAGGTAACTCGGTGCCAGCAGGTGGAACTCCATCCTCGGCTTCAGCATCATCTTCTTCTCCTTCGACGTCCAAGGCTTCACCCTCTTCCTCCTCACCCGAATCATCTTCAGTGTTTTCGTCGTCGGCGGTGCCAAGGAAGCTTGGTCCCTCATTCCATTAATGAATGGGGGCATATTGAACGAGGCTATGGGCGCAAGCCTTCCGCCGAGCTATCCAATCCGGGTCATTGGACTACCTTGATCCGGTGCACATGCGCTCAAGAAGATTGAGGTTGATCTTCTCATACCACGTAAGCACGTAGTGGAGAACGATTTCAGCTCCGGCACGTCCAGCAGATTCCCTCCAAAGGTCAAGCTGGGTTTAGCACTCCATTAGCCTGGCAATAAGAACAGTGGCTCCCTCCAGAGTATCTTCTTCAGGCCAAAAGGCATTGAAAATCCGGATTGCCACATCCAAGATATCCTTGCCATAGTTCTTCACAATTTTGACACGAGAATACAAGCTGACTAGCAGGTCCTCCATGTCATAAGGAATCTCTTCGGCGCTAGGAACAATTGGGGTACCCCTCTTCTGGTAGAACTTGGCAACGACAGTAGTTGCAATAGCATTGCCCTCCGGAAATTTGTCTGAAAACAAGACAAGCGAAGCAAGTGAGGAAAGTTGACCCGGAGAGATTCATGCCAACTGAAGGAAAAGAACTTACGAGAAATATGGCTGTGGATCCGGGTCAGCTCCTTAGTGCAGTTGTCACGCCTCTTCCGGAGTTGCGCAAGTTCAACATTCACCGACTCAAGCTTAGTGTCGGCCTCCTTCAGCAGTTCTTGGTCCTTGGCAATTTGAAGGTTGAGACGTTCGCACTCTTCAATAAAGTCTTGGCCAGCCTTGTCTATCTCGGCTTTGCGGAGCGCCTTGAGCTTCTTCATGTCTGCCTTAAGCTTGGCAATTTCTTCATCCTTGGTCTGGAGGAGGGTGAGCTCATCATCTTTCTTCTTGAGTTCGGCCTGGTGCTGCCCTGCTTGTTCGAGAAAATGCAGCATCATATCAGGCACGGGCACACTATCTTCAAGAGAGGCTGAAATAGTTTGTTGACCCGACAAAGCCGAGGTATGAATATTTGCCGAGCCAAGCAGAAAAAGGAGATAGGGCGCAGAGCAAGATTAAGCAAGAATAACTTACCTTTTATTTGGTCCAAATTTTTCCTCATAAGGATGTTCTCGGCCTCCACTCCGGCTGCACAATCCGAATATTAGATTAGTCCGGTGGAAAAAGACGAAGAGAAATGGGAAAAATGCAAAGGATAAAACTTACCCCTTTTCTCGTATTCGGCAAGAAGCGAAGTATGTTTCGCACGTAGCATCTTGTGAGTGTCCAAGAGACGCTGAAAGTCAGCGCTCCGGTGATTGGTGGTCACCTGAAAAGAGTACAAAATAATAGCTTAGTCATGTGTATATTCGAAGTGTACAAAATCCAGGCCAAGTGGAACTTAACCCGGCTCTAGATGTGTGCATATTCGAAGTGTACAAGATCCAGGCCAAGAGGAACTTAACCCGGCTCTAGGTGTGTGCATATTCGAAGTGTACAAAATCTGGGCCAAGTGGAACTCAACCCGGCTCTAGGTGTGTGCATATTCGAAGTGTACAAAATCTGGGCCAAGTGGAAATTAACCCGGCTCTAGGTGTGTGCATATTCAAAGTGTACAAGATCTGGGCCAAGTGGAACTTAACCCGGCTCTAGATGTGTGCATATTCGAAGTGTACAAGATCCGGGCCAAGTGGAACTTAACCGGCTCTAGGTGTGTGCATATCCGAAGTGTACAAGATCCGGGCCAAGTGGAACTTAACCTGGCTCTAGGTGTGTGCATATTCAAAGTTACTAAGGAGCTATGCTAGTTCTCTAAGGAGCATCCGGCCGAGTAACAAGTTACTCCCCCGTAGGGTCGGGGACTAATGGTTATATCAATATTATCCAGTGCATGTTAAGGAAAAGGTGAAGTAGCGTACCTCCATCATCCGACCTGCAAGGTTGATTGCCTTGGCAGCGGTGTTCATCTGTGCAGCAAACTAGGCTGGCCCAAATTTCTCCAGGAGATCTTCATTATGGACGAACTCCGCCTTTTTCTAGTTGTTAACAAACTCGATCAGGGTCAGAGGATAGCGTTCTCCGCTAATCATGTGGGGTGCAACCAAACCCTTGGCATGGGCCTCCCTCCTCTCAACTTGGGCAACAACGGGGTTGGTGTGCAAAACGAGTTGCGCATCAGCTGACCCGGCAGAAGTGTCCTTCGTCGGTGGGGTCTTCTTCAAAAGCATGGACGCAAGTGTGCGTTGTCCAGCTTCGATAGACGCTGCCCTGGTGGCGTTAGGAGCTTTCTTGCCCTTGGGCTGCTGCTGAGAGGTGGAGGTCTGAGCCGTGGATTTGGCCTTGGGCGTTGCCTTAGTGCTAGCCGTGGTGCTGCTGGTGCCTTCTCGCCGAGTCTTGGAAGACTCGAACGAGGCGGAGGGGCTTGGTGCTGTTGCTGATGCTGGTACTGCTGGTGCTGGTGCTGGTGCTGATTTTTGTCTTGGTGGGGGTGCTGAAGGAACCTCGATGGTGGCTGGTTGCGGCTGAGCCGAAGAGGGAGCAACCGCAGCCTCGGCAGAACCACTTCCCCCTGTTCCGAGGTTGCCCTCCTCTTGACGAGGTGGGCTAGAACCCAGAGCAGCCGCTGAACCCTCCTGAATGGGTCTCAACGGGCGTGAATCATCGCCACGAGGGGGAGAATGGCTATGTGGGAGCAGCGAGGCAATGCCGGATCCACTCTGAGGAACTTCCACCGCAGACCTGCCGAATCAAGCGACGAACAATAAGTTACAACAAGAGAAAGGCACGAAGCAGAAAATTGGATAAGGAAGAAGTGACTTACTCATCTGAGGTTAGAGGATCCTTTGGCTTGCGAGCTCGCCGGGCTATGGCCTTAGTCGTGGACTTGGTGGCAGCTTTGTCTACAGACTTCTTTCGCCTCTTGGTTGGCTTAGAAGGTCCGGAGGAAGAAGCAGATGCGCCCCCCCTCTTCTTTGATGCGACCGGGACTGGCTCACCCGTGGCAAGGGGAGGATCTTCATGGATCTGCCCACCGGGGTTAGCTGATGCTGGAAAAGCGTAAGAAAGGGGGACAGCGTCAAATGCCTCCATCACCTCAATGTCGGAATCATCTTCATCCTCAGGCCAATCTCTAATGGAAAAGAGTTTACCGGTGTGTCTCTTGGTCGCATCGGGGAACGACAGGAACATCTCCTGATCCGGCTCCTCCTCGTCTGCGACATCTCGATCTAGGGCCCACTTGAGAGAAGGCTCGGTACCATCCTCAAGAGTTTGCTGAAGAAACATCTAAGAGAGAAAATGCAAAGGGATCAAACCTACAACAAAATCCGACATATGATTTGACTCGGAAAAAGATTAGGGCACGAGACTTACCGCAGGAGGAAGCCTATCTCGGCAGAAGTGCTCGATCCCCCACTCCCAATCAGCAGTGAATTTTTTGTTGGTGGTGAAGAGGGCCTTGACCCGGGGGTAAATCTCGGTGTTGCTTAACTCGAATGAGGAGGTCCGGTTGGGGTCAAGGCGCCAGCTCATGTGGCAAAGTTTAAGCGTGCGTTTCTGAAGAGGGGAGACCCGGTTGCGGACGAAGGTGATCATTGCGTCCTCGTTGCGCAACCCCTGTTCCTTCAGCTCCTGGAACCGTTGGTTGACTTGGCTCGCCAGGATTGTGGGTTTCTTGGGGATTTGGTCCCACAGATCCGGATTAGGTGGACCTGGAGCGTAGGGGCGCAGCCGGATCAGATCTTCATCCGTGCCATTTCTGACATAGAAGAAGGTTCGGGCCCAGCCCTTGCAGGAATCGAGCCTCGTGACTCAGGGAAAGATAGACTGTTTCTGGGGAGAGATAGAGGCAGCGCCGAACTGTGTGAGTTGCTTATCCTCCGAGTCAAGCTCTCTATTCGGAATCACGTTCCGGCGGAGACCAAAAAATCGGATCCAGAGCTCCTTGGTGGGCCACAATCCGGTGTAGCCAGTCGTGGAAGAAGTCGCTGACAGGGAGGCCGAACCCACGCTGGAAGTGGGAGAGGAATACTATGAACTCACCCGGATTGGGTGAGGGAGCGAGTTCCTCAGCGGCGAGGCGGGCGATGATGCCCTCCGGGATACGGCGCGTGCGATACAGCCAGTCTAGGTCGTCCTGGCATACCCAGGACCCAGCCCAGGCGCCGCGCTCAGCGTTCTCCGTGTCTTCCTCCATCTCCTGTTCCGCGACGGTGAGTTCTTCCTCCGTCATTTCGAGGTCGCTGTCCTCACTGGCCCTATCGGCGGTGGGGGGCAGTGGCCTGGACTGGCGCGGACCCGTGGCGGAGGAGATGCGTGGGAGTGGTGACGATGTTAGTGCGCGAGGAACGGTGCAGCGGCGGCGCAGCTAAGCAGATGCAGCGGCGACGGCGCTGTCGCTGGGAGGAAGAAGAAGAAGAGGCAGAGGGACGCGAGAATGGGGAAAAGACCCAAGGGGTGCGCCCCTCCCAGGGGGGGACCACGCCCTTGAGGGGTAGTGGGATCATGCTGTGCGGACGGGCCACACGGTGTGGCCGTGTACAATCCGGATCAGCCAATTAGCGACGAGCCATGGGAAGGGCCACAGGGCGCAGGGGATCCCACGACGTGACATGGTGATACAGTTAACGAGGAGACAGACACAATGTGACCTGTGCAACAGTAATATCTGACAATAACTGCGGCGGTTACTGGCGCATGCCCTTAAAATGAGGCAAGATAATGATTACCCTCCACGTGGGATAGCGTACGAGGGAAGGAAGAATAACCCAGATAACCAAAGGATGACCCGGCCAACGGGTGAAAACTCGGAATGTGCCAAGGGAAAGTGAGCCTATGGAATCTAGACTGTGAAATAACTCAGAAAAGGAGCAAAAGGCTCGGTAAAATTGAACCTGTTGTGGCCTTAGCGGCTAACGCAGCTAAGACCGCACCAGCTTCGGGGACTAATGTTGGGGGGATACCCCCGGGTAGGGTCACGCCGGGGTATAATGGCCGAGTTAGCCGAGGTACGGCAAGGTCAAAACAAGTGATGGCCGAGTCACCTCAAGGCAGGCCGAATCACGGAGTAACCCGGACCGGAGGATGTCTGCCTGACTGAGTCCCGACCGACTTATGTCGTATGTCGGTAAGATGTATCTAACTTGTATGCAGGTACAGGTGTGGCCGAATTAACCAGGCATGATCCGGGTTATATCAGGCTTGCAAGAGAAGGAAGGTATCTCGCTGGTCAAAAGGTGGCCACTATGCGCAGAGCGTGAGCGAAGCGGACAGAGGCCAGGACCACCAAGGCATGGCCGACAAGGGTGACATCGCCTATGTCGGATGACGCTGGCGCCGCAGAGGCTCACGTAGCCTCTGCATGGCTGACGACGGGGAAAAGTGACCCGGTCGGTTTACTATTTTGGGAAGAGGCATATTCCCTGGAATATGCCTCCACGTATGCCCTAATTGGAGACCTAGTCACCCCTATATAAGGAGGGTTAGGGCTTCTGTAGAGGGGGTTGAGTTCTGTTGGGTCATTGACTAGTTAATGGGCATTTGAGTAGAGAGTTCCTGAGGGCAAAGCGGTGGTGAGAGTAAGAGAGTTCCTTCTTCCTCCTCTCCCCAATACAGCTCAAGGAGCACTTGCAACTCATCTAGCTTGAATAATACAAAGCTTCTGTGTGTGGAATCACCACACTATCCCTCCCTGGATTCCTCTAGTGCATCATGTCCCCACATTTAGCCTATCCATGGCATCTGTCATGACACCACCACGACACACTCAAAGTGGTCTAGTGGATAAGTTTGGCCAAAATGACCATTTGCTTATATATCTTATTTTTGATTTTTCCTTTATTTGATTCTACTTGGATTTGATCTAGGTGATGTAGTATTCATCTTTGAACCAAATCTTATCATTTGTAACCATTAAACATGGCAATTGAAATCATTCAAATACTAATGCAAACCATACATGCATACTTATTAAGTTTAATCCTAAAAGTTTTTGTTAACCCTAAACTTGGGTGATTAGAACTTGATAAGATTGATTAATATTTTTGGGATGTTACAGTACATTAGAAAAGAAATTGTACGGAGGCACTGATATCTATACGACCGGAGCTATACGGCCGGAATTTTTATTCCCGACGTATAGTTGGTTGTTAAACTCTCAGTATATATGAAAAGAAAATTGTCGATGGCAAAGATATCTATATGGCCGGAAATATATGGCTAGAATTTTTATTCCCACCATATAGTCGGTCGTTAAACTCTCTGTGTGCATCAAAAAATTCTGTTTCTTCAGAAACTATTTCTTTTCTTGTAACTTAGTGACATGGTTATGATTACTCGGATGCTCATTATTCGCTACCCTACATTTGGTAAAAGGCCTACAACCCATAAAGATTCCAGATAACGGCCCAAGGAAGCAACCGACAGAGACTTTTTATTATATTAGGAGAGAAACCACGAACCGACATTATGTTGGTATTGTAATCATGCGTTGTTGGGGGGATAACCCCGGGTAGGGTCACTCCGAGGTATAAGAGCCGAGTTAGCCGAGGTTCGGCAATGTCAAAGCGGATGCTAGCCGAGTCACCTCAAGGCAGGCCGGATCACGGAGTAACCCGGACCAGGGGGGTCGCCTAACATTGTCTCGTCCGACTCAATGAATAAGTCGGAGACACTTGTCTAGCTTATATGCAGGAACAGGTGTGGCCGGATCGACTGTGATCCGGATCCTCGTTTGGCTTCTAGGAGAAGGAAGGAATATCTCTGGTCAAAAAGAAAGCCCGGTGCATACTGGATGAGCGAATAAAGCAAGGGCAGGACCACCGGGTCGTGGCCGACAAGGGTGACGACGCTCACGTCGGCGGACGCAGGCGCCGCAGAGGCAACGTCGCTAAAGCAAGAGTGACATGGGGGAAAAGCACCCCTGTCGGGTTACTAATTTGGGAGGAGGCATATTCTTAGGAATATGCCTCCACGTATGCCCTAGGCAAGGACCGAACCACCCCTATATAAGGGGGGGGTTGGGGTTCTGGTAAGGGGGTTGAGCACTAGTGGATCTAGGGTTCTCGGGGCTAGTTGGTAGGCAAGAGTAAGAGAGTTTCTTCTTCCTTCTCTTGTCAATACAGCTCAAGGAGCACTTGTAATCTGAGAGATAGAACATCAATATGAAGCTTCTGTGTAGAGAATCACTCTACTATCCCTCCCTGGATTCCCTAGCGCATATTAGTCCCCACCTTTAGCCTATCCATGGCATCTGCCGTGACACCACCACGGCTTGGCACCACTGGCTAGCGCCGCTAGCAGGGGTGAAGATCCGGACGGGAAATTTCATCGGCACCGGTGAACGCATCGTCTCCGGGATCGTTCAGTGCTTTGGTGCGTTGGACTACATCAGCGACAACATTGGCTGCTTCGGCACGCGCCCCTTCCAGCGCGGCAAGCTCTTCGGCGCGCACAAGGTCTATGTTGCCGTGGACGTGTCTTGCGTTCATCCGCGTCGCGTCGTCGATGCGGGGGAACCACCCCTCACTGTGGCTCGCGGGGCGCGTATCGCTCGCTCCCCGGACCATGCAGAGGTGATGATGACTGCGCCAGGCGCGGGCGCGAGCAAGGATCCAGCGCCAGACCCGGAGGCAACACCCAAGGCACCAAGGAAAGCTAGGGGTCCTCCACTAGAGAGGCCCGAGAACGTGCTGAGGGAAGCTATGGATAGCTTGGCTAACCCGGTGGCAGCAGTGGTAGATCCGGTTCAGGCACAGACCGAGCTAGAGGAGACCCGGTGAAAGATACTGGAGGGCGCAAAGAAAATAGCAGCGGCTCAGCAGTCGTTGAACATGACGCTGCGTGAGTACGCGAAAGCGAACAAGGTTGATGCAGTGAGGGTAAAAGGGAGAAACCTCATAAGCGAGATGAACAGAGAAGGTGATGATGGACCAGAAGGGTCGGAAAACTATCTGTCTGTGGGGTTGCCGAAGTATAGTACCCCGGCGAAGAACCTCAGAGCAGCAGATGCCACGGCGTCCGAGCTAGAGGGTCTGACGGGTGAAGCCCGCCAAAGACAGCAAGACCGGGTTAACGAGCTGGTTCGGATCGCGAACAGGCAGAATGGGGAGCTATTGAGAGGTAACCCGGAGAGAGTTGGAGCTTCTAAAATCGTCCATTCGGTGATGGGTAACCCGGAGAAATCCGCTGGAGCCGCATCATCGCCTCATGGTGGCCCTAGAAGAGAAGAGGTAGTAACCTCGGCCAGACGGAACAAGCAGATCGTTCCGTACGACCCAACGCGTGCGGGAAAGGAAAAAGAGGTACGGAAAAATGACGATCGACGAAGTGTAAGCCGAGGTAACGACGACCAAGGCAATGCCGGTCAAGGGAATGCTGCCAACGGCAATGCCGGACAGCGAAACTCGGCAGGAGCGGGTCAACCGCAGTAGCGGAATGCACCAAGGCAAGAGCAAAGTGCCGGCCGTGGTATGCAACAGAGAGGAGCACAACGAGAGCAAGACCGATACAATGATGGAGACTCGGAGATTATGAATGCGGGATACGCAAGACCGGACTATCATGTGATAGGGTCGAGATTGGGAAGCAGAGATTTGATGCCGGATGATGCTAGGCTAAAACTGGATCGCCTGTATAGGTCGGAACAGATCGAATGTCAAGGTCCTCCGGGTCCAGCATGCTTCGGACCCCGGATCATGAAGGAACCGCCAGTACCCAATTTCCAATTACCCAGGGGCACGAAGACGTATGACGGCAGTACAAAGCCGGAGGATTGGCTAATAAACTACGCAACAGCTGTGAAAATTGCAACTAGTAACTTGAGGTGGGCTGTACGATATGTACCCCAAATGTTGGAAGGTCCAGCTAGGGTTTGGCTGAATAATTTACCACCCGGAAGCATCAATTGCTGGATAGATTTTGAAGAAATGTTCATCAGCAACTTCTCAAGTACGTATCAGAGACCGAATAGACCGCAGACCTTGGCAATGTGCAAGCAGAGATCTAACGAAACGGACTGTGAATTCTTGACCCGGTGGTGTACCGTGAGAAACTCGTGTGAGGGAGTCATAGAGTCACAGGCTATAGCATGGTTCACACAAGGATGTAGATATGGCAGCGAGTTGTGGATGAAATTGCAAAGGAAAATGCCAGTCACATTGGCAGAGATGATCCGGATCGCGGATTCTTATGCTTTGGGTGATCCAACTCAACCTAGGATCACGTCGAACGAGTCAAATGAGGAGTACTATCCGAGGGACGGATCCGGGTCATCCCGGAGCAATGATTAAAGGGGAAAAAGGAGAGACGATAGACCGGACCATCGATATGGCTCGCAACAAGTTGCGGCCGTGAATCAAGATCAGCCCGAGGCAGGGAGCAACCAATGCCAGAGAACGGGAGGGCAATGGACTCCTCGAAACGATGGCAAGAAAACATGGACTCCGGAGCAGAAGAAGCAATGGCAAGAAAAGAAAGATTGTCCGCGGTATACCTACGAGTCAATGTTTGACCAGCCGTGCAAGTTTCACACGCCAAATCCGAGCAGCCCGGCGGGTCACACGACGAGACAGTGTGAGTGGATGTGCAAGATAGAACAAGGTGGTTCGGGGAATGCTCAGGCACCTCGGAATGATCAACCTCGGCAGGAGTTACCCCGACAACAATTGCTCTCCGGAGCAAACACGCAGCAACGGATGTTGCCTCCCCCTCCGCCGAGGTATGACAACAGTGAGAGAAGGGATGCAGTGCATCAGGTAGAAAACTAGCAACAACCGGATCAGAGGTATTCCGAAAATGAGGGAAGGAATGAGTATAGGGAACATCACCAGAGCTATTGCGTGTTCACAACAGAGGAAACGGATAGGAAAAGCTTGCAGCGCCGACATATGGAGGTTAACGCGGTTATGCCTGCAGTGACGAGGTATATGTCTTGGTCGGACCAAGAAATTACCTGGAGCGTTAAAGATCATCCCAAGCTTATGCCAAGTCCGGGCTCGTATGCACTGGTGTTAGATCCGACGTTCATTGGACCAAATATTAATGTGAGATTCTCCAAGGTACTGATCAACAATGGCAGTAGCATTAACATCATGTATGCGGATACGATGCGCAAGTTGGGCATCTCGGAGAACATGCTCCAGGCTACGAGAACAACTTTTCACGGTATCGTTTCCGGCATATCCTGCGAACCCATAGGCAAAGTCCGGGTCAACATGCTATTCGGTACAAGGGATAACTGCCGAACCGAAAATCTGGAGTTCGAAGTGGTAAACCTAGAGAGCGCGTATCATGCATTACTCGGGAGACCAGCACTGGGCAAATTCATGGCAAGTTGCCATGTTGGCTATCTGAAGATGAAGCTGCCCGGGCCAAGTGGGGCAATTACTATCGCTGGGGATTTCCGACGTTCCATTGAGTGCGCTTCAGCCGGGTCTAACCTAGCCGAGTCACTCGTAATTGCCCAAGAGAAAAGAAAAATCCAAGAAGTGACGACATTAGCTCGGTCCGCGCAGCAGTATATGCCGGCGTTAAGTAACCCGCATGGAAGCGTTTCATTTCAAGCCGCGAAGGACACCAAGAAGATCCCGGTGGATAGCGTGTTTCCGGAGCGTACCGTGACAATTGGGGCCGGGTTAACTGACAAATAGGAAAGCGAGCTCGTCAACTTCCTCCGTGAGAATCGGGATATTTTTGCTTGGTCCACACAGGACTTGCAAGGTGTTCCGAGGGAGTTGGCCGAGCACTCTCTGAATGTAAGACCCGGAGCAAGGCCGGTGAAGCAGCCTCTCCGACGCTTCGTCGAGGATAGGAGAAAGGTCATTGGTGACGAGATAGCTCGGTTGCTAGCAGCAGGATTCATCATGGAAGTGCTGTATCCGGATTGGCTCTCTAATCCGGTGCTGGTAGAAAAGAAAAAGGATGATCCGAACGTGGCGGTGGTTTGGCGTATGTGTATCGATTACACGAACCTGAACAAGGCATGTCCAAAAGATCCATTTCCACTGCCGAGGATAGATCAGGTCATCGACTCCACCGCGGGATGTGAACTGTTGTCATTCATTGATGCTTATTCCGGTTTCCACCAGATACCTCTGAACCCGGATGATCAAATAAAAACTGCCTTTATTACCCCGTACGGGGCTTATTGCTATCTCACTATGCCGTTTGGTTTATGAAACGCAGGAGCAACGTACCAAAGGTGTATGCAAAAATGTTTGCACGATCAAATAGGTCAAAATGTGCAAATTTACATGGACGATGTGGTTATCAATACCAAGGAAAGCGCAACGCTCCTTGACGACATAAGGCAAACATTTGCGTACTTGAGGAGATTCCGAATGAAGCTTAACCCGGAGAAATGTACCTTCGGTGTCCCGGCTAGAAAATTACTAGGATTTCTTGTCTCCAGCCAAGGTATCGAGGTCAATCCAACTAAGATCCGAGCCATCGAACGAATGGAGCTGCCGAAGTGTCTCAATGACGTCCAGAAGTTCACTGGATGCCTGGCGTCGTTGAGTCGGTTTGTATGTCGGCTAGGGGAAAAGGCACTGCCTCTCTACCAACTCATGAAAAAATCAGATAAATTCGTTTGGACGCCGCAGGCCGATGAAGCTTTTGCCCACTTAAAAAAGATGTTGGCCACTGCACCGGTGTTAGCTTCTCCACTGTCGAAGGAGCCAATGTTGCTCTACATAGCCGCAACCAACCGAGTTGTAAGTGCAGTGATTGTAGTGGAACGAGATGAAGAGGGTAAGTCGGTGCAGAGACCAGTGTATTACTTGAGCGAGGTATTGTCTGCCTCAAAACAGAACTACCCGCATTTTCAAAAGGTGGCATACGGAGTTTATATGGCGGCAAAGAAGTTAAAGCACTACTTTGAGGAGCATCCCATCAAAGTGATATGCGAAGCCCCCATATCCGAGATAATGGGTAACAAAGATGCGAACGGCAGAATTGCGAAATGGGCAATTGAGCTAGCACCATACGCGCCCCAGTACGACAGAAGAGAAGCGATCAAGTCCCAGGCTATAGCGGACTTTTTCGTGGATTGGGCCGAGGTACAATACGAACCACCGCCACCGGATCCAAACTATTGGAGGATGCATTTTGACGGATCGAAGACCAAAACCGGATTAGGCGCCGGGGTTATGCTTACCTCGCCAAAAAAGGATCAACTCAAGTACGTATTGCAGATCCATTTCACGGCATCGAACAATGTCGCTGAATACGAGGCTCTTGTGCATGGTCTCAAAGTGGCAAAAGAAATTGGCATAAGACGGATAATCTGCTTTGGCGACTCGGATCTAGTAATACAGCAAGTGTCCGGAGTGTGGGACGCCTTGGATCCAAACATGGCACTATACAGATTTCATGTGCAGAAAGTCTCGGGTTACTTTGACGGATGTGAATTTCACCATGTACCTCGCGTGGAAAACAAAGCTGCCGATATGCTGTCGAAGCTCGGTTCGACCTGACAGGCAATTCCACCGGGCGTTGCATTGGAGCACCTCAGAAAGCCATCTATCAGGTCGTCCCCAAGAAACGACTCAATTTATGTTCTGGAAAACGCGGAATCCGGAGCTGAGCCCATGGACATTGACATGGAAGGTAGTGCGCCAAACCCGGGGATTGCCTCCGCAAACCCGGGGACTACCTCGGCAAACTCGGGGACTACCTCGGCAAACTCAGGGACTACCTCACTAGACCCGGGGACTATTCAACAAGACCCGGTTGAAGTTATGCCGGTGGATCGGATGGAAATTGATGAGGAGATGTTCCCTGCGAGAGCAGTACCAGCTTGGGCACTGCCTATATATCAGTTCTTGAAAGATGGAACGTTACCCACTGAGGAAGTGCTAGCCAGGCAAACTCAGAGGAGAGCCAAAGCTTACACAATCATCAATTCCGAGCTGTACAAGCGGAGTGTAACCAGTGTCCTCCAACGGTGTGTTGGTCCGGAAGAAGGACTTGACATCCTCTGGGATATACACCAAGGAGAATGCGGGCATCACGCCTCATCCCGGGCCTTAGTGGCAAAGGCATTCCGACATGGATTTTACTGGCCAAGCGCCTTGGAGCAAGCGGAGGATCTGGTGAGAAAATGCAATGGTTGCCAAATATATGCCACCAAGACACATATGCCTATGTCGGAACTCAAAACCATACCAATTACATGGCCATTTGTTGTGTGGTGCTTGGATATGGTTGGCCCGTTCAAACCAGCAAAAGGGAACATGACGCACATTCTGGTCATGGTGGACAAGTTTACAAAATGGATCGAAGTGAAGCCTATAAGAAAATGTGATGGAGCTACGGCTGCGACATTTCTCAAAGACATCATCTTGAGATACGGTTATCCTCACAGTATCATAACTGATAACGGCACCAATTTTGCTGAAGGAGCATTTGCACGATTCTGCCGAGATAAGAAAATCTGACTCGGCATAGCCTCGGTAGCCCACCCCGCATCGAACGGACAAGTGGAAAGATCCAACGGATTAGTGCTATCCGGGATAAAACCTCGGCTCATTGAGCCGCTGCAAAGATCAGCGGGGTGCTGGATAGAAGAACTACCAGCGGTATTGTGGAGTTTAAGAACCACTCCGAATCGATCAACAGGCTACACGCCGTTCTTTCTGGTATATGGGGCAGAAGCTGTATTACCAGCCGACATAGAGCATGATTCGCCTAGTCACCCAATACACAGAAGCCGAAGTGCAAGAAGCCCGGCAAAATGATGTTGATCTGCTGGAAGAAGCGAGAGAACTGGCATTGTCCAGATCCGCTATATATCAGCAGAATCTCCGACGCTATCATAGCCGGAAAGTGTGCCCCCGAGTCTTCCGGGAAGGCGATCTGGTGCTCCAGTTGGTACAGCATACCACTGGCATGCATAAATTATCCCCCCATGGGAAGGACCATTTATTGTGAGCAAAGCATTGCACAATGACTCTTACTATCTCATAGATGCAAAGCCACAGGAAAAGAACAAGGCGGACAGGTCCGGAGAGGAATCCAAGCGACCATGGAATGTAGCACTACTTCGTCCCTTCTACACTTAGCTAAAAAGTGTATGTACCCGAGTCATCCTCAAGTGTCGGTATGAATGTCGGCAATGGGTTTATCAATGAAATAGAAGGGCCTCGAGCAGTAACTCGGGGACTGCCTTAATAAATGATTCTTGTTACTTTCTATATACGTTAGCTGGAATAAGTTGTTCTACTTAACCCGGATTAGTAATGTGTGAGCACCAAAAACCCATCTCTTCGACTTGCTGCTGTCCAACAAGAATTGGCTTCATGGCAAGCAAGAGAACAAGTTCGGAATTGCGTAGCACATGAAAAACGACTAAGGAAACGAGTTTATTCGAGCTAACGTTTGTTTTTCGGACTAACCCTGTATTTATTTTCAAGCTATTATGTTGAATTATTTTGAGCCAAGCCTCAAAGTTTCTCAGTATTGTTAAAACGATTCTTGAAGCTCGGGTTCGTAAGTCGTAAAACCGAATCAAGGTAGACACGGATCGAGCCGAAGAATTGGACGAACAAGAAAATAAAACTCGGGGACTACGCCCAAGTTAATCCAGCATACAAGCATAGTAGCAAAATATTAGGTATTCAGCATACAATTGCACCCGTCATACCGGGGATCTGATAAATTTTCAAGTTTTTTCAACTAAGGAGCGGCAGGAGGAGGAAGTTCGGCCATCATCACCTCTTCAATATCTGAAGCAGCATCTTCTCCATCATCGCCCGACCCATCCTCCACGTTCTCCATCTGCTCCTCCTCGCCGGAGTCCAGAAAGCTCGGCCCCTCAACCCAGTCATGGACTGGAGAATATTCGATGAGGCTGTAGGCGCAAGCCTGGCGCCGAGCTACCCACTCCGGATCATCGGTCCATTTGGATCCGGTGCGCCGACGGGTGAGGAGGCTCAGATCGATTTTCTCGTACCATGAAAGGATATGATGGAGAAGGGTATCTGCCGCGGCACGCCCAGCGGATTCCCTCCAGAGGTCAAGTTGAGTCTCAATCTCCATCAGTTTTTCCGCAAGGAGCGTGATCCTTTCCGGAGCGTCCTCGCTTGGCCAGAATGTGTTGAAGATCCGGACCGCAACGTCGAGGAGATCTTTTCCATAGTTCTTGATAGTTTCCACCCGAGATGACACGCTAACCAACAAGTCCTCCATGTCCAAAGGGATGCTCTCACCATCAGGAGTGATGGGAGTACCCCTCTCTTGGCGGAATTTGGCAACAGCCGCACTAGCGATGGCAGTACCCTCCGGAAAGTTATCTGAAAATAAGGAAAGGGAGGATGCTGAAGCAAAGGCATATGAGCTAACCCGGAAAACTAGGTCGGGCAAGGCGAAGAAACTTACGTGAGATATGGCGATGGATCTGGGTCAACTCTTTGATACAACTATCGCGTCTCTGCCGAAGTTGTTCAAGCTCGGCAAGCGCCGACCCAAGCCGGACTTCGGATTCCTTGAGCAGATCCTGGTCCTTGGAGATCTGAAGGGTAAAGCGCTCACGCTCTTCGGTGAAGTTCTGGCCAACTTTCTGGAGCTCGGTTTTGTGTTGGGCCTTCATCTTCTCCATCTCGGCCTTGAGTTTGGCTATCTCGCTGTCCTTGGTCCGGAGGAGGGCAAGCTCATCGTCCTTCTTCTTCAGCTCGGCTTGATGCTGTCCTGCTTGTTCGAGAAAATGCAGCATCATATCAGGCACAAGCACACTATCCTCAAGCGATGCTGAAATAGTGTGTTGACCCGGCAAAGCCGAGGAGTGAATGTTTGCCGAGCCAAGAAAAAGAAAGAATGGCAAACACAGCGACGTTGGCCGAAAGGGGACATACCTCGGATTTCCTCCAAGTTTTTCCGCATAATCTTGTTTTCAGCCTCCACCCCAGCTGCAAAAAACCGAATAAGGAGGTTAGTCCGGCAGAAGAAAACGAAATGGTGAGGTGTTAAGGGAGGAAATTACCCCTCTTTTCATACTCCACGCCAAGTGCAACGTGTTTTGCGTGCAAGGTCTTATGGGTATCAAGCAGGCGCTGAAACTCGGCGCTCCGACGGTTGGTAGTTACCTGACAAAGGCACAGGCGTGTACAGTTAGTTCGGTGCATATTCGAAGTGTACAAGATCCGGGCCAAGCGGAACTTAACCCGGCTCTAGGGTGTGCATATTCGAAGTGTAAATGATCCGGGCCAAGCGGAACTTAACCCGGCTCTAGGTGTGTGCATATTCGAAGTATACAAGATCCGGGCCAAGCGGAACTTAACCTGGCTCTAGGTGTGTGCATATTCGAAGTGTACAAGATCCGGGCCAAGCGGAACTTAACCTAGCTCTAGGTATGTGCATATTCGAAGTATATGAGATCCGGGCCAAGCGGAACTTAACCCGGCTCTAGGTGTGTGCATATTTGAAGTTTACATGCAGCTACGTTGATCTTCTAAGGAGCATCCGGCCGAATAACAAGTTACTCCGCCGGAGGCTCGGGGACTAATGGTTATTATCTACAGCATGTAAAGAAGAAACAACGTACCTCCATCATACGCCCAGCGAGGTTAATGGCCTTGGCGGCGGTATTCATCTGAGTGGAAAATTCAGCTGGGCCGAACTTTTCCGGGAGATCGTCGTTGTAGACAAACTCTGCCTTATTCCAGTTCATGACAAACTCGATGAGGCTCGGAGGGTACCGTTCGCTAGTGGGCATGTGAGGTGCCACCAAGCCCTTGGCGTGAGCTTCTTTCCTTTCGATCAGGGCAAGAGCCGGGCTAGTGTGAAGAACCATATGCTGCGAATCAGCTGGCTCGGCGGGAGGATCCGTCGCTGCTGATGACTTCTTTGGAAGCATCAACGACAAGGTTCGCTGCCTAGCCTCGACGGAGGTGGACTTGCCTTTGGCCTGCTGGGAGGAAGTGACCACAGTGGATTTGCCCTTGGAAGCCGCTGGAGTGGGTCCTCGCTGAGCTTGAGATGACTCGGACGAGGCAGATGAACTTGGCACGGGAGCTTTGGTGGCTGGCGCTGGAGCTGCTATTGGTTTCTTCGGAGCCGGGACATGCGCTGGTTCGGTGGCTGGTGCTAGAGCTGCGGCTGGTGCTGGAGTTGCGGTAGACTTGGTAGTTGCTGGTTGCGGCAATGCCAAAGTGCCGGACGCCGTTGCCTCGGCTGATCCGACCCCTCCCGATCCGAGCTCGCGTCCCTCTGAAGGAGGTACTGCGGAACCCGGAGCGGCCGCAGAGCCCTCCGGAATAGGGCTCAGCGGGCGTGACTCGTCGTCACGGGGAGGGGAAGGACTGGACCAAAGAGGAGAGGAGATGCTCGATCCGCTCCGAGGGACCTCCACAGGAGCCCTGCAAGAGAAAATAATGTCAGGAGTGAAATTACCCCGAAGCAGGGAGAAATGTGTTGCGCAGTGAAAAAAGAACTTACGCATCCGAGATCTCCGCCTCCTTAGGTTTCTGGGCCCTCCTTGCCGGGGCTTTGCCTACTCGTTTGGAGGCAGTCTTGTCTCCGACCTTCTTTTGCCTTTTGCAAGGCTGAGAAGGTTCGGAAGAAGAACTCGACGCGGTTCTGCGCTTCTTCTTTGACGCCGCTGGAGCAGGCTCGCCCGTGGCAAGGGGAGGATCCTCGTGGATGTGCCCACCGGGGTTAGCTGATGCCGGGTAAGCAAAAGAAAGAGGGACGGCCTCAACGGGTTCAATCACATCGATATCCGAGTCATCCTAATCGTCGGGCCAATCTCTAAGAGAAGAGAATTTACCGCTGGGTCGTCTGGTGGCATCGGGTGTGGGGAGGAACATCTCCTGGTCCGGCTCCTCCTCGTCCGGAATTTCTCGGTCCGGGGCCCACTTAAGGGTCGGATCCGGGCCATTCTCGAGGGTTTGCTGGAGAAACAGCTGAGAAAAAAGCACAAGGAGCAAGGTCAAGAATGTGATAAGAGCCGACATGAAATTGATTCGAGATAAGTTTACCCCGCGAAGCTTACCGCGGGAGGGAGCCTGTCACGACAGTAATGCTTGATTCCCCACGTCCATTCGGCGAAGAAGTCCTTATGGGTGGTGAAAAGAGCCTTGACCCGGCGGAAGATCTCCGTATTGCTCAACTCGAATGAGGAGGTTCGGTTGGGGTCGCGACTAAAGCTCATATGGCACAACTTGTGAGTGCGCCGCTGAAGGGGAGAGATTCGGTTGCGCACGAATGTGATCATCGCATCCTCGTTGCGCAATCCGAGCTTCTTCAGCTCCACAAATCTTTTGTTCACTTGGTTGGCCAGGGCTGTAGGCTTCCTGGCAAACTCCTCCCAAAAATCCGTATCAGGGGGACCCGGAGCGTAGGGCAGCAACCGGATCAGATCTTCCGTGCCTTCATTCCAGACATAGAAGAAGGTCCGGCCCACCCTTTGCAGGAGTCAAGCCCGGTGACCCGGGGAAAGATTGAATACCTCCGCGGCGAGATCGAGGCAGCTCTGAACTGAGTTAGCTGTTTGTCCTCCAACTCGACATGGATGTTGGGGACCATGTTGCAACGGAGGCCGAAGAACCGAATCCACAGCTCCTTCGTAGGCCATAGCCCGGTGTAGCCCTCAATCGAAGAAACGAAAGCGGACAGAGAGGTGATGGCGTTCGCCGGGAGATGATGTGGTTGCAAGTGATAGGTCAGGATCCAGTCCCGGAAGAAATCACTCACTGGAAGCCCAAATCCTCGTTGGAAATGGGATAAGAAAACAACAAATTCGCCCGGATTGGGTGAGGGGGCCAGCTCCGAGGAGGGGAGACGAGCAACGACGTCGGCGGGAATGCGCCGGGTCCGGTAGAGCCAGGCGATGTCGTCCTTGCAGACCCAGGAGCCAGCCCACGCGCCGCGGTCCGCCGCGCCGGCGTCCTCCTCCATATCCTGTTCAACAACAACGAGCTCTTCCTTCGTCATCTCAATTCCGGTGTCTTCGCTGGAGCTGGCGGCAGCGGGGCTCTGCGGTCTAGACTGATGAGGACCCGTGGCTAAACGGAGGCGCAACGGTGATTGCGGTGCGGAGAAACGAAGAAAATGTGGTGGCGGCGCTGCTACAACGGGCACTGGCGACGGCACGGTTGCGAGGAAGAAGAAGAGGAACGGGCGAGGGGGCGCGGAGATGGAAAACTTCTAAGGAGCGTGCCCCTACCCTATTTAACCGCCCCCAGTCATCAACGAGTGGGATCGTGCTACGCAGGAAAACCGCACGATGTGGCCGTGTATCACCAGCATCGACCAATCAGAGAGGAGCCACACCGGGGGCCGCAGAGTAAATGTGATCCAATGACACGACGTGCAGTTGCGGTAAACAAGGAGACAGACGTGACGTAACCCCCGCACAGTAATCACTGACATTTATCGCGGTTATCGCAGCCCTTAAAATAAGGCAACGTAATGATTAACCGTTACGTGGGTTGGCGTACGAGAGAAGGAAGCAAGGCCCGGATCCGAGCCACGGTGGTAACCCGGCCGGCAAGTGAAAACTTGAACCGTGCGGAGGGAAAGTAAAACCAAACGATCCGAGCCAAAGTGGTGACCCGGCCGGCAAGTGAAAACTTGGAGCGTGCGAAGGGAACGTAAATCCATATAATCCGAGACAAAAAGTTAACCCGGAAATAAAAGTCCGAAGCTTGGATATGAATGAACCTGAAGTGGCTTTAGCGACCAAGGCCGCTAAGGCCGCACCAGCTTCGGGGACTAATGTTGGGGGGATAACCCCGGGTAGGGTCACTCCGAGGTATAAGAGCCGAGTTAGCCGAGGTTCGGCAAGGTCAAAGCAGATGCTAGCCGAGTCACCTCAAGGCAGGCCGGATCACGGAGTAACCCGGACCAGGGGGGTCGCCTAACATTGTCTCGTCCGACTCAAGGAATAAGTCGGAGACACTTGTCTAGCTTATATGCAGGAATAGGTGTGGCCGGATCGACTGTGATCCGGATCCTCGTTTGGCTTCTAGGAGAAGGAAGGAATATCTCTGGTCAAAAAGAAGGCCTAGTGCGTACTCGATGAGCGAATAAAGCAAGGGCAGGACCACCGGGTCGTGGCCGACAAGGGTGACGATGCTCACGTCGGCGGACGCAGGCGCCGCAGAGGCAACGTCGCTAAAGCAAGAGTGACGTGGGGGAAAAGCACCCCTGTCGGGTTACTAATTTGGGAGGAGGCATATTCTTAGGAATATGCCTCCACGTATGCCCTAGGCCAGGACCGAACCACCCCTATATAAGGGGGGTTGGGGTTCTGGTAAGGGGGTTGAGCACTAGTGGATCTAGGGTTCTCGGGGCTAGTTGGTAGGCAAGAGTAAGAGAGTTTCTTCTTCCTCCTCTTGTCAATACAGCTCAAGGAGCACTTGTAATCTGAGAGATAGAACATCAATATGAAGCTTCTGTGTAGAGAATCACTCTACTATCCCTCCCTGTATTCCCCTAGCGCATATTAGTCCCCACCTTTAGCCTATCCATGGCATCTGCCATGACACCACCACGACATGCGTGTATGAAACCTATCTTCATACAGCTTTGAGACCCGGCCTATTATATATAGGACGGGAGAAGCCCAAGTGAGGGTACGAAAATCTTGAGGAAAACTTGTAATAGAGTGTTTTCCCAATATTCAGGCGACTTTGTCTTCATTGTTCTCCTGACATCCGATGAAATCCCCAGCATTCTATTTTCCGCGAAACCCCAAGTCCATAACCATGGGCATTGCCGAGGTTACCCCTTGTCAATTGGCGCCGTCTGTGGGAAACTTGAATGCTGGAAACACGGATTCGGTGGAATGCTCTCCACCAAGCGTCAACCCGATGAAAGCAATGCCACACCCGCCCACCCAAACAGCTACGTCAACAGAAGTACAGGAACCTTCCATCGGATCCTCCATAGAAGTCGAAGCACGGATCGAAGAAGACGACGAAAGAGGGAAAGCCGACACAAATCCGAGGGATCTTGATGGTCTCTATGACAATCTCTCCTTCGAATCAGACCAACCGTCCACACCACAACATGAAGCAAGCCCAGCCAATTCAGAACCTGAATAAAGTAGCGAAAGCATCGATTTTGGGATTCGGATGGCAGAAATCTATCCAGAGCAAAAACTAGTGGACTTCACTGGTTGATCCGATAGTGTCTCCATCGGCTAAAATGACGACGTTACCAGTCCGTATGCCACTCAGCACCAAGTATGCATGATCATCGGAGACACCACGACCCAGCAAGACTCCAACGGTAACCCAATTTTTAACCCCGACGATATTCTTTCAAGCCATAATGCAAGAAGTAATGACAATGAAGGGAGTCGAGGAAATGGGGCAAACCCAACAGTCAACCGGGAAAATTAGGAAAACGAGCAACCATGTGAAGATGAAAGGCGAACCCTTGACCTACCAACCAGTGCATGGGAAAAAGTAAGAGCAGCAATCTCGGGTGCAGTCCCGATGGCAACAGACGCCACCCACGAAGATCTATTGGCATACCAGTACCTGCTACACTACAGAAAGAGAGAAAATCTCAGGATGGAAAGGCAGCTCGACAAAAGGAAAAAGGTAGCTGACGAATCTAGCTTACGACAGGCACAGCTAAGCCCCACCTGAGGATCAAGAAGCATAACAGGAGGAGCATCGCCAAGAAGAGGAACGCCTAGATTACGAGGTATACCCGAAGAAGAGAGAAGTGGATTAATTCGAGACCTTGATCTCTCGTTTATGTCGGTAGACCAAGATGGAAATATCAAGGCGAAAACAGCCGAGGCAGCTATTGTGGCTGCACAAACATACCTAATTGCAACACAACCTACACCCGACGATCCTCGTGCAGCCCTCCATCGATCCGCCTTGATAAATCTTGGCTTGGTGGGAGGAACTCTTGCGCAAGCAGATAAAGAAATCACGAGACAACATGACCGGTCCCCATGCTGTCGCAACAGCCCTCGGCAAGGAGGTCACACCCGACAATCGCGGTCGCCACATCGGGCCCACTTTTCCAAACAAGAACCATGCAACAATGCAAGGAACGACATCACTCAGCGAAGAATTGATCGATCACGAGAAGAGCACATCACCCGATGGTCCTGTGACGGTGAAAGCAAGGATGAACAAGAATTATGCGGAGCCAGCTGCTTTACCCGACGGGTTCGCAAAACTCCAGTGCCGAAAGATTTTAAGCTACCCCAAGATCGAGAAAAATACGACGGCCTCCAAGAACCCGAAGCTTGGCTGACAGATTATCTAGTGACTGTGAGATTACAAGGAGGATCCAAAGCCACTGCAATGCAAAGCCTGCAGCTCCACCTAACCGGTGTGGCACGCTCTTGGCTGAAACAACTACTAGAAGATTCCATCAGTAGTTGGAATGATCTTGAAGACAAATTCATCAGAAACTTTCAATCTACATTCAAGCGACCCGTGTCTTTAGAGCACTTGCATGCCTGCAATAAAAAGCCAGGAGAGTTAATACGAGCTTTCATCCAATGATGGAACATTACCAAAAATTCAGCTGAAGCAATATCCGACGAAAGAGCAATTGATGCCTTCAATGATGGTCTCCGTCGACAGGAGTTCATGGAAGAACTAGGACGAACAAAGCCAAAAACAATTTCACAGCTGATGGAAATAGCCAATCGTTGGGCCGATGGAGAGGATGCGGTACACAACAAAAGGGCTCGTTCACCCGACGACAGAGACTGGCGTAGCAACGACCGGAGATGACGAACCAATGATGGATACCATACACCCAATTATGTCGTGGCGGGTTTTTATGGACATGACAACCGATGAAGTGATGGCTGCAACAGCGAATACCGTGGTGGTAGGGACAACATTGGTGAAAACCAACTATGGCAATGATACCAGCCGACGAACCGAGACCCACCAATGTTAGCAAGACAAATGTTGGAAGGACCCTGCTATATGCATTACTACGTCGACTCAACAGGGAAAAGGCGATCAAATCACCTCCTAAAGACCGTCGGACATTCCTAAAGATGCAAGAACTATGCAATGCAAAGGCAGCCGAAGCGGCAAACAAAAACTACTACCCTACACCTGGCACTTTGGCCATTGGTGCTCCACCACCACCGCAGGGGCCTCCACCAGCAGGACATCCGCAAAACATGGTATACCAAGATAACGAATATCCCAGATCAAAGGGAGCAATGTCAATGATCCAGAAGGGGCCACCCTCTAATAGAACACAGAAGTTGATCACTAGGCAAGTAAATTTGGTTGTAACAAAGCCACCTCCTACACCAGAGTATCTCCTTTGGTCAGAGTAAGAAATTACATTCAGCAGAGCTGACCATCCATTACGGGTCCGTCAGCCAGGCCAATCAGCACTAATAGTGGAAGCACAAATCGGCAGGTTTGACATGAGCAAGGTTTTCCTGGATGCAGGAAGCAACATCAATCTAATTTACGCCAAAACTCTGTGGGCCATGAACTGGTCCATGACAAACCTAACACGAACAGACACAACCTTCCACGGGATAGTTCTAGGAAAAGCCGAAATTCCATTAGGCAAAATCCACCTCGACGTAGTTTTCGGGTCAACAAACAACTTCAGACGAGAAAAGCTAGAATTCGAAGTCATGGACTGGCCATTTCAATACCACGTGATCCTGGGATGACCAACTTTCGCTAGGTTCATGGAAGTACCTCACTATGCATACTTAGTGCTAAAAATGCCAGCCCCAAACGGGGTCATCACAGTCAAAGGAAGCTTCAGCCATGCAGACAGCTATGATCGAGAATTCAACAAAATCTCGGAATCTTTCGGGATGGATGCTGAGCTTGGACAACTAAAATTGGCGGATGAAGAGTCGGCACATGAAGGGCACACCCGCATGAAGAAAATATCGGAAGAGCAAGCACGCAGCAACCTCGCAAGAAGCAATGTATGCAACCTCCAATAATTGTCCCACATAAGAAGACCCACGGATGGAAGCCGAAGTTCCTTTAGAAATTTCTCCTTAGACACACCTTGTTTTCAATAAAGGCCAACGGCCAGGTGACCGCGCCACCACAATGTACTCCCACCCATTGATATGAATAAATAAAGAAGGCATTCCGCGATAAAAACTTTTATGGCGCGTCAGTTTGCTAGATCCTCCCATAAGAGAATACAACATACAATCAAAATCTCGTATAAAACATACGACCTTTTTCACAAGTATAAAGTATTTCTATACAAAGTACAAAGATGCACAAACAGGCAATCAGGTCTCAAAATTTACAAAAAAAATCCCCGTCTGCTTCTAAGCACCTCCGCACAATCCTAATGGCGGGCCTTCGAGCGGCGACATAGTGAGGTGCCATGTAAACAAGGTCGCCATCAGAAGGGAGAGGTAGACCCGAAGATATGACATCCAGATCTAGTGTCGGGTGATGCGCATGCACCCAAGAGAGCGCAAGCTTGGCACCCGCCACAAGCTGAAGCTTCACATAATGATGGATCCTCTCACCTTACCGAAACTTCGTAATTAAATCTGCCAAGGTTTGCGGCTGAGGATCCCGAGGAAACATGGTATTGTAAACAATATCTAGAGATCTGCAGCAGCTTTCAACAAATTGCTCCAGCTCCGATATACGATCCTTCCACAGTGCCACAGTGTAGGCACGATGGTGGTTAGTCCAAAAATCTGTTTTAGAACTTCAAGAGGCAGATACAAGAGCATGCATCTGGTCGCGCAAATGCTGGCTCTCCTCCCTCTCGCACAATCGAATACTTGCGCATTAGAGAGAAATTTATTTCTATCAAGACAAAAAAGGCAACCAAAGAAAAATGCAGCTTACACAGTAACTTTTCACTCGCCCGGGAGATCTCTTCCAAGAAAAAGCCCCGCGGCTGAGGACCTGGTGTGTTTTCGATTGAGAAACATCCACCATTGATTGAACAACCCGCAGTTTCCCTTCAAGTTTCTTCACTTGCTCTATCTTTTCAGCATACAGCGGTGTGTCCACTGTACGCACGACGATAGGACTGATCGCACCCGCTATAGCGGAGGGCGCAACAACATCCGACGGTTGTGCGGAACCAGAAGGAGCCGAAGAATCACTCAAGATCTAACAAGACAAAGAAGTATACGAAACACTCAACATACAAAGGCAAGGTCACACACATATATTCAAAAGCTGCTTTCTTGCAAAAAGAAGCAAAAGGAGGGGACACGTTCAGAATCCATTACAATAAGGGGAGACATGACAAACGATTACAAAATAGGGCCTAGGAGGCTACGTCCTTCAAAGACAAGGTGGCGCTAGCAGAAGGAGCACTAGCTACAGTAGCAGCAGGAGTAGTCGAAGAAGGAGTGCCCGTCGTAGTAAGAGCAGCTGAGGAAGGGGTAGCCAGTTTCTCTGAACCCGAGACCAGACCCAGGAGCAGCCGAGAATATTTTCTGGCCTTTTTAATATGCGGCTTCAGGTCAATTGCTTTTCCACTGGAGGTGACCGGGAAAGAGGAGATAACCTTCTCCCAGTTAACCTTCTCGCCATGCGCCATCGCTAGGGCCATCGAAGTTTCGGCACCGCTCCTTGATTGTGTCAGATTATAACCAATAAGGGGGCGGGATCAGCACCAAAAACGGCGACAAGATCATTCAGGTCCTCCGGCACATCTGTGGTTGGAAATACTTCGGCATGGAGCTTATTGAAGACGCGACGCGAACGGACAAGAAGATTGCGCCCACGAACGTTGTTAGCCTCCAAAGTGCTAACAACATCCGACAAAGGATCAACCTTATTATCATCATCCAGCGTCAGGTTCTGGCCAGTCAGCTCTGACAAACGAAAAGAAAGAAGAAGAGGTTGACAACCAAGAGAAAGAAACAAAACAAAAAATACATGCACAGATAAAAACTTACGGGTCAGTGAGTTATTTAGGGCCTCCAGGCGCTGCCGCATATTCGCATCTCGAGCAGCGACCTGCCTGGCCACTTCCTCAGCATTAGCTTTCGCCTTCTAATTGGCCTCTTCGGCAGCTCGGAGCCTGTTTTCGAGATCATCGGCACGCTTCATCGCCTCATCCCGAATAATTCCGGATTGCTTGGCAGTAGCTATAGGAGCAAAACGCAAAAATGAGGATGAACATATTTACAAGGAGATTACAAAAGCGATCAACACATACCTTTCAGCTCTTCGACATCATCGCGGATCCTTATAAAACGAGTGGCCATACCGACCATCTCGCGCGTCAAAGGCTGGGCAAGAGAAAAACACAGCAAAAGGATATAAAGGCAGACTAAATATATAGGGAAGGAAAATTCCAGCGTCAAAAGTGACTTACATCCTTCATGTCCACATCAACTGGTTCTTCAGATATCACCACCCCTTTACCCGCCATTTTCCTCCTTTTTTACGGTGGCGGCTTGGATGAAGCGGCGACATCCTTCTAGACATTTTTCTCCACAGGAGATAGGATTTTCTCCTTCGGCTCCGCCGATGGCGGAGAAGTCTTCCTTGCGGAGTAGCCCACAGATGTGGGAAGAGGAGAAGCAGGAATATCTTCGTCATCACTACAAACAGCACGACCAAGAGTAAGCATCAACAGTAAAATCACCCGGTGAAACAGAAAAAGAAGAAAGCAAATACTTACGAAGACATGTCCTGTGCAAGACGAAACAAGTTCATCTGGGTAGGAGAAGCTGCGACCGAAGAAGTGCCAAAAGGCTTGGAAGCAGTTGAGTCATCCGAATCCTCGACCCTTTCCACATCACAAGGGTGCTTACTCTTTTCCCCGGCACGCTCCACGCGAAAATCTCCAGAGCCAGCCGAAGGGGGTGATTGCATCTTCGACGAAGACTTAGACGCAAAAATATCTCCCTCCTCATCCGCGGTAGTCCCAGTCATAGGGAGATCGTCAGATGCGAAGGGGTGGACAGGGGGCTCACCACTTTCGGGAAGGGCAGGAAGTGATCTCGGGTGATCAAAATCCTATAGAAAGCGGAAGAAGTGAAAATGCATCTATAAACAGAAGACAAGAAAAAGACAAAGGCGAAGGAAATGTACCTCGGGAAGCCGTTTCTTCTTGCCATAGGGCTCCACAAGGCAAGTCGAAGGAACCGGGCTTTTTGCCGTCAAAGTTGTGTAGCTCTGGACTCTCTTCTCATACAGCTTAAGGGTGAGGTCCTCCGAGGAAATCCTCACCGGGTCCTTCTTCCCGATATACGCACACATACCGGACAACTGGGCTTGAAGCGGGTGGACACGGATCCGCAAAAAATATGCCAGGACCTAGAGACCTGACAATTCTTTGCCAACCTTATGCCACAGCTTGGAAATACGATCAACAAAGGGTTGGATTTCCGCCATTTCCTCGGCAGAGGGACGCTGATCCCAGGAGTCAAGTTGACGGCAGACTTTTTTAGGTTCAAACGGGGATAACCCAAAAGATTGGCCTTCGAGTGGCTAGTCCTTGACATAAAACCACTTAGACTTCCAACCTTGGATAGAATCTGTGAGTTTGAAGTCTAAGTAATCAACGTCGGATCGGACAAAAAAAATGGTGCCACCAACATCATGGACAATGGTGTCAGTGGCATTGCGACGAACATAGAAGAAGTATTTCAAAAGTCCCCAATGGGGATGAATCCCAAGGAAACACTCGCAAAGAGTGACAAAACAAGCAACATGGAGGATGGAATTGGGCGTGAGCTGATAAAGATGCACGCCATAAACAAACAAAAGGCCCCGAAGGAATTCATGGACAGGGAGAGAAAGACCGCGGAAGAGGAAGGAGAGGAACATTACCCTCCAGCCAGGCTCGGGGATGGTAGCAGCTTCGTCATCGGGGAGCTTGAAGGAGCCCTCAGTCAGAACGCCAGAGTTTCGCGCCTAGCGGAGCTCACGCGTCATGCACTTGGTGGGAGCCCACCCGATGACCCTTTTGCTGGTGGCCTTTGCGGTGGCAGCGGAGGTCCCAGCAGCTTTGTTCTTGCCCATGGCGGCGGAACAAGGAAAGAAGGGCACGAAAATCAAAGTTCGCAAGGGACAAGAGCGCAAGAAGGAAGAAGGAGCAGAGAGAGGCTAGGTGAAACAGTAAAAAGCATATTCCTTCCCTTATAAAGAGCAACAACGCAAGGACCTAACTGTTCGATGCAAAATCGAAACGACAGAGGATCGCACGATGATGACATGTGTTTACAAAGGTCTCGAAAAGGAAAAAATAAAAGAAGTTATGACTGCGGTAAAAACGGAGAACAACGCGTGATGCCTCGATTCTCACGCAGCAAGGGGACGTGCAGTCAAGAATCTCCGCTGAAAACGCCATCACGCGTCATCATCACTGCGCATGGGCCCACGTTCGACACGACCCATCATGGCTTTTTTTCTAGAAACTAACAGCATCAGATACGTCATCACTGACGTCACAAAAAAAGCACTACAACCAAAATTTCGGCTTTATCAGGGTATGACCCGAAGAAATTCAATTAGAGTCGAAGTAAATTCCTCCAGGAGAAGATTTGAGAGTACACTCGAAATATACAACATTACGACTCTAGCCTCGGGGGCTACTCCTATCGGGAGCACTGATCGTGCACCCGACAAAATTTATAGAAACAATGACGCATTTTTCGAGCCTATGTTTTGATACATATATCTAAACATAGCCTCGGGGGCTACTCCTATCAGGAGCGCTGGTGCGCACCTGATAAAGAAAAATAACGGAAGCATTCGATAATAAATACTCCTATTGGGAGCAGGATACAGAAAGTAAAATAAAACTCTCGGATCGCACCCGACGCGACAAAAATTTGAATGCCGTGTTCAGAAACATGAAGGTAAGACCCCAAGATTCGTCCTGTGTGGCCTGGTAATCGCACAAGAATGCACTCTGCCAGTAAAATCCGTATCAACGATACGATGAAAAATCCCGACGGACGCGTTGGGTACCCGATAAAAAATAGAAAACTGGAATTCAGTATTCGGTAAGACCTCAGCGGCTCGAACTGAATTACGCCAGCGATAAATTCCAGATTCAAGCCTGGGGACTTGAGTTTGATGTAGGTCAACCTTGTTTTTGCCCAGGAGCAATTAACTGATTCCCGATCCGTCGGAAGCATCAGACTCGTTGTACCAAAATCCCTACAAAAAATAAAATCAAACAAAATGAGAGAAAGGAGAAAAGAAGAAAAGAAAACTTTGAGACTCAACCTGAAAACTGCGGATTCAGATAGAGTCTCGGGGGCTACTGACATGGGTATGATTACTCAGATGCTCATTGTTCGTTACCCTACATTGGGTAAAAGGCCTACAGCCCATAAAGCTTCCAGATAACGGCCCAAGGAAGCAAGTGACAAAGCCTTTTTTATTATATTAGGAAAGAAACCACAAACCGACATTATGTTAGTATTGTAATCACGCGTGTATGAAACCTATCCGTATACAGCATTGAGACCCGGCCTATTATATATAGGATGGGAGAAGCCCAAGCGAGGGTACGGAAATCTAGAGGACAACTTGTAATAGAGTGTTTTCCCAATATTCAGGCGACTTTATCTTCATTGTTCTCCTAACATCCGACGAAATCCCCAGCGTTCTCTTTTCCGTGAAACCCCGAGTCCATAACCATGGGCATTGCCGAGGTTACCCCTTGTCACGTAGTGATATACCTTGTTTATGACAGAAAATTGGAAATAAATATTGTCGACCAACAATAGCATGAATAAAGCAGAATTTCAAGTACTACCGAACTTCTTCTCCTCAAATGGAGTTTTCTAGCACTCTTTATTAACACATGGACTTAAACTAAAACTAAAAACTTAACTCAAACCTTTATTTAACATGGGTTGCCTCCCATGGAGCGCCCTTTTATGGTCAATAGCTTGACCTTAATGATACTCACTTGGGCCATATGAGTGGAACACCCACTCCAAAGTAATTGGCCTTCAAAGTGATGGCCTCCTTCTCATCATGTTTGGCTTTCTTTTTCTTGGGGAAATGGATAATAAAAGGATCCCGCGAAGGCAATTGCAACTTCACATTCCCTTCATGAAGGTTAATTAAAGGCTTTATAGTTCTCAAGAAAGGATGGCCTAGTATTATAGGAGCAATATTATCTTTAGGCATGTCAATAATAACGAAGTCAATTAGAGCAGGACAACCTTTGATGTAAACTAAAGTGTTCTCCTTAATTGCTACAGCTTGTTTATAGGTAGAATCTGCTAGATGCAATTTTAATTCAGTGATTTCAAAGGAGCCAAGATTTAACTTGTTAAAAAGACTCTTTGGAATTGTTGAGACGCTTGCACCTAGATCACAAAGTGCAGCTATCTCATTAGTCCCAATCTTTATCTTAATAGTAGGCTCAAATATGCCATCTAGTTTAACAGGTAACTTTTTAGCGATTTTCTTGTATTCCTCTTCAAGATCGCGTACCTTAATTGCTACTTGATCAATAAAGTGTTGATACATGGCTTCATCGTTACCTTCACTTACCAGAATTTTGATGTTGATCCTCTTTATGAGATCTTCGATGGTGTAGCTTGGTGAAGGGGTATTACTATAATCAAGTTCTTCAGGCCCCTCCCTTTGGATCCTCATCATTTTGAGTTCTTCAACAGGATTGGGCTCAGCTTTACCTGCAAATTTAGCGAGAATGAGAGTTTGACTCTCGGTTATCTTACCTAGTTGTGCCTCAACAATCCTTGTCCTTTCTTGGAGGGCCTGCAAATCATTTCTCAAACTAACAACTTGGTTAGATAATTTACCAAGCATGGCATCATGGTTCTCCGATATTTTAACAAGAATATTGTCTTGTTCATTTTGTGAGTCTATGAAAGACTTAAGTCTTTCTTGGAGACTACCATTACTAGTTCCCATATTATTATTAGAATTGCCCGCAGGACTAGAATAATGTTTCTGAAAGTTAGGATTGTAACTCTTCTTCCAAGCAAGGTTATAATCATTACGGGCTATGGAGTCTATTTCTTCAATATTTGTTTTAGCGGTGGCTATTACCTGGGTTTCCTTACCTTTTACGGCTAGTATGATCTCATCCAACTTAGCATTGAGTTCTTCAATTTCTTGTGGTGAAATAGCATTCACCTTCTTCGTGTTTGATCTTTCCACATGCCATTCGGCATGGTTGTCTTGCATATTGTCTAACAGCTGCTTTGCTTCGGTAATATGTTTACCCATGAATGTTCCTCTAGCTGCAGTATCAAGCATAGACTTAGATACAGGATTAAGAGCATTATAAAATAAATGGAGGATTAACCAATCTTCAATCCCATGACTAGGACAGTTTCTTAGGCATTCTTTCATCCTCTCCCATGCAAGTGCTAGTGGCTCACGCTCTTCCTGTCTAAAACCAATAATATTAGATTGGAGTTGCATAGTCTTTGCAGGTGGGAAAATTTTAGTAATAAATAAAGAAGTACATCCCACCCATGATGTAATAGTATTTCTAGGCAAATATAGCAACCATTCTTTTGCTCTCCCTCTTAGAGAGAAAGGAAATATACGTAATTTGACCACATCAGGGTCAACGTCTTTTATACGCATCATATCACATATTTTAGTGAAAGTATTTAAGTGCATACCTGCGTCTTCAACAGCCGAGCCTCCAAATTGATTCTGTTGAACCAAACTTAAATAATGGGGCTTAATTTCATAGTCATCAGCAGCAATTGATGGCTGAGTAATAGGAGTACGCAAATGATCATTGTTGGGAGTAGCAAACTCCCTAACCTTCTTTTCAGCCATATTTCCTAAGTTTTTGGGTTTTCTTAAAAAAGAATTATAATAGTAAAAGCAAGAATTTAAAGGCTAACTAATTGTTTTGGTTTATCAAATAAAGACTAAAAGAAAACTAACAAAATTAAAAATAAGAATTAAATCTAGCAAGGTTCCTAATAACCTCACCAGGGTAGCTATTGCTTCCCCGACAACGGCGCCAGAAAAAGGGTTGATACCTTCAATCCGGATTACGGATGTAGTGTAGCTTCTTTTTCCCTAGTAGACCTAGGTTATCGAATCCTCGGGAAGCGAATGCATAGTGAAGTTACTTTAACGGACCTTCGAGAGTTTTTAGAATTCC
Organism: Avena insularis; assembly: GCA_023614405.1. Taxonomy (NCBI): domain Eukaryota; kingdom Viridiplantae; phylum Streptophyta; class Magnoliopsida; order Poales; family Poaceae; genus Avena; species Avena insularis. The sequence goes on along the minus strand of CM042684.1, from coordinate 432,803,578 downwards.
TTTTGTGATTTTATCAGACCAATAGCTTGCGTTTTTTTGTTGTTGTCGATGATGGAGAGAGAGGGCCTAGGGTGTTTGGTTTCACCTGTAGCTGTGCAAAACATCTGATGGGAATAAAAGATAGAAATAAAGTATGCATGTACTTGTTAGACCAAGATAAATTATATGTGGGTAGTGCATCCATAATTGCTATTGCCTCCGCAGCCGCTTATAGCAATAACCTACTAGTCTCATCCATAGAAGAAATAGAACTAATGATATGCATAGTGATGTCACCGTTAATACCAAGTAAATCCCTAACATACAGCCATACTACCCCTTCTATCACTGGGGTTCCCAACCTACAAATCAGTCATTACTCATACTCCCTATACCTGGATCAACCCTCGGGGTCTAGAGTACCTGCAAGTCCTTGGATTGAGGCAAGAGAGGATACAATAATCATCATGTCATACAAACTAATACATGATCCCATCTATGATAAATAACATGCATAATTGCTACATGGCTAGGCCAAACCCTTAGCCCAAGGATAATTACTCACACATAGAGATGAGATCAACAATCACAAACATTGTAATGAAAATCATAAGATTGATAGCAATAGTCTTACAATGTTGCCAATCAAAGAAGAGATCTACTATTACAAGTGGTGGAATATGGCTATGGAGATGGAGAAGGGTTTTGAGATCTGGAGGCGGCTGGAGATCTGTGGTAGAGACTTTTGGTGAGGTCTGGCTTGTTTTCTCGTCACCCGAGGCTTCTTTATATAGGGGTCCCTTCATGAAAGTTGTTCTGTTTGAGCTAACGGTGGTGGCGCCAACTATACGACCGGAGCTATACGGCCGGAATTTTTGCTTTGGTCGTATAGTTGGTCGTTAAAGCGTCTGCCTCCATCTTACAGCTCCTGGTTTCTTCTGGTTGTTGGAAATCTCGTATCTTTGACTTTAATGTTGTGATTCCCTCCTTTAAACGAAATTATCTGCACACAGGAAAAATATAAAATAAAGGATTTCATACCCCTCTGAATATTAGCATTAGTGGCAGGGTTTAGAGAGATATTTCATCAAAATTATGAATAGTATCCAGTTTAAATGTGGACATAGATGGCTAATTTTCAGAGCCGTCACCTTAGAAAAAGTTCGAGGCACAGATCCACAACTTAATTGGAGTCTCCCGAATCCAGGAAAACTGTCAGACAATCAAAGACAAGCTTGTAAGGACCAAAACAGGGCCTAGGGTTTCCAATGAAACCCTAGAGCAAGGGCCCTCAAGTGAATGAGGGGGAAATGAAGATCTCTCTTGGTGAAGCTGTAGAAGAGACTTTGGGTGGTTGGATGAAGAGATCTTGGAGTTTTGGTGGCTCTAATGGTGATGCCTTTCTTTTATGGAACGAGCAGCTTGAGGTAGAAGATGAGGTCCTCTATTTACAGCATCCACAGTTGTTGACCGTTTTCTGCCTGTTGGAGAACTTCCACACTTGAGACTCTGGTCTGCAGATCGGAGACTCCGGTCTACACCGGAAATTCCGGCCCATCTCCGGACCACCATACTGTATGACCTAGGCCTTGTTTTGTCGCTCACTCCGGGGACTTTGGCAAGAACTCCGGACCAGGGATACCGGAGACTCCGGTGTTTCCACACCGGAAACTCCGGTCCGCGAAACCACACCGGAGATTCCGGCCAACATCCGGTCTGTCTCCGGAACCCCACATAGAATGGTTCTGGGCTGCATCTTGAGTCCACTCCAGGAACTTTCGGGGGAACTCTAGACCACACCGGAGATCCTGGTTTACACACTGGAGACTCCAGTCTGGATACTTTAGGAAACCTCAGTTTTCTCCAGGATTTTCCCACTTGTTATGGCCTTTTCTCTTTTCAGTAGATTGACCTGTAGACATTAACACACAGTAAATTGATCCTCATGTTGTTAACAAACACCAAAATAGATTAGGACAGTAAATGTCCTTTCAGTACCATTTATAACTACTACTTTAATTAACTCACACCAAAACTTACTAAAATCTTTTTAAGACACACATTTTAAAAGGTAGTCCCAGTCCACCTTATCATAAGCTTTTTCAAAATCAATCTTCAAAACAACCCCCTCATATTTTTGCCTCCTAGACTCATGAAGGATCTCATGCGAAGACATCGCCCCCTCCACAATGTTTCTACCTTTAATAAAAGCTATCTGAGAACTACAAATTAGTTTATCCGTGAAGGGGTCTAATCTAATAGTGATCACTTTAGTTATAATTTTGTACAAGACTTATAACATACATATAGGTCTACATTTGGACATCAGATCAGCATGTAAATCATCATACCAAAATTTATCTGAAACAAATCAAGAGTACTAGCATGTAAACCATCAAACAAAGCCAAAATATCAAACTTAATCACAAACCAGCAAGTTTGATAGAATTCAACAGGAATTCCATTAGGTTTAGGGGCTTTATTTCTAATAATAAGATCTAGTGCATTCTGAACTTCTTCTTCAGTAAAAGGCCTATCAAGCACCTCATTATCAACACTGCTTAATTTTTCCTCCATAGACCAAATGGATGGTTCTATCCCAACTTGATTTCCCTCCCCTTTACCAAACAACAACTTATAGTATTTGGTGGCATGAGATAAAAGCTCAGCAGTCCCCTGAATCAACAATTCACTATGTTGAAGTGAGTACATAGAATTTGTCCTTATCCTACCATTAGCAATGATATGGAAATAAGTAGTGTTGTTATCCCCATGTAGGATCCATTTAGCATTAGACCTGCTAAACCAAAATTTCTCCTCTTCTTCATAAATTTGCATTAACCTCAATTGAATACAACCTTTTCTCTGAAAATGTTCCCCGGTTAACAAGTTATTTTCTTCCAAAAGTTCCAGGTTTTCCAATTCCTGTGGTGACCCAGCATACCACTGCATGTGTAGTACACTATAGTCGTTGACATGACATCCACAGAACACCATTCTGTAAATATCACATCCCTCAGAGTGGTACAACAGAAACATTACGGGCCCATATTACAAACATACACACTTCATTATTATCACAATACCAGAAGTTCAAGACTTCAAGTGATTCAAACTTACAAACCAAACTTAAGTAGTTTCAGCGGAAGATTCAAAGTTTCAAACTCATACTCCGAATTGAGATCAACAACTTATTATATAAAGTTTATGTTGCTCGGCCCAATTGGTTTAATAATAACTAAGGTAACTACTCGGATTTGTTGCCCTTCGCTCCATAGCATATTTCATAGTCCACCCCTTCCACTCCTCCGGACAGGTCTAGTTCCTCGTAGTAGACATCATCTTGTCCTTCAGCAGCATACATCGGAGTATCTTATGGCTCCTCAGACTCTAAGCAGGGGATCAAAGGAAAGAGTGAGTAACAACATTACCTAGCAAGTTCATTATATGCACGGTGGGAGGTTTGATGCTCTAACTACCACCTTGGAGTATAAGTCCTTTGTACTATGCAGTTTTTGTAAACATTTCTTCAAAGATTGATTTTATTATCAAAAACTATGCCCATCAGCATTGACTAGTTGACCAGAACTTCATGGAGTTCCTTTCCTACCACGTTCGCAGTTCCTTCCCGGAACAGGGAGTAACAAGTTATAGTTCTTACACTCTACAGAGGTGCGTTACTTTTCCCATGAGAGATCAATTCCTTGTTGCACAACCGGGCATACTTTCCCGTCCACAATTTTGTGATGTGGGGCCTAGTAGGTGATCCAAGCCAATCACTATTCCTCTTCGCGACCCCATATGTCTACACGATCCTTCGGGCCGAGCTACATCTCCGTTAAGCCCCCTTTCGGGCAAGCTATAACCCTGATGAGTTCCCGAAGACTCTATGAGCCGGTTATGCCCCTGGTAAGCTCCATAAAGGTCTGACTATACCTCTGGCAGCCGCTCACAGATAATCTAAACACCAAAATCATGGGGCCTAAGGGTGCCACCCATATGCTGGATCCACACAAGGAATCACAGCGTCACGTTAAGGTCATTTTTCCTACATACGAAAGGAAGAAGATCCAACTGACTTCTCTGTCCCATTCCATATCTCATGGTTAATGCGTGATATACGATGCTAGAATCACTGATATCATGGGTTATTAATTCCTATGTGATGAATCCCATTGCAACTAGAAACCTAAGTTCCATCGCCCACCTTATGTTTATCACCACTTTGGATGATAATAACATCTTATTTGTTTGAGAAAATAATATTTTCTTTTATCAGAACATAGATGATAACACACAATTTGCAATTACTTTGATAAAGACTCATCAAAGGACATGAGCAAGTGATGAACTTGACCTGTGATTGCAAGGTAGTGAAGTCGGATGCTTGCACTCGACCTTGAGCTTCTATTTCTACAAAACACCTTTATTGCCCGATAAGGACAATATTTAAAGAAGCAATAATGAATATGCATAGAAATGCAATGCATCATTTATTAATTATCTTCTTTGTGTGTTTTACCCACCTTATTAAATTCTTATATTCCTTTATTTAATAAAAGAATTGGTAATGGTTAATCCTAAAGATTTTATAAATATTATATTCACTATTTTTGTAGTGTAATGTAATAATATAAGAGTTTAAAAGTTATTTTTATTTAATTTTAATCTTATGATTATTTTCTTAATATTCTTTTAAGATTAAACCTATATTTTTTACTGATAAAAATAGTAATTTAGTATTTTTATAAAATACTATACTAACTTAGAATGATAAAATTAAATTTTATTTATTTATAGGTATTTTATTTATTTTTATAAAAATTCTTTAAGGAATTATATTATAAAAATAATTAACCTAAATTGATTCTATTAAAAATAGAATTTTTATTTTTTATTGGGTAGCTTATATTTTTATGAACTCATAGATATATTATTTATATTTTTAGGATTTCTATTTTTATTTCTTAAGACTTGTTAAGTCCTAGGGATATTTTGGCCTTTTACTAAATTATTTAGGTTTTCTATTTAAAAATCTGGACCTAGCCCATTGACCTGGCCCAACCCCTACCCGGCCCACCTAGGCTGGTCAAACCCACTCGTATCGAGTGATACTGGCCCGTATCGGCCCAGTGCACTCATTCCCTTCCTCGCTCCCACGCATTTTCCCTTCTCTCTCGCCCCTGCTGTGGCGTTGTGCTACCGACGCCGTCACCGCATGATTCTGGCCTCCCCAGGCCTCTCCGGCCGCCACCGTGGTGCATGACAAGGTAGTCAACGCCGCTCCACCGATTGGTCCTGCTCGATTTGATGTTGGGATCTTCTTCTGGCCAGGCCGTCTCCACCCTGAACCCTAGGGTTTGGTGGTTGTCAGTGATGTGGTGTTCTGCTGTCCCTATGGTGTTGTGTCGCGGCTCTGGTGGCCCTGTGGTGATGCCGTTGCTGCTCATGTAGCTGTGGCCACCGCCCCATGGCTTGGTGCAGGTTGCAGCGCCCTCGGGTGATCCTCGTGTCACTGTGTGCACGCTCGTCGGTGATTCTGCTTCCTCTTCTAACTACATCGAGGACCTTGGGTAAGTTCCTCTCTCTATCCCCCTCTTGTTCTCTATCCTGCCCTACTAGCTCTAGTGTGCTTGCAGCCTGTGAGCCCTAATTATGATTATCCACTATTTTAGGGTTCATATCTCTGTGTTAGGGTTCATCCCTTGATAATATGTTGTTTTGAGATGGTTACTTAATTTGTCCTAGTAGTGTGGATTTCACTACTATTTAGTGTTATTAGTACTGACAGTGGCTCTATCAGTAGTTGTTAACTAAAACTTTATATACACTGGCATGTAATGATATGTTCATATTGGAGTTGATTTTATACTCCTATGATTCTCTGATAATCTTGAATTATAGAATGTTCATATGTAAAAATGATTCCGGATTATTTGTTCCAGGAAGATGATTCAGTAAGGAAATTAATTTATATAGCTTGTTTACTTGGATTGCTTATCAAACAGATTGTTGTGACACCATTCTGGGGTTGGTAATCAGTTTAAAACAATGATTCTTATAGCTCCTAAGAAAATGATTTGACATACCATACTATTTAATATAGATCCTTAAGATGTAATAATTTCTGAGGTGCTACTATTACAAGATGTGCCTAGAAATATTCACTTAAGGCTGATGTATATTTGGATGTAGAAATATGTATTGTTATCCAAGATCAGTGATGCACATGATGAGATCTTGGTGTGGTTTGCAAAGATTGATTGTTTTCTTTGTTTAATTCCTTCTGTGATGGATACACCCCACTTGGGTGTTTTTCTGAGAAGATTTCATATGAAACAACACATGATTTGATAAATTAGATAAGACTTATCATGTGATGGTTTTGTATGGACTCACCACACAACTTGATTATTAGTGATGTTGTTGTGTTGGTTGATCTTGCTGGCTTGATCACTCCCTGGAGCTTGTTTTGCATCCCCTGGTACTGGTCCTGCTCCTCCTTCCTCCTGTGATCTTGTACTTGTCCTTGCTATCCTCCTGCACCACCCCCTCTTTATGTCACCATCCCGTGGATGATTTGATGGTTTATTGTGTGTATTGGCTGGTGGATTTGTTGGGAATTTGGCAAGCTCAATGTGATCTTGGTTGTGTGCTTGCGAATGTGGGGATAGAATGAGATCACTAGCAGCTTTGCTATGGCAGAGTGTTCCCTTTTGACTGCTTGGGCGACTGCTGCTATGTCGACAACACATAGCATGTAGTTAGTAGAGTAAGCTGCTTTACTGTTTGGCCTATTTGGATCAGATCAAGTGAAATAGTTTTCACTTCTTATCATTTTACTAGTTACTGTCCTGGTGAAACTTGCCCCTTTCTACTTGGCTTATGATGTGGTACTCAAGGATTTCTGATTTGAAAGAATAGATACTGCATATTGGTGAAACTTGCCCCTTTTATATACTCAATGATGTAATAAGAACAGTGCACTACACTATTCTCTACCGAGAGAAAAACTAACAATTTAACATATTGTTTCCCTTTTAGTTTCTTTTATTTTGTAGGAACAAAGATCTGGAAGCTCAAGATTTAGTATAGGAGTAGATAGGTAGTCTAGGTTTTTATTGTAATCATCTTCTTATTCTTTTGTAAAGATATTCTTATAATTTAATAAAGTTTTATTTCATTAGAATTTATTTCCTGTAATATTCTTATTTGGTGTATTTATCTCACTTTGTAATATTATTTGAAATAAAGAAAAGAAATAAGAATTCATTTCTTATTTGAGTTTCCTTGTATTAAGTTCTTATTATTGTTTAATATACCTTTAATATAATCAAACAATATTACTAAATCATTTTGGAAAACAATGTAATATTACTAACTTCTACTTTTCAAATATCTTCCAAGTGATTTAAATTTCAAATTTGAATTCAAATTATTCCCCCAAATCTCATTAATTCCTAAAGGTCATGTAAAAGTTTATAGCAATCACTAGAAAGAGCTATTCCTACCTCCAAATAGTGAAAGAAACTCTGAACTCTTTAGGGTTTTTTTTGGCGAAAAATTTACCCTGATTTTACAGATGAATGCATGCACATGCTCAGATTCCTATTTCTACCCTTCGTTGGTTCCTAAATGCTGGGGTGTTACAATTCCAAAGTAAGATCTTTCTTCTCTTTAATAGATTGGCCCCTAATATTAATCCCCCAATGATGACCCACAAGTATAGGGGGTGTATCGCAGTATTTTCGGTAAGTAAGAGTGTCGAACCCAACGAGGAGCAGAAGGTGCTGGCTAGTGGTATGGATCAGGAATTCTCTGCAAATACTTAGCAAACAGATTTTTAGGTTTTTTTGATAAAGCAAGTAAACGAGTAAATGAAAGACAGTAGGAATAAATGCAGCAAGTGGCCCAATCCTTTATGCAGCAAAGGACAAGCCAGTTGTATTACTTAAGATGACCAAACGTTCTCGAGGACACAAGGGAAGAATGTCAAGTGCTTTCGCTTCATATAGTTGATTAATCTTCTTTAGCTTGCTAAGTGTTGTGTGGGTGAACCTGTGCTAATGTACCGACCTTCCTAGGACTAATACATACTTGTGATTATACCCCTTGCAAACATCCGTAAGTACAAGAAAGTAATTAAGGTAGAAACCTAACCACAACTTTAAACTCTAAGACCCTTACATCCCTTGTGCAATGGTTTCCTAACGGGGGTTCAGGTTTCTGTCACTCCGGCAACCCCTACGATTAGTAGACAAATACACAATGAATTTCCCTAGGCCCATATAGGTGAAGTGTCATGTAGTCGATGTTCACATGACACCACTAGAAGAAGTACACCACAACTTAAATATCAAACTATTGAATCTCTCTCAACACAACTCCACTACTAGCAACATGACTTCTCCCATGTCCTCAAGAACAAAACTAACTACTCACAAGACATCATATGGATCATGATCAGAGATGGAATAATGATGTATAACAATCTGAACATAAACAATAATTCAATGGTTCACTCAATAGCATCAACTACAAAGAGTAATCAACACCGGGAAAGTTTCCCCTATGAACTATGCAAGATTCAACCCAATTTTTACAGCAATATGGAGATGGTGATGAGGATGCTGATGGTGATGATGGTGGTGATGATGATGATCCCGATGAAGTCTAGCTTGATGATGGTGTTGATGGCGATGATCTCCCCTCTCCGGGGAGGAATTCCCCCGGCAGAAATCTGTCTGCCGGAGAGATCTTTCTCTCTCGGTGTTTTCCGCCCCACAGAGGCGGCGGAATCTTTCTGTGGTCGCCCCCCGAGTCTTAGGGTTTCGGGAGGATGATATACGCCAGAGGGGAGAGGCTGGAGTGGGCCAGGATGGCCACACCACCTGCTGGCGCGGCCTAGGGCTGCCCGTGCCAGGGGGTGGTGTGGGCCCCCCGTGGCCCGTCTCCACTCCGTCTTCTGGCATCCTTAGTCTTCTGGAAAAATAGGATTTCCCGTATATTTTTCCGGATTTTCTGATCTTCGCGAATTTTGCCTCCAAACAGCACTTTTTCCATCAGAATCCTGACTGCAGCGGTCCATGCTCCAAAAGTCGTCAACCATGCAAAAGTAGATGAAATAACATAAGTATCACCTCTTAATATGAAATATATCAATGAATAACAGTGAATTATGACATAGAATAGTGATGCAAAATGGACGTATCAACTCCCCCCAAGCTTAGACTTCGCTTGTCCCCAAGCAAAACTGAGCTCAATAAACATGGCCTCAGGTTTATGGAGTGAAGAGTCGATAAAAGAATACGGACAAGAAGCATCACATTCATCAAATACATAGATCATAATAGAAGACAACTCACTATTATATAACTCAAATTGTAATGAGTAAAGGAAACACAATAAAGATACATAAAGTGAATCATAATTGGTAATGGCAAACTTAGCTCCTGGTCGAAGAATAGTTGATAATTTGCTGGAGTTCACAAATAACTAGTTTTCAATGATAGCTTTTAAAGTAGTAAACATCAAGATAAGAGCAATGTGCAAAACAAGGAACATAAGAAACATGATTGAATAAATCATCATATGAATGAATGGAAAACAACAACTCAAAATACTTGCTGAGATAGAAGGGAGTAGGTTTACTGACTCAACTACAAAGTAAAAGAAAGGCCCTTTGCAGAGGGAAGCAGGGATTGCAAGTCTCATAAAGAGCTCCCAAAAATTATGATACTTACTAGCTTTCAGCTCTATTTGCCCCTATCATAGGCATCTTTTGGTGGTTAAGGTTAAAGTGACAAAACTAAGAGGATATGCTTGACAAGTTATAAATTGAAGTCCCATGCCCCTTACTTATGAGTACCGAACCTCATGCTACTCAACTTCAGTCACGAGCAAGCTCTTGTCATTGTAAATACATGCGTATCATTGAGAACCTCCAATGGGGTACCCCTTGCACATGACACATGAGCTATCCCATAATCAAAATGACAAGGCAAGCAGACAGTGAGCATCTCAATGATCTTTTTATTTGCTATTTGCATAGGTTTTTATTGAGGATGCTTCATAGAATGCTCACTACAGTTATGCTGCAAGTTTCCACCATGATTAGGCATGGCTTAGGCTAGCGGCCCAGACGTTTCTCTAGCACACATATAAACTCCATGATCTTACAAGTTCCAATTTTATTTCACATTGCCGGGATCCATAAGCAAAAGAACATGATATCAACTAGGTACAAAGTACCAAATGAAGTGTTGAAAGCGGTCCCCATGATGCATGGTTATACTAACTTCAACTCATAAAGCGCAAGCATATACGCAACAAAGAAGGACCCAATGGTTCAAGTTTATTAAGTGCAAAAAGTAAAGTGTGCCATCAAGTTCGTGAGAGCTTTAATCACTAATTTTCACATAACAAGTTTAATTTGGGAGGTAGATAAAACAATAATTTACTTGGAATAGCAATAATGCTACTAGGTAGGTATGGTGGACACAAATGGCAAAGGTTTTGGTTAAAGGGAGTAGATGCATGAGAAGAATTCCCTCTCAGTACAGGTTTTTGGCTAGCAAGGCTGGGTAGCAAGTATAAGAGTTGGAGGAAACAAACAAACATACAAGTGATAAAGACAAACATGCAATCTTCCTTGGAAGCACAAAAGATCTTAACTAGAGAATACTAGACTTATGAGCAAATCAAGAAGGAAAGATGATGAAATTATATTTCTTTAGAGTACTTTTATCTTTTTCATTCAACTCTCAAAAATAGTGTGCTACTAACCGAGCCAGGTTTGCCAAAACCAACTAAATTAACTCAATGATCCCAAAGTGATACCAATACTAACAACAAGATCAATCATACAACCACGAATTGAAAACTAATATAAGCTATGCAAAAGAGTGAATGATAGAACTTCTCATTAATATTCAATAACAGCAACTCACACCAAGGGATACATATCTAACGAGAGAGGGGACACTTCCATAATGCAAACCATACTACATAATAACTCCTCTATTCATGATATGACTCTACTAATAAGGTAAAAAGATAGAAGATAGTGATGTGATACTGCGGCACTCCCCCAAGCTTGGAACAAGCCAAGGGGATGCCAAACCTAATGACAAATTACTCCTTTGGTGGTGGTGGTATCCTCTCGATGAGCTCTCTGATCAGTTTCCCCAAGTCCTCAATCTTGAAGGTGATATTACGAATCAGCTGTGAGTTTTGCTCAATGCGGCTCATGATCATGTCGGGTTGAGAATTCCAGCCCTTTCTATTCTTTCCCCACTCTTCCTCCTTGAAGTCTTCTTTTCCTGCATGGCTAGAATGAGACAAATCCCAATTGGAGGGTAATTTCCCCTTGGGCATATTCTGGTATTGAAGCTCATGGATAAGGGTATGGAAAGGATTCTTGGTGCGTGGAGGAAGTGACCAGGGATCTGAACGGTGATGAGGAGGCTTCCCTCCAATTGACATAGTCCTGGCAGGTTTCGTCACCACTCCAATACTTGCAATGGTAGTGTCGGTGTGCGGATGTTGGCCTTGCTCCTCTTCACCTTCACGCTTGATCTCCTTCTCCTTCCCGGGGTCTTGGAGGTCTTCCTCCATAGGCTCCTTCCCTTTATCCTTGGCGGACACCATTGTGCTTCTAAGCTTTCAAAGAGTATGTCCTGGCAGAAACAGATCGAAACAAAAACACGACAAAAACACAATATACGAACCTCGGGGGATCCGGGGGGGTTTATATATTACGAAGTTTCGTATCAAAAGGAAGGTACTGGGAGAAAACGAGTCGGAGGCGGAGTCCGGGGTGGACTCACCACCTGGTGGCGTGGACAGGGGTGGGCCCGCGCCACAGGGTGGTGTGAGCCACCCTGGCTCCGTTTCCGTCCCTTTTTCTCTTCGTAGCTTCCCTTATTGACTGAAAACAGCAAAAACATAATTGGATTGTATTTTTGCGGAACTTTTCTTACCAAAACCGTTACCTATTTGAACACGGACTCTGCAGGTCTCTGAATTTGGTATTTAGTGGATTCTTCGGGAGTGACCACTTGAATAACATCAATATCTTCATCTTCATACACTTATTACTTGAGTCATAAAACCCTTCTCTTCCTTATTACACCATTATCTCCACTTCCTGAAAATTTCTTTCACACAAAACTTCACACAGTTCTCATTAGCAACATTAGTATAAGTGAAGTGATAGAACCTTTTGAGTATAACTTCAACTGAAAACCATCAAAACAAAAGCTACTGTAGCAACTCCTTCCGAAAACCCAAAAATAATTCAAAAAGGAAATCGAATAAAGAAGCAAATGCAAGTGGCAAAATCTGTCAAAACAGACCAGCAGGTAAAGATCAATTTTTTCGAAAATCTTCTGTTGCTCAAATCAAAAAGTGCAAAACTAACGAAAGTTAAATAACAACCTGGGGCAGAATCACAAAAAATTACAGCTCAATCCTACATACATAGATCTCTCACGAATTTTTACGGTGAAGCACAAAAATCTGTTTCGGGACAGCAACTTCCCCAAATCTTACTTCTCTCTCATTAGAGGTTGATCTTGACACAAAAACCAAACAAAACGAATAAGGAGCGGTTATTACCGAAGTAATAACTTCCAAGACTCAAAGAAACAAAAACAAACTGAAAGCAAAAACAAATTGGGTTGTCTCCCCAAAAGCTCTTTCTTTATAGCCATTAAGATGGGCATGATAATTTTGAAGATGCTCACTCAGGAATATGAATTGAGGTGAAAGAGAGAATTAAGAAGCAAAATACACACATTTAAGTCTAACCCACTTCCTATGCAAGGGAATTTTGTAAACAAACAACTTGTTGAAACCAGAGGCAACTTGCATAAGAAGGCAAAAGAAGTGCAACATAAAAACTTTCAGCATAAAACGAGGAAACTTGATATTATTGAGATGCATAAGAACACGTTTTCCTCTCTCATAATAACTTTCAGTATCATGCATAAACTTAACAATATAACTATCACAAGGACCATCATAGCAATGATCACTTATTCTAATAGAAAACACAGGAATACTAGCTCTCATAACACTACTATGTGAAACAATATTAGAGGTATCCTTACAAAAGATAGTGTGTCCCTCTTCTTCATATTTAGTGACAAAGTCTTTCACATTTGCTATTATAGGTTCATCAACCCTTTTTTATCAGGTTCAACAGCTTTATTCATATTTTCATCAACCATACTAGCTATCATAGAATGTTCCCTTATCTTAACTGGGAAAGGCATTTTCTCAATGTAAGGTTTAGGTAAAACATGATTAGCAGTATAAACTTCAGTATTTCTTGTGGGAACACTCTTGGCAACATCTTTATAAGGTTCATGATACTTATTCCACTTCTTTTTAGGCACTTCAATGTAGGAAGCAAAAGCCTTAAAATACGAAGTAATAGCTTGAGAGTCTAGACCATAAGCGTTTTTAATATTTTGAAAGTCATCAGTTCCCATAAAAGATTCAATGCATTCATAATCATAATTTATACCTGACTTTCTACCTTTTTCATTCTCCCAAGCTTCAGCATTGTCTTGAATATGGTCCAGAAGATCCCATTTAGCTTCTTCTTCCATGCGAGTGAATGATCCAGCACAAGAAGCATCCAGTAAATCCTTATCATGTAGAGGGAGCCTTGCATAAAAGTTATTGATAATAATATTGTTGGGGAGCTCATGAATGGGACATTTGAGCATTAGTAACTTCAATCTCCCCCAAGCTTGAGTTGTACTCTCTCCATCAAGAGGCCAAAAGTTGTATATTTGATTCTGATCTTTATGAATCTCACTAGGAGGATAAAATTTTGAGTAAAAGAGAGGCACTATTTCCTCCCATTCCAGAGCTTGACCATTCTTCAGCAGCTTATACCATTCCTCACCTCTTCCTTTCAGCGATAATGAGAATAACTTCTTCTTAATTTGATCTGTAGTAATACCTGCACACTTGAACAACCCGCATAATTCATGTATAAAGAGCAAATGATCACCGGGATGGACAGTTCCATCCCCAACATAGTAGTTATCCATAACACGATCAATAATTCTTGTAGGTATTTTGAAAACATCATTCTCAGCAGGTGGTGGCTTATCTACTACCTTAGCAGTGGTAGTAGCATTACCAAATAAGAAACTCAGTGAATTATCCATAACAAAAATAAAGCAACTAACAGAAGTAAACAATAATCATAGTAGAAGTTTGATTTACTAGTTCCAGTCTCCAATAGCGCTTCACTCCCCAGCAACGGCGCCAGAAAATAGTCTCGGTCACCCACAAGTATAGGGGGTGTATCGTAGTATTTTCGATAAGTAAGAGTGTCGAACCCAACGAGGAGCAGAAGGTGCTGGCTAGTGGTATGGATCAGCAATTCTCTGCAAATACTTAGCAAACAGATTTTTAGGGGTTTTTGATAAAGCAAGTAAACGAGTAAATGAAAGACAGTAGGAATAAATGCAGCAAGTGGCCCAATCCTTTATGCAGCAAAGGACAAGCCGGTTGTATTACTTAAGATGACCAAACATTCTCGAGGACACAAGGAAGATCACAAGTGCTTTCGCTTCATATAGTTGATTAATCTTCTTTAGCTTGCTAAGTGTTGTGTGGGTGAACCTATGCTAATGTACCGACCTTCCTAGGACTAATACATACTTGTGATTATACCCCTTGCAAACATCGGTAAGTACAAGAAAGTAATTAAGGTAGAAACCTAACCACAACTTTAAACTCTAAGACCCTTACGTCCCTTGTGCAATGGTTTCCTAACGGGGTTCAAGTTTACATCACTCCGCAACCCCTACGATTAGTAGCCAAATACACAATGCATTCCCCTAGGCCCATATAGGTGAAGTGTCATGTAGTCGATGTTCACATGACACCACTAGAAGAAGTACACCACAACTTAAATATCAAACTATTGAATCTCTCTCAACACAACTCCACTACTAACAACATGACTTCTCCCATGTCCTCAAGAACAAAACTAACTACTCACAAGACATCATATGGATCATGATCAGAGATGGAACCATGATGTATAACAATCTGAACATAAACAATAATTCAATGGTTCACTCAATAGCATTAACTACAAAGAGTAATCAACACCGGGAAAGTTTCCCCTATGAACTATGCAAGATTCAACCCAATTGTTACAGCAATATGGAGATGGTGATGAGGATGCTGATGGTGATGATGGTGGTGATGATGATGATCCCGATGAAGTCCAGCTTGATGATGGTGTTGATGGCGATGATCTCCCCTCTCCGGGGAGGAATTCCCCTGGCAGAAATCTGTCTGCCGGAGAGATCTTTCTCTCTTGGTGTTTTCCGCCCTGCAGAGGCGGGGAATATTTCTGTGGTCGCCCCTCGAGTCTTAGGGTTTCGGGAGGATGATATACGCCAGAGGGGAGAGGCTGGAGTGGGCTAGGGTGGCCACACCACCTGCTGGCGCGGCCTAGGGCTGCCCGCGCCAAGGGGTGGTGTGGGCCTCCTGTGGCCCATCTCCACTCCGTCTTCTGGCATCCTTAATCTTCTGGAAAAATAGGATTTTCCGTATATTTTCCCGGATTTTCTGATCTTCGCAAATTTTGCTCCAAACAGCACTTTTTCCATCAGAATCCTGACTGCAACGGTCCATGCTCCAAAAGTCATCAACCATGCAAAAACAGATGAAATAACATAAGTATCACCTCTTAATATGAAATATATCAATGAATAATACTGAATTATGACATAGAATAGTGATGCAAAATGGATGTATCACCCAACCTTTCAAATTGTTCTTCACATTTTTTATTTTCTGTTGTACCTTACCAATATTGTCAAGTGCATTTAGTGAGGAATGCCAAGCAACCCTAACCCTATCTTGAAACTCACGATGAGAGATCCAAGTTTTTCAAACCTAAACTGTTTACTCTTAATCTCAACTTTCTCACATGTATCAACCACCAAGGGGTTGTGATCAGACATAATTCTAGGATTTTTTCACTTGAGTTAAAGGGAAAATAGATTCCTAATTAGAGTTTACTAGAATCCTATCCAAATTTTCCAGAGTATGATCAATTTGATTATTTGACCATGTGAACTGTCCACTAGAGAACTAAATTTCCCTGAGAGCATAAGAATTAATAATGGAATTAAATAGATCAGTAATTTTTGAGCATCTTCTATTTTTATTTTTCTCATGAGCAAAACGGATAATATTGAAATCTCCTCCAATCAGAGAGGGAATAGACAAATCAACACAAATGCTTGCACAATCAGTTAGAAAAGTGTCCTTGTATTCAATTTGAGCAGCCCCATAAACAACAATTAAGTACAAGTCTTTTAACAATTTATGGTCAAAACCCCTAGCTTTAACAAACTGTTTATGAGGGACCATCTTAACGACTTTAAATCGAGAGGATTTAAGTCCACACATGATTCCTCTAGACTTTCCCACGGAGGGGGACCAAAGCCAGACAAAATCATTCTCGGGATCAAACTTTCTATAGACTGAAATATCAAATTTCTTTTTCATAGTCTCTTGCAGTCCTATGAAATCAAACTCAAACTCACTGATCATATCCCCGAGAAAAAAAGCAAAACCTTTTTTCCCAACCCCTCTGCAGTTCATAATGAGACCTATGATATATATTTACTATTCATGCTTCAAAGCCTAGGGCCAGGAAAAATTTCACACAAAGGGTGATTTTTAACAGCCTTACCCACATTCTTAGTACCACCATGGAGTACCCCACTAGATTTCCTAGAAATATTTGAATTTTTCTTCATTCGTTTTTTTTTGAAATAACAGGAGTAAAATCTTCCTCATTCAAAACATCATATTCACCCCTATTTGTATCTACATACCCAGCTTTTTCTGACATAGTAGCAACATCATCAAGCAACCTATTATTAGTATTTACACCACCAATATAAGACTCTACTATAATAGGAGCACACACATTTTTTGAGCCAAACAATCTCTAGCATTTTCCAAATCCTTAAGTAAATCCATAGTTGCCAAGGGTAAAGTTTTCACATCAATCCCAATTTCTAAAGCCTTATCCATAATTTCATCATCACTTAAAATAGAAAAATAATTAGCACTTGCAACAATATTCTTACCTGAGTTGTCTCTAGCATTAATATGCTCCATGGATCTAGCCAGGACTAGGATATTAGAAGTTCTAGAAGCCTAAATCCTCACACTATTCCTTGTGGGTAACAACTGTTGAGGAGTGGTGATTATTGGCACAGAGGGCCTAACAAAAGCAGCAGAATCCAAGGTTTCCATCTGATCTGAGGGCATCTCAGTAATACAAATTACCGACGATTACACAATGTGAGGCTAAGATAAATCTTCATAAATCCCATCACTATCATCAGAACTAGATTAGCTAGATCCCAACACACTATCTAGAGGTGATTCAATAACTGGATCCATTTGAGCACCTGGAAACCTAGCCAGATGTTGTCTCCATTCATACCTTTTGTCACTGTTTGATTCCAACAATTTCTTAAGAAACTCATAGGACAATTCACACTTCAAAGGTTCATTAGGATCCTCAACAACCCTAGCAACCAAAATATTAGGCCTTTTGATGAACTCCAGATACTGATTGTAATAATCCATAGTTGGAGGTACTTTGACAGCCTGGCTAGAAGATGCACTTGCAATGTCAGCAAAGGAAGGACATAGCAATCCATGGGTCCTGAGTTTTTCTTCCAAAGAAGGAGCATCCTCATCATCACTATCTTCATTAACAAACCTCTCATCAGCAACTTTCCTATTTCCATGTGCATCAGATACAATAGCATACTAACTAGAAACAATAGGAGCATTATGTTGCACTGTTCTACTTGTAGGTGCAACATCATTATAAGTCCTTCTAGAATCTCCCATAAACCCCCTAGGAGCAGAATGAGGACCGCCCCGAAGCCTAGCATTGTCAGTTCTTGCCCTCTTAGGAGTGTGCTGTGAATTGTTGTTTCCAGGATTGGCAAGAGGTCTATTTTAATCCAGCTGATCATTAGTCACCAAAACCCTGTCCCCAACATTCCTACCCCTAGGAATCTCTCTAGTAAATTCAGTGTCATAAAAGTTGGGCCCAATGTTAACATTTGGGACCACGGGTGGAATCAAAGACACATCCATATTACCAATATGCACCCTAACATAGTCAACACTGTTAAGACTATGCTTATCAATCCCAAGGGTCCTTCAAACAAGGCAACGAGCAAAGGCAGCAGTGGGACAATTCCTGTTATCCAAATGGATTCCCTTCACCTGAAACCAGGCAACATCAAGCTCACCAGTAGCTTCATAGCCAGGGAACCAGTTGTCTACCTGAATGGTAACATTCCTAACTATTTTAAGATGTGTATTTACAAAATGTTTCCAAGCATGAATGTCTTTAGGGCTGGGAAATCTCATCAGGAACTTGTTAGCAGACATTGGCTTGGCATACCACCTCCATGTGCACCTGGCACCATCCCACTGTAGAAACTCATCTTCAATTTGTCTGGCTGAAACAAAACCTTCCAACACATGAATAACTGACTGGAAAATCTCCTTGGTTGGAGCAGCATTCCTTATATCTGGAATCACAGAGAAACCATTGCCAGGCAAAGTTGCACCCAAAAAGGGGGTTGCAACTTTCCATGGCTTCTGCTCATTAAACAGAAACTTGTCCACATGCACATCCCCACACATGAGACACAAATCACCAGGCTCCGGTACTTGATTTTGATTTCCCATGAACTAGACATTCCACCCCAATTCAAGCAAATTCACTGGTAAAGGATTAGAAAGAGAGGAGACTGATGCTATAGAGGAGCATCAGAGGTCCCCGCTTCCTTACCAACCATATTAGCAGACAAACTACCGCGTAAGTCAAAATTATGATCAGAAAGATTGGCATGTCTATCACTCACAGAGTTCTCTGATCCTTCCCCCCTCATCTCAGATCTATGATCCCACCTATGTCTATTGGCACTACTTGAATTCTTCCTCTGAAAATCAACACCAGAACGATCTCTTGGTGCAACATCACCAAGTCTGTTAGAGATGCCGCCACGAGAGGGATGATCATCACCTCTTCCAGGAGCCACATCACGGCTACGAGAGTGAGAATCATTGATATTGCTGCATAGATCACCCATACCAGTAGCAACGTTGTGATACCCAGGATCACGGTGAACTGGATCTCTTCCCCTAGAATCCATCAATCTAGGGTTAGTACTTCATACCTATGGAAGCGGGTGATCATGCAAATTGTCAAAGGATCCTGGAGAGAAACGACCTGGAGAAATGTATGGAGGGTAATTGGATCTTGATTGAGAAAAGTTCCCTCTCCCCCGTACACCACCTCCTTGCCCAAAATTGAAAGCCACCGGAGAAGACGCAACAACAACCGAAGCAAAGTTGCGAGAATCACCAGATCTCATCCCCGTCCAAGGAACAAAGGTCAAAGGACGGAGGATCGAGCGAAGAATCATCTTATCCACGAATAAAACACAATGTAGTCCCGCTAACCTCCCCCTCTTCCAGATATGCTAGAACCCAGACGCACCCACAAACCTGGAGAAATGTTCAGGGTGGAAGCCACAATGAGAAGATAAGGTAGGAACTGCCTCCCCCTACACGTGGATATCATGTGAGAAACCCACACACCCAGAGTGTGGGCCAAGGTTGCAAGCAAATGGCTTCACTGACCCAGTAGTCTCAAAATGGCCCACAACACCAGAAGCATCATTCGGACCCAAACTGTTGCTAGGACTACCATTTGACACACATCGGTTTTTCTCCGATGATCGCCAGAAAAGGGCACGAGGGCCAAGTTTTCTCTGGGGTCTTAGAGGAGACTCACAGTATGAAGTAGGCTTATCCACATAAGTAATACGTGCTTCCGATACAGCAACATGACAAAGGAATTTCAACCCTGAATCAGAGTGAACCTCTTCACCAACACCAAGTTGACAAACATCAACAGCTATCCCTTCCTCATCAAGCAGAACCCGCCTCTTATCGGCACAACGAAGAACCACCATGCCCAAAAATCAAGTCAGAGATGAATTGCAAGTATAAGTTGCAAGCCACCTGATGGATTCCGGCGAACAAGATTTACCAGATTTTTTGACAACCGGAATCGATGGAGAAGAAGTTATGTTGGAGACACGAACCAGGAATTTAGGGAAAATAGCACAACACCCGGGAAAATTATCTCATCCTTACCCCAGGAACAAGCATCTAAAACATCACCTATAGAATCCCTGAGAACAAATATATTAACCCTAGGATAAAAAAGAAAAATCCCCTCCCGGAAACAATGATCCTTACGAATCCCACCATCAGGATGTGCTGCGAAGGTGACTTCCATCGCGTGGTAGTACACAGAACCAAAGGGTCCTCACCTACCACCCCTACCTCTTCACGCGGTGATCCAGATCTGACCACACCAGCATTCACCGCATCAAAGCCCCTTGCTGGTACACGGAGGTGAGGACACGGGGAGACATGCGCCAGCATAGGTGGTGGAGGAGGATAGATCGGGGCAGCGGAAGAGGAGAAAGGATTTGAATTTGGGTGCAGTGGTCGCACGAGAGCGAAGACATCATTGGGTGTCCATCATGGACTTGAATAGGCCTCATATTGATTGATATGCATGCAACGCTGAGCAGGATCAACCATTAATACGAACTAGGTGGACATGCGTGCTTCATCGCGCCGCATATAGTCTATTTGTTAGAGCATGGTAGGTGTGTTGTATTCACTGCTAGTAACACATTTTGTTTTGTTTGTGTTACTATAAATTAAATATATGAGCATGTGTGGGGTTGAGTGTTTTAATCGGTAGACAAATGTGTCATTTACGTGTTAGATATGTTTGTGTTGGGAAAATGCCCTAGAGGCAATCATGGTTGATGATATTTCCCAATGTATTCATAAATTTATAGTCCATGTATGAACTACTGATATGTATCATCGAATATGTGATTCGATTGTGGAACTATATATTCACGTTGTTCATGCTAATTGTCCTTGGTCATTGAGGTTGTGCTGGACACACAACTTAGACCAATGTGAAAGTCGGCAGATGACTAGGTTCCACTTGTCATGGGCATAGAGATGCTATTCCGACTTACATGGATTCGGCTAAAGAGTTTAGCGAGTCGGACTGACCCATATTGAGATGCAACGAACAAGTCGTCATTTGCATATCTCAATCAATGTAATCCTTAGACCTGAGGTTATTGCACAATCCGAGTTGAGGATCACCGACTTAGGTTCTGTCAAACGTTGTTCCGTCACTAGGCAGTTATAAAGGCGGAGTTCGGGTCGACTGAGAATCAAGCTGCGTGATGTGAATAACCGAGATGGGATTTTGCCCCTCCATCTGGAGAGATATTCTCTGGGCCCTCTCGGAAGATATGATTCGGAAAGCATGGCCATGTGTGACTTAACCGAGGCAACCGACTAAGAGTTAGTCGGATGAATCACTTATTTCGGATCGAGAAAGAGAGTCGAACTATTTAAGGGATGACGATCATTCGCCTATAGTCCGACAAGGTATATCGTGAGGCAAAAGGGACTTAGACAAAAGTCACATTGAAAGGCATGTCGTCATGACTCTTTGGTACTTGGGAGTTGGCACGTTCTGCTAGGAGCCGCTACCAACTGATCGGTCACGAGTGAGACTCGCATCGTGTCCGGGTCACCATGAGCCTGTCGGGTCACACACTTAAGAGCGGGAGCAAGTTTGGGTTAGACCCAAACAGGAAATCTATTTGGGTTGGACCCAAATAGAGACATGGACTTAGTCAACAAGTGGGACTTGCAGTGGCTAATATAGGCCATTTAGTGAATGGGCCACAAGTGAGTGGAGCCCACTTTCACTCCCTATATAAGCTAGGGCGCAGGTGCTTAGAGCACAAGGTTAGGTCACTCCATGTGTTGGAAACCCTTGCTCCATTCCATCCTGTCGCCGCCGTACCGGACCTAGCAGTCCACCGCCGGTGCTCCTCCTCGTACGTGTGGATACTAGCGGAGGTGTTGTACGTTCAGCACTTCGACGATCGTGGAACCAGAACGGATCGTGAGGCGTGGAACAGGAACGGATCGTGAGGACTCCACTGCATCAAGCGACGTGCTTCATCGATTCCGCAACTACGTGTCTAGTGGTAATACTCGTGGGGAATGTTCGTTTGCGGTACCAAACTTGGTGGGTGAGCGCACCGCGGTACCCGAGTTGCCATCAATCGCGCGGAGGGGCCATAGTAGATTCGCCAATTATCCAGAAGGGCCTAATGGGGGTGAATACAAATCTAACAGCCAAACGGTTGTTTGAACCAGACGAAAAACAGTTGAACTCAAATACCGTCGTTAGGTCAACTCTTCTTGGCCCGCCATGTCAGTATTCCCCGTTATCTTTTGCGGTCGTGGACTAGCTTACCCCTGCGTGGACCAGATCCCTGAGTGGACGAGATCTATTTCTTTGCTCTGCTCTGGTCTTCTCCCCTGCTCACCTCCCCATAACATTTGCTCAGCTCCGGCTGCTCGTCTCAGATCGGAGCTCGCACTTGCTCTAATTTGCGTTTCCGCCCTGTCCGGTCAACCTCCCATGCCTCTAATCAAAGCTCACAGCCATCGCCGTTGCATCTTCCGCCGTATCGGAGCTCCGCATCCCCGGACTAATATCTCGCCTCTGGCTAGTCCTTCTCGCACGGCGGAGCGCGTCCCGTCGGGCGATCCAGGCCGGCGACCGGCCTCGGGAAGTTGCGTGCTGCCGCGCACCCCAGGCATGGTAGCCCTGGCACAGCAGTTCGACGACCACGCTCTCATGGCCACCGTCGGCATCCGTCCCGTGTCGCCGGCAGAGTTCTTGTCGGCTTTCAGTCTCGTTTGGGATCGAGCGAAATGAGGTCAACATTGAGTTATGCGCGCCACCATTCGATTTTTAAATCGTTGACACGGTTCGAGACACCGAGCGCGTTCTGCATTCTTCCCGTTCTTTCGAGTGCTGCGGGGAGAAAATGAGCTTCATGCGTTGTCATCGCGCCTATGGGTGGGACGATCGCTTGGGGCAACTTCGTTTCTTCTCCAAACTCGGCTTTAACGGCCTCCCATTAGATGCTTGGGAGCCGGAGGCCCTCAAGCAGGTCGTCAGTAGCCTTGGCGGCGAGCTGGTGGAAATCGTGCCACCGAGCGATAGATGGGTCATCGAGGTAAAGGCGTGGCTAAAAGATCCTGACGCTGTTCCTAAGATGTAAGAGGTGCAGATTCCAAGCAGGGCAGGGCGATAGCTTTGCTGGAAGCACCCGGTCATCATCCACCTGGAGGAGGTTCTAGACTCGGTACATGGCATTCAGGGCCCCGAAGAGGCTGCCAGAAAGAGCCCTCGTCGCCTGCAGTGTTGGCCTGGAAGGATCGATGGCACAGGACCGCCACCATTTTGCGATGGGGCACACAGTTTCGGTGGGGGGACCGGGCTTGGACGAGCTGGTGGTTCTGATTTCCCTCGAGTGAAGACAGAGCTCTAGTGAATTGCCATGGTATGTGTGGCTAATGAATTTGTAGTATGGAGAGCGTAGCAGGAAGTTAACATCGACTAAAAATGTGTAATAGTTTGAATCGATGTAGTACGTGTGTGTAATAGTTTGAAGTAGTATTTGTGTAATAGTTTGAATCGATGTAGTATGTGTGGGTAATGAATTTCATGTAGTTTGTGTGCGTGTAATAGTTTGAATCGATGTAGTTGAACACCGTGCTTTATAACTTCTGTGAATAACCAAGGACAACCTCATGAAAAGAGGGTGGTCTGGCAATGAGCAATGTCAATTCTGTGGATGCCAGGAAAATGTAGTCCATCTCCTCTTCCAGTACTCCCTCCGTTTCAAAATATAAGATGTTTTAGCTTTGTGAATGGAGCGTATCTAGACATCTTTTAGTGATGGTGCTTTCTAAACTAGATGAACCTACATACTAAAAGGGGACTAGATACACTTCATTCACAAAGCTAAAACATCTTATATTTTGAAACGAGGAGTACAAACTAACATTTGTAACACGTTGAACTGCAGGACCATTTTGCAGGCAACACAAGACAAAGGAAAAAATGGTTTACAACACAGACAGCAGACGCAAAATCTGTAGTCTGGGATAAAAAGATGCCAGTTAACTAGATTGAATCACGACTAGTAATTGAAGGAAATGGGTACTTGATAGTATTTGCTTACAACAGTAGTACTTCCATACAAAAGGGTCTTATACCTGCACAAAAGTGGGCTAAACTTCCTACTAGTTTATAGAACAATTCGTCAGAATTTCATCTACAAAAGCCATTCTTCAGTCTGAACTTAACTATTCTACACTGAAGAAACTACAGATCTCCACCAGAAAAGTTGGCTGGCCAATTGCCTTGAGAGGACATAAGTTCTTTGATCATTTAACCCAAACTGATCTATTGCCTTCCCGCCAAACTACAAGAAATCTGCATCGTTCATGCACGAGCGATTTGCGTGCGCTAGTCCCGGTTCAGTTGGACCATCCGTGCTGCCGCAACGATTTCTTCAATACTGAAATTCGACATCTCCTTCTCAGGATCGTAGGTCTGTGTGAACTCAAACCTGAATTCCGGGGCCGAGCTGATGCCCGTCGCCGGCTCCAGCTGTTGAATAATCCAGCATGCTGAGTGTAGACGCTTGGTCGCCGCCACGGTACGGCCTTCGACAGTGCGTAGGATGGAGCGTCTTTTCCACAGATGGCATGCTCCCGGCCTACCCTACTGAGTTAAGGTAGTCTGCGCCGAAGCGTGGACGCGAGAGTTCCTAGACCTTAGCGCTGCCCTGTTTGAGGGTGTGTACCCTCGGCGGCAGCATGCTCTCATGAACGATTTGATATGTACCTTGTTCTCATTGCCTAGAGCATGTCGTAATGTCGCCGCGCGATTTCTCCACATCGCTCTCTTGGCCCTGCTTGCCGCATCTGGCGCCGATGATTGATCGCGCCAGCCGCCGATTCGGCACATTCGGGAAAATCATCCGCCTGGCAGGGCAATGGGAGACCGGCCTTGAAGTAGAGCTTCATGTCCTGCCTTAGAGGGGCTAAATACCCCAGTTTCGGCAGCTGTCACGGCGGCGGCGGCTATCGCGGGGCCATGTTACCCTAGTTGGTGCGACGCGGAGGAGCTGCGCAAGGTGAACTGTGGTTAGTTGGAGAAGGGGAGTGAAAGACTGACAGTAGGTTTGGACTACGGGCACGTGTGAAAATAACCATTTCCCATTTCCTTAGAGGGTCATAATTCAACACTCGTTGCATTAACAGCTCAATCTTTATTTCCCTTCTCAACATAAGAGTGCGAACGTATTAAAAATATTGGTCGTGCCTATCCACCTCATCGGGCAATGTACCAGGACAGGTAGGAGACGGGACCGGGTTTCATTTTAGAAATGTTGACGACTGTGCCCTTATGTGTATACGATATTATTTATATGCCACCATGTACCGTTGAGTGTAGCAACACCATCAGAAACACGGGATAACGATGTGGCGTGTTTTATTTTTTTAAAGGGCATCAGAAACAGGGGATGCCGACGTGGCATGTTTTCTGACTGGCAGGCCCGCCCCCTCCACCTTCGACGGCGCGCATCGCAGGTTCGAGGGGTGGTACCGCCCACCAACACATTATTGTGCAATTTTCCATGTGGGACCTGAATTCTAGCGCTGTGCTAATGCCCGTGTCGAACACAGAGAATTTTGAAAGAAGCTACTAAAAATAAATACTTTGAATTCTGCGTGCAAGTTTTGATCAAACAGACTGACATGTGGGACCTGCTAAAAATTCCGTGAAGTGCTCCCCGTGCATAGTGCGCTGACAAGTGGCATGTTTTCTGACAGGCGGGCCCACCTCCTCCACCTATGACGGCGCGCGTCCCAAGTTCGAGGGCTGGTGCCGTCTACCAACACATTATTGTGCAATTTTCCATGCTTTGTCACAACCAGCTCCGCTCCGCTCCTCTCCTCTGCTCCTGCCTCCGCCACTCCACTCAGTTGTGCACCACTCTCGTCGTCCCCTTGGGCCATCGTCCTCTCGCCCTCCCCTCCCTGCCATCCCCTCACGTCCCCTCCCCTCCCCTCCCTGCCCTGCCTCCTTGCCGCCGCCCATCGCCCAGGCGCGTCTGGAAACAAAAACCGAGAGTCGGCCGTTAGGTTAGGGGCCCAACGACGCTGGTGATCCGGATCCTGCTCGGAGATGGATCCTGCGAGGCTTGAGAGCACGGGTATGGGTCCTGCGCGGCTGGAGAGCACGGAATCTCCTTCAAGTCTGGAGAGCACAGAGGACAACGAAACGGTAGGAGAGGTAGCGGGGTGCAGAGCTTTGGAGGTATGGAGCCCGGAGAAGGTGTCGTGCGTCCATATTGAAAGGTAAGAACTGTGATTCCTTATCTGCATACCCCAATTAGCGTTTATAGTCCCGTGGTGATGCCAAGGATATGGGTTGGTAACCGCAGGATGTCTGTACAGCTTGTCCTTGAGCATGATGCTTTGTCAAGCGAGCATGAAGGCACTGAAACGTGTGGCGGTGCGGATGATGATGAGAAAGCATATTCAGACGTGGCTGCTGACCCTGATAGGATGGAGAGTAGGGAATATTTGGTTGATTCGAACTTTGAGCCTGACTATGGGACTGATGAGGAAGAGGAATGTGAAGATGTGGAAATGGGATGTAGATACAACGACGAAGATGTGGACAGGCCACTGATACACTTTGACAGGGACAATCCTACAATTGATGAGGGGACTGTCTTTGATAATGTGGAGGACTGCAGATATGCAGTTGCAACCTATGCAATCAGAGTTGGGTTCGAATTTATCATTGAAAGGAGCGACCAAAAGAGATTTAGGGTGCACTGTAGGGAAAGTAATGTGTGTAAATGGAGATTACATGCATCTCCAATGCGAGGTGGACACCCATTTCAGGTTGCAATAGCTACATTTAGTTTCAGTCTTTCTCATATGTATTCTGCTGATAACTAGCTCTGAATTATTTGGATTATTATCGAATGCAGATCAAAGTAAACACGAAGGAACACAACTGCCCTAATACTTCTTTAAGTGGTAAAATTAGACCGGCGACTACCAAGTGGATTGTTGCTCTACTTATTTGGGTGAGGCAGGATCATAACATTGGACCAGCTGAACTCAGAGCAAAGATTAGCAAAAAGTTTAACATTCTGATTCCTTATCATAGAGTCTTTGATGGGAAGGAGATGGCTCTAGACTTCATTCAAGGCAAGTGGAATGATAGTTTTCATATGTTGTATAGTTTCAAAGCTCAGGTAGAGAAAACATCACCTGGTAGTGTTGTTGACATTGACTACGAGGTTGTGAAAGGGAGAGAAAAGGTCTTGAGGGGGGTCAGGTATAAGCAGGAAGATAAGATATGCTTCAGGAGATGTTTTGTCTACCTGAAGGCCTTTGGAAGGGTTCCTAGGCAGTGCAGGCCATACTTGGCAATAGGCGTAACTTCTTTATGGAATTTCAGGGGACATGTTGCTTCCTTGTGCTTTGGGCCAGCATAATTGGCTTCTACCCGTAGCTTATCTTGTTCTTGAGGTGAATCAAATGAAAGCTGGACATGGTTCATGCAGAGACTACTGGAGTAATTGGTCACCACAGAAGGCTTGGTGATACACAGTGCATCAGGGTCTTGAGAATCTTTGTTGATGTTGTGTTTCTGGGGTTGAGCATAAGGAATGCATGCACCTTGCTACTAACTTCATGAAGAAGTTCAAAGGAAAGATCTTTTAAGAGGACTTGTGGCAATCACATACATCCCAAGCATATGCTACTTACTTGCGAACATGTAGTTCCAAAGGTGAAAAATACCTTGAGGAAAATCACACCAAGCTATGGGCCAGAAGCAAGTTTGGTGAGTTAAGCAAGGTGGATTTTGTATGCAATAATTTGGTAGAGAGTTTCAATGATAAGATTTCGGGCATGAAGACACTTGGAATTGTTATTTTGTTGGATGCAATAAGACAGTGCATAATGGTGAAGATAGATTTAAGGCAAAGAATTTGTGTAAGAAAATTTTTAGGCCATAAAATAGTTCCAAATGTGGTTATGTTACTGAATGCAAGAACTAGGGCAATGAGAACGATAAAGATGAGGGTGGTCAGAAGTTCCAGAACATTGGCTGAGGTTTATGCAGAATACAAGCGTGGAAGTGAACGGAGGTACACTGTAGACATTGGAAACAAGACTTGTTCATGCGAGCGGTGGCATTACTAGTGCCATGTCACCATGCAATTTACTTCATCTTAAAGCTTAGAGGTAACGGAGCTGAAATAGAGAACTATGTCGACAAATATTTCTCCGTGGACAAGTTTGCTGCAACTTATGCAGAAAACGTACCACCTATGGCCGATGAAAATGATTGGGAGATTGTCGATCTAGGGTTCAACTTCAACCACTAGTTCTTAGGAGGCCACTTGGGAGGCCTAGAAAGGTAAGGATCATAGCCTCCACCGATAAAGGTCCAAGGCTTGGTGCTAGGAAAAGGAAATGCGGACGTTGTGGCGGATTCGG
Source organism: Avena insularis (assembly GCA_023614405.1). Classification (NCBI taxonomy): domain Eukaryota; kingdom Viridiplantae; phylum Streptophyta; class Magnoliopsida; order Poales; family Poaceae; genus Avena; species Avena insularis. The sequence goes on along the minus strand of CM042684.1, from coordinate 432,774,991 downwards.
CCATATCAAGAGGTTGTGCAAAAACCCAGTTACACATGCTATTGTCCCTGTTCACACCCCGGTGGCAGAAAATGAGGCTTCTCAGCTAGAACTGGCGGAAGAGCAGCGCGAAGACGGTGATGAGCACTCGGAGGAAAACGTACATAAGCAACCAATTTATGAAGAAGTGGAGGTACCGGCGAGAAAAGGGTGTGAAAAGAAACAAAAGGGTAAGCGGAACGGGGAGGAAAGGGCAAATAATGGAGGTGTATTAGAATATGAAGAAGTTGCAGGGGTGATTGAGGACGTTCTTGAAGATCTTTCGGCTAGCTGCAGGAGAAATAATAAATCCCTGCCAATTTCATCTTTGTATGATTCTCTAGATGAAAGGTAAGCTTAAAAATTGTTTTATTTGCCATTTTATCATTTTTTTTATCCTCATCAACTGATGCTTAATGCAGCGTGGGCTAGCAGACTAATAAGAGGAGTAGAAAGATGCGGGCACAGTAACGTCCTATGTTGAATTGTATCATTGAAACTAAACTAGCCGTGTTGTCTTTATTTATATCTGGCGCGTGCAACGTGTCTGTGATGGGGTCATGTGGACCAGATTACATTTTTTAAAAAAAATTTAAAATATTATTACATTAATTTTTTACCTGCGTTTGGACGCGGCTACTAGTTCCCATCTCCCTTGCATTCCCATCTTCTCTCGCGCACTCCAGAATTATGGTTGTGCCATCAAGTAGCAGAGTCAGCGTATTGTCCCATCAGGTGTGAACGCAATGACTTTGTTTGTTCAGAATTTGACGACTTTTGATTAGTTTGAAAGACAGAGAAACCTAAAACATGTATCTAGACATGTTTTGGGTATAGACACATTTATTAAATATCTAAAAAAACTAAGTCAGTTATATCTAGACAGGAGTAGTACACTATTACAACACGCTCGATCCCTTCTCCTCAGGCGCACTCCAAATTACGGTTGTGCCATCAAGTGCTGGGAGCAGAGTCAGCGTATTGTCCCATCAGATATGCCAGGGAACACGCGAACTTTATTTTCAGGATCGGACGAGTTTCGATCGACTAGTTTCAAAGACAAAGACAACTAAAACATGGCCAACATATATAGATTATGACGATAATCAACCATGACTCAGGTGACCCAGATAGAGCGCATTAAGATACCGTACATAGATTTAATTTATGCTTAAGTGGCCCTAATCGACTATGACGCTCCCGTAGTCTCCATCATTGACGACGTTGTCCGCGTCGCCGCCAGCCTCCTCCGTGTCGGAATCGATGCCGATGTTCCCGGCAGCGTTCCTCCTCCTCATGTATTCTTCACGGCGTGCTGCATCGATAACGGTGGAGGTCATACGCCCAGGCACTGCCCAGAAGCACTGCCTCCCTTCGGGGTTGCGCAGATCCAGGTGGATCTCCCGCCGGTGGGTTCCGCACAGCTCAATCTACGCAGCCCGCTCCTTCTTGAACAGCTTTCGCTAGTACGCGCTCGTACGCGAGTACCGCTCCATTGCACTCTTCCGCTCCGACAGCTGGCGGCGGCGCTCCTCAATCTACCTCGTCAACGCGTTGTCGCGCAAGAGCGGCGCGACAGGAACCCCGGCGTAGCTGAGCTCGAAGCCAGCCAGAAGCCTCGCTAACGGCGGCGCGAGTATGCCGTAGTGGGCGAACATCTGAGCCTCGTGCAAGCTGAGTTTGGGCCTCTCCCTCTCCATGGCGATGAAGGAACACGATCTGATTTTCGGCCCCGAGGTTAAGGGGATAAAGGCAAGGACGTAGGCCCAGCGTAGTTGCCACGGCCAATCAGTTCGCAAAACAGACTTCTCGCGGATCGCCCTCGCGAAGGACATCATTATCGTCCACGCACCCCGATCCAACGGCGCCTAACAATCGGGGATCGTGTCTTCTAGAAGCCCAGAGCGGTTGCTGGTTAGTTCTGCATCCCGATTGTTTGTGGCCAACGGCGGTAGTTGAAAATAATACACATTTCAATGACACTGGTTACACACATGTGTGGTCTCTAAAGAGAACACACATGTGTGGTCTCTAAATAGAACACACATCTAATGACTCTGGTTGTTGTTACTAAAAAGAACACACATGCAATGACTCTGGTGGATCCATGTGAAAAGAACACACATGCAATAACACTAGTGGATCCATAGGTGGTATGTGAAAAGAACACACATTTCAATGAGTCTGGTTGTCGTTATTAAAAAGAACACACATGCAATGACACTGGTGGATCCATGGGTGGATTGTGAAAAGAACACACATGCAATGACACTGGTGGATCCATAGGTGGTATGTGAAAAGAACACACATGCAATGACTCTAGTTGTTGTTAGTGAAAAGAACATACATGCAATGACACCGGTGGATCCATGTGTGGTCTCTGTAGAGAACACACATTTCAATGACACTGGTGGATCCATAGGTGGTATGTGAAAACAATACACATGCAAAATGACTCTGGTTGTTGTTAGTGAAAAGAACACACATGCAATGACACTGGTGGATCCATAGGTGGTATGTGAAAAGAACACACATGCAAAATGACTCTGGTTGTTGTTACTAAAAATAACACACATGCAATGACTCTGGTGGATCCATGGGTGGATTGTGAAAAGAACACACATGCAATGACACAGGTGGATCCATAGGTGGTATGTGAAAAGAACACACATGCAAAATGACTCTGGTTGTTGTTACAAAAAAGAACACACATGCAATGACACTGGTGGATCCATGTGTGGTCTCTGAAGAGAGCACACATTTCAATGACACTAGTGGATCCATATGTGGTATGTGAAAAGAACACGCATGCAATGACTCCGGTTGTTGTTACTGAAAAGAACACACATGCAATGACACTGGTGGATCCATGTGTGATCTTTAAAGAGAACACACATTTCAATTACACTGGTGGATCCATAGGTGGTATGTGAAAAGAACAAACATCCAAAATGACTCTGTTTGTTGTTACTAAAAAGAACACACATGCAATGACTATGGTGGATCCTTGTGAAAAGAACACACATGCAATGTCACTGGTGGATCCATAGGTGGTATGTGAAAAGAACACACATGCAAAATGACTATGGTTGTTTTTACTAAAAAGAACACACATGCAATGACACTGGTGGATCCATGTGAAAAGAACACACATGCAATGACACTGGTGGATCCATAGGTGGTATGTGAAAAGAACACACATTTCAATGACTCTGGTTGTTGTTACTCAAAAGAAGACACATGCAATGACACCGGTGGATCCATGTGTGGATTGTGAAAAGAACACACATGCAATGACACTGGATCCATAGGTGGTATGTGAAAAGAACACACATGCAAAATGACTCTGGTTGTTACTAAAAAGAACACACATGCAATGACACTGGTGGATCCATGTGTGGTCTCTATAGAGAACACACATTTCAATGACTCTGGTTGTTGTTACTAAAAGGAACACACATGCAATGACACTGGTGGATCCATGTGTGGATTGTGAAGAGAACACACATGCAATGACTCCAGTTGTTGTTAGTGAAAAGAACATACATGCAATGGCACCGGTGGATCCATGTGTGGTCTCTGTAGAGAACACACATTTCAATGACACTGGTGGATCCATAGGTGGTATGTGAAAAGAACACACATGCAAAATGACTCTGGTTGTTGTTAGTGAAAAGAACACACATGCAATGACACTGGTGGATCCATAGGTGGTATGTGAAAAGAACACACATGAAAAATGACTCTGGTTGTTGTTACTAAAAAGAACACACATGCAATGACTCTGGTGGATCCATGGGTGGATTGTGAAAAGAACACACATGCAATGACACTGCTGGATCCATAGGTGGTATGTGAAAAGAACACACATGCAAAATCACTCTGGTTTTTGTTACTAAAAATAACACACATGCAATGACACTGGTGGATCCATGTGTGGTCTCTGTAGAGAACACACATTTCAATGACACTGGTGGATCCATATGTGGTATGTGAAAAGAACACACATGCAAAATGACTCTGGTTGTTGTTACTAAAAAGAACACACATGCAATGACACTGGTGGATCCATGGGTGGATTGTGAAAAGAACACACATGCAATGACACTGGTGGATCCATAGGTGGTATGTGAAAAGTACACACATGCAAAATGACTCTAGTTGTTGTTACTAAAAAGAACACACATGTAATGACACTGGTGGATCCATAGGTGGATTATGAAATGAACACACATGCAATGACACTGGTGGATCCATAGGTGGTATGTGTCAGAAGAACACACATTTCAATGACTCTAGTTGTTGTTACTAAAAAGAACACACATGCAATGACACTGGTGGATCCATAGGTGGTATGTGAAGAGATCACACATGCAAAAATTACTCTGGTGGATCCATAGGTGGTATGTGAAAAGAACACACATTCAAAATGATTCTGGTTGTTACTAAAAAGAACACACATGCAATGACACTGGTGGATCCATGGGTAGATTGTGAAAAGAGCACACATGCAATGACACTGGTGATCCATATGTGGTATGTGAAAAGAATACACATGCAATGACTCTGGTTGTTGTTAGTGAAAAGAACACACATGCAATGACACTGGTGGATCCATGTGTGGTCTCTGAAGAGAGCACACATTTCAATGACTCTTGTTGTTGTTAGTAAAAAGAAAACACATGCAATGACACTGCACACATGCAATGACACTGGTTGTTGTTACTAAAAAGAATACACATGCAATGACACTGGTGGATCCATGTGTGGATTGTGAAGAGAACACACATGTAAAATGACTCTGGTTGTTGTTACTAAAAAGAACACACATGCAATGACACTGGTGGATCCATAGGTGGTATGTGAAAAGAACACACATGCCAAATGACTCTGGTTGTTGTTACTAAAAAGAACACACATGCAATGACACTGGTGGATCCATGTGTGGATTGTGAAAAGAACACACATGCAAAATGACTGGTTGTTGTTACTAAAAAGAACACACATGCAATGACACAGGTGGATCCATAGGTGGATTATGAAATGAACACACATGCAATGACACTGGTGGATCCATAGGTGGTATGTGAGAATAACACACATGCAAAATCACTCTTGTTGTTGTTACTAAAAAGAACACACATTCAATGACACTGGTGGATCCATGGGTGGATTATGAAAAGAACACACATGCAATGACACTGGTGGATCCATAGGTGGTATGTGAAAAGAACACAGATGCAAAATGACTCTTGTTGTTGTTACTAAAAAGAACACACATGCAATGACACTGGTGGATCCATGGGTGGATTGAGAAAAGAACACACATGCAATGACACTGGTGGATCCATAGGTGGTATGTGAAAAGAACACACATGCAAAATGACTCTGGTTGTTGTTACTAAAAAGAACACACATGCAATGACACTGGTGGATCCATAGGTGGATTATGAAATGAACACACATGCAATGACACTGGTGGATCCATAGGTGGTGTGTGAGAAGAACACACATTTCAATGACTCTGGTTGTTGTTACTAAAAAGAACACACATGCAATGACACTAGTGGATCCATAGGTGGTATGTGAAGAGATCACGCATGCAAAATGACTCTGGTGGATCCATAGGTGGTATGTGAAAAGAACACACATGCAAAATGACTCTGGTTGTTGTTACTAAAAAGAACACACATGCAATGACACTGGTGGATCCATGGGTGGATTGTGAAAAGTGCACACATGCAATGACACTGGTGATCCATATGTGGTATGTGAAAAGAACACACATGCAATGACTCTGGTTATTGTTAGTGAAAAGAACACACATGCAATGACACTGGTGGATCCATGTGTGGTCTCTGAAGAGAGCACACATTTCAATGACTCTTGTTGTTATTAGTAAAAAGAAAACACATGCAATGACACTGGTGGATCCATGGGTGGATTGTGAAAAGAACACACATGCAATGACACTGGTGGATCCATAGGTGGTATGTGAAAAGAACACACATGCAAAATGACTCTTGTTGTTGTTACTAAAAAGAACACACATGCAATGACACTGGTGGATCCATGTCTGGATTGTGAAAATAACACAGATGCAAAATGACTGGTTGTTGTTACTAAAAAGAACACACATGCAATGACACCGGTGGATCCATGTGTGGTCTCTGTAGAGAACACACATTTCAATGACACTGGTGGATCCATATGTGGTATGTGAAAAGAACACACATGCAAAATGACTCTGGTTGTTGTTACTAAAAAGAACACACATGCAATGACACTGGTGGATCCATGGGTGGATTGTGAAAAGAACACACATGCAATGACACTGGTGGATCCATAGGTGGTATGTGAAAAGAACACACATGCAAAATGACTCTAGTTGTTGTTACTAAAAAGAACACACATGTAATGACACTGGTGGATGCATAGGTGGATTATGAAATGAACACACATGCAATGACACTGGTGGATCCATAGGTGGTATGTGTCAGAAGAACACACATTTCAATGACTCTAGTTGTTGTTACTAAAAAGAACACACATGCAATGACACTGGTTGTTGTTACTAAAAAGAATACACATGCAATGACACTGGTGGATCCATGTGTGGATTGTGAAGAGAACACACATGCAAAATGACTCTCGTTGTTGTTACTAAAAAGAACACACATGCAATGACACTGGTGGATCCATGTCTGGATTGTGAAAATAACACAGATGCAAAATGACTGGTTGTTGTTACTAAAAAGAACACACATGCAATGACACCGGTGGATCCATGTGTGGTCTCTGTAGAGAACACACATTTCAATGACACTGGTGGATCCATATGTGGTATGTGAAAAGAACACACATACAAAATGACTCTAGATGTTGTTACTAAAAAGAATACACATGCAATGAAAGTGGTGGATCCATGTGTGGTCTCTAAAGAGAGCACACATTTCAATGACACTGGTGGGTCCATATGTGGTATGTGAAAAGAACGCTCATGCAATGACTCCGGTTGTAGTTACTGAAAAGAACACACATGCAATGACACTGGTGGATCCATGTGTGATCTCTAAAGAGAACACACATTTCAATGACACTGGTGGATCCATAGGTGGTATGTGAAAAGAACACACATGCAAAATGACTCTGGTTGTTGTTACTAAAAAGAACACACATGCAATGACTCTGGTGGATCCATGTGAAAAGAACACACATGCAATGACACTGGTGGATTCATAGGTGGTATGTGAAAAGAACACACATTTCAATGACTCTGGTTGTTGTTACTAAAAAGAACACACATGCAATGACACTGCTGGATCCATGGGTGGATTGTGAAAAGAACACACATGCAATGACACTTGTGGATCCATAGGTGGTATGTGAAAAGAACACACATGCAAAATGACTCTGGTTGTTGTTATTAAAAAGAACGCACATGCAATGACACTAGTGGATCCATGTGTGGTCTCTGTAGAGAACACACATTTCAATGACACTAGTGGATAAATATGTGGTATGTGAAAAGAACACACATGCAATGACTCTGGTTATTGTTAGTGAAAAGGACACACATGCAATGACACTGGTGGATCCATAGGTGGTATGTGAAAACAACACACATTTCAATGACTCTGGTTGTTACTAAAAAGAACACACATGCAATGACACTGGTTGATCCATGTGTGGATTGTGAAGAGAACACACATGCAATGACTCCAGTTGTTGTTAGTGAAAAGAACATACATGCAATGACACCGGTGGATCCATGTGTGGTCTCTGTATGGAACACACATTTCCTTGACACTGGTGGATCCATAGGTGGTATGTGAAAAGAACACACATGCAAAATGACTCTGCTTGTTGTTACTAAAAAGAACACACATGCAATGACACTGGTGGATCCATAGGTGGTATGTGAAAAGAACACACATGCACTGACTCTGGTTGTTGTTAGTGAAAAAAAAACACATGCAATGACACTGGTGGATCCAAAGGTGGTATGTGAGAAGAACACACATGCAAAATGACTCTGGTGGATCTATACGTGGTATGTGAAAAGAACACACATGCAAAATGACTCTGGTTGTTGTTACTAAAAAGAACACACATGCAATGACACTGGTGGATCCATGTGTGGTCTCTATAGAGAACACACATTTCAATGACACCGGTGGATCCATATGTGGTATGTGAAAATTACACACATGCAATGACTCTTGTTGTTGTTAGTGAAAAGAACACACGTGCAATGACACTGGTTGATCCATAGGTGGTATGTGAGAAGAACACACATGCAAAATGACTCTGGTTGTTGTTACTAAAAAGAACACACATGCAATGACACTGGTGGATCCATAGGTGGATTATGAAATGAACACACATGTAATGACATTGGTGGATCCATAGCTGGTATGTGAGAAGAACACACATGCAAAATGACTCTTGTTGTTGTTACTAAAAAGAACACACATGCAATGACACTGGTGGATCCATGGGTGGATTATGAAAAGAACACACATGCAATGACACTGGTGGATCCATAGGTGGTATGTGAAAAGAACAGACATGCAAAATGACTCTGGTTGTTGTTACTAAAAAGAACACACATGCAATGACACTGGTGGATCCATGGGTGGATTATGAAATGAACACACATGCAATGACACTGGTGGATCCATAGGTGGTATGTGAGAACAACACACATGCAAAATGACTCTGGTTGTTGTTACTAAAAAGAACACACATGCAATGACACTGGTGGATCCATAGGTGGTATGTGAAGAGATCACACATGCAAAATGACTCTGGTGGATCCATAGGAGGTATGTGAGAAGAACACACATGTAAAATGACTCTGGTTGTTGTTACTAAAAATAACACACATGCAATGACACTGGTGGATCCATAGGTGGTATGTGAAAAGAACACACATTTCAATGACTCTGGTTGTTGTTACTAAAAAGAACACACATGCAATGACACTGGTGGATCCATGTGTGGATTGTAAAGAGAACACACATGCAATGACTCCAGTTGTTGTTAGTGAAAAGAATATACATGCAATGACACCGGTGGATCCATGTGTGGTCTCTATAGAGAACACACATTTCAATGACACTGGTGGATCCATAGGTGGTATGTGAAAAGAACACACATGCAAAATGACTCTGGTTGTTGTTAGTGAAAAGAACACACATGCAATGACACTGGTGGATCCATAGGTGGTATGTTAAAAGAACACACATGCAATGACTCTGGTTGTTGTTAGTGAAAAGAACACACATGCAATGACACTGGTGGATCCATAGGTGGTATGTGAGAAGAACACACATGCAAAATGAGTCTGGTTGTTGTTACTAAAAATAACACACATGCAATGACACTGGTGGATCCATGGGTGGATTGTGAAAAGAACACACATGCAATGACACTGGTGGATCCATAGGTGGTATGTGAAAAGAACACACATGCAAAATGAGTCTGGTTGTTGTTACTAAAAAGAACACACATGCAATGACACTGGTGGATCCATTGGTGGTATGTGAAGAGAACACACATGCAAAATGACTCTGGTTGTTGTTACTAAAAAGAACACGCATGCAATGACACTGGTGGATCCATGGGTGGATTGTGAAAAGAACACACATGCAATGACACTGGTGGATCCATATGTGGTATGTGAAAAGAACACACATGGAATGACTCTGGTTGTTGTTAGTAAAAAGAACACACATGCAATGACACTGGTGGATCCATAGGTGGATTGTGAAAAGAGCACAAATGCAATGACATTTGAATGGTACGGGTGGATCCATAGGCGGATTGTGAAAAGAGATTTTCCCTCTCTCTCTCGGTCACAAATCTCACAAAAGCCCAAACGTGTGGAGATCCCAAACATGTGCTCACTCTGGGTGCTATGCCCTGATTGGCTGACACAGATGTCACGCGGATCGTCTCCACCAACCGTTGATCCCATGTGATCCAACGGGCAGGATAACCCCTCCCTTCTCCACTTTTTTATGCATGGTAAATCCGTGCCACCTCTCTATCCGTGCCACCGATACTAAACCCCCATAAACAAGTGAAAATCCATCTATCTAACTAAAATAAATAAAATAAATGATCATATTTCGAAGAAGCCATCGTCTTCATCTTCCGGTTCGTTCTCGTCTTCGTCAACACCATGGTCCCCGCCATCGCCGCCATCAGTGCCCTCCTCTGATGACTCGACACCGCTCCCTTCCTCGAATAAGCGCGTTATCTCCTCGTCGGAGTCCTCCTCCTCTTCGTAGTCCCACGGGTCCACATCACTCTCCTCCGCTTCTGCCTCCAACTGATCGATGAACGCCTCCTCGTTGGCCAAGTCGGACTCATCCAAATAGCTATCTCCTCTCTTCTTCCTGGTCCTCTTCTCGTTCCTCTTCTTGTCCATACTCGTCGGTGCAATACGCGCCCCCGTCCTGGCTGCTACTTTGCGCTCGTCTGGCGCTGCAGGTACCCCATGCTCCTCCTGCGCGGCCGGTATGAGCTTCGACGTTGCGGTGTCCTCGAGTGCCGATGTCGATGGATCGCGCGCGGTCGAAGCGACGTCTTTGCCTCAGCGAGGCGACTTCATGAGCATGGACGATGCAGCGAAGAGCCGGGGACGCATGACGGTCAGTGGACGGCTTGGACCTACCATTGCCACGGCGAGGGGGCATCATGCTCAAGGTAGTTGCTCCGAATGGTCGATGGCGGGTACATAGAGTGGGGTGCCGATCTGATCAAGGACGAGTAGCAATTTCGTGTGTCGTGTCCACGCGTGCATTTGTCGATTATCAAAAAAAGAAGAAGAAATAAGTAATATCTCGCGTACTGAACATAATTTGATCACAACTAAAGTGGCACAGCGTATTCTAGACTCCTAAATATCCCGTGCATGCCTGTCACGTGGAGTTCGACGGAGTTGGACGTGCAGCGTGATCGTCGCGATTCTTGTAGCGTCATTGCCCCATCAACACGTGACACACGCACGCGGGATGTGCGTGCCGATTCCCGTGAAAACCACCTGGCTCGCACTCCCCTTATTATATACTGGATTTTGGGTGGCGGCGAAGACCATTGAAGTGTCCATCGCAATAAAGACAAGTTCCATCGATTCCCTACCCCTGCCTCCCTGGCTTCTTTGAGAAGGTAGACCGTACACGATGGTCTTGTATATTAGTACTAGTACTACTGGACCACGGCCTGTACTCTTTACTCTTCTCCCACACTAATAATCACTATCTCCTTCCTCCTGCCTCCGCCACACTCACCCTACAAGCCATGGCTCCACTGAGGAGGGGGAGAGGCCGGTCGACAATCCTCGCGGAGAAAAGGGAGAGAAATCACCGCGAGGCACTTCTTGCTCTACCAGCCGCTAAAGCCCACCCTCTCATCGAGGCCCAATCTCCCCCGACAATGGCGCCGAATGTTCTAGCAAGCGAGGGCTCCTCCCGGTACGGTCTCCTTATTCTACTTCTTCTCCATCTTCCTCTCCATCATGATCTTAATCAGCTTCTTCTTGTTTTTCTTCTTCTTCTGGCTCTTCCTCTTCTACGTATTACAGGTCGGCCGTGGAGCCCGAATCCACCATGACGAAGGCGTTGCAGGACCCGTTCGGCCCTGTTCCATGTCTCAGCGAGGTAGCAAATCTCCACGCTGTTATTTCTCTGAGTTATGATGTGGATTTCTTAGATGTTGTCCGCCCCGCATTGGTTTTTCTTCTTCTTTTGCGAGTTGTATTTGTTTTCATGAATATGACTGGATCTCTTGGTCTTTCCTTAATACCGTTGTTCATAGATTCACTATGGATTTTTTGTGATTAGGATTAGTTTATCGTGGTCATGAATATATCTCCAGGTCCATTTTTTAACACTGCGGCCAATAGATTCAACGGGGATTTTTTTGATCTGTATTAGTATTCACCTAGGACCTGGAGTGTAATTGTAGAATTCCTATTTCAATTAATATGAACAATGCAGCGATCGAAGGCCGAGTACCATGAGAAGCTGGCCGCGATCAGTTCCAAGATTGCCAACCAACATGAGCTTGCACGCTCCCTCACCCAAGCTAATGAGAGCCTATGCAAGCAATTATCTGTGCAGAAGGAGATCTCGCTAGATTTTGCACGTGACATCGTTAGGCTGCAGAAAGTGCTTGACCGTAACTTGATCAGGCAAGAACAGGCCATCAAGATAATCAACGAGCTCACGGAGGAGAAGAAGAATCTCGTGGAAAGGTGCATTCTCCTGCAGGACGAAGTCAACGAGGCACTCAGAGGACGCGTCGAGGAAACCAAGGCTACCATCCGAGCCTACCATGACAGGAACCGTTGCCTGGATGTAGTCAAGGAGATGAAGGCAGACATGAGCAGAGGGATCACCGTACTCGAGGGTGTTCGGAAAGAGAACGAGGAGCTAAGGGCATGCGGGCGTGCGAGCAATGCCCAAGTCCGATTCCCGTTAGCAGGGACACGAATACCAGTTCGTCCTCCTCTCCTTTTGTAATGTTTAGGGTTTAGAGAGCAATGCCCATGTCTGCTTCCCATTATAGGGTGCAATAAGAATCCTAGGGCAACTCCTTATCTATCTGGACATGTGTTGGTGTTCATGTTCATGAATGGGCAGCATGTTCTCTTTCCATATGTATCTGGACATGGGTTTCTGCATTATGAGTTTGCCACTCTCCCACTACTATTTGGTGATATTGGGAAAAACCCACAGCACACTAAACTGCTGATAAATCTTATTTGTCTTCGAAATTGAAATTATGACAGTGCCACTAGTCGATTCATAAAATGTTGATTAGTCCTAGATTGCTTCTTCCTTGAAATTATGACAGTGCCACTAGTCGATTCAGTTAATTATGGAAACTAACCAGCTTGTCCTGGTGAACTGAACAAACCATACCATGTATTTTTGTTGCAGGGAAAGAGGCGAAAGATCGATCAGGACCTGGCGACTTGGCTAAATGACAAGATAGAAATCCAAAGGGAGAAGCGGAATTCCCAGAAACTGGCCTTTGACCAACTGCACGCTGAATTCGCGGTCCTTTCTGACAAGTGCCAGAAACTGAAGGAGTTAAACGCCGACTAGGCGAAGCTACACAGTGAAGGTCGCGCCTCGGCTAGGAAGCAGACGGAGATCATGAAAGAGATCTTGAAGGAAAATCGTATGGCTACGGACAAAATTCTCCAATCCGTGACGGAGCGCTAGAACCTACAGCTAAAGCACGGCATAGTACTGAAGGAGCTGGCCAATCTTAGGGAGGAAAACAGGCAGCTCCGGGCCAGGCTCGCTTGAACACAACATATGTCTATTTAGTACTGAACTGCCTGGTTTATCCTCTGCAGTGGTGATTTTGTAAGCGTGAACTTAACTCTATGCATGATATGTGTGTTTGTCTGAAATTAGTTTGCCCGAGGATTGAGTTTGGCTTAGTTCGGAAAGCGCAACTGCAAGTCTTACAATTAACTAGTTTCAGGCATTGGTACAACATAAATTATTCATCTCAAATTTCCTTTATCCTCTATAGTCTGTCCTTGTTCACCCTCGCGCGCCTTCTTCAGTTCCTTCAACAGATCCGCAATGCAGCACTCTAGCTTCTTCTTGTCTTTCCTGAGCTGATCCCTCTCCTTTTCTACATTATGAATCAGCAACATGTGACTATCCTGAAGCTTCTTTGCAGTTCCAACAACCAAGCTCCCATCGACTCCGTCAGTTAGCTTTGACTGCAAATTCTTGATTTCTTGTTCCAGCTCCTTATTTCGTATCGACGGCTTATAATTTTTTTCAGCTGCATCACTTACATCAGTAAATCTCCCCGACCTTTCCAACTCATACATCTCCCATAACTGTGCCAAACATTTCTGAAGTGCATCTGGCCACTCAAGATCCACCCACTCTACTGCTTTACACACCGGGCCAATCTAAAAACACACACACTATAGTGTTATGAACATGCATGATACATTTTACTTCATGTCACAGTTGCACATAATGTAAACAAACCTGATTTGTACAGCCCAAAAACCTTCTCCCGGTGTTACTGCCTTCGAATGCAACATAACTCCTCAGTTTTAGCCCATGGTCACATGACACTTCTCCATCGAGATCTAGGCCCTCCCATTCGGAGTCGTAGATCGTCCTTGGTACCTATAGGTAAACGCAAAGCTGAAATCGAACATGATTGCATGCACATCTGGTCGGGCTCAGATCGAGTGATTTACCATTGCCTAACCCCAGCCCGAGAAAATAGAGGAACTCACATCGTGGAAGGAATACTCGATGTCGGAGAGAAGGTTTTCGCTGCTCGACTGGTCATCCTCGCCGTTCAAGGACAGCATGGCGAATGCGACGGCGACGGCGTCAGCGAGAGAGAGAGAGAGAGAGAGAGAGAGAGAGAGAGAGAGAGAGAGAGCAGCCCTTCTACCGCTGCAATGATGACTAAATTAGCATGTTACAATAGTTTAATGGATACCATGCTCTTTCCCTGGATTACTGTCTCCTGCCTGATATGGATTCTCTTCACACATTCTCATTTCAAATATTAAACCTGCACTCCCTCCATCCCAATTTCATTGCCTAACGAAAACATACCAGTATATTACATCATCCAAAGAAACAAAATCATGTCAACTACAAGGTACTTATGCATCACTTCTTCAGTCATGGTTTCACAAAACATTACATTATAATCTCCCAACAAACATAACCACAACATGGTTTCAAAAAACATCACATTACAATCTCTCAACAAACGTAATCACAGAAACAAGTATATTACATCAACTCAAGAAACAAAATCATGTCGACTACAAGGTACTTACACATCACTTGTCCTGTCATGGTTTCGCAGAACATTACATTACAGTCTCTCAACAAACAAAATATCAGAAACAAGTACAGTACATCATCTCAAGAAACATAATCATGTCAACTACAATGTATTTATGCATCACTAGTCCAGTCATGGTTTCACAAAACATTGCATTATGATGTCCCAACAAACATAATAACTGAAACAACTACGGTACGTCATCTTAAGAAACATAATCATGTCAACTACAATGTACTTATGTCTTATTACAACAACGATGGTTTCAGTGAGTGATATGTCCGAAAATCTCAACAGCTCGCACAGCATTATATCGCAATCTCTCAACAAACATACTCACAGAAGCACGCTCTAAATGCAACAGTAGTCAATATTACAAATCGGTGGGGAACCCCATGGTCCATATGACAAGCCCAGGGTAGCAGCTCTCATCAGATCTCATCAACGTCGACCACCTCATTCTGTTCAGCCACTACAGGGGCATCTACATCCACTATAACCTGTTCAACAACATCAGAAATGGTACCAAGGAAGAACACCTTCCTGGTTCGCTTCTTTCGCCGCATAATCTTCATAAGATCTTCAGTATCCAAAACATCTATGAATTGCTGCTTCTTATGATCCCACCACCGGATTTTTGCCATCTGCTTAGGGCCAATACTGATTTCCTTATCGATCATCTCTCTCATTTCATCAAGAGTTATGTTTTTGGAATCGACAGTGATCTCCACAGTACATGAAGAAACTGGCTTATTAACTCCCTCATCAAGTTTTGCCATGTATGAATCCACCTCTATGCGTATACTGAACTTATCTGGATCAGCATCTATTGGTCCGTATTCTCTAGGAGCAGAAGCTCTAGCAGCAAGATCTCTAGCATCTGCATACATATCATCAATCATCGCTTCAACTTTCACCTTACGATCAGCTGCACAACACTCCCAAACCATCTGAAGCTCATGGGAGTGCTCAATTTGCTGATAGGTATCATTCATGTTGCGCCACACTAATTTTGTCCTCTGTCTAGAACCCCAGGGAATTCTAGCGGCAAGCATATCTACCAGCTGCGAAACAGACACAACCTCTTTACAATTCACAAGCAGATGCACATCTTGCCCGAACACAACCCTCTCGCAACCAAAATCAAGCTTTGCAGTGTACTGCCGAACATGAATTGTGAACTCATATAGGTCACTTGTATCAAAACTGTGCCTAATTTGATTAAAAAGGGAAACATTTCAGTTCATTCGATTCTATTATGCCGTAACTAATCTACTTGCAAGATAAGGCACAGATAAGAAAAATTCACCTCTCGCTCTTCTCTCGGGTTTTTTTCTTCGAGATCTGAGTGCTGCATCCGCCCACCGGAGCCGAACAATCCGCCGCCGGCCTTGCTTTTCTCTTCAACCCGCTGCTCGTAGGTACCTTGGGAGCAGAAGCCTTGCTGGCCTCCTCGCTAACCGGGGCTGAAGACCTCGCCGCAGCTACGCGTTGAGCCCCAGACTTGGGCCCCGACGGATACTTTTCAGTCGGCGACGTAGCTACAACCTTCGCCTTGCAAGACATGCTGGGCCGCCGCCGCCGGATTCAGTGTCGGGGGAGGGAGAAAAAAGGTCCTCCGCTGCCGGCAGATTTAGGGTCGGGGAAGGGAAGAAAAGGGATCACCGCCGCCGCTGCAGCAAGATTCAGTGTTGAGAGTTAGGAAAGTACAGTAATGGATTTACCCCTACTACACGTGCAAGGTGGCTAAGAAGAGTGACTGGTGAAGGAGGGGCACAGTACGAACTAGTGTAACGGAATATCCTGACTTAACGGGCGCAATTTGAAAATATTTGGTTTGGCCATCATTCACTCGAAAGACCCCTCTCAGCAATTAGCACCCCAACTTTTCGAATCGCGGTGATAAAAATTAACTTGGGTACCGTGTTGCCTGTCCACCCCAACTTTCGGGCCGCAAAATGATATTCTCATCCTCGTGGCCTTCTACCTGAGCTAGATCTTGGGATCACCGTGTAGGGAAAAAGTTTTGTTTATCTCTACATGGCCCAACAGTCTGAAACCGAGAGATCTGACCGTAGACGCAAGAAGCGGACCCTTATTTCATATTGAAGCTCATAAGCAACATAGGGGTACCAATGTTTCTTGAAGTAAACAAAAAGGTACATCAAGCAAACTTCAAGCAAAAATACATCGAGCAATAGACCAGGTTCAGTACCACAAGAAACTGCATGTTATATGATCAAGGTAAAAAACTAATGATATCAAAACAAGTTAACATATGAAGATCAGATGGTAACCTTGTTCAACTGCCTCAAAATCGATGCTTGCAACTATTTAGATTGTAGAGCTCCAAGGGAAGGCACAACTTTGTATTTAATACTTATAAGTGGTTGGATTATTAAATGATTAGTTTAGCCAATATAGACAACCAGATTACATCTATACTAATTCTATGGAGGACTTATACTTGATATATTCCAAATTATTCACTGATTCAATAAAATTTAAAAGAGAAGTTATGACTGGAAGTTGCCACGAATCTTTACATAAAAGCAAGACCTAATATGTAACCAAGTTTGATAATTTCTATACATCAAAATGAAAAATAGAAGTTATGACATTTCTTTTGGACCCACTTACTCGATGGAACCCGCTTGTCATTAATCATAGAGCATGCTCCAAGTCAAGGGCACTAAATTTTTTGTTAGCTCGTGTAGAAATTGTAGAACAATGTAGAACATGTATCAATATACATAAGCATCTCATGTATTCTCGAGATTCAAAAGCAAATTTAGTCGCAAAGCCTAAGAGGGGCCAAAATCAGCTTGTTCTGCTTTGTTTCAGGAATACATATATGTTAATTGTTGAAGTGACATGAAACGCGACCGTTTCTCTCAAGGCGCGACCATTTGTCGCATATTAGTGCTCCACGCTTTCCATTCAGTGATCCTTTTGTTTGATTACTGTATATTCTGGGTTCTGCCCAATCGCTCTACGCCGCGTCATCGCATGCCTCGCAAGCCTTCTCCTTTTCAATTCTTTTTTTCTTCCATCCATCCCTGATGTTTCTAGTTAAAGTGGTGAGGATGATACAGCATCTTCGCGTAGTCCCGCATAGGAGCGTCTCTACCAGCGTTGTCCCCCTCTCTCACCTCCATCGTCCCACGCACTCACCTCATCCTTCTCTTCCTCACCACCGGCAAAGCGTGGCGGTGGACAGGTGAGCGAGGTCGGGGGCAATGTTGAATCGGTAATGGGCAGTATCGAGGCGGGGAAGAAGAGGCGGCCGAAGCTAGATGCGGGAGCTGGACAGGAGGCGGTGGCCTCGTGAGTGTATGGGACGGAGGGAGCGAAGGTGAGAGGGAGAGCTCGGGAGCGGAGGGGCCTTCTCCTTTTCAATTCCTTTTTCCCTCCATTCGTCCCTGGCTTTTCCAGTCAAAGCGGTGAGGATGATGCGACATCTTCACATAGTCCCACATAGGAGCACCTCTACTTGTGCTACCTCCTCTCTCTCACCCCCACCATCACATGCACTCACCTCCTCCTTATCTTCCTCACCACTGGCAAAGCATGGTGGTGGACAGGTACACGAGGTCGGGGGTGATGTTGAATCGGTACTGGGCAGGTTCGAGGTGGGAAAGCAGAGACGGGCGAAGCTGGATGTGGGAGCTGGATGGAAAGTGGTGGCCTCGTGAGTGGAGGGTCGGAGGGAGCGGAGGTGAGAGAGGGAGTTCAGGAGTGAAGGATGCGGTGCAGGTTGCTAGGGGAGATGGAGGAGGGGCTAGGATGGGCAGGAGCTCGGGTGGAGGGGAATGGGATCGAGTTGGGGTGGGGGTGGGGACGAGAGGGGCCAGCTCGTCAGACTTCAGTCAACACCTAAAACTGTATGGTTGAGATGACTCAGAGTGAAAATCAGACGGCCAGAAAAACGCGTATGGACAGATGGGATTAGATGGCTCGCTTTTGCTCGGACTTAAGCTATACTATAATGCATGGATTGGCTTAAGCTATACTATAATGCATGGAAGTCTTGGCCTTTCAGCTATTAAAATGCATGGAGCGTTGCTAGTCATGGGCAAAAGGGTCCATTTCATGTTAATTAAGGCTCATCTCCACGGTATGCATCATAATTTCGGAGTTTCAAAAAAAAAATTATACGCATCTTAAACTGGGAGGGAGGGAGTACATGAGAATCAAGACAAATGCAAGTCACTTATTTATGGATGGAGGGATTATTTAGATGCATTCGTATTTAGACAAACTTATGGCCATTAATATGGACCAGAGAGGTACCATAAAGTCAAGAGGGAAAAAATTAACACAAGGTTGAGTGTAACTTATCAATTTTTGGAATGGACTCTCTACGTCCCTCCCCCTCCCGATCAAAACTTTCGATCCCGAGTCCCACCCAACCACGTGTCCACTCTTTTTCCTAAATTCCCACTTTTGCTACGAACTGTCCCGCTTTTGCTACATGTAGCAAAAAAAAGTTCGCCCACAAGATAAAATAAAAAGACAGATCTTGCCGAAGACCTTCCAGATGACCTTGTCGAAGACTTTGTAGGAACAATATGTCTTAATGTAGGAAAACCAACTTTGTCGGAGATATCGCCAGAGACTCTAGTCAGAGATCTGTCGAATACTTCATAGAAAAACATTGTTCTAATGCAGCAGAACCGAATAACAAACATGACAAAAAAAAATTGTCCTAATGTAGCATAACCAACTTGTCCTAATAGAGCGGTTGTAGAAAATAAATCATGAAAAAATAGCAAAACAAATATGAAGCAAAAACAATATGCTAAGGTGGCAAATAGTCATAGCAACTACGGCCAAAAAAAAAGTACCAACACCGGCCAAACTAAGGTAGCAAACTCCGGAAACTATCGTAGCAATGTGAAACTCCTTTGGTAGCGTTGCCGTTGCTGCAGGCCATGGCTGAAGGAATCCGACGTTGTGTTCGCAGCAGGTTTGGGGAAAGCGCTGGAGACCGCCGCTCGCTGCTAGTAGCACTTGGCATTAGAAACTGTAAATAAACCAACTCCAAAGTACCAAGTTGACTCCTAGCAATGTAACTTGGCATGGGGTGCTCATATCATCATTGATATCTCAAAGGGATCATACAACCAATCACAATAGATGAAAATATTAACCATAAGAGAGAGAGAACAAAAAGTAAAAATAAAATAACCTCAAATATAATTTCCTTTTTATGCATAAGAATGTTTTAACCACCGGATCTAACTTCTTTTATGTGCATAAGACATAATTAAAGTTTTTAACCCACTGGGAGGAATTGCACAAGTGTTTACATAGCCATGGTTTTCGCTCTTATACTCCCTCCATTCCGATGATTAATGTGTATATTCTTTGGTTAAGACTAGGAAAATGCCCGTGTGTTACAACAAGAGTGAAACAATTGTGTCATGGAAGCCCATACAGTAAGTCTTAGTTGGTATAGTCGTAGTGTGTTGTAGAAAGAGCCAATTCCAGCACATCTAAGACGCACTCTGCAGTAATGGAAGTAACACCTCTGCCCGCCGATTAGTCACGCTACCCGTAGTAATAGCACTAACGCCTCTACCCGTCGATTAGTTAGGCTGCACTGTACACATGTGCTAGTGCTATCATATGCATGTGCCGCATGGGAACTCCACCCTACTTCGCCAAGGCCTTCACCTCGCTCATGGTCAGAGAATAGAGAAAGCATAGGAAGGGGAGTCAGGATGTGGATGTGTGGTGCCTATTAAATCATCCGTTTCAACACTAACCAGCAAATTCCCTTCAAATTTAAGACATGACATAACTGTAAAAAGTCGGTTAGGCAACAAGACACGTGAACCTGAAAAATATCAATGAAACTGTAATTGAGAACCGATCTTTTTTTTGGAAATGAGCATATATTAATATCACACGCATACCAATTACACTCAGCCTCTGCAACAACGCATATCCTAATGGCAATATGGATGCACACAGCTAAAAAAAATTACAAAAAAGAAAAGTCCCGCTGCAGGAATCCGATCCTCAGCAGCAACGACACTACCACCACCAAAACAACACCAAAAGTCCAACCCCCAAAAGCGACGCCTCCAAAAAAGAAAACAGTGCACAAACGCTGTCATCGCCCAATCAAATATATAGGTTTTCACCCTAGAGAAAGTCCTCGCTCGCAAAGCAATGCCTTCTGCAAAGCCATTGCCAGGCACAACCAATGAAGGCCAGGCCTTGGGTATTCACCCTGCAAGGTAAGACTGTGAACTCCTCATGTGATGTCGGCCCCTCTAACAGACGCTGCTGCGAGTCACAGATAACCAAGCCAGATCCTCATCGCCATATAGACTCAATCCACCATAGCTCGCCCACATGTCTCTGCCTTCATGACATTCTCCACATCTGACTTCACCATGTGTATCGTCAAAGACATGTCGCATGATGGTAACAGGTAGCAGAGCTTCACCACGCTCCTACTGAAACCAAACGGCCAGCAAAAAGCACAGGTGCGCATGACCGAATTCCTTCCGATCCAGCAAACTCCAGGCATATGCGCCCATGGGAGTTCGCCGGTGGAGCCTTCCGGAACCATACACTCCGGCCAGATCCATGGAGACACGCATCAAGTAGATCTTCGTCTTGGTGCGAGAGAGATCCGAGGACCACCCCCTTTATTGAAATCGAGCCAGCAGCCCCCACGCTACCCGCTGGAAACTAGCAGGATCCGCCGCATAGCGGCAAGATCGCCCGGCCGACCACTCTGACGGAGAAGGAAGTCACCACCACCATGCCAGGGGTAGTATCCCCAAGCGCCCTAGCGTCGCGAGCATGACCCGGAGATCCTAGGCGCCGGCGTCGGCGACGAACGGAATAGATCTCGGCCCGAAGGCACGAATTTCCGCCGCCGCGTGTAGCCATCTGGGCCAAGGACCCCCAGCCGCCGCCATGCCAGATTGTGGCCAGGGTCACCGTCGCCGCCGCCACACCGCCAGATCTTTGCCCGGCGATGCCCCGGGCGGCGGCGGCGGGCGGGAGATTCACGAGGGGGAGGTCGGCCGGGGAGGAGGGAGGCCTGCCTGGCACGGCGCGCCGCCGCCGCGCGGGTGCGGGAGAGGGAGAGGGGTGAGGGAGAGGGAGAGGGTGCGGGAGTTCCCCAAAATCACTGAGAACCGGTCCTAGTTGACATTAATTTAAGTATTTCAAATTTAATAGTATATCTTTTCTAGAGTTAAATATTTGGCTTACACCATGGAATTGTTCTCACTGGATATTGAATGCGGTACTCTCCCAGACCTCTCTTCACGACTCCATCACTCCCTCTCTTCCTCGCCACCTCCGGTAGGATGGATGACAACGTCGGGCGAGCACTTGTATCCAAAACCATCACCGAAGAGCCCTTCTCCACGCTTCTTGAAGCTCCTTTCATGGTGTTAGTCACTTGCTCGACTCTTTCACACTACTGCCGCTAGAGAGCGTCTCAACGCTGCAGTGATCTCAATGGCTGGGCGTGGCTTTCTGGTTGTGGACACAGAATGGGCGGTTATGACTTGCTTCTAATGGTTATGGCTTATTCATTATGAAAAGTAAAAGTGCATCCATGCTAAATATAGATGATACCTCAACTACAGCTGATGATTGCTTGTGACCCTCGACAATCTGAGCTTAGAAGATATTGGTGCTCCTTCCGAATGGTTCGCCAATGGCCACGAAAAACTTATTTATTAGCCTGAAAAACTAAGGAATTGCAAGGATTTATTAATGGTGTACAGATTGACAGCAAACAAGTGTGAAGAACGAAGATTCATACGTTACACGAATAACTCCTGCGAGGTAAGTTAGAATCAACATAGTTTGTACCATGCTAGGCCTAGTTTCTTAGGAGAGGCAACCTGGCAGGCACTGTATAAGCATCAATGTTGTAGTCAATTTGTGAATCTCACGGGTTATCTCTACTATCAAAAAGAACTTCCCGTTCTGTTTCCTGACACTCTGTGTTTCGCTCCCAGACTTCGTCCGCTTCGTCGCTGGGTCGCTCGTGTCCCGCGAGGAAAAAAACGCTATGGCAGTACAAAGTCATCCCTGCTTCCTACGCCCGTTTCCTTCCTCCCATGAAATCCGCCTTCTCATCTCCTCCCGATCCCCCGCCTCTGTCCCGTAGACCGGCCACCGACAGCGCCTTCCTCTCCAGGTAACCGATGGCGCCTTCCTCTCCAGGCCACCAGCGGCGGTGCCCTCCATTCCCGTCCCTCCTCTGCACCCTAGCCATCCCCAGGTCATCGGCTTCCTGCTCCTAGATGACAGGTTCCCGCATCCCAGGGACACAGAAATCGTGCAATTTCTCCACGCAGCCTGGGACCCATAAGCCACCGTGGGCGTTCCTCTACGTAGCTTTGCACATTGCAGGCCCCTGGTGCCTTTCCTCCGCGCGTCAGGGCTCTCACGCCGCCGCACGACAGTTCAGATGCAGATGACGAGCCGCAGTTTTATATATTGCAGCTCAACACCTAAAGAAGATTCGTACCATCCCCGCTATTGGTTAATATTTTCTTGATTAGTTCGGTACTTCTGTTTCCCTGATTAAATGTGCTCACATTTTCTTCTATGCAAGATGCAATGATCAAATTGAAGTGGTCGGCCTCCATACACACGAGACTGCAATGCTACATTTCAAGATCTAAGTTGTTCTTATTTGACTCCTTATTACTTTATCTCTATGAACCAAATAACTAAGATCGCCAGAGGAGACTTTGATTCCCAAAAGCATCGACCAACTTATTTTGCATGTGTGTTGCTAATTTGCTACAGTTGAAGTTTTGGCTGTAATGTATTTATCTATAGTGGGAATTAAGTTTCAGTTATGTAGTTTCTAGATATTAGCTGCAAACAGTTAATTCTTGTTTTCATCTTCTCTTCAGATGGGAATCTTAAGCAGAAGGAAATCCAAATTTCAACCCTCTATAGTTCAGCTCATGCCGCCAAGCATATGCTCGGATGGAAGTTTCATTGTGTAGTAAATTTATAGTGTGTTCAAACCAGCATAGATGATTTGGTTGTGTGGACATATCTCACATTGTAGGAGATTACGAAGGTTGTGAACACACTGTAAATTTACTACACAATGAAACTTCCATCCGAGCATATGCTTGGCGGCATGAGCTGAACTATAGAGGGTTGAAATTTGGATTTCCTTCTGCTTAAGATTCCCATCTAAAGAGAAGATGAAAACAAGAATTAACTGTTTGTAGCTAATATCTAGAAACTACATAACTGAAACTTAATTCCCACTGTAGATAAATACATTACAGCGAAAACTTCAGCTGTAGCAAATTAGCAGCACACATGCAAAATAAGTTGGTGCGATGCTTTTGGGAATCAAGGCCTCTTCTGGCGATCTTAGTTATTTGGTTCGTAGAGATAAAGCAATAAGGAGTCAAATAAGAACAACTTAGATCTTGAAATGTAGCATTGTAGTCTCGTGTGTATGGAGGCCGACCACTTCAATCCGGTCACTACATTTTGCATGGAAGAAAACGTGAGCACATTTAATCAGGGAAATAGAAGTACCGAACTAATCAAGAAAATATTAACCAATAGGGAGGATGGTACAAATCTTCTTTAAGTCTTGAGCTGCAATATGTAGAACTATGGCTCGTCATCCGCATCTGAACTGTCGTGCGGTGGCGTGAGAGTCCCGGCGCGCGGAGGAAAGGCACCAGGGACTTGCAATGTGCAAAGCTACGTAGAGGAACGACGGCGGCGGCTTATGGGTCCCAGGCTGCGTGGAGAAATTGCACGATTTCTGTGTCCCTAGGATGCGGGAACCTGTCATCTAGGAGTAGGAAGCCGGCGACCTAGGGATGGCTAGGGTGCAGAGGAGGGACGGGAATGGAGGGCACCGCCGCTTGTGGCCTGGAGAGGAAGGCGCCATCGGTTACCTGGAGAGGAAGGCGCTACCGGTGGACGGTCTACGGGACAGAGGCGGGGGATCGGGAGGAGATGAGAAGGCGGATTTCATGGGAGAAAGGAAACGGGCGTAGGAAGCAGGGATGACTTTGTACCGCCATAGCTTTTTTTTCCTCGCGGGACACGAGCGACCCATCGACGAAGTGGACGAAGTCCGGGAGAGAAACGCAGAGTGCCAAGAAATGGAACGGGAAGTTCTTTTTGATAGTAGAGAAGATACACCTTTGACCAATAGGTACTGTTTTAATACGATTTATGTGATATAAAATCACTACATAGCAGAGTACTTTGGAATGGAATTAGTAATACAAAAGCAGCACTAGCACCATTAGCACAACACCAGAAATCCAGCTTCTCCAAGAAGTGTAAGTGCTCTCGTCTCCCGATCATAGATCTTAGGTTTTCACCCTGAAGAAAATCTTCGCTCTCAAAACAATGTCTTCAACGGGACCATTGCCAGGCACAACCAATGAAGGCTAGACCTTGGATTTTCACCCTGGAAGGCAAGACATTGAACTTCTCCTGTGCAGCCGCCCCCACTTGCAAGCCGCTCCTCCAATTCAAGAATCACCAAGCCAATTCCTCATCGCCACAAAGTTTCGAACCACCATTGCTAGCCCTCAGATCTCGGCTTCCATGACCTTCTCCGACAGCACCATGGAACTAGAACATGCCCCATGATATTAACAGCCATCAGAGCTTCGAAACACTTCCTCTGAAACCAAACGGCCAGAGTAAAACACGGGTGTGCACGACCGAATCTCCCGATCCAGCAATCTTCAGGCATGAGTCGCCCAGTAGAGTTCACCGACGGAGCCTTTCGGAACACGCCATTACAACCGGATCGATAAGGACATGCATCCGGCTAGACTTCATCTCGGCGGGAGGAGGAACCCTAGGACCGCCACCTTATTCGAGGTCCCGGACATGACTGGATGGTGGGATCCAGCCAATCGCCGCCTGACCGATCGCCAACACCGCCATGGTGCCCAGCAGCCAGCACCATAGGCAAGATTGTGCCCATGCCACTAAAGCCGAGGATCCAGACAGGCACATGCCAGAAGACCGAGCGGGCACGGAGCACCCGGCGCAGCAGCAAGGGCGCCTCCACCGCAGGGAGACAGCATCACACATGAGAGGACGGGGGAATGCGCTGTTCGCCAGGATCCCACGGCACCTCGCCGCCGAGATTTCTGGGAAACCACGCCACCACCTCCAGCGCAGAAATCTATTTGACGACTCTGAAAATTGTGTGTCGTCGTGTAACTCCGCTTAGTTTTTTATTCCCTTCGACTCTGGCAGTGCAAAATGTTTGTTACGTTCTGTAAACCTCTTTCATGTGGGGATTAAAACTGGGAAGAATTGGAAGGCAGTGTAAAATACTTGGGTTTTTCCCCCTCTTACACAGACTACGAGCCTTCCCTTTTTCGACAGATCGAGTTGCTTTTACACAACTCAGATCACACTTTGAATCTTTGATGCTTGATCCTAACGAGCAACGACAGGGCCTGTAAGTAAACTCAAATCTTCCCAGTTTCAGACTGATTGCAAAACAAACAAACAAACAAACAAACAAAAACTTGGTGCTAAATCCTGACGGGGCCTGCAAAATGCCAAAATCGACATGTTTTTTTTATGGTTGTGATCTCCGGCAACTGCTCAAAATGTGAAGGCTCCCTGTGGATAAGAACGTGCATGGCAGCACAATAAAAACGTTGCGTCAGTGGCCACGCTAGCAGTAATCTAACCCCAGGACAGCAAAGCGAACAGGGCATTAACAATAAAGTCCAGGTACTAGTTTTGCTTTGCTGTCCTAAATGATGTATAGAAGTATGTGTTTGTTTCCCAAATGAAATGAGTCAGCAGTTCTTGCTATTTTTACAAAGAAAACAAACAAGGAACAAATTTACAGAACCTCAGAAAGATCAGGTTCATCTAATATCAGTGTCATGATCAGGTATCTTCCATTTCACAAGCAATTTTCAGCATGACAAGCTCTTGCTCTACTCAGCTTTGTGATAAATGTAATGCAACAAATACAAAAGGTACGAAAGAGAGGACTTCTGTGAACTAAAAAGGCATTGTTGGCAGAACCAAGTTTGCAAATGTTCTGCTTGTATGTTTGCAGTTCAAAACAGAATCTGAGATCTCAATGCCACAGACAAAGTTTCCATGTATTGCGAAGGATAAGCTTCATAATACATATGTCTTAGACAAAAGGCACAGACACCATCCTTTTTCATTAAACCTGCTAATGCTACCATGTTACAATATAGCACCAAACAGCAACGGAGCAACCAATACCAGCTAAACTTAGCAGCTTAAATTTTCCAGGTCTGGCTTTGAAGCCTGAGTTTACACACTAGTCACACCACCTCCTCAATCCTGCTTTAATCCTGAGCTGGCCATGAAACATATCATAGAGCAATTGAAGGGTGGACACCATTACATTACAGACGAAGAGGGACATACAAAAGATTGTGCTTTCAACAGAAGAACACAGTATTGGGAATGGGCATCAACTACACTTGTAGTATCAACGAAAGGAAAAGTTGTCAAAGGGATCGGCCATTGACAAATCATGGGTATCCACGAATATGAAGGATTTCCTAGTATCGATTTTCAATTCAATTCTAGCATCTCGAGAAGCTCTATTTTCCACACATAGCTGCTTCTGTTGATTAGCCATCCATTCGTCGTTCCGGTTGTTAAGAACTTTGATTTCCATTTCTTTTAGCAATTTAGTATTAAGAACAAAGAACTTGGCAAAGTCAACAGATGGCTTCATCCTGCCATCATAATTCACTAACACCACTTTTTTTAAATGGAGCTCAAGGCACTCAATTGGATCCAACAGGTCATACTCCCTCGCATTATTCATATCCTTTGTTGACTGGAGACAGAGAGAAGAAACAATATAAAGACAGTTGCTAACAGGTTAGCAACATCATAATTGGCTAGACCATAAGCAAATCAAATACTGATTTTGACATTTAAAGCAAGAAAATATGTACTCACAATGATATACAGCCTCACCAAGCAGGGGAAGCACTTGAGGAAGTCAAGAACTGCACCCAGATTAGGGCCAATGGAGTCAAGAACCAAAACCTTCATGGTGCGAATTTTGGTTGTTAAGCTGACAGCGATCATTTTCTGCAGAAAAAAAAGGTGTAAACACAAATAGTAGCGGGTGTATAGGAATGTAATGAACAATGGATGAAGGCTGCTGATACCTGAAAAACTGTTGTTCCGAACTGAAGTTTCAATATGCCTCTAGATTGCAAGGACAATATCTCCAGTTTAGGTGCCTGAATTACCCGGATGATCACTGGACCACTCTTGGGAAGAGGTGGTACCAGTAGCAATCTTTCAAGAGAAGGGGCATCCTTGATGACTAGCTGCATAATAACACCATTTTTACAGCCAGTGCTGAAGCATAAGCTCCTAAGAGTTTGGGAGATGATGCAGAGGCCAACTATGCCAGAAGTTGACCTCAGGTCAAGGCTTTCCAACGCAGTGCAGCCAGAGAGCATGTTGTGGAGACCATCCTCCGTAATGGTGACAGAGAAAAGGGTGAGCTGCTTAAGGCACGGGAAATTCAGACGCAGTGTTGAAATCGATTCGGGAAACCGCAAAGGCCGAACATGGCGAAGCGGAGCGTGGGAGCAAAACGGAACACGGACAGCGGCATGTCACGCTCACTCGTGTAGTAGAAATGGAGCTCCTGTAGGCCGTCTAGGGCTTGAGAGCGAAGCCAGCCATCGATACTGCACTCCCAGCCGGGCGCGGGGAAGTCGGTGGCGTTGAGCAACAGGAGGAATAAGCGGCGCCCATGGCCACGGTACTCAGAGAGGATCTTCGAGACCGAAGCGATGAGCTTGATGTTCGAGGCCGAGGGGATGAGCTTGCCTTTCTTCTCGTCCACTTCAAATTTAATCACGAGATTAAGTGGCGCGGAGCGCCAGAGGGGAAGCCACCGGCGAGAGATGGCCTGCGTGCGGGCGCCGTCCTTGGTGGTGGGGAGGAGGGAGATGATGGTGCCGAGGACATTGTCGGGAAGAGCGCTGATGAGATCGAGGCTTCCCCCATCATCGTGGCTTCCGCCACCCCTCCCTCCGTGCTCGATCTGATGGAATGTACGCTTCTTCGACTAGCGCATCGCCGTCGCCAGCTCCTTCGCGGTCGCCGCTGCAGCAGCTGCCGACTCCTTCGCGGCAGCCCCCGCCGCCATCGCAGCCTCTTTCGCTACCAACGATGCCGCCGCCGCCTGCTTTGCAGTAGCCAAGGCCGACCTCCGTCGCGGCAGCCGAGGCCGCCACCGCAGCCTCTTTCGCAGCCGACGCCGCTCCAGCGGTCTTCTCCGTGGCCGCCTCCAATGCCGCCACCGCGGCCTCCATGGCTGGCGAGGGGCGGGAGGAGGGTTTCGTGGTGGTGGTGCTGTGTTGTGCGAATTGGGGAACGGGGAGCGAAGGAATCGAGCAGGAATTCTCGGGGGAAAAAAAAGAAATGGAGCGGGAATTCTCAGAAAAAAAAGGAATGGAGCGGGAGTTTTGGCAGAGACCTAGGGTTTGGGTGATCTACGACCGTCCAAACAAATTCACGGCTTGGATCCTCAGGTCTTCCCTTATCGTTGTGGCCAAGCGAGTTTGAGATGGACAGATTAGCGGGAACTGACAGTTAGAGCATCTCCACTTGTCCCGCTGTGTGCCGTCCGGCGCAGCCTGATTTTAGACCGTACGGAACACTTGATTGGTTCATGATTTTAGAGTGGAGCGCTGATTCTCAATAGTGTCTTAATACAAAAAATTCATTCAAACATTTAAAAATTAGAGCGAAAATACTCTGGATTTCATAGCAGCTCAAACATGTTTGTATAAAACTTGAAAAAACCCTAAAATCTAGTGGCGGCTCCTGCCACAGCCGCCTAGTCCAAGACGACGGTACATCTCCGCCGCGTAGTCATCATCGTCGTCGCCGCTAGGCTCCTGCTTCGGCGACGGCATGGTGCTGCAGCCCTGGCCCGGATCGCCGCCCCAGCTTGAGCATCAGTGCCCGTCATCGCCCTCTAGGTCGATGAACAACCTAGCAGCTAGCGCCGGTACTCCTCCGTGGACCAAGCTTCGGCGAATGCGTCTGTCGCTGGCGGCACGACCTCGAAAGAGGCGCGCTCGGCGACGCGCTAGCCCGGGAACTCCTCCAGATCCTCATCGATCTTCAGCTGGAGGGCGGCTACCTTGTACTCCGGTGGCGGCGTCCACTCCTTCTTCACCTGGCGCTGGGGCCTGGCGAGGCGCAGGCGGCCACGAGGAGGTGATGGCTCCAGGGGCAGCTCTAGAATTTTAAGAGCGGGTATTCAAAATATATAAAAAGTTGTGTGTAAAAAATATTTATAGAAAATACCAAAAGTAATTCTAGCCATGGGCGTTTGAACCTCAAACCAAAAGGGTCAATAGATTGTTCCGAACCAGTTGAGCTAATTCATCCTTTCTTTCATTATAAGGTGGTTAATATTTTCTATATACATTGCATAAAATTCACATGTCAACATTTTGCTAAAATATTTTATCCTTGACTTGAGCTGGGACCGCCCCTGGATGGCTCGCGTCTACCCCTAATTGCGACGCCGCCGGAGCACCTGCGCGACTGTTGCGATGGAGGGGCCTCCTCGTACTCATCCTTCACCTGGGCGAGGAGAGCGGAGAAGCGTGACGATGACGTGGAGTACGGGGAGTAACGGGTAGAAGGCGACGAAGACCTCGACGAGGAAGACGTCGGGAAAGAGCGGGCGGTGTGGCACGGCGCCCACCGCTGGTCCGGGTAGCGAGGCTTCTGCCGAGGAGGCATCGTCAGCGACCGGTTGTTGCCGGTGGTGATGTAGTCGAGGACCCAGGCGAGCGTCCAGCCTGGGGCGCTCCACCACCGGATCCACCCTTCGAGGTTCTTGTCCTCCGGTGGGGGGGTCGTTGTCGTCGTAGGCATCGAGGCGACCCTGGCGTTGGTCCTCGAAGAACGCGTCCCACGCTGCCGCGTTGTCGGGATCCCAAGCGGGATCGTTCCGCTCCTCCGACGAGAGGGCATCCCAGTAATGCCGGTAGATCTCTGCCTATCGCGTCTACCCATGGGGGACTGGCGGGACGAGCCGACCACCGACGCCGAGGACCCAGTTGTGTGGGCACCGCATGTCTGGTGGCGCTAGGTAGCCCGCCTCCCACAGCGCCCGTGCCTCGTGGATGCGCACCGAGCGCCGTCCGAAACCGTTCGCGGCGGCGCCATCTATGGGGAATCTCTCCATGGTCGGTGGGTTGGTGGTTGGGAAAAGATGGGAGTGGAGGCTACGAGGATGAAATGGGTAGAAGGAGCGGGGAAGAAGGGATTTTAACGCTCGGGAGAGGGAGGCGGCCATGGAATGAGCGGGAGGTGGCGTGGCAGGCGAGGAGGGAGGCGTGGTGGACGGGACGCATCGGCTGCTCGCCTGCAAAAGGCTGATCGGTGGGCAACAGCGCCATTATTGGGGCGAGGTAGGCGAGGAGGAAGACGGACCGAGCGCAAACCGAACGCGTCGGCCACTAACCCTGACAGGGGTGGCCCGTGACGACCAGCCGTTTCGCGCGCCAGCTTCTCCGCTCCTTCCCGCCAGAAACGCGGATCCGGCGCCCCCGCTAGCCCTACCGTGGGTTGGGTTCGGCCTGGGGGCGCCGGATAATAGAACGGGTCGTGCCGGTGCCAAAAAAAATTGAGGGGCTGGGCTGGGCGTGAAATCGGCCGCCGACGCCCCCCGATAGCCCTTTAAGGATCCTTAAGGGCCCTCGTGTGGAGATGCTCTTAGAGCCGACGTTTGCTTCTTTCTTGGACTCTTGGTTCAGTCGTTCAGATGTGCACAACAAATAGTTTCTTCGTTCCATACCTCTTCATCGACTACCATTAACTGAAATTCTAAGTTTATCTCTCTCTTCTTTTCTGAGAATTTTCTAAGTTTGTCTTAGGTGTGAAAAATATATCGAATTCATAGAGAACTATTGCAATATTTATAACAACTATTTTACGATGAATGTTATGAAAATTAATTAGTGCTTTAAGTGTTATGACTCAATGACGTTAGCACTAGTCACTTTATCAGAAACTGCTAATAAACCACTCTAAAGTACCAAGTTGACTCCTGGCAATATAACCAGCCGTGGGGTACCCATATCATCGTGGGTATCCCAAATGGATCTCACAACCAAACACAATAAATAAAACTATTAACCATAAGAGGGAGCACCAAAAAGTAAAAAAAAAAATAGAACTTACTACCCATAGGCCCGTTTAACAAAAAAAATGGAAGCATAGGGTATCTGACATAATCGAAGTGCTATTACAATAGATTACTTAAAGTTTTTGATAAACGGAGAGGAATTTCATGAACACACATAACCATGTTTTCCTCTCATAATAATTATTGGTTGCCACGGGAGCAACAATATAGTTATCACCAAGAATATCACTATAGCAAACAAAGTCAGTAGTAGAAACATAATCTCAACAAAAGCAGTATCCTCCTTTATGGCATGGCTAGGAAAACTCAAGAATACAACATAAATATGAGGACAATCATAGGTAGAACATAATCAGTACTACCTCCTTTCCATATTAGTTGTCACTGATTTAGGGCAACTAAACCAGCAACAACTAATATGTAAAGGGGGGAGTAGCATTCTTATTTTTAATAGGAAGATCCTCAAGCACACGATAGGCAATACCTATAGCCGATCCCTTCATATGTAATAAACATTTACACATTTAGACTAGGCTTGTATTACCTCAGCAATTTCATCAAGAGCATAGCTATCATATTCATAGCAATATAATAAGGCATACCATCATCACTAGCGATAGTATTTTCCTCAAAGCTAAAATTCTCACAAATAGTAGTGTCCAAATTAAGGTCATAAGCATCCTCATTCAAAGTAGTACTAGTACTAGTAAGCAACAATGGTATTAGTTCCAAAATGCTTTTCCATTCATCTATCATAGGACTCTCCACAGAAATTCTCTATCAAATTCATCATCACTAAGTTTATCTTCACTAAAGTAGTAGGACTCTCCACAGAAGTGCGGATCATTCTTCGTCAGCTTCATATGTTGGAATAGTCAATGTAGGCCTTTCACAGGTCATTTGATTTGACTGTGCCTCCAGGCAATTACAACCGAACTTTCAGTTAGCTGTCTGGCAACATGATCCACTAAAAGTATACAATAGGATGGACCTGGTAACATTTCTTTTTGTCCACAAAACAAGCCATCAGCCACAAAGCCCAAAGGCACAGCTCCTTCATCCTCGCTGTACCAAGAACAGCTGGACATTCTGCTGTACGAAACAACTGGATATCCTCATTGGTTCTTTAGTTGAACTAATGTCCTTGAAGAACGATCCAGAACCAACTCCCTTTCATTCCAATCCAAACCCGGCAGCAGCTTGTGAGGTACTGCAAGATGTTGACAACAATATTCACTCAAAGGTTGCAACAGAGAGAACTTGTAAACCCCCTGGTTTTTCTCCGAAGGATGCTCATCTTTTACAAAACTAGGTTTAACCTGTAATATTGATAAAGAATAGCAACAAAGTACAGAAGAGTACCTTCTGGATGGCAACAACATGTTTACATAACCTTATGCACCATATCTCTTCAAAACTTTGCTTAGTGCTGGCATCACATTATATGCTTGATAGGACCTTCTCAGTTCAATAATTGAGCCCACCTGAATGATCATTATAGTATAAACCCAAATTAGTATCCAACACCCATTAGTAAATGAAAGCACAATGCTACAATCCAACGTAGCAGTTCATAATCAGAAGCTCAACAACACATAATTTTGCAAGGCTTAGCTTCACCAAACACAATGTTTGAAGGTTATGACATTGTTAGGTCTGTAATGGACTATATGGCTTCAACACCTGTTAGCCATAAACCCATTTTTTGGGAGTTGCTTATGTTATTGAGAAACTAATCATATATACGATTCGCTACCAAAATCTCTTCATGATTTATTTTCACTGTTAGCTGGGTGTTAGTGAGATCCCGTCAAGTAGGTGAAGCGACCATTTTACCCTGGTTTAGCAGTGCTAATGATATGTGCGCATGCCACTTACGCAGTGCTAGTGCTACTGATGCTATGGGTGCTTTACAGGGGTGCAGCCTCTCATTGCAGGTAGCCGTGCAGGAGCACCAAACCAGACAAAGCCAGTTCATGTTGGCTCATGGACAATTAGGCAAATTAAGTGAAAACATGACATGGATTTACCACTTAATGGAAGCACACCAACAGCACACTAATGGAGGTGGGAAATAGTGAAGTTTTGGAAGCGAATGGTGCAGAATGAATTGAGAGTCTTTCAGTGGTATATGATTGTTAGTTGTTCAGTAGCATATAAGCAATTATCTCATTTCAGAAAATAAGCTAGGATACAGCAGAAGTGTTTTAATTGCTACGAGATGAAAAGTTTATAAACTGTTGATGAATAGAATTAGGCTCATTTGCCAAAACACCTCGACCATTTAAATGTTGTTATTTTATAACTTTAGGACAGAGGAACACGAAAAAGATCCCTTTTAAAATCTCCAAAGGCAGCAAACTCAGTCAGTGATCTTCATTTATATAGTTATAAAGAATAACACACAATTATGCCATCATTAGGGTGGTAAAACAAAAAGCAGCTGAAATCACTTTGAGCAACTTTGATTTCTTTTATAACTGGAAATCCTTTACAATTTAGAGACAGGTACCTATATCTAATTGATCAATGTTAGTATACACAATAGCTGATGAAGTCAGTATAAAGTTGGAATTCCACAACTATATTTTATATCAAATCATAATGAAGAATATACTTGAGATGCACTCACAATAATCAAGACTGATGTGAACCCTATGGAAAACCCCTCATTTATTTGTCTAAGATATCTGTCAAGTAATAACGAGGAAGTTGCCAGTAAGCTCAGCAGTAGGCCTCCTGAAAAAGAAGAGAGATATAAAACTGAATGACAAATGTGCAGGAGGTAAAATAAAAGAATTTTTTCACCATTTGAACCTACCCCAGAAACGTGTCGATGTTTGTATCTTTGTGAGATAATCTACTGTTGCTCTTCCAGGCTTTATCTTTGGTACTCTGGCACTCATCTTATTTAGGTAATCAGATATCTCTTTCGGTAAGTTGGCCTGCAGATCATAGTTTGTAGATTAAGATATATTTCGGTAGCGCATGTACAAACAGAAGTGCGACTCAGAAGTCAGGATCTAAAAAAAGCATATCATGTTCGGGGAAAATGTTAAGAACACACATCCCACTATCAAATTATAATAGTGAAGATCATAAGTTGATGTTCTGTTAGTGGAAAATTATAAAAGCAATGTCCTACACGTTACAATGTGGTACTACTTAGTTCAATAATTAGATTATATACAGCTATAATAGTACTAAAACACCATGACAACAAGATAATCTCTACTACTTATAAAGGCACCAACTTGTTGGGATACAATTGATCTCAGCCTTTAAACACTAATGATCGTACGGTTTACATCGCTCAGATGTTGAGGTCGACTAAACACAAATTCAAATCCCGCGTAGACACCGATCCATCTCATCAGCTGCGCTAATCCCGGAATAAACGGAAAATGACCACTAATCATGCCGTATCTGCTAATCCCGTCCGTCCCGGTAACAAATCCCGCACATATCTGAGTCGTGCCGCCGGACGTCCTCATATTGCTTTTCCACAACCACGCAGGTCGCCCGCCATAGTTCAACTTCATCCGCAGCTGAGCGCGCGTCTGCCCAATCATGCTTGCGCCGACCTGCGTTGCCACTTCCACGCGAGTCCCGCACTGCCGCCTCCACGCGTGCTCCCTACAGGCCTAACGCCTAGGCTACTTCCTACAGCAGCACACAACACCGCTCACCTCGCCGCTGGGATGGCCAGCTGAGTGAAGGACGACATGGCTTGGTCCATGTCAAACACCAGTGTGCCCGGCCGGCCGGACACCGCCAAATACCTCCACCGATCTCTCCGATGATAGGTTGATCTGGTGTTTTTTTCCTGAAGAAGTTGATCTATAGACGTTAATCGTTGTGATTGTGGATGGCTGTATTATAGTATTCCCTCCGATCCAAATTAGTTGACTTGGTTTTGTCTAGATTTGGATGTATCTAGCACTAAAACAAGTTTAGATACATCTGAATGTAGACAAATTTGAGTCAAGTAATTTGAATCGGAGTGAGTATAAGTATCTGGCAGTTTCCTCCACACAGAATATGAGGCCCCTAAGCATTGTCCTATTTATTTACCTTACTCAGACGAAAGTACAACATCCGGGCTAATGATTTCTACTTCAAATATCGCAGCATTAAAGGTTTGTCGTCCCGTTTAGAATAGAGATGCATGCGCTGTTGTATTCTTGTTCTTTCCTACTTTTCAGCAATTTTTGTAGCATGCCAGATCTTTCTTAGTAAACGTTCAATTCCGTTTAAATCTGCATACTACATACGATATGCTCAGGAATAAGTTTTCGGCTCTACCATGTTCAAATATAAATATCAGTGTGTTTTTTTACATGCAGACTTAAAGAAACCAGAGTTAACAATGGAAGTGGATATGATTAATTATGTGTTTTTGAAGAGGCAAGAGTTGGTTGTAATCGTGTTCTATTCGGTTTGCATCTTCACTCTTAATGATCATCATGTACTCATGTCAAAAAAGCAAAAACATTATCATCATGTACTCGCAAATATAGCAGATGCGAGAACAAAAGTGTAACTAAGAACTTTAGAATAGCATACCATAATAATGATACTGGATAGGAGTTTCAAAGATTCCTTGTTATTATCCGTGAAACTTTTAGAGCTTATGGACTGCATGCATTTGGATTGGACATATTGCTACATATCCAGGCTAAGTAATTTGCTTTTAGAATGCACTTGTCTTTCGACCCTATGGTAAATGGATGCAAACAGATAATGGATTAAAAAAGGCTTCATTATTGGGAATTTTATCTGCCTTGTCCTCCTATCCTTTTCACATGAAGGCTCCACTACTAGAAACTCAACTGTTTTTTTTCCGAAAAATGATTTATAATTTTATATCATAGGACACATTGGAAGCACTAATAATTCTCAGTAGACTATGACTGTCAGACTTTCATGATATCGGGATTAAATATTTAATTTTAGAATGATATCTTTCACTCAGAAGTAAACGGAAATGTCTACCATCAACTGTTTAAAATGGTGAAGTTTCTTCAATCTGCCCTTGCTTTGTTTGTTTGTATGTATAGGTTCTTCTTACATCTTTGATTCCTTCATGCATGTAACCGATAGCATCTGTCGTGCTCTCTACTGTGTATGTATTTCAGTATCAAAGCATATTATAATTCTTCATGCATATTTTGTTTCATCTTCACATTGATTACCATGTTGGCTCATGCAGATTCATGTCCGTGCTGGACCAAACTGAAGGTAGATGCTGACGTGAATGAAGTTATCGAGTACTTAAGTCATACATGTTATGGTTTGGTCATTATCTATTCTCAAAAAATTATCTGTCGTGCTCTCATACATTCAAAAAAAAAAATTATCTATTCTCAGCTATTCAGGTATGCGTGTGAGTTGACAGTAAAAAAATTATTAAGACAGAAAAATATATACAAGAAAGGGGTGAAAGAGGGAATGTACAGAGGGGCATAGCCCAGGGCATACTTTCATGGTGCATGCAGAGCAGGCAAATCTAAATGTTTACCATATCTTGAAATATTATAAAGGCCTTTATAGCAGCCAAACGAAAAAGAATTCTTGCTGTGTGACTGACTCAATAGGGCGCACATTGACTTCCTCAAAAAGCTATACAGACAGAAACATGAGACCTGTTGCGGGTGACAGAGATAAATAGTTTTACATTTTGGTTTAGAAGTCCATACCAATACAATATTTTGATCAGGATACAGTATTGTATTGTACTTCCTCCGTTCCGAAGTAAGTGTCGCAAATTTGTCTAGATACGCATGAATCTGCACACTAAAACACGTCTAGATACATACGTGTCTAGACAAATCTGCCACACTTATTTCAGAACGGAGGGATATAATGTTAGTCACTTGGTTCCTTCCATCATTTGAAAGTTCAAGCCAGTAGTGACAAAACCCTTCCCGTACAAACAGAATATGGATAATTTTAGGACAGACTGTTTCAAAAGGGCGTACCCAGCATGGTTTTAAAGGCGTTAAGGCGTCTTAGAGCGACTGGGGGGCGCTCTGATGCCTAGGCGCCTAAAGCGGTCGATTTTCCAAGGCAGAGGGGTGGCACCCTAACCATGGTACACAGTGCTGAAAGCTCCCACACATTGTGGGATATAGGGAAGAAAATTTCTAGGCAGCCTTTCCCTTGCTTTTATGCAAAGAGGCTGATTCGAACCCAGGACCTTGAGCACAGACTCTTTAGTTACGTGTTTCTCTACAATACACAGTTCACATGAATGCTTGTATTGAATGCTTGTATTGAAAACCTAGAAGGCCACTCTCTGCAGTTGCACTTCAGGGTAGGGTGCACGTGGACACTCATAACTGCTTACAGATATTCAAAATGTTGGTTAAAACGGAGTTATGAAGATGAAAGCAAACTTACAATGTCAAAAATGTTGAAGACGAAGACGAAAAACGCATAGGTCAAATAATAAACCCAAGGACTACCACCAATTGAAGTCCTTGGATTCAAAATTTCCTTCAAGTTCTCCCAAAACGGCAAACCAAAAATGCTGAAGAAATTCTACATCAGAATGATCGGAAAAGCGAACACACGAATACGCAAACAATGGATTACCTGGCCATAATACTTGGAAAAGCGAGTAGGTATGAGGTTGTGAGCAAAGGCTGCATCCCTGTTGGGTTTATATTGAAGGGGATATATGGCTCAACCTCTGTAACTGGGGAGTTTTCGTTCCTACAAAGAAGGTGAGATAAAAAGTAATCTGCAATTCTTCTAAAAATGTAAACCTACTAACCTAATATCAGGAATTTTTGCATTAGATGAAAAGGTGATGGTAACTAGCAAGTAATTTCTGTTCGGTCAAAATGCATCCAGTCATCTCATCATGACATACCAGGGTGGAGCTAAAGTGTTGGTAGAAATATCACAAAAGTGTTCAGAAGCTAAAAGCCTAAAAGCACACCAAAGAAGCAAAGTGTGGTTTTCTGAGTGATGTGAAATATATTTCACTAAGAAAAATGCTTGTAAGTGAAGTAGTATTCCTGCTTCTGTAAATAACCTACAGCGAACAAAACTAGTTTGGCCCCTGGCATAACTTTTCTTTGACTGGTACCGTGGTACGGTAGAGACCAACTCAAGAATTCTTGGAGCCTAGCCAAATACATGATGAAAGGTGACGGTATAAAAGGTATTCATGAGCTAAATGCCATGTATCCTACAACATGAGCACATCACAACATGCTAAGTAATGCAACCCTTTTTGAAGTGTTACAATGTTAAGCAAATCATAAGAAAGAATTTATTCCATTTTGCGAATATAACGTTCTAGTGTGACATGATAATTTTTGCAAGGTTGGAAAACGAGTAACGATACATTTCCTCAGAAATATAATGTCAAGGAACATAATAAAGAACTAACAGGAAACCATTTCGCGGATGTGTTTTAGAGTTAAAATGACATTTTGTTTATGAAGATTGAGGAAGACAAATATAAAGCCATTCCTGCAAATAACATCCAACATTATGTTGCAACAAAAACATGCAAAACCAAACTATATTATTACCGTGCACCAGAAGCCAGTTTAAATCCATAGTACTGAAGTTTTATCTTCCTAGACCCTTCAGTCACCAGCACTGCCCCCATGGTAAGCATCATAAAAATTCCAGCTATTCCCAAGATGTAGGGCCAACACATGCACACATTTCCTGCTTCGAAAGGCAAGTTCAAATAAGATAATATAATATGAAGTAGAACTGTGACACTATCAGTTGCCTCATATTATACAGTACAAAACTCTAACAATTTAAGGTGTTGTTATCGAAACAACAGAAGAGTAGCGAATATATCGAGTAACGTGGTCAAATGAAAGGTAGTAAGCAGGGAGCATGTAAGGCCAGCCTTATGGCGAAGGTCGTTGTACATGTTGAAGTATATGTGGATTTGACCAGCCTTCTCCACCAGTCCGGACTTTTGGTTTTACTGGTTGGTGAATGAAACTTAATATGGTACCAGAGCAGAGGTCATGTGTTCAAGTCTCAGCTTTCGCAAAAAAAATGATTTCCTTCTTTCTATCCACATTTAGACCTTATTGAGCCCCACACTTGAGAGGGGTGTTGAATTGCCCAACCATCAACATCAGTTTGGACTTCTGG
Source organism: Avena insularis (assembly GCA_023614405.1). Classification (NCBI taxonomy): domain Eukaryota; kingdom Viridiplantae; phylum Streptophyta; class Magnoliopsida; order Poales; family Poaceae; genus Avena; species Avena insularis. Next base: position 432,734,763 of record CM042684.1, on the reverse strand, counting down.
TTTACTGGTTGGTGCATGAAACTTGATACTCCCTCCGATCCAGATTAATTGTCAAAGATTTACGCAAAATGTAGCCTAAAATGTGTATAGATTCAATGAACCTGCGACAACTAATTTGGATCAGAGGTAGTAGTGCACTTCGCAAGTATTGACACGGCGATGTTTTTAAAATAGGTTTGGACTCCTTGATGGAGCACGACCTACTCATATCTTTTAGCTTGGGCCTTAAGCCAATTAGATATACGATCTAACATTTGTTACTTAGATTGGATTATCAGGCACAAATATGAGAATTAACTCTTATATCTTGCCCCAGGGGTGAGAGCCCTTCCCTACCTCCCTAAACCTTAGGACACAACACAAAGGCTGTTTGATCCATCTAACAAAGTTAAATAGTAATATATTCTACTATATATAAACTGTCACCAGTGTTAGACTGAAGGACTTTGCGCCGTAAACACGATACGGACATAAAACATATCAAGATCAGATTGGCACTAACTGTTCACAGCCCACATGATGCTGGACAGAGCTATAATTCATGAAATTATCTTGTTCAGCTGTAGGATAGAGCTCCAGTAGATCTGATAGCATAGTTGAAGAAGATAATGCCATTGCCAAGATATCACGAAAGAGGCAATATTTCCTTGAACATCAATTGCCAATTCCCACATAAGATTCACCAAGTCTTAATTAATTGAAACACAACAGAAAAGTAACTACAAGGGTATTGTTTTATTCATTCCAATAAATTTGGCAGAAGGTGAGGATAAATTGATTTACCAGGGAAGACTAAGATTAAGAATTTAACCATGAATTTTCGTTAACATGAAAGATAGCCCGCAAATAAGCAAGTAAAAAAGGCAGGCAAAAGTAAGAAAAGAAAGAAAGCAAGGAAGAAGGACAACAAAATACAGTTCAGATATATACAAATCACTGTTGCTAAGATTTAAAGGTTGTATGACAGGCCCGATCAGTAGTACATATAAACAAACACTTAGTAACATGACAAGCTAAAGTTAAGAGAGATTACCTGAGAATTGAGTTAGCATCTTGTGTAGTGTATTTGTGTAACCAGTCAATATTCCCACACAAATAATCAAAGATGAGCCATGCCCTGGACGACACAATACACAAGCAGCAGTAAGCATGAAAGTGCTAGCCAAGAACAAGAAAATATGCACTATTATTGATGACAACAAACATGGTAAAGTTTTACTTCACCACGTCATTGCAGATAAAAACGATTTTGCATAAATTATTTTTCAAAACCATGCAGGACAACTGCATGGTATACATTAGGAAGGAAAGGAGTCTGGTTTGCTAAACTGTTCAATAAGTAAGATATCATCGATTTTTCATATGTATAATGAAATCCTACTCATTGCACAGATTAGTAACTAGGGGATGAACTAGACAGAATGAAAGACCCAAATTCAAATCACTCTCTTATTTTTCTAAAGAGCAGCAATACCAGCAGTCACATCAGCTAGGACACACACCAGTTAGTAAAAACAAAACAAAGTGGGGAATTTTTCCTGTCAGGAAATAGATGCTACCATACATACATGAATTACCAAATCAGGAAGCTCTTCCACAACATGGTATGAATTTTTTTTTCCTTGGACATATTGTTAGGGACAAACATCGCAGAAAGTAGACCAGTTGTGATGGTTTGAAGTACGACGATTACATGAGACAATGCCCGCTAGGATAGAGAGGAAGTAGATTAGAGAGAGGGATTTGAGAACTGATACCAACTGATTATTCTTACTTCCTCCAACTTGCGGGACATTTCATACCTACGTAGGAAGATACCTAGCAAGCAATCTATTTGAACATCTAGTGGATAACATATGGCATATCAACACAATCAGTTCCCATCTATAATGTATTTATCTCAAGGATAACAGCCTACCATAAGCACTAGTTTTTGCCAACATTCTGCTGGACTATTCATACTGTGCCGAACAGCTACAGGGACTCATAACATGCTGACTGCAGTTCCCAGCTTGACACACCTAAACTGCTGCTGCTGTTGCGCATGAAACGTACAGACAGCCCAAACGAATGCATTTATTCAGCTAGGTTCAGTTTATTTAGTACAGTCAGTGTGCAGAATAAAAATATATCATTGAGACAAAATTAACAATCAAACGGACACAACTTATGGATATGATGTGTAGACATGTACTATACTAGTACTATGAAACAAAGTGACTCAAAACATACTCTTATGAACAACCATTCAAGACTTCAAGTACAACATGAATATGACAAAATGTTCATAGTACATCAGAAACACAGAATAGTCAACGCATTGAACAGATAGTACTAAAAGTCTAAAACAAAGATATGCACCAGATAGGAGTACTACCAAATCCAGATTCCGATATGGTGTCACAAATCCATGTCGTTGACATTGCACCGAGGACAAGTAGAAAGCTTGTTAATACAACATGCTTAACCCTGAGGCAGAGGAAAGCAAAATAAATAGAGCAACAGGTATAATAATAATACTAATAATAATAATGCATCCCTCCAGTTGACTCAAATTAGGAGGACCAGGAATGTCTACATAGGCCATGGCATGGCATAAATTAAGTGATATAAGTTACGCGTAGACTCTGGTAAGAGCAAACAATCGTGCTGGTTCTAATCTTAAGGTGCAAATACCAAAGGAACAGGCATGGTGTAGCCACTGATGGAGCACTTCAGCAAGCTTGCCACATAAGCGCATAACAGAAGTCAAACTACCAAATCAAATACGCAAAAAGGTAATTTACCTGTAACTTGCTGCATATATGGAATACTGCAGCGAATAGCATGACACAGTACAAGCAGCCACAATTGCGAAACCCAGTGACAGCCACCATCTAAACAGCAAGATTAAGGAGGTCAGACTAGATGAAATGGCTTGCAGAAAAATGGAGCAGTTGCCAAAAAACATCAATCTCACTGTTAAAGATAGACAACTAAACACACATATAGCCTTTGATCTTCTCATGCCCGTCTAATCCTTCCTTGCGTATCTTTTCAAGTGATGGCAGAACATGGCAAAGAACCTAAAAGAGACACAGTTGTTATTATAATAATGGCGGGTTGTCATTTTCTTGGAATAAAATTATCTTGAGCGGAATTAATAAGTATAGTCAAAGGAACTCTATTCAGGTATACTTCAAGTGACTTTTGTTATAGCCGTACTTAAGAAGGTACAACTGGATGTTTGTAAGAATTCTGCTTTTCTGTAAACAGATAACTAGGGTCAAGGAGGCGTTCCAGCCTCCTTCGTCTCCCCAAGAGAAGGAATATATCTTATTTGCGTCACTATCGACACCCCCATCTCAAATTTATCATTTTCTTTTCAGAATTTTTACTATTGCTATCATAACGTTGCTTGAGTTAACATGAATGACATCCTGGTCTTGCATGCTCTTTGGCTGTGCCAGCCAAAAATTAAGACCAAAATGCCCCCAACTGTATGAAAACAGACTCCACTTTCTTGAGTCACTTACACCTGCACCCCACCCCCAGCAGCTTCTCCTAGGCCCTAGCCTAATCCTCTTCCCTGATAAAAAAAAACCCAAACATAGCTTCTCTCTCCAAAATGAGCTAATTTTATGTGCAGCTGTAATAGTCCTCAATAAAAGCTTTGACAAAACTTCAAGTTATGTTCAGTATGGAGAAAGAGCCTAATAGACACAAAAACCTGAACTTATATTATGTCTGGAATTTCAAGTGTGGATTTGGCTGCGCCAGATGATCCTGAAGGATTCGGACGAACATCGGCTCCTCCACCCCCTAGCGGATGATCTCCTGTGCCCCGTGGTGCAGTACGCTGATGACACATTGCTCTTGGTGCGCGCCGATCCCGGTCAACTCTGCCGCTTGCGAGACATACTTCGGGAGTTCTCGGACGCGACGGGGCTCGCCATCAACTATCATAAGAGCGCCTTCGTGGCCATTGGCGTGCCTGCTGCGGATGTCGCGCATCTGTCTACCATCTTGGGGTGCCCTGTCTCCTCGTTCCCCCAGACATACCCGGGGCTCCCGTTATCGGATCGCAAGCTACCTGCCTCTGCCCTGGACTACCTTGCCGGGAAAATTGAGTGTTGCATCCCTCCTTGGCAGATCCACCCCACCTCGCTTGGTGCTAGGCTGACTCTCTCGACATCCGTTCTGTCAGCGCTCCCCGCTTATGCGATGTCAGTGGCACAACTATCTAAAGGGACAATCGCGAAGATGGACCGCCCCCGCCGTGGCATGCTGTGGAGTGCCATGACGTCCTGCTCAGGTGGCTCGTGCCAGGTGTCGTGGGAGGTGGTGTGCCGGCTCCGCTCGGAGGGAGGGCTAGGTATTGTCGATCTCGCTCTTCATAACACGTGCCTCCTGCTCAAGAAACTTCACGTCGTCCTCTCCGGGCAGCGCACCCCGTGGGCCGACTAAGTCCGCGCGAACTTCATGTGCGCGCGCCCTGCCCCCCTGACCCCCGCTTGGCAGGTTTTCTCGTCGCTTTTACCCTTGTAACGGGCAATCACTTCTGTGCGTGTGGGACACAGCCGTTCCGTGGACCTCTGGGGGGACAATTGGACCTCGCTTGGTGCGCTCTCGACCGCCCTGCCTGCTGCGTATTCCCATATGATCCGCGTTGCCGGCTCTGTTTCCGACGCACTTGCGGATCGGGCCCTTGTACTCCGTACGCATGACAGGGTGACTGACCATGCTAGGGTGGAGCTTCGTGTGCTTCACGGCGTTCTCGATCACCTCCTCGTGCGCTCCTCCACTGCGGACGACGAGCGGTCTTGCGTGGGGTGATGCCCATCAGTCCAGTGTCGGGGCCGTGTACAGGATGTTGAAGAGCTCCGGATGCGGCCTTCCCCTTCATGACCTGAATTGGGCTAGGTACGCGCCACTCAAGGTCAAGGTGTTCGTCTGGATCCTCCGCCACGGCAATACTCGCATGTGTGCCTTCCTGCGGCACATCGGGTGCTTGGACACCGACGTGTGTCCCTTCTGCCCGCGTCAACCTGAGACTCTTGCCCACCTATTCTTCACCTGCTCCCGCCTGGCTGTTCTGGTGGCGCACACTCGGGCCTCGTCGATGCGCCCTCCCCACCTCTGCCGAAGCGGCCTGGGTCTCGCTCCAAGCAAGCAACCCCTCCTGGGGCGTGCCGCTGTGGAGCACCGTCACCTCATGCCTCCTCTGGGTGATTTGGAAAAGCAGGAACCGGATGGTTTTCAACGCCGTCCGTCTCCCCCTTCCAGCGGTCCTCGAGCAAGTCATTGAACATCTGCGGCTATGGCGGGCTCGGGTCCCCTCCCGTGTTAGCTTTGAGAGTGTAGAGCAGTGGTGCGCCGCGCTGTTGTAATCCTTGAGATGACGCTCCTCCCCCCGTTTTGTAATAGTTTTTGGGCGTTTTTGCCCTTTCTCAATGAAAAAATGCAGGTGGGCAGTTCGCCCCCGCTGTGCCGTTCAAAAAAAAGTGTGGATTTGGTTAGTCCATGTCCTGTTGAGGTCAGGTGAATAAACTACTTTCGTTGTGATCATTTTTGTTCTGATAATCGACTATTTTGTATCTAAATAACATGTGTAACAATTGAACCCAAAATATGCCAGGTTCTAAGGCTTTAACAATACAATAAAACCAGCTTTAATAATGTAGTAAACTCGAGCAACGGTGTAACGGCAACAGTAAGAATCATTGATAAATCAAAAAAGAAAGGAGAAGAGTGAGATTTCGGCTGTGACAAGTGGCACGAGCAAGATACTCCAATAGAATATATACAGTCAAGTATTGTCATTGGAAAACAGAAGTACATGACAGGACAAATGAAAAGAACACCGAACCTGCATTACGATAGATGCTGATATCTGGTGACTGATTCCCAGCTGGAAGAATGACAACTTCAGTTCAGAAGCAAAATCAACGAGGTCGTCTGCATAGATGAAGGCGCGTTGCAAATTACAATATGTAAGAAGTTCGCAAAAATTGCATAGCATGCCTGCACGCTTCCGTACATGAATATCACAAGTAGCAAGTCTAGCACGAACGAGTAATCTAGAGGCCGAACCTGCAGGGAGCGGGGCGAAGCTGAGATAGGAGTCGGGGATGAGGCGGCGGTCGAACCCCGGGAGAGGGACGAAGTATCCTACGCGGCTGAGCACGATGAGCACGGCCGTGACGGCCAGCCTCCGGCGGATCTCGCTGCGGAAGAACGCCTCCGCCGCGCCCTCCACCACGGCCCCCAGCCGCGCCAGGTCCAGGAACCTGTTCCGGAACCCGGGCGCCTTCCCTCCCTCCGCGCTGCCGTCACGCGCCGGCTCGACAGGGGACGTGGCAGACGACGAGGCCCTAGGGGCGAGGAGGAGGCGGCGGCGAGGCGGGGGGAGCGGGCGCTTGGGCGTGCGGACGAAGAGGAGGTGGCACTGGTGGGCGCGAAGGGACGGATGCTTGGGGCTGAGGCGAAGGGGCGGGAGGGGGAGCGCCCACTGGAGCGAGAGCGGGAGCACAACGGAGGAGGACATGGCGACGGTGGCCGACGAACGGAGTCGCGGCCGGCCGCCTCTGTGTCGTCGCGCGGCCGCAATCCGCTGGGACGGGACGTTTGGGAAAGTCCGACGTGCGACGTTGCAGACTCGCTTGGCAAACAGAAACTAGTCTCTACTATCTAAAAAGCATGAAGCGGTTCCGTTTTCTTTCGATACGTCACCGTCTTCGTCACTTCGTCCCGCACCTCCATGTTTTGCCGTCATTCTCGTGCCCCTCGCTCTGACCCCATCTCTTACCGTGTCTACCTCCTCCCCTCCAGCTCACCAGCCTCCACTCTCCTCCTCCCCTCCCACAAACCATCATCCAATCTCCTCTACACCTTGGTGAAGGCCTTCTCCCCCGCATCTGATGCCTCGGGCACCTCCTTCGGCCCCTATTCAAACCGGTCGCCGGATCAGGCCGTCTTCACCTCCACCGCGCGGATCCGGCCGTCACCTCCTCCAACACGCGGATTCGGACTCCTCCGCATCGATCTGGTCGTCATCGCGCCTCCCCTCGACAGTCCTTGTCGTTCACCACACATCTCATGGAAATGAAGGACCGACAGCCTCCCCATATCACGAGCAAGAGCAGAAGCACGAAAAGGCTTGGCTCGAGGTATGGAGGTCTGTATCCCGTCATAGGTGCTCAAGATCTGGGCACTGAGGCCCGGCCCCGATCTCCTCGCTCGACCTTGCACATGGGCGGCAGCTGCCGCAGTCTGCAGGTCCTTCTTGCCGCTGGCGGGTAAACGCATGTTATACGTGCTTGTTCGCGGACAGATCAAGAGAACTACGATTGATCTGTAGAAAATCCTTTGATCTCACATTTATTTCTGTCTCCTTAACCGCAAAGATAGATTACCGATGATGATGGATACCATTCATCTCTTCTGCCACCTATGAGGAGGTAAGCTTGATTTGTGTTTGGATCTTATTCACTGCTTACGAGAGTAATTAGGCCCCTGGTAAATACTAAAGAGGTATATATCCAACCATTGGCAATCCTTATGCACACAAGGTACTTAAAAAAATGCCTATGGCACGTTCCGAGGAGCACATGAAAACACTCTGCCAAATTTTAATTTTAATACATATATTCTATTGGCGGTAGAACCGATGCTTAATAATTGCATTTGCACACTATGCAGACAACGATGTCTGGGACTTGGGCGATGGATGTGCTTATCTCGGAGTCACGCGCCATAGGCATTCACGGTATGGTTTGGAAGATCTCAAGCAAGTTATTCTCTGTATTGCAGCAGAAGGATGTTGTTCCAGCCTTTATCTAGCTGCCTATGGTGCAAATCGAACCCGTGGCTCTGCCTCCTTCTCATGTGTGTTCCTTGCCACCAGCATCTCTTGTGTCCTCACATGGGCACGCACCATCCATCTGCTGCAGTTTGACATCAACTTGGAAGGTATTGTGATTGCCTATTTTTCCTCTCTAATTTTTTTGTACTGGATCAATGGTAGAGTGGAGATTTGCTACAGGTTTGGTGTTTTCTCTCTCACTTTGTATGTTTGCTCGATGATGGGTATTTGTGTTGGTGCAGAATCTCAGCCATGCTTACTTTACATGGAGATTGCCTGCTTGAATAATTTTACTGGCCATGTTGTTGCCATAGTTTTGATATATATATATATTAGTTTTATAAAACAAGAGTTACACCTACTGACTACTGCTATTATTTGTAGTGACTTTTCACTAGATACAAAGGTAGCACAATTTAAGACTTACTAATGATGGTTTTTCTCATTAGATTAGAGGATCTATTTTAATTTGCCATAGTAGATTCACTAGACGCACGGTACAAGCTCAAGAAAACCTAATGTTTCTAGGCTGAACTAGCAATCTTTGTTTTTTGTTTTTTGGTAAACGAGTTGATAAAACAATTATAATTGTCCAATTTCAAATAGGACCGTAGAAAATTGTAACATGATTCTATTGTAAGTTTGGTTCCATTCTGAAGGCCTTCTTTGTTCTCTGTGATAGATGAATTCAGTTACCATAGTTTATTCGAGGAAGGGGATTGGAGGGGCGCACACCGTCTCGCCACTTCATCAACTACAAAAATGGTAATCATTGCTAAGGATGTGTGCTTGTCTGAATTGTTTGAGATTCTCTGTTTTTTGGCTAGATTGGGATTTAGAACTCGGAATTTGTGTTGAATTAGTAGTGATTCACCAATGCTTGTAAAATATGTTATTCCGCTATGTTAGCTACAAAGTTGAAATGAATTTTCATGGATGAGGCTGCACTTACTTTCTTCTCTTTAGATAATAGTACTAGATTCCAGCAGTTTGCAGGAGTTACTTAGAGAATAATTCATGTCGATGTCACTTGGTCATACTAAATGAAGCCATGTCGTACCTCCTAATTAATAGCATGCAAACGTTTTGCTAATTCAGGTCAGAAACCCAATCTGAATTATGATGCTACTTAATTATGTTTGATCAAGAGGACATGATACTTTAGCTATAAAGTTGAAGTGGATTTCATGGATTATACTGCACTTACTTTCTTCCCTTCAGATAATAGTACTAGATTCCTGCAGTTTGCAGGAGTTACCTAGAGAATAATTCATGTCGCTGTCACTTGGTTCTACTGAATAAAGCCATGTTGTACCTCCTAATTAACAGCAGGAAAACATTTTGCTAAGACCAATGCTTCAGCAAATGTATTTTTAGTTATCATAAGAATGTGACTGGTGACATAAAGAAAATTAGGTTCTGCTGAGCTGTGTTCTCTGTAAAATCAAATTCGAGGGATTAATCTGATGATGTGATACATTCTTAAAGATAGCTTTAAACAATAATGTGTGCTTAGACAAAAGTGGATCTAATATATTTTGATGACAACTCCATTGTTGCGGTGATGCACCTATCCTTCCTATGGAAATAATATAGGTCTTATGTTTTTGGGTGTAGTTATAGCATTGATTTATGCCGAAAAGTGAATAGATGAGTCGCTCAAATTTTTTATTTGAGATTTGTGACAAGTTACAATTTATATGTGTATTTTATAGTTTTTAACTTTGATCATGTGACCTGTTGCACAGTTATTGCAATTTTTCTTTATTGACGGAATTATTTAGTGTGATGAGGCTCTCTGAATCACAAATCCAGTTTGTAGTGATTGATTTAGAGAAATATGATTTGCATGCTTTATCTACAATAACCAAACCAAGTCAGAGTACCAGGATTAGAAAAAAATAAAGAACCCTGAACCACAAATTAACATGAGAAGAGAACAGGAGGAGACTTGGCAGTGATGCAATCATAGTAGTACATATATCTACTGCTACTTACCCTATATGTGTTGTGGACAAATACTGGGAAAGGGAGTATATGTAAAGTATGAAACAAGAATTATTCAGATCATCATAGTATCACGTTGAAAATATTATGTCTGTCTAGGTTTGGCTCAGTTTAGTTAACCTGGCAACTCCCGTATTGCTCAGCGTTCATTTATTTTACGATAACACACGATTACACATATCTAAGATAACACATGATGGTTCAGTTTAGTTAACCTGACATCTCCCGTATTGCTCAGGGTTGTACTGGTTTGCTTCAGTATTCTCTTTAGTATTTATAGACATTAAGCATTGATTCTTACTCAATCTGCTGCTCATTCATACCTGTGATGTTGTTCTATGCTTGCAATGGACATGATTGGATACAGGCGGACCTGGCCAAGCAGATCAACGAGCCTACGCAAGAGGTCCAGGAGTACGAGAGCAGCAAGGCCATCCCCATTCGTATTGTACTCGTCAGGATGTAGCTCGCTAGCTGTTCGTTGAAATGCCCCAGTGGTGGTTCACATGGAGAAGAACTCCAACTTTCCAACAGACAACTCTAAATTGGTTGCAAAACAAGCAAGCACGCAGATAGCCCCACTACGTGAAGTTATGAGAAGCTCAGGCCCCAGGAGCCGATGACAAGCACTAGCCGAGGGTATATCAAAGATATTCTTTTGGCAAACGTAATTTTACTGACCCTAGTTTGATCTATGTACGTGCTAAGCTAGCCAAAATTTAATTCTTACTCTTGCTATGTTCATAGAAATGATCAATTAATTTAATGGCCTATGTGTGAAGGTGTAAAACATCAAGAAGACTTGGCAGCGTGTGGTGACAACAACAACTGCATCACATGGTACGGATGGAGGCCGGTAATTCAGAGTTGTGCATGTTTGTTCTTCAATGGCAGATTCTTATATATTCAAATACAATTAGTAATAACTTCCTCGTAGCATCCTCATTGTCATGTATTCAGTTTGGCATGAAAGCCAGGGAGCTCTCAGTTTACAAGTTGATTTCTGATTTCATTAATTCGGTCTATGTGGCTTCCCTTATGTTGAGTGTTGTATTTAGTGAAAGAACCTTCTACTTCCTGGAGTTGGTTACATATGGCAGTGTAATCCAAGGTAAGAATGACCTTATGTTACCAACATGTCCAAGAATAACAGGATATGTATATATTACTGAAAGTACTATTATTTTTTCGTATTATATTGCAAACTTGTCCTCTGTTCCGTTCTTGGCGGTGGATCACTACTTGGTGATGGCTATGTTACAAAATCCTATTATCGAGACTTTGTTGGAGAAAAATATTTTTGAGCATCATTTGAGGAAGTGATAGTAACCTAAACACCTCTTTTCAGTGTTTTTATTCGAAAATAGTGTTCCGCATAAATCTTTGTATGCTCAGAAGTAAACAGTGGAAAGACTTAGGATTGACATGTTCAATTACAATCATTATATTCTTTACTTTCTCTAAGTAGCAAAAACTTGCCATGATATTGTGTTATTGCACACTTGATATACCTAGCAGGGTATTCTCCAATTCTATTTGACAATCTGTGGCTAAAATTCTTTGAGAGTGTATTTCAATGTTTTGCTCCTGTAAATAGCGAGCACTGCAGAAGCGTAGCAGTTGGAGCCCTCTATAACTGAACAGGGACACAAATAACTGACACCGAGGGACACAAAGAAACTACCATCCGACCTATTCTCCATGCTCTGGTGGCATAACTTGTATATGTCATCCATGCGTGTGTTCAAGACAAACGTATCATGTATAGTAGATTTACACGTGCAGCTGCAACAAACAGTAGTGACAACTTTGATTAATGCTAAAAAGTTAGCGTACAAGCTGAATTTACTCAATAATTTCATTCGCCAAGCTGTGCACTTGTGCATTCATTATTGAATATAATGATAATTTGCTTTCATTTTCCTTTTAATACAATTTTGTGAAGGCGTCTAGCTGATGACTTTATAAAGCATGGTATCTATGTTTGGATTGTATCATTTTTAGTTCGCAATGATCTTTGAGCAATGTGACAATAATAACCAGATAGATTTAGTAACTGTGGAGCAGAGAATCCTCTTAGAAATAGAAAGAGGGTCTGGAAAGCTTAATCCAAAATTATAACCCAGCTCTATGTGTTTCTAACTCTAATCTTATGTGGTGAAATAGAAGTGATCTGGCGATGATGGCACGAGTCGGGACGAATCAATCGAATAAATAAATAAAGATTAAGATTAAAGGGTGAATTATGACTAGGATATGCGGGGCGATCAACTTTTGGAGAAAGTTTTTGTTTTGATGACGTTTAATATTCATCCAAAGTTTGATTTTTTTTAAACCCGTCGCAACGCACGGGCATATTTCCTAGTAGGAGTACATAAAACCTACTAGTACCTTCCAGTCCTTTTTTCTTTTGACACGAGTCTCTTTTTTTTCATACTACTAGTACTGGAGTCTGGTATATAAAATTATGAAAATCAACTTCCGCTTGGACAAAATAATAGTGAATCTCCTGTTACAAATATAATTGCTCCCTTCGTTCCAAATTACCTCGCACATTAGGTTTGGTCAAAGTCAAACATTATAATGTTTGACTGTGTATATAATATAAAAATGAATATCTACAATACAAAATATACATGATATGAATGTATATCTCAATAGGTTTCTAATTAGTTTGATATTTCATTTTCTTGTAGATTTTTGTATATAGTCAGACAAACTTTACAAAGTTTAACTTTAACTATGGGGAGTAAATATAGCCCGAGGGAGTATATGAGAATGGAAACATATACACTATGGAATAATCGTAGAAACCTACCACATTGCTCAAGATAGCGTCTCTACCCTACATTACTCTCGCCTGCCTATTGCAGTTCATACAGAGGAGAAACCTGACAAAAGGTCCTTAAAAGGATAAGAAGATAAATACACGAGAAGACAAAGACATCTCATAAATCGGGACGGTAGCCAAGACTTGACAAAAAAACAGATCTGAGGCACGAGAATGTTGAAGCACAAAACAATCATAATAGTTTTGGACACTAGAGTGGTTGTTGTGTATTCAGTGCCTATTCTTTTGATAATGGTGATGACCGTGATGCCACTGCCAACAATGATGAGGTCTAACAGCACATGCTACCACCCCCACGAGTGGCGCGGTCTTCATGCTTGTTTTGTTATGCTGACATCGCGGGTCACCACAGTAGTGACAAAATTCACGTTAGACGTGATCTGCCATCAAGACGCCCATGATCACTTATTGGGAAACGTGCTACTCAAAACAGAAAATGTATGTACCGCGCATGAAAATATGAGCATTAACAAGTTGCAAGCAATGATATCATACGCTTGACGAACACGTAACCGCGATGGAGTTGATGACGATGTTGCACTATCTTCTACCCATCGACTAGGTCATACCTCCTAGACGTGAGAGTTATCTCCTCGCGAAAATCCGCATGATCGAGACGACGACTTGGTGGTGGCGGCCCGTAGCTAGGGCAGGGAGGCGCGGGGCTTAGGGTATCCCTCCCTTTTCCCCTCTCCTCCTTGTATAGGAGGCCAGGGCGATCGCTGGCCTAGCGGGGGGAGTCCTACCTCCTCCCCAATTTGGCCAAGGGGGAGTTTAAAACCAACTAGGTTTCCTCCCCCTTGCCAAGTCAGCTAGAGGGGGATGCCTTGCCCCCTCCATGCCAATGTGGCCCCCACTAAAGTGGAACCTTCCGGATATTTCCGAAATATTCTGGAATGTGATCCTTACGGAACCTTCCTTGATCTTTCACAACTTTCCCATACCTTCCAACATATGTCCGGGATCATTCTGGACACTTCTGAGACCATTCGAGACCTCTTAGAACCATTTCGAGATCATTTGAGACACTCTAAACCATTCTCTCTTATCTTCATATAGAACTATCATTCATAAATGTCACTAGATCATTAAGTGTGGGACCCTATCATTTCGGGCGTATGTCGTCATGTCCGGAACACCCTTTCGACAATAGTCAACATCGAGCTGTTGATAGCCATAAATTTTTCATATACTCATGAAGATCTTTATCATGTGAATCTCTTGTATTTTGTGTGTTAATATTTTCATATTGATATGTAATATTTTACACAACTTGAAGCAAAAGTGTTATGTTATCCTCGTTACCCAACCTATATTACTTACCCGTCCTGTGAAACCGATGTCCTTGTGACTAATCTTTAATCACATCATCCGGAAAGACAATGATAGACATCATAACACTGATAGTGCCTAGAGGGTATTTCTCCATTGCTAGAGGAGCAATTTTCAATCTTCACATATCTAGATCACTTGCAAACTTTGTAGTATACATGAATTTCCACTTTTATAATTACCCAATTACATAATAATTTTTGGTGTCATCATGGAAACCATCTAGTATCCATGTCTATTATATTATTATGGTCGAAGGAAACTAGTAAACGATAATACTTATATCATTGAGAAAATACCAACAACATACTAGCGAACTGCTTCATGGTATTTCAACATGGTATATCAAGTAACATTATTCACCTAACAATATTTATTCCTAAATACTATTGGTAACCTCGTAACACTTTACTTATGTCCACAGTCAGAAAAATATGACTACCAATAATATACAAGCTAGTCTTAGAGGCGAGACTAGGATCTCATTTGGTGTTTATTATTCCACTTGTTATTAGGTTTTCCTCTAAATCTCACATTCAAGATCTAATACAATTACATGATAAAAAGAAACTTAATCATAATAATAAAAGTAACACATTTATTATTGCCTATGATCCATATTTCAAACATGATCATGACGAGCCACATGAGTGTTGTCTTGTCAACGCCTCTGAGGCAATTGCAGGGTGTTGTTAGGATCCTCGAAGCGCCATCGCCCTCGCAAGTGTGTTCTTTTTATAGGACAAGGTAGAAGTAATGAATTTTGATGTTTTCCATGTCTTGCCAAAATAATTTTCTATCCTTTTAGTGATCTCAACTGATAATATCGTCAATGCCAATGCTCTTCAAGAACTAGTGTTGGTGCATTGTTTACTTTGTAAAAAATGAAACAATGCTAGGAGGAACTAGACACTTTTTGATATAGTAGAAGCGGGACGACGTGAGAATTTTGAAGATTCATCCCTGACAAGGATCGAACTCCGGTCGCTGGGATGCACCAACTACGACCCAACCACTAGGCTACTGTCCTATAGCGTTTAGGGCATCCACTATGTTTGAAAAACTACATCGTAAACCAAAAAGGTACACCTTGTGTGCTACTCATAATACATAGTGAGGGTTGTTCACGAGCCAAAAAAGCTTAAAAGCAACCCTTATCGTTATGGGTAGTTCAAAAACACTAAAATAATACAATCTAATACACACAATATAAAATGATTTTCAATCGGTGTGACTTGGTATCTCTTGCATGTAGGTCCTAGCTTATGGAAACTTTTTGTTATATATGTTATGGTGTAACTAGTTGGCTTATGGTATAGTAAGTAGGTCACATCTTAAAGATATCTTTTTCCATATATATAGTGATGTCTTGACCCAACCTATAAAATGGACACAAGAGTCGAACACATTCCAACATCTATGTTCTCTTGGTAAATGTTTAATTTTTGTAATAAGGAAGCAAATTGTGTGGCTGATTCGAGAGAGAGTGAGATAGAGATAGAGGGGGGGAGAGAGACGATTCACTTTCGTGTGCTTGGGTAGATGATCCGTGGGTTTTATTCTTTTGAAAGGATACCTGGTAACGCTTTATTGAGGAGGAAGGGTAGTTACATCATGTATTACATAGGGCATAACGAAACTAGGAGGATCGAAATAAGGGGCTAAAAAATATTTCGATATATAGGAAATCTTCGCTAATTGATGTGCCACCTGATTTGCATCCCTTGGACAATAATGTTGGAAGGAGATAACAATCATGGTACTAGCTTTCAAGAAAAAATTCTACCATGATGTTGAGTATGGACTCCAAACTTAGATAACACCATTGAAAGACTGATCGAATAAGTTTAGGTGAATCTGATTTGACGATCAACGTGCATCCTAGTTGTCCAATAAATTCCAAACCCCTCAAGAGAGCTAGAGCTTCAGCTATAGTTACACTTAGAACACATTGTGATTTGCAATACAACCACCATAACAACTAGACCTTCAACACAAAAGGACGCATCTATGTTCCACCTGTAAGTTCCAGGGTTCAGTTTAGATCATGCGATCTTTCTTAGTGTTGCATTGGTTTTGCGGCTCCAAAAATCTATAATCAATGCATTAATAGCAAATGCCAAACTATAATGAAAGGCAACATGACAAGCCTCTGCTACCAGATACACCATGAGTCCATTGCCACACTGACTCTTGTAGCTCTAATTGATCTTGAACCGGTGATTTTCCTTTTGGGCTACAGATGATGGTTTCCAGCACCACAAACCTGATCAATCGACCACCACAACTTCTTCAATAACCAAGCTCAAGCCATGCTCCATCCACACTTTCACGAGCCCTTGCACAAGTAAAAATAAGATGTTTAATGTCTTCCATCCATAGCTTACACACATGACATTTGGCAGGAACCTCGATAAGCCTCAATTCTAAGATCGTCATCCCCGATACCACACCATGGAGGGCATTCCACAAGAAATTTTTCACTTTACTTGTGACTTGACGTTTCCAAAGTTTGTCCCATGTAGTGTTCATTGTCAAAGAACCTTGGTCATGACGTCTCTATTTTTTCGCCAAAGTGGTGCTTCCATTCAACATAAAGAGAAGTGTAGGTCTTCCTTTTGTGACATGCGATAAAGTCATCCATTAGGCGTTGGCTCGGCTGAATCACAAGTATCTGTTCAACATCAACTTCCAAGAAATCTCCCCGAATCAAATTCTTATCCCAATAACTAGAGATCATCCACTGTTTGTTATAGAATTTGACCACACTCGTATGCACCTTCCTTGTCAAGTTGGTAGGAATCCAATGATTCTCCCATATATATATCAACTTTTGGCCAAGAGCCATTTTCCATATATGTGTCCATGTTTAAAAGTTTGTAAACACACCACAATACTTTGCCATGCAAACAATGATCCCTTCTTTGGACCCTCTTTTAACAAGTTTCCATCAGAGTAGCAATCGTCTCCCATAAGATTGGCACATAAAGACTTGGGGCTTCAAATCAATCGCATACTTTGTTTTGGCAACATAGCAAGAATAAAAGAGAGAGGATTGATACCTTCGATCCGGATTACGGATGTAGTATAGCTTATTTTTCCCTAGTAGACCTAGGTTATCGAATCCTCGAGAAACGAATGCGTAGTGAAGTTACTTTAACGGACCTTCGTGAGTTTTAGAATTTCTTTTGTGTTTTTACTGGACCAATAGCTTGAATCTTATTGTTGTTGTTAATGATGGAGAGAGAGGGCCTAGGGCATTTGGTTTCACTTGTAGCTGTGCAAAACATCTAATGGGAATAAAAGATAGAAATAAAGTATGCATGTACTTGTTAGAGCAAGATAAATTATATGTGGGAAGTGCATCCATAATTGTTATTGCCTCCGCAACCGCTTATAGCAATAACCTACTAGTCTCATCCATAGAAGAAAGAGAATTAATGATATGCATAGTGATGTCACCCTTAATCCCAAGTAAATCCCTCACATACAACCGTACTACCCCTTCTGTCACTAGGGTTCCCAACCTGCAGATCAGTCATTACTCATACTCCCTATACCTGTCTCAACCCTCGGGGTCTTGGGTACCTGACAAGTACTTAGATTGAGGTAAGAGAGGATACAATAATCATCATGTCATACAAACTAATACATGATCCCATCTATGATAAATAACATGCACAAACGCTACATGACTAGGCCGAAGCCCTTATCCCAAGGAGAATTACTCACACATAGAGATTAGATCAACAATCATAAATATTGTAATGAAAATAATAAGATTGATAGCAATAGTCTTACAGTGTCGCCAGTCGAAGAAGAGATCTACTATTACAAGTGGTGGAATATGGCTATGGAGATGGAGAAGGCTTTTGAGATCTGGAGGCGGCTGGTGATCTGTGTCAGAGACTTTTGGCGAGGTCTGGCTTGTTTTCTCATTGCTCGAGGCTTCTTTATATAGGGGTCCCTTCACGAAAGTTGTTCTGTTTGACCTAACGGTGGCGGCGCCAACTATACTACCGGATCTATACGGCCGGAATTTTGCTCCGGTCGTATAGTTGGTCATTAAAGCGTCTGCCTCTGCTTCACGTCTCCTGGTTTCTTCGAGTTGTTGGAAATCTCGTATCTTTGACTTTGATGTAGTGATTCCCATCTTCAAACGACATTATTTGCGCAGGAAAAATATAAAAGAAAGGATTGCATACCCCTTTGAATATTAGGCATTAGTGGCAGGGTTTAGAGAGATATTTCATCAAAGATATGAATAATATCCAGTTTAAATGTGGCCGTAGATGGCTATATTTCAGAGCCATCAACCTCCCCAAGCTTAAACTTGATCGTCCCCGAGCAAGAAAACCAAAATCAAAAAGGAACTCAACATTTAAACTAAAATAACGAGATGGCAATCTTACTCATGCTTGGTAGTCTCATGTTTCCTCCACTTCATAAATCTGAAAAACTTCAACATAGATAGAGTAATGGTAAGCATATCATACGGATTTTATGCATCCTTATAGTGCAGCAAAATTATTGTCAACATGGATGATTCAAATGAGTAAACTTTATTCCATTTCATGTAATCAACTCATAGGCTTGCCTTTGAATGATAAAGTATAATCATATAAATTAAGAGTGTGAGAGTTGTCATGAAAAGCATATATACTAGGGTATCTCAATTCTCCCACATCAATAAATCAAGACTTTTCAAGCAATACTTTTCTATTCATTGTCCTTCAAGAATTTCAATGTTTGAGTAATTGAAAGCATGCCAAATTTTTTTATTAGTTTATCGAGCTGTGATGGACACTCGTGGCATCACTAAGGTTTTTGTTCCTTTTGCATAATGATTACTCATAATATCCAGAGGAGTGATTCCATCATGATTACAGCTACCCGGGAGTGCCAAGAATCTTACCCACTATAGCATTGCTGCTACAAGTGTTTAATCAACTCATAGCTGAAATCTAGGAGTTTCCCCCATGAAGATCGTTTGTAGGCCAGCGGAATTGTTGGCATCCCATGAAGTTTGACACTCATAAAGCTATATCATTCTTATGATTAACAATTCAAACTTTGGCATGCTCACAAAAACCGCTAAACATTAATTCAATCGAACAAATCCTTTTAAAGAGAGCTATCAAGTCAATCAACATTTTTAGTGGTGTTGATTGTCTCTAGAAATAAGACTTCAATACTAAGCACTACAACACCCAAGCCTTCAATTGTGAGACTTTTCTTATTACAATTGTTTAGCAATTTTTAGGCAAGACTTGGTTAATTACGAGGGCTGGAACAAAACATACCCAATTAAATACCCATGCAAACAAAAATCTTACTACAATACAAAGACTCACTCCACCAATATAATATCTTAACATTTACTACTAACTAGCATGGGTTTCTCAAACTTCAAAAGTGGGGAGTCATAAGGCATACCTCTCATGTTTGGTTCCACTTCTCTCTTACTTTTTTATTTGTTTCTTGGAAACTCGAAGTCGATCACTCTCCTACAAATACATGAAAACCTCGAGGCGGAAAGACAAGAAAGAGGGAAAATAAGAAAAAATGGAGAAATCTTTTTGTGGTTTTTAAGAGAGGGAGTTTAAAGAATAGAAAATTGGCGGCAAAGCTCGGCTAGAAAATCTTGAAAGTAAATAGAAAGAAGTAAAAATAAGGTGTTGGGGAAACCAACACGAGTGCTTATAAACTCAAATAAAAACATAACCTCAAAATAAATAAAAGCAAATGAACACCAAATAAATATACCTGAGGAAACTTCCCCAAGCTTAGGCTTTTGCAAGCCCTTCAAATCATTGTGGTGGCGGGAAAAAGTCGTTACTCCAGTTTGCAAATTGAGTTAAGAGGTTACTAGTTGATTCTCGGAGGTTCAAATAGAGGCTATGCATCCTCTCCACAGTCCCTCCAAGTCCTTGGAAGTCTTGGTATGTAGCGAGCCGGGTTTGTGGCTGCTCCTCTTGATAAGGAACTTCTTGTTCCTCCTCTTGGTCCTCATCCTCCTCCGGAATCTCCTCCTCGGGTTGGTGTTGCTCAACCTGCAAGTCATATAGCAAATGTCCTTCCTCGATAGAGAAAAGACCATTAGGCATATGAGCGGGGTAGAGATGCCTAGCTCCAGCAATATGCAGGTAATAAATGCCACCTCTCCTAGTGAGCATCCCACAAGCTTTCAAAGTGGAGAAACCAACATGTGTCTCACCTAACACGGGTTGCAAATCACCTAGGTCGATGCCTAGGGAAGTGGAAAGCACGGTGATGACACCTCCACCTATGATTGGTCCTTGGCCTTGGGAGGCTTGGTGCTCCAAGTAGCGCACAAGGATGGCGCCCAAGTTGAGTGACAAGCCGCAGTTGATGTAAGCAGCCTTTGCAAGGACTAAGATGTCCTCCTCGTTGAGTCTTGTGAACTCATTACGTGTCTGCAAGGTGTTAGCAATAAGATAGAACAAATAGCGAATTGTAGGATGTTGAATATTCTTCCCCTTGTTCACTCTAGTGGTGAAACTCATTCCATTATAGTATTATTCAGGGGTAGGTTCTAAGCCAGTAAAGGATACACGTAAGGCATTAACATCATTGTTTGGAAAATTAAAGCATGCACACCATTCATCTAATGTTAAAGTGTAGTTGTTGTTCATAAGTCGGAAAGGAATGTGTCCTCTCCTTGCTATTGTCTAACGGTGCTTTGCAACGAACTTAGAAATTCAATGGTTAAGCGGCGATAAGTAGGCACATCATTGTACAAAAAGTTTTGCAGACCAGCTCTATTGCAAAGTAAATTGAAGTCATCAGAAATACTGAGTTGGTTCAATATAGCGGGGCAATCCCATTTGGTGTCCTTCACTTCGCGGTTCTTGATCTTGTTGAAGCGATCATGTTGGAGCTCATTCCTAAACCGTACCCCCATGCGTTCTTGAGCGAAAACCCGAAAAGCGCTAGCGGTGGCACGAGCAAGAGTTTGGCTCCTTGTGTTCATCATCTAAAACATTGAATGAAGACAAAAATAAAACTTTTTTATCCAACAACAGTAAGTACATCATATTCCTCATCATAGCACACTAAAGAATCTCCTCGAAATAATAATCTAGGCAAGAAAATCATGGCAATTGGTTCATAGTAGGTCTCACCCTAGATTGATAATGACTGACATGGGTATGCCCAATAGGCACTCAACTACAGCGTACCTGGTGCGGCTCGACGGAAGGCGCACTCGACGACCTGCACAGGTCCATGACGCCCATGACGGTTCGACTGATATGAAGCCCCTATGGACACCGACTCCCAACGTACAAGACAAGGAAAGCTCAAGACTAGAGTTCTAATCTAACTTGTAACCAACTCGTATTGGTACCTGAGACCTAGCCTCCCCATATATAAAGGCTAGGAGGGTCCAACGAGAAGGCATCCTCTCCCCCAATAGATAGATCTATGATCTCCCACGCTAAGACACAATAGATCTAGAAATCACGACTCCGATAATAGATCGCCACAATAGACAGTAGATCTAGACAACACCCGCCAGATCCAATCTGCGCATCCACTGCCAACAGCGACATTGTAATCCTTTGGATCATCATCAATCAAGAGCAGACAAGCAGGAGTAGGGTCCTCTATGAGGCCTGAACCTGGATAAACCTTGTGTCCCTGTGTGCTTGTTTGCTAGCCGTACCGAGATCTCCAGCATTTCCTCCTTCTCCAAAACCCAAGTCCATAACAATGGGCATTGATGAGTTAAACCCTCGTTAATTGGCGCCGTCTGTGGGAACTAGGGCACGCTGATGTTGCGATCTCGACGGCTCCATCACCAACAATCTACGATTCGTCGGCTACTAGGGGACATATATGATTCGGTTCCATCATCATCAACATCGATCAGATCGGATCAAATCGTCTATACTGGCGTCAACGTCTTGAAATTCTTCATCAACATCCATGCGACAACAAGTCGTATCTTCTCCAGCGCAAGCTATGGGGACTCGAGCCAACTTCGATTCCAAATCGAACGTGTGCTCGCATGGAGGCGATCCACGTTTGTTCTAATCAAATCAGCTATGGGCATACAACAGTGCAACATGCACACATCGGATCAGCATGCAATACTTCCTCTCCAATTAATTGTTCTGATTATATTTGATTGTGCTACTCGTAATTATTTCACCTTCTTAATTTTTGTATGCATGTACGAGGGAAATCAATGGCACGAAGGGCAATCGGACGTAATGACAAACGTGAATGTCGCGATTCACTTCTGTACGTGAATCTTTTCGCCGCGCCACTCGCCACCGCGTCGACCCCGGCATCCGACCGCATTGCACCACACGTCTGTCGCGTCGATTCCGCTGCGCGACCCTGCTGCAATGTTCGGCTGCGGTGGTCTACTGCGATCTTCGATTCCGTTGTGCGACTGCTGCGGTCTTTGGCTCCAGCGACCCTCCGTGATCTTCGACTCCGCCACGCGACTCGCCATGGACTTCAACTCCATCGTGCGACCCCGCTGCGGTCTTCGGCTCGGGTGACTCGGAGTAACCCTAGATTGATAATGACAATAGATCGAAGATGAATTTACAACAAGTAATTGGAGGATTGGAGGAGAAACATACCGTAGATCACTTGTGTGCGAAGAAATCGAATGAAATTGAGCAGAGATGAAGATCTCTTGAGGTTTTGAGAGAGTTTGGAGGTAGAAGAGAGAGAAAAGGTTTGAAGTTTTGGAGTTGGAGGTACCTTACCGTGCGTTTTTTTGGTCGGGCGCAACTATACGACTGGAACAATGTATTCCCACTGTATAGTTGGCCTTCCGTCAAAATATTAGGGTTTCCTCCTGGCAGCGCAGCTATACTGTCAGAACTATATGGTCGGAACAAAATATTTCCGCCGTATAGTTAGTCGTCAAACTGTTTGTCTCTGGGAAAGAAAATATACAAAGGCATCGGTATCTATACGACCGGAACTATACGGCCGGAATTTTTATTCCCGCTGTATAGTTGGTCGGTAAACTCTTAGTACATATTAAAGAAAAAAATCGATGGCAAAGATATCTATATGACCAGAACTATACGGGCGGAATTTTTATTCCCGCCGTATAATTGGTCGTTAAACTCTCTATGTGCATCAAAAAAATCTATTTCTTCGAAAATTACTTCTTTTCCTGTAACTTAGTGATATACCTTGTTTATGATAGAAAATTGACAATAAATATTGTCGACCAACAATAGCATGAATAAAGCAGGATTTTTAGTACTACCGAACTTCTTCCCCTCAATTAGAGTTTTCTAGCACTCTTTATTAAACATAAACTAGAACTAAAACTTAAAAACTTTAATCAAACATTTATTTCACATGGGTTGCCTCCCATGAAATGCTCTTTTATGGTCAATAGCTTAACCTCAATGTTGCTTACTTAGGCCAGATAAGTGGAACACCCACTTCAAAGTAATTGGCTTTCAAAGTGATGGCCTCCTTTTCATCATGCTTGACTTTCTTCTTCCCGGGGAAATGAATAACAAAAGGATCTCGCGAAGGCAATTGAAGCTTCACGTTCCCTTCATGTAGATTAATCAAAGCCTTAATAGTTCTTAGGAAAGGACGACCTAATATAATAGGAGTAGTAGCATCTTCATGCATGCCAACAATAACAAAATCAATGAGAGCGGGACAACCTTTAATGTATACTAAATTATTCTCCTTAATTCCTACAGCTTGTTGATGACCCAAAATATATCGAGCTCGTTGGGGAACCCCAAGAGGAAGGTATCATGAGCACAGCAGCAAGTTTTCCCTCAGTTATGAAACCAAGGTTTAATCGAACCAGTAGGAGCAAGGAAACACCCTAAAGGTGTTGCTAGCTGAACTTTGGCAGGGCGCACTACCGGTGCCAGCAGCAACGTGGAGACCTGCACAACACAACCACAGAACTCTGCCCCTAACTTGCGATGAGGTTGTCAATCTCATCGGTTTTGCAGAAAACAAAGGATTAAACGTATCGAGTGGAAGAAAGTAATAGTTTGCAGAAAGTAAACACAAAGCAGTAAACAGTTGATTGTAGATTGATAGTAAAAGAAAGGACCGGGGTCCATAGTTCACTAGAGGTGGCTCTCCTTAAGATAGATGACATGTTGGGTGAACAAATTACAGCGAGGCAATTGACAAACATCGAGAAAGCATACAAGCATATACTACTCATCTTGACTCCTTTGAGATTCGATTGGGCATTACAACATTATACATAGACCGCCATCCAACTGCATCTATGACTAATAATCCACCTTCAGGTTATCATCCGAACCCCCTCTAGTATTAAGTTGCAAGCAACGGATAATTGCATTACGAATTGCGTGTAAAGTAAACAATACGATTGTTCTATGAACAAAGGATTGTTGTTTTCTCCCTAGTAGCAACAGCACATCTAGTACCTTAGAGATTTCTGTCACTTCCCTAGATTACTAGAGGCATGAACCCACTATCGAGCATAAATACTAACTCTTGGAGTTGCTAGCATCTACTTGGCCAAGATAGCTACTAACAACGGAAAGCATGCAAGATCACAAATAACAAAGACATGATAGAATCAATAATCAATCTGAAATAGCATCTCAATATCCATCGGATCCCCGCAAACACAACATGCAGAATTACAAATAGATGATCTTGATCATGAACAGAGCTCACAAGATCTAGACATGAAAGCACAAAGGAGGAGAACCAGCCATCTAGCTACTACATGGACCCGTAGTCCAGAGATGAACTACTCACGCATCACACCGAAGGCTTGCATGATGATTAAGAAGGCCTCTAGGGTGAATTCCCCTCTCCGCGAAGTCTTTGGGAAGAGCTTGATCCCTCCCGATCTAGGGATGGAGATGAATGACTCTGAACACTTTCGTGGATTTTTGATCGGGTACTTAGGGTTTCTGTATCGGAGGCAATATATAGGCGAAAGGAGAGACTAAGGGGTGCACAGGCGGCGGATCACCCCTGGCCAGGCTGGCCCCTCTCTCTGTCTCGTATTCTGGCTCCAGGTGTCCCTCGGTGAAAAACTGACTTTGGCTTTTGTCCCGTCCAATTCCGAGAATATTCATTTTCTGACTTTCCTAGAACCAAAAATAGCAGAAAATAGGCAGCCGGTACCGTGGCTCTTGTTAATAGGTTAGTCCAAGAAATCATATGAAAAGTACTCCAAAGTGTGGACAAAACATAAGAAAGTAGATAAAACCAAGCATGGAACATCAAAAATTATGGATACGTTTGCAACGTATCACTTGTTTGTAGGTAGAATCAGCTAGATGCAATTTTAACTCAGTGATTTGAAAGGAGCCAAGATTTAACTTATTAAAAAGACTCTTCGGAATTGTTAAGACGCTTGCACCTAGATCACAAAGTGTAGCTATGTCATTGGTTCCAATTTTAGTCTTAATAGTAGGCTCAAATATGTCATCTAACTTTACAGGTAAGTTTTTAGCAATTTGCTTATATTCTTCATCAAGCTCATGTACTTTTATTGCTACTTGATGAACAAAGTGTTGGTACATAGCTTCCTCACTACATTCACTTACCGGAATCTTGACATTGATTCTTTTATGAGATCTTCAATGGTGTAGCTTGGTGAAGGAGCATTACTATAGTCAAGTTCTTCAGGTTCCTCCCTTTGAATTCTCATCATCTTGAGGTCTTCGACGGGATTTGGCTCAGCTTTACCTACAAATTTAGCTAGAATGAGAGTTTGACTCTCGGTTATCTTACCTAGCTGTGCCTCAACGATCCCCGTTCTTTCTTGGAGGGCCTGCAAATCATTTCTCAAACTAATAGCTTGGTTAGATAATTTACCAATCATAGCATCATGGTTATCTGTTATTTTAACAAGAATATTGTTTTGCTCATTTTGTGAGTCTATAAAAGACTTAAGTATTTCTTGGAGACTACCATTACTAGTTCCCATATTATTATTAGAGTTACCTGCAGGACTAGAATAATGTTTCTGAAAATTAGGATTATAATTCTTCTTTCAAGCATGATTATAATCATCACAAGTTATGAAGTCTATTTCTTCAATATTTGCTTCAGGGGTGGCTCTTACCTAGGTTTCCTTACCTTTTACGGCTAATATGAGCTCATCCAATTTAGCATTGAGTTCTTCATTTTCTTGTGGTGAGATGGAGTTCACCTTCTTCGTGTTTGATCTATCACATGCCATTGGGCATGGTTGTCTTGCATATTGTCTAGCAGCTGCTTTGCTTCAGTAATATGTTTACCCATAAACGTTCCTCTAGTTGTAGTATCAAGCATAGACTTACACACAGGATTAAGAGCATTGTAAAACAGATGGAGAATTAACCAATCTTCCATCCCATGACTAGGACAGTTTCTCATGCATTATTTCATCCTCTCCCTTGCAAGTGCCAGTGGCTCACGCTCTTCCTGTCTAAAGCTAGTAATATTAGACCTGAGTTGCATAGTCTTTGAAGGTGGGAAAAATTTACTCATAAATAAAGAAGTACATCCCACCCATGATGTAATAGTATTTCTAGGCAAAGATAGCAACCATTCTTTTGCTCTTTCTCTAAGAGAGAAAGGAAATAGACGCAATTTGACCGCATCGGGGTCAACGTCTTTAATACGCATCATATCACATATTTCAGTGAAAGTATTCAAGTGCATACCTGCGTCTTCAATAGCAGAGCCTCCAAATTGATTCTGTTGAACCAAACTTAAGTAATGGGGCTTAATTTCATAGTCAGCAGCAATTGTTGGCTGAGTAATAGGAGTATGCAAATAATCATTGTTGGAAGTAGCAAACTCCCCAAGCTTCTTCTCAGCCATATTTTCTATGTTTTTGGGTTTTCTTAAACAAAGAATTACAATAGTAAAAAGCAAGAATTTAAAAGCTAACTATTTTTTTGGTTTATCAAATAAAGACTAAAAGCAAACAAACAAAATTAAAAACAAGAATTAAAACTAGCAAGGTTCCTAATAACCTCACCACGGTAACTATTGCTTCCTCGGCAATAGCGCAAGAAAAAGGGTTGATACCTTCGATCTAGATTATGGATGTAGTATAGCTTGTTTTTCCCTAGTAGACCTAGGTTATCGAATCCTCGGGAAGCGAATGCATAGTGAAGTTACTTTAACGGACCTTCGAGAGTTTTAGAATTCCTTTTGTGTTTTTACCAGACCAATATCTTGCGTCTTTTTGTTGTTGTCGATGATGGAGAGAGAGGGCCTAGGGCGTTCGGTTTCACCTGTAGCTGTGCAAAACATCTGACGGGACTAAAAGATAGAAATAAAGTATGCATGTACTTGTTAGAGCAAGATAAATTATATGTGGGCAGTGCATCCATAATTGTTATTGCCTCCACAACCGCTTATAGCAATAACCTACTAGTCTCATCCATAGAAGAAAGAGAACTAATGATATGCATAGTGATGTCACCGTTAATCCCAAGTAAATCCCTCACATATAGCCGTCTTGCCTTATACATCACTTGGGGTTCCCAACCTGCAGATCAGTCATTACTCATACTCCCTATACCTGTCTCAACCCTCAGGGTCTTGGGTACCTGACAAGTCCTTAGATTGAGGCAAGAGAGGATACAATAATCATCATGTCATACAAACTAATACATGATCCCATCTATAATAAATAACATGCACAAACACTACATGGCTAGGCCGAAGACCTTATCCCAAGGAGAATTACTCACACATAGAGATTAGATCAACAATCATAAACATTGTAATGAAAATCATAAGATTGATAGCAATAGTCTTACAATGTCGCCAATCGAAGAAGAGATCTACTATTACAAGTGGTGGAATATGGCTATGGAGATGGAGAAGGGTTTTGAGATCTAGAGGCGGCTGGTGATCTGTGGCAGAGACTTTTGGCGAGGTCTGGCTTGTTTTCTCATCGCCTGAGGCTTCTTTATATAGGGGTCCCTTCACGAAAGTTGTTCTGTTTGACCAAACGGTGGTGGCGCCAACTATACGACCAGAGCTATACGGCCAGAATTTTGCTCTGGTCCTATAGTTGGTCGTTAAAGCATCTGCCTCCACTTCACGGCTCCTGGTTTCTTCTGGTTGTTGGAAATCTCGTATCTTTGACTTTAATGTAGTGATTCCCATCTTCAAACGACATTATTTGTGCAGGAAAAATATAAATGCATACCCCTTTGAATATTAGGCATTAGTGGCAAGGTTTAGAGAGATATTTCATAAAAAATATGAATAATATCTAGTTTAAATGTGGATGTTGATGGCTATATTTCAGAGCCATCAAGGATCACGGAAACCCATACCTTCCATTTTCTGGGTAGACATATCCTCCTCCATGATCTAAACTAGTGTCATCGATGTTTCTTCACCAAAAAATTGCCATCACATCATTTTTTCATCACAAAGTTGTTTGTCTATTTCATCCTCTAATCCATAATATAATATGTTTTGGCAAACTAAAATAACAGAAGGAGTGTCGTGGTATTGCCAATGAGTACTCCATGGAGGGATCCTCATAGAGCATGTTTAGATAGGTAAGGGAGGCGGTGAGTTGGCGTGTACGAGGTAACACATCATACCCAGGTTCAAGTCCCACAATGGTGGTGGAACTCTACTCCTTCTATAAATCACTATAATGGCAATAAGCCGAGTTACAGAGTTTGTTTCGCTGTGCGAGGTGTTGTGAATCGTGCCCTAAAGGCTCCCACAGGTCCGGCTTACAAAGGCACCAGAACCTAGGGTTATAGGGAAAGGACCTTGCCAGACAAGTTACAGATTCCCACACTAATACTAACTAGTCTTCGTGTCATGTACTCCAAGGCTCTGAGTATGTCGGTAACTTCCACGTAGCCTTCTTATATCCGGCATGGGCCTCCCTTCTAGATCCGTCTAACTAGGCCGCCCTTCTAGATCCGTCTAACTGGGCCGCCCAGCAAGCTAGGGGCCATGCTACCAACTGTGGGCCACTGGGGTTAGCCGGATTAGAGACATGCAATGGTGATACCCATTTAGCATATCCCCAACAGTAGCCCCCAAAGTGTTGGAGATATGCCCAAGAGGCAATAATAAAAGTGGTTATTATTATATCTTTGTGTTTATGATGAATGTTTACATCCCATGCTATAATTGTATTATAAGGAAACACTGATACATGTGTGTTTTGTAAACATAAAAGAGTCCCTAGTAAGCCTCTTGTGGAACTAGCTTGTTGATTAAATGATGATCATGGTTTCCTGATCATGGGCATTGGATGTCATTAATAACAATGTTATATCATTAGGAGAATGATGTGATGGACACACACCCATAGTAAGCGTAGCATAAGATCAAGTCATTAAGTTTGTATTGCTGTAAGCTTTTAAAATGCATAGTAACCTAATCCTTCGACCATGAGGTTATGTTAATCACCATCACCGGATGGGTACTTTGATGACATCAAACACCGCTTCGTAACTGGGTGGTTATAAAGGTGTCATTGGGTATTCTAAAAGTATGTGTTGAAGCGCATGGACCAAGATTGGGATTTGTCCATCCATATGACGGATAGATATGCTCTGGGCCCTCTCGGTGGAATTTCATCTAGTTAGCTTGCAAGCATGTGACTAGGTCACAAGGGATGACATAACATGGAATGAGTAAAGAGTACTTATCAGTAACGAGGTAGAACTAGGTATAGAGATACCAACGATCAAACCTCGGATAAGTAGAATATCGTGTGACAAAGGGAATTGGTTTCGTATGTTAATCGTTCTATCGATCACGAAGTCATCATTGAGTATGTGGGAGCCGTTATGGATCTCCAGATCCCGCTGATGGTTATTGATCGGAGAGGTGTCTTCATCATGTCTGCATATTCACAAACCGTAGGGTGACACACTTAAGGTTCGAAGTTGTTTTAAGTAGATATGGAATATGCGTTGGAGACCGAATGTTGTTCAGAGTCTCGGATTGGATCCGGGACATCACGAGGAGATCCGGAATTGTCCGGAGAATAAGATTCATATATTGGGGATCATTTTCTAAGTTAGGAAATGTTCCGGAGTGTTTGTATGGAGATTCTAGAAGGTTTCGGAATGTTCTGGAAGGTTCTAGAAAGATTTCTTGGAGTTTACTTGAAAACCAAGAAAGGGTCAAGGAAACCTTGTGGGGCAAGACACGGATTCGTGGGGGAGGAGGACTCCTCCCCCCCTTCCCAACCCGCCGGCCAAGGAGGGAGGGGAGTCCTACTAGGACTCCCCCTCCCATGGCGCGCCTCCCTCCTTTAAATAGAGGGGAGGGGGCGCCCCCTCCTAGCTCTCTCCCATAACAAGCCCTAGCCGCCGCCTCTCTCCTCTTCCTTCGCTCTGCTCCGGCTTAGGCGAAGCCCTGCAGAATTCTCTCCTCCACCACCACCACACCGTCATGCTGCTGGGATTCCGTGGAGAATATCTACTACCTCCGCTGCTCGCTGGAATGGGGAGAGGAAGGTCTGCTTCGACTCCGCACGTGTGACCGATCAAGAGCGCTTTAACGCGCCAAAAGGATCGTCCACACGATCTTGAGATCGGCAAGTGATCGACTACATCAACCCCGAGATCTAATCTCGTAACGCTTTCGGTTCTACAAGGGTTAGTACAGATCTATCTCGTTGCTCGTGTCTAATAGATTAGATCTTGGCTTTTATCTAGATTAGATCTGGGTTTTGTTCGTTCTTGTGGTAGAATTTTTTTGTTTTCCATGCTACGAACCCATCACAAAGGACTTTGAGATCTTGCACCGTCTTGCCCATTAGTCTTGAATGCTCCGTCTAGGTGATGCCGGCAATTTGTCAAGCAATATCTCAAAGGTCTCTCAAAGAACCCTGTGATCTTCTCTGTCTTTGTAATGTAGCCAGAGATTCTTCAAGTCCTTTCTCCCAAAGTCGGATTGTTTCCGCCTTCCATGGAATCTTTGGATGTGATTCTTCCACTGCAACGGTGATACATTGCAAATGTATCTATAATTTTTGATGTTCCATGCTTGGTTTTATCCACATTCTTGTGTTTTGTCCACACTTTGGAGTACTTTTCATATGATTTCTTGGACTAACCTATTAACAAGAGCCATAGTGCCAGCTGCCTATTTTCTGCTGTTTTTGGTTCTAGGAAAGTCAGAAAATGAATATTCTTGGAATTGGACGGGACAAAAGCCAAAGTGCCTATTTTTCCGGAAGTTATCAGATGCCAGAATACGACACGGAGAAGGGCTAGGGGCTAGCCACACCACCTGGCCGCAAGACTTGCCAGGCCGACGCTGGCCGACCCAGCACTTCCGCCTCTCCTTTCGCCTATAAGATGCCCTCGGACGAAAACCCTAAGTACCCGATCAAAATCCACGAAAAAGTCTGAGTCACGTCATCTCCATCCCTAGATCAGGAGGGATCTGAAGCTCTTCCCGGCACCCTGCCGGAGAGGGGAATTCACCCTGGAGGCCTTCTTCATCACCATGCAAGCCTCCGGTGTGATGCGTGAGTAGTTCATCCTTGGACGACGGATCCATATAGTAGCTAGATGGCTGGTTCTCCTCCTTTGTGCTTTCATGTCTAGATCTTGTGAGCTCTGTTCATGATCAAGATCATTTATTTGTAATTCTGCATGTTGTGTTTGCGGGGATCCGATGGATATTGAGATGCTATTTCAGATTGATTATTGATTCTATCATGTCTTTGTTATTTGTGATCTTGCATGCTTTCCGTTGTTAGTAGCTATCTTGGCCAAGTAGATGCTAGCAACTCCAAGAGTTAGTATTTATGCTCGATAGGGGGTTCATGCCTCTGGTAATCTGGGGAAGTGACAGAAATCTCTAAGGTACTAGATGTGATGTTGCTACTAGGGAGAAAACAACAATCCTTTGTTCATAGAACAATCGTATTGTTTACTTTACATGCAATTTGTAAAGCAATAATCTGTTGCTTGCAACTTAATACTAGAGGGGGTTCGGATGATAACCTGAAGGTGGATTATTAGTCATAGATGCAGTTGGATGGCGGTCTATGTATAATGTTGTAATGCCCAATCAAGTTCCAAAAGAGTCAAGATGATTAGTATATGCATGTATTGATTTCTCGATGTTTGTCAATTGCCCCGCTGTAATTTGTTCACCCAACATGTTATCTATCTTAAGGAGAGCCACCTCTAGTGAACTATGGATCCCGGTCCTTTCTTTTACATACAATCTTTAAACTGTTTATTGCTTTGTGTTTACTTTCTGCAAACTATTACTTCCTTCCATTCGATACGTTTAATCCTTTGTTTTCAGCAAAACCGGTGAGATTGACAACCTCATCGCAAGTTGGGGACAGAGTTCTGTGGTTGTGTTGTGCAGGTCTCCATGTTGCTTTGCCTTTGGTAGTGCGCCCTGCCAACGTTCAACTAGCTACACCTTTGGGGTGTTTCCTTGCTCCTACTGGATTGATAACCTTGGTTTCGTACTGAGGGAAAACTTGCTGCTGTGCTCATCATACCTTCCTCTTGGGGTTCCCCAACGAGCTCGATATATTTTGGGCCATTAAGCATATTTTTTGGTGCCGTTGCCGGGGACTGAAGAAGAAGCTCCCACGTCAACCACGCGCCATCAAAATATTTTCTGGCGCCGTTGTCGGGGAGTCAAGGACATCTTCACAAGGGGAGTCCCTCACAACCAATCTCTTTACTTTGTTATTTTTGTTTTGCTTAGTTTCTTTTGCTCTGTTTGCTTGTTTCTTTATCAAAAACATAAAAAAATAGTTTTACTAGTTTGCTTTCTTATTTGAAAACCCAAAAAAATGAGTACTGTTGAAAACACTAAGTTGTGTGACTTCACTAGCACCAACAACAATGATTTTATGAGCACACGTATTGCTCCACCTGTGCCTGAAGATACTTTCTTTGAGATAAAACCTGCTTTGCTCAATCTTGTTATGAGAGAACAATTTTCTGGTATTGGTAATGAAGATGCTGCTACCCATCTAAATAACTTTGTTGAACTTTGTGAGATGCAAAAGCATAGGGATGTAGATGGTGATATTATTAAGCTGAAATTGTTTCCTTTCTCTTTGAGAGGAAAAGCTAAAGAATGGTTGAATTCCTTAACTAGGAATAGTATTGATTCTTGGACTAAATGCAAAGATGCTTTCATTGGAAAATACTATCCTCCTGCTAAGATTATATCTATGAGAAGTGAAATAATGAAGTTTAAACAATCTGATAATGAGCATGTTGCTCAAGCTTGGGAAAGAATGAAATCTTTGGTAAAGAATTGTCCCACTCATGGATATCGCTTGGATGATCATCCAAACTTTTTATGCAGGATTGAACTATTCTTCAAGAAACCTATTGGATTCTGCTGCTGGAGGTACCTTTGTGACCATCACTTTGGGTGCTGCAACAAAACTTCTGGACAATATGATGGTTAATTATTCTGAATGGCATACTAAGAGAGCTCCACAAGGTAGGAAGGTAAATTCTGTTGAGGAAACTTCCTCCTTGAGTGATAAGATTGATATTATTATGTCTATGCCTGTGAATGGGAAATCCCATATTGATCCAAATAATGTTCCTTTAGCTTCTTTGGTTGCTCAAAAAGAGCAAGTTGATGTGAACTTCATAAGAAATAACAATTTTGGCAATAATGCTTATAGGAATAATTTTGGTAACAACAATTATAAGCCATATCCTCCCAACAATGGTAATGCTTATGGAAGTTCCTACAACAATAATAGGAGTGCTCCCTCTGAACTTGAAGTTATGCTTAAAGACTTTATTAGTAAGCAAACTGCTTTCAATAAAACTATTGAGGAAAAACTCTCTAATGCTGAAAGAAATATAGCATCTTTGGCTGAAGCTCAATCTTCTTTGAATAAAATGGTTTCTAATCCTGAAACTAATGATAATCCCTTTGCAGCTACTAATGCTATACAAGTAAGAATTGATGAAAATGTTAGACTACTGGCTGAATTACATGCTAAGTGGGAAGAGAAGATGAAATTGCTAGAAACATTAGTGTTTCTACTATCACCACCACTAGTGTTGAGGCTAGTAATAGTTCTACTACTCTAGATGATAAATTTGATTTGGATCTTGATGGTTGCAATATCTCTGAAGTTATTAAGTTCCTACAAAAGCTTGCTAAAAGTCCTAATGCTAGTGCTATGAACATGGCCTTTACAAAACACATTACTAATGCTCTCATAAAGATTAAAGAAGAAAAGATGAAACATAAAGCTTCTATTCCTATAAAACAAGAAGATGGTTGGGAACCTATCATTAATATGAAAGTGAATGAATTTGATTTCAAAGCTTTATGTGATCTTGATAGTAGTGTTTCTATTATGCCTAGACAGATTTATGATATGCTTGATTTGCCTCCACTTGAAGATTGTTATTTGAATGTCCCACTAGATGATAATGCTAAAAAGAAACTCATGGGGAGTGTTAATGATGTTCTTATTATGGTTAACAATGCCTATGTCCCTGTTGACTTCTACGTTTTGGATGTTGAATGCAATGCTTCTTGTCCTATTACTTTGGGAAGACCTTTTCTTAGAACTGTTGGTGCCATTATTGATATGAAAGAAGGCACCATTAAATATCAACTCCCACTCAAGAAAGGTATAGAACACTTCCCTGAGAAGAGAGAGAAGATTTCTTTTGCTTCTCCTACAAAAACAAAATTTGGTCTTGCTTCTTCATTTGAGAACACTTGATTCTTTCTTGCTTTTTATGCCTAACTTAAAGGCGTTAAATAAAAGTACTTATTGGGAGATAACCCAAAAGTTTTAGATGAGTCTTGGAAGTTATTACTTCAGTAATAACCGCTCCTTATCCTTTTTATTTGCTTTTTGTGCCAAGAGTAACCTCTAATGAGAGAGAAGTAATGATTGGGAAAGTTGCTGTCCCGAAACAGATTTGTGTGCTTCACCGTACAAATTCGTGTAAAATCTCTGAACGTCTTTTTATGGCGTGAATTTTTTTGCTTCTGCCCTAGGTTGTTATCTAACTTTCGTTAGTTCAACACTTTTTGATTTGAGCAATAGAAGGTCTTCGAAAAAAATCATCTTTACCTGCTGGTCCGTTTTGATAGATTTCTGCCATTTTCTGCATTTGCTTCTTGTTGGTTCCTTTTTGAGTTCTTTTGGGGAATTGAGCTTTTTGAAGGAAGTGCTACAGTAGCTAGTGTTCTAATGGAAGTTTATTGGTGTTGGAACTGAACCTTAAGACTTATTTATCTTGAGTGCACTAATGTTGCTAATAAAGATTGTGTGAAGTTTTGTATGAAGGAAAATTTTCAGGTGTATGGAAGGAATGAGTAATGAGATGAAGGATGGACTAAAGCTCAAGCTTGGGGATGCCACATGTGTCACCCCAAGAAATATCCAAGAAGTACAAGCGTCAAAGCTTGGGGATGCCCAAGGCATCCCCTTCTTTATCAATAAAAATCCCAGGTTTCTTTCAAACGCTTCATTTTTATTGTTTCATGCACAGTTGTGTTGTTCTTGGAGCGTCTTCTTTTTCGTTTTCGTTTTGGTTTTCGTTTGCTTGGTTTGTTTAGTTTGCTGAATAAATTGGTTGGACCCCCTCTTTCATACATTGGTTTGCAAATAGTTTGGTTTGGATTGGAAAAGAGTAGGAAAGTTCATGCTTATGTGGTAAAAATAGCTTGTTTTTGACTGTGGCCTATGATTTGTCATGCCATGCTCGATATTGTTTTGGCTTTATGCTTAGTATTTCTTTGCTGTAGCATGACTTGTTATAAACAATTGAGATTGCTTAATGTGCCTTGGATGAATCATGCGTTGTTTTAGCATATTAAAGCATAATATAGTGGTATTCTCCTTTGATGCTTTATTTGGGTTGACTTGGCGCATGCTCACACCATGTTATGACTATCTCAAGTCACCATAGACTTTATGATCCTTTAGTTTTCAACTTGTAGTATCACTTTATGCTTTGATCAATGATGTTTTGTCGCTCTGCATGATTATGGCCATTATTGCTCTCTTAGTTTGTCGCTCCCAGTCTTTTGCTGGCCTCCACAACCAAGTATGAGTTCCACTCTCCCTAAACCAAGTTATTCCAAAGATTCCACCATACCTACCTACTAGCTTATGTTATTCCAAGTATATTCATGCTTTTGTTTACCTTCCAAATTAAACTTGTTATGAGAAAACTAGTGATTAAAGCTCTCACGAACTTGATGGCACACTTTACTTTTCTTGCCCTTAATAAACTTCAACCATTGGGTCCTTCTTTGTTGCGTATATGCTTGCACTTTATAAGTTGAAATTAGCAGAACCATGTATCATGGGGAACGCTTTCAACATTGCACTTGTACTTTGTACCCCGTTGATATCATGTTCTTTTGCTTATGGATCCCGGCGGTGTGAAATAAAAGTGGAACTTGTAAGATCATGGAGTTTGTATGTGTGTTAGAGAAACGCCTGGGACGGTAGCCTAAGCCATGCCTAATCATGGTGGAAACTTGCAGCATCACCATAATGAGCACTCTATGAAGCATCCTCAATAAAAACCTATGCAAATAGCAAATAAAAAGATCGATGAGATGCTCATTGTCTGCTTGCCTTGTCATTTTGATTATGGGATAGCTGATGTATCATGTGCAATGGGTACTGATGGGGTTCGTAGCAAGGAAAACAAAAATTTTCTATCGCATACAAACAAACAAGCCAAGATCTATCTACTAGATTGCAGCAACGAGTCGATAGAGGAACTCACCCTCGAAGATTCCAAAGCGGTTAACGAGAGCAGATTCTCGTGGGTGATGTAGTCGTACTCTTTCCGATCTCAAGATCGCGTAGACGATCCTTCCAGCGCCATCGTTCAGCAAGCGCTCCATGATCGGTCACACGTTCGGTACTCGACGAAGACCTTCCTCTCCCTTGTTCCAAGGTGCGGAGGTTGTAGCACTCTCCTCGCGATTCCCGGCACTGTGGCGTGGTACCTAAGTAGAGGGAAATCCATGAGGCTTCGCCTTAAGCCGGTGCGAGTATGGTGGAGCTTATGAGAGAGGCTATTAGTGGTCTAGTAATTAGACACACCAATTAGAAGGCTCTAAATCAATTAGAAGGCTCTAAACGCTGGCTAAAGCAATTAGAAGCTCTAAACCAAAACGGCTCTAAACCGGAGATTAGAGGTGGAACTTGTGTGTCCTTGGAGGGGAGGCCCTGCCCCTCCCTTTATAGGTGGGAGGGCCGGCGGCCAAGGGGAGGAGTCCCTCCCCAAGTCGGCCTTGGGAGGCGCGCCGGCCAAGGGAACTCCTCCCCCAAGTCGGCCTCCACCTCCTCCTCTTTTCCCACTTCCCAAAATTGCCGTTTGACTTTCAAACTAGCCGTTTGACTTTTCAATTTAGGATTTAAATAAACCCTTTATTTTGGACAGCAAGAACACCTAGTACATGATGCAATCATTCCAACTTACAATGACACATTCATGTACCCTTCCCCCCCCCCGGAGTGCCGGACATTCCGGGACCTTCTAGAATGTTCCCGATGAAAACACGGAACCATTCCCCAACTCCAAAGCAGGACTTTCCTTATATGAATCTTATTCTCCGGACCATTCCGGATCACCTCGTGATATCCCGGATCCCATCCGAGACTCCGAACAACATTCGGTCTCTTTCTCATAATACCATAACTACTCAAACAACGTCGAATCCTTAAGTGTGTCTCCCTACGGTTCGTGAATTATGCGGACATGATCGAGACACTTCTCCGAACAATAACCAATAGAGGAATCTGGAAATTCATATGGCTCCCACATATTTCTCGATTACTTTGCATCGAATGAACCACTTACATACGATACCAATTTCCCTTTGTCTCACGATATGTTACTTATCCGAGGTTTATGATCGTCGGTATCTCCGCATACCTAGTTCAACCTCGTTCGATAAGTACTCTTTCTCGTTCCGTGATATGTGATCCCTTGTGACCCAGTCACATGCTTGCAAGCTAATTGGATGACATTTCACCGAGAGGGCCAGAGAATATCTATCCGTCATATGGATGGACAAATCCCACTCTTGATCCATGTGTTTCAACCAATACCGTCAGAACATTCAATACCACCTTTATAGCCACCTGTTACGGTGTGGTGTTTGATGACATCAAAGCATCCATCCAAAGAAAGGTGATATGCATGATCTCATGGTCGAAGGAATTAGGTTACTATGTATCAGAAAGCATATAGCAATTGAACTATTGAAATGACTTGATCTTTATGCTACGCTTATCTATAGGAGTATGTCCACCATATCATTCTCCTAACGATATGATCTTGTTGTTTGATAACATCTCAATGTTCATGATAGGGAAACCACAATCATCAATCAACCAACAAGCTAGTGAAGTATAGAGGCTATACTAGGGACTTCAAATTAAGTTTACAAATCACACAAGTATTAATGGTTTCCTTGTTAATACTATTATAGCATGAATGTAAACATTTATCATAAACACAAAGATATAATAATAACTACATTTATTATTGCCTCTAGGGCATATCTCCAACAGTCTCCCACTTGCACTAGAGTCATCTAATCTAGATTACATGGTAATATACCGAACACCCATGGCAGTTTGGTGTTGGTCATGTTTTGCCCTCGGGAGATGTTTAGTCAACGGATCCGCCACATTCAGATCTGTGTGTACTTTGCAAATCTTTATATCCCCATCCTGGATATGTTCTCGAATAGCGTGGAACCACACCCAGCTCTGTAATGAACTCTTTCATCCATATCGCTTCTTGTGAAGCCTCCGAAGCAGCCATGTATTCCGATTCAGTTGAAGATCTCGCCACAACGCTTTGCTTTGCACTCCTCCAGCTAACTGCTGCACCATTCAAAATAAATACGTATCCAAATTGTGATTTAGAATCATCCGGATCGGTGTTCCAACTAGCATCGGTGTAACCATTAACAACGAGCTGTTCATCACCTCCATAAGAAAGAACCATATCCTTAGTTCTTCTCCAGTACTTAAGGATGTTTTTGACCGCTGTCCAATGATCCACTCCTGGATCACTTTTATATCTGCTAGTTAGACTAACAGCATATGCGATGTCGGGTCTAGTACATAGCATGGCATACATTAGAGATCCTATGGCTGAGGCATAGGGAGTCTTACTCATCCTTTCTCTATCTTCTGCCGATGTCGGACTTTGAGTTTTACTCAAGGTCGATTGACAACATGGGCAAGAACCCTTTCTTGCTATCTTCCATTCCAAACCTCTTTAGAACTTTGTCCAAATATGTACTTTGTGACAATGATATTTGGCGTTCGATCTATCTCTATAAATCTTTATGCCTAATATGTAAGCTGCTTGCCAAGATCCTTCATTGAAAAACTATTATTCAAATATTCTTTGACACTATTAAGAAGGTCTACATCATTCCCAATCAACAATATGTCATCCACATATAGTATTAAGAATGCTACTGAGCGCCCACTCACGTTCTTGTAAATACAAGCTTCTCCAACAGTTTGTATAAAACCAAAACTTTTGATTACCTTATCAAAACGTTGATTCCAACTTCGGGATGCTTGCTTCAATCCATAGATGGACCGTTGAAGCTTGCATACCTTGTTAGCATCTTTAGGATCGACAAAACCTTTGGGTTGCATCATATACAACTCTTCATCAATGTCTCCATTGAGGAATGCTGTTTTGACATCCATCTGCCATATCTCATAATCATAATATGCAGCGATTGCTAACATAATCCTCACAGACTTTAGCTTCGCTACCGGTGAGAAAGTCTCATCGTAGTCAACTCCTTGAATTTGTCGAAACCCTTTTGCGACAAGTCGAGCTTTATAGACAGTAACATTACCATCAGCATCTGTTTTCTTCTTGAAAATCCATTTGTTCTCGACAGCCTTCCGGCCATCCGGTAAGTCCACCAAAGTCCATACTTGGTTTTCGTACATGGATCCAATCTCGGATTTCATGGCTTCTTGCCATTTATTGGAATCTAGGCTCATCATCGCTTCCTCATATGTCTCGGGGTCATCGGTGTTGTCCACCAACATGACATTCATAACGGAATCATACCAATCTGGAGTGGTACGATTTCTCGTTTGACCTCCGAGGCTCTGTAGCAACTTCAACCGAAGTTTCATGA
Source organism: Avena insularis (assembly GCA_023614405.1). Taxonomy (NCBI): domain Eukaryota; kingdom Viridiplantae; phylum Streptophyta; class Magnoliopsida; order Poales; family Poaceae; genus Avena; species Avena insularis. Next base: position 432,694,585 of record CM042684.1, on the reverse strand, counting down.
TCACCATCATTAGCTTCCTCTCTTATTGGTGCAGGCACCACAGGAACTTCTTCCGGTGCTGCGCTACTCGCAATTTCGAGAGAAGGTTCGACAACCTCGTCGAGTTCTACTTTCCTTCCAGTCACTTCTTTCGAGAGAAATTCCTTCTCTAGAAAGGATCCATTCTTAGCAACGAAGATTTTTGCCTTCGGATCTATGATAGAAGGTATACCCAATAGTTTTCTCCGGGTATCCTATGAAGACGCATTTTTCCGCTTTGGGTTCAAGCTTGTCCGGCTGTAACTTCTTTACATAGGCTTCGCATCCCCAAACTTTAAGGAACGACAATTTAGGTTTCTTCCCAAACCATAATTCATACGGTGTCGTTTCAACGGATTTAGACGGTGCTCTATTTAAAGTGAATGCGGCTGTTTCTAATGCATAACCCCAAAATGATAGCGGTAAATCTGTAAGTGACATCATAGAACGAACCATATCTAAGAGAGTTCGATTACGACGTTCAGACACACCATTACTGTTGTGGTGTTCCGGTGTCAACTGCGAAAGTATTCCACATTTCTTCAAATGCTCGCCAAACTCGTAACTTAGATATTCACCTCCACGATCAGAACGTAGAAATTTAATCTTCTTGTTATGTTGATTCTCTACCTCACTTTGAAACTCCTTAAACTTCTCGAAAGTTTCGGACTTGTGTTTCATGAAATAGATATACCCATATCTACTCAAATCATCCGTGAAGGTAAGAACATAACGATAACATCACATGATGCTACACTCATTGGACCACACACATCGGTATGTATGATTTCCAATAAGTCGTAGCTCGCTCCATCATACCGTAAAATGGAGTCTTAGTCATTTTACCCATCGGACATGCTTCGCATCTTTCAAGTGATTCAAAATCAAGTGATTCAAGAAGTCCATCGAATGGAGTTTCTTCATACGCTTCACTCCAATGAGACCAAGACGACGATTGCCACATATAGGTCGAATTATCGCTGATTTCAAACGTTTAGCCTCAATGTTGTTGATATGTGTATTTCCACTATCGAGATTCAATATGAATAGACCATCTATCAAAGGTGCATGTGCATAAAACATATTACTCATATAAATCGAACAACCATTATTCTCGGATTTAAACAAGTAACCGCCTCTTAATAAACAAGATCCCGATATAGTGTTCATGCTTAACGCAGCACCAAATAACAATTATTTAAGTATAAAACTAATCCCGATGGTAGATGAAGAGGTAGCGTGCGACGCGATCACATCAACCTTTGATCCGTTTCTACTACGAGATCGTCACCTCGTTCTTCACTAGCTTCCGTTTATTCTGCAGCTCTGCTTCGAGTTACAAATATGAGCAACCGAACCAAGATCAAATACCCGTGCACTACTACGAATACTAGTGAGATACACATCAATAACATGTATATCAGATATACCTTTCTTCTTGATGTTGCCGTTCTTCAAATCCGCCAAGTACTTTGGGCAATTCCGCTTCGATGACCTTCTCCCTTGCAATAAAAGCACTCAAGATCGTGCTTGGGTCCAGCCTTGGTCTTCTTCGGTATGGTAACTTTCTTACCACCCTTCTTGAAGTGTCCCTTCCGCTTAGACTTGCCTTTCTTGAATTTGGTGGTCTTATTGACCATCAACACTTGGTGCTCTTTCTTGATCTCCACTTCGCAGATTTTAACATAGCAAATAGTTCGCAACTCTTTGTTCATGTTCATGTTGTAGTTCATCACAAAGTTCTTGTAACTTGGTGGTAGTGATTGAGGATGCGTAAACTCCCAAAGTATTAGGAATCACTATACCCAAACTTTGAAGTTTATTTGCGTGCCTGGACATCTTAAGCACATGCTCACCGACGGAGCTACCCTCTTCCATCTTGCGGTTAAAGAACTTTTCGTAAGCTTCATAACTTTCAATTGCGCATGAGTCTCAAAGATTAATTTGAGATCCTCAACAATATCATATGGATCGACTCTTCAAACCTTTTACAAGCTCGATTCTAAACCATACAAGATAGCACACGAACTATGGAGTCTTGATTCTTCCGAGCGAGGTAAACATTCTTTACTTCATCGGTAGCATCACCTGCAGGTGGGTCACCTAGCGGTGCATCCAGCACATAGGTCAAATTACATGTGAGGACAATCCTCAAATTGCGGAACCAATCCATGAAGTTGCTTCCATTGTTTTTCAACTTTTCTTTCTCTAACGCATTAAAATTGATGGTAGGGCTGCCATTGATCTACAACATATTTGCAATAGTTTAGACTAAGTTTATGACAAATTGAGTTCAAATTAATTAATGAAATTAAACTAGGTGAACTCCCACTCAAAACAACATCCTCACATTGTTTTAGTGATCACATCGAACCAAATCCACTACATCAACACCGATCATCACGAGAGTTGATATAGTTTCAATGGCGAACAATCATCATGTTCATCATATCTACTATATGATTCATGCTTTACCTTTCGGCGATCCGTGTTCCCGAGGCCATGTCTGTACATGCTAGGCTCAAGATCAAACCTTAGCTACCGCATAAGCAAATCTGGCTTGCTTACGTTGTATTCACCCGCGGAATCAAAGACACCCGATCATCACGTGGTGCTTGAGCAGCAAGCTTTGGCAGTGCATACTAAGGGTGAACACTTTAGAACTTGAAATTTATGTGCATGAGGGATCATCTTATAATGCTACCGTGCCTACTAAGCAATACAAGATGCATAAAGGATTAACATCACATGCAATTCATAATATGTGATATGATATGGCCTTTCTACTTTGTGCTTCCGATCTCCATCTTCAAGCGAACATGATCTCCATCATCACCGCATAGCATCAAGGTCAATGACGCTTCTTCATGGTTGTCGTCCACCAGCTTCAACTATTACAACTATTTTGAATAGACACGCAGGTCTTATGTAAATTAAAGACAACCATATGGCTCCCGCCGTTGCCAACTTACAATAAGGAACATTGCATACATCAAATATAATCACAATCATGGCCATATCACATCATCGCACACCCGCAAAACAAAGTTAGACGCCTCTACTTTCTTTGCATATTTTACGTGGTTTGGGGCTTTCAATAAGTGTCGTTCTAACTTACGAACAAGAACCACAACATTGATACTAGCATTGTTGATCACCCATTGTAAATTGGATCTGTACTATGCTAGGAGAAACAGCACCCATAAAGCCACTTATGCAATACAAGTTGCATGTCAAGCGTGGAGCAAGTCTCATGAACGATGTCATGTAAGGTTAGCCGGGCGCTTCATCCCAACATACCGCAAGATGCAAAGTACACAAAAGCAATCTACAATAAAGCATCAATGCCCACAATGACCATTGTGTTCTACTCTGCAACAGATCTACATATAGACACGGCTCGATACCACCGATGGGGTTCAGAAGCAAGGAAAACAAAAATTTTCTATCGCATACAAACAAACAAGCCAAGATCTATCTACTAGATTGCAGCAACGAGTCGATAGAGGAACTCACCCTCGAAGATTCCAAAGCGGTTAACGAGCAGATTCTCGTGGGTGATGTAGTCGTACTCTTTCCGATCTCAAGATCGCGTGACGATCCTTCCAAATACCACGTTCCAGCAGCGCTCCCTTGATCGGTCACACGTTCGGATTGACGAAGACCTTCCTCTCCCTTGTTCCAGCAGAAAATGGAGGTTGTAGCACTCTCCTCGCGATTCCAAGAAAGACAACGGCGTGGTACCTAAGTAGAGGGAAATCCCGCAGGCTTCGCCTTAAGCGGTGCAGTATGGTGGAGCTTATGAGAGAGGCTATTAGTGGTCTAGTAATTAGACACACCAATTAGAAGGCTCTAAATCAATTAGAAGGCTCTAAACCACTGGCTAAAGCAATTAGAAGCTCTAAACCAAAACGGCTCTAAACCGGAGATTAGAGGTGGAACTTGTGTGTCCTTGAGGGAGGCCCTGCCCTCCCTTTATAGGTGGGAGGGCAGCGGCCAAGGGAGGAGTCCTCCCAAGTCGGCCTTGGGAGGCGCGCCCGCCAAGGGGACTCATCCCCCAACTCGGCATCCACCTCCTCCTCTTTCCCACTTCCCAAAATTGCGTTTGACTTTCAAACTAGCCGCTTGAATTTTCAATTTAGGATTTAAATAAACCCTTTATTTTGGACAGCAAGAACACCTAGTACATGATGCAATCATTCCAACTTACAATGACACATTCATGTACCCTTCCCTCCCGAGTGCCGGACATTCGGGACCTTCTAGAATGTTACCGATGAAAACACCTAACCATTCCCCAACTCAAACGGGACTTTCCTTATATGAATCTTATTCTCGGACCATTCCGGATCACCTTGTGATATCCGGATCCCATCCGAGACTTCAACAACATTCGGTCTCTTTCTCATAATACCATAACTACTCAAACAACGTCGAATCCTTAAGTGTGTCTCCCCTACGGTTCGTGAATTATGCGGACATGATCGAGACACTTCTCCGAACAATAACCAATAGAGGAATCTGGAAATTCATATGGCTCTACATATTTCTACGATTACTTTGCATCGAATGAACCACTTACATACCAATTTCCCTTTGTCTCACGATATGTTACTTATCCGAGGTTTATGATCGTCGGTATCTCATACCTAGTTCAACCTCGTATCGATAAGTACTCTTTTCTCGCTCCGTGATATGTGATCCCTTGTGACCCAGTCACATGCTTGCAAGCTAATTGGATGACATTTCACCGAGAGGGCCCAGAGAATATCTATCCGTCATATGGATGGACAAATCCCACTCTTGATCCATGTGTTTCAACCAATACTTTCCGAACACTCAATACCACCTTTATAGCCACCCTGTTACGGTGTGGTGTTTGATGACACCAAAGCATCCATCCAGTAAAGGTGATATGCATGATCTCATGGTCGAAGGAATTAGGTTACTATGTATCAGAAAGCATATAGCAATTGAACTATTGAAATGACTTGATCTTTATGCTACGCTTATCTATAGGAGTATGTCCACCATATCATTCTCCTAACGATATGATCTTGTTGTTTGATAACATCTCAATGTTCATGATAGGGAAACCACAATCATCAATCAACCAACAAGCTAGTGAAGTATAGAGGCTATACTAGGGACTTCAAATTAAGTTTACAAATCACACAAGTATTAATGGTTTCCTTGTTAATACTATTATAGCATGAATGTAAACATTTATCATAAACACAAAGATATAATAATAACTACATTTATTATTGCCTCTAGGGCATATCTCCAACAGGTACTCCGTTGGCGGTTCTTTATGATACACATGTACTTACAATGACAACAACTTACTCGTGACTGAAGTTGAGTAGCATGAGGTTCGGTCTTTGTAAGTAAGGGGCATGAGATTTTGGTTTATAACTTGTAAAGCATATCCTCTTAGTTGTGTCACTTTAACCTTAATCACCTTAAAGATGCTTATGATAGGGGCAATGAGGGCTGAAAGCTATAAGTACCATAATTTTTGGAAGCTCTTTATGAGACTTGAATCCCTACTTCCTTTTATAAAGGCCTTTCTTCCACCATTATATTGAGTCTCCACCTTCTAACTTTATGAACCTACTTTGAGAGCATAGTGGCCATTCTCTGTTCTATGTGCATTGTCCCAAGACTAGTTGATTGATGCATAACTTGATATTGCTTGTTTTAAACTATTTGTATCTAGTCACTCTTATGAACTTTTAAGGTGTCCTATGCATTTATATTTGCTACTCTATGAGGGACAAGCTAAATACTATTATGCTATGTTTTCTTTATGTGAAACAAACAAACGTCTTGCAAAGCATTGTTATTCATGAATCTTTTGTTTGTGCCTTTTCATGTTGCATCATAGTTTCTTTGTCATTTTGCTAGAACTTTGTCTTTCATGTTATGATTGAAGTACTATGATCCCAGCCTTTAATGTTTTACAAATACTTTGATCAAGTCTTTGATGGTGCATGTCACCTCAAAAATTATTCTTTCTTTTTATCACTTACCTACTCGAGGACGAGCAGGAGTTAAGCTTGGGGATGTTGATACATTGCAAATGTATCTATAATTTTTGATGTTCCATGCTTGGTTTTATCCACTTTATTGTGTTTTGTCCACACTTTGGAGTACTTTTCATATGATTTCTTGGACTAACCTATTAACAAGAGCCACAGTGCCAGCTGCCTGTTTTCTGCTATTTTTGGTTCCAGGAAAATCAGAAAATGAATATTCTCGGAATTGGACGAGACAAAAGCCAAAGTGCCTATTTTTTTGGAAGTCATCAGATGCCGGAATACGAGACGGAGAAGGGCTGGGGGCCGACCACACCACCTGGCCGCGCGGCCAGGCCTGGCCTACGCTAGGGGGTGGTCTGATCAATCCCAGCACCCCCTCGGCCTCTCCTTCCGCCTATAAGATGCCCTCCGGACGAAAACCCTAAGTACCCGATCAAAAATCGACGAAAAAGTCTGTAGCCCTCGTCATCTCACCCTTCCGGAGAGGGGAATTCACCTTGGAGGCCTTCTTCATCACCATGCAAGCCTCCGGTGTGATGCGTGAGTAGTTCATCCTTGGACTACAGATCCATGTAGTAGCTAGATGGCTGGTTCTCCTCCTTTGTGCTTTCATGTCTAGATCTTGTGAGCTCCGTTCATGATCAAGATCATCTATTTGTAATTTTGCATGTTGTGTTTGCGGGGATCCAATGGATATTGAGATGCTATTTTAGATTGATTGTTGATTCTATCATGTCTTTGTTATTTGTGATCTTGCATGCTTTTCGTTGTTAGTAGCTATTTTGGCCAAGTAGATGCTAGCAACTCCAAGAGTTAGTATTTATGCTCGATAGTGGGTTCATGCCTCTGGTAATCTGGGGAAGTGACAGAAATCTCTAAGGTACTAGATGTGCTGTTGCTACTAGGGAGAAAACAACAATCCTTTGTTCATAGAACAATCGTATTGTTTATTTTACACGCAATTTGTAAAGCAATAATCTGTTGCTTGCAACTTAATACTGGAGGGGGTTCGAATGATAACCTGAAGGTGGATTATTAGTCATAGATGCAGTTGGATGGCGGTCTATGTATAATGTTGTAATGCCCAAGCAAGTTCCAAAGGAGTCAAGATGATTAGTATATGCATGTATTGCTTTCTCGATGTTTGTCAATTGCCCCGCTGTAATTTGTTCACCCAACATGTTATCTATCTTAAGGAGAGCCACCTCTAGTGAACTATGGATCACGGTCCTTTCTTTTACATACAATCTATAAATTGTTTACTGCTTTGTGTTTACTTTCTGCAAACTATTACTTCCTTCCATTCGATACGTTTAATCCTTTGTTTTCAGCAAAACCGGTGAGATTGACAACCTCATTGCAAGTTGGGGATAGAGTTCTGTGGTTGTGTTGTGCAGGTCTCCACGTTGCTACTGGCACCAGTAATGCGCCCTGCCAACATTCAACTATCTACACCTTTGGGGTGTTTCCTTGCTCCTACTGGATTGATAACCTTGGTTTCGTACTGAGGGAAAACTTGCTGCTGTGCTCATCATACCTTCCTCTTGGGGTTCCCCAACGAGCTCAATATATTTTGGGCCATCAAACGGTCAAAAGGATGACATAGGCTACAACCTACGCTACCTTGAAACTCACATATAGCAGGGAATTGATCTTTAGCTATTTTCGTGCACGCAAAACCCGAAACATTAAGCGGCAAAGCGGAGGACATGGCGAAATTAATTACCGCGCATGTTCATCCCCATGTTGGCAATGTTGTATCCGTTAGATTTCTTCACATGAATCCTGATGCTGGGGTCTATAAATAGTTACTATTGCTTTGGCATTTTCTTTTACCCGCATTCTTCCCTGTGTCGTCTTCCTCCTCCTTCCGCGCGACCGTTCTATCTCCCCCAGCGGAAAACCCTAGTCAGGTTACTTTCTCCCCCCAAATATCTATCCATCCTCGCAATGGCCTCCAGCAACAGCACTCCCTCAACAGCGGAGGCTCATGAGGCTTCAACCGAGCCATCACAGAGTGTTTCCGTCCTACCAAAAGGGGTGGTGGTTCCAATCTCCTCCATGGTGGAATCCACCGGTGGTGACCAGAAATGAGCGATGCTTCATGCTGCAGAAGAAGATGTTGAATCCCACGAGGGAGTGTGGAGGGGCTCTAACCTGTCCTCCGAGGAGCTCCAAGAACTTATCGCAGAAGGCTATCTTCCTGCAACGGAGGGCTTGGCCTGGCGGCCAACACCGTCTGGCGAGGTGGTCCCTTCTCCCCAAGCCAGAGAGTTTACCTCAAATATCAGCTCGTGTGTCGTGTTAGCCTGCCAGTTTCCGACTTCTTCCTCGAGATCCTTCGAAACTTTCGGGTACTTCCCCACAACCTCTCTCCCAACAACATCCTCGTACTCAGCAATTTCATAGCTTTGTGCGAAGGATACCTAGGAATTAGGCCTAGGTTAAATCTATTTATCTATTTTCACCATCAAGAGAGAGTCAGTCGAATCCAAGGATGAGCTCCAGATTTGTGGAATAATCAGTTTTAAGATCCATCCTCACCGGCGATTCCCCGACATCGTCGGTCATGAGTCCTGCAAGAATTGGCAATGATCGTACTTCTATGGCCCAGATATTCCTGTGGCCGGCCGCCAAGACTCATATCCTAACTTTGTTGATGGAGCCGCCGCCGAGGCCCCCACTTGGAGATCCCAAGGCCCCCTCCCGTCTGACACTGAGGCCTCTCATGCCATAAGGTGGATCGAGTGGCTGGTAGACAGAGGTCTGACCGGCTTGGACCTAGCCATGTGCTAGTTCGCGAGGCTGATCCAACCTCTGAAGCACCGCACCGAGCTGATGCACAAGTACTCCAAGAGCAGGAAAGATCCTATGCGAATCTCGCAGGACAACTTCTCCAATGACTCCATCAAGCTCTGGCTTAAGGACATCGTCAAGGTGAAAGACAAGAAGCGTGGCTTCAAGATCACCTTTGACATGTTTGAAGGCGGCTAGTGCCCAGAGGTAACCATGCTTCCTTTTTTGCGCGTTATATATATACTCTAAGATCTTCCGTCTTGAATGCATTACTCACTTGACTCGATGTTGGATCTATCAGCTAGCGACCTTGGTGGCGGATCAAATGGCCTCCCATGTATATGACCCAAAGCTTAAAGACATCCACGTTGTGTCTGATGACGCTCCTAAGGATCAACCAGCTTTGGCAGCACGAAAACGGAAGAGCTCCACCTTTGAAGCTGCTGCCGAGAGCAAGAAGAAGAAAATGGAGAGTGGAGTCCCCAAGAAATCCACTGTCGCCCTACAGGCGGAGAAGAAGAAGAAATCCACCAGCACCCCCTAGCTAAGGCGTCTGCTATAGTGTAAGTACATTCATTCTCCGACTTTAATTTGTGTTGCACCTATTCAATTCCTATATTATACTTCGTATGTTTCAGGAAGAAATCCGGTGTTGGATTGAGGCGAACCTACAAACATGATGGGGGTTCCAAGAATATTCGCGATATGCTGACCAAGGATATGGTGGCCAAGTCCTCTCCCATCGTTGCTCCCTCTACTCCTGCCGCCAAGCCTGTAATAGGCTCCACTAGGCCTTCATCTCCCGTCATTCCTGAGACCTCCGTCATGGAGACAGATGTCAATCCGACAACGGATGTCTCAGGCTCTGTCGACATGGACATTGCTCCCAGTGGCCAGGTAACGCAAGAAAGTACCTCCTCAAAATTGGCTAAAGCTCTAGCTAAGGATGCCATCGAGAAAGGGAAACAACCAATGGAAGGAGTAGAGGCGGAGGCAACCATAGCAACGGACGAGGCAGGAGCCTCTATGCCATCAACTGCCATCATAACATAGTAGGCTCCCAGGGCTTCATCCATGCCCCCGGCTTCGACAACTCCTCTAGACCTAACTCCTCCGACTCTGTGCCTAGATGATCTTATTAAACAGGCAGATGCTATTTATAACAATGCCCAGACCTTCCACAATGCATACGCTCACTTGTCCAACAATCTGAAGGTTATTGCCATTGTAAGTCTCTGAACTTTACTTCTTTTACTTTGTAATATATCCCACTGTAGCCCCCGAGCTCTTAGGCGGAAAACCAATAGTTTTTGCCCTAAGTGCTCCAAAGAACTAAGTGTAAAACTTGTCAGTGTAGCCCCCAAGTCTCTAGTTAGAACGAATAATTACAACTAGATACTCTAAGAGAGAACACGTTTAAATTAAAATCTGATACTATAGCCCCCGAGCGTTTAGTTGAAACTGAATAGTTCCAACTAGATGCTCTAGAGAAACTAAGCACTTTATCTTCTTGCACAATCAGAATACTCGGAGAAAAGCCGCTAATGAGAAATATGCCAAGCTGCAAAATGATCTGGATATTGAAAAGGGTAAAATAGCCTTCCTGAAGGAATAGATCAAAAACAGCAAGCGTCTGTTTTCCTCTGACATCTCCTTTCTTTTCCCATGGATCCATTTCTTCTGAATTATCATAATGATGTCCATGTTCCGTCTTATAGAGGCCATTTCCAAGTCCAAGAGCATCGCTGAGCAATCCAAGCATATCCAGGAGCTCGATGATGAAATTAAAATCTTGAAGAAAGACATGGTTGATGCCATCAAGGGCCATGAAGAGGCAATGAAGGTGATGCAAGAATCTACTGACGCCGAGATGCAGTGCCTGAAGAATGAAATTGATCAACTCAAAGAGCAAAACCAAGCTGCCAAAGAGCAGAATACTCGGAACCTTGAGATGTTCAAGAAACTTCAGAAGGAGCATGATATCTTGGCGGAGACTTGCAAGCAAGCTGAGACGAGCATCTTCGGTAACTTTCCTCTGACCTTGTCAATTCTGTAAGGTGGACACTTGTATTGTTATACTCATGACCCTTGTTTCTAACGAAAACATAGCCCCCATTGGTTTAACCAACATGGGTGAAGGTGCTCCGGATCCAAAGGAATGCATGATTCTTGTCGGCAACTTCATCAACACTGCCATCACTCAAGCCAAGGAGATAGCCCAGCCTCTGGAAATCACCATCAAAGCGGCAGATTCTGCAGCCAAGTATTCAGAGATCCTACGCCGAGCCCCCGAGAAGGTCAAGAGCTGGAAATTCTCTTGCATCCGGGCTGGTGCAAGGATGGCCTTGTCCTTGGTGAAAGCGCATTATGACAATGCCAACTTGGACTTGATAACCTCCGGCATGCCAAAGTTTGACGAGGAAGGGAATGAGATAGATAGCGATGCTATATGGAACTCCCTCACTGGTTACAACACCAAGGTTTCCAAGCTGACCAAGGTGGACGTCTTCGTGCCTACTGAGGAGATGGACGATGAACTAGCATCTTCAAAATCCATCCCAGCACCCTCCAAGTTTGATGAGCTCTCTAGGCCTGGCTCCCCTGCTGTTGTTGATGTAGTAGCGAAGTCCCCTACAGTAGAGCCATAAAAACATTGATGTATTAAATGTATCTCTGCAGTGTGTATGCGGAAAAAACTTATGTGTTTGTAAGTGATGGCTCTAAAATATAGCCATCTACATCCACATTTAAACTGGATATTATTCATATTTTTGCTGAAATATCTCTCTAAACCCTGCCACTAATGCCTATGATCAAAGGGGTATGCAATCCTTCCGTTCTATTTTCCCTACGCAGATAATGACGTTTGATGATGGGAATCACTACATTAAAGTCAAAGATATGAGATTTCCAACAACCCAAAGAAACTAGGAGTCGTGAAGTGGAGAAAGACGCTTTAACGACCAACTATATGACGGGAATAAAATTCCGGTCATATAGCTGCCATCAACACCGCTAGGTCAAATAGAACAACTTTTGTTAAGGGACCCCTATATAAAGAGGCCTCAGGCGACGAGCAAAAGCCCCTCGCTCGCTAGCTCCTCCCAGATCATCAGCCGCCTCCAGATCTCCATCCACCACACCGAAGAGCCGCCGGAGGAATAGACTTAGATCTAATATCCAAACCCTTGTCCACCACCATAGCCATATTCCACCACTTGTAATAGTAGATCTCATCTTCGACTAGCGACATTGTAAGGCTATTTGCTATCGATCTCATGATTTCCATTATAATGTTTATGATCTTTGATCTCATCTCTATGTGTGAGTAATTCTCCTTGGGCTAAGGGCTTCGGCCTAGCCATGTAGCTTTTGTGCATGTTATTTATCATAGATGGGATCATATATTAGTTTGTATGACATGATGATTATTGTATCCTCTCTTGCCTCAATCTAAGGACTTGTCAGGTACCCAAGACCCCGAGGATTGAGCCAGGTATAGGGAGTATGAGTAATGACTAATATGCAGGTTGGGAACCCTAGTGACATAATGGGATCATGTATTAGTACGGCTGTATGTGAGGGATTTACTTGGGATTAACGGTGACGTCACTATGCATATCATTAGTTCTCTTTCTTCTATGGATGAGACTAGTAGGTTACTGCTATAAGCGGTTGCGGAGGCAATAGCAATTATGGATGCACTGCCCACATATAATTTATGTTGCTCTAACAATTACATGCATACTTTATTTTTATCTTTTATTCCCATCAGATGTTTTGCACAGCTACAGGTGAAACCGAACGCCCTAGGCCCTCTCTCTCCATCATCGACAACAACAAAATACACAAACTCTTGGTCCAGTAAAAAGACAAAAGGAATTCTAAAACTCGAAAGGTCCGTTAAAGTAACTTCACTACGCTTCTGCTTCCCGAGGATTCAATAAACCTAGGTCTACTAGGGAAAAAGAGCTATATTACATCCGTAATCCGGATCGAAGGTATCAACCCTTTTTCTAGCAGCGTTGCCGGGGAAGCAATAGCTACCCTGGTGAGGTTAGTAGGAACCTTGCTAGTTTTAGCTCTTGTTTTTAATTTTTAGTTTGCTTTCAGTATTTATTTGAAAAACCAAAAAAAATAGTTAGCCTTTAAATTCTTGCTTTTACTATTATAAGTCTCTGTTTAAGAAAACCCAAAAACATAGGAAATATGGCTGAAAAGAATCTTGGGGAGTTTACTACTCCCAACAATGATTATTTGCATACTCCTATTACCTAGCTAGCAATTGCTGCTGATGACTATGAAATTAAGCCCCGTTATTTAAGTTTGGTTCAACAGAATTAATTTGGAGGCTTTGCTGTTGAGGACGTAGGTATGCACTTGAACACTTTCACTGAAATAGTTGATATGATGCGCATAAAAGATGTTGACCCCGATGCAGTCAAATTGCACTTATTTCCTTTCTCTCTTAGAGGAAGAGCAAAAGAATGGTTGCTATCTTTGCCTAGAAATACTATTACATCATGGGTGGAATGTACTTCTTTATTTATGACAAAAAAATTCCCACCTGCAAAGACTATGCAACTAAGATCTAATATTACTAGTTTTAGACAGGAAGAGCGTGAGCCACTAGCGCTTGCTTGGGAGAGGATGAAAGAATGCATGAGACACTGTCCTAGTCATGGGATGGAAGACTGATTAATTCTCTATTTATTTTATAATGCTCTTAATCCTGTGTCTAAGTCTATGCTTGATACTAAATCTAGAGGAACATTTATGGGTAAACATATTACCGAATCAAAGCAGCTGCTAGACAATATGCAAGAAAACCATGCCCAATGGCATGTGGATAGATCAAACACGAAGAAGGTGAACTCCGTCTCACCACAAGAAAATGAAGAACTCAATGCTAAGTTGGATGAGCTCATATTAGCCGTAAAAGATAAGGAAAACTAGGTAATAACTATCCCTGAAACTAATATTGAAGAACTAGACTTCATAGCTCGTAATGATTATAACCCTGCTTGGAAGAAGAATTATAATCCTAATTTTCAGAAACACTATTCTAGTTCCGCAGGTAACTCTAATAATAATATGGGATCAAGTAATGGTAGTCTCCAAGAAACACTTAAGTCCTTTATAGACTCACAAAATGAGCAAAATAATATCCTTGTTAAAATAATGGAGAACCATGATGCTATGCTTGGTAAATTATCTAACCAAGCTGTAAGTTTGAGGAATGATTTGCATGCCCTTCAAGAAAGAACGAGGATTGTTGAGGCACAACTAGGTAAGATAACCGAGAGTCAAACTCTCATTCTAGCTAAATTTGCAGGTAAGCTGAGCCTAATCCTGTTGAAGACCTCAAGATGATGAGAATCCAAAGGGAGGAGCCTGAAGAACTTGATTAAGTAATGCTTCTTCACCAAGTTACACCGTTGAAGATCTTGTAAAAAGGATCAACATTAAGATTCCGGTAAGTGAAGGAAATGAGGAAGCTATGTACCAACACTTCGTTAATAAGGTAGCAATGAAGGTACGTGATATTGAGGAGGACTATAAGCAAATTGCTGAAAAATTACATGTGAAGCTTGATGATATATTTGAGCCTACTATTAAGATTAAAATTGGGACCAATGAGATAGCTGCACTCTATGATCTAGGTGCAAGCGTTTCAACAATTCCAAAAAGTATTTTTAATAAGTTAAATCTTGTCTCCTTTGAAATCACCAAGTTAAAATTACATCTAGCAGATTCTACCTACAAACAAGTTGTAGGGATTAAATAAAATACTTTAGTATACATTAAAGGTTGTCCTGCTCTTATTGATTTCGTTATTGTTGACATGCCTGAAGATGCTACTGCTCCTATTATATTAGGCCGTCCATTTTAAGAACTATTAAGTATTTGATTAATCTACATGAAGGGAACATGAAGCTTCAGTTGCCTTCGCGGGATCCTTTTGTTATTCATTTCCCCAGGAAGAAGAAAGTTAAGCATGATGAAAAGGAGGCCATCACTTTGAAGGCCAACTATTTTGGAGTGGGTGTTCCACTCATCTGGCCTAAGTGAGCAACATCAAGGTCATGCTATTGACCATAAAAGAGTGCTTCATGGGAGGCAAACCATGTGAAATAAAGGTTTGAGTTAAGTTTATGTTTAATAAAGAATGCTAGAAAGCTCCAGTTGAGGAGAAGAAGTTCGGTAGTACTAAAAATCCTTCTTAATACATGCTGATGTTGGTCGATAATATTTACTGTCATTTTTCTATCAAAACAAGGTGTTTCACTAAGTTTCAGGATAAGAAAGAATTCTCAAAGAAACAATTGTTTTTGATGTATACAGAAGGTTTAACGACCAACTATACGGCGGTAATAAAAATTCCAACCATATAGTTCCAGTCATATAGATATTTTTGCCATCGACAATTTTTCTTTCATATGTACTGACGGTTTAATGACCAACTATACAACAGGAATAAAAATTCCGGCCGTATAGTTCCTGAAGGGGTTTCGCGTATGAAAACAATAAATTTTACCCTATGCCCCTGAACCCCTGATGCTGCTAGGACCTATCTATTAGTAATACAGTAACGGGAGGGGCTTTTCACGAACTTACCCTTGAAGACCGAAAAGCGTTGTCAACACTTAGGAGAGCGTGGTTGATGTAGAGGAGCCGAAGCTGACCTTAAGGTCGTGATGAAGTCCTTGCGCTCCCTTGGCTCCAACGACTTGAGTGCCTCAAGTGCGACACCTCGCGGGGAGTTACACACGTTTGGTGCCTGACGATGACTCCCGCTTACCTGATCCAACATCAGTTGCGGAAGTAGAGCTCCTGGATCCGAATCCCGCAGCACGACAGCGCTCCGCAGTGAAGATGTCTCTCGTTCGCGCAGTCCAGACTTGGGACCACGGTCACGAGAGAGAGAGGGGGAGAGAGAAAATATCAATTAGAGGTCCTCCCAAATGTGAGAAGACCTTTATTGATTATTGGTGTATTTATCTAGCCAAATACCCCCACTATATATAGGGGGAGGGGAGGTACTACCTCCCTCAAAGTCCCGGGGTGGGACTAAAGGAGAGGAGGGGGAGGGGTGGCACCGCCGGCCACCCCCATGGGCCCCGCGCAGGGTGGGGGTGGGGGGCTGGCCCACTAGGGCACCGACCACCCCCTTTGGCCCCTTCGCCATCTCTCCTTTCCCTAATGGGCCTTCTCCCCTCCAGGAATTGGCCCATTAAGCCTTTGACCATTTAAATTGATTTTTCTCTTTATTAAATAATTATGAATAAATGATTAAATCAATATTTAATATTCATTCACATATTATTCAACCTCCGTGGCTATGGAACACTTCCACCTCCACTCCGTACAACCTCTGGACTTACCGAAACCCTTCCGGTTTTCTCTCTACTATTCTTCGGTGATTCTACGGATCCTATAAACACTCTCTAAGCATAATCAAGCCCTTAAGCGTGATACCCCACGGTTCGGGAACACTCCAGACATGGTCGGGACACTCCCGCACCACCAATGATCGACAGAGGGACCTGGATGGCCATGTGACCCCTGTGTGTTCCACGAAGATCTTTCGTCGTTTGAACCGAGACAGTCGTGTCTGATTCCCTTTGTCTCTCGATAGTTGCATTGCCCGATATCTGATCAGTGACATCACCATGTCGTGTTCAATCTCGTTACCGAACAATGCTACTTAACTCGTTCCGAGAAGTGATATCCCTATGATCAAATCACATGTTGTGCAGCTATTGGATATAACTTCTCCGAGTGGGCCCTTTGAGTATCTTCCCGTCACATGGACGGACAAATCCCGCTCTTGACATATATTGCATCTACGGTTTCCTCCGAGTACCTGAACACACCTTTATAACCACTGTATTACCAAGTGGCGTTTGATGCTATATAAGCACTCTCGGGAGACAGTGATTGATATAGCCTCATGGTCTAAGGAATTGTCTATGAGGATCCATTTCTAATCATCGTAACTTGAACTTCGTGACATGATCGGGTCATGATGTTTAGGTTGGGTATTGGTTCATCATCTCATTCTCGGAATGAGATGACTCCATTTCCAACTAGCATAAATGCCACATGATCAGGAAACACGGTCATCTGTTGACCAATGAACCAGTGACTAGAGTTTCACTGGGAACCCCTGGTTCTTTGTATATCACACGTGTATTGATGTTTCCACTCAATACAGTTATAACATGATATAAAACTTAATCATAAACTATATGAAATATGATAATAGTCCTTATAACTATTTGTTTCTAGGGCATATTTCCAACAGTCTCCCACTTGCACTAGAGTACAAATACACTAGCTGCATTTGTTCTTTAATCATTGGCACCATATATCCGGTACCCTGAACATGCTTGCTCATGGAAGAGGTTGAGTCTTGGGTCTGTACTTTATAGTCCCTAATCCTTTGCAACTTTACTAATGTCACCTTGATTGACATTAATACTTTATCATAACATGATAGCATCTGTGTGTATGCATCGTCGCTATGGCAGCAGAACGAGTCCTGATTCAAGGAGCCTACAGTGACTTTAGATCAACCTCGAGGGCTTTCTCATGGGCACTGTGCCCTAGGACACATCATTCTACGTTAAAAGTGAACTAGCCCCGCCATAACATTAGACAACACTTTAGATGGTACCCTTATCTATTATTATGAATGTATTTATTGAAACACTAGTGCACTCTGTGTAACTTTCGATGTTTTGTTCACCTCGCTTCCTACTTGACTTTAATCGGTATTTATGGGAGTTTCCAACATATTCCCTTATAACATAACCCTTTATGTTTTAAGATATGTCATCCTCTATGGATTTGAAAAATATATCCACAGTTCTCTACTAGACACTACGGACAAACTCAACTCAACATTCTGTGATTCGAACTTAATCACTTTTAAACGTTCCTTATTGGATCATATATTATGTTAAGTTATCATCATGGTTTTATAAGATAGAACCTATGTCTCAACATAGTGGATGATGATCATCCTTTTCTTTGTTTCAACCATTGATGTTAAACTTAATGTGTTGGGTTTGTAGCATAGAAAACAAAAAAATTCCTACGATGGGAACTATCGCCAAGATTTGTCTATTAGATACAAGCAACGGGTGGATATACATCCATAGAGAACTTACCCTTGAAGACAACAAAGCTTTGTTAACAAGATGGAACTCGTGGATGATGTAGTCGTACACTTGCCGATCTCAAGATCGTGATGAAGTCCAGCAGGTCCGGCTCCATCACGTCCATCAGATCCAGCTCCAGCAAGTCCAACACCACCAAGTCCAGCACCGCAAAGCAGCGGTGCATCCGTGATCGCACACACATCCGGTACCCCGACAACCTCCATCCCTCGCTCCATCAAAGCAGCGGAAGCAGCAACTCGTTTCCAGATAAATCCACCGGGAACATGTATCTCGCTAATCCGAGACCATGGGGAATAACTAGAGGGGGAGAGAGATCCTTCACGAGGAGGTGTGTGTTGTGAGGAGGAGAGGGGGCCTTTTATAGGGAAGAGGGGGCAACCAAGGGCCATGGCATGGCAACCATGGTGGTGCCCCCACCTCTTCCATCATTCATGTGGTGGATGCTCCACTCACACTTCCACTCACATGCATTAAATTTCCACCAAAGTTAATGCAAGCTCTCATTAAATAAAACTATTTTATTTATTTTATTCAGAATTTTTTTAATTACTTTAATTAACAAACATTCACATAAAACCCCCTGCAACATTTCAATATCACATGCAAAACCAGTTTCTGCAATTTCACCCAAAACAATTCCGGTTTCCATCGAAATGATTCCAGCGCTTTCTTAAATCTTTATCTGAAACATATTTGCTCCAAATGGTGTCGGTATCCCTTAAGTGTGTCACCCTACGGTTCGCATATAATATAGACATGATCGAGACCCCTCTCCGATCAATAATCAGCAGCGAGACCTGGAGATCCGTACTGACTCCCACATATTCAACGATGACTCTTGTGATTGTGTGAACCTTTAACGTCGTAACCAAATACCTCTGTCTCATGATATATTACATGTCCGAGATTTGATCATCGGTATCTCAATACCTAGTTTGATCTCATTACCGACATGCACTCTTTTCTCGTTCCCGTGATATAACATTCTAGTGATCACATCACTTGCTTGCAAGCTATTCTCAATGTGATATCACCGAGAGGGCCTAGAGTATATCTATCCGTCAACAGGATGGACAAATCCCACTCTTGATCCATGAGCCTCAACATAACACCTTCGGAGTATCTGAACCCACCTTTATACTCACCCTTTTATGGTGTGACGTTTGATGTTATCAAGTCACTCTTCCGATGTTAGCAATTAACATGATCTCATGGTCTAAGGACTAAGATTACTTTGTATGATGTTATAGAAATATAAACATAATGACTTTGATCGTAATGCTATACTTTGGATGAATGTTCATCACATCATTTCATAAATGCTGCGACCTTGTTATTAACAACATCCAATGTCCATGATCAGGAAACCTTGATCATCTTGTTAATCAACGAGCTAGTCTATAAGAGAGGCACAACTAGGAACCTTTTATTTGTTTATTAAACACACATGTATTGACGTTTCCAATCAATACAATTATAGCATGCAAAATAAACATTTATCATAAACAAGGAATAAGATATAACCACTTTATTATTACCTCTCGGGCATATTCCCTTCAGTCTCCCACTTGCACTAGAGTCAATAATCTAGTTTGAAAAACTTTGCGTATTGAACACCTATGGCTTTCTGGTGTTGCATATACGTGATTGCTAGTGGTTAACATAATCTCCGGATCTAACAGCTTCAGGTCCATGTGTATTTGCATGTCTTTGCGTCTCTACGCATCACTCATTCTCAAATGAGATGGCATTGTATAAATTTGGTCCTTTGGTGAGACCATTAGTTCGTTCTGGTTAAAATATGTTGATATTATTGTCATACAATATATCTTCATAATATTAGCCCACTTTGAACCACACCTAGTTTGATAACAAACTACTTAACACAAATGCCCTCCTTTGCTGCTACTATAGCAGTCATATACTTAGCCTTTTGTTGTAGTATCCGTCACAATGTCTCAACTTTGGAACTCATCCAAATCCATCATGGAATATCCTTTCCATTACATTGTGCCACCCATAATCTAAATTGAGATAAATTTAATTTGTATCTTGTGACAAAACTAGTATCAATGTAATACTTTACAATGAACTGCCTTTAACTATTTGTCACTTATACATGTTATATCCTTAGTTCTTCGAAAGCTCATAAGAATATCTCTACTATCGTCCAATCATCATCTTATGAATCATTCTGGTATGTGCTCATAACATTTAGAGCATAGGACATATCTGGATATATACATATCACGGTATAATCGATCAAAACCTTCATGTGATTTTACTCACCAAGTGTTGAAACACTTGAATCTTGATACAATAATTTCCATGCAGCAAGAACCTTTCTTGTTGTTTCCATATTGAACCCTTTCAATATCTCATATATGTACGTCTGGCATAACCACATTAGCGCCTCAATCTATCCATATAGACATTGATGCCAAATATTCCGGTTTTGGCCAAGTCTTTTATTGAAATCCTATTTTAATGAAATTCTTAACTTGTGTCAATAAAAGATGCATCATTTCCAATCAACAATATGTACTATGCATACTGTATTGGAAATTTGTCTCAGCACTCCCACTTAATTTCTTGCAAATGCAAGCATCTTCATCATCTCCGATGAAATTAAACTCCTTTAACATTTTCATCATGGTGAAGATTCCAACTCCGCTATGCTCACTTCAACTATTGAAGTTTGCATGCCCTTTTAGCACCCTTTGAATTAACAAAACCCTTTGGACCGTGTCATGTACACATCCTAGGTAACCATTCTATTAGAAGAACCTTGTTTTGTTTATTCAACTACCATATACCAAATTATATGTAGTGGTTGCTACATTAATCCGTCAAGACTAAATATCGCTATGAAAGATCAAATCTTGTCATAGTAAACTCCTTGAACATTGTCGTAAACTTCTTTCTGGCATGTCGACTATTTCATAGATATTAAACATCCATGTCTATTTCTTTATAAATCCAAACACGACCGATAGGCTTCACGCCTTTCCGGAGGGTCTTCCAAGTTCAGAAACTTGATTTCTCGTGTATGGATACTATCACGAATTCTATGACTTCTAGTCATTTTATGGAGTCAGGGCCCATCATCACTTCTTTGCATGCAGACGGTTCATCATTGTCAAAACAATAACGACTTTTGTTTCAAATCTTACTATTTGATTCTTACCGACCCACATGGTTCAATAGGAACTCTAATCTCCAAGATCACACCCTTTGTAATCACGGGAGCCATGAGCATTATGGCCGCCACCAGGACACTTTCCGGTGCTGCGCTACTTAGAACATATAACTAAGGTTCAACAACCTTATCAAAGTTCTATTGTCCTTCCACTTAACTTTTCACGAAAAATTCTTTCTCAAGAAACTTGACGTTCCAAGCAACACACTCTTTTGTCCTCGGTGTTATGGAGGAATGCCCAACAAATTCTTTGGGATAACCTACAAAGACGTGCTTATCTGACTTTGGTTGTAAACATTTTACTTATGCATAGCACAACAAAATTTAAGTAAAGACAATTCAGGTTTTATCCCAAACCATAACTCATATGGTGTCATTTCAACGGATCATGATGGTGCTCTTTTCAGTGTAAAAGCGGTAGTCTCTGATGGCTCTGTGTATGGCGCCCAGAAAATTGCTGGTGCGGTGTTGATGTAGAGCTCGTTGGGAACCCCAAGAGGAAGGTATGATGAGCACATCAGCAAGTTTCCCTCAGTATGAAACCAAGGTTTAGTCGAACCAGTAGGAGCAAGGAAACACCCCAAAGGTGTTACTAGCTGAGCTTTGGCAGGGCGCACTACCGGTGCTAGTAGCAACGTGGAGACCTGCACAACACAACCACAAAACTTTGTCCCCAACTTGCGATGAGGTTGTCAATCTCACCGTGTTTTGCAGAAAACAAAGGATTAAATGTATCTAATGGAAAGAAGGAAAAGTTTGCAGAAAGTAAACACAAAGCAGTAAAATATTGTAGATTGAATGTAAATAAAAGGACCGGGATCCATAGTTACTAGAGGTGGCTCTCCTTAGATAGATAACATGCTGGGTGAACAAATTACAGCGGGGCAATTGACAAACATCGAGAAAGCAATTCATGCATATACTAATCATCTTGACTCCTTTGGAACTTGATTAGGCATTACAACATTATACATAGACCGCCATCCAACTTCATCTATGATTAATAATCCACCTTCAGGTTATCATCCGAACCCCCTCTAGTATTAAGTTGCAAGCAACAGATTATTGCTTTACGAACTGCGTGTAAAGTAAACAATACGATTGTTCTATGAACAAAGGATTGTTGTTTTCTCCCTAGTAGCAACAACACATATAGTACCTTAGAGATTTCTGTCACTTCCCCGGATTACCAGAGGCATGAACCCACTATCGAGCATAAATACTAACTCTTGGAGTTGCTAGCATCTACTTGGCCAAGATAGCTACTAACAACGGAAAGCATGCAAGATCACAAATAACAAAGACATGATAGAATCAATAATCAATCTAAAATAGCATCTCAATATCCATCGGATCCCCGCAAACACAACATGCAGAATTACAAATAGATGATCTTGATCATGAACGGAGCTCACAAGATCTAAACATGAAAGCACAAGGGAGGAGAACCAGCCATCTAGCTACTACATGGATCCGTAGTCCAAGGATGAACTACTCACGCATCACCGAAGGCTTGCATGGTGCTGAAGAAGGCCTCCAGGGTGAATTCCCTCTCTCCGTGAGGTGCCAGAAGAGCTTCAGATCCCTCCCGATCTAGGGATGGAGATAACGACTATAGACTCTTTCGTGGATTTTTGATCGGGTACTTAGGTTTTTCGTCGAGGGCATCTTATAGGCGGAAGGGAGGCCGAGGGTGCTAGGGCCACACCACCTCAAGCGCGGGCCAAGCCTGGCCGCGCGGCCAGGTGGTGTGGCCGGCCTCTGGCCCCTCTCCGTCTCGTATTCTGGCATCTGATGACTTTCGAAAAATAGGCACTTTGGCTTTTATCTCGTCCAATTCTGAGAATATTCAATTTCTGACTTTCCTGGAACCAAAAACAGCAGAAAACAGGCAGCTGGCACTGTGGCTCTTGTTAATAGGTTAGTCCAAGAAATCATATGAAAAGTACTCCAAAGTTGGAACAAAACACAAGAAAGTGGATAAAACTAAGCATGGAACATAAAAAATTATAGATACATTTGCAATGTATCAACATCCCCAAGCTTAACTCCTGCTCGTCCTCGAGTAGGTAAGTGATAAAAAGAAAGAATAATTTTTGAGGTGACATGCACCATCAACGAGTTGATCAAAGTATTTGTAAAACATTCAAAGCTGGGATCATAATACTTCAATCATAACATGAAAGACAAAGTTCTAGCAATAAGCAAATAAACAATGATGCAACATGAAAAGGCACAAACAAAAGATTCATGAATAACAATGCTTTGCAAGACGTTTGTTTGTTTCACATAAAGACAACATAGCATAATAGTATTCATCTTGTACCTCATAGAGTAGCAAATATAAATGCATAGGACACCTTCAAAGTTCATAAGAGTGACTAGATACAATAGTTTAAAACAAGCAATATCAAAGTATGCATCAATCAACTAGTCTTGGGACAATGCACATAGAACTAAGAATGGCCACTATGCTCTCACAGTAGGTGCATAAAGGTAGAAGGTGGAGACTCAATATATAATGGTGGAAGAAAGGCCTTCATAAAAGGAAGTAGGGATTCAAGTCTCATAAAGAGCTTCCAAAAATTATGGTACTTATAGCTTTCAGCTCTCATTGCCCCTATCATAAGCATCTTGAAGTGATTAAGGTTAAAGTGAACAAACTATGGTGTACATGCTTGACAAAGTATAAGTTAGAAATCTCATGTCCCTTGTATACGAGGGCCGCTCCTCATGCTACTCAAGTTTAGTCACCGGTAAGTTCTTGTCATCGTAAGTACATGTGTATCATAGAGAACCGCCAACGGGGTACCCCTTGCCCGATGATACGGAAGAATCCCCATATCAAAATGACAAGGCAAGCAGACAACGAGCATCTCAGCATTCTTCTTATTTACCATGGGAATATGGTGCTTTTTTCTCTCTTTCCTCTTTTCATAATCTCTTTATTTTTCTCTTTTTTCTCAATATAGGACTCTTTTTTTATAAGAAGAATGCTTCATAGACAGCTCATTATGGTTACATTGCAGGTTTCCACCATGTCAGCATGGATTAGACCAGTGGCCCAGGCGTTTCTCTAACACATATACATAACTACATGGACTTACAAGCTCCCCTTTCATTTCACACCGATGACATCCATATACAAAAGAGCATGATATCAACTAGGTACAAATACCAAGTGCAATGTTGAAAGCGTTCCCCATGAAAGCATGGTTCTGCTAATTCCCAACAAATAAGTGCAAGCATATACAACATAGACGACACAATGGTTCAAGTTTATTAAGGGCAAGAAAAGTAAAGTGTGCCATCAAGTCTGTGAGAGCTTTAATCACTAGTTTTCTCATAACAAGTTTAATTTGGAAGGTAAACAAAAGCATGAATATACTTGGAATAGCATAAGCTAGTAGGTAGGTATGGTGGACTCTTTGGAATAACTTGGTTTAGGGAGTTGGATGCATGAGTAGAACTCATACTTGGTTGTGGAGGCTAGCAAAAGATTGGGAGCGACAAATTAAGAGAGCAATAATGGCCATAATCATGTAGAGTGACAAAACATATTTGATCAAAGCATAAAGTGATACTACAAGTTGAAAACTAAAGGATCATAAAGGCTATGGTGACTTGAGATAGTCATAACATGGTGTGAGCATGCGCCAAGTCAACCCAAATAAAGCATCAAAGGAGAATACCATAATACTGTGCTTTAATATGCTAAAACAACGCATGATTCATCCAAGGCACATTAAGCAATCTCAATTGTTTATAACAAGTCATGCTACAACAAATAATACTAAGCATAAAGCCAAAACAATATCAAGCATGGCATGACACATCATAGGCCAGAGTAAAAAACGAGCTCTTTTTACCACATAAGCATGAACTTTCCTACTCTTTTCCAAACCAAACCAAACTATTTACAAACCAATGTATGAAAGAGGGGGTCCAACCAATTTATTCAGCAAACTAAGCAAAAAAAGCAAACGAAAACCAAAAAGAAAAAGAAGACGCTCCAAGAAAAACACAATTGTGCATGAAACAATAAAAATGAAGTGTTTGGAAGGAACCTGTGATTTTTATTGATGAAGAAGGGGATGCCTTGGGCATCCCCAAGCTTTGACGCTTGTACTTCTTGGACATTTCTTGGTGTGACATGCATGGAATCCCCAAGCTTGAGCTTTAGTCCATCTCTCATTACTCATTCCTTCCACACACCTGAAAATTTTCCTTCATACAAAATTTCACACAATCTTTATTAGCAATATTAGTGCACTCAAGATAAATAAGTCTTAAGGTTCAGTTCTAACACAAAATAAACTTCTATTAGAACACTAGCTACTGTAGCACTTCCCTCAAAAAGCTCAATTCCCCAAAAGAACTCAAAAAGGAACCAACAAGAAGCAAATGCAGAAAATGGCAGAAATCTGTCAAAACAGACCAGCAGGTAAAGACGATTTTTTTCTAAGACCTTCTGTTGCTCAAATAAAAAAGTGTTGAACTAACTAAAGTTATATAACAACCTGGGGCAGAAGCACAAAAATTTACGCCTCAAAAAAACGTTCAGATATTTTAC
This sequence comes from Avena insularis, assembly GCA_023614405.1. Taxonomy (NCBI): domain Eukaryota; kingdom Viridiplantae; phylum Streptophyta; class Magnoliopsida; order Poales; family Poaceae; genus Avena; species Avena insularis. Next base: position 432,668,767 of record CM042684.1, on the reverse strand, counting down.
ACGAATTTTTACGGTGAAGCACAGAAATCTGTTTCGGGACAGCAACTTTCCCAATCATTACTTCTCTCTCATTAGAGGTTACTCTTGGCACAAAAAGCAAATAAAAAGGATAAGGAGAGGTTATTACAGAGGTAATAACTTCCAAGACTCATCTAAAACTTTTGGGTTATCTTCCAATAAGTACTTTTCTTTAACACCTTTAAGTTAGGCATAAGAAGCAAAGAAAGAATCAAGTGTTCTCAAATGAAGAAGCAATAAGATCAATACCAGAAATATTTTCAACAAGGCAAGGTATATCATCCAAATAAGTTCTAGAGGATCCTCTCTCAATGCTCTTAGGTTCACTATTCTCATCAAAAGGGTTTGTAGGAACAATCCAATCAAGATTCTTTTCTATGGCATCATGTATTGCTACTAGTTTGAAGGGTATTGGTATCTTAGGTTCATCCCCATTAGGTTCAGTTTTGTTCATCTTTTCTCGTGTACCAACAACATCTACACATGAGCCTAGCATATTCAAATGTTCAAAGACTTTCCTAGCTTCCTTGGCAACATCATAGAACTCCTTAAACAAAGTTTCTAGAATAAAATCCCTCTTTTCAGGGTCCTCAATTTCTTTAAGCTTAAGAAACATTACTTGCATTAAGGGGTTGAGGTTAACAAACCTAGCTTCTAACATGTGAATTAAAGAAGCTGCAGCAATCTCATAGTTTGGAGCAAGTTCTGCATGGGATCTATCCTCAGTATCTTCATGCTTACTAACATGATTAAAGAATTCTTTAATATTATCTTTTCCAATTATAGAACCACCACCAATTGAAAGGTCTTTCAGGGTGAATTTGGGGACCAACATGGTGAGCTAAGGAAGATGTTACAACTAAAGGAGACTTAATTTTTTTATGCTTTTGAATAAGAAAGCAAACAAGTAAAACTATTTTTTTGTGTTTTTGATAAAGAAACAAGCAAACAAAGAAAAAATAAACTAAGAAAAACAAAACAACAAAGTAAAGATATTGGTTATGAAGGACTCCCCTTGTGAAGATGTCCTTGACTCCCCAGCAACGGTGCCAGAAAAATGTACTTTTGATGGCGCCTGGTTGACGCGGGAGTTTCTTCTTCTTTGTTCCCCGGCAACGGTGCCAGAAAAATGCTTGATGGCTTTGTGTATGGCACCCAGAAAAGTGCTGGTGCGGTGTTGATGTAGAGCTCGTTGGGAACCCCAAGAGGAAGGTATGATGAGCACAGTAGCAAGTTTCCCTCAGTATGAAACCAAGGTTTAATCGAACCAGTAGGAGCAAGGAAACACCCCAAAGGTGTTACTAGCTGAGCTTTGGCAGGGCGCACTACCGGTGCTAGTAGCAACGTGGAGACCTACACAACACAACCACAGAACTTTGTCCCCAACTTGCGATGAGGTTGTCAATCTCACCGTGTTTTGCGGAAAACAAAGGATTAAACGTATCTAATGGAAAGAAGTAAAAGTTTGTAGAAAGTAAACACAAAGCAGTAAAAGATTGTAGATTGAATGTAAAGAAAAGGACCGGGATCCATAGTTCACTAGAGGTGGCTCTCCTTAGATAGATAACATGCTGGGTGAACAAATTACAGCGGGGCAATTGACAAACATCGAGAAAGCAATACATGCATATACTAATCATCTTGACTCCTTTGGAACTTGATTGGGCATTACAACATTATACATAGACCGCCATCCAACTGCATCTATGACTAATAATCCACCTTCAGGTTATCATCCAACCCCTCCAGATTAAGTTGCAAGCAACAGATTATTGCTTTAATTGCGTGTAAAATAAACAATACGATTGTTCTATGAACAAAGGATTGTTGTTTTCTCTAGTAGCAACAGACATCTAGTACCTTAGAGATTTACATCACTTCCCAGTTACGGAGGCATGAACCCACTATCGAGCATAAATACTAACTCTTGGAGTTGCTAACATCTACTTGGCCAAGATAGCTACTAACAACGGAAAGCATGCAAGATCACAAATAATAAAGACATGATAGAATCAATAATCAATCTGAAATAGCATCTCAATATCCATCGGATCCTCGCAAACACAACATGAAAAATTACAAATAGATGATCTTGATCATGAACGGAGCTCACAAGATCTAAACATGAAAGCACAAGGAAGGAGAACCAGCCATCTAGCTACTACATGGATCCGTAGTCCAAGGATGAACTACTCACGCATCACACCGGAGGCTTGCATGGTGATGAAGAAGGCCTCCAGGATGAATTCCCCTCTCCGACAGGGTGTCGGGAAGAGCTTCAGATCCCTCCCGATCTAGGGATGGAGATGACGGCGGCTATAGACTCTTTCGTGGATTTTTGATCGGGTACTTAGGGTTTTCGTCCCGAGGGCATCTTATAGGCGGAAGGGGAGGCCGAGGGGGTGCCAGGGGCCACCACACCACCCCTGGCGCGGGCCATGCCTGGACGCGCGACCAGGTGGTGTGGCCGCCTCCGCCCTCTCCGCCTCAGTTCGCATATGATGACTTCGGAAAAATAGGCACTTTGGCTTTTGTCCCGTCAATTCGAGAATATTCATTTTCTCGACTTTCCTGGAACCAAAAAGCAGAAAAGCAGGCATAGCTGTGGCTCTTGTTAATATGTTAGTCCAAGAAATCAAATGAAAAGTACTCCAAAGTTGGAACAAAACACAAGAAAGTGGATAAAACTAAGCATGGAACATCAAAAATTATAGATACATTTGCAATGTATCAGTCTCTAAAGCTTTAATCCTTAAAACATAATGGCAGTTTTATAAATGATACCTTTGATCTTACCATGTTAAACAAGGTTTGATTTGATCTCTCGAACATACCATACTCCTATGGTTTATCGGGGAATGGAAATTCATGGAACAATTCCTAAAATCTTAGGTGTTTTGCTAAACCTGTAACTCAAATATCTTCCTTTATGATCAAATCATAAACTCTTTTATTTTCTTGTTACAATGATTTTTCACTTCATCTTGAAAGTCTTTGAACAATTTTCAAATGTTTCATACTTCTTCCTTATTAAGTAAATATTTAGATATATTCACTCAAATTTCTGGAGAAAGCATATGAAGCAAAAAGATCCATCGCATATGGATACACAGAATGGACTATGTACATCAGCATGCACAATTTCCAGTAAGCTAGTCATCCGTTCCTCTTTCGCCTATGAACAGAGTTTCAGTTATCTCGAGGAAAGTTTCACAAGCGTCAATTGATCAAAATCAAAAGACTCCAAAAACCCATCAACATGGAGTTTCTTCATGTTTACTTTCCAATATAATTCAAATAGCGATGTCACTTCATAAGTGATCTTCCAATCATTTGTCTTGCGACATTTTAGCAATAATGTTTATGGATGTGATTTCTCCAACTAGACTTGTAAAAGTTCATCCATCCTTTATGGAATATGGTAATTATTTGAACAACCATTGTTCTCGTAATACCGGAACAAAATAACAATTATTAAAACAAATTTTGAAGGCTAGGTTTGACGACAACGAAAAACACAATAACACTTTATTTGTTTTCAATGAACATCATCACATATTCTTTTGCTAGTTACTTTGGCCGTTGTAGTTCATGAATTGTATTGTTCTGTATGACACTTCACACCAACTAATTCGGTATCCAATACCTTAGAACCAAATTGTTTAACAAGCAAGGAATATAGCTATAACATGTATATCTTCTATATACCTAAGTTGGACATCTCCAACCTTTTCTGCCAAATATTTTATAGATTCTCTTTCAACAATTCCTTTTCTTTTAAAAGAATCTATCAACATCAATAGTGGTGTCATTCACATGACACATAGTACAAAACATATATAGTCAAATAATAATACATTTGAACTTGCACTTTGAAGTGGATCACCATCATCAAATGTTTGGTGTTCTTTCAAAAATCCATTCTTTAGTAATCTATTAGTGCAGTAAACATTTTACTTACATCTTCTATTCATCCTTATCATGAAAACTTTCATGATCAAGCTACTATAGCCTATAAGGAAGAATCACGAGTATAATGTTAGTTCCCAAAACCTTTTTGGGAGATCCGGATGCCTATCATCTCCATCCTTCACAAATTCTCATACAATATGAGAACATGTATTTTGCTAAATTATACTCTATCATAATGCAACCAAAAACATTGTTTCAAATATCACAATATCTTCCACACATGATGGTTTCTGAAACAATTTTTCAGCTCCTAGATAATCTTGATATTAAAACAACTTTTGAATATCAATAATCATGGAGGCAAACATGATACTTTAAATACTAACATTGGAATTCTTACTCTTGATTTAATACTACTTATTAAACTTCATGGAGTAGATAGAGTTTGCTGAAAGTTTGCAATAGGACTTCTAAACTTTAAATTGACATTCAAAACAATACGATACCAATTCGTAAAGTAAATATCCAGAATTCTATAGTTCTATTATCTCAATTAAAACTAAGCATAAAGCAGTGAACATATGCCAATGACTACAACAAATTATGCAAATTCACTTCGATTTAGTTTATGACAAATTGAGTTCGACTAATCCAAATTAGAAATGAACTCCCACTCAAAAACAACATCCCTTGTGCCTTTTTGGTGATTACATGAACCAAGTCCACTACACCAAGTCCGATCATCACGTGAGTCGGGGTAGCTTCAAAGGTGAGCATCAATATGGGCATCACATCAACTATATGACTCATGCTTAACCTTTCGGTCCGTGTTCTGAGGCCATGTATGTACATGATAGGCTCGCCAAGTAAGAACCTTAGTACTCGCGTGTGTAAAACTGTCTTACACCCGTTGTATGAAAGCGTAGAGTCGAGTACACCCGATCATCACGTCATGTCTTGAAACACGATCCATAGAATGGTGCATACTTAAGGAAGAACACATTTTATCTTGATATTTAAATGAGGGATCATCTTATAATGCTACTAAAACGCCAAACTAGCAATATAATATGAAAACATCATATGTGTAAAGTGGGATGATATGGTCCATGCATTTGATCACCATCATATGCATCGTGGTATGATCTCTATCATTCCTTTGTGTGTAAGGCCAAGGTCTATGGAACTTACACGTTAAGTGTGTTGTAAGGGTATCTATCATACATCAACTTACATCATTACCATATCATGATAGTAGCCCAACAACAATCTAAACTAGACGCCTCTTATTTATCCATTGCAAGTTTTATGTGGCTTAGGGCTTTCGGAGACAGAACCGTCTTACCTACGAACATGGAACCACAACGATGATAACTAAGTTATTAGCAACTCATTGTAAATCAGATATTGACTATAGTAGGAGAGACAGACACCCGCCAAGCACTTATGCAAAACTAGTTGCATGTCAGTCGTGGAACCGGTCTCATGTGCGATGACATGTAAGGTTGGTCCGGGCCGCTTCATCCCACTATGCCACCAATATCCAAAATACATGAAAGAAGCAATAACATGATCATCATCGCCCACATATAAACATATGTGTACTACCCGTGAAAAGCACCTACGCATAGATCAGGCTCTGATACCACTGTTGGGTTCGTAGCATAGAAAAAAAATCCTACGATGGGAACTATCGCCAAGATCTATCTATTAGATACAAGCAACAGGTGGATATACATCCATAGAGAACTTACCCTCGAAGACAACAAAGCTTTGTTAACAAGATGGAACTCGTGGATGATGTAGTCGTACACTTGCCGATCTCAAGATCGTGATGAAGTCCAGCAGGTCCGGCTCCAACACGTCCATCAGATCCAGCTCCAGCAAGTCCAGCACCATCAAGTCCAGCACCGCAAAGCAGTGGTGCATCCGTGATCGCACACACGTCCGGTACCCCAACAACCTCCATCCCTCGCTCCAGCAAAGCAGCGGAAGCAGCAACTCCTTTCCAGATAAAGCCACCGGGAACATGTTTCTCGATAATCCGAGACCATGGGGAATAACTAGAGGGGGAGAGTGATCCTTCACGAGGAGGTGTGTGTTGTGAGGAGGAGAGGGGGGCCTTTTATAGGGAAGAGGGGGGCAGCCAAGGGACATGGCGTGGCAGCCATGGTGGTGCCCCCACCTCTTTCATCATTCATGTGGTGGATGCTCCACTCACATAAATATGCCTCCACTCACACTTCCACTCACATGCATTAAATTTCCACCAAATTTAATGCAAGCTCTCATTAAATAAAACTATTTTATTTATTTTATTCAGAATTTTGTTAATTACTTTAATTAGCAAACATTCACATAAAACCCCCTGCAACATTTCAATATCACATGCAGAACCAGTTTCTGCAATTTCACCCGAAAGAATTCCGGTTTCCATCAAAATGATTCCAACGCTTTCTTAAATCTTTATCTGAAACATATTTACTCCAAATGGTGTCGGTATCCCTTAAGTGTGTCACCCTACGGTTCTCAAATAATGTAGACATGATCGAGACACCTCTCCGATCAATAATCAGCAGTGGGACCTGGAGATCCGTACTGACTCCCACATATTCAACGATGACTCTTGTGATCATGTGAACCTTTAACGTCGTAACCAAATACCTTTGTCTCATGATATATTACATGTCCGAGTTTCAATCATCGGTATCCCAATACCTAGTTTGATCTCGTTACCGACATGCACTCTTTTCTCGTTCTCGTGATATAACATTCTAGTGATCACATCACTTTCTTAGAAGCTATTCTCAATGTGATATAACCGAGAGGGACCAGAGTATATCTATCTGTCATCGGGATGGACAAATCCCACTCTTGATCCATCAGCCTCAACATAACACCTTCGGAGTATCTGAACCCACCTTTATAGTCACCCTTTTATGGTGTGACATTTGATGTTATCAAGTCACTCTTCCGATGTTAGAAATTAACATGATCTCATGGTCTAAGGACTAAGATTACTTCGTATGATGTTATAGCAATATAAACATAATGACTTTGATCGTAATGCTATATGATACATTGCAAATGTATCTATAATTTTTGATGTTCCATGCTTTGGTTTTATCTATTTTCTTATGTTTTGTCCACACTTTGGAGTACTTTTCATATGATTTCTTGGACTAACCTATTAACAAGGGCCACAGTGCCAATTGCCTGCTTTCTGCTGCTTTTGGTTCCAGAAAGTCAGAAAATGAATATTCTTGGAATTGGACGGGACAAAAGCCAATATGCCTATTTTTCCCAAAGACTCACGGAGCCAGAATACGAGACGGAGAGGGGCCACAGGGTGGCCACACCACCCCTAGGCACGGGTGCCCCTTGGCCGCGCCAGGGCATGGTGTGGGTCCCCTGGCCGGCCATCGACCTTGCCTCTTTCGCCTATATATCTCCCCCGAGGAAAAAACCCTAAAGAGTCGATCATAAATCCACGAAAAGTTCCGCAGCAAAGACCGCCACGAAGGGAGATTCGGGGACAGAAGTCTCTGTTCTAAGACTACGCCGGGAAAAGTGCCCCCGGAGCCATATCCATCGATCTTCACCGCCATCTCCATCACCGTTGCTGATTCCCATGATGATGAGGGAGTAGTTCTCTCTCGGGGCTAAGGGTTCTACTGGTAGCTATGTGTTTATCTCTCTCTATGCATGATCATATTGTGATCATGAGCTTGTAATCTATAGATCTACCCTGCTACTCAAGTTCTTTAATAGATCTCTGCTCTCCCCATGTGTGTGAAAGTGACAGCGTGCATACCATGGTGGCACTTAGGCTAGAGATTACAAATACTTGTTATGAGTTATATTTGGAGTTGGATGTCTTTATGAAATTGTGGTGTTTGTTGGACTCATCTAGTACTTAAGGTGACAGTGTGGGGTTTTCTAGATGGGAAAGATGAACTTTGAGGTGTGCTGTTATAGCCCTACCATCGATTAGAGTGTCCAACCGGAGAGTAGTTAAGAGTAGTATCATAAAGAGAAGATATTTATATGAGAGTGTTCACTAGTGAAAGTATGATCCCTAGGCCTTGTTTCTAAGCATTGAAACACCGTTTGCTATTAAATCTGTTACATGTTTGCTTGCTTCCATCTTTATTTCAGTTTGCCTTTAGTCTCTTCCACGCCATCAAGTTATTTTCTAGCACCGTTGTCTTATATCCATACCACTTGTATTTCACTATCTCTTCGCTGAACTAGTGCACCTATACACCTGACAAGTGTATTGGGGTGTGTTGGGGACACAAGAGACTTCTTGTATCTTGATTGCAGGGTTGCTTGAGACGGGATACCTTTGACCACTTCCTTCCTGAGTTCGATAAACCTTGGGTAATCCACTTAAGGGAAAACTTGCTGCTGTTCTACAAACCTCTACACTTGGAGGCCCAACAACTGTCTACAAGAATAGAAGTGCGTAGACATCACTATACTTCGGATGAATGTTCATCACATCATTTCATAAATGCCGCGACCTCGTTATTAACAACATCCAATGTCCATGATCAGGAAACCTTGATCATCTTGTTAATCAACGAGCTAGTCTATAAGAGAGGCATAACTAGGAACCTTTTATTTGTTTATTAAACACACATGTATTGACGTTTCCAATCAATACAATTATAGCATGCAAAATAAACATTTATCATAAACAAGGAATAAGATAATAACCACTTTATTATTGCCTCTCGGGCATATTCCCTTCATAATGCTATTCCTAACTTGAGTTATTAAGGACCAGTTCCTTAATTAACTTCTATTCTGAAACCCTTTTTTAGAATCCCTTAAGGAATACTACATAATATCATAATATACTTATTATCAACTTCTACATCTTATAAATCATTATTTATAAGTATTTGCGCTTTCATTCTTAACACAATTAAGAATTACTCCTATAAGCTCCCACTCAAAAATATGTCAATCACATATTGTTTTAGGAAGACTTCCATAGCTCTCACTCAGTTTTATACAAATTGCATATCCACTCACTATTTTGAATAACTTCAAAATCCTTTGATCAAATATCAAACTTGGATTTTTACTATGAGATACTAGTACTATTACTAGTTTTAAATCCTCTAGACATTCAGCACACTTGAATCAAATTCATTTGAATTTGTCCAATACTTGGAAAATTGTGCTTTTGTCATTCACCCCTTTTTCCACTATGGCTTTGCAGTCATTTGGGAAAATTCAATTAACCCCTTTTACTTAGGAATGAATTGCTTTCTAATCTCAAGTGAATTTTGCTTTTAGGATTTCTCATAATTCTAGTTTACCATTATTTCCTTAGTAGTTCGTAGGTATGTCATATTCCAATAATCATGACAAATGATTCACAAATGTCTCCATACAAGATATGGGTTACATTTTGAATCCTACTTCATGTAGTGAAAACACCAGTGGGGAAAACACAATGATCATTATCATTGATTCTTTCCTTTGTGAAGAGAATCGTTCAGGAACATTGTCCGTTGCGCTTCTCAACACTCTGATGCAGGGTTTTGAATCCTCATCGTGTTTTTCACTATCTTCCATTTGCTCCATAATCGAGAAATATCACTAAAAGTGAGATTTCTCAAGAATGCACCAAAATCCAAGCAATACCAGTTTTGCTTCTCTTTTGGTTTTAGCTATGGATTTTGTATTCAAAGTTTCCAATGAATACTCTACAAGGACTTATTCGCTATTGTTTTGGTTATATCGAATAACCCCAAAACTTTCACAACGATCCATACTAGATATGGAGCCGCTTTCACGAATTCAAAATGGTTCACTATTGAGTGCTAACTATTTCTAACTTATGGTCTCTACACTACAACGATTTATCTGGTGCCATCTATTCACCCACTTTGATATCTAATATCACATTGTGATGCTTTGGATTTTGACGTTTCAAAACGCTTTGCATTGCACAATTTCTTTTATGCCATTCTTATAAAGTCGAATTTCATTACTATTGATCAAATCATAGTAATTAGATTCTCTTTTATCTTTATACCCTTTGTTGATGAAACACTTTGATCAAATCAAATAGTTTCATATTCATGTTTCCTTTGGTAAACTTCTTTACGCATTTAAACAATCATTTAATGATAATTACCATTTTCGTTAAAACACAATACATCGAATATGTATTTATTTTTAACAATTCATTAAACACTTTGTATTCAAGTAATACACAGTGTTCAAGTTATTTTGCCGAACTTAGGCATGATTTATATGTGATAAGAAATCGAATGACTTTCACATATTATCAACATAACTTTGAATTTAAACAATGGTTTTTCATTCCATAATGAAATATCATTTAAGTTGGGTATTTCAAAGCATTTTGATATTCTACAAATGTTCATGCATTATAAATTAGTTTCAAACAACAAGGATATATCATGTATAATCAAACAAGATATGAACACGAATAGAAATCATTCATACAAGTAGAACAACCGTTTGTTACAAACTCATATGAATAACCGTCTCACAAAGTGTGAGACACACTAAAGAAGTTCACAATCTTTTGATTACAATAATCATCCTAAAACATAAACTAAATGATAAATGTCGAGGGTGAGTGTCGTCGGCCATCATCATCATGCTCGCCATCAACACGCAACGTCACCTCCTCTCTAGCAAGCACCTCTCATGCAGAAGGACCTGTTTTCAGCAAAACAAAACAAGTATCAAATATACTTAACACTGCAAATGTGTTTGAAAGATTATAACATTTATAAAATTGTATATCAAATATATACATTTGTCATTAATGACCCCAGCGACATCAGGTTCAACCACCACACCTCTAAAATGTGATATGAACTCGTGGAAATCCAGTGTTTCCGTGTCGTCTCTCATAATGCAAATCCTAACTTGTGCTTGGAAGCTTGGTGGTAGCAACCACATCACAACTCCCATTGCAAAAGAGCTTGCGAACCAGTTGTCCAGGTAGTATGCCCGACTCATGTATGCATTGTACATGCTCAATAAGTGCTCGTCTAGTGAGGAGCCCTCCTCCATCTTTATGGAGAGGAAGTCCCCCATCGGCTCATACTCCCACATGCGCACTTGTTCCATGAAGTGCGGTCTCAGATGTGCCATGACCATTCGGGGATTAAGACTTCCCACCATTGGCCACAGCCCATCCTCCATCCCGAGGCGCATCATCACTGATATGAATGTGGCCATCACACGACGACGGCAACGGAGATCCCGCTGCTCCTGGGTCTCATGAGAATAGGGTGGCTCCAAGTACATCTCGTAGATCATGTAGTCAGCCACTTTGTTCTCACCAAGGAGATCGAAAAGGCGCATGACCCATGCAGAGAAGTTGGATCCATCTAACTTGAGCTTTTCTCCTTTTAACCAATCGTCAATAGGGAAGGTAATCTCGGGGAGAACCATTTTCTACATTTATAATTGCAAAAGGAATTTAGACTAAGTTTATAATTAAATGAGTATAATAACTCCACTCAGAAACACCTATCCCCGTAAGGGTTCCTAGTGATAACACGACCCCTATCAGCCACATCTCCCCCCGATCGTCACGGCCATCAATGTGGGTTCAAGGGTGGACGCTAAACGTCGGTCACATAATTCATGTGACTCGTGCTCAATCTTTCGACCATCCGCGTTCCGAGGCCATGTCTGCACATGCTAGGCTCGCCAACTCAACCTTAGTGTATTCGCTGTGCAATATGGCTTACACCAACTGTATGCGAACGTAGATATGTCTGACACCCATGCATGTACCATGGATCGCCTCATACCGAAGAACTTTCTTGGTGGTGCACACTAAGGGGGAACACAATCGTTGGTAATTTTTAACAGAGATCATCTTATTAGGCTACCGTCGAGTATCTAATACTAGCACACAATAAGATATACAAACAATAACATTGAATGTAAATGCAATGTGATGTGGTCCTTCACGTCGTGATCTCCATCCTTCGTCACCGGATTCCGGCGACAGGGTTCCGGCGCCGTAGGCACCAGGGTACCGGTGTCATTCCGGCGTGGTAGTCCGTCACCTCTGTGACTATACACTACTACGTAACATAAGGTAATCACTTTACCTTTGCCACAACCACATCACAAAGCAACGCCCCCCTTCAAAACAAAGTTAGACGCCTCTACTTTATCTTTGCATGTTTTACGTGGCTGAATGGGCTTTCGCACAAGAACCGTTCTTACCTATGAACTTTTAGCACAAAGCTGATCAAGTAGTTGTCTCTACTACACACCTTTCGGGGCCCTCCGTTGTAAATGGTATACCAACTAATGCGAGAGAGATAGACACTCCCCTAAGCCACTTTATACGGTACAAGCCATATGTCAAGCGTGGACTAGTCTCGTGAATGAACGCGTAAAGTCGGTTGGGGGCGCTTCATCAAGCATTATTGCGGTATACACAAGTACACTTGGGAGGGTAAAAACTAAAAGGTCAACGCCCACACGCTACATCTCGTGTGGTCTACCCGTACTAGCATTACTACGCATAGATCTAGCTCTGATACCACTGAAGGGGTTCCGCGTATGAAAAGAATAAATTTTACCTTACGCCCCTGAACCCCTGATGCTGCCAGGACCTATCTATTAGTAATACAATAACGGGAGGGGATTTTTGCGAACTTACCCTTGAAGAGCGAAAAGCGTTGTCAACGCTCAGGAGAGCGTGGTTGATGTAGACGAGCCGAAGCCGACCTCAAGGTCGTGATGAAGTCCTTGCGCTCCCTTGGCTCCAACGACTTGAGTGCCTCAAGTGCGACACCTCGCGGGGAGTTACACACGTCCGGTGCCTGATGATGACTCCCGCTTCCCTGATCCAGCAGTAGTTGCGGAAGTAGAGCTCCCAGATCCGAATCCCGTAGCACGACGGCGCTCCGCGGTGAAGATGTCTCTCGTTCGTGTAGTCCAGACTTGGGACCACTGTCACGAGAGATAGAGGGGGAGAGAGAAAATATCAATTAGAGGTCCTCCCAAAAGTGAGAAGACCTTTATTGATTATTGGTGTATTTATCTGGCCAAATACCCCCACTATATATAGGGGAGGGGAGGTACTACCTCCCTCAAAGTCCCGGGGTGGGACTAAAGGAGAGGAGGGGAGGGGTGGCACCGCCGGCCACCCCCATGGGCCCCACTGGGGGCTGGCCCACTAGGGCGCCGGCCACCCCCTTCGGCCCCTTCTCCCTCACTCCTTGCCCTAATGGGCCCTCTCCCCTCCGGGAATTGGCCCATTAAGCCTTTGACCATTTAAATTGATTTTCCTCTTTATTAAATAATTATGAATAAATGATTAAATCAATATTTAATATTCATTCACATATTATTCAACCTCTGTGGCTATGGAACACTTCTACCTCCACTCCGGACATCCTCCGGACTTACCGAAACCCTTCCGGTTTTCTCTCTACTATTCTTTGGCGATTCTACCAATCCTATAAACACTCTCTAAGCATCATCAAGCCCTTAAGAGTGATACCCCACGGTTCGGGAACACTCCAGACATGGTCAGGACACTCCCGCACCAATGATCGATAGAGGGACCTGGATGGCTATGTGACCCCTGTGCGTTCTATGACGATCTTTCGTCGTTTGAGCCAGGACAGTCGTGTCTTATTCCCTTTGTCTCTCGATACTTGCATTGCCCGAGATCTGATCAATGACATCACCATGTCGTGTTCAATCTCGTTACTGAACAATGCTACTTGACTCGTTCCGACAAGTGATATCCCTATGATCAAATCACATGCTGCATAGCTATTGGATACAACTTCTCCGAGTGGGTCCTTTGAGTATCTTCCCGTCACATGGACAGACAAATCCTGCTCTTGACATATATTGCCTCTACGGTTTCCTCCGAGTACCTGAACACACCTTTATAACCACTGTATTACCAAGTGGTGTTTGATGCTATCTAAGCACTCTCGGGAGACAGTGATTGATATAGCCTCACGGTCTAAGGAATAGTCTATGAGGATCCATTTCTAATCATCGTAACTTGAACTTCATGACATGATCGGGTCACGATGTTTAGGTTGGGTATTGGTTCATCATCTCATTCTTGGAATGAGATGACTCCATTTCCAACTGGCATAAATGCCACATGATTAGGAAACACGATCATCTGTTGACCAATGAACTAGTGACTAGAGTTTCACTAGGAACCCCTGGTTCTTTGTATATCACACGTGTATTGATGTTTCCACTCAATACAGTTATAGCATGATATAAAACTTAATCATAAACTATATGAAATATGATAATAGTCCTTATAACTATTTGTCTCCAAGGAATATTTCCAACAGTCTCCCACTTGCACTAGAGTACAAATACACTAGCTGCATTTGTTCTTTAATCATTGGCACCATATATCCGGTACCCTGAACATGCTTGCTCATGGAAGAGGTTGAGTCTTGGGTTTGTACTTTATAGTCCCTAATCCTTTGCAACTTTACTAATGTCACCTTGATTGACATTAATACTTTATCATAACATGATAGCATATGTGTATATGCATCGTCGCTATGGCAGCAGAACGAGGCCTGATTCCAGGAGCCTATAGTGACTTTAGATCAACCTCGAGGGCTTTCTCATGGGCACTGTGCCCTGGGACACATCATTCTACGTTAAAAGCGAATTAGCCCCGCCATAACATTATACAACACTTTAGATGGTACCCTTATCTATTATTATGAATGTATTCATCGAAACACCAGTGCACTCTGTGCAACTTTCGATGTTTTGTTCACCTCGCTTCCTACTTGACTTTAATCGGTATTTACGGGAGTTTCCAACATATTCCCTTATAACATAACCCTTTATCTTTTTAAGATATGTCATCCTCTATGGATTTGAAAAATATATCCACAGTTCTCTACTAGACACTACGGACAAACTCAACTCAACATTATGTGATTCGAACTTAATCACTTTTAAACATTCCTTATTGGATCATATATTATGTTAAGTTATCATCATGGTTTTCTAAGATAGAACCTATGTCTCAACATAGTGGATGATGCTCATCCTTTTCTTTCTTTCAACCATTGATGTTAAACTTAATGTGTTGGGTTTGTAGCATAGAAAAAATTCCTACGATGGGAACTATCGCCAAGATTTATCTATTAGATACAAGCAACGGGTGGATATACATCCATAGATACAAGCAATTTTTAAGTTCTTTGCAAAGCATCATTAAACTATGGCATGGAGAGGACACAGTTTATTTCCGACTTATAAACAACAATTACCCCTTATCACTAGATGAATGGTGTGCATGCTTTAATTTTCCAAACAATGATGCTAATGCCCTACGCGCATCCTTTATTGGCTTAGACCCTCCCCCTGAATAATATTATAATGGAACAAGCTTCACTTCTAGAGTGAGCAAGGGGAAGAATATTCAACATCCTGCAATTCTCTATTTATACTATGTTATTGCTAATACCTTGCAGGCACGAAATGAGTTCACAAGACTCAATGAGGAGGACATCTTAGTCCTCGCAAAAGCTGCTTACAACCACTTCAACTTGTCACTCAACTTGGGCGCAATCCTTGTGCGCTACCTGGCGCACCAATCCTTCCAAAGACAAGGACCAATCACAAGTGGAGGCATCATCACCGTGCTTGCCATTGCCCTATGCATCGACCTAGGTGATTTGCAACATGTGCTAGGTGAGCGATGTATTGGTTTCCCTACTTTAAAGGCTTGTGGAGTTCTCACTTGGAGAGGTGGTGTTTATTACTTGCATATTGCTGGAGCTGGGCATCTCTACCCCGCTCCTATGCCTAATGGTCTTTTCTCTATCGAGGAAGGGCGTTTGATATATGACTTGCAGGTTGAGCAACACCAACCCGAGGAGGAGATTCCGGATGAGGATGAGGACTAAGAAGAGGAGCAAGAAGTTCCTTATCAAGAGGAGAAGCCACAAACCCGGTTTGCCACATACCAAGACTTCTAAGAACTTGGAGGGACTGTGGAGAGGATGCATAGCCTCTCCTTGAACCTTTGAGGAACAACTAGTAATTTGTCCACTCAATTTGCGAACTGGAGTAATGATTTTTTTCCTGCCACCACAATGATTTGAATGGCTTGCAAAAGCCTAAGCTTGGGGAAGTTTCCTCATTTATCTCTATTTGGCATTCATTTGCTTTTATTTATTTCGAGGTTATGTTTTTAATTCAAGCTTATAAGCACTCGTGTTGGTTTCCCCAACACTTTATCTTTAGTTATTTCTATTTGCTTTTGAGATTTTCTAGCCGAGCTTTGCCGCCAATTTTCTGTTCTTTAATTCCCTCTCTTAAAAACAACAAAAAGATTTCTCCATTTATCTTTATTTTCCCTCTTTCTTTTCTTTCTGCCTCGAGGTTCTCATGTATTTGCAGGAAGAGTGATTGACTTCGAGTTTCCAAGAAGCAAATAAAAAAGGAAGAGAGAAGTGGAACCAAACATGAGAGGTATGCCTTATGACTCCCCACTTTTGAAGTTTGAGAAACCCATGCTAGTTAGTAGTAAATGTTGAGATATTATATTGGTGGAGTGAGTCTTTATATTGTAGTAAGTAAAGTTTTGTTTGCATGGGTATTTTGGGTACGTTTTGTTCCAGCTCTTGTAGTTAACCAAGTCTTGCCTAAAAATTTGCTAAACAATTGTATTAAGAAAAAATCGCACAATTGAAGGCTTGGGTGTTGTAGTGTTTAGTCTTGAAGGCTTATTTCTAGAGACACTCAACACCACAAAATATAATGATTGACTTGATATCTCTCTTTAAAAGGATTTGTTCGATTGAATTAATGTTTAGCGGTTTTTGTGAGCATGCCAAAGTTTGACTTGTTAATCATAAGAATGATATAGCTTTATGCGTGTCAAATTTCACGGGATGCCAACAACTCCACTGGCCTACGAACGATCTTCATGGAGGAAACTCCTAGATTTTGGCTATGAGTTGATTAAACACATGTAGCAGCAATGCTATAGTGGATAAGATTCTTGGCACTCCTGGGTAGCTGTGTTCATGATGGAATCACTCCTATGGCTGTTATGAGTAATCATTACACAAAATGAACAAAAACCTTAGTGATGCCACGAGTGTCCATCACAACCCGATAAACTTATATTTTTTTTGCATGCTCTCAATTACTTAAGAACTGAAATTATTGAAGGACAATGAATAGAAAAGTAGTGTTTGAAGAGTCTTGATTTATTGATGTGGGAGAATTGAGATACTCTAGTATATATGATTTTCATGATAACTCTCACACTCTCAATTTTAAATGATTATACTTTATTGTTCAAAGGCAAGCCTATGAGTTGATTACATGACATGGAATAAAGTTTACTTAATTGAATCATCCATGTTAATAATAATTTTGCTGCATGATAAGTGCATATTTCCATCATGTTTTATATTATTATTTTGCATTGTAGATGTAGGATCTTGGTATTTTACGGTGCTCGCGCACATTTTATGTCTGTTTTCACCAGGATCAGTACAGATGATGGATACAATGGACACAATTCTTAGAGCAGTTGTACTGAGGAGAAAATGTGTAAAAAACAATGTAAATCGCTTATTTGGAAAATATCAATAATACTAGAAGAAAACCTAAAGCGATCAAGGCACACAGACGGTTTAACGACCAACTATACGGCGGGAATAAATTTTCCGGCCGTATAGTTCCCGTCGTATAGTTAACGCCGCCACCGCCTCCTCAAATAGTTTCACCCCGTGCAACTGGATTGGGGAGACAACATATAGAACACCCAGAAATCACCAAAACCTCACCTCCGGAAGGCATCTGGAGGGGGAATTTGTCCAAGGCATCCATCTTCACCCTACGCAGATCTGGGAGGCCAAGGCATCGATCTCCATCTTCATCAAATGCTGCACCACCATCATATCCACCCATCCCATCTTCACCCCATCTAGATCTTGTTGTAATTTCCATACTCGTTGTGGAATTATACAAGAACTATTCATTTACAATTGTTTCCATTACCATTGCCATGATGTTGATTGCCTCCATGTCTGAGTAGACCTCTAGTTCTTGGGGAGATGGAGAAACCCTAGCATATGATTGAGATGAGATAGAGATTATTATGTTATACATCATTATGTGTAAGTGTTAATTGTCTTCATATTGGTCTTGGGAGTTGTGCACCTCCTTAATATTTTCCTCTTATGGGGACTCGATAAAGGGGCTTACTTATTGGTAGACAGAGGGATGATAGCGCTTACTGTGACTATAAAGCTGTTGTCATTCTTTACATACTAACTTGGGGAACCAAGGAGAACTCATAAAGTCATATCCATGCCACAGGAGAAATCCCTTAATAGCGGGATAATACAATTGATGTTGTTTATCTGTCAGTTGTGGTTATGAAGGATGATGTGAGTAGTGGTTGCTGCCTAGTCCATATATGGAGCTCCTCCCACATACATACATATCAGAGAATATTTGTTATAATAATCTTGATTGCTTAGTCTAAATTGCTAGCGGTGTATCCACCACTCCCTGAGAATGCCTTTTCCCCTACTGCAGTTCCAAGTTCTTTTACACATGCGATTCTTACTTTCTGTATTAAGTTTTACTTTACTTTAAATTACTTCATTCAACCAAAACACAAAAACAACTCTACTTTTCTTGCATCTTAAAGTTATTCTTTAAGTACTTTGTTTAGTTTTAGTTAAAAGCATTTTAGTCTTTTGCCTACTGCTCCCCATGGGATCGATATCTTTATTTCCAAACTAGCTACAAACGATCTGTGCACTTGCAGTCATCAAGCAATTTTATGGCGCCGTTGCTGGGGAGCTTAGCACTATAAGTCACTTTACTTTTAGTTAATTACTTTCGTTGTACTAATTTTTAATTTAAGTTACAAGACCATAACAATGGACAACACTTAGCATTTAATCCAGCATGAGGTAGTAAGGAAAATGGGTTCGTCCATGGACGCTTTTATAACTATCAATAAAAACATAAATCTGGATAGAATTGAGATCTACCCTTTATTATTTGAACTACTGCACTCTAAGAAATTTGCAGGAACCCATGAAGAGAGTCCATATGGACACTTACAATTCTTTGAAGATGTTCTCAGTTCCTTTATATTCGATGATTGTAATCTTGATATGGTTAAAACCCAGCTGTTTAGACAAACTCTCTCTAATAATGTTTGCGACTGCTATAGATCTTGTTGCGCAGAAGCACCAAGGACTTGGATGGAATTGACAACCAATTTCCTATCAAAATATTATTCAGAAAGCAAAGCTCACATGATGAGAGGTATTATTATCAGTTTCAAAAAATAATCCTGATGAGGTTTTGTATGAAGGATATCTAAGGTACAAGAGTTATCTAGATAATTGCCCCATCATCGTTTGCCTGATTGGTTAATCACTCACACTTTTTATGGAGGTCTCAATATTGAAAATAGAATGAATCTAGACACTGCTTCTAATGGAAGTTTTCTATCTTATACCTATGATGAAGCTTGGAC
This sequence comes from Avena insularis, assembly GCA_023614405.1. NCBI lineage: Eukaryota > Viridiplantae > Streptophyta > Magnoliopsida > Poales > Poaceae > Avena > Avena insularis. The sequence continues at coordinate 432,649,284 of CM042684.1, read as the reverse complement.
ACTAATAATAAAAATGAGGGAGGTAACGGAAAATCTTAAAAATGAGGAGAACATTACAAATAGTTTCTCTGAATATGCTTGTGTTAACGATTTCCTTGAAGATGAAAGGACTTGTGCAATGATTAAAACCCTCAGTATTGATTCTTACTCAGTAAAGAAAATTATTGAGAATTATGTAGGGCATTTACAGGTACCTATAGAATGGGAACCCCATAAATTGTCGTGGTGGTGTCACGGCAGATGCCATGGATAGGCTAAAGGTGGTGCCAATATGCACTAGAGGAATCCAGGGAGGGATAGTGTGGTGATTCCACACACAGATGCTTTGTATTCTCAAGGCTCACAAGGTTTACAGATGCTCCTTGAGCTGTATTGGGGAGAGGAGGAAGAAGGAGCTCTCTTACTCTCACCACTACCAACTGCCCACGCGTAGGACTAAACAACTTGCAACCCCCTTCTATAGAGGTCCTGCGCTCCTTATAAAGGGGAAGCCAGGCTACTAGCTAGGGCATACGTGGAGGCATATTCCATGGAATATGCGTCTCCCAAAATAGCAAACCAACCGGGTCACATTTTGCCATCGTAAGCCATGCAGAGGCTTCGTAAGCCTCTGCGGCGCCAGCGTCATCCGACACAGGCTGCGTCACCCTTGTCGGCCACGCCTTGGTGGTCCTTCCCTTTGTCCGCTTTGCTCGCGCTCCAGCCTACAGTGACCACCTTTTGACCAGCGAGATACCTTCCTTCTCTTGCAAGCCTGATATAACCCGGATAAGGCCTGGTTAATCCGGCTCCCTGGGTACCTTCGTACAAGTTATATAAAACCTACTGGCGTACGACATACGTCGGCCGGGACTCAGTTAGGTGGATATCCTCCAGTCCGGCTCATCCCGTAAGTCGGCCTGCCTTGAGGTGACTCGGCCAGCATATGCTTTGACCTTGCCGTACCTCGGCTAACTCGACCTCTATACCCCGGCGTGACCCTACCCGGGGGTATCCCCCCAACATTAGTCCCCGAAGCTGGTGCGGTCTTAGCAACTTCAGCTGCTAAGGCCACGGCAGGTTCAATTTACCGAGCCTTTTGCTCCCTTTTCCGAGTTACCTCATAGCTCGGATTTCATGGCCTAGCTTTCCCTTGGCACATTCCGAGTTTTCACTCGCTGGCCGGGTCACCCTTCAGTTTTCCGGGTTATCCTTCCTTCTCTCTTACACTTCCCCACGTCCTACGTGGAGGGTAATCATTATCTTGCCTCATTTTAAGGGCCTACACCAGTTACTGTACTTATTGTCAGTGTTTACTTCAATGCACGTTGCGTCGCGACTGCCTCCTCGTTAACTGTATCACCACATCGCGTCATGGGATCTCCTGCGCCCTGTGGCCCTTCATGTGGCCTGCCTCTGATTGGCTGACCCGGCAGATACACGGCTACAGCATGTGGCCTCGACGCATAGCACGATCCCACTACCCATCGCTGGGGTGTGTTTAAATAGGGGAGGGGCGCGCCCCTTGGCCATTTTCCCCTTCTCGCGCCCCTCTGCCTCTCTGTCTCTTCTTCTTCCTAGCGACAGCGCCGCCGCCGCACCGTGCTTTTTTTGCACTAGCCTCGCTACCGCTCCCACGATGCTTCAACGTCATGGGTCCGCGCCAATCCAAGCCTCTGCCCCCACCTCCGATAGGGCCGGTGAGGACAGTGACCTGGAGATGACCGAAGAGCAGCTCGCCGTCGCTGAAGAAGAGATGGAGGAGGGGGTGAATCCATGGAGCGCGGTGCCTGGGCCGGTTCTTGGGTGTGCCAAGACGATTTGGATTGGCTCTACCGCACCCGCCGCATCCCCGAGGGCGTGATTGCTCGCCTTGCCTCCGAGGAGCTCGCTCCCTCACCCAATCCGGGTGAGTTTGTGGTCTTCCTATCCCACTTCCAGCATGGCTTCGGCCTGCCAGTGAGTGATTTCTTCCATGACTTCCTCAACATCTACGAACTCCAACCTCACCATCTTCCGGCGAATGCCATTACGTCCCTTTCTTCATTCGCCTCCACCGTAGAAGGATATGTCGGCCTATGGCCCACCAAAGAGCTCTGGATCTGGTTCTTCGGTCTGTGAAGGAACGTGATTCCGAATAAGTTGCATGCCCCGGAGGACAAACATCTGACTCAATTTGGTGCCACCTCCATCTCTCCCCGGAAACAATCTGTCTTCCCCCGAGTCATGGGGCTTGACTCTTGCAAGGGCTGGGCCCGGACCTTCTTCTATGTGAGGAATGGCACGGATGAGGATCTGATCCGGTTGAGCCCCTTTGCTCCGGGTCCTCCTAATCCGGATTTATGGGACCGGGTTTCCAAGAAACCAACTGTCTTGGCGAATCAAGTCAATAAGCGGTTCCAGGAGCTGAAGGATCTGGGGCTGCGTAACAAGGAAACGATGATCACATTCGTCCGCAGCCGGATCTCCCCCCTACAGAAGCGCACGCACAAACTTTGCCACATGAGCTGGCGACTTGACCCCAACCGGACTTCCTCCTTCGAATTGAACAACATCGAGATATTTCGCCGGGTCAAGGCCCTCTTTACGACCGACAAGGACTTCTCCGCTGATTGGGAGTGGGGGTTGGAGCATTACTGTCGGGACAAGCCTCCTCCTATGGTAAATCTCGTGATTCAATCCCTTTCCGAGTTATATCCTATGTCGGAGTATGTTGTTAATTTGATCCCTTTGCATTTTCTTTTTAGTTGTTTCTTCAGCAAACCCTTGAAGATGGCACCGGGCCTTCCTTCAAATGGGCGAAGGATCGACTTGTCTCGGACGAGGAGGAGCCGGATTAGGAAATGTTCCTGCCATTCCTGGTTGTAACCAAGCGACCCACTGGTAACTTCTCTTCCTTAAGGGATTGGCCTGATGATGAAGATGATTCCGACATTGAGATGGTGGAGGTATTTGACGCGGTACCCATTTCTTACGCATTTCCGGCTTCAGCTAACCCGGCTGGGCAGATCCATGAAGATCCTCCTCTCGCTACGGGTGAGCCAATCCCAGCCGCGTCTAAGAAACAGGTTGCCACTTCCGTTGCTTCCTCTGGACCTTCCAAAACAAGCAAGAGGCGAAAGAAGTCTGCAGACAAGACCGCCACCAAGCCTCCGACTAAGGCCACAACTCGGAGAGCTCGGAAGCCCAAGGAGCCTTTGACTCCTGACGAGTAAGTCACTTTTCTCTTTGTCCAATTCTCTGCTTTGTGCTTTTCTATCTATATGCCTTTCTTTTGTTATTACTTATTATTCGTTGTTTGATTCGGCAGGGCTACGGTGGAGGTTCCTCAGAGCGGCTCCAGCATCTCCACTTCCTTCCGGCATAGCCCATCTCTCCCTCGTGGCGACGATACACGCCCGCTGAGCCCAATTCAGGAGGGTTCAGTGGCTGCTCCGGGTTCTAGCCCACCTCGTCCAGAGGAGGGGCAATCTTGGAGCAGGGGAAGTGGCTCTGCCGAGGTAGCGGATGCTCCCATCTCCTCATCGGCTCAGCCGCAACCCGTCACCTCCGAGGTACCAATAGCAGCAACAACGCCACCGCCAAGACCAGCACTAGCACAAGCACCAGTGCCAATAGCAGCACCACAAGTACCAACAGCAACACAAGCACCACAATCGGCACCAAGTCCTTCTGCCTCGTCCAAGTCTTCCAAGACTCGGCGAGAAGACCCAGCTAGCACCAAGGCCGCACCCAAATCCAAATCTGCAGCCCAAACTTCAGCCTCCCAACAGCAACCCAAGGCCAATAAAGGTTCTGGGGCCACCAGAGCAGCATCCATCGAAGCTGGACAGCACATGCTCGCGTCCATGCTGTCGAAGAAAAATCTGCCGAAGAAAGATGCCTCCCCCGGGTCAGCTAGCAAGCAACTCACACTGCATACTAGCCTGCTGCTGCCCAAGTTGCGAGGAGGGAGGCCCATGCCAAAGGTTTGGTGGCGCCTCACATGCTTAGTGGAGAGGGCTATCCTCCAGCCTTGATTGAATATGTAAACAACTGGAACAAAGCAGAGTTCGTCAATCCTGACGACGATCTCCCAGAGAAATTTGGGCCCACCGAATTTAGCGTACAAATGAACACAGCAGCCAAGGCAATCAACCTCGCTGGCCGGATGATGGAGGTACGCTACTTTGCTTTTTTACTTAATACGCATAAGTGCTTAGAGATATATCCATTAGTCCCCGAGCCTTCGGGGGAGTAACTTGTTACTCGGTCGGATGCTCCTTAGAGAACTAGCGTAGCTCCTTAGTAGTTCCGAATATGCACACACCTAGAGCCGGGTTAAGTTCCACTTGGCCTGGATTTTGTACACTTCAAATATGCACACACCTAGAGCCGGGTTAAGTTCCACTTGGCCCGGATTTTGTACACTTCGAATATGCACACACCTAGAGCCGGTTAAGTTCCACTTGGCCCGGATTTTATACACTTCGAATATGCACACACCTAGAGCCGGGTTAAGTTCCACTTGGCCCGGATTTTGTACACTTCCCACATGCACATAACTGATCCAACCTTGCTCTTTTTAGATCACTACCAATCATCGGACCGCCAAGTTTCAGCGCCTCCTGGACTCACACAAGGTGCTGCGCACAAAGCATACCACGCTTCTCGCTGAGTTCGAGAAAAGGGGTAAGTTTTCTCTTCGACCTCTTCCTTATCCTTCCTTGTTTTTCATCCGAACTAATATGTCATTCGGATTGCGCAGCCGGAGTGGAGGCCGAGAATACAATTATGAGGAAAAACTTGGACGAGATAAAAGGTAACTCGGTTTGGCCAATCTTCTTCTGTGCTCTTTCTCCTTTTCTTCTTGGCTCGACGATATTTATGCCTCGGCTCTACCGGGTTAACACACCGTTGCAGCATCCCTTGAAGAGAGTGTGCCCGTGCCTGATATGATGCTGCATTTTCTCGAAAAAGCAGGGCAACATCAGGCCGATCTCAAGAAGAAGGACGACAAACTTGCCAAACTCCAAGCCAAGGATGATGAAATTGCCAAGCTTAAGGCCGATATGAAGAAACTCAAAGAGCTCCATAAGATCGAGATGGACAAGGTTGGCCAAGACTTCACCGAAGAGCAAGAACGTCTTAGCCTTCAACTTTCAAAAGATCAGGAGTTGCTGAAGGAGGCTGACGTCAAGCTTGGCTCGGCTAACACTAAACTTGAGGAAATCCGGAAGAGGCATGCTGATTGCACCACAGAGCTGACCCGGATCCACAGTCATATCTCACGTAAGTTCCTTTGCTTCTGCCGACATGTGTTTCTCCGGGTTAAACTTTTTTACTTACTTTACTTGCCTTGTTTCCAGGCAAATTCCCAGAGGGCGATGCCATTGCGATTGCTGCTGTTTCCAAGTTCCGCCAGCAGAGGGGTACTCCAACTGGTCCTGGTTCTGAAAACATTCCCTATGACATGGAGGATCTGCTGGTCAGTCTGTCCTCTCGCATTGAAGTTGTGAAAAACTATGGTTCGGGTCTCTTGGATGCAGCCGTCCGGATCTTCTGTGCCCTTTGGCCTGGTGAGGATGCTCCGGAGGGATCCAGTGCCCTGATCAACAAATTAATGGATTGCGAGACCCAGCTTGACCTCTAGAGGGAATCCGCCGCACGTGCCGGAGCTGAAACTGTCCTCCACTTCGTGCTCACATGGTATGAAAAGCTAGATCTGAAGCTTCTCAAGCGCTTGCGCACCGGATCAAGGTGGTCAAATGACCCGGATTGGGTAGCCCGACGTAAGGCTTGCGCCCACAACCTCATCTAGTTTGCCCCCGTCCATCAATGGAATGAAGGACCAACTTTCCTTGGCGCTATTGACGACGAATACGTCGAAGATGGTTCGGAAGACGAGGAAGAGGACGAAGCTTCAAATGTCGAAGAGAATTAAGATGATGACGAGGCTGAAGCTAACCCAGACAACGAGGCTGAAGCTGCTGCTGCACCCGCTGGCGCCGAGTTACCCCCTCCTACTGCTGCTCCTTGAGCACCAAAAACACTTTGAAATTTATCAGATCCCCGGTATGCTGGGTGCAGATGTATTAAGCATACTAATTACGTTTTGCTACTAAGTTGTTCATGCCGCATTAACTTGGGCGTAGTCCCCGAGTTTCATTTTCTTATTTCTCCAATTTCATGGCTCGGCTCGCGTCTACCTTGATTCGGTTTTGTGAGTTACGAGTCCGAGTTTCAAAAATTGACTTAACAATACTTGGAAACTTTAGGACTAGCTCAAAATAATCTAGCATAGTAAAAACAAGGTAAACATAAAGTTAACCCGAATAACAAACGTCGGCTCGATTACGTTCTTTTCCTTAGTCTTTTTCGTGTGCTACGCAATTCCAAACTTGTTCTCTTGCTTGCCATGAAGCCAAATCTTGTTGGACATCAGCAAGTCGAAGAGTTGAGTTTTTGGTGCTCACACACTACTAATCTGGCTTAGGTAGAAGCAACTTAAGCCAGCCGACATAAAAATAAATAACAAGCACAGAAGACAACAAATATTATTAAGGCAGTCCCCGAGTTACTGCTCGTGGTGCCAAGATTTCATTGATAAACTCATTGCCGGTATACATACCAATGTATGAGAGACTCGGATACACACACTTCTTTGTTAAGTGTAGAACGGACGAAGTAGAGCTACATTCCATGGATGCTTAGATTCCTCGCCGGACCTGTCCGCCTTCTTCTTCTCATGTGGTTTTGCATCGATGAGATAATAAGAGTCATTGTGCAATGCTTTGCTCACAATGAATGGCCCTTCCCATGGGGGGATAACTTATGCATGCCAGCAGTACATTGTACCAGCCGGAGTACCAGATCACCCTCCCGGAAGACTCGGGGATTTACTTTTCGGCTATGATAGCGTAGATTTTGCTGATATATGGCGGATCTAGACAATGCCAATTCTCTCGCTTGTTCCAGCAGATCAACATCATTTTGCCGGGCTTCTCACACTTCGGCTTCTGTGTATTGGGTGACCCTAGGCAAATCATGCTCTATGCCGGCTGGTAATACAACTTCTGCCCCATATACTAGAAAAAATGGCGTATAGCATGTTGATCGATTCGGAGTTGTTCTTAAACTCCACAGTACCACTGGTAGTTCTTCTATCCAGCACCTCGCTGATCTTTGCAGCGGCTCAATGAGTCAGGGTTTTATCCTGGATAATACTAATCCGTTGGATCTCTCCACTTGTCCGTTCGATGCGGGGTGGGCTACCGAGGCAACGTCTAGCCGGATCTTCTTATCTCGGCAGAATCGCGCAAATGCTCCTTCAGCAAAATTGGTGTCGTTATCTATTATGATACTATGAGGATAGCCATCTCTCAAAATGATATCTTTGAGGAATGTCACGGCTGTAGCTCCATCACATTTTCTTATCGGCTTTACTTCAATCCATTTTGTAAACTTGTCAACCATAACCAAGATATGGGTCATATTTCCTCTTGCCGGTTTAAATGGGCCAACCATATCCAAACACCATATGGCAAATGGCCAGGTAATTGGTATGGTCTTGAGCTCCGACATTGGCATGTGTGTCTTGGTAGCATACCTCTGACAACCATTGCATTTTCTTACTAGATCTTCTGCTTGTTCCAAGGCACTTGGCCAGTAGAACCCATACCAGAAGGCTTTTGCCACTAAGGCTCTAGATGAGGCGTGATGCCCACATTCCCCTGATGTATATCTTGGAGGATGTCAAGCCCTTCTTCCAGGTCAACACATCATTGGAGGACATTCGTGACACTCCTCTTGTGTAGTTCAGCATTGATAATCGTGTATGCCTTTGCGCGCCTCTGAATTTGCCTGGAAAGCACTTCTTCATTGGGCAAAGTTCCATCCTTCAGAAATTGGAATATGGGCAGTGCCCAAGATGGTATAGCTCGCACCGGAAACACATCCTCGTCAATTTCCATTTGATCCACCGACATAACCTCAGCCGGATCACGCTGCGCAGTCCCCGGGTTTCCTGAACCACCTCCCACATCAATGTCCATGGGTACAGCTCCGGACTCCGGATCTGTCGGGATGTAGATTGACTCGGATTCTAGGGATGGCCAGATAGATGGTTTTCTGAGGTGCTCTAGTGCTACACCCGGTGGAATCGCTTGTCGGGTTGATCCGAGCTTTGACAGTACGTCGGCAGCCTCATTTTCCAACCGAGGTACATGGTGGAACTCGCATCCCTCGAAGTATCCCGTTATCTTCTGCACATGAAATCTGTACAATGCCATGTTTGCATCCAAAGCATCCCATTGCCCTGAGACTTGCTGAACTACCAGATCCGAGTCACCGAAGCATTGGATCCGACGTATTCCAATTTCTTTTGCCACTTTGAGCCCATGCACAAGTGCTTCATACTCGGCAACATTGTTTGATGCTGTGAAGTGGATCTGCAGCACGTACCTCAGCTGGTCTTTCTTGGGAGAGGTAAGCACAACTCCGGCGCCTAACCCGGTTTTTGTTTTTGATCTGTCAAAATGCATTCTCTAGTAGTTCGGATCTGGCAACAATGGCTCATATTGCATCTCAGCCCAATCTACGAAAAAATTGGCCACAACCTGAGACTTGATCGCATCTCTTCTGTCGTATTGTGGAGCATAAGGGGCTAACTCGATAGCCCATTTTGCGATCCGGCCGCTCGCATCCTTGTTGCTCATTATCTCAGATATAGGGGCTTCACATATCACTTTGATTGGGTGTTCTTCAAAATAGTGTTTCAGCTTCTTCGCTGCCATATACACACCATATGCCATCTTCTGATAGTGAGGATAATTTTGCTTTGATGCTGATAATACCTCGCTCAGGTAATAGACTGGACTTTGCACTGACTTACCCCCTTTGCCGTGCTCTACCACTACTACTGCACTTACGACCCGGTTGGTTGCGGCTATATAGAGCAACATTGGCTCTTTTGATAGTGGAGAGGCTAACAGTGGTGCAGTGGCTAACATTTTCTTTAACTGGATGAAGGCTTCATTGGCCTGCGGTGTCCATACAAACTTGTCCGCCTTTTTCATTAGTTGATGGAGAGGCAATGCCTTTTCCCCCATCCGACATAAAAACCGACTTAAGGATGCCAGGCAACCAGTGAACTTCTGGACATCATTAAGACACTTCGGCAATTCCATTCGCTGTATGGCTCGGATTTTAGTTGGGTTAGCTTCGATTCCTCGGCAGGATACAAGAAATCTGAGCAATTTTCCAGCCGGGACACCGAAGGTACACTTCTCCGGATTAAGCTTCCTTCAGAACCTTCTTAGGTTCGCGAACGTTTGCCTGATATCATCAAGGAGTGTTTTGCTTTCCTTGGTTTTTATAACCACATACACTTGCACATTTCGGCCGATTTGGTCGTGTAAGCATTTTTGCATACATCTTTGGTACGTTGCCCCTGCATTACCTAAACCAAAAGGCATGGTGCGATAGCAATAAGCCCCATACGGGGTGATAAACACAGTCTTTATTTGATCATTCGGGTTCAGAGGTATCTGGTGGAAACCAGAATATGCGTCTATGAATGACGACAGTTCACACCCAGCAGTAGAATCTATGACCTGATCTATCCTTGGCAGTGGGAATGGGTCTTTTGGGCACGCCTTATTCAGGTTCGTGTAATCGATGCACATACGCCAAACCACAGCCACATTCAGATCATCTTTCTTCTTTTCCACCAGCACCGGATTAGATAGCCAATCCGGGTAGAGCACTTCCATGATGAACCCGGCTGCGAGAAGCCAAGCTATCTCATCTCCAATGACTTTTCTCCTATCTTCGACGAAGCGGCGGAGAGGTTGCTTCACCGGCTTTGCTCCGGGTCTCACATTCAAAGAGTGCTCGGCCAACTCCCTCGGAACACCTTGCAAGTCCTATGTGGACCAAGCAAAGATATCCCGATTCTCATAGAGGAAGTTGACAAGCTCGCTTTCCTATTTCTCACTTAACCCGACACCAATTGTTACGGTGCGCTCTAGGAACAGATCATCAACAGGTACTTTCTTCGTATCCTTTGTTGCTTGAAATGATACACTTCCATGCGGGTTACTCAGCGCCGGCATATACTGCCGTGCGGACTGAGCCAATGCCGCTACTTCCTGGATCTTTCTCTTTTCTTGTGCGATCACGAGTGACTCGGCCAGGTTAGACCCGACTGACACACACTCAATGGAACGTCGGAAATCTCCTGCTATGGTAATTACTCCATTTGGCCCGGGCAACTTCATCATCAGGTAACTGATGTGACTACTTGCCATGAATTTGTTTAGGGCTGGCCTGCTGAGTAACGCATGATATGCGCTTTCTAGGTTCACAACCTCAAACTCCAAATTTTCAGTTCGGCAGTTATCTCTTGTGCCGAATAGCACGTCAACCCGAACCTTGCCAATGGGCTCACAGGAGATACCAGGCACAATGCCATGGAAAGTTGTCCTTGTAGCTTGGAGCATGTTCTCTGAGATACCCAACTTGCGCATTGTATCCACGTACATAATATTGATGCTGCTGCCATTGTCGATCAGCACTTTGGAGAATCTCACATTGATATTCGGCCCGGTGAACGTTGGGTCCAGCACTAATGCATATGAACCAGGACTCGACATGAGCTTGGGATGGCCCTTGATACTTGATGTCTACGCACTTCTATTCTTGTAGATAGTTGTTGGGCCTCCAAGTGCAGAGGTTTGTAGAATAGCAGCAAGTTTTCCCTTAAGTGGATTACCCAAGGTTTATCGAACTCAGGGAGGAAGTGGTCAAAGGTATCCCCTCTCAAGCAACCCTGCAATAAAGATACAAGAAGTCTCTTGTGTCCCCAACACACCCAATACACTTGTCAGGTGTATAGGTGCACTAGTTCAGTGAAGAGATAGTGAAATACAAGTGGTATGGATATAAGACAATGGTGCTAGAAAATACTTTGATGGCGTGGAAGAGACTAAAGGCAAACTGAAATAAAGAAGGAAGCAAGCAAACATGTAACAGATCTAGTAGCAAACGGTGTTTCAATGCTTAGAAACAAGGCCTAGGGATCATACTTCCACTAGTGAACACTCTCATATAAATATATTCTTCTTTATGATACTACGCTGAACTACTCTCCAATTGGACACTCTAATCAATGGTAGGGCTATAACAGCACACCTCAAAGTAAGCCTTTCCCATCTAGAAAACCCCACACTGTCACCTTGAGTACTAGATGAGTCCAACAAACACCACAATTTCATAAAGACATCCAACTCCAAATATAACTCATAACAAGTATTTGTAATCTCTAGCCTAAGTGCCACCATGGTGAGCACGCTGTCACTTTCACACACATGGGGAGAGCAGAGATCTATTAAAGCACTTGAGTAGCAAGGTAGATCTATAGATTACAAGCTCATGATCTCAATAAGATCATGCATAGAGAGATTAACACATAGCTACCGATAGAACCCTTAGCCTCGAGATAGAACTACTCCTTCCTCATCATGGGAATCAGCAGCGGCGATGGAGATGGTGGTGGAGATCGCTCCGAGGGCACTTCCCCGTCCCGGCAGGGTGCCGGAACAGAGACTTTCTATCCCCCGAATCTCCCCTTCGGTGGCGGCGGTGCTGCGGAACTTTTCGTGGCTGGAGGCTTGATGATTTAGGGTTTTGGTATCAGGAGGCTCTTATAGGCGAAGGAGGCAAGGTCGGTGGAGTGCCAGGGGGCCCACACCACCTGGTGGCACCGAGCTGGCAGCGCCACCATATGGTGTGGCCAGGCCCTGGCCCTCCTCCGTCTCTGCTTCTGGCTCCGTGAGTCTTCCGGTAAAATAGGAACTTTGGCTTTTGTCCCGTCCAATTCCGAGAATATTGATTTTCTGACTTTCCTAGAACCAAAAACTGCAGAAAACAGGCAACTGGCACTGTGGCTCTTGTTAATAGGTTAGTCCAAGAAATCATATGAAAAGTACTCCAAAGTGTGGACAAAACATAAGAAAGTAGATAAAACCAAGCATGGATCATCAAAAATTATAGATATATTTGCAATGTATCAACATCCCCAAGCTTAACTCCTGCTCGTCCTCGAGTAGGTAAGTGATAAAAAGAAAGAATAACTTTTGAGGTGACATGCACCATCATAAACTTCATTAGAGTATTTGTAAAACATTCAAAGCTGGGATCATAGTACTTCAATCATAACATGAAAGACAAAGTTCCAGCAATAAGACAAAGAAACTATGTTGCAACATGAAAAGGCACAAACAAAAGATTCATGAATAACAATGCTTTGCAAGACATTTGTTTGTTTCACATAAAGAAAACATAGCATAGTGGCATTCAGCTTGTCCCTCATAGAGTAGCAAACATAAATGCATAGGACACCTTCAAAGTTCATAAGAGTGACTAGATACAAATAATTTAAAACAAGCAATATCAAAGTTTGCATCAATCAACTAGTCTTGGGACAATGCACATAGAACTAAGAATGGCCACTATGCTCTCAAAGTAGGTGCATAAAGATAGAAGGTGGAGAGTCAATATAATGGTGGAAGAAAGGCCTTCATAAAAGGAAGTAGGGATTCAAGTCTCATAAAGAGATTCCAAAAATTATGGTACTTATTAGCTTTTAGCTCTCATTGCCCCTATCATAAGCATCTTGAAGTGATTAAGGTTAAAGTGAACAAACTATGGTGTACATGCTTGACGAAGTATAAGTTAGGAATCTCATGTCCCTTGAATACGAGGGTCGCTCCTCATGCTACTCAAGTTTAGTCACCGGTAAGTTCTTGTCATCGTAAGTACATGTGTATCATAGAGAACCGCCAACGGGGTACCCCTTGCCCGATGATATGGAAGAATCACCATATCAAAATGACAAGGCAATCAGACAACGAGCATCTCAGCATTCTTCTTATTTACCATGGGAATATGGTGCTTTTTTCTCTCTTTCCTCTTTTCATAATCTCTTTTTTTCTCTTTTTTCTCAATATAGGACTCTTTTTTTATAAGAAGAATGCTTCATAGACAACTCATTATGGTTACGCTGCAGGTTTCCACCATGTCAGCATGGCTTAGACCAGTGGCCCAGGCGTTTCTCTAACACATATACATAACTCCATGGACTTACAAGCTCCCCTTTCATTTCACACCGACGACATCCATATACAAAAGAGCATGTTATCAACTAGGTACAAGTACCAAGTGCAATGTTGAAAGCGTTCCCCATGAAAGCATGGTTCTGCTAATTCCCAAAAAATAAGTGCAAGCATATACAACATAGAAGACGCAATGGTTCAAGTTTATTAAGGGCAAGTAAAGTAAAGTGTGCCATCAAGTTCGTGAGAGCTTTAATCACTAGTTTTCTCATAACAAGTTTAATTTGGAAGGTAAACAAAAACATGAATATACTTGGAATAGCATATGCTAGTAGGTAGGTATGGTGGACTCTTTGGAATAACTTGGTTTAAGGAGTTGGATGCATGAGTGGAACTCACTTGGTTGTGGAGGCTAGCAAAAGACTGGGAGCGACAAACTAAGAGAGCAATAATGGCCATAATCATGTAGAGCGAAAAAACATCATTGATCAAAGCATAAAGTGATACTGCAAGTTGAAAACTAAAGGATCATAAAGGCTATGGTGACTTGTGACAGTCATAACATTGTGTGAGCATGCGCCAAGTCAACCCAAATCAAGCATCAAAGGAGAATACCACTATACTATGCTTTAATATGCTAAAACAACACATGATTCATCCAAGGCACATTAAGCAATATCAAATATTTATAACAAGTCATGCTACAGCAAAGAATACTAAGCATAAAACCAAAACAATATCAAGCATGGCATGCCAAAGCATAGGCCACAGTCAAAAACAAGCTCTTTTTACCACATAAGCATGAGCTTTCCTACTCTTTTCCAAACCAAACCAAACTATTTGCAAACCAATGTATGAAAGAGGGGGTACAACCAATTTATTCAGAAAACTAAGCAAACAAAAGCAAACGAAAAAACCAAAAGGAAAACTAAAAAGAAGATGCTCCAAGAACAACACAACTGTGCATGAAACAATAAAAATGAAGTGTTTGGAAGAAACCTGGGATTTTTATTGATGAAGAAGGGGATGCCTTGGGGATCCCCAAGCTTTGATGCTTGTACTTCTTGGATATTTCTTGGGGTGACACGCGTGGAATCCCCAAGCTTGAGCTTTAGTCCATCCTTCATCTCATTACTCATTCCTTCCATACACCTGAAATTTTTCCTTCATACAAAACTTCACACAATCTTTATTAGCAACATTAGTGCACTCAAGATAATAAGTCTTTAGGTTCAGTTATAACACCAAATAAACTTCCATTAGAACACTAGCTACTATAGCACTTCTCTCAAAAAGCTCAATTCCCCAAAAGAACTCAAAAAGGAACCAACAAGAAGCAAATGCAAATAATGGCAGAAATCTGTCAAAACAAACCAGCAGGTAAAGACGATTTTTTTCGAAGACCTTCTGTTGCTCAAATCAAAAAGTGTTGAACTAATGAAAGTTAGATAACAACCTGGGTCAGAAGCACAAAAATTCACGCCTCAAAAGGACTTAAAGAGATTTTACACGAATTTTTACGGTGAAGCACAAAAATTTGTTTCGGGACAGCAACTTTCCCAAGCATTACTTCTCTCTCATTAGAGGTTACTCTTAGCACAAAAAGCAAATAAAAAGGATAAGGAGTGGTTATTACTGAAGTAATAACTTCCAAGACTCATCTAAAACTCTTGGGTTATCTCCCAACAAGTACTTTTGTTTAACGCCTTTAAGTTAGGCATGATAGTTTGAGAAGATGCTCACATAGGAAATATGAATTGAAGTAAAAGAGATCATCAAAAAAAGCAAATTCAAAGCACATTTAAGTCTAACCCACTTCCTATGCATAGGAATCTTGTAAAGAAACAAGTCATGAAAGCACAAAGCAACAAGCATAGTAAAGCAAAACAAGTGCAACTTTAAAAATTTCAACATAAAGAGGGGAAACTTAATATTATTGAGATGCATAGAACCATGTTTCCCTCTCTCATAATAACTTTCAGTAGCAACATGAATAAAATTAACAATATAAATATCACATAAAACATTCTTATCATGAGCCACATGCATAAAAGAATTAATACTCCCCACATAAACATAGTCATTCTTGTTAATTATAGTGGGAGCAAATTCAACAAAATAGCTATCATTATTATTTTCATCACCATAATCATCAAATATAGGAGTCATATTGTAATCATAATTAATTTCCTCCCCAATAGTAGATGGACTGAAAATATCATATTCATCATTGTAATCATCATAAATTGGAGGTTTGGTATCATCATAAGCAATAGAATAGCTATCTTCCAAAGCTGGGGAACTAAAAAGATCATTTTCATAAAAACTAGCTTCCCCAAGCTTAGACTTTTCCATAGCATTAGCAATAATGGTGTCCAAAGAATTCAAACTAACAACATTGCTATTAGCATGCAAATAAAGTTCCATAGATTTTTTAATTTTCTCTTCAAACACTTCATGTCCTAACTCAAGATAAATACTATAAAGCTCTCTAATTTTTTTGTTGTTTTCCATTAAGCCTAACTAGTGAAAACAAGAAACAAAAAGACAAAATTGCAGAATCTAAAGTAAATAACTTCGAGCACTCACACCAGAAAATAGGCGTTTGCCATGGGAGGTTCTTCTTCTTTAATCCTCTAGTGTGAATACCTGTTACCTTTCCTCCCCGGCAACGGCGCCAGAAAATAGGCGTTTACCGTGGGAGGTGCTTCTTCTTGAATCCTCTAGTGTGAATACCTTTTACCTTACCTCTCCGACAACGACGCTAGAAAATAGCTTGATGTCTACGCACTTCTATTCTTGTAGATAGTTGTTGGGCCTCCAAGTGCAGAGGTTTGTAGAACAGCAGCAAGTTTTCCCTTAAGTGGATTACCCAAGGTTTATCGAACTCAGGGAGGAAGTGGTCAAAGGTATCCCCTCTCAAGCAACCCTGCAATCAAGATACAAGAAGTCTCTTGTGTCCCCAACACACCCAATACACTTGTCAGGTGTATAGGTGCACTAGTTCAGCGAAGAGATAGTGAAATACAAGTGGTATGGATATAAGACAATGGTGCTAGAAAATACTTTGGTGGCATGGAAGAGACTAAAGGCAAACTGAAATAAAGAAGGAAGCAAGCAAACATGTAACATATCTAGTAGAAAACGGTGTTTCAATGCTTAGAAACAAGGCCTAGGGATCATACTTTCACTAGTGAACACTCTCATATAAATATATTCCTCTTTATGATACTACGCTGAACTACTCTCTGGTTGGACACTCTAATCAACGGTAGGGCTATAACAGCACACCTCAAAGTAAGCCTTTCCCATCTAGAAAACCCCACACTGTCACCTTGAGTACTAGATGAGTCCAACAAACACCACAATTTCATAAAGACATCCAACTCCAAATATAACTCATAACAAGTATTTGTAATCTCTAGCCTAAGTGCCACCATGGTGAGCACGTTGTCACTTTCACACACATGGGGAGAGCAGAGATCTATTAAAGCACTTGAGTAGCAAGGTAGATCTATAGATTACAAGCTCATGATCTCAATAAGATCATGCATAGAGAGAGATATGAACACATAGCTACCGGTAGAGCCCTTAGCCTCGAGAGAGAACTACTCCCTCCTCATCATGGGAATCAGCAACGGCGATGGAGATGGTGGTGGAGATCGATGGAGATGGCTCCGGGGGCACTTCCCCGTCCCGGCAGGGTGTCGGAACAGAGACTTTCTATCCCTCGAATCTCCCCTTCAGTGGCGGCGGCACTGCGGAACTTTTCGTGGCTGGAGGCTTGATGATTTAGGGTTTTGGTATCGGGAGGCTCTTATAGGCGAAGGAGGCAAGGTCGGTGGAGTGCCAGGGGGCCCACACCACCTGGTGGCGTGGCCAGGGCTAGCCCCCGCCACCATATGGTGTGGCCAGGCCCTGGCCCTCCTCTCTGCTCGCCCGTGAGTCTTCCGGTAAAATAGGAACTTTGGCTTTTGTCCCGTACAATTCCGAAAATATTGATTTTCTGACTTTCCTGGAACCAAAAACAGCAGAAAACAGGCAACTGGCACTGTGGCTCTTGTTAATAGGTTAGTCCAAGAAATCATATGAAAAGTACTCCAAAGTGTGGACAAAACATAAGAAAGTAGATAAAACCAAGCATGGATCATCAAAAATTATAGATACATTTGCAATGTATCAATACTCCACGTAATTTCCTGATCCGACCAAGGCATATACCTCGTCACTGCCGGCATAACTGCATTCACTTCCATATGTCGCGTTGCAAGCTCTTTCTATCTGTTTCCTCCGTGGTAAACACACAGTAACTCTGGTGATGCTCTCTATATTCATTTCTCCCCTCATTTCTGGGGTACCTTTGATCTGGCTGATGTTGGTTCTCCACCTGATGCACTGCATCCCTTCTCTCCTGATTCTCATACCTCGGCGGAGGTGGTGGTAACATCAATTGTTGCATGTTTGTTCCGGAGAGCAACTGCTGCCGAGGTAACTCTTGCCGAGGTTGATCGTTCTGAGGTGCCTGAGCATTCCTTGAACCACTTTGCTCTATCTTCCTCATCCACTCACATTGCCAGGTTGTATGACCCGCCGGGTTACTCGGATTTGGCGTGTGAAATTTGCATGGCTGATCCAGCATTGCCTCATACGTATACCTCAGCCGGTCTTTCTTTTCTTGCCACTGTCTCTTTTGCTTGGGCGTCCAAGTTTTCTTGCCATCATTTCTTGGAGTCCATTGTTGCCCTCCAGTTTTCTGACGCTGATTGTTCCCTGCTCCGGGTTGATCTTGATTTACATCAGGAACTTGTTGCAAACTGTACCTATAATCCGGTCTATCATCTCTTCTCTTACCCCGGTAATCATTTCGCCGGGACGATCCGGCTCCATCTCGCTGGTAGTACTCTTCATTTGACTTGTTTGACACGAGCCGGGGTTGAGTCGGATCACCTAAGGCGTATGAATCAGCAATCCGGATTGTCTCTGCCAGCGTAGTTGGCATATCCCTTTGTAACCTTTGCCACAGCATGCTTGCATATCTACATCCTTGTGCAAACCAAGCTATGGCCTGTGACTCAATCACGCCCTCGCACAAATTTCTCACGGTGCACCAGCGGGTCAGGAACTCCCGATCTGTCTCATTTGGTCTCTGCTTGCACATTGCTAGGGTCTGTGGCTTATTCGGCCTCTAATACGTGCTCGAGAAGTTACTGACGAACATTTCCTCAAAATCAATCTAGCAGTTGATACTACCGGGTGGTAAATTGTTTAACCATACCCTCGCTAGCCCCTCCAGCATCTGAGCTACGTATCTCACTTCCCATCTCAAGTTGCATGTAGCAATTTTCACTGTTGTCGCGTAGTTGATTAGCCAATCCTCCGGCTTGGTGCTACCGTCATATGTTTTCGTGCCTCTAGGTAACTGGAAGTTAGGTACTGGAGGCTCTTTCATGATCCGAGGCCCAAAGCACGCCGGACCCGGAGGACCTTGCCCCTCAATTAGCTCCGACCTATAGAGTCGATCCAGCTTTAATCTAGCGTCATCAGGCATCAAGTTCCTGCTTCCCAACCTTGATCCTATCACATGATGATCCGGTCTTTGGTATCCTCCATTCACCATTTCCAAATCTCCATCATTGTATCTGTCTTGCTCTTGGGCGATCCATCACACACCTTGCACTTCCGCTCTTGCCGTGGTATATTCATTCGTCATTGCCTACACCGCTGTTATTACGCTGTCCGGCATTGCCGTTTATAGTGTTTCCCTGACCGGCATTGCCTTGGTCGCGGTTACCTCAGCCAGCTTCACCTCGACTGACACTCCGTCGATCCTCATTTCCCTGCACTGCTTTTCCTTTCCCCGCCCTTGCCGGGTCATATGGGACTATCTGTTTGTTTCTCCTCGCCGAGGTTACCACTTCCTCTCTTCTTGGACCATCATGAGGGGACAATGCAACTCCAGCAGATTTCTCCGGGTTACCCACCGCTGAATAAACGACTTTGGAAGCCCCAGCTCTTGCCGGGTTAGCCCGGAGCAACTCTTCATTTTGTCTGTTAGCGATCCGAACTAACTCATTGACCCTCTCTTGCTGTCTTTGCCGGGCTTCACCCGTCAAACCCTCTAACTCGGATGCAGCCGCATCCGCTCTCGAGTTCTTTGGGTGTCTTTGTACTTCGGCAGCCCCATGGACAAAATGTTCTGTGATTCCTTAACTCTAGTATCACCCTCTTTGTTCATTTCACTGATGAGGTTTCTCCCTTTTACTTTTACGGTATCTACCTTATTTGCTCTTGCGTACTCGCGCAGCGTCATGTTCAACGACTGCTGAGCCGTGGCTATTTTTTCGCACCTTCTACTATCTTTTGCCTAGTTTCCTCTAACTCGGCCTATGCCTGAGCCGGATCTACCACAGGTGCTATGGGGCTTGCCAAGCTATCTATCGCCTGCTGTAGCACGTTCTCTAGCCTCTCTAGAGGAGGACCTCTACTTTTCCTGGGTGCCTGTCATGGTGGTGTCACGGCAGATGCCATGGATAGGCTGAAGGTGGGGACTAATATGCGCTAGGGGAATCCAGGGAGGGATAGTAGAGTGATTCTCTACACAGAAGCTTCGTATTGATGTTCAGTCTCCAAGATTACAAGTGCTCCTCGAGCTGTATTGACAAGAGGAGGAAGAAGAAACTCTCTTACTCTTGCCTATTAACTAGCCCAAGAACCCTAGACCCACAAGTATTTTCCTTGTTATGTATCTGAAAAGACCCAACCCCCTTACCAGAACCCCAACCCCCCCTTATATAGGGGTGGTTCGGTCCTGGCCTAGGGCATACGTGGAGGCATATTCTTAGGAATATGCCTCCTCCCAAATTAGTAACCCGACAGGGGTTCTTTTCCCCCACGTCACTCTTGCTTTAGTGACGTTGCCTCTGCGGCGCCTGCGTCAGCCGACGTGAGCATCGTCACCCTTGTTAGCCACGATCCGGTGGTCCTGCCCTTGCTTTATTCGCTCATCCAGTACGCACCGGGCCTTCTTTTTGACCAGAGATATTCCTTCCTTCTCCTAGAAGCCAAACAAGGACCCGGATCACAGTTGATCCGGCCACACCTGTTCCTGCATATAAGCTAGACAAGTATTTCCGACTTACTCCTTGAGTCGGACGAGACAATGTTAGGCGAGCCCCCTGGTCCAGGTTACTCCCTGATCCGGCCTGCCTTGAGGTGACTCGGCCAGCATCCGCTTTGACCTTGCCGAACCTCGGCTAACTCGGCCCTTATACCCCGGAGTGACCCTACCCGGGGTTATCCCCCCAACATTAGTCCCCGAAGCTGGTGCGGCCTTAGCGGCCTTGGTCGCTAAGGCCACATCAGGTTCATTCGTATCCAAGCTTCGGACGTTTATTTCCGAGTTAACTTTTTGTCTCGGATTATATGGATTTACCTTCCCTTCGCACGCTCCAAGTTTTCACTTGCCGGCCGGGTCACCACTTTGGCTCGGATCGTTTGGTTTTACTTTCCCTCCGCACGGTTCAAGTTTTCACTTGCCGGCCGGGTTACCACCGTGGCTCGGATCCGGGCCTTGCTTCCTTCTCTCGTACGCCAACCCACGTAACGGTTAATCATTACGTTGCCTTATTTTAAGGGCCTGCGTAGTAACCGCCGCAGTAAATGTCAGTGATTACTGTGCGGGGGTTACGTCACGTCTGTCTCCTCGTTTACCGCAACTGCACGTCGTGTCATTGGATCACATTTACTCTGCGGCCCCCGGTGTGGCTCCTCTCTGATTGGTCGATGCTGGTGATACACGGCCACATCGTGGTTTTCTGCAGCGACGATCCCACTCGTTGATGACTGGGGGCAGTTAAATAGGGGAGGGGCACGCTCCTTAGAACTTTTCTATCTCCGCGCCCCCTCGCCCGTTCCTCTTCTTCTTCCTCGCAACCACGCTACCGCCAGTGCCTGTTGCAGCAGTGCCGCCACCGCATTTTCTTCGTTTCTCCGCACCGCGATCACCGCTGCGTCTTCGTTTAGCCACGGGTCCTCGTCAGTCTAGACCACAGAGCCCCGCCGCCGCCAGATCCAGCGAAGACACCGGAATTGAGATGACGGAAGAAGAGCTCGTCGTTGTTGAACAGGATATGGAGGAGGCGGATCAGGCGGATGCGTGGGCTCCTGGGTCTGCGAGGACGACATCGCCTGGCTCTACCGGACCCGGCGCATTCCCGTCGGCGTTGCTACTCGTCTCCCCTCCTCTGAGCTGGCCCCCTCACCCAATCCGGGCGAATTTGTTGTTTTCTTATCCCATTTCCAACGAGGATTTGGGCTTCCAGTGAGTGATTTCTTCCGGGACTGGATCCGGACCTATCACTTGCAACCACATCATCTCCCGGCGAACGCCATCACCTCTCTGTCCGCTTTCGTTTCTTCGATCGAGGGCTACACCGGGCTATGGCCTACGAAGGAGTTGTGGATCCGATTCTTTGGCCTCCGTCGCAACGTGGTCCCCAACATCCATGTCGAGTCGGAGGACAAACAGCTAACTCAGTTCGGAGCTGCCTCGATCTCGCCCCGGAGGTATTCAATCTTTCCCCGGGTCACCGGGCTTGACTCCTGCAAAGGGTGGGCCCGGACCTTCTTCTACGTCCGGAATGAAGACACGGAAGATTTGATCCGGTTGCTTCCCTATGCTCCGGGTCCCCCTGACACGGATTTCTGGGAGGAGGTTGCCAGGAAGCCTACAGCCCTGGCCAACCAAGTGAACAAAAGGTTTACGGAGCTGAAGAAGCTCGGATTGTGCAATGAGGATGCCATGATCACATTCGTGCGCAACCGAATCTCTCCCCTTTAGCGGCGCACTCACAAGTTGTGCCATATGAGCTTTAGTCGCGACCCCAACCGAACCTCCTCATTCGAGTTGAGCAATATGGAGATCTTCCGCCGGGTCAAGGCTCTTTTCACCACCCATAAGGACCTCTCCGCCGAATGGACGTGGGGAATCCAGCATTACGCTGCGATGGGCTCCTCCCATGTAAGCTTCAAGGGTAAACTTATCTCGGATCAATTTCATGTCGGCTCTTATCACATTCTTGACTTTGCTCCTTGTCCTTTTTTCTCAGCTGTTTCTCCAGCAAACCCTCGAGGATGGCCCGGATCCGACCCTTAAGTGGGCCCCGGACCGAGAAATTCCGGACGAGGAGGAGCTAGACCAGGAGATGTTCCTCCCCACACCCAATGCCACCAGACGACCCAGCGGTAAATTCTCTTCTCTTAGAGATTGGCCCGACGATGAGGATGACTCGGATATCGATGTGATTGAACCCGTTGAGGTTGTCCCTCTTTCTTTTGCTTACCCAAAGATCAGCTAACCCCAAGGCACATCCATGAGGATCTTCCTTGCCACGGGCGAGCCTGCCCGACGCGCTGAAAGAAGAAGCGGAACCGCCGAGTTCTTCTTCCGAACCTTCTCAGCCTTCCAAAAGGCAAAGAAGGCCGGAGACAAGATCGCCTCCAAACGAGTAGGCAAAGCCCGGCAAGGAGGTCCTGAAACCTAAGGAGGCAGAGACCTCGGATGCGTAAGTTCTTTTTCACAAGAACACACTTCTCCTCGCTCGGGGTAATTTCACTCGACATTATTTTCTCTTGTGGCTCCTGGAGGTCCTCGAGCGGATCGAGCATCTCCTCTCCTCTTCGCTCTAGTCCTTCCTCCTCCGTGACGAAGTCACGCCTGCTGAGCCCTATTCCGAGGCTCTGCGCGTCCGAGTTCCGCAGATTCTCCTTCGGAGGGACGCGAGCTCGGATCGGAGGGGTTGGATCGGCCGAGGCAACGGCGTCTGCACTTCGCATTGCCGCAACCAGCAACTACCAAGTCTACCGCAACTCCAGCACCAAAGAGCAGCTCCAAAGACCAGCCACCGAACCAGCGCCTGTCCCGGCTCCGAAGAAACCAATAGCAGCTCCAGCGCCAGCCACCAAAGCTCCCGTGCCAAGTTCATCTGCCTCGTCCGAGTCATCTCGAGCTCGGCGAGGACCCACTCCAGCGGTTTCCAAGGGCAAATCCACTGCAGTCACTTCCTCCCAGCAGGCCAAAGGCAAATTCACCTCCGCCGAGGTTGGGCAGCGAACCTTGTCGTCGATGCTTCCAAAGAAATCCCCAGCGGCGACGGATCCTCCTACCGAGCCAGCTGATTCGCAGCAGATGGTTCTTCACACTAGCCCAACTCTTGCCCTGATTGAAAGGAAAGAAGCTCATGCCAAGGGCTTGGTGGCACCTCACATGCCCACTGGCGAACGGTACCCTCCGAGCCTCATCGAGTTTGTCATGAACTGGAATAAGGCGGAGTTCGTCTACAACGACGATCTCCCGGAAAAGTTCGGCCCAGCTGAATTTTCCGCTCAGATGAATACCGCCGCCAAGGCCATTAACCTCGCTGGGCGTATGGTGGAGGTACGTTGTTTCTTCTTTACATGCTGTAGATAATAACCATTAGTCCCCGAGCCTCCGGCGGAGTAACTTGTTATTCGGCCGGATGCTCCTTAGAAGATCAACGTAGCTGCATGTAAGCTTCAAATATGCACACACCTAGAGCCGGGTTAAGTTTCGCTTGGCCCGGATCTCATATACTTCGAATATGCACATACCTAGAGCCGGGTTAAGTTCCGCTTGGCCCGGATCTTGTACACTTCGAATATGCACACACCTAGAGCCGGGTTAAGTTCCGCTTGGCCCGGATCTTGTATACTTCGAATATGCACAAACCTAGAGCCGGGTTAAGTTCCGCTTGGCCCGGATCATTTACACTTCGAATATGCACACCCTAGAGCCGGGTTAAGTTCCGCTTGGCCCGGATCTTGTACACTTCGAATATGCACCGAACTAACTGTACACGCCTGTGCCTTTGTCAGGTAACTACCAACCGTTGGAGCGCCGAGTTTCAGCGCCTGCTTGATACCCATAAGACCTTGCGCGCAAAACACGTTGCACTTGGCGCGGAGCATGAAAAGAGGGGTAATTTTCTCCCTTAACACCTCACCATTTCGTTTGCTTCTGCCGGACTAGCCTCCTTATTCTGTTTTTTGCAGCTGGGGTGGAGGCTGAAAACAAGATTATGCGCAAAAACTTGGAGGAAATCCGAGGTATGTCCCCTTTCGGCCAATGTCGCTATGTTTGCCATTCTTTCTTTTTCTTGGCTCGGCAAACATTCACTCCTCGGCTTTGCCGGGTCAACACACTATTTCAGCATCGCTTGAGGATAGTGTGCCCGTGCCTGATATGATGCTGCATTTTCTCAAACAAGCAGGACATCATCAAGCTGAGCTGAAGAAGAAGGACGATGAGCTTGCCCTCCTCCGGACCAAGGACAGCGAGATAGCCAAACTCAAGGCCGAGATGGAGAAGATGAAGGCCCAACACAAAACCGAGCTCTAGAAAGTTGGCCAGAACTTCACCGAAGAGCGTGAGCGCTTTACCCTTCAGATCTCCAAGGACCAGGATCTGCTCAAGGAATCCAAAGTCCGGCTTGGGTCGGCGCTTGCCGAGCTTGAACAACTTCGGCAGAGACGCGATAGTTGTATCAAAGAGTTGACCCAGATCCATCGCCATATCTCACGTAAGTTTCTTCACCTTGCCCGACCTAGTTTTCCGGGTTAGCTCATATGCCTTTGCTTCAGCATCCTCCCTTTCCTTATTTTCAGATAACTTTTCGGAGGGTACTGCCATCGCCAGTGCGGCCGTTGCCAAATTCCGCCAAGAGAGGGGTACTCCCATCGCTCCTGATGGTGAGAGCATCCCTTTGGACATGGAGGACTTGTTGGTTAGCGGTCATTTCCGGTGGAAACTATCAAGAACTATGGAAAAGATCTCCTCGACGTTGCGGTCCAGATCTTCAACACATTCTAGCCAAGCGAGGATGCTCCAGAAAGGATCACGCTCCTTGCGGAAAAACTGATGGAAATTGAGACTCAACTTGACCTCTAGAGGGAATCCGCTGGGCGTGCCGCGGCCGATACCCTTCTCCATCCTATCCTTTCATGGTACGAAAATCGATCCGAGCCTCCTCACCCGGGCGCACCGGATCCAAACGGACCGATGATCCGGAGTGTAGCTCGTGCAGTGCTTGCGCCTACAGCCTCATCGAATATTCTCCAGTCCATGACTGGGTTGAGGGGCCGAGCTTTCTGGACTTCGGCGAGGAGGAGCAGATGGAGAACGTGGAGGATGGGTCGGGCGATGATGGAGAAGATGCTACTTCAGATATTGAAGACAGTGATGATGACGCCGAACTTCCTCCTCCTGTTGCTCCTTAGTTGAAAAAACTTGAAAATTTATCAGATCCCCGGTATGCCGGGTGCAATTGTATGCTGAATACCTAATATTTTTCTACTATGCTTGTATGCTGGATTAACTTGGACGTAGTCCCCGAGTTTCATTTTCTTGTTCGTCCAATTCTCCGGCTCGATCCGTGCCTACCTTGATTCGGTTTTACGACTTACGAACCCGAGCTTCAAGAATCGTTTTAACAATACTGAGAAACTTTGAGGCTTGGCTCAAAATAATTCAACATAATAGCTTGAAAATAAATATAGGGTTAGTCCTAAAAACAAACGTTAGCTCGAATAAACTCGTTTCCTTAGTCGTTTTTCATGTGCTACGCAATTCCGAACTTGTTCTCTTGCTTGCCATGAAGCCAATTCTTGTTGGACAGCAGCAAGTCGAGAGTTGGGTTTTTGGTGCTCACACATTACTAATCCGGGTTAAGTAGAACAACTTATTCCAGCTAACGTATATAAAAAGTAACAAGAATCATTTATTAAGGCGGTCCGAGTTCTCGCCGAGGCCTGCTATTTCATTGATAAACCCATTGCCGACATTCATACCGACACTCGAGGATGACTCGGGTACATACACTTTTTAGCTAAGTGTAGAAGGGACGAAGTAGTGCTACATTCCATGGTCGCTTGGATTCCTCTCCGGACCTGACCGCCTTGTTCTTTTCCTGTGGCTTTGCATCTATGAGATAGTAAGAGTCATTGTGCAATGCTTTGCTCACAATAAATGGTCCTTCCCATGGGGGGGATAATTTATGCATGCCAGTGGTCTGCTGTACCAACCGGAGCACCAGATCGCCTTCCCGGAAGACTCGGGGGCACACTTTCCGGCTATGATAGCGTCGGAGATTCTGCTGATATATGGCGGATCTGGACAGTGCCAGTTCTC
Source organism: Avena insularis (assembly GCA_023614405.1). Classification (NCBI taxonomy): domain Eukaryota; kingdom Viridiplantae; phylum Streptophyta; class Magnoliopsida; order Poales; family Poaceae; genus Avena; species Avena insularis. The sequence goes on along the minus strand of CM042684.1, from coordinate 432,623,007 downwards.
TCGCTTCTTCCAGCAGATCAACATCATTTTGCCGGGCTTCTTGCACTTACGTGTATTGGGTGACTCTAGGCGAATCATGCTCTATGTCGGCTGGTAATACAGCTTCTGCCCCATATACAAGAAAGAACGGCATGTAGCCTGTTGATCGATTCGGAGTGGTTCTTAAACTCCACAATACCGCTGGTAGTTCTTCTATCCAGCACCCCGCTGATCTTTGCAGTGGCTCAATGAGCCGGGGTTTTATCCCGGATAGCACTAATCCGTTGGATCTTTCCACTTGTCCGTTCGATGCGGGGTGGGCTACCGAGGCAATGTCGAGTCGGATTTTCTTATCTCGGCAGAATCGTGCAAATGCTCCTTCAGCAAAATTGGTGCCGTTATCAGTTATGATACTGTGAGGATAACCATATCTCAAGATGATATCTTTGAGAAATGTCACAGCCGTAGCTCCATCACATTTTCTTATAGGCTTCACTTCGATCCATTTTGTAAACTTGTCCACCATGACCAGAATGTGCGTCATGTTCCCTTTTGCTGGTTTGAATGGGCCAACCATATACAAGCACCACACAGCAAATGGCCATGTAATTAGTATGGTTTTGAGTTCCGACATAGGCATATGTGTCTTGGTGGCGTATCTTTGGCAACCATTGCATTTTCTCACCAGATCCTCCGCTTGCTCCAAGGCGCTTGGCCAGTAAAATCCATGTCGGAATGCCTTTGCCACTAAGGCCCAGGATGAGGCGTGATGCCCGCATTCTCCTTGGTGTATATCCCGGAGGATGTCAAGTCCTTCTTCCGGACCAACACACCGCTGGAGGACACTGGTTACACTCCGCTTGTACAGCTCGGAATTGATGATTGTGTAAGCTTTGGCTCTCCTCTGAGTTTGCCTGGCTAGCACTTCCTCAGTGGGTAACGTTCCATCTTTCAAGAACTGATATATAGGCAAAGGCCTGTAAGATCGCCTCGCAGGGAACATCTCCTCATCAATTTCCATCCGATCCACCGGCATAACTTCAACCGGGTCTTGTTGAATAGTCCCCGGGTCTAGCGAGGTAGTCCCTGAGTTTGCCGAGGTAGTCCCCGAGTTTGCTGAGGTAGTCCCCGGGTTTGCCGAGGCAATCCCCGGGTTCGGCGCACTACCTTCCATGTCAATGTACATGGGCTCAGCTCCGGATTCCGCGTTTTCCGGAACATAAATTGAGTCGGTTCCTGGGGACGGCCTGATAGATGGCTTTCTGAGGTGCTCCAATGCAACGCCTGGTGGAATTGCCTGTCGGGTCAAACCGAGCTTCGACAGCATGTCGGCAGCTTCGTTTTCCACGCGAGGTACATGATGAAATTCACATCTGTCAAAGTAACCCGAGACTTTCTGCACATGAAATCTGTATAGTGCCATGTTTGGATCCAAGGCATCCCACACTCCGGACACTTGCTGTATTACTAGATCCGAGTCGCCAAAGCAGATTATCCGTCTTATGCCAATTTCTTTTGCCACTTTGAGACCATGCACAAGAGCCTCGTATTTAGCGACATTGTTCGATGCCGCGAAATGGATCTGCAATACGTACTTGAGCTGATCCTTTTTTGGCGAGGTAAGCACAACCCCGGCGCCTAATCCGGTTTTGGTCTTCGATCCATCAAAATGCATCCTCCAATAGTTTGGATCCAGTGGCGATGGTTCGTATTGTACCTCGGCCCAATCCACGAAAAAGTCCGCTATAGCCTGGGACTTGATCGCTTCTCTTCTGTCGTCTTTGCCAGTATGGTGCTAGCTCAATTGCCCATTTCGCAATTCTGCCGTTCGCATCTTTGTTACCCACTATATCGGATATGGGGGCTTCGCATATCACTTTGATGGGATGCTCCTCAAAGTAGTGCTTTAACTTCTTTGCCGCCATATAAACTCCATATGCCACCTTTTGAAAATGCGGGTAGTTCTATTTTGAGGCAGACAATACCTCGCTCAAGTAATACACTGGTCTCTACACCGACTTACCCTCTTCATCTCGTTCCACTACAATCACTGCACTTACAACTCGGTTGGTTGCGGCTATGTAGAGCAACATTGGCTCCTTCGACAGTGGAGAAGCTAACACCGGTGCAGTGGCCAACATCTTTTTTAAGTGGGCAAAAGCTTCATCGGCTCAAGGCCCAAACGAATTTATCTGATTTTTTCATGAGTTGGTAGAGAGGCAGTGCCTTTTCCCCTAGCCGACATACAAACCGACTCAACGACGCCAGGCATCCAGTGAACTTCTGGACGTCGTTGAGACACTTCGGCAGCTCCATTCGTTCGATGGCTCGGATCTTAGTTGGATTGACCTCGATACCTCGGCTGGAGACGAGAAATCCTAGTAATTTCCTAGCCGAGACACCGAAGGTACATTTCTCCGGGTTAAGCTTCATTCGGAATCTCCTCAAGTTCGCGAATGTTTGCCTTATGTCGTCAAGGAGCGTTGCGCTTTCCTTGGTCTTGATAACCACATCGTCCACATAAACTTGCACATTTTGACCTATTTGATCGTGCAAACATTTTTGCATACACCTTTGGTACGTTGCTCCTGCATTTCATAAACCAAACGGCATAGTGCGATAGCAATAAGCCCCGTACGGGGTAATAAAGGCAGTTTTTATTTGATCATCCGGGTTCAGAGGTATCTGGTGGAAACCGGAATAAGCGTCAATGAATGACAATAGTTCACATCCCGCGGTGGAGTCGATGACCTGATCTATCCTCGGCAGTGGAAATGGATCTTTTGGACACGCCTTGTTCAGGTTCGTGTAATCGATACACATACGCCAAACCACCGCCACGTTCAGATCATCCTTTTTCTTTTCTACTAGCACCGGATTAGAGAGCCAATCCGGATACAACACTTCCATGATGAATCCTGCTGCTAGCAACCGAGCTATCTCGTCACCAATGACCTTTCTCCTATCCTCGGCGAAGCGTCGGAGAGGCTGCTTCACCGGCCTTGCTCCGGGTCTTACATTCAGAGAGTGCTCGGCCAACTCCCTCGGAACACCTTGCAAGTCCTGTGTGGACCAAGCAAAAATATCCCGATTCTCACGGAGGAAGTTGACGAGCTCGCTTTCCTATTTGTCAGTTAACCCGGCCCCAATTGTCACGGTACGCTCCGGAAACACGTTATCCACCGGGATCTCCTTGGTGTCCTTCGCGGCTTGAAATGAAACGCTTCCATGCGGGTTACTTAACGTCGGCATATACTGCTGCGCGGACCGAGCTAATGCTGTCACTTCTTGGATTTTTCTTTTCTCTTGGGCAATTACGAGTGACTCGGCTAGGTTAGACCCGGCTGAAGCGCACTCAATGGAACGTCGGAAATCCCCAGCGATAGTAATTGCCCCACTTGGCCCGGGCAGCTTCATCTTCAGATAGCCAACATGGCAACTTGCCATGAATTTGCCCAGCGCTGGTCTCCCAAGTAATGCATGATACGCGCTCTCCAGGTTTACCACTTCGAACTCCAGATTTTCGGTTCGGCAGTTATCCCTCGTACCGAATAGCACGTCGACCCGGACTTTGCCTATGGGTTCGCAGGATATGCCGGGCACGATACCGTGAAAAGTCGTTCTCGTAGCCTGGAGCATGTTCTCCTATATGCCCAACTTGCGCATCGTATCTACATATATGATGTTAATGCTACTGCCATTGTCGATCAGTACCTTGGAGAATCTCACATTAATATTTGGTCCAATGAACGTCGTCTCTAACACCAGTGCATACGAGCCTGGACATGGCATAAGCTTGGGATGGTCTTTAACGCTCCAGGTAATTTCCTGGTCCGACCAAGACATATACCTCGTCACTGCAGGCATAACCGCGTTAACCTCCATATGTCGGCGCTGCAAGCTTTTCCTATCCGTTTCCTCTGTTGTGAACACGCAATAGCTCTGGTGATGTTCCCTATACTCATTCCTTCCCTCATTTCCGGAATACCTCTGATCCGGTTGTTGCTGGTTTTCTACCTGACGACCGTGCATCCCTTCTCTCCTTTGTTGTCATACCTCGGAGGGGAGGCAACATCAGTTGCTGCGTGTTTGCTCCGGAGAGCAATTGCTGCCGGGGTAACTCCTGCCGAGGTTGATCATTCCGAGGTGCCTGAGCATTCTCCGAACCACCTTGTTCTATCTTGCACATCCACTCACACTGTCTCGTCATGTGACCCGCCGGGCTGCTCGGATTTGGCGTGTGAAACTTGCACGGCTGGTCCAACATTGACTCGTAGGTATACCTCGGACGATCTTTCTTTTCTTGCCATTGCTTCTTCTGCTCCGGAGTCCATGTTTTCTTGCCATCGTTTCGAGGAGTCCATTGCCCTCCCGTTCTCTGGCGTTGGTTGCTCCCTGCCCCGGGCTGATCTTGATTCATGGCCGCAACTTGTTGCGAGGCATATCGATGGTCCGGCCTATCGTCTCTCCTTTTTCCCCTGTAATTGTTCCTCCGGGATGACCCGGATCCGTCCCTCGAATAGTACTCCTCATTTGACTCGTTCGACGCGATCCTAGGTTGAGTTGGATCACCCAAAGCATAAGAATCCGCGATCCGGATCATCTCTGCCAATGTGACTGGCATTTTCCTTTGCAATTTCATCCACAACTCGCTGCCATATCTACATCCTTGTGCGAACCATGCTATAGCCTGTGACTCTATGACTCCCTCACACGAGTTTCTTACGGTACACCATCGGGTCAAGAATTCACGGTCCGTTTTGTTAGATATCTGCTTGCACATTGCCAGGGTCTGTGGTCTATTCGGTCTCTGATACGTACTTGAGAAGTTGCTGATGAACATTTCTTCAAAATCTATCCAGCAATTGATGCTTCCGGGTGGTAAATTATTCAGCCAAACCCTAGCTGGACCTTCCAACATTTGGGGTACATATCGTACAGCCCACCTCAAGTTGCCAGTTGCAATTTTCACAGCTGTTGTGTAGTTTATTAGCCAATCCTCCGGCTTTGTACTACCGTCATACGTCTTCGTGCCCCTGGGTAATTGGAAATTGGGTACTGGCGGTTCCTTCATGATCCGGGGTCCGAAGCACGCTGGACCCGGAGGACCTTGACATTCGATCTGTTCCGACCTATACAGGCGATCCAGTTTTAGCCTAGCGCCATCCGCATCAAATCTGCTTCCCAATCTCGACCCTATCACATGATAGTCCGGTCTTGCGTATCCCGCATTCATCATCTCCGAGTCTCCATCATTGTATCGGTCTTGCTCTCGTTGTGCTCCTCTCTGTTGCATACCACGGCCGGCACTTTGCTCTTGCCTTGGTGCATTCCGCTGCTGCGGTTGACCCGCTCCTACCGAGTTTCGCTGTCCGGCATTGCCGTTGGCAGCATTCCCTTGACCGGCATTGCCTTGGTCGTGGTTACCTCGGCTCACACTTCGTCGATCGTCATTTTTCCGTATCTCTTTTTCCTTTCTCGCACGCGTAGGGTCGTACGGAACGATCTGCTTGTTCCGTCTGGCCGAGGTTACTACCTCTTCTCTTCTAGGGCCACCATGAGGCGATGATGCGGCTCCAGCGGATTTCTCCGGGTTACCCATCACCAAATGGACGATTTTAGAAGCTCCAACTCTTTCCGGGTTACCTCTCAACAGCTCCTCATTCTGCCTGTTCGCGATCCGAACCAGCTCGTTAACCCGGTCTTGCTGTCTTTGGCGGGCTTCACCCGTCAGACCCTCTAGCTCGGACGCCGCGGCGTCTACTGCTCTGAGGTTCTTCGCCGGGGTACTATACTTCGGCAACCCCACAGACAGATAGTTTTCCGACCCTTCTGGTCCATCATCACCTTCTCTGTTTATCTCGCTTATGAGGTTTCTCCCTTTTACCCTCACTGCATCAACCTTGTTCGCTTTCGCGTACTCACACAGCGTCATGTTCAACGACTGCTGAGCCGCTGCTATTTTCTTTGCGCCCTCCAGTATCTTTTGTCGGGTCTCCTCTAGCTCGGCCTGTGCCTGAGCCGGATCTACCACTGCTGCCACTGGGTTAGCCAAGCTATCCATAGCTTCCCTCAGCACGTTCTCGGGCCTCTCTAGCGGAGGACCCCTAGCTTTCCTTGGTGCCTTGGGTGTTGCCTCCAGGTCTGGCGCCGGATCCTTGCTCGCGCCCGCGCCTGGCGCAGTCATCATCACGTCTGCATGGTCCGGGGAGCGAGCGATACGCGCCCCGCGAGCCGCAGTGAGGGGTGGTTCTCCCGCATCGACGACGCGACGCGGATGAACGCAAGACACGTCCATGGCAACATAGACCTTGTGCGTGCCGAGCTTGACGAAGACGCCGTTGCGCGGAAGGGGGCGCGTGCCGAAGCATCCAACGTTGTCGCTGACGTAGTCCAGCGCACCGAAGCGCTGAACGAGCCCGGAGACGATGCGTTCACCTATGCCGATGAAATTTCCCGTCCGAATCTTCACCCCTGCTAGCGCCGCTATCCCCACGGTGGGCGCCAACTGTCGTGGTGGTGTCACGGCAGATGCCATGGATAGGCTGAAGGTGGGACTAATATGCGCTAGGGGAATCCAGGGAGGGATAGTAGAGTGATTCTCTACACAGAAGCTTCGTATTGATGTTCAGTCTCCAAGATTACAAGTGCTCCTCGAGCTGTATTGACAAGAGGAGTAAGAAGAAACTCTCTTACTCTTGCCTATTAACTAGCCCAAGAACCCTAGACCCACAAGTATTTTCCTTGTTATGTATCTGAAAAGACCCAACCCCCTTACCAGAACCCCAACCCCCCCCCCTTATATAGGGGTGGTTCGGTCCTGGCCTAGGGCATACGTGGAGGCATATTCTCCTCCCAAATTAGTAACCCGACAGGGGTGCTTTCCCCCACGTCACTCTTGCTTTAGCGACGTTGCCTCTACGGCGCCTGCGTCAGCCGACGTGAGCGTCGTCACCCTTGTCGGCCATGATCTGGTGGTCCTGCCCTTGCTTTATTCGCTCATCCAGTACGCAACGGGCCTTCTTTTTGACCAGAGATATTCCTTCCTTCTCCTAGAAGCCAAACAAGGACCCGGATCACAGTTGATCCGGCCACACCTGTTCCTGCATATAAGCTAGACAAGTATTTCCGACTTACTCCTTGAGTCGAACGAGACAATGTTAGGCGAGCCCCCTAGTCCGGGTTACTCCGTGATCCGGCCTGCCTTGAGGTGACTCGGCCAGCATCCGCTTTGACCTTGCCGAACCTCGGCTAACTCGGCCCTTATACCCCGGAGTGACCCTACCCGGGGTTATCCCCCCAACAGTGCCTTGGGTGTTACCTCCGGATCTGGTGTCGGGTCTTTGCTCGCGCCAGCATCAGGCGCTGTCATCATCACCTCAGCGCGGTCAGGGGAGCGAGTGATACGCACACCGTTGGCCGCGCTAAGGGGTGGCTCGCCTCCTTCGACGACGTGCCGCGGGTGAACGCAAGACACATCGATGCCGACGTAGATCCTGTGGGCGCCAAGCTTGACGAAGACGCCATTGTGCGGTGGAGGCCGCTTGCCAAAGCAACCAGCATTGTCGCTGACGTAGTATAGCGCTCCAAAGCGTTGAACGAGCCTGGAGACGATGTGCTCGCCGTTGCCGATGATGCTTCCCGTCCGGATCTTCACTCCTTCTAGCACCGCTAGCCCCACGGTGGGTGCCAACTGTCGTGGTGGTGTCACGGCAGATGCCATGGATAGGCTAAAGGTGGGGCCAATATGCACTAGAGGAATCTAGGGAGGGATAGTGTGGTGATTCCACACACAGATGCTTTGTATTCTCAAGTCTCACAAGGTTTACAGATGCTCCTTGAGCTATATTGGGGAGAGGAGGAAGAAGGAGCTCTCTTACTCTCACCACTACCAACTGCCCACGCGTAGGACTAAACAACTTGCGATCCCCTTCTACAGAGGTCCTGGCGCTCCTTATAAAGGGGAAGCCAGGCTACTAGCTAGGGCATACGTGGAGGCATATTCCTTGGAATATGCCTCTCCCAAAATAGCAAACCGACCAGGTCACCTTTTGCCATCGTAAGCCATGCAGAGGCTTCGTAAGCCTCTGCGGCGCCAGCGTCATCTGACACAGGCTGCGTCACCCTTGTTGGCCATGCCTCGGTGGTCCTTCCCTCTGTCTGCTTTGCTCATGCTCCAGCGTACAGTGACCACCTTTTGACCAGCGAGATACCTTCCTTCTCTTGCAAGCCTGATATAACCCGGATCAGGCCTGGTTAATCCGGCTTCGTGGGTACCTACGTACAAGTTACATAAAACCTGCCGGCGTATGACATACGTCGGCCGGGACTTAGTTAGGTGGACATCCTCTGGTCCGGGTCATCCCGTAAGTCGGCCTGCCTTGAGGTGACTCGGCCAGCATACGCTTTGACCTTGCCGTACCTCGGCTAACTCGGCTTCTATACCCCGGCGTGACCCTACCCCGGCGTGACCCTACCCCGGGGTATCCCCCCAACATAAACCCCTCAACGAAAAGAAGCGTGCAAGAGTGCTAATGGAAGAGTTCTCCTCAACACCTATTCAAGAGAATATCAAGAAAAGGCAAAAAGAGGAAGAACAAATAAAGAAGGGATTAAAGAAACCAGAAAAGAACCCCGAAGCTACCAATATAAATAATGTTATATTAAAGGATTTTATAGAAGCACGAATAGTGGACAATGAAGTGGTTATGCTAGACTTTGAAACCTCAGAATTCATCGAAGGTAAAGTACGAGGTAACGAAACTTCTAAACCTATGACTCCTATATATTATGGAGAAACTTTCTTATATGGAATTTGTGAGCCAATTTCCACTATATCACTTTATGAGGAACTCCGCTACAATTTAAATAATCCAGATGTGGAACCGGTAGACACTACTATTAAATTGTCTAATAGGACCAATATAAAACCGGAAGGAGTAATCATAAATATCTATGTCTTTATTGGGTCACTCATGTACCCCCTTGATTTTCATATTGTTGATATGCCTCGAGATTCTTTTTGTCCTATTCTTTTAGGCATGCCTTTTATTTCCATCACCAAAGCTCAAGTCGATAAAAAGAAGGAGACTATTTCACTGATGTTTGGAGAAGAGGAAATGGCATTCCACTTCGCCAAACTAAAGAAGAGGCCACATGAAGTGGAAGATATCAAGGAAGAAAAAATGATTGCCAAACTGGCAACAATTCACTTCAGTACTCCACAAGATGAATTAGAAAGGAGCCTGATCAATTGGGAGGAAGCACCAGATGATGAGGAGAAAGAATACATGGATGATTACCTTGATTCAATTCCAGAAGCACAAAATCCACATGACTATGAAGAACTGGTAAGAAAAGGAGATGAAGAGCCTCCACCAATTGAATTGAAACAACTTCCACACGATATGAGGTATGAGTTTTTAGATAATGAAAATAAATTTCCTGTTATTATTAGCAAAAATCTATTAGAAAATGAAACAAATAAACTCATTTCAGTTTTGGTTAAGCATCGTGAAACCTTTGGATATACACTGAGTGATATTAAAGGAATAGATCCATCTATCGTAACACATAAGATTACCATGCTTGATGATGCTGAACCTGTAGTAGATACACAAAGAAGGCTTAATCCTAAAATGAAGGAAGTAGTAAGAAAAGAGGTTATACGCTTACTAGATGTTGGCATAAATTTCCTATTTCTGACAGTAAGTGGGTTAGCCCAGCTCATTGCATACCAAGACAACGTGGTCTTGATGCTGCTATGAATGAGGATGGTGAGCTAGTTCCTGTAAGGCCTATTGTTGGATATCGTATGTGCATCAATTTCAGGAAGCTAAATCGCGAGACACAGAAAAATCATAAACCTATACCATTCATGGATAAAATTTTAGAATGACTTAGTAATAATTCTTATTTCTGTTTTCTTGATGGTTATTCTGGATATTCTCAAATTGTCATACAACCGGAAGGTCAAGAGAAAACAACTTTCACTTGCCCTTATGGCACGTATGCTTATAGATTAATTCCATTTGGCTTATGTAATGCAGCAGCAACTTTTCAAGAATGTGTTTTAAAAATCTTTGATGATTTTGTTGAGAAGACTATGGAAGTTCTAACAAATGACTTTGTTGTTTGTGAAAGAACCTTTGATAATTGTCTCTACAATCTAACCAAAGTTTTGGAGAGATGCAAGCAATCAAATTTGGTTTTGAATTGAGAACAATGCCGTTTCATGGAAAGAGAAGGTAAAGTTTTTACGCATAAGGTTTCAAAGAAGGGAATAGAAATAGATAAAACTAATATAAATGCTATAGAAAATCTTCCAATTCCTCAGGACATAAAAAACTTAAAAAGTTTCTGGGACATGCAGGTTTTTATAAGCGTTTTATAAAAGATTTTGCTAAAATAGCTATGCCTCTCACCAACCTTCTTGAGAAAGAAACTCCATTCTACTTAGATCATAACTGCATTGTAGCTTTTGAGAACCTTAAAAATAAATTAGTTTCAGCACCTATCATGCAACCTCCAAAATGGGATGAACCTTTCGAAATCATGTGTGATGCTAGCGACTATGCTTTAGGGGCTGTGTTAGGACAGCGAGATGGAAAGAATTTAAATGTTATTTATTATGCTAGTAGACCTCTTAATAAGATTTAGAAAAATTATGCTACTACAGCAAAAGAGTTCCTAGCTGTAATTTTTGCTTGCGACAAATTTAGATCTTACATCATTAATTCTAAAGTAATAGTTCATACGGATCACCAAGCTTTGCATAACCTCCTTGTGAAAAGTGATGCAAAGCCCAGGTTGATTAGGTGAGTTTTATTACTACAAGAATATGATTTGCAAATAGTAGATAGGAGGGGTAAGGATAATCTGGTAGTAGATCATCTCTCTAGGATGGAGGGAATAATTACTAATCCCGTACCTATAAATGAGTCATTTCCGAGAGAATATTTAGCAAATGTTGAAATTGTTGATCCTTGGTATGTAGATTATGCTAAGTATCTCGCAGTAAAATTTATACCTCCTGGTATGACAAGAAATCAAAGGATGAAATTATTTAATGATCTTAAATATTACTTTTGAAATGATCTGTATCTATATCGTCATGGACCTGACGGAATAATCTGTAAGTGTGTTCCTAACCATGAAATGAATGCAATATTGCAAACTTGTCATGGCAGCCCGTATGGAGGACATCATGCAGGTAAGCGAACTACAGTGAAGGTACTCCAATCCGGATTATTGGCCCACCTTGGTCAAGGACGCACACAGGTACGTACAACATTATGATGCTTGCCAAAGAAGAGGTAATATAGGTAGGAGCCAAGAGATGGCAATGAATTATAGTCTTATAATCGAACCTTTGATGTATGGGGAACGGATTACATGGGACCTTTTATAGAATCAAATGGTTACACTCATATTATTGTTGTTGTCGATTATGTTACTAAACGGGTTGAAGCTATTCCAACAAGCCATGCAGATGCAGCCGCCTTAGTGAAGATGATCAAGGATCTTATATTCCCCAGGTTTGGAGTTCCTAGATTCTTAATCACTGATGGTGGTTCTCATTTTATGGAAGGAACTTTTAGGAAAATCCTCAGTAAATATGGAGTAACTCATCGCGTTGCTTCACCATATCATCCTCAAACGAGTGGTCAAGTGGAACTCTCTAATAGAGAATTAAAGACCATACTCGAGAATACGGTGGACAAATCAAGAAAATATTGGTCATACAAGTTAAATGACACTCTATGGACATACCGTACTACATTTAAAAATCCAATGGGCATGACACCTTATAAGATGGTATACGGTAAGGCATGCCATTTACCTTTAACTAGAATTGGAACACAAAGCTTTTTGGGCAATCAAGAACCTAAACTATGATCTTAAAGCAACATGAGAAAAACGTTTATTAGATATTCATGCTTTTAGATGAGTTTAGAAGCGAGGCCTATGAGAATGCTAGATTGTTTAAAGAAAAAGTGAAAAGATGGCATGATAGAAAAATAGAGAATAAGACCTTTAAAAGTGGAGACAAAGTGTTTCTCTATAATTCTCATCTTAAGTTGTTTCCAGGGAAGCTCAGATCAAAGTGGGAAGGCCCATATATAGTTGAAGAAGCTTATTCATCAGGAGTAGTGAAGCTTCATGGAAAAACACCCTCTCTTTCATGGGTGGTCAATGGACAATGCTTGAACCAGTATCGAGTAAAAGAATATATAAGTGCAGTTACAATACAAGTGATCACCCCATAGGAGGTGATTAAGCAAAGATATACAAGGAATGGCAATTGCAAGAAGAATGGACTCAAGACGGAATGAACAACACTACGGTCAAGCTATTGACCATAAAAGAGCGCTTCATGGGAGGCAACCCATGCGAAGTAAAGATTTGAGTAAGTTTTTAAAATTTTAATTATTATTTTTAATTAAGCACTGTGTTAAATAAAGAACATTGATGCTCTAGCAAAGAAAAAGGAAGATTGATAATGCCAAAATTGGTCGAAAATTTAAGCTGTCATTTTTCTGTCAAAACTTGATATTTCGTTAAGTTTAAGATTAATAAAGAATCCTTGGAGAAGCAGAAATTTTTTGGTGGATCCAGAGGGTTTAACAACCAGCTATACAGCGGGAATATTTTTTTTGGCCGTATAACTACGGTCGTATAGTTGTTTCGACATCACCCCTTCCATCCACGAAAGATACTGATAGTTTAACGACCAACTATACGACGGGAATTAAAAATTCTGCCTGTATAGTTGTCGTCATATAGATATCGATGCCTTTGACAAAGCTCTTTTCTGGGTACTGATAGTTTAATGACCAACTATATGGCGGGAATAAAAATTCCGCCCGTATAGATGTGGTCGTATAGATATCGACCCATCTCCAAAAAAAATATGCGGAGTACAGAAGGTTTAACGACCAACTATACATCGGGAATAAAAATTCCCGCCCGTATAGTTTCGACCGTATAGTTGATCCCACCGTAGAAGGAATTCTATAGTCGGTTCATAACTATACGGCGGGATCTATACAGGACGTGCCCGTATAGTTGCTCGTTACGAACAGCGGCTAGGGTTTTTGACCTCCCCTTTTAAAGCTGATCGCATCTAACCTTTTCCATTAAGTTTTTGTAGAGCTACAACCTCCAACCTCAAAAAAGCCCCTCCATCCCTATACAAGCCACTTCTAACAACTTCTGTGCAGCGAAGCCATGCATCCCTTCCATGTCAACAAGATTTGGAGGAAGAAAGAAGAGAAGCCTGTGAACAGGATCAAGGAAGCAGAACCTAAAGGATCATCGTCATCATATGGTCCGGAGATCAAGCCTCTCCCAAGTTGGGAGGACATGTTTCCACAAAGGATGGATATGATGAGGCAAGCGGAGCGGGGAAAGAGCAAGGATGAGTATCTCCCTAATCCCTATCGTCACAACATAGGATCCTATTATAAACCTCCTCTCGGTTCGTCGCCTCTTAAACCTAAGAAGGTGCGGCAAGATGAGATTCATGATAAGATCTATGAGTTGGAAAAAGCTTCGAAGGCATGCGTCGAAACAATTGGAGAAGGGATTGACTCCTACTGGATGATGAGCAAAGACCTTGAGAAAAAGGTCGATGACATCGATGGTAGAGTTGATTTCTTGATTAAAACTATTTTTGAGTTGACAGATGAGAAGAAATTCCTCCAGAATAAAATCTTGAAGCTTCAATACGACATGGCCGAGCTCAGCATTCTCCTCGCAAGCATGGCTAAGGTTTCCAACACAAAGGAATAAGGCAATACTCTTCCTACCTAGGAGGAGGAATAGGTATCAACAAGGAGTTATTTGATCCCGCCTGGCTTGATTCCAAGCTTGGGGAGACCTTTAAGACCTTGTAATCTATTTTATAAGTTTTATATTACTATTTTAGTTTTGCATTAGTTCAAGTTTAGAAATAAAGTTTGCATCATTTAAATTCCCTTAAGGAATAGTCGATCCCATTTGTGAAATTCTGAGTTTATTATAATATATGGAGCATTATTGAGTTTGTGCTTGTAATATTGGATATATGAATGGCTTGAGTATGATTTTACTTGCACTTGATGATAACAATAGGAGTCTTCCACACCATCAGTATTAATGGAACATATAAAGATAATTTAATCGATATGTTGTAAGTTCATGGTTTAATTTACAAAAGTAAAAATAATCTAATTAGTCAAGTTGAAAAAGAAACCTTGAACAAAGGAAAATCAAAAGTGCTATCGAAATATTGTGAGAGCAAGTCGAGGTAGAATCTTCAAGTCATAAATATGCTTCATATACAATTGGAATTTGGTAATTGAGATTGTTAAACTTTCAATTCCTACATGAAGTGGAATGTATGGCTAGCTCCTTTTGCACAGCACTTAAACAAAAGTGTGAGCATATATACAAAAGAGAAGAAAAGAAAGAAGAAAAAGAGCGAATGTGCAAAGAGCAAACAGGCATACACCACTATATTGTAGTATGACAAAGAAGCATTTGAGATTTTAAATCCCAAGTGAATATGTTAATCCAAAAACACTTGGAACTACCTCGCTAACTCATTCGGTTGAACCAGATACTTTTACATCATGTTGAAATTCATCTTTTGTGAACTGTTGATCACTAAGGTGTGGAAACCTTCTAATATTTTTTTGGATGGTTCGAGTAAGGTATTATTCATGAACTTATTCCTATGTATCATATATGAAAAACACATGCTGCAACTGCCTCATTTATTTTATCGACTTAGCTTCATGAATATGAGGATCACATCCATTAAGCTAAACTTGCTCACGACGAGCAAGAGTCTAAGCTTGGGGAAGTTGATGAGTGCATATTTGCATCATGTTTTATATTATTATTTTGCATTGTAGATGTAGGATCTTGGTATTTTACGGCGCTCGCGCGCACATTTTATGTTTGTTTTCACTAGGATTAGGACAAATGATGGATACAATGGACACAATTCTTGGAGCAATTGTACTAAGGAGAAAAGGAGTCAAAAACAACGTAAATCGCGTATTTGGGAAATATCAATAATACCAGAAGAAAAACCAAAGCGATCAAGGCACACAAACGGTTTAACAACCAACTATACAGTGAGAATAAATTTTCCAGTCGTATAGTTCCTGCCGTATAGTTGGCGCCGCCACCTCCTACTCAAATAGTTTCACCCCGTGCAACTAGATCGGAGAGACGACATACAGAACACCCAGAAATCACCGAAACCTCACCTCCGGAAGGCATCTGGAAGGGGAATTTGTCCAAGGGATCCATCTTCACCCTACATAGATCTGGGAGGCCAAGGCATCGATCTCCATCTTCATCAACCGCTGCACCACCATCCATCCCATCTTCACCCCATCTAGATCTTGTTGTAATTTCCATACTTGTTGTGGATTTATACAAGAACTATTCATTTACAATTGTTTCCATTACCATTGCCATGATGTTGATTGCCTCCATGTATGAGTAGACCTCTAGTTCTTGGGGAGATGGAGAAACCCTAGAATATGATTGAGATGAGATAGATATTATTATGTTATACATCATTATGTGTATGTGTTAATTGTCTTCATCTTGATGTTGGGAGTTGTGCACCTATTAATATTTGCTTCTTATGGGAACTCAATGAAGGGGATTACTTGTTGGTAGACGGAGGGATGATAACGCTTACTATGACTATAAAGCTATTGTCATTCTTTACGTACTAACTTGGGGAACCAAGGAGAACTCATAAAGCCATGTCCATGCCACGGGAGAAATCCCTTAATAGCGGGATAATACGATTGATGTCGTTTATCTATCAGTTGTGGTTATGAAGGATGATGTGAGCAGTGATTGCTGCCTATTTGTCCATATATGGAGCTCCTCCCACATACATACATATTAGAGAATATTTGTTATAATAATCTTGATTGCTTAGTCTAAATTGCTAGCGGTGTATCCACCACTTCCTGAGAATGCCTTTTCCCTATTGCAGTTCCAAGTTCTTTTACACACGTGATTCTTACTTTCTGCATTAAGTTTTACTTTACTTCAAATTACTTCATTCAACCAAAACACAAAAACAACTCTACTTTTCTTGCATCTTAAAGTTATTCTTTAAGTACTTCGTTTAGTTTTAGTTAAAAGCATTTTAGTCTTTCGCCTACTGCTCCCCGTGGGATCGATATCTTTATTTTGAAACTAGCTACAAACGATCTGTGCACTTGCAGTCATCACTGTGCTACAAGGATGCATGAAAACCCGTATGATATGCTTGCCATTACTCTATCTATGCTGAAGTTTTTCAGATTTATGAAGTGGAGGAAACATGAGACTACCAATCATGAGTAAGATCATCATCTCATTATTTCAGTTTAAATGCTGAGTTCCTTTTTGATTTTGGTTTTCTTGCTCGAGGACGATCAAGTTTAAGCTTGGGGAGGTTGATGGCTCTGAAATAATAGTCATCTACGTCCACATTTAAACTGGATATTATTCATTATTTTGATGAAATATCTCTCTAAACCGCAATCCTTCCTTTCTAGTTTCCCTGCGTAGATAATGACGTCTGATGATGGGAAACACTACATTAAATTCAAAGATACGAGATTTCCAACAACCCAAATAAACCAGGAGTCGTGAAGTGGAGACGGACGCTTTAACGACCAACTATACGGCGGGAATAAAATTCCGGCCGTATAGTTCCAGTCGTATAGTTGCGATCGACACCGCTAGGTCAAACAGAACAACTTTCATGAAGGGACCCCTATATAAAGAGGCCTCGAGCAACGAGAAAAATCCTCCCCTCGCTAGCTCCTCCCAGATCATCAGCCGCCTCCAAATCTCCATCCACCACACCGAAGAGCCGTCGGAGGAATAGACTTAGATCTAATCTCCAAACCCTTCTCCACCACTATAGCCATATTCCACCACTTGTAATAGTAGATCTCATATTGGATTGGTGACATTTTAAGACTATTTGCTATCAATCTCATGATTTCCGTTACAATGTTTATGATCTTTGATCTCATCTCTATGTGTGAGTAATTCTCCTTAGGCTAAGGGCTTCGGCCTAGCCATGTAGCTTTTGTGCATGTTATTTATCATAGATGGGATCATGTATTAGTTTGTATGACATGATGATTATTGTATCCTCTATTGCCTCAATCTAAGGACTTGTCAGGTACCCAAGACCCCGAGGATTGAGCCAGGTATAGGGAGTATGAGTAATGACTAATCTGTAGGTTGGAAACCCCAGTGACAAAAGGGGTAGTACGGCTGTATGTGAGGGATTTACTTGGGATTAACGGTGACGTCACTATGCATATCATTAGTTCTCTTTCTTCTATGGATGAGACTAGTAGGTTATTGCTATAAGCGGCTGCGGAGGCAATAGCAATTATGGATGCACTGCCCACATATAATTTATATTGCTCTAACAATTACATGCATACTTTATTTTTATCTTTTATTCCCATCAGATGTTTTGCATAGCTACATGTGAAGCTGAACGCCCTAGGCCCTCTCTCTCCATCATCAACAACAACGAAAGACGCAAACTCTTGGTCCGGTAAAAACACAAAAGGAATTATAAAGCTCCCAAAGGTTCGTTAAACTAACTTCACTACGCTTCTGCTTCTCGAGGATTCGATAAACCTAGGTCTACTAGGGAAAAAGAGCTATACTACATCCATAATCCGGATCGAAGGTATCAGTAAGGCGGAAAACTTGGTTGCAAGCCTCCTGCTACTTAACTAGATCCATCATGTATATATTTTTTAAGCAAGTGTTGTCTTATCCATTATTCTGGTTCGTATGCTTGCCTTTCGTGAGAGGGAAAACTCGTAGCATAGAACCATGCGCTCGGGTGATGATGCTAAATAGCACCGTCAAGAACCTAAGAAAAAATCGCCGGCTTTGAGTGCCGAAAAGTCACTACTCCGGAATCCACATAAAAACATCAAAAAACGTGTAGACAAAAAAACTTAAGCTAATGCCCATAGGCGGAGTTTTCACAAGTGAAAATGCAAACTTGCGCATAAAAGGGTTTATATGATCCAAAAATGAACACTAAAGGAGGTAAAAGACTCAGAAAATATGAGTGAACCAAATGCTTTATTTCATCGATCATATAAGGTACTTATTACATAATATAAAATATGCTAAGTGTAAAAGGGATGTAGCTATGCTATGTTCCATGGCTGATCTGTCTCCGAGTAATCATCATAGGAGTCATGTTGCTTGCTAATACGTTGCTAACGTATCCATAATTTTTGATGTTACATGCTTGGTTTTTATATACTTTCTTATGTTTTGTCCACACTTCGGAATACTTTTTATACACTTTCTTGGACTAACCTATTAACAAGATGCCACAGTGCCAGCTGCCTATTTTCTACTGTTTTTGGTTCCAGGAAAGTCAGATAATGAATATTCTCGGAATTGGATGGGACAAAAGCCAAAGTCAGTTTTTCACTGAGGGGGACACGGAGCCAGAATATGAGACAGAGAGGGGCCAGAGGGCCACCACACCACCTGGCCATGCTGCCAGGCCTGGCCCACGCCAGGGGGCAGTGTGGCCGCCTAGGGCACCCCCTCGGCCTCCCCCGTTGTTAGTAGCTATCTTGGCCAAGTAGATGCTAGCAACTCCAAGAGTTACTATTTATGCTCAATAGTGGGTTCATGCCTCTAGTAATCTGGGGAAGTGACAGAAATCTCTAAGGTACTGGATGTGTAGTTGCTACTAGGGAGAAAACAACAATCCTTTGTTCATAGAACAATCATATTGTTTACTTTACATGCAATGCGTAATGCAATTATCTGTTGCTTGCAACTTAATACTGGAGGGGGTTCGGATGATAACTTGAAGGTGGATTATTAGTCATAGATGCAGTTGGATTATGGTCTATGTATACTGTTGTAATGCCCAATCAAATCTCATAGGAGTCAAGATGATTAGTATATGCATGTATGCTTTCTCGATGTTTATCAATTGCCCTGTTGTAATTTGTTCGCCCAACATGTCATCTATCTTAAGGAGAAACACCACTAGTGAACTATGGACCCCGGTCCTTTCTTTTACCATCAATCTACAATTGTTTACTGCTTTCTGTTTACTTTCTGCAAACTTTTACTTTCTTCCACACAATACGTTTAATCCTTTGTTTTCAGCAAAACCGGTCAGATTGACAACCTCACTGTAAGTTGGGGGCAAAGTTCCGTGGTTATGTTGTGCAGGATTCCAAGTTGGCCACAACACCTTGGAGGTGTTTCCTTGCTCCTACTGGTTCGATAACCTTGGTTTCATAACTGAGGGAAAACTTGCTGTTGTGCTCATCATACCTTCCTCTTGGGGTTCCCCAACGAGTTCGATATATTTTGGGCCATCACTTTTGCTTGCGATTTTTTGGCCTATCTTTCAACTCACGAATATCGACGAGGTAATAGGAACCATTGAGCAATGTTTTGCTTATGATGAACGGTCCTTCCCAAGGCGGGGATAGTTTGTGTGATCTTTCCTGCTTGAGTTGAAGCACCAGATCCCCCTTTTTAAACAAACAATGCCTAACACTATGACTATGGTAGCCACGTAGCTTCTGCTAGTAGATGGCGGATCTCTGGCATGCCAGCACGTGCTCTTCCTCAAGTAGGTCCATAGATAGGCGTCTGGATTTTTTAGCGTCAGCTTCCTCGTAGGCGATGACTCTTGGTGCATCATGGAGGATGTGAGATGGTAGGCCGACTTCTGCTCCATAAACCATGAAGAAAGGGGTCAAGTCGGTAGATTTGTTGGTGTTGTTCGTAAACTCCACAATACAGATGGCAACTCCTCCGCTCAGGCTCCAGCTGCTCTATGTAGCGGTGCCTCTAAGCGTGGCTTGCTTCCTTGCAGAATTAGTCCATTGGCCCGTTCAACTTTCCCATTTGACTATGGATGTGCCACATATGCTAGGTCAAGGCGGATGCCTTTTTCATGACAATACTCCTCAACTTCTCTGAGAGACAAGTTTCTGCCATTGTCGGTGATGATGCTATGTGGGAGACCAAATCTCACCACCAAATCACGAACAAATTTTAGGGTTGTTGCCCCATCAAGCTTTCTAATGGGTTTAGCTTCAATCCATTTTGTGAACTTATCAACTGTGACTAGCAGATGTGTAAATCCACAAGGTGTTGTTTGCAAAGGTCCAACCATGTCAAACCCCCAGATTGCAAACGGTCAAGTAATTTGTATTGTTCGCAATTCTTCAGCTGGAACATTTGGTTGCCTTGCATAGAACTGGCACCCAAGACAGGTTCGTACCAACTTGTCGGCATCCTCCTTGGCAGTTAACCAGTAGAATCCTTGCTGGAAGGCTTTTGCCACCAGCGATCGGGGAGCGGCGTGATGCCTGCAATCCTCGAGATGTATCTCTCTGAGGATATCTATACCTTGCTGCAGGGAGACACACCATAGGAAAACTCCTGTGGTACTTCTTTTGTATAGCTGGCCGTCAATGATGACGTAGCCTTTTTCTCTGCGTACTATCTGCCGGCTTTCGACTTCATCGGCGGGTAGTGTTCCGTCTTGAAGATAGTCCATGAACGGTCTCATCCAATCTGGAGAGGTCACTATTACTACATTAACAAATGAGTCTACTCTATCTGGGTTGTCGGGGTCTGCTCCTTTCATGGATGGGGTCCGCAAATGCTCCAGGAAAACGCCTGGCAGAATTGGTCGGCGAGCTGATCCAAGCTTTGACAGCAGATCTGCTGCCTCGTTTTCCTCCCTTTTGACGTACTTGACCTCATAGCCGTTGAAGCACTTGGCTATATCGTCTACTTCATCCTGATATGCCGCCATCATAGGGTTCTGCGTGTTCTAGGTGCTAGCCACCTACTGGGCAACCAAGTCGGAATCTCCACAACAAACTATGCGCTTGATGCCAATATCCTTGGCCACACGAAGTCCGTGAATGAGGGCCTCATACTCCGCCATGTTGTTTGTAACGTTGGAGTGGATCTACAGGACGTACTGTAACTTATCTCCCATTGGCGAATTGTAATAATACACTAGCCCCCGAGCCATTGAGCAATTTGGATCCATCAAAGGGCATGACCCAAAACTCTGGTTCTGATACAGGAGTGTCTTCTGGTAGTTCTGTCCAGTCTATAGTAAAATCCACCAATGCTTGAGATTTGATAGCATCACACATCTTGTAGGTGATTTCAAAGGCGGCAAGTTCAATGCCCCACTTTGCCACTCTCCCTGTAGCATCGCTATTGTTGATGATGTCGGACAGCGGAGCTTTGCTCACTACTATGATGGGGTGCTCCTGAAAATAATGCCTTAGCTTCCGCGAAGCAAGGAAAACTCCATAAGCTAACTTCTGGTAGTGCGGGTAACGCTGCTTGGATTCCGTCAAGACCTCGCTTACATAGTAAACTGGTCACTGAACTCTGTATTCATGTGTTGGATCCTTGCGCTCCACCACGATGATGATACTGATAACCCGGTTGGTTGCTGCCATGTATACTAACATAGGTTCCATTGATACTGGTGCTGCAAGTATTGGTGCGGAGGAGAGTATTCTCTTCAACTCCTAAAGTGTTGCATCTGCCTCGTCCGTCCAGATGAATTTTTCCGCCTTCTTGAGCAACTTGTAGAGCGGCATAGCCTTATCTCCAAGTCGGCTGATGAACCGGCTTACTACTGCAACACAACCTATGAGCCTCTGTATGTCCTTCAAGCATGTCGAGCGTTTGATGTCAAGGATGGCCTTGATTTTCTCCGGGTTGACCTCAATTCCGTGATGCGAAAAGATGAAGCCCAACAATTTGCCGGATGGCACCCCGAAGACACACTTCTTAGGGTTAAGCATCATGTTGTACTTCCGAAGATTGTCAAAGCTTTCCTACAAGTCCGCGACGAGGTCATTTGATTTCTTTGACATCACCACGATGTCGTCCATGTAGGCGTGTATGTTGTGACCTATCGGGTCATGTAGGCAATGCTGCATCGTCTGCTGATATGTGACACCAGCATTTTTCAACCCAAAGGGCATCGTGACATAGCAGTGTGTGCCATAAGGTGTGATGAACAAAGTGGCCAATTGGTATGACTTTCGCATATTGATTTGGTGGTATCCTAAGTATGCATCAAGAAAACACAAAAATTCCGAGCCAGCCATCGAGTCAATGACTTGGTTAATGTGAGGCAAAGCAAACGGATCCTTCAGACATGTTTTGTTCAAGCCGGTGTAATCAACGCACATTCTTAATTCTTTAGTTCCCTTTTTGGGGACAAGTACAAGATTTTCCACCCATTGGATGTGAATGACTTCTCGGATAAAACTAGCCTTAAGTAACCTAGCTATCTCTTTGCCTATAGCTTGTCGTATTTCAACACCGAAGCATCATAGAGGTTGTTTCACCGGTTTGGCTTTAGGATCAATATTCAAGCTGCGCTCGGCAAGTTCCCTAGGTACACCTTTCATGTCGGCAGGTTTCCAGGCGAAGATATCCCTATTCTCACGGAGGAACTCAACGAGCGCGCTTGCACTTTCCTATTTGGGATCTAGGTCTGTGCCAATGGTGGTGGTCTTGGAGGAATCTCCTTCAAGAAGCTCCACCTGCTTGGTCTTGCTGGCGGCCTTGAATGGGGGTTCAGCAGCAGTGATTTTCTTCTTCGCAGTCGGCATCTTTGAGGCATCGACTTGGCTCTAGATATCCTTGAACTCCTCACCATAGAGGACTGCTTTGGCGAAGGCGGCTTCACTCAGGTCGCACTCCCTTGCCTTGGTGAATCTTCCGTCAACGATGATTACACCTTTTGGTCCGGGTATGTTGAGCTTGTTGTAGACAAAGCATGGCCTAGCGAGGAAGGAGTGGAATATGTCACGTACGAAGATGACATGGTACACACTCTTGAAGGGCACCACTTCAAAGGTCATGCGCTCTTGGCGGTAATTGTTGACATCACCAAAAGTGACCGGAAGGGTGATGCAGCCAAGGGAGTTAGCCTGACGGCCAGGAACGACGCCATGAAACACGGTGTTGCTCTTCCTTAGCTGAGTCTCCGTCAAGTTCATCTTGTGCAGTGTATCCAGGTACATGATGTTGATGCTGCTTCCACTGTCCACGAGGCACTTGGTGAACTCCATGTCGTCAATCAATGGGTTGATGACCATGGCATACTGGTTCTCTGTTGGGATGAGGTCTGGATGATCTTGCCTGTCCCAAGTGATTGGAATCTCCGACCACCTAACATATTGGGGAACTAGGGGAGGGTAGCCATTAGTATCCTCAGTGAGGTTTTCTAAGCCCAGACAATGGGAGTACCAAGGAAGGTATGGTAACATGGAGCCTTCTTCTCGAAGGGGTTCTTGCCCTTGCCATCGCCCTTGTCGGCAGACTTGGGTTCCACATCTTCGTCCATGTCACTTGATTCCTTGGATTCTTCCTCCTTCTTCTTCCCCTTGCCCTTTCCACGAGGTATGTTCTTCTGACTTCGCTTGTAGCCGGACTCAGGGTCTTCCTTGAGGTTGTTGACGAACTTGCATTGGTGGTTGGTGTGGGTGGCCTTGCCATTTGCGTCGAGGTGGACGAAACACGGCATATCGCGGTACTCTTCATATGTTTGGGGGACATGGGGCACCGAAGGTGTTGAATCTCTCTGTTGCTTCCCATGGCTATCCCCCCGGCCATGACCACATTGTCCGCCTCCACCTCTGCCAGTGAACTTTGTGGCGACTATGTGAGCTGCTTACTTCTCTTCTGGTGGAGTTTTCCACTTGTTGTTATTGTTCCTTTTGGCCTAGGTAGGGATGGCCAATGTCGGCAATGATCCGCAAGCATCATCATCAGCGGTGGCGAATTCGCTAGCCATGGCAATCATTGAGTTGAGATCGAGCTTGCCATTGTACTGATGGCACTTCAACGTATGTCAGAGCAATGTTCCCTTTTCCAGGCCATCGATGAAGGTGGCCATAGCGGTTTGATCATGTACCCCCGTGCATGAATTTTTCATATCTAGCCAATGGGATAGGTAAGCACGAGAGGATTCATCCTTTTCTTGCACGCACCGCTATAGGTCACCGATGGTGCAGGTACGCTTGTACGTACCCTCGAAGTTTTTGGTGAAAGCTTCATGCATGTCCAGCCAATTGCAGATTGATTTCTCTGGCAAGCCGTCAATCCATTGTCGGGCGGTGCCAGTGAGCATAAGTGGGAGGTACTTGACAGTGACATTGGGGTTTCCCCCGGCAATGAGAATCGCTTGTTGTAGTCCTGCAACCATGTGGCTGGCCTAGCAGTGCCGTCATCGGGCTTGATGGTCTTGTCAATTTGAAGACCCATGGGGTAAGTTGTGGCCCGAATTCCTGGTCCAAAACAACGTGGCCCCAGGTATGGGAGCTCACATGCTTCTTGGGTCTTGTCCAGCCGTGAACGCGCGTCGTACGGCTCAGGTTGCTTCCCTTTTCCGCCATAGGGAGGGGAGTTGTGGTGCGATCTACTGGATGCGCCATTTACTCTGCCATTATGGCTACTAGGTGGCAACGGTGGCGGTGGCAGCGGTGGGTTAGCTTTCTTGCTACTCCCTCCATGGGAATCTCATGCATGTCGCGGTTACTTGTCGGACGTGGTGCTTCCTTGTGGGATCTGCTCCTGTGTCCTTCGTTGCCACTGTGCTCTCCGTCATGCCGGGACTGCTCCTGCTGGTCTTGTATGAATATACCGACATGAGGGCGCCTTGGAGGTGGCATGATTGTATGTTGGCACGGCTGTGGTTCCTCATGATGTCGGGACCGCGGGGTAGGTGGTGAGCGACGAGGGTGAACCTTCTCTCCTTTGTCAGAAGATATGGGTATGCCATCGGCCCTGTTGCGTGCGTCCCTCCACCATTGCTCTGTAGAGCCCGTGTGGGATCCTTCATCACGGGGAGATCTTGGCCTTCGGCGATTGTGCGCGCTTGACTGGCAAAGTTCCGGGTTGGACTCCAGCCTCTATGAAGTGGTTTTTTCATGTTGCTTGCAAGCCTTTGCGACAAGGTTGTAGACCTCGTCTACCGCTTCTAGCGACCTGTCCTGTTCAAGCAGGGTCTTGGCGATGACCATGTTGAGGGTGGGTGTTGGCATTACTTGTTTCCCCTCTGAATCAATGTATGGGGTGGCTTTTGCTGGTTTGGACGCATCCCACCCTAACTTGCGTCAAACGTCGGGATCTTCGATGATGCGAGCTGGTGCCTTCTAAACTTTGTGCTTTAGTAGCAACTGCTTGAACTCAACCTCCATTGCTCTTGCCGCCTTGATGGATTGCTATGATTTGGCCATATCTATGTCCAGGTGGGTGCCCTGCTCTGCAATGCATTTGGCCTCCGTGAGGATTTCTACATGTTTCTCATCAAGCTCCGTAACGCTCCGGATATGGGCGACGGTAATAAGCTCGACGAGGAGTGGACCGTACATCACCTTGTCGGTGGGAGTAACCAAGGGGTTGCTAGCTGTAGACGTTGATGGTGGTGGCAACAGATTTGTTTTGCTTGGTAGTACTGGGGCCTACGGTAAGTTCCTGTGTTTGCTACGGGGGAATAATCAGAGGAGGCATGGCATTGGCCAGACCTAGAGGATCGACGTCTTCTTTGCCACTGCCACTCTAGTAACTGCAGGCGTGGGCAAAGCTCTCTCACATTCCAGTTCTTGCTGGTCTTATCATGTTCCCGATGGCGACTAGGACCTGGCGGGAAGTGACAGCTTTGTCGGCAAGCTCCTGCCGACTCGTGTATTAACGAGCTCGTTGGGGAACCCCAAGAGGAAGGTAAGATGAGCACAATAGTAAGTTTTCCCTCAGTTATGAAACCAAGGTTATCAATCCAGTAGGAGCAAGGAAACACCTCCAAGGTGTTGCTAGCTGGACTTTGGTAGGGCGCACTACCGATGCCAGCAGCAACATGGAAACCTGCACAACACAACCACAGAACTTTGCCCTCAACTTACAGTGAGGTTGTCAATCTCACCGGTTTTGCTGAAAACAAAGGATTAAACATATTGTGTGGAAGAAAGTAATAGTTTGCAGAAAGTAAATAGAAAGCAGTAAACAATTGTAGATTGATGATAAAAGAAAGGACCGGGGTCCATAGTTCACTAGTGGTGGCTCTCATTAAGATAGATTACATGTTGGGTGAACAAATTACAGCGGGGCAATTGACAAATATCGAGAAAGCATACAAGCATATACTAATCATCTTGACTCCTTTGAGATTTGATTGGGCATTACAACATTATACATAGACCGTAATCCAACTGCATCTATAACTAATAATCCACCTTCAGGTTATCATCCGAACCCCCTCCAGTATTAAGTTGTCAGCAACAGATAATTGCATTACGCATTGCGTGTAAAGTAAACAATACGATTGTTCTATGAACAAAGGATTGTTGTTTTCTCCCTAGTAGAAACAGTACATCTAGTACCTTAGATATTTCTTCACTTCCCCAGATTACTAGAGGCATGAACCCACTATCGAGCATAAATACTAACTCTTGGAGTTGCTAGCATCTACTTGGCCAAGATAGCTACTAACAACGGAAAGCATGCAAGATCACAAATAACAAAGACATGATAGAATCAATAATCAATCTAAAATAGCATCTCAATATCCATCGGATCCCCGCAAACACAACATGTAGAATTACAAATAGATGATCTTGATAATGAACGGAGCTCACAAGATCTAAACATGATAGCACAAAGGAGAAGAACCAGCCATCTAGCTACTACATGGACCCGTAGTCCAGAGATGAACTACTCACGCATCACACAGGAGGCTTGCATGGTGATGAAGAAGGCCTCCAGGTTGAATTCTCCCCTCCGGCAGGGTGCCGGGAAGAGCTTCATATCCCTCCCGATCTAGGGATGGAGATGACGGCGGCTACAGACTCTTTCGTGGAATTTTGATCGGGTACTTAGGGTTTATGTATCGAAGGCATCTTATAGGCGAAAGGGGAGGCCGAGGGGGTGCCCTGAGTGGCCGCACCACCCCTTGGCGCGGGCCAGGCCTAGCCACGCGGCCAGGTGGTGTGGCCACCCCCTGGACCCTCTCCGTCTCATATTCTGGCTCCGTGTCCCCCTCGGTGAAAAACTGACTTTGGCTTTTGTCCCGTCCAATTCCGAGAATATTCATTTTCTGACTCTCTTGGAACCAAAAACAACAGAAAACGGGCAGCTGGCACTGTGGCTCTTGTTAATAGGTTAGTCCAAGAAAGTGTATAGAAAGTACTCCAAAGTGTGGACAAAACATAAGAAAGTAGATAAAAACCAAGCATGGAACATCAAAAAATATGGATACGTTAGCAACGTATCAACATCCCCAAGCTTAAGTCCTGCTCGTCCTCGAGTAGGTAAGTGATAAAAAGAAAGAATAATTTTCAAGGTGACATGCACCATCATAAACTTGATCAAAGTATTTTTAAAAATTGATAGCTAGGATCATAGTACTTCAATCATAACATGAAAGACAAAGTTCTAACAATAAGACAAAGCAACTATTGTTGCAACATGAAAAGGCACAGACAAAACATTCATGAATAACAATGCTTCGTAAGACGTTTGTTTGTTTCACATAAAGAAAACATAGCATAGTGGCATTCAGCCTGTCCCTCATAGAGTAGCAAACATAAATGCATAGGACACCTTCAAAGTTCATAAGAGTGACTAGATACAAATAGTTTAAAACAAGCAATATCAAAGCTATGCATCAATCAACAAGTCTTGGGACAATGCACATAGAACTAAGAATGGCCACTATGGTCTCAAAGTAGGTGCATAAAGATAGAAGGTGGAGACTCAACATAAAAGTAAAAGAAAGGCCTTAATAGAAGGAAGTAGGGATTCAAGTTTCATAAAGAGCTTCCAAAAATTATGGTACTTGTTAGCTTTCAGCTCTCATTGCCCCTATCATAAGCATCTTGAAGTGATTAAGGTTAAAGTGAACAAACTATGGTGTATATGCTTGATGAAGTATAAGTTGGAAATCTCATGTCCCTTGAATACGAGGGCCGCTCCTCATGCTACTCAAGTTTAGTTACTGGTAAGTTCTTGTCATAGTAAGTACATGTGTATCATAGAGAACCGCCAACGGGGTACCCCTTGCCCGATGATACGGAAGAATCCCCATATCAAAATGACAAGGCAAGTAGACAATGAGCATCTCAACAATCTTCTTATTTACCATGGGAAAATGGTGCTTTTTTCTCTCTTTCCTCTTTTCTCATATCTCTTTTTTTTCTTTCTCAATATCCGACTCTTTTTTTTATAAGAGGAATGCTTCATAGACAGCTCATTATGGTTACGCTGCAGGTTTCCACCATGACGGCATGGATTAGACCAGCGGCCCAGGCGTTTCTCTAACACACATAGATAACTCCATGGACTTACAAGCTCCCCTTTCATTTCACACTGACGACATCCATGGACAAAAGAGCATGATATCAACTAGGTGCAAAGTACAAGTGCAATGTTGAAAGCGTTCCCCATGACAACATGGTTCTGCTAATCCCCAACATATAAGTGCAAGCATGTAGAACATAGACGACACAATGGTTCAAGTTTATTAAGGGCAAGAAAAGTAAAGTGTGCCATCAAGTTTGTGAGAGCTTTAATCACTAGTTTTCTCATAACAAGTTTAATTCAGAAGGTAGATAAAAACATGAATATACTTGGAATATCAAATGCTAATAGGTAGGTATGGTGGACTCTTTGGAATAACATGGTTTTAGGAGTTGGATGCATGAGTGGAACTCATACTTGGTTATGGAGGCTAACAAAAGACTGGGAGCGACCAACTAAGAGAGCAATAATGGCCATAATCATGCAGAGCGACAAAACATCATTAATCAAAGCATAAAGTGATACTACAAGTCAAAAACTAAAGGATCATAAAGGCTATGGTGACTTGGGATAGTCATAACATGGTGCGAGCATGCGCCAAGTCAACCCAAATAAAGCATCAAAGGAGAATACCATAATACTATGCTTTAATATGCTAAAACAACGCATGATTCTTTCAAAGGCACATTAAGCAATCTCAATTGTTTATAACATGTCATGCTACGGCAAAGATCACTAAGCATAAGGCCAAAACAATATCAAGCATGGCACGACAAAGCATAGGCCACAGTCAAAAACAAGCTCCTTTACCACTTAAGCATGAACTTTCCTACTCTTTTCCAATCCAAACCAAACTATTTGAAAACCAATGCATGAAAGAGGGGGTCCAACCAATTTATTCAACAAACTAAGAAATCCAAGAAAACGAAAAACCAAAACGAAAACGAAAAAGAAAACGCACCAAGAACAACACAATTATGCATGAAACAATAAAAATGAAGTGTTTGGAAGAAACCTGGGATTTTTATTGATGAAGAAGGGGATGCCTTGGGCATCCCCAAGCTTTGATGCTTGTACTTCTTGGATATTTCTTGGGGTGACACGCGTGGCATCCCCAAGATTGAGCTTTAGTCCATCCTTCATCTCATTACTCATTCCTTCCATACACCTGAAATTTTTCTTCATATAAAACTTCACACAATCTTTATTAGCAACATTAGTGCACTCAAGATAATAAGTCTTTAGGTTCAGTTTCAACACCAATAAAACTTCCATTAAAACACAAGCTACTGTAGCACTTCCCTCAAAAAGCTCAATTCCCCAAAATAACTCAAAAAGGAACCAATAAGAAGCAAATGCAAATAATGGCAGAAATCTGTCAAAACAGACCAGCAGGTAAAAACCAATTTTTTTGAAGACCTTCTGTTACTCAAATCAAAAAGTGTTGAACCAATGAAAGTTAGATTACAACCTGGGGCAGAAGCACAAAAATTCACGCCTGATTTTACATGAATTTTTACGGTGAAGCACAAAAATCTGTTTCGGGACAGCAACTTTCCCAATCATTACTTCTCTCTCATTAGAGGTTACTCTTGGCACACAAAAAGCAAATAAAAAGGATAAGGAGAGGTTATTACTGAAGTAATAACTTCCAAGACTCATCTAAAACTTTGGGTTATCTCCCAATAAGTACTTTTCTTTAACGCCTTTAAGTTAGGCATAAGAAGCAAGAAAAAGAATCAAGTGTTCTCAAATGAAGAAGCATTAGGAGCAAATTTTGTTTTCATAGGAGAGGCAAAAGAAATCTTATCTCTCTTCTTAGGGAAGTGTTCCATACCTTTCTTGAGTGGGAGTTGATATTTAATGGTGCCTTCTTTCATATCAATAATGGCACCAACAGTTCTAACAAAAGGTCTTCAGAAGTAATAGGATAAGAAGCATTGCATTCAACATCCAAAATATAGAAATCAACGGGGACATAGGCATTGTTAACCATAATAAGAACATCATTAATACTCTCCATGAGTTTCTTTTTAGCATTATCATCAAGTGGGACATTCAAATAACAATCTTCCAATGGTGGCAAATCAAGCATATCATAAATCCTTCTAGGCATAATAGAAACACTACTATCAAGATCACATAAAGCTTTAAAATCAAAATCATTCACTTTCATATTAATGATGGGTTCCCAACCATCTTCTTGTTTTATAGGAATAGAAGCTTTATGTTTCATATTTTCTTCTTTAATTTTTATGAGAGCATCAGTAATGTATTTTGTAAAGGCCATATTCATAGCACTAGCATTAGGACTTTTAGCAAGCTTTTGTAGGAACTTAATAACTTCACAGATGTTGCAACCATCAAGATCAAAATCATAATTATCATCTAAAGTAGTAGAGATATTACTAGCCTCAACACTAGTGGTAGTGATAGTAGAAACACTAACGTTTCTAGCAATTTCATCTTCTCTTTCCCACTTAGCATGCAATTCAGCTAACAGTCTAACATTTTCATCAATTCTAAATTGTATGGAATTCGTAGCAGCAAAGGGATTCTCATTAGTTTCAGGTTTAGCAGCCATTTTATTCACGGAAGATTGAGCTTCAGCCAAAGATGTTATGTTTCTTTCAGCATTAGAGAGTTTTTCCTCAATAGTTTTATTGAAAGCAGTTTGTTTACTAATAAAATCTTTAAGCATAACTTCAAGTTCAGAGGGGGCACTCCTATTATTATTGTAGGAATTTCCATAAGCATTACCATTATTGGGAGGATATGGCCTATAATTATTATTACCAAAATTATTCATGTAGGCATTATTGCTAAAATTGATATTTCTTATAAGTTCACATCAACTTGCTCTTCTTGAGCAACCAAAGAGGCTAAGGGAACATGATTTGGGTCAACATGAACCTTCCCATTAACAAGCATAGACATAATAACATCAATTTTATCACTCAAGGAGGAGGTTTCTTCAACAAAATTTACCTTCTTACCTTGTGGAGCTCTTTTAGTGTGCCATTCAGAATAGTTAACCATCATATTATCCAGAAGCTTTGTTACAACACCCAAAGTAATGGTCATAAAGGTACCTCCAGCAGCAGAATCCAATAGGTTTCTTGAAGAATAGTTCAATCCTGCATAAAAGGTTTGGATAATCATCCAAGCAGTTAGTCCATGAGTGGGACAATTCTTTACCAAAGATTTCATTCTTTCCCAAGCTTGAGCAACATGTTCATTATCAGATTGTTTAAACTTCATTATTTCACTTATCATAGATATAATCTTAGCAGGAGGATAGTATTTTCCAATGAAAGCATCTTTGCATTTATCCAAGAATCAATACTATTCCTAGTTAAGGAATTCAACCATTCTTTAGCTTTTCCTCTCAAAGAGAAAGGAAACAATTTAAGCTTAATAATATCTCCATCTATATCCCTATGCTTTTGCATCTCACAAAGTTCAACAAAGTTATTTAGATGAGCAGCAGCATCTTCATTACCTATACCAGAAAATTGTTCTCTCATAACAAGATTGAGTAAAGCAGTTTTAATTTCAAAGAAAGTAGCTTCAGGAATAGGTGGAGCAATAGGTGTGCACATGAAATCATTGTTATTGGTTCTAGTGAAGTCACACAACTTAGTGTTTTCAAGAGTAGTCATTTTTTGTGTTTTTAATAAAGAAAGCAAACTAGTAAAACTAATTTTTGTGTGTTTTTGATAAAGAAACAAGCAAACAAAGCAAAAGTAAACTAAGCAAAACAAAAACAACAAAGTAAAGAGATTGGTTATGAGGGACTCCCCTTGTGAAGATGTCCTTGACTCCCCGGCAACGGCGCCAGAAAAATATACTTGCTGACTCGTGTATTAAGGAGCTCGTTGGAGAACCCCAAGAGGAAGGTAAGATGAGAACAGCAGTAAGTTTTCCCTCAGTTATGAAACCAAGGTTATCAATCCAGTAGGAGCAAGGAAACACCTCCAAGGTGTTGCTAGCTGGACTTTGGCAGGGCGCACTACCGGCGCCAGTAGCAACGTCGAAACCTACACAACACAACCACAAAACTTTGCCCCCAACTTACAGTGAGGTTGTCAATCTCACTTGGTTTTGCTGAAAACAAAGGATTAAACGTATTGTGTGGAAGAAAGTAATAGTTTGTAGAAAGTAAACAGAAAGCATTAAAAAATTGTAGATTGATGATAAAAGAAAGGATCGGGGTCCATACTTCACTAGTGGTGGCTCTCCTTAAGATAGATGACATGTTGGGTGAACAAATTACAGCGGGGCAATTGACAAACATCGAGAAAGCATACAAGCATATACTAATCATCTTGACTCCTTTGAGATTTGATTGAGCATTACAACATTATACATAGACCGTAATCCAACTGCATCTATGACTAATAATCCACCTTCAGGTTATCATCCGAACCCCCTCCAGTATTAAGTTGCAAGGAACAGATAATTGCATTATGCATTGCGTGTAAAGTAAACAATACGATTGTTCTGTGAACAAAGGATTGTTGTTTTCTCCCTAGTAGCAACAACACATCTAGTACCTTAGAGATTTCTGTCACTTCCCCAGATTACTAGAGGCATGAACCCACTATTGAGCATAAATAGTAACTCTTGGAGTTGCTAGCATCTACTTGGCCAAGATAGCTACTAACAACGGAAAGCATGCAAGATCACAAATAACAAAGACTGATAGAATCAATAATCAATCTGAAATAGCATCTCAATATCCATCGGATCCCCGCAAACACAACATGTAGAATTACAAATAGATGATCTTGATCATGAATGGAGCTCACAAGATCTAAACATGATAGCATAGAGGAGAAGAACTAGCCATCTAGCTACTACATGGACCCGTAGTCCAGAGACGAACTACTCACGCATCACACCGGAGGCTTGCATGGTGATGAAGAAGGCCTCCAGGGTGAATTCTCCCCTCCAGCAGGGTGCCGGAAAGAGCTTCAGATCCCTCCCGATCTAGGGATGGAGATGACGGAGGCTACATACTCTTTCGTGGAATTTTGATCGGGTACTTAGGGTTTCTGTATCGCAAGCATCTTATAGGCGAAAGGGGAGGCCGAGAGGGTGCCCTGGGTGGCCGCACCACCCCCTGGCGCGGGCTAGGCCTGGCCGCGTGGCCAGGTGGTGTGGCCGCCCCCTGGAGCCTCTCCGTCTCGTATTCTGGCTCTGTGTCCCTCTCGGTGAAAAACTGACTTTGGCTTTTGTCCCGTCCAATTCCGAGAACATTCATTTTCTGACTCTCCTAGAATCAAAAACAGCAGAAAACAGGCAGCTGGCACTGTGGCTCTTTGTTAATAGGTTAGTCCAAGAAAGTGTATAGAAAGCACTCCAAAGTGTGGACAAAACATAAGAAAGTAGATAAAAACCAAGCATGGAACATCAAAAATTATGGATACGTTAGCAACGTATCAGCTCCTCCCTCTAGATCTCCTCGATCTCCCTCATAGCAGCGTCGTATTCCTCCGAGTTGGCATCTGAGCCGCCGCCATCCATGTTGATGTTGGCATAGAGCACATCAAGCACTAAGCCGGAGTTGGCCTCGGTGTTTTCGATGGCGGAGCTGGAGGGGGACGGTGTAGGGTCATTGTTGTTGTTGTTGCCTCCTCCGTTTGCGGCGGCGATTTCAGCCTTGGCTTCCTCATTGGCATCAGCGAAACTGTTGACAATTGCGATCATCTCATTGAGGGTAAGCAAGCCGGCAGCCTGTCACCTCCTAAGCGTATGTCGGAGAAGTTTTTAGGGCGTGAGCCCTTCCACAAAGTGGTACACAAGATCGTCGGTGCGATCACCATCTAGGGTTTCCCTCACCCTTAACCATATAGAAAGGTATTCACGAGGGGATTTGCCGTCCCTCTGAACACATTTGGCTAGATCGAAGATGGTTACAATGCCAACAAAGTGCAACCTCCGCATCTCTAACGCTCGAGAAAGCCAAGCGGATTTGCGGGGTCCTTCCAACGTTATATCCTACACAAGGGCGAGTTGGGTGGGTCTTGAATTTTTTCGAGGAGCCGGCAAACTCCAAAGAGAGATCTAGGCTAGATCCTTCCGCGAACATGTCCTGCCTGGAGGCGGTCCGTGCGGGCCTTGACGAGTTTCCGACTTCTTGGGAGCTAGGACCCGAGTCAGTTTTATCGATGAAGATGTGGATGTTCTGACGGGGATGATGGAGCAGCGGGTAGGGTTCGTCTTCGCTAGGACCCGGAATTCGTCCGGAACGATCAGGACGTTGCCGGAGAAGAGAACATGCCCAATGGCTACGGTGTCGACGATTCCCGTGAATAGCTTGGACCTCGCCTGGTGTAGAGCTCGAAGCGCCTCTTGCCCCCACGTGAAGGAAATATGCCCTAAGAGGCAATAATAAAGTTGTTATTATCGTATTCCAAGTATATGATAGATGTTTATTTTGCATGCTATAATTGTATTGATTGGAAACTTTAATACATTTGTGTTTAATAAACAAATAAAGGGTTCCTAGTTATGCCTCTCTTATAAACTAGCTCGTTGATTAACAAGATAATCAAGGTTTCCTGATCATGGACATTGGATGTTGTTAATAGCAAGGTCACAACATTGGTGGAATGATATGATGAACATTCATCCGAAGTATAGCAATACGATCAAAGTCATTGTGTTTAAATTGCTATAACATCATATGAAGTAATTATAGTCCTTAGACCATGATATCATGTCAATCACTAACACTAGAAGAGTAACTTGATAACATTAAACATCACACCATAACAGGGTGACTATAAAGGTGGTTTCAGATACTCCGAAGGTGTTATGTAGAGGCTCATGGATCAAGAGTGGGATTTTTCCATCCCGGTGATGGAAAGATATACTTTGGGCCCTCTCGGTGATATCACATTACGATGGCTTGCAAGCAAGTGATGTGATCACTAGAATGTTATA
Organism: Avena insularis; assembly: GCA_023614405.1. Classification (NCBI taxonomy): domain Eukaryota; kingdom Viridiplantae; phylum Streptophyta; class Magnoliopsida; order Poales; family Poaceae; genus Avena; species Avena insularis. The sequence continues at coordinate 432,587,697 of CM042684.1, read as the reverse complement.
TCACGGGAACGAGAAAAGAGTGCATGTCGGTAACAAGATCAAACTAGGAATGGAGATACCGATGATCGAATCTCGGACATGTAATATATCACGAGACAAAGGGATTTAGTTACTAACGTTAAAGGTTCTCACGATCACAGAAGTCATTGTTGAATGTGTAGGAGTCAGTATGGATCTCTAGGTCCCGCTGCTGGTTCTTGATCGGAGAAAGGTCTCGATCATGTCTGCATTATTCGTGAACCATAGGGTGACACACTTAAGGGATACCGACACCATTTGGAGCAAATATGTTCCAGAGAAAAGAATTGCAAAGTGCTGAAATTATTTCAATGGACACCGAAATTGTTTCGGGTGAAATTGCTGAAATTGGTTCTGCATGTGATATTGAAATATTGCAGGGAGTTTTATGTGAATATTTGTTAATTAAAGTAACTAACAAAATTCTGAATAAAATAGTTTTATTTAATGAGAGTTGCATTAATTTTGGTGGAAAATTAATGCATGTGAGTGGGAGTATGAGTGGAAGCATGTTTATGTGAGTGGAGCATCCACCCACATGAATGAAGGAAGAGGTGGGGGCACCTCCATGGACGCCGGCCATGGGAGGGGGATGCCCCCTCTCCTCCTCTCATATTACACCTCCTTGTGAAGGATCTCTCTACCCCTCTAAGGTTATTCCCCCATGGTCTCGGATTAGCGAGATACATGTTCCCGGTGGCTTTTTGTTTAGAAGGAGTTGTTGCTTCTGCTGTATCGCTAGAGCGAGGAGGGGAGGTTGTTCGGTGGACCGGACGTGTGTGCGATCACGGATGCGTTGCTGATTTGCGGCGATGGACTTCCTCTCGATCTTGAGATCGACAAGCATACGACTACATCATCCACGAGTTCAACCTCGTAACACTTTGTCGGTCTTCAAGGGTATGTTCTCTATGGATGTATATCCACCCTTGGCTTGTATCTAGGTTGAAAGGGAAATGGGCGTCGCCTAGAGAGGGGTGAATAGGCGTTTTAAAATTATTACGGTTTAGGCTCTATTAAATATGGAATAAAACTTAGCGTTTAATTTATCAGGCCAAACCTATATTCACTAGGTTCACTAAGTGCACCAACAACCTATGCTAAGAAAGATAAACAACAAGGTGATAGCAAGATATAATACTTCAAGCACGATGGCTATCACAATGTAAATTGCATAAGTAAAGGGCTCGGTTGAGAGATAACCGATGGACGTGGAGACGATGATTTGTTTCCCAAAGTTCACTTCCAAAGAAGCTACGTCTCTGTTGGAGAGGTGCGGGGGCACAATGTACTTCGAACGCCACAAGTGGCTCACCTCGAGGTGTGGTGGCTCGATGCTCACCCAACGCCACACAAGGCCTCACCCCAAGATGCAAAGGCACGCAACCTACCGACGCCACAAAAGGCTCACCCTATTCTCCCGTGAGCTCGCCACAAAGGCCTACTCACGTTCCACTATGGGTTTGGTGGGGCTTGTAGATCTAGATCTCCTCTCTCAAATCCCTCAAAAAGATGCAAGAATAATAGGAGGGGGAAGGGGAGAGGGCAAGCTCTTCAAGGTCAACAATGGAGGAGATAGAAAACCAAAAAAACCAAGAAAGAGCAAGTTGGACCTGAAGGGGAAAGGGGAGCTCCTTTTAAAGGGCTCCCCGATTTGCCCGTTACTCACAGTTTCACGCACGACCGGTAGTACCAGTGGGTGGCCGGTACTACCGGTGGCACTCAGCCAATGGTATAAAAACGGCGAAGCGAATGAACACAAAACCGAGGATGACCGGTACTACCGGTGGTCACCGGTACTACCGCCTAGGCCGGTACTACCACCCAAGATTCCAACTGAAGTACCGACAAATAGCGCAAACCAGGCAGAGAGAGTACTAGACCAAAATCGGGTTTGCCGGAAGTTGGTCCGGAATTAACACCGGTACTACCGGCGGCAAATTGCCCTAGCGGTACTACCGGTGGCCCGCCGGAACTACCGGCCAGGAAAAAACTCCAGAACCAGAACTGCCACAACTTTTGCATCCGAACTCCAAACGAGATGAAACAATTTTGTTCGAAATATTGGGTATCACCAAGGGAGAAAATACCATGAATATATATGTGAGATACCTCCCAAGTTGTGGAACCGGAAAACCCGCAAGATTAAAAATGCAATAAGATATGCAAGGGAAATCCGTTTTTGATGAACTAGAGCTTGTTATGAAGACAACCACAAGCTCTATATCCTCACATGGACAAGAACCAAACAACAACCAAGAAATATGATGCTATGTATGCAAAGGTTTGAGCTCTCTCCGAAAGATACGAACGAGACACGCACTCGAGATCCCCTCTTGATAGTACGGCTATCTATCCTAAACCCGGTCTCCCAACACTACAAGAGACCGGTAAAATAGAAACCCTAACAAGAACATACCTTTGCCTTGAGCATCCCACTTGAGCTTGATGTAGACGATATTGTAACCTTCAAGATGGAACACCTTTCTTGATTGCACTTGCTTGATGAAGACTTGAGAAATGCTCCCCCATACTCCATGGGGAAGCTCTTCTCTTCGAACGTGTCTTTATCATTCCATGATTGCCGAGGATGGCAAGCTCCAAGCATGAGATCTTCTAGAGATGGCGCACCGTGAGCTTGTACATCAATTCTTGATGATGATGTCTCGAAGAAAGCCAAGATGAACTCCATCTTATTGTTCTTCTTCTTCAAGACATACTTGATCTTCTTCTTCTACTTGATTCCAATAAGCACAAAGACCTTGGAAAATGCTTCTTCTTTTTCATCCTTGAAACCAACACATGGTCCAAGCGATGCCAATGGACAAACCTACAAGTGAGACTCAATTTGCACATTAGTCCATAGGGATTGTCATTAATTACCAAAACCACACATGCGGGCAAACATGCCTTTTTATAGGTAGATAGATCTTAGTGCTTAGTAGTTCCTATCTTAGGAATTTTTTGTTTTCTATGCTGCGAACCCAACACCACGGTCGGCGCCAACTGTCGTGGTATTGCCGACGAGATCCTCATAGAGCGTGTTTAGAGAGGTGAGGGAAGGCGGTTAATTGACGGGTACGAGGTAACACAGCTTATCCAGGTTCAAGCCCCACAACGGTGGTGGAATTCTACTCCTGCTATAAATCACTATAATAGCAATATACTGAGTTACAGAGATTGGTTCGCTGTGCGAGGTGTTGTGAATCGTGCCTAAAGGCTTCCATAGGTCCGGCTTATAAAGGCACCAGAACCTAGGGTTATAGGGAAAGAACCTTGCGAGACAAATTACAGAGTCCTACACTAATACTAACTAGTCTTCATGTCTTGCACTCCAAGACTCCAAGTATGTCGGTGACTTCCATATAGCCTTTCTATATCTGGCATTGGTCTCCTTTCTGGATTCGTCTAACTAGGCCACCCAGCAGGCCAGAGGCTATGCTACCAACTGTAGGCCACCCAGCTTAGCCGGATTAGAGACATGCAATGATACCCATTTAGCATATCCCAACAAAGAGTAATAATCATCGACAATGCTACTAGTGTTTGATACATGGCGTATTCTAGAAAAAAGTGTTAATTCCACTTTTTACCTTCTACTTATTTTTTGGCAGTAATTACCCCATCGAGTCAAAATTCATCCATATTACCTACCTTGGAAGTTTCGGACTCTCGCTTTTTTTGGGCAAGGTGAGAGGCAATGACCCGGATTCAAAATTATCAAGACGACGACGTGGAATCTAACATGGGTAAGAGAAATATTGATAGAATCGTTCATGACATTTTCCGATCCTTACATATTTTATCACGCCAATCGATGTAACACGCCATTCTATCTGACAAGAACAAGCAAAGTGCTAAATTAGAATAAAATTGTGTCCATAAACTGAACATGGCGTCTTGGCTTCCAGGTCTAGACGAACCTATTATAAAAAATATATTTTATATGAACTTCAAAATATTTAAAAAATTCGAAACAAAATTCTGGTGTACATTTTGACATGCTATGTTCTCACACCAAGTATTTACGGTGAAAAGACATTTTTTGTGGTCTATGCAAAACGACAAAAATATGTATTGTGAAAAGCTATTTACAACACAGAAATTTGTCTTTTTTATACAGGCCACATAAAATGTTTTTCTTTATAAAATTTCATGTACTATCATAGAATATCAGTATGTACATCTGAATATTTTTTTTCTAAATTTTTAAACATTTTGGAATACGTCATTTCAACGGTGGGTGTATCTACACCTATGAGTCAAAGTGAATTTCAGCCATAAACTCTTTTTTGTTAAGATAGGGTGTACCTTCATTTGGAATGTTCACAAACTCTCCTAAATATTATATTTTGGTAGAAGTTCAACTAATGAGGTAGTATGTGTTCGAAAATATAAGACGTTTTAGCTTTATAAATCGAATGTATCTAGATGCCTTTTAGTGTATAGATTCGTAGAGATTCGAAGTGAATCTATATACTAAAAAACGTTTAGATAGATTCATTTAACAAAGCTAAAAGATGAGATGTTTTAGCTTTGTAAAGGTAATGTATCTAGAACTTTTAGTGTGTATATCCTTTATACATTGATAAAACATCTTATATTATAAAACGGCTAAAAAAATGAAATTCAAAAAAATGCTAGCAGTCCATCTTTATCGAAAAAAGAAGAACTCCATCTCATCCTCAAACAACGCACAAGAGCCGAGCACGTTCGGCTCGCGCGCGATGCCGGAAGGCTCGGAACGACGACCGCCGCACAGCCGCGAACACCAGTAGAAACGAGAACAAAAAAGTGTGATGATGTGATGGCAGCTCCGGTGGCTTCCCCACCCTCCTTGCCGCCGCAAAGCCACGCGGCCCCCTTCGGCCGGATCGTGCCGTCGGCGTCGGCGCGGCGCCGCTCGGCCCGCCGCACACTCCCCGTCTCGGCGCACGGCGGCGGCGGAGGCGGAGGAGAGGGAGGCGCGGCGAGGATACTGGACCCGCTCGCCACGCCCTTCCAGATTCTCGGCCTCGACGCCTCGGCTGGCTACTCCTACTCCGCCGCGCAGCTGAAGGCCGCCTTCCGCGCCCGGGTAGTGCACCGCTCCCACGCCCTGCAACCTGTTACAGCTTCGCATATGGCTCAGTTCAGCCGCTTAAAACGCTCATTTTAATTTTTAATTAATGGTGTCTCGGAAGATTTTAGACTGTTTGCAAGTCAGCAACTCACAACAAATCATCGCCTCTGCAGCAAAAAAAAAGTTTCCATAAATCATAGAACTGAATGTTTGTTATTACTGTGCCAATTCACATATGTTCTGTTTGTTTGTGCTAGTCGTTTTACACGGAAAACGTAGCGTTGAACTCAACTGTAGGAGTCCCATAATATGTTGTGATCCACCACCCGAGCTTTATCCTCCAGTGATTTAAGATTATGGGTTCTTGTTACAGGTAAAGGAATTCCATCCTGATGTTTGCAAGGACACAGAGAATGCAGATTTAGTAATGAGGCGAGTACTCGAGGCTTATGAGGTAATTGTGCTCAGCTGCTCGCAAGATGCAGGAACTTCATACAAGTTTCTTTGTGTGCTACCATAACTACTACATTGCAGTAATAATCAAACCGAACCATCAGAACCAACAGCGCTGATGTGGTCTTTAGGCTTTCTGAAAATGCTACTTCTAAATTTGTTAGGGTACACTCTTTGTTTGTAATCCTTAGTTTCTGGTCTTGCAACTCAAGGGTTCCTGAACATGTTAACATAAGGCTCTGATGTTAAATACCACACTGTATTATATTTTAGTAAGGATGATTTTATCCTCAAAAGGACCAGCTCAATGGTGTAGAGGAGGAGCATATATGTACAAACAAAACTACTAGAATATATGTAGAGGCCATGTGTAGAGGTGTATGTATTCAGCTCTTTTTGTTTCATCATTTTCACCCTGCTGCATCTAAAATCAAAGTTATGGTAAATCATGTTGTTAGCAAATAACTCTACATTATCCTTTTTGGTGATTATTGATAATTTCCATCTCTTTACATATCGCTATTAGTTACACTGCTTCATTTACACAGATATTATCCGATAACCAAGGAATGATGATCGAAAGGTAGCGAATACTTCCACCAGCTTATACTTCACATATAGTATACTATTTGGACCCGTTATTGTGTCACCGCTTGCAGTTTGCACCATGTATATTTAAATCATGCTTACATCAATCTCCCTAAGTGGAAAACTGGCTTGTTCAATAAGGATTTGTGAGGGCAAGTAAGGGCGAGCTGAGAACTGCTCCCAATTGGATTTATGAGGGGCTTTGCAGATGGTACAGAATGAAAAGCTGATTACCCAAGGAATGATTTGCAGTAGATATGCCCCCATCAATGTTCCTACATTATGCTATGCACGGCTTAGTATATGTTGATGAGGTTTAAGGTATATCGATCAGTAAATAAACTCAATATGATCTGGCTGTGTTTTGTGGACTTAGCTGGCAGCTGATCTCTTAATCCTAGTTCCGAATTCCAAACGAAATGAGACTCTTACACTCTCTCTATACTTCTAAATTTAGTAAGAAACGGTGGTTTCTTCAATTATGCCCAAGTAGGAAAATCCAACTTATGCTTATGTATTGCAATTTTGTGCAGGAACAATATTGACCCATTTGATGAACCTGAGTGTGAAGCTTGTGACATATTTGTCAATGAACTTCTGTGCATTGGCAGTGGTACCAAATTTTGTTTCTCTGTCTTTACCAATTTTGTTCTGCACTGCAGTTGGCTTGAAAGATGAGATAGGTGCTAATGAAACACCAAGTGTTTGTTGGCACAGATAAACTAAATATTTACTGAATCACATTGTTTCTCCAGTAGTCCTGACTTTAAGATATTGATACCATGCTAATCGATCTGCTAGTACAACATATGCTTATTATTTGAACATTTCATTAGAATATGTACATGTTAGCCATTAGGTATGATATTGCGTTTATTTGTTGAAGCAAGTGACTTCAGTTCGTTTCCTTGTTTTAAGAGTTATAGCATTGATGTTCATGGAGTACAATACAAACCGCGTGTACAACTTGATATGTTTTGACAATGTTATCTGATGATCCGTAGTTACTGATATCTTCTGCAGGCTGCCCATATTCTTGTGTTAAAAGGGCACCTCATGCATTTGCATATGCAGATGACATTGGTACAGCTCGTGCAATATCTCAAGGTAGGTTGAACGTCGCTATTTTTGGTCCGTCTGATGAAAAATCTGCACAATATTTGCCCGTGTGCTTGTGAATTTGGTAAAGCAGCCAATCCTTTTTGTTTCCCAATAATGTAACCTTTTGTTTATTCAGGTAATGGTGACAATTACCTTGTTCAACTTGCTGTTGGGCAGTGTCCGAGGAAGTGCATATACTATGTGACACCTTGCCAACGGACTATCCTGGAGGAAGTGCTTGCTAGGTAAATATTACCCTCCGTGAACTGAGAGCTATATGGATCACCAAGGGGAATGTCTACCTACTTACCGCTTCTACTCTTTCATGGGTTTATTTTCTCTCGAAATAGGCTTTCGCCCCGCTATATTAATATAGCAACCACCATACAACCACAGGTTCCGAAACGAAAGAGCATGCTGGGGCAGCAGCAAACACACGCCCAAAAGAGAAAAGAAAAAAGGAAAACAAAATAGAGACAGAGGTGGATCAACTAAAAGAAGACGACCCGTGTTAGCTTTGCGACAAGTAAATAACGAAGAACGGAAAATAAAATCGCAGCAAGGGGGACACAGATTTAACGTGGAAAACCCTCTCCAACAAAGAGAGGGGAAAAACCACGGGCGTCAGCCAGCAAAACTTCACTATAATGGGGAGTGTTTACACAACGCCGATGATTTCACAGATGCAACTTATCCCAGTCGGCGGCTTACAAGAGGTATATATAACGGTGGTAACCTAGGTCATCAACGATTCGTACCGTGGGGGGCCGAAGCGGAGCGGAGTCTCCGTCAGAAGTTGGCCTTTACTTTGTAGAATTTGGATCAACATATAATAACCCGCAACCGTTGCACCCGCCGGAGAAGTACCACCATACTCCTAGCAACGTCTCGTCAAGCACCAATCAACACCTTCAAGAAGGAAAGCCAACGCTGCTGCCCAGACCATAGACTGGTCCTAGGGTTTCCCCCGGCACACAGAGGGAAGTGGTAGGGTAGCCACGACACCCTCCAGGAAGGAATGGTGCCACCCGAGGGCGGCACCGCGTCGGTGTCGAGCCAACAAGGATTTCTCTCGAAAAAACCCTAACCACCACCCCCAGGCGATCCTTTGCGTAGAAGCACCATGAGGACAAAGCCTCGCCACCACCAAACTTGCCGCCCACGAGCATGCGCCACTCCGGTCATGAAGCCGTCATCATCGTCTCACCGGGAACACCATTGCGAGGTATGCGCGGCAAAGGCAGAAGGTATCTCGAATCGGGACTAGCAGTACCGCGACCGGCGTGAGGGAACTACCTCCACCACCAATGGCAGTAGTCGACCGGACGCAACCGCAGGCACACCAGTCCCCGTTAGATCCGGCCGGACCCAGCAGACCCGTAAGGCCCCAGCAGGGGCACACCGTCCAAGAGGGTCCGGCCAGGCCCAAATGGGCCCGTAAAGCCCGCAACCGCGTTGCAACAAGCCGGACATGGTCGCTGCTGATCCCTGCCCGAGGTGCCTTCGCCAAAACCTGCAGAACAAGCCGACGATAGGGCATGTCGACCCACTCAGGGGTCATGGGTCCCTGGATCTGATTCGTGGCCTGGCCTGCCGCCTCTCCGCCGCCTGCCGCCAACCGTTGTGAGCTGCGTCACCGCCACAGTAGCGCCGCCGTGCCGGAGCCTCCCCGCCGAAGCTAGGACCGCTGCCGCCCAAGGAGCACCGTCGCCGGAGGAAGCAGGTCCCCGACCCCGCCTCCGAGCAACGGGGAGTGGCCAGCCGCCGCCGCCGCCGGCTCCATACGGGCTAGGCCCGACAGATCCCGCCGACGGTGGCGATGGGTGGAGAGGTAGGGGAGGGTTTTCGGCCGTGTGGCGGCGCCGTCGCCGTCGGGGCGAGAGGGCGAAGTGGTCTTTTCCCTACCAACAGTTTTGCTCTTCTCATGGGTTTATTTTAATTCCAGGTTCTATTTTATCTACTACTAGTAAGTATCCTTTTGTCACTTAGTATGCGAAAAGAGAGCCATCTTAGCTTGTCTTGCGAGTCATCCAGCCATTCCAGAATGACATAGAAGAAGTGAAACATGTTATATTTAGTTGATCACACTTTTTGTTGGAAAGGAGCTTGCTATCCTTGATACATCAGTATTGTTGGATGTATCCCCAACCCACAAAAAGAGTTAGTCAGAAGTCAGATGCAATATGTGTGGAATATGAGGTGTGCTTTCGGTAGACCCCCCTCCCAAAACTTGTAAAGGGTAAACGGTGGAGATTAAAACGTACCTCTTCAGATTATAGAGGGCACGATGGTCAAGTTAATCATCTTTATTTAAAACTAAATCCAGCACTATTAAAACCGGTACAGTATTTATAGCCCATTAATGTCCAAGTTAATGTAGGAGTACGTATTTTTCTCTTTTGCTTCGTGTGATCATACTCCCCGTCCCACAATACGTGGGGCAACATCGAATCCGCCGAGCGGGCCCCCATGATGATGAACGATTATTGGACGAGAGTAATGTTGATCAATCGAGAAGACTGATCAGTCGAAGACGCTACAAATGTTTGCGCGCATTGGACTAGGGTGGCTGGTCCGTCACCGGAGCCAGAGGCAAGGACGAATAAGCTGATATCAACGAGGAAGGCATGGAGGCGTACGAGGAGTCGTGCGTGGACAAGGACAAGTCGGAGGACCGGCGGGGCCTGCACTTCGCATGTGGTTCCCCCATTTCGAAAAAGAAACTTCGTGTGTGGCTACAACGAGCTGCTAGAGGCCGACACAGCAGTGGGCTGTCGACAAGAACAAGAACACATTGTAGCACTAGGAGTGTGTGTGTGTCGGCCTCCTCCATCAGGGCACCTCCGTGTAAGTGAACAACTTACCACCATGACCAGAACATAGAACGTTGCAGAACCAAGACGGAAAGAGAACTTAGAGAAGACATCGATCCATGTGGCGAGACTCAACTGCCAGGAGGAGCTGCTAAAGCTGCTACCAAGGGGAGGCATGAGCTCCGGCCGGGGGCACGTATGGCGCGACTGGCGGTGGAGTTGAAAGACGACGTTGATTTTGTAGGTATGGGTCAAAGTGGGTTTGGCCGAGGCCGCCCATTGGCGATCTTTTAGTATGCGATCCATCTTAATGTAATACCAATTAATAGCTAATTATTGGTTAAAGACATAATTATCCTTTACAAGTTTTGGGAGGGGTCTACCAAGCACACCTCGTGGAATACTATTATTTTTGCTTTAGTGTCATCACTTATGCTAATCTCTCTCTTTATTTCCCCATATGTGGGTGTATGCTCATAGCGTGTTGATGACGCCACACGACCTCTCCGAAGCTGAAGTTCTGTATTCGCTCACATCGAAAGCAATGTTCGAGAACAATCGATACACGAAGCCCAAAGGAGAAACAAAATCATCTTCTGACTACGTCGATTGGATGTGACGATCCGCTCCTGATCGAAGAACCACCAAGCACTGGCAGCCTCCACCAGATTGTTCAGTCGTCAATGTCATATGCTAGGATGAGCATGCTGTCATCGTGTAGTCTACAGCTGTATATTTGTATGTTATTATTCATGTACCATCTACCATATGTAGAGCAAATCAATATTTTTATTTTTATAGAAGAAAAATTTCTGTGCGTGGCAAATTAATAGGCCACTACATGCCAAGAGTCGTGCTGTAAATTTGTAATTAACCTCTTCCAAAGTTTAGGGCCGTAGGTTACCATTGGGCCAATTACTCAGTACACTTTTCTCTTCATTGCGCTGCCTTACTTTTGGAAGAGACCTCATCGATCGACCAATCTCTCACGTGATCAGCGATCGAGACCTCCAAAAATTTGAAAACCCACCCTCAATTTATTTTTTGAAAACCCCGACGTCCCTCACCATCCAGGCCCCAGGGCTCACATGTCAGTCACGAGGCCTCTCTCCCATTTATATGCCATCACTCGGTAGGACGCGCGCGCCTGGCCGGGTTATCTTTGGAAGCTCTCTCTCGACAGTTACTCGCAGGAGCACGAGTGCGAGTCGTGACCGAGACCAGCTTCTCGCGCGGGGACGATGGAGAACGCCGCCTTCGCTGCTTCCGGCGCCGCCTCCGTGCAGGGTTACCCCGGTGGGATGAGGGTCCTCGTCGTGGAGGAAGACCCCGCCTACCTCGCCACCCTCACGCAGATGCTCCAGCGCCACGGCTACCAAGGTACGTACGCGCGTCCCGTCCGGTCCGGCTGGCCATCTTTCATCCATCTCCTCACCGCAGTTTTGTTCCCCTCGCATATGTACATGTACGTCTGTGTGTGCACGCAGTGACGGCCAAGGCGTCGCCGGAGGAAGGGCTGAGAGCGTTGCAGGAGAACCCGGCGGGGTTGTTCGACCTGGTGATGACCGTCGTGCGCACGCAGGGGCCAGGCATCGACGGCCTCGAACTCCTCAGGCTCGCCGCTGAGCGTTACCCGGTCGTCCGTAAGTCTTCTACACTCCTGTGTACGTAATAATCTGCATAGATCGATAGATCCGCAGGGTTTAGTTCTAGCTAGCTTTTCTGTACGTGTACTGAACACTGATAGATAGATCTGCATGCGTGCGTGCGTCCTTGTGCGTGTACGCAGTGTTCTCCGACTTCGAGCCCACGGCGACGATGATCAGGGCGATGCGTGAAGGCGCGTGCGGCTTCCTGACCAAGCCTATGCGGGAGGAGGAGGTGCGCGACGTCTGGCAGCACGTGGTCCGGCGGACGACGCTCAACGCAGCCTCCGGCGCCGCCGCCGTGGCTGTTCCTGTCCCCGACACTCGAGGCAGCGACGTCGTCGTCGTCCGTCAGGATGACACGGCGCCGGCGAGGAAGAGAGGAGCTGCACGAGCACGACTGGACTACTCCGGCGAGGGGGGCTCCGGCGGCAGCCAGCAGCGGCGGAAGCAGCGCAGGACTACCACCAAGAGGACCAGGTTCAACTCGTCGTTAGACTCAGGCGTGCACGCCGCATTCGTCAAGGCGGCCGAACAGCTCAGGGGAACGGGAGGTAATTAACCGCATCGATCGTCATCCATCCATGCATGTTTTGGCTCTGCCTCAAGTGTTAACTGCATGCATGCTTTTGTCTTTACATGCGTAATTCCTGGGTGCTAGCTTGCTTACAGGTTTTACTAGTAACGTACGCAGCCGTCGGGTAGTAGTAATTGTGCTAGTAGAGATGAAAACGTTGCATGCTTATTTGTTTCTGGCTAGAATACGATGTACCCGGTGTTCACGTCTCGGCCCTTCCATCTTGTCTGGATGGTCGTTCTGTGGTCGTTTGTTACCTCCGTGAGAGTCTAATCTTGGCAATAAGACATCTCCAATGGCTCGCACTAGTTGGTACTTGGTAGCGTAGTATCTTACTATGTTTCTATATGTCTTTTATTAGATCAGTGGTTCATTTATTAGTATGAACTACTTCAGTTCTCAATAGGGCTACCAAAGCCCAACTAGATCGACACTATACATGACCTCTCGACTCCATGGGGCGACATGGCTATGTGCTAGATCTCGGGCGAAATACTGTGCAACCAACTCTTCGCTTCTTTAAGCATGGTGGTCCCTCCATGTTCCCCCATCGTGGGTGCGCGCCATTCCCCAGTAGTGTGTGTGTGGGGGGGGGGGAGGGAGGGTTAGACACTCGCAAGGGAGGACAAGGAGGTAACGAAGACAACCGGGCACGTGGCGGGGGTGACGGAGAGTGATGACCCTTTTTCCCCATTTCTCGGCGGTGTTGTGAGCTCAAGGAGGAGGGTTCCTGGCTAGGGGCTGCCATCACCTCCCCCGATGTTGGAGGCATTCGTCTTGTCTGGCATCACCATCTGTGATATATCTCATCTCTCGGGCTATTATACAAAGGGTTTTGTGTCGGGTGGAAGAAGATATGGATTCTAGCCATGGTCTCTAGGGGAGAGATTAGTCTCTAGAGCCTTGCTACGCCAGTAGGTCTCACAGGCATTGGTTTCATTGCTTAGGGATCAAACAATACATTTTTGCAGTCCTCCGTCTTTAGAACAACCATGTGACTTGCCCCATACTTTGCTCCTTGGGTGCCTTCCTCAGTGGCCATCTAGCCGAGATCATCATGTGTCTCGCTAGCGGCCACATGCTTTGTCACACCACCACCATAGTTATGGGGGTGAAGGGGAAATTTTGTCCATTGTTGGATCAGGCCTCTCCCCAAAGGCAGTTGGGCCTAATAGGTAAAACCTGAAGATTGTTGAACCATCTAGATACGGACCCTCATGGTCCTCAATCCTCGTTGCACTAGTCCACATGTTGGTTTTGCTAAAAAATTCTAAAAGGTCGCAATCCTTAGTATTCAACACAAGGGACTTGGTCCAATCAACGCAGGTGGCCCATCCATGCACAATCATGTCAATATTAGGCAATGTGGGGCACTTGGTGCTCACCACAAATCTAAGTTTTCTAGTTGCCACTTGCGAGACTAGTGAAGGGATGCACAAAGCTAGTTATCCATTCCAGTGTCATGTGGGGGCGACCAGGACAAGTGCCCGCAAGACCTTCACAAAGAAGACTAGCATCGCGACGAGGACCTCCGCCATTGTCTCTCTCATGAAAGGGCAACAATTCCTAGCATGAGGGGAAAGGGGTGGGTGGGCAGAGGAAGGTTTCTCCTCCTTCCAACCACCATGTGTCATTGGATTCATGTTCTTCCTACACCACCTCCTCCCTCGTCTAGATATGGTGGTTTAAATGGAAAGGGAGGGGCGAGAGCATCTTGGAAGGAGCCAACTCTTAAGGCAATGCCACAACGAGTAGTTGTCGCTCCTACCGCTACTAGTCATGAGGGCTAGAGGTGATTTTGAGATCTTTCATTGCAATGCCTTCTTCGTCATGTGGGTCGAACCATAGTTAGGTTGGATACTCATGTCAGGAGAGGGGGGCTAGCATTGGCCTACTCCACCGATGGGACATGATGACAACACAAGTTTACAGAGGATGGGTGGAACAAAAAAACACCATATGATCAAGCTTCTCCCCGATCGAAGAGTGGCATATGTGGCTAGGTCAGGAATCATGTATGCTTGGGCATCACCTTTGCTCCAATGATCCACGGTGGACCTCCAGTTTATTCATTGGCCCCTCCTTAGACACTGCCAATTCTACCAAGAGTAGATGCCCCAAGATGTCACAGAAGGCCTTGGTCTTCATATCTCTCTCTTACTCAATAAACGCAACTCCAATTTTCTTGAAGATGGGCCTTCCATGTTTGCCTCATGAAATAATCTCTCTTTGTCTCCATAATTTGGTCGGGTGAGTGGGGAGGACATGATAGTAGGGCAAGGCTCTATATTTAATGAAAATCTTCCTAGGCAATAGGAACCCATGCCTTGTAGCAGTGGCTAAAACGTATGAGTTGATTAATCAACCATAACTCTCCTTTCTATATCCAAGTTCTTACTTGTCCAAGGTCTCTTTGGATCCCTCTCATAGAAGTTGCAATGCAGGGCTCAACCCATGGTGGCAACATACAGTGTATACATATCCTCTTTACCTGCATGGGGTGGACCTGGACACGATCACTTCCAATGAGGTCTTTATCAACAACATGATGTTTGTTAGGAGTGCATAGAGGTCTTCCAAGTGTTACGGGATCCAAAAGTGTAGGCAATTGTAGCATCCCAATTGTCTAACAATTGCAATGCTACTAGCCTAGTCTATATATATGCTACTTCCTATATATAATTGTTGCATCATAATTATATCATGCTCATGTCATCATGCCACCTTGCATTTGAGCATCATATAAAACCCTCTTTCTTTGGTTCTTCTCTCATATGCATTGTAAATTGTATTTGCCTCTTGATATTGTATTTGGTTATTGATATATTGTTTAATGCCCAAGTTGAGTTGGGGCATATCTTTTATTCCAATTCCACCACCTCTCTTTGTCACCACCTTATAATTCCACCATCCCATTAAACCATGAGCTTGTAATGCTTTCTTTTGATTTTATTTCTCTAGCTCATGTGGGTGGGGTGGATCTATTCCATAAATTCTTTTGCTTGGCTTTATTCCACTTCTTGGGAATGCATAAGAATAATGCCATGCTATTATTTTGTTTTCACAAGATTTTAATCAGGGCATTTATTATTTTTGCATGAGCCATGCAAGAGTACCACCACCTTTAGCCAATTGTTTCTCTCTTGGTTTAGATGGGTTTTCTCTTTATGGGGCCATATCCATCCATCACCTCTATCCCTCTCTACCACTCCTTTTTGTTTGATCTTGTTTGAGCTTGCTAAAAAAACCTACACCACTTCCACCCATTCTTGTATGATCTAGCTTGATGCATGCAAGAACCTAGAACCCTAAGCCCCCCTCTCTCATCTCTCCTCTCTCTACCATGCTGGTTCCCATCTAGCCTCCTCACCCCCTCTCTCCAAAACCCTAACCCGAGCCCTACCTATCTAACCCGAGCCCTACCTAGCTAAACCGAGCCACCCCCTAACCCATCCACCTGGCTCCACCTAACCTAGCTCACCCTAACCCGAGTCCACCTCTCCTAACCCTAGCCATAGCTAACCCGAGCCCCTCTTCTCTCTCCCTGCCATGAGGGCCCCTCCAGCCCGATCCTCTCTCCGTCCCTACCTGGGCCACCTGCAGCCCCTCTCCACGCCCTAGCTGCCCCAGCCCGTGCCACCACGTGAGGGAGGAGCAAAAAGGTGGCACCGAGGCCACCTTTATCTACCCCGTGCCCACGCCTGCTTTCCTCTCTCTCCCTCTCACTTTTTCCTCCCCCACACGGCACCTCTACCTCACCAGATCGGCCCAGAGCCCTGCCGCTCCTCTCCTCCCTCTCCACCGACGACCCCTTCTCCTCGCCGGAATCGCCAACACCGTCGTCTACCTCTCGCTCCTGCCGGCAAGCTCGACGTGGTGGTGGTCAAGGAGATCGAGGACCATCCTCTGCGTCGCCTCGTACGTGACAGTAAGGAGGAGAAGACCCAGCTCGCCGGAGAGAGACCCTGCCACCGAAACCCTAACGCCTCCGGTTCGCCACACACCGATCCGACGCCCCGCTCCGATCCGAGCCTGCCGAGCCGAGCCATGGTGAGCCTTCCTTCTCCTCGACACCTTCCGCCATGCCGCCCTAGCCCGCCTGATTCGCATTGAACGCTAAGCGCCATTGGCCACCGTGGTTCAGGCTCCTCAAGATAGCGCCATATCTAGGCCCCAGCCACCCTCCTGTCAACTCCCCGAGCCAGCCACACTGGCTAGCCCCATCAGCACGGACGGCCGCGACCCGCGTTCGAGTCCTCGATCCGCGCCGCGCGCAGATCTGCCGCCAGACGGTGGAGAAGAGAAACAATACGCGGCGCCTTTTTGCAGATAGCCCCCTCTGTTTTCTCTGCTCAACCTACGGTCCCGCCGACCCCACCTGCCAGCCGCTGTGTGCTTTTTGCAGGAAAGCACTCCGGTTTTCGTAACTCTCAACCCGCGCTCCATCGCGTCCCCGCTTGTCACCATCAAGGGTTTCTGTCATTGCCATTCAGAGCCACCGGGTCCATCTGTCACCCTCTGGCTAGGAAGCGCCATGGTGAGAAAACAATTCTGACGCTGTCGCCTAACACCTGGCCCCACTTGTCACTGTCTGTGGCTAGGTCTGGGCTGAGTGACAAAAGATTTTCTGTTTTTCTGTTTTAATTTAAACTTTTCAAATTTGTGTTAAATTCAAATTCAAATCTGTTTTCAAATAACTTTTAAAATATAATTCCAAATTAAACATGTGATATATGTTTTTGAATCAGAAAGATGTGAGGAATTCAAATATGCCCTTCAAAATATATTTTGAACACTTTAAATTTCGAGTTGATTAAAATTACAATAAAATGCCCTTTTTCTTAATTAATTAATAACTTTGGTTTTATAACTCCGAATTTGACAAATAATATGTCTAAATCGATCAGCGCGACGAGCCCGTTCTATCTATGCATTCCATGTTCTGAATTGCAGCATGCATCAAATAAATATAAAGGTTACAGCAACTTATTTGAGGATAAAAGGTGACTAAAACGCCATAAAATGCTTTATTCTTGTACTCCACACCTCACCCATGCCATGCTACATTATTGCCATGCAAATTGTGCATCATTCATCATGGCATGATTGTTTGCTTGTCGCATTTTAGTTCATATGCTTGTGCACTCTATTTATGTTGGCCCTTGTTTGTTTGGTTCTTCTTCGAATAGACGCTGAGCAGGGGATATATCAAGAAACCCAGGAGCACTACCCAGATCTGTCCCTCGCTTCAACTGAGCTGCCAGGCAAGCACTACCACATGCTTGCATACATATAGTACCTATTGCCTCTATCTTATTCTTGCATCATTGAGTCGCGATTGCATTAAACTGAATCCCAAGTACTGCATAACCTTTACTTTTAAACCCCACCGAAGCTTGTTCCTCCATCCCATGAGCCATTACTACAGGAGTTGTTTGAGCCATGCGGGTCGTAGAACAGCATGTGTAGGGTATGTGAGTGTCTGATGGATAACGAGGTACCTATACAACTTAACCGGAGTAGTAATGGGATAACTAATGAAAGTGGCACCGGTGAGCAATATCTGCTATTTGGTTTTTCATGCTCACTTGTGTCCTAGGGACCCCGAGTACTTGATTCCTGTTCCTTGAATATTCGCGCTATCCACATCCGGGAGGCTTATGAACCCCCCTGAGCCAGAGCTTGATTCATTCTTATTTCTTGGGGCCACAAGTAGTTTGGGGCTTTGTTACTATCCTGTACTTATGCCATGCTTTACTGCTTTATTTAAGATTGTGCGAGGAGCACCTGTACTGTTTTGGATGCGGAGTGTTTTCGCGGTATCGACAAGCCCAGTCACACTTTCGGGTTCCCAGTCGTTTACAGCCATTAACAAGTATAACTAAAGTACCGCTTTTGATTTGACTAAGTACCTGAATAGTAAATAGTGCAACACTCATGGAATGGATAATAAAACTGCCAACGGATGGGGGGGTTGTTCGTCCGCTTCCTCGTTGGTAAGCGAGGAGGAGGATGGATCTGTTAATATTACTGTTATAACTGTTGTTATTAATCCACGGACATCCGTCTATCTTTGGTTAGGCGGATGGTTAGCGAGTATCTATAGAATTGTTAGGTATTATCTTTTGCTGCAATTGCGCCACCCTGTGTTGTGTCCCTTTAGAGGCATAAAGACTTGCCGAAAATTTCTAGGGTCTCACACGATAAATTGTTTGATTCAGATGAACAGGTAAACTCGCAAGATGGGTACTGGGTGGAGGAGACGGACGATGTTGGCAACGATCACTCGGTGTAGAGATTCCGGGAACGGGGATCCGTGAGATCTGGGCGGGATGTGTTTATTTATGGGGCATCTTATGCCGATTTGCTTCTTATCCGTACTCGGATCTTGTTTTCCGCTCACCGATACTGATGTTTGATGTATGAGGAGATATCCTAAACTATTATATCTATCTAGGATATTTGGATCTTGCCGATATGCTGTAATATTTCTATTTCTTTAGATGGAATGGCTCGAGGACGTTGTATGGTGGCTTGCATACATACTCATTTGTGTATGTAGTTGATCCCTTCGCCGACACGCCGTTCTTGTCCCGATGTTTGAAATGGTTAGGACGGCCAAACGTCTACCCGTGAGTGGCATTTGGCCCCACTGCATTATTTTAACCATTTCCGCTCATCCGTGCTTGTAACTAAGAGCGTAATTCACCGAGGTAGTTACAATTGGTATCGAGCCATCTCGCCTCTTCGTGGTCTCAGCCAAATGGTCGTTGTTAGTCTAGCAAATATTTTTGGTAGCTATGTATACTAGGGAAAACAAAACGTGAGAGTAGGACTGCTTCACTTTTCTTCTTACCCACCCACCACTTTTCTCGTAAGGAAGTGTAACGCTTTCAATCCTCTTCTTAAAATTCAAACTAGGATTCACGTGTCCGGCTCGTAGTACCATAGAAAGTGTGTGTGTGTGTAATTCTTGTCTATCTCGTTGCATCCAATTTGTTATCACAATCTGCCTTTGGTTATCAACCTGGTACATTCCATACCGACAAAGCTTTTGAAAACCGCGATCTATCCGAATTCTTGTTAACCGTGCCATCTTCTTAAGGGTGTTCTTCCTTCCAAAGATGCTTTCACGTAATGTGGAGTTGCTAATCTCTACCGATAAGTGATTTTATGATCTATTGGTATTTTAATGCCGAAAAATGCGGAAAAACTTTCTTTGATACATTCGTGCTTCCACACTCCTTTTCACCGTGTGTGAAACATTATCTATCTCCTTTATCAGCATGTCCATGCTAACTCATTCTTTTGTCACCGGCGCTTAATCCTGGAGTTTTATTTCATCTCCAATTCTCTTGGGCTAATTACATAACATGTGTCGATCCGATGCTGGTGATTGTAATTTGGCTCTCGGCATAGCTATATGACACTTATCATGAGTGGAATATGGAAAATGCAACCACCGCTATCCTCCAAATGGTGACGGTTATCTCCTGTGATTTTGAGTACACCGTGATCATATCTATGCGTATTCAAGCATCTTTGGCAATCCGGAGTTTCTCAAGGCACTACGGCGGTCTATCATCTGTCCATCATGCTGCACATCTTTTTGAACTCCATATCTGCAAAATTCTCTTTGAGACGAGGGAATTGCATCTTTTCGTCTCTGGTAGTTTTGCTTGAGGTATGAGCTATCATCGTTTCTTTATCCAAGATCTCTTTATCTTCGTAACGGTGATCCAATCGACAATGTGAACCAGGTGACATCTCTTTTCTTCAAGGACCAGATAATCTATTCTTCCAAAGGCATCTTCTTCAACACGAACCCGCGTTTTAATATTGATCTTTCTAAGAGCGTTGAGCTCAGGAAGTGTTCGAGCATTTGTTCGCTTTCTCCGCTTTTGAACTTGATATTCTGGGAATATCCTGTTAATCCATGGTGGTATATGTTGATAATATGCTTGCCTATTCGATATCAATGGAAGGACATGGAAGATCATCTGTGTCTCTTTCTCTCAAGCTTCGTGAGCACTGCCTGTGTGCAAAGTCTCAAAGTGAAAATTCTGACTTTTTGAAGTCACCTATCTCGGCCACGTCCTTCTGCTAAATAGATCGCTTCAATTCTAGAATCAGCAAGTTCATTGTTAATTCCATCTTCCATCTTCAATCAAACCCGGAGTTTTCCTTGTTGGCGAGTTATCATCGCTGCTCCGCCAGAGATTTCTCAAACCGCTAAACCTCTCGCAATCATTTCAAGAAGAACATGGAGTTCTTTTCACCTCAGTCTCGTCAAGTAACTTTTGAAACCCTCTCGTTCTATCATCTATGCTCAATCCACTGGAGGCCATGAAGATTTTTCAGATCTTTTGTAACCCTTATGTTCAAGTGGTGCTATCTTTTTCTTTGTCTGTGGAATCTTGCAGTTATCTCCGTAATCTTCCTTCATATCTTTCCGGGGGCTTGGTATTTCCGACATGACGACAACATCATCATCATTATCTATCTGCGAACCCGGCAAATCGTTTGCATCTATCCTTGTTTTCTAGCGTAGTCCCATGAGTTTTTGTCAATACCTTCAGTCTGTTTCGGTAGTTGGGTTGCATGGTTTTCTTATTCATGTGCGGAGTAATGCTTTGAGTGCGGGATGGAGTAGCTACCATACCACTACTCTTATCATTCGCTCTTGTACATTGAATTGGTGAATTAATGTGATTTCACTCATTCCACGGAAGTTAGAAGTGGCCTTTATCTCTTGATACTTTTACTTCCGTCTTTGTTTTTCCGGAGTGCTCTCTCGAAGAAAGTAATCAATAATCTCTTGTTGGTGGTCTGTCTATTATAGATGGAGCAAAATCTACAATTATCTGGTGGAAACAAACGCAAACTCTTTTCGGTCCTCGTCATTCTATCGATGCTCGACATCCACAAACAAGATGAAAGGAAACTATCTCTCTCTTTGTTTCATCAATTCTTTTTCTGTGGTAAAGCCAATTATGGTTGATGCCATCAGCCACAAACCTATTGCGTTAGCCTCAAGGCTAAAGAAAGCAATAAGTATCTCTACAATAAACTCCAGATCCTCCATATTCTTTGCTTCTCGGGATTCCACCATGATCTGGCTTCACATCCGTCTCTGGAAGTTATATCCGCGCACCTCAATTGCGTGATCCGTTGGGTCTTACCAGCGCAAGAAGAATCTAATCCGATGATGTCTAACTAAATCTTTCTGTTGATATCAAGGGACTCTATTGTTTGAAGGCAATATTGTTTCCGAACTTCATTTCTCAAATCCGAGAGAAGATACGATGCTATTGTCATAGTGGTTCAAAACCTCTCCAATCTAGCTCTTTTTCTTCCGGCGAGATAAAGATTCATCCTCTCTAGTATCAGTAAATCTTTAATCTTAACGGTGTGTCTTTCTTTATTCATGATACATCATCTTTTCTTTTTCTTTCACAAGTGGTTCTAGTCTTTTATCTTGTTTCTCGAAAAACCGGAGCTATGTCCATCCTAACCTTCTTGTCTCACGACAATCCTTCAACTCTTCTAACCGTTGTTTCTCAAGCAAAACGCAAGACTCGCAGCAAGTCTAGCAAGTTTATTCCGTTGTTCATCAACTTGGGAACGTGAGGGTCACCTTCGTTCGAACACCCGCCTCTCCTTGTGTTGTTTTCTTTTTTCTAGGAATCTCGGGGCGAGATTCTTGTTTAGTGGGAGAGAGTTGTAGCATCCCAATTGTCTAACAATTGCAATGCTACTAGCCTAGTCTATATATATGCTACTTCCTATATATAATTGTTACATCATAATTATATCATGCTCATGTCATCATGCCACCTTGCATTTGAGCATCATATAAAACCCTCTTTCTTTGGTTCTTCTCTCATATGCATTGTAAATTGTATTTGCCTCTTGATATTGTATTTGGTTATTGATATATTGTTTAATGCCCAAGTTGAGTTGGGGGCATATCTTTTATTCCAATTCCACCACCTCTCTTTGTCACCACCTTATAATTCCACCATCCCATTAAACCATGAGCTTGTAATGCTTTCTTTTGATTTTATTTCTCTAGCTCATGTGGGTGGGGTGGATCTATTCCATAAATTCTTTTGCTTGGCTTTATTCCACTTCTTGGGAATGCATAAGAATAATGCCATGCTATTATTTTGTTTTCACAAGATTTTAATCAGGGCATTTATTATTTTTGCATGAGCCATGCAAGAGTACCACCAGCTTTAGCCAATTGTTTCTCTCTTGGTTTAGATGGGTTTTCTCTTTATGGGGCCATATCCATCCATCACCTCTATCCCTCTCTACCACTCCTTTTTGTTTGATCTTGTTTGAGCTTGCTAAAAAACCCTACACCACTTCCACCCATTCTTGTATGATCTAGCTTGATGCATGCAAGAACCTAGAACCCTAAGCCCCCCTCTCTCATCTCTCCTCTCTCTACCATGCTGGTTCCCATCTAGCCTCCTCACCCCCTCTCTCCAAAACCCTAACCCGAGCCCTACCTAGCTAACCCGAGCCCTACCTAGCTAAACCGAGCCACCCCCTAACCCATCCACCTGGCTCCACCTAACCTAGCTCACCCTAACCCGAGTCCACCTCTCCTAACCCTAGCCATAGCTAACCCGAGCCCCTCTTCTCTCTCCCGCCATGAGGCCCCTCCACCGATCCTCTCTCCGTCCCTACCTAGGCCACTGCCCCCTCTCCACGCCCTAGTCGCCCAGCAGCCACCACGTGAGGGAGGAGCAAAAAGGTGGCACCGAGGCCACCTTTATCTACCACGTGCCCACGCCTGCTTTCCTCTCTCTCCCTCTCACTTTTTCCTCCCCCACACGGCACCTCTACCTCACCAGATCGGCCCAGAGCCCTGCCGCTCCTCTCCTCCCTCTCCACCGACCCTTCTCCTCATGGGAATCGCCAACACCGTTGCCTACCTCTCGCTCCGCGCAAGCTCGACGTGGTGGTGGTCAAGGAGATCGAGGACCATCCTCTGCGTCGCCAGACGTGATAAGAAGGGAGGAGAAGACCCAGCTCGAGAGAGACCCACCGAAACCCCTAACGCCCGGTTCGCCGGTGCCACCGATCCGACGCTCTGCCCGATCCGAGCCAGCCCGCCGAGCCGCGGTGAGCCTTCCTTCTCCTCGACACCTTCCGCCTCGCCAGCCTAGCCCTGCCGATCGTTTTGAACGCCAACTGCCGTTGGCCACCGTGGTTCGCGAAGCTCCTCGCAAGATAGCGCCATATCTAGGCCTCACCACCCTCGTTAACTCCCGAGCCAGCCACTGGCTAGCCCCATCAGCGGACCGCGACCAGCGTTGAAGTCTCGATTCAAGGCCACAAGGCAGATCTGCCGCAAGAAGACGGTGGAGAAGAGAAACAAGAGCGCGCTTTTTGCGATAGCCCCTCTTTTTCTCGCTCAACCCATGTCCCGACCCCACTCGCCGGCTGTGTGCTTTTGCAGAAAGCACTCGGTTTCAGAACTCTCAACCCGCGCTCCATCGCGTCCCCGCTTGTCAGTCACTGCGGGTTTCGTCGCTGTCACGTGGGCCCGTAGCCACCGGGTCCATCTGTCACCCTCTGTGGCTAGGAAGCGCCACGGTGAGAAAAACAATTCCTGGACGCTGTGTCGCGCAGTCAGCCTGGCCCCACTTGTCACTGTCTGCGGCTAGGTCTGGGCTGAGTGACAAAAGATTTTCTGTTTTTCTGTTTTAATTTAAACTTTTCAAATTTGTGTTAAATTCAAATTCAAATCTATTTTCAAATAACTTTTAAAATATAATTCCAAATTAAACATGTGATATATGTTTTTGAATCAGAAAGATGTGAGGAATTCAAATATGCCCTTCAAAAGATATTTTGAACACTTTAAATTTCGAGTTGATTAAAATTATAATAAAATGCCCTTTTTCTTAATTAATTAATAACTTTGGTTTTATAACTCCGAATTTGACAAATAATATGTCTAAATCGATCAGCGCGACGAGCCCGTTCTATCTATGCATTCCATGTTCTGAATTGCAGCATGCATCAAATAAATATAAAGGTTACAGCAACTTATTTGAGGATAAAAGGTGACTAAAACGCCATAAAATGCTTTATTCTTGTACTCCACACCTCACCCATGCCATGCTACATTATTGCCATGCAAATTGTGCATCATTCATCATGGCATGATTGTTTGCTTGTCGCATTTTAGTTCATATGCTTGTGCACTCTATTTATGTTGGCCCTTGTTTGTTTGGTTCTTCTTCGAATAGACGCTGAGCAGGGGATATATCAAGAAACCCAGGAGCACTACCCAGATCCGTCCCTCGCTTCAACTGAGTTGCCAGGCAAGCACTACCACATGCTTGCATACATATAGTACCTATTGCCTCTATCTTATTCTTGCATCATTGAGTCGCGATTGCATTAAACTGAATCCCAAGTACTGCATAACCTTTACTTTAAACCCCACCGAAGCTTGTTCCTCCATCCCATGAGCCATTACTACAATAGTTGTTTGAGCCATGTGGGTCGTAGAACAGCATGTGTAGGGTATGTGAGTGTCTGATGGATAACGAGGTACCTATACAACTTAACCGGAGTAGTAATGGGATAACTAATGAAAGTGGCACCGGTGAGCAATATCTGCTATTTGGTTTTTCATGCTCACTTGTGTCCCGTAGGACCCCGAGTACTTGATTCATGTTCCTTGAATATTCGCGCTATCCACATCCGGAGGCTTATGAACCCCCGAGCCGAGCTTGATTCATTCTTATTTCTTGGGGCCACAAGTAGTTTGGGGCTTTGTTACTATCCTGTATTATGCCATGCTTTATCGCTTTATTTAAGATTGTGCGAGGAGCACCAGACTGCTTTTGGATGCGGAGTGTTTCGCTGTATCGACAAGCCCACCACACTTTCGGGTTCCCAGTCGTTCTGACCATTGACGCAAACCTTGGGTCCGTCTCGGAGCCGGCCAACTTCGTTGCAGGTAGCTTAATGGGGTGGCCCCCTGAAACATTTCTGAATCCTATGATCGCTTTGTCGTGAATGCCTCGTTGGGTTTTGATTTGGTTTTTCCGAGGTTGATCGAGTGTGTGTTTATTTGTGCACCTGCAGGGTAAATCTTCTGAAAGCCGTGTCCGCTGTTATGGACGACTTGGAGCACAGCTTTCGATCATAGACAAGTATAACTAAAGTACCGCTTTTGATTTGACTAAGCACCGACTAGTAAATAGTGCAACACTCATGGAATGGATAATAAACCGCCAGCGGATGGGGTTGTTCGTCGCTTCCTCGCTGGTGTTTAGGAGGAGAATGGATCATTAATATTACTGTTATAACTGTTGTTATTAATCCACGGACATCCGTCTATCTTTGGTTAGGGATGGTTAGTAGTATCTATAGAATTGTTATGTATTATCTTTTGCTGCAATTGCGTCACCCCAGGTTGTGTCCCCTTTAGAGGCATAAAGACTTGCTGAGTACCCCTAGGGTCTCACACGATAAATTGTTTGATTCAGATGAACAGGTAAACTCGCAAGATGGATACTGGGTGGAGGATACGGACGATGTTGGCAACGATCACTCGGTGTAGAGATTCCGGAAACGGGGATCCGTGAGATCTGTGGGCGGGATGTGTTTATTTATGGGGCATCTTATGCCGATTTGCTTCTTATCCGTACTCGGATCTTGTTTTCCGCTTCCGCCTGATACTCTGATGTTTGATGTATGAGGAGATATCCTAAACTATTATATATATCTAGGATATTTGGATCTTGCCGTATGGCGTTGCAATATTTCTATTTCTTTTAGATGGAATGGCTCTGAGGAGTGTTGTATGGTGGCTTGCATACATACTCATTTGTGTATGTAGTTGATCCCTTCGCCTGCCGATTACGCCGCTCGTTCTTGTCCCGATGTTTGGAAATGGTTAGGACGGCCGAAAGGTCTACCTGTGAGTGGCATTTGGCCCCACCGTACTATTTTAACCATTTCCGCTCATCCAGACTTGTAACTAAGAGCGTAATTCACCGAGGTAGTTACAGCAATGCAAATAAAAAGTGTTGGTGTTGACAATCTACAGAAGCAACATAATCAAACGCACCACCTCCATGATGTAGCTGGCTATGAATATCACCATCGAGAAAAACTTGACATGTGGATCCTCTTCTCTAGTGATTTATAATCCCTGTATCTCCCATTTTATTAAAGTAAATAACGATTTCCATTTCATTTTCCATATGAAGAATGGCCCTCCTATTAAGTAGATGTCAACCTTTAGGGCTCATGAACGAGTGTAATTAGTGCTCGCTGAAAGTGAGTCTTGCAAAGAGTTGGCACACACACATGCCCAAGAAGCTTAGTCTCGCTTGGCTCTTTTAGAGGATGCATCAAAGCTCGTACCTCGTACCATCTTCTGTTCCATGCATTGAGCCAAGCGTCCTACTAATAACAACCTACATGGCAGGAAGGGTTCTGGTATTGGGGTGATCAGGAAACACAAAATGGGGAGAGACCCAATCCCTCGTTTCCTATGAATTTCCAAATGTGAAATATTAGAAGGTTTGGAAAATTAGGGTGGTGATGCCAATTGACCGATTTATTGCACAAATAGAGGATCGATATTATAAGCCTACATGAAACAATGAAAACCCGGTCATGGGTTGCAATCCCTTATGGTAACCCGAGTTTCATATGGAGTTGGATCCACACATCAAGATACTATACTAGGATGCATGTTGGTACAAATTAGGAATCTTTGGCATGGGAAAAATTGGTGTTGGGACCTTTTTTTGGTTAGCCTGGTAATCCATCATCAGGCCCCAAAATTCTTGTGGGAGGTGAGTGTAATCTATAGCCTTGTTGACCATTCGTGATCAATGGGAGTCCTTGCATCACTCCATACCAAGGTTTCCTCCTCCCCTCTAGTGGTGGTTTGTGTGTGGGATGGGGATGTGTAAAGAGATGTCAACCTCATCCAGGGATCTCTAGATAATAGCAACACCAATATTAATTCAAAGCTAGTCCCCCACTAAACATAAGAATCTTTCCATGGAAACTAACTCAGGGAAGTTTCCCCAGTGGCAATCGGGTACAAAAACAATACGACTTTGGAGTTGGTCCTTGACTCATGTGTCAAAACCAAGGATATCAAAGTCAAATTGTTTTTTCATGTGTTCTTGCTCATTTCTTCTTGGCATGCTTCAAGGAGCTATTGGATTGCACATGGGAACCCACCTACTTCCCTGAGTTTTTTGTTGTTCTTCAGGGAACCTCAAGCCATACATGCTACCATTTGTGGACATGCTTCATGGATCTTTCCTAGGCCTGGAACATCTTACATGGAGTTATGCATGAATATACTTCTATTCGACAATCTATGTTGATGATTTGTATAAACTCCTTGCATGTTTGTAGCTATGGAGACTGCTGAGCTAAAGGAAGGATCGGGGGAGCATATCCCTCCTCATTGTGAAGATGAAAGCACAAGTGACTAGGCTTAGAGCCAGGGATGGAAGATAAAAACAATAACCTTGTTGGGGGTTACTTATACTGGTTCCCCTAGATTTGCTTTATTTTCATCTATGGAATTGTGTCCATTTGTATTGTTTTGCTGTTGGCCTGCCTAGCAACTCCAAACCTTGTACCGCACTCTAGCCATATGGGATTTATTTATAAAGCTCGGATGAAAAGACTTTTAGATATAAAGAAGTTCTCAAATAGGTATTCTACAAGATTCATCTTGTCTTAGCAACAACATGGTACTATAATTGTCATGAAGCAAACAAAGTGTCTCGAGGCATGCATAGGTGGAGGAAGGGTAGTCTCTGCAGCGTTCCAAGATCCAGAGTTCAACTATCAAATTTTGGTTGAATAATGATAATTTTGTTAGTACTTGGTATGAATCAGGAGTTTTCCTACCGTATTTGGGGTGATCTCTTGAGGTACCAGTAGTCTGATACTTTCTCACCTAAAAAATATATACCTCTTCAATAGGGTCAACAATCGTAGGAAGCTTCCTGAACTCAATGGAAGTGTCTCCATTAAGAACTGTTGTCAACATATGGGTTATACATGATGATGTTTTGGGAAAAGACCGATGTTGTTGCAAACAGACCATTCGCAAGCTTGGTTAGTGCTAACTCTGCCATTGCGCGCTCTCAAGATCCATCATTTATGGAAACGTAAGACTAATCAGTATGAACATTACTCCATGGTTCCATACATGTTATATCTCCATTTTTAGTCCACTTATAGACAAACAATTTTAGTTTCAAAGGGTTCGACATCTTTGATCTGATAGAGAGACGACAATTCGTCTGTGAGAGATTGAAGTGGAGGTGTGTTGAAGGAAAGGTCTAGAGCTAGCATGGAAGAGTGTGTGTTAGTTCATGGATCATGAAAATCACTCATGTTTCATTGGCTACACAAGTGCAATAACAACTAAAATCTGCAAGGACCTCTTCCAAACCTAGTTCAACAACGAAAGGTTGCATTTTTATGGTCATCGAGTGAAGAATCCTTGCGTCTTGTACTCTCTTTTATTTTCATGGGTGCCTAGTATCTAAATCTCTATCCTTCGCTTTGCTATGATGAGCAATGAGCGGGAACAACAACATTTTTACCTTATTTGGGTGAAACCATCATGAACCATTTGCTATCTTATCACGTCTAATATGTACCTCTTAAAGATCAATTATTGATCGGAATAGATGAAGAACTGAAATGTAATTTTCTCTCAACGTTGTTTCAACTTTATACCATGTTTAAACACGTTGAGTGTCTTCATCTAAAAATATCTATTATGTTGTCACCAAATAGGCCCCAAAGGCTTGGGCATGAAAAGTGGGTGAGAGGCAATATGTCAAAAAAATCGAGAGCATGGGGATCAGGAAATTGTTTAATATTCTTGAAAAAAGATTTGTGTCTAAATAGGTACACAAGTTTGCTAACTTCTAAAAGCATCAAAAACATATTCCTATCCTAAGTTGAGAATCTCAATTATACCCAACAACCAAGCTAGGATGGATAACCAGCTTTTCCTACTATCTAAACTGTCAGTGCATCGAGACTCATTATTTGTCCTCCCACTTTTCCATGGAATGCATTGAGTGACAAACACACACTTTTCTAACAGTCATTCATCACATCTCATCTAAAACATATGTCTCTTTAAGATCCAACATAAATTGGAGTAGAGGTAGGACTTGGTATCATATTGGCCCTTAATATTGTTGCCCCTATGTTCATAGGTTTGGACCACAATGAAGCACCCACGTACCTTCAAAAGGATATATAATATTACCTTTCATAGTGACTCCAATGATTAGTTGGAAGTACGTCAAAACAAGCTAAAAACAGATACCATTCTTTTCGTGGAGATTCTCATATCTTGAAAAAATTCTCGTTTTTCTAAGGTTTCATAAGTTTGGTAAATCTCAAAAGCATTAACGACCATATATTTTCCTATGTCAATAATGGTCATGATCTCCTTGGGCAGGCTAGGCCACCTACCCCACTTACCATACTTTGTTCATTGCATTGGACTAAGAATCCATGTTGTGATCTCCTTTTTCTTTCTATAAAGTGGTGAATTCTATGAAGTACAAGTAGTCAAGTGACCCCTCAGAAAAAATAAACTCTAATTCCATATCTACCATTGAATCGAGTTAAGGAGTAATTTTTATATATTTGGACATCTATCACAGCTCCGCTATGTTCACATGTTCGAAACTTATCTAATCGCACAAGGAGATCATGCAAAAAGTAAAAAACACATTGGATTTGACAAGGAGGCTCGAGCATAATAGATGACGGGTGACATTAAGTCGACAAAAATACCTAAACAGATAGTGATCATGTGTTGGTCAAGAATGGAAGTGACACCCTTGTGTTCAGAATAGAAGGGACACCTTGGTGGTCATGTTTGTGATGTAACTAATAAACACATTTAAGACTCTTGCTCGCCTAGATAGCAAATATAAGTGACTACCATTTATTGTGATCTAGTGCAGGTGCCTTGCTTGTTTCTTCATTAACAAGTCCATCAATCCTCCATTATTTGTCCACTTTTTCGTGAATAACAATGAGAGAAAAATGTGTAATTTTATACCATAATTAGGTGGTTACCATGAGAAAAATTTAACCGAGTACCTTTTTTCACTAAAATATAATACCAATTTAAGATCCAACATTTATTGGAATATTCAACATGAAATCCATCTATCTCACTTCCCTGTGTTCCTATTGTCAAACCACATCCAAAGACACAAGTAGCTTCATATAAAAAGATTGAACCCATTGTCTTTGGTTAATCTAAAAACATCCTTAAGTCAAACCATGGAAATTATCAAGAAGACCTTGTGTTACTAAGGATATGCATGTTTAGAAACTTATAAACACTTTTTTCGGTACACCACCCTATCCAAATTTAAACAAAACAATGACTCAGATTGATCCGTACCCTTTCATAACTAAGGTTATGATAGTCTTTAACGAATTATAAAGTCATCATTATTGAATAACTAATTCTTATATAGCCAAGTATAGAATGTACATATTCGTAAACATATGGAATATATATGTCATGGTGGGCTCGTCCTTGTCTCTCACCATTCATGGTAGCTCCATCCATCGAAGGCAAATGGTGTCAGGCCTCGGCTATATGGGTGGTGATGCTCCCTAGGCGGCGACATCAAGGTGTATAGGCGGTGGCTGGCTAGAGTAGTGTGCACACTGGACAACAACTTTTAGGCATGGCGGTATCAACACGCAAACCAGCTTCATCCTTGCTGTGACATCCGACGATGATATGCTAAATTCTCTATGGACACTAGTTAAGGTACGTGTAACTAGGACCATCACCATTAGCTCTTGGTGCATTGCGGCGTTTGTGCTTGAGCGCATACCCATGATTAATGACGCTAGCTAGCTTCCAAGGATTTGATTAGCTTGGACCATTGTTTAATTGAGTTTATTTTTTGTGAATGAGCACTGATATTTAAACTTGCCACATAGCCAGAAGGTGTTCATGTGTACTCTTCTCCTTACAGTAGTTGTCCTATAAGCATTGGGCGTCGTCATCGCCAGAGGCATCGATCGACAAGATTTCGAAGTCGATCCTCTTATTGAGCGCACACTGGCTTATAACTGAGTTAGCAACATATGACAAATTCGGTGCAAGGTAAAAGGGGGAGGGCGAGGGAATAGGAAATGGCGATGCTGCCTCTACCTCTATGTCTCGCTATAGCCATGTTCTCGCCCTCACATGCGTTCATTAGGGCATTTATGTCGTGGAAAACTGGTAGTTAGATCGACCCCGTGTAGGATAGCATGTGAGTATACACATGGATAATACGTGTTTGGGTTTTAATCTGAGTAGCCAATATAACTAACAGGGGACTGACTATGTTTGGGGCAGGGGAACACTGAAGTAGACCGTCTTATAAAACCATCTATGATGTCTTCCTCATATTGTTCAATGGGGGCAGTGCCACCCTTGTGGTGAGCTAGGTTAGCACCCTTGCTTCTCGTACTTTCTTCATTGACAAGTCCATCAAGCCTCCAAATTTGCCATTCTATTTTCCAGGGTAGCAATTAGCGATGAATGCCTAATTTTCTATATTTGGGTGTTACTAGCAATCCATGCATTCTCACTAAAAGTAGGCAACTCTTGAATACCTACCACAAGTTGGGATAGATAAAGAACTGATATGAACTTTTCCACTCGATCTCATGTTCCAACATGTAGATCACATAAAAGCACACAATTAGGTTCTCAAAAAAGAATTAACACCTTTTATCTTTAATTTGGAAGGGACCAACTAATTAGTGAGTGATAGACGGTGGCTTGTAGTACATGAAAGAAAGGTCAAGCACTTTAGAAACTTGGGGAAATACTCATATTAAGATCTTGGAGAAATACTCGTATTAAGATGTCTACAGAACTTTAGAAACTTCTATAAGTGTTGAAAACATCTTCCTCTCTGGGCAAGATGGGGTAGCTACCTCCCATATCCTACTTCTTCATTGTCATGAGCCAAGCCTCTCATCTCTATACTCCGAGTTTTCCATGGAGAGCGTCAGTGGTGAATATGCAACATTCTACCATATATTGCCGGTACCGTGGGACACCCACATGTGTAGCTAAAAATGGTTTCACATTTGCTTTTTGGCTTTGGGAACTAGTTCCCTACACTGTGGAGGTGATTCTAAATGAGTAAAAATTGGGAACTAGAGCAAGTAGTTGCTTCGATGCTAGATTTATCTTTTGGCATTTAGAACTAGTTCCCTACACTGTGAGGGTAGTTCCATATTTGCTTCTTCTTTTGTTTTAACTCGATGGCGGGACCCACGTTATAAATATTTGTAACCACTACATCGTGGAGATCTTGCTATATTTCATACCAAAGTCAAATTCAACTTTATGTCAGATTTGGCAATGGCAACATTATGCCCTGGGGCGCTGGTAGTCCATAACACATACTCATCCAAAATAGATACTTCTTCAATTTCCACCCTTCACTAGAACTTTGCCCTTGTATCTCATTGCCGTTATGTTTCCACATTCAAACCATGTATAAAAGAAAATTTAGATATATACCTAAAAAGATCCAACACATTTTGTTCGACAGACCCAGTGGTTCATGCATGGGAGATCAGATGCACCATTAATTGCATAAAATTAGGACATATAACACCTAAGACTTTGTGATGATTTTCAAATCTTACATTATCATGGATACACTAGTTTTGTGGATCATAAAATCTTCTAGTACGGAGCCTCTACCTTGCCTAGGTTGGTAATGGCAGTCACGCCCTAGGAGTGGCTAGACCAACTGTCCTACTTGTCTAATAATTGTCCTCCCACTTTCCATGTGGAGCCTCGAGTGGTCAAATGTATTTTTCTACTCCCTCTGATCCATGATAGGTGTCGCTAATTCAATACTAAATTCGTGTCGTACATATTATGCAAGTTGTTCACCGCCTACTCAACCAAAATAGATACAGTAACTCTTTAAGATCCACCGCCAATTGAAATAGCGGCAGAATTGGAATGAACTACCGCCTCTATGGCCGGACGTTCCCACATCAAGACTACAATTTTTTTCGGGCAAGACTACATTGAAACACACAAGTAGATTCCCCTAAAAATCAACATGTTCTCTTTAGCGAGGCGTAGACAATTCGCTAGTGAGAGGCAGCAGACCTCAGTACGCTGAACCAAGGCTTGGGGGACTAGAGATTGCGTGACGGTTCATAGATCTCGAGTAGCCACTTACGTCTCTATATCGTGTGGCACGTTAAATCTCTTGTCTCCTAGCATGATCCACTTGGGACCATTCGATTTTTCAACCAATGGCGGGATGGCAACTTCCATCCTGACCTTCCCACATGGCGTTGCCAGTGGGTCACGCCCTGGATTACCGCGTGATTAGGGTCCAAAAAAAATTGTAGGCACGCTTTAAGGCAGTACGCATTGCGCTTGCATGTTTTATTTACTCACTTCTGATAAGTTGGAGGTTTCCTTCTTAAATTATCTTGGATGTGTAGCCAGGGGTCGTAATTTAGGACGAACTAATCATTTTAGGCCTGGATTAAAAAATCACATATATGGATGGATATTGATTTTATTGATTTTTCTAATCTTTGTCCATTTGGCATATCTGTGTATTTCTAATGCAGATTATTGCGCAAGAGGGATACGAGATCTTTTGGAGGTTGAAGGTGTACAATTAACTATAGATAAAGCCGAAAGACATATGGAGGTATGATTTGACTAGCTAGTTGATGTTTCTAGCTTGGATCTGAAACTAAGCTTTGTGTCATATTTGTATGATTATGACGTTATCTGACATGACACTCACCTACCCAAGCACCTACCTTTTGTTGTTTTCTACCTTTTGATGTCTTTACATATATTGGAATTTCAGAAATACAGAGGTGACTGCCTGACTGATGATCTATCAGCCATGCACGTGGCTAGCTCATCTCATTATGATATTTGGAAGAAGAACTATTCGACACCTGGGAGTTCGGGATTATATATGAGACCTCAGGGTGCTACAAATATTAACCAAACAAACCTGCTAAGTAATGGTGCATCACCACTTGGAAACGAGAGCTACAGAGCTAGTCATGTTGGACATCTCTACAACAATGGCAATCACCATGGAGATGCTAATGGTAATTGCAGAGGCAAATATGTGAATGGTTATGATTATCAGTATGGTAATGGTAATTTCAATGACAATGCTAATGCTAATGGTTGTGAGAATGGTAATGGTTTTCTTGCAACTGGAAGCATGGTCAATGCATCACGGCCGTCCAACCTAGCACAACAAGTACACCAGGTTGTGCCTGAAGGTTATGGTAATGGTCGTGGTAGACTTTCAGCCAGTGGAAACATGGTGCCGTCCAATCTAGCACAACCAGTTCAGCAGGCAATGGCCACTAATAGTTTGTCTCCAAGCAGCATGACTCCTACCATGGATAACCCAAACCCTACAGGGCAACAGGAATTTCCAAGGATGTCTCAACTCAGGTACGACGGCAGCACTGGTGGGATATCTATGTCGCCTTGGCCTGTGACTAGGGATGATGGTGAAGGTGAAGAGCTGCTGAGAAGCTACCTGCAGGGCCAGTGTGACAACGAGGTCATAGTCATCCAGAGCACATCAACAGCAGATATGACCGAGGGAATGAATGGAGATGCTGCTGCTAGTCAGATCAGTGCACCGCAGCCTCAGAACCTCACTGGCCCTTTGAGCTCGGGGAGCACTGATGGAAATGGAACAGCCGGCACATCAGGTGGAAGTGACGTAGAGACTGACGGGAATGGGGACTGTGAGATCAGTTTTGATGAACTAGAGAAGTTTTTAGCTACCAGGTATTGTTCTAAATATTTACATGCAGTCATCTTCTTGTTTCATTTAACCTTTTCAGAATTTCACCATTTTTTTTGTAAAAAATGTCACCTGATAGAAACTTATTACATTACACAATACAACGATCAACTGCTTGACTTTACGCTCTTCTAAAATTGAAGCTTGTGTTAGCTTTGCGACAAGTAAATAACGAAGAACGAAAATAAAATTGCAGCGAGAGGGACACAGATTTAACGTGAAAAACTCTCTCCAACAAAAAGAGGGAAAAAACCACGGGCGCCAGCCAGCGAAACTTCACTACATCGGAGAGTGTTTACACAACGCCGGGGATTTCACAGATGCAACTTATCCCAACCGGCGGCTTACAAGAAGTATATATAGCGGTGGTAACCTAGGTCATCAACGATCCGTACCGTGGGGGGCCGAAGCGGAGCGGAGTCTCCGTCAGAAGTTGGCCTTTACTTTATAGAATTTGGATCAACATATAATAACCCGCAACCGTTGCACCCGCCGGAGAAGTACCACCATACTCCTAGCAACGTCTCGTCAAGCACCAATCAACACCTTCAAGAAGGAAAGCCAACACTGCTGCCCAGACCATAGACTGGTCCTAGGGTTTCCCCCGGCACACAGAGGGAAGTGGTAGGGTAGCCACGACGCCCTCCGCATCGGCCCGAGCCTCCGGCGACGGGCCTCGCTCCGCTCCGTCAGAAGTTGGCCTTTACTTTGTAGAATTTGGATCAACATATAACAGCTTGTAAAATGGTGATGTTGTTAGAGTACGTCATGGGCCTGTGCTGGCAGTATAGCCCATTAGTCTTAGGGTTAATTAGAGATAAGGGTCACTTGTTTAGGGGTCAAGTAAGCCGTACTTGGGAGTCAAGTAAACCTCTCTATATAAGGAGAGGAGATGTATCAATCTAATCAAGCAAGAATTAAGAAGGAAATCTCTTCCCTCTTGCCATCGGCCGTGTGCAAGGCCCCCGGCCGGCCCTCTTGCGCCCTCCCTCTAGCACCACTATAACATTTGGTATCAGCTTTCCCGGGTTCGATCATGTCCAGCCCTCCACCGAATTCTTCTCACCCGCCGCCGTCGCACTCCGACGCCCCCGCCGTTCTCTCCCTGGCGGAGATGATCGCAGCCCTCCGCGATCTCGCCACCGCGGTCCAGGAGATCCACCTCTACTTGGCCGGGCCCTACGGGCCGCCGCCGGCCGCACCACCGGGCCGCTGCTCCTGCCGTGGCAGCCGCCGCATCAAGCGGTCTCCGCCGCGGTCGCCGCCACCACCCGCCCTGGTTGCCGTGGCCGTCCTAGCCCCTCGCGGGCCCCGTCGCGGCCATGGCCCTGCTGCAGCAGCCGCCGCTGCCACTCAGCCCTGGGCCAGCTACGACCGCGCCGGCGGGAGTTCCGATCCAAGTCCGGTTCTCGCCCTCGCCGTCACCGCTTCCGTCTTGGATCGCTACCCGCCACGTGTCGGCGGCAGTGAGGCTGCAGGCTGCTGCGCGCGGCCTCCTAGCCGGGCGCAGCGGGAGATGCGTGGTCTGCAGCTGCCGCTCCTCCAAGTTGCCCTTCGCTACGCCAAGGACCTCGATCTCGTCCGCTGCGTCGGAGCTCTTGGGCATGCGGTTTTCCTCACGAGCGGCGGGCATCCTGTTTTCCCCGTGTGCAACGACCTCAAAGTCTGCGACATCAGCGGTTGGGAGGGCGCACCCCTCCTCGACAGTAGCGCACCGCGTAACACCACTGCATTCCGCCGCCGGCCGCCGCGAGGGCGCCTCCGCTCGTCACTCTTGCGACCTCTTCCAGGTGGCCGTACACATGCACTCCGTTTGTCCAGATGGTGTCCATGGGATCCTAGTGGCTGTACACGTGCACGTACGTCGTGCGGATGGTGTCCACTTTTTGTTAAGGGGTCTAAAATAGAGCGTCCCGGCCCATTTCAGGTTGAGAGTAATAAACCAAGCCGAGATGTAAAAGGTTTGTTTTTAAGTGTGAGGTTTGTGTCTCGTCGAGTTATCGTTATAAGTACCACCATAACAGATGTAAGATTATTTTTTCAGTACTATATTTTTGTGTAGTTGCAGCTTACAAATCAACTTCTTAATTTTATTTGGAAGTCCTAAACAACTTTTGTTGGTAGCATTTCCCTGCATGATGTACCTTGTCACAGCTCATGTCTTGTGTGGATAGAAGCAAACCCTTCCCGCTGATAGCTGATGAGGATAGCATATTTTCTCCATTCTATTGATCATCTAAAGCAGTTTTGCGTGGAAACCCTACATAATCTATTTATTCTTTTGTTTTGTACAGGGAACACATTGAGGGTGACAATGGAACAGCCGGCACATCAGGTGGAAGCAGTGACGTAGCGACTGACGAGAATGGGGACTGTGAGATCAGTTTTGATGAACTAGAGAAGCTTTTAGCTAGCAGGTATTGTTCTAAATATTTACATGCAGTCATCTTCTTGTTACATTTGACCTTTTTAGAATTTCACCATTTCTCTGTAAGAGATGTCACCTGATAGAAACTTACATTACACAATACAACGATCAACTGATCAACTGCTTGACTTCACGCTCTTAAAAAATTGAAGCTTGTAAAATGGTGATGTAAGATTATTTTTCAGTACTAAATAACTTTTGTTGGTAGCATTTCCTTGCATGATGTATCTTGTCACAGATCATGTCTTGTGTGGAGAGAAGCAAACCCTTCCCGCTGATAGCTGATGAGCATATCATATTTTCTCCATTTTATTGATCATCTAAAGCAGTTCTGCGTGGAAACCCTGCATAATCTATTTTTTTTTTGTACAGGGAACCCATTGAGTGGGACAATGAAACAGCCGGCACATCAGGTGGAAGTGGCGTAGGGACTGACGGGATTATGGACCGTGAGCTCAGTGGTGATGAAATAGAGAAGCTTTCAGCTAGCAGGTATTGTTCTAAATATTTACATGCATGCATCTTCTTGTTTCATTTAACCTTTTCAGAATTTCACCTTTTTTATGTAAAAGATGTCACCCGATAGAAACTCACATCACACAATACAACGATCAACACCTCATTCCATCGCAACTGCTTGACTTCATGCTATTCAAAAACTGAAGTTTGTAAAATGGTGATGTAAAATTATTTTTTAGTACTCCCTCCGGTTCATATTAATGGCCTCAACTTTGTGTAGATACGAATGAATCTAGTCTAAATACTTAACTAGATATAGTTTGGGTCATTAATATGACCAAAGGGAGTACTATATTTTTGTGTAGTTGCAGTTTACAAATCAAGTTCTTAGTTTTATTTGGAAGTCCTAAATAACTTCTGTTGGTGGCATTTCCTTGCATGTTGTATCTTGTCATAGCTCATGTGTTGTGTGAAGAGAAGCAAACCTTTCCGGCTGATAGCATATTTTCTCCATTTTATTGATCATAGAAAGCAGTTTTACATGGAAACCCTACATAATCTATTTGTTTTGTTTGTACAGGGAATACATTGAATGGGACAATGGTGACGCTCTGCCGATCAGGATATGATAAATTAGCTATGAACATGATGTGCTCTCCCCTGCATGAACGTCTATTCGATCCTGTTGGTTTCAGTACCTTACATGAACACTTTGTATTTTAATTTCGCTTGGATTGGTTTAATATGGGGATGCTGAACTTTTAATAAAAGGATGTGCGCATCAACCTGTGCAGAAGCCAGGGGTCTTATTCCCCTTTTCGGAAAAATGTCTTTTCTGTGATGATGCGAAACTGTTAATTTTGTCTTTGATATACTGGTCGTATCATGCACATGCTAGAATACTTTACATATTTTACTATTTATTATTAAAATATAATTTAATAAGTTAATATTAAAAACAAAGTGAGTGGACGTGTTTCAGAGATTTTATACAGAAGGAAGATATACTTTAAACCGAAAATATTTAAACAAGTCGATGGACATGAACTTTTTACGTAGCAAGAATTATAAGGTGAGAAACTGAAGTGTAGAGCATAGGCTCCTTTGATTCAAATCAATACTATATGAATTTTTTGAGGATTTCATTAATTGGAAATTTTCCTATGTAGTTTGATTCTTAGATTTGGAATCCATATATATTCTCTTTCCTTAGAATTGCATTGCACTATTTTTTGAGGAAAATTTCATCTACTCAAATCTCTGGTTACACAATTCCTTTTTCCCCACACCGACGGCGACCTTCACCGCGATGCCTCGGAGTTAATGGCAATGTGTGCTTATCGGTCCTTCAAATCAGCAGCTTGGCATTCTCGTTCTTCCTTAGATCTGCCGAGATCAGTTTCCTGGTGTGTCGCTTGCGTTCATCGTTATCCACGACGATGCTGGGGCCAGGGCCAGGTGGATTCTCTAGAGCGAGAAGGTTGGTACGGAGGTGGAGGGTATGGCTTTATTCCCTGACTTCTTCAATGGGATGTAGTGGATCTGCGTTCAAGACAGCAAGAGGACATCTCTCAGTCGACGTGCCACAACGACATGTGCCTCACTGCTTGCAGCGGGCATATTCTTTGACTCACAAAGCCTCGTTAGCGATGGTGCTTTTTTGGAACTAACAACGGTGGAGGCTCGGCGTCTCTTCCAGAGTGCGCCTTGGTATCGGTGGAGGTTGGTGGCAACCGATGGTTTCGTCGAGTGTAGGAAACCCTAGGGATCGTTTTGTATTTTTCTATCATTTAGGGTTCTATCTACAAAGTTTCGAGAGCAACTGTTTTCTCATGGTCTATCTTT
Source organism: Avena insularis (assembly GCA_023614405.1). Taxonomy (NCBI): domain Eukaryota; kingdom Viridiplantae; phylum Streptophyta; class Magnoliopsida; order Poales; family Poaceae; genus Avena; species Avena insularis. Next base: position 432,547,803 of record CM042684.1, on the reverse strand, counting down.
TAGTTTCCACGGTTTGTTAAATTTTTATATAAAAGGAATATATTAATATCTCAAAGATGTCAATTACACACAGTCTCTGCACCAGCAAGATGTCTAAAGACATAAGAGATGCACACAATCAAGAACAAACATAAGAGAGAGAAAAAAGACTCAGTCGCAAGTTCAACCACTCACAATAGAAGCACTCTAACCACGGCTGAATACAACAACCGTACTATAAACTAGGCTCTCCAAAAGCAACACTCTAAGAAGGAAACAATGCACAAGCGTTGTCGTCGTCGAATTGAAGACCTTGGGTTTTCACCCTAGAGAAAGCCCGAGTTTTTAAAACAATGCCTTCAACAAGGTCATTGCCAGGTACAACCAATGAAGGCTAGACCTTGGGGTTTCACCCTGAAAATCATGGCTCGATACTCGAGGAGCACCATCAAAAATGTAGTCCACCTGTGTTGCCATCCTCGCTTGACAAGGATGATGTTGCAAGTCTCTGAAAACCCGACACATAGGAAGAACCTGTGCCGCATTGTCTACAACCAGAACCCTCTCTACCAAAATCAACCACCGATCACAATCTCCATGACTTTCTCCATCTCTATCAGTTTCATGCAAATCTAAATGGATACATGTCCCATAGTACCGACAAGAAGACAAAGCTCCGTCATTGAAGCTGAAGCTGCTAGAACCTGTGTGGGCATTGATGGTCAGGGCTTCTTATAATGTCCCTACGCCTGTTTCCCCTCGCTCCACCGCCCGCGTCATTGCCCAAAGAACCACCACAAGCGCAACCAACGCTGATGAAGATGTCGTCATGCCTGAAGAAGTCGGTGAACGACCACGAGGCCGACTATCCTTGGGGTCGGCAGCACCGCCCTCGCATGCCAATGCCACCATCACCGTCATTGCCGCCACGCGCCCGCGTTTCCTGTATTCTGCCGCTGCCATCACATGCGGCATTTCGTCGGGATGCAAGCCGTTGCGGGAAAGCGAACGCTTGTACGTGCCTCTACATGAGTGCCAACGGCGGTGGAGGGAGGCAGACTCGTGCGACCACCACGACGTCAGCCTCCCTAACGGATGGCACCTGAACCGGGGCAGGGTGCCGGTACCGCCAGCGTCGACCAACAATGTCGCGCTTGAAGCGGAGATGGACCGCCGCATCTGGGGGCTTCCACAGGCGTTACTGTACGACCACACGTACCATTGGAAGGACTTCTAGCGGGCCTTCCTCCGCTGGAGCACCAGGAGTGGCGGGCGTCGACGGAGGTGTGCGGCCTCCAGCCCGGTGAGGATGACTATGATGAGGTATTTATGGACACCGACGAGGACGAGGGCGAGGTGGCAATCGTGGTTAAGTAGGAGGTGGATCTGTTGCTACGCTACGACGAGGACACAACCACCACTCGCGCAATCAAGGAGTCCAAGGCGGCCGAGGACGCGATCTCTACCTGGGAGGGGCTGGATGACGTCGTCCAACAATCTACGCTGGTGGCGTAGCACTGGGCGGAGTTGCCACCTCCACCATCACTGCCATCGCACGCGTCACCGCATATGCCGCGTGGGAAGGCCAGATGCTTCCGCCGCCTCCGCCATAGGACGCATGGCCAGTGTGGCCTAGGATGCAGCAGCAGATGCCACCAGCGCAGCCTGCGTGGCCGCATCAGAGGCCATGGACACCACCATCGTACATCGACCTCACTGAGGATGAGTAGGCGCGCCGCCGCCAGCGCAAGAAGCAGTTGTAGCCCTAACCGTAGCTAGGGTTTAGTTTTTCCTTTTATTTACTATGTGAATTATCTATGAAATGAATGAGACATTTCAGAAATTTCCTGTGTTTTTATATTTTGTTTTAATTTCAATTTATTTTCGTCTCCGGCCAGTGGGTCAATGGACCGAATGGATCGCGTCGTTGGGGCACTGGCCTGGCCCGTTGCCCTGAGCCCGTCCGTAGCAAGTGCAAGAAGCCAGCGCACATGGGAGACCGAATCCAGGCCGTCAATGGCCACATCGTAAGGCTCGCCGAAACCGTGAGGCCCTCGCCGTAACGGGGAAGAAAACCGCAATAAATCGCAAGCCCTCGCCAACGGTCGTCTCCTCCCAGCGAACCAAAGCCCCCAACAGGTTCAAAAATCGAATCCGCTCCTCACATCTAGCATTTCTCTTCCTTCCACTATTCCCCATCTCGTCTCCTCCTCCCTCCGGCCGCCGCTCCTGGAACCCTCAGTTCACCGACTCGAAGCCTGCGCTCTCTCCAACGCTCGCCGCTCTCCCGAAACCCTCAATTCCCGTCCCGGCGGCCCACAGATCTCGGCGATGGGAGCGGATCCGGGCACCTCCTCCCCCTCGCCGCAGTCCCCGCCGACGGCCGCGTCTCCGCCACGGGAGCCGCTACGAGGTACGCAGCGCGCGGTTCTGGGGTTCCTTCGGAAGGGCCCAGGGTTTTCGATCTCTTCTTGGTTGTCTCACGGCGAGTTTTTTTTTGGCAGGTGAGGAGGAGCGGGCCGCCGTGAAGCCCGCAGACCACCCGAGCCCGAGCCGCCACGCGTTGGCCGCCGATACGAGCTCTGCGCCGCCCCTGCCGTCGCCCTCGTCGCTGGATCCCATGCCCCAGCATCCCAAAGGTACGGTTCTCGGCCCTGTAACGACCAATTGAGCGGCGGTAGGGTAGGGTTTTGTTGGCGTCCGTTTCACGGTGGGGAATTTTGTCCGCAGTGTCGGGCGATGAGGTGGAAGAGGAACACGTGGCGGTTGAGGAGGTCATAGAGGGGGAGGTTGCGGCGGTTGCAGGAGGAGAAGGCGAGGCTCTCCGCTGCTTCTTGGAGGTGGGGAACTTTGGGTTCTTGCGCTCAGATCTCATGAGTTCCATATTCATCTCTAAGACATTATTTCTTTTATCTCCATACTATGCTATTTGCTAATAGTGTCTAGATTTCTTGTTCTTGCAGGAGTTCGGGGATCAAGCAGATGATTGCCTTATCTCGTCGCCGCGGCTGAAGGCCATCGCAACTCCTGACCGCCCTGCCGCCCTCCGGTTCCTAGGTACACACTACACAGACAAGCATGCCCACAAGGACTGATGTAAATCCTATTTGCTTCGTTGCTTGCAGAATTATTGATATTTGGTCTTGTTTGCTGTACTTGTAGGAGATAGGTATAACAACCTGACAGAGAAGTACAAGCAGCAGGTGGCTAAGTGTGCCGAAGAGTTTGATGGCTTGAAGAAGAAGTACACAGCGGAGTGTGCAGAGCGGCGTCGTTTGTACAATGAGCTCATCGAGCTGAGGGGAAACATCAGGGTGTTCTGCCGGTGCCGGCCTCTAAGTACCGATGAGATCTCCCGTGGGTGCTCATCAGTGGTTGAGGTTGATCCGTCCCAGGAGACTGACCTTCAGTATGTTCCCACAGAGAAAGAAAGGAAGAGCTTTAAATTTGATCATGTTTTTGGACCGGCTGATGATCAAGGTATTTATTGTTCCTGCTCTGTTTGGCATACCCTAACTTCTGTTTTAAATTCATGGTTTTGTGATAGAGATAGGGGCTAATAGGGTGCCTGAGGCAACAATTTGCAGTAATAAACTAATATTTACATTGAACTATAGCTGCATATGCATTCCTTTCCTGAATACGTTTTAGATATGATAATATTTTTGAAGGATATGGATTATAATGCGGTGTATTCTAATTATTTCCTTCAGAGGCTGTATTTGCTGAGAGCTTGCCAGTCGTGAGGTCAGTGATGGATGGTTTCAATGTATGCATCTTTGCATATGGGCAAACCGGAACAGGGAAAACCTTCACTATGGAAGGTGTTCCAGAGAATAGGGGTGTTAATTACAGGGCCCTCGAAGAACTGTTCAGGATCTCCGAGGATAGAAGCTCATCTGTTGCATACACATTCTGTGTGAGTATATTGGAAGTCTATAATGAAAAAATCAGGGACCTTCTTGATGACAACTCTGAACAAACATCAAAAAGGTACATCTCCTTTATTTCTTTTTTTTAGATTCACGTTATTTCTTATTTATTCTGACATTATAGTAAAGAACCGGGCATAATACCTTGTTGCATCTGAAGGTTGGACATAAAGCAAAGTGCTGGGGGGGCACAAGAGGTGCCTGGTTTGGTTGAAGCTCCAATTTATACAATTGATGGTGTGTGGGAGAAACTGAAAGCTGGCGCTAGAAATAGATCAGTTGGATCAACCAGTGTGAATGAACTGAGCAGTCGCTCCCATAGGTAATTTTGGCACTTTTATCACACCTGTTTTGATCAATTCAGCTCATATATTAGAATCATCATATGCCAGATCTCTATATTCTTATTGACCATTAGCGACTAGAATTATGTTAGTACGCTTGACATACTAATGACATTATTTCAGCATTTGGATAATGATATCCGTACTTCTGTTGTACTTGCAGCTTGGTTAGGGTCACTGTTACGAGTGAGCATTTGGTGACTGGGGAAAGGAGCAGAAGTCACATGTGGTTAGTTGACCTTGCTGGAAGTGAGCGCTTGGCTAAAACTGAAGTAGAAGGAGAGAGGCTGAAGGAGGCAAAGTTCATCAACAAATCACTCTCTGCACTGGGGGATGTTATAGCTGCCCTTGCCTCCAAAAATACCCACATCCCATATAGGTCAGTTTTATTCAGTATTCATGTGCTTTCAACATCTAACTTGCTCAGCCTACTTAAAGCAGCCTGGCCTAATTCAATTTTTTTTGCTGTCAAATATAGGAATTCCAAGCTAACTCATCTGCTCCAAAGCTCATTAGGTAAGTGACATTATAGAAGAGTTATGCAACAAGGGCACTGTAGCTAAATGATTGATTATAAATTCTCAGCACTCGTATATTGAAACACTAAGACGAAGAGATTACTTATGTTCACGCCATGAATTAACTGTTGCAGGTGGAGATTGCAAGACACTTATGTTTCTGCAGATAAGTCCAAGTTCTACAGATTCGGGAGAAACTCTCTGCTCGCTTAATTTTGCTAGTAGGGTTCGTGCTATCGAACATGGACCTGCTCGTAAACAAGTGGATCCAGCTGAAAACTTCAAGCTCAAGCAGATGGTACCTCAATTTTTACCTTGCGTAATAATTATAACATGGTTTTGCCATTATGTTAACTTGTACTTTAATTCCAGACCGAAAAACTCTGTCATGAGGAAAAGGAAAATACGAAGTTGAAAGAAAGCTTGCAGCTGATGCAGCTCAGATATGCTTCTCGTGAAAATGTCTTCAGAACACTTCAGGATAAGGTATGTTGTGTCAACTACCATTTCTATCTGACGGGCTAAAAACCAGTTTATATGTGGAACTAATTTCTGACATAAGGTATGTTGTTGCAACAGATAAGGGAGACTGAGCAAGCTTGCAAGCAGCGGGTAAATAAGAGATTCAGTTCTGTTTAGTCACCAAGGACTGAATCTTGTGTGTATTTTTCTATTCTATTGTGTTTAATTCATTTCTTTTGTACAGGTTAGAGAGCTGGAGAATGAATTAGCTAATGAGAAGAAGGCTGCGAGGGATACAGGTAGATCCATGAAGCCATCACTTGCCGCCCCTGTGAGGCAGAGACCACCACTTGGTCCTATGAGGCAGCTGCAACAGCCAGGCCCTTCCAGACTGAGGTTTGCTGGTAACGGATCAGCTCAGAACAAAGAGAACATCCATGTGATGAACAAAGCAGTTGTAGAGAAGGCATGTGGCAAAGCAAGGCGTGTATCTTTAGTTCCCATGGTGCGTCAGATCCCTCTCCAGCCTAAGAGGCGATCCTCGATTGCGATTCTACCAAGCGAGAGAGAACAGATCTCTGTATTTCCAGAGAAAAGGCCAATGTCTCGACTGTCCCATATCCAGATGCCAACAAGATCACAGGCTACATATAATTCAATTCAACAACCAGCAGTCGATGCAACTCCTGATGTCAGAGGAAACTTCAAAAGACTCGAGTTCGGCAGCAGCAGTAAGTTCTCAAGCCCTCCAATCTGGAAGTCAAAGAACAATGCTTCGTCAGGTTCTGGAAATGCGAACAAGCTATGCTTCAGCATCCAGAAAAGAGTAGCTGTTGGTTCACCTGCTCAACTAAGAACTTCCTTGATGTCTGGTGCTGGCAGCATCTTTGATCCAGCTGTGCGTGACCAAATATTGGCTGGGAGACTCGGGAATGCGCAGCGGGTTTTCAACTCCAAAAGAAGAATGTCTGTCCTCTAAGCACCTGTTTTAGAAGTGAAGATGAGTAAATGTTTGGAATGTTCAAATTGCTGCGGAACCGGGACATTGCTTGGAGAAGGCCAGTGGCTGGGAGCTTGTGTTGACAAGAGAACTTGATTTAGGTTCCTTTTCGTGATGATATATGTTCTACTTTTAGGGCTGTGTATAATTATACCCTGATGGGGTTGAATAAGATTTTGGCATCTGTCTGGATGCTTTCACTCAATTATTCTGACTTGAATCTACATCCGAATAGTATTATGTTGCATGTTCTGTTTACATGCGAATAGTATTAGATTTTGTCATCTGTCTGGATGCTTTCACTCAATTATTCTGACTTGAATCTACATCCGAATAGTATTATGCTGCATGTTCTGTTTACATGCGAATAGTATTAGATTTTGGCATCTGTGCTTTCACTCAATTATTCTGACTTGAATCTACATCCGAATAGTATTATGTTTGCATGTTCTGTTTTACATGCTTTGAGAATGTCTCGGTGTTCACTGAAGTAATTTGCTTTGTAAATTCTTTCGAGCCTGTTTAGAAGAGAGGATTGCTTCGTGCACTTCTGTTTTTCAGTTCAAATTTGACCCAGATACCAAAGCTTCACCGAGAACCTGGTGGCCACCAATGGAGTTATTGGAATTCCATTATAGCTCGTTTCATCATTTTATGCCAGTAAAATCACCACAGATGCACAGAGAAAGAACAAAACAGGATGATGGAAAAGCCAGATTCATCTGCCAACAAAATACTTTGCAACAGATCCAATTACACTGTGGTACACTAGGACTGAATAATGTTCAGACCTTCTGTTTTCCAACTCGCTGAAGAAGAATCGAACAAAGTGGTTTCTTGCAAGAACTACAGTACTGTAGAAGTACAGTAAAATTGATGTCCTACTCGTCAAACACTCCAGAACGAATTCACGTAATCTGAATGCACAAATGTCAGATCTAAAAGAATAATCAGTAATCTTGTCCCATGCTCTGCAAACCCGTAAGCCGCAAATAACTTGGTCAGCTACATCCTTGGAGAGCATGACTGCTGTAACTTTGGCGTACAAGCTTGCTCTGGCAAAACTCATCGGCGCCACCATTATAGCCCAAATCTTGAGATCCCTTGACACAATGAAGCTGAACCGGCAGTCTCTCTGGTGAAGCCGTTGTATGTTTCTCCAGCTGCAAACAGTAGCTCCCAAACGTCTCTAGGTTCACCTTCAGCCTGAAGTCCAGGTTAAATAACAAATCCAGCTCGAGCCGATTCATCTCGACCGTGCTGATTCCTCCTACTCTAGCGTAGAATGCGTTGTTGAAAAACCTGCAAGCCATGTATTGAGAAAGTTACTGGGAAACCTGCGTACATGTTTGCCATTGTTTTGCACACATGGAACGAAGCGTTATTTAGAAAAACGGAGCAGACAACATCAAGCTAAGAACTATCTAGCTCACTTTAACAGTCATATGCTAACCACTGCTCCTTAAATCAGAATAATTGGGAAAATTATTTAGATATACAGGGGTATAAATGCTCATTATAAAAAAAAGCTAACCATGTAAAGTGGTTCTACACTTCTACTTACTAGCATATCTGGTCATAAACTATTGAAGTTGGTTACAGGTTCTTGGTACAAACTCAAAACTAAAAGATTGAAAAGACGTTGACAACAAGAGGAATTATGGTTGGGGAGCCTCCCTCCCAATGTAATTGGTTTGGTGGCCAACGATCTTGTTGTGCCTTAATGGAATGTATTTATGTTCCATCTCAAAAAAAAAAACTATTGAAGTTGGTTTATTAACTAATCTAAACCTGAGTTTCTATCTCTTGTCAGCACTCTCACCGACCAAACAAAGCATGACTTAATTACCAACCATCAGATTGCATCAAACTACAGTCATTGACACTATTATTTTCTTTATCTTTATCTTGACTCCGAAAAGAGATGTCCATGCTTTCAGCACTGCAGTAAGGCAATCTACAAAAACTAATGGTAGCATTTTTCTTCAGTAAATTACTAGGGATTTCTACTATTTGGAGGCAGTGACTTGACAATCAGTCCAACTAGACTTGCATGATGATTTCAAATATTTTCAAGTGATCTTTCAACTAAATTATTGTGGTTTTTGTAGCAATTCACGGGCTCCTAGCTAGTAGAAGACCTGAGATGAATGAAAAGCTTACTATGCTAGAACATAATTTTATATAAAGCTACCTAAGAAACAACTTCCATGCAAGCAACATATCAACAATATAACGAATAGCAGTTTCCATGAGTGCTTACGCATCGTCAGTGAATTTGGCAGCAACCACCACACTTGTAATTAGCAAGCGATGAACACTAAAGGGCGTCATGTATACATGTGGCTGCTGTAGATATCTCTCCATGTAGACAAGTGCCAACACAAAGCAGGATGGACTGCACTCAGCATACTTGAAAATGCGTTCTGCATAGAGCTGTATACTAAGTTCTGGTACCCTTTTGCCATGAAAAATAGTGGTCGACTCCTTGATACTTTTAGTATCTAGTAGCTCTTCATTCTTCTGAACTGCTCTGCAAAGATATGATGCAAGAAGCGACAGGACCTTTGGAAATTTAGTATCTCTTTTCTTTGACTGTGATACTGTCAAACCCAACGTAAGGTAGCTCCCCAAATGCTTATCACTCGCATCAGTTGTAGACGACTCCATAGGCAGACATAAGTACTGAAAAAGATAAAAGAGTTGTGAATGAACAAATATCTCAGTATAGCAGAAAGTTGAAGGGTAGCAAAAAAAGTTTATCCTAGTTTACTTATTACCGCACATAAATATAAGAAAGCATATCAGACAATGAAATGAAATGAAATGAAGAGTGAAGCTATTTTCCCAGGCTTATAGCATTGCACAAAAACTCGTAGCTCCATTTATTCTCGTAAGATGCGCAGCCAAATGAAGAATCCCTGAAGCAGCAACGTGTTACCTCCACACATTGTTTTTAAGTTGGCCTCGTATTGCCCAACATAATCAAGATACAGTTTCCAAGTCTTGGATTCTCTTAAGGAATGTGCGAAAATACACACAAGAATGTAACAAGAATACAACACACGGGGACGGTCCATGAATTTGGCAAGAATGTTCACATTAGTCATTATACTTGAAAAATGTGGTGGGCACGGAACAAACTTGGCAAGTTGTGCATATCGGGCCGACGCGGCTATCTTGGCTTCACGCGAGCCTTCCACATGTGCAATTTAACGGAAGTTCAACTCACATTAACATGAATCTTCGTTTTCTTTTTCTTTTGATGAGAGTATGACACTGCTTCCGAATATAAGCAATACCAAATAGTTGGGTGTTTCTCCCATGTCGGCATATCATGGGTGTGTTTGGTTTTTGATTTTCGCTCAAGTCCGCCATACAAAAGTATTTGGCTAGCCAAGATAAAATGAAGTAACGTTGGTCAAGGAGCATTGGCTTGCCAAAAAAAAAAGTTGGCAACTATCCAAACAAAGACCAATACTTTGGCCATGGCCTTAAAAAATAGGTAGGGTGCAGTTTGGTCACAATCCAAACATATACTCCATCATCCCCTCTCTGGAGAATCCAAGGTTATTCTTCTTCCGTTTTTGGTATATCGTCGCCTCTTTTATAAATCCACACACTCCGAAAGGGGAAACAATTAGAGGGGGATAAAGAGTTGGCAAGAAACACTCCCCAACTCCGTGCCGTAATGCAGCTGCGCCCAAAATCTCCTACACCACTAGCACCAAGAACCCCGGCGGCTAACCATGAGATGACGCGGGCAAGTAGATGCGCTCTTCCCCAACCCTCCTCCCGAACTTGGTCCGAAATCGACTCTGAGCGCGATTGAACTGGCTCGGAACAGATCAGAAGAAGAAACGCGCATCAGATTTTTTTGGGTCGGAATCTACGCCACCAAACCGAAATGCTGCGCGATTTGAGCATCGAGCTAGGTAGGTAGGGTAGCAGTGTGCTCTGTGACTTGAGATCTACTAACTGTCAAGGAAAGGAAGGGAGGGAGGAAGGAGGAAGAGGCTTGGCAAGATAGTTGAGCGCGGGGGATGGAGAGATTCTTACGGTTTGCTGTAGGCTTGAGCTCGGGGAAGGAGGCCAGGGCCTTCGCGCGCGCTTGAGCTCGCGGCCTCGCGCTCCTCCCCTCCGGCACCGTCTCCTTTCTTTCGGAAGCAGCAGGTAGGGGAGAGAGAGGAGTATGTGTCATGTGTGTTTGTTATCTAGTACTGTAGTAACCACTTATCTGAGACATGTCATTATCTGTTGACAGTAATGGTGTGTGTGTGTGGCTCTTGCTCGTCTTCAAAGGCCAACTTGCCATCCGCATTAGTAGTAGAAGTACACGTAACCATATGCGAAACTTAGTAGTATATGTATAAAAACCAGGAGTCATTTGCGCAGACGCGCTCTTAATTGACGATGGTATGCTAATCTTTCGAGAACGACGATGCAGGCCATTCACATTCAGAAGAAACCAAGTAGGCACTGGCTGGTCGGTGCTCCTTACCTTTCTTCTTGTTCTCTAGCTGTGGATCTGTCGGTGCGATGAACGGAAGAGAGAGGGAGAGCGCTACATGTCGGACGCTAGTTTATCGGGCCGTTTCCTTTCTCTACTGTAGCAGCAGCAATGGGAGACCGATGCGTTCTCCACTTCGGACGAAGCTAGGCTTCCTAGTCGGAAAGATTATCCAAGTTGAGACGTGATGGAGACCGGGGTCCACGTCGACACCGCACTAGTTTACATCTATATCCGGTTTTAAAGGATGATGATGACAAGTCATGCAGCATTTCACGCCTTGACGGGCAGCAAGTTCCGTTCCGTTTCAATCACCCAATTTACTGGAGCATCTCTAAAATAGCGCGCTAAAAATCGTTTGCGCGCCATTTTAGCGTTTACGGTGCGCGTGGACTCGTGCGGTGTTTTATCGGACGCTGCGAATTTACGCGCGGCAAAACAGCGCTCCACCAAACGCTGCAAAATTCAGCACGGTCCCAGCACAAACATATTTCAACACACCCATCTCAAAAAAGAAGATTGAACACATCCAATAAAATCAACAACAAAGAACAAATACTAGAAATTAGGATTATATTTACAAGCAAACAAGAGTTCAACGACGATGAAATTAAACACGATAATAAAAAATAGTACTATTTTATACTAAAACATGCTTAAACACGATAGTAAAACTAATCGGAGTCATTCCAATTGTAATTGGACTCGTCCTCTGTTGACGTCGAAACCGGCGCCGATGACCAAAGGTCTTCCCAACGCGGGTCGTCCTCCGGGATCGTGGGATTGTCTAGCTGCGTGAAGATGAAGGCACGCCAGCACGCCGTGTCGTCCCTCCTCGCGCGGCGGTTCTGCCACCTTTCCTCCGTCCTCCGCTCCCATTAGGCGTAGAAGGAGACCGCGGCTTGGACGTCCTCCGGGAAGCGCTCCGCCCACAGCTGGCGGCCACGCTCATCCTCCTCGGCAAACAGGAGTCGGCGCTACTGGGCGCGATGGCGACGGCGCTCCTCCTCGATGATGAGGCATGGCGGCGGCACGAGCATCTCCGCCTGCTCACACGTGTGGATGTCGTGGAAGTTCATCGACCGGGAAGGCCGGCGAGGCGCCACGTCGCCGCGTCGTACGTGCGCGCGGCCTCGTGCGCGGTATCGAAGGTCCCGAGCCCAATACGCGTGTCACCAGAGTAGATGTCCGCGTAGAAGTTCCCCGTCGGGCATGCTCGGACGCCGACGTAGCCGGAGGAGTTCCCGCGGCGGCGCAGCGGTATATCAGCGTTGGTGGTGGTGTGGGCTTGTGTGGCGCGCGGAGGCGAAGCGGCAGAACGGGCGTGGCATGCGCAGAAGAGGGGAAGTTTCCGGGCGGTTGGTTTGCGCGCGCGCTGTGACTTTGCCACGCGCACTATCTCGAGCGGTAAATATAGCGCTCGGCATTGTGAAAAAAAAATGGCATGCGCCGCAAAACTTTTCACGCGCGCTAAATCGGCGGTTTTCTCACACCGCGCTATTTTTGCGCTTCTGTTAGAGATGCTCTTAGGAAACGCCACGGAACCTCGTTGTAACAAATTTTTGTTCTGCTATATTAATATTGTCAACGACAAGGAACAAGTGTTGGGGCAAATAATGCAAGCACACACAAAAGAAAATAAGAGAAAAAAGCAAAGAGAAACTAGAGCCAACACCTAGATGAAAACAAGGATGACCAGCGACCACCGAAGTTATCTCGCCATGCTCCTAGTGCCCATGACCACCGCGTACCAAGCAACACCTATAAGAAGGAATACAACAACGACGACGCTACTGCCCGCACAAGTCCAAGGGTTGCTCCCGGCACGCTGAGATGAGTGGGGAAAGGCCCCGATACCCTTCAGGAAGGGATGGCGGCACCCGCACGCGTCACCGCGTCGAAGCCGGATGAGCCGAGGGGATTTCTCCCGACCCAAAAAAAACCACTTCCCCGGACGCTCCCTAGCACTCCACCCAACTTGCAGTCCACCAACAAGCGCCACCACGGTCTTGGTACCGGCCTCGTCATCTCACTATGGTCACCGTCGTGAGGCCTAGAAGTCGGAAGAGGAGAGCACAACAAGAATCGGGGTTGGCAGCATCGTAGCCGAGCGGGAGGGAACTACCTCCACCGTTGTCACGGTAGCCAATCGGACACGGTAGCAGGGACACACCAGGCCCCTGTTGTAGCAGGTTGGTCGAGCGCCACCACCACCTTGGACTACCGGCTCACCATCTCCACCTCTAGAAGGCGTCACCACCACGAGAGGCCCTGCCTTCCCCCCCAGCCCAGCGGGGACCAGATCTTGGCCGAACGGGTGTCGCCGCCCTGCAACCACCTGGCCGCTATCAAGAACCCCGCCATCGTGTCGGCCTGCCACTGCCATGTTGCACCTCCCGGAGCTAGAGTGTGCTCGCGTCGTCCATGGCCAAGAGGGGAGAGGTCGAGGGTCCTCCGCCACCGGCTCCGCACACCGGCGATGATGGGGGAGGGGGAGGGGCTGGGAGACGGTGGAAGGGGCATGGCCCGGCCGCTGCGGGAGGGAGGCACGGGTCATATGAGCTTAGAGGGTCAGAATAGTTAAGACAATGAAACTTGATGATACAGAACGACGCAAATCTAAAAGCTTGAGATCAACGCTAGAGACATGCATGTGACCTAGCGTGCATACTAGAATCGACGGGTATGAGTGAGGGCACCACCGAAGAAATAATACGGAATAAGGTGGTGCCATGTGTGTGGTGTGAGTAAATTATTCCGGCAAGTGGGCATGTGTGCCACGCGTGTAAGTTGGATGCTTAAACAGAGTATGTAACAAAAATCTCTCTATACCAAGGAAAAAATTATTCTCCTCTTATTTCTCACGTGTTACTCTTTGCTCATCACGGTGTGGATATCACGCTACCAATTACACTAGCTAGGTGATAGCACATTTGGTATCAGGCAACTCCAGACATTGCCTATCTATCTCGTGGCTTGATTCTAGGACAAGTTCATGAATGGGGAGGGACCAACTTGCTCGATTCACCTCTCTTGATCCTTAATAAACCCTGGATTGATTACATCGGCCTTCGGTTGGAGCACCACGACACTTGTCAAGCCCTCGGCACAGACCTAGCTCGTCATGTGATCCTCCAAAGACGCACTCTATACCCTTCAAGTTCAAAGCACGTCCATACAGATACTCTCCAACACAAAAGGATGAGAAAGAGAAGCAAGTCAAAGCCATGCTTGGCTCCAGGAACCTTGTCACGAGCATGTCACCGTATGTGTGCCATTAGTACAAAAAAGTTTTTAACTTGGTGTTTGAGCATTTGAACAAGCTCATTATTGTAAGGGTACATTGCCACTATGTGTGGTTTTGGTAATAAATGATAATTCCTATAGAATAATATTTTCATTAAGTTTTATATGAAGGAATTTTTGATAGGTAATGCTTGCAATCCATGTGTTGGATTCAAGTATGGATGCCTTGAAGATAAAGACATACCTTTAGTATTGGTATCAAGAACATCGATTTAAAGAGAATAATATGATATGATCAAGAAGAAGAAACGAAGATCGAGTCCTTGTGTGGAACTCAATTTAGCCATGATATACCTCATGTGTTAAGCAATGGATGATACAGATTTTGAGAGTTTGATCTCAAGAGAAGAATTTAAGATATGAATCTAAGTCGGTGTCATGCTAGTCTCACGAGTTGAGCTATGGTTGACTAAGATTTAGAGCATGCAATCAAATGAAGAGTTATTTATGTACCTCAAGATATTGAGATATAGTGTGAGAAGGTACATGGTTGACCAATACAAAGAGTAAAGATTGGATTCAAGTTGGTCAACACATGAAGCATAAAGAATATACCACATGGATCTTGTGGTATGGTAATCTTTGTCAATTATGCTTCATAAACTAACTCATTATATAGATATGTGCCTTTGTGTTGTCTATGTGGGTTAGGTATCTTTCCATGGGTATGCATCAATAGCAAAGATTTCATATAGCCCGTGAGAGGATGACATCTAGTGGTGATCATCATCAAGGTTGAGAAGGGCAAGTTCAACATAAGCATCTCGAGAAGATCATATGTAATCTTGTCATCCATTTGGTGATAATGGACATGTGAAGGTGTGCTTAATGAATCTATCCTATATTGGTGTATGAGGAGCTAATTATGAGTCTTCATGAAGCAACAATGGTCAATGAAGCATTCCGTCTTGAATGGATCTTCACGCATTGTCATCAAGATCAAGCGAGGTGCTCAAGGTAAAGGTATGGCCTTGCTAGGTTTTATTTTATCAGTCTCAAGGTGATTGTTGGGCGACTGTTTTATAGGATATATATAGTCGCACTATCAAGAGGGAGTTTCAGTTTGGTAACTTGATCACACCGTCTTAGGGAGATCAATCATTTGCATACTTTGCATCACCTTATTCTTGTATCTTCATGGTGTTTATCTATGTGAGGTTCTTGAGCTTGTTGCTAGCTCTTCAGCAAGTCCAAGTTTATCAAAAAATAATTTGTATGCATCTTCTATTGCGTTTTCGAGTTTGGAGGTTTTGGTGGTTCTTCATTTAGGGGGGTTTCATACCTATTCTTATTTTGTATTTTACCTCTTGCTATTTCTTGCCTTTTATAGCATATATTATATATAGCTTGTTCTTAGCTGTTCAAAAGGCCCAAGTTTGTTAAAATCGAAGTTCGACCACAAAACTTATCACTGTCGTAAGCCCTGTTTTCTGTCTGAAAAACTGGTATGCAAACTAGTAGTGTCGATTACTGCCCAACCGTCTATGGACCGTCGGTTCGCTCGCTGGTGTGTGCTAGAACATTATATTGAAAACCTTTTCGGCAGCCCACTAACATTTCGGTGGGGAAACAAACAGACCATAATTTTATCCAGTTGTCCTGGTGTACAAATCGGCGTGCTGGAATTTTTGCCAATCTTGACTGAACTGCTCATTATTGTCCCGAATGGTCATATTTCCTTTTCCTATAAAAGTAGCTTCTTCCCAATTGTTTTCTAGGGTTCCTGAGCATGTTTTTTACCACTATTGCTGAACCTTTTGAGCTTGTTTCCTCTCACATCCCTCCTATGATTTTTGTTTCCATTTTAGGGTTTTGTAATAGGAGATCTGGATGTACAATCCACACCAATAAATTCCTCCTCTAAGTGAGAGTAACCCATTGGATCTAAATCTGGAGTCATTGGTTTATTTCCACCATTTTTCTTTCTCTCTAATTCCTCTCTAGCACTTGTTGCGTTGGTGGGATTTGAGAGTGAAGTATTTGAGCACCCTTGGTATTCTTGTTTTGCATTCTTGCATAAGTGTTGAGCTCTTAACTACGATTTGTTCGAGTGAGAAGATCATGATCTTGTTACTCTTGGAGGGTGACCTCCTAGTTGGCTTGGTAGTTGTTGCAGCGTTATCTTTGTGGAAGATTGTGAAGAGGCTCGCGCTTATATTTCGTGGAGCTTGTGAAGTGGTTGTGGAGCTTTCCATCTCCGGAGTGGAGGAAAAGCTAGCCATAAGGAAAGGGCTCTTATTGTTTATGCAATTGGCTCAAACAAGAAGGTGGGCCTTCGGGGCATTGGAAACCCTTTGTGTCATCCCACACTGCTCCAGGGTGATGTACCTTACTTTGTATAAGGGGACATGGGAATACATCTTCGTCTCTGCATGCCTCGGTTATATCTATACTCTCTGCATGCCTCGGTTATATGCATCCTAAAAATATATCTTCAGGGGATAAGAAAAACTTACATCTCGATGCTCCTGAAGTCTAATTTCTCATAATGGTTCTAAAGTGCAAGATGTCTCATGATATATGTACCAAGCTTTAAAAAATTGGTGGGTCCACTTATCACAAGGGCGGTCGTCTCTCCAAGGAGATATCTTCCCCTTCACATCATGAAGAGCTCCAAGTTTCTTCCACCTCCGGTCGTGATGATTCTTCAATTCCTTCCACTTCTCCTATATGTGAAAAGTCACAAGGTAATGGCCTGGTGAGTGGAGAAATCATATGTGATGATGATAGTGTTTCTCTTTACACCAATTATTTATGTTCTATAAATGTTAACAATGTAGAAAGTTTGGACCTAAACACTTCTTGCAATAATGGATCTATATCTCTTGTGTTGCTAGTCGTTTCATATCATTTATAAATTATTTGAGTACTACTTTAGATGATATTCTCTATATGGCATATTGCCATGATAAAGTTTCTTTTATTTACTCTTGTTTTCTGTTGGCTAAAAATGTAGAGGAAACCAAAAACTTAGTGGACAAAGAGACAATCATGAATGAAGGTTCAAGAAGATCTTCATCTTCATCCTCTGGTATGCACATGTGCCTTATGTCAAAGGGATAAAAGGTAACTCCTACTTTGATTCCCAACACATATTCTAACCATGAGAGCAATGATGATAATATTGATGAGTATACTAAAGCTTTCATGTGTGATATGACTTTTTTCTATGCTTCTCTTAGTAGTAATAAGGCTCATGCTAGTCTCGAACAATACATGGATTTATTTGCTAAAAACTGGGAAATTATGGAGGAGTTAGAGGTATGTTTTGATGATGAGAGACGGAGATTCAATCTCCTTAAGCAAGAGCTAGCCGAGAAGGACCATAATAATTTTCTCTTCACACAAAAAATGAACATTATGACCTTGAAAAGCCTAAATATATTATTGATGTTTGTGCTACTAACTCCACTTCTTGTGAAGCATCTACCTTCAAGGAGAATGTTGAGATAAGGGCTCAACTTGAGTTGCTAATGTGGCGCCCCGCAAAAATCACTACTAGAAAATCGCGTTGTTTTTGTGCATTGCATCATCATGACATCAACATGCATACATTAGTCTAAAACTATTTTACTAAAAGCCCTATTTCATTTTCTACGAATGTCCCTCTCTTTCTTCAAATGCGAAACCTCGGTCTTTTCTGGATCTTGTATTTATCTAAAACTATATTTTAAAATGTTTTGTCTTATAAAAATTATAAATATTTTTTTCAGGGAGGCAGTCCAGCCGACCGGCCCAAAGGCCCAACCGGCTAGACCACCTACTACCCAATTAAACCCTAGACTATCTAACCCTAACCCTAGCTCTGGAAACCCTAACCCCACCTAACCACCCAGCCGCCTCCCTCACCTTCCTCCACCCCGCCGCCAGGAGGCAGGCAGCAAGCCACGCGCGCGCCTGCCCCTCCCGTCGCCCGGTCCCACCACCTGGGGCGATCCCCACCCCACCTGCACCACCCGACAAACTCCCCGCCCACCCCATCGAACCCTGGCCCCACCCCGGCCCACTGCCCCGCTACCGACAAAACTCCCCGAGCCCCAGCGCCGCTCCTCTCTCCTCCCGCATCTCCTTCCCCAATTCGCCCCCTTCCTCTCCATCGGCAATCGCCATTGGCGAAGCGCCGACTCACGCTTTGCCTCCATGGCCGTCCCAAGGGCACCTCCCCGAGCACGGCCCTCCTCTACACGCCCGCTGCTTCTCCCGGCGCATCCCGACGCCCCTCACCTCCGGTGCCACGCGACCTCAGCCTTGCCGGCAGCCAGCCAGCCATGCGCCCTTGTGACCGCCGCCTCCCGGCTCCTGCAACACCAGATGCCCCGCCTGTGACCTCCCCGCCGCCAAGGACACCGCCGCCGCCTGGCCCTCCTCCCCTCCGTCCCGGAGCCCTCCTCGCGACCGCCCCGCCCGGAGCTCCGCGGGTCCCCGTCGTCCTGGCCGCCGTCTTCTCTGCAGGCCGCTCCAGGCGCTTGGCCGCCTCGGCGCGCCTCTGCCCCACCTCAACACCTCCGCCTGCGCCGCCCTCCGACGAGTCGCCACCGACCCTGCGTCCTTCCAGCGCCCCACGGGCCCCGCCGCCTCTCAAGCTTCGCCACGTGGCCGCCTCCTCGGCTTCCGCCGCCTCCCGCCCTGCAGGCTGCCCTGCATCAACTTCCGCCCGTCGTCCGTCCCTTCCTGTTCGCCCCGCTGCAGAGCCCGTCGCTCCGCCGCTGCAACCGCCCCGGCCTTCCTCCGCTCCCCCGTCCGTCAGGCCGGCGCCGCCGCTCACCGAGGTCGCCCTGGCGTCCACTCCTGAGCCTCCGCCGTGCCCTCGCCGTCCTGTTCTGGCCGCGTCGCCAGGATTTGGCCCCTCTGCGAGCGCATCCACCTTCGGGGCATGGTCCTGCTAGCCTGGGCCGAGCGTGCATGCACCAGGAGGGTGAGCCGCACTGCTCGTCTGTATGTGCGCTTGTCGGCCCGTTTTTCCTCTGTTGGCTTCCAGTGCCCATGGGTGTACCTGATGATATTGTTCTATGTTCCAGTGTGTCGATCTGGTGATGTGGCGATTCATGTGTGGCGTCTGATGTCCGAAGAACAGGTTCTTCAACATGAATTTGACACTCCGAGATCGACCACACGTAACGACGCGCTCTTCCTCACGGGTCCGAAGACAGGACCGAAGACCACGAGTTCCCGACCCTTTCATGGAGCCGACGATCGAAGAGAGCCACCTAGAACGCCATGACCTACTACTCAGATGTCCCGATGCCCGAAGACCTCCAAACCTCCCGAACCCCAAGATCGCATTTCGATGTGTGACCCCTATCCGAGACCTCTATTTTTATAATATAATATATCCTGCTGCATATTTAATTATTCATGATTGCATCTCATCATGTAGTTTGGGGATATTATGTCGATTCATCTAATAATTATATATGGAGACTATATGACGGCTATTCTAGTCATATATTGGCTCCATTTAATTTTGTGTAGTGAACCGGCGATACATTTTGCCTTGTTAAGACAACATTTAAATTGTGGGGCTTCTAAACAACATGAACCTATTAATTAATTGCCGGGGCCTCGGTTCCGCTTAATATGACCTAATTGCACCACACCTTTGCCATGTCATGCATCATACATGCATCATGCCCGATCTTCTGTCATAGTATTAAATAGTGCATCCGGTGTTTGTGCTAGTGCTTTGCTTCTTCGCGGATTAGGCCGCTGAGTTGATGCGAGTGTCGACCCGATCTTCGGATGAACCTTCGGCAATGTTTTCAAAGTAGCACCTCCCTTTCTACCTATCTTACTTTTATAGTATTTATTCCCCCCTGTTGATCTATTGCTATCTATGTTGCGATGCTATAGTTTTCGTACCCGTGATATCCCTTGCAGCCTTATATTGCCTTGGACACATCCTATTACCTGTTGATTGGTAGATAGTTGGACTTGCGCGTCGTAGTCGCTTGCTCAAGTGCTGTTGCGTGTCGTAAAGTACCACAGTTGTTGGAGTTTTGCTGCAGGTTTAAAGTTGGAGATGATCATGGCTTTAATTATTGTTTAACAACTAAAATTGAAGTAGGTAAATGCAGAGGCACAGGTGGGCAATAGATGTTATTTGGTTGTTAACCGTCCACTTGTGTCCCGTAGGACCCCGAGTTCTTGACACCTGTTCCGAGATCGAGCGCGCTAACCACAGGTGGGGTGTGTGGGCACCCCCATCGATTAGTACATGATTTCAAAGTATTGTACCGGGGGCCACAATTAGTTTGGGGCTTTATTACTATTCTGTACTTATGCCATGCTTTACTGCTTAATTTAAATTGTGCGATGTACTGCACCTGTACTGTTTAGGACCGTGACCCGTTTTCGCTGTATCGACAAGCCCAGTCACACTTTCGGGTTCCCAAATAAGCATGGCTACACAAACCCCGAGTCCGTCTCGAGACCGCCGACTTGCTATGGTAGCTTAGTGGGTGGCCCCATGTACTTGCTTTTGGGTCAGGAAACGTCATGACTTAGGCCCCGACATACCGATGGGTGTATGTTAACCGATCCGCAAAAGGGTCAAGTGCGTGTGGATACTTTGGTGCACCCCGTTAGGTTAAATCTTTTCGAAAAGCCGTGTCCGCGGTTATGGACGACTTGGAGCACAGTTTCTTGATCATAGACAACTATAACTAAAGTTTACTGTTATAATTTGACTTGTATCCGATGTGACTAGTAATCAGCTTCACTACAACAGAATGGCTAAATAAAAGTACCAACAACTGCTGGGTTTGGGATATCTCATGCTAATCGTATCTGACTAGTAAGTGTTGCAACTACAATGGAATGGTTAACTAAAACTGCCCACTGCTTATTTTATCAGGATGACTATCTATACCTGACTAGTAATTGCTGCAACGATGACTGTATAAATAAAACTGCCAACGGTGTGAGTTCCTCGGTTGACTTCCTCGTTTGGTCTCGAGGGGGAAATACCAGGATGGGTATGTTTGGTGGTAGTAACAGGTTGGTTCCGAATAGGTCTTTCTTACCCCTCTCGATAGCCGCTATTTGTATCGAGTCTCTATAGGTTGTTTAGTGCATGCTGCTTGCCGCCACCACCATACCTATGTAGGCGAGGACCGAATTCTAGTCTCGCCGCAATCGGCCTCGATCGACCGCTCTTTTTCCTTTGCCCTTTGTCGGCACCCCTTCTGTTTAAGCAGGTTTGAGATCGACGTCGTTAGCAGGGTTACCCTTCCGGCTTGGCCTAGGCAGGGTTATGGACGCCATTGGTTATTCTTCAGGGCTCTTAGCCCCATTTGCATCTTGTCCGTACTCGGACGCTATATCGTTTTAAAGGTGATTTGGATCTTTGTATTGTATATCTGTATTCTTGACTCTTTGAGTCGTTGTTGTATATATCTGTTCTGTGGGTTCCATCGTGGCCTATTGTGTAATGGTATTACTTCGTTTTCCACCCGCACGCAAGTGCCTGGTGGGCACCTTTGAATCGTTTCTATGCGGGTTTGGCGGGAATCGCTAAAACTTGCATAGGGCCGATTCTGAGGGTGTTACAGAGTGGTATCAGAGCCCAGCAGTTGCGATACCCCACAAGTCCAGCCTGTAGGATAACCTAGCTAATGGCCGAAGTAGAGTGTCAAAAACTATTTCTGCAAAATCGGTTGGACAGTTCTGATTAGGTCTAATTTTACTCCTTACCCCTCTGCTGCTCCCCTCCCACCTCTGCGTGTTTTGAATCCGCTCTCTTCTCTCTCTCTTCGAGTCTAGGATTTCTCGTGGTTGGGTTCCATCGTACCTTCAGGGTTTCGCTTCCTCCTATGGTAACGGTGTTGCTACATCTGGTCTTCATGCTATCCGAGGAATCCTTCGTCTGGTGGACTTCTCTTTGTTCCTTCTCGTGCCTTCCGGTGTTTTCCGACGCGACGACCTCCTCTACGCCAGATCCGATGCAGAGTCTGCATCACTCCTTTGTTTCTGAACCTCGATTGTCGAGATCTTCAGTCTGTTTCCGAGAATGGTTGCACGCTTTTCTATTGAGAGTAATAGTTTGGGTGCGTGATGGATTGGCCCCCATGCCGACTACCCTTTCTATTCGCTCTTGTACATTGAAGTGGGATAGGCCGCATCTTTTCTCTCCTTCTATCGAAGTTAGAGGTGGCTTTATTTGTTGATACCTCTACCGTCGACCTTTTGTTCCCGGAGGGTTCTCTCGACTATCACGGACGACGACCTCTTGTTAGTGGTGTCGCGAGGATCTACACGAAGCGAGAAGACGCAGATCGCCGACCTTCCTTCCAGTACCATGAGGCGGATCTCGAGGGCGAGATCCATTGTTAGTGGTGTCGAATTGTGGCGCCCCGCAAAAACCACTACTAGAAAATCGCGTTGTTTTTGTGCATTGCATCATCATGACATCAACATGCATACATTAGTCTAAAACTATTTTACTAAAAGCCCTATTTCATTTTCTACGAATGTCCCTCTCTTTCTTCAAATGCGAAACCTCGGTCTTTTCTGGATCTTGTATTTATCTAAAACTATATTTTAAAATGTTTTGTCTTATAAAAATTATAAATATTTTTTCAGGGAGGCAGTCCAGCCGACCGGCCCAAAGGCCCAACCGGCTAGACCACCTACTACCCAATTAAACCCTAGACTATCTAACCCTAACCCTAGCTCTGGAAACCCTAACCCCACCTAACCACCCAGCCGCCTCCCTCACCTTCCTCCACCCCAATCCCACCCACTGCCACCCGACAAACTCCCCGCCCACCCCATAGCCCCACCTTGCCCACTCCCCACCTGGCAAAACTCCCAGCCCTCTCTCTCCTCCCGCATCTCCTTCCCCAATTCGCCCCCTTCCTCTCCATCGGCAATCGCCGCCGCGGGCGAGCGCCTGACTCCGCGCCTGCCTCCATGGCCGTCCCAAGGGCACCTCCCCGAGCACGGCCCTCCTCTGCACGCCCGCTGCTTCTCCCGGCGCATCCCGACGCCCCTCACCTCCGGTGCCACGCGACCCCGCCTCGGCCGCCAGCAGCCCCAGCCATGGCGCCTGCAGGATGCCGCCACCGCTCTGCAACACCAGATGCCCCGCCTGTGACCTCCCCGCCGCCAAGGACACCGCCGCCGCCTGGCCCTCCTCCCCTCCGTCCCGGAGCCCTCCTCGCGACCGCCCTTCGGAGAGCTCCTGGTCCGTCGTCTGGCCCGTCTTCTCTGCGCTCGGCTCAGCCGCCCAGCGCTCGGCGCGCCTCTGCCCCACCTCAACACCTCCGCCTGCGCCGCCCTCCGACGAGTCGCCACCGACCCTGCGTCCTTCCAGCGCCCCACGGGCCCCGCCGCCTCTCAAGCTTCGCCACCGCGGGCCGCCCTCCTCGGCTTCCGTCGCCTCCCCGCCGCAGGGCTACCCTTGCTGCCGTGCATCAACTTCCGCCCGTCGTCCGTCCCTTCCTGTTCCGCTTGCACAGAGCCTGCTGCCGCCGCTGCAACCGCTGCCTTCCTCCGCTCCCGTCCAGTCGGCTGCGCCGCTCCACCGAGGTCGCCTGGCGTCCACTCTGAGCCTCCGCCGTGCCCTCGCCGTCTGTTCCGGCGTCGCCAGGATTTGGCCCCTCTGCGAGCGCATCCACCTTCGGGGCATGGTCCTGCTAGCCTGGGCCGAGCGTGCATGCACCAGGAGGGTGAGGCGCACTGCTCGTCTGTATGTGCGCTTGTCGGCCCGTTTTTCCTCTGCTTCCGGTGCCCATGGGTGTACTGATGATATTGTTCTATGTTCCAAAGGTGTCGATCTGGTGATGTGGCGATTCATGTGTGGCGTCTGATGTCCGAAGAACAGGTTCTTCAACACGAATTTGACACTCCGAGATCGACCACACGTAACGACGCGCTCTTCCTCATGGGTCCGAAGACAGGACCGAAGACCACGAGTTCCTGACCCTTTCATGGAGCCGACGATCGAAGAGAGCCACCTAGAACGCCATGACCTACTACTCAGATGTCCCGATGCCCGAAGACCTCCAAACCTCCCGAACCCCAAGATCGCCTTTCGATGTGTGACCCCTATCCGAGACCTCTATTTTTATAATATAATATATCCTGCTGCATATTTAATTATTCATGATTGCATCTCATCATGTGGTTTGGGGACATTATGTCGATTCATCTAATAATTACATATGGAGACTATATGACGGCTATTCTAGTCATATATTGGCTCCATTTAATTTTGTGTAGCGAACCGGCGATACATTTTGCCTTGTTAAGACAACATTTAAATTGTGGGGCTTCTAAACAACATGAACCTATTAATTAATTGCCGGGGCCTCGGTTCCGCTTAATATGACCTAATTGCACCGCACCTTTGCCATGTCATGCATCATACATGCATCATGCCCGATCTTCTGTCATAGTATTAAATAGTGCATCCGGTGTTTGTGCTAGTGCTTTGCTTCTTCGCGGATTAGGCCGCTGAGTTGATGCGAGTGTCGACCCGATCTTCGGATGAACCTTCGGCAATGTTTTTCAGGCGAGCACCTCCCCCTTTCTACCTATCTTACTTTTATAGTATTTATTCCCCCCTGTTGATCTATTGCTATCTGTGTTGCGATGCTATAGTTTTCGTACCCGTGATATCCCTTGCAGCCTTATATTGCCTTGGACACATCCTATTACCTGTTGATTGGTAGATAGTTGGACTTGCGCGTCGTAGTCGCTTGCTCAAGTGCTGTTGCGTGTCGTAAAGTACCACAGTTGTTGGAGTTTTGCCGCAGGTTTAAAGTTGGAGATGATCATGGCTTTAATTATTGTTTAACAACTAAAATTGAAGTAGGTAAATGCAGAGGCACAGGTGGGCAATAGATGTTATTTGGTTGTTAACCGTCCACTTGTGTCCCGTAGGACCCCGAGTTCTTGACACCTGTTCCGAGATCGAGCGCGCTAACCACAGGTGGGGTGTGTGGGCACCCCCATCGATTAGTACCTGATTTCAAAGTATTGTACCGGGGGCCACAATTAGTTTGGGGCTTTATTACTATTCTGTACTTATGCCATGCTTTACTGCTTAATTTAAATTGTGCGATGTCACACTGTTTTGTTTAGGACCGTGACCGTTTTATTTATCGACAAGCCAGTCCACACTTCGGGTTCCCAATCGTTTCTGCGGCTACACAAACCCCGAGTCCGTCTCGAGACCGCCGACTTTCACAGGGTAGCTTAGTGGGTGGCCCCATGTACTTGCTTTGGGTCTGGAAGCGTCATGACTTAGGCCCCGCCGACATACCGATGGGTGTATGTTAACTCGATCGGCAAAAGGGT
Source organism: Avena insularis (assembly GCA_023614405.1). Lineage (NCBI taxonomy): Eukaryota > Viridiplantae > Streptophyta > Magnoliopsida > Poales > Poaceae > Avena > Avena insularis. Next base: position 432,522,451 of record CM042684.1, on the reverse strand, counting down.
CGAAGTGCGTGTGGATACTTTGGTGCACCCCTGCAGGGTTAAATCTTTTCGAAAAGCCATGTCCGCGGTTATGGACGACTTGGAGCACAGTTTCTTGATCATAGACAACTATAACTAAAGTTTACTGTTATAATTTGACTTGTATCCGATGTGACTAGTAATCAGCTTCACTACAACAGAATGGCTAAATAAAAGTACCAACAACTGCTGGGTTTGGGATATCTCATGCTAATCGTATCTGACTAGTAAGTGTTGCAACTACAATGGAATGGTTAACTAAAACTGCCCACTACTTATTTTATCAGGATGACTATCTATACCTGACTAGTAATTGTTGCAACGATAACTGTATAAATAAAACTGCCAACGGTGTGAGTTCCTCGGTTGACTTCCTCGTTTGGTCTCGAGGGGGAAATACCAGGATGGGTATGTTTGGTGGTAGTAACAGGTTGGTTCCGAATAGGTCTTTCTTACCCCTCTCTGATAGCCGCTATTTGTATCGAGTCTCTATAGGTTGTTTAGTGCATGCTGCGCTGCCGCTCAGTCCACCATACCTATGTAGGCGAGGACCGCCGAATTCTAGTCTCGCTGCATCGCCTTGCACCGCCTCTCTTTTTCCTTTGCCCTTTGTCGGCACCCCTTCTGTTTAAGCAGGTTTGAGATCGACGTCGTTAGCAGGGTTACCCTTCCGGCTTGGCCTGGGCAGGGTTATGGACGCCATTGGTTATTCTTCAGGGCTCTTAGCCCCATTTGCATCTTGTCCGTACTCGGACGCTATATCGTTTTAAAGGTGATTTGGATCTTTGTATTGTATATCTGTATTCTTGACTCTTTGAGTCGTTGTTGTATATATCTGTTCTGTGGGTTCCATCGTGGCCTATTGTGTAATGGTATTACTTCGTTTTCCACCAGCACGCAAGTGCCTGGTGGGCACCTTTGAATCGTTTCTATGCGGGTTTGGCGGGAATCGCTAAAACTTGCATAGGGCCGATTCTGAGGGTGTTACAGCTAACTAGAAATTATAGGAAATTGGAAGAAAATCATGAGAATCTCCTGGACTCTCATAATGATCTTCTTATCTTCTATGATGGGCTAAACTTAGCTCTAAGGCAAGTATCACTAAGGTAACATCTTGTCATCCTCATTTGGACATTAGCACAACTTCCACTCGAAATGCTATAGTTCCATGTGCTAGTCCTAGTAATCCATCTAGTCATACTATTGATAAACCTTGTGTTGGATTACTTGTTTTGCCTTGTTACTACAACAATGAAGCTTCTACTTCATGTAGTACTTGTATTTCTACGAAACATGTAGAGGAAATCAAAGATCTAAAGGCCCAAGTCACTTTTTTGAAGAAAGACTTGGAAAGGGTCATGAAGGGAAATCCACACAATAATGTTTTGAGTGTGCAAAAATTCCCTAATGACGAAAGTGGACTTGGATTCAAGTCTAGTAGCAAGAACAAGTCCAAGAGCAACAAGAATAAGGGCCAAGACAAATTAAAGAATTCGGCCAAGATTATTTGCTTCGAGTGCAAGGTTGAACGACATCATGTAAGATCATGTCCATTTAAGAAAATGCACTTGAGTGAGCAACAACAAGGGAAGCGGGCAAAAGGTAAAGGTCGAGCCCAAGCTTAACCTTAAGTTGAAGATAGGCCACTTCCCAAGAAGAATCAAGATAAAGCTCCTAAAGTCAAGAAATCAATTAATAAGAGAAGGGGAGCACTTGTTGCTACATATGTCATGAGAAGGGTCACTTTGCTTCTTCATGTTCAAACGATACCTTATCTAACCCTATCATTTTTATTATGATTATTCTCTTAGGAAGGATAAGGATGGCAATGTGTTTGCCAAGTTTGTTGGAACTCAAATTGGTATCAATAAAAGAACCATTTGGGTTTCCAAGTCTATTGTGACTAACCTCTTATGACCCAACTTGGTTGGGGACTAACAAGCTCAAGCTTCATCAATAGGTGTTTGTGGAGGGAAGTGGAGACTTGGATAGCTCATGAATAATTAAGGGATCTTCATATTTGTACTTGATAAAGCCAAGTCATGAGGGTTATCATCTCTCTATCTTATATCCAATGCGCCTCTTTATGGTAACATGTACTTAACTTCTTTATATTGTAAGTTACTTGCCTATTTGCATGTTTTGGTTTTGTACCAAGTATGTGTTTGTATATGTTGTGCCTTATGCTTGATTATCTTGTGTATTCAAGTATGTCTAGGTTGTTTGGCACATCATTTACTTGTGTGCTTTGAGCCCCTAATGCATCTTGATGGTATCTTATTTGGCTCTTTTCGAGTGATTATTGGAACATCCCATTTTGGGGGAGTGATATGCCGTGTGCATCTCTCATTCCTCAAAATGTGTGTATATGAGTACTACCACTTAGTATTGATATTACAAGATTATCTAGTCACTATGTGGTGTATCATACTCATGAGAAATTCAAATTCTAAATGTCCATTAATTATTTCTAGTTGATTTTTGTCTCTTGTTGAAAATAAATGATTATCGCATTATGGGGTAGTAATATGCTTTATGCATATAATATAACAAGCCTATGAAATGTGAAGATATGAGGTACTTCCACTTAGAGTTGATATTGTTGATTATCGTGTTCGTAGGTGTTCTGTTAGCTCAAACAAGATCCACTTTTATTAAAATATTTTATTGCTCATCTTATTGGTCTTTGTTTGAGTAAGAAATTCTTGGTGTGGCATTTTTCAAATACATATCTCTATATCTTATTTGGGATACAATTTTCTTCAAGTTATTCTAATCATTGCTTTGCACGATTGTGTGACTAGTTGAAGCTATCAAGTATCTCTATTTATGCATAGTTCTTAATCTTTATAATGTTTATCCTATGATCGATTTTTATTATGAAGTTTATATTTAATATCCTTGCAATATACCACCAGAAATTAATTCCAACACACCCATTGTCTTTGACAATTGATATCCTTGTTTGTGGTAGCAGTTGTGTATCATCTTCACCTTGAATTTTGCTTATTATTGCCTTTTTCCAAGAAATTGTCGTAGCCCCGTTGTATTCCTTGCCTTTTCAAAAATACCTTTTGACTAAGTTTTTTATTCCTATCAAGTGTGTGTCGATGGAACATGAACATTTAATTTTTGATACTTTGTACCATTGTTAAAAGTTTAGAGGGTTTAGTATATTTGTTGAAACCTTGCTATTTGGGGAGTGTGTTATCTCATTCCTTCTTACATGTTTTATTTTTCGAATGAGATAAATATTTGAGCATGTGTGTTTTAGTTAATATTTTATGCTCAATAGTTTTTACTTAGTTCATTTATTGAACTTTGTTGAATAAATCTTGTGTTGATTTGATTCTTTAATATACTTTGGACAACAAATGTGTTTCGTCACACCATGTATGCCTTCTTGAATGTATTGGTTTTTTATCCCAATTATATCTTCTTTGGATCTTGAAAGTTTTGTGCATGCATGTTTACTAAATGTATATTTTATATCATGGTTTGCTTTGTTTTATCCAATATATAGGATGTACTCCATCAAATCCTAAATGTCTAAGATGTGCATGAAATTGAAATTTCATCTCTAAATATGCACATAGTTTGGGGACCAAGATGTACTTGAATGTTGTTTTAGATACACTAGAGATGTAGTGGATGCTTGTCTCATATATAGGGAAGGTAATGTCACCATATGATAATTAGAGTCAAGATAGGATGCTCGATGAATTATTATCTAATAAATCATACCATTTCTATCTCGGTAAAAAATATCTTATTCATGCATACTCTTATTCCATCCAACCTCTTGTAGGTTGCATCTTGGCATGAAGTTATTTATTTGGAAATGTTATGGTTCTTGAAAAGATATTTTAAAAAAACTCCTTATTTCTTACATGAGTAAGTTGAGATGATGCATATAATTGGAGTATATAAAAGCATGTTCAAGATTCACTAATCTCAAATATGCCTTTTATAAATTTATTGCATATAAATTCCTTAGAGTGATGTCATGTGCAATGTTTATGAAATTGCAAAAAATCCTCCCTTTTTATATTTGTTGCTTTTCTCAAAATATCCCAACTAGCTTTTGTTCCCTAATTATTAGTAGTGATGATCTTGATGTTTTTCTGTGTTGAAGTTCATTGATATACCATAAGAGAAAAATGCAGCCATGGGCTATATATGCTTTTAAGCAACAAAAAAGTCCTCTCGCTATATTTTATGACTTCCTTTTTTAATATAATGCCTTCTTTATTTTCATTAAAAAATTGTGTGTGCATGTTTCTTTGTGGATTATTCATCATGTTTTTCCACTCAGAAACTTGTATACATGATATTGTTAATCTCTTTCCTTGATATCCTCGTTCTTTGTCGACCATCTTTCTTATCCTTTTAGTTTTTAGTGGTGTTGGTAAGAACTTGATTTATGAGTGATGGGTTTACTTTTATTGCATATTCATGCTCTCATATCTCGTAAATGGTTTTTGAACTCAAGCTTGTCTTGGTAAGTGTATTGATGTTTACATATACTCTTTTTATTTTGTTTATGTTCTAAATGATATAGAGGGAGCGAGGATTCCATATTTGTGCATATTGTATTTCAAATGTAAAAATAATAATTTATGCATGAAACTTGGAGAGCTTCCTTATTTCATGTATAGAACTTCCAATTGGTTCTTTGGATCTTTTGATACTTGCTTCATTCTTTGAAGTTTCTCTACCTTATTATCTTTTTAGAAATCTTTGATCCTCAATATAGTTTGATTTCCTCCAAGTATTCTTCTTGAATATGTGCATTTGATTCCACGCATTTTGCATTCAAATGCACACCTTGGGGAGAAACTCATACTATATTGGCCTTCTAATTTTGTCATCCATTTTTGCACTTGTTTCCAATGGGGAGAAATTTAGAGGGTTTAAGGCAAATTGTTTGGTTTAAGGGAAATGGTTATATACTTAAGATTAGTTTGTTCTTAAATGTTTTTCTTTCATGCATTTCATCTTCATTATGTTTTCATGGTTGAATATATAGTGGAAACTCTCCCAAATGTTATGATTGAATGTATGCAATGAAATTTAAGTTCATCACATGTGCATATATTGTGGGGGAGTTTGCTCTATACATGTTGGTTCTACTCACATCTCTTGCATTACTTGTAGTGAGTAGAATTGGTTTTGATATGGGCTAGTAGTTTTTGTCACTTGACCATATCATATACAACCTACTGTACACAACTTATTATCAGATAAGTTGCATACTTGTTTCTAATATTTATTATACAAACCCTCCTATTGAGATTGTCATCAATTACAAAAATGGGGGAGATTGTAAGGGTACATCTCCCTTATGTGTGGTTTTGGTAATAAATGAGAATCCCTATGGACTACTATTTTCATTAAGTTTTATATAACAGAATATCCTAGAGGTAATGCTTGTAGTTCATGTGTTGGATTAAAGTATGGATGCCTTGAAGATAAAGTTATACCTTGAGTATTGGCATCAAGATCATCGATTTAAAGAGAAGAATCAGAGTCAATAATAGTGCATGAAAGTTTTGGTCGAATATGCTATCCACGTATCCCCAATTCTTTCTGGGCAAGGGATGGACGGCAAGGAGGACATACAGAGACATCACGATGGATCCTAGCACTCCTAGGGAGGCGAGCCCCGCAACCCAGGATTCCTTGGCGCGGTGGTGTCGTATGCCCTATCCCTCCCTGCCTCGCTGGACCATGGGCCACGCGCCATCCCTTGGGCCACACGTTAGCAGATGTGGGTGCGCCGCCATTGGTGAGAGCTGTTTGGAGTGAGATAGGCACTCCGCACCCACTGGGATGTGGGGACCAGCCATGACCCACGTGGCTGGGGAAAATCTTGCTCGCAGCGGGTTCTCGCAGCTGCGAGACGAGCTTGCAGCAGAGGCTGGCGTCGCCCGTAGGTTCTCAGGATCGATAGACCACGTGGCAGCGGAACCTCTCAATGTCTGCGGTTTCTCGTGCTCGATGGTCGAGATGGCAGCGGAAACCCTCATTGTCTGGTTGGTGGGTCCCATCTCGGTTCATCTCGGCGCCTCCATGTGGTGGACGTGCACAGATCCTCGCAACAAGGTCGTGCGGTGGGTCCTGGTTGACGCGAGAAAATGGCTCTCGCGTATATGGTCTCCAACGTATGCCAAGTCATCATGGATTCCAAAGGTGAATCCTATCATCTATGTGAGCCCACTTCCCTACCCTATTGAATGGTACTACTTCATACTCCGTCCCATGACCATGATAGGTTCACACCGACAAGTACAGAGGCAAGGGAGGAAGCCCGAAGCATCAAGCCTGACAAGATAGAGGCTTGGAAGAGGAGAAGGAAGAGGCTCCTGAAGCAGCACCGGAGTCTCCGGCCTCTGACCTCCGCACCCCAGAGTCTCTGCCCAAGGACTCCGACCAGGACTTTGGATCAAGTTCTAGAAGCTTCTGACGTGACACCGGAGTTTGGACTGGAGCCTACCCTGGAGTCTCCGACCTTTGCTCCCTGGAGTCTCTTGCCTAAGTATTGGGCCTACGCATCTACAGCCAGGCCCCGACCCATTTAACCCCCTATTTTGTCCAAAACCCTAGTTTTATACCCAAACTACCCCTTGTTTAGTGGTTGGCCTATATATAGCCCACCACCTATTTACTGTAACCCGAGGCATAGATGATAGACTAGAAGATAACCCCCTTTGTGGAATCTCTCTATTTTTTCCTCATCCCCTTACAAGGGGACCGACTATCATCACCAACCTCTATGGATTTTTCCTTTGAGCATCCTTAGTTGTACAATACCTACATCTTGTGTGATCGTGGGTGTAGATGTCAAGATCCTTCCCAAGGTGTTCTTCCCTCTCTGATGTGGATTGATGGGAGCACATTGACCGATCTTTCCTTATGAGGATTCTATCAGACCGGTGGCCACCATTCAAGAGCAATAGGCCGTGTATCATGTTGGGTTGGTGTGTGTTCATCATGTTCTTCATGAGGTGTGTGTTCGCTCCCGCTATATTTTCCCTCTCCCTCGTGTTCTCCCCCGATTTTACCAAGTGATCCATGAAGATCGGGCTACCCTAAGGGGTGAACCCTAACATATTGGTATCAGCAGCTTTTGGTTGCCACGGATTTCTCATCGATTTGGTCTTTTCCCCATAAATTTAAAAATCCCACTAAAAATATCCCAATATCGTGTTTTGGATCGATCTGAGATTTGAGTGAGTTTTGGTAGGATTTGATCCTTGGATTACTTGCTAAACTTGTTGATCTACCTTCCCCTGCGTTTCCATAGCCTAATTCCTTGATTTCCCCCATCAATTTGAGGTTTTGGTTCGAGTTTTTTCCACCCAAAATGCATCCTAGACGAGTTATTGACGTCCTAGAATCGACCATACTGGAGTCTCCCACCCAGTACCGGTGTCTCCGGGGTTAGTGAGCTCATACCAGAGTCTCCGGCCTCCGACGGGAGTCTCCGCCCCCCATACAGACAAAAAACTATTTCAAAATCCTCACGATTTTGAGCATAACTATTGAAATGGCATGTATGCCCCCATGTGTGGTTTTGGTAATTAATGACAATATATATGGAGTAATGTGCAAATTGAGTTTCACTTGTAGGTTTGTCCATTGGCATCGCTTGGACCATGTGTTGGTTTCAAGGATGAAAAATAAGTAGTGTCCAAGGGTTTTGTGCCTATTGGAATCAAGTAGTAGAAGAAGAAGATCAAGAGTGTGTTGAAGAAGGAGATGGAGTTCATCATGTCTATCTTCAAGACATCATCAAGAAATGAAGGGCAAGCTCAAGGTGCGCCATCGCTAGAAGATCTCATGCGTGAAGCTTGTCATCCTAGGTAATCATGGAGTGATGAACAAAAGGTCAAAGAAGAGGTTTCCCCATGGAGTATGGGGGATCCATTCGAAAGTCTTCATCAAGTAAGAGCGAGCAAGAGCAATCAATAAAGGTGTTCCATCTTGAAGGTTACAAGATCGTCTACATCAAGCTCAAGTGGGATTCTCAAGGCAAAGGTATGACCTTGATAGGGTTTCTATTTTACCGGTCTCTTGTAGTGTTGGGAGTAGGGATGGCAATGGGGCCCCGATACTCACTAACCCGATGGGTACCCGCCTTAAATGGGGCGGGTCTGGTAAAAAATTAGACCCACCATATTATTCGGGGCGGGTATGGAGGAGCCGGACCCGTACCCACATACCCACAGACCCGCCATCAGCCCAAAAAATTGTCTAGATTCATAAAAATAGCCTCAATGACCGGCCCACAAGAAAAATTGGTTTCATATCGTTTGGAGTTCGGATGCAAAAGTTGTGGCAGTTTTGGTTCTAGAGTTTCTGCCTGACCGGTAGTTCCGGCGGGCCATCGGTAGTACCGCTAGGGCATTTTGCCACCGGTAGTACCGGTGTTAATTCCGGTAACCCCGATTTCGGTTCAGTAACCTCTCTGTTTTGGTCACGTATATTTGTCGAAACTTTGGTCGGAAGTTCAGGCAATAGTACCGCTAGGGCATTTTTGCCACCGGTAGTTCTGGTGAGCGGCGGTAGTACCGGCCAGGCTCGCGTTTTTGTTCGTTCTCTCACTATTTTCTAACCGTTGGATGGGTGCCACCGGTAGTAGCAGCCACCCACCGGTACTACCGGCCGTGGGCGATTCTGTGAGTAATGGGCAGATCGGGGAGCCCTTTAAAAGGAGCTCCCCTTTCCCCTTCGGGCCTCACTTGTCCTTCTTGGTTTTAGGTTTTCTCTCTCTCCTCCATTGTTGACCTTGAAGAGCTTGCCCTCTCCCCTTCTCCCTCCTATGATTCTTGCATCTTTTTGAGGGATTTGAGATAGGAGATCTAGATCTACAACCCCCACCAAACCAAATCCCTTCTTTGTGAAGGAATCCTTGGGATCTAGATCTTGGAGAGTTTTTTGTTCTCCTCTTGTGTTCTTCCTCTCTTATTACCCCAATAGCTTTTGTAGCTTTGGTGGAATTTGAGAGAGAAGGACTTTCCTCTTGCATTTGGTGCATAGGTTTGAGTTCTCCTTGAAGATTCGGCGAGTTCAAGATCTTGGGCTTGTTTCTCTTGGGTTCTTGGAACCCTAGACGACTGTATGGAGTTGTGGTGTGTTCTTGGTGTTGGAGATATGCCCAAGAGGCAATAATAAAAATGGTTATTATTATATCTTTGTGTTTATGATGAATGTTTACATCCCATGCTATAATTGTATTATTAGGAAACACTAATACTTGTGTGTTTTGTAAACATAAAAGAGTCCCTAGTAAGCCTCTTGTTGAACTAGCTTGTTGATTGATTGATGATCATGGTTTCCTGATCATAGACATTAGATGTGATTAATAACAAGGTTATATCATTAGGAGAATGATATGATGGACACACACCCATAGTAAGCGTAGCATAAGATCAAGTCATTAAGTTCGTATTGTTGTAAGCTTTGAAATACATAGTAACCTAATCCTTCGACCATGAGGTTATGTTAATCACCATCACCGGATGGGTACTTTGATGACATCAAGCGCTTGAATGGGCGGTTATAAAGGTGTCATTGGGTATTCTGAAAGTATGTGTTGAAGCGCATAGACCAAGATTGGGATTTGTCCATCCATATGACGGATAGATATACTCTGGGCCCTCTCGGTGGAATGTCATCTAGATAGCTTGCAAGCATGTGACTAGGTCACAAGGGATGACATAACACGGAACGAGTAAAGAGTACTTTTCAGTAATGAGGAAGAACTAGGTATGAAGATGCCGACGATCAAACCTCGGATAAGTAGAATATCGCGAGACAAAGGGAATTGGTTTCGTATGTTAATTGGTTCAATCAATCACGAAGTAATCGTTGAGTATGTGGGAGCCGTTATGGATCTCCAGATCCGTGATGGTTATTGATGGGAGAGGTGTCTTCATCATGTACGCATATTCACGAACCGTAGGGTGACACATAAGGTTGAAGTTGTTTGAAGTAGATATGGAATTTGCGTTGGAGACGAATGTTGTTGAGTCTCGAATGGATCCGGGACATCACGAGGAGATCCGGAATGGTCCGGAGAATAAGATTCATATATTGGGAATCATTTTCTAAGTTAGGAAATGTTCCGGAGTGTTTGTATGGAGATTCTAGAAGGTTTCGGAATGTTCTAGAAGGTTCTAGAGGTTTCTTGGAGTTTGCTTGAAAACCAAGAAAGGGATCAAAGAAACCAAGTGGGGTAAGACACGGATTCGTGGGGGAGGAGGATTCCTCCCCCAACCCTTGACCCAAGGAGGAGGGGAGTCCTACTAGGACTCCCCCTCCCCAGGCGCGCCTCCCTCCCTTAAATAGAAGGGAGGGGCGCCCCCTCTTGCACCTTGTCTCATAACTCCCAATCACAGCCGCCTCTCTCCTCCATGTTTCTTCTGCACAGACATAGGCGAAGCCCTGCAGATTTGTCATATCCACCACCATCACCACGCCGTCGTGCTGCTGGGATTCCGTGGAGAAGATCTACTACCTCCGCTGCTCGCTGGAACGGGGAGAGGAAGGTGCCGACTCACGTGTGACCGTCTGCGAGCGCTGCCGAGCAGCGGCGCCGGAAGGATCGTCCACACGATCTTGAGATAGGCAAGTGATCGACTACATCATCCACGAGATCTAATCTCATAAACGCTTTCGGTTCTACGAGGGTTAGTACCGATCTATCTCGTTGCTCATGTCTAGTAGATTAGATCTTGGCTTTTATCTAGATTATCTGGGTTTTGTTCGTTCTTGCGGTAGAATTTTTTTGTTTTTCATGCTACGAACCCATCAGTGGTATCAGAGCCTTGTCTATGCGTAGATCTGTTGCACGAGTAGAACACAATGAGGTTGTGGGCGTTGGTGCTCGTGTCGTCTTTTGCTATATGTGTACTTTGCATCTTGCGGTATGGTGGGATGAAGCGGCCCGGGCTAACATTACATGTCATCATACATGAGACTTGCTCCACGCTTGACGTGCAACTCGTATTGCACAAGTGGCTTTGCGGGTGTCTGTCTCTCCCATCATAGTATAGATCAAATCTACACTTTGCACTTGATAGCACTTGTATCAACGTTGTGGTTCAGTTTAAAGGTAAGATGCGTTCTTAGTCGAAAGCCCCAAGCCACGTAAAACTTGCAAAGAAAATTAGAGGCGTCTAACTTGTTTTTGCAGGGGTTTTGTGATGTGATATGGCCTACATGTGATTGTGATTGTATTTGATGTATGCAATGATCCTTGTTGTAATATGGCAACTGGCAGGAGCCTAATGGTTATCTTTAATTCTGTTAAGACCTGCGTGTCTATTCATCTTGTAATAGCTTTGTTCCAAGTAGTTGTAATAGTTGCTAGTGATGATGAACAACCATGAAGCGGCGCCACGGACCTTGACGCAATGCTGGTGATGATGGAGATCATGTCCGTGCTTTGGAGATGGAGATCAAAGGCATAAGAAGAAAGGGCCATATCATATCACACTAATTATGAATTGCCTGTGATGTTAATCCTTTATGCATCTTGTATTGCTTAGATCGCGACGGTAGCATTATAAGATGATCCCTCTCACTAAATATCAAGTAATAAAGTGTTCGTACTTAGTTGGCACCGTTGCTAAGACTCGTCGTTTCGAAGCATCTCGTGATGATCGGGTGTGATAGACTCTACGTGTGCATACAACGGGTGCAAGCCAGATTTGCACATGCAGAAACTAAGGTTAATCTTGACGAGCCTAGCATGTACAGACATGGTCTCGGAACACGGAATACCGAAAGGTAGAGCATGAGTCATATGATTGATATGATGAACATGAATATTGTTCGCCGGTGAAGCTACATCATCTCACATGATGATCGGACTTGGTGTAGTGGATTTGGTTCGTGTAATCACTAAAACAACTGCGAGGGATGTTGTTTTGAGTAGGAGTTCACCTAGTTGATTTAAGAATTAAATTTGAACACTATTTATCATAAACTTAGTCTTAACTACTTGCAAATATGTTGTAGATAATGGCGAACGTTTCCATCAATTTCAATGCGTTCCTAGAGAAAGAAAAGCTTAAGAACAATGGAAGCAATTTCACGGACTGGTTCCGTGGACTGAAGATCGTCCTCAGGGCTGGTCAGTTGACCTATGTGCTCGAAGCACCGCTAGGTGACCCACTGCGAAGATACCACCGATGGCGTAAAGAATGTTTACGCCACTCGGAAACATCACTACTCCAGTTCGATTGTGCCATCACAGACGGTTTAGAATCGGAGCTTCAAAAGCGTTTTGAGCACCATGACCCATTTGAAATTATTAAGGAGCTCAAACTCATATTTGAGACTCGCGCGGCCATGGAAAGCTATGAAGCTTCCGAGAAGTTCTTTACCTGCAAGATGGAAGAGGGTAGCTCCATTAGCGAGCACGTGCTCACCATGTCTGGGCACGCAAACAAACTCCAAGAGTTGGGGATACCGATTCCTAATGAATTGGGGATTCACCGTGTCCTCCAATCACTGCCACCAAGTTACAAGAACTTTGTGATGAACTACAATATACCTTTGCATGAACAAGACGTTGCCTGAACTATTGTCCATGCTGAAAACTGTTGAAGTGGAGATCATGAAAGAACACCAAGTATTGATGGTCAATAAGACCACCAATTTCAAGAAATGGGGCAAGCCTAAGAACAAGGGCAACTTCAAGAAGGACGGCAAGAAAGCTGCCGCACCTGCTAAGAAGCCCAAGGCTGGTCCTAAAACTGAAACTGAGTGCTTCTACTGCAAGGGTGCTGCTCCTTTGGGCGTAATCGCCCCAAATACAGCGGATCGAAGAACGGCAACATCAAGAAGAAAGGTATATTCGATATACATGTTATAGATGTGTATCTTACTAGTAATCGTAGTAGTGCCTGGGTATTTGATACTGGTTCGGTTGCTCATATTTGTAACTCGAAACAGGAGCTGCGAAATAAACAAAGACTAGCAAGAGACGAGGTGACGATGCGCGTTGGAAATGGCTCCAAGGTTGATGTGATTGCCGTCGGCACGCTCCCTCTACATCTACCATCGGGATTAGTTTTAAATTTAAATAACTGTTATTTGGTGCCTGCGTTAAGCATGAACATTATATCTGGATCTTGTTTATTCTTGAGGCGGTTACTCTTTTAAGTCTGAGAATAAAGGTTGTTCGATTTATATGAGTAATATCTTTTATGGTTTTGCACCTGAGATGAATGGTTTATTCTTATTAAATCTCGATAGTAGTGATACACATGTTCACAACATAGATGCTAAACGAATAAAATTAAATGATAATTCTACATACATGTGGCACTGTCGTCTTGGTCACATTGGAGTGAAGCGTATGAAGAAACTCCATTCTGATGGACTTCTTGAATCACTTGATTTTGAATCACTTGAAATATGCGAAGCATGTCTAATGGGAAAAATGACTAAGACTCCATTCTCTGGTATAATGGAGCGAGCTACAGACTTATTGGAAATAATACATACCGATGTGTGTGGTCCAATGAGTGTAGCATCGCGTGGTGGATATCGTTATGTTCTCACTTTCACTGATGACTTGAGTAGATATGGGTATATCTACTTTATGAAACATAAGTCCGAAACTTTCGAGAAGTTTAAGGAATTTCAAAGTGAAGTGGAAAATCATCGTAACAAGAAGATTAAGTTTCTGCGTTCTGACCGCGGAGGTGAATATCTGAGTTATGAGTTTGGCATGCATTTAAAGAAATGTGGAATACTTTCATAGTTGACACCGCCGGGAACACCACAGCGTAATGGTGTGTCCGAACGTCGTAATCGAACTCTCTTAGATATGGTTCGGTCTATGATGTCTCTTACAGATTTACCGTTATCATTTTGGGGCTATGCATTAGAGAGAGCCGCATTCACTTTAAATAGGGCACCATCTAAATCCGTTGAAACGACACCGTATGAATTGTGGTTTGGAAAGAAACCTAAGTTGTCGTTCCTTAAAGTTTGGGGCTGCGAAGCATATGTAAAGAAGTTACAGCCTGATAAGCTTGAACCCAAAGCGGAGAAATGCGTCTTCATAGGATACCCTAAAGAAACAATTGGGTATACCTTCTATCATAGATCTGAAGGCAAAGTTTTCGTTGCTAAGAATGGATCCTTTCTGGAGAAGGAATTTCTCTCGAAAGAAGTGACTGGAAGGAAAGTAGAACTCGACGAGGTTGTTGAACCTTCTCTCGAAGTTGAGAGTAGCGCAGCACCGGAAGATGTTTTTGTGCCGCCTGCACCAACTGGAGAGGAAGCTAATGATGCTGATCATGAAACTTCGAACGAAGTTACTACTGAACCTCGCAGGTCAACGAGGGTTCGTACCACTCCTGATTGGTATGACTCTTCCTTGAACGTCATGTTGGTGAACAACACTGATGACCCTGCGACGTATGAAGAAGCTATGGTGAGCCCAGATTCCGACAAATGGCTAGAAGCCATGAAATCCGAAATGGGATCCATGTACGAAAACCAAGTATGGACTTTGGTGGACTTACCAGATGGCCGTAAGGCTGTCGAGAACAAAAGGATTTTCAAAAGAAAAACAGATGCTGATGGTAATGTTACCGTCTATAAAGCTCGACTTGTCGCAAAAGGGTTCCGACAAATTCAAGGAGTTGACTACGATGAGACTTTCTCACCTGTAGCGAAGCTAAAGTCTGTGAGGATTATGTTAGCAATCGCTACATATTTCGATTATGAAATTTGGCAGATGGATGTCAAAACAACGTTCCTTAATGGTGACATTGAGGAAGAGTTGTATATGGTACAACCCAAGGGTTTTGTCGATCCTAGTGATGCGGATAAGGTATGCAAACTTCAGCGCTCCATTTATGGACTGAAGCAAACTTCCCGGAGTTGGAATCAACGTTTTGATAAAGTAATCAAAAACTTTGGATTTATACAAACTTATGGAGAAGCTTGTATTTACAAGAAAGTGAGTGGGAGCTCTGTAGTATTCCTAGTACTATATGTAGATGACATATTGTTGATTGGGAATGATATAGAACTTCTTAATAGCGTCAATACCTATTTGAATAATAGTTTTTCGATGAAGGATCTTGGCGAAGCGGCATATATTCTAGGCATCAAGATTTATAGAGATAGATCAAGATGCCTAATAGCGCTTTCACAAAGTACATACTTAGACAAAGTTCTAAAGAAGTTTAGAATGGAAGAGAGCAAGAAAGGGTTCGTGCCCATGTTGTCAGGTAAGACCTTGAGTAAAACTCAAAGTCCAGCTACGACAGAAGATAGAGAAAAGATGAATAAAATTCCCTATGCCTCGGCCATAGGTTCTATCATGTATGCCATGCTGTGTACAAGACTGGATATAGCACATGCTGTTAGTTTGACTAGTAGATATCAAAGTGATCCTAGAATGGAACACTGGACAACGGTCAAGAATATCCTAAAGTATCTGAATAAGACTAAGGATATGGTTCTTTCTTATGGAGGTGATGAACAGCTTGTTGTAAACGGTTACACTGATGCTAGTTGGAACACCGATCCAGATGACTCGAAGTCACAGTCTGGATACGTATTTATTTTGAATGGTGCTGCAATAAGCTGGAGGAGTGCCAAGCAGAGCATTGTGGCGAAATCTTCAACTGAATCGGAATACATAGCTGCTTCGGAGGCTGCACAAGAAGGCATATGGATGAAGGAGTTCATTACTGAACTTGGCGTGGTTCCCAGTGCGTTAGACCCGATGGCCATCTACTGTGACAACACAGGTGCCATAGCTAATGCACAGGAGCCAAGGTCACATAGCAAGCTGAAGCACATCAAGCTACGTTTTCATGCTATTCGCGAGTATGTCCAAGATGGTGACATAAAGATTTGCAAAGTACACACTGATCTGAATGTAGCAAATCCGTTGACTAAACCTCTCCCTAGAGCAAAGCATGACCAACACCAGAACGCCATGGGTGTTCGGTATATTACCATGTAATCTAGATTATTGACTCTAGTGGAAGTGGGAGACTGTTGGAGATATGCCCAAGAGGCAATAATAAAAATGGTTATTATTATATCTTTGTGTTTATGATGAATGTTTACATTCCATGCTATAATTGTATTATTAGGAAACACTAATACTTGTGTGTTTTGTAAACATAAAAGAGTCCCTAGTAAGCCTCTTGTTGAACTAGCTTGTTGATTGATTGATGATCATGGTTTCCTGATCATAGACATTAGATGTGATTAATAACAAGGTTATATCATTAGGAGAATGATATGATGGACACACACCCATAGTAAGCGTAGCATAAGATCAAGTCATTAAGTTCGTATTGCTGTAAGCTTTGAAATACATAGTAACCTAATCCTTCGACCATGAGGTTATGTTAATCACCATCACCGGATGGATACTTTGATGACATCAAACGCCGTAACCGTGGCTGGCGGTTATAAAGGTGTCATTGGGTATTCTGAAAGTATGTGTTGAAGCGCATAGACCAAGATTGGGATTTGTTCATCCATATGACTGATAGATATACTCTGGGCCCTCTCGGTGGAATGTCATCTAGATAGCTTGCAAGCATGTGACTAGGTCACAAGGGATGACATAACACGGAACGAGTAAAGAGTACTTATCCGTAACAAGGAAGAACTAGGTATGAAGATACCGACGATCAAACCTCGGATAAGTAGAATATCGCGAGACAAAGGGAATTGGTTTCGTATGTTAATTGGTTCAATCGATCACGAAGTAATCGTTGAGTATGTGGGAGCCGTTATGGATCTCCAGATCCCGCTGATGGTTATTGATGGGAGAGGTGTCTTCATCATGTCTGCATATTCAAGAACCGTAGGGTGACCCACTTAAGGTTCGAAGTTGTTTGAAGTAGATATGGAATTTGCGTTGGAGACCGAATGTTGTTCAGAGTCTCGGAATGGATCCGGGACATCACGAGGAGATCCGGAATGGTCCGGAGAATAAGATTCATATATTGGGAATCATTTTCTAAGTTAGGAAATGTTCCGGAGTGTTTGTATGGAGATTCTAGAAGGTTTCGGAATGTTCTGGAAGGTTCTAGAGGATTTCTTGGAGTTTGCTTGAAAACCAAGAAAGGGATCAAAGAAAACAAGTGGGGTAAGACACGGATTCGTGGGGGAGGAGGATTCCTCCCCCCAACCCGCCGGCCCAAGGAGGAGGGGAGTCCTACTAGGACTCCCCCTCCCCAGGCGCGCCTCCCTCCCTTAAATAGAAGGGAGGGGCGCCCCCTCTTGCACCTTGTCTCATAACTCCCAATCACAGCCGCCTCTCTCCTCCACGTTTCTTCTGCACAGGCATAGGCGAAGCCCTGCAGATTTCTCATCTCCACCACCATCACCACGCCGTCGTGCTGCTGGGATTCCGTGGAGAAGATCTACTACCTCCGCTGCTCGCTGGAACGGGGAGAGGAAGGTCTGCTTCGACTCCGCACGTGTGACCATCTGCGGAAGCGCCTGCCGGAACGCGGCGCCGGAAGGATCGTCCACATGATCTTGAGATCGGCAAGTGATCAACTACATCATCCACGAGATCTAATCTTGTTAACGCTTTCGGTTCTACGAGGGTTAGTACCGATCTATCTCATTGCTCATGTCTAGTAGATTAGATCTTGGCTTTTATCTAGATTAGATCTGGGTTTTGTTCGTTCTTGCGGTAGAAATTTTTTGTTTTTCATGCTACGAACCCATCACTTGGGGGATCCAAATGAGTTGTGGAGATTCCCCAAGCTTGGCCTATTGTGGCATTGTGGAGCCTTTGTGGCGTTTCTTGGGAGCCCTCCAATTGAGTTGTGGAGATTTCCCTAAGCCATGTACGCGTTCGGTGACCACCCTCAAGTGTCCCATAGTGGAACATGAGTAGGGCTTTGTGGCGAGCTCACGGGAGAATAGGGTGAGCCTTTTGTGGCGTTGGTGAGTTGTGTGCCTTCGCATCTTGGGGTGAAGCCTTGTGTGGCGTTGGGTGAGCATCAAGCCACCACACCTCGAGGTGAGCCACTTGTGGCGTTCGAAGTACATTGTGCCCCCGCACCTCTCCAACAGAGACGTAGCTTCTTTGGAAGTGAACTTCAAGAAACAAATCATCGTCTTCGTGTCCATCGGTTATCTCTCAACCGAGCCCTTTACTTATGCAATTTACATTGTGATAGCTTTCGTGCTTGAAGTATTATATCTTGCTATCACCTTGTTGCTTTTCTTGCTTAGCATAGGTTATTGGTGCACTTAGTGGACCTAGTGAATATAGGTTTTGGCTTGATAAATTAAACGTTAAGTTTTATTCTGCATTTATTAGAGCCTAAACCGTAATATAGGTTTTGGCTTGATAAATTAAACGTTAATTTTTATTCTCCAACAGAGACATAGCTTCCGTTAAGTTTTCACCCCCCTCTAGGCGACGTCCGTTTCCCTTTCAACTTTTACATTCAAACTCGGTGGTGTTCTTTAATTAGCTCATTTCGAAAAGGATAAGGAACTCTAAATCATCATTCAAGTTTTTATGCTATCTACGCCATCCAAATTCCGTGAGCAAGGAGGAATCCAACAATAAAGGGTGAAGATCGATGATGAAAGGTATAGACATTATGTGACTTCTACCCACTTGCATTCCTTTGTGAACTACACTATCTTTGCGACCAACAAATACTTATTGGGACTAGTTCCTCCTATGATTGCTTGGGCTTTAAACATTCGATACCTTGTAGAATCCAAGCAAAATTTGTGAGTGCTATCTCATATAGTTATCTTGTATAGTTGTTGGCACAGGGAAGAGACAAGTGAAAAAGAAAATAAAATGAGTGAAAGAAAAAAAATAGGAAAAGAAAAATAAAATAAAGAAACAGGTGCCTCATAGAATAGGAAGCGCAAGCTCGATGAACATCATATAGGTGTGGTACTTTGTGCAAATCTTGTAGCCCACCAATTTATATCAATCAAACTAGCGTCTCTCCTTGCACTTGTGCGACACAAGCTTGTAGTATTTGATAGGTAATCGTTTGGTTCTTAGCTCACGTCCTCCGTCGCACAAGTCCCATTTATCCCACGTGTGTGTTTCCTTGAACATAATTTCTATCTTGTGGATTGACTTGTTTTGCTTTGTGATCATCGTGGTTCTTTACATGCCATTACAATATCTTGATTTCGGATTATTTCTTTGACATGCCACTTTCCATACCTATCCACCATAGGCCTTTTGTGTGTGTTGTGTAGTTGGGTTTAGGTTGCTTTGTCGGTTCACTTTTCTTGGTTCTTATTGCTCTCAAGTGTGGCCACTTGCACGATACAATCTTCCAAGGTAAAGTAAGGTTTCATGTTGTTTCCCTAACACTCACTACTTCCATATAGACAACTTGGTCTTGTGAATCGTGTCTAGGTACCCTGGAACCGAGGAGGATATCTATGAAGAATCCATTATGAGCCACCATGAATATGACTCCACAAGTACATAGGACATGGAGGAGCACTACACCTACGAAGACTCCACATGCATGGAAGATATGGAGCACGATGTCAACTATGGCTCCTCAAGCACGGAAGACTTGGAGCTCTACATCGACAATGGATCCTCATGCATGGAGGACATGGAGCTCTACATCAACAATGGTCCACATGCTTTGCTGATATGGAGTACTACAACAACAATGACTCCCCAAGCATGGGTAACTTTGAGTGCGACATTGACAACGCCTCCCCAAGCATGGAGGACATGGAGAACTTCATCGACTTTGGTGGCTCTTCCATGAGCCATGAAGGATTCTTCCACCGCTTGGAGATGGAAGAGTACTATGTCAAACAAGCGGAGGCGCATCATCAAGAAACCATGACCTTCAAGGCTAAACATGCAACACCAAAGGACACCACTTACTTCGACGATCCACCTCCAAGGTGTCAAGCATCACCACCTCCAAGATGTCAGCGCCATCACCTCCAAGGCGTCAAGAGCCACCACCTCCAAGGAGTCAAGCACCACAACCGCCAAGGAGACAAGCACCACAACCTCCAAGGCGTCAAGCACAACCACCTACTCCAAGAAGTGTGGCACCCCAACATCATATTCAACAAGAAGCACCTAGAAACAAGAATCTTCATTGACATACATCCTCTATTGATTGTTGCCAACGTAAAGAGGATACAAGAAATCATCCAAAGCATCTTCACCATGAATATGGAGAATACATGTTGAGCATCATCCATAATGCTCAATCAAGCTCTAGAAGGCACCACCATCACAAGAAGAGTGGCAAGTCAAATGATCATTGTCACGAGCGTTATGTGGATGACCAAGGTCTTCACCAACATAAACCTTCGACAAGGCACACCAATGACCTCCGTCGACACCATCACCATAAGGCATCTTCCACTACTAGTTCCACCACCAAAATGGCACCAAGAGTAAGCCTTCTTCCATGCCATCAAGCGTCAACACCAAAACTTGAAGTCCAAGATGAAGCATCCACCTTCAAGAACTTCACCGCAAATTCTTCTTCAAGCACTCCAAGAATGTCATACAAGCAAGAGATGGACCTCTACTTCACCAACTTGGACGAGGCCACCAAAAATATGACCCCCATGATATAGAATAAAATGAGTTGCTTTGCAAACAATTGGATGCAATGGCAAAGATGGCATCAAGGAACAATACTTCCTATACGAGTGCCACCACAACAATGGCACCCAAGGTAAAAGACAGTGACAAGGTTGAGAATGGTGAGCATGGGACTTTACCTTCACCAAAGGAGGCACATGGAGTTGAGCAAACTGATCCTATCCTATATGCTTGAGTGATGATGTGGTACCAATACCATGTGAGTATGAGAGCCACTTAGCCCACTTGAGTGAGATCAAGAGTGAGGTGAATGACTCCACCATAAGTGAGATTGAGTGCTTCCACCTTGAGGGCATGAGTGATACACCAAGTGAGTGGATATTAGTATTAGGTAGGTCAAGTGAGGACATTGTGATTTATAACAACTTACCCTCTACCGCTAGTGTGTTCTATCATGATGTGCTAGGTTCCATGGATCAAGAAGCGACAAGCCTCTAGGTCATGTTGCCTAAAATGGACAAGATGTGCATGGTGGATGAAGATGATGCTACGCCATGTCTACATCAAGAAGACGAAGTCTCCCACATGGAGGCCACTACTACCACACCACCCACTTCATAGAGATGTATGAACAAGGTAAATAAGGGCGATGATGATGCCATGATCCCACTAGTGTACATGATGAATTGTGATGATTGGCATGCTATGGATGATACTTGTGACATTGCATATGATTCACTCATATTTCCATGTGATACTTTGCATTTGCATAATGTTGAGCATGTGAAATTATTTGATTGTGATGATATTGCCATAGACATGCCATGATATAAATGTTTCGTGTATCCGTCCATTGCTTGCACTATGATGAACAATTACGCTTTCCAATGTTTTCCTTGCAATGATGAAAAAATGCTTGTTGTGTTGCGACAAACTTGACGAACAATTTCTCTTTCCATATGTTTATCGGCAACCATGCTATTTCTTTGGATATGCTTTATCATGGTCATTATACAATTTCTCCCATTATTGCTTGCAATAACATGAATAATTGCTCTTTTCACTTGTTTTTCTTGCACCAATAACTATCATATGGTTTATAATGAGATTCCCCCATAGCTTTCTCAAATTTTGAAGATTTTAGTAAGTGCCATGATAAGCATGTTCACCACTTGCATATTCACCATGCATCTATTCTAAACTTGATTGACACTAACGGTGATGTGCATAAGAAGAGATATGTCATGATGGATAATGTGTTTCTATACCATGCACACACGTTCTTCCTTTTGTGTATGATGTGTGTAGGTACCCGCACTATAATTTCAACCTCGATTGAGCACGAAAGTTGACAAAAAGAGCACTTGAGATCATCCCCACGTGAGTTCAAGATTGAACTCGGCTTTGATACCTTTTGCATGTTTTTCATATTTCATGTTGAAAAATGCTCTTTCCTATGTCTTGATTGCAAGCATGTTGATGGTATTATTTCACCTTGTGACAATCATGTTTCTTTGCTATTTGATATTGATGCTTTGTGTGTGCCAACAAAAATGTTGAACAATTTCTCTTTCTGATGTTTTGTGTGCAACCATAATGCCATTCGGAGCATGTATTGTCATGAGAGTTTTCACACCCCTTATACTGTGGTTGCAACATTGATGTTGAAAACTTTCTCTTTCAAATGCTTTGTTTGCACACATAATGATGTTGTTTTGGATATCCTTCCTCTTGTATTTTTGCTGAATTCTCCTATTCTTGCATCAAAGATGTTGATCAATATTTTAGTCAATTGTTTTGAGTGCCACACTATGATGTTTTATTGAGTTTTTGAGTTCCCACATTAGATGGTGTTCAAACAATTTCCATGCACATCGACCTTGCATATGCATTCCATTTGATATACTTGTATTATGCTAATTGTTGGGGATATACCAATCGGGGTATGCCTAGAAGGGCGATTCAAGTCCAATGCGAATGGGCCTGCAGGAATGGCGACTGGAAATCGACTAACACGGAGGCCTCGCAACTAGAAGCTAGAGGCCCATGAGCTTAGATAGGCACAGTAGGATTAGGTCAAATCCTCTGAAGCCTTAACTGATTCGGTTGTAATCTATAAATTCTAGCGAGGTACCCCCTATATAAACCTCCCTAGGGTACTCTGTGTACTCACGCACTATTAGCTACCCCATCTAAGCGACTCGCTACCTAGCCACCGAGCTCTCCCACCTTGTAATCCACTCGCCGATAATACCCTATGGGAGGGAGAACTTGGGTAAATCCCGTGTCTCTAGTTCCAATCTTGTACCGCAGATGGTGACCAACTCTTGCCCCCAATCATATCAATCGCTACCCCTGGTAGCAACTGCCGTGGTAATTCCCATGATAGTGGTGCCCACCATGGGGTATGGTCGGTCAATCCTGAGTTCTGCGGTGAGACCATACTCTCCAATCGATCGGCCGATCGCCACCGGCCGCATGATCGTAAGCAGAGGGATCATTCAGATCCTGCCTAGCAGCTACATCCCGGCGTTGCGCCCGATCACGCACAGTGCAGTGATGCCGGTCGACACCATAAATCTCTTTGTCGGGTTCACGAATGCCATCGACCCGGCGGAGACGGTGATCATTGGCGGATCACCACCACGCGATTTACTCCTGGAGGAGCAGGTCCGCTCGATCACCCAACTCGCCTCCGAGTATGACTTGACCGCCAGCAACGCGGCCAGGAGCGACGCGACCCTCCATGACGACGCCAATTCGGCAACCCCTGTCTTGGTCGCCAGATCCATCACGGCCGCGTCGCGCGAAGACTCCATCACACTTGTATCTAACACTGAGGACTTCGAGGACCCCTCCATCCTCGGACTCTTCGACTACGGCTCAATTGCTTTCTAGTGAACATTCTCGGAGTGTTCGGGGATGCCTATGACGGCCATCGGCAGGAAAACACGTCGCATTTTTGGTACGTCGTGCAAAGCATGCTTCACCTGCCCCTCAATGTTTTCTTTTTTCTTTAACGCTGTATTTTTTCTTCGTTTGTGTTTTCTGTGCTTTTTTTCTATACTATTTTTCTCTTATCCGTTGCCTCTGCCATCTGCCTCTTTATACACATATGTTTCTGTTTTTTAGCTTACGTCGTTTTTCTCTTGCCCCCATTTTCCATCCGAACGTCTTCCCTTTGCCTCTCTACTCTTTTTTATTTTATTTCATTATAGGGATTTCTATTTTGTGCCCCTGGTTCATTAGTTGTACTCACTTTTCCCCTCCCTCCATTCCGAAACCCTCACATGCACTCGGACGGGGGGATGCCTTCAGGTCAAAGGCTTGATCGTTACATGCTGATAGGTGGGACCATGTTGGGGCGGGTCCTGTGTTGAGCGTTATGTTACGTCGCCTCGACCGTTATATGGTGACGGGTGGTGCCGTGTTGGGACGGGTCCTGCATATGTGGTGAAGGGCAGGGCCGCGTTGGGACAGGTCTTGCATACATGGTGAAGGGTGGGGCCGCATGGAGACACGTTGGACCGGCCATTCTCGCTCCGAACCTAGAACAGCTCCCACACCGCTCCTCCGGTCCCCCGCCATCGTGCCCTCCTACCTGAGAGCCTCTCCTACCTTCTGTCGTCCTCGGCCCACAAGCCGCCCCCTCCCCCTAGCAGCAGAGCCTTCTCTAGCTCCACTTCCACCCCTTCTAGATCTACCCCTTTCGTGCAATAGTATGCGACGCCGGCAGGTGTACCGGTCCTCCCCATCAAGCGCGGAGAAGATTGGGTGGAATCAGAGGGATCTAACGCATGGATTCCATCTAGGTAAGTATCGTTTACCTTTGTGGATTGATTATAGGCAGTAATTGAGCGCGAATCGCCGGTGCTCAGCTTACTGCCTTGGTTTTCGAATAGGATTGATCCAACGCTGGCATTTCGGCTGGCAGTTAAACTGGATACTAGCTTAATTCGTGGTTGTGAATGGTATCTCTCTAGATTTTACTTCCCAGTGGTGGTTGTAACCTCCATAACTCTTAGAGATTTGAAAGATAAAATATACTCTAAATTCCCCTGGAGCAATGGCGATTCAGTTGATTTGCAATATTTCAACATTAGCAAGCAAAGATTGCTCCCACTAACTAGCAAAGCTGATCTGGTAATGATTTTCTCTTTGAATGATGCCGAACATTTTGGTCAGATTCGTCTCCATGTGCAACCTAAAGTTGAACACACGGGAAAGAGGGCTAAAGAATCATCTGGTGGTCAGGCATCATCAGGTGGTCGGGCATCATGTGTCTCTGCTGTCTCTGCTAATAGTGTGCACCCCCGTGCTCCTTGTAGGTCCACAATAGTGCCATCTATTCGCTCCGCGAGTGTAAGCTAAATCGCTCATGCGGCCGATGTGGAGGACGAAGTAGAGCCTACCTAAGGGAGAGCCTCCACTAGATGACGAGGATGAGTTGATGTTTCCTGAATTGGTAGATAGATTCAGTAAACATGCACTAGAGGATCAATACACTGAGGAATTGGCCCATGGTGCCAGATTTGATGACACTGATGAAGAAGAGAACAAGGAGAACAATGACAGTCTCGTTTTAGCTGAGTATGATGGTGAGGACTTGCCAATAATTGAGTGGGACAGAATGATCCTAAGATTTTAGAAGGCATCGTATTCGAAACGATGCAGGATTGTCGTAATGCCCTTACTACATATTGCATCTACACCAATAATGATTATGTTGTTATTAAGAGTGAGCCAGCAAGGTTCACAGTGAAGTGCCCATACACGAGGTGTAGGTGGAGGATGCATGCATCCACTATGCTCATGAGAAATTTGGTTCAAGTATTACAACCAGTTGTGTATTTTAGATCATTGTGTAGAATTTGTTAACTGTACCTGACATTTTCATTATGTTTCAGATAAAAGGTAACCGGTTCGAAAATTCTTGTCCACCTCAAGGGGGATAGCCAAAGGACAAAACAAAACTAGCAAAGACTAGGTGGTTGGCAGATGCAATCATGGATTGGATGAGAGCGAACCCCTCACTTGGTGCAACAACACTCATAAAAAAGTTTCTGAAAAGTTTAATACTACAGTACCTTACATGAGGATGTTCTTTGCAAAGGAAATGGCTCTTAATAGGATCAATGGTCCATGGAACGAAAGTTTTTAGTTGCTTTATAGCTTCAAAGCTGAAGTGGAGATGGCTAGTCCAGGTAGTGTTGTACAGATAGACGGGCATACCATTCAGTACAAAATAAGAGGAAAGACAATGGAGAAGGAGTGCTTTAGAAGGGCTTTTGTTTGTTTCAAAGCTTGCTGGCAAGGGTTTCTGGATGGTTGCAGGCCTTATTTGGCCGTGGATTCAATAGCTCTTCAGGGCATATTTAAAGGACATCTAGTAGCTGCTACTTCAGTTGATGGCCACAATTGGATGTTCCCTGTTGCTTTTGGAGTTTTGGAGATTGAGTTAGAGGAAAGTTGGACTTGGTTTCTGGAAAATTTGCGCGACCTTATAGGTCATCCACTGGATCTTACTATCCACATGGTCATCCACCGGATCTACGGCTAGCTTCATACACATGCAGTTTGAGGAAGCATCTGTATCATTTGGAAGTGTTGTATAAACAATAACCTGCGGTGAAGGAGTACTTGGATGCACATCATGCAATGGTGTGGTCAAGAAGACAATTCAATGAAATTTGCAAGGTAGACTATGTGACAAGTAACCTTGCAGAGAGTTTCAATGCAAAGGTCAAGTCATTGAAATGGCTTATGTTGTGGAAAATATTTGATAAGATTAGGCAGATGATCATGATAAAGATCGATTTGCGTCAAAGAATTGCATCTGCTGGCCATCTCATCCTCCCATCTTTGATTAAGGCTTTGCATGTCAGGGTAAAACAGTTGAAGATGAGATGCATTAGAAGAGGAATGGAGGCTGGGGTAACATACACCAACAGTAAAGATAGGCAATGGAGGTATCGAGTGAGTTTGGTTGATAGGACATGCCATTGCAGGCAATGGCAGCTCCGTGGGAAACCCTGCATACATGCATTGTTTTTCATGGGTGTTCTAGGAGGTGAAGAGGGTGAAGTTTATCAGTACGTGTCGGAGTATTTCTCCGTTGCCAAATTTAGGGCAGCATATTCTCAGAATGTTCCAGCCTTGTTGGGAAAAGACCAATGGATGGAAGTGAATCTAGGCTTCAAGCTATACCCTCCAGTTTTTAGTAGACCAGCAGGTAGGCCAAGAAAGAATAGGATGAGAGCTAGTGTAGAGGGTGGTGCACCACCTCGATGACGTAAGTGCAAACTTTGTGGGATCCTAGGGCACATTGCTAGGCTTTGTAAAAATGCAGTGGACCCAGCTTATGGAATGGATGATCAGGCGAGAGCAGCAAATGCAGATGAGAATTAAGTATTTGAACGAGAGGAGAATAAAGCAATGGATACATTGTACATTGAACCAACGGATCGAGAGGAGATTGAAACAAATGCAGGAGAGATTGAACCAAATGTAGGGGAGATCGAAACAAATGCAGGAGATATTGAACCAATGGATCGAGAGGAGATTGAACCAAATGCAGGGGAGGTTGAAACAAATGCAGGGGATATTGAACCAATGGATCGAGAGGAGATTGAACCAAATGAAGGGGAGATTGCACCAAATGCATGGGAGATTGAAACAATTTATTCATTGGAAGCAGAGTTCAAAAGTAAAGGAACTACACAACAGGATATTGAAGAAATGATGCCAATGCATGTTGAACCGTATGAACCAATGAATCGAAATGTGGTTGAACCAATTGTACGACAGACTGAAGCACTTGATTCATTGGATGCAGAGAAAAAGAACAAAGGTAACAAACGGAAGAAGCTGATGGTGGACTCTGAGAATATTCCAGCTAGGATCACCCAGAGCAAGGTGGTGAACTCCGAGAATATTCCAGCGAAAAACACTAGGAGCAAGAAAAAATGAATTTGAATTATTAATTTGAATTTGTATGATAAATTTGAACTACTATCAATGTTTGTATTAAATTCGAACTAGTGTGACGCTCCCAAATTTGTATGTTGGATAACCCCATAATGTATGTGTTATTGCAAGTTTCTATTGTCATCCACCTAGTTGCTTAGCACTGCTCAGTTTTACCCTCGACATGTGGTCAACACATGGGGTTTAGTTAGTTCATGGCTTAAACCATAGCAAACATTGACCAATTGATCCAACATTTGGCACACTTGTGTATCCTGGATTGATTTATCATATGAAATTAGAAATTTTGGATTTACTTGTAATCAACTACATTTTTCTTTTTCTAAGTGATTAAATTCAAATAAATGGTTTTAGGGTCAGTTTAATTCAAAAAAGAAGTGAAAACATAGTGCAACCTTTGCATGGAGTCTTGTTATGTTACCTACAACCTAGCATGAATAATAAATGAAAAGGAAATAAAGAGAAAGGGACTTCTCCCCTAAACCACTTCTTAAATCCTTCTTGGAATGAGCTACTAGCTATGAAGATGCATGGCTTTCTACTCAATCAACCTCCAAAATAACCCATCCCAAAACATACTTTGTCTAAATGAGGCCACATTTGGCACACTTGTGTATCTTTGAGTTGCAAACAATATAATGTCGGCCAAGATGGATTATTTTGTTAAAATAACACTTTTTCCATTTGTTATGCCAAAAGCTTGAACTTCCCTTAGTCATTTTTTAGCTGAGCGCCCTTGTTTTCCTTAGCTCTACTCAGTTTTCCCCTCGCACTAAAATTTTCCTCAGTTTTCCCCTCCCGTGAAAGTTTTCCTCAGGTTTCCCCTCCCGCTAAAGTTTTCCTCACTTTCCCCCTCTCTCATGTCTCAGTTTGGCTGCGCTCTGATTGGTTGAGATGTATGTCACACGGATCTTGGCCAACCACCATTAGATACATCATGATCCAACGGGCTGGAGGTCTCTCTCCCGATGGACGCACCACGCACCTAACCTTATACGGCGAGGAGAGCCCGACAGGCTAGATGTCTCTCCCTCCCTTTCCCTGACACACGTATACCAGCTGCATCAACTAGCGCTCAGTTTGGCTGCGCTCTGATTGGTCGAGATGTATGTCATACGAATCTTAGCCAACCACCATTGGATACATCATGATCCGACGGGCTAGAGGTATCTCTCTCCTGTTGGGCTACGGAGAGGAGAGCCCGATGGGCTGGATGTCTCTCCCTCCCTTTCCCTGTCGCACATATACCAGCCGCATCTTCCTCTCCTCCTATCATCGTACGACAGCGTGACAGTCCGAACAGCGTACTGCGGCACGGATCTAAGCGTGGCGGTCTGAACGGCGTGCGACGGCGCAGATCTAAGCGTGGCGGTCTGAACAGCGTGCGGAGGCGCGAATCTAAGTGTGGTGGTCCGAACGGCATGCGGAGGCGCGGACCTAAGCGTGGCGGTCGGAACGGCTTGCAGCGGTGCGGACCTACGCGTGGGGTTCGGAACGGCTTGCGGCGGTGCGGATCTAAGCGCGGATGCTAGAATGGCATGCGGCGGTGAGGATCTAACCGTCTGAAATTTCTGTCTCTGTCTATCTCACTTCTGTTCACATCCTTAGATCCGTTGCTGATGAAAGACACCAATGGAAGCCATCATCCGCAACATCAGTGCGATGGTGGTGGTGTCGACAGTGGTCATCGATGCGAAGATGATTGAAGCCATCATCCGCAACATCACTGTGACGACGCAGATCAAGCCCACGTGAACCAAAGCTGTGGGAGGCAGGTCGCGGCCGTGGCTGGCACGTCGAGGTGCACTTCGACATTGAAGGCCGAATGTACCTCATGGCTGGATGGGAGCACTTTGCCCGTACTTCTTGGAGTACACATACGGCAGGGAGGGCGGCTAGCTCATCGTTCACTTAAAATTGGGACAAATTTAAGCGCAATTTGAACCAAAATTCTGTGACTTAAAATATATGTATGATTTGAATAATTTTAACATGTATCTGATCCGTGAGACCGGTGGATATGCTCTAAAGCTAATTCATAAGTAGTAGTACTTGCTTTGACAATCTCCGGTGGGCTTGTATAAATTTGATCGAAATATGTATGATTTGAATCAAAATTGATATGTATTTGAGCAGTGAGGAGGGTGGATATGCTCTAAAACTTGTTCATAAGTAGTACTCCCTCCAACCCAAATTAGTTGATTTAGATTTGTCTAGATTCGATTGTATCTTGACGAATTTGAGTCAACTAACTTGGATTGACAATCTCAGCCACTAATTTGGAACAGGAAATGGATGCTGCCGCCAACGCTACAACTCTACATGGCAGCCACGATGGCAGCGATAGAACAGTCAAAACTGATAGGCCCCAACTTGACCTTCTGGCCATTTGGCACGCCAACTATGGGCAGCTAGATCCAATGGCAAGCAACTCGGACCCCGCAATGCATTCTCTCGACAACTTTGGGACCTCTAGATCCAATGGCAAGCAACTCGGACACCACGATACATTCTTTTGACCACTTTGGGACCGCTAGATCCAATGGCAAGCAACTCGGGCACTGTAATGCATTCTCTCGACAACTTTGGGACCGTAAAGTGACTAAATTAGTAGGAACTCACAACCATCTATTGAATAACAAGTCTACTCTCTAAATTAGCTATCTATTCAACTAATCATTACACGTGTCATCCTTCACCACAACCGCATACTGTAACTGCTAGGACGCAGATGATAACTACTAAAACTGTCCACATGAATCTACTATTCTCCTCCCCCCTCACCTGAAGTTCATGTTTTAGATTTTCTACCACTTGATAAGATACGACAAGATCAGCCTCAGGTGTCAATTTCTCTTTGCGAATAAGCTCTGAATTCTTCCTCGACACTACACTTCAGCTCGAATATCAACAGGTTTTTACGGACCAATTCATTACCTAACTTGGCAACCATCTCCTCCAAATCCATCTGATGGCTAGACCACTAGGTTAATTCATCTTGGTATGCAATGTACCATGGATCATCGGCCTGCATAGCACACTGAAACAATCCCAAAACAAACTAAACTGGAATCAGTCTGACAGGCTATGCCAGCACTTCAAATTCAACGGTAGTACCAAGAGAAGGAGCTACATGCACTTCTGACGTGGTAGGAGAAGGAGAATGTGGCCACGACATGATTGATTCCCCACCCTCTTCGGTGTACCCGCTACGACCAGACATTGAGGACTAACTTGCACCTACAATATCGAGGAAATTACGGGAACCGAATCGATTAGAGTGGGCAGAGCAGGACCGGAGGTCTTAGCAAGCACTACTAGCAATTTTTGCGACTGTTCATCGAGCTATGGCGGCGGAACCAAATCCCGGTCGTCGTGGGTGGTGGACCTTCCTGCAGTCGGTACTCAACGTACAATGTGTGCGGACGAAACAGGTGCCAGAGCCGTGGTTGAGGTACAGCGCGACAGTCCGTCCGATACCGCCGTAGGACAGATCCAGCGACGCGCCGACGATGGCTGCTCTATCCGCCGGTGGGATAGGAGCTGCTCAGGGCTGGGGGCCGGGAGCGGATGAGAGAGAGAGAGAGCCAACGTGTCATACACAACCCCACCTATCAATTTTTGCATATTTGATAATTTTGCATATCTGCCAAACTTTTTCTTTGAAATTTTCATATTTGCCACATGACCACCACATGTCAGTGACACATAAAATGGAAAATATGCTAGTTGCAAAGCAAAACATGGCAAATCTGCAAATCCCCCCTCCAGCCCTACAGGTCATTGGCTACGACGGCCCACAGAACGGCTCCACATAGCGGCCCCATCGTTCATTGGCTTCTATGGCCCCACAGAATGGCCCCATTTGTCATTGGCTATACCGGCCACACAATCAGGAAAAACGGGCCCACAAGTCAGCGAGAGATGGATGACTGGTCCACCGTGTATCATGGCCCCATCTGTCAGCATGTAACGGTCGAGGCAACGTAACATAACGCTCAACGCACGACCTGCCCCAACACGGTCCCACCGATCAGCATGTAACAGTCAAGTCTTTGACCTAACGGCATCCCCCCTTCCGAGCGTATGGGAGGGTTTCAGAATGGAGGGAGGAGTAAAGTGAGGAAAAATTAAGCGGTTAGGAAAAACTAAGTACAACTAACAAACAGGGGCACAAAAATAGAAATCCCTTCATTATAAGCCTTTTGCCTTTGCTTTTCTACATTTTTGTGATCGCTTTTTGTTTGCCTTTTTGTGATCGCTTTTTGTTCTCCTAGCCAATGATGTGAACAGAGGTAGCTTGGTCACTGTTCATTGGCCGTGCTCGGAACGTTGCTATAATCGCTTGCCTCAGTTGTCTTCACCCGAGTCTCCGATATAGATAAATTCTCGGTCACGACCTAATAGCCGAGACTAGAGTTCAAACTTCCGTCATAAAGACTGAGGCTAGCTGGACAAGGATTCGAGTACATGTACACGCATATTTCGACAAGGAAAATACTCAGAACATTCAGATCCAGCATTGGATAGGGAAATACATGGAATTAGTAAATGATAGAGAAACGTAAATCGCCAGATTAAGTCCACATGTAAAATTGCCATGGAAGGCGACAACTGAATGACAAATTTTGTATTGTACACGTATGCAACACATTCTTAAATTAAGAGAGATAACCATCATTAAAAGTTTGTCTTAACAAATAATTCTCCTCGAAACACCAAACTTAACACGCTCCTAGAAGAACACGCGGTATATGTTTGCGTGTCTACCGAGTACAACGCGTGTGGATTCAGGCGGCGATGATCGGTACGTTTCATGCTGGAAGTGTGCTTTTGCTCATAAGAAAATAAATCACGGATTACGTGTTTCGATTAAGCTGCGTATTGAGTTTCACCATTGTGTTTCATGCATTGTGTTAAGTGTTTCTACCTATAAGATGCACTCATGCCGCGAGGGCCTCTTCGCGATTATTCATCGAACCTCCAAAATCAAGAGTAGCATGTTGGAGAGGACCTGGATCTTTCAGGCTTCGAAGAGGAAGAATGTAAACAGCAGCTTATGTTAACGTTACATATGTGTATTGTATTGTCAATCCTTGCACACGTTATGTGTATGTTACCATCCAAAAAAATGTGTATGCAGTTCGTAGGCCACCTAGACTAAACTGTGATTGCATATCTAACTAGCGTCGATCGATTTAGCTATCAGCTGCGATCAGCGCGACGAAACGTTATGACTGATAACCGTGTTCTGAATGTAGAGAGGAATCTACCACGTTTTCTCTAACGTACACACGTAGATGACGCATTTTGTGTAGTATTTACGGCGTAAGAGCCTGTTTCACGCGCGCTCATGACGTACGATGTTGCATACATGACGTGCTTTCGGAGTATGCATACGACCTAAGAGTAAGCTTGGGAGTTCCGCGCATTTTTGGTGCTTACGACATGAACGTTTCATGATTTTATGCTGCATTGTGCATGTTCTGTCGGTGAAAAAAAAGCTATCTTGGCCTCTAATGAGCTGCGTATGAAATTCCTTTTATCTTTGTCTAACGAATGTTACGTCGGTCTTTGGGGATTCATCTTTTTTGACATGTAGATGTGTTGCGACAATATCATAAAACTATGTGTCTATCGTCGGCGCCCCGGGGGCGCAGAGAGAAGTCTAGTATGATATGAACAAGACTAAGAAATGAAGATGGAGTTCTTATGTTGAACTAAATTTAGCCATGGTCTACCTCATGTGTTAAGCAATGGATGATCAAGATCTTGAGACTTCGATCTCAAGAGAAAAAATTAAGATATGGATCTAAGTTGGTGTCATGATAGTCTCACGAGTTAAGCTATGGTTGACTAAGATTTAGAGCATGCAATCAAATGAAGAGTTTTTTATGTACCTCAAGATATTGAGATAGAGCATGAGAAAATACATGGTTGACCAATACAAAGAGTGAAGGTTGGATTCAAATTGGTTAACACATGAATCATAAAGAATGTACCACATGGAATATTGTGGTATGCTAAGATTTGTTAATTATGCTTCACGAACTAACCCACTATATGTGTGCCTTTATGTTGCCTATGTGGGTTAGGTATATTTCCATGGGTATGTATCAAGAGTAAAGATTCCATATAGCCCGTGAGAGGATGACATCAAGTGGTGATCATCATCAAGGTTGAGAAGGGAAAGTTCAAGATAAGCATATCGAGAAGATACTATGCTTGAATATTTCCATCCTTTTGGTGATAATGGACATGTGAATATATGACTTAATGAAGCCATCCTATAGTGGTCTTTGTGGGAGAAAATGATGAGTCTTCACGAAGCAACAATGATCAACTAAAGCATTATGGATTGAATGAAGCTTGAAGCATTGTCATCGAGATCAAGTGTGATACGCAAGGTAAAGCTATAGCCTTGATAGGTTTTACTTTTACCGATATCAAGGTGGTTGTTGGGAGACCAGGTTATAGGATAGATAGTCGTCCATCAAGAGGGGCTTTCGGTTTGTTAACTTGATCACATCATCTTAGGGAGCTCAATCATTTGTATACTTTGCATCACGTTATTCATATTGCTTCGTGGTGTTTCTATGAGTGAGGTTCTTGATCTTATTGCTAGCTCTTCAGCAAACCCAAGTTCATTGAAAATAGAATTAGTATGCAACTTCTATTGTGTTTTTAAGTTTGGGTGTTTTGGTGGTTCTTCATTTAGTTGGGTTTCATATCTCTCCTTATTTGGTATTTTACCTCTTGATCTTTCTTGGTTTTAATGGTATCTATTAGATACATCGTGTTCTTAGCTGTTCAAAAAACCCAAGTTTGCTAAAATCAGAGTATGGACACAAAAGTATCACCGTTTTTGTAAGCCATGTTTTCTATTTGAAAAACCAACATGCAAACTGGCGGCGCCGGTTTATCCACCCAATCGTCCGTGGGCTGCCAGTTCCTGAAGGATTATGCCCTAGAGGCAAATAATAAAGTGTATTATTTGATATATCTCTTGTATATTCATAATACGTTTCATACTGTGCTATAATTGTGTTAATACGAAACGTTAATACACGTGTGGTATGTAAACAAACTGTGTCTCTAGTTACCTCTAGTGAACTAGTTCATTGGTCATGAGGATGGTCTATGTTTCAAGATCATGGGCATTTATGCCAACTGACAATGAGGTCATGTTATTAGTTGAATAACATGATAGACAAACATCCGACCATTATATCTTAATGAGATCTAGTTACAAAGTTCACCATTGATGATAAAACACAAAGAACCTCTCAACCTGATCCTTTGACTGTGAGGTAATGCAAATCACCATTCTGGAAGAATCTTAGATGGTTATCAAGAATCATCTCGTAACAGGGTGATCAAAAAGGTGCCACTCAGGTTTTCCGAAGAAATGCGTAGAGGAGTACATATCAAGACCAGGATTTGTCTAGTCCATGTAACGGACAGATACATGTGGCCATCTCGGTGACGTTGCATTGATGAAGCTTGCAAGCATGTGACTAGGTCACGGAATGCAACGACATGAGAACGAGAAAACAAGTTCATCAGTAACGAGATCGAACTAAGGTATGGAGATACCAAAGATCAAGTCTCGGATGAACTAGGTATCGAATGACAAAGGGAATGGGAAACGACTATCTCACGGTTCGAGCGATTGTATTCGTGAAACGCACGGGGGTCACATGGCCATCCAGGTCCCTCTGTTGATTATTGATATGAGAGTGGTCTCTATCATGTCCGGAGTGTTTCCGAACCGAAGGATGTCACGCTTAAGGGTAGGGACGCTTAGGGTAGATGAGGTATCGTATGAGAAATAGAGAGAGAGAGAAACCGGAATAGTTTCGGTAACATCCGATGGAGATTGGAAAGGGGTCCGGAAGTTGTTCCGGAGTGAAGAGATAATATAATATGTATATTTGAATGTTAATTGGAGAATTAATATTAAATATATGTTTTATTTTATTTTTAAAGGCTCCATATTGCTAATGGGCCTCACCCGAAGGGAGGCCCAAGAGGGCAAGGCGCCTAGGGAGTGGGGGCCGGCCGGCCTAGGGCTGGTGGACCGCCCTAGTGGGGCCCACCTAGGGTCGGCGGCTGCCCCAAGGTGGCCGGCGGGTGTGGGGATTAGTCCCACACCGCCTAGCCCCTGGGTGGTGCCCCCTCCCACTATATAAAGGGGTCCCCCCTTCCCCTTAGAAATCACCCATTCCTCTCATTCTCTCTCTCATCTACTGAAGACTTCCCCGTAATATTGGGGAGGACCTCGTAGTTGAGTTCTCCACCTTCACACTACCGTCGTGTGATCAGTGATCCAGCATCTACTTCTTCCGCTGCTCGGCTGGATCGGAGTCCGGTTGACGTCTCCTACACCGGACGTGTGACGAACTTCGGAGGCACCACACTTGGGGTGCTGCTCGTCTTCATCAATATACGCCTTCCTGCGTAAGGCGTGCCTCTTTGTGCAAAGGTATGAATACTGTATTCCTTCTCCGTTACTTATGTCTACATAGTATAGATCCTGGTATTAGTGTTCGAGTAGATAGAAATTTTTTGTTTTCTGCTACGGAACCCTTCAGTGGTATCAGAGCGGGTCTATGGGTAGACATGTCATATGGATAGAACACATAGTAATATGTGGGCATTGATTCTCTAGTTGCTACCCTCTTTAGTATCGTTGTTCATATCGCGGCACTGTTTGATGAAGTGGCCCCCAACCGACCTCACGTGGTGATTCACGAGACTAGTCCACAAATCAAAGTGGCTTAGGGGGTGTCTGTCTCTCTACAGTAGTTGATATGGCATTGATATTGGAGGGCCCTGAAAAGGGAAGAAGAACGGCAATCATTGAATCCATGTTGTGGCTCGACGTTCGTAGGTGGGAAGGGGTTCTATTGCGAAAGCCCTAAAGCCGCGTAAAACATTCAATAGTTAATATAGAAGCGTCTATCTTCATTATTGCATAGGGGCAAGTATTATATCATGGCAACAAACAAGTTTGCGAAACTTTGAAGCTGTTGATGATGATCATAAAGCTATAGCCATGTTATAACACTTTACTTTTGAAGTATTACTTATTGTGCTAGTATACTTACTAGACGGTATCATAATAAGATAATCCCTCGTAGTATTCCAGTTATCGTATTCCCCTTGTGTGTGCACCGCCAAGAAAGTTCTTCGGTATGAGGCCGGCCATGATGATCGGGGGTCAGACATATCTACGTTTGCATACAGTGGGTGTAAGCCATGTTGCACTGCGAATACACACAAGTTAGAACTGGCGAGCCTAGCATGTACAGACATGGCCTCGGAATACAAGAGACTGAAAATTCGAGCATGAATCACATAGTTGATGTGATCGACATTAGGGAATGTCCACCTTTGATACTGCACTGATGGTCGTGATGATCGGGGGAGGTGCAGGGGATAGGGATCATGTGATCACTAAACGAGTAGAGGGATGTTCGTTTAAGTGGGAGTTCCTTTATTAAAATTTGAACTCATTATTATGAACATAGTCTAAACACTTTGCAAATCCTTTGTAGATGTCTCGCCCACCCACCTTCAACCTAAGCACTTTCCTCGAGAAGGACAAGCTGAAAACTGATGGAACCAACTTCACTGCATGGTTCCGCAATCTTAGGATCCTCCTAGTCCCCTACAAGTTGACTTATGTCATCGAGGCTGAGCTTCCGGCTAAGCCAGCAGATTTCGCCTCCTAGGACAAAAAGAATGTCTGGCAGTCCAAGGCGGATGATTTATCCCTCATCCAGAGTGGAATGCTCTATGCCATGGAGCCGGAGCTTCAAAAGTGTTTTGATAAGATGAATGCTTTTGAGATCATTGAGGATCTCAAGGCTGTCTTTGCTCCGCAGGCTCGTACAGAGAGGTATGATGCTTCTGAGCTCTTCTTCTCTGCTAAGATGGAAGAGCACAGCAGTATTAGTGAGCACATGGTCAACATGTCTGGCTACGTTAAGCGTCTAAATGCCCTGGATTGCAAAATCCCGGAGGATCTCGCTATAGATAGGGTGCTGCACTCGCTGCCCCCTAGCTATAAGAGTTTTGTGATGAACTACACCATGCAAGGGATGACTAAGACCCTTGCTGAGGTGTTCGCCATGCTCAAAACTGCTGAGGTTGAAATCAAGAAGGAGCACACGGTGCTGATGGTCAACAAGACCACCAACTTTAAGAAACCGGGGCAAAAGGGGAAAGGCAAGAGCAAGAAGTCTAAGAGGGATGGCAGGTTTGTTCCTAGCACCTCAAAGACTGCCAAGCCTGGCCCTAAGCCCGACACTTCGTGCTTCTACTACAAAGGGGATGGGCACTGGAAACGCAACTGCCCTAAGTACCTTGAAGACAAGCGAGCTGGCAAGATAGCCATCTCAAACAAAGGTATATATGATATACATGTTATTGATGTATTCCTTACGAGCGCCAGGAGTAACACCTAGGTATTTGATACCGGATTTGTTGCTCACATTTGTAACTCTCAGCAGGATCTGCAGAGTAGGAGGCGCCTGAGGAAGGACGAGGTGACGATGCGCGTCGGCAATGGTTCGAGAGTCGAAGTGATGGCCATCGGCACCCTGTATCTGCGTCTACCGTCAGTATTATTGTTGATTTTGAATAAATGCTATTATGTACCCGCACTGAGTATGAATATTGTGAGTGGGTCTTGCTTGTTGCAAGACCGTTATTCGTTTAAATCAGGAACAAATGGTTGTTCAATTTATATGAATGATGTTTTCTATGTCCATGCTCCTGTATGTGATGGTTTATTCTTACTTGATCTTGATTGTGATACACACATCCATAGTGTTGATGCTAAACGTTGTAAGAACAGTGACAATAATTCCATGTACATATGGCATTGCCGTCTTGGTCATATTGGCATAAAGCGCATGAAGAAGCTTCATTCAGAAGGGCTTCTTGGACCATTGGATTTTGAATCCCTTGATACATGTGAGCCATGCCTCATGGGAAAGATGACCAGGACACCATTCTCCGAAATAGTGGAGAGAGTTGTAGACCTACTTGGGATCATACATACGGATGTATGTGGACTAATGAGTGTCTCAACACGCAATGGTTATCGTTACTTTGTTACCTTTACTGACGACTTAAGCAGATATGGATATATCTACTTGATGAAGCACAAGTCTGAAACCTTTGAAAGTTCAAGGAATTTCAGAAAGAGGTAGAGAATCAACTTAACAAGAAAATCAAGCACCTTCAATCGGATCGAGGAGGCGAGTATTTGAGTTATGAGTTTAACATGCACTTGAAGGACTGTGGGATTATCCCACAGCTTACGCCAGCCGGAACACCACAGCGTAATGGTGTGTCGGAACACCGTAACCGAACCCTATTGGATAGTGTACGATCCATGATATCTTTAACTGATTTGTCTGTGTCTTTTTGGGGATACGCGTTAGAAACCGCCTCTTTTATTTTAAACCGAGCACCATCCAAATTCGTGGAGACAACCCCATATCATATATGGTATGGGCAGAAGCCGAAGTTGTCTTTTCTGAAAGTTTCGGGGTGTGAGTCGTATGTTAAAAAACTGCAGCCTGACAAACTCGAACCCAAATCGGAAAAATGTATTTGTAGGATATCCAAGGGAAACCATTGGATATACCTTCTACAATCAAGCCGAAGGCAAAACGCTTGTCGCAAAAACCGGCACCTTTCTCGAGAAAGAATTTCTTGCAAAAGGGGTGAGCGGAAGGAAAATTGAGTTAGATGAAATTGTTGACCCTTCTCTCCATATTCTGAGTAGCGCAACGGAAGCTGTTCCGAAACCGCTCTCCAACATGGAGGAAGAACCCATTGATAATGATCAAAACAATGACATCGAGACTCCTGAGGTTCGTAGGTCTACAAGGGTTCGTGCCACTCCAGATTGGTACAGTAGCCTTGTAATGTCTGTCATCCTAGATGAACAAGAAGAACCTGCAAACTACAAAGAAGCTATGGATAGTGCTGACTCCGAGAAATGGCTAGAAGCCATGAAATCCGAAATAGGATCCATGCATGAAAACCAAGTTTGGACCTTGGTGGATCTTTCAGAGGGCCGCAAGGCCGTGGAAAATAAATGGATCTTTAAGAAAAAGACAGATGCGAATGGTAATGTGACCATTCACAAAGCTCGACTTGTCGCAAGGGGGTTTCGACAAATTCAAGGAGTTGACTACGACGAGACTTACTCTCCCATAGTGATACTTAAGGCTGTCAGGATTTTAATAGCAATTGCTGCACATTTCGACTATGAAATTTGGCAGATAGATGTCAAGACTGCATTCCTCAATGGTCACATTGATGAAGAGTTGTATATGATGCAACCGAAAGGTTTTGTTGATCTTAAGGATGTTGGAAAAGTAAGAAAGCTTCAACGGTCCATTTATGGATTGAAGCAGGCATCTCGGAGCTAGAACCAACGTTTTGATCAAGTGATCAAAAGTTTTGGATTTATCCAAAACCAACAAGAGTTCTGTGTTTACAAGAAAGCGAGTGGGAGCTCAGTTGTTTTCCTAGTGGTATATGTGGATGACATATTACTCATGGGAAACGATGTGGATCTTATGGATAGTGTGAAAGCATATTTGAGCAACCAATTTTCCATGAAGGATCTAGGTGAAGCTGCATACATATTAGGAATCAAGATCTATAGAGATAGATCAAGGCACCTAATAGCATTGAGTCAGAGTACTTACATAGATAAGATTTTGAAGAGGTTCAAAATGGAAAACACCAAGAGGGGTTTTACACCTATGATGAAGAATTGCAACTTGAGTATGACTCAATGTCCTGCAACGGACGATGATAGAGAGAAGATGTCTTACATCCCCTATGCTTCAGCAATAGGATCTATCATGTATGCAATGCTTAGTACCTGACCTGATGTGGCATTGGCTCTTAGTTTAACGAGCCGATATCAGAGTAATCCAGGACCGGATCACTGGATAGCTGTGAAAAATATCCTAAAGTGTAACTACCTCGGTGAATTACGCTCTTAGTTACAAGCCTGGATGAGCAGAAATGGTTAAAATAGTACGGTGGGGCCCAAATGCCACTCACATGTAGACCTTTCGGCCGTCCTAACCATTTCCAAACATCGGGACAAGAACGAGCGGCGTAATCGGCAGGCGAAGGGATCAACTACATACGTAAATGAGTATGTATGCAAGCCACCATACAACAGTCCTCAGAGCCATTCCATCTAAAAGAAATAGAAATATTGCAACGCCATACGGCAAGATCCAAATATCCTAGATAGATATAATAGTTTAGGATATCTCCTCATACATCAAACATCGAGTATCGGTGAGCGGAAAACAAGATCCGATGCGGATAAGAAGCAAATCGGCATAAGATGCCCCATAAATAAACACATCCATACAGATCTCACGGATCCTCGTTCGGAATCTCTACACCGGTGATCGTTGCCAACATCGTCATCTCCTCCACCCAGGTATCCATCTTGCGAGTTTACTGTTCATACGAATCAAACAATTTATCGTGTGAGACCCTAGGAATTTTCGGCAAGTCTTTATGCCTCTAAAGGGGACACAACCTGGGGTGACGCAATTGCAGCAAAAGATAATACCTAACAATTCTATAGATACTCGCTAACCGTCCGCCTAACCAAAGATAGACGGATGTCCGTGAATTAATAACAACATTATAACGAATATTAACAGATCCATCCTCCTCCTCGCTACCAATGAGGAAGCGGACGAACAACCCCATCCGTTGGCAGTTTTATTATCCATTCCATGAGTGTTGCACTATTTACTAGTCGGTACTTAGTCAAATCAAAAGCGGTACTTTAGTTATACTTGTCTATGATCGAGAACTGCTCCAAGTCGTCCATAACCGCGGACACGGCTTTGAAAGATTTACCTGCGGGGTGCACAAATAGCAACACACACTCGATCAACCTCGGAAAACCAAATCAAAACCCAACGAGGCATTCACGACAAAGCGATCACAGGATTGAGAAATGTTTGGGGCCACCCCATTAAGCTACCCGCGAAGTTGGCGGCTCGAGACGGACTCAAGGTTTGCGTCAATGGCTGTAAACGATTGGGAACCCGAAAGTGTGTGGCTTTGTCGATACCGCGAAAACACTCCGCATCCAAAAGCGACAGGTGCTCCTCGCACAATCTTAAATAAAGCAAAGAAGCATGGCATAAGTACAGGATAGTAACAAAGCCCCAAACTACTTGTGGCCCCAAGAAATAAGAATGAATCAAGCTCCGGCTCGTGGGGGTTCATAAGCCTCCGGATGTGGATAAGCGAATATTCAAGGAACAGGAATCAAGTACTCGGGGTCCCACGGGACACAAGTGAGCATGAAAACCAAATAGCATATTGCTCA
This sequence comes from Avena insularis, assembly GCA_023614405.1. NCBI lineage: Eukaryota > Viridiplantae > Streptophyta > Magnoliopsida > Poales > Poaceae > Avena > Avena insularis. The sequence continues at coordinate 432,480,452 of CM042684.1, read as the reverse complement.
CCGGTGCCACTTTCATTAGTTATCCCATTACTACTCAGGTTAAGTTGTATAGGTACCTCGTAATCCATCAGACACTCACATACCCTACACATGCTGTTCTACGACCCGCATGGCTCAAACAACTCCTGTAGTAATGGCTCATGGGATGGAGGAACAAGTTTCGGTGGGGTTTAAAAGTAAAGGCTATGCAGTACTTGGGATTCAGATTAATGCAATCGCGACTCAATGATGCAAGAATAAGATAGAGGCAGGTACTATATGTATGCAAGCATGTGGTAGTGCTTGCCTGGCAGCTCAGTTGAAGCGAGAGAAGGATCTGGGTAGTGCTCCTGGGTTTCTTGATATATCCCCTGCTCAGCGTCTATTCGAAGAAGAACCAAACAAACAAGGGCCAGCATAAATAAAGTGCACAAGCATATGAATAAAATGCGACAAGCAAACAATCATGCCATGATGAATGATGCACAATTTGCATGGCAATAAAGTAGCATGGCATGGGTGAGGTGTGGAATACAAGAATAAAGCCTTTTATTGAGTTTTAGTCACCTTTTTACCTCAATTAAGTTGCTGTATACTCTATATTTATATGATGCATGCTGCAATTCAGAACATGGAATGCATAGATAGAAAGGTCTCGTCGCGCTGATCGATTTAGACATATTATTTGTCAAATTTGGAGTTATAAAACAAAAGTTATTAATTAATTAAGGCAAAGGGCATTTTATTATAATTTTGATCAACTCGAAAATTAAAGTGTTCAAAATATATTTTGGAGGGCAGATTTGAAATCCTCACATTTTCCTGATCTCAAAACATATATTACATGTATTATTTGGAATTACCAATTAAAAGTTATTAAAAACAGAAATTAAAACATATTTAAACATTTCTGAAATACATTTTATTTAAACAGAAAAACATTCCAAACTTTTTATACCCAGAGACAGTTAGCCCCAGACGCTGATGGTGGGACCAGTGCTGTTGAACGGGCAGCTGTGACACCCTTTTTTCATGACACGGCCAGTACAGAGGCAGACCGGTGGGTCCGTGGCGAGAAGACCCTGCAGCGGTGGCGATAAGGGGGGCTGCCACGTGTAGGAGCTGGGGAGCGCGGGTTGAGGAACCGATACTTGCGGTCTCTTTTTGTAAAGTGGCACCAGCCGATGACAGGTGGGTCCGGAGGGGTCGCGGGTTTAGCCGGCAAAAAGGGTGGGGGTTTTACTGCAAGACGCAGCGGCATCTTGTTTCTCTTCTCTCCTAAACCAGCGGAAGCGAGGGACGGCGGCGGCGGGGGGTTCAACGCAGCGACCGATCGCAAGAGAGGGGCGGAACCACTGCGGTGGATGGGGATTGGTGTTAGGAACCACAGGCGTGGCCAGATAAGGCGTATCCGGCGAGAGGATGGTCCTCGACGACGGCGATGCAATCAAGGCACTCGTCGATGGCGTGGCAGCGTCTGAAGCGGTGAGCGGAAAGAGGTTATGCAGGAGGTTCGGACGCCACCGCATGATGCGTCGGTGGAGGTAATTGGCTGGGAGTAGCCAATCGGCAGCGTCTGAGCGGCAGCGGCTAGGGTTCCGTTGGGCTCAAGGGGTGCAGCGTTTAGGGCTCCTCGCCGTGTCGGCGTGTCGGGGTGAGCAGGAGCCCTCTCGATCACCTCGACCACCTCCACGTCGTCCACACCCGCTGGAACGAGGGGGCGGCGGCGCTACTGGCGGTGACCGGCGGGAGAGGGTTGTCGTCGGTGAGAAGAAAGAGGGGAGAGGCAGGGGCTCTGGGCGGATCTGGGAGAGGCAGAGGAGCCGTGGGGCGGAGGGTAAAGCGAGGGAGAGGGAGGAGGTGGTGTGTGGGCACGGGACAGGGAAAGTAGCCTCGGCTCTTTCCTTTTCTCCTCGATCACGTGCTCGCTCGGGGTGGGGGAAGGTAGGCATGGAGAGGCTGCAGGTGGGGTCGGTGAGGAGTGAGGCCAGGCTCGGCTCATGGGACCGCATGGCAGGGAGAGAGAGAGGCATGGTCTAGAGCTAGGGTTGGAGGAAGTAGAGGCTCGGATTAGGGCTGGTGCTAGGGTTGGGGTTGGAGGGTAGCTCGGCCAGGGGGAAGGGTGGCTAGGTGGGGCCAGCAGGGAGAGGGGGAACTCCTCGGCTTGGTGAGAGGAGAGGGTGAGGTGAGAGGGGGAGATGGGTGTAACTAGGTTTAGGGTTTGGGTTAGCTAGGTTAGAGAGAGGAGAGGGTGATGGCTTAGGGTTTGTAGAGATAAGGGTTGAAGTGGTGTAGGGTTTTGTAAATAGTGTTTACTAGGTATGGTGATTAGATTAGAGAGGGAGATGGAGAGAGGTGTTTAGGGTAAGGGATGGTTTGGTGGTTAGGGTTTACTCAAGCCCCCAAGCATGATCATGCATGAACAGGAGGGGAGTAGGGTGTGATGTAGATATGGAGAAGTGAGAGAGGCTTGATGGCCACATGGCAAGGATACACCAACAAGGTGGAAAGGTTGAGAGAGAAGAGAGAGATCAAAAGAGATAAAGCACCCAAAAATCCAAGTAAAAATCCAAATAGTGGAATGGGGTGATGATTGCATGGCCCATGCATAAACATTAATGCTAGGTTTTATCTTGTGAAAACAAAATAAATATCCATGGCATTTATACACATGCATTCCAAAAATATGGAATAAGCCAAGCAAAAGAATTTGTATAAGTAGATCCATCCTATCTCCCATGAGCTAGATTAAATACCAAAAGAAATTAAAATACAAGCTCATGGATAATGGGATGGTGGAATGATAAGGTGGTGAAAGAAAGGGTAGTGGAGGGGAATAAAAGATATGCCCCCCAACTCAACTTGGGCATTTAAACAATATATCAATAACCAAATACAATATCAAGAGGCAAATACAATTAATGATGCATATGAGAGGAGATCCAAATTGAAAAGGGTTTTATATGATGCTCAAATGCAAGGTGGCATGATGACATGAGCATGATATAATTATGATGCAACAATCATATATATGAAGTAGCCATTATATTACTAGACCAAGTAGCATTACAATTGTTAGACAATTGGGATGCTACATAAAGTATCTGATAAGAACAAAGGATATGTTCCTAATCTATGGAGGAAATGATGAAGCTCTAAACGTAACAGGTTACGTAGATGCGAGCTGAAATTCAGATCATGATGACTCGAAGTCTCAAACAGGATTTGTTTTCTTGGTGAATGGTGGGGCGGTAAGCTGGAAGAGCAAGAAGCAGCCGGTGGTGGCACAATCTTCAATGGAGTCTAAATACATTGTTGCGGTGATCGTGAATGAAGTCAAGCTTTGGCTAAGGAATTTCGTCATCAAACTAGGAGTTTTTCCCAATGCGCAAGACCCTGTGACGATCTATTGTGATAACACGGGAGCTATTGCAAATGCAAGGGAACCAAGAACTCATTCCACAACCAAACATATCAAGCTTAGATTTCACGTCATCCGGCAGATTGTTGACGAAGGTGAAGTCAAGATTTGCAAAGTAGATACGAACTGAATGTGGCAGATCCTCTGACTAAAGCTCTCCAACTGGATAAGCACGAACAACTCCGAGATTCCATTGGTGTTAGGTTCCTGCCTATTGTAAACTAGTTTTGTTTATACTCTAGTGCAAGTGGGAGACTGAAGGAGTTATGCCCTAGAGGCAAATAATAAAGTGTATTATTTGATATATCTCCTGTATATTCATAATACGTTTCATACTGTGCTATAAGCGTATTATCTGAAATGTTAATACACGTGTGGTATGTAAACAAACCGTGTCTCTAGTTACCTCTAGTGAACTAGTTCATTGGTCATGAGGATGGTCTGTGTTTCAAGATCATGGGCATTTATGCCAACTGACAATAAGGTCATGTTATTAGTTGAATAACATGATAGACAAACATCCGACCATTATCTTTTAATGAGATCTAGTTACAAAGTTCACCATTGATGATAAAACACAGAGAACCTCGCAACCTGATCCTTTGACTGTGAGGTAATGAAAATCACCATTCTGAATGAAGCTTAGATGGTTATCAAGAATCATCTCGTAACAGGATGAGCAAAAAGGTGCCACTCAGGTTTTCCGAAGGAATGCGTAGAGGAGTACATATCAAGACCAGGATTTGTCTAGTCCATGTAACGGACAGATACATGTGGCCATCTCGGTGACGTTGCATTGATGAAGCTTGCAAGCATGTGACTAGGTCACGGAATGCAACGACATGAGAACGAGAAAACAAGTTCATCAGTAACGAGATCGAACTAAGGTATGGAGATACCATAGATCAAGTCTTGGATGAATTAGGTATCGCATGACAAAGGGAATGGGGAACGACTATCTCACGGTTCGAGCGATTGTATTCGTGAAACGCACGGGGGTCACATGGCCATCCAGGTCCCTCTATTGATCATTGATATGAGAGTGGTCTCTATCATGTCCGAAGTGTTTCCGAACCGAAGGATGTCACGCTTAAGGGTAGGGACGCTTAGGGTAGATGAGGTATCGTATGAGAAATAGAGAGAGAGAGAGAGAGAGAGAGAAATCGGAATAGTTTCGGTAACATCCGATGGAGATCGGAAAGGGGTTCGGAAGTTGTTCCGGAGTGAAGAGATAATATAATATGTATATTTGAATGTTAATTGGAGAATTAATATTAAATATATGTTTTATTTTATTTTTAAAGGCTCCATATTGCTAATGGGCCTCACCCGAAGGGAGGCCCAAGAGGGCAAGGTGCCTAGGGAGTGGGGGCCGGTCGGCCTAGGGCTGGTGGACCGCCCCAGTGGGGCCCACCTAGGGTCGGCGGCTGCCCCAAGGTGGCCGGCGGGTGTGGGGATTAGTCCCACACTGCCTAGCCCCTGGGTGGTGCCCCCTCCCACTATATAAAGGGGTCCCCCCTCCCCTTAGAAATCACCCATTCCTCTCATTCTCTCTCTCTCATCTACTGAGGACTTCCCCGTAATATTGGGGAGGACTCGTAGTTGACTTCTCCACCTTCACACTACCGTCGTGTGATCAGCGATCCGGCATCTACTTATTCCGCTGCTTGGCTGGATCGGAGTCCGGTTGACGTCTCCTACACCAGACGTGTGACGAACTTCGAAGGCTCCACACTTGGGGTGTTGGTCGTCTTCATCAATATACGCCTTCCTGCGTAAGGCGTGCCTCTTTCTGCAAAGGTATGAATATTTTATTCCTTCTCCGTTACTTATGTCTACATAGTATAGATCCTGGTATTAGTGTTCGAGTAGATAGAATTTTTTTGTTTTCTGCTACGGAATCCTTCAGTTCCCTCGCCAGTGTGTGCCGAACCGGTATAGTGAAAATATATTCAGGATGTTCCAGTGGGGAAACCGGTGGACTAGAATTTTTCGCCGGTCATTCCAGCACCGGCGTTCCAGAATTTTTGCCAATCTTGACTGAACTGCTCATTTTTTGCCTAACCGGTCATATTTCCTTTTCCTATAAAAGGGGCATCATCCCCATTTTTTCTAGGGTTCTTCAGCATGTTTTTTACCACCATTATTGAACCTCTATAGCTTGCTTCCTCCTATAATTCTTGCATCTTTCTAGGGGATTTGAAGAGGAGATCTAGATCTACAATCTCAACCAATCAATTCCTTCTCTAAGTAAGGGGAATCCATTGGATCTACATATTGGAGTCATTTCTTGATGTCCACTATTGTCCTTTCTCTCTAATTTCTCTCTAGAACTTGTTGCTTTGATGGGATTTGAGAGTGAAGGATTTGAGCATCCTTGGGTGTTCTTATTTTGCATTCTTGCATAAGTGTTGAACTCTCTATTACGATTTGTTCGAGTGAGAGATCATGAGCTTGTTGCTCTTGAAGGATGACCTCCTAGTCGCCTTAGCGGTTGGTGATGCAGTGTTCTCTTCGTGGAAGATTGTGAAGACACCCGGACTTCTCCTTCGTGGAGCTTGCTATCTCCGGAGTGAAGGAAAAGCTAGCTATAAGTAAAGTGACCATATCCTTCGTGAAATTGGCTCAGGGAAAAAGGTGAGTCTTCATGGTATTGAGAAATTCTTCGTGCCAACCCACACCTCCCCAGCATGACGTACCTTATTTTGTGTAAGGGAACACGGGAATATATCCTCGTCTTCGTGTGCCTCGGTTATCATTATACCCGAGTTTACTTTTTCTGTGATAGCCATCGAGTTTGAAGTATTTATATCTTTCTTATCACTTGTGTTATATATATCTTGTGCTATCTTGCTTAGATTAACTTGTTGTTGGTGCACTTAGTTGACCCTAACCTATTTACGTTTTTGCTTGTAAAATAAACGTTAATTTAATTACGCATTCTTTAAAGCCAAATTTGTAATAGTTTTTAGAACTCATATCCACCCTCCCCCTCTAGACGACATCTCGTCCTTTCAAATGTCATAACACTTTTCACATGATAATGACCGATAAGTTGCTCGAGGCTTGCATCTTTTTCAAGTTGGATTTACTGACGTGATATCATCAAGTCTGGATGCCTCCCCCAATTAGTACAAGACTCACCAAGGGAATTACCAATACGGGCTAATGTTGTTTGGACAATGAAATGCGCCATCTAGTTTTCAATGTGTTATGAATATTATCCCTGTTCATGTTTACACCGGTCATTATTGGTCTTTATGGATGATATCTTGGTATACAACCCCTTCATTAAATAACGCATGTTACACATCCGACTGAAGTCTCTGCTACCACAATTGTATTTGAAACATGGAGAGAAAGAGGAGAAAAAATATCATAGGTGTCTATGGTTTTGTACCCTATGTTGGCGTTGTCGGCGGCCTGTACCGTCTCCGATGGCCTCTTAGGCCTTGGAGGTGCGGCGGTACCTGGCCTCTCGTTGGCGGGAGGGTTTCCATTTCTCGTTTTAGTTTCTTTCTGTGTCTTCTTCGGGATGATGAGGCGGTGGTGATATCTTCAAGTTAGAGTAAGAGCTTCTTTGCTCTATCATGGCTCCGGTGGTGCGCCTAGCATCGATAGAGGGTGCGTGGAGTTGTGTGTCGTTCGGTTTTCTTGTTGACCGGTGTTGTTTCAGGTTTGGTTCTTCCAATCTTCAGTTCTCATCATTAGCAATGGATGCTACTCGTGTGCACCGGTTCTTTGCGCGGTTTGGGTGATGGAGGGGCGAGGAGGCGATGTGCCTTTGGCTCGCTCCCGTGCTTATAGTCATTGCTAGGTGGTTCAAGAACCTATTTATATTTTTTATTACTTTTAGAGCTCTTTATAATACTACTAATGATTATTAATAAATTGGTGAACCTTCGTATTCCCTTCATTTCAAAATATAAGATGTTTAGTCCTTTTCTGAAACACATGTATGACGCTTTTTAGCGTGTAGGTTCACTCGGTTTGTTCCAAACCTACACGCTTAGATATGTGTACTTATGTGCTTATCGAAGTGTTGAATTATGCGTGTTACTTTACGTTCTATTGTCGTTTTTCCAAGTTGTTATATATTCTTTGTCCGTTATATGTTACTTTTAATACACACACCATGATATTACACCACTATTATATTTATCGTATCCATCTCGTATCCGTTTCCGATGATTTTCGATTCTATTTCGTTTCCAATTCCGATGACACTAAGAAACAAAAACGATAAGATATGTTTTCATCCGTAGTAGGTTCACTCATTTTATTCCAAACCTACACGCTAAGGTGCGTGTATATATATATATATATTTCAGAAAAAGTCTAAAAACATTTTATATTTCAAAACGGACGAGACAGTTTGGACTACATGGGCCACATCATCTCAGCTGCTATCGTTGCCACAGATCTCAAGAGAACTCATGCCATGGTGGATTGGCCTCATCCCACCATGGTGGATTGTCTAATCTCGCGTTTCTTTCATGAACGCACGATCTTATTTTTCAACGCTAGTCGATGAAATAAACAAGCTTGATTATTAATGGGGCATATCATAATAATCTAGCTTAGTGGCAAACACAACTGTATTAAACGAGTGCATAGTAAGAAATTCGGAATTTAATACCATGTGAAGCTAGAAGAAGACAAAGACTATCCTGGGAATTTCACATGAAACAGCACAATTCTGTAGAAACTGAGACAAACCCACAAGTTCTAAACATAAAGACTTGAACATCTGCACGGCTGCTAACATGAAGAACACAGATTGCTGCTACAACATTACACCGCTCGAGCTTATAGTCTCCACACCTCATACACGGACATAATCAGAAGTATGGATTGGAAGAGACCCTAAGAATTCGATAACTATGCCACGACCGACAAATCTGGTCAGGGCCAACCAACTAAACCTATCACAGACTAGGCCGGTCTGACTGAATCTAGACAAAACCACATATCTCTCTATAACCATACACTTGCTCTTAGTACGATGGCCGCTGTTCAATTTAATGAAAGGATGTTACATTGTTGCTGGTGTTAATTGAGGACCTGGCCATCATGCGCCCGCAATAGATTGAATAACCTTACCACCGAGTGCCAATGCCCATAACCAGAAACTTTAGCTGTACAAGATATCCAGCAGCATCTGTCAGATGGTGGTGGTGTGGTGTCAACGAATGTGGACGGGGCTCATGGCTGCGCACTCCTGTGGCTTGGTCTTAGTGCCTTAGCGAAGAAGTTGCGGAGCTCGGGGATGACACGCTGGATTAGCTGAGAGAAACTGCATTCCAAGATGGCAAGTTAACACAGATTTTGTTGCTTAAGTGTGTTAGATTATATACAAAATGTGGTGGCTCTAAGTTAAGATACCCAGGTCTTATGCAGATCTTGTCAAACTGCTCCAGAATAAACAAGACGCATGTATGCCTCAGTGACATGGCATGGAAGGCTTCTGATAGGTCATACATATCGGACACGTTCTCTAAATTAACATCCTGCAAGGTATATTATAGATCAGACCAAATCAGCTGTTCAAGCAATACTCAGATGTAATGTTCCTAATCACCTGCGCAATTGTATATTCACAGAGGCGTTTGAGGCCTTCTAACAGATACTGATCGGCAGCTCTAAGAAGATCCTGAGCAAGATCGTTTGTCACTAACACTGACCCTGTATAGATAAATCTGCATAAAACAAATAAGATGTTTTCAGTTTCGCAGGTCTTTTGTAAGCGAAAATGAACCAATAAAGATTCCCCACAACCAAGGAACAAGTAATAAAACCTAGTGATTTACTGACCTCATCATGAGTTCGAACACATCCCACCTGATATTTGGAATTTCTATGTCTCTTGCATCTTTTTCCTGGTTAAGAAAATAGCGAGGTTCTTGTAAGCATAATTGTTCAACTAAGAAACAAGATACACTCTCCAACTAAAAAAGGAATATTATGTTATGTCGAGGCTAACCCTATATCCACCATCAAACATTGCACGGAATGCATCTGAAGAAGCTAGCAAAGCAATTCTGTGTGCATAAAAGCGCTTTCCTGTGAATCATAAGGAACGTGACCATCATGGTCCTAACGAAAAAACAGCAATTATTTTAAGTAACTTCTGTGATGACAGGGTCCAGAAATGCCACCAACCTTCCACCAAAAAGGTGACATCTGAAAGTGTCGAACTGTTCACATATTGCTCGCCAAGATAAATCTGCAATTAAAAATATATTTGTTAACAGCAAGAGCCAGAATTATGGTGACTGATCCATCAGTATTATGTCTTTTTGTTATCCTGAACCTGATATACTGCAAAACGATATTAAGAATATCCAGGATAGGGCAAGGTAGAGCCTGCCAACTACCAAACAGTATATAAAGCTACTCTCTCCATTGCGAAATATAAGACGTTTTAGCAAGCTAAAACAGCTTGCTAAAACGTCTTATATTTTGCAACTGAGGGAGTAGATGGCAGAAGATCTGTACCCAACAGGTTGTACATGCCATGGTTTGTAGGAAATATTAGTTCAGGAAAGTTCATCCACACATACCCTTGATTAAATTCAAATATGCTAATAATTCTCATGTATTGTACCCGGGAAGAATTCAGTTATTTTTTGTACGATAGCTTTGTTAGACACGCCTATTTTTTAGTATTGTTAAGATAGAATGTTCACAATTGTACTATAATCTGGACTCTACTTGGACCTGGGCATTAATACTCCAACAAAGGAAATGATTATCAGGCAGCATTTGGCTGGCTTGGTTGTGTTAAAAGTTGAAACCATAGCTATTGAAACAGGACTGGTGATCAACCTGGATAGTCTCTCTTTCACCTATCAGTGGTCTGACAGCCGTTGATTCAGTGAAACAGATAAGATAATAGTTTCTACTAGTCTGATATAGAATAAACGTGTAAAGTAGACTTATTTCCATTAGAGGAAAAAAAACATCGATTGCTCAGCTGATCATGGGCATTCGGTGCGCGCACTCAGAGATCCCATGATGTGTGTATACTAGCAGTCGCCTATTATGTTTAGCACAGTGTGGAGAGGATCTGATCAGACTGCTACCCAGTTTAACCACATGTCATCTGGTTCCGAGTGGTTTGACTGCATAAACGGTCTTTCTGGCAAACCAGACCAGCCAGAGCCCTGGTTCTGAGTATTCCCGGTTGAACCTGGTCTGGCTCAATTTCAATAACTAAGGTTGGACTTGAAACCAGGCAGGGGTTTAATGTGTTCTTCTGTGGGACTTTTGTTTGACCAATAGCCCTTTCCCACATTGATTATACAATAGGAATTTTTGCATAATGCACCACACTGAGCTCATAAACCCACTACATTCACTGCAGTAACAAAAGTGAAGACAAATCACCCTTTTTCTGCTAACCTGTGGTGTAGGAGATGGAGGTGCCGCATCCATCGGCAAGAGTGATGCAGCTTTGTTAGCCAATTTGTATAGTGCTACCGAACCATCCTGTTGATGTTTTGGGCTCACCGAAACCAGAAGATCAAGAAGCAAGTCGAGACCTGAATTAACCCAGAATTTAATCCATGGAGAACAAAAAAGACGAGAAGAAGGCACACTTTAGGTGGATGTCAAATTGTTCATACCGTTATTATCTATAAAAATTGTTCTTTGATCTTCAGGAGCACAGAGGTGTGCAAGAGCCAGAGCAACACGCCTCTGCACAGACTTTTCTCCTACTCTCATGAGATAAACCAAGTGTTTTAACACCTGCAAGAGATCACATGGGAGTCAGCTGGAGAAGATACCAAAGCATAGCAAATAAACGAAAAAATAGTAGTGAACAGAGCTTACTCGTCCATTTATCTTCTCCTCTAGCCTCTTCAATGTCTTAGCTACACAGTCCTTTGTAGCCTGAAATTAAAGTGTTTAACCAAACTCAGCTATAAACTTGAAAGGAAAGTAACCAATCTATGCTACTCCCTCCGTCTCAAAATAGATGTCGGAGATTTGTCTAGATTTGGATGTACCTATACACTCAAACACGTCTAGATACATGCGAATCTAGACAAATATCCGACAGCTATTTCGAGACAGAGGAAATACAATGGTTGACAACTTGACGCACCTGTACAATAAATTCTCCATCCTGCAACTTTTGGACACCTCCAACTTTAACGAAGTCAGAGACATAATCCTATAATAAGAAAATTATTGTGAACATATTAAAGTAAGAAGCTTACATAAAATAGAAATGGAACATAACTACATGAGCTCATTCCTTTTCAGCAAAAAAAAATTAAGGTAATAAGTAGAAACCCAATATTTTCAAAAACTGGGTCATTTTCTGGTTTGAACAATCATGATTTACCTCATTGTCCGCAACTCCGTAAAGAGCAAATGCAGCATTATGTTGCAGAGACCCATTTTTTGAGTCAAGAAGCTTTAGTAGAGGCAACAATCCACCATTGTATGCAATACCTGCTTGGTTATGTGTGTCCTGAGAAACAAAAGATTTTCTCTGAAATTGGCTATACAGGTTAATTAAGGCAAAGAAGTAATAAAACCTGCAAGCACACTCTAAACAAGGAGATAACACATTAAAACTAATCTACTTCAGTTTTATTTCCCAATCCCATTATTAAAATGTTTGCAGCTTAGGAGGACCATGAGAAAGGAATAGCTTGGTATATTTACAGCATTATTACTGCTGTTTCTCTGTCACTGCTAAAATACCTCCCAACAATACACAGTAAATCCGATGATAAACATAAGCAACCAGATTACAATTGTTGAGTACAACAGGAGAACAGAATTAGAGATATAACCTGTGCAAGCCTCCCAAGGGCAAATGCAGCCATCTCCCTGAGTTGAAAGTCAGCTGACTGTAGCATATCAATTAGTGGTCGGACTGCACCCCGTTGCACAATATGGACCTGTTAAACCACATATATGCATATATTTAAATGAATAGCTCAAAACAACATTCTGTATCCTTTTGATTCACCATCTCCACTCTTTATTGTCTGAAATATTTAGTAAGTAAAATTCACATAACAATGGGTTGTATTTATAACACATAGTCCACCAATTATGTCTCACAGAGTATATTATATTAGCAAAAAAGTAATTTGTTTTATTTCGTCCTCTTCACTTCACTCATCATTCATCATAAAAGAATTATAACAAGGAGAATGAAGCATCCTTAAGCACCTTGCAATCGGACTCGGCCGAAGCAAACTGCCCTAGCAACAAAGCAGCTTCTCTTTGGCTTTCCGTACAGCAGGAACTGCAAAAGAAAGATGAAGCACAGGTTGTTCGAATGAGCAGGAGAGCAGACCTGGGGCAATATAATGGCTTCATATACAAAGACTGAGAATAATACAATAGAACACGTTTTCGTGTTAGAATATGAACAAGGATATAAATCAGGGTTAGAAGATATTTGATGTGCGCAATTTACACTTCATAATCTCTTAGAATTATATCATTATAATCAACTTATTATTCTCACCCTGACTTATTCTTCTCACCTTAAAGCAATAAAGTTAATCAGCATTCAGAAACACATGTGTGATGGTGTCTTCACAGTACATCAGTACGAAGGTGTGTATTTTCATGCATAACTAGAAGCATATAGAGTTCGAACTTTCAGCAGCACTTTAGCGGATACAGTTATATACAAACGAATATCACAAGTTATATGCATTCTATTTACAGATACAGTTCAAAACTATCATTATAAGCTGCATGTTACGATCATACCTTAATAGCCCAATTACAGGTTGCAACGCTCCTGCATTAAGAACCTCTTTCTTGATATTTGGGGATGAATGAACCAAATTCCCAATGACACCAACCTAGCACGCCGACAGAGCATATTTAGTACTTACTGGCATGGACTGCAATAAAGATATCATATACATAGCTAGTTCCACATAAGTGTGGCTTCATGCAAGATTCTCATGATATAGGTTGGATCCTGAAAACAACTTTACAAGGACAGGGAAAAAGTATACTGGTCACAAATATAGAGGCAAATGATGGGGCCATTTTATTTATGTAAATTCCTCAGGATTAACTAACCTAACACTATCTTACTGTTTGCAATGAATATGCCGATAAGTTTCAATTATTATTTGATGGAGTTGCCCATCTAGCCTTGTTAACACACAGAAAAGCATAACTATTGTTTAGCAAGTAGTAACATAATTTCAGCAAGCATATAAACTGCAGGACAAGTTCTCAAACTTACCTAGTTGTGGCATTAAGGTTCTTAACCTCAATTTTAGCCTGGCAAGCTTCCTCAAGACCTAAAGCTTACTCAGTTGTACTACTTAGGCCCTTATTCAGTAATGTGACAGAAAAGTGAGGTCTTCAAACTTGCCTCGTTGTGACATTAAGGTTCTTAACTTTGACTTCAGCCTCTCAGGCTCCTTCAAGGCCTCAGCTTGACCAATTGTACTAATTAGGCCCATCTTCAGTATGTACTAATGTGACAGAAAAATGGTGTGGCAGACCACAGGAGGGACAATAAAGATACTTGACTCTACTAATTATGAAACTCAAACTTGCTATAACAATCAAGCACCTTCCATGTCAAATTAAGTTTCTATCAATTTAGCTACTGATGGACCTAACGACCTCAATTAAGCAAGTTCCCCATAGGCTACGTTTAGCTCAAACAGCTAAATACACACACAGCAAGCCTGACAACCTCCAATGCAATTCACCCTTCTGATAACCAGCATAGTTAGACGAATATAATATGTGTAGCTTTATTGCTTGTTCTGCACTTCCGGCGGTGTGAGTTGCTATCACTTTGAATGAGCTCATCACACATTTTTCAAGAAATTCCATTGTGCCTTGCTCATATTCTTGCTGTCATTCATGCACCAGGTACATTTTGCCCAATCAAGTATACAAACTCTCTATTTCATACCAACAAAACCACAATTACATGCGTATCGCACCGATTAAAATCACTTTCGCCAAGCAACAGTTCAATTTACTTCGGAAATTGGACTCTCATATCAATATCGATATGGTGCACCATAATTGTTTATCAAAAGTTAGTTCTAGCATATACATCGGTAGAACTGTGCAGCTTACCAGTGTTCACACGCCCATTTTAAGACCACTGTCATGGATAAAGCACTTCCATATGCTTTCAAGGGAAACATTAATAGTTCACATCTTAGATGCCAGGAAACATTTTGTTTATGCATTGCTCCTGATGTAACTGTTGTATAATGGCAAAGAAGTTACGGCAAGTGCCATTGTTCCAACCAACGTAAGTTCCATCGCAACTTGAACAAAAAAATAGATCTGGAAGTTTCCCAAGCAACACATAGTACTACATTAAGCCGTTCAGACACTGCAGTACTGCACTTTGAAGTTAACATTCCATGAGGCCTTATGACAACCGATTAACTGTTGATTCAATTGTAGAAAACTAGAGAAACAACAAGGTACGAAATCATGGTCTTCTATAACCGCATTAACTGCATAAGCAATAGATGTATGGCATCCTAAAAATGAAAACAGTATCTGCCAGAGAAATGCAATTGATAAGAATATCTGAATACTCAGTGTCTTACTGCTTCATAGTGTATTGCAGCATCCTCTGAACGCAGCATTAAGATCAAAGTTGGCAATGCATTGCAATCAACAATCTGCATTAAAGGTTTAAGAGGAAAATTTTATCATCTAGTAGTAAGAAAATAATATATATGGGTGAAGGTGGATGCAAGTATGATGTTATAATATAAACATTAATGTTGGTTTCATTTATTTAAACTTGTTAATGTTCTCACCAGGGTTTTGTTTTCATCGTTTTTAAAAGCCAAAGTCCTCAACGCCCCTGCAGCTGCCCTCTGCACTTTAATATCCTGTGATTCTAGCAACTCAACGAGAGGTGGGATTCCGCCTTCAATTCTGCAGTAAATCAAAACGATCATCAAGCAGAGAACTCCCAAGGAAAAGCAGTGTCGAATGGTCAGTAGTTAGTCAAACAAACCTGATACAAGTTTTGATGCTGCTATTTTCATGAGCTAGATTGGTAATTGCATCAGCTGCTCTCCTGATAAGGCTGTTAACTGCCCTCTTATTCGTAGCATTTTTATGCCTTCTTAGGAGATTCACCAGCAGGGGTAGGGCACCAGCATCAACTATAAGTTGTTGGTGTTCAGGCTGTTAAACCAACACGCCAAGTAATAAATTACTACAACTCTGAGTAATATAGCTAAAATCAAAATAATGAGATAGTCATGTCAAGGAACAGTAATACTAATACTCATGGATTCCTTGAAGGGACCTAGCAAAAGTGAAGCATATTCCACTTGAAGCCAAATTCTAGATTCTTATAAAAGGAGTGTCAGGTTACATTTACAAAGAGACAAAGCATCGGGGTTAAGGGAAGAGAGTGGTATTTTTCCTCTTGCATTTTGCTATGGAAATGGGATATTTGATAAGGCCGTGGGGGTAGGGCACCAGCATCAACTATAAGTTGGTGGTGTTCAGGCTGTTAAACCAACACGCCAAGTAATAAATTACTACAATTCTCAGAGTAGTATAGCTAAAATCAAAATAACGAATTAGTCATGTCGAAGAACAGTAAGACTAATATTCATGGATTCCTTAAAGGGAACTAGCAAAAACGAAGCATGTTCCACTTGAAGCCAAAGTTCTAGATTCTTATGAAACGAGTACCAGGTTACATTTACAGATAAACGAAAGATAAGGGGAAATGGAAGTGAGTGGTATTTTTCTCTTCATATTGCTAGCAAAATCTCATCAAGTACAGTGCAGAGAAAATTAGATTATACGAACAATACAAGCAATTGCAATGGGACGGAAGAAAAATCTCATCAACAACAGTGCAAAGAGGAAACTAATCGAATGAACCTTCACGGCCAGAAGCCCAAGAGCGAAGGCAGCGCCCTTCTCGACCTCGTGCTCGAACGGCCGGGGCTGCTGCTCCTCCCCCGCCGCCGCCTCGGCAGGGGGCACCTTCAGGTGGCACACCAGCGCCGGCACGGCTCCTCCCTCTACGATTACGTTCACAACCTCCTCTGCATCAAGAGCAGCAAGCAGATCCGCCTCAGTAACGGCGCCGGAACGGGTGCGGGGAAGAGCACGGATCGGTATCGGTTGTCGCGGGGCTGGGGAATTACCGTTTTTCGCGAGCTCCGCGAGGACGCTGGTGGCGCGCTTGCCGGTGGCGCGGTCGGCGTGGAGCCAGGAGAAGCAGTGTTGGAGGGCGTCGACCTGCGTGCGGACCTCGCGGGCGACCGCCGCCTGGGAGTGGCGGCAGCAGATCTCGGGGCCGGCGGAGCCCTCGTCGTCCTCGTTCTCGTCGTCCGCGTCGGCGCTGCCCAGCGGCGACGAGACGGCGGAGGCGGCGGCAGCAGCGACGGCGGCGGCTGCGGCGGCGGCGGCCGAGGCAGCGGCCTCGTCGTCGAGCCTGCGCTTCTGCGCCTTGCGGCGCGGGCGCTGCGGCTTCTGCTGCTTCTGCTGCTTCTCCGCCTCCATCAGAGCGGGTCGACGGCGAGGATGGGGGGGAAACTTGTCGGAGGCCGAGGGGAGGAGGGAAGGGCGGAAGCAAAAGAGTATGCGCCCCCAGCGCGATAGGGATTTATTTCGCGCTGTTAAAATTGGGCACTTTTTATACTTTGAGAATCGTACACTTTCCTCACTGTTGTTTGTATAAAATAAAAAGTATTTTGAGCTACTCAAAATGTTTTAGTCTGAAGAAGAAGAAGAAGAAAGGGAATAGGTAAAAATACCATAAAACGCATAAAATAATTCTTTAATTAACATTTACTTTGTTTCTCTTTTTTTGTATCCCTTGTCTGGAGAGAGTCGTGCTTTGGATATTTTAAACGTGACACGAAACAGTAAGCAATAAAACATGAAATGAAGCCAAACAAAAAAAAAGGTGGCCCATTTAGAGCCTAATACCGATCCTACTGCTTGCTTGAGCTCTGGTCTATGGCGAATTGTGCATGTTGATTTGGCGTTTAGGACTTTGGTTATGGGCCTGCTTGGAGTGTCGTCAAAATTGTGTCTAAGGCTTTGTTTTGCCGATGACAAGAAAACTAGTACTAACAAGTGTCGGTGATTTAGTATAAAGTTTGTACTAACACTTTGATACTTATTTTGGATCGGATGGAATAAGAAAAATGGTTCGTTGTGGTTACCAATATTATTTCAGAGAATGTCAAAAGTTACCAAAAATCATGTTAGACATTTTCTTGAAGGAAAAATGATACCCATTGTCTGGAGGATAGCTCATCCTGATCCCTCGGGTCGCTCGCGCACGACCCCGCGATGGGAGGCACCGTTGGGTGGGACCCAACACACCAACATGAACCTTATCTCCTTCAGAAGGTCTCATCCGCTAGTTCGCCCCCGCCGCCATGAACCGCCGCCCCCAAATCCTACCAACCTGAAACCGATGGGTCAGCCAGAGAGGTCGTGCCCGAGAGAGTTAGAGCTTGCAGCCCTTTCAGGACGCGTCCTCGCCCACCCCACACCAAGCTCCGACTCGACCTCCTTCGCGCAGACGCCACCGCCAGATCTTCCTCCTCAACGGCCAATGTCGATGCGCCCTCGTCCGACTCTAGCGATAGAGATGTAGATGGACATCCTTCTCCTATCGTCTCGTCAGTCACTCGGTGAAGGGAATATGCCCTAGAGGCAATAATAAAGTGGTTATTATCTTATTCCATGTTTATGATAAATATTTATTTTGCATGCTATAATTGTATTAATTGGAAATATTAATACATGTGTGTTTAATAAACAAAATACAAATTCCTACTAATGCCTCTCATATAAACTAGTTCGTTGATTAACAAGATGATCAAGATTTCCTGATCATGGATATTGGATATTATTAATAATGAGGTTACATCATTGGTGGAATAATGTGATGAACATTCATCCGAAGTATAGCATTACGATCAAAGTCATTATGTTTATATTGCTATAACATCATACGAAGTAATCCTAGTCCTTAGACCATGATATCATGTTAATCACTAACACCGGAAGAGTATCTTGATAACATCAAACGTCACACCGTAATAGGGTGACTATAAAGGTGGGTTCAGTGCTACGAAGGTGTTATGTAGAGGCTCATGGATCAAGAGTGGGATTTGTCCATCCCAATGACGGATAGATATACTTAGGGCCCTCTCGGTGATATCATATTGAAATAGCTTGCAACCAAGTAATCTGATCACTAGAATGTTATATCACGGGAACGAGAAAAGAGTGCATGTTGGTAACGAGATCAAACTAGGTATATGGATACCGATGATCGAATCTCAGACATGTAATATATCGCGAGACAAAGGGATTTAGTTACGATGTTAAAGGTTCACACGATCACAAGAGTCATCGTTGAATGTGTGGGAATTAGTATGGATCTCCAGGTCCCGCTGCTGATTATTGATCGGAGAGGGGTCTTGATCATGTCTGCATTATTCGTGAACCGTAGGGTGACACACTTAAGGGATACCGACACTATTTGGAGCAAATATGTTTCAGATAAATATTTAATAAAGCACTGAAATCATTTCGATGAAAGCGTAATTGTTTGGTGAAATTGCGTAAACCGTTACGCATGTGATATTGAAATGTTGCAGGGGGTTTTATATGAATTTTTGTTAATTAAAGTAATTAACAAAATTCTGAATAAAATAAATAAAATAATTTTATTTAATGAGAGCTTGCATTATATTTGGTGGAAATTTAATGCATGTGAGTGGAAGTGTGAGTGGAGGCATATTTATGTGAGTAGAGCATCCACCACATGAATGATGAAAGAGGTGGGGGCACCACCATGGCCCTTGGTTGCCCCCCTCTCCTCCTCACAAAGTACACCTCCTCGTGAAGGATCTCTCTCCCCCTTTAGTTATTTCCCATGGTCTCGAATTAGCGAGATACATGTTTTCGGTGGCTTCGTGATCACATCACTTGCTTGCAAGCTATCTTAATGTGATATCACCGAGAGGGCCCAGAGTATATCTATCCATCATCGGGATGGACAAATCCCACTCTTGATCCATGATACTCAACATAACACCTTCGTAGCACTGAACCCACCTTTATAGTCACCCTGTTACGGTGTGACGTTTGATGTTATCAAGATACTCTTTCGGTGTTAGCAATTAACATAATCTCATGGTCTAAGGACTAAGATTACTTCGTATGATGTTATAGCAATATAAACATAATGACTTTGATCATAATGCTATACTTCGGATGAATGCTCATCACATCATTCCACCAATGTTGTGACCTCGTTATTAACAACATCCAATGTCCATGATCAGGAAACCTTGATCATCTTGTTAATCAACGAGCTAGTTTATATGAGAGGCAGTACTAGGAACTTTGTATTTTGTTTATTAAACACACATGTATTAATGTTTCCAATTAATACAATTATAGCATGCAAAATAAACATTTATCATAAACATGGAATAAGATAATAACCACTTTATTATTGCCTCTCGGGCATATTCCCTTCAGTCTCCCACTTGCACTAGAGTCAATAATCTAGTTTGTAAACTTGTATATACAACACCTAGGTGTTGAATATACGCGTTTGCTAGTGGTTAACATAATCTCCGGATCTGGCACTTTCAGGTCCGTGTGTATTTGCATGTCTTTGCGTCTCTACGCATCACTCATTCTCAAATAAGATGGCATTGTATAAATTTGGTCCTTTAGTGAGACCTTTAGTTCGTTCGGGTTAAAATATGTTGATATTATTGTCATACAATATATCTTCATAGTATTATCCCACTTTGAACCACACCTAGTTTGATAACAAACTACATAACACAAATGCCCTCCTTTCGCTACTATAGCGTACATACTTAGCCTTTTGTTGTAATATCCGTCACAATGTTTCAACTTTGGAACTTATCCAAATCCATCATGGAACATCCTTTCCATTACATTATGGCACACATAGTCTAAATTGAGATAAATTTAATTTGTATCTTGTGACAAAACTAGTATCAATGTAACACTTTACAATGAACTACCTTTAACTATTTGTCACTTATACATGATATATTCTTAGTTCTTCCAAAGCTCATAAGAATATCTTTACTACTGTCCAATGATCATCTTATGAATCATTCTAGTATGTGCTCATAACATTTAGAGCATAGGACATTCTGGATATATACATATCATGGTATAATCGATCAAAATCTTCATGTGATTTTATTCACCAAGTGTTGAAACACTTGAATCTTGATACAATCCTTTCCATGTAGCAAGAACCTTTGTTGTTGTTTCCATATTGAACCCTTTCAATATCTCATATATGTATGTCTGGCACAACCATATTAGCGCCTCAATCTATCCATATAGATATTGATGCCAAATATTCCGAGTTTGCCCAAGTCTTTCATCGAAATCTTATTTTAATGAAATTCTTAACTTGTGTCAATACAAGATACATCATTTCCAATCAACAATATGTTCTCTACATAATGTATTAGAAATATGTCTCAGTGCTCCCACTTAATTTCTTGCAAATGCAAGCATCTTTATCATCTCCGATGAATTTAAACTCTTTTAACAGTTTCATCATGGTGAAGATTCCAACTCCGCTATGCTTACTTCAACTATTGAAGTTTGCATGCCCTTTTAGCACCCTTTGAATTAACAAAACCCTTCGGACCGTGTCTTGTACACGTCCTAGGTAACTATTCTATTAGAAGAACATTGTTTTGTTTGTTCAACTACCATACATCAAATTATATGTAGTGGTTGCTACATTAATCCGTCAAGACTAAATATCGCTACGAAAGATCAAATCTTGTCATAGTCAACTCCTTGAACATTGTCGTAAACTTCTTTCCGACATGTCGACTATTTCATAGATGTTAAACATCCATGTCTATTTTTTTATAGATCCAAACACGACCGATAGGCTTCACGCCTTTCCGGAGGGTCTTCCAAGTTCAGAAACTTGATTTCTCGTGTATGGATACTATCACGGATTCTATGACTTCTAGTAATTTAATGGAGTCAGGGCCCATCATCGCTTCTTTGCATGTAGTCGGTTCATCATTGTCAAAACAATAACGACTTGCTTATCAAATCACACTATTTGATTCTTACTGACCCACATGGTTCAATAGGAACTCTAATATCCGAGATCACAACCTTTGTAATCACGGGAGCCATGAGCATTGTGGCTACCACCGGGACACTTTCCGGCACTGCGCTACTTAGCACATATAGCTAAGGTTCAACAACCTTATCAAAGTTTTATTGTCCTCCCACTTAACTTTTCATGAAAAATTCCTTCTCAAGAAACTTAACGTTCCAAGTGACAAACTCTTTTGTCCTCGGTGTTATGGAGGAATTCCCAACAAATTCTTTGGGATAACCTACAAAGACGTGCTTATCCAACTTTGGTTGTAAACATTTTACTTATGCATAGCATACCAAAATTTAAGAAAAGACAATTCGGGTTTTATCCCAAACCATAACTTATATGGTGTCATTTCAACGGATCACGATGGTGTTCTTTTCAGTGTAAAAGCGGTAGTCTCTAAAGCTTCAATCCTTAAAACATAATGGCAGTTTTATAAATGGCACCTTTGATCTTACCATGTCAAACATAGTTTGATTTCATCTCTCGAATATGCCATGCTCCTATGGTTTATCGGGAAACACAAATCATGGAACAATTCCTCAAATCTTAGGTGTTTTGCTAAACATGTAACTCAAATATCTTCCTTTATGATCGAATCATAAACTATTTATTTTCTTGTTACAATGATTTTTCACTTCATCTTGAAAGTCTTTGAACAATTTTCAAATGTTTCATACTTCTTCCTTATTAAGTAAATATATAAATATATTCACTCAAATTTCTGGAGAAAGCATATGAAGCAAAAAGATCCATCGCATATGGCTACACATAATGGACTATGCACATCAGCATGTACAATTTCCAATAAGCTAGTCATCCACTCCTCTTTGGCCTACGAACGGAGTTTCAATTATCTCGAGGAAAGTCTCACAAGCGTCAATTGATCAAACTCAAAGACTCCAAAAATCCATCAACATGGATTTTCTTCATGTTTTCTTTCTAATATAATTTAAATAGCGACGTCACTTCATAAGTGATCTTTCAATCATTTGTCTTGCGACATTTTAGCTATAGTGTTTATGGATGTGATTTCTCCCACTAGACTTGTAAAAGTTCATCCATCCTTTATGGAATACGGTAATTATTTGAACAACCATTGTTCTCGTAATACCGGAACAAAATAACAATTATTAAAACAAATCTTGAAGGCTAGGTTTGACGACAACGAAAAACACAATAACACTTTATTTGTTTTCGATGAACATCATCACTTATTCTCTTGCCAGTTACTTAGGTCGTTGCAGTTCATGAATTGTGTTGTTCTATATGATACTTCACACCAACCAATTCGGTATCCAATACCTAAGAACCACATTGTTTAATAAGCAAGGAATACAACCATAACATGTATATCTTCTATATACCTAAGTTGGACATTTTCAACCTTTTATTTTCTGCCAAATATTTTATAGATTCTCTTTCAGCAATTCCTTTTCTTTTAAAAGAATCTATCAACATCAATAGTGGTGTCATTCACATGACACATGGTACAAAGCTTGTATATAGTCAAATACTAATACCTTTGGACTTGCAATTTGAAGTGGATCACCATCATCAAATGTTTGGCATTCTTTCAAAAAATCCATTCTTTAGTAATCTTTTAGTGTAGTAAACATTTTACTTACATCTTCTATTCATCCTTATCATGACAACTTCCATGATCAAGCTACTATAGCCTATAAGGAAGAATGACGAGTATAATTTTAGTTCCCGAAACCTTTTGGGAGATTTGGATGCCTAGCATCTCCATCCTTCACAAATTCTCATACAATATGAGAACATGTATTTTTCTAAATTATACTCTATCATAATGCAACCAAAAACATTGTTTCAGATATCACAATATCTTCCACACATGATGGTTTCTAAAATAATTATTTCAGCTCCTAGATAACCTCGATATTAAAACAACTTTTGAATATCAAGAATCATGGAAGCAAGCATGATAATTAAGATACTAACATTGGAATTCTTACTCTTCATTTAATACTACTTATTAAACTGCATGGAGTAAATAGAGTTTGCTGAAAGTTTGCAATAGGACTTCTAATCTTTAAATTGACATTCAAAACAATACGATACCAGTTCGTAAAGTAAATATCCAGAATTATATAGTTCTATTATCTCAATTAAAAACTAAGCTTAAGGTAGTGAACAGATGCCAATGACTACAACAAATTATGCAAATTCACTTCGATTTAGTTTATGACAAATTGAGTTCGACTAATCCAAATTAGAAATGAACTCCTACTCAAAAACGACATCCCTCGTGCCTTTTTGGTGATTACATGAACCAAATCCACTACACCAAGTCCGATCATCACGTGAGTCGATGTAGCTTCAAAGGCAAGCATCAATATGGGCATCACATCAACTATATGACTCATGCTTAACCTTTCGGTCCGTGTTCCGAGGCCATGTCTGTACATGCTAGGCTCGCCAAGTAAGAACCTTAGTATTCGCGTGTGTAAAACTGTCTTACACCCATTATATGAAAGTGTATAGTCGATTACACCCGATCATCACGTGATGTCTCAAAACACGATCCATAGAACGGTGCATACTTAAGGAAGAACACATTTTTATCATGATATCTAAATGAGGGATCATCTTAAAATGCTACTAAAACGCCAAACTAGCAATATAAGATGCAAACATATAATGTGTAAAGTGAGATGATATGGTCCATGCATTCGATCTTTATCATATGCATCATGGTATGATCTCTATCATTCCTTTGTGTGTAAGGCCAAGGTCTATGGAACTTACACGTTGAGTGTGTTGTAAGAGTATCTATCATACATCTACTTACAACAATATTATATTATGACACTAGCCCAGCAACGATCTAAACTAGACGCCTCTAATTTATCCATTGCAAGTTTTACGTGGCTTAGGGCTTTCGGAAATAGAACCGTTCTTACCTACGAACATGGAACCACAACGAGGATAACCAAGTTATTAGCAACTCGTTGTAAATCAGATATTGACTATAGTAGGAGAGACAGACACCCGCTAGCCACTTATGCAAAACTAGTTGCATGTCAGTCGTGGAACCGGTCTCATGTACGATGACATGTAAGGTTGGTCCGGACCGCTTCATCCCACTATGCCACCAATATCCAAAATACATGAAAGAAGCAATAACATGATCATCATCGCCCACATATAAACATACCCGTGCAAAGCACCTACGCATAGATCAGGCTCTGATACCACTGTTGGGGTTCGCAGCATAGAAAACAAAAAATTTCCTATGATGGGAACTATACACCAAGATCTATCTACTAGATACAAGCAACAAGTGGATATACATCCATAGAGAACTTACCCTCAAAGACAACAAAGCTTTGTTAACAAGTTGGAACTCGTGGATGATGTAGTCGTACACTTGTCGATCTCAAGATCGTGATGAAGTCCAGCAGGTCCGGCTCCAGCACGTCCATCAGATCCAGCTCCAGCAAGTCTAGCACCACCAAGTCCAGCACCGCAAAGCAGTGGTGCATCCATGATCGCACACACATTCGGTACCCCGACAACCTCCGTCCCTCGCTCCAGCAAGTCAGCGGAAGCAATAACTCCTTTTCCAGATAAAGCCATCAGGAACATGTATCTCGCTAATCCGAGACCATGGGGGGAAATACTAGAGGGGGAGAGAGATCCTTCACGAGGAGGTGTGAGGAAGAAGGAGTGAGAGGGGGGCTTTTATAGGAGGAGGGGAGGGTGTCTCTTCACCTCCCCCATTCATGTGGTGGTAACCCCCTCCACATTAAAATGCCCCTTCACATTCTCTTTTAAAGTCTCCACTTTAAATGCATTAAATTTCTCCAAATTTAATGCTCTCTCATTTAATAAAACTCTTATTATTATTCAGAATTTTGTTAATTACTTTAATTAACAAACATTCATAAACCCTTGCAACATTTCACACAGAATCAATTTATTTCACCCCAAATAGTTTCGCAGTTCATTGAAATAATTCCACCAGATCAACCTTTTATAGTCACCTTTACGATGATTATGGTCTTAAGATCTCATCAAGATTGATGTTATAGCAATATAAACATAATGACTTTGATCGTAATGCTATACTTCGGATGAATGTTCATCACATCATTCCACCAATGTTGTGACCTCGTTATGCTATTGGATGTTGTTAATAACGAGGTCACGGTATTGGTGGAATGATGTGATGAACATTCATCCAAAGTATAGAAATACGATCAAAGTCATTGTGTTTAAATTGCTATAACATAATACAAAGTAATTCTAGTCCTTATACCATGAGATCATGTCAATCACTAACACTAGAAGAGTAACTTGTTAACATTAAACGTCACATTGTAACAGGGTGACAATAGAGGTGGGTTCAGATACTCTGAAGGTGTTATGTAGAGGCTCATGAATCAAGAGTGGGATTTTTCCATCCTGATGACGGATAGATATACTTTGGGCCCTCTCGGTGATATCACATTGAGATAGCTTGCAAGCAAGTGATGTGATCACTAGAATGTTATATCACGGGAATGAGAAAAGAGTGCATGTCGATAACGAGATCAAACTAGATATGGAGATAACGATGATCGAATCTCAGATATGTAATATATCGCAAGACGGAGGGATTTAGTTACGATGTTAAAAGGTCCATACGATCACTAGAGTCATCTTTCAATGTGTGGGAGTCAGTATGGATCTCCGAGTCCCGCTGTTGATTATTGATCGGAGAGGGGTCTCTATCATGTCTGCATTATTCACGAATCGTAGGGTGACACACTTAAGGAATACCGACACCATTTGGAGCAAATATGTTTCAGATAAAGATTTAACAAATCACTGGAATTATTTCGATGGAAACCGGAATTGTTTCGGGTGAAATTGCAGAAATTGGTTCTGCATGTGATATTGAAATGTTGTAGGGGGTTCTATGTGAATATTTGTTAATTAAAGTAATTAACAAAATTCTAAATAAAATAAATAAAATTGTTTTATTAAATGAGAGATGCATTAATTTTGGTGGAAAATTAATGCAACTTTGAGTGGAGATGGAATTAATGGTAATGGGCTAAGTGGAAGCTCCACTCAACATTATGGAGGGAGATGTGGGGGAACACCATGCCCATGCACATGGAGCCATGGGGACTGCCCCCTCCTCCTATAAAAGGAGCTCCCCTCGTCCTCCATTCTCACACCTCCTCGTGAAGGATCTCTCCCCCCTCTAGAAATTATTTCCCATGGTCTCGGATTAGAGAGATACATGTTCCCAGTGGCTTTATTTGGAAAGGAGTTGTTGCTTCCGCTGCATCGCTGGAGTGAGTGCGTGGAGGTTGTCGGGGTACTGGACGTGTGTGCGATCACAGATTCACCGCTGCTTTGCGGTGCTGGACTTGCTGGTGTTGGACCTGCTGAACTCGCTGGACTTCATCACGATCTTGAGATCGGTAAGTGTACAACTACATCATCCACGAGTACAACCTTGTAATGCTTTGTCGCTCTTCAAGGGTATGTTCTCTATGGATGTGTATCCACCCGTTGATTGTATCTAGGTAGATAGATCTTGGTGCTTAGTTGTTCACATCGTAGGATTTTTTTTGTTTTCTATGTTGTGAACCCAACACCTGGGTGGTGCTAATTGTGTGGCATCCGGAAAACAGCGGCACCTCACCCGAAGGGGCTAAGGACTGAGTTGCTCCTAGGCAGGCCTTGAGTGGCCTCCCAGGGCTTCGCCTAGGAATGTGTGATGGTGATTCTAGCGCAGAGTGCATGGGATAGGCCTGCTATGTGGGAGACCTCAAAAGGTGCTCTAGGCAGTTAATGAGAGCTCTCAGATCTCAGCTAGTGGTTCCCTTCAGCATATTTAAGTGGCCTTAAGGGGTGCCACCACCGGCCCAAAACTCTATTTCTTTCTTCATCTTCCCTTGTAGCAGAGCCATGGCTGCCTCCCCGCTGGCCGATTGCATGCCATCCCTAGGGAGGTTTTCTTCTGCTAGCGCCGAAGGGCTGGATCCTGCTGGGCAAAGGTGAGCGGGTCGTGGTCGAGGGAGGCAAGGAGGTGGTTGTGGGAGTGGCCGCCGCCTAGAGTTGGATCACTCTCCCCAAGCGGTGCCACCTCAGGACTCATGGCTGGACTTGGCAAGCTTTGAGTTTTTATGTGAGGATGCACTGCGATAATGCGGGAACGTTACACCTCCTCGACGTGTTTGTGTGGTCCTTTGGCAGCCACCGTCACCCTCGCAAGCTGATGCTCCAACATATTGACTTCTACAACACCATCTGGTGGGCTCATGTCTTCATCGATGATGGAGGGAACATTTGCCTTGGGAGGGGATGGACCCGCTTCTACGAGACTCACTGCCTCCAAAGGGGAGATATCCTCGTCTTCACCTTCAACGGAGAGACAGTGCTTTTTCTATCAAGGTGTTTGGTAACAACTAGCGTTGCGCCGAGTTCTTCCATGAAGTAGGGATATGATCCCGTGAAGGACCTCGTACCCGCAGTCCGCCCAAGACCCCCGGAGAGTGATAGGGCCGGACCTGCGTAGAATATCAAGCGAGTAGCATGTAAGACTCAGAAAAGTTACTTTAACTTTTCTTAGCCATAGCTTTGTACTTTTTCCCCTGAATAAAAGATGGTACTTATCTTGTGCCCATGGGCTCGTGTTGACACGCCTTCTTCCTTCTTTCTTTGGTTTGCTGACTGGTGATGATTACTAAGGGAGTTATCCCCTAGCCATCCGCAAAAGACATATCAACACAACTCTCCATTGGCGGAAAGCCCCCGGGTGAATGATTGATAGCTCCAATTTTTGACACTTTTTATCAAGAATTTCCATTGGTTTTCACCGGGTTTCATTGATTTTGATCTTTCAACTAACATTAATATCGCGAGTTAGCAAAACCTTGTTCTTTTGTGATGACTTTCAGGTAATGGACACTTTTGGAAGATCCGAGAGCATTTATGGGCTAATCACACCTAGATGAGAAAATCACCAATTGAAGACGATTCCATCGGAGGGCTACTAGAGGCTTAACGACCAACGGTATGATCAAAGACTGCTCGTACCGTCCACCCATACGGCACAATGTCGCCTCTATTAGATCAATACAAGGATCTTTTGTAAAGGCAACGAGGGTAGAATACGTACACAACCTCCGCACACCATCCCAGAAGAGAGGAGATCAGATCTGAAGAAGAAGAACCCCATCTCATTCTTCAAAGATCTCTAGCCTCTTGATCATCAACTCCACCATAATTCCCCACTTGTACTGAGAGAGAGAAAGAGAGATTTTCACACTTTTAATGTTAGGGATTTGAACTCTATTCCTACTTTGATTTGTATTTGATTTGATATACAACTTCATTGTGGTTTGCTATGGTAAAGTTGATATAATTTCCATTTGCAATATGATTATATCTTTGATATATTCTCCTCTCATGTGTGAGTAAATCCCCATAGGCGCGGGAGTTGTAGGGTGGTGAGATGTGACATGCCTCCTTTATTTTCATCCATTTGTGATTATTGTCGTGATTATTATATTGTGAGAATGATTATCTATGTGTGCCTAATGCTTGTTATCCAATTTAAGCGTCCGGGTAACATGGTCCAGAGATCTCATAGATATGAACTTGTTTACTAGTGAATCAGCAACCCCCAAGTGACACGACAAATATCAAAGAGGATCTAGTATAACTCGAGGACAATAAGGAACCATCAAGTTTAAAGCCTTGGTCTAGTCGAAAAGATCTTTATTGATGTGATGACCTTGGCTTTGGTAACAGACAGAAGGATCATGGAATCGAGAGAAAATCTACCAAGAGTACTCTTGATTGGTATATGGGTTGCTTTCCTACTTGCATATGAATAATAAGTATCATAATCACTTATCCTATTTATTCCATTTGGCATATTCACTATCACCGTGAACCGTTTCCCTCCGCGCCTAACCTTTCTTCTGGAGGAAACCTCGAACATCCTCCGTAGTATTTTACTTTTATGTTATTTACTTTAAGTATCGTTTACTCAAAACTACTTGCTTTTCACTCACCCATTTACACCTCAACATTTGTACTAAATTCACTCAAGACAAGTGACACCTTGAGTATGACAGAAACATCACAGATAAACACTTTCCTAAGCTATTTATTGGGATCCATATAAAAAGTTGAACTAATACTTCCACGAAAACATGCTCTGACGAACCTGTGCTCTTGCAGGCCATCAAGCTGTTTTCTAGCGCTTGCCGGGGAGCTAAGTGCTAAGTGTTTGTTTCTTGGCATCTATAAGTGTTGAAACCATCCATGATCTCTGTTCAAGACAGAGGTTCTACACTTTCCAGAAGAAATTATTTGCCTACTTATATTGAGCGTGTACCAATTTAAAGATGCCTAGAATTTATTGAAAAAAATCCAACTCACGTACTATAGACGTGAATGGTTTGATTCCTTTGATGACAGATTTTACCATCAACTGAAGGGTAGAAGAGCCCGAGAAATATTTAGGAGATTATGGGAATCCATCTAGGCATCTTAGGAAAATACCTATTCTCTATCATGATCTTGAAGGCATGGAAATTGAAATAGATCCTGAGCTAATCTATATGATGGGAGAAATTGCTTTTGCAGGAAGATAACATGAAGATCCAAGTGATCATGCGACGAAGGTTCATGACCTTTGTGATACTCTTAAACCAGTGGGACTACCAAAAGAGTTTATACTTCTGAAACTTTTCCGCTGGTCATTAAAAGATAAAACTTTTACTTGGTTACAATTTTTACCTAACCACACTATGAAAAGTTGACAGATTGTATCCGAGAATTTCTGCAAAAAATCTGCTCATTTACTAAGATTCTACAAAAAAATCTGATATGTCTAATTTCTTTCAGAAAATTGGACAAAGTTTCTCCCAAGCGCGGGAACGATTTTATGGGATGATTATGAAAGTCCCAAATCACAGTTTTAAGGATCATTTAATTATACAATATATTTAAAATGGACTCACTAATGACTCGAACAAATGATTGATTTAACTACTGGAGGAACTTTGAGAAAGTTAATGCTACCAGAATGCATACATCTTTTCACGGTAAGATCCTTCAATGATGAACAATACAATCATGTGGAAGCGATTAAACTAAATAAATGTATGATTCATATACCTCCAGAACTTATGCATGGAGTCAGGAATTCCATGGGATAAAAAGGTATAGCAGCGGATGTCATAAAATAAAATCAAGTTGATGTTCTCCAAACTTATATAGTGCAAGATGAAATGAATCTCGCTTTGCAATAATGTAAACATCAACAATTTAAGTTCCGTGAAAGTTAATAGTCACCTCATGCTCCACAAGAGAGATATAAAACAATTGACTACAACTTTTGATGATCTAGGGCATGCTGCCAGACATCTTAATAAACATATTAGTATGGTCAAAGTTTATTGTGATCAAATAGTTGAGACTCAAGATTTGATTTTGAATCAAAGTAATCATGATTACAGTAATGTATCTACTAATATTATTACTATACGTGGTACAGAAACACGCGAACCTCTAGGGCCACCTGCTTGGTATCAAGAAGGTCATGCCCGAAAAGTAAAGGAGACTCAAGAAATGAGTCAAGAAGAAGAGAACCTTGTTGATCGATGATGACTGCAAGTGCATAGATCAATTGTAGCTAGTTTCGAAATAAGAGTATCGAACCCACGTAGAGACATTTGGTTAAGGTATTTATGCCCCTCGTCACTGTGTACCAAAGGATACTTGTAAGCTACCTTTGATTTCAAGTAAAGGGTGTTTGAAAGGTTTTTGGATGAATGGGAAAACGTAAATAGAACAAGTAAAATAAAACAGCAAGTAACAAAAGCATTTGGAATGGTGGATGAACTCAATAAGGCTAAAGTGTTCTTGGGTATGTAGGATATACCACTATTATGTTGCAATTAATCATAATTAGGATAACCTATTTATTATGTCATGACATGTGTGGAGAGAGTTCCATAATAAGATGTTCACCGCAAGGCTCATAGCCAATCACTTTGTTGAGCCTAGGAACAAGGTCATCTGTCAATAACAACCGTGATGTCTAAGAGCAGTCACCCATACAAATGATGTCTGCAAGAGAACAAATCGTTTGTAGCTAGTTTCGAAGTTCAGATATCGATTCCACAGGAAGCCCAAAGGTAAGTGTTTATTGGTGAAGTCTCTGTCACACCCGAAGTTGTCACAGGTCTTCGAGTGAATTGACTGCAAGTGTTGAAATAAGAATGGGGTTTTGATTAAATGTGATAGATTTAAATAAAACTAAAATGTAAACTTCAGAAATATAAAGCATAAAAATAAAGAATGATTTTGCTTGTTTGTTGTTTCCTCCAAATGACGAAAGAAGGCGCGAGGAGATTCAGTTCATGGTGATAGTGATTGTGCCAGGTGGACGAGTGATAAATGTAACAATTATAATCTTATAGATATATGTGTAGGCGAGCAACCCATAATTAGCGGGAACTCCTCTTAGTAGATTTCATCCCAACTTCAATAATCCTACTAGCCTGCTACCAAAACCATGGTTAGACACTAGACGATTAAGACCCTTCAGGTTGCTTAGCGATTAATTCCTTAGATCAAACTAATGCAATAAGAACAGTGGTTACTCGTTATCCTCAAGTCAACTAGCTTTCCATTGATATCCCCGTGTCACCGGAGGGTCGCCGATCCACTAGCCTACAAGATCTTATCTATGTAGAACAAGGTATCATGTTGTCTGGGCCCTTAATTGGACAACAAGCATTAGGCATCCCACAGATAGTCAAGTACACATAATATAGCAATTAGAATCAATCACAAACTAACGAAAAATATATGAAGGCACATCACATCTCACCAATCCCCTACATCTTCCACGCCCAATGGAATTACTCACACATGAGAGAAGAATAGATCATCAATATAATTGAATAAAGGGAATTCGTCTTTGTATTACCGTGGAGATCCACAATAAGAATAGAAAAATATCCAACACAATTCAAGATAGAAGCAATTCAAACCCTAGTCTTGCAAGGTGGAGATCCCTCTCCCTCAAGTACAAGTAGTGGCTATGGGGTATATTGGCTAGGAGGTCGAAGATCGTGGAGCGAGATGAAGAACGTCTTCTCCTTCTTCTCCGAATCTCTTATTTCTCCCTTCTGGATGGTGTGGCGGCAACTGCATTGTGTTTTCGTCCCCGTCCCTTCATGGAAGTTGTCCCTTTTGACAAGACAGAGGCGGCGGCGACTATACGGCGGGAACTATACGGCCGAAAAAGTATTCTCGCCATATAGTTGCTTGTTAAAGCTTCTGTTGACTCCTCTTGCGTGCTCCCAAAGTGAGACTCGCTTATTTTCCCCAGAATATTGTGTTTCTCTAGTTAAATCCTCCTATTGACGTCCAGACCCTAAAACGCACATTAAAAACCAAGTTTTCTTTGCTACCGAAGTATTAGCGTTAGGTAAAGCCAGAAAACGATCAAATCCGGGAGAAAACCATCAAATAAAGCCATCAAAAATGTGTCGAATCTCACAGCTATCAACTCCCCCAAGCTTAGATGTTGCTCGCCCTCGAGTGACAAGGAAATAAAGAAGAATAACGGAGATTCGAAACTGAAAATAGAGGAACTCACAAGTTTGAATTGGTCGAATTCTTTTCTTCACAATCTCTGCAATCTTAAATATAATCATACAAGTATTCACAGATTGCACTAAGTCCACTTTCTAACCACGTGTATCTTGTTAGCAAATAAATCATATGCCCATGCAAGTGTCGAAAGTTTTAGCTAGGAAAGTGAGACAAATTCTTTTGGTCACTCTCTTTATAGAGAGTTGAAAGCCTTTTGTTCTTGCTTGTTTACCAAATTAAGAGTACTCAAGTAAGCATCAAAGTATGTAATTTGAGAACAACTCATCTATCCCATGTCAAAATCTCAAGACTATCAAAGCACCTTCTTTCTTTTCTTTTACCTTTCAAAAACTTCAGCTCTTTCATAGAGAAATCATGCCACTATTTTTATCATGTTTAATTGGGGCTATGCGCACTCATGACCATGCCAATAATTAATTGTTGAGAAATAATGGGCCAGAGGAGTACTACAACTTCACTTGGAACGTGAGACAATGAGGAGACTAAAAAATTTACCCGTCATAGCATTGCAGCTACAGATGTTTACATAACGCAATAGCCGAAATCAAGTGGTTTCCCATATTTAGATCGTTCGTTGGCCAGTGGAGTTAATAGTTCCCCATGGAGCACGACAGAGTTGTAATGACATGCTTAAAGAAATATCTTACGGTAATTATTTGGAAAAGTAGTGACATAATTTCTACTACTTCGAAGCATCCGTTTCATCAAACAATTTCAATCAAGGGTACTATCAAGTCTATTTATATTAAGCACAAATAGGACGAAGTGGTTCCAAAATTAAATTCCTTGGGCTAAACATGGACTCAAGTCATCTTTCAGATGCTTTTTCTTGTTGTAAAAATGTATGAAGTATTTTAAACCAAGTTCTTTGATCATTATTTCAAGGCTAAAAAGGAGACACTAGCAAAGGAATAAAATTTATGGGATAACAAGCTAAGTGGGGAGCGTCATCAATGCAAGCGAGTAAATATTTGGAGGATCAATTTAAGGTTGCAGATAGGATGATGAAAGGAACACGATACCTCCTCTAGCTTGCTTCATTCTTGTATTTGAGTCGAAGCCCCTCTATGCTTTCCTATTGCCAAGTCACCTGAAATTAAGCAATCTCTGAGAGAAACAAATAAACAAACTTGCAAATAAAACTACAACTAATTTTTTGTATTTTTTTTGGATATGCAAAGCTGAAAGTAAACATGCAAATTTGAAGTAATAAAATAAATCAAAAGAAGAAAATAAAAATATGTATGCAAAGTTTGGAGGATTTCAAACCTCCCCGAGCTTAGGCAATTGCCAGGCTCAGTTGTTGCCATCATTTGGCAGCTGGCGCGGATACTGCTGGTAGAAGTCGGGGAAGTGGGTCATGAAGTGACTGAAGTTGTGATTCAAAGTGTTCACATTTTCATTCACATCCTGAAGAGTGTGGTCGATCTCCCCAACGCGTTGGTTGAGCTGCTGGAACTCCTGGTAGGGGGCGTAGTCGTACCCCTGTTGTGGATGGTTGGGCCACGGGTCCCATGCACCTCCTTGCTGCTATTGTTGCTATCCTTCCCAAGCAGGGTTGTGTCCCTGCTCTTCCTCTTGCTCCTGCTCCTGCTCCTCCTCCTCATCATCCCGCTGCCCTTCTTCTTCCTCCTCGGGCTAGTGCTCGGCGAAGATTGCCGTCACTTGGTCCTTGGTGAGGATCCAAGTGTTCTTGTCCATAATTGAGAAGGCCTGGGGGCAGGGCAACTGAACCTGCTCACCCTGTACATCATCAAGATAACCGAACTGATATGCTCGGAGCCTCGGGTTAGCATGGTAAACACAAAGGAAGCCACAGGCAGTCAAAAACTTAACGTCCATAAGTTTGGAGTCGTCAAAAGGTTCCATAACAGGTAGTATAAGATTCAATGCATAAGCAAGGTGGGTTACCAATCCACCAATGCGAATATCACCTTTGGTCTTGTTGCTTTGGTGGCGGAAGTGTTGGATGAGTAGAGCTGCAGGACTGGGGCTCTGCGGTGAAGTAGGGAAAATAGCCTTGGTGATCATTGCCATGTCCGCATTGGCCATGGAGCCTGTGTCACCTCTCCCTAGTAGTGTGTTGGCGAGGAACAAAGCATAGTAGCTAATGGTTGGGTTCTGAATCATGGACATCTTCTTCTGATAAAAATGCTTGCCACCATTAACAGAAATAACCTTCCAAGTCGTCCCACTTGTGACGCTATAGAGGTTAGTAATATTGGGCTCCCTAGTATGGGGGAGGCTAAAAGTAGTGCAGAATTGTTCGGAATTTATTACATATGGCTGTCGGTTCATGGTGAAGCTGATAGTGCACATGTTACCTTTCTCCTTGTGGTCGTCATAGAAGGAGGCAAGGAACTCGTGGGTGAGCTCCGCGTAGGTGTCGTGGCTTGTGAAGATGATCACTGCCAACCCTGCCCTGCTGCACATGAGGTTGAAGTCCTCCTTCAACCCTATCGTGGTTATAAAGTTGTGGTCGGCCCAACGTGTGGGCAACACCCTCCTCGTTTAGACAATGTCCAACTTGGAGTTGCGCGAAGCTCGGGACCCCGAGCTTGAGCCCTCACCCCGTTGGCGCTTACTCGAACGAAAAAGGATACCGATTTTGTTCATCGTGATGCACTGAAAATTTTCACCATAAAACCTTAGGCATATAGTTTCTATATGATATATGATCGATTCTACGTGGAAAAATTCAATCCTAATGTGAGAAATTAATAGGAAAAACAATATAAGCTTGAGTACATCCACTAGATCAACACGAGAGTTTCAACCATGGAAATATGAAAATAAAGCATGGTTAGGGAGAGAAACATACCGATCTGTTGATCCCCCCACTCAAACGAATGAAATCTGTGAAGAGTCGAAAGTTCTAGGTGGATTTTGAGAGGTTTGGAGAGAGAATATGAGATAAATAATGAGGAGAGGAAGAAGACCTAACCGCCCCGGTACGTTTAAGTGGTCGCGCCGAACTATACGGCCAGAACTATACGGGCGGGTGATGTTGCTTCGCCCGTATAGTTGCGGCGACGCAGCAAACTAGAGTTTCTTTATTCAGAAAAGAGCTATATGGGCGCAACTATACGGCCGGATCAAAATGATCCCGCTGTATAGTTGGTCATTAAACCGTGTGCTTCTCGAGATAAATTTCTAAAACTAGCATCGATATCTATACGACCGGAACTATACGACCGAAATTTTTATTCTCGCCGTATAGTTGGTCGTTAAACTCTCAATACCTTTGGGATGAAATTCTACGAAGGCATCAATATCTATAAGACCGTAGCTATACGGCCAGAATTTTTATTCCCGCCGTATAGTTGGTCGTTAAACTCTCAGTACCTTTGGGATGAAATTCTACGAAGGCATCGATATCTATAAGACCGCAGCTATACGGCCAGAATTTTTATTCCTGCCGTATAGTTGGTCGTTAAACTCTCAGTACCTTTGGGATGAAATTCTACGAAGGCATCGATATCTATACGACCATAGCTATACGGCCAAAATTTTATTCCCGCCGTATAGTTGGTCGTTAACTCTCTGAGCCTTCGAAGAAAATTTGTTGATGACAATGATAACTATACGACCAGAACTATACGGCCGGAATTTTTATTCCCGCCGTATAGTTGGTCGTTAAACCATCAATAAACATAAAAAACTTTCTATTTCTTCGAGGATACCTTCTTATCCCATAACTTAGCGAAATACCTAGTTTTTAATAGAAAAATGATAGTAAAAACTATTGACCAACATTAGCATATTAAAAGCAAAATTTTAGCTTCTACAAATAGAAAACTCAAACTTTTATTCTTATTATTATTCTCTACTTATTCAATCAATGTTTCTACTACTTTTTGACAGTTGTATCTTTATGGGCGCGCTTCCGCAAGAATGTTTGTGAAAAAGTGGTAGAAATGCGATGAACTTCTTATTCTTTATTCTACTAAATTGACAAAAATGGGTTAACTCCCATCAAGCATTTATTAAGAATGGTTGAAGAACTCAACCTCTTCTCTCTTCTCGAATTCTTACCTTCGGTTGCCCCTTATCAATGGCACTTACCACTTGAACTCATTTTGCCGGTGGAACATATCTTTCTCCTGCTTCTAGTTTCTTTGGAAAATACCGGATGGTTTCAGCATCATAAACATTAAAGATTATCTTCCCTTCTGCACAATCTACTGATGCACCTGCAGTACCGAGGAAAGGCCTTCCAAGTATTATAGATAATCTTTCATCTTCTGGCATTTCAAGAATAATAAAATCAGTGGGAATAACATGTGCATCTATCCTAAGCAATACATCCTCAATCATACCAACAGGTTGTTTAGTGGACTTGTCAGCCATCTATAAAGTGATAGTAGTAGGAAATACTCCCCTAATCCTAACCTTTTATAGAGGGAGTATGGCATTACACTAACTCTTGCTCCTAGATCACACAAGGCATTGTGAATATCGGTTTTACCTATTGAGCATGAAATAGTTGGTATTCCAGGATCTCTAGACTTAGGAAACAACTTCCCATTAGCAGGATAGCTAGTTACCATAGCAACCGTTTTAGTTCTTTCTTTCTTTCTACTAAGAATATCACAAAGGAATTTACCATAAGTAAGAACTTTGATTGCATCCGCAAATGGAATTTCCAAACGAAGGTCACTAAGTGCCTTTGTAAAAGAATTATAAATTACCTCATCCGGTGCTTTCTTTTTTCGATCAGGATAAGGAAGGTTTTTCTCACTTGACTTACTCTTGTCCTTTACCTTTTTTGGGGGTCAGGTTCTTTTGTTGCTTTATTTTGTTGTTGCTTATTGCTTTTCTTCTTTTCTACTACAACAACTTCATCTTCCTTACTTGTTTCTTTATCTTCTCTTGGATCAACCGTCTCTGCATCAGAGTCATAGTGATCATCTTGTGCATCATTTTGGTCCCCCTTGGTCTGCTCTTGCGTCTCAGTTTCATCTTGAGGATCCACCAATGTATCATCTTCTTGGCTTGCTTCAAGTAAGGCTTTTTCCTTGCGCGCTTTTTAAGCTTCATATTCCAGTGGTCCTAAGGGTCCTGTAACAATTGCACCCCTTCTTGTGACAACATTAGTAGAAATAGGAATATCTTCGTCTTCACGAAGACAAATTTGATAACCGGATGCTATTTGCTCACACTGGGTTTCAATCATACTAAGATACTTATGAAATAATTTTATTTCTTGGCCTATCTCATTATAATTTTCCGTGAGTTCTGCCAAAATCTTTTTATGTTTTTGGAAATGCCTATGC
This sequence comes from Avena insularis, assembly GCA_023614405.1. NCBI lineage: Eukaryota > Viridiplantae > Streptophyta > Magnoliopsida > Poales > Poaceae > Avena > Avena insularis. The sequence continues at coordinate 432,441,937 of CM042684.1, read as the reverse complement.
AAGTTATTATGAGATTTTACTTGTCGATGTTTTAATTCTTGAAAAACTTTTCTAGTTTCATCTTCTTCAGTAAAAACTTGAAACAAATCTTCTTTGTTTTCCTTAGCAAGTTCAGAAGGTATACCTTTTTATTTCATAGTTTTGCGTACCTCTGGCATAATATCAGGAGTTATCCGAAGTATCCCTTTTTCCGGCTTAGTGCCAAAATCATGATTATATAGAGAATCATTCTTAGCCCTAGTAGACATTAATTCCAAACATCCTTTAATAGTTAAAGTATTTATTGATCCTCCTGCTGAGAGGTCAAGCAACTCTCTACATTGAGTATTGATACCATGGTAAAATAGATGGCAAATTGTTAGTTCAGAATAGCCATGATTAGGAATACTATTGACCATTCCAAAGAATCTTTCCCAGGCTTGTGGGTAGTTTTGTCCCATGTTCTGACTAAAATTGCCTATGTTCTTTTTTAGTTCACCTTTTTAAAAGGAATAATCCTGTTTATGAATTTAGTAATGCAGTTTTCCCAACATTTAATGTAATGGCGAGGGAGAGAATATAACCAGTCTAGAGCTTTATCTTTAAGAGACCGTTGAAATAATTTAAGACGAGAGAAGTCTCTAGGCAAATCTTTTGGTCCAAGTGATGTTATCACATCGTCAAACTCTCTAATATGTCTTCCTAGGTCTTCATCTTCCCTTCCACTGAAAGCTTTTTCTTGCAAAATTTTAATGATTCCACCATCAAATCGATATTCTCCAACTCCAGGACTAGGGAATTCTATTGATTGTTTAAGAAATTCAGAACTTGGAGCACTGTATTCCCTTAGAGTTTTCTCAGGTTTCATAGGAGTCATCCTGTAAATAGACATAATTTCCATAATATCACTCAGGTTTTCAACTTCAACTTTATTTGATCTTAAAAGTTTTTCAATAATTTCTTCGCGCCTTTGAGCAGGCACGCACTCAATATAATCTGGCAGGTAGGTCGTACTAGAGCGTGTAGACCCTTTGTCTCCTAAGGAGAACATTTTGTAGTAGCACCACCTGAAATGTCAAAAGACAAACACTTAGCGCTTAACTCCTCGGCAACGGCACCAGAAAATAGTTTGATGTCTGCAAGAGCACAAATCATTTGTAGCTAGTTTCGAAGTTCAGATATCGATCCCACAGGGAGCCCAAAGGTAAGTGTTTATTGGTGAAGTCTCTGTCACACCCGAAGTTGTCACAGGTCTTCGAGTGAATTGACTGCAAGTGTTGAAATAAGAATGGGGTTTTTATTAAATGCGATAGATTTAAATAAAACTAAAATGTAAACTTCGGAAATATAAAGCATAAAAATAAAGAATGACTTTGCTTGTTTGTTGTTTCCTGCAAATGACGAAAGAAGGCGCGGGGAGATTCAGTTCATGGTGATAGTGACTGTGCTAGGTGGACGAGTGATAAATGTAACAATTATAATCTTATAGATATATGTGTAGGCGACTAACCCATAATTAGCCGGAACTCCTCTTGGTAGATTTCATTCCAACTTCAATAATCCTACTAGCCTGCTACCAAAACCATGGTCAGACACTAAACGATTAAGACCCTTCAGGTTGCTTAGCGATTAAGCTCCTTGGATCGGACTAATGCAATAAGCACAGTGGTTACTCGTTATCCTCGAGTCAACTAGCTTTCCATTGATATCCCCGTGTCACCCGAGGATCGTCGGTCCACTAGCGTACAAGATCTTATCTATATAGAACAAGGTATCATGTTGTCTGGGCCCTTAATTAGACAACAAGCATTAGGCATCCCACAGATAGTCAAGCACACATAATATAGCAATTAGAATCAATCACAAACTAACGAAAAATATAAGAAGGCACATCACATCTCACCAATCCCCTACATCTCCCACGCCCAAGGAATTACTCACACATGAGAGAAGAACAAATCATCAATATAATTTAATAAAGGGAATTCATCTTTGTATTAACGTGGAGATCCACAATAAGAATAGAAGAATATCCAACACAATTCAAGATGGGAAGAAGCAATTCAAACCCTAGTCTTGTAAGGTGGAGATCCCTCTCTCTCAAGTACAAGTAGTGGCTTATGGGGTATATTGGCTAGGAGGTCGAAGATCATGGAGCGAGATGAAGAATGTCTTCTCCTTCTTCTCTGGATCCCTTCTTTCTCCCTTTTGGATGGTGTGGCGGCTGTTGTGTTGTGTTTTCATCCCCCATCCCTTCACGGAAGTTGTCCCTTTTGACAAGACAGAGGCGGCGGGAACTATACGGCCATAAAAGTATTCCCGCCGTATAGTTGCTCATTAAAGCTTCTGTTGACTCCTCTTGCGTGCTTCCAAAGTGAGACTCGCTTGTTTTCTCCAGAATATTGTGTTTCTCTAGTTAAATCCTCCTATTGACGTTCAAACCCTGAATCACACATTAAAAATCAAGTTTTCTTCTCTACCGAAGTATTAGCGTTAGGTAAAGCTAGAAAACGATCAAATCCGGGAGAAAACCATCAAATAAAGCCATCATAAATGTGTCGAATCTCACAGCTATCAACAAACCACCGCAATTAAAGTTCTCCTCGTGGATATCGTATAGCTTAGTGAATCTCTCTTTATTCCTCCTTTAACCACGTAGGTTATAAGTCAGTGCTTGTAGTCACAAATAGCCCTATGCATACTTCCAAACACTTCCAAAGGATTTCACCATTTTATTTAGACCCGAAGGCAGATGATACGTGTCCAACTACACATCTAAAGTGAGAGATCAAACATACATCATCGATCAATAGATCATGGACACAAGTAATAGATCATCTTTATTTCATTTCATAATAATACTAGGGTTTCTCCATCACCCCAAGAACGAAGGAAACTACTCACACATGGAAGCAATCAACAACATCATTATAATCAAATGGATGGATAAAAGTATGGGGATAAATCTAGTGCAAACCACAATTAAATCTGGAATTACAACAAGATCTAATATATGGAAGATGGGGGTAGTAATTGTGATGGATATGTAGCGGTTGATGATGAAGGGGATGATGCAATGTCCTCCAATGACCCTTCAAGCAACAAGGATTTGCCTTTTTCCAAGTTCTCTTCTAGATCCCTTTCTAGTGTGGTTTTTCGTGGCTCGAGGTTTATGTGAATGTCAGATATCTGATTCATATTCGTGAGGTGAAAGTATTTGTGTAACACCCCAAAAATATTAATCAAGATTATCAAGTTCAAATCGCCTAAGTTTAGGGTTAACAGAAACTTTTATTATTAAATTTAATATGAGTGTATGTGTGAATTGCATTAGTGTATGATGAGTGCAATTGCCATGTTTTATTGCTACAAATGATAAGGAATGGTTTAAAGATGAATATTACATCATCTAGTCCATTTACAAATAAAATCAAAAGAAAAGAAAAATCAAATATGAATTATATAAGCAAATGGTCATTTTGACCAAAATTATCCACTAGACCACTTTGAGTGTTTCTAGTCAAAGATTTTTAACAGAAACGTTCCCAATTCTTTTCACCCCTTGCTAGACCAAGTAAAAGTAAACCCAATCCCACTTTACAAACAAACAGAAACAAATTCCAAATCATTTTAAAGGACATTGCAAAATTGAATCAAGTATATGTTCTAAGATCACCACTTTTCAAAAACCACCCAAATCAATTCACCTGGACTTTTCCAAGCAACCATAGACTATCAAGCAAGTACTCAGAACACTCACCAAAATTCATCCAAAAATTTAAATCTTAAATTCATGCAGCCATTTGGTCGAGCACCTGGCAGACAACAATAAACACTGCCTAACTTCTACTGTTCTGAGCAGTGATCAGTCGCCACTAGTGCCCCATTTCTCTCCCCTGGTCTCCCTTAGTGCATAGCATTACAGTGGACACACTCCCCCTTTGCCGTTTGCACCAGTGCAGCGCCGCCGAGCTCACCGTGCCGGTCGACCAAGCCCCGCTCGCCATAGACCGTGCCGCCCTCCCCCATGATGTCCAGGAGACAGGCGACACTCCACCGCCACCCTCTGTCCACCCCTAGACCAGAGACGAGTCGTGGACCAGCCGTAATCGCCGCGCCCACTTCTCTGTCTGCCATGCCTCGAGCGTGCCAGAGCGCCACAGCCGACACGCGATGCACGCCGCGCCTTGCCCTCTCCGCACGTGCCCGCACTCACCGCGACCCCAGCTACCCCCCAGACACGCCCGTTTGCCGCCACGCGAACCGTGGACACTGTGCGCCGTATCAAACACTGCCATTCCCACACAGAGCACGGATTGCTCCCGACCGTTCTCGACCGCCTCTTGCCACGCCATCACTCGCATGACGACCGCCCTGAAGCACTGATACGTCCATAACATATCTATAATTTTTGATGGTTTTATGCTAATAATATGCTTTTGACACTCCTTTTTGTATAAAGTTATGATTTATTTGGACTAACCTACTAATAGTTGCAAAAGTGCACAATGTTCTTGTTTTACACTTTGATGTGTAGGATTTACCAAGAATACAAGTGGAAACCTTGTTGGAGTCAAATTGGGATTTTTTCATAAATCTGTCTCAGAACTTTTTTTGAAGATGGTCACGTTTAGGGTCGAAGACGGCGTCAAACGGAAAACTCTTCAACTACAAAGTTGTTGGAAATTTGACAACAAACGTCGTGGACATACAATTTAGCTGATTCTAAGTCCGGACGAGCCTGCTAGGCCTGATTTACTACAGTCCAAGATGGGGTGACGGGAATCCGAGAAGCTATAAAGGGAGGAAACCTAATTTGCCCAAGACACCTCCAACCATGAATTTACAGCCACCAAAGCCACGTTTTTTGCCTCCCCATGGATCCCATCTCCATGGGGGAGGGCTCCCAAGAATCCATGAAGGAAGGGGGCTAGGGGGCGGTGCTCCCCCATGATACCGACGGCGGGGAAGGAGTCCCCCGTACCGCCGCCCTCTTCACCATCTTCACCGCCATCTCCATCACCTAATCCTACTAGTATGCAGTGGTTCATCCTCCCACACACCTTTGTACCGTCCTATGTAAACATGGTATTTGATGCTATAAGTTATAATCGTATGATCTATGTCATGTTTGTGTAGTTTCTTTGTTCTTAGATTGAATGGTTGAACGTCTTTGGTTCATTAGAGTTGTATGTTGATATGTTATAGTCCTTTGGTGTCCATTATATTTGTGCGCGCATGGATTAAACATCATAGGGTTTGTAGTATGTGTAAAAGGAAGGGGGAGTTCTGCCGGAGTGATAGAAACCTGAGGACGCGAACCGGAACGTTGCACGTATGGGAGTAAAGGGACCATTAAACTTAAGGCTATGGTTGGGAAAACCTTAATGCATTGTTAGTAGTTACAGATGTTTGCTAACAATCCAATCATATAGTACATGTAATTCCAATTAGTGAAGCGCATGTATACTTAGCCTCTCCCACATAGAAAACTGCATCGAAGACAATGGACTCAATCTATTCGCTATTTAAACTTGGACAAATCCAACACAATTACCACTACTATTCCACACCCATGGTTCTGTTAGTTTAGTGTATTTTATTGCTGCAGCAACTAGCTTTACTTTCTTGTTATTTATTATCATGCAAAGCTATCTCTAGTACTCGTATTGTTGCTCTAGTTTTATTTCCTAGATAATGCAAACATTTAGTGTGCGTAGAGTTGTATCAATGGTTGATATAACTTGAGAGAACATTTATCCTACCTTTAGCTTCTCGTTGGGTTCGACACTCTTACTTATCGAAAAAGCTACACACGATCCCCTATACTTGTGGATTATCAAGACCTTTTCTGGCGCCGTTGGGTGAATATTCTTGTGTGCACTTATTTGCTTTATCTCTAAGTAGTTTTTACTTTCAGTTTAAGTTGTTCTCTATCTTAGTATGGATAGGTAATGCGAATTACAAAACATTTAGGTTTACTTGTTACCTAAAAACGTTTTCAAAAAGGAAAGTGATTGGAAAGATGAGTAATGGTTAAGTAGGGGTCGACCTTGAACACTTGTGTTCATGCCTATGAAACCAAAACAAATCTTCCCATGGAAGCTTTTCAGTTAAAAACTGCAGAAAAGAATGGGAAAGTTTTTATGTTGAAGTTTTTTCACAGAGAATAAGGAACACCAAACAGAGGAATTGAAGAACGGCCAAAAGTTTCTTCAACATCCCCTCGGTTTGCAAATCTTTAAACTTTGTTTTTTGAGCAGCATAGAAACTTGAATAAATTTTGAGTGTTTGTATCTTTTTATTTATTTGTCTTAGCATCAAACACCAGTTACATTTGTTTTCTTTGAGTCTTGGAAGTTGTTACCTCTATAGCAACCGCTCCTTATCCTTTTATTTTCGGTTTTGTGCCAAGTATAACCTCTAATGAGAGAGAAGTAATGCTTGGAAAATTTGTTGTCCCGAAACAGATTTTTGTGCTTCGCTGTAAAAATTCGTGTAAAATCTGTGTGCGTCGGTTTGAGCTGTAATCTTTCGTTAGTTCAACACTTTTGAGCAATAGAAGGTCTTAGAAAAAAATCGGTTTCTACCCGCTGGCCTGTTTTGACAGATTTCTGCCATTATTTGCATTTGTTTCTTGTTGATTCCTTTTTGGATTCTCTTTGGGGAATTGAGCTTTTTGAGGGAAGTGCTACAGTAGCTTGTGTTTTAATGGAAGTTTTACTTGTGTTGGAACTGAACCCAAAGACTTATTATCTTGAGTACACTAATGTTGCTAATAAAGATTGTGTGAAGTTTTGTATGAAGGAAAAATTTCAGGTGTAAGGAAAGAATAATGTAATGAGATGAGGAATGGACTAAAGCTCAAGCTTGGGGATGCCACCCGTGTCACCCCAAGAAATATCCAAGAAGTACAAGCGTCAAAGCTTGGGGATGCCCAAGGCATCCCCTTCTTCATCAATAAAAATCTCAGGTTTTTCCAAACACTTCATTTTTATTGTTTCATGCACAGTTGTGTTGTTCTTGGAGCATCTTTGTTTTAATTTTCGTTTGCTTGGTTTGCTTAGTTTGCTTGAATAAATTGGTTGGACCCCCTCATTCATACATTAGTTTTCAAATAAGATTGGTTTGGATTGGAAAAGAGTAGGAAAAGTTAATGCTTAAGTGATAAAAGGAGCTTGTTTTTGACTGTGGCCTATGCTTTGACATGTCATGCTTAATATTGTTTTGGCTTTATGCCTAGTGATTTTTGTTGTAGCATGACATGTTATAAACAATTGAGATTTCTTAATGTGCCTTGATAGAATCATGCGTTGTTTTAGTATATTAAAGCATATTATTGTGGTATTCTCCTTTGATGCTTTATTTGGGTTGGCTTGGCGCATGATCACACCATGTTAAGACTATCCCAAGTCACCATAGCCTCTATGATCCTTTAGTTTTCGACTTGAAATATCACTTTATGCTTTAATTAATGATGTTTTATCGCTTTGCATGATTATGGCCATTATTTCTCTCTTAGTTGGTTGCTCCCAGTCTTTTGCTAACCTCCATAACCAAGTATGAGTTCCACTCATGCATCCAACTCCAAATAAAACCAAGTTATTCAAAAGAGTCCACCAAACCTACCTATTAGCAGTTGTTATTCCAAGTATATTCATGTTTTTATCTACCTTCTGAATTAAACTTATTATGAGAAAACTAGTGAGTAAAGCTCTCACGAACTTGATGGCACACTTTACTTTTCTAGCCCCTAACCATTATGTCATCCATGTTGTATATGCTTGCACTTATACGTTGGGGATTAGCAGAACCATGCTGTCATGGGGAACGCTTTCAACATTACACTTGTACATTGTACCCAGTTGATATCATGCTCTTTTGTCTATGGATGTCGTCGGTGTGAAATGAAAGGGGAGCTTGTAAGTCCATGGAGTTATGTATGTGTGTTAGAGAAACACCTAGGCCACTGGTCTAATCCATGCCTAATCATGGTGGAAACCTGCAGCGTAACCATAATGAGCAATCTATGAAACTTTCTTCTTATAAAAAAAGAGATAGAGATTGAGAAAAAGGAAAAAAAAGATGAGAAAAGAGCAAAGAGAGAAAAAAGCACCATTTCCCATGGTAAATAAGAAGATTGCTAAGATGCTTATTGTCTGCTTGCCTTGTCATTTTGATATGGGGATTCTTCCGTATCATTGGGCAAGGGGTACCCCATTGGCGGTTCTCTATGATACACATGTACTTACTATGACAAGAACTTACCGGTAACTAAACTTGAGTAGCATGAGGAGCGACCCTCGTATTCAAGGGACATGAGATTGCCAACTTATACTTTGTCAAGCATATACTCCATAGTTTGTTCACTTTAACCTTAATCACTTCAAGATGCTTATGATAAGGCAATGAGAGCTCAAAGCTAATAAGTACCATAATTTTTGGAAGCTCTTTATGAGACCTGAATCCCTGCTTCCTTCTATGAAGGCATTTCTTTTACTTTTATGTTGAGTCTCCATCTTCTATCTTTATGCACCTATTGAGAGAGCATAGTGGCCATTCTTAGTTTAATGTGCATTGTCCCAAGACTTGTTGATTGATTCATAACTTTGATATTGCTTGTTCTTAAACTATTTGTATCTAGTCACCCTTATGAACTTTGAAGGTGTCTTATGCATTTATGTTTTGCTATACCATGAGGGACAAGCTGAATACCACTCTTATTATGTTTTCTATATGTGAGACAAAGAAACTTCTTTCAATGCATTGTTATTCATGATCTTTTGTTTGTACCCTTTCATGTTACAACATAGTTGCTATATTGTTAGAACTCTATCTTTCATGTTCATGTTTAGAGTACCTTTGATCTCAACTATCAATGCTTTTACAATAATGATGATCAAGATTGTGTTGTCTACATGTCACCTAAAAAATTATATTGTTTTTATCATTTACCTACTCGAGGACGAGCAGGAACTAAGCTTGGGAATGTTGATACGTCCATAACATATCTATAATTTTTGATGGTTTTATGCTAATAATATGCTTTTGACACTCCTTTTTTTATAAAGTTTATGATTTATTTGGACTAACCTACTAATAGTTGCAAAAGTGCAAAATGTTCTTGTTTTACACTTTGATGTGTAGGAATTACCAAGAATACAAGTGGAAACCTTGTTGGAGTCAAATTGAGATTTTTCCAAAAATCTGTCTTAGAACTCTTTTTGAAGATGGTCATGTTTCGGGTCGAAGACGGCGTCAAACGGAAAACTCTTCAACTACAAAGTTGTTGGAAATTTCGCGACAAACGTTCCGGACATAAAATTTAGCTGATGCCGCGTCCGGACGGGGCCACTAGGTCCGATTTACTGCAGCCCAAGATGGGGTGACGGGAATCCGAGAAGCTATATAAAGGGAGGAAACCTAATTCACCCAAGACACCTCCAACCACGAATTTGCAGCCACCAAAGCCATATTTTTTCCTCCCCCATGGATCCCATCTCCATGGTGGAGGGCTCCCAAGAATCCATGAAGGAAGGGGGCTAGGGGAAGGTGCTCCCCCATGATGTGGCGGCGGGGAAGGAGTCCCCCGCGCCGCCACCGGCGCCACCGCCGCCCTCTTCACCATCTTCATCATCTTCACCGCCATCTCCATCACCTAATCCTACTAGTATGTAGTGGTTCATCCTCCCACACACCTCGGTACCGTCCTATGTAAACATGGTATTTGATGCTATAAGTTATAATCCTATGATCTATGTCATGTTTGTGTAGTTTCTTTGTTCTTAGATTGAATGGTTGAACGTCTTTGGTTCATTAGAGTTGTATGTTGATATGGTATAGTCCTTTGGTGTCCATTATATTTGTGCGCATATGGATTAAACATCATAGGGTTTCTAGTATGTGTAAAAGGAAGGTGGGAGTTCTGCCGGAGTGACAGAAACCTGAGGATGCGAACCGGAACGTTGCACGTATGTGAGTAAGAGGACCATTAAACTTAAGGCTATGGTTGAGGAAACCTTAATGCATTGTTAGTAGTTATGGATGTTTGCTAACAATCCAATCATATAGTACACGTAATTCCAAGTAGCGAAGCGCATGTATATTTAGCCTCTCCCACATAGAAAACTACATCGAAGACAATGGACTCGATCTATTCGCTATTTAAACTTGGACAAAGCCAACACAATTACCACCACTATTCCACACTCATGGTTTTGTTAGTTTAGTGTATTTTATTGCTGTAGCAACTAGCTTTACTTTCTTGTTATTTATTATCATACAAAGCTATCTCTAGTACTCGTATTGTTGCTCTAGTTTTATTTTCTAGATAATGCAAACATTTAGTGTGCGTAGAGTTGTATCAATGGTTGACAGAACTTTAGAGAACGTTTATCTTACCTTTAGCTTCTCGTTGGGTTCGATACTCTTACATATCGAAAAGGCTACACATGATCCCCTATACTTGTGGGTTATCAAGCACCGCATCGACCCCTACCCTCAGCCATGCCGATAGCCCTCTGTAACAATGTCGTCGACGAGCCCGAGCCATGCCGCTTTGTCCCTCTCGCCGGTGTATAAATAGAGGCCACCCCAGCCGCAATTCGCCACACCAGCTCACTCCTCTCTCTCTCAGACACTTTCCACACCTCTCCCCGGAGCAAGGCGAGCACCACATCGCCGGAATTTCACCGGAGTCCACCGCTGTAGAGGACGAATGAGCCCGTTGATTGCGACCACCCTAGGAGCCGCCGTGACCACCATTCAACTCGTCGTCGACGACAACCTCATTTGCCCCCATCGCTAACCTTAGCTGGAGCCCAGGTGAGCCCCCACGTACCCCACCGTCGTGATTAGGGTTCAGTCTCGCCGGAGCTGTTCATCGTAGACGATACACGTCAACCGTTAGATCCTAGTCTAATCATAGCGCTGAAATTGAACGACACTGCTTCGCGTTAGGTTAGTCGCTGACGCATGGGATCGGTCTGTCAGCAGCCCACTGCGCGCACGCCGTGTAGCTGGGCCGGCCCATTTAGTTTCCCGCGCAAAGCCATTATTTCAAATAAGCTTTTTCCAATTTAGTTAAAACTAGATTCTGTCAGTAGATTCAAAAATCAATTCAAAGAGATTCACTGAACCAAATTGCATGATTCCAATTTTGTTAGAAAGGTATTCAAAATATCTATCCAAGCCCGTTGGATTCAAACCAATGGAAATTATTAGATCATCTATACCAAAAATAACAAGGCAGAGACTTTTCCACCTTCAAACATTTTTCAAAATTCAACCATAAATGCTTTTGAGTTGATTTCAACTCTCAAAAATCACATTTGATAAGATCTATCTGAATATGTAAAAATATTTAGGTTTACATGCAGTGAGCTTGGACTAGTACCAAAAGAATGATATATAGGCATTTCTAGTCACTTTAATTGTATTAAATAGTAATTTTAAACTTTATAAAATATGACCACCACTTTAAATCACATTCCCAAGTATTAGAATATGTGGTGATGACATGTGTCAACATGATCCCATGTTTTAATTGGAGATTATTAAATCTTAAGTATTTTCAATGAGTAGAAATTACTTTTCTAAAATAAGATATATAAGACTAGGTCTTTATCTCATGTGATGATTGTGATGATGCTAGATCATCTAGTGTGAGCCTTTGTGTGCTACATAGAAGTAGTTAAGTATTATTTGGTGACTGTGTACCTCGTATTCATTTATAGATGATAGTACCGACTCGGGATACGAGGAGGAGGAGTATTACCAAGAAGAAGAAGAAGAAGAGAACTTCAACCACAACACTACTCAAGGCAAGCCTAACACTACAAGTTAACTATGCAAGCCATCCTTGCAAGATAACCCATGCAAGATGCATTAGGCATGCTTTGGTTATGCAACCTTGATTATACCAATCCCAAGTTTTACTTGGAAGCTTTATTCTTTTACTTTTACCAAAGTTCTTTACCTTTAGTTAGTGATTTGTGAGTATTGGAAAAATAGGATAGATGCCATAAAGAGCATAAAACTAGGCCTAGGTAGTTATACTTAGATGCCATTAAAAAGCATAAAACTAGATTTGGATAGTTACACTGGATTAACACCCTCATTAGTGAATACCCTCAACTTTAGTGGCTAGTGCTAAGCATAAAAGTTGATCACTCTAGATGGGAATACTGGGAGAAAATGATTACAAAAACCTTGGAATGATGGTTCATTCTATTGACATGTTTTGACATGTGTTATGAACACAAAATGATTTAATGATGAAACTTGTTGAGGCATGAGCCTTGGCCCATTATAAAAACTGATGGTTGGGTTCAGATGCGATACCATTTCAATTTTACCGTATAACCACAATACCCGAATTAGGTAGGGCTTAACTGGAAGTTTACATGCCTTAGTATGGGTTCCCTCGTGGAAAGAGGTTGAGCTCGGAGGCCAAGCTCATAGGGGAGGTGCCTATACTAGAGTGTGTAATTGAAAGGTTATGGTTGATTATCTTCATACTAAGTATGATGATTCAGGGTTATCCCTGGTGGATGTATCAAATTTTGTGGTGAAAATGTACCACTTGTGCAGAGTGTCAAACTATTCGAATAGCCGCGTACGCGGTCATGGACAGTTGGAGTGGCCATACTGTTCCGTTGTCAGCTGTTTTCAAAAATGAGTTGTGAATTGAACTATGATTGTGACTTGACCACAATAGGGTTGTGGACCTGAAAACTAGGTTCCCACTTAAGTGATGTAGAAAAATTAAATTAGGTTCTTTACTTTTGAACTCTTATGAAATAGACCTGACTTTTTGCAAATAAACCTAGAGCTTAAGATTCCTACTAGAACTGCCTTACTTGTTAGTGCTAGTTTGCGAGTACTTAAAGAGTACTCATGGCTTTGTCCCTGGCTATTCCCGTGGCCAGACTATGAGGAGGACTACTAGGAAGATGGACATCAGGAGGTCTATGACAACTAGGATCATCTCCCATCGTCAGCATTGCATGTGACCCTGAAGATGGAGCCCCTACTACGTTTACTTTCCGCTGCTTTGATTGTATTAAGACTGGATCATGAGATCCTCTATTTGTAAGACCTTTATTATGGTTTGTAATGGATGATGTACTATGGTACTAATTCTGTTATGTCTCGCAAAAATGGTAATCCTGGGATTGCGATGTATGGCATAACAGGCAGCTGGGATTAAAAATCCGGGTGTTGACAAGTTGGTATCGGAGCCATCGTGACCATAGGAGACCCTAGTTAGAATGGACGTCTGACCATAAAACTTAGTTTCAAAACAAAAGAAGTGAGTATTTATGAAAACCTATTCCCACTCTTATCCTTGAGATTCTTTCAAAAAAAAATTCATGTTCCTCAAAAATTCTTGCAATCCTACATAAAATTTGACACACTTGATCACCCCACTGACTTGCTCACCCTAAATTCTTATATATGGAGGTCAGGTATAACAAATTCTACCAGCTGGGCAACGGAGGCCACCTAATCTTTGAGAGGTATCTAGATACACTCGTAGAGTATCTTGAGTGCCTGCACCCAGAGTTCTTCGGGGCACAACTCAACAATCACGTAGGAGGAGATCTACAGTGGTTGATAGTTGCAGATCTCAGAGGCAAGATGGAAGCACCCACCTCGGAGAAGATCCAATTTAGCTTGAGGGAGAACAACTGGCTAGACGGACTAGCCAGGGCTATGCATGAAGCTCTTGCCCGTCTGTGTGGATAAAACATCAACCAGATCAGTGGAACTCGCTTTCCTCACTATGCAAGGCGTGATTCTATGGGAATGCCCTTGGAGATGCCAGGACACCCGGAACTGAAGCACCAGGTGGATAATCTCGACTTCATGTTGTATGATAGACAGCAGTAGTTGGACAACGCCCGTGCCTACGCCAACCACAACCATGCCATTGCAGTCAAGGACCAGACCCTCGCCATCCTCGCTAAGGAGCGCCATTCACTTTGCCGTCAGCATGACAAGAAGGATCGCATCATCGATCATCTTCAAAAGAAGGTGGCCTCTCTCGAGAAGACCATCCGTGAGCAGGAGAACCAACTTGAAGCGAAGGAGGAGGAAGGTGAAGATATCCATGGAGATGTCTACTCTTACCTCAGTGCTGATGATGACTACCTAGAGGACGAGGCCATGGATTTCCACACTGATGATGATGATTCCGCCTTCATTGATGATGATTAGATGCACTTGAGCACTACCGTAGGAGTGATATGTACCTGGCCCCTTTGTATCGTAGTTTCACAGAATGGTTCCTAAAACCATCTATTTTCTATTTGTGTTGTGGTGTGTGTTTGTATTGTGTGCTTTGAATGAATGAATGAATGAATGAGAGGAAGTTGTTAGTTTGCAAAACCTAAGTCAAACTCAAAGTTTAAAGCATTTGAAACAGAACCATGAACCTTAGAGATTTCCCTCTTATCTCATTATCTATCTCAATCTTCAGATGACTCGTGGAATTCCCGGAGGAAGCAGTTCATCTTAGGACCCCATGCTGCAGATTCTGCAAATGCTAGTTTCTGACCGTGAAGCTAGTAGAGCCGAATGTCAAGCCAACTTAGCCACTCTTCAATAGATAGCTCAGATGGCCCACAATAATCAAGGCCACGGAAACCAGGATAACCATGGATCCAAGCTCAAGAACTTTCAAAACACCAATCCCCCTATATTTAATAAGTCTGAAGAGCCCTTAGATGCTGATGACTGACTGCAAACCATGGATAACAACTTAGAGGTCGCAGGAGTTGAGGCCAATGAAAAAGTACTGTTTGCCACCCATTATCTGGCAGGTGATGCAAGAGCCTGGTGGAATAGCACCTGTATCATGAACGGAGGTCAGATGATGACTTGGGATGAGTTCAAAATCAAGTTCAGCCGGACTCATGTGCCCCTGGGTCTGATTAAGAGGATGAGGGATGAGTTCAGAGATTTGAAGCAAGGAAGGATGACTGTGGTGGAATACCGTGAAAAATTCTTATATTTAGCTAGATATGCCCCTGATGAGATTGACACAGAAGCAAAGAAGAAAGAGAGATTCCTGAACGGACTGCATGATGAGATGTAAACCGTGCTACTCAACATTCCCTTTGATGATCTTGAAGCTTTAGTGGACTCTACTATCCAGATGGAAGGGAAGATAAACCAAGCCAATGATAATCGCAAGCGCAGGATGATGCACTAGCCTGGATCCCATAATACCCAGAAGTACCGCCCCAACCCGTCTGCAGGATATGCCCTAAGAAACAACAGACCCCCTATGTCCCGTCCAAACTATCCCAATCGTGGTGGAGGAAATTTGAGGTCTGGAGGAAACCACAACAATAACCTCGGCAACTCCAATAATTTCAACTGTGCAGCACCCAAGTCCAACAACAACAACAACAACGACAATACGACCCCAAGGACTGGAAGCAATGTTGTGCCTATTGCATGAAAAGACAAGTCCCTGATTACTTGATTTGAATGCGGAGTCAAGGGTCACTACTCCAACGAGTGCCCCAAGAAGCTTGCCGTAGCAACCAATGTGAATGCACCTGCCCAACAGCAACGTCGTGTTCAGCCTAGAAAGAGATTTGCCCCAAGGAACTCGCTCAATTGCAACGGCCGCTTGTTCCACATGAATGCTGAAGAAGCTCAGGAAGCGCCAGATGTCATGTTGGGTATGTTTTCTGTTAACTCAGTACTTGCAAGAGTGTTGTTTGATTCTGGAGCATTCCGCTCGTTTGTTACAGAAGAATTTGCATGCACTAGTAAGATTCAACCAACAAAATTGAAGCATGTTATGATAGTTCAAATACCTGGTTCAACCACCAAACCTAGAAAAATTTGCAAGGCTGTACCTATCAGAATCCATGGAATAGATTTTTATGCTAATCTAATAATACTTGGAACCAAAGGTTTGGAAGTAGTACTAGGAATGGATTGGATGTCGAAACATGAAGGATTAATCGACCATGCCAAGAAAGCCATAACCATGACCAGTAGCACTGGAGTATCAGTAGAGCATGTATCTGAGACGTTGCCCCATCAATTCAAATGCAACAAGAGTCAAGCCCAACCAACCCTAGACCAAGTCAGAGTAGTCTGTAAATACCCCGACGTATTCCTAGATGAATTTCCCGATATGCCCCCAGACCGGGATATCGAGTTCATCATTGAACTAGTTCCTGGAACTGGACCCATAGCTTACAGACCTTATAGTATGAACCCATCTGAATTAGTGGAGATGAAGAAGCAACTTGATGCTATGTTGGAGAAAGGTCTGATTCGACCAAGTGCATTGCCATGGAGATTGCATGCTTTGTTTGTGGATAATAAAGATGGAGGTAACCGTTTGTGTACGGATTACCGGAAGCTGAATGATGTCACCATCAAGAACAAGTACCCACTGCCGAAGATAGAAGATCTGTTTGACCAGTTGACTGGTGCCAACGTGTTTTCTAAGATTAATCTTAGAACTGGTTATCATCAACTCAAGATTCGTGCAACGGATATCCCAAATACCACCTTCACCACTAGATATGGATTGTATGATTACACTGTCATGTCTTTTGGATTAACCAATGCCCCCTCTTATTTCATGAATCTCATGAATAAGATTTTTATGAACTTCCTGGATAAGTTTGCCATTGTTTTTATCGACGATATTCTGGTCCATTCCAAGTCAGAACAAGACCATGAGCTACACCTGAGAACCATCCTTGAAACCCTTAGAGAATATCAGTTGTATGCCAAGTTTAGCAAATGTGAGTTCTGGTTGAAGGAAGTAGGATTTCTAGGACATATCGTGTCGGCAGGAGGAATTGCTGTCGATCCCACCAATATTAAGGATGTTGAAGAATGGAAAACCCCAACCACTCAAATCCAAGTCCACGCATTTCTCGGATTAGCCGGATATTACCACAAGTTTGTTGAAGGATTTTCGAGCATCGCAATACCCATGACCTAGCTATTGAAGAAAGATCAGAAGTTTGAATGGACGTACAAATGTGAAGCAAGTTTTCAAGAGCTCAAGAAGAGATTGATTTCAGCCCCAATTCTGATTATGCCGGATATCTGATGTGCTCATCGTTCGACGTAGAGCTTGTTGGGAACCCTAAGAGGAAGGTATGATGAGCACAGCAGCAAGTTTTCCCTCAGTTATGAAACCAAGGTTTAATCGAACCAGTAGGAGCAAGGAAACACCCCAAAGGTGTTACTAGCTGAGCTTTGGCGAGGCACTACCGGTGCTAGTAGCAACGTGGAGACCTGCACAACAAAACCACAGAACTTTGTCCCCAACTTGCGATGAGGTTGTCAATCTCACCGTGTTTTGCGGAAAACAAAGGATTAAACGTATCGAATGGAAAGAAGTAAAAGTTTGCAGAAAGTAAACACAAAGCAGTAAACAGTTTATAGATTGTATGTAAAATATAAGGACCGGGATCCATAGTTCACTAGAGGTGGCTCTCCTTAGATAGATAACATGCTGGGTGAACAAATTACAGCGGGGAAATTGACAAACACCGAGAAAGCAATACATGCATATACTAATCATCTTGACTCCTTTGAGACTTGATTGGGCATTACAACATAATACATAGACCGCCATCCAACTGCATCTATGACTAATAATCCACCTTCAGGTTATCATCCGAACCCCCTCCAGTATTAAGTTGCAAGCAACAGATTATTGCTTTATGAACTGCGTGTAAAGTAAACAATACGATTGTTCTATGAACAAAGGATTGTTGTTTTCTCCCTAGTAGCAACAACACATCTAGTACCTTAGAGATTTTTGTCACTTCCCCAGATTACCAGAGGCATGAACCCACTATCAAGCATAAATACTAACTCTTGGAGTTGCTAGCATCTACTTGGCAAGATAGCTACTAACAACGGAAAGCATGCAAGATCACAAATAACAAAGACATGATAGAATCAATAATCAATCTGAAATAGCATCTCAATATCCATCGGATCCCCGCAAACACAACATGTATGAATTACAAATAGATGATCTTGATCATGAACGGAGCTCACAAGATCTAAACATGAAAGCACAAAGGAGGAGAACTAGCCATCTAGCTACTACATGGATCCGTAGTCCAAGGATGAACTACTCACGCATCACACCGGAGGCTTGCATGGTGATGAAGAAGGCCTCCAGGGTGAATTCCCCTCTCCGGCAGGGTGCCGGGAAGAGCTTCAGATCCCTCCCGATCTAGGGATGGAGATGACGATGGCTACAGACTCTTTCGTGGATTTTTGATTGGGCACTTAGGGTTTCCGTCCTGAGGGCAATATATAGGCGGAAGGAGAGGCCGAGGGGGTGCCAGGAGCGGCCACACCACCCCTTGGCACGGGCCAGGCCTGGCCGCGCGACCAGGTGGTGTGGTGGCCCCCAGGCCCTTCTCTGTCTCGTATTCTGGCACTTGATCCCTTTTAGAAAAATAGGCACTTTGGCTTTTGTCCCGTCCAATTCCGAGAATATTCATTTTCTGACATTCCTGGAACCAAAAACAGCAGAAAACAGGCAGCTGGCACTGTGGCTCTTGTTAATAGGTTAGTCCAAGAAATCATATGAAAAGTATTCCAAAGTTGGAACAAAACACAAGAAAGTGGATAAAACCAAGCATGGAACATCAAAAATTATAGATACATTTGCAATGTATCAACATCCCCAAGCTTAACTCCTGCTCGTCCTCGAGTAGGTAAGTGATAAAAAGAAAGAATAATTTTTGAGGTGACATGCACCATCAAAGACTTGATCAAAGTATTTGCAAAACATTCAAAGCTGGGATCATAGTACTTCAATCATAACATGAACGACAAAGTTCTAGCAATAAGCAAAGAAACTATGATGCAACATGAAAAGGCATAAACAAAAGATTCATGAATAACAATGCTTTGCAAGACGTTTGTTTGTTTCACATAAAGAAAACATAGCATAATAGTATTCAGCTTGTCCCTCAATAGAGTAGCAAATATAAATGCATATGACACCTTCAAAGTTCATAAGAGTGACTAGATACAATAGTTTAAAACAAGCAATATCAAGTTATGCATCAATCAACTAGTCTTGGGATAATGCACATAGAACTAAGAATGGCCACTATGCTCTCAAAGTAAGTGCATAAAGATAGAAGGTGGAGACTCAATATAATGGTGGAAGAAAGGCCTTTGTAAAAGGAAGTAGGGATTCAAGTCTCATAAAGAGCTTCCAAAAATTATGGTACTTATAGCTTTCAGCTCTCATTGCCCCTATCATAAGCATCTTGAAGGTGATTAAGGTTAAAGTGACACAACTAAGAGGATATGCTTGACAAGTTATAAACCGAAATCTCATGCCCCTTACTTACGAAGACCGATCCTCATGCTACTCAACTCCAGTCACGAGTAAGCTCTTGTCATTGTAAGTATATGTGTATCATTAAGAACCGCCAATGGGGTACCCCTTGCACATGATACGGGAGCTTTCCCATAATCAAAATGACAAGGCAAGCAGACAATGAGCATCTCGACGATCTTTTTATTTGCTATTTGCATAGGTTTTTATTGAGGATGCTTCATAGAGTGCTCATTATGGTGATCCTGCAAGTTTCCACCATGATTAGGCATGGCTTAGGCTAGCGGCCCAGGTGTTTCTCTAACACACATACAAACTCCATGATCTTACAAGTTCCACTTTTATTTCACACCGCCGGGGTCTGTAAGCAAAAGAACATGATATCAACGGGGTACAAAGTACAAGTGCAATGTTGAAAGCGTTCCCCATGAAACATGGTTCTGCCAATTTCAACTTATAAAGCGCAAGCATATACGCAACAAAGAAGGACCCAATGGTTCAAGTTTATTAGAGGCAAAAAGTAAAGTGTGCCATCAAGTTCGTGAGAGCTTTAATCACTAGTTTTCTCATAACAAGTTTAATTTGGAAGGTAAACAAAAGCATGAATATACTTGGAATAGCATAAGCTAGTAGGTAGGTATGGTGGACTCTTTGGAATAACTTGGTTTAGGGAGTTGGATGCATGAGTGGAACTCATACTTGGTTGTGGAGGCTAGCAAAAGACTGGGAGCGACAAACTAAGAGAGCAATAATGGCCATAATCATGCAGAGCGACAAAACATCATTGATCAAAGCATAAAGTGATACTACAAGTTGAAAACTAAAGGATCATAAAGGCTATGGTGACTTGTGACAGTCATAACATGGTGTGAGCGTGCGCCAAGTCAACCCAAATAAAGCATCAAAGGAGAATACCACTATACTATGCTTTAATATGCTAAAACAACGCATGATTCATCCAAGGCACATTAAGCAATCTCAATTGTTTATAACAAGTCATGCTACAGCAAAGAATACTAAGCATAAAGCCAAAACAATATCAAGCATGGCATGACAAAGCACATGCCACAATCAAAAACAAGCTCTTTTTTACCACATAAGTATGAACTTTCCTATTCTTTTCCAAACCAATCCAAACTACTTGCAAACCAATGTATGAAAGAGGGGGTCCAACCAATTTATTCAGAAAACTAAGAAAACCAAGAAAACTAAAAACCAAAACGAAAACGAAAAAGAAGACGCTCCAAGAACAACACAACTGTGCATGAAACAATAAAAATGAAACGTTTGGAAGAAACCTGAGATTTTTATTGATGAAGAAGGGGATGCCTTGGGCATCCCCAAGCTTTGACGGTTGTACTTCTTGGATATTTATTGGGGTGACACGCGTGGTATCCCCAAGCTTGAGCTTTAGTCCATCCTTCATCTCATTACTCATTCCTTCCATACACCTGAAAATTTTCCTTCATACAAAACTTCACACAATCTTTATTAGCAACATTAGTGCACTCAAGATAAATAAGTCTTAAGGTTCAGTTCTAACACCAAATAAACTTCCATTAGAACACTAGCTACTGTAGTACTTCCCTCAAAAATCTCAATTCCCCAAAAGAACTCAAAAAGAAACCCACAAGAAGCAAATGCAGAAAATGGCAGAAATCTGTCAAAACAGACCAGCAGGTAAAGACGAATTTTTTCGAAGACCTTATGTTGCTCAAATCAAAAAGTGTTGAACTAACTAAAGTTAGATAACAACCTGGGTCAGAAGCACAAAAACTTACATCTCAATCCAACATACAGAGCTCTCTCACGATTTTTTACGGTGAAGCACAAAAATCTGTTTCGGGACAGCAACTTTCCCAATCATTACTTCTCTCTCATTAGAGGTTACTCTTGGCACAAAAAGCAAATAAAAAGGATAAGGAGAGGTTATTATTGAAGTAATAACTTCCAAGACTCATCTAAAACTTTTGGGTTATCTCCCAATAAGTACTTTTCTTTAACGCCTTTAAGTTAGGCATAAGAAGCAAAGAAAGAATCAAGTGTTCTCAAATGAAGAAGCATTAAGACCAAATTTTGTTTTCATAGGAGAAGCAAAATAAATCTTTTCTCTCTTTTTAGGTAAGTGTTCTATACCTTTCTTGAGTGGGAGTTGATATTTAATGGTGCCTTCTTTCATATCATTGATGGCACCAACAGTTCTAAGAAAAGGTCTTCCCAAAGTAATAGGACAAGAAGCATTGTATTCAACATCCAAACACATAGAAATCAACGGGGACATAGGAATTGTTAAACATAATAAGAACATCATTAAGACTCCCCATGAGTTTCTTTTTAGCATTATCATTAAGTGGGACATTCAAATAACAATCTTCAAGAGGAGGCAAATCAACCATATCATAAATCCTTCTAGGGATAATAGAAACACTACTATCAAGATCACACAAAGCTTTGAAATCAAAGTCATTCACTTTCATATTAATGATGGGTTCCAAACCATCCTCTTGTTTTATAGGAATAGAAGCTTTACGTTTCATCTTTTCTTCCTTAATCTTTATGAGAGCATCGGTAATGTGTTTTGTAAAGGCCATGTTCATAGCACTAGCATTAGGACTTTTAGCAAGCTTTTGTAGGAATTTAATAACTTCAGAGATATTGCAACCATCAAGATCAAAATCAACTTTATCATCCAAAGTATTAGAACTATTACTAGCCTCAACACTAGAGGTGGTGATAGTAGAAACACTAATGTTTCTAGCAATTTCATCTTCTCTTTCCCACTTAGCATGTAATTCAGCAAATAGTCTAACATTTTCATCAATTCTTACTTGTATAGCATTGGTAGCTGCAAAGGGATTATCATTAGTTTCAGGTTTAGCAGCTATTCTATTCAAATAAGATTGAGCTTCAGCCAAAGATGCTATATTTCTTTCAGCATTAGAGAGTTTTTCCTCAATAGTTTTATTGAAAGCAGTTTGTTTACTAATAAACTCTGTAAGCATAACTTCAAGTTCAGAGGGAGCACTCTTATTACTGTTGTAAGAATTTCCATAAGCATTACCATTGTTGGGAGGATATGGCTTATAATTGTTGTTACCAAAATTGTTCCTATAATCATTATTACCATAAGCATTGTTGCCAAAGTTGTTATTTCTTATGAAGTTCACATCAACTTGCTCTTCTTGAGCAACCAAAGAGGCTAAAGGAGCATTA
The DNA here is from genome assembly GCA_023614405.1 of Avena insularis. Classification (NCBI taxonomy): domain Eukaryota; kingdom Viridiplantae; phylum Streptophyta; class Magnoliopsida; order Poales; family Poaceae; genus Avena; species Avena insularis. The sequence goes on along the minus strand of CM042684.1, from coordinate 432,419,382 downwards.
TTTGGATCAATATGGGCTTTCCCATTAACAAGCATAGACATAATAATATCAATCTTATCACTCAAGGAGGAAGTTTCCTCAACAGAATTTACCTTTCTACCTTGTGGAGCTCTCTCAGTATGCCATTCGGAATAATTAACCATCATATTGTCCAGAAGTTTTGTTGCAGCACCCAAAGTACTCCAGCAGCAGAATCCAATAGGTTCCTTGAAGAATAGTTCAATCCTGCATAAAAAGTTTGGATGATCATCCAAGCAGTCAGTCCATGAGTGGGACAATTCTTTACCAAAGATTTCATTCTTTCCCAAGCTTGAGCAACATGCTCATTATCAAGTTGTTTAAACTTCATTATTTCACTTCTCATGGATATAATCTTAGCAGGAGGATAGTATTTTCCAATAAAAGAATCTTTGCACTTAGTCCAAGAATCAATACTATTCCTAGTTAAGGAATTCAACCACTCTTTAGCTTTTCCTCTCAAAGAGAAAGGAAACAATTTCAGCTTAATAATATCACCATCTACATCCCTATGCTTTTGCATCTCACAAAGTTCAACAAAGTTATTTAGATGGGAAGCAGCATCTTCATTAACAATACCAAAAAATTGTTCTCTCATAACAAGATTGAGCAAAGCAGGTTTTATCTCAAAGAAAGTATTTTCAGCCACAGGTGGAGAAATAGGTGTGGTCATAAAATCATTGTTGTTGGTGCTAGTGAAGTCACACAACTTAGTGTTTTCAAGAGTAGTCATTTTTTTGGGTTTTCAAATAAGAAAGCAAACTAGTAAAACTATTTTTTGTGTTTTTGAATAACAAAACAAGCAAACAAAGCAAAAAAGAAAACTAAGCAAAACAAAAACAACAAAGTAAAGAGATTGGTTATGAGGGACTCCCCTTGTGAAGATGTCCTTGACTCCCGACAGCTAGCGAAAAGATCTTGATGTGCTCGTCGTTCGACGTAGAGCTCGTTGGGAACCCCAAGAGGAAGGTATGATAAGCACAGCAGCAAGTTTTCCCTCAGTTATGAAACCAAGGTTTAATCGAACCAGTAGGAGCAAGGAAACACCCCAAAGGTGTTACTAGCTGAGCTTTGGCAGGGCGCACTACCGGTGCTAGCAGCAACGTGGAGACCTGCACAACACAACCACCGAACTTTGTCCCCAACTTGCGATGAGGTTATCAATCTCACCGTGTTTTGTGGAAAACAAAGGATTAAACGTATCAAATGGAAAGAAGTAAAAGTTTGCAGAAAGTAAACACAAAGCAGTAAACATTTTATAGATTGTATGTAAAATATAAGGACCGGGATCCATAGTTCACTAGAGGTGGCTCTCCTTAGATAGATAACATGCTGGGTGAACAAATTACAGCGGGGAAAATGACAAACACCGAGAAAGCAATACATGCATATACTAATCATCTTGACTCCTTTGAGACTTGATTGGGCATTACAACATAATACATAGACCGCCATCCAACTGCATCTATGACTAATAATCCACCTTTAGGTTATCATCCGAACCCCCTCTAGTATTAAGTTGCAAGCAACAGATTATTGCTTTACGAACTGCATGTAAAGTAAACAATACGATTGTTCTATGAACAAAGGATTGTTGTTTTATCCCTAGTAGCAACAACACATCTAGTACCTTAGAGATTTCTGTCACTTCCCCAGATTACCAGAGGCATGAACCCACTATCGAGCATAAATACTAACTCTTGGAGTTGCTAGCATCTACTTGGCCAAGATAGCTACTAACAACGGAAAGCATGCAAGATCACAAATAACAAAGACATGATAGAATCAATAATCAATCTGAAATAGCATCTCAATATCCATCGGATCCCCGCAAACACAACATGTATGAATTACAAATAGATGATCTTGATCATGAGCAGACTCACAAGATCTAAACATGAAAGCACAAAGGAGGAGAACTAGCCATCTAGCTACTACATGGATCCGTAGTCAAGGATGAACTACTCACGCATCACAGGAGGCTTTCATGGTGATGAAGAAGGCCTCGTGGTGAATTCCCTCTCAGGGTCTTTGGGAAGAGCTTCAGATCCCTCCCGATCTAGGGATGGAGATGACGGCGGCTACAGACTCTTTCGTGGATTTTTGATCGGGCACTTAGGGTTTCCGTCCCGAGGGCAATATATAGGCGGAAGGAGAGGCCGAGGGGGTGCCGGGAGCGGCCACACCACCCCCTGGAGCGGGCCAGGCCTGGCCGTGTGGCCAGGTGGTGTGGTGGCCCCCAGGCCCTTCTCCGTCTTGTATTCTGGCACTTGACCCCTTCTGGAAAATAGGCACTTTGACTTTTGTCCTGTCCAATTCCGAGAATATTCATTTTCTGACTTTCCTGGAACCAAAAACAGTAGAAAACAGGCAGCTGGCATTGTGGCTCTTGTTAGTCCAAGAAATCATATGAAAAGTACTCCAAAGTTGGAACAAAACACAAGAAAGTGGATAAAACCAAGCATGGAACATCAAAAATTATAGATACATTTGCAATGTATCAATATCAAGAAGCCTTTTGATGTGTATTGTGATGCATCCAAGATTGGTCTCGGATGTGTGTTGATGCAAGAAGGCAAAGTCATATCCTATTTGTCCCGACAACTGAAGCAGCATGAGCAAAACTACCCTACCCATGACCTAGAACTAGCAGCCGTAGTTTTAGCTTTGAAGACATGGCGTCATTACCTTATGGGTAACCGTTGTGAGATTTATTCGGATCACAAGAGTCTGAAGTATATCTTCACCTAGAAGGAGCTAAATATGAGGCAAAGGAGATGGATAGAGTTAATCAAGGATTATGACCTTGACATTCACTATCACCCCGACAAAGCCAATGTGGTCGCGGATGCTCTTAGCAGATTGCTGTGTAGATTAAACACCATGATTAAAGAAGCCTAGCCAAGTTTGCATGAAGAGTTGGAGCAGTTTAGAACGGAGCTAGTTAGTGAAGGATTTTTAGCTAGCATTGAACTTCAACCCACTTTGATCAGTCAGATCAAGGAGGTACAGAAGGAAATGCAAGTATCGACGGAATCAAGCGTCGTATCGGTACAAGAAAGGTACCCGGATTCGTCGAAGATGAAGAAGGAGTTTTGTGGTACAAAGGACGTATCCGTGTACCAGCAGATTCTGAGTTGAAACAAGTCATCATGCAGGAAGCTCATGATACTCTTTATTCTATCCATCCTGGAGGAACGAAGATGTATCAGGATTTGAAGGAGCAATTTTGGTGGCACAAGATGAAAGGAGAAATCGGAAGCTACATAGCTAAGTGTGATATCTGTCAGAGAGTCAAAGCGGATCATCAGCGACCCACAAGACTTCTGCAACCATTGTAGATTCTGGAATGGAAATGGGATTCTATCGGAATGGATTTCATCACCGGTTTGCCTACCTCTAGTAGGGGAAATGACTCTATTTGGGTCATAGTGGATAGACTGTCTAAGGTAGCCCATTTTATACCTGTCAAGACCACCTACCACAGTTCGAAGCTAGCAGAGCTGTACATTGCTAGAATCGTTAGTTTGCATGGAACCCCTAAGACCATAGTGTCGGATCGAGGAACCCAGTTTACCTCAAGATTTTGGCAGAAAGTCAACGAAGGATTAGGAACCAAGATGAACTTTAGCACAGCTTATCACCCGTAAACCGATGGACAAACTGAAAGAGTTAACCAAATCTTAGAAGATATGTTGGGAGCTTGTGTGCTAGAATATGGATCAAAATGGGAAGATTGTCTGCCTTTCGTAGAATTCTCATACAACAATAGTTATCAAGCCAGTTTGCAAATGGCTCCATTTGAATTTCTGTATGGAAGGAAGTGCCGAACCCCTTTGAATTGGTCGCAAGTAGGAGAGAGTCAGATTTTCGGGCTCGATATCCTACGAGAAGCCGAAGAGAAGGTTCAGAAAGTCCGTGAACACCTCAAGGCCGCCCAATCCAGACAAAAGAGTTATGCTGACAAGAGACATCGAGACCTGACCTTCAATGTCAGAGATTTTGTGTATCTCAAAGTATCACACTTGAAAGGAATGCAATGTTTTCAACTGAAAGGGAAGTTAGCCCCCAGATATATTGGACCCTTCAAGATTTTGAATCGCCGAGGGGAAGTATCATATCAACTAGAACTATCGGAGGAGATGTCATCCATACATGATGTGTTCCATATCTCATTACTTCGCAAATGCCTAGAAGTTCCGGAGAAGACCGAAGTGTTCAAGAACATCGATCACAGAGCCATAGATATCAACAAGGATCTAACCTATCGTGAAGTACCCATTCGTATTTTGGAAGAAGCCTTCAGAACCACCAGGACCCAGAGTATCAAGTTTCTCAAGATCCAGTGGAGTAACCATACCGAAGAAGAAGCTACTTGGGAGCGAGAAGATTACATTAGGACTGAGTTTCCAAATCTCTTTAGTTCCTAGTTTTTCTTAAATCTCAGGATGAGATTTTGTTTAAGGAGGAAAGGTTTGTAACACCCTAAAAATATTAATCAAGATTATCAAGTTCAAATCGCCTAAGTTTAGGGTTAACAAAAACTTTTATTATTAAATTTAATATGATTGTATGTGTGAATTGCATTAGTGTATGAATGAGTGCAATTGCCATGTTTGATTGCTACAAATGATAAGGAATGGTTTAAAGATGAATATTACATCATCTAGTCCATTTACAAATAAAATCAAAAGAAAAGAAAATCAAATATGAATCATATAAGCAAATGGTCATTTTGACCAAAATTATCCACTAGACCACTTTGAGTGTTTCTAGTCAAAGATTTTTAATAGAAACGTTCCCAATTCTTTTCACCCCTTGCTAGACCTAGTAAAAGTGTACCCAATCCCACTTTACAAACAAACAGAAACAAATTCCAAATCATTTTAAAGGACATTGCAAAATTGAAAAAGTATATGTTCTAAGATCACCACTTTTCAAAAACCACCCAAATCAATTCACCTGGACTTTTCCAAGCAACCATAGACTATCAAGCAAGTACTCAGAACACTCACCAAAATTCATCCAAAAATTCAAATCTTAAATTCATGCAGCCATTTGGTCGAGCACCTGGCAGACAACAATAAACACTGCCTAACTTCTACTGTTCTGAGCAGTGATCAATCGCCACTAGTGCCCCATTTCTCTCCCCTGGTCTCCCTTAGTGCCTAGCATTGCAGTGGACACACTCCCCCTTTGTCATTTGCACCAGTGCAGCGCGGCCTGAACTCACCGTGCCGGTCTACCAAGCTCCGCTCGCCATAGACCGCATCGCCCTCTCCCACGATGTCCAGGAGACATGCGACACTCCACCGCCACCCTCTGTCCACCCCTAGACCAGAGACGACCCATGGACCAACCGTAATCGCCGCGCCCACTTTTCTATCTGCCAAGCCGAGAGCACGCCAGAGCACCGCAGCCGACACATGCACGCATGCTGCGCCTTCCCTCTCCGCGCGTGCCTGCGCTCACCGCGACCCCAGCTACCCCCCAGACACGCCCGTTCGCCGCCGTGCGAACCGTGGACACTGTGCGCCATATCGAACGCCATCGTTCCTGCACAGAGCACGGACCGCTCCTGGCCATTCTCGACCGCCCCTTGCCGCGCCATCACTAGCATGACGACCGCCCTGAAGCACCGTGTCGACCCCTACCCTCAGCCATGCCGATAGCCCTCTGTAACAACGTCGTCGATGAACCCAAGCCATGCCGCTCTGTCCCTCTCGCCGGTGTATAAATAGAGGCCACCCCAGCCCCAATTCGCCACACCAGCTCACTCCCCTCTCTCTCAGACACCTTCCACACCTCTCCCCAGAGCAAGGCGAGCACCACATCGCCAGAATTTCACTAGAGTCCGCCGCTGCAGAGGAGGAAGGAGCCCGTTGATTGCGACCACCCCTAGAGCCGCCGCGACCACCATTCGACTCGCCATCAACGACAACCTCATTCGCCCCCATCACCGACCTTAGCTGGAGCCCAGGTGAGCCTCCACGTACCCCCACTGTCGCGATTAGGTTTCAGTCTCACCGGAGCTATTTGTCGTAGACGATGCACGTCAACCGTTAGATCCTATTCTAATCGTAGCGCTGAGATTGAATGATACCGCTTCACGTTAGGTTAGTCGCTGATGCATGGGACCGATATGACAGCAGTCCGCTGCATGCGCACTGTGTAGATGGGCCATCCCATTTAGTTTCCCGCTTAGAGCCGTTATTTCAAATAAGCTTTTTCCAATTTAGTTAAAACTAGATTATGTCGGTAGATTCTAAAATCAATTCAAAGAGATTCACTGAACCAAATTGCATGATTCTAATTTTGTTAGAAAGATATTCAAAATATCTATCCAAGCCCGTTCGATTCAAACCAATGGAAATTATAGATCACCTATACAAAAAATAACAAGGCAGAGACTTTTACACCTTCAAACATTTTTCAAAATTCAACCATAAATGCTTTTGAGTTGATTCCAACTCTCCAAAATCACATTTGATAAGATCTATCTGAATATTTAAAAATATTTAGGTTTACATGTAGTGAGCTTGGACTAGAACCAAAAGAATTCTATATAGGCATTTCTAGTCACTTTAATTGTATTAAATAGTAATTGTAAACTTTATAAAATATGACCACCACTTTAAATCACATTCCCAAGTAGTAGAATATATGGTGATGACATGTGTCAACATGATCCCATATTTTAATTGGAGAATATTAAATCTTAAGTATTTTCAATGAGTAGAAATTACTTTTCTAAAATAAGATAAATAAGACTAGGTATTTATCTCATGTGATGATGATGCTAGATCATCTAGTGTGAGCCTTTATGTGCTACATAGAAGTAGTTAAGTATTGTTTGGTGATTGTGTACCTCGTATTAATTTATAGACGATAGTACCGACCCGGGGTACGAGGAGGAGGAGTACTACCAAGAAGAAGAAGAAGAGAACTTCAACCACTATACTACTCAAGACAAGCCTAACACTACAAGTTAACTATGCAAGCCATCCTTGCAAGATAACCTATGCAAGATGCATTAGGCATGCTTTGGTTATGCAACCTTGATTATACAAATTCCAAGTTTTACTTGCAAGCTTTATTCTTTTACTTTTACCAAAGTTCTTTACCTTTAGTTAGTGATTTGTGAGTATTGGAAAAATAGGATAGATGCCATAAAGAGCATAAAACTAGGCCTAGGTAGTTATACTTAGATGCCATTAAAAAGCATAAAACTAGATTTGGATAGTTACACTGGATTAGCACCCTCATTAGTGAATACCCTCAACTTTAGTGGCTAGTTCTAAGCATAAAAGTTGATCACTCTAGATGGGAATACTGGGAGAAAATGATTACAAAAACCTTGGAATGATGGTTCATTCTATTGAAATGTTTTGACATGTGTTATGAACATAAAATGATTTGATGATGAAAGTTGTTGAGGCATGAGCCTTGGACCATTATAAAAACTGATGGTGGGTTCGGATGCGATACCATTCCAATTTTACCGTATAACCACAATACACGAATTGGGTAGGGCTTAACTGGAAGTTTACATGCCTTAGTATGGGTTCCCTCGTGGAAAGAGGTTGAGCTGAGGCTACCTCGTGAATGTGAATGTCCACCTATGGAGTGCCTAGGATGGCAGATGGCCATGGTTGGGAGGCCAAGCTCATAGAGGAGGTGCATATACTAGAGTGTGTAATTGAAAGGTTATGATTGATTATCCGTATACTAAGTATGATGATTCAGGGTTATCCCTGACGGATGTATCGAATTTTGTGGTGAAACTGTACCACCTTTGCAGAGTGTCAAACTATTCGAATAGCCGCGTCCGCAGTCATGGACAGTTGGAGGGGCCATACTGTTCCATTATCAGATGTTTTCAAAATTGACTTGTGAATTGAACTATGACCGTGACTTGACCATAACAGGGTTGTGGACCTGAAAACTAGGTTCCCACTTAAGTGATGTAGGAAAATTAAATTAGGTTCTTTACTTTTGAAATCTTATGAAATAAACCTGGCTTTTTGCAAATAAACCTAGAGCTTAAGATTTCTACTAGAACTACCTTACTTGTTAGTGCTAGTTTGTGAGTACTTAAAGAGTACTCATGGCTTTGTACCTGGCTATTCCCGTGGCCAGACTATGAGGAGGACTACTAGGAAGATGGATAGCAGGAGGTCTATGACAACTAGGATCATCTCCCATCGTCAGCATTGCTTGTGATCCTGAAGATGGAGCCCCTACTATGTTTACTTTCCGCTGCTTTGGCTGTATTAAGACTGGATCATGAGATCCTCTATTTGTAAGACCTATTATGGTTTGTAATGAATGATGTACTGCAGTACCAATTCTGTTATGTCTCGCAAAAATGGTAATCCTGGGATTACGATGTATGGCATAATAGACATCTGGGATTAAAAATCCGGGTGTTGACAATTTGACGAGGCGGATGCGATGACATATGGTATGGGCGGACGGTACGGGTTGACCCCGCCCGTACCAATGGTCCTTAAGGCCCCTATGTTATCCTCGGCGTATGCAAATCTCCCAGGTGATGAGGTTTCAACTCGTCAATGCCCATTGTTATGGAATTGGGTTTTGGAGAAGATGGGAATGCTGGAGATCGTGGCACGGTTAACAGACAAGCAACCAGGGGACACGAGATTTACCCAGGTTCAGGCCCCCGGAGGGAAAACCCTACTCCTACTTGTCTGCTCTTTGATTGCGGCGGAACCGAAAGTTACAAGGTGCGCAGATTCGATCTGGCGTGGAGGCGTGTACGAAAGTATGGATCTGCCCTGCTCGTTGGCCCCTCCTAGCCTTTATATATGAGGAGGCTAGGTCTCAGGTACCGATATGAGTAGGTTACAAGTTGTATTCGAACTCTAGTCTTGCTCTCCAAGGATCCGAAGGCATCATGGGCCTTGGCCACCCGAAAATCTTCATGGGCTAGCGTATGTCTGCTGTGGGCCTTCCTTGGGCTGGACCAGTATCTTTGAAGTTATGTACCGTCGGGTATAACCATGTCAAGAGTCCTCGAGTGTTCATCGAATCGTAGATTCGAGAGACTCTTCAATCCTTCGTGTAACTCATCTTTCAAGAGAATGTGTAGGGATTGTTGATGCGTGTGCGACTCACCCGACGGATCGTGGTCGCTTAATCGTCTTAGGACAAAACAACACGATCTTCTTGGTGCGAGTCCCTCGACTCGAACCGGAACATATCTTTGGCGTAATTCGACTCAGGCGGAGGACTTACAGAGTGGAATTCGGTGATTTTAAATGATGTACCCAACGTCTGTCGGGATTTTTCATCGTACATTTTGGTACAGATTCATACTAAAGCGCGCAGTGCGTTGCTGGCCATCGATGATATCATGGGTCTTATCTTTGCGCCGCAGACGCAACATCCGAATGTTTATCACCGGAGGTGTTTGGTGGCCAAGGAGGATGTTACTCACTTAGCATTAGTTGGGGAAGAGTTGCGAAAAGTTTTGCATGCGGATCCGGAAGATCGCATGAATATTTCATAGGGTGCGCGACAGCGCCTATGGGAGTAGCCCTGAGTGTCTGCTCGAATGAGACTCGAGCGGAGACTTTAGTGCAAGTATTGCTTAGTTGTTTAGTCCGTGGGACTAAAAATTTTCGGATGCTGAAATCCTTCCTCCCTATGGGAGTAGCCTCGAGTCCGTAGTGGAGTCGTGGACTCGACGTGGGACTCGAAGCTCTTGTGTGAACGCCCATTGCTCCGCTTTGAGTAGCCCCGAGTGTCTGTTTCGAGTCGAGACTCGGCGTAGACTCGAGTCTTGTATCATGCAACGGTAGTAGGAAAATCTCGTGGGCGTCTGACCGGAAGTACCTCGGTGCGCGACCAGCATCCGATAGGAGTAACCCCCGAGTATTTAGTCGAATCGTAGATTCGAGTGAGTACTTTTAGCTATGGAGCCGAAGTTATTGCTAGTATAGCTGTTGATGACGTCAGTGCTGACGATCAATGACCTCAAGCGTCTGCTGCGCCAGAGATGACTTGACTGGACGATGCGTGGGTCCCACTTCCTGACTTTGAATTGACCGGTCACGCGCGGCGTGGAGATGATTACGGCGTTTCCTCGATTTCCGCGCGTAGTGGATGTCATGGGAACGACGGTTTGTTTTGGTGCTGACACGTGTACGGCCAGATCTGCCGTTGGCGTTAGGTCTTCTTGATGGACGGTCAGCGTGCGTCGTCTTTGCTGTTATAATCCATGGTGAAAATCGTGGTTTGTTTTCACCGCACCAGTTCATCTGTCCATTGCTTCCTTGCGCTCGAGCGATTCTTGCTGCGTGCTGAGAGTTCCTTTCGCATTTCCTTTGTCTTCGCTGCTATAACGCCACCACCGCCAGAAGCGCCATGGGGAAGAAGAAATCCTCATCTGCAGTTGGGACCAGCTGCCGGAGGCAAGAAGGGCGCCGCTTGCTTTCGTGTCACCGATGGTGGCGGCGCGATCGAGACGCTGGAGAGCGATCTCGCAAGCTGCGCGAGCGAGCTGATTCCGCAGGACGCGACGCCATGAGACTCCGGCAATGAGGTAATCCCCCGTCCCCCATCTGGGTACCGGGTTATGTTCGTCGCCTTTGTTTTGCGTGGGTTTTCGTATCCAGTCCATGACTTCCTTCGTGGACTGCTCTTCTTCTGTGGGGTTCAACTCCATCATTTGTCTCCCAATTCTCTTCTCCACATCGCGTGCTTTATCACACTTTGCGAGTGTTGGCTTGGCATTGAGCCGCACTTTGGCCTCTTCCGGAAGCTGTATTCCATGAGGAGGCAGTCTGGTTCAGATGGTGTGTATCCCATTGGGGGTTTCATCATCTCTCTTAGTCCCGATGTCCAATTTTTTTCCTTCTCCATGTCCGAATCTGTCCAGTACTGGCGGAGGAAATGGTTTTACATCCGTGACTCCGTGCTGCCTGGGCAAGATTTTGGTCTTGTGCCTTTTGAGCCCTCCCAGTTGATTGTGAAGAAAAGGTCCTAGAAAAACCAGATCTTAGATGGTGAGGTGGCGGAGATAGAGGCCTTGTACCGTCGGGTGGAGGAGCTCCAATTGATTCCTGAGAAGGAGGTGAACGGTGTCGACATCATCCGGGTGTTTCTTGAGCGTGTGCGGCCGCTCGGGCTAGGCGCACCCTATGTTCCTGTACTCTGGGCGCCGTGATCCGACGAGGGTTTCGACTGAGAAAATCTCCGAGGTGGAACTTGACAGGGCTCTTCGCGTGCTGTTGAAGTTCAAGGCCGACGAGGAAATCCCGGGGAAGTCGTTGACTCCGCCCTTTTCGTCGACGTTGGCCGTGCCAAAGGTGTAGATTTGCGCACGTAGTGCTTCCCTTATGTTTTTGTCAGTTGTGTACTTGTATCCTTTGTTTGCTAACAAAGTTTCTTCTCCTCTTGTAGAGCTTTAAAGTGCCAGGCATGGCGCCACCATTGCCCGAAAGGTATCCGAATGCCCCGGATAATGAAGTGGTGGATTCCGTGTCCGAGCTTCCTTCGGCGCGATCTCCGGCGGAGGATGCCGATGATTCGGGTGAGGATCATTCGAGCAAGCGATCACGGAGCTCGAGCGAGTCTTCGGATGCTTCGACTCCTCCGACTCCCAGGAATCCTCGGGGTCTTGAGCGTCATGATGATGTTCAGGGGGGTTCTTCCTCTCCCATTCCTGCCATTCCTGTTGCTTCGCACCCGCCAGCAAAGCGGAAGAAGGAAGAGAAGAAGGAGGAGAAGAAGGAGGAGAAGAGGGCCCGGAGGGCTTCTCCTATCTTTGACCTGAGCGCATTGGGCTCGTAAGTGTTCTTTTTGCCGCTGTTGTCTTTTGCTCACTTGTTATTTTTGCGCCTGTGTTGATTGGTTCGTATGTAGGCAATCCTCCGACGGCTCTAGTGATGGAGCGCGCGAGATGATGGGGGAGTCGAACATTGCGTCGCCGCCTCCGCAGACGGTGGCGACGTCGGGTGGTGCTGCACCAGTTCCTCTTGTGCATGAGAGGCTGGTGGTTGCGCCTCAGAATTTCGCAGAAGCGGGCTCGGGTTCGCCGAGCACATAAGTTTTTCGCTTCATGTCACGGGAGCCAGGCGTCTTCGTGTGCTGATGTTGTGTTTGCTTCTTTGTTTTGGGCGGAGCCCCAAGTCATGCTCTTCTGCCATTGCTTTTTCCGCAGCCTTGTGTCCAGAGGCCAAGCTGGTGGAGGAGCACCTGACTGGAGGTGAAACCGGCAGTACTGCAAGGTATTCGCCTTGTGGTACTTTTTTTGTTTATCCTTGTCCTGTTTGTTGACACGGCTTGTTGTGAATGCAGAGGAGCATAATGACTCTCTTCGTGAGGTTGATGCTCAAGAAGAGCCTTGGCCAATTGGAAGAAGTCAGCCGCCGAGGCGTAAAGAGCGCTTTGAGCGAGTCAAAGGCAGCCGAAGCGAAAGAGCGTCTGCAGCAGGAAGCCGCAGGTCGTGAGGTAGTAGTAGCGGAGAAGCTCATGGCTGCTGCCAAGGCAATTTCGGGTGAGTGCTAGCTTTTGCACTTGCTCATTTTTCTTCGGGTCCTCTTCTATGTTGCTATTCTTCATGTTTTCTTCTGTTTTGTCTCGCCCGCAGGCATCGAGTTTGCCGTGGTGCTCTGGAGCACGGGAGTGCTCTGGATGATGCCACTGTGGCGGTCGAAGACCGCTGCAGCACCGTCGTCAACTCTCTTGCCAAGGAAAAGGAGGTCCTTGGTCGCTTCTACCAGGAGCTCTTCCCGAAGGGCGCAACCCTTGAAGATGTGGGTGCTCTGGCAGGGTAGCTCTGTCGCTACCGGGCGCTGCAGCTGCATAAGCGAGCGAAGGGCATCGGTGCGTCCGTCGGGCTGGCGATGGCCATGGCGGCTGGGGCGGAGCTGGACTTGCCCCAGATCACTTCTCGGATGCCGACGGCTGCGGATGGATTAGAGGTAGCCTTCGCTGCTTACTCCGTCATTGCTGCGATATGGGCCCAAGCTCATTGACTTGTTGTCTGAGTACGCAGCGGCTGCAGCAGGCGAGGCCAAAGCTAGGCAGTCTGGCTCTGAGGCGACTCGGTGTCCTACGCCTTAGGCATAGGAGATGTCGGGTAGTATGTAGTTTACTTTTGCTGTAAATATCTTTTGTAGCACCATTCTTGAGCCACGCAGTGGCCTTATTTAATGGATTCCTCCGAGTTGGGCTTTATCTTTGGCTGAATGTCTGTGTGCCTTCTTTTTCTTCTGCTTTAGGTTCCTTCGGGTGTTGACCCAGTTGGTACTTCATCCGAAAGGCCCTTGCGAGCATCGTTGGATGATTCCTCGCAGCTCGCTTCATGGGATCGCGCGCAGCTTGGAGAGGATTTGCTTGGCTACGCCTCTGGCCGACGCTTTGGAAGTCCAAAGCGACCGTAGTGCAGCAGAGAGGAATACTTGGTGGTGGAGCTGGGTCGGCTGTCCGAGCTGCAGGTAAGTTGATCCTTCTTCGGGCCGTAGCTTAGTTCTTCGGGTGAGCCCGCCGCCTTACTCTTGTTCTCTTTGTTGTCGCAGGTGCGAATCTTTCGAAGGAAGAAGGAGCGCATTGCTGTTGAATCAATTGTTTGACTCAACGGGACATGGAAGCCGGTGGCTTCTTTGGGTGGATCGCGATCGTGCCATGGTTCCGCGACGGTGCAGGATCGCGTCTTCCGTGTTTCGCGGTGCCGCGGTGCAGACATCGCTGTCCTCGGTGTTGCACGTCATGTTTCCGTTGGATGGCGCGCCAACGACCCTTGCAGGACTTCTGGCGAAGTTTCGGAGTGCCAGCAATGTCAAGGAGCTGGTGCGGCAGCAGCTTGTCGCAGGGGTGAAGGCTGCCTTGTCTCTTGTGAGGGTGCATCACCCGGATGTAGATTTGGCTGCTGTGGCGACTGGGCCACCTCCTCGGCCAGATGGTGGCGAGTGGAATATGCGTCCACATTACGCGGCTGTAAGGCAAGATGTCAACAGATTGTAGATTTGTTTGAGCAGCGTGCTCAGGCTATTCTGCAGAATAGGTAGAACCTGAAAATAAACAGATAGATGTAAAATTTGTATATTGCGGCTGGGCGTGTATGTGCCCTTTGTTGTAAAGGTTCGCTTGTAAGCGAGCACGCGGTGCTTTGATATAGTACGTGCCCTTTTCGTTTGCCTGACATGGTCAGCTACTTAGGTGTACACGTTTTGTCCTCAGTCGATGAAATCGTGAGGTGGGGGGAGCCCCCGAGCACGTAGTGCTTTTGATTTAGTACGTGCCCTTTTCGTTTGCCTGACATGGTCAGCTACTCAGGTGTACATATGTTTTCCTCAGTCGATGAAATCATGAGGTGGGGGGAGCCCCCGAGCGCGTTTTGTCCTCAGGTCGATGAAATCGTGAGGTGGGGGGAGCCCCCGAGCGCGTTTTGTCCCCAGTCGATGAAATCGTGAGGTGGGGGGAGCCCCCCGAGTGCGTTAGTGGCATGTAACAAAGTTGCAGAGAAATAGTCAACCGAAGGTTGGGAGCGAGACACTTAGCTTTATTTGTAGCGTAACGGAGGAGGTACATGGTTCGGCTGAGTAGCCTTGGTTGTAAGCCTTATTGAAAGTAAAAGGGGTACATTGCCCATTGCTATGGGTAGAATCGTCGCAGGTGCGAGACGTTCCATGGGTTGGAGTATGCGACCTGCACTCCACGTGCTTGAGGCGATAAGCGCCACCGGGATGACTTCGGTGATGACATAGGGTCCTTCCCATGGCGACTCGAGTTTATTCGGTCGCTTTTGAGTCGCAAGACGAGGTCTCCTTGACGAAGGACCTTGAAGCGCGGCTACCGTGATAGTTGCGGAGACTTTGCTGGTACACCGCGGATCTAGCTGCTGCTATATCCCGTGCTTCGTCGAGTGTGTCGACGGCATCTTCGAATGCGGCCGTGGATTCGGCTTTGCTGTAAGCGACGACTCGTGGAGCCTGGTGATGTACTTCGGATGGTAGCACGGCCTCAGCTCCGTGTACCATGAAGAACGGTGTGTAGCCGGTGGAGCTGTTTGGCATAGTTCGTAAGCTCCACAGGACAGATGGTAGCTCTTTCGTCCAGTTGCCAGCTTTGTGCTCGAGTGAGCTCATGAGGCGTTTCTTGATGCCAGCGCCGATTAGGCCGTTGGCCTTTTCCACTTGCCCGTTTGTTTGCGGGTGCGCCACTGAGGCGTACGTGATATTGATCCCGAGGCCTTCGCAGAAGTCCTGGAATTCTTCGGAGATGAAGTTTGATCCGTTATCGGTGATGATGCTGTGCGGTACGCCGAATCTGTAGATTATGGATTCGAAGAACTTGACGGCGGTTTTGCCCTTCTGGTTGGTGACTGGCATGGCCTCGGTCCACTTGGTGAATTTGTCGACTGCGACCAAGAGGAAGACGTGTCCTCCCTTCGAGGATTTTGGCAGTTTGCCGATCATGTCAAGGCCCCATTGAGCAAAAGGCTGTTATGGGTATGGGTCAAGTTCGACCAGTGTGCGTGTGGTTTGTCGGCGAACCGTTGGCACCGTTGAATCTTCGGAAGATGTCCTTTGCGTCGATAATGGACGATGGCCAATAGAATCCTGCTCGTAGAGCTTTGGCGACAAGGGAGCGGCTGCCTGCATGGTGGCCGCAGATGCCCTCGTGGATATCTTGGAGTATGGCCTTGCCGTCGTCGATGGTGACGCACCGTTGTAGGACGCCTGTAATGCTGCGTTTGTACAGCTCGCCGTTGATGATGGTGAAGGCTTTTGACCGACGAGATATGCGCTGGCAACCGTCGTTGTCCGCAATTCTCCGCTTATCGTAATCGGAGGTATGGACGTGTCCAAGTTTCTTCGACGCCATGACCTGTATCAGGTTGACCATGGCAACCGGTATCCAACTTTCGGTCCTTCATGACCTTCGCAGCGTAGCCCCCGAGTGTTCTGCTTCTTCGGGTGATCCCTTGGGGAATTTCCGCTTGATGGATGGCACGCAGATCTGTTCGAGGAACACACCTGGTGGTATTTTTGCACAAGTGGAGCCGATGTTGGCGAGTCTATCGGCCTCCTCGTTGCTCTCTCTTCCAACGTGCCGAAGTTCGCAGCCGTCGAATTCTCCTTCGAGTGCGTTGTATAGTGCACGGTATGCGATCATGTTTTTGGCGTGTGCGTCGCACTCATTCATCGTCTGCTGGACGACAAGGTTGGAGTCACCGTAGATGACCAGGCGCGTTGCGCCGCATATTTTTGCCATCTTTATGCCATGGATGAGGGCTTCGTATTCGACCTTGTTGTTGGAGGCTCTGAATTTCATCCGAAGGACGTACTTAATCTTATCACCTTGCGGGAGGTCAAGATGACTCGCTTCGCCTCCGCTTCGCTTGGAGCCGTCAAAATGCATTGTCCAGATCGCGACATGTCTGGGGTGTCGCAGCTGCAGCTCCATCCAAGGCACCGTAAAGTCCGGAAGGACTTGAGATTTGATTATGTGTCGCTTCGTATATGATGTCCATGGTGATAGTTCGATGCCCCACGGGCCACGCGTGTGGCCTGGATTGTCCCACAGGAAGCGAAGCTCGAATGTAATTTCGAGTCCGTTGCTCACGGGCTCGAAATCCTTTATGGTGGCGGCGGTGAGTGAAGTCGAAGCCTGAAGAGGAGGCGATTCTCCGTCCGAGGAGTTGTAGATCGATTGGTCGGAACCGTCACGATCAAGACAATCAGCAGCCCCAATTCCCACAGACTGCGCCAATTGACGAGGTTTAAACTCGTCAATGCCCATTGTTATGGACTTGGGTTTTGGAGAAGATGGGGATGCTAGAGATCGTGGCACGGTTAATAGACAAGCAACCAAGGGACACGAGATTTACCTGTGTTCAGCCCGAGGGAAAACCCTACTCCTGCTTGTCTGCTCTTTGATTGCGGCGGAACCGAAAGTTACAGGGTGCGCAGATTCGATCTGGCGTGGAGGCGTGTACGAAAGTATGGATCTGTCCTGCTCGTTGGCCCCTCCTAGCCTTTATATATGAGGAGGCTAGGTCTCAGGTACCGATACGAGTAGGTTACAAGTTGTATTCGAACTCTAGTCTTGCTCTCCAAGGATCCGAAGGCGTCATGGGCCTTGGCCACCCGAAAATCTTCATGGGCCAGCGTATGTCTGCTGTGGGCCTTCCTTGGGCTGGACCAGGTATGCTGAAGTTATGTACCCGTCGGGTATAACCATGTCACCAGGTGCGAGGAAAAATCAATTACATAACTTTTCTCACTTAAAAATATCATATTACAACATAATATGATAGTTCTAATTGATATGTTCATAAGAGACTTCGTAATTCGGGGTCCTGTTGAAACAAGGACAAAAGGTGCACGCAAACGCAGTAAAATACCCAAAACCCTACCCTACTTATGCAAGAACGAAAGGTAAATATGCTTCAATTGTGGACACATCAACTCCCCCAAACTAGATTCTTGCTTGTCCCCGAGCAAGATAGTGGCTTATGGACAAGATCATCATGTTCATGAGGCACGAGTCGTTACAATAAATGAGGAAAAAATTGAACCAAGAATACAATATCAGATGTAGAGTTGCATCATGAGTTTTATCACACCTTTAACCATCACATGACTTAGAGGCTTCCACACCTTTTTGTATCAATAATGTTATAAGAATTTTTAAGGGTTAACATATTATATAATCATAAGGTTAAATTGGTTGAGTGCTTGATTCGAGTAATGAAAGATTCATGGTCACTTCTTTTTCTCTCTTTTATGTTTTTCTTTTCTCTTCAAGCTTGTACTTTTCTTTTGCCTTGAATTTCTCTTGATAACTGTATTTTTTTTGATATATAGCAAAGCTACCTTATCATGCTCACTACTTTTTATGGATCTTGTAAACCTAAACCTGTGAATATAACATGCTACCAAGTTTTTCTTCTCATAATTAATCTATACTTTTATTGGTGAGGAAGACCCTAAAATCATAACAGTCGTACAAGTATCACAACACTCATACTAATTCGTCCATCTAATATAATAATCATGAATCAAAAGATTACTTCAAATAACATAAAGTCTCGAAACTCAAGGAATATAATTCTTTCCTTGAACAAAGGGAGTTCAAAGATGATGCAACTAATGAAAATTCTTGAATTAAAACCTAATATGCGTGCGGTAAAATAGACATGCTAAAACTGTAAGATAGATTACAAGGTCTTCATAGATCCCCCCAAACTTGGAATCAAGGCGGGGAGAATCCCAAAATCCTTGCGAGTACCTACTCCTTCTTAGGAGTGAAGACATCATCCTTTTCTTGTTCTTCTGCCTTGAGGCTGCAAGCATGAGCAATACACGCAAATCGAGTGGACAATTATGTGATGCTAGCATGCTACTGCTCTTTAATTATCTTGTAGAGAGTTTTCGTGTCGTCGGCCATCTCAACAATAATCTTAGTCAGGAATTGAACTCTACCATCGATGTCATCGACCCTCTTTTCGAGGTCCGTGCCCATCATCCAGTAGGAGTCAATTCCTTCTCCAATAGTTTCAACACAAGCTTTAGAAATCTTTTCAAGGTTCTCGATCTTGTCTCTAACCTCATCCCGTTTTTCTTCTTTCCGAGAAGAGGAACTAGGAGCGGACTTAAGAGAGGATCCGTGAAGGTTATACCTGTTAGGGGAGTGGAGGTTCTTCTTTGTTCTTCCTTTGTTCCATGTGCCTGAGCATCTCCAACTTGCGCGGAAACATGTCCTCCCAGTTGGGGAGTGAAAGCACTTGAGTAGACCCTCTAATTGAGGAAGATGAAGAATCCCTCTAAAATTCCCTTCCTTTGACTTGTGCTGCCAATGCCTCTTCCTTGTTAGTCTAGATCTGCTTAATATGAAAAGGCTGCATGTGTAGCACCCCGGTAAAACCACTACTAGAAAATTATGTGTTATTTTTCTTTTATGTATCACCATGATAGTATGCTCATGTCATCATGCCA
Organism: Avena insularis; assembly: GCA_023614405.1. Taxonomy (NCBI): domain Eukaryota; kingdom Viridiplantae; phylum Streptophyta; class Magnoliopsida; order Poales; family Poaceae; genus Avena; species Avena insularis. Next base: position 432,400,393 of record CM042684.1, on the reverse strand, counting down.
CAATGCATTTGAGCATCATCATGACATCATGCATACATGTCACCTTGTTCTGAAAAATTGCATAAATCTTTTAAACTGATCCTTGGTATGTCGTGTTAACCATTGTGTGCTCTCCCTCTTGTTTTCCAAATTTTCAAACCGTAAACAAAACCAAAACTTTAGTTTCACATTTTAAACTTTCTTTGTATCTCTTGTTTTTGTTCTTGTTGGACAAGCTATACGTGTGCATATATGTTTATTGTGAACCCCCAAAACCCTATTTATGTTCACCTCTAGTTAAAAACTCTCAAATACAAGTAATATTCCCTCTTGTCTCATTTGTAACTTTTCCCTCTCTCCTAATAATTTAATGCAAATACATTTTTATTATTATATAAAATATAAAGAGTGGATGGTTCTATATAAACTTCCAGCAGCCTTTTATTTCTATCCAGCCCCTTCTTTTTTTAATTCAAACAAAATATTTCAGTTTATGTATAAACATAAAAGGTTTGTTTATTTTAATATAACTAAAAGTAGGCAAAAAGTATGTCTAAAATTTTAGCCTAAAACTAGACCCATGTAGTCTAGTTGGACTGTACCATTAATCCATTCGCGTTTTTCTTATTCCCCAAACCCTAGCCTCCAATCTTAGATCCCATCTAAATTCCCCACCTCGTCCAATTCTTTTTTTATCTACCGCGGGCGAGATACTGCTTTGTCCCTCCGATTGTTTCTAATATGTCTGTGCGCTCCAATCATGGTGCTCGTCTAGCTCATATGTTCCAATCACAGAATCAATCGATGCTTTAGGTAGAGCTAGCTCGCTCAGATGCCCAAGCCTCCCATGCGCATACAGCGGCCTGCCGCCCGTCCCCAGTGGCCTGCCGCCCGTCCCCAGTTCAATCGCTGCACACAGGTCCCGTCTTGTCCCCTTCTTTTCCTGCAGCTTCTCCAGGTCTTGCTCTATGCGCCGCCACACGCAGCCGTAAATCAGCTCCTTTAAATCCAGATTTTTCCTTTGCACCACACGTCTAGAGCCAAATCAGCAGTACTACTCCAATATGCATCTGCAGGTCGTCGTCGACAGTCTACATAGCCTCGAATTTCTCTGTGCAGAGCCTTTTTCCTCTATTTTTATCCTATCGCCAACAAGATGCAACATCTCAGCTGTCAACCAGTTTCCCCCTGCAGTTGGTCCAGCTCGACGGCCGCGTGACTCGCTTGCTCACCTCGGCCGGAGTGTCCTACCGGGTTGTTGCTTTCTCCCTATCGCGGTGCTAGCAGCCTATGAGCCGTCCCTATTTTCCTGTGATTTTGGCGCACAGTCCAAACTGCGGCCGCGTGATACGAGCTGCTCTGTTTCAGTTTGCCTTCGAACTGCAGATGCCCTTTGTCCTTCCGTGTCTCTCGTCCGCAACTTGTTTGATAAAATTCCCGTAAGGCTTCCGGTCTCGGATTTGTTTATCGGCGTCTCCGGTCCATCACTGTTCCACCGGGATAGTACGTTGTCATGCTGCTCTATTCCATCGGCCGACGTCGTCACCCTTTCAACAAGGTCCCTATCGGCTTCTTTCGCTACTTCAACTACAATCTGAAGATCGTCTTTCCGCCTCTCTGATCTGAACAGTGAGACCTCGCCCATAACCCTATTTTTTATAAATTGTCATCCATATAGTTGTTGCATATAAACTATTCATGCTCGCATACATATTCATTTGTTTGGGGTACTTTGTCGATTCACCTCATAATTAAATATAGAGACCATATACGGGGTTTTCTAGTCTTATATTGGCTCCATTTAAATTGGTGTAGCGAACCGATGCCATGTTTTGCTTGTTAATACAACATTCAAATTGCGAGGTATCTAAACAACATAAATCATATAATTAATTGTGGGGACCCCGGTTCCCCTTAATATTGCCTAGTTGCATCGCATCTTTGCCATGTCATGCATCATATCATGCATCATGCCCAATCTTCTGCCATAGTATTAAATAGTGCACCTGGTGTTTCTTCTAGTGATTTGCTTCTTCGCGGATTAGGCCATTGAGTGGATGCGAGTATCGACAAGTCCTTCGGCTAATGTATCTCCAATAGTGTTTTCCCAGGCGAGCAATCTCCCCCTTTCTACCTATTTTGTATTTCTAGTCTTTACTCCCTCTTGTTGATCTATTGCTCCCTCTTTGTGTTTATGATGAATGTTTACATCCCATGCTATAATTGTATTATAAGAAAACTCTAATACATGTGTGTTTTGTAAACATAAAAGAGTCCCAAGTAAGCCTCTTGTTGAACTAGATTGTTGATTGATTGATGATCATGGTTTCCTGATCATGGACATTGGATGTGATTAATAACAAGGTTATATCATTAGGAGAATGATGTGATGGACACACACCCATAGTAAGCGTAGCATAAGATCAAGTCATTAAGTTCAGATTCAGTAAGCTTTCAAATACATAGTAACCTAATCCTTCGACCATGAGGTTATGTTAATCACCATCACCGGATGGGTACTTTGATGACATCAAACACCGCTTCGTAACTGGGTGGTCATAAAGGTGTCATTGGGTATTCTAAAAGTATGTGTTGAAGCACATGAACCAAGATTGGGATTTGTCCATCCATATGACGGATAGATATACTCTGGGCCCTCTCGGTGGAATGTCATCTAGATAGCTTGCAAGTATGTGACTAGGTCACAAGGGATGACATAACATGGAAATGAGTAAAGAGTACTTATCAGTAACGAGGTAGAACTAGGTATGCAGATACCGACGATCAAACCTCGGATAAGTAGAATATCGCGTGACAAAGGGAATTGGTTTCGTATGTAAAATGGTTCAATCGATCACGAAGTCATCGTTGAGTATGTGGGAGCCGTTATGGATCTCTAGATCCCGCTGATGGTTATTGATCGGAGAGGTGTATTCATCATGTCTGCATATTCACGAACCGTAGGGTGACACACTTAAGGTTCGAAGTTGTTTTAAGTAGATATGGAATTTGCGTTGGAGACCGAATGTTGTTCGGAGTCTCGGAATGGATCCGGGACATCACGAGGAGATCAGGAATGGTCCGGAGAATAAGATTCTTATATTGGGGATCATTTTCTAAGTTGGGAAATGTTCCGGAGTGTTTGTATGGAGATTCTAGAAGGTTTTAGAATGTTCTGGAAGGTTCTAGAGGATTTCTTGGAGTTTACTTGAAAACCAAGAAAGGGATCAAGGAGTCCAAGTGGGGCAATACACGGATTCGTGGGGGAGGAGGTTTCCTCCCCCCTTCCCACCGCCGACCCAAGGAGGGGAGTCCTACTAGGACTCCTCCCAGCGCCGCCTCCCTCCTTTAAATAGAAGGGAGGGGGCGCCCCCTCTTGCACCTCCTATCATAACAACCAATCTCAGCCGCCTCTCTCCTCCACCTTTCTTCTGCATAGGCATAGACGAAGCCTTGCAGAATTCTCATCTCCACCACCATCACCACGCCGTCGTGTTGCTGGGATTCCGTGGAGAAGATCTACTACCTCCGCTGCTCGCTGGGGCGGGGAGAGGAAGGTCTGCTTCGACTCCGCACGTGTGAGCGTCATGAAGCTGCCGAACGCAAATACCGGAAGGATCGTCCACACAATCTTGAGATCGGCAAGTGATCGACTACATCATCCACGAGATCTAATCTCGTAACGCTTTCGGTTCTACGAGGGTTAGTACCGATCTATCTCGTTGCTCATGTCTAATAGATTAGATCTTGGCTTTTGTCTAGATTAGATCTGAGTTTTGTTCGTCCTTGCGGTAGAATTTTTTTGTTTTCCATGCTACGAACCCATCAGTGGTATCATAGCCTTGTCTATGCGTAGATCTGTTGCACGGGTAGAACACAATGAGGTTGTGGGCGTTGGTGCTGCCTTTTTGCTATGTGTACTTTGCATCTTGCGGTATGGTGGGATGAAGCGGCTCGGGCTAACATTACATGTCATCATACATGAGACTTGCTCCACGCTTGACGTGTAACTCGTTTTGCACAAGTGGCTTTGCGGGTGTCTGTCTCTCCCATCATAGTATAGATCAAATCTACACTTTGCACTTGATAGCACTTGTATCAACGTTGTGGTTCAGTTTCGTAGGTAAGATCCATTCTTAGTCGAAAGCCCCAAGCCACGTAAAACTTGCAAAGAAATTTAGAGGCGTCTAACTTGTTTTTGCAGGGGTTTTGTGATGTGATATGGCCTACATGTGATTGTGATTGTATTTGATGTATGCAATGATCCTTGTTGTAATATGGCAATCGGCAGGAGCCTAATGGTTGTCTTTAATTCTGTTAAGACCTGCATGTCGATTCATCTTGTAATAGCTTCGTTCCAAGTAGTTGTAATAGTTGCTAATGAAGATGAACAACCATGAAGCGGCGCCACGGACCTTGACGCAATGCTGGTGATGATGGAGATCATGTACGTGCTTTGGAGATGGAGATCGAAGGCATAAGAAGAAAGGGTCATATCATATCACACTAATTATGAATTGCCTATGATGTTAATCCTTTATGCATCTTGTATTGCTTAGATCGTGACGGTAGCATCATAAGATGATCCCTCTCACTAAATATCAAGTAATAAAGTGTTCGTCCTTAGTTGGCACCGTTGCTAAGACTCGTCGTTTCGAAGCATCTCATGATGATCGGGTGTGATAGACTCTACGTGTGCATACAACGGGTGCAAGCCAGATTTGCGCATGCGGAAACTAAGGTTAATCTTGACGAGCCTAGCATGTACAAACATGGTCTCGGAACACGGAATACCAAAAGGTAGAGCATGAGTCATATGATTGATATGATGAACATGAAGATTGTTCGCCGATGAAGCTACATCATCTCACGTGATGATCGGACTTGATGTAGTGGATTTGGTTCGTGTAATCACTAAAACAACTCGAGGGATGTTGTTTTGAGTGGGAGTTCACCTAGTTGATTTAAGAATTAAATTTGAACACTATTTATCATAAACTTAGTCTAAACTACTTGCAAATTTGTTGTAGATTATGGCGAACGTTTCCATCAATTTCAATGCGTTCCTAGAGAAAGAAAAGCTTAAGAACAATGGAAGCAATTTCACGGACTGGTTCCATGGATCAAGATCGCCCTCGTGGTTGGTCATTGACCTATGTGCTCAAGCACCGCTAGGTGACCCACCCAGAAGATGCCACCGATGACGAAAGAATGTTTATGCCACTCGGAAACATCACTACTCCACGATTCAGTGCAATCCTATATGGTTTAGAATCAGAGCTTCAAAAACGTTTTGAGCACCATGACCCGTTTGAGATCATTAAGGAGCTCAAACTCATTTTTGAGACTCGCGCGGCCATGGAAAGCTATAAAGCTTCCGAGAAGTTCTTTACATGCAAGATAGAAGAGGGTAGCTCCGTTAGCGAGCACGTGCTCACCATGTCTGGGCACGCAAACAAACTCTGAGAGTTGGGGATACCGATTCCTAATGAATTGGGGATTCACCATGTCCTCCAATCACTGCCACCAAGTTACAAGAACTTTGTGATGAACTACAATATGTACTGCATGAACAAGACGTTGCACAACTATCGTCCATGCCGAAAACCGCTGAAGTGGAGATCATGAAGGAGCACCAAGTGTTGATGGTCAATAAGACCACCAATTTCAAGAAACGGGCAAGCCTAAGAAAAGTGCAACTTCAAGAAGGATGCAAGAAAGTCGCGACCGCTAAGAAGCCCAAGGCTGGTCCTAAGCCCGAAATCGAGTGCTTCTCTTGCAAGGGTGCTAGTCATCGAAGCGTAATCGCCCCAAATACCGGGCGGATCTCAAGAACGGCAACATCAAGAAGAAAGGTATATTCGATATACATGTTATAGATGTGTATCTTACTAGTAATCGTAGTAGTGCACGGGTATTTGATAATCGGGTTCGATTGCTCATATTTGTAACTCAAACAGAGTTGCGGAATAAACGAAGACCGGCGAGACGAGGTGACGATGCGTTGGAAATGGCTCTAAGGTTAATGTGATCGCTGTCGGCACGCCCCTCTGCATCTACCATCGGGATTAGTTTTAAATTTAAATAATTGTTATTTGGTGCCTGCGTTAAGCATGAACATTATATCTGGATCTTGTTTATTGCGAGACGGTTACTCTTTTAAGTCTGAGAATAAAGGTTGTTCGGTTTATATGAGTAATATCTTTTATGGTTATGCACCTGAGATGAATGGTTTATTCTTATTGAATCTCGATAGTAGTGATACACATGTTCACAACATAGATGCTAAACGAATAAAATTGAATGATAATTCTACATACACGTGGCAATCGCTGCCTTGGTCACATTGAGTGAAGCGTATGAAGAAACTCCATTCGATGGACTTCTTGAATCACTTGAAAGATGCGAAGCATGTCTAATGGGAAAAATGACTAAGACTCCATTCTTCGGTATAATGGAGCGAGCTACGCACTTATTGGAAATAATACATACCGATGTGTGCGGTCCAATGAGTGTAGCATCGCGTGGTGGATATCGTTATGTTCTCACTTTCACGGATGACTTGAGTAGATATGGGTATGTCTACTTTATGAAACATAAATCCGAAACTTTCGAGAAGTTTAAGGAATTTCAAAGTGAAGTGGAAAATCATCATAACAATAAAATTAAGTTTCTGCGTTCTGACCGTGGAGGTGAATATCTGAGTTATGAGTTTGGCATGCATTTAAAGAAATGTGGAATACTTTCACAATTGACACCGCCGGGAACACCACAGCGTAATGGTGTGTCCGAACGTCGTAATCGAACTCTCTTAGATATGGTTCGGTCTATGATGTCTCTTCTGATTTACCGTTATCATTTTGGGGCTATGCATTAGAGACCGCATTCACTTTAAATAGGGCACCATCTAAATCTGTTGAAACGACACCGCATTTAATTGTGGTTTGGAAAGAAACCTAAGTTGTCGTTCCTTAAAGTTTGGGGTTGCGAAGCATATGTAAAGAAGTTACATCTGATAAGCTTGAACCCAAAGCGAGAAATGCGTCTTCATAGGATACCCTAAAGAAACAATTGGGTATACCTTCTATCATAGATCCAAGGCAAAGTTTTCATTGCTAAGAATGGATCCTTTACGGAGAAGGAATTTCTCTCGAAAGAAGTGATCGGAAGGAAAGTAGAACTCGACGAGGTTATTGAACCTTCTTCGAGTTGAGAGTAGCGCAACCGGAAGATGTTTCGTGCCGTCACCGCACCAACCGGAGAGGAAGCTAATGATAATGATCATGAAACTTGAACAAAGTTACTCGAACCTCGCAAGTCAACGAGGGTCCGTACCACTCTGAGTGGTATGACTCGCCTTGAACGTCATGTTAGTGGACAACACGATGACCTGCTGACGTATGAAGAAGCTATGGTGAGCCCAAATTCGACAAATGGCTAGAAGCCATGAAATCCAAATGGGATCCATGTACGAAAACCAAGTATGGACTTTGGTGGACTTACCGGATGGTCGTAAGGTCAATCGAGAACAAATGGATTTTCAAAAGAAAACAGATCTTGATGGTAATGTTACCGTCTATAAAGCTCGACTTGTCGCGAAAGGGTTCCGACAAATTCAAGGAGTTGACTACGATGAGACTTTCTCACCAGTAGCAAAGCTAAAGTCTGTGAGGATTATGTTAGCAATCGCTGCATATTTCGATTATGAAATTTTGGCAGATGGATGTCAAAACGGCGTTCCTTAATGATGACATTGAGGAAGAGTTGTATATGGTATAACCCAAGGGTTTTGTCGATCCTAAAGATGCTGACAAGGTATGCAAACTTTAGCGCTCCATTTATGGACTGAAGCAAGCATCCCGGAGTTGGAATCAACGTTTTGATAAAGTAATCAAAAACTTTGGATTTATACAAACTTATGGAGAAGCTTGTATTTACAAGAAAGTGAGTGGGAGCTCTGTAGCATTCCTAGTACTATATGTAGATGACATATTGTTGATTGGGAATGATATAGAACTTCTTAATAGCGTCAAAACTTATTTGAATAATAGTTTTTCAATGAAGGATCTTGGCGAAGCGGCATTTAATCTAGGCATCAAGATTTATAGAGATAGATCAAGACGCCTAATAGCGCTTTCACAAAGTACATACTTAGACAAAGTTCTAAAGAAGTTTAGAATGGAAGAGAGCAAGAAAGGGTTCGTGCCCATGTTGTCAGGTAAGACCTTGAGTAAAACTCAAAGTCCGGCTACGGCAGAAGATAGAGAAAAGATGAATAAAATTCCCTATGCTTCGTCCGTAGGTTCTATCATGTATGCCATGCTGTGTACAAGACCGGATATAGCACATGCTATTAGTTTGACTAGCAGATATCAAAGTGATCCTAGAATGGAACCTCGGATGACGGTCAAGAATATCCTAAAGTACGAATAGGACTAAGGATATGGTTCTTTCTTATGGAGGTGATGAACAACTTGTTGTAAATGGTTACACGATGCTAGTTGGAACACCGATCCGGATAACTCAAGTCACGATCTGATACGTATTTATTTTGAATGGTGCTGCGGTGGAGGAGTGCCAAGCGAGCGTTGTGGCGAAATCTTCAACTGAATCGAATACATAGTCGCTTCGGAGGCTGCTCAAGAAGCCATATGGATGAAGGAGTTCATTCTTGAACTTGGCGTGGTTCCCAATGCGTTAGACCCGATGGCCATCTCTTTGTGACAACACAGGTGCCATAGCTAATGCACAGGAGCCAAGGTCACATAGCAAGCTGAAGCACATCAAGCTACGTTTTCATGCTATTCGCGAGTATGTCCAAGATGGTGTCATAAAGATTTGCAAAGTACACACTGATCTGAATGTAGCAGATCTGTTGACTAAACCTCTCCCTAGAGCAAAGCATTACCAACACCAGAACGCCATGGGTGTTCGGTATATTACCATGTAATCTAGATTATGGACTCTAGTGCAAGTGGGAGACTGTTGGAGATATGCCCAAGAGGCAATAATAAAAGTGGTTATTATTATATCTTTGTGTTTATGATGAATGTTTACATACCATGCTATAATTGTATTATAAGGAAACTCTAATACATGTGTGTTTTGTAAACATAAAAGAGTCCCTAGTAAGCCTCTTATTGAACTAGATTGTTGATTGATTGATGATCATGGTTTCCTGATCATGGACATTGGATGTGATTAATAACAAGGTTATATCATTAGGAGAATGATGTGATGGACACACACCCATAGTAAGCGTAGCATAAGATCAAGTCATTAAGTTCATTGTAAGATTTCAAATACATAGTAACCTAATCCTTCGACCATGAGGTTATGTTAATCACCATCACCGGATGGGTACTTTGATGACATCAAACACCGCTTCGTAACTGGGTGGTCATAAAGGTGTCATTGGGTATTCTAAAAGTATGTGTTGAAGCACATGAACCAAGATTGGGATTTGTCCATCCATATGACGGATAGATATACTCTGGGCCCTCTCGGTGGAATGTCATCTAGATAGCTTGCAAGTATGTGACTAGGTCACAAGGGATGACATAACATGGAAACGAGTAAAGAGTACTTATCGATGTGAGGTAGAACTAGGTATGCGTCTGAATAAGCGATCAAACCTCGGATAAGTAGAATATCGCGTGACAAAGGGAATTGGTTTCATGTAAAATGGTTCAATCGATCACGAAGTCATCGTTGAGTATGTGGGAGCCGTTATGGATCTCCAGATCCCGCTGATGGTTATTGATCGGAGAGGTGTCTTCATCATGTCTGCATATTCACGAACCGTAGGGTGACACACTTAAGGTTCGAAGTTGTTTTAAGTAGATATGGAATTTGCGTTGGAGACCGAATGTTGTTTGGAGTCTCGGAATGGATCCGGGACATCACGAGGAGATCCGGAATGGTCCGGAGAATAAGATTCATATATTGGGGATCATTTTCTAAGTTGGGAAATGTTCCGGAGTGTTTGTATGGAGATTCTAGAAGGTTTTAGAATGTTCTGGAAGGTTCTAGAGGATTTCTTGGAGTTTACTTGAAAACCAAGAAAGGGATCAAGGAGTCCAAGTGGGGCAATACAGGGATTCGTGGGGGAGGAGGTTTCCTCCCCCCTTCCCACCGCCGGCCCAAGGAGGGGAGTCCTACTAGGACTCCCCCTCCCCAGGCGCGCCTCCCTCCTTTAAATAGAAGGGAGGGGGCGCCCCCTCTTGCACCTCCTATCATAACAACCAATCTCAGCCGCCTCTCTCCTCCACGTTTTTTCTGCACAGGCATAGGCGAAGCCCTGCAGAATTCTCATCTCCACCACCACCACCACGCCGTCATGCTGCTGGGATTTCGTGGAGAAGATCTACTACCTCCGCTGCTTGCTGGAACGGGGAGAGGAAGGTGCGCTTCGACTCACTTGCGTGTGACCGTCTGCGGAACGCTAGGAGCAGCGGAAGGATCGTCCACACGATCTTGAGATCGGCAAGTGATCGAATACATCATCCACGAGATCTAATCTTGTAACACTTTCGGTTCTACGAGGGTTAGTACCGATCTATATCGTTGCTCATGTCTAATAGATTAGATCTTGGCTTTTGTCTAGATTAGATCTGAGTTTTGTTCGTTCTTGCGGTAGAAATTTTTTGTTTTCCATGCTACGAACCCATCATATATATGTTTCTGTGGGTTCCATCGAGGACTATTGTGTAATGATATTACTTCGTTTTCCACCCGCACGAAAGTGCCTGGCGGGCGTCCTTGAATCGTTTCTATGCGGGTTTGGCGGGAAGCGCTAAAACTTGCATAGGACCGATTCGAGGGTGTTACAGCATGGTTCTTGAACGATCAATTGAGATCTGATGTGTTGTAGTAGAAGGCAAAGAAAGACGAACCCTAGATTAAAAGGTGATGACAAAAGGTAAAAAGGAGAAAGGGCAAAATAAAAAGGAAAAAGGCTAGTTAAGGGGGGTACAAAGTTGGTCATGGGTAATAGTACGGGCGGACCCCGTCCGTACAGCGCGCCCGTACTAGAATCTTACTGACCCTCTCTTTTTTAGAACGCAAATGAGGGAGACACAGTGTTGGTAACGACCTGCCGTATGGTCGATTGTGACCGTACGGCCCGGTCATACCAAAATGCGAGAAAACATGGATAGGGTACTGATGGTTTAATGACCAGTAGTACAGTCGTGCGTGCCCATACTGCCCGATCATACCAAAATCTGAAAAACAGGGAAAACTGGAAGGAACACCGAGTGTGTAACGACCACTGGTACGGACACGTCCGCCTGTACGGCCCGCCCGTACCAGGTCTAAAAACAGCTCGATAAGATGAGGAAAATAAGAGGAAAGCAAAGAGCACAACAAGAAGCCCTGAAAAGGTCTCTAGGAATGCAAAAACAAAACAATGAAGATCTGGTTACCTTGCTTTGTTTGATGTATTCCCCTGTTGTGATAAAGGAAATCAGCTCAGCCATGTTAACTTCCCCAACTCCGTAGTGTTTTAAATGTTGCCCATTAACAATCAAAGATGAAGAAGAAGGAGTAATGTTTTTTAATTTTACCCCACCCCAAGGGGTATGTTTCCTCTACTTCATATGGTCCTTCTCACTTGGATTTTAGCTTTCCTACAAAAATCTTAAGCCTAAAATTGTAGAGCAAAACTGACATGGTATAACCCTTCGGGTGCCCATTATTGATATATATGGTGCGGCACAACGAAAGGCTCACCCGAAGATATGCCAAGATCCATGAAGCCCAAGACGATTCAACGAATACGAAGCCTACAAGGACACAGACTCCTGGCGATACAAGACAAGGAAAGTCCAACACTAGACTAGATAGAAACTCTAACTTGTAACCAACTCGTATTGGTACCCGAGACCTAGCCTCCCCATATATAAAGGCTAGGAGGGGCCAACGAGGAGGACATCCAATCTTACAATACACACATCTCTCTCTCGGCAAGATCGCATCTAGTCGACTTAACAATTTGTACTCTCCAATGATAATATGAGCAGACAAGCAGGAAGTAGGATTTTCTCTACAAGGGCCTGAATCTGGGTAAATCGCCTCCCTTATTTGTCTGTTAAGCCGACGAAATTACCAGCGCTCTCCTTTCCACGAAACACTAAGTCCATAACAATGGATATTGCCGAGGTTACCCCTCGTCATTTGGTGCGTTTATGGAAACTTTTGGCGCTGGAGTCATGAATTCGGCGGTTTCCTCTTCACCAAGCAACAACTAGACGGCCGGGAGTAGACAGATCTGATGAACTCCACACCCACCCACCCTTCTTCCGTCCCTCGACAACCTTGACCGGGAGACAGATCTGATGAACGGAAGCCTCGACTTTTGTATCGGTTCTGAGGGAACTTTCTGCTACTCGGGTCCGTCTACAACAATCGCAGCGCCCATGGCAACATCGGCGTCTTCTGTCGGCTCTGCTCGAGGAGCAACCTCGTCCCTAGCAAATAACATGAAGAATCGTGACTACGTCATGGACCGGGATGACTTGGCCGATCTAAGCGACGATGTCTCTTTCGGTTCCAAATCTCATATCTCAAGAAGTTGTGCCCTTCGGCAAATCATATGGAAGAGCGGCCAAATAAAAGCATGTTTCCATCACGATCGAATGGCGGAAGCACCGCAAGCAGTCTGTAAAATTAGCCAAAGCAGTCTAGTGACCAGCTGTTTAGATCAAGATCTTAGAAGATAATCCAAGGTATGTACTACGTGAGTATCAACTAATATAAAAAATTCAGCAGCCCGACTTATATTGGCAGCTCTCAAGACGACGTACGTGCTACATATGTCGGGTTCAATTCTGCTCCATCTACGAGCCGAACTAGGACAGTAGAAAAAAGTAATACGAAGATCAGCGTTCAATGTACTATAGTACTATGCTACATGGAAAGGATTCTTCACGTGATTCAATCAGGAACCAAAAGAGAAAAAAAAGGAAAGATCAAATCAAAAGACAGCACACATACGTCAGCATATACACACAGAAAATTCCAAGGCGTGAGAGTAGCTGGATCAAGTCTTTATGGGCAAGAGGCATAGAACATGCAAATACTCTGTCTTTATTACTCCTTATTTTTTATTATTATGTCTACTAACTATTTGATGTGTATATTTACGAGGTTAATTAATCAAAGTGCAATGTGTAAATCGACGGAACGACAAACCTCGACCTCGGGGCGTGCGCCCGACTCGCCGTTTCAGTCGAACCACGTCAACTCCGGATGATAGAGACCCGAAGATTCACCACCGCATTGGCTACACCTGCCACACGACTTCATCAACCTGAACCACATGTCCGGTGCGTTGACTCCGTCGACCATGTTGACTCTACACTCGGAGGCTGCGCCAACGTCTTCGGCTGCGCCAGCACGTTGCTGCGTCGACTCTGACCGTCATGGCAACCTGCCGCTCCATCGACTCCGTGCGTCGCGTCGACTCTACGCCTGAAGGCTACATCGACCCGCTGTGATCTTCGACTTTGACAACTCGGGGGCTTCTTCGGCTGCGGCAAACGGCTATAATCTTCGGTCGTGGCACCTTGCTAATTTTTTTGGCCGCGGCAACCCGGTATAAATCTTCGGATGTGGCGATCTATTACCGTCATCGGCTCCAGCTCCTCCGGCCACATCAACCTCGTCGACTATCAATAAAACTAAGTTCTCTACTTCGAGTTGATTCCTTTCTTACTTTAATCACACTCGACACTCGGGGGTTGGGCCCTCTTCGAGTAACCTAAGTGTCATCGACTCCGTGCACTCGAGCATCTCATACACGACTACCTCAGTAGCTGAATCTGTCTGAATGTCGAATCCCTGAAAACTCCGACCCAGTTGCAGCCCAACTGACAGGTCGACAAGATATTGAGACTAAGAGCATGACTAACAACACCCTCAAATCGGCAACCCTTAAATCGCGAGTACAGGATCATGTACTCACGATTTAGGGTTTCAAACTCGTCAGTGGAGAACAGTGCCTGTAAATCCAACCCTTAAATCGTGATTTGAACTAAAATTTAAATTAACGAGGGAAGCTCATGCGCGCGTTCATCATCCAGTATATACAGATTGCAAAATTACATCTAAAAAAATAGTGTTGGGAGAGCTCGCGGAGCACGCCGCCGCGTCCTGGTATGTCCAAAATGCGAGCTCCTAGTCGGCGGCGAGCTCTAAGTCGCCGCCTGCCCTCATCGGTGAGCTCCTAGTCGTTGAGGACGATCACGTCGATGTCCATGTCGTCGATGGATGCCAATCCGGCCTCCTCCTCCTCGCCGTGGATGGCGGTGACCGCCTCCTCGATCTCCTCCTGCTTCTTGGCCCCGACGGAGCGGATGCGGCGCTGCTTCTCGTCGTCGCCGCCTGGTGCGCGGCGGCCACTCCCTCCTCCTCCTCCCCTTAGCACGGTCGCTGCCGATTCTGCAACTCCCGTTCCTGCTCGCCATCTCTCTCGTGTGCGGAAATGGGAGGAATTGCTCTCCGGAGTACGCGCGGAAATGCGGCGGCGGCTAGGGTTTGTGGCGGAAGTACACGGGTTCTGACCCGTCTCCGGCTAGCCAGCCGGTAGCAATAGGGGTTGCAACGGGCCTTTCACAGGCCCCTGTGAATTATGTTTACGGGCCGGGCCGTTTACAGGCGCTGTTAGCTCGACGGCCCGGCCATAAGCTTGTGTAACCGTCGGAATTTTAAGGGCGCCGGCGTTTTAAGGGTGTTGTAAGACTTGCTCTAAGGGCGGCAGGCTAACGAAAAGGTCTCACGTTACGGTACAAAAGTGTCGAGTCCAATGGCACCAGAAAATGTTATGACAAACTGAAAGACTAATATTATTTACAAGATACATGTACTTCACTATTTCTTATTTTTTTCTGCAGCTTACAAGAACATCGACTACATCGAACTATTTTGTCGGATCCTCCAAACGGAGTCGATTAACGCTACCCGCATCAACTTACGTTAAGACCTGAGTCGAGAACCTCCTCGGATGAACAAGATCTCTGAGCTTATGCTCACCCTATAAAAATCAAGACCCGAGCTGAGAATCTCCTCGGATGAAGAAGATCTCCGAGCTATGCTCAGATGCAAGCATCCGAACATAGCCTCGGGGGGCTAATCCCATCGGAAACGCTAGCCACGCACCCGATAGAAAATATTTCCTCCAATGGAGTCGACGAAAACAACTTACATTGCTACAAACAAGGCCCGAGTACAGAACCTCCTCGGATGAAGATCATCTTCGTGCACCCGATAGAAAAGGAAAACTCCTCCTACGGAATCGATAAAATATAAAAAATTCTCGGACCGTGTCCGCCGTGATAAGATGTCTGAATGCCGTGTCTCTCGACATGAAGATAAGACCCCAGGATCCGTCCTGTGAGGCCTAGTAATTGCACCCAAATACGCTCTGTTAGTTATTATCCGTATACACAATACGATGAAAAATCCCAGCGGACTCGTTGGGTATCAATAAAACATGATCCTGAAATTCAGTACTCGATAGGACCTCCGCATCCCGAGCTGAATTACGCCAGTATATACCGAATTTGAGTCCGGGGACTCGAGTTTGAAGTAGGTTCATGATGTCTTTTCCCAAGAGCAATTAACTGGTTCCCGATCTGCCGGGTGAACCAAACTCGTTATACCATAATCCCCATGACAAATTTATTAAATTGACACTTCGCCGATTCGCTAGAAAAATTACTCCTACGGAGTCAACATAAAAGCAAAGTTACAAGACCTGAGTCGAGAAATTCCTCGGATGATGAAAACTTGAGCCTATGCTCGAACGCACGCGTTCGAATATAGCCTCGGGGGCTACTCCCATCGGGAGCGCTGGCCGTGCACCTGACAAAAAACAAAAATCCTCTAATAGGAGTCGATGGGAGATACAAGGATGAAAAATAAATTTGAGCCTACCCGAGTGTAGCCTCAACAGTTACTCCCATCGATAGCACCCAAAATTTCAATATCACTTCAAGTACAAAACAACTTCATCCATTGCATCAGCCAAACAAGGCAGTCGATAAATTTATGCATCCGAAGAAATTTTCGAGTTCACCTTCCGGACATATTAAAAAAGACTTTGAACCTATGCTCGGATAAAAGCATCCGAACATATCCTCGGGGGCTACTAACATGGATATAACTCTTCGGGTTCCAATTATTGGTATATATGGTGCGGCCCAACGGAAGGCTCACCCGAAGATATGCCAAGTTCCACGAAGCCCAAGACGATTCAACAAATACGAAGCCTACAAGGACACATACTCCTGGCGATACAATACAAGGAAAGTCCAAGACTAGACTAGATACAAACTCTAACTTGTAACCAACTCGTATTGGTACCCTGAGACCTAGCCTCCCATATATAAAGGCTGGGAGGGGCCAACGAGGAGGGTATCCAATCTTACAATACACACACACCTCTCTCGGAGAGATCACATCTAGTCGACTCAATGATTTATACTCTCGAATGATAATATGAGCAGACAAGAAGAAAGTAGGGTTTCCTCTACGAGGGCCCAAACCTGGGCAAATCGCCTCCCTTGTTTGTCTGTTAAGCCAACGAAATCACCAGCGCTCTCCTTTCCACGAAACAGTAAGTCCATAACAATGGACATTGCTGAGGTTACCCCTCATAAAAAACCTTATCTCCATATTTAAATTCCTTATTCTCTATTTTTCTATCATGCCATTTCTTTACTTTTTCCTTGAATATCCTTGCATTTTCATCAGCCTTATTTCTGATTTTATCTAAAGCATGAATATCTAAGAGTCGTTTATCTCCCACAGCTTTAAAATCAAAATTCATAGTTTTAATAGCCCAACGAGCTTTATGTTCTAATTCTAACGGGAGATGGCAAGATTTACCGTAGACCATCTTATATGGTGTCATTCCCATTGGGTTCCTGAATGTTGTATGATATGCCCATAATGCGTCATTCAACTTTATAGCCCAATCTTTTCTTGACTTATTCACTGTTTTCTAGAGTATGACTTTAATTTCCCGGTTAGACAGCTCCAGTTGCCCACTGGTTTGTGGGTGGTATGGCGAGGCTACTCGATGATTGATACATTGCAAACATATCTAATTTTTGATGTTCCATGCTTGTTTTATATCTATTTTTTTATGTTTTGTTCCAACTTTGGAGTACTTTTTATACACTTTCTTGGACTAACCTATTAACAACATGCCACAGTGCCAGCTGCCTGTTTTCTACTGTTTTTTGTTCCAGGAAAGTCAGAAAATGAATATTCTCGGAATTGGACGGGACAAAAGCCAAAGTCAGTTTTTCACCGTGGGACACAAGGAGCCAGAGTACGAGACGGAGAGGGGCCAGGGGGACGCCACACCACCTAGTCGCGCGGCCTAGCCTGGCCCGTGCCAGGGGGTGGTCTGGCCGCCTCCGGCATCCCCTCGTCCTCCCCTTTCGCCTATAAGATGCCTCCGATACAGAAACCCTAAGTACCCGATCAAAATTCCACGAAAGAGTCTATAGCCCTTGTCATCTCCATCCCTAGATCGGGAGGGATTTGAAGCTCTTCCCGGCACCCTGCCGGAGGGGAGAATTCATCCTGGAGGCCTTCTTCATCACCATGCAAGCCTCCGGTGTGATGCGTGAGTAGTTCATCCTTGGACTACGGGTCCATGTAGTAGCTAGATGGCTGGTTCTACTCCTTTGTGCTATCATGTTTAGATCTTGTGAGCTCCGTTCATGATCAAGATCATCTATTTGTAATTCTTACATGTTGTATTTGCGGGGATCCGATGGATATTGAGATGCTATTTCAGATTGATTATTGATTCTATCACGTCTTTGTTATTTGTGATCTTGCATGCTTTCCGTTGTTATTAGCTATCTTGGCCAAGTAGATGCTAGCAACTCCAAGAGTTAGTATTTATGCTCGATAGTAGGTTCATGCCTCTAGTAATCTGGGGAAGTGACAAAAATCTCTAAGGTACTAGATGTGTTGTTGATACTAGGGAGAAAACAACAATCTTTTGTTCATAGAACAATCATATTGTTTACTTTATACGCAATGCATAATGCAATTATCTATTGCTTGCAACTTAATACGGGAGGGGGTTCAGATGATAACCTGAAGGTGGATTATTAGTCATAGATGCAGTTGGATTACGGTCTATGTATAATGTTGTAATGCCTAATCAAGTCTCAAAGGAGTCAAGATGAGTAGCATATGCATATTGCTTTCTCAATGTTTTTCAATTGCCCCGCTGTAATTTGTTCACCCAACATGTCATCTATCTTAAGGAGAGCCACCACTAGTGAACTATGGACCCTGGTCCTTTCTTTTATCATCAATCTACAATCAACTATTTACTGCTTTCTGTTTACTTTCTGCAAACTATTACTTTCTTCCACACAATACGTTTAATCCTTTGTTTTCAGCAAAACCGGTGAGATTGACAACCTCACTGTAAGTTGGGGACAAAGTTCTATGGTTGTGCTGCGCAGGTTTCCACGTTGCTGCTGGCACTGGTAGTGCGCCCTGTCAAAGTCTAGCTAGCAACATCTTGGAGGTGTTTTCTTGCTCCTACTGGATTGATAACCTTGGTTTCATAACTAAGGGAAAACTTGCTGTTGTGCTCATCATACCTTCCTCTTGGGGTTCCCCAACGAGCTCGATATATTTTGGGACATCAACTCGCGCCACCACATGGTCTGGCCAGGCCCTGGCCCTCCTCCGTCTCTACTTTGGGCTCCGTGAGTCTTCTGGTAAAATATGAACTTTGGCTTTTGTCCTGTCCAATTCCGAGAATATTTCTTTTCTGACTTTTCTGAAACCAAAAACAGCAGAAAACAGGAAGATGGCACTATGGCATCTTGTTAATAGGTTAGTTCCAGAAAATATGTAAAAATACTCCAAAGTGTGGACAAAACATAAGAAAGTAGATATTAAACAAACATGGAACATCAAAAATTATAGATACGTTTGCAACGTATCAACATCCCCAAGCTTAACTCCTACTCGTCCTCGAGTAGGTAAGTGATAAAAAAGAACAATTTTTTAGGTGACATGCACCATCATAATCTTGATCAAAGTATTTGTAAAACATTGATAGCTGGGATCGTAGTACTTTAACATAGCATGAAAGATATAGTTCTAACTATAAGACATAATAACTATGTTGTAACATGAAAAGGTACAAACAAAAGATTCATGAATAACAATGCTTTGAAAGACGTTTGTTTGTTTCACATATAGAAAACATAATGAGAATGGTATTCAACTTGTCCCTCATAGTGTAGCAAAACATAAATGCATAGGACACCTTCAAAGTTCATAAGGGTGACTAGATACAAATAGTTTAAGAACAAGCAATATCAAAGTTATGAATCAATCAACATGTCTTGGGACAATGCACATTAAACTAAGAATGGAGACTATGCTCTCTCAATAGATGCATAAAGATAGAAGATGGAGACTCAACATAAAAGTAAAAAAAAGGCCTTCATAGAAGGAAGTGGGGATTCAAGTCTCATAAAGAGCTTCCAAAAATTATGGTACTTATTAGCTTTCAGATCTCATTGCCCCTATCATAAGCATCTTTAGGTGATTAAGGTTAAAGTGAACAAATATGAGGATATGCTTGACAAGTTATAAGCTGAAAATCTCATGCCCCTTACTTACGAGTACCGTTCCTCATGCTACTCAAGTTTAGTCACAAGTAAGTTCTTGTCATTGTAAGTACATGTGTATCATAGAGAACCACCAACGAGGTACCCGTTGTCCAATGATACGGAAGAATGCCCATATCAAAATGACAAGGCAAGCAGACAATGAGCATCTCAACATCCTTTTATTTCCTATTTGCATAGGTATCTCTTTTTTTCTCTTTTTTTTCTTTCTCTTCTTTTCTTTCCTATTTGCATAGGCTTCTTTTTCTATAGAGGATGGTTCATAGATTGCTCACTATGGTTACGCTGCAGGTTTCCACCATGATTAGGCATGGATTAAACCAGCCGCCCAAGCGTTTCTCTAACACATATACGAACTCCATGAGCCTTACAAGCTCCCCTTTCATTTCACACCGCCGGGATCCATAAGCAAAAGAACATGATATCAACTAAATAAAGTGCAATGTTGAAATCGTTCCCCATGACAGCATGGTTCTGCTAATTCACAACTTACAAAATGCAAGCATATACGCAACATAGATGGGCACAATGGTTCAAGTTTATTAAGTGCAAGAAAATTAAAGTGTGCCATCAAGTTTGTGAGAGCTTTAATCACTAGTTTTCACATAACAAGTTTAATTCGGAAGGTAGATAAAAACATGAATATACTTGGAATAGCAAATGCTAATAGGTAGGTATGGTGGACTCTTTGGAATAACTTGGTTTTATTTGGAATTGGATGCATGAGTGGAACTCATACTTGGTATGGAGGCTAGCAAAAGACTGGGAGCGACTAACTAAGAGAGCAATAATGGCCATAATCATGCAAAGCGACAAAACATTATTAATTAAAGCATAAAGTGATATTACAAGTCGAATACTAAATGATCATAGAGGCTATGGTGACTTGGTATAGTCTTAACATGGTGTGAGCATGCGCCAAGTCAACCCAAATAAAGCATTTAAAGGAGAATACCACAATATTATGCTTTTATATGCTAAAACAACG
This sequence comes from Avena insularis, assembly GCA_023614405.1. Taxonomy (NCBI): domain Eukaryota; kingdom Viridiplantae; phylum Streptophyta; class Magnoliopsida; order Poales; family Poaceae; genus Avena; species Avena insularis. Next base: position 432,379,744 of record CM042684.1, on the reverse strand, counting down.
CATGATTCTTTCAAGGCACATTAAGCAATCTCAATTGTTTGTAACAACTCATGCTACATCAATAATCACTAAGCATAAAGTCAAAGCAATATCAAGCATGACATGATAAAGTCTAAGCCACAGTCAAAACAAGCTTCCTTTTGTACCACTTATAAGCACGAACTTTCCTACTCTTTTCCATCACCAATCGAAAACTAAAGCTAAACGCAGTGCTAGCAAAGGAGAACACTCGCAGAACAATAAGAGTGAAAACTAGAGTGTTCTAGGCAATGAATAACGGAGTGTGTCTCTCTCCAAAAGAAGTGTGTTGGGATCCAACCAACTTATTTAAGCAAACCAAACAAAATAAAACTAAAAACAAAGATGCTCCAAGAACAACACAATTGTGCATGAAACAATAAAAATGAAGTGTTTGGAAGAAAACCTGAAATTTTTATTAATGAAGAAGGGGATGCCTTGGGCATCCCCAAGATTTGATGCTTGTACTTCTTGAATGTTTCTTGGGGTGACACGGGTGGCATCCCCAAACTTGAGCTTTTGTCCATACTTCATCTTATCACATTGTTCTTCCCTACACTTTAAAATTTCCTTCATACAAAACTTCACACAATCTTCATTAGCAACATTAGTGCACTCAAGATAATAAGTCTTTTGGTTCAGTTTCAACACAAGTAAAACATTCATTAAAACACAAACTACTGTAGCCTTCCTTTTAAAAGTTCAAATGATCAAGGAGAACTCAAAGAGAAAGATATTAAGAGGCAAATGCAAATAATGGCAGAAATCTGTCAAAACAGACCAGCAGGTAAAAAACGATTTTTTCTAAGACCTTCTGTTGCTCAAATCAAAAAGTGTTAAACTAATTAAAGTTGGGTAACAACCTGGGGCAGAAGAACAAAACATTACAGCTCAAACCGACATATAGAGGTTTTTCACGATTTTTTACAACGAAGCACAAAAATCTGTTTCGGGACAACAACTTTCCCAAGCATTATTTCTCTCTTATTAGAGGTTATTCTTGGCACAAAAACCACACAAAAATGATAAGGACAGGTAATTACTGAGGCAATAACTTCTAAGACTCAAGAAAAGAAAAATACTGACTAAAAATTTGGGTTATCTCCCAATAAGTGCTTTTCTTTAACGCCTTTGAGCTAGGCATGATAATTTCGACGATGCTCACATAAGAAATATGAATTGAAGTAAAAGAGAGCATCAAGAAGCAAATATGGAATAAATTTAAGTCTAACCCACTTTGTATGAAAAATAATCTTGTAAAGAAACAAGTCATGAAAGCACAAAGCAACAAGCATAGGAAAGCAAAACAAGTGCAACTTCAAGATTTTTAACATAAAGAGGGGAAACTTAATATTGTGAGTAACTTTTACCTTACCTCCCCGGCAACGGCGCCAGAAAATAGCTTGATGTCTACGCACTTCTATTCTTGTAGACAGTTGTTGGGCCTCCAAGTGCAGAGGTTTGTAGAACAACAACAAGTTTCCCTTAAGTGGATTACCCAAGGTTTATCGAACTCAGGGAGGAAGTGGTCAAAAATATCCCTCTCAAGCAACCCTACAATCAAGATACAAGAAGTGTCTTGTGTCCCCAACACACCCAATACACTTGTCAGGTGTATAGGTGCACTAGTTCGGCAAAGAGATAGTGAAATACAAGTGGTATGCATAATTACAAGTGGTAACGGTGCCAGGAAAGAGCTTGACGGGTAGGAAGAGACTAAAGGCAATCTGAAATAAAGATGGAAGCAAGCAAACATGTAACACATCTAGTTGCAAACGGTGTTTCAATGCTTAGAAACAAGGCCTAGTGATCATACTTTCACTAGTGAACACTATCATATAAATATCATCTCTTTGTGATACTACTCCAAACTACTCTCCGGTTGGATAACTCTAATCCACGGTAGGGATATAACAGCACACCTCAAAGTTCGCTTTCCCCATCTAGGTAACCCCTCACTATCACCTTCAGCGCTAGATGGTTCCAACAAACACCACAATCTCATAGAGACACCCAACTCAAATTATACTCATGACAAGTATTTATGTAACCTTAGCCAAAGTGCCACATGGTGTGCACATTGTCAACTTCACACATGTGGGGATAAGCAGAGATACATTAAAGCACTTGAGTAGAAGAATAGATCTATAGATTACAAAGCTCATGATCTATAAGATCACACATAGAGAGAGATGAACACATAGCTACCGGTAGAGCCCTTAGCCTCGAGGAAGAACTACTCCGTCATCATCATGGGAATCAGCAACGGTGATGGAGATGGTGGTGGAGATCGTTGGAGATGGCTCCGGGGGCAATTCCGTCGGCAGGAGTGCCGAACGAGACTTCGTCCCCGAATCTCCTCTTGGTGGCGTGACCTCGGAACTTTTTGTGGAATTCTGATCTCGTCTTTAGGGTTTTCGTCTCGGGAGCAATATATAGGCAAAGGGGCGATGTCAAAGGGTGGACCAGGGGCCCACACCACCTGTCGGCGTGACCAGGGGGACCTGTGCCACCACATGGTGTGGCCAGGCCCTAACCCTCCTCCGTCTCTGCTTTGGGCTCCGTGAGTCTTCCTGTAAGATAGGAACTTTGGCTTTTGTCCCGTCCAATTCCGAGAATATTTATTTTCTGGCTTTTCTGAAACCAAAAACAGCAGAAAATAGGCAACTGGCACTGTGGCATCTTATTAATAGGTTAGTTCTAGAAAATGTGTAAAAATACTTCAAAGTGTGGAAAAAACATAAGAAAGTAGATATAAAACAAGCATGGAACATCAAAAATTATAGATATGTTTGCAACGTATCAAACAGCCCTAATAGCATAGTCACTAGCATCACACATAATTTCAAAAGGGTCACCCCAATTTGGTGGTTGAATCACGTGTGGAGAAACTAGATCCTTTTTCAATTGTTCAAAAGAGTTAATGCAATTTCTATCGAAAGTGAATGGGGTATCCTGGTTTAGGAGATAAGTTAAAGGAGCATCCAATTTACCAAAATCCTTAATAAAACGCTTATAGAAATTAGCATGCCCAAGAAAGTTCTTAACCCCTTTTACGTCATGTGGTAATGGTAACCTTTCTAAAATAATAAGGTTTGAATTTTCAACCTCAATTCCCTTTTTAGAAATTTTATGACCGAAAACTATACCTTCTCTTACCATAAATCGACTGTGCGCCCGATTAAGAACAATCTTGGTTTGTCTACACTGCTAAAAAACTCTATTAATATTATAAAGACATTGCTCAAAAGCAGTTTCGTAGACAACACAGTTTTCCATGAGAACTTCCATAGAGCTTTCGACAAAACTATCAAATATCTTCAGAACGTATTCTTGAAAGGTGGAAGCCACGTTTCATAAACCAAACTGCATTCATTTGTAAGCATAAGTTCCATAAGGACAAGTGATAGTAGTTTTTTCCTAGTCTTCGGGTTGTATAGCAATTTGAGAATATCCCAAATATCCGTTAAGAAAACAAAAATGAGAATTGCTAGATATCCTTTCTAAAATGCTATTCATGAGAGGTATCTGATTGTGACTTTTTATGGTTTCCTTATTTAATTTTCTAAAATCTATGCATATTTTATACCCTGCTATTGTCCTAGCAGGGATTAACTCATCTTTCTAATTATTAACTATGGTTATGCAACCTTCCCTAGGCATGCAATGAGTCAGACTTACCCATTAGATATCAGAAATTAGGTAGATAATACTATTGTCTAACATACGTATGGCCTCTTTTCTCACCACTTCTTTCATTCTAGGATTCAACCTCTTTTAATTATCAACAAATGGTTTTGCATTTTCATCCATAGATATTTTATGAGTTACTATGGAAGGATCTATCCCTTTTACGTTGCTAAGAGTATATCCAAGGGCTTCACATTACTCGACAAGTACTTCTAACAATTTCTTATTTTCTTTAGGAGAGAGTTTATCATCTATAATTACAGGGCACTTACATGCCTTGTCTAAAAATTCATACCTGAGCCCTGGAGGGAGAGGCTTCAAAATGAGAGGAGGTGGGTCCTCATCTCCTTTTCTTTCTAGGTCTTTGAATTCATCTCTAAGGAAATTTTAAATTTCAGCTGCAGCATTGAGGATTTTATCCAAATCTTCTTTTGCAGAGTTATTTGGGAGTGAATCATTATTAGTCAAGCTTCTCTCCAACTTAGATTGTGAAGTGCCAAAGTAAATTGCCGCCAATTATTCAGTAGTTCTTTCTTCTTTAACCTCAATCTTCTTTTCATATGACAACTTTGTAAATTGGCTGCAATTAACCTTTAGAACTTCTTCCCCAAACTAGAGAGACAAAATTTATTTCTTATAGCCGGTATTAATATTTAAAGATAGAAATGACTACCAAATATCACTAGGAAAAAGAGATTCAGAGGCATATCGAAAATATAAAAGTCAACCGTGTACACGAATGCTCCTACAAAAATGCAAGCATTGCGAAGAATTCCATCAGTCCGTTGCATGGTTCTTTCGGAAAGCATAAAGGTCACTTTGGTTGGTTCAAGATCTGGTTCATCAAGATGGCACTGTAATCCTTCATAGATAAAGCAAGGCATAATGTTTATGGAAGATTTTAGGTTGCAAAACCCAACATATGTAGCTTCTCCTAAACAAAAACGGATTTTCTATTCACTTTTATTCTTATCATCAGACTTTCCTATAAATATATCAAAAGATTCTCTACCTATCATTGTAACCTCATTCTCAAATATCTCAGGCTCCAGTAGTTCTTTTACTATGCTAATGTTCTTCTTGATAGTTCGTAGATCTCTAGTTAACTTACCTATCCTTTTCTTTCCTTCACTTTCACTCTCTATTCTTTTTGTAAGGATAGTTTCATCTTCAACTAGCATTTCCTTTGCATTTGCGAGTATCTGTCTTTGGGACTAGCTCTAGGGGGTTTACCTTACAAGGCGGTGTGTAGCGTTCCTACTCCTTTGGAATCTACAAATGCTCAACGTAGGTTTTAACAATTTGGACAATCATACAAGGGTTAAGGTTGAAATTTCCAAGTAGTTTTTCTACTTTATCCGAAGCTAGTTACTTCATTAAGCAATTGTACTCTATCGGATCTTCTTCATTAAGTTCGACTCCACGACAAGCTTTTTCCATCCTATGTACGGTATCTAGCAAATTCCAGGCTCTTTCGGCACTAAATTTGGTAAAGGACCCATTGGTAAGGGAGTCCAGTTTATTTCTATTATCAGTATTCAAATCTACATAGAAGGTGTGTACTACCAACCAAGGCAAGAAGTTGTAGTGGGGGCAGCGGTCAAGCAGTCCCCTAAACCTTGTGTTTCCTTCATGCAAGCTTTCTTCATCAAGTCCTCCTTCAAAATTAGTGATCATATGTCTAGCTCCAAGAGTTTTTGTCTTGGGCAAGAAATCAACTAAGAATGAAGAGTCTAACCTCTCCCAGGAGTCAGTATTTTTTAGGACTTTCAATATACCAAGAACGAGCTTCATCAATAAGAGTTTGCACAAAAAGAGCAGATTTAACCTCACCCTCAGTGAATATATTAAGACGAAAAGTCCCACATGTTTCTTCGAAGAACCATACATGCTCATATGGATCTTCCGTACCGTCCCCTACAAACTTTTTATCATGAAAAAGGTCCAAAAGCATGGGATTAATATCATACCCCTTAGGGTTGTTGGATTTTAAATAAGCATCCATGGGTGGACCAGAATCCTTTACAACCTCGATCTGAATTATATGTCGGTACTCGCCCATGGTGTTTACCTAAAACTAGTAAACAACTTTAGTAAAACAATTGGTAAAATAAGAACTAAGAACAAAGACCAAAAGCGCTTAGCTCTCCGGCAACGACGCCAGAAAATAGCTTGATGACTGCAAGTGCATAGATCAATTGTAGCTAGTTTTGAAATAAGAGTATCGAACCCACCGAGAGCTATTTGGTTAAGGTCTTTATGACCCTCGTCATTGTCTACCAAAGGATACTTGTAAACTGCCTTTGATTTCAAGAAAAGGGTGTTTGAAAGGTTTTTGGTTGAATGCAGAAAAGTAAATAAAGCAAGTAAAAGAAAACAAGTAACGCAAGCGTTTGGAATGCTGGTTGAACTCAATAAGGCTAAAGCATCATCGGGGATGTAGGATATGCCACTAGAATGTTCCAATTAATCATAATTAGGATAAACTATTTCTTATGGCATGACATGTGTGGAGAGAGTTCCATAATAAGATGTTCACGCAAGGCTCGTAGGCAGTCACTTTGTTGAGCCAAGGAATGAGGTCATCTCTAAATAACCACCGCGATGTCTGAGAGCAGTCACCCATACAAACCACTGCAATTAAGGGACTCCTCGTGGATATTGTAATTAGCTTAGTGAATCTCTCTTTATTCCTCCTTTGATCGTGCAGGTTATAAGCCAGTGCTTCTGGTCACAAATAGCTCTGGCATACTTCCAAACACGTCCAAAGGATTTCACCCTTTTCTTTAGACCCGAAGGCAAATGATATGTGGCCAACTACACATACCGTCTAAAGAGAGAGATCAAACACACATCATCGATCAATAGATCATGGACACAAGTAATATATCATATTTATTTCATTCCACAATAATACTAGGGTTTCTCCATCTCCCCGAGAATGAAGGAAACTACTCACACATGGAAGCAATCAACAACATTATCATAATCAAATGGATAGATAAAAGTATGGGGATAAATCTAGTGCAAACCACAATTGAAACCGGGACTACAACAAGATCTAATAGATGGAAGATGGGTGTAGTAATGGTGATAGTGATGTAGCGGTTGATGATGAAGGTGATGATGCGATGTCCTCCAATGATCCGTGAAGCACCAAGGATTTTCCCTTCTCCAAGTTCCCCTTCTAGATCCCTTTCTAGTGTGGTTTTTCGTGGCTAGAGGTTTTTATGAATGTTAGATCTATGATCCATCTTTGCGGGGTGAAAGTATTTGACGAGGCAGACGCGATGTCGTATGGTACGGGTGGACTCCGCCCGTACTAGTGGTCGTTAAGGTCCCTATGTCCTCCTCCGCATATGTAAATCTCCTAGGTGCGAGGAAAAATCAATGAAATGAATTTTATCACTTAAAATATCATATTATAACATAATATGATAGTTCCAATTGATATGTTCATAAGATACTTAGTAATTCAGGATCCTGTTGAAACAAGGACAGAGGTGTACGCAAACGCAGTAAAATGCCAAAAACCCTACTCTACTTATGCAAAAATAAGAGGTAAATATGCTTCAATTTTGGACTCATCAGTCGACAAGATGATATTTACCTTAAAGCCCAAATAAAAGAAAAGGAAGATTCAATGGAAAATGAAGAGGAGGAAGAGGCAGAAAATAAAGATAAATAATATGACTCTAATGCTGAAACTATTCATCCAAGAGAAGAAGTTGACCTTAACCGTGAACAAGAGGAACAAGTGATTATATCAAAAGAAAAGTAAGTTGAAAAATAGAAGCCCGCAATGAAGAAAAAGACCAAAAAATATGTCAAGCTGATGCCTAAGGTAAAGGAAAAGGTAAAACCTACTAAAAAGAAAATCCCTTATCCTAACTGTGTTCAATATGAACCAGATAAGAGTATTTATGACTCATTTGTTGAGGCTCTAAGTAATCTTTGTTTAGAGATTCCTTTAGCTGATGCAATTCAAGTTCGTACTTACAAAAAGGCCAAGCTATGGTAATAAGCTTCCCTCTAAGCTTGGGGATACTAGTATACCAACTATATCTTGTGCCATTGGAAAAACTAGCATATTCAATGCCCTATGTGATTTAGTCCCATGCCATATTCCCTCTTCAATAAACTAAATCTCGGAGATTATGCTCCTACTTTCATTACCTTGTAGATGGCTGATAACACCACTAAACAACCTATTAGTATGATCAAAGATGTTTTACTTAGAATTGATTATCATGTCATACCTACTGATATTTTAATACTTGATGTTACTGAAGATCATAAACTTTCAATCACCCTCGGAAGACCTTTTCTTAGCACTGAAGGAGATAATGTCGATTGCACCAGCGAGAAAATTGTCTTCAATGTCTATGATGATCAATTTGTTCATTACTTCCAAAGAAACAAGAATAAGGTAGAAAATATGTACCACCACCTAAACACGTTCAAGTGGTAAGTACCCCCGATGAAGGAAAACCCAAGGTATGTGCCAAGATTTAGAAGTTGGTTGAGTCAAATCGACCAATTCAAAATAAATTGTTGATGAGAGTCAACCCATATTTGAATAAAGTAGCATAGTTCCTTTTGTCTTTTAATTTAGTTGTTCTAATAAATTCTTGTAGCCAAAGTTTTGTAGAAAAAATAGGCCGGTAAGAAGTTGTGGTTCAAGTTTGACGGAAGAAATTGAAAAAATAAAGAAGAAGGAGGTCTATAGAACCTTTAATGAGTTGCGGTACGACCGGAGTGCACTGTACGGTGCGCTAGTACCGGATACCCAGAAGAAACAACAAGTTTCTCCGTCGGGACAGAGCTTTTAACGAGTTACAGTATGACCAGATGCACCCGTACCGCGCGTATGTACCATGTCTCGATGAAGCAAGCAAAGTTTTCTTCCATGTACTGCAAGGATAATGACCAGTGGTACGGTCGGACGCACCCGTACCAGAGGCTCAGGTTCGGCCTCATACCCTAAACACATATCCAACTGTGATGACCACCAAGATGGGGCGCGCACGCTACTGCGTCACTCGCATCTTGAGTGTCGCCACTCAGAAACAACAACACCGGCTAGGCAACCCAGACAACCATCTTATTCCTCTCATTTTTCTCTCTTTATCTCTCAAACTCAAAACCTAACCTCCTAGAATCCTTGATTCTTCACCGATTTCAATCATTTGAGTTGGAGAATCTTCACATCAGTAAGTTTCTCACCCGATCCATGCTTTACTTTATGAAATCCATGGTTGAATCACTCACATTGGCTATCTAGATGAGTTATTAATATTTTTAGATTCTTGTTGATTCTTCACATTCATATTCAAACTTTTTACCTGTAATCGTTTTTTATATGAAAAAAACCTTAATCCTATAGTTTTGCTTTCAAAATTTTCAGTATAATGAATATTGGAAGGCTTTTCCGCACCGGGGGAACTCGGGAGGCTCTTGAGCCTCTCGAAGCTCCACCGTGTCGGGCTCAAAGAAGAGGCACTAGGAGGGGGATGCTCTGAAGTCCTCATGGATAAGGACTACAAGAGAGTGAGTGAATGCAAGGTAGTGCCCACCAAGTGGGTGTGCAATGACTTCCCCTCTCGCCATGGTTTGAAACGCTAGGATGACCGCATTTGCCACCCTCGCCATCGACACTTTCAAGCGCTTTATGTGTGAGTTCCTCACGAGTTTCCACGATGACCTCACGCTCCAACAACGCCATTGTATTGTAAGTTTCGTGCTCAATGGGTAGCCCATGAGTCTTACTTTCTATGAGTTTTGTGATTGCTTTGGGTTCTCCTATGAGTTAGAGCTCGATATTACTGAAGAAGTTCCCGTATTGCTTGGGAGCAAATTTCTGTTCACATGGATGTTGATTATATGCGAAATAAGACCGCACTATCCAGAATCCCACCATACCTTACTTTGTCACCTTCTTAGCAAATTCTATTTTTGGGAAGAGAGATACAGGGGCAATGGCTAGCCTTGAGATATGTGTGATCTACATGGCTCCCATCTAGATATGGATCATGTAAACTTGGGTGCTCTGCTAATCCGACACTTTCACTACCAAAGGTCGACTCATTCAGGAGATATTCGTTGCGGCGGTTTGATCACTCAAATCGCCTACACAAGTCAGTTCAGCCTACTCCAAGAAAGTCTAGTGCCAGGTAGTAAATACTTGTATGATGTTCACATGGAAAGCACCAAATTCATGGGAGTCTATAGGGCTCACCGTGCTTCCCATCCTTATCAGTTTTATTATGAATCTAACTGTGAAGTTCACCAAATTATGCTTCCTTTTGTTCAAGCTTTTGGTTTGCTAGGAAAGCAGAGTTGTGTCCTCGATGAGGAGGAGTTCCAACAAGATATGATCACCTTGGGGAGGATTGCACCCTAAGGAGGAAACCCGGCTTCGTAAAATGCGGGAGTGGACCAAGAGCAGCACAAACTGGGGAAGGAACAAGGCTGGAATTCCATGGCTTGGGACGACTATGGTCAGCACCACCAGCATTAGCAGCAATTCCCCTAGTACCAGCAGTAGAACATGCCACCACCTCATCCAGGATACAACTATGTTCGACAGGTGAATATGATCAGTTGGTGACTCGTGTCAGTGGTGTAGAGAACACACTGTATGACGTGAACACCAATGTGAATACCCTCACTTAGAACTTCACCTATTTTATGTCTAATTTCTCGAACTACTACCCGTACAATCCGCAGTAGCAGCCGCCGCCCAACGATGGCGACGGTAATTTATTCAAGGTAGACCAAGAGTGTAAGCTTGGGGAGGTTGAACTCCTCCCCACCTTTTGCATTTGTGTTTTGTTTTCTTCATTTGATCTGTTTATCTTTTTTTAGTTGCATGTTTACTTTCAGCTTGCATTGATAAAAAGAAAACACAAAAAATGGAGTAGCTTTTATCTTGTTTTGTGTGAAGCTCTCTCGATTTTCTTTTTGATTTTTGACAGGTTATTCACTTCAAGTGATTTAGTGATGAAGAAGAACACGAGGAGTCGATTTGAGTGTTGAATGAGTAAGCGAGAGGAGGTACAACATTCATGACCAATTTATCTTTATTCATATGCACTTGAGTCTCGTTCTCCCCTTAGATTGTTATTTTTTGGAACTTACTCTCAACGCTAGTGTCATTACTTTAATCTCGACTTAGGAAAATTATTCTTATGGATCAACTCCAATATTTTCAGAATAAGATAAAGTGTATTTGTCACAACTTTGGTGCCATTTTACTGTGTTAAGGGGTTAATCTAGCAGCACTCAACCCCACATCTTAAAGGTTTTAACTTGATAACACTTTTTGAAAATAATTGTTTGAGGGAATGGACATTTTGCGGTGGTTGAGGGAGATTCCAAACTTGTCTTGATAACTTGAAAGGAAATATTTTAAGTTGAAGTCATATATGCAAGTACCAAAATTTCATGGAACTAACAACTTTGATGGCCTACGAATGATCTCGAGTTCGTCTCAGATTTCGATTATGAGTTAATTAGACATTTTTAGCAATGCTATAGTGGGCAATTTTTTCCATGGGCCGAAGTACAAAAATAAAAGTGAATTCCTATCAAAGTTTGTGCTAAATTTATTTGATCCTAATGAAAGTCTTGGCATCACCTCACCACTAAAATTTTTAAGTTCTTGAAAGACAAGGAAAAGATTGGGTGTTAGAAGGCCACGAATTTTGAAGCGGGTGTTAATAAAAAGCTCTAAGTTTATCCTTCTTTTGACATCTACTACACCCTTAATTTGACTGAAGCATTTTTGCTCAAAAACAATTTTACTCTCATAAGAAGAGATGTGCTAAAATAATTGATTCGCAAGCCCACCAAATTCTTGACAACCTCTTTTGAGTTTAAGATTTATTAGCTAGAAAGTTACACGCGGTCAGGATTCAAACTTAAGTGCAACTGTTTAAATATATTATGCTCATGTTTAAGGTTGTAGGATTTGTGACGATGGAATATGATACCACATTGGACTTGTGAGTTTCTCTATTCAAGTTTATTTCTCGCTATTATTCTTTATAGCTTTGTCACTTGAGGGCGAGTAAAAGCTAAGCTTGGGGAGGTTGATAGCTCCAAATTTTGACACTTTTTATCAAGGATTTCCATTCGTTTTCACCGGGGTTCATTGATTTTGATCTTTCACTAATGCTAATATCGCGAGTTAGCGAAACCTTATTCTTTTGTGATGATTTTCAGGTACTGGACACTTTTGGAAGATCTGAGAGCATTTATGGTCTAATCACACCTAAATGAGCAAATCTCCAATTGAAGACAATTCCATCTGAGGGCTACTGGAGGCTTATTGAACAAAAGTATGACCGGAGGCTGCCCGTATCATCCGCCTGTACAGCACGCCGTCGCCTCCATTATATCAATACAAGCATATTTCGTAAAGGCAACGAGAGTAGAATACATACACAGATGTTGCACACCATCCCAGAAGAGAGGAGATCGGATCTAAAGAAGGAGAAGAACCCATCTCATTCTTCGAAGATATCTAGACTCTTGATTATCAACTCCACCATAATTCCCCACTTGTATAGAGAGATAGAGATTCACACTTGTAAGATTAGGGATTTGAACCTCTATTCCTACTTTGGTTTGTATTTGATTTGATCTACAACTTCATTGTGGTTTGCTACGGTAAATTTGATATGATTTACATTTGCAATATGATTATGTCTTTGATCTATTCTCCTCTCATGTGTGATTAAGTCCCCATAGGCGTGGAAGATGTAGGGAATTGGTGAGATGTGATGTACCTCCTTTATTTTCATCCATCTGTGATTATTTTCGTGATTATTATATTGTGAGAATGATTATCTATGTGTGCCTAATGCTTGTTATCCAATTTAGTGGCCCGGGTAACATGATCTAGAGATCTCATAGATATGAACTTGTTTACTAGTGAATTGGCGACCCCCGAGTGACACGGTCGATATCAAAGAGGAGCTAGTATAACACGAGAACAATAAGGAAACATCAAGTTTAAAGCCTTGATATGGTCAAAAAGACTTTATTGATGTGCTGACCATGGCTTTGGTAACATGTAGAAGGATCATTGGGATCAAGAGAAAAATCTACCAAGAGGAATCTTGATTGGTATATGGGTTGCTTGCCTACTTACATATGAATAATAAGTATCATAATCACTTATCCCCTTTATTTCACTTGGCATATTCACTATCACAATGAACCGTTTCTCCCCGTGCCTAACCTTTCTTCTATAGGAAACCTCGAACAACCTCCGTACTATTTTACTTTTATGCTATTTACTTTAAGTATCTTTCAATACTCAAAGTTACTTCCTTTTCACTCACCCATTTCTAGCTCAACGTTTGCAGTCAATTCACTCAAGATAAGTGACACCTTGAGTGCGACAGAAATGCCGCAGATAAACACTTTCCTAAGCTCCTTATTGGGATCGATATAAAAAGTGGCACTAATACTTCCACGGAAATGTGCTTTGACGAACCTGTGCTCTTGCAGGCCATCAACAATCATGAAAAATGAGTGCGTGAAAAACCACTTCATTTTTATTCATCAACATGGGCAACCCTATATACACTACTTGTGCCATGGGACCCATCGGGCGCACAAGGCTTTTGGTGCTTGGGGGCATCCCTTGAGTCTTTTCTGCTCCTTTGGTAACTCAACCACCATTGGAGACCAACCGCGGGCAAGCCTGTCTATGCCCACTTCTCTAATGGCGCATCCATCACGATAGTAGGCGAGACACGCGGAGTGATCCCGCATGGACTCACGCGCTACACAGCTAACTCGGTAGTACGCAGCCTTATTCTAGAGCACCTTACGGGTATAATTTGTGAAGATGGTACTCGTGCAAGTGCTCGATATTCCATGAGTACTCCATGGGGATTACATATTCTATCTCCAGGCGGACCGCTCTAGGCTTGGAGACTTGTACCACCACCTAAGGGCCCTCCCACTTTGGTTGCAACTTGTTGTTGCCCTTCATGGGACCTTCCCAGCGAAGAACTAAGTTGATGACTGCAAGTGCACAAATTGTTTGTAACTAGTTTCTAAATAAAGATATCGATCCCACAGGGAGCAGGAGTCTGAAGTCTAATAACTCTTGAAATAAATATTACAATAGAAATGCTAAGTAAAGTTCTAAGTGACAAGATAAAATGCGAGTATTGCGTAAAAAAGTGTTTTGGGTTTTTGGTATAAGAGCAACAATAAATAAAGTAAAACAACTGAACACAGAAAGTAAGTATCGCGTATGTAAGAGAGATTTGGAACTGCAATAGGGGAAAAGCGTTCTCAGGGAGCGGCATATACACCACTAGCATTATAAGGAGCTAAGATAAAGATTATTATCATGAACATTCTCAACTATGTATGTGTGGGAGGAACTCCGTATTTGGAAAAATAGGCAGCAACCACTGCTCACATCATCCTCATAACCACATCAGTTAGCAATCGACATCAATCGAATTACTGTGCTATTAAGGGACATAATCCCGTAGGACGTATCCCATGGCATGGATAGTATTCAATGAGTTTCCTCGGTTCCCAAGTTGATACGTAAGGAGTGCCAACAACTTTATAGTCACTGTAAGTGCTAACACACCTCCATCTACCAACAAGTAATTCCCTCCATCAAGTCTCCATGAGAGGCAAATATTGAGAGGTCGACTTCTCTCAACATCAAGATGAAGACAATCTAACACATGGTCACAACAATGAATATCACAATAAACTTTATTTATTTCAATCTCATACTAGGGTTTCTTCATCTCCCCAAGAACTAATGATCTACTCAAAGATGGAGGCAATCAACATCATGGCAATAAAAATGTAATCTATCATAGATGAATAGTACTTATATAAATCCACAACAAGTACGGAAATTACAACAAGATCTAGACAGGATGTAGATGGGATGGATGGATATGGTGGTGATGCAGCGGTTGATGATGAAGATCGGTGCCTTAGCCTCCTAGATCTGCGCAGGGTGAGGATGGATCCCCGGTGGACGAGTTCCCCCTCCAGATGCCTTCCGGAGGTGAGGTTTCAGTGATTTCTGGGTGTTCTGTATGTCGTCTCCCTGATCCAGTTGCACAGGGTGAAATTATTTGAGGAGGCGGTGCTGGCGCCAACTATACGGCCGAAAAATTTATTCCCGCTGTATAGTTGGTCGTTAAACCGTTTGTATGCCTTGTTCGCTTCGGGTTTTGTTCTGGTATTATTGATATCTCCCAAATAAGTGATGAAAGGGAAATGGACGTCGCCTAGAGGGGGGGTGAATAGGCGTTTTAAAATAATTACGGTTTAGGCTCTAATAAATGCGGAATAAAACTTAATGTTTATTTTATCAAGCCAAAACCTATATTCACTAGGTTCACTAAGTGCACCAACAAACTATGGTAAGAACGACAAGCAACAAGGTGATAGCAAGATAATATACTTCAAGCACGAAGGCTATCACAATGTAAATTTCATAAGTAAAGGGCTCGGTTGAGAGATAACCGATGGGCACGATGACGATGATTTGATTCCCGAAGTTCACTTCCAAAGAATCTATGTCTCCGTTGGAGAGGTGCGGGGGCGCAATGAACTTCGAACGCCACAAGTGGCTCACCTCGAGGTGTGGTGGCTCGATGCTCACCCAACACCACACAAGGCCTCACCCCAAGATGCGAAGGCACGCTACCAACCGACGCCACAAAAGGCTCACCCTATTCTCCCGTGAACTCGCCACAAAGTCCTACTCACGTTCCACTATGGGACACTTGAGGACAGTCACCGAACCCGTACAAGATTGGGTCAATCTCCACAACTCAATTGGAGCCTCTCAACAACAAAGCCACAAAGGCTACAAAGCCACAAAAGGCAACAAGGCCACAAAAGGCTACAAGACCACAAAAGGTCAACAAACTAACCACACAACCGTCTAGGGTTCCAAGAACCCAAGAGAAACAAGCCCAAGGGCTTGAACTCGCCGAATCTCCGAGGAAAACTCAAACCTATGCACCAAATGCAAGAGGAAAGTTCTTCACTCTCGAATTCCACCAAAGCTACAAAAGCTATTGGGGGAATAAGGGAGGAAGAACAGAAGAGGAGAACACAAAAAACTCCAAGATCTAGATCCCAAGGATTCCTTCACACAGAAGGGATTTTGCTTGGTGGGGCTTGTAGATCTAGATCTCCTCTCTCAAATCCCGCAAAAAGATGCAAGAATCATAGGAGGGGGAAAGGGAGAGGGCAAGCTCTTCAAGGTCAACAATGGAGGAGAGAGAAAGCCAAAAACCAAGAAAAGATCAAGTTGGGGCCGAAGGGGAAAGGGGAGCTCCTTTTAAAGGGCTCCCCGATCTGCCTGTTACCCACAGAATCGCACACGGCCGGTAGTACTGGTGGGTGGCCGGTACTACCGGTGGCACTCAGCCAACGATCCAAAAAGGAGGTGCAAACAATCACAAAAACAAGGCCAGTCGGTACTACCGGTGAGTCACCGGTACTACCGCCTAGGCTGGTACTACCGCCCAAGATTCCGACCGAAGTTCCGACAAATACGCACACCAAGATAGAGAGGGTACTGAACCAAAATTGGGGTTGCCGGAAGTTGGGCCAGAATTAACACCGGTACTACCGGCAGAAAACTGCCCTAGCGGTACTACCGGTGGCCCGCCGGAACTACGGGTCAAGCAAAAACTTCTGAACCAGAACTGCCACAACTTTTGCATCCGAACTCCAAACGAGATAAAACCAATTTTGTTGGATAGATAATGACGTGTAGAATCCACCGAGAGCTATTTGGTTAAGGTCTTTATGCCCCTCGTCATTGTCTACCAAAGGATACTTATAAACTGCCTTTGATTTCAAGTAAAAGGTGTTTGAAAGGTTTTTGGTTGAATGCGGAAAAGTAAATAAAGCAAGTAAAATAAAACAAGTAACGCAAGTGTTTGGAATGCTGGTTGAACTCAATAAGGCTAAATCGTTATCGGGGATGTAGGATATGCCACTAGAATGTTGCAATTAATCATAATTAGGATAAACTATTTCTTATGTCATGACATGTGTGGAGAGAGTTCCATAATAAGATGTTCAGGCAAGTCTCGTAGGCAGTCACTTTGTTGAGCCAAGGAATGAGGTCATCTCTAAATAACCACCGCGATGTCTGAGAGTAGTCACCCATACAAACCATTGCAATTAAGGGACTCCCCGTGGATATTGTAATTAGCTGAGTGAATCTCTCTTTATTCCTCCTTTGATCATGCAAGTTATAAGCCAGTGCTTCTGGTCACAAATAGCTCTGGCATACTTCCAAACACGTCCAAAGGATTTCACCCTTTTCTTCAGACCCGAAGGCAAATGATATGTGGCCAACGAGACATACCGTCTAAAGAGAGAGATCAAACACACATCATCGGTCAATAGATCATGGACACAAGTAATATATCATATTTATTTCATTCCACAATAATACTAGGGTTTCTCCATCTCCCCAAGAATGAAGGAAACTACTCACACATGGAAGCAATCAACAACATCATCATAATCAAATGGATAGATAAAAGTATGGGGATAAATCTAGTGCAAACCACAATTGAAACTGGGACTACATCAAGATCTAATAGATGGAAGATGGGCGTAGTAATGGTGATAGTGATGTAGCGGTTGATGATGAAGGTGATGATGCGATGTCCTCCAATGATCCGTGAAGCACCAAGGATTTTCCCTTCTCCAAGTTCCCCTTCTAGATCCCTTTCTAGTGTGGTTTTTCGTGGCTAGAGGTTTTTATGAATGTTAGATCTATGATCCATCTTTGCAGGGTGAAAGTATTTCATGAGGCAGACGCGATGCCGTATGGTACGGGTGGACTCCGCCCGTACTAGTGGTTGTTAAGGTCCCTATGTCCTCCTCCGCATATGTAAATCTCCTAGGTGCAAGGAAAAATCAATTACATGACTTTTATCACTTAAAATATCATATTATAACATAATATGACAGTAATTCAGGATCCTGTTGAAACAAGGACAAAGGTGTACGCAAACGCAGTAAAATGCCAAAAACCCTACTCTACTTATGCAAAAACAAGAGGTAAATATGCTTCAATTTTGGACTCATCAGTCGACAAGATGATATTTACCTTAAAGCCCAAATAAAAGAAAAGGAAGATTCAATGGAAAATGAAGAGGAGGAAGAGGCAGAAAGTAAAGATAAATAATATGACTCTAATGCTGAAACTATTCATCCAAGAGAAGAAGTTGAGCTTAACCGTGAACAAGAGGAACAAGTGATTGGAATTTGCAATAATGCGATGGGCGAACGACGGGAATTGAACCCGCGCATGACAAAAGTAGACGTGCAAAATTTATGTTTGCTGCTGAAGAGAAAACCGTTCTAGCTGTTCCTGAATAGCTTCCTTCAAAAGGATTTCCGCTTGCTCGGTGAATGTCTTGCTAGAAGATAGAATTTATCAAAAGAAAAGTAAGTTGAAAAGTAGAAGCCCGCAATGAAGAAAAAGACCAAAAATTATGTCAAGCTGATGCCTAAGGTAAAGGAAAAGGTAAAACCTACAAAAAGAAAATCCCTTATCCTAACTGTGTTCAATATGAACCAGATAAGAGTATTTATGACTCATTTGTTGAGGCTCTAAGTAATCTTTGTTTAGAGCTTCCTTTAGCTGATGCAATTCAAGTTTCTACTTACAAAAAGTTCATGCGAGATATTCTCAACAAAAAGAAAAAGGTAACTAAGACTGTAGCTGTGATGCCAAGCTATGGTAATAAGCTTCCCTCTAAGCTTGGGGATACTAGTATACCAACTATATCTTGTGCCATTGGAAAAACTAGCATATTCAATGCCCTATGTGATTTAGTGCCATGCCATATTCCCTCTTCAATAAACTAAATCTCGGAGATTATGCTCCTACTTCCATTACCTTGTAGATGGCTGATAACACCACTAAACAACCTATTGGTATGATCAAAGATGTTTTACTTAGAATTGATTATCATGTCATACCTACTGATATTTTAATACTTGATGTTACTGAAGATCATAAACTTTCAATCACCCTCGGAAGACCTTTTCTTAGCACTGAAGGAGATAATGTCGATTGCACCAGCGAGAAAATTGTCTTCAATATCTATGATGATCAATTTGTTCATTACTTCCAAAGAAACAATAATAAGGTAGAAAATATGTACCACCACCTAAACACGTTCAAGTGGTAAGTACCCCCGATGAAGGGAAACCCAAGGTATGTGCCAAGATTTAGAATTTGATTCAGTCAAACCGACCAATTCAAAATAAATTGTTGATGGGAGTCAACCCATATTTGAATAAAGTAGCATAGTTCCTTTTGTGTTTTAATTTAGTTGTTCTAATAAATTCTTGTAGCCAAGGTTTTGTAGAAAAATAGGCCGGTAAGAAGTTGTGGTTCAAGGCCACAAAAGGCTACAAGACCACGAAAGGTCAACAATCTAACCACACAACCGTCTAGGGTTCCAAGAACCCAAGAGAAACAAGCCCAAGGGCTTGAACTCGCCGAATCGCCGAGGAGAACTCAAACCTATGCACCAAATGCAAGAGGAAAGTTCTTCACTCTCAAATTCCACCAAAGCTACAAAAGCTATTGGGGGAATAAGGGAGGAAGAACACAAGAGGAGAACACAAAAAACTCCAAGATCTAGATCCCAAGGATTCCTTCACAAAGAAGGGATTTGGCTTGGTGGGGTTTGTAGATCTAGATCTCCTCTCTCAAATCCCTCAAAAATATGCAAGAATCATAGGAGGGGGAAAGGGGGAGGGCAAGCTCTTCAACGTCAACAATGGAGGAGAGAGAAAGCCAAAAACCAAGAAAAGAGCAAGTTGGGGCCGAAGGGGAAAGGGGAGCTCCTTTTAAAGGGCTCCCCGATCTGCCCGTTACCCACAGAATCGCGCACGGCCGGTAGTACCGGTGGGTGGCCGGTAGTACCGGTGGCACTCAGCCAACGGTCCAAAAAAGAGGTGCAAACGAACACAAAAACGAGGCCGGTCGGTACTACCGGTGAGTCACCGGTACTACCGCCTGGGCCGGTACTACCGCCCAAGATTCCGACCGAAGTTCCGACAAATACGCACACCAAGACAGAGAGGGTACTGAACCAAAATTGGGGTTGCCGGAAGTTGGGACGGAATTAACACCGGTACTACCGGCGGCAAACTGCCCTGGCGGTACTACCGGTGGCCCGCCGGAACTACCGGTCAGGCAAAAACTTCTGAACCAGAACCGCCACAACTTTTGCATCCGAACTCCAAACAAGATGAAACCAATTTTGTTGGAAAGATAACGACGTGTAGAACCCACCGAGAGCTATTTGGTTAAGGTCTTTATGCCCCTCGTCATTCTCTACCAAAGGGTACTTGTAAACTGCCTTTGATTTCAAGTAAAGGGTGTTTGAAATGTTTTTGGTTGAATGCGGAAAAGTAAATAAAGCAAGTAAAAGAAAACAAGTAACGCAAGTGTTTGGAATGCTGGTTGAACTCAATAAGGCTAAATCGTTATCGGGGATGTAGGATATGCCACTAGATTGTTGCAATTAATCATAATTAGGATAAACTATTTATTATGTCATGACATGTGTGGAGAGAGTTCCATAATAAGATGTTCACGCAAGGCTCGTAGGCAGTCACTTTGTTGAGCCAAGGAATGAGGTCATCTCTAAATAACCACCGCGATGTCTGAGAGCAGTCACCCATACAAACCACTGCAATTAAGGGACTCCCCGTGGATATTGTAATTAGCTTAGTGAATCTCTCTTTATTCCTCCTTTGATCGTGCAGGTTATAAGCCAGTGCTTCTGGTCACAAATAGCTCTGGCATACTTCCAAACACGTCCAAAGGATTTCACCCTTTTCTTTAGACCCGAAGGCAAATGATATGTGGCCAACTAGACATACCGTCTAAAGAGAGAGATCAAACACACATCATCGATCAATAGATCATGGACATAAGTAATATATCATATTTATTTCATTCCATAATAATACTAGGGTTTCTCCATCTCCCCAAGAATGAAGGAAACTACTCACACATGGAAGCAATCAACAACATTATCATAATCAAATGGATAGATAAAAGTATGCGGATAAATCTAGTGCAAACCACAATTGAAACTGGAACTACAACAAGATCTAATAGATGGAAGATGGGCGTAGTAATGGTGATAGTGATGTAGCGGTTGATGATGAAGGTGATGATGCGATGTCCTCCAATGATCCGTGAAGCACCAAGGATTTTCCCGTCTCCAAGTTCCCCTTCTAGATCCCTTTCTAGTGTGGTTTTTCGTGGCTAGAGGTTTTTATGAATGTTAGATCTATGATCCATCTTTGCGGGGTGAAAGTATTTGACGAGGCAGACGCGATGCCGTATGGTACGGGTGGACTCCGCCCGTACTAGTGGTCGTTAAGGTCCCTATGTCCTCCTCCGCATATGTAAACTCCTAGGTGTGAGGAAAAATCAATGAAATGACTTTTATCACTTAAAATATCATATTATAACATAATATGACAGTTCCAATTGATATGTTCATAAGAGACTTAGTAATTCAGGATCCTGTTGAAACAAGGACAAAGGTGTACGCAAACTCAGTAAAATGCCAAAAACCCTACTCTACTTATGCAAAAACAAGAGGTAAATATGCTTCAATTTTGGACTCATCAGTCGACAAGATGATATTTACCTCAAAGCCCAAATAAAAGAAAAGGAAGATTCAATGGAAAATGAAGAGGAGGAAGAGGCAGAAAATAAAGATAAATAATATGACTCTAATACTGAAACTATTCATCCAAGAGAAGAAGTTAACCTTAACCGTGAACAAGAGGAACAAGTGATTATATCAAAAGAAAAGTAAGTTGAAAAGTAGAAGCCCGCAATGAAGAAAAAGACCAAAAAATATGTCAAGCTGATGCCTAAGGTAAAGGAAAAGGTAAAACCTACTAAAAATAAATCCCTTATCCTAACTGTGTTCAATATTAACCAGATAAGAGTATTTATGACTCATTTGTTGAGGCTCTAAGTAATCTTTGTTTAGAGCTTCCTTTAGCTGATGCAATTCAAGTTCCTACTTACAAAAAGTTCATGCGAGATATTCTCAACAAAAAGAAAAAGGTAACTAAGACTATAGCTGTGATGCCAAGCTATGGTAATAAGCTTCCCTCTAAGCTTGGGGATACTAGTATACCAACTATATCTTGTGCCATTGGAAAAACTAGCATATTCAATGCCCTATGTGATTTAGTGCCATGCCATATTCCCTCTTCAATAAACTGAATCTCGGAGATTATGCTCCGACTTCCATTACCTTGTAGATGGTTGATAACACCACTAAACAACCTATTGGTATGATCAAAGATGTTTTACTTAGAATTGATTATCATGTCATACCTACTGATATTTTAATACTTGATGTTACTGAAGATCATAAACTTTCAATCACCCTCGGAAGACCTTTTCTTAGCACTGCAGGAGATAATGTCGATTTCACCAGCGAGAAAATTGTCTTCAATATCTATGATGATCAATTTGTTCATTACTTCCAAAGAAACAAGAATAAGGTAGAAAATATGTACCACCACCTAAACACGTTCAAGTGGTAAGTACCCCTGATGAAGGGAAACCCAAGGTATGTGCCAAGATTTAGAAGTTGGTTGAGTCAAATCGACCAATTCAAAATAAATTCTTGATGGGAGTCAACCCATATTTGAATAAAGTAGCATAGTTCCTTTTGTGTTTTTTATTTTAGTTGTTCTAATAAATTCTTGTAGCCAAAGTTTTGTAGAAAAAATAGGCCGGTAAGAAGTTGTGGTTCAAGGCCACAAAAGGGCGCCAGACCACGAAAGGTCAAGAATCTAACCACACAACCGTATAGGGTTCCAAGAACCCAAGAGAAACAAGCCCAAGGGCTTGAACTCGCCGAATCTCCGAGGAGAACTCAAACCTATGCACCAAATGCAAGAGGAAAGTTCTTCACTCTCAAATTCCACCAAAGCTACAAAAGCTATTGGGGGAATAAGGGAGGAAGAACACATGAGGAGAACACAAAAAACTCCAAGATCTAGATCCCAAAGATTCCTTCACAAAGAAGGGATTTTGCTTGGTGGGGATTGTAGATCTAGATATCCTCTCTCAAATCCCTCAAAAAGATGCAAGAATCATAGGAGGGGGAAAGGGAGAGGGCAAGCTCTTCAAGGTCAACAATGGAGGAGAGAGAAAGCCAAAAACCAAGAAAAGAGCAAGTTGGGGCCGAAGGGGAAAGGGGAGCTCCTTTTAAAGGGCTCCCCGATCTGCCCGTTACCCACAGAATCGCGCATGACCGGTAGTACCGGTGGGTGGCCGGTACTACCGGTGGCACTCAGCCAACGGTCCAAAAAAGAGGTGCAAACGAACACAAAAACGAGGCCGGTCGGTACTACCGGTGAGTCACCGGTACTACCGCCTGGGCCGGTACTACCGCCAAAGATTCGGACCGAAGTTCTGACAAATACACACACCAAGACAGAGAGGGTACTAAACCAAAATTGGGGTTGCCAGAAGTTGGGCCAGAATTAACACCGGTACTACCGGCGGCAAACTGCCCTAGCGGTACTACCGGTGGCCCGCCGGAACTACCGGTCAGGCAAAAACTTCTGAACCAGAACTACCACAACTTTTGCATCCGAACTCCAAACGAGACGAAACCAATTTTGTTGGAAAGATAACGACGTGTAGAACCCACCGAGAGCTTTTTTGTTAAGGTCTTTATGCCCCTCGTCATTGTCTACCAAAGGGTACTTGTAAACTGCCTTTGATCTCAAGTAAAGGGTGTTTGAAATGTTTTTGGTTGAATGCAGAAAAGTAAATAAAGCAAGTAAAAGAAAACAAGTAACGCAAGCGTTTGGAATTGTGGTTGAACTCAATAAGGCTAAAGCGTTATCGGGGATGTAGGATATGCCACTAGAATGTTGCAATTAATCATAATTAGGATAAACTATTTATTATGTCATGACATGTGTGGAGAGAGTTCCATAATAAGATGTTCACGCAAGGCTCGTAGGCAGTCACTTTGTTGAGCCAAGTAATGAGGTCATCTCTAAATAACCACCGCGATGTCTGAGAGCAGTCACCCATACAAACCACTGCAATTAAGGGACTCCCCGTGGATATTGTAATTAGCTTAGTGAATCTCACTTTATTCCTCCTTTAATCGTGCAAGTTATAAGCCAGTGCTTCTGGTCACAAATAGCTCTGGCATACTTCCAAACACGTCCAACGGATTTCACCCTTTTCTTTAGACCCGAAGGCAAATGATATGTGGCCAAGTACACATACCGTCTAAAGAGAGAGATGAAACACACATCATCGATCAATAGATCATGGACACAAGTAATGTATCATATTTATTTCATTCCACAATAATACTAGGGTTTCTCCATCTCCCCAAGAATGAAGGAAACTACTCACACATGGAAGCAATCAACAACATCATCATAATCAAATGGGTAGATAAAAGTATGGGGATAAATCTAGTGCAAACCACAATTGAAACTGGGACTACAACAAGATCTAATAGATGGAAGATGGGCGTAGTAATGGTGATAGTGATGTAGCGGTTGATGATGAAGGTGATGATGCGATGTCCTCCAATGATCCGTGAAGCACCAAGGATTTTCCCTTCTCCAAGTTCCCCTTCTAGATCCCTTTCTAGTGTGGTTTTTCGTGGCTAGAGGTTTTTATGAATGTTAGATCTATGATCCATCTTTGCGGGGTGAAAGTATTTGACGAGGCAAACGCGATGCCGTATGGTACAGGTGGACTCCGCCCGTACTAGTGGTCGTTAAGGTCCCTATGTCCTCCTCCGCATATGTAAATCTCCTAGGTGCGAGGAAAAATCAATGAAATGAATTTTATCACTTAAAATATCATATTATAACATAATATGATAGTTCCAATTGATATGTTCATAAGAGACTTAGTAATTCAGGATCCTGTTGAAACAAGGACAAAGGTGTACGCAAACGCAGTAAAATGCCAAAAACCCTACTCTACTTATGCAAAAACAAGAGGTAAATATGCTTCAATTTTGGACTCATTAGTCGACAAGATGATATTTACCTTAAAGCCCAAATAAAAGAAAAGGAAGATTCAATGGAAAATGAAGAGGAGGAAGAGGCAGAAAATAAAGATAAATAATATGACTCTAATGCTGAAACTATTCATCCAAGAGAAGAAGTTGACCTTAACCGTGAACAAGAGGAACAAGTGATTATATCAAAAGAAAAGTAAGTTGAAAAGTAGAAGCCCGCAATGAAGAAAAAGACCAAAAAATATGTCAAGCTGGTGCCTAAGGTAAAGGAAAAGGTAAAACCTACTAAAAAGAAAATCCCTTATCCTAACTGTGTTCAATATGAACCAGATAAGAGTATTTATGACTCATTTGTTGAGGCTCTAAGTAATCTTTGTTTAGAGATTCCTTTAGCTGATGCAATTCAAGTTCCTACTTACAAAAAGTTCATGCGAGATATTCTCAACAAAAAGAAAAAGGTAACTAAGACTATAGCTGTGATGCCAAGCTATGGTAATAAGCTTCCCTCTAAGCTTGGGGATACTAGTATACCAACTATATCTTGTGCCATTGGAAAAACTAGCATATTCAATGCCCTATGTGATTTAGTGCCATGCCATATTCCCTCTTCAATAAACTGAATCTCGGAGATTATGCTCCTACTTCCATTACCTTGTAGATGGATGATAACACCACTAAACAACCTATTGGTATGAGCAAAGATGTTTTACTTAGAATTGATTATCATGTCATACCTACTGATATTTTAATACTTGATGTTACTGAAGATCATAAACTTTCAATCACCCTCGCAAGACCTTTTCTTAGCACTGCAGGAGATAATGTCGATTGCACCAGCGAGAAAATTGTCTTCAATATCTATGATGATCAATTTGTTCATTACTTCCAAAGAAACAAGAATAAGGTAGAAAATATGTTCCACCACCTAAACACGTTCAAGTGGTAAGTACCCCCGATGAAGGGAAACCCAAGGTATGTGCCAAGATTTAGAAGTTGGTTGAGTTAAATCGACCAATTCAAAATAAATTCTTGATGGGAGTCAACCCATATTTGAATAAAGTAGCATAGTTCCTTTTGTGTTTTAATTTAGTTGTTCTAATAAATTCTTGTAGCCAAAGTTTTGTAGAAAAAATAGGCCGGTAAGAAGTTGTGGTTCAAGGACACAAAAGGCTACAAGACCACGAAAGGTCAACAATCTAACCACACAACCGTCTAGGGTTCCAAGAACCCAAGAGAAACAAGCCCAAGGGCTTGAACTCGGCGAATCTCCGAGGAGAACTCAAACCTATGCACCAAATGCAAGAGGAAAGTTCTTCACTCTCAAATTCCACCAAAGCTACAAAAGCTATTGGGGGAATAAGGGAGGAATAACACAAGAGGAGAACACAAAAAACTCCAAGATCTAGATCCCAAGGATTCCTTCACAAAGATGGGATTTTGCTTGGTGGGGCTTGTAGATCTAGATCTCCTCTCTCAAATCCCTCAAAAAGATGCAAGAATCATATGAGGGGGAAAGGGAGAGGGCAAGCTCTTCAAGGTCAACAATGGAGGAGAGAGAAAGCCAAAAACCAAGAAAAGAGCAAGTTGGGGCCGAAGGGGAAAGGGGAGCTCCTTTTAAAGGGCTCCCCGATCTGCCCGTTACCCACAAAATCACACATGGCCGGTAGTACCGGTGGGTGGCCAGTACTACCGGTGGCACTCAGCCAACGGTCCAAAAAAGAGGTGCAAACGAACACAAAAATGAGGCCGGTCGGTACTACCGGTGAGTCACCGGTACTACCGCCTGGGCCGGTACTACCGCCCAAGATTCCGACCGAAGTTTCGACAAATACGCACACCATGACAGAGAGGGTACTGAACCAAAATTGGGGTTGCCGGAAGTTGGGCCGGAATTAACACCGGTACTACTGGCGGCAAACTGCCTCAAGCAGATTACCGGTGGCCCTTGAACTACCGGTCAGGCAAAAACTTCTGAACCAGAACTACCACAACTTTTGCATCTGAACTCCAAACGAGATGAAACCAATTTTGTTGGAAAGATAACGATGTGTAGAACCCACCGAGAGCTATTTGGTTAAGGTCTTTATGCCCCTCGTCATTGTCTACCAAAGGGTACTTGTAAACTGCCTTTGATTTCAAGTAAAGGGTGTTTGAAATGTTTTTGGTTGAATGCGGAAAAGTAAATAAAGCAAGTAAAAGAAAACATGTAACGCAAGCATTTGGAATGGTGGTTGAACTCAATAAGGCTAAAGCGTTATCGGGGATGTAGGATATGCCACTAGAATGTTGCAATTAATCATAATTAGGATAAACTATTTATTATGTCATGACATGTGTGGAGAGAGTTCCATAATAAGATATTCACGCAAGGCTCGTAGGCAGTCACTTTGTTGATCCAAGGAATGAGGTCATCTCTAAATAACCACCATGATGTCTGAGAGCAGTCACCCATACAAACCACTGCAATTAAGGGACTCCCCGTGGATATTGTAATTAGCTTAGTGAATCTCTCTTTATTCCTCCTTTGATCGTGCAGGTTATAAGCCAGTGCTTCTGGTCACAAATAGCTCTGGCATACTTCCAAACACGTCCAAAGGATTTCACCCTTTTCTTTAGACCCGAAGGCAAATGATATGTGGCCAACTACACATGCCGTCTAAAGAGAGAGATCAAACACACATCATTGATCAATAGATCATGGACACAAGTAATAGATCATATTTATTTCAGTCCATAATAATACTAGGGTTTCTCCATCTCCCCAAGAATGAAGGAAACTACTCACACATGGAAGCAATCAACAACATCATCATCCTCACATGGACAAGAACCAAACAACAACCAAGAAAGATGATGCTATGAATGCAAAGGTTTGAGATCTCTCCGAAAGATACAAACAATTTACCCACTCGAGAGCCCCTCTTGATAGTACGGCTACCTATCCTAAACCCGGTCTCCCAACACTACAAGATACCGGTAAAATAGAAACCCTATCAAGATTGTACCTTTGCCTTGAGCATCCCACTTGAGCTTGATGTAGACCGTCTTGTCCTTCTCAAGATGGAACACTTTTCTTGATTGCACTTGCTTGCACTTGCTTGATGAAGTCCTGAGAAATGCTCCCCCATACTCCATGGGGAAGCCTCTTCTTCGAACTTGTCTTCATCATTCCATGATTGCCGAGGATGGCAAGCTTCAAGAATGAGATCTTCTAGATATGACGCATCTTGAGCTTGCACTTCAATTCTTGATGATGTCTTGAAGATTTCCATGAGGAACTCCATGTTCTTCTTCTTCTTCTTCTTCTTCAAGACATACTTGATCTTCTTCTTCTACTTGATTCCAATAGGCACAAAGCCTTTGGACATTGCTTCTTCTTTTTCATCCTTGAAACCAACACATGGTCCAAGCGATGCCAATGGACAAACCTACAAGTGAAACTCAATTTGCACATTAGTCCATAGGGATTGTCATTAATTACCAAAACCACACATGGGGGCATACATGCCCTTTCAAGTGATTTACGTTGTTTTTTAATCCTTTTCTACTCAGTACAACTGCTCCAAGAATTGTATCCATTGTATCCATCATTTGTCCCGATCCTGGTGAAAATAGACATAAAATGTGCACACAAGCGCCATAACATACCAAGATCCTACATCAACAATGCAAAATAATAATATAAAACATGATGCAAATATGCACTCATCATAAGTCACCTTCTTCTATGATTCGCGGTCGGACCCGACGGTTGTGGTAGCGACACAAGGTCTGCTGGTAGTGAGATGCACGCACACACGCGCATCACCTTTCAGTTGCAGCTGTAGGCACTGCATGACTATGTTCTTGGTTCCAGCATGGCACATGACGGACTACAGGTGGTCGTCCAACCAGGTCTTAGGTTCTTGTAGGCCATCGAATTTCAGATTGTCCAAGGGAAGTTTAAAACCCTTCAGCATCTGAGTCTATCGTATGGCGCGACTGAAGAATCTGGCGTCACAAAGTTCGGTGTCCTCGTCATTGGACTCGGTGGAGTAGGCACATTTCACACGTGATTTGTTGACTTTTGACTGCGTGATCTCGCCACGAGCGTCGTAGTCGCGATCCTTTCACTGCGGGCTACGGCGTAGCCGTGGCGGGTCATCGTGTCGCGGTGGTGAGTGGTTGTTCTTATGCACTACATGCGCTTTCATCGGCTCCTTGGAAGGTTCGCCCGCGAGTGCAGCTTCTACCAAGTTGAGCCCAGTGATGGCAGATCTGTGGACGGCGGATCGTGGATCCCGTACCGAATGTTAGTTGGAGAACAGGTATGTGGTGGCCGCGATGATGGCAACTTGCAGAGTTTTGGGTATCATGTTGCCCCACGAGTCCATCGACATGAATGAGGAGTTGAGGATTTCACTAGCTTCACACCTTGCTTCTTCGTCCATCAGGTGTGTTCGAGAGCGCCTCTTATGCGCCCCATCATGATGGTTCCCCTTTGAGGAGGACCTGCCGGTGGAGGAGAGTTTCGCCAGTCGAGCACTCGAAGCATCAGCCTGCCGCTTGCATTCTTTGAGCTGGGAATTCAATGCCTATTGGTGATAGAGCTCCTTGTTCTAGTACCAGTGATAGGCCATCAACATATCGAGTGACGACTCATCTGGCAGGGTAGTGCCTTTAAATGCATACTTGACCCTCTCCCACTCATCGTTCTAGAGGTGGATCTGCGGGCGCTCGTGGGGGTCGTCGCAGTTGGCGCCATTCCCATCTTCGAGTTTGGTGTTGGTGCCATTGTCGGCGTTGGGGTTGATGATGATGTAGTGCTAGTGGTTGATATAGACGTTTCTCCCACAGCTCTCCGGGTTAGATCCGACGTTGTCATCTCCTTCAAGCGGGTTGCTCAGATCGGGGTCACAACTATTGTTGCTATCCGGGACGTAGGCCAAGGAAGAGGCGTTGATCTCAGTGAGGGTGCCAAGTGCTGGTGGGATCCATGAGGCGGGTGCAATCAACGGTGGTGTCGACTACTCCAGGACCGAACGGATCTGGTCTAGAAGGCGAAGAGTGCCGATCTTTCTGACCTGGAAGTTTAGATTGTCGATCGACATATTGGCTCTATCATTGAGAGAGTCAAAGGCTCGGCGTGTGGCCGACGAGTGGATGGTGAAGTTGAAGGAGCCGAAGCAGATCCATCCCTCAAATGCCGATGAATCGTAGATCGCCGGTGATGAGTCCGCTGAAGTCACGACATCAGCGCGTGGGTTTCCCATAGTCAGCGCCAATTGAGGTGGGGTGATCACGTCAATGCCCATACTTGATGGACATAGGTTTAGGGAAGAGCGACATGCTAGATATTTCATCGGCTAGCAGACAAACACAAATAGGACATGAGGTTTACCCAGGTTCAGGTCCACGGAGGGAAAACCCTACTCCTGATTGTCTGTTCTTGATTGATTGAGCAACCAAAGGTTACAAAGGCATCGAGATGGCTATGGAGCGCAGATTGAATCTGGTGGGTGTGTATGCTAGGGTTTGATGGTCCTCCCCGTCGCTCCCTCCTAGCCTTTACATGGAGAGGCCAGGTCTCGGGAGACATCCGAGTCGGCTACAGTTTTGAGGGCGAAACCTTAAAGTTTCCTATCTAGTCTTGTTGTATCCGCCAAATTGTCGAGTCCTTCGTGGGGTTAGCCTCACCCGAATCGTCAGCAACGGATCATCACATGGGCCTCCTGCTGGGTTGAACCAGATGTTGGGTCCGCAACATAGAAAACAAAAAATTCCTACGATGAGAACTATATGCCAAGATCTATCTACTAGATACAGAGCAACGGGTGGACATACATCCATGGAGAACTTACCCTCTAAGACAACGAGTTTTGTTAACGGGTAGGAACTCGTGGTTGATGTAGTCGTACGCTTGCCGATCTCAAGATCGTGTGGAAGTCTGAGCGCCGCAAATCAGCAGCGCATCCGTCCTCGCACACTCGTTCAAGCCACCGGACAACCTCCACCTCCTCGCTCCAGCGAATCAGCAGAAGCAGCAACTCCTTCCAGACGCAAGGCCACCGGTAACATGTATCTCGCTAATCCGAGACCATGGGGGAATATCTAAAGGGGGAGAGAGATCCTTCACGAGGAGGTGTAGTTTGTGAGAGGGGAGAAGGGGGCTTTATATAGGAGGGAGGGAGACCCCTCCCCTCCCATAGCCGGCGCATGAGGGGGGACTCCTCCCCTCCTTCATTCATGTGGTGAACCTCCACTCACATAAACATGGCCTCCACCCAAAATCCCACTCACATGTATTTAATTTCCACCAAATTAAATGCAACTCTCAATTAATAAAACTCTTTTATTTATTTTATTCAGAATTTTGTTAATTACTTTAATTAACAAACATTCACATAAAACCCCTTGCAACATTTCAATATCACATGCATAACCACTTTCTGCAATTTCACCCGAAATAATTCCGGTTTATATCGAAACAATTCCAGTTTCTATCGAAACATTTCCTGCGCTTTGCAAACCTTTTTTCTGGAACATATGTGCTCCTAAATGGTGTCCGGCAACCCTTAAGTGTGTCACCCTACGGTTCGCGAATAATGCAGACATGATTGAGACTCCTCTCAGATCAATAATCAGAAGCGGGACCTGGAGATCCATACTGACTCCTGCATATTCAACGATGACTTCTGTGATCATGAGAACCTTTAACGTCAGCAGTTTAATCCCTTTGTCTCATGATATAATACATGTCCGAGATGCGATCATCGGTATCCAAATACCTAGTTTGATCTCGTTACCGAGATGCACTCTTTTCTTGTTCCCGTGATATAACATTCTAGTGATCACATCACTTGCTTGCAAGCTATCTTAATGTGATATCACCGAGAGGGCCCAGAGTATATCTATCCGTCATCGGGATTGACAAATTCCACTCTTGATCCATGAGCCTCAACATAACACCTTCATAGCACTGAACCCACCTTTATGGTCACCCTGTTATGGTGTGACGTTTGATGTTATCAAGATACTCTTCCGGTGTTAGCAATTAACATGATCTCATGATCTAAGGACTAAGACTACTTTGTATGATGTTATAGCAATATAAACATAATGACTTGATCGTAATGCTATACTTCAGATGAATGTTCATCACATCATTTCACAAATGCTGTGACCTTGTTATTAACAACATCCAATGTCCATGATCAGGAAACCTTGATCATCTTGTTAATCAACAAGCTAGTCTATAAGAGAGGCATAACTAGGAACCCTTTTGTTTATTAAACACACATATATTGATGTTTCCTATCAATACAATTATAGCATGCAAAATAAACATCTATCATATACAAGGAATACATAATAACAACTTTATCATTGCCTCTCAGGGCATATTTCCTTCAGTCTCCCACTTGCACTAGAGACAATAATCTAGTTTATATAGTGATAAATCTAACACCCATGGAGTTCTGGTGTTGATCATGTTTTGCCCTAGGGAGTACTTTAGTCAACGGATCTGCTACATTCAGGTCCGTGTGCACTTTACAAATATTTATATCTCCATCCTTGACATGCTCGCGGATGGAGTGAAACCGGCGCTTAATATGCTTGGAATTCTTGTGAGACCTTGGTTCCTTGGCGTTGGCTATGGCTTCATTATTGTCACAATAGATCACCATTGGGTCCAACGCACTAGGAACCACACCTAGTTCCGTTATGAACTCCTTCATCCAAACCGCTTCCTGCACCGCTTACAAGCAGCAACATATTCCGCCTCCGTCGTTGATCCAGCCACCACAGGTTGTTTGGAGCTCCTCCAACTAACTCCTGCTCCGTTCAAGAGAAATACGTATCCGGATTGAGACTTAGAGTCATCCGGATCAGTGTCAAAGCTAGCATCGACATAACACTTAGCAACTAGCTCTTCTTCACCTCCGTATACAAGAAACATATCCTTAGTTCTTCTCAAGTACTTAAGGATATTTTTGACCGTTATCCAGTGTTCCGAACCTGGATCAGATTGGTACCTACTAGTCAAACTAATAGCATGTGACACATCCGGTCTTGTACATAGCATGGCATACATTATAGAGCCTATGGCTGAGGCATAGGGGATCTTATCCATTATCTCTCTTTCTTCCGCCGTAGCCGGACTTTGAGTCTTACTCAATGCCTTGCCTTGCAACATAGGTAAGTACCCCTTCTTACTTACGTCCATATTAAACTTCTTTAATATCTTATCAAGGTATGTACTCTGCGATAACCCAATTAGGCGTCTTGATCTATCTCTATAGATTTTAATGCCTAATATATATGAAGCTTCACCAAGGTCCTTCATCGAAAATTTGCTGTTTAGATAACTTTTAACACTGTTTAAAAGATCTATATCATTTCCAATCAATAATATGTCATCCACATATAATATCAGAAATGCCACATTGCTCCCACTCACTTTCTTGTAAATACAAGCCTCTCCATAAGTTTGGACAAATCCAAACTCTTTGATCACCTCATCAAAGCGGAGATTCCAACTCCGGGATGCTTGCTTCAGTCCATAGATGGATCGCTGAAGTTTGCACACCTTATCAGCATCCTTAGGATCGACAAAACCCTTAGGTTGTATCATATACAACTCTTCTTTAATATTACCATTGAGGAACGCAGTTTTGACATCCATCTGCCATATTTCATAATCGAAATATGCAGCAATTGTAACATAATCCTAACTGACTTAAGCATCACTACGGGAGAGAATGTCTCATCGTAGTCAACTCCTTGAATTTGTCGAAACCCCTTTACGACAGGTCGAGCCTTATAGATGGTTACATTACCATCATCATCAATTTTTCTTTTGAAAATCCATTTATTCTCAACGGCCTTTCGATCGTGAGGTAAGTCCACCAAGGTCCAAACCTGGTTTCTGTACATGGATTCCATCTCGGATTTCATGGCTTCTAGCCATTTGTTGGAATCAGGGCTCATCATCGCTTCTTCATACGTCGTAGGGTCATCTATTTCATCAATCATGAAATTCATAACAGGATTGCCGTACAGTTCAGGAGCTGTACGTGTCCTGCTTGACCTGCGAGGTTCGGTAGTGTCCTCTTTCGGAGTTTGATGATCAATATCATTAGCTCTCACTTCATTAGGTGAAGTCAACTCCGAAACAACTTCCGGTGCTGCGCTACTCGGCATTTCATGAAGAGAAGGTTCAATAACCTCTTCGAGTTCTACCTTCCGACTACTCACACCTTTCACGAGAAACTCCTTCTCAAGAAAGGATCCATTCTTGGCAACAAAGACCTTGCCCTCGGATCTATGATAGAAGGTATACCCAATTGTTTCCTTAGGGTATCCTATGAAGACGCATTTTTCCGCTTTGGGTTCGAGTTTATCCGGTTGAAGTTTCTTCACATAAACATTACATCCCCAAACTTTAAGAAATGACAGCTTAGGTTTGTTTCCAAACCATAATTCATACGGCGTCTTTTCAACGGATTTAGATGGTGCCCTATTTAAAGTGAATGCAGCGGTTTCCAGTGCATAACCCCAAAATAGCGATGGCAAGTCGATCGGAGACATCATAGATCGAACCATATCTAATAAAGTACGATTACGACGTTCGACACACCATTACGTTGTGGTGTTCCAGCGTGAGTTGTGAAACTATTCCACAGTCTTTCATATGTGTGCTAAACTCGTAACTAAGATACTCTCCTCCACGGTCGGACCGCGGAAATTTGATCTTTCTGTTATGATGATTTTCCACTTCATTCTGAAATTCTTTGAACTTTTCAAAGGTTTCAGACTTATGTTTCATCAAATAGATATACCTGTATCTACTCAAATCATCCGTAAAAGTAACAAAATAACGATATCCACCTCGCGCCGACACACTCATTGGTCCACACACATCAGTATGTATGATTTCCAATAAATCTGTCGCCCGTTCCATTGAACCGGAAAACGGCGTTCTAGTCATCTTGCCCATAAGGCATGGCTCACATGTATCAAATGATTCAAAATCAAGTGATTCCAAAAGTCCATCAGAATGGAGTTTCTTCATGCGTTTAACGCCAATATGACCTAGACGGCAGTGCCACATATATGCAGATATATCATTATCAAGTTTAATCCTTTTAGCATCAACATTATGAATATGCGTAATACTACTATCGAGATCCAACAGAAATAAACCATTCAACACAGGTGCATGACCATAAAAGATATTGTTCATATAAATCGAACAACCATTGTTTTCATACTTAAACGAATAACCACTTTGCATCAAACACGATCCGGATACAATGTTCATGCTTAGTGCAGGCACCAAATAACAATTATTCAGGTTTATAACTAATCCCGACGGCATATGGAGAGGCAGCGTTCCGACGGCGATCACATCAACTCTTGATCCATTGCCGACCCGCATCGTGACCTCATCCCTTGCTAGTTGTCGCTTTCCGCAGCCACGAACGAGTTACATATATTAGAAACCGATCCTGTATCAAATACCCAGGTGCTACTACGAGTACTAGTCAAGTACACATCAATAACATGTATATCACATATACCTTTGTTTGCCTTGCCGGCCTTCTTGTCTGCCAAATACTTGGGGCGATTCTTCAATGGCGGACCCCTTGCAATAGTAGCACTTTCGGTGTCGGTCTTAGGTCCAGCTCGGGTTTCTTTTCAGCACGGCAGCAGATTTGCCCTATACATCCTTACGCTTGCCTTTCTTGTCCTTCTTGAAACCGGTGGTCTTATTGATCATCAACACTTGATGTTCTTTCCTAATCTCCACTTCGCAGTCTTAAGCATTGTGAAGCTCGAAGAGACTTCTTCATGCCCTGCATATTATAGTTCATCACGAAGCTCTTGTAGCTAGGTGGCAGAGATTGGAGAACACGATGTATGCCTAAGTCAATGGGAATCGTTATTTCCAAGGACACAAGCTTATCAGTGTACCTAGACATTTTGAGTACGTGCTCACTAACGGAGCTGTTCTCTTCCATCATGCAGCTAAAGAACTTTTCAGAAGCATTATAACTCTCTACGGCAGCATGGGTATCAAAAATCATTTTCAATTCTCCCATGGTATCAAAGGCATTGCCATTTTCGAAACGTTTTCGAAGTTCTGGCTCTAGCCCATACAGTATGCCGCAATGAACTAAGTTGTGGTCCTCCTGACGAGTTATATAGACATTATTTTCCTCGTCAGGGGCATTGCGAGATGGTGGGGGGCCTAGTGGCGCATCTAGCACATATTGCTTTTGTGCAGCAGTGAGGAGAATCCTCAAATTCATAGCCCAGTTGGTTAAGTTTCTACCATTCGCAGCAAGTTTCTCTATCTCCATGAACACATTGAAATTAAAAGCAGGTGGTGCCATCTACAACAGAATTTGTAAAATATATTTAGACTAGGTTTATGATAGATTGAGTTCAACTAATCCAAAATACTAATGAACTCCCACTCAAAAACGACATCCCTCGTGTCCTTTTGGTGATTACATGAACCAAATCCACTACACCAAGTCCGATCATCATGTGAGTCGATGTAGCTTCAAAGGCGAGCATCTATATGGGCATCATATCAACTATATGACTCATGCTTAACCTTTCGGTCCGTGTTCCGAGGCCATGTCTGTACATGCTAGGCTCATCAAGTAAGAACCTTAGTATTCGCGTGTGTAAAACTGTCTTACACCCGTTGTATGAAAGCGTAGAGTCGAGAACACCCGATCATCACGTGATGCCTCAAAACACGATCCACAAAACGGTGCATACTTAAGGAAGAACACATTTTATCTTGATATCTAAATGAGGGATCATCTTATAATGCTACCAAAAGCGCCAAACTAGCAATATAAGATGCTAACATCTAATGTGTGAAGTGAGGTGATATGGTTCATGCATTTGATCTCTATCATTTGCATCGTGGTATGATCTCTATCATTCCTTTGTGTGTAAGGCCAATGTCTATAGAACTTACACGTTAAGTGAGTTGTAAGAGTATCTATCATACATCTACTTACAACAATACCATATCAAGACACTAGCCCAGCAACGATCTAAACTAGGCGCCTCTAATTTATCAATTGCAAGTTTTACGTGGCTTAGGGCTTTCGGAGATAGAACCGGTCTTACCTACGAACATGAACCACAACGAGGATAACCAAGTTATTAGCAACTCGTTGTAAATCAGATATTGACTATAGTAGGAGAGACAGACACCCGCTAGCCACTTATGCAAAACTAGTTGCATGTCAGTCGTGGAACCGGTCTCATGTACGATGACATGTAAGGTTGGTCCGGGCCGCTTCATCCCACTATGCCACCAATATCCAAAGTACATATAAGATGCAATAACATGATCACCATCGCCCACATATAAACATATGTGTACTACCCGTGCAAAGCACCTACGCATAGATCAGACTCTGATACCACTGTTGGGTCCGCAGCATAGAAAACAAAAAAAATCCTACGATGAGAACTATACGCCAAGATCTATCTACTAGATACAGAGCAACGGGTGGACATACATCCATGGATAACTTACCCTCGAAGACAACGAGTTTTGTTAACGAGTAGGAACTCGTGGTTGATGTAGTCGTATGCTTGCCGATCTCAAGATCGTGTGGAAGTCCGAGCGCCGCAAATCAGCAGCGCATCCGTCCTCGCACACACGTTCAAGCCACCGGACAACCTCCACCTCCTCGCTCCAGCGAATCAGCGGAAGCAGCAACTCCTTCCAGACGCAAGACCACCGGGAACATGTATCTCGCTAATCCAAGACCATGGGGAAATATCTAAAGGGGGAGAGAGATCCTTCACGGGGAGGTGTAGTTTGTGAGAGGGGAGAGAGGGGCTTTATATAGGAGGGAGGGAGACCCCTCCCCTCACATATCCGGCGCATGAGGGGGGGACTCCTCCCCTCCTTCATTCATGTGGTGAACCTCCACTCACATAAACATGGCCTCCACCCAAAATCCCACTCACATGTATTTAATTTCCACCAAATTAAATGCAACTCTCAATTAATAAAACTCTTTTATTTATTTTATTCAGAATTTTGTTAATTACTTTAATTAACAAACATACACATAAAACCCCTTGCAACATTTCAATATCACATGCAGAACCACTTTCTGCAATTTCACCCGAAACAATTCCGGTTTCTATCGAAACATTTCCTGCGCTTTGCAAACCTTTTGTCTGCAACATATGTGCTCCTAAATGGTGTCCGGCAACCCTTAAGTGTGTCACCCTATGGTTCGCGAATAATGCAGACATGATTGAGACTCCTCTCAGATCAATAATCAGAAGCGAGACCTGGAGATCCATACTGACTCCTGCATATTCAACGATGACTTCTGTGATCGTGAGAACCTTTAATGTCAGCAATTTAATCCCTTTGTCTCATGATATAATACATGTCCGAGATTCGATCATCGGTATCCAAATACCTAGTTTGATCTCGTTACCGACATGCACTCTTTTCTCGTTCTCGTGATATAACATTCTAGTGATCACATCACTTGCTTGCAAGCTATCTTAATGTGATATCACCGAGAGGGCCCAGAGTATATCTATCCGTCATTGGGATTGACAAATTCCACTCTTGATCCATGAGCCTCAACATAACACCTTCATAGCACTGAACCCACCTTTATGGTCACCCTGTTACGGTGTGACGTTTGATGTTATCAAGATACTCTTCCGGTGTTAGCAATTAACATGATCTCATGGTCTAAGGACTAAGACTACTTTGTATGATGTTATCGCAATATAAACATAATGACTTGATCGTAATGCTATACTTCGGATGAATGTTCATCACATCATTTCACAAATGCTGTGACCTTGTTATTAACAACATCCAATATCCATGATCAGGAAACCTTGATCATCTTGTTAATCAACAAGCTAGTCTATAAGAGAGGCATAACTAGGAACCCTTTTGTTTATTAAACACACATGTATTGATGTTTCCTATCAATACAATTAGAGCATGCAAAATAAACATCTATCATATACAAGGAATACATAATAACAACTTTATTATTGCCTCTCAGGGCATATTTCCTTCACCAGATAGGCTAATAGTAGGTACCCGAAGGGTATACCTATGTCACCTAGACTAACGTGTATGCTGCAATAATAATATGTCTTTTGCAAAATACTTTTTTCTAAGAGCAAACCCCAAGAAAACTTTAATTTTTAGATCATTTTTTCAAACCACATAATTTTTATAAGGACATGGAACAGAGATTTACAATAAATTCAGAAATTACCGGTAACCATCTACATTTATCTTATTTATATGTGAAATTAACATTTTGCCCAATTATTTTGTAACTAATACCAAGAATTAGCCAGCTCCACATCCCCCTCCCCTCCCCCAACCAAATAAAAAACTCTTCTAAAATGTAAAAATATGCCATGCTTAGGTAAAGGATGTACTAACTAATATGTGTTTAATACAAGGGTAAATCATACAATATAAAAAACTTACTAGCTAGGGAAGTATTGCCCATCTAGAAGTCTTCTCCAAATCAGGTCATTTTACCGTTTCCTACAATATTATTTGCAAAATTGAAGAAGTAAACCAACACTGAACACACCAGATCAAAAGTGAGAATGAGTGGGTGTCTATTTTGATTGATAAGAAGTGATACTAGCTCACTTGGTTAGTGCGGTGACCCAGCATACCACTTCATGATGTAGTATACTATAGTCGTTGACATAACACCAGTGAAACATCATTCCACTAGTACTACATCCCTTAGAGTGGTACAATAGAAACATCGCAGGCCAAGGCATGACAATATATTACAACACATAGTACATTACAAAATATCCAGAGAACCTCCTCGAAACATCGAGGAAAGCATCTTACAAAAGAAAACCTGAAATAACAACTCGAAGCCTATTCTATAAATAATACTACTATTAATAGATATCTAAGGCTTGAGATTGCTGCTATAGCAATACTCTACAGAAGTAGGTTCTATGGCTAGAGATTATACTCCTATCTAATCATGAACTTCATCTTCACTTCAATTGAGGTATATGCTGGCTCCATTAACTTCATTGAAGAACATGAGCTTTCGGTGATGATTTCCTGGAGCATAAGTTGGTATTGATGATATATTCATCGGCTTTAGAATCTAGTAAAGGTTAAGAAGGTACAATTGAGTACGATCGTACTCAGTAAGTTCATTAAAAAGGACTGTTTGATGCACTATCTACAACCACTAACCATTCGTCATAGGCTATGCATGTTATCGTAAATATTTCTTCAAAGATTGCTTTTATTATGAAAAACTATGTTCACCAGCCTTCACAGGTTGATTAGAACTTTGTGGAGTTCTTTTCCTGCAGCGTTCATAGCTCCTTCCCGGAATAGAGAGTAACATGTCACACTTTTTATACTTTGTAGAGGTGCGTTGCTTTATCCATGAGAGACCTTAGCTTTGTTGCACACCCAAGTTGCATTCTCGTCCACACTTCCTTGGTGTGGGGCCCAATATAAGATCCAAGCCAATCACTTCCCTTCTCCGCGACCCCGCATACCCACCCTTTTGTACATGCAGTCTAACGGACTCTTACGAAGTTAATGGACTCTCCCAAGTTTTACGATCTGAACATGTACAATCCATCGTAGACACTAGGAGCACACCCATCCTAGCGGGTGAAGATCAAAGTCTCCAAGTTGCAGAGCAACGCAACCTGGCTCAATCAAGTGTCCATTGATATGCGAAAGGAAGAAGACCCACCTAACTTCTCTAGTGCCATATAGATCTCATGGTTAACGCATATTATACGGGGCAAGAATCACTGGCGACATTGGTTACTAAATCCTAGATGATACATTCCGGTGCAAATGGAACCTCCACCAATCACATACCAAACCATGGTTCCATTTTCCCACCATATTAGATTACCACCACTCGGATCGATAATCGATAAGTCATGTTATTATGAAAATAGTGTTTTCTGTCATCCTTTTTGAAATGAAGGTGATAACAATAGTAGATTGCAAATACTTGATAGAAAATAATCAAATGACATGAGAAAGTATGAACTTGACTTTCTGTCTACAAAATTATTTATCCAAGATCTTCTAGTCGATATAAACACTAAAATATGAAATAGTGTCATTGGTCTGGTAATGACTAATGTTTAAAAAAACAAAATGCTATTATACATAAGTAATGATATGCATTTTGATAAATCCTGAATTAAACTCTAATATGTTGTATGGGTTGAGTTTAGGTAATTTCTTAAAGGTTTGGTTTCTCTTCAAGATGACTTCACCACCAAAGGTTGTTGGAGATATGCCCTAGAGGCAATAATAAATGTAGTTATTATTATATCTTTGTGTTTATGATAAATGTTTACATTCATGCTATAATAGTATTAACAAGGAAACCATTAATACTTGTGTGATTTGTAAACTTAATTTGAAGTCCCTAGTATAGCCTCTATACTTCACTAGCTTGTTGGTTGATTGATGATTGTGGTTTCCCTATCATGAACATTGAGATGTTATCAAACAACAAGATCATATCGTTAGGAGAATGATATGGTGGACATACTCCTATAGATAAGCGTAGCATAAAGATCAAGTCATTTCAATAGTTCAATTGCTATATGCTTTCTGATACATAGTAACCTAATTCCTTCGACCATGAGATCATGCATATCACCTTTCTTTGGATGGATGCTTTGATGTCATCAAACACCACACCGTAACAGGGTGGCTATAAAGGTGGTA
This sequence comes from Avena insularis, assembly GCA_023614405.1. Classification (NCBI taxonomy): domain Eukaryota; kingdom Viridiplantae; phylum Streptophyta; class Magnoliopsida; order Poales; family Poaceae; genus Avena; species Avena insularis. The sequence continues at coordinate 432,338,158 of CM042684.1, read as the reverse complement.
TTGAGTGTTCGGAAAGTATTGGTTGAAACACATGGATCAAGAGTGGGATTTGTCCATCCATATGACGGATAGATATTCTCTGGGCCCTCTCGGTGAAATGTCATCCAATTAGCTTGCAAGCATGTGACTGGGTCACAAGGGATCACATATCACTGGAACGATAAAAGAGTACTTATCGATATGAGGTTGAACTAGGTATGCGAGATACCGACGATCATAAACCTCGGATAAGTAACATATCGTGAGACAAAGGGAAATTGGTATCGTATGTAAGTGGTTCATTCGATCATAAAGTAATCGTAGAAATATGTAGGAGCCATATGAATTTCCAGATTCCTCTATTGGTTATTGTTAGGAGAAGTGTCTCGATCATGTCCGCATAATTCACGAACCGTAGGAGACACACTTAAGGATTGACGTTGTTTGAGTAGTTATGGTATTATGAGAAAGAGACCGAATGTTGTTGAGTCTCGGATGGGATCCGGGATATCACGAGGTGATCCGGAATGGTCCGGAGAATAAGATTCATATAAGGAAAGTCCGTTTGAGTTGGGGAATGGTTAGGTGTTTTCATCGGTAACATTCTAGAAGGTCCCGGAATGTCCGGCACTCCGGGAGGGGGAAGGGTACATGAATGTGTCATTGTAAGTTGGAATGATTGCATCATGTACTAGGTGTTCTTGCTGTCCAAAATAAAGGGTTTATTTAAATCCTAAATTGAAAAGTCAAACGGCTAGTTTGAAAGTCAAACGGCAATTTTGGGAAGTGGGAAAAGAGGAGGAGGTGGAGGCCGACTTGGGGAGAGTCCCTTGGCGTGGCGCCTCCCAAGGCCGACTTGGGGAGGGACTCCTCCCCTTGGCCGCCGGCCCTCCCACCTATAAAGGGAGGGGCAGGGCCTCCCCTCCAAGGACACACAAGTTCCACCTCTAATCTCCGGTATAGAGCCGAGTTGGTTTAGAGCTTCTAATTGCTTTAGCCAACGGTTTAGAGCCTTCTAATTGATTTAGAGCCTTCTAATTGGTGTGTCTAATTACTAGACCACTAATAGCCTCTCTCATAAGCTCCACCATACTCGCACCGGCTTAAGCGAAGCCTCATGGGATTCCCTCTACTTAGGTACCACGCCGTTGTCTTGCGGAATCGCGAGGAGAGTGCTACAACCTCCGCTGCCTTTGGAACAAGGGAGAGGAAGGTCTTCGTCAGTACGAGCGTGTGACCGATCAAGGGGCGCTGCTGGAACGTGGCGCTGGAAGGATCGTCTCTGCGATCTTGAGATCGGAAAAATACGACTACATCACCCACGAATCTGCTCTCGTTAACTTTGGAATCTTCGAGGGTGAGTTCCTCTATCGACTCGTTGCTGCAATCTAGTAGATAGATCTTGGCTTGTTTGTTTGTATGCGATAGAATTTTTTTGTTTTCCTTGCTACGAACCCCATCAGTGGTATCAGAGCCGTGTCTATATGTAGATCTGTTGCAGTAGAACACAATGGTCATTGTGGGCATTGATGCTTTATTGTAGATTGCTTTTGTGTACTTTGCATCTTGTGGTATGTTGGGATGAAGCGGCCCGGGCTAACCTTACATGACATCGTTCATGAGACTTGCTCCACGCTTGACATGCAACTTGTATTGCATAAGTGGCTTTACGGGTGCCTGTTTCTCCTAGCATAGTAAAGATCCAATTTACAATGGGTGATCAACAATGCTAGTATCAATGTTGTGGTTCTTGTTCGTAAGTTAGAACGACACTTATTGAAAGCCCCAAACCACGTAAAATATGCAAAGAAAGTAGAGGCGTCTAACTTTGTTTTGCGGGGTGTCTGATGATGTGATATGGCCATGATTGTGATTATATTTGATGTATGCAATGTTCCTTATTGTAAGTTGGCAACCGGCGAAATATATGGTTGTCTTTAATTTCTGTTAAGACCTGCGTGTCTATTCAAAATAGTTGTAATAGTTGAAGCTGGTGGACGACAACCATGAAGAAGCGTCATTGACCTTGATGCTATGCCGGTGATGATGGAGATCATATTCGTGCTTGAAGATGGAGATCGGAAGCACAAAGAAAAGCCATATCATATCACATATTATGAATTGCATGTGATGTTAATCCTTTATGCATCTTGTATTGCTTAGTAGATGACGGTAGCATTATAAGATGATCCCTCATGCACATAAATTTCAAGTTCTAAAGTGTTCACCCTTAGTATGCACCGTTGCCAAAGCTTGCTGCTTCGAAGCACCACGTGATGATCGGGTGTCTTTGATTCCGGGTGAATACAACGTAAGCAAGCCAGATTTGCTTATCGGTAGCTAAGGTTTGATCTTGACGAGCCTAGCATGTACGGACATGGCCTCGGGAACACGGATCGCGAAAGGTAAAGCATGAATCATATAGTAGATATGATGAACATGATGATTGTTAAGCCATTGAAACTATATCAACTCTCGTGATCGGTGTTGATGTAGTGGATTTGGTTCGATGTGATCACTAAAACAATGTGAGGGATGTTGTTTTGAGTGGGAGTTCACCTAGTTTAATTTCATTAATTAATTTGAACTCAATTTGTCATAAACTTAGTCTAAACTATTGCAAATATGTTGTAGATCAATGGCAGCCCCTACCATCAATTTTAATACGTTCCTAGAGAAAGAAAAGTTGAAAACAATGAAAGCAACTTCATGGATTGGTTCCAATTTGAGATTGTCCTCACATTTGGTAATTTGACCTATGTCTGGATGCACGCTAGGTGACCCACTGCGGTGATGCTACCGATGAAGTAAAGAATGTTTACCTCGCTCGGAAGAATCAGTACTCCATAGTTCGGTGCTATCTTGTATGGTTTAGAATCGGAGCTTGAGAAAAGGTTTGAAGAGTCAGATCCATATGATATTGTCGAGGATCTCAAATTAATCTTTGAGACTCATGCGGCAATTGAAAGTTATGAAGCTTACGAAAAGTTCTTTAAGCGCAAGATGGAAGAGGTAGCTCGTCGGTGAGCATGTGCTTAAGATGTGCAGGCATAAATAAACTTCAAAGTTTGGGTATAGTGATTCCTAATACTTTGGGGTTTACGCATCCTCAATCACTACCACCAAGTTACAAGAACTTTGTGATGAACTACAACATGCGAACATGAACAAAGAGTTGCGAACTATTTGCTATGTTAAAATCTGCAGAAGTGGAGATCAAGAAAGAGCACCAAGTGTTGATGGTCAATAAGACCACCAAATTCAAGAAAGGCAAGTCTAAGCGGAAGGACACTTCAAGAAGGGTGGTAAGAAAGTTACCATACCGACGAAGAAGACCAAGGCTGGACCCAAGCACGATCTTGAGTGCTTTTACTACAAGGAGAAGGTCCTTTGGGCGGAATTGCCCAAAGTACTTGGCGGATTTGAAGAACGGCAACATCAAGAAGAAAGGTATATCTGATATACATGTTATTGATGTGTATCTCACTAGTATTCGTAGTAGTGCACGGGTATTTGATCTTGGTTCGGTTGCTCATATTTGTAACTCAAAGCAGGGCTGCGAATAAGCGGAAGCTAGTGAAGAACGAGGTGACGATGGCGTAGGAAGCGGATCAAAGGTTGATGTGATCGCGGTCGACGCTACCTCTTCATCTACCATCGGGATTAGTTTTATACTTAAATAATTGTTATTTGGTGCTGTGTTAAGCATGAACATTATATCGGGATCTTGTTTATTGCGAGGCGGTTACTTGTTTAAATCCGAGAATAATGGTTGTTCGATTTATATGAGTAATATGTTTTATGCACATGCACCTTTGATAGATGGTCTATTCATATTGAATCTCGATGGTGGAAATACACATATCAACAACATTGAGGCTAAACGTTTGAAATCAGCGATAATTCGACCTATATGTGGCCTTTGTCGTCTTGGTCACATTGGAGTGAAGCGTATGAAGAAACTCCATTCGATGGACTTCTTGAATCACTTGATTTTGAATCACTTGAAAGATGCGAAGCATGTCGATGGGTAAAATGACTAAGACTCCATTTACGGTATGATGGAGCGAGCTACAGACTTATTGGAAATCATACATACCGATGTGTGTGGTCCAATGAGTGTAGCATCGCGCGGTGGTTATCGTTATGTTCTTACCTTCACGGATGATTTGAGTAGATATGGGTATATCTATTTCATAAAACATAAGTCCGAAACTTTCGAGAAGTTTAAGGAGTTTCAAAGTGAGGTAGAGAATCAGCGTAACAAGAAGATTAAATTTCTACGTTACGATCGTGGAGGTGAATATCTAAGTTACGAGTTTGGCGAGCATTTGAAGAAATGTGGAATACTTTCGCAGATTGACACCGGGAACACCACAGCGTAATGGTGTGCGAACGTAAATGTCGAACTCTCTTAGATATGGTTCGTTCTATGATGTCACTTACAGATTTACGCTATCATTTTGGGGTTATGCATTAGAAACAGCCGCATTCACTTTAAATAGGGCACCGTCTAAATCCGTTGAAACGACACCGTATGAATTATGGTTTGGGAAGAAACCTAAATTGTCGCTCCTTAAAGTTTGGGGATGCGAAGCCTATGTAAAGAAGTTACAGCCGGACAAGCTTGAACCCAAAGCGGAAAAATCGTCTTCATAGGATACGAAGGAAACTATTGGGTATACCTTCTATCATAGATCGAAGGCAAAATCTTCGTTGCTAAGAATGGATCCTTTCTAGAAGGAATTTCTCTCGAAAGAAGTGACTGGAAGGAAAGTAGAACTTCGACGAGGTTGTCGAACCTTCTCTCGAAATTGCGAGTAGCGCAGCACGGAAGAAGTTCTGTGGTGCTGCACCAATAAGAGAGGAAGCTAATGATGGTGATCATGAAACTTGGTTGAAGTTGCTCTGAGCCTCGGAGGTCAGCGAAATCGTACCACTCCAGTTGGTATGATTCCGTTATGAATGTCATGTTGGTGGACAACACCGATGACCCGAGACATATGAGGAAGCGATGATGAGCCAGATTCCAATAAATGGCAAGAAGCCATGAAATCCGAGATTGGATCCATGTACGAAAACCAAGTATGGACTTTGGTGGACTTCTGGGATGGCGGAAGGTATCGAGAACAAATGGATTTTCAAGAAGAAAGCAGATCTTGATGGTAATGTTATCGTCTATAAAGCTCGACTTGTCGCAAAGGGTTTCGACAAATTCAAGGAGTTGACTACGATGAGACTTTCTCACGGTAGCGAAGCTAAAGTCTGTGAGGATTATGTTAGCAATGCTGCATATTATGATTATGAGATATGGCAGATGGATGTCAAAACAGCATTCCTCAATGGAGACATTGATGAAGAGTTGTATATGATGCAACCCAAAGGTTTTGTCGATCCTAAAGATGCTAACAAGGTATGCAAGCTTCAACGGTCCATCTATGGATTGAAGCAAGCATCGAAGTTGGAATCAACGTTTGATAAGGTAATCAAAAGTTTTGGTTTTATACAAACTTATGGAGAAGCTTGTATTTACAAGAAAGTGAGTGGGAGCTCTGTAGCATTCTTAATACTATATGTGGATGACATATTGTTGATTGGGAATGATGTAGACCTTCTTAATAGTGTCAAAGAGTATTTGAATAATAGTTTTTCAATGAAGGATCTTGGCGAAGCAGCTTACATATTAGGCATAAAGATTTATAGAGATAGATCGAACGCGCCAAATATCATTGTCACAAAGTACATATTTGGACAAAGTTCTAAAGAGGTTTGGAATGGAAGATAGCAAGAAAGGGTTCTTGCCCATGTTGCTAATCGACCTTGAGTAAAACTCAAAGTCCGACATCGGCAGAAGATAGAGAAAGGATGAGTAAGACTCCTATGCCTCAGCCATAGGATCTCTAATGTATGCCATGCTATGTACTAGACCCGACATCGCATATCTGTTAGTCTAACTAGCAGATATCAAAGTGATCGAGTGGATCATTGGACATGATCAAAAACATCCTTAAGTACTTGAGAAGAACTAAGGATATGGTTCTTTCTTATGGAGGTGATGAACAGCTCGTTGTTAATGGTTACACCGATGCTAGTTGGAACACCGATCCGGATGATTCTAAATCACAATCTGGATACGTATTTATTTTGAATGGTGCAGTGATTAGCTGGAGGAGTGCAAAGCAAAGCGTTGTGGCGAGATCTTCAAGCGAATCGGAATACATGGCTGCCGGAGGCTTCACAAGAAGCGATATGGATGAAAGAGTTCATTCTGAGCTGGTTGTGGTTCCAAGTGCGCTGGACCCAATGTCTATCTCTTGTGATAACATGGGCGCCATAGCCAATGCGCAAGAACCAAGGTCACACAAGAAGCTGAAGCATATCAAGCTGCGTTTCACGCTATTCGAGAACATATCCAGGATGGGGATATAAAGATTTGCAAAGTACACACAGATCTGAATGTGGCGGATCCGTTGACTAAACCTCTCCCGAGGGCAAAACATGACCAACACCAAACTGCCATGGGTGTTCGGTATATTACCATGTAATCTAGATTAGATGACTCTAGTGCAAGTGGGAGACAGTTGGAGAAATGCCCTAGAGGCAATAATAAATGTAGTTATTATTATATCTTTGTGTTTATGATAAATGTTTACATTCATGCTATAATAGTATTAACAAGGAAACCATTAATACTTGTGTGATTTGTAAACTTAATTTGAAGTCCCTAGTAAAGCATCTAAACTTCACTAGCTTGTTGTTTGATTGATGATTTTGGTTTCCTATCATGAACATTGAGATGTTATCAAACAACAAGATCATATCGTTAGGAGAATGATATGGTGGACATACTCCTATAGATAAGCGTAGCATAAAGATCAAGTCATTTCAATAGTTCAATTGCTATATGCTTTACGATACATAGTAACCTTATTCCTTCGACCATGAGATCATGCATATCACCTTTTCTTGATGGATGCTTTGATGTCATCAAACACCACACCGTAACAGGGTGGCTATAAAGGTGGTATTGAGTGTTCGGAAAGTATTGGTTGAAACACATGGATCAAGAGTGGGATTTGTCCATCCATATGGCGGATAGATATTCTCTGGGCCCTCTCGGTGAAATGTCATCCAATTAGCTTGCAAGCATGTGACTGGGTCACAGGGATCACATATCAGGAACGAGAAAGAGTACTTATCGATGTGAGGTTGAACTAGGTATGCAGAGATCGACGATCATAAACCTCGGATAAGTAACATATCGTGAGACAAAGGGAAATTGGTATCGTATGTAAGTGGTTCATTCGATCAAAGTAATCATAGAAATATGTAGAGCCATATGAATTTCCAGATTCCTCTATTGGTTATTGTTAGGAGAAGTGTCTCGATCATGTCCGCATAATTCACGAACCGTAGGGAGACACATAAGGATTGACGTTGTTTGAGTAGTTATGGTATTATGAAAGAGACCGAATGTTGTTGAGTCTCGGATGGGATCCGGGATATCACGAGGTGATCCGGAATGGTCCGGAGAATAAGATTCATATAAGGAAAGTCCCGTTTGGAGTTGGGGAATGGTTAGGTGTTTTCATCGGTAACATTCTAGAAGGTCCGGAATGTCCGACACTCGGAGGAAGGGTACATGAATGTGTCATTGTAAGTTGGAATGATTGCATCATGTACTAGGTGTTCTGCTGTCCAAAATAAAGGGTTTATTTAAATCCTAAATTGAAAAGTCAAGCGGCTAGTTTGAAAGTCAAGCGGCAATTTTGGGAAGTGGGAAAGAGGAGGAGGTGGAGGCCGACTTGGGAGAGTCCCCTTGGCGTGCGCCACCCAAGGCCGACTTGGGAGGACTCCTCCCTTGGGCCTGACCCTCCCACCTATAAAGGGAGGCAGGGCCTCCTCCAAGGACACACAAGTTCCACCTCTAATCTCCGGTTTAGAGCGTTTTTGGTTTAGAGCTTCTAATTGCTTTAGCCAGTTTAGAGCCTTCTAATTGATTTAGAGCCTTCTAATTGGTGTGTCTAATTACTAGACCACTAATAGCCTCTCTCATAAGCTCCACCATACTGCACCGGCTTAGGCGAAGCCTCGGGATTCCCTCTACTTACGGTACCACGCCGTTGTCTGCGGAATCGCGAGGAGAGTGCTACAACCTCCGGCTGCTTTGGAACAAGGGAGAGGAAGGTCTTCGTCAGTACCGAACGTGTGACCATTGCGGGGCGCTGCTGGGCGTGGCGCTGGAAGGATCGTCTACGCGATCTTGAGATCAGAAAGAGTACGACTATATCACCCACGAGAATCTGCTCTCGTTAACCGCTTTGGAATCTTCGAGGGTGAGTTCCTCTATCGACTCGTTGCTGCAATCTAGTAGATAGATCTTGGCTTGTTTGTTTGTATGCGATAGAAAATTTTTGTTTTCCTTGCTACGAACCCCATCATGCTCTACCTATAGAACAATGTGATCTCGAGCAACGCTAGCTCTGATATCTCTAATAAAAAATTGTGATCTATTCGGTTGAAAACTTGACGTCCGCCTTAGAGCATATCTAACTGAACTCTATGTGAAAAAACCTTAGTATCCCTTAGAGATCAATTTTAGTCTTCTAAAAAAATAGTGTTCCTAGCCAAACTCCTATTCTTAACTCTCTAAATCATATATTCTACTCACACATTGAACCAAACATTTTGTATGCACTTCAACATTCAGACAAATATAGATAAAAGCATATATTCAAACGTACATACTACTAACATACATAAAACTCCATTAAACTAGACTCAAACATAGATTAAAACTTAACATAGATCTACACTAGTTCTAAACTAAACTAGACCTAGTTTAGAACTCGTTGACGTCACTGTCGGTGTCGGATTCACCTCTCCATGAATAATCCAAGCTCCGGAGCCACCTCTCCACCGACGAGTCGCTATCCTCACCTAAGAGGTCGACGATGGCGGCAGAAGGCAGACCGGTGGCTCGACCCGCGGAGTACCCCTCGTACGCGTGGTGCTCTGTTGCCACATGCTCCGGGTAGTGATTGCGGAGGTCCGCCATGTAAGCCTCCATGGCGTCTTGATCTCGAGGCGCTCCCGAGCCTCCCGATCTTTCCGTGCCTCACGTGTGTTGACCCCGTGGCTGGGGATACGGTACAAGTTCGGCACCTCACCATCGAACTTGGGGAAGTTCAACTCACCATAGTCGCTGCCATGGAGCCATACATTTTCAATGTCGTAGGCCCATGCTGCCTAACTCACTGACTAGTAGGTGCCTATCCAGATCTTCCGACTAGTGTTTCGGTCGTAGATCTCAGCCACCCACGCACTATCGCTATCGCACGCCGCGGTACTTTCCGTGCGTGGGTGGAGACAGGGGAGGTCTACGCGGGTGGAGCTCTATAGTGCTGCAGGTGGCCCCGATTCACGCCGTGGATGGGCGGCAGGGCCTGGCGGCAAGATGATCTGGCCATCTGTGGTGGCGGGGGAGTGAGGGAGGTCGAGATTGGTCGGCACCGGAGCGGAAAGTAGGTAAGGAGTGGTGGGGATATTTTTACTCCTTGGCATGGGCACCGAGTAAAAATAAGAGTCGATGCGGCCTAGGAATAAAATGCTTGCTCCTCTACACCCGATAGAGTTTTGCTTAGGTGCGGTTTAGAGGAGAAAACGGAGATTTTTTTCTCCTCTAACTGATTTTAGTACTTGCGCTAGAGATATATTTGTTTCCGAAACCCAGTACAACGCAGACGCTCAAAAATAAGTACATACACTCACCCCTATTTTTTTCTAAATGGACGATGTACCCAGGCCTCTACATCAAAAAGATGCACACAACCTGCTTTTATTAATTATTCATCGAGGACTTATAAGATATTACAATCATCAACCCGAAGCCGCTCTTTCGGCGAATAGAATTGCTACACTAATGAAGAGGGTAGCCAAACTCAGGCTCGTATGCACTAACCATCCACTAACGCAAATCATCAATACCGGCACACCCGGTCAAGTAGACCCCGAGCGAGCACCGTGTGCATTTGCTACAGAGGTCACCGCCGCCATCTTCCATGAACCCATATTCAGGACAGGGATCAACGGATGACCCTGTGAGGCCTTCTGTCGACGCCACAACAATGCCGGACAGAGCCACCTCCTACGCACGCGTCCATCAAACGCAACTGCCGCCAAGTCCCTTCTGCACCATGCTGTCGAAACTCGACGACGTCAAAGCAGAATAAGCCAGGCCGCTCCACCTTCTGACCTCTTTGGCCAGCATCAACTCCAAAATGATTCCCCCAAGAAGGAAAACGGCGTGTAACGTCACCATTGTTCGATCTAGGAAACCTAGATCTAGGATTCCCCCCGAGTTTCTCGGTGAAGACATGAGAACTGTATTGATGATGTCTTCAACAGGAACGCAACGCAGAGACGCCTCCATCGCCCACCATGATCGGAGTCGGCTCGTATTTCACCGGCAGTCTCACATACCAACATCTGATATGCGATGCAGCCACCGAGAGACCCGACGTATGTGCACGACGAACAAGGGCTACAGCCCAAACAGGCCCCATCAATCCCCACTACCACGCATACTAGACGCCATAAGTGCCATCGAAGCTTGTGCCACCCGGAGATCCGTGCGGCGGATTCCATGGTGCATACCACCAGATCGTCATCCGCCGTGCCGCCAGAGGCCACATCATGGTGCCCGACGGCCACGCCATGCCCCGACCTGAGGTCATCGTCCCGCGTCGATACCCACCACTCTAGGGGATGAGAGAGCCCCGCCACTACCGGCGCCGACCAGGCTTTGCCTGGTCATGCCCTCTAGCGGCAGAGGAGGGGTAGGAGGGTGGTGTAGGGGCGCTGGCAGCTGGGAGATAGAATCCTCTCCGACGTCGCACGAGGGCGACAGGAGGAGGGAGGGTATGAATGCACACACACACCCACCCTACCCCTACGCACCTCGACGGGACTATCGCCTCTCACTGGAGAATAATCCACCTTTTTATGAGACATCAAAGCGTCAAACCTAGGTTCGATTCTAGTGGACCGGGAGTGTCACTACAATCCAACCACATGTTGGTTCTCTACTTCGGCTAGAGATGCTCTTACTCCATGCGATGTGTAGACGTGTAGTGCATTAATTAGGACCATATATAGAGGAGGTCATCGCTTTTGGAGGGATACCACAAGAAGCAACAATGGAGGCGAGATCAAGTGTGCGCATCCAAAGCCAACCAAATGTAGCTGATACACAGATGTCCAGGGCTAGCTACGACATACCTCTTATAACACCGGTGGTAAAACAACTCCTAAATTCTCTATTTTGTTTTTTCTGATGATGATATTGTGGATAGAGCACACCATATTGTGGTTTCATTAGGAAATTCATTTCATCAGTCATTAAAATCTATTCAAGGTTTAAAGGAGTTATAAGAAGAAAGAACTTTGATGTTACTGCCAAAAAAATATTGATGCCTCTTTAATGATGAAATTGAACCCTCTAAGTTAGTTGTTTCTAGCGTGTCTAATTTATGCGAGGATTTGATTGATGAGGAAGACGATCACATTGAGCTGGAAGATCATGTGGATCATCCAATTCTAAACACACATATGTAGAAACCTCACCAGAGGAAGATATATGATTCAACTAAGGTTCTAAGGAGTACAAGAAAGAAAATAAAGAGAACATATTCATAATGCAGAGTTTAAAAGGATTGAAGTGGAATAGTGAGGGGTTGCGAGACCCTGCTAAGCATATCTTTGTTAAAGAGTCAATTAGGCAACACCACTTATATTTCACTGCCTTACTGGAGAGAGGAAGATCTAATTTTGCCATACCTTTCTTGAAACAACTTCTAGCAGGTTTTGAGTTTACATGGTTCTGCTTACCACCACACAGTCGCTCTGGAGGTATTTTGGTTAATATTAACTCTGATACACTCAGTGTTTGAAGGTGAACACTGGAGATTACTATGTTAAAATACATCTCAAATGTAAGAAGGATTGCTTTGAGTGGATTTTTGTGCCGGTCTATGGGGCTTCCCAAGACGCGCATAAAGTAGAGTTTCTTTCAGAGATGGTTTGTATATGTGAGTCAGAACCTCTACCTATGCTGGTAGGTGAAGATTTCAACAACATCATATGTAATCACGGTGAAATAATAATAATTTTAATGCACACTAGCCTTTTGTTTTAATGCTATTATCGAGAGCCTAGATCTTAGAGAAATTGTTCTCTCTCACATGGGCTAATCGTCCGACATATGAGAAACTTGACAGAATTTTGATAAGTGTGGAGTGCAAACAGAAATTCCCTTTGGTATCGGTACGTGCTCTTACTCGTACATGGTCTGATCACACACCTCTATTTATTGATTTAGGTGTTAAGGCTCACCTTGGAAACAACCCTCGTTTTTATTTTGAGTTGTATTAGCTACGACAACAAGGATTCTACGAGATGGATGTGTCCTACCCCTATGGAGCGCTAGCAAAACAAAATACGTCATTTGCATAGTTTCCATAAGGGCTGGGCCAAAAACTTGAGTGGTAAATACAAAAAGGAAAAAAGGAAGGTTGCTCTCTATCATTTATGAACTAGATATGAAGGCGGAAAGCAGTCCTCTAAGTATGGCTGAGTGGGAAGCATTAAGTGATGCTAATGATCACATAACCAATCTTAGGAGGGATGAAGAAACTAAGTAGGCTCAAAAAGCTAAAGTAAAACATATGCAAGAAGGTGGAAATATTACAAAGTATTTTCACCTAGTAGCACATGTGAAGCATAGAAAGAAGATTTTTTCATCTGGAATAGGATGAAGGAACCATAGTGGGTGAAGATAACTTGAAATTATATATTACTGACTTCTATAAAAAGTTAGGAAATGTAAGAGGATGTCATCCAAGATATACCACAAGTTTCTAGTGATGATAATAGCATTCTAACAACTCCTTTTTCTGAGAAGGAAGTTCATGATTCTATATCATAGATGGAGCATAATAAGGCACCTGGTCCGGATGGTTTCTCGGCTGAGTTTTATCAAAACAAAATTGGGAAGTGATTTGGGGAGATTTGATGGCACTGTTTGGTCAATTAAATACTGGGACTTGACTCTATTTAAATTGAACTTTCGTTTCATTACTCTACTCCCCCAAAACAAAGAAAATATGGTATAAATCCAACAATATAGACCGATATGTGATAGCTGTGAGATTCGACATATTTTTGATGGTTTTTATTGATGATTTTCTCCTAGATTTGATCGTTTTCTAGCTTTACCTAACGCTAGCACTTCAGTAGCGAAGAAAACTTGGTTTTTGATGTGTGTTTCAGGTTATGAACATCAATAGAAGGTTTTAACAAGAAAAACACAATATTCAGGTGAAAACAAGCAAGTCTCTTTTTGAAAGCAATCGAGGGAGACATACAGAGGCTTTAACGAGCAACTATACAGCAGGAATATTTTTTCGGCCATATAGTTCCTGCCATATAGCTGCCGCCGCCTCCGTCTTGTCAAAAGGGATAACTTCCATGAAGAGTCCAGACATGAAATCATAACATAGCAGTCGCCATCCCATCCAGAAAGGAGAAAGAAGAGATCCGGAGAAGGGGAGACATTCTTCATCTCCCTACACAATCTTCGACCTCCTAGCCATCACACCCTCATAGCCATTACTCGTACTTGAGAGAGAGAGATCTTCACTTTCCAAGATTAGGGTTTGAGATTGTTTCTTCCTATCTTGAATTGTGTTAGATTACTTTTCTATTCTTATTTATTCTTATTGTGGATCTCCACGGTAATATCGAGAAGAACTCCCTTTATTTAATTATATCGATTATGCTTTTTTCTCTCATGTGTGAGTAAGTTCCTTGGGTGTGGGAGATGTAAGGGATTGGTTAGATGTGATGTGCCTCCATATATTTTCCATTAGTTTATGATTGACTTTAATTACTATATTATGTGTGCTTAACTATCTATGGGATGCCTAATACTTGTTGTCCAATTAAGGGCCCAGCATACCACTGCATGATGTAGTACACTATAGTCGTTGACATAACACCAATGAAACACCGTTCACTAGTATTACATTCCTCAGAGTGGTACAACAGAAACACAGCAGGTCCAAGACATGACTATAGATTACAACTCGACTTTTTACAAAAGATCCAGAGAACACTCTAGGTTGAAGAGAGAGAAAGAAACTTCTTACAAAGAAGAACCAGAAAGAATAACTCAGAAATATCTAGTAACTAAGACTAGCATCTAAACTATTTGGCTTGCTATTGCTGCTATTGCAATGCTCTGCAGAAATAAATTTTATGGATAGAGAATCTACTCCTATCTAAACTGACACTTTATCTTCACTTTAGCTGATGTATATGTTGACTTCATTGACTTTATTGAAGAACATGAGTTGTCGATGATGGTTTCTTGAGCAGAAATTGATGTTGACGTCGTCTTCAATGGCTTAGAACCTAGCAAGGGTTAAGAAGGTACGGTTGAGTACAAGCGTACTCAGCAAGTTCACTAAAAAGGAGTGTATGATGCACTATCTCTACAGCCACAGACCATAGGTCGTAGGCAATGCAGGTTTTCGTAAACATTTCTTCAAATGTTGATTTTATTCTGAAAACTATGTCCGACAGCCTTCACAGGTTGACCAGAACTTCATGGAGTTCCTTTCCTGCTGCGTTCATAGCTTCTTTCCGAAACAGGGAGTAACATGTCACAATTCTTACACTCTGTAGAGGTGCGTCACTTTTCCCACAAGAGACCATAGCTTTGTTGCACAACCGGGAGTATGTCCCCGTTCAAACTTCCTTGGTTTGAGGCCCAACTTAAGATCCAAGCCAATCGCTGCCCTCTCCGCGACCCCATATGTCTGCACGATTCTCTGGGGCTGACTACACCTCCGTTAAGCCGCCAACTAGGGCAAGTATAACCATGGGGAGTTCCCTAGGGACTCTATGAGCTGGTGATGCCCCTGGAGGTTCTACCTCCGACAACCACTCATAAATAATCTAGACACCAAAATCGTGGGGCCTAAGGGTTCCCACCCATATGTTAGATCCACACCAGGAATCCCAACGTCATGATAAGGTCATCTTGCCTCCATATGAAAGGAAGAAGATACAGCTGACTTCTCTGTCCCATTCCAAATCTCATGGTTGACGCGTAATATACGTCGCTAGAATCACTGGCGATATTGGTTGTTAAGTCCTAGATGATACATTACTGTACAATGGTGTTTCCATTGCCAGTTATTATAGATTAGCTAATCACCCTGGATCAGTAACCAATATTTCCAGTTAACTGTGAAAATAGTATTTTCGACCTTTTTGAAATGCAGGTGATGACACGGTTGAGTTACAAGCATAGAAAATAATCAAAGGACATGAGCAAGTTGTGAACTTGCCTTTTGTGATTGCAATATTATGCACTCACGGTCTTCAAGACAATAGAAGATCCAAAATCTAAAAATAGCATCATTGATCCGGTAAGGACTAATGTTTAAAGAAGCAAGATGCAATTATGCATAAATAATGTAATGCAATTTGTATAAACCCCAAAATAAACCCTTATGGTAGAGTTTGCGTTTTGGATTTGACATTTGAGTCCATTGGATTTATTTCACAAGGTTGGGTGTTTAACTTTCAATAAATAAAGCATTTTTTAAAGCGTAAATAACATTTAGGGTATTTGTATTTATTTCATGGTTTTCATGAATTTACTTATCAAACATTACTTTAAGTGAATTCTTAATGATTACTTTTGATTCCTACTAATTGTATTTGAGGAAATAATTTAAAGTCTTAAAAAGGAACAATTCACAAGCATATGGAAATAATAACACTAAGTAAAGTATAAATTGAATACTTTAGACATTAAAGGAAATAATGCTACACTTCACTTTAAATGTGAGACAATGATTCTAATTTATTAGAACTTCATTTAATTTTTTGAGCATAATTTATTTAAAGGAAATCATATATATGAAAGAAATAGAACTCCTTATTGTTTAATAGTTGTTTAAAGTTTTTATTGTAATACTTTTGTGACATGAATACAACCTATATTTATTTTTTTAATATTTGATTTAAATCTTGGGAATATGTTTATTTTATACTCTCATATTACTTGTGTAAATTTAGACACACAAATGGACTAGTAAATTGGATGATTAAAAAATATCTTACATGGCCTAACAGCGCACACACGCTTTGAGTTGGACAGGAACTATTCATCTAGTATATATACGCACATACGCATATTGAGTTGGACAAGAACTATTCCTCGCACACACCTTGTGTCTAGATGCACGACCAGCGGCAAATGCTAAAACAACAGCTAATGTTCTTGGTGAGATGGTTCTATTGTTACAGAGATATGTTGGTGCAGGTAATAATTTATTTTTTATTCTGAACCCAGCATCGGCAAGCAGTCAGACACATATTTTCATTCACTCAAATATATATTCAGGTACCTATTTGATTTACTCAAACATTTGTTCATGGTACACTAAATAGAGTTTACCTTGGTTACTTGGAAATCCTTGAATCTGGTAAGGGTTAGCTCTTGATCACTCAAGCGTAAGTAATTTCTCCTCGCTGGCCTTAGTGTGGACTGTGGACACGGTTTGGGTTAGGTTTGGCGTGCTCCAGTGACGATTACGATGATGCAGCGTCTGCTATGCTCCTGCTTCCGGTGAGTCTCCATTCGACCTCATAATACCGGCTGATTGCTCATGCCGCTGCTGCCGTCGGCACTGGTGGAAAAATGGCCTCTAGTTCCGGTTCATAAGGCCCATTGGTCCCGGTTCCAGAACCGGGACCAATCACTCGGGACTAATGCTAGTCTTGGTTCGCGTACGAACCGGGACCAATGGGTCTCCACGTGGGCGGGCGAGCTACGAGGGGGTGGATCATTGGTCTCGGTTCGTGAAAAAAATCAGGACCAATGGGTGCCCACGTGGCAGCGGCAGAGACGGGCGGGGGTGGATCATTGGTCCCGGTTCTTGGCACGAACCGGGATCGTTGGTCTCTGTGCCGCGGCAGGGTTTTGTGCCGCAGCAGGGTTTTCGGGCTATTTTTCTGTCGCGGCAGGATTTCGGGCTATTTTTCTGTCACGGCAGGAATTTTTTTATAAATTTAATGGTACTACATATATACAGCAATAATGAAACCACGATATATATTACACATCATGCATGATCACAAATATATACATCGTCTCATCCGTCTTTTTGGTCGAAACATATTATAATTACAAACGATACTCTCACACGAATTTGATCTAATTTACACTTCTTTTATACACTTCACCCTTCCAAATGAAGTGGGTAATAGTATTCTCCTTTCGGATCTATGACTTGTTCTAACAAGAATCCGGCAATTTTCTCTTGAATTGCTTGCACGCGTTCTTGTGATAGAAGACCGTCCTGCATCCGTTCGATCTAATGAAACTAAACATAATTGGTGGTAATAAAATAAAGTTATGATTATTGTTTATCGTATTTCAATTTTTTTGATGTTCCGGTTTGCTCCCTTCTCTTTGGTGGTCTGGCGAATGAACTCGCAGACATAGTATTCACATAAGTTATTCCCGGCTTCCTGTCTCAAGCACTTTACGAGAACGGAGTTCAATCAAAATAATAATCAAGCATGATAATGGTGGTATTGAAACTAGAATCAAAAAGATGCATGGATCTAGCAAGTAGTACTTACAGTCAATGGTTGAAATATAAGCTCTGGCTTTCAAACACTCCTAGTTTTGGCGGTGAACCGTTTCCAAGCCCTCTAGAGGCATTCCTGCATGTCCGCCCACTTTTCTAATGGTGTGCGTTTCGAGTCTAGGATTTTTACTACTCCGGTGTCAACATAAATGATTAAGAGAATATAGTGGAAACTTGACACACTAACAAAATATAACACGAGTCAATTATACGCTTAACATCGATTAATCGAAAATAGAATGTGTACAAGACAGTAACACTCACGCAGCGTTGTAAGGAAATAGTATTTCCCTTCTGTTGCTGAAATACTTCAATGCTGGGAACAAGTTATCCTCTGTCTCTTTGAGATTTGTTTTTAGAGTAACTTTATGAACGAAATTACAGTCAACAAACTCAAGGTCAGAAATTTGTCCTTTATTGTATTCTTGAATCTTCATTCTGCATATATAATTAGTATAGTGATTAGTAAGATTATACAAGCAACGAATGAGATGAGCTAGAAAGACTTAATTACAGAAATTAATAATACTTACAAACAATAGGCATTGACGATAGCTTTGTCGAGGACGTCTTGTTGGTAAAACTGAAATAATTCTGGAAATTCAATCATTATGAAGCCATCTCCATGACCGTAATGGTGGTGTTTATATGCAGCATAGATCCAGTTTTTGGAATCAGCACAGGCTTGGATGTACCATTTTTGTAATCTTCGTATTTTTGTTGGTAGATCTTTGACTAACTCGGGTTTGACGAGAGGAGCCCCGTACTAGTACACGTATGCTGTTTCTTGGTACCCCTCGAACTTATGCATACAGCTCATGTACTCAGTAATAGACAGTCCATATAATTGGGCATTTTCTCCGTACAGTCGAACAAACTCCGGATCAATGTTCGGATCATGCCGCTCTTGGATCATCCACCCATTGGTATCGTACACTTTGAGCGGTTCGATCGATTGATTTTTCTGTTGTTCGAGCTGGGCAACTTCTTCCCCGACTCTCTGCTCTTTTGCCTCAGCCGACTTGGTAATAGAGCGATTATAGTCTGATGTGAGCGCTATGGGTTGGTGAAGCTGAATCTTAAGCGCGGCTGCTTTAGCTTTATCTTCTGCGGTGACCGGGAAAATGCCTGTATTGCCTTTTTCTTGTTAGCCATGTCAATCTTCTACTTTTCATAATAGGCAGTTGCGGCCGCATCAGTTTCCTCATCTATCTTCTCGCAAGGTAGCTTCTTTATATTCTGATGAGGTACTCTTGGGAGGGGAGATTGCTTACGTTTCGATGATCGGAACGTGCTCTTGCTGCTGCTGCTGGTGCTGCCCCCCTTAGTATACTTCCGCTTTTGTCTCTGAGGCTCAGGGGACGGAGACGGCTGACGCGGCGGTGGAGAAGCCAGCCGGGACCTTGATACTGTAAAGGATTTCAAAAAAGATTTCCTTCTCTGCTTTGGTAAGGGCGTAGGTACTTAAGTATTTACGTCCTTTATCAGTATGCTTGTTGTGTTGGTCTTTGATACGTTGCTGGTCCTCCCGTGCTTCTGGCGTATCTTTTGTCTTCCCATACAGGCCCAGGAAGCCTAGCAGATTCACGCAAAGATTCTTCGTCACATGCATCACGTCGATTCAAGAACGGACCTCTAGGTCTTTCTAATACTCAAGCTCCCAAAATATAGATATTTTTTCCACATGGCCGTGTGTCCGGTAATGGGGTCTTTCGGAACAGATTGACCGCCAGGACCCTTTCCAAAGATTAATTCTAGGTCCTTCACCATACCAAATACATCAGCACCTTTAGGTAGCTTAGGCTTCTTCCGGTAATCTACCTCACCGTTGAAATTCTTGCCTTTCTTTCTTACTTGATGATTGGTCGGAAGAAATTTACGACACCCTAGGTACACAACCTTCTTACATTTATCCAAATATGTACCTTTAGTATTATCTAAACAGTGCGTGCATGCATTGTATCCCTGGTTTGACTGTCCTGAAATGTTACTAAGAGCAGGCCAATCATTGATGGTTACGAACAACAACGCTCGTAGGTCAAATGGCTCCTGTTTGTGCTCATCCCACACCTTTACACCTGGTTCTGCCCACAACTGCAAAAGTTTATCGACTAATGGCCTTAGGTACACATCAATGTCGTTGCCGGGTTGCTTCGGTTCATGGATGAGCACTGGCATCATCATGAACTTCCGCTTCATGCACAACCAAGGAGGAAGGTTGTAGATACATAGAGTCACTGGACAGGTGCTATGACTACAGCTTTGCTCCCCAAAAGGATTCATGTCATCTGTACTTAGACCAAACCATAAGTTCCTCGCGTCACCTGCAAAGTTCGAGTACTTTCTCTCGATATTTCTCCACTGCGACCCATCGGCAGGGTGTCTCAGTTTCCCGTCTTTCTTACGCTCTTCTTTGTGCCATCGTAACAACCTAGCATGCTCTTTATTTCTGAACAGACGTTTCAACCGTGGTATTATAGGAGCATACCACATAACCTTAGCAGGAACCCTCTTCCTGGAGGGCTCGTCATCGCCTTGAACATCACCAGGGTCATCTTGTCTGATCTTGTATCGACATGCATTATAAGCAGACATTTATCTATATTCTCGTACTTCTCACCGCGGTACAGGATGCAGTCATTAATGCATGCATGTATCTTCTCCACATCTAATCCTAGAGGGCAGATAGTCTTCTTTGCTTCGTACATTGTCTCAGGCAGCTCGTTATCCTTTGGAAGCTTCGGCTTCATTATTTTCAGTAACTTCTCAAATCCCTTGTCAGATAAGCCAGTCTCTGCCTTCCATTTCAGCAGTTCAAGTATGGTCCCGACCGTTGTGCTGCCATCTTCGCAATTTGGGTACAACAACTTTTTGTGATCCTTTTGCATGGCCTCCAACTTAAGCTTCTTCATTTTCTTCCAGCCTAACCCCTCTTTCTCCGTGCATGGCCCAACAATAATATCCAGGCATGAAACCTCTCCGAAGCAGATGGCTTTGAAGGATTCTCG
This sequence comes from Avena insularis, assembly GCA_023614405.1. NCBI lineage: Eukaryota > Viridiplantae > Streptophyta > Magnoliopsida > Poales > Poaceae > Avena > Avena insularis. Next base: position 432,317,442 of record CM042684.1, on the reverse strand, counting down.
GGGCAGAGTGCTCCGCCACGTTCCGACAGTCGACGCAGGGATAAGGCATAAAATTATCCACTTTGTTTGCCTTCGCCAAATCGATAAATTTATGGAGGCCTGCAATAAAATCGGAATGGCGTCGATCGCCATGCATCCATCGCATCTGTGCATCGATCTGCGTCATAATAATTAACCATTACAATAACATCGTCAAATAGTAAAATGACCATCCTACATGGACAGATGCAATATTTTTGTATCAGTTACAGATAAAGAAGATAAGGTTGCTAACCTCGGTCGAGGATACCGTGTTGTGCGAACTAAAGTGTGGCTCGGACATTTCGTCGAACACCTTGTGTGCAATCAAAGAAAAAAAAAAGCTAGCACCCACTCCTCATACACAATCCAGCAAAATTTGGTGGGCAAAGGGATGGACTTATATATAGCCAGGGGAGGATTTTTGGTCCCGGTTATTGCCTGAACGGGACCAAAGCCTCCAGCGCGACGTGGCCGTAACAGCTCGCACCCAGGTCATTGGTCGGTTAATGGCACAACCGGGACCAATGACTTCGATGAAGTGCGCTCTGGGCCGCCACGTGTCGTCTTGAGGAACTTCGGTCCCGTTCTTGGCAATAACCGACCAATGCCTCGCCGTCGTCCCCATGCATAAATATGAGGCCACAGTGCTCGCTTTCGCCATCGCCTCTGCCTCTCTGCAGTCCCTCTCCACCCCACCACTTTGCCTCTCCACCGCGTCGTCGTTTCGCCTCCCCTCCCTCTCCAATCTCAACCGCGCCGTCATGGAGGTGTCCACGCTCAACCACTACGAGGCGACGCAGTTTGCGATCAACGGCATCCTCGCGCCGCCACGCGCGACCCTTCCCGCCGGATTTCGCATCAGCGAGGGTGGTGTGCCGGTGGCTCCGCTCCTCAACCCTCGTGGATACGAGATGGAGTACGTCATCGTGGAGCGTCGCCGCCAACTGCCCGCGTGCATTAGGGCGTTGCCCGGTCTGTGACGCGGCAGTAGCCCGCTGTTCAAGAAGGAGCGGTAGGCTAAGCTTGGCAACCGTTTCGTGGACGGGCGCCTGGTGCACCCGGATCGCCGCAACCAAGAAGGACGGGAGTTGTTCTGGTCCGTCCCTGGACGGACCATCTACACCGCCATCGACGCCGCTATGCGCGCAGACGAGCTCCGTCTCCCGAACAACGCCGAAATCGTGGAGATTTCGTCCGACGACGATGAGGAAGCCGACGGCACGGAGGACAATAGCTCGGAGGACAGCGGAAGCGGAAGTGTTGTCGACTAGAAATTTATAAAGTCGCATCTTTATTTGTATGGAAAAATTTGTGATCGAATAATAAAATGTCTCAATTTAGACCTTTGTCTCGATTAATTCGTGAAAGATTTGTTCAAAAATAGTGATGAATTCAATTTTTACCTCGAATTAATTTCTGTCTCGAATTAATTTCTTCGCCGAATTAATTTACATTAATTTCTGCACTGCTGACCGTCGCGGAGTTTTTGGTCCCGGTTGTTGGCATGAACCGGGACCAATGCCTCGCAGAAAGCCACGTATGCATCGCGGTGTCATTGGTCCCGGTTCGTGCTTAATGAACCGGGACCATGAAATTTGGGCGCTGGACCAAAGGTCGGTTAATAGCCATGGAGTTGGCTGCACTCGATTCACCTCCAGGAATCCGACGGTTTCTCCTCCTGTGGCTTGTGCTTGGCCGGCCTTCACATTACCGGCCATGGCTTGTAGGTTTCTGGTCTTTGGTGGGGGGAAAATGCTATAGAGATGAGAGGAAGAGGCATGCGGAAAGACTATTGGTAAGTGTTTCACTCGCTTTTCCCCATCTCTTGACTTCTACAAGACCGTGACGTGCCCATGTAGCTACGGTGGCAGCTCCTCTGTTTGCCAACTCCTACAGTAATTTCCCTGAAGCGGTGAGGATAGGCTTTGGTTGAAACACAAGGAGTTAGCAGATGGACTGCTACAATGCATGGTAAATAGGACAAGATATTTCGGTGTATAGAGAGTAGTATGTGGCTAGCTCCCAACAATTAAATTGCTAGATGGTTCGGGCAGATTGTATAAATATTTAACACAAACAAGTAATGTTATATTTTTCTTAGGTATATATTATTTTTTGATCATTTTGATATATCATAAATATTTTTCGGATTTTTCTATATTTTTCTAGAGCTTAGTTAACTCCAGGGGTATATTGATAATTAGATATTTTAAATAAGCCCTCTATGAATACGGGCCTGGCCCACTGGGCTGGCCCAGCCCGATCCGGTCCACTGGGTTGGGTTAAACCAACCCAGGTTTATTGGACCGCCCCCACCGGCCCAGTTGCTACCGTTTCTCGCTCGCGCGATCTTATCCTCTCCTCTCTGGGTCGCTCGGGCGACCGTGGCTCGCCTCGTCGCCGCCGACCGATTCCGGCCGCCATGGACCTCCCCGGTTGTCGCCGCTGTGCAGGGCGACATTGTCGACGGCACTACGTCGCTCTACCCTCTTCGATTCGTGGCTCGTGCTCTCTGCTGGTGGTGCTTCTACTTTCCCCTGGCGACTAGGGTTAGGAGCTCGCCAGTGACTTGGCGCTCCGGTGCCCTTCTGACTCCGCTCTGGTACCTTGGCGATGGTGGGGTGTCGCCTATCCTGTGGCCGCCGTGGTTGCGGCTCGGCGCGGGTCGCAGCGCCCCTCTAGGGTGCTCCTCGTGCCGCCGTGTGCTGCCTCGACTCCGGCCTCTGCTTCCTCTTTTGTATACTCGCGAGGACCTCGAGTAAGTTCTTCTACTTCTCTCTGTGTGCTCTCTCTCTCTTCCCTCTGCTCCGTGCCATTTGACTACTGCAACGAATCCCCCATTTAGGGTTCATCCCTAATTTCTAGGGTTCATCCCCTGTGCTAGGGTTCATCCCTTGATGCCATGTTTATCTAAGGTGGTTTCCTACTGAATCTAGTTGTGTAGGGTTCACTGCTATACTATGGTTCTCAGTGTTGACAGATGTTTCTGTCAGTAAGCTTGTTAACTGAACTTTTACTTACTGTCCCATATCATGGCTATGATTTGGGTTGAGATTAGTTCTCTGATTCTTGTGGATATGCTTTGGTATGAAAGAATTGGAGTTGGATATCTAATCCAATTACTCTCTAATAATTGCAGAGGATAGAATACAGAGATGTCAAATATGATTTCTAATTGTTATGTTAGGAAAATGATTAAGTGTTCTTTTGAAAGCATTGTATTATGGAATCCTTGGTAGAAACTACTTGGTTAGGATGGGCCCTTGTGACACCCTCATTTGAGTGGTACACAGGCTTCACCTAGATACTCGGCTGTTTTTATTTATGTTCTATAATGTCTGAAAGTTGCAGAACATTCTATTGGATAAATTAGCCTGTGATGCTGGTCTAAGGCAAAGCTACAGAGAAGTAGCTATTTTCACCTGCTGCTTTACTTCTTTGATGATCTGTGATGGATACCTCTAGGTATCAGTCCTATAGTGCTTGTGGAATTTACTTTGGTCGTTCTTAGTAGGTTTAATATGATAGATCCCTATTGTTTGAGATGGATTCTGAAGCTACAATTACTTCTGAGGTGCTACCATCCATGGGATGTGCCCAGAATTATCTACTTAAGACTGCTGTCAAGTTGGCTATAGAAATCTGTGTATTTCTCCAAGATCAATGATGCATAGGCTGAGATCTTGGTATTGTTTGCAAAGATTGATTGTTTGGCTTTAGTTCAAATCCCTCTATGATGGATATTAATATATGAGTGAAAATGGATGCACTTGCCTCCAGTGATGGCAGTAGTATATTTAATGATTTCTAGCTAATTAGCTAGAAGATGATTTGGAGAATTTCCTAAGGCTTGTAGATAACTTAGTGTGGTGCTTGGTTTTGTGCACATCTGATCTGTTGTGGCTTTGATTAATAAGCTTTTAATTGTGCCCTAAGGCTTGTAGATAACTTAGTGTGGTGCTTGGCTTTGTGCACATCTGATCTGTTGTGGCTTTGCTTCATAAGCTTTTACTTGTGCCATTTAAAATTAGTGGCTTCAACTATTTGGAATATGCCACTATGGTGCCTCATTAGAGTGTGCACAGTGGTGATCCCATTATGGTATGATCTGCTGCTTTTGCCCTGTCAATGATGCAAAATATTGAGGCACTGATATCCATAAGAACAGATACTTGATTGGTTGCTTTTGAACTCTCTATGATGAATTTGCATAGCACTTCTATGTAATTCTGAGAGATAAATTATTCTCCTAACTCTCCTAGGCAGATTCTAGTTGCAGATTAGTTGAATAGATATTGATTTGCAATTACCCACTTTATCCCCTTGTTTTTGGTGGTGAAATAAAACAAGAACAGATACTATGCATGATTAGTGGTATAGCAACCTATTGTTGTTGCTGCTGAAGCTTGACTATGTCTTGTGGTTGCTTGTTGATCTTTCTCCTCCTTGCTTGGCTTGTTGCTGAACTGGTTCAGTTCTTGATGGTACCTCCTTCTCCTAGTACTGTTAGCTGGCTCTTACTTGAGCTATTGTGGTTCTGTTTCTCTTGGAACTGTTGGCCTTGATCTGCTCTGGGATGGCTTATGAAAGCAACTAGATGTTGATTGGGTGGTGGATTTGATGGTGGTGTGAAGAAATGAATGTGTGTTCTTGAGAAGAACATGTGGTGTGAATAGAACTGGATAGATGTGGTTGTGAAGTGAGAACAGTGGATGGTGCTACGGATGTGTCCTCCCTTTTACACTCCCTGTGTCGACAGCGCACCAGCATGCAGTTGTGTGTGAGCTACTTGGTTGCCTGTGTCAAGTGGATCGGATCAAGCAAAAGCTTGATATTTCCTGATGTTCTACCTTTTTACCTTTTTATTTGGCTTTGGTGAAACTTGCCCCATGGCTATGATGCACAACTCTGAGGCCAAATCTGATAGGAACATATACTGCTACATTTACCCCCTTTTATTAATACTCAATGATGAAATTGGCATAGCACTTCTATGCCCAATCTGAGAGTACAGCTAACACACTAACCCCCTTTTTCTTATTTTATCTATTGTTTGTATTTTGCAGGAACCCAGATCATTCTAAGAAATTAAAGGATGGCTCAAGACTTAACTTAGAGAAATAGTCTAGGACTTTCTTTTATCCTTCTGTAATTTTATTTATTCATTTACTTATTTGTAGGAAACAATGTAATAGATATATCCTTGTAAATAAGAATTATTTTATTTGTTTCATTTCTTAATTATATTTCCTTACTCTTTACCTTTATTCTTTTATTGTAAAAGAATGCTGTAATACTTGTTTCAATTAATAAAATTATTCTTTTCTTGTATTGCAATTTCCTATTCCATTTCTTGTTATTACTTTATTCTTTATGTATTCTTTACTTAACATTGGAGTATTCTCAATTCCAAGTTATTCAATTTTGAAATTCAAATCTCAATTTCAAATATGAATTGAATTGTCTCCCCAACACAAAATTACAGTAGAGGTCATGTTAGAATCTGTCGCACATGTACTGATGTTTCCACTAGTACAAGAGAGACCTCCATCCCTCTACGGTGCTTTTAGTTTTTCGCGAAAATTCCCTAGATTTTCTATGCATGAATGCAATGCACATACCTTATCTCAGCTTATTTCTAAGCTCTAATGCTAGGGTGTTACACCAGACAACATGATGCTTTGTTCTACATAGATAATATCTTGTTCGCTAGCAGACCGGCAAACCCCCGAGTGACACAGGGATATCAATGGAAAACTAGTTGACTCAAGGATAACGAGGAACCACTGTGCTTATTGCATTAGTCCGATCCAAGGAGCTTAATTGCTAAGCAACCTCAAGGATCTTAATCGTCTAGTGTATAGCCATGGTTTTGGTAACAGACTAGTAGGATTATTGAAGTAGGGATGAAATCTATCAAGAGGAGTTCTGGCTAATTATGGGTGCTCGCGCGCACATATACTTATAAGATTACAATTGTTACACTTATCATTCATCCACCTAGCACAGTCACTATCACCATGAACTGAATCTTCTTGCACCTTCTTCGTCATCTACAGAAAAGCACAAACAATCAAATCGCTCTTTACTTTTATGCTTTTTATTCCTGAAGTTTACATTTTAGTTTTATTTAAAGACATCCAGTTTAATCCAAAATTCATTCTTATTTCCATACTTGTAGTCAATTCACTCGAAGACATGTGACAACTTTGAGTGTGACGGAAACATCACTCATAAACACTTACCTTTGGGCTTCCTGTGGGATTGATATCTATACTTTGAAACTAGCTACAAACGATCTGTGCACTTGCAGACATCAAGCTATTTTAAAAGCGCCGTTCTTTGAGGAGCTAAGCGCTAAGTGTTTGTCTCTTGACATTTCAGGTGTTACTACTACAAAATGGTCTCCTTAGGAGACAAAGGGTCTACACGCTCTGGTAGGACCTATTTGATAGATTATTTTGAGTGTGTGCCTATTCAAAGGCCTGAAGAAATTATTGAAAAACTTTTAAGATCAGACAAGGTTGAAGTTGAAAATCTGAGTGATTTTATGGAAATCATGTCCATTTACAGGATAACTCCCAAGAAACCTGAAAAAACTCTCAGAGTATACAGTGCTCCAAACTCTGCTTTCCTTAAACAACCAATAGAATTTCCTAACCCTGGAGTTAGAGAATATCGATTTGATGGTGGAATTATTCAAATTTTGCAGGAAAAATCTTACAGTGAAAGGGAAGATGAAGACCCAAGAAGACATATTAGAGATGAAAGGACATGTATGCCCCATGTGTGGTTTTGGTAATTAATGATAATCCCTATGGACTAATGTGTAAATTGAATCTCACTTGTAGGGTTGTCCACTGGCATCGCTTGGACCCTGTGTTGGTTTCAAGGTTGGAAAAACTTGTGTTCATCATCTACATCGTGTATTCAAATATGAACCTAGAAATGACCAAGCTCCATCATACCTCGTTCAACCTTGTGTAAGTGTGGGGGCTTGTTTGTAAACTATGATGTTGCATCATTTAACTCCTCATGCTTAAATAGGAAAATAATACATTGATGGTTGATACCATGTGGTCTAACAACCATGCAGTTGATGCTTTCATGAAGTGTTACACCATGATAAGGAGTACATGGGCATTCATGGCGTATTGTGAGCATCCTCCCTCCCATCAATGATGTATAGCAGCTATCTCATAGTATTGCTTCAAGTTCACTATGTAGTTTCCTTAGATGAACTCATTTTGAGTAAGCTTTTGCGGTTGCCATCTTAAGTTTCAACATCACTAATAAACAGAAACAAGCATAAAGCAACCATAATATCACAATATACAATCATGTATTTATACCCAAATCCAAGCATGTCCAACATAGAAAATGATGCCAATTTTTAGGTTCTTCCTCCAAATACTTGATTTGACACACAGAGATTCATAGTATATTAAGACTGAAAAATTTTAGATTCTTCCTCCAAATTTTGGAACTGACAAGCTAACTTGGGATAACTATGCTAACCTGTGTCTGAAATCACCTTATTATGGCATCATCGAAAGTCTTTGGAAATTTTCTGTAAGTTTTTTGGAAGTGATTCATACAACCAGTGTATTTGAATTAAAAAATTGTATTAAGACTGAACATTTATTACTTATCTAATAAGGGAAATAGGATAACTGTAGTTGTATTGCACCTGGCTTAGAAACATACGACTAGGTAATTACGCACCTCTAAACCTAAAGTTGCATGGAACATTTTCATGTAGATGATGTCCTGACTCGATTGACTTAGAAATAACACAAACAATAACAAAATACAAGCGCATGTTGTAACTTGAGAACCAAACAAATCTTATTGTTTGAAATATGGGTTTTTCATAAAACGGGCGTATGCATGTGGAACCAAAAATGAATTTCCATGTATGTAGCTCCATCTCTCTTTGCATGCAAATATGTGTTTGTATGATCCTTTCAATCGAAACAATGCTTGTAAAGTTTTTTTTAATAAGAGAAATACTTGGGCATCTGCATCAACCAATGCACACAACCAAATATATTGCAAACTTGTTATCACATGGTATTACCATTCACGAATCAAATAAAGTGATGCAAAAATCTACTAATAGAGAAGAGAAAACATGAAGGTTGTAGCTTTATGCATCAAAAGTCGATTATCGGTTCATCGTCTAGACCGTTGAATGTATCCTCTGCCACCATCTATTCGGTACTTGTACTAACAATGGGACTCTAGGTATGGGAGACTAGTTATGTACCATTTTCACGTTTAATCTGTCTAACAAAAGTTTTGTACTGAAAAATGACAGAGAATCGCACAATGTGCATTCTCGATTGAACACATAATCACGAGTACTACAACTACAAGGACATCTGCAGGTCCTGAAGAACTGGGGGTGCTCTACCTATAGAACAATGTGATCTCGAGCAGCGCTAGCTCTGCTATCTCTTATAAAAAATTGTGATCTATTCGGTTGAAAACTTGACGTCCGCCTTAGAGCATATCTAACTGAACTCTATGTGAAAAAAGCCTTACTATCCCTTAGAGATCAATTTTAGTCTTCTAAAAAAATAGTGTTCCTAGCCGAACTCCTATTCTTAACTCTCTAAATCATATATTCTATTCACACATCGAACCAAACATTTTGTATGCACTTCAACATTTAGACAAATATAGATAAAAGCATATATTCAAACATACATACTACTAACATACATAAAACTCCATTAAACTAGAATCAAACATAGATTAAAAATAAACATAGATCTACACTATTTCTAAACTAAACTAGACCTAGTTTAGAACTCGTTGACGTCACTGTCGATGTCGGATTCACCTCTCCATGAATAATCCAAGCTCCGGAGCCACCTCTCCACCGATGAGTCGCTATCCTCGCCTAAGAGGTCGACGATGGCGGCAGAAGGCAGACCGGTGGCTCGACCCGCGGAGTACCCCTCGTACGCGTGGTGCTCTGCCGCCACATGCTCCGAGTAGCGATTGCGGAGGTCCGCCATGTAAGCCTCCCTGGCGCCTTGATCTCGAGGCGCTCCCGAGCCTCCCGATCTTTCCGTGCCTCACGTGTGTTGACCCCGTGGCTGGGGATAGGGTACAAGTTCGGCACCTCACCGTCGAACTTGGGGAAGTTCAACTCACCATAGTCGCTGCCATGGAGCCATACATTTTCAATGTCGTAGGCCCATGCTGCCTAACTCACTGACTAGTAGGTGCCTATCCAGATCTTTCGACTAGTGTTTCGGTCGTAGATCTCGGCCACCCACGCACTACCGCTTTCGCACGCCGCGTTACTTTCCGTGCGTGGGTGGCGGCAGGGGAGGTCTACGCGGGTGGAGCTCTATAGTGCTGCAGGTGGCCCCGATTCACGCCGTGGATGGGCGGCGGGGCCCGGCGGCAAGACGATCTGGCCATCTGTGGTGGCGGGGGAGCGGGGGAGGTCGAGATTGATCGGCATCGGAGCGGAAACTAGGTAAGGAGTGGTGGGGATATTTTTACTCCTTGGCATGGGCACCGAGTAAAAATAAGAGCCGATGCGGCCTAGGAATAAAATGCTTGCTCCTCTTCACCGGATAGAGTTTTGGTCAGGTGTGGTTTAGAGGAGAAAACAGAGATTTTTTTCTCCTCCAACCGAGTTTAGTACTTACGCTAGACATATATTTGTTTCCGAAACCCAGTACCGTAGACGCTCAAAAATAAGTACATACACTCACCCCTATTTTTTTCTAAATGGACGATGTACCCAGGCCGATTCGCAGCGCTGCGCTCGCCACCGTCTTCCTAATATCTGATGGAGCTAGCAGTTTTTGCACCGTCGTTTTCAGTTTCTTCAGTCACTCCCGATCAGATCTGGACGTTTTCTAAAAAGAACCCCGAAGGTTTAGACTTCTCAACCCACACTTTCTGGGCGCCGCCACTTGTCACCACCTCTCAGCCAGCGCGCAGTGGACCCATGCACCCTCTGGTCCCGCTTGTCACTGCCTGTGGGTACCTTTCGCCTTAGTAACAAAAGTGTGCCAGTACATTTTTTTTAACACAAATAAAACTCCAAAAAATGATTTATATAAAAACAAATTCATATCTTTTGAAATAATTTGAATTTGACAAAATTTGTAAAATGGAAAGTGCTTCAAATTTAAATATGAATTCAAAAGCAAATTCAACTTTGACCAGAGTCAACTCTAACTAGTCAAACCTAAGACATTTGACCCCAGACGGCAAGTTCTCCATCCTGGATCCAAAGATCGTTCCGTTAAACCCCAAGACCCCCAGATTCGAACCCCCTCGGTGAACCCCATGATCGTCGATAACCTAATGTGATTCCCTTTCCGAGACCCCTATTTTTTATAATATATATATTTGTTGCATATAAATTGTTCATGTTGCATACATATTGTGTGGTTTGGGGGCATTAGGCCGATTCACCTCATAATTAAATATAGAGTGTTTATGCGGGATACTTTTGTCTTATTCCGGACTCCATTTAAATTTGTGTAGCAAACCGATACAATGTTTTGCCTTGTTAAGACAACATTTAAATTGTGGGTAGCTATACAACATGAACCACTTAATTAATTGTCGGGACCTTGGTTCCGCTTAATATTGTCTAGTTGCATCGCATCATTGCCATGTCATACATCATACATGCATCATGCCCGGTTTTCTGCCGTAGTATTAAATAGTGTATCCGGTGTTTCTTTTAGTGTTTTGCTTTTTCGCGGATTAGGCCGTTGAATGGATGCGAGTATCGACAAGTCCTTCGGATAATGTACCTTCAGCAGTGTTTCCCAAGCGAGCAATCTCTCCCTTTCTATCTATTTTGCATTTATAGTCTTTACTTCCTTCCTGTTGATCTATTGCTATCCGTGTCGCGATGCTTTAGTGTTCCGTACCAGATATATTCCGTGCAGCCTTTATATTGCCTTGGACACCTCCTATTACCTGTTGTTTGGTAGATAGATGGTCTTGTGAGTCGTAGTCGCTTGCTCAGGTGTGATCCCGTGTCGTGAAGTACCACACAGTTGTTAGCATATATTGTCATATGCTTTATGGTGAAGAGGATCATGACTTTAAATACAACTATTAAATTGCTGGGAATAGATATAACTAATGCAGAGGCATCGGTGGGCAATAGATGTTATTTGGTTCTTCCACGCTCACTTGTGTCCCGTAGGACCCCGAGTACTTGATACCTATTCCTTGACTATCACACTATCCGCATGTGGGACCATGAATCCCCTTAGCCAGAGCTTGATTCATTTCTTATTTCTTGGGGCCATAAAATAGTTTGGGGCTTTATTATTATCCTGTACTTATGTCATGCTTTACTGCTTTATTTACGATTGTGCGTGGAGCACCTGTACTATTTTGGAACGTGGAATGTTTTCGCGGTATCGACAAGCCCAGTCACACTTTCGGGTTCCCAGTCGTTTACAGCCATTGACACAAACCCTGGATCCGTCTCAGAGCCGGCCAACTTTGTTGCGGGTAGCTTAGTGGGGTGGCCCCCTGAAATAATTTATGACTCCTGTGATTGCTTTGTCGTGAAAGACTCATTGGGTTTTGATTTGGTTTTTCCGAGGTTGAGCGTGTGTGTGTTGCTATTTGTGCACCCCTGCAGGGTAAATCTTTCTAAAACCCGTGTCCGCGGTTATGGACGACTTGGAGCACAGTATCTCGATCATAGACAACAATAACTAAAGTAGTGCTGTGAATTTGACTTAATATATGTGACTAGTAATCAGCTTCACTATAATAGAATGGATAATAAAAGTGCCAACAACTGGTGGAACTGGGGTGTATCGTGTCATGTTATACCTGCCTAGTAAGTATCCCAACTCCAACCAAATGAAATAAAAGTGCCAACAACTGCTGGGTTTGGGATGTCACATGCTAATTGTATCTGACTAGTAAGTACTGCAATTACAACTGAATGGTTAACTAAAACTGCCCACTACTTATGCTATCAGGATGACTCATGCTATCTATATCTGACTAGTAAGTGCTTCAACTATAATGGAATGAATAAAACTGCCAACTGTGTGAGTTCCTCGGTTTGACTTCCTCGTTTGGTCTCGAGGGGGGGGAATACCAGGATGGGTATGATTGGTGTTAGTACCAGGTTGGGCCCGAATAGGTCTTTCTTACCCCTCTCTAATAGTCGGTAGTGGTTTCGAGTCTCTATAGGTTGTTTAGTGCATGCTTCGCTGCCGCTTCAGTCCACCACACCTATGTAGGCGAGAGCCGCTGAATTCTAGCCTCGCCGTGTACTTGCCTCAGTATTGACGCTCCTCTTTTTCCTTTGCCCTTTGTCGGCACCCCTTTTGTTTTAGCAGGTTTGAGATCGACGTCGTTAGCAGGGTTACCCTTCCGGCTTGGCCTGGGCAGGGTTATGGACGCCATTGGTTATTCTTCAGGGCTCTTAGTCCAATTTGCTTCTTATCTGTACTCGGATATTGTATCATTTTCAAGGTAATTTGGATCTTTGTACTGTATATCTGTATTCTTGACTCAATGAGTCGTTGTTGTATATATATGTGTTGTAGGTTCCATCGTGAACTATTGTGTAATGGTATTACTTGGTTTTCCACCGCACGCAAGTGCCTGGTGGGCGTCCTTGAATCGTTTCTATGCGGGTTTGGCGGGAATCGCTGAAATCTGCATAGGGCCAATTCGAGGGTGTTACACCGACGATCCCCAAGTGACACGGGGATATCAATGGAAAACTAGTTGACTCGAGGATAACGAGGAATCACTGTGCTTATTGCATTAGTCTGGTCTAAGGAGCTTAATTGCTAAGCAACCTGAAGGATCTTAATTGTCTAGTGTCTGACCATGGTTTCGGTAACAGGCTAGTAGGATTATTGAAGTTGGGATGAAATCTACCAAGAGAAGTTCCGGCTAATTATGGGTTGCTTGCTTACACATATACTTATAAGATTATAATTATTACACTTATCATTCGTCCACCTGGCATAGACACTATCACCATGAACTAAATCTCCACGTGCCTTCTTTGTCATCTACAGAAAACCACAAATAATCGAATCGCTCTTTACTTTTATGCCTTTTATTCCTAAAGTTTACATTTTAGTTTTATTTAAATACATCTAGTTTAATCCAAAATTCATTCTTATTTCCGCACTTGCAGTCAATTCACTCAAAGACCTGTGACAACTTTGAGTGTGACATAGACTTCACTCATAAACACTTACCTTTGAGCTCCATATGAGATCGATATCTATACTTCGAAAGTAGCTACAAACGATCTCTACACTTGCAGACATCAATATGTTTGTTAAATGTTAGTTTTAAAATATTCATGAAGGTGGGAAGTAATCATATTAGGGGTATTGCTCCCAAAGTAATCAGACCCACCCAATCCCCTTTATGCCCGGACGACACATTCTTGAGGATGTAGTTGTCCTTCATGGTACCTTCCATGAGATTCATCGGAAGGATATGTATGGAGTGCCTTTTAAGATTGATTTCGAAAAGGCAAATTACAAAGTTAAATGGTATTTCCTTCAACAAAACTTGCGCATGAAAGGATTTGCACTGGAGTGGTGTAAGTTGATTGAGCAATTTGTCCAGGGAGGAAGCATTGGAATAAGGGTCAATGATGACATCGGGCATTACTTTCATACTACGAAAGGCTTGAGATAGGGTGACCAACCGTCCCCTATGCTTTTTAATATCATTGTAGATATGTTAGTTATCCATATTGCAAGGGCAAAAGAGGATGGACAAGTTGGAGGCCGCATCCCTCATCTTGTAAATGGGGGGTCTCAAGTCTGCAATATGCGGATGATACAATCTTGTTTATGGAACATGATGTACAGAAGGCAGTGAACATGAAACTAATATTATGTGTATTTGAATAATTGTCAGGGCTGAAGATTCACTTCCATAAGAGTGAGATTTTCTGTTTTGAAAAGGCAAAATATAAGGAACAACAATACAAACAAATTTTTGGATGTGAGGCTAGATCATTGCCATTCAGGTACTTAGGAGTACCTATCCATTATAGAAAGTTAAAAAATTGTGATTGGTATCCAGTAGAAACTCGATTAGAAGAAAAGTTGGGTTGCTGGAAGAGTAAGATTTTGTCATATGGTGATCGTTTAGTTCTAATCAATGTTCTCTTAACTAGCATGCGTATGGTTATGTTGTCTTTTCTAGAGATACCCAAGAGAGTAAGAAAAAGACTGGATTTTTGTAGGTCTTTTTTGGCAAAGTGATGAGAATAAAAAGAATGTATAGGTTAACCTAGTGGAATATAGTTTGTAAACCAGAGGATCAAGGTAATCTTGGTGTTGAAGTACTTGAGATTAAGAATAAATTTTACTAAGAAAATGGCTTTATAAACTAATTAATAAAGGAGTGTGGCAAAAGTTGCTACGTAATAAATACCTCAGCCAAAATATACTTTCTTAAGTCCAAGAAAAATCAACCAATCCTCCATTTTAGAAGGGTCTTATGAGGGTAAAGAATACGTTTTTTTCTAGAGGTCATTTTAAATTTGGAGACTGTTCTACTACGAGGTTTTAGAAGGATGCATGGATGGAAGATACACCATTAGCATAGCAATATCCGTCTCTTTATAACATTGTGCAATGGAGAATGTTATTGTTGCAAGTGTGTTACATCATGTACTGCTGAACATTGGCTTCAGGAGAGTACTAGCTGGTAGTGGACAACGTGGTTACACTTATGCCAACGACTCATGATGATCCAGCTATCTGAGGAACCCGATATTTTTATGTAGAATCTTACAACCTCCGATGCATTCTCAGTTAAATCCATGTACGAAAATCTTATGAAAGATGAAATTCCACTTAAAATAAAAAATCCATGTGTTTCCTTAACAGAAAAAATTTTACTCGTAAAAGATGATTTGGTGAAAGGAAATGGGTGGGATGTACTAAATATTGCTTTCGTGGCTCAGAGGAGACCATCGAACATTTGTTTATATCCTGTCTTTTTGCTCGTCTTTTATGGCGCATTGCCAATTTTACATATAATTTTCCTCCTCCAACTAATATAATAAATATGTTTGAAAATTAGTTGAATGGAGTTGATGTTTTATCTAAGTCTAGAATTTGCATTGGTGTCTCTGTCTTATGTTGGTCTATTTGGAGATGAATGAATGACTTAATCTTTAACAATACGAAAACTTTTAACTTTTTGCAGGTTATTCATATAGTGATGTATTGGATGCAACGGTGGATGGTTCTACTACCGGACGACCAACGGGGTTCTATGGTTATTGGGTGCAACCAACTCCTCGTGGTCGTTCGGCATATATTCAGTCAGTTTTGTTGGTAGCATACTAGAAGACTACAAGATGTCTAGTGGTCATATGCTTTTATTTTCCCCTCGTTGCTTCATGTTTCAACTCTGAGAAATCTTTGATTCTATAATAATTTCGGACGATAAACTTTTAATAAAAGGCGTTGTGCATCAACCGATAAGGCCGGGGTTATACTCTTTTTTTGAAAAAAAGACATGTAGTGCATTTCTTTTGGAAATGGAGACGTGTAGTGCATGGTACGTTTAGATCTCCCGAAATAGGCTTTCGCCCGCTATATTAATATAGCAACCACACGATACAAGATCTGAGTTCACTGCTGGGGCCGACAGCTCAAAAGCAGCCCCCAAAAAATACAAAAGAACGAGAGAGAAACAAACACACAACAACGCCGGATCGACCAATGACAATGAGTCGCAACCGCTGCGTCCTCCAGAGTAGTCCCACCACGCTCCAATGCCTTCGAATTGCTGTATACCGAGCAACACCTTCAAGAAGGAGTGCGACGATGGCGACGCTGTTGCCCGAACTACTCCTAGGATTTCTCCCGGCACACGTAGGAGAGTGGGGAGAGGGTACGCCCAGCGCCCTTCAAGAAGGAAGATGGCACCTGCAGGTGTCACCGCGTCGGAGCCGGACTAGCCGTCAAGGATTTCTCCCGATCCTCAAAGAACCACAACCCCGCCCAATCCTAGCACTCCACCAAACATGCCGCCCACCAACATGCGCCACCACGGTCTTGAAGGCATCATCGTCATCTCACCATGACAAATGTTGCAAGCCCGGTCAGACCACGAAACAACTGTGGATACGGGAAGATAGTTTCTTAGCCGTGCGGGATTGAACAAACTCTACCGCCAAAGGCGGTAGCCGGCCGGACGCAACGACAAAAGCACACCAGGCCACATTGGAACCGCGAGCGGCAGCGGCACAGCCACCCGGAGGTTGTCCTCCGCCGCCAATGGCGGGTGCCGACCAGACACGGCAACAGGAACACACCAGGCCGAGCAGGCCCGGCCGTGCCCTGAACGGGCACGTAAAGTTCCCGCCGCCACGCTTCAGCACATAGACCACGCCACCGCTACCCTCATGTTCGGCGCCAGAGGCCCGGCCGGACCCAGATAGGCGCGTGAAGCTTCCGCCATCACGCTGCAACAAGCGCGGCATCGTCACCACCACCCTCACCACGAGCCGCTCAACAGACCACCCGGAAAAGACGAGGTCAAGCCTGGCCAAGCCCGCCCTGGCCCAGATCTGGGCCTGCAGGGCACTGCCAGCCAGCCTCGGCATCACGCCCCTAGCGCCGCCAACCAGCCACGCCACTCGCCTCGCCACCATCCACAAGCACAGGCCGCCGCCGGCCTAGGATCTCCGCCGCCGCTACGACCCTCCCAGCAGGCCGCCTTAGCGCGGGTAGAGAAGGGGGGCCGCCACATCCAGCCCTATCGGCACCGCGCGGGCAACGTCCGGCGGCGCCCGCCGGAGGCAGCAGCAGCTGAGGAGGGGGGCGCGAGGAGCTTCTCGGGAAGACGGAGGCGGCCGCCCGGTCACCTCCTGGGAGGCGACGCGGGGCGACGTAGGGTCCTGGGTCCGTGCGAGGCGTTTTTCCCGCATGGTACGTTCAGATAGCTGAAAATTTTAAGCCGTCGTTCGCGTCTCACGTTCTACAGCGCGTTGCCAGTGGCTGCTCCCGCTTTTGCAGCGGGCTCATGTAGACAGCGTGCTGCAGTGACCTCGCCGACGTCACTCCGCCTTCGTCTGTACACACAAAACAGAACTCGTGATCCACCAACGGCTCATATATCTCCTCCGTTCTTACATGACTCAGTCGGTTCCTTTGGGCCGACCTGTAAAGGTGTCGAGTGAGACTTATTTTAAATTTTGTAGTGCAAAATTTTGTGAAAATTTTATACTAGGAATCTCAAAATGAACTAGAGATAGGATCTCACTTGACACCCTACTAAACCCGAGAGCCTTATACGCTGTTTTAAGCGACAATACTGCCCGCGCCAGCACACCCAGTCTGATGTATTGGGCCGGCTCATTTATCGCGCTGCCACTAGCGTCGTTGTGTCTTTCTCCTTCAACTGCTACGGTCTTCTTCTAGGTACCTGGTTTTTCAACACGTCTTCATGTTCTTCTGTTGGTTCCCTCGGTTTTCTGTTGGTTTTTCGGTTTTGAAAAGTCCAAACATCTTTAAATCGAACATTTTTTAAAATCTATTTTTTCAAATCCAAACAATTATAAGACTAAACAAAATTTACTAATTTTCAAATTTGAAAATTAAATTTAAACATTTTTTAAATTTGAACTTTTTCATACATAAACATTTTTTAATTTGAACAGTTTTTTTTTTAATCTGAACAAAAAACAGAAAAGAAAAATAAAAATAACAGAAAAAAGAAACATAAATTGAAAAGAAAAACAGAAAACAAAGAGGAAACGAACAAACTGAAGTTTATCGAACTGGGCCGGCCCGTACCGCGCCGGCGAGATGTGCGGCGCGGGGTAGGCACTGACCTGGTCCGGGTATAGGTTTTCTCGCGTGACCCTCCCAGAATATGTGTTACCTCGATCATTGTGACCATGTGTCTTTAGTTGATCAGCAATAACTGTATCTATGTCATGTTTGTGGATGGAAATACATAGTTTGTGGTAGTCTGATTCATTGAGATAGCTGGATGATGAACTCCCATAGATGAGCTCGAAAGACTTACATGGTCATAAATCCTGATGCTTTCAAGTCCTAAGATGATATGTGATTTTTACCCGCAAAAACAATGTGATTTTAAAGTAGCAATGCAAAAACAATTCCAAATTTCACCATCTATGTCGTGTATTTTATATGAAGCTAGCAACAACCAAGCTCCATCGTCCCTTGCTCAACCTCGTGTAAGTGTGGTGGCTTGTTTGTAAACTATAGTATGTGCAGACAGCTGAAAATTCCAAGCCGCCGTAGTGCATGGTCTCGTGTTTTACGGCGCGTATACAGCGGCTGCCCCTGCTTCTGCAGCGGGCTTTTGTACACAACGTGCTACAGGGGCCTCGCTGGCGCAAAGGAGCAGGACATTACGGGGCTCTTGTTGACGATGGCGACCAGAGACTGCACCATGTCTTTCAGCAGTGGTCGGTGCTCCGCCTTAATATCTACTACTCACATCGCCGTGATGGCGGCAACCTGCGATCCACCGAGAAGTTCAGGATGTTGCAGCTAGCTAGCATTCTAGGGCAAGTATATCCATTTGCGAAACGGGCAGAGCAAGTATCTGACATAAACAATGGGGATTAATCATACATTCTAGCAATTTGCTAAGAGACGGATAAACAATGGAGAAAAAACTCTTTTGTGGGAGGATTCTTGGGTGAATGATTCACCACTTGCATCCCAATTCCCCAGACTACATGATCATACCTTCACTCAGATGGTGACTATCAAAAAAGTTAAAACTGAAGGCTGGGGCTATATCAGATTCAAAATAACCCTGTTTGGTGAAACCCTATTGCAGTGGGAGCAACTGAGGGAGATTGTAGATGGCTGTCAACTTATTGACTTACTTGATAGAAGACAGACAAATTCAGAGTAAAAGATCTCTATGTGCAACTCAAATCAAATGGTGTCTTTCCACATAAATTTATCTACAAGATCAAAATTCCCTTTAAGGTCAAAATCTTTATCTGGTTGATGCTTAAAAGTAGCATCCTAACGAAAGACAACTTGCTTAGGAGAGGTTGGACAGGGAATGCTCAATGCCATTTCTGTAGTCAGGATGAGACCATTGATCATTTGTTGTTCAACTGTGTGCTTGCCAGATTTGTCTAGTAGGTGATCCTTTGTGCCTTTGGTTTGGTGAGACCCCTAGAGAGCATTGATGATTTTATTTCAGCATGGATTAGCACATTTCCTCTAGGCCAGCGCAATTTGGTTTTCATTGGGGGAGTTGCGGTCTCCTGGATCCTGTGGAAGACAAGAAATGGCGCATGCTTTAGTAGAAAATTTTCTGATGATCCATCTAATGTAATTTTTAGGCTTTGCAATCCGATTAACCTTTGGGCAATTCTGCAGAAAATCCAAGATAGAAAAGGAGTTGAAGATGGCGTGAAGACACTGAAGATGGTGATTAACGATGCTTATGCTTGATCGCATGGATGGGTGCCAACCACTCTCAGGATTTCTGCTGCTTGATGGAGTTTTTTAGTCTTGATTCTGTTTCAGCTTGTCTGTTTGTTTGGTTGGCTTGTAAGGTTCTAGTTCCTTTTAGTTCTAGGACATGTGTGAAACTTGTTTTTCTGTTTTTGTTTCCTTTTATCTTTTGTTGTACTGTAATAACTAGGCGATTTCTTTGTATGAAACTGACGAAGAGAGTATGTTTGGAAAAAGTATCTGATATAAACGTTAGCTGCTCGGATGAGATATTTCACGGCGAGTTGGCGGTCCACCATCTGCACGAGCCTCTTGTAGTTTGTTAGCCATGGAAGAGGATGTTCCAGCAATGTACAATATCACTTACTGATTTCCTTAGTCATAAAAATGGCATTCAGATTTTAGATTATTAGAATTGTCCTCCAGGCATCAGCATTGTTGACAGCAAATGGATATTCAAGACTAAGCATCAGCCTAATGATAATATCTACAAGCATAAAGTTCGCTTTGTTGCACGCGGTTTCACTCAGTAGCATGGTATTGACTATGACGATACTTTCAGTCCAATTGTGAAGTCTGTCATTGTATATTTGGTTCTGACTCTCGCTGTTTCTCGAGATTGGTGTCTTCAGTAGATTGATGTCAGCAATGCCTTTCTTCATGGGTACCTGTCAGAGGATGTCTACATGTAGCAGTCGCCTGGTTTTGAGGATGATCAATATCTCTCTCATGTGTGCAAGCTTCAGCGTTCTTTGTACGGTATGAAACAGTCACCTCGCGCATGGTATGCACGCCTGAGTCGGCTCTTTCATCAGCTTGGTTTTCAGTCCTCCAAGGCTGATACGTCGTTGTTCATCTTCTCCCGAGATGGGGTTCAGATTTATATGTTGGTTTATGTTGATGACATCGTTATTGCTGGCTCTACACCAGACGATGTTCAAAAGCCTTGTCAAGTCGTTGGCTGATAGTTTTCCTATCAAAACATGGGCAAGTTCGAGTAATTCCTAGGATTAGAAGCATCCTACCATTCAGGAGGGATGAAAGTGACTCAAAGAAAGTATGCGCTAGATCTTCTTTATCGAGTCCACATGGAGAATTGTAAGTCCACTTCCACTCCATTATCTACATCGGAGAATCTATGCAGAAGTATCGGTACATTGCTTGGCCCTGAGGACTCGTTCAGGTACAGTAGCATTGTTGGTGGATTACAATACTTGAAAGTTGACACTCACCAGGCCAGGTATCTCATTCGATGTGGACAAGATATGTCAGTTTCTCTCGCAGCCCACAGATGTTCATTGCGAGGCAGTTAAGTGTATTCTGCGATATGTCAAAGGAACGATGCATACAGGTTTGCGCTTTCACAAGTCCCCCTCCACTAGCATTAGCATATTCATTGATGCTGATTGGGTTGGTTGTGTGGATGATCGTCGATCCACGAGTGGCTTTGCTGTGTTTGTCAGACCAGACCTTATTTCCCAGAGTTTAAAGAAACAACCTACAGTCTCGAAGTCTAGTACCGAGACTAAGTACAAGGCACTGGCAAATGGCGTTGCTGAAACAATATGGGTGGACTCACTGCTCAAGGAAATCAGTGTAATCTAGCAGCGCACACCCATACTTTGGTGTGATAATCTAGGGACAACCTATCTCAAGGCAAATCATGTTTTCCATGCTCGTACTAAGAACATTGCAATTGATTTTCACTTCGTGTGTTGCTACTGGTGCTCTTGAGATCCGGTTTATCTAATGATCAGTTGGATGATGTATTTACAAAGCCAGCCACACGGAAGATGTTAGACCAATTTAAGTCCAATCTAAACCTTTTATGTAATAGTTTATATTGAGGGTGTGTGTTAGAATCGGTCGTGTACATGTAATAGAGTTGTAAACTAGTACGTAATTAACTTGTAATGAGTATCTGTCAAGTATATAAATAGAGGATAGGTGGAGGCATTGACCCCATGAAAACCCTAACTTGGTGTACTCAAACTTAGATATTTCAGAGACAAAACGGGTCTTATCCCCTAGCCCGGTTTCCATCGCAAGCAAGCAAACCAGGGTGCTATGTAGCCTATATTCTGCATTGTTTTGGGGATGTATGTGATGGCTCAATGCACGGCGCCCAGAAAAGTGTTGGTGCGTGGTTGATGTAGAGCTCGTTGGGAACCCCAAGAGGAAGGTATGATGAGCATAGCAACAAGTTTCTCTCAGTTATGAAACTAAGGTTTAATCGAACCAGTAGGAGCAAGGAAACACCCCAAATGTGTTACTAGCTGAGCTTTGGCAGGGCGCACTACCGGTGCTAGTAGCAACGTGGAGACCTGCACAACACAACCACAGAACTTTGTCCCCAATTTGCGATGACGTTGTCAATCTCACCGTGTTTTGCGGAAAACAAAGGATTAAATGTATCGAATGGAAATAAGTAATAGTTTGCAGAAAGTAAACACAAAGCAGTAAAAGATTGTAGATTGTATGTAAAGTAAAGGATCGGGATCCATAGTTTACTAGAGGTGGCTCTCCTTAAGATAGATAACATGCTGGGTGATAAATTACAGCGGGGCAATTGACAAACATCGAGAAAGCAATACATGCATATACTAATCATCTTGACTCCTTTGAGACTTGATTGGGCATTACAACATTATACATATACCACCATCCAACTGCATCTATGACTAATAATCCACCTTCAGGTTATCATCCGAACCCCCTCCAGTATTAAGTTGCAAGCAACAGATTATTGCTTTACGAACTGCGTGTAAAGTAAACAATACGATTGTTCTATGAACAAAGGATTGTTGTTTTCTCCCTAGTAGCAACAGCACATCTAGTACCTTAGAGATTTTTGTCACTTCCCCAGATTACCAGAGGCATGAACCCACTATCGAGCATAAATACTAACTCTTGGAGTTGCTAGCATCTACTTGGCCAAGATAGCTACTAACAACGGAAAGCATGCGAGATCACAAATAACAAAGTCATGATAGAATCAATAATCAATCTGAAATAGCATCTCAATATCCATCGGATCCCCGCAAACACAATATGCAGAATTACAAATAGATGATCTTGATCATGAACGGAGCTCATAAGATCTAGACATGGAAGCACATAGGAGGAGAACCAGCCATCTAGCTACTACATGGATCCGTAGTCCAAGGATGAACTACTCACGCATCACACTGGAGGCTTGCATGGTGATGAAGAAGGCCTTCAGGGTGAATTCCCCTCTCCGGCAGGGTGTCGGGAAGAGCTTCAGATCCCTCCCGATCTAGGGATGGAGATGATGGCGGCTACAGACTCTTTCGTGGATTTTTGATCGGGTACTTAGGGTTTACGTCCCGAGGGCATCTTATAGTCGGAAGGGGAGGCTGAGGGGGTGCCTGGGCTGGCCACACCACCCCCTGGCGCGGGCCAAGCCTGGTCGCGCGGCCAGGTGGTGTGGCCGCCCTCTGGCCCCTCTCCGTCTCGTATTCTGGCACTTGATGACATCCGAAAAATAGGCACTTTGGCTTTTGTCCCGTCCAATTCCGAGAATATTTATTTTTTGACTTTCCTGAAACCAAAAACAACAGAAAACAGGCAGCTGGCACTGTGGCTCTTGTTAATAGGTTAGTCCAAGAAATCATATGAAAAGTACTCCAAAGTTGAAACAAAATACAAGAAAGTGGATAAAACTAAGCATGGAACATCAAAAATTATAGATAAATTTGTAATGTATTAGTATGTTTTCCATAGAATGACTTTTATGCATATGAATAATGTCTTTACAATCCACGTCAGAAGCTCTATGGTGACTCAAGGCACAAAACCACAACTCCGACACCCAAGCCCTGCCCACACCATGCATGGCTAAATGAGTTAGAGTACATATGAGCTCAGTTTTCTCCCATATTCACAAAAAACCTATATCATCGGCTCATATTAGTTAATAGATTAAGCGTGGTGCTCACCACAAACGTTGAGGCCACTTGTGGTCGTTCTGCCTCTGCCATTTTAGCCGATGCGTGTAAGCCTAGCTGTGCAATCCTGGCAGACAAGCGGTTGACGGAGCGACTCGGTCGGCCCACCGTTGACTTCGGGGCTGTCGGTGAGTGCAACAGTCTTTTTAGAGTGCCTAATGGGTGGTCATGTTTAGTGGGTCGTGTCTATCAGTCCTGTGTAGTTTTGGTTTTTTGTCTTTCTTTTGTTATTTCCTAGGCTCTCTCCGCAGCTTTGACCGGGCCGAGCAAGTTAGATTCTTTGTGATGGCTCTGTGTGGTGGCGGGTTGCGGCGGTGTGATCCTATTTGTCGGTGGCAGTGTGGTCCTATTTGTCGGCGGCTGCCTCTTTGATTCCTGATTTTTTTGCCGGTCGGCGTGATCTTGGCCTGACAGGGTTGTCTCGCCGAGGGGCGCCGCCTTCCTCTTTTCGATTGACTGTGTGGTTGCCAGCTCCAAGAGTTGTTTGGTTTGGTCTTCTTTGGTTACCACTGTAATTTCTGCTGAGAACTATCAAAGTTTGGTTCGACCGAGAGGTTAGGTGCTCGAATGAGAACACCCACAAGGCTATCACGCCTACCACATAATGCCAAAACAGACTGTAGACGGCGAGGCGAAGCTCGCCTATCCATCTAGTATCTCCTATATTCTAACATAGCTCAATCGGTTCCTTCAGGACTGGCCCGAGTAATCACCAATACCATATCCTCTAGAACATGTATTGCCTCCATCACTATGACAAGGTTTCCTTAGTTGATCGGCAATGTCGGTGTCACTGGCATGTTTGTGAATGAAAATACGTGGTTTGTGGTAGTACAATTCATTGAGCTAGCTAGCTAACGAACTATCAAAGATGAGCTCGAAATACTTGCACGGCCATAAATCTCAATGCTTCAAATCCTAAGACATGTGATTTAGCAAAGAAATAACAATTCCAATAAATCCAAAACTTATGTTCGTCATCTATTCGTGTATTCTAATATTGACCTAGGAACGACCAAGCACCATCATCCCTTGTTCAACCTCATGTAAATGTGTTTGCAAACTATAGTATCCTACTTCATCTAACCCCTACTCTTAAATAGGAAAAATAATACATTTATAGTTGATACCATGTGGTGTAACAACCATGCAATTTATGCTTTCATGAAGTTCGATATTGTGATAAGGAGCATATGGACATTCATGTAGTACTGCGAGCATCCTCCCTCCCCTCAATGAAGTAGCTATCTGATAGTATCAGTTTAAGTTCACTATGTAGTTTCCTTAGATGAATACATTTTGAGTAAGCTTTTGCATATTTCATATTAAGTTGCATCATTATTACTGAATAGAAACAAGCATAAAGCAATCATAATCTCACAATTTACAATAATGTATTGATGCCAAAAATATGGAAGGTCGGACACACAAAATGATGCTAATATAAGCTTCTCCATGATAGATGATACAAGAGATTCATCGGATATTAAGATTGACAATGTTTAGGTTCTTCCCATAGATTTTGGAACTATCAAGCTTGTTTGGGGTTATTGCGCTAAACCATATGTGAAATCACCTTATTATGGCCTTTCGGAAGTCCTCGGAAATTTTATGTAAGTTTTTTGGAAGTGCTTCATACAATTAGTGTATTTGTAAAATAATATATATTAAGCATGGCGTGATTTTTGTACCGAACGTTAATTATTTATCTAATATAGGAAATAAGACAATTGTCATTGTATTGAACCTTTAGGCTCAGAAACATACGATTATGCAATTACACACTTCTACACCTAAAGTTGCATGGAATATTTTGATATAGATGATGTGCTAACTCTGTTGAATTAGATATAATACAAACAACCAAAAAAACGAACCCATGTTGTAACCTGAGAACCAAATTGATCTCGAATTATAGAGTTGTTGTCTTCCCAATCATATTGTAGGTAGCTCCATCTTTCTTTGCATGTAAATTTGTGTTTGTATGGTCCCTTCAATCGAAACAATGATTGTAAAATAAGTTGTTTTCTTTAAAATAGAGAAATATTAGGGCATCTGCATCAGTCGATGCACATAACCAAATATATTGCAAAGTTGTCATGAAGTGATATTACCATTCATGAATCAAACAAAGTGGATACAAAAATCAACAACGAAAACGAGAAAACACGAAGCCTTTATGCATCAGAAGTAGATTATTAGATCATCATACAGACTGTTGAATGTATCACATGTTACCGTCTCTATACGGTTGCACGTGTACCCATGGAATACCGCTTCCGTCGGATGCAGATAGAATCACAACCAGATTATATGGGTAGCCATGAAGAACCTTCAATAAATGAGCAACTCTAGCCTTACTAAGATACTATGCTCTCAAAATAAACAAGATAATTGTACAAAGTGACCTATCGACACATACGATGTAGGTCTCCTAAGAAGATACTAATCATGTTAACATTTTTCATGTTTTATCTTCAGTACAAGAAAATCTTAGGATAAATATGAGAGAACCGTATAATAATGATGTATTCTGGACCAAACACATAATCATGATGCATGTAGTACAACTTCAAGGATATCTTACAATGCAAGTCCTCAAGAACCTAGGGTGCTAGCTCTACCTATACAATGACATGATATCATTGCTTGATATCACACCTGCAAAAGAACCGTGATATCGAGCAACGCTAGAACCGGCTGATCAAGAAAATCGCCGATCATCCCTTCAGTTGAGAACTTGAGATGCGTCCGCCTTACTACAAATGCAGTAAACGTGTAGTGATGTATATGTTTAGATAGATGAAAATTCCAAGCCATCATACTTGTCGTGTTCTATGGCATGTTGCTGATAGCTGACCCTGCTTCTACATCGGGCTCATGTAGAGAACATGTTGCAGGGGCCTCACCGACATGGAGAAGCAAGACATTATGGGGCTTTTTTTCATGACGCCAATATGAACTTCTCCATGAGAGACATGATATGAGAGATTCATGAGATATTAAGATTGGCATGTTTTAGGTTCCTCTAGATTTGGATCTCGTAAGCTAGTTTGGGGTGATTGTAAACCGTGTCTGGAATCACCTTATTATGGCCATGTGGAAGTCTTCACCAATATTCCATATGTTTTCGGAAAGCACTTCATAGAATTATTGTATTTGTAAAAACAATCTACATTAAACATGGTATGTTTTTATTAAATAGTGAAATTAGGCTTAGAAACATACAGATAGATTATTTCACACTTCTAAACCTAAAGTCGCATGGAACATTTTGATGCAACACAAAGATTATGGAGGAACAACTCTACCTTGCTGCTATAATAAAGGCAACACAAATGTTGAAGGAACCACTTCAACGAGTTGCGCTAGATATCGCTCTAGGGGCTTGAGCTCGATATCCCTCTAGGGCGGGGATGACAAGAGTTCAACCCAAGACTTTCAACCTACTAGATCTAATCCAAGATCTAAAATAAGAATACAAAGTTCTCTTTATTGACAAGTAGAGAATACATTGCCTGGTTACCTAAATATAGGTGGGGGCCTCTATTTATAGGCTGCATAATCCTTCACTACTTATATCTACTCATAGCAAGAAGGTTTCGGACAACAGTACTTAAAGGTATGAGATAAGTGTAAACAACCTAATTACAACTCATAGTAAAACACTCTAGAAACTACTACAATACAATGTAAAAA
This sequence comes from Avena insularis, assembly GCA_023614405.1. Taxonomy (NCBI): domain Eukaryota; kingdom Viridiplantae; phylum Streptophyta; class Magnoliopsida; order Poales; family Poaceae; genus Avena; species Avena insularis. The sequence goes on along the minus strand of CM042684.1, from coordinate 432,290,279 downwards.
ATCTACTACAATATATATGACTAAAGGACCATATTATCTAGAATATAGTAAAAGTGTGTATAAGCTAGTACAAGATTTTACTTCTGTTTTATTTTATTTTATTTTATTTTCTCTATTGTCCCCCATCATCCTTCCTTGGTTGTTTAGAACTCGATCTCGAGTTATCTTTATAGATTGCTTGTTCTAGATGATAAAGGATAGATAAAGGATAAAAATCAAAGTCTGCCACATTGAATGTGTTGCATATTCCGATCACAGTTAAAAGATCCACTACAACACGTATTGTGTGTCCTAGCGTTTATAAACGTCGAGACACACGTCTAGTCAACGCATTCATGCTAGTGCGGCAAAAATAAGCCGCCAGGGATAACTTTATTGGAAAAAAGTCTTTACGCATATTTTCTTTGGCTTGACACATCGTTATCCATCGAGCTAGCGCTACCTCAGCGCGGCAGAGGATCAGCCTCTGTACATAACAGAAAACGGTGCTAATTTAGTGTCATGTCACCAACTGTTCGTGACGTGCTTCGTACACCATTAGAGATACAGATAATTAATTAAATAACATTACTGAAATTAGGTATCGTAATTCTATTGAAATCGAAAATTACCATCATGTTAACATACAGTTGTGTTTTCTTTATAGGATTTGAGTCAGAGGAGAAAATTTGAAAAATTAAACTAAAAAGGATCCATTTATCCTTCCTAATCCTACGTCTGAGTGCCTCTATGGTGACAACCGTGGTGACGTGCCTTCCGTGGACGCCACTATACTGGCAGCGGCCACGTGCAGCCGTCCACCACGCCCGGTAATGAGACAGTTGCAGCGACGCGCCTACCGTCCACCGCGTCTGGTACTATGAAGGATGCAATGACGTGCCCGCCACCCTGCCGTGAGACCGGCAAACCATCATCTTCCGAGCGCCTTACTCTGATGGCCATAGTGGCATGGATCTGAAAGAGCCAACAAATCGATGAGAGAAGAACAAGATGCAGATCGATCCGTAGATATGATGAAGATACCTTCTGGTAGGAGGAATCTAGCCTATTGATAGTAACTACCAATCCTATAAGTCTTTAGGTTCCTAGGGATCACCACATTTGTGAGGGCTGATAGTACTAAAGATGAGTGTTGGTGAGATCTTAGGATATTTTTAGAAATGACTATGTTCAGATCTAGAGTTGCAGAGAGTAGAAGCGCGGTGACATACAGAGAGAGGGGTGATGAGTGGGGACTAAGGGTTGCCATGTATTATATAGAAAATGGGGTTGGGTAGTCTATGAGATCTAGAGTTTGCTACTTGGATTGTCGAACAAGTGCAGCCAGGCAATGTGGGCCGAATTTGCAAAACCGACCCATTTGGTGATCTCTAGTAGTCAATACGTGGCCAAACAAAGAAAAAATAGCAATTGTTTTCTAGATCTAATTGGCCACGTGTAAATCATAGGAGTTGGTCCACTTGTGGACTAGGTCTCATAGAATTATTTTTCGTTATATACTCACACTCGGGTGTGCAGTAGTAGGCCACACTTGTCAACGAGCCGTGCTTGACCATTCTCCAATGTGTGACCAACAATGATCGACAATTGTGATGGACGGCGCAACAGAGGATGTCATTGTTGCCCAAGCACGACACTAAACACCGCCTCCCTTGTGTACCACATAACACGACACATATATGTGCCGGTGTCGTGTATGCCACGTCGTATAGGTGGCCACCGTGATAAAATGGTGCCACGATAGTCCATCTGCCGGCTAACCAACTTTTTGAGAGACTTTTTACTTATGCCGCCCCAAAAAAAAGTGTTGCGCACTAGGGGTATTTTTACAGTGATCCATCACATAAGCATTACCATTTATCTTTCTTAGAATATAGAAGGATTCGTACTTCCTCTCTCCAGGCTTCCTCTTAATTCCCAAAGGCAATCTTTCTTTTTGGAGGATACCATCACCTTGCCACCAACTTGGAATAGTTTCATCCTATGTTTGTAGTCAGGAAACTATTTGTGCTTCTGATTTTGTGCTTCCACTTCTTCCTTTAGTATAGCATGATATTTTGGGCTCATTTGGTGGTGTGGAAGATTAGGAGGACTTGTTCCCTTTGTTGGCATTTTAACCGTTAGTTCTCCTGCACGTTTAGCAATAGGTGCAACACACATATTTGTATCCTTCATGTCTTCCATGAACTCATTAGAGGTGTGAGAAATAGTTAACATACTTTTCTCCTCTTACTTAGAGGTATTACCATTTGTTAGGCTTGGTAGAATGATGCTCTTTCTCTACTTCCAAGTGAAGAAGTAAGAATTTTCTTTTCCTTTGTGTGTAGCATCCACATCGAATTGCCATGGCCTCCCAAGAAGAACATGGCTTGCATCCATATCAACAACATCACACAATACATTTGAGAGATAGTACTTACCCAAAGAGAGTGGAAGGTTGCCTTGTTTGGTGATTCTTATATTCGCCCCTTTCTTGATCCATCCAATAGTGTATAGATTTGGATGATCATGAGTCTCCAACTTTATATGGTTCACCAAATTTTGAGAGATAAGATTCTTGCAATTGCAACTATCAATCAGTAATTTGCATACCCTGCCATTCACCGTGAATTTGCTCTCGAATATTTTGTTCCGTTGTGTGCTGGCGGGTTGTGGTGTCGAGCATAAGAGACATTGAATCATGCATACCACCTATTCACCCTTTTCTTCACAAATATCGTGTCCTTCTATATTTTCAGATTCATATTCTTTGTCATCTCTGGCATCATGGATTGTTGTGTTGACAAATTTCCTCAATAGGTAGTCGCTAGATACATGTCCCTCTTCACCACATTTATATAATTTTTTAACACTGGCTTTTCCTTAATCTTTCCCGCGCTTTGCTTTGGGAAAATTGTTTTGCCTTAGGTTGAGCGGTCCCTCTTCTATTCTATGTGAGTAACTCCTAGATGAGTCTTCTGTATGCGTATGTGGTGTTTTACCTGCTTTTCTTGTCCTCGGCATCCTCTCGGCTTTTAAGGCTAGAGCTTGTGCTTGATCAAGGGACCGAATTTGCTACATCATCAAATGATCCTAGATAGCATCATTGATACCATCAATGTACCTTCCAACTTGTTGATCTTCAGTTTCAGCAGGTTGCACCTCACTTGTAGCCTTATAAACTCCTCAGTGTACTCTGAAATGGTCATATTTTCTTACACACAATTCTAAAATTGAATAAAAAGGATCTGGTCGTAATCTGTAGGCATTAGTCTCCCTTTTAAAAGATTCTTCATCTACCGCCAATATCCCACACGAGGTTCTCCTCTTAGTTTGTGATCTTCTTGAAAGTGATGTCACCATGCACCAGCTCCTCCTTTCAGATTGTATTCGACCAAAGAACTCTATGATCTTCTGGAATATTCATGACCTCAAAGAAAGTCTCCACTTCATACAACCAATTGAGACACCCTTTAGTATCAACATTTCCATTAAAAGTAGGGATCTCAGCTTTCACCTTGTATGTATCTCTCGCAAATGTAGCTTTGGGTACTCGCGGATATGCATAGATATTGGGTTCTTCAAGGGCATCATCATATTCGTCACCTTTAGAGGTCTTAGCATAAGTTGTCCTTCTTGAGGTACGCTGACCTACATGTCATTGGGGCATTTCGATTTGAAAATGACCTTCCTTTCTTCGCCATCAAACATCTACTTCCCCTTTTGATGAATCTTCTTCATTGGCAGCATGAGGAGGAACAACATTTCTCATCATCTCAACCAGCCGATCGAACCTATGGTTAAGATCTTCACGCTTGTGCTTGGATTTTTTATTCTGCAGCACCAATTCTCTTTCCCAAATCATCAATTTCTTGTTGTATCTTGGTCTCAATGAGTAAACTAACAGCTAGAATGGATCAGCAGGGCTCTGATACAACCTGATGGAATACAAAGGTTGTGAAGAATCAACTCCACCTTGCTGCTATAATAAATACAACACAAATGTTGAAGGAACCACCTCAACGTGTTGTGCTAGATATCACTCTAGGGGCGTGAGCACGATATCTCTCTAGGGGCGGGGCTATCAAGGGTTCAATCCAAAACTTTCACATACTAGATATAATCCAAGATCTAAAACAAGAACACAAAGTTTTCTTTATTGATATGTAGAGGATACATAGCCTAGTTACCTAGATAGAGATAAGGGCCCCTATTTATAGGTTGCATAAGCCTTCACTACTTAGCTCTACTCATAGCTAGAAGGTTCCGGAGAACACTTAAAGCTAGGAGATGAGTGTACACAACCTAATTACAACTTATAGTAGAACACTCTAGAAACTACTACAATACATGTGACTAAAGGACCATATTCCCTAGAATATAGTAGAAATACGTAGAAGTGCACTACTAGAAAAACAACTATCTGTGGTTAGAACACTAGTGGCGCACCAGGGAGGTGATCATGGTGTACCACCAAAAGATGCGCAACTAGTAGTCCACTTATTTGTGGCACATCACCACTGGGTGCGCCACAGGTAAAGTGACACCGTTCATATATATAATTATAGGTGTACCATGACTTATCCGTGGCATACCGTATGGTGATGCGCCAAATGTACTTTTACTTACATGTGGCGCATCTCCACATGGTGCGCTAGGGATAATCTCATGCCCCACTTTATAGAAAGGTGCAAATTATCACTGGCACGCTACTGGTAAGTGTGGTGTCACCCCCTCCCCCATGTGATCACCTTTTTTAGTTTTATAAAAAATATAAGAAAATAATAAAAACTTCAAATTTGAAAATCCTTTGAGATGTAGTTATGTTACGTGATTTAGTTTTTAGAAATATTAACAAACCTAAATTTTGACAATTTTTGCAAAAATAATAAATTATGTTCCGGTAACACGACATTAACTTTTGCATACGATGTCTGGTCAAAAAAATTATATAAAAAATCATCTATGCCAAAAAGTTACATCCCCAAATTGAAAAGGAATTCTTTTATATGATTTTTTGAAGATTTTGACACAAATGAATTTTATTTGGAAAACCTTGTAGTACACTATTAAAAAGACATGATGCATGATACAAAAGATGATATGGATGACATATTTGGATTCCTCTCATTTTTCTAATTGATTTAGACATATTATTTGTCGAATTCCAATTTACGGATTTATAGATATGAATTATTCCATATTAAATGGAAAAGGACAAAAAAACATTTTATTATTATTTGAATTCAAGATTATTATTACTTATTCATTGTTTTTTATTTAAATAATTGTTTGGAATTCAAAAGTTAAAGGTATGTGACATCATGATCTAAAGGTTAATAGGATTGATAGGATAATATTATCAACGAGCTATAACTTCTTTATCAGAAGCTTATTTGAAAGAACTCAAAAGTTAAGCATGTTGGGATCAGAGTAGTGTGAAGATAAGATGTGTGACTAACCGGAAAGTTTGACCATGGGTGAGCAATTTGACCTGAGATTAATTGTGTTTAGAGTTAAATATGTCCCCTATGCGATTAGATGGTCAAACAATTCAAATATTTTTATTTGAAAAAAATTATAAATTATAAATTTTGGAAAAATATACCCGTGACGCATCTTGCAAGGTCGTGCGCCACGAATAACTATTATTAGTGGCATGATGTCAGTGGCACACCAAAATACGTGCGCCACTGATAGCTGTTTTTCTAATAGTGACTAGTACTACATTTTATTTACTTCTATTTTATATTATTTTGTTTTCTCTACCGTCCCTCGTCACATTTTAATGTAGATGACGTGCGACTCGGTTTACTTAGAAATAACACAAACAGTCAAAAATTGTGAACCAATGTTGTAACCTAAGAACTAGAGAAATATTAAATTATAGAATCGTTGTATTGGCAATGATGTTGTATGTAGTCCCATATTTCCTTGCCTGCAAATCTGTGCTTGTGTGGTCCTTTTGATCGAAACAATGCTTAAAATAAGATTTTTTTTAAGTAAGAGGAATACTGTAGGATGCGCATCAATGGATGCACACGACCAAACTTATTGTGAAGTTGTCATCAATTAGTATTACTATTCATGAATCACGTAAAGTAGATATAAAAATCAACTAGTGGTAAAGAAAAAACATGAAGCCTTTATGGATCAGAAGTCCAATATTGGATTGTCACGCACGGTAAGTCTGGACCAACGAAATAGATGGTCAAAATTGAGGTTAGTAATTTGTGATTTTCTATATTGAGTTGTTTCGAGACGGTACACGCATGCACTTTGCTCTGAATGCATGAGCGAGATGCTGCGACGATCCAAGGCATTTGCTGATAATGTCTGCTTCATTGTTGCAAATGTTCCATGAGGTGCCACAAATGTTGATCCCTGATGATGCATACATACATGGATTTGACTTTTTATCGGCAATTTTGCTGCGGATGATGAAATTTGCTATGACCTATGGGGATTTGTTGCATACTCATATATTTTGTTGTATTAGTGTTTTTAAATCGTGTGATGTTTTTTTTCTGTAGGATTTCAACCCACTGCAAGAAGAAATGCTACAACAATGTTGCAAGGGTCGGATGGCCTAGATTTTGCGATTTATGAAGATCGGATGGCTCGAAAAACAGGTGACCGTGTGGATCGATACCAAGAGGACGCTTAGAACTGTCCCTTTTGTTACCATTTTCACGTTTTTTTTACCGTGACTACGCTTACGCCAGCCTGAACCATATATTTCTCATCACAAACTCAAGTGTCAGCTCATTACAAAAAGGAGGATGGGAGAGGGAGAGGGAGAGGGAGAGGGGGTGAAGGCGGAGTGGTCACGACGGATCAAAGTTATTATACCAAGTTATAAGCAGAGTTTGGAGGTGGCAGTGGTACACCGATTCACCCAAAGACGAATATCATTGACACATCGACGTTGAACCGTGAGAAGAGGAGTGTCTTGCTGGTTGAAGACGAGGTCGTTCCGTCTCTTCCAAATATTCCACGCAACCGCCGTGCAGATAGTGTTGCTTGCAGGGGTTGTCGCAAGTTCTCCTCATAGCTGGAGGATGCCATCATAGCTATGATCGAGGAAGAAAAGGTTCCAAACTTCGTGGGCCCGCGGGCAGAAGAGCAGCAGGTGATCAGTATCCTCATCCATGGGGTAGGACAAGCAGGAGGGAGAGGCAGCGAGCTGGTGTCGGTGGCGTCGCTCGTTTGTAGGGAGCCGGCGGAGACGAGTGAGCCAGTTGAATATTTTGCACTTAAGGGGTGCAACGCTGTTCCAAACCGCGCTAGCCAAATCATCAACCTGCATATGCTTAAAGTGATGGACATAGAAATCCTTGTTAAAAAGGTATTAGTTAGTAAGGCGACAAACATGAGAATCAGCATCCGCGAGGCAGCGATCAACCACCCCAAGTTCTAGACAGACTTCAACCAGCTCGGAGGCAGCGCAATGGGAGAGGCGAGAGGTGAGGGTAGTGGGAAGGCCATTATCAAGAACAAAAGCCACAGAGACATTAGGGCGAGTGGCGTGAGAGAAAAGCACAGGGAACCTCTCATTGAGAGGGGCGGACCCAAGCCATTGATCAAGCCAGAAGGACATAGAGGCGCCGTTACCCATGGTGACAGAGGAGACTGATCGAAAGGCAGCCAACCCCGCCACGATAGCCTGCCAAATGGGCGTGTCGAGGAAATGCCTATCCCCCAGGTCATGGGAGGCGGACCAACCGTACCTACGGCGAAACCAGCAGGCCCATGGGGCCGTAGAATCAGAGTGAATTTTTGTGAGGAATTTTGCGAGGAGAGCGGAGTTTTGGGCAGGGATGGAGAGAACCCCAAGACCGCCTAAGGTTTTTGGGGAGCAAACCTTCGCCCAAGCAACCTTGCAGTTCCCGCCGGAGCAAGTTTCCTTATAGGTCCAAAGGAAAGCCCGGCGATGCTTGTCAATTGCTTCGATGACCCCAAGTGGGAGAAGGCATGCGCTCAAAGCGTGCGCAAGCATGGCAGTGAGGACAAAGTTGACGAGAAGGAGGCGACCGCCAATGGGGAGAGAGCGCCCCTGCCATCCTGACAAGCGCATATCACTTTTGGCAATGATTGGGCCAAAGTCAGAAAGGCGAAGCTTATGGGTGGATAGAGGAAGGCCAAGGTAAGTTTGTGGGAAGGAGGAGACAACACATCCAAAAGCCGAGGCCATATTGGTTGCGATCTCCGAGTCTAATCTGATAGGAGCAAAAGTTCTTTTGTTAAAGTTTATGGCAAGGCCGGTGGCGGAGCTGAAAACATTGAGAAGTTTTTTTAGGTTCTCTGAGTGCCCCGGGATGGCTCTAATGATTATAAGGGTATCATCGACATACTGGAGAATCGGACAAGGAAGGTCATCGACAAGAGGGTTGGAGAAGAAACCCTTCTCGGGAAGCCTGGAGAAGAAGTTGTTGAAGGATGTCTGCAACGATGTTGAAAAGGAAGGGGGAGAGGGCATCCCCCTACCGGAGGCCCCGACGACATTGGATCCAGCGCCCAGGGTCTCTATTAAGGAGAACCGCAGTTTGACTGGAGAGGTTGATTGTTTTGATCCACTCACGCCAAAGGGCGGGGAAACCTTTGGCTTCAAGAATGCAGTCAAGAGCGTCCTAACTGATGGAATCAAAGGCTTTCCGAAAATCCAGCTTGAACACCGCTGCAGGAGTGGAGCGTTTGTGGCAGGATTGGACGATATCGACGGCATAAACGGAATTTTCCGCAATAGAGCGGCCGGAGATGAACCCCGCTTGGTCCGGGTGGACAAGGAACAGGATCACCTCCCGGAGGCGAAGAGTGAGACATTTGGTGAGGAACTTCAGACAGCTATTTTGGAGGGAGATCGGCCGGAAGTTGTCGAGGCGATTGGCGCCAACTTTTTTAGGAAGAAGGATGATAAAAGATTTATTTATAGGCCGAAGGTCGGCAAAAGAGGTGTGGAAATCCTGGAGTGAGCTCATGAGCTTGTCCCTGACAAGGACCTAGTTTTTCTTGAAAAAAGCCGGCCCAAAACCATCTGGGCCAGGGCTAGAATTGTCGTTCATAGAAAAAACCGAGCGATGCAACTCTTCTAGAGTGAAAGGTTGAACAAGGCTAGAAGCCTGGAACTGGTCGAGCCGGGTGGAGGAGACCAGGCGATCCAGGTCCAGCGAATTCGAGGCAGCGAGGGGTTGGCCAAGGAGGTTCTGGAAGAAGGAGTGAAGGATGGCAGCCTTTGCCTGGTGTGCAAAAACCGGGTTGCCGTCATCATCATCCAAAACCTTGATTTGGATTTTGCAAAGCCGCCCCAAGGCACAGAGGTGAAAATAGCGAGAGTTTTCATTCCCCAGTTGGCAGTGCTTAATCTTAGCACGTTGCCTCCAATAAGTAGCACGCTCAATGTTCTTATTACTAAGATTAATTTTTGCCAGGTAGCGAAGCCTGAATTCGTGAGGGGATAGCGGGCACAACTCCTTCAGATGGTCAAAGAGAGAGATAACCACCTGGCAGTTAAGCAGGTAGACAGAAGGCAGACGCCTGCCTCAAGCCCAGGACCTAGCGGCAGAGCAAACACGTTTTAGCCGCAAGCAAAGGTCACCAATATTAGGCAGCGACATGTGGGAGGAGTCCACGCTAATCCAATTGTTAGTAACAAGGGGTGGAAAGGAAGAGTGAGCCATCCAACTGTTATCAAGATGGAAAATGGAGCTACGTGGGGCCTTAGAGGAGGCCTCAAGGTGTAGGGGCACATGGTGAGAGGTGGGTTTGACATAAGAGGTTAAGGTAGAGTCCGAAAGCGCCAAGCTCCAAGCTGTACTAACCAAGACACGATCAACACGGGCGAAGATGGGAGGGTTCTGTTGATTAGACCAAGTGAATTGACGGTCGAGCAAGGGGATTTTAAGGAGTCCAGATAAGTTTATGAAGTCATTATAGAGAGTGGCTTCACCTAGATTAAAATTGTCATTTGATTTTTCACGTGGCAAACGGAGAAGGTTAAAATCTCCCATGATGGCAAAGGGGTCAGGGAGATTCTAGATATCCTGAGTGAGGGGAGCAAGAAAGTCAGCCTTATGCGCGTGATTGCAAGGCCCATAAACGTTGATGATGGAGAAGCGCAGATTGTCAGAGCGGAATGCGAAGGTGGTGGAGATGGAGAAATCATTGATCGAATGATCCACCAGCTCAACCACCCTATCATCCCAAGCCGTGAGAATCCCACCCGAGGCGTCGAGAGAAGGTTTGAAGACAAAGGATCGAAGAGGAGGCGGGAGAAAGGTGGAGGCAAGAAAGGAGCTCAGCTCAGAGAGCTTTGATTCCTGAAGACAAAGGACAAAGGGAGGAAGGATTCAATGGCCGCTCTAACATCGTCACGCTTTTGTTTTCGACCAAGGCCCCTAACATTCTAGCAGGCAAAAAGGAGCTTAATTAACATAGAGAAAAGACAAACAACCGAGACAAGTAACATAAAGCTGGGCCAGCCAACAGGGGAAGCCCACATAAAGGTCTAACAGAAGCACAAACAGCAGCTTCCAAACATGGCGCCCTAAATAGACATGAACAAAGCTAAAAAGGAGACAGCGGCATGTTGCATGTCATTGCAGGGTGCGCACAGGCCCAGCAACCAGCCCAATAGCGCAACGCTCAGAGAAGATAGCAATCTCACTGGAGAAACCCTGGCAGGCCAAGCCAACCGAAGAGGGGACGGAGTGCTTGGCCTTGACGGACCAACTCAGGTAACTGGGCTCAATCATGGAGACGCGTCTGGCTCCACAGGCAGTGGGGCAGCAAGGTCCGCAGCACTGATGTCCTAAGCTGTCGCCAGTAGCACCACATCGCGGTCAAGCAGTTGGCGGCCCTCAACATCCTCCACAGCAATGAGGTCTTCAGCAGAAAGCTCCCCGGTGCGGCGAGGGGCAGGTTTGCTGGAGCCCTCAAGCATGAGCTTCTTGCGGTGGGCGGCTTTGTCGAGGATGGAGACGTAGTGAGCCGCTTCAACCACGGCTTGCCGGGAGCTGCGGAGAGGCTCAATGGCAGAGTGAGGCACCTGAGCCACAGGGAAGGCAAGCACCGCAGCAGCACCGCCAGCCGTGTCGCCAGCGCCAATAGGCGGCTCGGCATTGGCCAGCACCTTCGCTTCCTACTGACCAACAGGCGCGTCATCCGCACCGAGGAGAGCCGCAGGCGCCTCAGCATTAGCGCCGACAACCGTGTCACCAACGCCAACAGGCGCCTCAGCAACGCCCAGCACCACCGCTTCCTGCACACCGACAGACGCATCGTCCGTAGCAACGAGAGACGCTACAGCGCCCAGCGCCTCTCCGCCACCATCTCCCGAGCGAGCATGAAGGCCATCATTTCCTGGAGCAGCCGAATCCATGATCAGAGAGTTGGCGAAAGAGAAGGAGACATGCCTCGCAAGCGGTGGAGGGGTGCCCCGAGCCAGGATGTCAGCAGTGAGGCTCGGGCGTCCACGAGGCCCGATGTCAGCAATGGAGGCAATGAGCCCGACAGTGGCATAAGAGAAATTGATCACCATCAGTCCTTTGCACCTAGGTTCAAGAGAGTGGTGGCGCAAGGGCACACGGAAGAACGCCTGCTCTCCCAGGGCCCCTGTAACGCTCACCTCAAAGAACCCAAGAAAAAGCCTGATGATGACATTCTTGGGCTTGGATCGGAGCGGCTCTCCCACCGCGACAGGAAGAGGAGGAGCGCTAGCTAGAGCTCTGGCCACGATGGAAGCAGCAGGAGCGGCAGCAGAAGGGGCGGCGTGGGGAACTAAATGTGGGGGCGCGCCAAGAGCATGCAGAACAGAGGCATAGTCAGAGCCACCCTCAATGACCACCTCATCTTCAGAATCAGAGTTTAAGGCCCCAGGAATTGGTTCTAGATCAGGACCAGAGGAGTGGTTGGACCCAGGTGCAAGATCCTCAAAGTCGATAATGAAGATGCGGCCAACAGTGCCAGTACTCAGTGGCGGATCCACTTGTAGCCACGGGGTGCACTGGATACCGGGTAGAATTACATTTCTTTGTACAATGTTAAATTTTCACCACATGTGCACCCCTAAAAAACTGGTTTTTTCTCTATTGTGCACCGGTAGGCACCCTGGTCTTGTATTCTCTAACTCCGCCACTGCCAGTACTGCAGTGATTTTTGACATTGAGGTGCGAGGGAATGTCAGAGATGGTTTCGGCTTTGACCGTTACTAAAACAGCCGAGTAATCCAGACCCGTGAGGCATACAGGATCAATAGTGTGAGGGTTGGCATAAGGCCCAGAGGAATGTATAATGTGATCTCTCTGCCAATGATCGAGAGGGTAGTCCTCAATAGCGAGAGCCGCCATGGCCTCACGTTTTATTTCTCATAATACAAGAATTTCGTACGGCAAAATATGAGAGAGAATTGTACAATGATGTATTATCAACCAAACACGTAATCATGACACATGTACTACAAGTGCAAGAATATCTTGCAATGCGAGTCCTGAAGAACCTGGGGGTGCTCTACCTATACAGCAATGTGATATCGAGCAACGCTAGCTCCGGCAGCTCAAAAAACTCTGATCAACTTGAGATGCCCCCTCCTTACTCCAGTCCAGGCGCCGTGCAGTGTGTGGGTATGTGCAGCTAGCTGAAAATTCCAGGCATTCGTATGTATATACGCGCCATGTTCTAGGGCGCCTTGGCAGCGGGTGACCCCTGCTTCTTCAGCGGGCTCATGTACACAACGTGCTGCAGTGGCCTCGCCGGCGTGGAGGAGCAGGACATGACGGGGCTCTTCTTCACGATGGGGATCAGCGACTGCACCACGTCCGTCATCAGCGGCCGGTACTCCGCCTTGGTCTGCACACACATCGCCGCGATGGCGGCAACCTGCGACGCGATCCACCAAAAAGGTTCAGTGCTGCAGCCAGCTAGGTAGGCGTTGTCAGTAAGTGAGTATATATATCTGAAAAATGAACGTTGGCTGGTGGATCAATTGTAGAATGAGGATACCTGGACGAGATCTTTCACCGTGAATTGGCCTTTCAGGGCCGGGTCCACCATCTGCACGAGCCTCTCGCGGTTGGTCAGCCGTGGAAGAGCCTGTTCCAGCAACGTCGTCGTCATGAAGGCATAAGAAATGGCATTCAGATTTCAGATATTTCAGAGAGCGGCCCATCTGCTTAGACAAAACTGGGTTTAGTTAGCCCTGGCCCTGCTTCCATTGCAAGCAAGCGAACCAGGGCGCTCCGTACGGTTGATTGTTGCCGTTGGTCCTAATCTAGGTAGGTAATGTTATTATTATTATTTCCCCTGCATTTACGCTTATGGCTGCTGATGGTACGAATTCCAAGGACAAACCACATGTGCAACGGTATACGGCTGAGCAGTTGTGTGTGGTACACTGACCCATGAGACGAGGACGTGCTGCCCTGGCGGCCGCTGCGTGTCCACCGGCACCCGGCCGGTCAGCAGCTCCAGGAGCACCACCCCGTAGCTGTACACGTCCGACTTGGTCGTCAGCTTCCCCGTCGACGCGTACCTGCGCTCAAACAACATCACAGCATTAGCAGCCATGATCGACCGTGCGTGGCGTGGTGGTTAATGAAATCGATCGAGAATGGGTATGTAGGCACGTACTCTGGCGCGAGGTACCCGGTGGTGCCGAGGACGCGGGTTCTGACCTGGCCGTTGGCCTTGTTGGAGCCGACCTTGGCGGTGGCGAAGTCGGAGACGCGGGCGCGGTAGTTGTGGTCCAGGAGGACGTTGCTGCAGTTGAAGTCGCGGTGGATGACGGCCGGGGAGGTGTGCTCGTGCAGGAACTCCAGCGCGCGGGCGCAGTCCAGCGCGATGCACAGCCGCGTCTGCCAGTCCAGCGGCCCCTGCGGCGGCGGCGGCGTCCTCGCCTCCTCTGTGGCGACGGCGGCGGCGGGATGCAGGTGGCTCTTGAGGGTGCCGTTGGGCATGAACTCGAACACCAGCAGCCGGTGGCTCTGGTCGGCGCAGTACCCCAGCAGCCCCACCAGGTGCGGCGAGTGCATCCGGCTCAGGAGGTCCACCTGTACACCGTAACTGATTACTACTACTACTTGCATTTCATGGAAGCGTGGAACAAATCTTCACATGGCTTGATGAAGACTGTGATCGTGTTCGTTGTGGTTGTTGAGTCCTTGTCTCGCCAAATTCGGTAAAAAAGAACTAGTACAGTTAATGCAAAACGTGCCATGGAAGCAAGACCATCGATGCGTATACAGTGATGATTTGTTAATAGTAGTAGCATCACTCAGATTCAGGCATTCAGCCACTAGTGATGATTTGTTAACACTTAACAGCAGGGTCAGGTAGATGTCAACAGCTAGCCATTGCACAGTAGGCACCGTGCCATCCCCGGAAAATTTGCTGCTGATTGAGAGAAAATGGACCACGCTAGGCAATTAGACCCATGCCACGACTCTGAACCAGATCTCAGCCCGGTCACCTACAGCGATGATTGGATAAACAGGAACGCCCGATTTTGGTCACCAGAAAACGAGGGTGTCAGTCCAAACTCCAAAGCACGGTTGACCGATGAGGCAAGCTAGGCAACGACTACGAGAGACTGTCCGGAGCTGGGTATTAAAAAAAGAAAATTTGAGAGAAGGGTATTTAAAAGATAACTCGATCGACTATTAGGCATCTCCAGCCGACGCGATCCACTATGTACTCCCGATTTGGTCCCTCGGTTCAGACCGCGGATAGAATTTGGGTAACAGTCCAGCCCGTCGGGCCGGTGCCCGCAACGGCGCAACCCATTCTAGACACCAAATCATTAGACTTGGTACGTTTGGATGGGGCTGCGGATAGAATTTGGGTTGCAGTTAGGCCAATGCGCGCAGCGCGCGACCCAAACGGTCCTACTCGGTCCTTTTTTTCAAAACATTATTACATGAATAAAACATATTATAGTGTATTGAAAACGAAATGTTCGGTAACATGGACTTTGGCTCTTTTTTTTCAAAACATTATTACATGGATAAAACATATTCAGTGCATTGAAAACGAAACGTCCCGGATACATGGACTTTGGCTTCATTGTTGCGCCCGCATCGACTCCGGCGTAGCCTACTCGTCATCGTCCTTCATGAGGTCGATGAATGGTGACGGTGACAGAGTGCTAAGAGGAAGAGGTGGCGGAGGAGGTTGTTGGAGGCGTGGGTAGTTCCCCGCGGCAATGTAGTCCATAACGAAGGCGTCCCGGCACGCTTTAACAGAACCTACGCCCGGCAGCATTGTTGTCCGTTGGCGGAGGGTTGTTGCCGTAGTATATGGCGAGCTTCCTCTCCCGGCACTTGTAGAAGAACTCGATTCATATGGCTAGGTTATCGGGATCCCAGTCCAAATTCGACCGCTGCTCCGTGGTGAACCGCACCACGTAGTCGTGTTGTATGGCCGCCTTGCACGGACTCCTCCCTTGCCCGAACGGTACTGTACTGTATTAGTACCTCGTCCAGCTCCAGCACGGACTCCTTCCTTGCCCGAACGGACGGGCAAACCTTTTGCTGTGCCGCGGCAAGTTGCGCATGATCCGCCAAGGCACCGCCACGGGCCACCGCTATTCTGCCGCGGCTTCGCCTTCCTGCCCCCGCAACGCAGCTGCCAGACATGTACTGTATCCCTGTCCTGCGCCACGTACGGCTGATGCGTCCCTCTCACTCCCCCAACTAAAGACAAAAGCCAACAGTCTGTCACGAACGCGCATCGCCCGTGGGCACGCACCCAAACCAGGCCAGCAGCCTACTTCAACGCCTTCCCCGGTTACGTACGCATTCATCCCGCCGGGACGAGCGGCAACAACAATAACAACAACAACAACAAACCGCAGCAGCAACAACCACTTAAGACGTTCGCTGCTACCGCTACCATCGCTACTAGTATAGTTCAGGTGCTGCTACAACTAGAAGGTTGGTACCCGAAAACAAAGGCGGCGGACGCACGCAGCCGGCACGTACAGACGAGACGCGCACATGGACATGAACGAGACGTCAGTCCATCCATCCATCGATGGGGATGTGCATGTGCACAGTAGTCCGAGCTAACCACGAAATTAAGCTGCTAGTAGTAGTTGCTTGCTTACCTCGACGCGGAATTCGCGCTCGCCCTGGCGCCGGAGGTCCAGCTGCAGCCGCTTGATGGCGGCCGGGGTGCCGTCGCCGAGCCTGCCGCGGAAGACCACGCCGTACGCGCCCCGCCCCAGCACGTTGCCCTCGCTGAACCCGTCCGTGGCGCGCTCTAGCTCCCGGTACGTGAACACCTGCGCGCCCTGGCTCCGCGGCTGCACCACCGCCAGACCCAGCGGGCCCAGCCGACCGCCGTAGATGCACCCTGCGCCGGAACGCCAAACCAGTCAGCAGCTTGCTACGAACGTTCGAGGCATGACACGACCGGTGATACCGTATTGGTCGGTCGGTCGGTCTCCGTGAGCGCACGCTTACCGGCGGCGGGGTAGCACCTGCCATTGTGGCTCCCCCGGGCGCTGCTGTCGCAGCTGGACGCGGGCGCGCCCGGCTTGTCGCCGTCGACGCTAACCCCGGCGCCCACCATCCTGAGCCTCCCGCGGCGGGTCAGCACGAGGATGACCGCCACGGCGACCAGCAGCACCAGCCCTATCGCCAGCGCGGAGAGCGGCAGTATGGCGAACAGAGGGTTCGGACGACTGCCGTGGGGCGCCGGCCACGGGGACAGCGGCCAGGGCGCGAGGAGCGCGTCGGCAGCGACGTCGCCACCGGCAGAGAGAGGGGAAGGGGCCGGCGGCGAGGGAGAGAACGCCGACACGTCTGCCATCTCGGGCCGAGGATGGCCGGTCATCAGCAGCTGGAGGAAGTGGCCGAGAGATAAGAAGTGGCAGCAGAAGGCACAAGCTTGGCGTACTCACGAGGAGATATTATACTACTCCGTATAGGAGAAAAGCAGAGCGAGAATTCTCTGAAATCTACTGGAATGTTGATTGGCTGTACTTTAATCTACTACTCGGAGCTATACTGCTCCTAGCTAGCATTCCCTGCGCAGCCTGCAACCTGCACGCGCGCGCTGGTACCAATGTAACAGCATCCCTGCAGCTAAAACTACCGGTACGGTACCCACCACCTCTACCCGTGGCGTGCGGCATCCGACGAGTTGCATTGGCGACACCGGCGCGATGGCATCGGCGCGCGCTCAGCGAACACCGGTGGTGCCGATGTGGACAGCCCACGGCCGTATCTTCGAGGGCTCTGGCTCTGTCGCGCAAGGGGACAACGTAAACGCATACTACGCCTGTTGCGAGCTCCACTGCCACTGTCGCTGCCATCTCTGTGCCTTCCGCTGAAACTGGGTAAAAGGCAGTAGCTTTGTCTGACAGTAGCAGTAGATGCGACGTAGTAGTACTGGCGATGATGATCCATATTCCCGGCGCGGTGCGTGGTCGGAAGAGGTCAACACCGGTGGTGGGCGATCCGGGCCGGAGGGCGGGCAAGGCGCCGAAAAAAGGACCGGGATCACATGCCCGCGTGCGGGCGCGCGGAGATGCGGCCACCGTTAATTCCTCGGCTCGTGACCGTCGTTTGGTTGCGTTGCGCGCGCGCGCGCACGGGAAGTCCTGCGAGCGAGGGGGCAAAAATGAACGATGGTCCCGGCCGGGACCTAGGGACGGCTTAACTCTGCCGTAACACGGACGTCTGACGTCTAGGAGGTTCCCTTTTCTTGTGGTCAGGTGGGATTGGTTCTACCCGATGAGGTCTTCCAGTGCACGGGTTACTTGTACACGTGAATTGCTCGTCGTATCATCAGAGGTTTAAACGTCGATCCAAGGTAATGAGTTGCATTGCCTCATTCCAGTGCACGGGTTACTTGTACACGTGAGTTGCTCGCCGGTTTAAACGTGGATTCAAGGTAATGAATGGCATTGCCTCGTTTTAGCTAGCCAATAGATTCAAGAATTGGCTATTTTTTGGATGGTATAAAAAGCCTCAAAATCTTTTAGCGAAACAAATTTGATCATCTAAAAAAGTGTGGTTCCTAACCGAACTCCTAAAGTTAGATGGAAAAAAATCCACATAATTGCTACACTTGAGCACAAAGATACATAAGAATTACATTGGTCTACAAATAGATAAAACATTGTCATAATACACGACAAATTGGATTAATCTACGTGATAAATAGTCGTCAAAGCCGCACATACCGACCTCATAGGGATGCATGAAAATCCTAGTGTTTATTTGCATTTGAGCGCAGCACTAGCAACTGTCACATATTCATAATTGATGCTAATGATCTAGGTTCTCCACTTGTTTTTTTATTAAAGTTCTCATAGATTTTTTTCAAAATTGTTGTAGTGGTTGGTTAGCTCCATTCTCTATGAATAATGTGTTATCAACGAGTGTTAATGATGCCACGCGAAGTACAAATCGTTGTCTACATCCTCCGATCATTTTGATTCTCTCTTAACCTTGTTCACAGAGCTACAAAGATAGAAACAACATGTTTATTAACTCAGGTGCAGGTGGGACTGCCCGCGGGAGGCCCGCATACGTCCGCACAGTCCCACACAATTTAAGTGGGTGTCTCGCGGGAGCCTGCGAAACTTATGCGGATGTCCATTATCCCACGTATACCCACATATACCCGCGAAATATTACTAGATATATTCAAATCTAGAGAAATGTAAAAATATTAATTTGGATCGAAATGATTTTTTTCACGTTCGCTCGATCGCGGGCTTCCCACGAAAACCCACCAATTTTTCTTGTTTACCCGCGAGTGTCCCGCATAATCTTTTATGTGGGCTTGGGTAGTGGGCTCCATGGGCAGCCCACTCCCGCCTGCACCTTGATTATTAACTCGAAATTATGAGTTTTTTCTTAAAACTAGAGGGACAAAATTCACCTAGTTCCTGCGTAGGAATGAGGAGCCAAGGACGCGGCCTGCGCTAATGCGGGAGCTGGTAGGAGCCCGTGTCGGCGCTCCGTCAAACTCTGCAGCCTCCACTAACACGTTGTTCACCGGAACCCTAAGGTCGGCGAGATTCAACGGTGGCTGGAGGAGGAAGACATATCGGAGATGTGCGATGGTGCAGATCCGGCCGAAACGCGACTCTCCGCCGCCTAGGTTGGTCCAATCCGGCGAGGGTGGCGACAGATTTGTGGCCGAACCCGCAGGTCGATTCGGCCCAATTCCAATGACGAGCAAAGGGCGACGGGACGGACCGGTGTAGGTTGGTCGATGGAAGGAGGGGAATCTTTTTTACGAGTCATGGATGAGATTGAGCAATTATAGGAGCCGCAACGTCGGTTCCTAATATATTTTATCAGCTAATGCCGGTGCGGGTTCGATTAGGTAAGGTTAGCCAAACTTTTCGAAATATTTTGCTCATCTAAAGGAATATGGTGGTTCGGTTAGGTAAGGTTAGCCAATCTTTTCGGAATCTTTTTGCTCATCTAAAGGAATATGGTGGTCAGGTTAGAGGTGCTCTAACGAAATATCACGTAATGGCTCTCAGAAGATAGAAAATGAGGATGGCCTCTCGCATAAACTTATAAGATTCAAATATTTGCATTCTACTACTTTATATCAATTAATTTTTTGAAAGAAAAGCGATGGGGGAAACCCCACATCGAAATTGATTTTTTTAAATAATAAGAACCAAAATTTTGCATCTGTGAGGACTTGAACCTTGGTGGCTGGGTCATACATTCACTCCTCTAACTGTAACACCCTAGTATTTAGGACCGAAAGAGATTTGTTGAATGATTTTGTGCATTGCATTCATGCATACAAAATTCAGGTAAAATTTTCGCTTTTGAATAAATTTAGCAAAGGGATCGATGTCTCTCTTATGTGGATGAGTAGGACTAGTCATTGCCGTGAGTACAATGGATTTTGACATGACATTTGTGTAACATCTTTAATTAACTAGCTGGGAACAATTAGCTAGTCGGGCCACAACCATGTAATTATCCACTAAAAGAAAATAAATACTTTAATTCAACAAATCCTACAAAATATACCCAACTTAAAATCTGCATATAAAATTTATTAATCCTAAAAATACATATAATATGTCAAAATGCTCACAAAAATAATCTCTATCTAATAAAAATATGAAATTAATAGTTTGAGTTCAATAAATGTAAATAAAAAATTAAAACCATTAAATCTCTCAATACAATAAGAAAAATATGGAGAAATCATAAAAATAAATAAAAATCACTTTTAAGTATAAAAATTAATCCACTATACTAGAAAAAACTAAATATGAAATCCTAAGTCAAATTAGAATTACTAAAATAAGAGGTTATAAGAGTGCTTATAAAATTCATTTCTTATGTTGAATAAAATGAATATACTTTCTTTCATCAACTTTTAATCAAGGTAAATTCCCTTTGGATTTACTAAAACTATCTAGAAATTATTACATTATGAGAATATCATTATTTCCTTTAAACTGAAATATAATGATTTAAATGCTTTAAATCATTATTAATTAGGAGAAAACTACTTTACCTTAATAACTTAAGTAAATAATTCTTCTTAGAATTAAACACATATTTATAGTTTACACCATGATATCTTTTTTGGATTACTTAATCAAATATAAGAAATATTTTCTTCAAAATTTACTCTTTTTCTTACATCAAACAAAAATCTTATGTTATTTATTTTATATCTTAACAACTTAAAAAACATGACCCTTCAGAAGTGTTAAATAGGTGTCAATCAACATCAATCTTCTATTGTTATTATATTCTACTATTATATCTTATGTGTTGATACCTTTGATGGGGTTCGTAGCAAGGAAAACAAAAATTTTCTATCGCATACAAACAAACAAGCCAAGATCTATCTACTAGATTGCAGCAACGAGTCGATAGAGGAACTCACCCTCGAAGATTCCAAAGCGGTTAACGAGAGCAGATTCGTGGGTGATGTAGTCAGACTTCCGATCTCAAGATCGCGTGAGACGATCCTTCCAGCGCCAATGCCCAGCAGCGCTCCCGCAATGGTCACACGCTCGTACTGACGAAGACCTTCCTCTCCTTGTTCCAAAGAAAATGAGGTTGTAGCACTCTCTCGCGATTCCAAAAGACAACGTGGTACCTAAGTAGAGGGAAATCCCAGGCTTCGCCTTAAGCCAAGTGCGAGTATGGTGGAGCTTATGTTATAGTCTATTTGTGGTCTTTTAATTACACACACCATTTAGAAGGCTCTAAATCAATTAGAAGGCTCTAAACCGCTGGCTAAAGAAATTAGAAGCTCTAAACCAACACGGCTCTAAACCGGAGATTAGAGGTGGAACTTGTGTGTCCTTGGAGGGGAGGCCCTGCCCCTCCCATTATAGGTGGGAGGGCCGGCGGCCAAGGGGAGGAGTCCCTCCCCAAGTCGGCCTTGGGAGGCGCGCCGGCCAAGGGGACTCCTCCCCCAAGTCGGCCTCCACCTCCTCCTCTTTCCCACTTCCCAAAATTGTTTGACTTTCAAACTAGCCGCTTGACTTTTCAATTTAGGATTTAAATAAACCCTTTATTTTGGACAGCAAGAACACCTAGTACATGATGCAATCATTCCAACTTACAATGACACATTCATGTACCTTCCCTCCCGAGTGCCGGACATTCCGGGACCTTCTAGAATGTTACCGATGAAAACACCTAACCATTCCCCAACTCAAACAGGACTTTCCTTATATGAATCTTATTCTCGGACCATTCCGGATCACCTCGTGATATCCCGGATCCCATCCGAGACCGAACAACATTCGGTCTCTTTCTCATAATACCATAACTACTCAAACAACGTCAATCCTTAAGTGTGTCTCTCACGGTTCGTGAATTATGCGGACATGATCGAGACACTTCTCCGAACAATAACCAATAGAGGAATCTGGAAATTCATATGGCTACATATTTCTAGGATTACTTTGCATCGAATGAACCACTTACATACGATACCAATTTCCCTTTGTCTCACGATATGTTACTTATCCGAGGTTTATGATCGCTTATCTCTCGCATACCTAGTTCAACCTCACATCGATAAGTACTCTTTTCGTTCCGTGATATGTGATCCCTTGTGACCCAAATCACATGCTTGCAAGCTAATTGGATGACATTTCACCGAGAGGGCCCAGAGAATATCTATCCGTCATATGGATGGACAAATCCCACTCTTGATCCATGTGTTTCAACCAATACTTTCCGAACACTCAATACCACCTTTATAGCCACCCTGTTACGGTGTGGTGTTTGATGACATCAAAGCATCCATCCAGTAAGGTGATATGCATGATCTCATGGTCGAAGGAATTAGGTTACTATGTATCGTAAAGCATATAGCAATTGAACTATTGAAATGACTTGATCTTTATGCTACGCTTATCTATAGGAGTATGTCCACCATATCATTCTCCTAACGATATGATCTTGTTGTTTGATAACATCTCAATGTTCATGATAGGGAAACCACAATCATCAATCAACCAACAAGCTAGTGAAGTATAGAGGCTATACTAGGGACTTCAAATTAAGTTTACAAATCACACAAGTATTAATGGTTTCCTTGTTAATACTATTATAGCATGAATGTAAACATTTATCATAAACACAAAGATATAATAATAACTACATTTATTATTGCCTCTAGGGCATATCTCCAACAGTCTCCCACTTGCACTAGAGTCATCTAATCTAGATTACATGGTAATATACCGAACACCCATGGCAGTTTGGTGTTGGTCATGTTTTGCCCTCGGGAGAGGTTTAGTCAACGGATCCGCCACATTCAGATCTGTGTGTACTTTGCAAATCTTTATATCCCCATCCTGGATATGTTCTCGAATAGCGTGGAAACGCAGCTTGATATGCTTGACTTCTTGTGTGACCTTGGTTCTTGCGCATTGGCTATGGCGCCCATGTTATCACAGTAGATAGACATTGGGTCCAACGCACTAGGAACCACAACCAGCTCTGTAATGAACTCTTTCATCCATATCGCTTCTTGTGAAGCCTCCGAAGCAGCCATGTATTCCGATTCAGTTGAAGATCTCGCCACAATGCTTTGCTTTGCACTCCTCCATTAAGCTTCTGCACCATTCAAAATAAATACGATCCAGTTGTGATTTAGAATCATCCGGATCGGTGTTCCAACTAGCATCGGTGTAACCATTAACAACGAGCTGTTCATCACCTCCATAAGAAAGAACCATATCCTTAGTTCTTCTCAAGTACTTAAGGATGTTTTTGATCATTGTCCAATGATCCACTCTGGATCACTTTGATATCTGCTAGTTAGACTAACGACATATGCGATGTCGGGTCTAGTACATAGCATGGCATACATTAGAGATCCTATGGCTGAGGCATAGAGTCTTACTCATCCTTTCTCTATCTTACGCCGATGTCGGACTTTGAGTTTTACTCAAGGTCGTATTAGCAACATGGGCAAGAACCCTTTCTTGCTATCTTCCATTCCAAACCTCTTTAGAACTTTGTCCAAATATGTACTTTGTGACAATGATATTTGGCGTTCGATCTATCTCTATAAATCTTTATGCCTAATATGTACGCTGCTTCGCCAAGATCCTTCCTTGAAAATCTATTATTCAATTACTCTTTGACACTATTAAGAAGGTCTACATCATTCACCATCAACAATATGTCATCCACAGCTAGTATTAAGAATGCTCGAGCTCCCACTCACTTTCTTGTAAATACAAGCTTCTCCATAAGTTTGTATAAAACCAAAACTTTTGATTACCTTATCAAAACGTTGATTCCAACCGGGATGCTTGCTTCAATCCATAGATGGACCGTTGAAGCTTGCATACCTTGTTAGCATCTTTAGGATCGACAAAACCTTTGGGTTGCATCATATACAACTCTTCATCAATGTCTCCATTGAGGAATGCTGTTTTGACATCCATCGCCATATCTCATAATCATAATATGCAGCGATTGCTAACATAATCCTCACAGACTTTAGCTTCGCTACGGTGAGAAAGTCTCATCGTAGTCAACTCTTGAATTTGTCGAAACCCTTCTG
The DNA here is from genome assembly GCA_023614405.1 of Avena insularis. Classification (NCBI taxonomy): domain Eukaryota; kingdom Viridiplantae; phylum Streptophyta; class Magnoliopsida; order Poales; family Poaceae; genus Avena; species Avena insularis. The sequence continues at coordinate 432,266,267 of CM042684.1, read as the reverse complement.
CGACAAGTCGAGCTTTATAAACAATAACATTACCATCAACATCTGTTTTCTTCTTGAAAATCCATTTGTTCTCGACAGCCTTCCGGCCATCCGGTAAGTCCACCAAAGTCCATACTTGGTTTTCGTACATGGATCCAATCTCGGTTCATGGCTTCTTGCCATTTATTGGAATCTGGGCTCATCATCGCTTCCTCATATGTCTCGGGGTCATCGGTGTTGTCCACCAACATGACATTCATAACGGAATCATACCAACTGGAGTGGTACGATTTCGTTGACCTCGAGGCTCTATAGCAACTTCAACCGAAGTTTCATGATCACCATCATTAGCTTCCTCTCTTATTGGTGCAGGCACCACAGGAACTTCTTCCGGTGCTGCGCTACTTGCAATTTCGAGAGAAGGTTCGACAACCTCGTCGAGTTCTACTTTCCTTCGTCACTTCTTCGAGAGAAATTCCTTCTCTAGAAAGGATCCATTCTTAACGAAGATTTTGCCTTGGATCTATGATAGAAGGTATACCCAATAGTTTCCTTGGGTATCCTATGAAGACGCATTTTCCGCTTTGGGTTCAAGCTTGTCCCTGTAACTTCTTTACATAGGCTTCGCATCCCCTTTAAGGAACGACAATTTAGGTTTCTTCCCAAACCATAATTCATACGGTGTCGTTTCAACGGATTTAGACGGTGCCCTATTTAAAGTGAATGCGGCTGTTTCTAATGCATAACCCCAAAATGATAGCGGTAAATCTGTAAGTGACATCATAGAACGAACCATATCTAAGAGAGTTCGATTCTGACGTTCGGACACACCATTCTGTTGTGGTGTTCCGGCGGTGTCAAGCTATGAAAGTATTCCACATTTCTTCAAATGCTCGCCAAACTTCGTAACTTAGATATTCACCTCCACGATCGTAACGTAGAAATTTAATCTTCTTGTTACGTTGATTCTCTACCTCACTTTGAAACTCCTTAAACTTCTCGAAAGTTTGGACTTATGTTTCATGAAATAGATATACCCATATCTACTCAAATCATCTGTGAAGGTAAGAACATAACGATAACCACCGCGCGATGCTACACTCATTGGACCACACACATCGGTATGTATGCTTTCCAATAAGTCCATAGCTCGCTCCATCATACGAGAAAATGGAGTCTTAGTCATTTTACCCATCAGACATGCTTCGCATCTTTCAAGTGATTCAAAATCAAGTGATTCAAGAAGTCCATCGGAATGGAGTTTCTTCATACTCTTCACTCCAATGTGACCAAGACGACAGAGCCACATATAGGTAGAATTATCGCTTGATTTCAAACGTTTAGCCTCAATGTTGTTGATATGTGTATGTCCACTATCGAGATTCAATATGAATAGACCATCTATCAAAGGTGCATGTGCATAAAACATATTACTCATATAAATCGAACAACCATTATTCTCGGATTTAAACAAGTAACCGTCTACAATAAACAAGATCCGATATAATGTTCATGCTTAACGCAGGCACCAAATAACAATTATTTAAGTATAAAACTAATCCCGATGGTAGATAAAGAGGTAGCGTCGACCGCGATCACATCAACCTTTGATCCGTTTCTACGCGCGCCGTCACCTCGTTCTTCACTAGCTTCCGTTTATTCTGCACTCTGTTTGAGTTACAAATATGAGCAACCGAACCAAGATCAAATACCTGCACTACTACGAATACTAGTGAGATACACATCAATAACATGTATATCAGATATACCTTTCTTCTTGATGTTGCCGTTCTTCAAATCCGCCAAGTACTTTGGGCAATTCCGCTTCGGTGACCTTCTCCCTTGCGGTAAAAGCACTCGATGTCGGGCTTGGGTCCAGCCTTGGTCTTCTTCGTCGGTATGGTAACTTTCTTACCACCCTTCTTGAAGTGTCCCTTACCTTAGACTTGCCTTTCTTGAATTTGGTGGTCTTATTGACCATCAACACTTGGTGCTCTTTCTTGATCTCCACTTACGCAGATTTTAACATAGCAAATAGTTCGGCAACTCTTTGTTCATGTTACGCATGTTGTAGTTCATCACAAAGTTCTTGTAACTTGGTGGTAGTGATTGGAGGATGGTAAACCCCAAAGTATTAGGAATCACTATACCCAAACTTTGAAGTTTATTTGCGTGCCCAGACATCTTAAGCACATGCTCACCGACGAGCTACCCTCTTCCATCTTGCGGTTAAAGAACTTTTGAAGCTTCATAACTTTCAATTGCCGCATGAGTCTCAAAGATTAATTTGAGATCCTCGACAATATCATATGGATCGACTCTTCAAACCTTTTACAAGCTCGATTCTAAACCATACAAGATAGCACACTGAACTATGGAGTCTTGATTCTTAGAAGCGAGGTAAACATTCTTTACTTCATCGGTAGCATCACCGCAGTGGGTCACCTAGCGGTGCATCCAGCACATAGGTCAAATTACCACTGTGAGGACAATCCTCAAATTCGGAACCAATCCATGAAGTTGCTTCCATTGTTTTTCAACTTTTCTTTCTCTAGGAACGCATTAAAATTGATGGTAGGGGCTGCCATTGATCTACAACATATTTGCAATAGTTTAGACTAAGTTTATGACAAATTGAGTTCAAATTAATTAATGAAATTAAACTAGGTGAACTCCCACTCAAAACAACATCCCTCACATTGTTTTAGTGATCACACGAACCAAATCCACTACATCAACACCGATCATCACGAGTTGATATAGTTTCAATGGCGAACAATCATCATGTTCATCATATCTACTATATGATTCATGCTTTACCTTTCGCCATCCGTGTTCCCGAGGCCATATGCATGCTAGGCTCGTCAAGATCAAACCTTAGCTACCATAAGCAAATCTGGCTTGCTTACGTTGTATTCACCCATGGAATCAAAGACACCCGATCATCACGTGGTGCTTGAGCAGCAAGCTTTGGCAGTGCATACTAAGGGTGAACACTTTAGAACTTGAAATTTATGTGCATGAGGGATCATCTTATAATGCTACCGCTGTCTACTAAGCAATACAAGATGCATAAAGGATTAACATCACATGCAATTCATAATATGTGATATGATATGGCCTTTCTACTTTGTGCTTCCGATCTCCATCTTCAAGCACGAACATGATCTCCATCATCACGGCATAGCATCAAGGTCAATGACGCTTCTTCATGGTTGTCGCCCACCAGCTTCAACTATTACAACTATTTTGAATAGACACGCAGGTCTTAACAGAAATTAAAGACAACCATATGGCTCCGCGGTTGCCAACTTACAATAAGGAACATTGCATACATCAAATATAATCACAATCATGGCCATATCACATCATTGCACCCCGCAAAACAAAGTTAGACGCCTCTACTTTCTTTGCATATTTTACGTGGTTTGGGGCTTTCAATAAGTGTCGTTATAACTTACGAACAAGAACCACAACATTGATACTAGCATTGTTGATCACCCATTGTAAATTGGATCTTTACTATGCTAGGAGAAACAGCACCCATAAAGCCACTTATGCAATACAAGTTGCATGTCAAGCGTGGAGCAAGTCTCATGAACGATGTCATGTAAGGTTAGCCGGCCGCTTCATCCCAACATACCGCAAGATGCAAAGTACACAAAAGCAATCTACAATAAAAGCATCAATGCCCACAATGACCATTGTGTTCTACTGCAACAGATCTACATATAGACACGGCTCTGATACCACTGATGGGGTTCGTAGCAAGGAAAACAAAAATTTTCTATCGCATACAAACAAACAAGCCAAGATCTATCTACTAGATTGCAGCAACGAGTCGATAGAGGAACTCACCCTCGAAGATTCCAAAGCGGTTAACGAGCAGATTCTGTGGGTGATGTAGTCGTACTCTTCCGATCTCAAGATCGCGAGACGATCCTTCCAGCGCCACGTTCAGCAGCGCTCCCATGATCGGTCACCGTCACATTTTCGACGAAGACCTTCCTCTCCTTGTTCCAGCGGCGGAGGTTGTAGCACTCTCTCCTCGTGATTCCGGCAGACTGACGTGGTACCGGAAGTAGAGGAAATCGAGGCTTCGCCTTAAGCCGGTGCAGTATGGTGGAGCTTATCAGAGAGGCTATTAGTGGTCTAGTAATTAGACACACCAATTAGAAGGCTCTAAATCAATTAGAAGGCTCTAAACGCTGGCTAAAGCAATTAGAAGCTCTAAACCAAAACGGCTCTAAACCGGAGATTAGAGGTGGAACTTGTGTGTCCTTGGAGGGGAGGCCCTGCCCCTCCCTTTATAGGTGGGAGGGCCGGCGGCCAAGGGGAGGAGTCCCTCCCCAAGTCGGCCTTGGGAGGCGCGCCGGCCAAGGGGACTCCTCCCCCAAGTCGGCCTCCACCTCCTCCTCTTTTCCCACTTCCCAAAATTGCCGTTTGACTTTCAAACTAGCCGTTTGACTTTTCAATTTAGGATTTAAATAAACCCTTTATTTTGGACAGCAAGAACACCTAGTACATGATGCAATCATTCCAACTTACAATGACACATTCATGTACCCTTCCCCCCTCCGGTCTTGCGGACATTCCGGGACCTTCTAGAATGTTACCGATGAAAACACCGGAACCATTCCCCAACTCCGAAACGGGACTTTCCTTATATGAATCTTATTCTCCGGACCATTCCGGATCACCTCGTGATATCCCGGATCCCATCCGAGACTCCGAACAACATTCGGTCTCTTTCTCATAATACCATAACTACTCAAACAACGTCGAATCCTTAAGTGTGTCTCCCTACGGTTCGTGAATTATGCGGACATGATCGAGACACTTCTCCGAACAATAACCAATAGAGGAATCTGGAAATTCATATGGCTCCCACATATTTCTACGATTACTTTGCGATCGAATAAACCACTTACATACGATACCAATTTCCCTTTGTCTCACGATATGTTACTTATCCGAGGTTTATGATCGTCGGTATCTCTGCATACCTAGTTCAACCTCACATCGATAAGTACTCTTTTCTCGTTCCTGTGATATGTGATCCCTTGTGACCCAGTCACATGCTTGCAAGCTAATTGGATGACATTTCACCGAGAGGGCCCAGAGAATATCTATCCGTCATATGGATGGACAAATCCCACTCTTGATCCATGTGTTTCAACCAATACTTTCCGAACACTCAATACCACCTTTATAGCCACCTTGTTACGGTGTGGTGTTTGATGACATCAAAGCATCCATCCAGTAAAGGTGATATGCATGATCTCATGGTCGAAGGAATTAGGTTACTATGTATCAGAAAGCATATAGCAATTGAACTATTGAAATGACTTGATCTTTATGCTACGCTTATCTATAGGAGTATGTCCACCATATCATTCTCCTAACGATATGATCTTGTTGTTTGATAACATCTCAATGTTCATGATAGGGAAACCACAATCATCAATCAACCAACAAGCTAGTGAAGTATAGAGGCTATACTAGGGACTTCAAATTAAGTTTACAAATCACACAAGTATTAATGGTTTCCTTGTTAATACTATTATAGCATGAATGTAAACATTTATCATAAACACAAAGATATAATAATAACTACATTTATTATTGCCTCTAGGGCATATCTCCAACAGAGCACCCCCAGTTCTTCAGGGTCTGCAGGTGTCCTTGCAGTTGTAGTACTCGTGATTATGTGTTCAATCGAGAATGCACATTGTGCGATTCTCTGTCATTTTTTTATACAAAACTTTTGTTAGACAGATTAAACGTGAAAATGGTACATAACTAGGCTCCCAGACCTAGAGTCCCATTGTTAGCACAAGTACCGAATAGATGGTAGCAGAGGATACATTCAACGGTCTAGACGATGAACCGATAATCTACTTTTGATGCATAAAGCTACAGCCTTCATGTTTTCTCTTCTCTGTTAGTAGATATTTGCATCACATTTTTTGATTCGTGAATGGTAATACCACGTGATAACAAGTTTGCAATATATTTGGCTGTGTGCATCGGTTGATGCAGATTCCCAAGTATTTCTCTTATTAAAAAAAGAATTTTACAAGCATTGTTTTGATTGAAAGGACCATACAAACACATATTTGCATGCAAAGAGAGATGGAGCTACATACACGGAAATTCATTTTTGGTTCCACATGCATACGCTCCTTTTATTAAAAACCTATATTTCAAACAATAAGATTTGTTTGGTTCTCAAGTTACAACATGCGCTTGTATTTTATTGTTGTTTGTGTTATTTCTAAGTCAATCGAGTTAGCACATCATCTACATGAAAATGTTCCATGCAAATTTAGGATTAGAGGTTCGTAATTACCTAGTCTATGTTTCTAAGCCAGGTTCAATACAACTACAGTTATCCTATTTCCCTTATTAGATAAGTAATAAATGTTCAGTCTTAATATAGTTTTTTATTCAAATACACTAATTGTATGAATCACTTCCAAAAAACTTACAGAAAATTTCCAAAGACTTTCCATGATGCCATAATAAGGTGATTTCAGACACGGGTTAGCATAGTTATCCCAAGTTAGCCTGTCAGTTCCAAAATTTGGAGGAAGAACCTAAAAATTGTCAGTCTTAATATACTATGAATCTCCGTGTGTCAAATCAAGTATTTGGAGAAAGAACCTAAAAATTGGCATCATTTTCTATGTTGGACATGCTTGAATTTGGGTATAAATAAATGATTGTATATTGTGATATTATGGTTGCTTTATGCTTGTTTCTGTTTATTAGTGATGCTGCAACTTAAGATGGCAACCGCAAAAGCTTACTCAAAATGAGTTCATCTAAGGAAACTACATAGTGAACTTGTAGCAGTACTATGAGATAGCTGCTATACATCATTGATGGGAGGGAGGATGCTCACAATACGCCATGAATGCCCATGTACTCCTTATCATGGTATAACACTTCATGAAAGCATCAACTGCATGGTTGTTAGACCACATGGTATCAACCATCAATGTATTATTTTCCTATTTAAGCATGAGGAGTTAAATGAAGCAACATCATAGTTTACAAACAAGCCCCCACACTTACACGAGGTTGAACGAGGTATGATGGAGCTTGGTCATTTCTAGGTTCATATTTGAATACACGACGTAGATGATGAACACAAGTTTTGGATTTATTTTGAATTGTTTTTTGCATCGCTACATGAAAAACACATATATCTTAGGACTTGGAAGCATAGGGATTTCTGGTCGTGCAAGCCTCTCAAGCTCATCATAGGGATTTTTGGACTTGGAAGCATAGGGATTTCATCGGTTAGCTAGCTCAATGAATCTGGCTACCACAAACTATGTATCCCCATCCACAAACATGCTCGTGATACATATATTGCCGATCAGCTAAGGAAACCTTGTCACAATGATAGAGGCAATGCATATTCTGGAAGGGTCAAACTTCGTGATTACTCAGGTCAGGTCCAAAGGAACCGATTGAGCCATATAAGAATGCATGAGACACATCTATATCTATACTACTATATAGTGTACGAATAACTTTAAACATTGACCATTGGATAAGGATTGGCAAATCCCAACATTATTAACCATTGAATCTTCTTTTCCATCTATTAAATTATGTCACGTCTAGTATCTAGAAGATCTGTTGTTAGTTTTTGGCACAATGGATACTATGCACAAATCTTAAAATATATTTATCCATAATCTAGAATCTTCTATGCTTATAATATCCCAACTTACTTTTACTTTTCTTAATAGGACAGTCATTTTTTTACTTTATTATTTTCTCTTGGTTCAAGACTTAACTTAACTAAAATTCATTTATGTTTTGCATACGGAGCGCTAGCTATTTCTGTTATTGTGCACTGTTAATACGAGATACTTAATTATAACAGAGACCACCGTATAAAATGTGTTTAACATATTTTAGCTATGTTTTCTCTAGAATATGTCACACAATTTTGAAGTTTTAACTAGCTAATAATAGTTGCTTTCTAAATGATATAAAGTGGTATAAAAAATAAATATCGACTCGATACTTTATGGACGTGGCTCAAAATTATATTTTTTTTGAGCTTTACCAGTTATAATTCGATATAGTGATAATATATCATACTCCGTAATTCTATTATCTGAGCTCTCACTTGCAAAACACATGCAACTTACTAGTATGCCGATGGTGGATCATTGGTTCACTTTTGTGAACAGGGAGAAAACTGAGCTCATATTCTAGCTCATTTAGCCATGGTGGGCGCATGGCCTAGGTGTAGGGGTTTTAATTTTGCGCCACCATGACGCCATGAAGGAGAAGGCACACCAGCGCTCGCGTCCAAGCTCCAGACGCCAGCACAACGAGCCCCCAGAAGCTGCTAAATTGAACACCATCCACCATTCTCCAGAGATCTGCCACATTCTGGAGGTGGGAGGCTAAGAAGATAGCAGTAGAGGGTGCCCTGACCCAGGGCCTTATTTGAGGAGCCAATACTGCTCCCCGTCGCCGCCATCGGCTCACTCCGCCGGAGCACGACCACATCCATGAGAAGCACCACCATGCATCAGGCTAGGCCCAGATAGCCTGATCCTAAGCTCTAGAGGCCGACCTTATTATGAGCGATGCAGGAGCCTGCCAGGTCTGCCCACCTCACCACCTGCCACCGGCAAGAAGCAGAGAGAGATGACCGACTCAAGATGCAGTGGATCTGGTTGCCAAGGACCATCGGCTTACCCTCAAACTCCACTAGGGAAGACACGGTATTAATCCAAAATCTAAACCTAAACCTAAAACTACTACTAGGGAGAGATAGCCCGGGGTCCAGATCCATCTCTACACCGACCAGCGAAGCCACCGGTGGCGAGAGGGATCGGATCCGGCCGCTCAAAAATATCCGGGATTGGGAGGAAGGAGGGGAGAAAGTGTGATCTGAGGCTTTTCCCGGGTGAGCAAAAATATCCCCATCGTGAAGAAGACCCTCGTAATGTCCAGCTCCTCCACGCACGTTGTCTACATGAGCCTGCTTAGCAGGGATCAGCTGCCGGCAACGCGTCGTAGAACACGACACGTATAGGACGGCTTGGAATTTTAAGGCAGCTGCACATACCACACAACACGATACGTCACCTGGAGTACGGCATACGTATCTGAATCAGAGGATTGTTTTTCCTTGGTTTTCTGTGCTAGTCCAGAGATAACCTTTCTCGAGTTAGTACCTTGCTTGACATAGTACGCTAGGTTCTCCAAAAATTGTATCGTAGTTGCAGTACATGCATCGTGATTATTGTTGAAGTATGATCCAAATTTATTAAAAAGTTTAACTTCTGATGAGCGGATCGATGCCCGTCGCCGGTAGGCTTGAGATCGTTGAAGGAGGAGCGGCACGGATCGTTGAAGACCTATGTTTTCAATGTTATATAAATCTCTTGTAAGCCGCCGACAAAGATAAGTTGCATATGTGAAATCCCCAGCGTTGCGTAAATGCTCTCGTTATAGTGAGATTCGCAGGCTGGTGCCTGCGATTTTTTCCTCTCTTTATTGAAGAGGTTTTTTCATATTAAAATCATGTGTCATCTGCGTGTGTTCTTGTTTTCGCTATTCATTATTTGCTTGTCTTGTTGTAACAATTATGTGTTTGATCGACAATACATCATTATATGGTTCTCTAGGTTTTTTGTTCAAGATAATATTTCAAAAAAGACGAAATAGTCAATTAATATCTTTTTAGGAGCTCTCCGAGTTGTTGCGTGTTTTTTATGACTTCTATATGTATAAAAATTCATACCAATAATCAAAGTAGTATCGAAAACAATCAGCTAGACACTAAATTGACAAGGAACTAGTATGTACAGGCACAATTGTCCCTCTACCCAACCTCTCCCCCCTAAGGCCCTAACAATAGGGAGAAGCGGTAATGGTATAAATGGACTATATGCATGTGGGGACCAAGCCGGAATGATGAACCTGTTGGAGATATGCCCAAGAGGCAATAATAAAAGTGGTTATTATTATATCTTTGTGTTTATGATGAATGTTTACATCCCATGCTATAATTATATTATTAGGAAACACTAATACTTGTGTGTTTTGTAAACATAAAAGAGTCCCTAGTAAGCCTCTTGTTGAACTAGCTTGTTGATTAATAGATGATCATGGTTTCCTGATCATGGACATTGGATGTCATTAATAACAAGGTCATATCATTAGGAGAATGATGTGATGGACACACACCCATAGTAAGTATAGCATAAGATCAAGTCATTTAGTTCGTATTGCTATAAGCTTATCAAATGCATAATAACCTAATCTTCGACCATGAGGTTATGTTAATCACCATCACCGGATGGATGCTTTGATGACATCAAACACCGCTTCGTAACTGGGTGGTTATAAATGTGCCATTGGGTATTCTGAAAGTATGTGTTGAAGCGTATGGACCAAGATTGGGATTTGTCCATCCATATGATGGATAGATATGCTTTGGGCCCTCTCGGTGGAATATCATCTGGTTAGCTTGCAAGCATGTGACTAGGTCACGAGGGATGACATAACATGGAACGAGTAAAGAGTACTTATCAGTAACGAGGTAGAACTAGCTATGGAGATACCGACGATCAAACCTCGGATAAGTAGAATATCGCGTGACAAAGGGAATTGGTTTCGTATGTTAATGGTTCTATCGATCATGAAGTCATCGTTGAGTATGTGGGAGCCGTTATGGATCTCCAGATCCCACTGATGGTTATTGATCGGAGAGGTGTCTCCATCATGTCTGCATATTCACGAACCGTAGGGTGGCACACTTAAGGTTCGATGCTGTTTAGGTAGATATGGAATGTGCGTTGGAGACCGAATGTTGTTCGAAGTCTCGGATTGGATCTGAGACATCACGAGGAGATCCGGAATTGTCCGGAGAATAAGATTCATGTAATGGAGATCATTTTCTAGGTTCGGAAATGTCCCGGAGTGTTTATATGGGGGTTCTAGAAGGTTTCGGAATGTTCTGGAAGGTTCTAGAAATTTCTATGGAGTTTACTTGAAAACCAAGAAAGAAAAAGGGGAAACTTGGGAGGGAAGGAAACTCCCCCCAAGCCTCCCTTGTGCCCCGGCCCTAGGAGGTGGGCCTAGGGGTGGGAACCCTAGGCTGCACCCCTCCCTCTATATATAGAGGGGTGGAGGCGCCACCCCCCTTTGCCCCTCCACTCTTGCCCTAGCCGCCTCTCTCCTCCTCCTTCGCTCTCCTCAGGCTTAGGCGAAGCCCTGCAGAATTCTCTACTCCACCACCACCACCACGCCGTCGTGCTGCTGGGATTCCGTGGAGAGATCTACTACCTCCGCTGCTCGCTGGAACGGGCAGAGGAAGGTATGCATCGACTCCGCACGTGTGACCGACTACGGAAGCGCTGCCGGAACACGGCGCTGGAAGGATCGTCTACTCGATCTTGAGATCGGCAAGTGATCGTCTATATCAACCACGAGATCCGATCTCGCCCAAGGCTTTCGGATCTACAAGGGTTAGTACAGATCTATCTTGTTGCACATGTCTAATAGATTAGATCTTTTCTTTTATCTAGATTAGATCTGGGTTTTGTTCGTTCTTGCGATAGAAATTTTTTGTTTTCCATGCTACGAACCCATCAGTGGTATCAGAGCCGTGTCTATGCGTAGATCTATTGTACGAGTAGAACACAATGGTTTTGTGGGCGTTGGTGCTCGTGCCGTCTTTTGCTTTGTATACTTTGCATCTTGCGGTATGGTGGGATGAAGCGGCTCGGGCTAACCTTACATGTCATCGCACATGAGACTTGCTCCACGCTTGACGTGTAACTTGCTTTGCACAAGTGGCTTTGCGGGTGTCTGTCTCTCCCACCATAGTATAGATCCAATTTACACTTTGTACTTGATAGCACTTGTATCAACGTTGTGGTTCAGTTTCGTAGGTAAGATCCGTTCTTATTCGAAAGCCCCAAACCACGTAAAACATGCAAAGAAAATTAGAGGTGTCTAACTTGTTTTTGCAGGGGTTTTGTGATGTGATATGGCCATCATGTGATTGTGATTATATTTGATGTATGCAATGATCCTTGTTGTAATATGGCAACCGGCAGGAGCCTAATGATTGTCTTTAATTCTGTTAAGACATGCGTGTCTATTCATCTTGTAATAGCTTTATTCCAAGCAGTTGTAATAGTTGCTAGTGATGATGGACAACCATGAAGCGGCGCCACTGACCTTGACGCAATGCTGGTGATGATGGAGATCATGTCCGTGCTTTGGAGATGGAGATCAAAGGCATAAGAAGAAAGGGCCATATCATATCACACTAATTATGAATTGCCTGTGATGTTAATCCTTTATGCATCTTGTATTGCTTAGATCACGACGATAGCATTATAAGATGATCCCTCTCTCTAAATATCAAGTAATAAAGTGTTCGTCCTTAGTTGGCACCGTTGCTAAGACTCGTCGCTTCGAAGCATCTCGTGATGATCGGATGTGATAGATTCTATGTGTGCATACAACGGGTGCAAGCCAGATTTGCACATGCGGAAACTAAGGTTAATCTTGATGAGCCTAGCATGTACAGACATGGTCTCGGAACACGGAATACCGAAAGGTAGAGCATGAGTCATATAAATGATATGATGAACATGAAGATTGTTTGCCGATGAAACTACATCTTCTCTCGTGAAGATCAGACTTGGTGTAGTGGACTTGGTTCGTGTAATCACTAAGACAATATGAGGGATGTTGTTTTGAGTGGGAATTCACCTAGTTAATTTAAGAATTAAAATTGAACTCATTTTATCATAAACTTAGTCTAAACTACTTGCAAATTTGTTGTAGATTATGGCGACCCTCTCCATCAATTTCAATGCGTTCCTAGAGAAAGAAAAGATTAAGAACAATAGAAGCAACTTCACGGACTGGCTCCGTGGACTGAAGATTGTCCTCAGGGCTGGTCAGTTGACCTATGTGCTCGAAGCACCGCTAGGTGACCCACCTGCAGAAGATGCCACCGATGACGTAAAGAATGTTTACGCCACTCGGAAAAATCATTACTCCACGATTCGATTGTGCCATCCTGACGGTTTAGAAAGCGAGCTTGAGCGCTTTGAGCACCACGACCCGTTCGAGATCATTAAGGAGCTCAAGCTCATTTTTGAGACTCACGCGGCCCTGGAGAGCTATGAGGCCTCCGAAAAGTTCTTTAACTGTAAGATGGAAGAGGGTAGCTCCGTTAGCGAGCACGTGCTCACCATGTCTGGACATGCAAACAAGCTCCAAGAGTTGGGGATAACGATTCCTAATGAGTTAGGGATTCACCGTGTCCTCCAATCACTGCCACCGAGTTATAAGAACTTTGTGATGAACTACAATATGCACTGCATGAACAAGACGTTGCCTGAACTATCGTCCATGCTGAAAACTGCTGAAGTGGAGATCAAAAAGGAGCACCAAGTGTTGATGGTCAATAAGACCACCAATTTTAAGAAACAGGGCAAGCCTAAGAACAAGGGCAACTTCAAGAAGGACGGCAAGAAAGCTGCCGCACCTGCTAAGAAGCCCAAGGCTGGTCCTAAGCCTGAAACTAAATGCTTCTACTGCAAAGGTGCCGGTCACTGGAAGCGTAACTGCCCCAAGTACCTGGCGAATCTGAAGAACGGCAACATCAATAAGAAAGGTATATTCGATATACATGTTATTGATGTGTATCATACTAGTAATCATAGTAGTGCCTAGGTATTTGATACTGGTTCGGTTGCTCATATTTGTAACTCGAAATAGGAGCTGCGGAATAAGCGAAGACTAGCGAGAGACGAGGTGACGATGCGCGTTGGAAATGGCTCCAAGGTTGATGTGATCGCTGTCGGCACGCTCCCTCTGCATCTACCTTCGGGATTAGTTTTAAATTTGAATAATTGTTATTTGGTGCCTGCGTTAAGCATGAACATTATATTTGGATCTTGTTTATTGCGAGACAGTTACTCTTTTAAGTCTGAGAATAAAGGTTGTTTGATTTATATGAGTAATATCTTTTATGGTAATGCACCTGAGATGAATGGTTTATTCTTACTGAATCTCGATAGTAGTGATACACATGTTCACAACATAGATGCTAAACGAACAAAATTGAATGATAATTCTACATACATGTGGCACTGTCGTCTTGGTCACATTGGAGTGAAGTGTATGAAGAAGCTCCATTCTGATAGACTTCTTGAAAGATGCGAAGCATGTCTAATGGGAAAAATGACTAAGACTCCATTCTCTGGAATAATGGAGCGAGCTACAGACTTATTGAAAATAATACATACCGATGTGTGCAGTCCAATGAGCGTAGCATCGCGTGGTGGATATCGTTATGTTCTCACTTTCACGGATGACTTAAGTAGATATGGGCGTGTCTACTTTATGAAACATAAGTCCGAAACTTTCGAGAAGTTTAAGGAATTTCAAAGTGAAGTGGAAAATCATCGTAACAAGAAGATTATGTTTCTGCGTTCTGACCGCAGAGGTGAATATCTAAGTTATGAGTTTGGCATGCATTTAAGAAATGTGGAATACTTTCAGATTGACACCGCCGAACACCACAGTAATGGTGTGTCCGAACGTCGTGTCGAACTCTCTTAGATATGGTTCGGTCTATGATGTCTCTTACAGATTTACCGCTATCGTTTTGGGGCTATGCATTAGAGACGCATTCACTTTAAATAGGGCACCATCTAAATCCGTTGAAACGACACCGTACGAATTGTGGTTTGGAAAGAAACCTAAGTTGTCGTTCCTTAAAGTTTGGGGTTGCGAAGCGTATGTAAAGAAGTTACAACCTGATAAGCTTGAACCCAAAGCGGAGAAATGCGTCTTCATAGGATACCCTAAAGAAACAATTGGGTATACCTTCTATCATAGATCCGAAGGCAAAGTTTTTGTTGCCAAGAATGAATCCTTTCTTGAGAAGGAGTTTCTCTCGAAGGAAGTGACTGGAAGGAAAGTAGAACTCGACGAGGTTATTGAACCTTCTCTCGGAGTTGAGAGTAGCGCAGCACCGGAAGATGTTTTTGTGCCACCTGCACCAATTGGAGAGGAAGCTCATGATGGTGATCATGAGACTTCGAACGAAGTTGCTGCTGAACCTCATAGGTCAACGAGGGTTCGTACCACTCCTGATTGGTATGACCCTGCCTTGAACGTCATGTTGGTGGACAACACTAATGACCCTGTGACGTATGAAGAAGCTATGGTGAGCCCAGATTCCGACAAATGGCTAGAAGCCATGAAATCCGAAATGGGATCCATGTACGAAAACCAAGTATGGACTTTGGTGGACTTACCGGATGGTCGTAAGGCTGTCGAGAACAAATGGATTTTCAAAAGAAAAACAGATGCTGATGGTAATGTTACCGTCTATAAAGCTCGACTTGTCACGAAAGGGTTCCGACAAATTCAAGGAGTTGACTACGATGAGACATTCTCACCAGTAGCGAAGCTAAAGTCTGTGAGGATTTTTTTAGCAATTGCTGCATATTTCGATTATGAGATTTGGCAGATGGATGTCAAAACGGCATTCCTTAATGGTGACATTGAGGAAGAGTTGTATATGGTACAACCCAAGGGTTTTGTTGATCCTAAAGATGCTAACAAGGTATGCAAACTTCAGCGCTCCATTTATGGACTGAAGCAAGCATCCCAGAGTTGGAATCAACGTTTTGATAAAGTAATCAAAAACTTTGGATTTATACAAACTTATGGAGAAGCTTGTATTTACAAGAAAGTGAGTGGGAGCTCTGTAGCATTCCTAATACTATATGTAGATGACATATTGTTGATTGGGAATGATATAGAACTTCTTAATAGCGTCAAAGCCTATTTGAATAATAGTTTTTCAATGAAGGATCTTGGCGAAGCGGCATATATTCTAGGCATCAAGATTTATAGAGATAGATCAAGACGCCTAATAGCGCTTTCACAAAGTACATACTTAGACAAAGTTCTAAAGAAGTTTAGAATGGAAGAGAGCAAGAAAGGGTTCGTGCCCATGTTGTCAGGTAAGACCTTGAGTAAGACTCAAAGTCCAGCTACGGCAGAAGATAGAGAGAAGATGAATAATATTCCCTATGCCTCGGCCATAGGTTCTATCATGTATGTCATGCTATGTACAAGACCGGATATAGCACATGCTGTTAGTTTGACTAGCAGATATCAAAGTGATCCTGGAATGGAGCCTTTGGACAGCGATCAAGAATATCCTAAAGTACCGAATAGGACTAAGGATATGGTTCTTTCTTATGGAGGTGATGAACGACTTGTTGTAGCATTACACTGATGCTAGTTGGAACACCGATCCAGATGACTCAAGTCACTGATCGATACGTATTTATTTTGAATGGTGCCGCGGTGGAGGAGTGCCAAGCAAAGCGTTGTGGCGAAATCTTCAACTGAATCGGAATACATAGCTGCTTCGGAGGCTTCATAAGAAGCCATATGGATGAAGGAGTTCATTACTAAACTTGGCATGGTTCCTAGTGCGTTGGACCCGATGGCCATCTACTGTGACAACACAGGTGCCATAGCTAATGCACAGGAGCCAAGGTCACATAGCAAGCTGAAGCATATCAAGCTACGTTTCCATGCTATTCGCGAGTATGTCCGAGATGGTGACATAAAGATTTGCAAAGTACACACTGATCTGAATGTGGCAGATCCGTTGACTAAACCTCTCCCTAGAGCAAAGCATGACCAACACCAGAACGCCTTGGGTGTTAGGTATATTACCATGTAATCTAGATTATTGACTCTAGTGCAAGTGGGAGACTATTGGAGATATGCCCAAGAGGCAATAATAAAAGTGGTTATTATTATATCTTTGTGTTTATGATGAATGTTTACATCCCATGCTATAATTGTATTATTAGGAAACACTAATACTTGTGTGTTTTGTAAACATAATAGAGTCCCTAGTAAGCCTCTTGTTGAACTAGCTTGTTGATTAATAGATGATCATGGTTTCCTGATCATGGACATTGGATGTCATTAATAACAAGGTCATATCATTAGGAGAATGATGTGATGGACACACGCCCATAGTAAGTGTAGCATAAGATCAAGTCATTTAGTTCGTATTGCTACAAGCTTATCAAATGCATAGTAACCTAATCCTTCGACCATGAGGTTATGTTAATCACCATCACCGGATGGGTGCTTTGATGACATCAAACACCGCTTCGTAACTGGGTGGTTATAAAGGTGTTATTGGGTATTCTGAAAGTATGTGTTGAAGCACATGGACCAAGATTGGGATTTGTCCATCCATATGATGGATAGATATGCTCTGGGCCCTCTCGGTGGAATGTCATCTGGTTAGCTTGCAAGCATGTGACTAGGTCACAAGGGATGACATAACATGGAACGAGTAAAGAGTACTTATCGATGTGAGGTAGAACTAGGTATGGAGATACCGACGATCAAACCTCGGATAAGTAGAATATCGCGTGACAAAGGGAATTGGTTTCGTATGTTAATGGTTCTATCGATCATGAAGTCATCGTTGAGTATGTGGGAGCCGTTATGGATCTCCAGATCCCGCTGATGGTTATTGATTGGAGAGGTGTCTCTATCATGTCTGCATATTCACGAACCGTAGGGTGACACACTTAAGGTTCGATGCTGTTTAGGTAGATATGGAATGTGCGTTGGAGACCGAATATTGTTCAGAGTCTCGGATTGGATTTGAGACATCATGAGGAGATCCGGAATTGTCAGGAGAATAAGATTCATATAATGGAGATCATTTTCTAGGTTCGGAAATGTCCCGGAGTGTTTATATGGGGGTTCTAGAAGGTTTCGGAATGTTCCGGAAGGTTCTAGAAATTTCTATGGAGTTTACTTGAAAACCAAGAAAGAAAAAGGGGAAACTTGGGAGGGAAGGAAACTCCCCCCAAGCCTCACTTGTGCGTCGGCCCTAGGAGGTGGGCCTAGGGGTGGGAACCCTAGGCCGCACCCCTCCCTCTATATATAGAGGGGTGGAGGCGCCACCCCCTTTGCCCCTCCACTCTTGCCCTAGCCGCCTCTCTCCTCCTCCTTCGCTCTGCTCAGGCTTAGGCGAAGCCCTGCAGAATTCTCTACTCCACCACCACCATGCCGTCGTGCTGCTGGGATTCCGTGGAGAGATCTACTACCTCCGCTGATCGCTGGAACGGGGAGAGGAAGGTATGCATTGACTCCGCACGTGTGACCGACTGCGGAAGCGCTGCCAGAACGCGGCGCCGGAAGGATCGTCTACTCGATCTTGAGATCGCCAAGTGGTCGTCTACATCAACCACGAGATCCGATCTCGCACAAGGCTTTCAGATCTACAAGGATTAGTATAGATCTATCTCGTTGCACATGTCTAATAGATTAGATCTTGGCTTTTATCTAGATTAGATCTGGGTTTTGTTCGTTCTTGCGATAGAATTTTTTTGTTTTCCATGCTACGAACCCATCAGAACCGTCATCTGTCTCATAGAGATTGGACATCGCAACCAAACCTCGGTTTTTTAATTAATAGTTAAGTGGACCGGAGAGTAGAAAAAATGAGGCCAGAAGGGGAAGAGCCCCTCAGTTTTTTAATTAATAGAATTGTATGTACAACACCAAGTACGAGCGAGGAGACTCAAATTAGGTGCGCTAGGATGCTTCAACCCATCCTAACCACTGGGCTATGCCTCGGTCCACCGGAAAGTAGAATAATAAGGGGCCAAAATGACCACTTTAATATTATCAGTGCTAAGCTTGTAAATTCAGTGAGTGATGTACAACCCATAATATGTCAGAAAGTAGAATGATCAGGAGCCATACAGACACAAAGGGACTCCAAGCTCCACAGAGATGTTGACCGGGCTACACCTGATTCTCAAATTGTTCTGTGTTGGAAACCACCGGAAGGCACAAACAAGAAACAAAGAATGGTACCACAGATAAAGGATCACCTATGGCACCTGGCCAAGTCAATATGCCAACACAGTACATGGAATATACTTTCAAGACAACCAAGAACATATCATGAAAAATAGTAAGTTCATATTGACACCATTTCTATGATGGGTAGGCTTCATATTGGGCATCGAGACATGGTTATAAATTGCGAAGATTATGTTAGCTTTGACCTGTTTCTACTCATTACTGAAGCTACTTCGAGAATGCAAAAGCTTTCACAAAATGTGTTCATCTTAGGAAACTATACGATAAATTTGAATTTATACGATTAAATCAACCATCAGGGAATTACTTCATTGAGGGGACATGGGATGCTCACAACACTACATGAATGCCACGTGCTCCATATCGTAGTAGTATCAAATTGCATGAAAGCTCCATCATATGGTTGTTGCACCACATGGTATCAAGCTTCAAGGTAATATTGTCCTATATAAGCATGAAAATATAGATTGAATATGACATACTCCACAAAGAAACCATCATGCCTACCCGAGGTTGGGCAAGTGACGATAGAGTCTAGTCGTTGCTATTTTCATATCAGAATACACCACGTAGCGTCATGACCAACAATTTGGGCTTCTCTGATATTGGGTTTGGAATGCCATATACAAAATCGATAGATACCTTAGGACTTGGAAGTATCAGGACTTGTGTAACACCCTCGAATCGGCCCTATGCAAGTTTTAGCCCTTTCCGCCAAACCCGCATAGAAACAATTCAAGGACGCCCACCAGGCACTTTCGTGCGGGTGGAAAACGAAGTAATACCATTACACAACAGCCCTTGATGGGACCCACATAACAGATACATATACAACAACGACTCAACGAGTCAAGAATACAGATACACAGTACAAAGATCCAAATCACCTTGAAATCGATACAACGTCCGAGTACGGACAAGATGCAAATTGGGCTAAGAGCCCTGAAGAATAACCAATGGCGTCCATAACCCTTCCCAGGCCAAGCCGGAAGGGTAACCCTGCTAACGACGTCGATCTCAAACCTGCTAAAACAAAAAGGGGTGCCGACAAAGGGCAAAGGAAAAAGAGGAGCGTCGATCGAGGCCGATTACGGTGAGGCTAGAATTCGGCGGCTCTCGCCTACATAGGTATGGTGGGCTGAAGCGGCAGCACTAAAAAACCTATAGAGACTCAGTAAAACTGGTGGCTATTAGAGAGGGATAAGAAAGACCTATTCGGATCCAACCTGAAGCTAACACCAAACAAACCCATCCTGATATTTCCCCTCGAGACCAAACGAGGAAGTCGGACCAAGGAACTCACACAGTTGGCAATTTTACTCATTCCGTTATAGTTGCAGCAATTACTAATCAGATATAGATAGCATGAGTCATCCTGAAGCATAAGTAGTGGTAATTTTAATTACCATTCCGTTGTAGTTGGAACATTTACTAGTCAGATATAATTGTCCTGAGGAATCCCAAAACCCAGCATTTGTTGGCACTTTTATCACATTCCATTGGAGTGGCAATACTTACTAGGCATATAACAAAACAACCCAGATCCAACAGTTGTTGGCATTTTTAATATCCATTCCGTTATAGTTGAATCTGATTACTAGTCATGTATTAAGTCAAATTTATAGCACTACTTTAGTTATGCTTGTCTATGATCGAGATACTGTGCTCCAAGTCGTCCATAACCGCGTACATGGCTTTCAGAAAGTTTTACCCTGCAAGGGTGCACAAATAGCAACACACACTCGATCAACCTCGGAAAAACCAACTCAAAACCCAACGAGGCATTCACGACAAAGCGATCACAGGATTCATAAAATATTTCAGGGCGCCACCCTACTAAGCTACCCGCAACGAAGTTGGCCGGCTCCGGAATGGACCTAGGGTTTGCGTCAATGGCTGTAAACGACTGGGAACCCGAAAGTGTGACTGGGCTTGTCAATACCGCGAAAACACTCCGCATCCAATAAAGTACAGGTGCTCCACGCACAATCTTAAATAAAGCAGTAAACATGGCATAAGTATAGGATAGTAAATAAAATCCCAAACTAGTTTGTGGCCCCAAGAAATATAAATGAATCAAGCTCTGGCTCAGGGGGGTCCATAAGGCCTCCCAGATGTGGATAGTGCGAAAAATTAAGGAACATGTATCAAGTACTCGGGGTCCTACGGGACACAAGTGAGCGTGGAAGAACCAAATAACATCTATTGCCCACCGATGCCCCTGCATTAGTTATATCTAGCAATTTAATAGTTGTATTTAAAGTCATGATCACCTCCACCATTAAGCATCTCCACCGTTTATCATGTGCCAACTTGCCGTCAACGGTGGAACGACAACGACGCGAAGCAACACAGAAGCAAGCAATTACGACTCGCAGGGCCGACTATCTATCAAGCAACATGCAATAGGATGTGTCCATGGCAAAATAGAGGCTGCAAGGAGTATAAATGGCGCACGGAAACTAAAGCATCACGACACAGATAGCAATAGATCAACAGGAGGAAATAAAGACTATAAAAGCAAAATAGGTAGAAGGGAAAGAGATGCTCGCCTGGGAAACACTGTCGGAGGTTCATCCGGAGAGCTTGTCGGTACTCGCATCCACTCATCGGCCTAATCCGCGAAGAAGCAAACACTAGAAGAAACACCGGATGCAATATTTAATAGTAGGGCAGAAGATCCGACATGATTATGAGATGATGCAGATGCGGTGCAATTAGACAATATTAAGCGGAACCGGGGTCCCGACAATTAATTATATGGTGCAAGTTATTTAGAACCCCCGCAATTTAAATGTTGTCTTAATAGGGCAAAATATGGCATCGGTTCGCTACGCAATTTAAATGGAGCCCGGAATAAGACAACAATATCCCGCATATAGACTCCATATTTAATTATGAGGCGAATCGGCATAATGCCCCCAAACCACAGACAGATATGCATGCATGAACAATTTAATATGCGACAGTTTTATATATAGCATTTATAAAATAGGGGCTCGGGAAAAGGTTCACACATCTGGGTTCGGGAGATCTTGGGTTCCGGGGGTCCGGGTCTGGGTCTCAGGGTTCGACGGGATCGGTCTTCGGAGATGTCGCAGGACTTGGTTTGGCGTCGGCAGCTCATCGGCTTCACCCAGGTCGGTGTCGATCTTGTCGTCACGAAGATCTTGTCGGGTCCTCGGATCGGGTCGGTCTTGGCGTTCGGGATGAAGTACTTGGCGTCCCGCGGCGAAGTGCTTGTCGTACCGGTGGCGATCTTGGCGGTCATCGGGTCCGGGAGCGGTTCTCGGCGAACTGGTCGGTTCCATGTCGGCGTACTTGGCGTTCTTGTCGAAGTACTCGGGTGACGGTGTCGGTCTTGGGTTCAGCGTCGGGGGCGCATAGTTCCTCGGGTCTCGACTCCAGGATCGGTCTTGTCGACGAGAAGAGCTTGGCGTTGCGGCACACACGGCTAGTCGGAGATCTTGTTTGTCTAGACGGTTCGAAGAGCTCGTCGGATGTTAGGGACGAATAGCAGACTATGTTCTGAAGATCTTGTCGAGGCCAGCTTCGGGGTCTGCGACGGTGCGCTGGTTTACACTTGAGCAACTCTAGTACCATATCGCAACACCACTACAAGAAAACAAAAGCCGGGTCAGAACCACGGGCACATGAGCTAGCTGGAACATCCTTCATGGGAAGGACATCATGAGCAGGGATGACGTTGGTGTTGCGACGAGGCCGGTGACGCGGCCGCGTAGGCCGGACCTGATGCGGCGGCTGCAGATGGAACCAGGCGGGAGTGCGCCCAAGTGGAGATGCATGCAGGGTGTGGCGGCCATGGCGCGAGACGCTTGCGGCAGCGGCGGCTCTGCCTGCGGGGACGGCGCCGGAGCCGGCGATGTCTGGCGGTGGGACGAGGTGGTGGACACCATGGCGATGCGCAGAGGAGGCGGGAGGAGCTCCGGTGAGGTCGGGCTCGAGATGGTGGCGAGGCAGAGGGCACAGGGGAGCGGCCACGGCGGGGCGCAGATGGAGGAGAAGGGCGCCCGAGCCCCTATAGGTGACGGGGAGGGGACAGCGGCTGACGGCGGCAGCCATGGTGGAGAGGGGGCCCGCGGCAGAAGGAGAGCGCCTGGGGTTGCAGGGTTGGCACGACAGCTGTGGCGGCGTGCTCGGGAAGGAAGGCCATGGCTACTGGAGGAGCTTAGCGGCGGGCGGGAAGATGGCGATGACGAGGGGGGGTTGGTGGCTCTCAGCGGGAGGAAGGAGAGAGGGAGGCGTTGTGCGGGACGCGTGCGAGGAGAGAGGCGCGGGGAAGAGAGAGGGACATGCGAGGCTCGGGATTGGGCCCAGGGGCGTCCACTGGGTGACAGTGAGGGTGCCAAGGCAGAGTGCGTGTGAGTGCAGCGGGTTGGGTCGGGTTAGTGGGGTAGGTGAGGGTTGGAGAGAAGGGGTGAGGTGGCGGCCTAGGAGTAGGCAGGGTGAGAGAGAGAGAGAGAGAGAGAGAGAGAGAGAGAGAGAGGGAGCTGGGAAAGGGGTGGGGGTAGGTGGGGCTTTAGGGTTAGGGTAGATTTAGCTAGGGTTTTTCTTTTGGGCTGGGTGGTAGGCGGTTTGGCCAGTTGGGCCTCTGGCCTGACCGACTAAACTGCCTCCCCAGACAAAACATTTTTATTTATTTTATTTTAAGGGATATTTGCAATTAGTTTTTAGACAAACTAGAGATCTGAAAAAGACCGGGGTTTTGATGTGAAATAAAGACGGGGGATATTTAGAAATTAAAATAGGCTTTTAGAAAATAGTTTTAGACAAACAGATGCATGATGATGACGATGCTCAAATGCAATGTGACATGATGACATGAAGATGCGGTCATGATGATGCAATGTACAAAACACCGCGATTTTCTAGTTTAGCGGGATGCCACAACTTGTGACCGCGCCACAATGCCGCTGGGCTCATCTTCAAAATTTTATCATGGAACAAGCTTGAGTGATAAGACAACCACATATTTCTCCAGCAAGGGAAATATCTTTGATATTGGTATTGCCTGCCGGTTAAAAGAAATTGTTGTGGTGATGATCAAGACATTGCTTGTTTAGGAAAGGAGCAAGTTTGTGATCAGTACTCGGATCAACCGTTTGGGGAACCGATTGAGCCATGTAAGCACAAACATGCAGATTTGTAAGTATACATATCATGTTCGTTAAGGGAAAAGATTGGTAGAGAGAATATCCAGAATACCACTTGTCAAAACTAAAAGTTTCAAAATACCACTAGTAAAAATTTGTGGTACCCTCAAATGAATAACATCCATCTATTTTCATCAATCCAAAGGCCTAAAACATTTATACTAGTGCCAAAAAAATAACTAGTACAATTAATACTAGTGGCCTTGCAAGGGCAATATCGGCACCACGCCGAAAATCCACCTACGCGGGCCCGGCCCAAGAAAGTTGTTGTTTTGACTGTATAGTACCATTAGAGGAAAAAAAAATAGCCCTTGCTTCTTCCACGACTGCGTGGGTGCCTCCGCCGATCTCGGATGGGCAACTCCGGCGCCACCGCCGCCTCAGCCCCTCCAGCCAACATCCCCACCTACCCACCGCCGCCGTCCTCCTACCCCAACCCTAACCACGTCCCTCCCGCATCGCCCTCTCCCTCGGCCATGACCTCGACCCCGATCCAAGATCCCACGGTGCCGCCTCCTCGCTCGCCAAGGCTGCCGAGCCCGTCTGCTGCTAGACGAGTTTGAACTTGAGCTGTATTTGATAGATATATCGTTAGTCCACTTTTTCCTTTCAATTCCGTTATTTTGACTTGTTTCATTGCCTCTCTGTTTGTTTTCTTGCAGCTCGGGACTGCACGTTGCAATTTCTAGAAGTGGAGTGGAAGCCTTTGCAGATTGCATGACTTTCTAGTCGATCATGCCGGCGCTGAACAGGAGGTAGAAGAGAGTCCAAAACAGTGATTGCAAGCTAAAGCAGCCAACTAGCTGTAGTATTTTTTAGAGTACTAGTGTAGTGGTGTGCTTCAAGTTTATCAACTCTGAATGTGTGCACCAGTCAAGAATTAGCTTGTTAATGAATACTAGCTAAATACCCGTGCGTTGCTAAGGAACGACGACACATTAAATTGAAAACAAATTTATATCTACATATATTTATGCAAAACTGGAAATTTGTGAAAAACAAATCAAAAAGTGAGGAAAGTCAGCAGCAAGAGACACGTGCTATCCGTATGATTTTTTTTTAGCAAAAAGAACAAAAGTATGAAGGAGGGATATTCACTCCAATTTACAAATGTACATAGTACTACCATAGTGGCGTATACAGTTAACAATTTTGAGCATAGAATCATACTCAACTTTCCCCATCTTCCTACATAATGAATTGTTATTCCCTATCTTAGTCCAAACAAAAAAGATTTCCAGCAGGAGGCATTAAGTGAATCCTCGGCTCATTGAAGCCATAAGCGTATATTGTGACATCCTTTTTTGGGGCATTGAATGGGTTAAAAGTACTATTGCGGTGGATAAGAAAGTCCTAGAGCAGCAAAACAATTTTTTTTGACACAAGATAAAAGAATGATCTCCTCTTGGTTTTATAGGTTCGGTCACTTTTACCAAGCATGATGAGAGGACAATCTGAAATAGCATTGAACCTCAATTTCCAATTGGTAGCTAATCTCCCGACTAATTGATGTGTGGCCGGTAGAACTGAAAAGAAAAAAGAGCAAATCAGTAATATGTCAGCGATAATGCTTGGTAAGCACCAGATTAGCATATTTACACATGAAATTTTCACAAATAGTCCAATTTATGGATGATGGTTATCATCTGCATTCCAAAACCAGGATGTATGTCTTTTTCCCCCTCTGCATCATGGCATGTATCTCTTAGCAACACGAACCATATGATTTGAAAAACTTAAGATATTAAGTGCAAGCCTTGCATGTTATTGTAAATATTATCGGTCAAATTAACCCAATACTTTTCTACACACCTCATCTCGTCTCCCAAACAGCAGTACTGAAGTATATAAGCGAAGTTACAAATAATTACCAAATATGTAGCATGTAAACCATTATCTCATTTGAACTGTACAGAACATTTTCTAATATCTTGAAACACAACAAAGGAAGAGAAAAAAATACGTACTTCCTCCGTTTTAAAATAACTTGTTTTAGTTTTGTGAATGAAGTGTATCTAGATTTGTTTTAGTGTGTAGGTTCATCTAGGTTTGGAGTGAACCTACACACTAAAAGAGATCTAGATACACTCCTTTTACAAAGCTAAAATTTCTTATATTTTAAAACGGAGTGACCTACACCACCGGTGATGACGGTTGCCGGCATCACAGATGTGATAGCGTGAGTGACTGCTGCTAGCAGCCGCCTCCAAGCGATTGTTGCCGGCATCACCGAGGTGATAGCGTAAGTGAGCGCCAACAGCTGCCTATTCATGAAATATGTAGGAAAGAAAGGAAATATTAAGCATCCAGAGATGCTAACAGCTGATTTTGTTAATTAGTAGTAATTGAAGATAACATGTGTCCTGCTTTTGGCATGCCGTCGCTGCCATTCAATGGACCGGTGAACTTTGGGGCATGCTCTGTTTAGACAACCCTTAGAAGAAGGCTATCAGGCAGCTCAATGACAAAGATTTGCAACCACGCCTGCTACATATTATTGGAATTCAAGCTCAACGCAACTTGCATACTGAAGTGCATGACGGAGTCGGACAACGATTTCCAACCACACCTGCTCTACAAGCCTGCTCTACAATTCCACCACAGCGCCTCGCCGCTGGGCGGCCGGTGGCTGCCCGATATTCTTCAAGTCGTGTCGTGCTAATTTTGATAGCTAATCCTGAACCTGATCAGCTCAACGACGTTGGCACCTATCATCCCGTGGGCGTCAGCAAGCGCATCACCGCCAACGCTGGGCACAACGCCAGACGCGTCAGCAGCGGAGGCCAGATCGGGGCTGGGCATGAGGAGAGCGCTACCAGAACCACTGACCGGAGACGCAACGAGGGATATATCCTAGTCGCGGCAGCCGGTAAGAGCTGGCCTGGAGCGCCCGCGTCGGGCGTAGCCGTGATGTCGGCGTCCCCGATTTGGGGGCAGCGACGTTGGGCGCCGTTGGACTGGGCCGAGTCGTTCGCGCCTAGGAGGACCACGGACGGCGGCGAGGCGGCGCTCCCGATGCCTACCCGCCAGGTCGAGATGGGAAGAAGGTCAGGTCGCTGCGGGGCATTGACGGACACCTTCCTGCGCTGCACGAAGCCCCCTCCCACAAGCTCGACGGCATGCGCCGTACAGCCCGCCGGCTGCTGGCTCAGACTCGTGACTTGCACTTGGCCGTCGCACACTCCCAATCCCCGCCCACCTTCCTCCATCTTACGCAGTCCGCCGCATCGATGTGTGCCACCACTACTCTCGCCCCCTCCGCTGCTTGGAGCTGAGCCTAGGCGCACTGCAAGAATGGCTGGCAGCAGTTGCCGGCGGCGCATCGAGCCGGCTAATAGTCGAAGAGGATGGAGTGCTCGGGATGGCATCTAGCGATTTCTTATGCACGGGGAACATCAAACGGAGATTTCTTATTTTTTCCTTCACTTACCGGTGGCAGTGGTGTAATATGTCCAAACTCATAGGGGCACGATTGTCTAAAAAAAAGACGTACCAACCATCAACCTTTTCTATACCTAATAATAAAGGACGGATTGTTCCTTCCGGTCCAACACTTTTTTAGACCGATTTACCCTCTCACCAAACCCACGTGTTACTAACGAGACAATTCGTGTCTTCCTACACCTGGCCGAGGGTCATCCTCAATCCCCTCGACCTGAGCACGACCCAAGAGCGTCACGACCTGAAATCTCGATTTGTGTTGTGACGGATTCCAGACAGGCGGTTGCCCCGTCCTACAAGCCACGTCGCACGCTAACTAGCGCGAGCGAAATTCAGATCGAGGTTGAAGCTGAACAGGTCGTCTACGCCAATGCAGAGGCCCGCCCCATGATGCTCCTCCTCCAGGTGTCCGAGATCATGCAGGGCCGGCAGAAGAACTGCGTCTGGTAGAGACAGGTGACCCGAATGTGCATCGCGCCCTTGCCGGCACATGACGATGACAACGCATCCCTGATCTGGACGCTGCTCTCCCTCGGCGTCCAGGCCCATGCTCAAATCAATGGGTGGAGACATAGACCTGTACAAGAGTATTGCCCTTCATACTTCTCATTATCAAGCCGCAGCGCAGCCAGCTCATACATCTCACTCCACCATCTGGGGTGCAGAAGAAACGTGTGATAAGTTCAGTTTTAAGTTGACCACAACTAGGAAGCAAGGTTCAAACAGTTCAGCTAGCAGCCCTCCTGATAGCGACAAATCATCGCTCTTCAAATTCAGAAGGGTTTCAGAATTTTGTACGTAGTTTATTTGTAGATGAATAAAGTGGCTAAAATACAAACCGCTATTGGCATATGGATGTGTATATAAGTTGTTTTAAAAATATGTAACCTTAATCTCATGTCCATAGGAGTCAAAATACCAGCAGCCATTTCATGACTTCTTATGCTAGGAGTAGTCCTCGAACGGCTCTTTCATCTGATCCAGAAGGACTCATGGATTATCTTCGTATATACTATTGTAATATCCAATATCTGAGTAATACAAGTTTATTCGCAAAAAAATAGAAAAAATAATTTTAAAAATATGTAAACAATTTTAATAATATGTAAGTTGTTTTTTTCAAAAAAATAATATTTTTAACATGAGTTTTAACTCAAAGTCAGCTTTATTTTTTAAGGAATCATGAGCTCTATTAAATTAGCTAACATCATTTGTACCGTTTCTATCCAGTGTCGACATAGGTCGGTGCTGAATCGTGTAACTTAAATTCTAACTATTATAATACCGATGAAAATGTTACAATCTTAATAGCCACACCATACCATTTTACCAACAAAATTGCTTGGCGCAGCAACGCGCGGGCATTGTGCTAATAATAATAAAGTACGGATTGTTTTTTCCGGTCCAACACTTTTTTGGATCCTTTTACCCTCCCATCAGACAACAAATTGCCCACCAATGCCATCTTTAAGTAAAAATAATATTCTTCTTTTGTTTTTTTGTCCCACCCTCTGTCGTAACAGACTCGATCGCCGTGCTTTCAAAAAAACAGACTCGATCACCGTTAAAAGCCTAGCCATCCCGTGTCCCCTCTACTTTCTCCCCAAACAACCAAAACCCTATGCAGCGTTAGATGCGATAGAAGCCAGCCTCCTCCTCTAGAGTTTGCGGCCGGCGGCGGTAAGGTCTGTTAAGGACTCCGTCGGAGGGGGATATCAGGCGAAGCTGCAGGATAGTCCGTCATCTCCACGCCGGGCAGCGCCCTACTAGAGGAACCTCATCGTGCGCCTCCTCGACCTGGACCCCATACATCCTCTCTTACGATGCCCACCAGATCACATATTGTTGCCGCCGATCTCATCACATACATCCTCTCTTACGATGCCCACCAGATCCCATATTGTTGCCGCCGATCTCATCACAGTACGAAGCTGCCGATCTCATCTCTCATACGACGTCGCCCGATCCAATCTCCCATGTTGCCAGAAAACAGTGCGCCTACATACAACCGGGTAGAGCCGATGTTGGATGCGAAGGCAATAAGATTCACTCTTTGAGGACGAAGGACGAGCCTCTAGCACCATCCAATGGCAACACCGGCATAGACAACATGATGGCGCCACTCACCAGCGTGTGCGCCGACGCAGCGACCAATCGTGCGCCGACGCAACGACTAATCCTGGAAAGATTCTCATCGACAAGACGGATGGAGGTAGCTACAACGTGTTAGGCCAGAAGTGCATGCTCGTCTACGATCGCGCCAAGCAGCAGTGCTCCAGCTACAATTTATCTATGCATGTCCACGCACACAATGCCACTGTATGCATTAGATTGTGCCGGGAAAGCTATTGTTTATAATGAGGTAATACTCCCTCCGTTTTAAAATATAAGACGTTTTAGCTTTGTGAATAAAGTGTATCTAGACCTCTTTTAGTGTCTAGGTTCATCTAGATTTAGAGTGAACCTAGACACTAAAAGATGTCTAGATACACTCCTTTCACAAAACTAAAACATCTTATATTTTGAAACAGAGGGAGTACTATCTTATCATAAGTTTCAATACTGTAGTTTTTAATTTAAATGCAGTTCACCAGTTTTGGATGATTTCTTTTACAACCAACTCCTTCACATTTAATGCTAGGAAATATAACACATCCTATTTCTCTTCTTGATTGCCTGCATGAATAAAAGAGGGCCCAAGACAAGCAGGTTGATAATAATCTAAGAAGACGACGAGAGTCGGTAATACATTGGCAAATGCCTTGGTGTGTCGTAGTGGTTGATTGAACATGTTCCATGCGTCTTCACAATCAAGCAGTCCGAGAATCTTCTAAGCTCGCTGCCATACGCATGTATGCTGCAACATCATTTCACTTCTTCTAATCTGCAACGCATACAATACGATAGAGTGGTTGCAGTTTGGGAAATCCACCATGGCAGATCAAGGGCGTATTGCTCATGAAGAGGGCGTCGGCCAAGCTTGCCAACGAGGTTGCTCTTTCGCAGCAACGCGCGGGCATTGTGCTAGTAATAGTAAAGATTGTGATTGACGAGATGGATGCTCTGGGATTGGGATCGATCAGACACAGTGGACATTCAGTTGGGAGGAGAGAGCAGAGTGATGGTCCACTTCACCATTGTTTTCTCTGTTCTATGGGTTATGTGGAGCTAGTTCGGTATACTTTATTACTGGTGCTAGAATCCCTGAAGCTGGGAGTTCTTAACCTGTTACAGGTCATGTTGTACATGATCGAATGTTTGTACTTAGAACATTTGTATATTACTTTGTCCTGGATTGTCCTTTCCACATAGATCTCTCTTGGTTTAGGTGATCTAACAACGTGTTCTCTTGTTAACATATGTGAGACACAATTCCTTCATATTGCTTGAAGTCAGCCATCAGACCACTCTTAGGTGTGTGAGACCACCACATCGGCTAACAAGTATAATAGAGTGGTTTCTTCGTGAGCCTGGTGATCAAATATGTAAGTAACCTTTAAGAAAGGAAAAGCAAGACGAAATAGAACCAGTGCGTCCTTTTGCAGCTAAGTTGCATATGTCAAATGTTCACCCATCCAACAAAACATGAAATGACATATCAACATTTTTCCATGATTGAATAAATTTTTTCTTGAAAAGTGTATGAGAATAGCTACAAATAAACATTCGCTACAAGGTAGAGACAACGCCTGTGGTCATTCCGTTGATCTACTTGAACACAGGCTATATGAAGGTCCAGGCATACAAGGCATGTTTTTCTTGTTCCTGTTTGCTCTGAACATTAGGCTGCCCATATTCATGGCAGAACTCTTGGATGAAAGTAATCCAGTTTGATCCAAAAACAATTCCATTGCAAGAGCTGGCCCATAATGTATCATCAAAGGACAGTAGGCTTCCATGACTTAGTGGACCAAAACACTACTAGTAAGACAAACCAATGTCCACGACATTGTCCGACGGCGGTGTGTAGACGATGAAGTCATTGGACATCGAAGATGACGTAGTTAAGGGACCCCAGACGGATTGAGGCGAATGATCGCAGCGCCAGATGCTCGACGGTGGACGAGGCAGAGGAGGGCACAGGCGAGCATGGGAAGAAAAGAGGGACAACACTGTGAGCACGGCGGCGACAACGGCGGCGGTGGTCACGAACTCGTACTGAGATTTGGAACGGGGACACGAGGTGCTGATCTATGGTTACTGGGCTTCTGGGCCTCAGCTTATCTCCATCAATGACTATTAAAACAAGATTTACCTAAAAAGTCTAAACTGCCCAAAGTAATCAACGGACGGGATAGATTTTATACTACTCACTTCTCTGGTAGTAGTAAAAGGTACCGTAAAAAGGGCCAAAATTAAAGTGTCAAAATTCCACTCCTTTTGAAAAAATCATTCCAAAATACCATTATTTTCCAACAGAGAGTAACCGAGTTACATAAACAAATTGTTGACCCCACTCTTTGTCGACCACGAGCTTTCGGCGATTGCACTATCTCAACCATGGACTACTACCTGGAGGTTGTTTCCTGGCTGTACATCGGCTTAGGAACGCCAACCTGTTGTGTAGATGTGCAATGCTATGTGTTAGCCGCAGCCTCGATCTGCAGATGGAACTCGTGGCGTTCTTTTGGGCGAGAGCAACAACCATGTCGTCCACATGAATATGGCCGAATCGATTTTGGTGGAAGGCAGAACACCACGGTTTGCTGGCGACCATGGACAGCCCGCAGAGGTAGGTGTGGCGTAGAATGTGGGGGATTAGAGGAAGGCGCACGATGTGGGCAGGGGGTGCACGGAAGCAGGAAAGGATGTGCGGCGCGAGCAAGCTGAGGTAGAACAACGTCCAGCGGTGGCGCTGTGCGTCCAGGGGAGGAAGAGACCGGTGTTCTGTTTGGAACTTTGGATAAGGGCAATTTTGAAACGTCAAATAAAGTGACAACTCCTCCTTCCGTTCGCTAACAAAAAAAGGTTTGTCAATAAACAATGGTGCTATTTTGGCATGAGAAAACCAAATAGGAGTGGTATTTTGGCACTTTGGTTTTTAGTAATGGTATTTTGAAACTTCTGTGTTTTTTTGCGAAAATTCCACCGATCTCATTAATAATCTTCAACGGTAGTACAAAGAGGCCTAAAATTAATAAAAATTAAAAAAAGTCAAAGGACCACATAGACGACTACAAACACTAGCGCGAGCCAAAGGCGCGCGCCGTCCTCGCCCCTCCAACACTGGAGCCGGGCAAACCTTGTCGTAGTAGAGCTTGTTGTAGTAGACAGACGAAAAGTCGTCGTGCTAAGACTCTAAAGGACCAGTGCACTAGAGCAACAACCGTCGCCAATAACATCCGTAGATCAGAAGAAACTGACATGAAAACACACCAACAAACATGAAAAAGGAATAAATCCCGTGAGATCTGCCGGACACACGACTCCATGCGTCCTCTGCCAATGCTATATGCACCACCGGAGCAAGGATAAAACAAAGAGGACCTTATTTTGATTTCGGGATGTAGCATCCATTGCCTCACCGTTTGAAAAAGACATGGAAAACAGTCTACCCGGTGGTGCAATGGATGCTATAGGAGTAGAGTTCCGCCACCAATGAACAAAAACCTTCCGTCGGCGAGAGGCCAAGAACCGCCACACCTCCAAGGCCTCAAGACCACCGGAGACAGAGCGGACCGACGGCGTCACCGGCGAGAGGAATAGAACCCTAGATGGGTGCCGCCACCTCTAAGTTCACGTACCGGCTCGGTTAGAATTGTTGAAACTTCTAGTTTTGATTAGTGGTATTTTGACTATTCTCTCAAATTGGTATCCTTGAACATTGTATACTTCCTCACCTGGTGATCTTTGCCTTAGTTATCCGCCTTCTTGCCATCCGTATGGCTAATGACAAACGTGGTGCAGTAGTTGATCCCCATCATGAAGAAGATCCCCGTCATGTCCTGCTCCTCCACGCCGGTGAGACCCCTCCAACGCGAGTGTACACGAGCCCGCTGCACGGCTATAGAAGTAGGGATCAGCCGTTGCACTACAAGGCACCCGGAGAATCAATATCTACTGGAGTGGAAGCGATGAAGACGATAATAAATACAAAAATTGCGGTCAGTAAGTAGGAAACATCAAAATACTAAACCATCCGATGTAAAGATGATTTTCAGTGCTTGTTATCCAGTTGCAGAAGCGATCCCACATGCTTGTACTTTCGCGTCTCTCTAAAATTGCAGTCATGATAAGATATTTGTTTATTCAAATTGCAAGGCCTCCTAAACACACGTATTAACTAGAAATAAAAGGCGGACGCATCTAAAGCTCTCAATGTCGTGGTATTTCCGATGAGTACGCCATGGAGGGGTCCTCACAGAGCATGTTTAGAGAAGTGGGGGAGGCGATGAGTTGACGGATACGAGGTAACATAGCTTACCCAGGTTTAAGTCCCACAATAGTGGCGGAACTCTACTCCTGCTATAAATCACTATAATGGCAATACGCCAAGTTATAGGGATCGGTTTCTTGTGCGAGGTGTTGTGAATCATTGTACGTTGCGCTCTAAAGGCTCCCATATGTTCGGCTTATAAAGGCACCAGAACCTAGGGTTACAGGGAAAGGACCTTGCCGGACAGGTTATAGAGTCCTACACTAACACTAACTAGTCTTCGTGTCTTGTACTCCAAGGCTCCAGGTTGGTCAGTAACTGTATCGTAGCCTTCCTTCTTCCGGCATGTGCCTCCCTTCTGGACCCATCTAACTGGGTCCCTGATGTCTACGCACTTCTATTCTTTTAGACAGTTGTTAGGCCTCCAAGTGCATAGGTTTGTAGAACACCAGCAAGTTTTTCCTTAAGTGGATCACCCAAGGTTTATCGAACTCAGGGATGAAGTGGTCAAAGTTATTCCATCTCAAGCAACCCTGCAATCAAGATACAAGAAGTCTCTTGTGTCCTCAACACACCCAATACACTTGTCAGGTGTATAGGTGCACTAGTTCGGCGAAGAGATAGTGAAATACAAGTGGTATGGATAATTATAAGTGGTAATGGTGATAGAAAATAGCTTGATGGCGTGTGGTTGACGTGGGAAAAGACTAAAGGCAAACTGAAATAAAGAAGGAAGCAAACAAACATGTAATAGATCTAATTGCAAATGGTGTATCAATGCTTAGAAACAAGGTCTAGGGATCATACTTTCACTAGTGAACACTCTCATATAAATTGAAGGGTTTCGCAGCATAGTAAATCAAAATTTTCTACGGAAGCGAACAGAAGAAAAGCCAAGATCTAATCTAGGAGATGCAAACAACGAGAGAGATTGGATTAGATCTTCATACCCTTGAAGATTCTTGCAGAGCGTTAACGGAACGTGGGTGATGTAGTCGTACTCGCTTCTCCTCCTCGCGATCCGATCCGATCTAGCACCACAAGTGGCGGTGCCTCCGTGAGATGCACACGTGCAGCACCTCGACGTCTCCTCCTTCCTCGGACCAGCAAGTATGGTGGAGAGATGGATTGGATCTACAACACGACGGCGTGGTGTATATGGTGGAGAATTTCTGCAGGCTTCGCCACAAACAGTCGGGAGGGAGAGAGGAGGCAGAGGGCTACTAGGGTTTGGAGGAAGGTGTGTGTGTAGGAGGCGCACCAGCCCTCTATATATAGAGGGGTGCAGCCTGCCCATCCTCCAAGCCTATCTCTAGTTTAAACGATTTAAACTTTCCCTTATCTAGAAACCCTATCTCTAGTTTAAACGAGTTTAAACTTATCTAGGATCGGCTGGGCCCTATGGGGCCTTGTGCCCCTGGCCCAATGCAGCCAGGACACTCCCTCATAGGCCCATGCCCCCTCCCGGAAGGTGGGACCACGTTGGCCCCCTTCCGGAAGGTTCTAGAAGCTTAGACAATACCGATTAATCCGAACAATTCCGAACTCCAAAACCTGCCTTATATGAATCTTATTCTCCGGACCACTCCGGAACCTCTCGTGATGTCCCGGATCCCATCCGAGACTCCGAACAAAAATTCATAAACCAAGTATCCAATCTATCCTAGCGTCGAGACACGTTAAGTGTGTGACCCTGCGGGTTCGAGAATATGCAGACATGATCTTCTATCAATAATCAACAGAGTGCAGGCACCCATATTGACTCACACATTCATCGATGATCATATCGGATGAACCACGATGCCAGGATTCAATCAATCCCATATATATATTCCCTTCGTCTCGCGATATTTTACTTACCCGAGATTCGATCGTCGGTATCGTCATACCTAGTTCAATCTCGTTCACAGCAAGTACTTTACTCGTTCCGTAATCCGATATCACTTTGTGATTAACTCCTTAACCACATGCTTGCAAGCGGTGTTGATATCGATTACGAGTGGGCTCAAGTATATCTCTCCGACTTGGGAGGGACAAATCCCATCTCGATACATACAACCCAACAGATACTTTCCGATCACCTGAGAGACACCTTTATGATCACCCTCTCATAGGATGACGTTTGATGACCTCAAAGCTTTCTTCCAGTACCAGGGAGTTGCATTATCTCATGGTCTAAGGAATACAATATTTGACATAGGAAAAGCTTCGCAAAGATGAACACGATGAAACGATCTAATTGCTTTGCTTAGTTTGGGTCTGTCCATCACATCATTCTCCCAATGATATGATCTCATTATCAATTGACAACTCATGTCTATGGTTAGGAAACCTTAACCATCATTGATCAATGAGCTAGTCCATAGAGGCGTACTAGGGACACGGTGTTGTTCACAAACCACACAAGTATTAATGTTTCCGCTTAATACAATTCTAGCATGGAATATAAACTTTATCATGAACAAGAATTATAATAATAACATCTTTATTATTGCCTCTAGGGCATAATTCCAACAATCTCCCACTTGCACTAGAGTCAATAATCTAGTTTACATCTGGCAACAATCTCACACCCATGGCACTGAGGTGCTGATCATGTTTTACACGTGGAAGAGGTTTAGTCAATGGATCTGCGACATTCAGATCTGTATGTACTTTGCTAATCTTTAGATCTCCATCTGCTATATAATCTCGGATTATATGAAACTTGCGGTTGATATGCTTGGTCTTTGGATGATATCTTGGTTCCTTAGCGAGTGCTATGGCGCCAATGTTGTCACACAATATCTCCAGTGGGTCCAATGCACTTGGAACCACGCCAAGCTCAGTGATGAAGTTCCTGATCCAAACTCCTTCACTTGACGCTTCTGTAGCAGCCTTGTATTCCGCTTCTACTGTAGATCCCGCGATCACGCTTTGCTTGCAGCTTCTCCAGGTCACAGCTCCTCCATTCAAAATATACACGTATCCTGTCTGAGATTTACAATCATCCTTGTCGGTGTCGAAACTAGCATCGACGTAACCTTTTACGACGAGCTGTTCATCACCCCCATAGACTAAGAACATTTCTTTAGTCCTATTTAGGTACCTTAGGATGTTCTTCACGGCTATCCAGTGTTCCACTCCTGGATCACTTTGATATCTGCTCGTCAAACTAAGAGCATTAGACACATCCGGTCTAGTACACAGCATGGCATACATGATGGAACCTATGGCCGAGGCATAAGGCACTTTGCTCATAGCTTCCCTATCATTTACCGTGGACACCGAGCCTTGCTCAATATCTTACGACAACATAGGCCTTGAACCTTTCAATGCCTTATCCATTCTGAACCTTTTGAACTTTGTCTAGGTATGTAATTTGGCTTAAAGCTATCAGGCGTCTTTGTCTATCTCTATAGATTTTGATGCCCAATATATAAGCAGCTTCACCTAGGTCTTTCATTGAAAAACACTTGTTCAAATAACTCTTCACATCGTTAAGCATGTTGATGTCATTTCCAATAATCAATATGTCATCCACATATAGTACCAGAAACGTCACCGAGCTCCCACTCACTTTCTTGTAGATGCAAGCTTCGTAGCAATTTGGAACAAATCCAAAGCTCTTGATCACTTGATCAAAACGAAGGTTCCAACTCCGAGATGCTTGCTTCAGTCCATAAATGGAGCTGAAGTTTGCACTTTATCAGCATCCTTAGGATCGACAAAACCTTGGGTTGCATCATATACAACTCTTCATCAATGTTGCCATTGAGGAAAGCGATCTTGACATCCATTTGCCATATTTCATAATCATGAAACGCAGCAATTGCTAATAAAATCCGAATGGACTTAAACATCGCCACGGAGAGAAAGTCTCATCGTAGTCAACACCTTGAACTTGTCGAAAACCTTTCGCAACAAGCCGTGCTTTATAGACGGTAACATTACCATCCGCGTCCGTTTTCTTCTTGAAGATCCATTTGCACTCAACGGCCTTTCGGTCGCTAGGAGGGTCCACCAAAGTCCATACTTGGTTTTCGCTCATGGATCCCAATTCGGATTTCATGGCTTCTAGCCATTTCTCAGAGTCTGGGCTCATCATCGCTTCCTCATAGTTCGTAGGTTCACTGTCTTCTACTAACAAGACAGTCAAGACAGGGTTGCCGTACCACTCAGGAGGGGCACGCGACCTTGTCGACCTGCGACGTTCAGTAGCAGCATCGTCCGAAGCTTCATGATCCTTGTCATTAGCTTCCTCTATTGTTGGTGCAGGCGGCACTGGAACAATTTCAGGTGCTGCGCTACTCTCCAATTCAATAGAAGGTTCAATAACCTCGTCTAGCTCTACTTTCCTCCCACTCACTTCTTTCGAGAGAAACTCCTCCTCAAGAAAGGAACCGTTCTTTGCGACAAACACTTTGCCTTCGGTTCTGTGATAGAAGGTATACCCAATAGTTTCCTTAGGGTATCCTATGAAGACGCATTTCTCTGCTTTGGGTTCGAGCTTGTCCGGCATCAACTTCTTGATGTAAGCTTCGCATCCCCGAACTTTAAGAAACGACAACTTAGGTTTAGCACCAAACCATAGTTCATACGGTGTCGTCTCAACGGATTTAGATGGAGCCCTATTTAAAGTGAATGCAGCGGTTTCTAATGCATAACCCCAAAATGATAACGGCAAATCAGTAAGAGACATCATCGATCGGACCATATCTAATAGGGTTCGATTCCGGCGTTCAGACACACCATTGCTCTGTTTGTGGTGTTCGTGAGTTGTGAAACGATTCCACTTGCTTTAAGATGCGTGAGAAAATCATAACTCAGATACTCGCCCCCATGATCGGATCGTAGAAACTTAGTCTTTTTGTTACGATGGTTCTCCACTTCATTCTTAAATTCTTTAAACTTTTCAAACGTTTCAGATTTATGTTTCATTAAATAGATATACCCATATCTACTTAAGTCATCGGTAAAAGTGAGAAAATAGCGATATCCACCGCGCGTCGAAACACTCATCGGTCCGCATACATCGGTATGTATGATTTCCAACAAGTCCGTTGCTCGCTCCATCATACCGGAGAACGGGGTTTTGATCATCTTGCCCATGAGGCATGGTTCGCATGTGTCAAATGATTCAAAATCAAGAGACTCCAAAAGTCCATCAGAATGGAGTTTCTTCATGCGCTTTACACCAATATGACCTAGGCAGCGATTACCACAAATAAGTAGTATTATCACTATCTACTTTGCATCTCTTAGCCTCAATGTTATGGATGTGTGTTTCATCCCTTTCGAGATTTAGAAGAAATAAACCATTCACAAGAGGTGCATGACCATAAAAGATGTTACTCATATAAATAGAACAACCATTATTCTCCGATTTAAATGAATAACCGTCTTGCAATAAACACGATCCAGAAATAATGTTCATGCTCAACGCAGGCACATAATAACATTTATTAAGGTTTAAAACTAATCCCGAAGGTAAAACTAAGGAGAGCGTGTCGACGGCCATCACATCAACTCTTGATCCATTGCCAGCAGCAAGATCGTCACCTCATCCTCATAAGCCGCCGTCTATTCGTAGCTCCTGTTTGAGTTACAAATATTAGCAACCGAACGGTATCAAATACCTGTGCACTACAACGAGGGCTAGTAAGGAAAACATCAATAACATGTATATCAAATATACCTTTGATGGTGCCGCCTTCTTGTCCGCTAAGTACTTGGACGATTATGCTTCCATGACCCTTGTCCTTGCAATAGAAGCACTCGGTTTCGGCTTGGGTCGGACTTGAGCTTCTTCTCGGCGAGGGCAACGCGTTTGCCGCCTCCTTTCTTGAAGGGCTTCTTTGCACCTTACCTTTCTTAAAGGAGGGCTTGTTGACCATCAACACATGATTATCCTTTTGATGTCACCTCAGCCTTCACTTTGCGAAGAGCTCGGTGATCGTATCGATGGAACCAATCTGATTATGAGTCACTACAAAACTTTTGTAGCTGGGAGGAGTGATTGCAGAACCACAATCTTGAGCTCCTCTGGAATCTTGCGATCCAGCTTGCTCAAGGCGTTGAGTGTAGCCCGACATCTTAATGGCGTGCTCACTAACGGAACTCCCTTCCTCCATCTTGTAGTTAAAGAACTTCCGGAGATCTCATATCTCTCGAGCGGGCTGAGTGCGAAACATGGTTTTCAACTCTTGAGAATCTCAAAGGGCAGGATAGTTTTCAAAACGATTTTGAAGTTCGGTTCCATAGCAAACAACATGGTGCTCTTAATCACACCATAATCATCTTTGTGCGTTGATAGACAGCTTTCTCATCGGCCGTATGATCGCTTGAGGGGTTACCTAACGCTTTCTCAAGGACATAGTCCTTTTGTCATGAACAGAATGATTCTTAGATTGCGGAACCAGTTGGTGAAGTTAGACCCATTGTTTCTAAGCTTTTCTTTCTCAGCAAAAACGTTGAAGTTGAAGTTGGACTTGGCCATGTGATCTACAGTATTTGCAAGCACAATTTAGACTATGTTCACGATAAATAGTTCAACTTAATCAAATTACTAGATGAACTTCCACTAAATTCAACATCCCTCAAGTTGTTTAGTGAACACGATCCAAATTCACCACACCTAATCCGATCTTCACGAGAAGAGATGTGGTTTCAATGGTAGACAACGAAGTGTCGATCATATCATTCATATGACTCATGCTTAACCTTTCAGTTCTTGTGTTCCGAGGCCATGTCTGTACATGCTAGGCTCGTCAAGTAAAACCCAAGTATTTCCGCGTGTGCAAAACTGGCTTGCACCCGTTGTATGTGAGCGTAGAGTCTATAGCACCCGATCATCACGTGATGCTTGGACACGACGAACTTTCGCAACGGTGCATACTTGGGGAGAACACAGTTTTTATCTTGATCTTTAAGTGAGGAATCATCTTATAATGCTACCGTCGCGATCTAAGCATGATAAGATACATAAAAGGATAAACATCACATGCATATAACTTTATGTGACATGGTATAGCCAATCTTCGCGCAATGATCTCCATCTTGTGCGTTCCGGCATGATCTCCATCACTTCACCATGATTGCCTCCACCACGAATAGCAACTACAACT
The DNA here is from genome assembly GCA_023614405.1 of Avena insularis. NCBI lineage: Eukaryota > Viridiplantae > Streptophyta > Magnoliopsida > Poales > Poaceae > Avena > Avena insularis. The sequence continues at coordinate 432,225,228 of CM042684.1, read as the reverse complement.
ATTGCTAACTACTTAGCGATAAAGTAAAGCTATTACATGGCATATAAGAAGTTGACTCATGGGTCATACACAATTATAAAGACAACCATATGGCTCCTGCCGGTTGTGTACTCATCGACATGCAAGTCGTGAAACATTACAAAACATGATCATCGCATACATTATACACATCACATCTTGGGCCATACCATATCACGGAAAACACTCCCTGCAAAAACAAGTTAGACGCCTCTACTTTGTTGTTGCATGTTTTACGTGGCTCATGGGAGTAGATGCTAAGAACGATTCTTACCTACGGAAAGCCACAACGGTGATATTATGGTTGCCAAACTCCGTTGTTAATCCCATGACAACTATAGTGAGAGAAACGGCATCCACCAGCGCATGTGTGGTACAAGCCACACGTCAAGTCGAGCCGGGTCTCATGACGGCGTCGCGTAAGGTTGGCCTGGACCGCTTCAATCTCACTATCCCGCGTCATAAGAAGAACACAAACAAGAGGCTTGCAACAGAAAACATCAACGCCCGCAACAACCATGTTGCGTTCTACTCGTGAATCACATCTACGCATAGATCTAGCTCTGATACCACTGAAGGGTTTCGCAGCATAGTAAATCAAAATTTTCTACGGAAGCGAACAGAAGGAAAGCCAAGATCTAATCTAGGAGATGCAAACAACAAGAGAGATTGGATTAGATCTTCATACCCTTGAAGATTCGCCAGTGAGCGTTAAATCGGAACGTGGGTGATGTAGTCGTACTCGCTTCTCCTCCTCGCGATCCGATCCGATCTAGCACCACAAGTGGCGGTGCCTCCGTGAGATGCACACGTGCAGCACCTCGACATCTCCTCCTTCCTCGGACCAGCGAGTATGGTGGAGAGATGGATTGGATCTACAACACGACGGCGTGGTGTATATGGTGGAGAATTTCTGCCGCAGGGCTTCGCCTACAAGCGATCGGGAGGAGAGAGGAGGGCAGAGGGCTACTAGGGTTTGGAGGAAGGTGTGTGTGTAGGGGGAGGCGCACCAGCCCTCTATATATATAGAGGGGTGCGGCCAGCCTGCCATCCTCCAAGCCTATCTCTAGTTTAAACGATTTAAACTTTCCCTTATCTAGAAACCCTATCTCTAGTTTAAACGAGTTTAAACTTATCTAGGATCGGCTGGGCCCTATGGGGCCTTGTGCCCCTGGCCCGATGCAGCCAGGACACTCCCTCATAGGCCCATGCCCCCTCCCGGAAGGTGGGACCACGTTGGCCCCCTTCCGGAAGGTTCTAGAAGCTTAGGTACAATACCGATTAATCCGGAACAATTAGAACTCCAAAAAGCCCGCCTTATATGAATCTTATTCCCTGGACCACTCCGGAACCTCTCGTGATGTCCCGGACCCCATCCGAGACTCCGAACAAAAATTCATAAACCAAGTATCCAATCTATCCTAGCGTCGAGACACGTTAAGTGTGTGACCTGGGTTCGAGAATATCAGACATGATCTTCTATCAATAATCAACAATGGGGTGCAGGCACCCATATTGACTCCCACACATTCATCGATGATCATATCGGATGAACCACGATGCCAGGATTCAATCAATCCCATATATATATTCCCTTCGTCTCGCGATATTTTACTTACCCGAGATTCGATCGTCGGTATCGTCATACCTAGTTCAATCTCGTTCACAGCAAGTACTTTACTCGTTCCGTAATCCGATATCACTTTGTGATTAACTCCTTAACCACATGCTTGCAAGCGGTGTTGATATCGATTACCGAGTGGGCGTATATCTCTCCGACTTGGGAGGACAAATCCCATCTCGATACATACCCAACAGATACTTTCCGATCACCGAGAGACACCTTTATGATCACCTCTCATAGGATGACGTTTGATGACCTCAAAGCTTTCTTCCGGTACCAGGGAGTTGCATTATCTCATGGTCTAAGGAATACAATATTTGACATAGGAAAAGCTTCGCAAAGATGAACACGATGAAACGATCTAATTGCTTTGCTTAGTTTGGGTCTGTCCATCACATCATTCTCCCAATGATATGATCTCATTATCAATTGACAACTCATGTCTATGGTTAGGAAACCTTAACCATCATTGATCAATGAGCTAGTCCATAGAGGCGTACTAGGGACACGGTGTTGTTCACAAACCACACAAGTATTAATGTTTCCGCTTAATACAATTCTAGCATGGAATATAAACTTTATCATGAACAAGAATTATAATAATAACATCTTTATTATTGCCTCTAGGGCATAATTCCAACATAAATATATTCTCTTTATGATACTACTCTTAACTACTCTTCGGTTGGACACTCTAATCCATGGTAGGGCTATAACAACACACCTCAAAGTAAGCCTTTCCCATCTAGAAAACCCCACACTGTCACCTTGAGCACTAGATGGTTCCAACAAACACCACAATTTCATAAAGACATCCAACTCCAAATATAACTCATAACAAGTATTTGTAATCTCTAGCCTAAGTGCCACCATGGTGTGCCTTGTCACTTTCACACACATGGGGAGAGCAGAGATATATTAAAGCACTTGAGTAGCAAGGTAGATCTATAGATTACAAGCTCATGATCACAATATGATCATGCATAGAGAGAGAGATGAACACATAGCTACCGGTAGAACCCTTAGCCTCGAGAGAGAACTACTGCCTCCTCATCATGGGAATAAACAACGACGATGAAGATGGTGGTGGAGATCGATGGAGATGGCTCCAGGGGCACTTCCCCGTCCCGGCAGGGTATCGGAATAGAGACTTTCTATCCCCCGAATCTCCCCTTCGGTGGCGGCGGCGCTGCGGAACTTTTCGTGGCTAGAGGCTTGATTATTTAGGTTTTTCGCATCGCGAGGAATATATAGGCGAAGGGGCAAGGTCGGTGGAGGCCGGAGGGGCCCACACCACCTGGTGGCGTGGCCAAGGGGGACCCGCGCCACCCTATGGTGTGGCTGGCCCCTGGCCCTCTCCGTCTCATCTTCTGGCTCCGTGTTCCCCTCGGTGAAATATTGACTTTGGCTTTTGTCCTGTCCAATTCCGAGAATATTCATTTTCGACTTTACGGAACCAAAACAGCGTAGAAAACCGCAATCGGCACTATGGCATCTTGTTAATAGGTTAGTCCAAGAAATCATATGAAAAGTACTCCAAAGTGTGGACAAAACACAAGAAAGTAGATAAAACCAAGCATGGAACAACAAAAATTATAGATACATTTGCAATGTATCAACTGTAGGGGTTCGTAGCATGGAAAACAAAATTTTTCTATCGCATACAAACAAACAAGCCAAGATCTATCTACTAGATTGTAGCAACGAGTCGATAGAGGAACTCACCCTCGAAGATTTCAAAGCGGTTAACGAGAGCAGATTCTCGTGGGTGATGTAGTCGTACTCTTTCCGATCTCAAGATCGTAGCGATCCTTCCAGGTATACGTTAAATGGCGCTCCATGATCGGTCACCGTTCGATTTTCGGAAGACCTTCCTCTCCCTTGTTCCAGCGGAGGTTGTAGCACTCTCCTCGCGATTCCGGACTGTGGCGTGGTCTGGGAAGTAGAGGGAGATCCTTGGCTTCGCCTTAAGCGGGTGCGAGTTTGGTGGAGCTTATGAGAGAGGATATTAGTGGTCTAGTAATTAGACACACCAATTAGACGGCTCTAAACGGCTGGATAAAGCAATTAGAAGCTCTAAACCAACACGGCTCTAAACCGGAGATTAGAGGTGGAAACTTGTGTGTGCTAGGAGGGAGCCCTGCCCCTCCTTATATAGGTGGGAGGGCTGGCCGGCCAAGGGGAGGAGAGTCCCTCCCCAAGTCGGCTTGGTGGGGCGCCGGCCAAGGGAGGAACCCTCCTCCAATTCGGCCTCCACCAATCCTGCTCGATTCCCACTTCCCAAAATTGTTTGACTTTCAAACTAGCCGTTTGACTTTTCAATTTAGGATTTAAATAAATCCTTTATTTTGGACAGCGAAGACACCTAGTACATGATGCAATCATTCCAACTTACAATGACACATTCATGTACCCTTCCCCCCTCCGGAGTGCCGGACATTCCGGGACCTTCTAGAATGTTCCCGATGAAAACACCGGAACCATTCCCCAACTCAAACGGACTTTCCTTATATGAATCTTATTCTCGGACCATTCCGGATCACCTCGTGATATCCGGATCCCATCCGAGACTCGAACAACATTCGGTCTCTTTCTCATAATACCATAACTACTCAAACAACGTGAATCCTTAAGTGTGTCTCCCTACGGTTCGTGAATTATGCGGACATGATCGAGACACTTCTCCGATCAATAACCAATAGAGGAATCTGGAAATTCATATGGCTCCCACATATTTCTACGATTACTTTGCGATCGAATGAACCACTTACATACGATACCAATTTCCCTTTGTCTCACGATATGTTACTTATCCGAGGTTATGATCGTCGGTATCTCTGCATACCTAGTTCAACCTCGTTACTGATAAGTACTCTTTTCGTTCCGTGATATGTGATCCCTTGTGAGCAGTCACATGCTTGCAAGCTAATTGGATGACATTTCACCGAGAGGGCCCAGAGAATATCTATCCGTCATGTGGATGGACAAATCCCTCTTGATCCATGTGTTTCAACCAATACTTTCCGAACACTCAATGCCACCTTTATAGCCACCACATTACGGTGTGGTGTTTGATGACATCAAAGCATCCATCCAGTAAAGGTGATATGCATGATCTCATGGTCGAAGGAATTAGGTTACTATGTATCAGAAAGCATATAGCAATTGAACTATTGAAATGACTTGATCTTTATGCTACGCTTATCTATAGGAGTATGTCCACCATATCATTCTCCTAACGATATGATCTTGTTGTTAATAACATCTCAATGTTCATGATAGGAAACCACAATCATCTATTAACCAACAAGCTAGTGAAGTATAGAGGCTATACTAGGGACTTCAAATTAAGTTTACAAATCACACAAGTATTAATGTTTCGTTAATACAATTATAGCATGGTATGTAAACATTTATCATAAACACAAAGATATAATAATAACTACATTTATTATTGCCTCTAGGGCATATCTCCAACAGTCTCCCACTTGCACTAGAGTCAATAATCTAGTTTCAAACCTTTGTGTATTCAACACCTATGGCTTTCCGGTGTTTGTATGTACACGATTGCTAGTGGTCAATCGATCTCCGGATCGACACTTCCAGTCCGTGTGTAATTGCATGTCTTTGCGTCTCTACGCATCACTCATTCTCTAATGAGATGGCTTTGTATGATTTGGTCTTTCGGTGTGACCTTTAGTTCTTTGGGGTTAAAACATGTTGATAATATTGTCGCACAATATATCTTCATAGTATTATCCATGTGAACTACACCTAGTTTGATAACAAACTACTTGACACAAATGCCCTCTTTAGCTGCTATTATAGCAGTCATATACTTAGCCTTTTGTTGAAGTATCATCACAATGTCTTAACTTTGGAACTCATCCAAATCCATTATGGAACTCACTTTCCATTATATTGTGCCACCTTTAGTTTTAGATTGAGATAAACTTAATTTGTATTTTGTGACAAAGCTAGTATCAATGTAGTACTTTTACAATGAACTAACCATCTATTCGTCACTTCTACAAATATTATACTCTTAGTTCTTCCAAAAGATCATAAGAATATCCTTGCTATTGTCCAATGATCATCTTACGAATCATTCTGGTATATGCTCACAACATTTAGAGCATAGGACATATCTGGATTTGTACATATCACAGTATGATTGATATAAATATTCTTTGTGATTTCATACATCAAGTATCAATCTATACTTGATTATTTGTTTCACTTTACCAAATGTCAATACACTTGAATATATCATCAACATTGAACTCATTCAATCCCTTCTGTGCGACAAGAAACTTTCTTGTAGTTTCTATATTGAACTCATTCAATATATCATCTATGTACTTTTGGCACAACCACATTAGCGTCTATTGATGCCAAATATTTGGGTTTTGCCTAAGTCTTTCATCGGGATGAAATTCTTAATATGTGTTAATAAAAGATACATTATTTCCAATCAACAATATGTCTTCCACATAATGTATTAGAAACATGTCTTAGCGCTCCCACTTAATTTCTTGCAAATGCAAGCATCTTCATTTTCTCCGATGAAATTAAACTCTTTTAACAGTTTCATCATAGTGAAGATTCCAACTCCGCTATGCTTACTTCAACCATTGAAGTTTGCATATGCTTTTAGCATCCTTTGAATTAACAAAACCCTTTGGACCGTGTCATGCACACGTCCTAGGTAACCATTCTATTAGAAGAACTTGTTTTGTTTATTCTACTACCACATAACAAATTATATGTAGTGGTTGCTACATTAATCCGCCTAGACTAAAAATCGCTATGAAAGATCAAATCTTGTCATATACAACCTTTGAACATTGTTGTGAACTCTTTCCCAACATGTCGACTATTTCATAGATGTGAAACATCCATGTCTACTTCTTTATAGATCCAAACACAACTGCAAGGTCTTACACCTTTTTCGAGGGTCCTTCAAGTTCAAAACTTGATTTCTTGTGTATGGAACTTTCACGGATTTTATGGCTTCAAGCCATTTGACGGAGTCAGGGCCCATCATCGCTTCTTTGCATGTAGTAGGTTCATTATTCTCAAATAATGATTCAACCCTCATGGGGAGAGCAGAGATATATTAAAGCACTTGAGTAGCAAGGTAGATCTATAGATTACAAGCTCATGATCACAATATGATCATGCATAGAGAGAGAGATGAACACATAGCTACCGGTAGAACCCTTAGCCTCGAGAGAGAACTACTGCCTCCTCATCATGGGAATAAACAACGACGATGAAGATGGTGGTGGAGATCGATGGAGATGGCTCCAGGGGCACTTCCCCGTCCCGGCAGGGTATCGGAATAGAGACTTTCTATCCCCCGAATCTCCCCTTCGGTGGCGGCAACATGGAACTTTTCGTGGCTAGAGGCTTGATTATTTAGGTTTTTCGCATCCGGAATATAATATATAATAAGGGCAGGTGGGGTGGAGGTGGAGGGGCCCACACCACCGGGGTGTGGGCAGGGGGACCAGCGCCACCCTATGGTGTGGCTGGCCCCCCTCTCCGTCTCATCTTCGGCTCCGTTCCCCTCGGTGAAATATTGACTTTGGCTTTTGTCTGTCCAATTCGAGAATATTCATTTTCGACTTTCGGAACCAAAACAGCGAAAACCGCAATCGCACTATGGCATCTTGTTAATAGGTTAGTCAAGAAATCATATGAAAAGTACTCCAAAGTGTGGACAAAACACAAGAAAGTAGATAAAACCAAGCATGGAACAACAAACCTTATAGATACATTTGCAATGTATCAACTGTAGGGGTTCGTAGCATGGAAAACAAAATTTTTCTATCGCATACAAACAAACAAGCCAAGATCTATCTACTAGATTGTAGCAAGTCGATGATAGAGGAACTCACCCTCGAAGATTCCAAAGTGGTTAACGAGAGCAGATTCTCGTGGGTGATGTAGTCGTACTCTTTCCGATCTCAAGATCGCGTAGACGATCCTTCCGGCGCCACGTTCCGGCAGCACTCCCGCAGTCGGTCACACGTTCGGTACTCGGCGAAGACCTTCCTCTCCCTTGTTCCAGCAGGCAGCGGAGGTTGTAGCACTCTCCTCGCGATTCCGCAAGACAACTGTGGTGGTACGGAAGTAGAGGGAGATCCGCAGGCTTCGCCTTAAGCAGTGCAGTATGGTGGAGCTTATGAGAGAGGCTATTAGTGGTCTAGTAATTAGACACACCAATTAGAAGGCTCTAAACCAATTAGAAGGCTCTAAACGTTGGCTAAAGCAATTAGAAGCTCTAAACCAAAACGGCTCTAAACCGAGATTAGAGGTGGAAACTTGTGTGTGCTAGGAGGAGCCCTGCCCCTCCTTATATAGGTGGGAGGCTGGCTGGCCAAGGGAGGAGAGTCCTCCCAAGTCGGCTTGGTGGGCGCCAAGGAGGAACCCTCCTCCAATTCGGCCTCCACCAATCCTCCTCTCTTCCCACTTCCCACAATTGCAGTTTGACTTTCAAACTAGCCGTTTGACTTTTCAATTTAGGATTTAAATAAATCCTTTATTTTGGACAGCGAAGACACCTAGTACATGATGCAATCATTCCAACTTACAATGACACATTCATGTACCCTTCCCCCTCCGGAGTGCCGGACATTCCGATCTTTCTAGAATGTTCCCGATGAAAACACGGAACCATTCCCCAACTCAAACGGACTTTCCTTATATGAATCTTATTCTCCGGACCATTCCGGATCACCTCGTGATATCCCGGATCCCATCCGAGACTCCGAACAACATCCGGTCTCTTTCTCATAATACCATAACTACTCAAACAACGTCGAATCCTTAAGTGTGTCTCCCTACGGTTCGTGAATTATGCGGACATGATCGAGACACTTCTCGATCAATAACCAATAGAGGAATCTGGAAATTCATATGGCTCCACATATTTCTACGATTATTTTGCGATCGAATGAACCACTTACATACGATACCAATTTCCTTTGTCTCACGATATGTTACTTATCCGAGGTTATGATCGTGGTATCTCTGCATACCTAGTTCAACCTCACATCGATAAGTACTCTTTTCTCGTTCCGTGATATGTGATCCCTTGTGAGCGGTCACATGCTTGCAAGCTAATTGGATGACATTTCACCGAGAGGCCCAGAGAATATCTATCCGTCATGTGGATGGACAAATCCCACTCTTGATCCATGTGTTTCAACCAATACTTTCCGAACACTCAATGCCACCTTTATAGCCACCTGTACGGTGTGGTGTTTGATGACATCAAAGCATCCATCCAGTAAAGGTGATATGCATGATCTCATGGTGAAGGAATTAGGTTACTATGTATCAGAAAGCATATAGCAATTGAACTATTGAAATGACTTGATCTTTATGCTACGCTTATCTATAGGAGTATGTCCACCATATCATTCTCCTAACGATATGATCTTGTTGTTAATAACATCTCAATGTTCATGATAGGGAAACCACAATCATCTATTAACCAACAAGCTAGTGAAGTATAGAGGCTATACTAGGGACTTCAAATTAAGTTTACAAATCACACAAGTATTAATGTTTCCGGTTAATACAATTATAGCATGGTATGTAAACATTTATCATAAACACAAAGATATAATAATAACTACATTTATTATTGCCTCTAGGGCATATCTCCAACAGTCTCCCACTTGCACTAGAGTCAATAATCTAGTTTCAAACCTTTGTGTATTCAACACCTATGGCTTTCCGGTGTTTGTATGTACACGATTGCTAGTGGTCAACTGATCTCCGGATCCACACTTCGTGTCCGTGTGTAATTGCATGTCTTTGCGTCTCTACGCATCACTCATTCTCTAATGAGATGGCTTTGTATGATTTGGTCTTTCGGTGTGACCTTTAGTTCTTTGGGGTTAAAACATGTTGATAATATTGTCGCACAATATATCTTCATAGTATTATCCCGCTGTGAACTACACCTAGTTTGATAACAAACTACTTGACACAAATGCCCTCTTTAGCTGCTATTATAGCAGTCATATACTTAGCCTTTTGTTGAAGTATCTGTCACAATGTCTTAACTTTGGAACTCATCCAAATCCATTATGGAACTCACTTTCCATTATATTGTGCCACCTTTAGTTTTAGATTGAGATAAACTTAATTTGTATTTTGTGACAAAGCTAGTATCAATGTAGTACTTTTACAATGAACTAACCATCTATTCGTCACTTCTACAAATATTATACTCTTAGTTCTTCCAAAAGATCATAAGAATATCCTTGCTATTGTCCAATGATCATATTACGAATCATTCTGGTATATGCTCACAACATTTAGAGCATAGGACATATCTGGATTTGTACATATCACAGTATGATTGATATAAATATTCTTTGTGATTTCATACATCAAGTATCAATCTATACTTGATTATTTGTTTCACTTTACCAAATGTCAATACACTTGAATATATCATCAACATTGAACTCATTCAATCCCTTCTGTGCGACAAGAAACTTTCTTGTAGTTTCTATATTGAACTCATTCAATATATCATCTATGTACTTTTGGCACAACCACATTAGCGTCTATTGATGCCAAATATTTGGGTTTTGCCTAAGTCTTTCATCGGGATGAAATTCTTAATATGTGTTAATAAAAGATACATTATTTCCAATCAACAATATGTCTTCCACATAATGTATTAGAAACATGTCTTAGCGCTCCCACTTAATTTCTTGCAAATGCAAGCATCTTCATTTTCTCCGATGAAATTAAACTCTTTTAACAGTTTCATCATAGTGAAGATTCCAACTCCGCTATGCTTACTTCAACCATTGAAGTTTGCATATGCTTTTAGCATCCTTTGAATTAACAAAACCCTTTGGACCGTGTCATGCACACGTCCTAGGTAACCATTCTATTAGAAGAACTTGTTTTGTTTATTCTACTACCACATAACAAATTATATGTAGTGGTTGCTACATTAATCCGCCTAGACTAAAAATCGCTATGAAAGATCAAATCTTGTCATATACAACCTTTGAACATTGTTGTGAACTCTTTCCCAACATGTCGACTATTTCATAGATGTGAAACATCCATGTCTACTTCTTTATAGATCCAAACACAACTGCAAGGTCTTACACCTTTTTCGAGGGTCCTTCAAGTTCAAAACTTGATTTCTTGTGTATGGAACTTTCACGGATTTTATGGCTTCAAGCCATTTGACGGAGTCAGGGCCCATCATCGCTTCTTTGCATGTAGTAGGTTCATTATTCTCAAATAATGATTCAACCCTCATGGGGAGAGCAGAGATATATTAAAGCACTTGAGTAGCAAGGTAGATCTATAGATTACAAGCTCATGATCACAATATGATCATGCATAGAGAGAGAGATGAACACATAGCTACCGGTAGAACCCTTAGCCTCGAGAGAGAACTACTGCCTCCTCATCATGGGAATAAACAACGACGATGAAGATGGTGGTGGAGATCGATGGAGATGGCTCCAGGGGCACTTCCCCGTCCCGGCAGGGTATCGGAATAGAGACTTTCTATCCCCCGAATCTCCCCTTCGGTGGCGGCGGCGCTGCGGAACTTTTCGTGGCTAGAGGCTTGATTATTTAGGTTTTTCGCATCGCGAGGAATATATAGGCGAAGGGGCAAGGTCGGTGGAGGCCGGAGGGGCCCACACCACCTGGTGGCGTGGCCAAGGGGGACCCGCGCCACCCTATGGTGTGGCTGGCCCCTGGCCCTCTCCGTCTCATCTTCTGGCTCCGTGTTCCCCTCGGTGAAATATTGACTTTGGCTTTTGTCCTGTCCAATTCCGAGAATATTCATTTTCTGACTTTCTGGAACCAAAAACAGCAGAAAACCGGCAACTGGCACTATGGCATCTTGTTAATAGGTTAGTCCAAGAAATCATATGAAAAGTACTCCAAAGTGTGGACAAAACACAAGAAAGTAGATAAAACCAAGCATGGAACAACAAAAATTATAGATACATTTGCAATGTATCAACATCCCTAAGCTTAACTCCTGCTCGTCCTCGAGTAGGTAAGTGATAAAAAGAAAGAATAATTTTTGAGGTGACTTGCACCATCAAAGACTTGATCAAAGTATTTGTAAAACATTCAAAGCTGGGATCATAGTACTTCAATCATAACATGAAAGACAAAGTTCTATCAATAAGACAAAGAAACTATGATGCAACATGAAAAGGCACATACAAAAGATTCATGAATAACAATGCTTTGCAAGACGTTTGTTTGTTTCACATAAAGAAAACATAGCATAATAGCATTCAGCTTGTCCCTCATAGAGTAGCAAATATAAATGCATAGGACACCTTCAAAGTTCTTAAGAGTGACTAGATACAAATAGTTTAAAACAAGCAATATCAAGTTATGCATCAATCAACTAGTCTTGGGACAATGCACATAGAACTAAGAATGGCCACTATGCTCTTAAAGTAGGTGCATAAAGGTAGAAGGTGGAGACTCAATATAATGGTGGAAGAAAGGCCCCATAGAAGGAAGTAGGGATTCAAGTCTCATAAAGAGCTTCCAAAAATTATGGTACTTATAGCTTTCATCTCTCATTGCCCCTATCATAAGCATCTTTAAGGTGATTAAGGTTAAAGTGAACAAACTATGGTGTACATGCTTGATGAAGTATAAGTTAGAAATATCATGTCCCTTGTATACGAGGGCCGCTCCTCATGCTACTCAAGTTTAGTCACCGGTAAGTTCTTGTCATCGTAAGTAGATGTGTATCATAGAGAACCGCCAACAGGGTACCCCTTGCCCGATGATACGGAAGAATCCCCATAACAAAATGACAAGGCAAGCAGACAACGAGCATCTCAGCAATCTTCTTATTTACCATGGGAACATGGTGCTTTTTTCTCTCTTTCCTCTTTTCATAATCTCTTTTTTTTCTCTTTTTTTCTCAATATAGGACTCTTTTTTTATAAGAAGAATGCTTCATAGATAACTCATTATGGTTACGCTGCTGGTTTCCACCATGTCAGCATGGATTAGACCAGCGGCCCAGGCGTTTCTCTAACACATATACATAACTCCATGGACTTACAAGCTCCCCTTTCATTTCACACCGACGACATCCATATACAAAAGAGCATGACATCAACTAGGTACAAGTACCAAGTGCAATGTTGAAAGCGTTCCCCATGAAAGCATGGTTCTGCTAATTCCCAACAAATAAGTGTAAGCATATACAACATAGACGACACAATGGTTCAAGTTTATTAAGGGCAAGAAAAGTAAAGTGTGCCATCAAGTTCGTGAGAGATTTAATCACTAGTTTTCTCATAACAAATTTAATTCGGAAGGTAAACAAAAGCATGAATATACTTGGAATAGCATAAGCTAATGGGTAGGTATGGTGGACTCTTTGGAATAACTTGTTTTAGGGAGTTGGATGCATGAGTGGAACTCATACTTGGTTGTGAAGGCTAGCAAAAGACTGGGAGCGACAAACTAAGAGAGCAATAATGGCCATAATCATGCAGAGCGACAAAACATCATTGATCAAAGCATAAAGTGATACTACAAGTTGAAAACTAAAGGCTCATCAAGGCTATTGGTGACTTTGGATAGTCATAACATGGTGTGAGCATGCGCCAAGTCAACCCAAATAAAGCATCAAAGGAGAATACCACAATACTATGCTTTAATATGCTAAAACAACGCATGATTCATCCAAGGCACATTAAGTAATCTCAATTGTTTATAACAAGTCATGCTACAACAAAGAATACTAAGCATAAAGCCACAATATCAAGCATGGCATGACAAAGCATAGGCCACAGTCAAAAACAAGCTCTCTTTACCACTTAAGCATGAACTTTCCTGCTCTTTTCCAATCCAAACCAAACTATTTGAAAACCAATGCATGAAAGGGGTCCAATCAATTTATTCAAGCAAACTAAGCAAACCAAGCAAACAAAATCTAAAAACCAAAAACGAAGACGCTCCAAGAACAACACAACTGTGCATGAAACAATAAAAATAAAGTGTTTGGAAGAAATCTGGGATTTTTGTTGATGAAGAGGGGGATGTCCAAGGCATCCCCAAGCTTTGACGCTTGTACTTCTTGGATATTTCTTGGGGTGACATGCGTGGCATCCCCAATCTTGAGCTTTAGTCCATCCTTCATCTCATTACTCATTCCTTTCATACACCTGGAATTTTTCCTTCATACAAAACTTCACACAATCTTTATTAGCAACATTAGTGCACTCAAGATAATATGTATTTAGGTTCAGTTCTAACACCAATAAAACTTCCATTAAAACACAAGCTACTGTAGCACTTCCCTCAAAAAGCTCAATTCCCCAAAACAACTCAAAAAGGAACCAACAAGAAGCAAATGCAAATAATGGCAGAAATCTGTCAAAACAGACCAGCAGGTAAAGACTAATTTTTTCTAAGACCTTATGTTGCTCAAATCAAAAATTGTTGAACTAACGAAAGTTATATAACAACTTGGGGCAGAAGCACAAAAATTCACGCCTCAAAACAACGTACAGAGATTTTACACAAATTTTTACGGTGAAGCATAGAAATCTGTTTCGGGACAGCAACTTTCCCAAGCATTACTTCTCTCTCATTAGAGGTTACTCTTGGCACAAAAAGCAAACAAAAAGGATAAGGAGAGGTTATTACAGAAGTAATAACTTCCAATACTCATCTAAAACTTTTGGGTTATCTCCCAATAAGTACTTTTCTTTAATGCCTTTAAGTTAGGCATGATAGTTTGAGAAGATGCTCATATAAGAAACATGAATTGAAGTAAAAGAGAGCATCAAGAAGCAAATTCAAAGCACATTTAAGTCTAACCCACTTCCTATGCATAGGAATCTTGTAAAGAAGCAAGTCATGAAAGCACAAAGCAACAAGCATAGAAAAGCAAAACAAGTGCAACTTTAAGACTTTCAACATAAAGAGGGGAAACTTAATATTATGGAGATATATAAAACCATGTTTCCCTCTCTAATAATAACTGTCCGTAGCATCATGAATAAAATCAACAATATACTATCACATAAAACATTATTATCATGAGCCACATGCATAAAATGATTATTACTCTCCACATAAGCATAGCATTCTTATTAATTATGGTGGGAGCAAATTCAACAAAATAGCTATCATTATTATTCTCATCACCATAATAATCAAATATAGGAGGCATATTATGGTCATAATTAATTTTCTCCTCAATAGAGGTGGACTGAAAATATCATATTCATCATTGTAATCATCATATATTGGAGGTTTTGTCTCATCATAAGCAATAGAATAGCTATCTTCCAAAGCCAGGGAACTAAAAAGATCATTTTCATAAAAACTAGCTTCCCCAAGCTTAGACTTTTACATAGCATTAGCAATAATGGTGTCCAAAGAATTCATACTAACAACATTTCTATTAGCATGCAAATAAAGTTCCATAGGTTTTTTAATTTTCTCTTCAAACACTTCATGTCCTAACTCAAGATAAATACTATAAAGCTCTTTAATTTTTTTGTTGTTTTCCATTAAGCCTAACTAGTGAAAACAAGAAACAAAAAGACAAAATTACAGAATCTAAAGGAAATAAGTTCGAGCACTCACACCAGAGGATGTGAGTACCTTTTACCTTACCTCCCCGGCAACGGTGCCAGAAAATAGGTGTTTGCCGTGGTAGGTTCTTCTTCTCTAATCCTCCGGTGTGAATACCTTTTACCTTACCTCCCCGGTAACGGTGCCAGAAAATACTTGCTGGCGCGTGGTTGACGTGGGAGCTTCTTCTTCTTTGTTCCCCGGCAATGGAGCCAGAAAATAGCTTGATGTCTACGCACTTCTATTCTTGTAGACAGTTGTTGGGCCTCCAAGTGCAGAGGTTTGTAGAGCAGCAGCAAGTTTTCCCTTAAATGGATCACCCAAGGTTTATCGAACTCAGGGAGGAAGTGGTCAAAGGTATTCCCTCTCAAGCAACACTGCAATCAAGATACAAGAAGTCTCTTGTGTCCCCAACACACCCAATACACTTGTCAGGTGTATAGGTGCACTAGTTCGGCGAAGAAATAGTGAAATACAAGTGGTATGGATAATTATAAGTGGTAATGATGATATAAAATAGCTTGATGGTGTGTGGTTGACGTGGGAAAAGACTAAAGGCAAACTGAAATAAAGAAGGAAGCAAGCAAACATGTAACATATCTAATTGCAAACGGTGTATCAATGCTTAGAAACAAGGCCTAGGGATCATACTTTCACTAGTGAACACTCTCATATAAATATATTCTCTTTATGATACTACTCTTAACTACTCTCCGGTTGGACACTCTAATCCATGGTAGGGCTATAACAGCACACCTTCAAAGTAAGCCTTTCCCATCTAGAAAACCCCACACTGTCACCTTGAGCACTAGATGGTTCCAACAAACACCACAATTTCATAAAGACATCCAACTCCAAATATAACTCATAACAAGTATTTGTAATCTCTAGCCTAAGTGCCACCATGGTGTGCACGCTGTCACTTTCACACACATGGGGAGAGCAGAGATCTATTAAAGCACTTGAGTAGCAAGGTAGATCTATAGATTACAAGCTCATGATCAAAATATGATCATGCATAGAGAGAGAGATGAACACATAGCTACCGGTAGAACCCTTAGCCTCGAGAGAGAACTACTCCCTCCTCATCATGGGAATCAACAACATCGATGAATATGGTGGTGGAGATCGATGGAGATGGCTCTGGGGGCACTTCCCCGTCCCAGCAGAGTGCCGGAATAGAGACTTTCTGTCCCCCGAATCTCCCCTTCGGTGGCGGCGGCGCTGTGGAACTTTTCATGGCTGGAGGCTTGATTATTTAGGGTTTTCGCATCGGGAGGAATATATAGGCGAAGGGGCAAGGTCGGTGGAGGCCGGAGGGGCCCACACCACCTGGTGGCGTGGCCAAGGGGGACCCGCGTCACCCTATGGTGTGGCTGGCCCCTGGCCCCTCTCCGTCTCGTCTTTCCGCCCGTGTTCCCTCGTGAAATATTGACTTTGGCTTTTGTCCCGCCCAATTCGAGAATATTCATTTTCTAACTACGGAACCAAAAACAGCAGAAAATGTGCAACCGCACTGTGGCATCTTGTTAATAGGTTAGTCTAAGAAATCATATGAAAAGTACTCCAAAGTGTGGACAAAACATAAGAAAGTAGATAAAACCAAGCATGGAACATCAAAAATTATAGATATATTTGCAATGTATCAGTCGCCCAAAACTGATACCCATTTAGATTAGAGACATGGGTTATCTAGATTAGAGACATGCAATGGTGATACCCATTTAGCATATCCCCAATAGTAGCTCCCGGAGGACTTTGAGATCTTGCGCTGTCTTGCCCTTTGGTCTTGAATGCTCCATCTAGGTGATGCCGACAATTCCTCAAGCAAATATCTCGAAGGTCTCCCAAAGAACCCTGCAATCCTTTCCATCTTCATTATGCAAGCCGAAGATTCTCCATGTCTTGTTTTTCTGGAGTCGGACAGTGTCCGTCTTTAATGGAATCTTCAGACATGACTTTTCCACTGCAACGGTCAATAGAATGACATAGGCTACAACCTACACTTCCTCAAAACTCACATATGGCGGTGGTTTAATCATTAGTGATTTCCCAAAACCCGAAATGTTAAGAGGCAAACGAGGGACATGGCAAAATTACCGCACACGTTCACACACACGTTATGGACGTAGTAACCGTTAGATTTCCCAGCACGGATCTTGATGCTAGGGGCTATATATTTTTACTGCGGTCAGAGAAATTTCCTTTACTTGCATTCTCCCCCGCATTGTCTTCTTCCTCCCGCCGCACGATCGTTCGAGATTTTAGCGAGAAAACCCTAGCCAAGAACTTCTCCTCCTCGTCCTCCACCAATCAGCCCAATGGCTAGCAGCAACAACACTCCATCGACGGCCCGGCTCTAAGGCTTCAATCGAGCCATCTAAGGGAGTATCCATTACGCCGGAGGGCGTGGTGGTGCCTCTCTTCGCCGTGGTGGAAACCACCGGCGACGACCAAACACGGGCGACGCTCGAAGCCGTGGAGGAGGAGGCTGATTCCCACAAGGGAGTCTGGAGGGGCTCTGAGCTCTCTACGGAGCTCCTAAAGGAACTGGTCACTGAAGGATACCTCCCTTCGGCGGAGGACCTGGTCTAGTGGCCGGCGCCGGCCAGCGAGGTTATCTCTTCTACCCAAGCTGGGAAAAGGTATACCTCAAGTCTTACCTGGTACGCGGCGTCTCCCTCCCAGTCTCCTACTTCTTCCTTGAAGTCCTGAAGCACTTCCAGGTTCCTCCCTAATCTTTCTCCCAATAGTATCCTAGTACTTAGCAATTTAATAGCTTTGTGCGAAGGATACCTAGGAATCAAGCCTAGGTTAGATCTGTTTATCTTTTTTTCACCGTCAAGAGTGAATCCAGAGAATCCAAGGATGAACTGTGGAACTGCGGAACCATTAGTTTCAAGATCCGTCCTAACCTGCGGTTCCCCGACATCATTGGCTCCGGCTTAAGGACATCGTCAAGGTGAAGGACAAGAAGTGTGGCTTCAATATCACCTTCGACATGTTCGACTGCGGAAAATGCCCAGAGGTACCTATGTTTCCTTCGTTGCTTTTGTATGTACTCTAAGGTTTCCAACTTGGGTATATCAACCATCTGACATGCTTTTTGACCCATCAGCTGGCGACCTTGGCGGTGAATCTCATGGCCTCCCAGGTCTATGATCCAAAGCTGAAGGATGTTCAGGTTGTGTCCGACGATGATACCTCCAAGGATCATCCGGCCTTGGCAACACGGAAGCGGAAGAGCTCCACCTCTAACACTACTGCCGAGGGAAAGAAGAAGAAGAAATCGGAGAGTGGAGTGGAGTCTCCAAGAAATCCACTTCCGCCTTAGAGGCAGAGAAGAAGAAGTCCACCGGCATCCCCTTAACCAAGGCACCTGTTGTGGTGTAAGTATATTCATTCTCCGACTTTGCTCTGCTTTGCACCTACTCAATCCCTGTACTTAGAGCATGACTAACAGCACCCGTAAACATCCCAAACTGGTATTTTTCCGATGAGTTTACGGGCTATGGGACACGTGGCGAGCTAACAGAGCATGTATATGGCCCAGCCCATAAAGAATTTTCTCGGCCCCCGTAAAAAGCCCACTCTATCCCTACTAGTACCGGCCGATGTAGCCAACATAGGTTAGAACACACATTTCTCTGCCGTGTCCAAACCCTAGGCTCGCATCGCCACCTCTCACAACTCTCTCCTCCGGCGAGCGATTCACGCGGCTCCGACGCTAGATCCCCATCGTCGACGAGTGGATGTCCATCCTACGCCATGGATTGGACCTAGGGGTGGCCGTAGCGGCGGGAAAGCAGGAGGAGGTGGTGGCTGTCAGCTGCCTAGGAGGTCCTCGCTGCATCCATGCCGCGACAAGGCAGCGGAGGCGCTGGTGAGGTCCATCGAGGCCAAGCGGCAGGCGGCCCACCGCTGGACCAACTGGGGGCTCCATCCCCCGCCCTCGCTCGCCCCCTACGTGCTACAACTAGATCGACGGCGAGGCTACATAGCTCGAATTTTGGGCATCTGAGGATGCGGCGGCGTCCTCCGACAAGCTCTCCACTTATATTTTTAGGTGTAATTTTGCTATGTAAATTATATGTATGAATGATGATCATCGACGCGCAAGTTCGATCTTCCTGGGGATTTTCAAATTTTGGCCGTTTACAGTTTGCAAGAAAGGGCACTTATCTATGTCGATGCCCTCAAACGTTTAAATCATGAGTACAAGGGCATGTACTCGTGTTATACGGGTCGGGCGTTTACGGTTGCTGTTAGTCATGCTCTTATACTTTGTACATTTCAGGAAAATATCTAGTTTTAGTTTGAAACGGACCTCCAAAGATGTTGGAGCTTCCAAAAATATTCGTGATATGTTGACCAAGTCGTCGCCTGCCATTGCTCCCCCGACTCCTGCCGCCAAGCCTGCGACAGGATCCTCTAGAACATCGTCCCCTGTCGTACCTGAGACCTCCGTCATGGAGATAAACATCAATCCAATACTAGATTTCTTAGGTTTTGCTGGCATGGACCTTGCTCCTAGCGGCCAGGCGACGCAGGAAAGTACCTCTTCCAAAGTGGCTAAAGCTCTGGCTAAGGATGCCATCTAAGAAGGGAAGCAACTGGTCGAGGGAGCAAAAACAGCAGCAACGGCTAAGCCGGGAACCTCTACGCCATCATCTGCCATTATTACGCAGCAGATGGCTAGAGCTTCATCAATGCCTCCGGCTTCTACATCTGGTTTGTCTCTGACTCCTCCGACATTGAGCCTGGATGGTCTTATTCAACAGGTAGATGCTATTTGTAACAATGCCCAGACCTTCCACAATACATATGTCAACTTGGCCAACAATCTCAAGATTATTGCTATTGTAAGTCTTCAATCTTTACATTTTACTTTATAATATATCCCATTGTATCCCCCGAGCTCTTAGGCGGAAAACCAATAGTTATTGGCCTGAGTGCTCCAAAGAAGAACTAAGTAAAGGACTTGATAGTGTAGCCCCCGAGAGTTAGAATGAGTAATTCCGGATAGATACTCTAAGAGAGAACGCACATGAATTAAAATCTGATATTGTAGCCCTTGAGCCTTTAGTTAAAACTAATAAGTTCTGACTAGATTCTCTAGAGAAACTAAGTACTCTTCTCTTTGCAGAATGAGAATACCCGGAGGAAGGCGACCAATGCGAAGTATGACAAGCTACAGAAAGATCTAGAACTTGAAAATGGTAAAACAGCCTTTTTGAAGGGAACAAATCACAAATAGCAAGCACCTGTTTTCCTCCAACAGCTCCCCAATCTATCACTTGTAACCATTTCATCTGAATTCTCACAATGCTAGTTTTTGTTCCGTCTTACAGAGACCATTGCCAAGGCAAAGAGCATCGTCGAACAATCCAAGCATATTCAGGAGCTTCATGATGAGAATAAGATCCTGAAGAAATACCTAGTTGCTGCCGTCAAAGGGCATGAAGAATCAATGAAGGTTCTACAAGAATCTGCTGACGTCGAGAGGCAACACCTGAAGAATGTGATTGAACGCCTCAAGGAACAAAACCAAGCTGCCGCAGAGCAGAATGCTCAGGGCCTTGAGGTGTAGAAGAAACTTCAGAAGGAGCATGACATCTTGGTGGAAACCTGTCTTCAAGATGAAACCAGCATCTTCGGTAACTTTCCTCCGTCTTTCTTAATTCTGTAAGTCGGATGAATGTACATTATTGTTGTAATCATGACCCTTATCTCTTAAGAAAACACAACTCCCATTGGTTTAACCATTATGGGTGAAGGTGCTCCAGATTCAAAGGAGTGCATGATTCTTGCCGGTAACTTCATTAACACTGCCATCACTCAAGCCAAGGAGATTGCAAAGCCCCTAGACATCACCATCAAGACAACATATTCCATCGCCAAGTACTCGGAGATCCTCCCCCGAGCCCCTGAGAAAATAAAGGATTAGAAAGCATCCTCTATTAGGTCTGGCACAAGGATGTCCTTGTGGTTGGTGAAGGCACACTACAATGACACCGACATGGACCTGATATCCTCTCTATGCTGAAGCTTGACGAGGAACGCAATCCAATTGATGGCGATGCTATCTGGAACTCCCTTGTCGGCTATGATACCAAGGTTTCCAAGCTAGTCAAGGCGGACGACTTCGTGCCAGCCGATGAGATGGATGATGACCAGGCGGATTCAGATTCTACCCTCAGGTCCTTCGAGTTGGACGATCTCTCCAAACCTTCTTCTCCCATTTCTTATGATGCAGCAGAGCCATAAACATTTTTTGTATTAAATATATCTCTGCAATTTTGTATGTATGTTGAAAAACTTGTAGAAGTAAGGCGGAAAACTTGGTTGTAAGCCTCCTGCTACTTATTTATATCCAGCATGTATATTTTTTAAGTAAGTGCTATCTTATCCATTATTCTGATATGTATGCTTGACCTTTTGTGAGATGGAAGACTCGCAACACAAAACCATGTTCTCATGTGATGATGCTTAATAGCACCGTCAAGAATCCAAGAACAAAATCGCCGGCTTTGAGTGCCGAAAAGTCACTACTCCAAAACCCACATAGAAACGACAAAAATTGTGTAGACCAAAAAACTTAAGCTAACGCACGTAAGCAGAATTTTCACAAGTGCAAATGCAAACTTGCGCATAAAGGGTTTATATGATTAAAAAATAAACACTAAAGGAGGTAAAAGACTCAACAAATATGAGTGAAACAAATGCTTTATTTCATTAATCATATAAGGTACTTATTACATAATATAAAATATGCTAAGTTAAAAAAGGACGTAGCTGTGCTATGTTCCATGGACGATCTGTCTCCGGATAATTATCATCGGGGTCATGTTGCTTGCGTTTGCGTTCTTTTGGCCTATCTTTCAACTCGCGAATATCGACGAGGTAATAGGAACCATTGAGCAGCACTTTGCTTATGACAAATGGTCCTTCCCAAGGCAGAGATAGTTTCTGTGACTTTTGCTGCGTGAGACGAAGCACCAGATCCCCCTATTTAAACGAGTGATGCTTAACACGACAACTATGATAGCTGTGTAGCTTCTGCTGGTAGATGACATATCTCTGGCATGCCAAGACGTGTTCTTCCTTGAGAAGGTACACAAATAGGCGTTTGGATTATTCAGTGTTAGCTTCGTTGTAAGCAGCAACTCTTGGTGCATCATGGAGGATGTCGGATGGTAGGACTACTTCTGCTCCATAAACTATGAAGAAAGGGGTCAAGCCCGTAGATCTATTGGGTGTTGTTCATAAACTCCACAAGATAGATGGTAACTCCTCCGCCCAGGCTCCAGCTCCTCTATGTAGCGGTGCCTCTAAGCGTGGCTTGATTCCTTGCAGAATTAGTCCATTGGCTCGCTCTACTTTCCCATTTGACTATGGATGTTCCATAGATGCTAGGTCAAGGTGGATGCCCTTTTCATGACAATACTCCTCAACTTCTTCGATTGACAAGTTGATGTCGGTGTCGGTGATGATGCTATGTGGGAGACCAAATCTCACCACTAGATCCCGGACAAATTTCAGGGTTGTTGCCCCATCGAGCTTTCTAATGGGTTTAGCTTCAATCCATTTAGTGAATTTGTCAACTGCTACTAACAGATGCGTAAATCCATAAGGTGATATCTACAAAGGTCCAACCATGTCAAGCCCTAGACTGAAAACGGCCAAGTAATTGGTGTTGTTCGTAATTTTTTAGCTAGAACATGTGGTTGCCTTGCATAAAACTGACACCCAACACAAGTCTACACCAGCTTTTCGGCATCCGCCTTGGCGGTCAGCCAGTAGAATCCTTGACGGAAGGAGACCAATGATCGGGGAGCGGCATGATACCTGCAATCTCCTAGATGTATCTCTCTAAGGATATCTATACCTTGCTGCTAGGAGACGCACCGTAGGAATAATCATGTGGTACTTCTTTTGTATAGCTCTTCGTCTACTATGATGTAGCGTTTTGCTCTGCGTACTATCTGCTGGCTTTCGCCTTCGTTAGCGGGCAGTGTTTTGTCTTGAAGGTAGTCCATGAATGGTTTCGTCCAAGCTAGAGAGGTCACTGTTACTGCATTAACAAATTATTCCACTCTATCTAGGTTGTTGGGGTCTGCTCCTTTCATGGATGGAGTCCGTAAATGCTCCAAGAAAACGCCAGGCGGAATTGGTCGACGGGCTGATCCAAGCTTAGGCAGAAGATCTTCCACTTCATTGTCCTCCCTTTTGACGTACTTGACTTCGTAGACGTGGAAGAACTTGGCTAGCTCGTCTACTTCATCTCGATATCATGCCATCATAGGGTTCCACACGTTCTAGGTGCTAGCCAACTACTGAGCAACCAAGTTGGAATCTCCACAACAAACTATGCGCTTGATGCTAATATCCTTGGCCAGACAAAGTCCATGAATAAGGGCCTGATACGTCCATTTTGCATCACTATTCTATGTCATAATTCACTGTTATTCAATGATATATTTCGTATTGAGAGGTGATACTTATATTATTTCATTTGTTTTTGCATGGTTGATGACTTTTGGAGCATGGACCGTTGCAGTCAGGATTCTGATGGAAAAGGTGCTGTTTGGAGGCAAAATTCGCGAAGATCAGAAAATCCGGAAAAATATACGAAAAATCCTATTTTCCGAAGAAGGAATCCGAAAAGGGCTGGAGATGGGCCACAGGGGGCCCACACCACCCCTGGCGTGGGCCAGCCTAGGCCGCGCCACCAGGTGGTGTGGCCGCCCTGGTCCACCCCTGGCACTCCCCTCTGGCGTATATATTCCTCCTGAAATCCTAAGACTTGAGGAGCCACCACAGAAAGATTTCGCCGCCTCTGCGGGGCGGAAAACACCGATAGAGAAAGATCTCTCCGGCAGACAGATTTCTGCCAGGGGAATTCCTTCCCGGAGAGGGGAGATCGTCGCCATCAACACCACCATCAAGCTGAACTTCATCGGGATCATCATCATCATCACCACCATCATTACCATCAGCACCCTCATCACCATCTCCATATTGTTGTAACAATTGGGTTGAATCTTGCATAGTTCATAGGGGAAACTTTCCTGGTGTTGATTACTCTTTGTAGTTGATGCTATTGAGTGAACCATTGAATTATTGTTTGTGTTCAGATTGTTATACATCATTATTCCATATCTGATCATGATCCATATGATGTCTTGTGAGTAGTTCGTTTTGTTCTTGAGGACATGGGAGAAGTCATGTTGTTAGTAGTGGAGTTGTGTTGAGAAAGATTCAATAGTTTGATATTTAAGTTGTGGTGTACTTCTTCTAGTGTTGTCATGTGAACGTCGACTACATGACACTTCACCTATATGGGCCTAGGGGAATGCATTGTGTATTTGGCTACTAATCGTAGGGGTTGCCGGAGTGACAGAAACCTAAACCCCCATTAGGAAACCATTGCACAAGGGACGTAAGGGTCTGAGAGTTTAAAGTTGTGATTAGGTTTCTACTTTAATTACTTTCTTGTACTTACGGATGTTTGCAAGGGGTATAATCACAAGTATGTATTAGTCCTAGGAAGGTCGGTACACTAGCACAGGTTCACCCACACAACACTTAGCAAGCTAAAGAAGATTAATCAACTATATGAAGAAAAAACGCTTGACAGTCTTCCCATGTGTCCTCGAGAACGTTTGGTCATCTTAAGTAATACAACCGGCTTGTCTTTTGATACATAAAGGATTGGGCCACTTGCTGCATTTATTCTTATTGTCTTTTGTTTACTCGTACTTCGTTTACTTGCTTTATCGAAAACCCCTAAAAATCCGTTTGCTAAGTATTTGCAGAGAATTCCTGATCCATACCACTAGCCAGCACCTTCTGCTCCTCGTTGGGTTCGACACTCTTACTTATCGAAATACTGCGATACACCCTCTATACTTGTGGGTCATCAAGACTATTTTCTCAAGCGCCGCTATTGGAGAGTGGAACTGGTAAAGGAAACTTCTATTGTGGGTATTGTTTACTTCTGTTAGTTGCTTTATTTTCATTATGGATAATTTGCTGAGTTTCTTATTTGGTAATGCTACTACCACTGCTAAGGTAGTAGATAAGCCACCACCTGCTGAGAATAATGTTTTTAAAATACCTACAAGAATTATTGATCGTGTTATAGATAACTACTATGTTGGGGATGGAACTGTCTATCCTGGTGATCATTTACTCTTTATACACGAATTATGCGGGTTGTTCAAGTGTGTAGGTATTACTACAGATCAAGTTAAGAAGAAGTTATTCTCATTATCACTGAAAGGAAGAGCTGAGGAATGGTATAAGCTGCTGAAGAATGGTCAAGCTCTGGAATGGGAGGAAATAGTGCCTCTCTTTTATTCAAAGTTTTATCCTTCTAGTGAGATTCATAAAGATCGGAATCAAATATACAACTTTTGGCCTCTTGATGGAGAGAGTACAACTGAAGCTTAGGGAAGATTGAAGTTACTAATGCTCAAATGTCCCATTCATGAGCTCCCCAACAATATTATTATCAATAACTTTTATGCAAGGCTCCCTCTACATGACAAGGATTTATTGGATGCTTCTTGTGCTGGATCATTCACTCGCATGGAAGAAGAAGCTAAATGGGATCTTCTGGACCGTATTCAAGACAATGCTGAAGCTTGGGAGAATGACAAAGGTAGAAAGTCAGGTATAAATTATGATTATGAATGCATTGAATCTTTTATGGGAACTGATGACTTTCAAAATATTAAAAATGCTTATGGTCTAGACTCTCAAGCTATTGCTTCCTATATTGAGGTGCCTAAAAAGAAGTGGAATAAGTATCATGAACCTTATAAAGATGTTGCTAAGAGTGTTCCTGCAAGAAATACTGAAGTTTATACTGCTAATCATGTCTTACCTAAACCTTACATTGAGAAAATGCCTTTCCCAGTTAAGATAAAGGAACATTCTATGATGGCTAGTATGGTTAATGAAAGTATAATCAAATATGTTGAACCCGATAAGCGAATGGTTGATGAACCTATAATAGAAAATGTGAAAGACTTCGTTACTAAATATGAAGAAGAGGGACACATTATCCTTTGTAAGGATACCTCTAATATTGTTTCACAAAGTAGTGTTATGAGAGCTAGTATTCCTGTGTTTTCTGTTAGAATAAGTGATCATTGCTACGATGGTCCTTGTGATAGTTATATTGTTAAGTTTATGCATGATACTGAAAGTTAGTATGAAAGAGGGAAAAGTGTTCTTATGTACTCCCTCTGTTCCAGTTTACTCTGCGTGTTAGCAAAAACTCAGATACCAAGGACAACACCACGAGAGCTCCTTTTCACTCAACATGGACATGTATGCCCCTAAAAAGGATCTGCACGCATCAACTAGTACTACTTGCTCACACCACCTCGTCCCCTCGTCTCGTCTGCGAGACCGTGTGCAGTGTCGCTTCTTTGCTGCTGGCAGCAGCAGCACCGGAGGGAGCGGGAGCGCAGCAGCAGCACCGGAGGGAGAGGGAGGAACGACGCCGACGCCGACGCAGACGCCGACGCGAGCACACTATGGCTGACCGGCTATGTATGCGCATCAGGCTAGGGTAGAGCCGGCCTAGCGTGGACGCGCCAATAGCTTGTAAATTTGGGGTGCCATGGCGTCCTATAGGTTGAGAAGTTGTTCGTCCTGGTCGAGCTGCTTGCTGCCGGTCGCGAAAAGTTTGCCGTAGCTGGCCGCGCACCGATGCGTCCGGTGGCCGTCGCGGTCCTCGCCGCCTTTGTTGGCCCCGCGCTCTGCTTCATCCCCCTCGTACCACTCCCCTCCGGGCTGCTGACTCAGATCTTGTCCCCTTCCATGGATCTCACGGGATCGGAGAGGCTAGCAAGAGGGGATTAGAAGGAATCTAGGAAGAGGATGAGTAACACGTGAGGATAATTAGGGAGGAGGCGGAACAACAAGCGGAAGTGGAGGGGTAGTTTTGGAAACAATCCGATAGCGCAGAGTAATATGGAAAATTTGGAAAAAAGTTACACGCAGACTAAAATGAAATAGAGGGAGTATCTCAATAATATCAAGTTTCCTCGTTTTATGCTGAAAGTTTTTATGTTGCACTTCTTTTGCCTTCTTATGCAAGTAGCCTCTGGTTTCAACAACTTGTTTGTTTACAAAATTCCCTTGCATAGGAAGTGGGTTAGACTTAAATGTGTGTGTGTTTTTGCTTCTTACTGCTCTCTTTCACTTCAATTCATATTCCTGAGCGAGCATCTTCAAAATTATCATGCCCATCTTAATGGCTATAAAGAAAGAGCTTTTTGGGAGACAACCCAATTTGTTTTTGCCTTCAGTTTGTTTTTGTTTCTTTGAGTCTTGGAAGTTATTACTGCCGTAATAACCGCTCCTTATCCGTTTTGTTTGGTTTTTGTGTCAAGATCAACCTCTAATGAGAGAGAAGTAATATTTGGGGAAGTTGCTGTCCCGAAACAAATTTTTGTGCTTCACCGTAAAAATTCGTGCGAGATCTCTGTATGTCGGATTGAGCTGTAATTTTTTGTGCTTCTGACCCAGGTTGTTATTTAACTTTCGTTAGTTTTGCACTTTTTAATTTGAGCAAAAGAAGATTTTCTAAAAAATTATCTTTACCTGCTGGTCTGTTTTGACAGATTTTACCACTCTTGCATTTGCTTCTTTAATCGATTTCCTTTTTGAATTATTTTTGGGTTTTCGGAAGGAGTTGCTACAGTAGCTTATATTTTGATGGTTTTTAGTTGAAGTTGAACTCAAAAGGTTTTATCACTTCACTTATACTAATGTTGCTAATGAGAACTGTGTGAAAGAAATTTCCAGGAAATGGAGATAATGGTGTAATGAGAAAGAGAAAGGTTTCATGACTCAAGTAATAAGTGTATAAAGAAGAAGATATCGATGTTATTCAAGTGGCGACTCTGGAAGAATCTACTAGATGCTAAATTCAGAGACCTGCAGAGTCCGTTTTCAAATAGGTAACAGTTCTGGTAAGAAAAGTTCCACGAAAATACTATCCAACTATACTTTTGTAGTTTTTAGTCAATAAGGAAAGCTACGAAGCGAAAGAGGGACAGAAACAGAGCCAGGGTGGCTCACACCACCCTGTGGCGCGGGCCCACCCCTAGCCGCGCCACCAGGTGGTGAGTCCACCCCGGACTCCGCCTCCGAATCGCTTTCTCCCAGTACCTTCCTTTTGTTCTGAAACTTCGTAATATATAATCCCCCGGATCTCCCGAGGTTCATATATCATGTTTTCGTCGTGTTTTTATTTTGATCTATTTCTGCCAGGACATACTCTTTGAAAGCTTTGAAGCACAATGGTGTCCACCAAGGATAAAAGGAAGGAGCCTATGGGGAAGACCTCCAAGACCCCGGGCAGGAGAAGGAGATCAAGAGTGAAGGTGAAGAGGAGGCAAAGCACACCGGCACTACCGTTGCAAGCATTGGAGTGGTGGCGAACCCTGCCAGGATCAGAAGGACTACACGGATGTCAACTGGAGGGAAACCTCCGCGTCACTGTTTGGCTCCAAGGACACCTTCTCCAAGCACCAAGAGTCCCTTCCATACCTTTATCCATAACCATGCAGGAAAAGAAGACTCCAAGAGGGAAGAACTTAAAACGAATCACAAGAGCTGGGATCCACAATCTGACATGATCATGCTCCACATCAAGCACACCTCGGATTTGATTCGTACCCTCACCTTTGAGATTGAGGACTTGGGGAAATTGATCAAAGAGCTTATCAAGAGGATACCGCCCACCACCGAAGGAGTAATTCGTCATCAGGTTTGGCATCCCCTTGGTTTGTTCCAAGCTTGGGGGAGTGCCGCGGTATCACATCACTATCTTCTATCTTTTTACCTTATTAGTAGAGTCATATCATGAATAGAGAAGTTATTGTGTAGGATGGTTTGCATTATGGAAGTGTCCCCTCTCTCGTTAGATATGTATCCCTTGGTGTGAGTTGCCGTTATGGAATATTAATGAGAAGTTCTATCATTTACTATTTTGCATAGCTTATATTAGTTTTCAATTCGTGGTTATATGATTGATCTTGTTGTTAGTATTGGTATCACTTTGGGATCATTGAGTTAATTTAGTTGGTTTTGGCAAACCTGGCTCGGTCAATAGCAACACTATTTTTGAGAGTTGAAAGAAAAGATAAAAGTACTCTAAAGAAATATAATTTCATCATCTTTCTTTCTTGATTTGCTCATAAGTCTAGTATTCTCTAGTTAAGATCTTTTGTGCTTCCAAGGAAGATTGCATGTTTGTCTTTATCATTGTATGTTTGTTTGTTTCCTTCAACTCTTGTACTTGCTACCCAGCCTTGCTAGCCAAAAACCTGTATTGAGAGGGAATTCTTCTCGTGCATCCACTCCTTTAAACCAAAACCCGCGCCATTTGTGTCCACCATACCTACCTATTAGCATTATTGCTATTCCAAGTAAATTCTTGTTTTATCTGCCTCCCAAATTAAACTTATTATGTGAAAATTAGTGATTAAAGCTCTCACGAACTTGATGGCACACTTTACTTTCTTACATTTAATAACCTTGAACCATTGGGTCCTTCTTTGTTGCGTATATGCTTGCGCTTTATGAGTTGAAGTTAGCAGAACCATGCATCATGGGGAACGCTTTCAACACTACCATGGTACTTTGTGCCTAGTTGATATCATGATTCTTTTGCCTATGGATCCCGGCGGTGTGAAATAAAAGGGGAACTTGTAAGATCATGGAGTTTATATGTGTGTTGGAGAAACGCCTAGGTCGCTAGCCTAAGCCATGCCTAATCATGGTGGAAACTTGCAGCATAACCATAGTGGGCATTCTATGAAGCATCCTCAATAAAAACCTATGCAAATAGCAAATAAAAAGATCGCTGAGATGCTCACTGTCTGCTTGCCTTATTATTTTGATTATGGGATAGCTCATGTGTCATGTGCAAGGGGTACCCCGTTGGCGGTTCTCAATGATACACATGTATTTACAATGACAAGAGCTTACTCGTGACTGAAGTTGAGTAGCATGAGGTTCGGTACTCATAAGTAATTGGGAATGAGATTTCAACTTATAACTTGTCAAGCATATCCTCTTAGTTGTGTCACTTTAACCTTAATCACCAAAAGATGCCTATGATAGGGGAAATGAGAGCTCAAAGCTAGTAAGTATCATAATTTTTGGGAGCTCTTTATGAGACTTGCAATCCCTGCTTCTCTCTGCGAAGGGCCTTTCTTTTTACTTTGTAGTTGAGTCAGTAAACCTATTCCTTTCTATCTCAACAAGTACTTTGAGTTGTTGTGTTTCATTTATTCATATGATGATTTATTTAATCATGTTTCTTATGTTCCTTGGTTTGCACATTGCTCTTATCTTGATGTTTACTACTTTGAAAGCTATCTTTGAAAACCAGTTACTTGTGAACTCTAGCAAATTATCAACAATTCTTCGACCAAGAGCTAAGTTTGCCATTACCAATTATGATTCACTTTATGTATCTTTATTGTGTTTCCTTTACTCATTGCAAGTTGAGTTATGTAATAGTGAGTTGTCTTCAATTATGATCTATGTATTGATGAATGTGATGCTTCTTGTCCGTATTCTTTTATCGACTCTTCACTCCATAAAGCTGAGGTCATGCTTATTGAGCTCAGTTTCGCTTGGGGACAAGCGAAGTCTAAGCTTGGGAGGAGTTGATACGTCCATTTTGCATCACTATTCTATGTCATAATTCACTGTTATTCATTAATATATTTCGTATTGAGAGGTGATACTTATGTTATTTCATCTGTTTTTGCATGGTTGATGACTTTTGGAGCATGGACCACTGCAGTCAGGATTCTGATGGAAAAAGTGCTGTTTGGAGGCAAAATTTGCGAAGATCAGAAAATCCAGGAAAATATACGGAAAATCCTATTTTTCCAGAAGACGAAGGAAGCCAGAAGGGGGGCTGGAGATGGGCCACAGGGGGCCCACACCACCCCCTGGCGCGGGCTAGCCTAGGCCGTGCCACCAGGTGGTGTGGCCGCCTTGGTCCACCCCTGGCACTCCCCTCTGGCGTATATATTCCTCCCAAAACCCTAAGACTCGAGGAGCAACCACAGAAAGATTCTGCCGCCTCTGCGGGGCGGAAAACACCGAGAGAGAAAGATCTCTCCAACAGACAAATTTCTGCCCGGGGAATTCCTTCCCGGAGAGGGGAGATCGTCGCCATCAACACCACCATCAAGCTGGACTTCATCGGGATCATCATCATCATCAGCACCCTCATCACCATCTCCATATTGTTGTAACAATTGGGTTGAATCTTGCATAGTTCATAGGGGAAACTTTCCCGGTGTTGATTACTCTTTGTAGTTGATGCTATTGAGTGAACCATTGAATTATTGTTTATGTTCAGATTGTTATACATCATTATTCCATCTCTGATCATGATTCATATGATGTCCTGTGAGTAGTTCATTTTGTTCTTGAGGACATGGGAGAAGTCATGTTGTTAGTAGTGGAGTTGTGTTGAGAAAGATTCAATAGTTTGATATTTAAGTTGTGGTGTACTTCTTCTAGTGCTGTCATGTGAACGTCGACTACATGATACTTCACATATATGGGCCTAGGGGAATGCATTGTGTATTTGGCTACTAATCGTAGGGGTTGTCGGAGTGACAGAAACCTGAACCCCCGTTAGGAAACCATTGCACAAGGGACGTAAGGGTCTTAGAGATTAAAGCTGTGGTTAGGTTTTCTACCTTAATTACTTTCTTATACTTACGGATGTTTTCAAGGGGTATAATCACAAGTATGTATTAGTCCTAGGAAGGTCGGTACATTAGCACAGGTTCACCCACACAACACTTAGCAAGCTAAAGAAGATTAATCAACTATATGAAGCGAAAGCACTTGACACTCTTCCCATGTGTCCTCGAGAACGTTTGGTCATCTTAAGAAATACAACCGGCTTGTCCTTTGATGCATAAAGGATTGGTCCTCTTGCTGCATTTATTATTATTTTCTTTTATTTACTCGTACTTCGTTTACTTGCTTTATCGAAAACCCCTAAGAATCTGTTTACTAAGTATTTGCAGAGAATTCCTGATCCATACCACTAGCCAGCACCTTCTGCTCCTTGTTGGGTTCGACACTCTTACTTATCGAAAATACCGCGATACACCCCTATACTTGTGGGTCATCAGGGCCTCATATTCAGCCATGTTGTTGGTAGCGTTGAAGTGGATCTGTAGGACGTACTATAGCTTCTCCCCTGTTGGTGATTAAAGTAATAAACCAACCCCCGAGCGATTGAGTAACTTGGATCCGTCAATGTGCATGACCTAAAACTCTGGCTTTGGCACAGGAGTATCTTCTGGCAGTTCTGTCCAATCTGCCATAAAATCCGCCAGTGCTTGAGATTTGATAGCGCCGCGCCTCTTGTAGGTGATTTCAAAAAGGCGGCAAGCTCGATGCCCCACTTTGCCACCCTTCCTGTAGCGTTGCTGTTTTTGGTAATGTCAGATAGTGTAGCTTTGCTCACTACTGTGATAGGATGCTCCTAGAAGTAATGCCTTAGCTTCCGTGAAGCAAGGAAAACTCCATAAGCTAGCTTTTGGTAGTGCGGGTAATGCTGCTTGGATTCCGTCAAGACCTCGCTTACATAGTAAACTGGTCGCTGAACTCCATGCTCGTGAGTTGGTTCCTTGCTCTCCACCACGACGACGTTGTTGATAACTCGGTTGGTTGTCGCCATGTATATTAACATTGGCTCCATTGACTTCGGTGCTGCAAGTATTGGCGCGGAGGAGAGTATTCTCTTCAACTCCTGAAGTGATGCATATGCCTTGTCTGTCCATATGAATTAGTCCACCTCCTTGAGTAACTTGTAGAGCGGAATTACCTTCTCTCCAAGTTGGCTGATGAACCGGCTTACTGCTGTGACGCAGCTTGTGAGCCGCTGTATGTCCTTTAAGCATGTAGGACATTTGATGTCGAGGATGTCATTGATTTTCTTCGGGTTGACCTCAATTCCACGATACGAAACGATGAAGCCCAACAATTTGCTGGCTGGTACCCCGAGGACACACTTATTGGGGTTGAGCATCATGATATACTTCCGAAGATTATCGAAGGTTTCCCGTAAGTCGGCGATGAGATCGTTTGATTTTTTTACATCACCACAATATCATCCACGTAAGCGTGTACGTTATGACCTATTTGGTCATGTAGGCAACGCTGCATTGTCCGCTGGTACGTAGCTCCAGCATTTTTCAACCCAAAGGGCATCGTAACGTAGCAGTACATGCCGTAAGGTGTGATGAACGAAGTGGCCAATTGGTCCGACTTTCGCATGTTGATTTGGTGGTATCCTGAGTATGCATTGAGAAAATACAAAAGTTCCGAGCTACCCGTCGAGTCAATGACTTGGTCAATGCGAGGCAAAGCAAAAGGATCCTCGGACACGATTTGTTCAAGCCGGTGTAATCAACACACATTCTTAATTCTTTATTTCCATTTTTATGTTACATCATACCCGTCAACTCACCGCCTTCCCCCACCTCTCTAAACACGCTTTGTGGGGGCCCCACGGAGGTTGCCAACTGTCGTGGTATTGCTGACGAGTACGTCATGAAGAGGTCCTCACAGAGCGTGTCTAAAGAGGTGGGGGAAGGTGGTGAGTTAACGGGTACGAGGTAACACAACTTACCAGGTTCAAGTCCCACAACAGTGGCAGAACTATACTCCTGCTATAAATCACTATAATGATAATATGCCGAGTTACAGGGATTAGTTTGCTATACGAGGTGTTGTGAATCGTTGTACGTTGTGCCCTAAAGGCTCCCACATGTTCGGCTTATAAAGGCACCAGAACCTAGGGTTGCAAGAAAAGGATCTTGTAGGACAGATTACCGAGTCCTACACTAACACTAACTAGTTTTCGTGTCTTGTAGTCCAAGGCTCCGGACTGGTCGGTAACTATACCGTAGCCTTCCTTCTTCCGGCATGGGTCTTCCTTCTAAATCCATCTAACTACGCCGCCCAGTAGGCCATGGGTCGTGCTACCAATTATGAGTCACCCGGGTTATCCGGATTAGAGACATGCAATGGTGATACCCATTTAGCATATCTCAACTCTCAACTGAAAAGATTCGCAAAAATAGATCTCTCAACTGAAGAGATCAGAGTTTTTTATTTGAGCTGCCGGAGCTAGCGCTGCTCGAGATTACATTGTCGTGTACATAGAGCACCCCTAGGTTCTCAGGACTTGCATTGGAAGATATCCTAGCAGTTGCAGTACATGCATTGTGAATTATGTGTTTGGTCACATCATTGTACGATTATCTGATTCTTTTTGTATGAGATTCCTATATGATAAATAAAATGTGAATGAAAACTCTTTTTGAACAAGAAACGGGCAACATAATTAGCTTTTCTTGGGAGCACCCAGGGTCGCTGAGTGTTGTTTATCACTTCTAGATGAGCAAGAGATCATGGTAAGATTCATTTGAAAGCATAGCACTTATTTTGCATGCACTATTTTAATCCGGGTAAGTTCCAATTTTTACCTCCTAGTTTGACATTGTTGACACTTATTAGTTTTTTATTCGAAATGGAGGTGGTATCCTGGTCTCGGCATCAAAATGATGCACATATGCTTCTTTATTTATTATTCAACGAAACCTTACAAATAGAATACAAAGATCAACACGAAGCCACCTCTCTAACCTACAACCTTGACGAAGGTGGTTGCCATGTCATACACAACACTCTGGCCGCACACCTGTGGACATCATCACAAAAATGTAGTCCCATAACCGCCCAACAGAGAGCCAGGAGCACAAACCGCCGGCAACGTGTTCTAGAACACGATAGAAGAAGGGATCAGCTGCCGGCAACACGTCGTAGTATACGAAGGCTTGGAATTTTCAGGCAGAGAGATCAAAGGATTGTTTTTCCCTTGGTTTTCCAAACTAGTCCAGAGATAGCCTTGCTCGAGATGGTACCTTACTTGACACAATACGCCAGGTTAAAAGTATTATTGAAAACAATCAACAACACTAAATTGACAAGCAACAAGTATGTACGCACGATTGGCCCTCCACCCAATCTCCTCCACCCCTACGAACCGCCATATGTCTCATAAATATTAGATATCACAACCAAACCACACTTAAAATAGCTAAGTG
The DNA here is from genome assembly GCA_023614405.1 of Avena insularis. Taxonomy (NCBI): domain Eukaryota; kingdom Viridiplantae; phylum Streptophyta; class Magnoliopsida; order Poales; family Poaceae; genus Avena; species Avena insularis. Next base: position 432,189,771 of record CM042684.1, on the reverse strand, counting down.
AACTAGAAAGTAGAAAAAAATGAGGCCAGAAGGGAAGAATCCCATGATTTTTTTTAAATTAAGATAATTGTGCGTACAACACCAAGTTCGAGTCAAGATAGGATGCATCAGCCCAGCCTAAACACCGGGCAATGCCTTGTTCCACCAAAAGTAGAATGATAACGGGCCAAAAGGACCACTTTAATCTTAACATTGTCAAGCTTGTAAATTCACTGAGTGATGTGCAACCCATAATATGTCGGAAAGTAGACCGATAAGGGCCAAACAGACCCGGAGGGACTCTCCAAGTTCCACATGGGTGCTAGCCAGGCTACACCTGGTTCTCAAATTGTCGTTGCCACTACCTGGAGGACGAATCACCTAAGGCACATGTCCCAATAAATATGCCAACAGAATATATGGAATATACTTTCAAGACAACCAAGAACATATCATGAAAGAAAGTAAGTTCATTTGACAGCATTTCTATGATGGGTGGGCTCCATATTGGGCATCGAGACATGGTTATAAATTGTGAAGATTATGTTGGCTTTGACATGAAGCCTACTTCAGACAGAGAATGCAAAAGCTTTTTCAATATGTGTTCACCTTAGGAAACTATACGCTAAACTTGAATTTATACGACTAAATCAACCATCAGGGAACTACTTCATTGAGGTGACATGGGATGCTCACAGCAGTACATGAATGCCATGTGCTCCGCATCTTAGTAGTATCAAATTGCATGAAAGCTCCATCATATGGTTGTTGCACCACATGGTATCAAGCTTCAATGTACTATTGTCCTATATAAGCATGAAAATATAGATTGAATATGACATACTCCCCAAAGAAACCATCATGCCTACCTGAGGCTGGGCCTAGGCAAGTGACGATGGAGTCTAGCCGTTGCTAGTTTCATATCAAAATACACCACGTAGCGTCATAACAAGAAGTTTCTGGGCTAATTTGGTATTGCGTTTGCAATGCCATGTAAGTCTCTTAGGACTTGGAAGCATTAGGACTTGTGAACTCGCCAGTGTGCGGATGGGCTCATCTTCAAAATTTTGTCATGAAACTAGCAGAAAGGATAAGCGTACCAAATATTTCTCCATCCGAGGACGCAGCTGTGACATTGGCAGTGCCTATAGGTTAAAAGAAACTCTATTACAATGATCAAGGCGTTGCTTGTTTTGTAAAGGAGATTGCGAGCAGTCGGATACTTAGATCCACCTGACGACCTGATTGAGCCATGTAAGCACAAACACGCTGATTCTCCTATGTATAGAAATCATGTTCGTTAAATAAAAAATTGGTATCCCTGAACATTGTATCACCAAGGACCTCACCACCTCACCTGGTGATCCTTGGCATAGTGAAGAGAACATAGGATTGTTTTTCCTTGGTTCGTCCGAGATAATCCACAAATAAACTTGCTCGAGATGATAACTTGCTGGAAAGAGTACTCTATGATCTTTGAGACTTGCATTGCAAGATACACTTGCAATTGCAGTTCGTACATAAATCGTGATTGTGTCGACAATACATAATTCGTACGGTTCTGTGTTTTTTCCTTCGAGATAAAATGTGAAAGGATGGAATAATCAATTAGGCACTGTTTGACAGCGAAGTTTTTCTTAAACTGAAGCATTCTAAAATTGCAGTGTTTCCATGCCTAGTAGGAACTTTCGTGGGAAAGTTAAACTAGGAAAACCCCAAATGAACTAGAAGCGGGACTTTCACGGGATCCCGTTCGCAACCCTAATGCCTAGGCAACAATACTTCAGTTTTGGAAAAATAGTTCCAGGCCTCTTTTCTCTACACTACAAAACTAGCGCAGTTCCATTAATAGCAAAGTATATGAAAGAGCAGTTTTTGCAAAAATCAAACACCTAAAAGTATTAAATTATGCAGAAACTACAGTATTCTCAGAGTACTTAGAAAAAACTTTGCTACCAAACTAATATTAGTTTATTTTTAGGAGCTCTCGGAGTCGTTGAGTGTTCTCAGAGTACTCTAGAAAAAACTTTGCTACCAGGGAGGGAAGACGTGGTGATTCCACGCACAGATGTTGTTATATTTTCTCTATCAATGGTGGTTACAAGTGCTCCTCGAGCTGTTCGTGAGAAGGAGACTATGTCTCTTACTTCCCACAACCTAGCTCTAGAGTTCTATCTTAGACAGAGAAAATGATCGATCCCCTTCTAAGGAGGCCCCGGTGCTCCTTATATAGGGGAGCCCGGGTTACAAAGTTAGGGCACATGTGGCAGCATATTCCCCGAATATGCCCCTTGGTTAAAGCTAGATACTTCATTATTCCCTTTAACGGTCCATCCGAACTATGGATGTAACCCACTGCGTAATCCTTGCCTTTAAGCGTCACCAAACACGGGCTACGTCAGCCGACACTGCCTGCGTCATCTTGGTCGCCCATGTCCCGCTGGTCCTTCCCTCTGCTTTGTTTCGCTCACGCTACAGCTAGCAAAGGCCACCTTTTGACCAGCGGGAGATTCCTTCCTTCTCTTAGAAGCCAAACGGTAGTCGAGCTAGCACATGGCTAACCCGGTTATGAGGGTACCTGCGTAATAGACATACAAATGTGACCGACATATATTTTATGCCGGCCGGGTTAAGGCTAGGGAGATGCCCCACAGGCCGGATTACTTCGTAAGTCGGCCTGCCTTGAGGTGACCCGGCCTGCTCTTGCTTTGACCGTGTCGTACCTTGGCTAACTCGGACTTTATACCCCGGCGTGACCCTACCCGGGGGTATCCCCATAACATTAGTCCCCGAAGCTGGTGTGGTCTTAGCAACTTCAGCTGTTAAGGCCATAGCAAGTTCCCTTATCCGGATCTTTGCCTCTTCGGCCGAGTTACTCCGTAATCCAGACCTTTTCCTTTTACGTTCTTCTTGGCTCATTCCGCGTTATTTCTCGCTGGCCGGGTCTTTGCTCACATATCCGGGTTACCTTTCCTTCTCTCATACGCTTCCTCACATCCTACGTGGAGGGTAATCATCACCTTGCCTCATTTTAAGGGCCACAACCATTTACTGCGCCGTTTACTGTAGTAATGTCAGGAATAACTGCTCCGCACGTCATGTCGCAACAGCGCCTCGTTAACTGCATCGTCGTGTCATGTAACTGGATCCTTTGCTCCCTGTGTCCCTTGATGTGGCTCACATTTGATTGGATGTTCTGCTGCGTACACAACCACACCGTGCGGTTGGGTGGCCGCAAATGATCCCACTACACGCTCTCACCGTGCGGTTAAATAGAGGGCAGGGGCCATCTTGGGGGGATTTCCCCTCACTTAGCGCCCCTCTGCTTCTCTTTCTTCTCCGCTGCGCCGCTACCGCTCCTTCGCCAGTGCCGTGCCGTCGCGACTGCGTCGAGACTCTCCCAGCAACTGCATCGCCACATCTGTTCAAGATCTTCGCCACGGGCCCCTGTGCTTCTAGGTTCCCCGCGGCCGGCTACCTCTGCTCCGACTTCATCCTCGAAGACCTCGACCTCACCATGACTGAGGAAGAGGCCACCATGGTCGCGCAGCAAGAGGAGGAAGACGAAGCCTGTGAGTGGGGCAGCTGGGATGGCGCGTTTGTCTATCAAGATGACCTTGACTGGCTATACGCGACGCGTCGCATTCCCACGGGTGTCGCCTGCCGCCTCGCCACCGACGGGATTTCTCCCTCTCCAAATCTAGGGGAGTTCGTTGTCTTTCTTTCCCACTTCCAACGCGGCTTCGGCCTTCCTGTCTCCGATTTCTTCTTCGATTTTATTTCCACCTACAAATTGCAACCACATCATCTCTCCGCCAATGCTATTACATATCTCTCCTCTTTTGCCTCCGGCATAGAGGGATACCTCAGCCTCTGGTCTCCAAGGAGATGTGGATCAAGTGCTTCGGTCTGCGGAAAAATGTTGTCCGGGACCCGCACCTCACTCCGGCTCAGAAACACTTGACCCAATGCGGCGGAGCCTCCATATTTCCCTACAAACAATCTATGTTTCCCCGGGTCACCGGGCTTGAGTCCTGCAAGGGCTGGGCCTGGACCTTCTTCTATGTTCGGTATCCCTTCAAGCTCCTTCCTGGACACCTCTCTTTGGGAGAGCATTCTGAAGCGACCCACGGCTCTAGCGAATCTGGCTGAACACCGGATCCAGGAGCTGCTCAAGGATAAACTGCGGGGTGAAGATATCATGATCACCTTTGTTCGCAGCCGGGTCTCCCCCCTGCAGAAGCGCGCCCACAAGATATGCTACTTGAGCGCCCCCCTCGATCCCCACCGGACTTCCTCCTTTGAGCTTGATAACTCATTGGTGTACCGCCGGTTAAGGCCATATTCAATGTGGAGAAGGACTTCTCCGAGGCTTGGGAGTGGGGACATGCTCCCTATACCTGGGACAATCCTCCTCTGCAGGTAAATTTCTCTCTTACTGTTTCTCCGGATTTTCTTGTTATGTTGGACAACTTTTCTAACTTAACCATTGCTGCTTTGTTCTCAGCGATTCCTCCAGCAATCACTTGAGGATGGCAAGGAGTTGGCGAGCAAGTGGGTACCGAACCATGCTGAGCCGGACGAGGTGGAGCCTGATCCGGAGAGCTTCTTGCCTACACCGGACACTGCCAAATGCCCCTCTGGTAAGGCCTCTTCTCTAAGGGATTGGCCTGATGACGATGACTCGGATGTTGAGATCCTTGAGGTACTTGACCCGGTGCTTTTCTCTTATGTATCCTTGGTTATGTCCAAATCTTCAGCTAACCTGGACGGTCAGGTCTTCGAGGTTCCCCCTCTCTCCACTGGTGGTCCAGTCCGTACTTCCTCCCAAAAGCGCGTGGCTACCTCGGCCGTAGCTTCGAAGGTGCCACCGCCCAAGAAGAGGCAGAAGAAGTCCGGGGTAAAACCCTCGGCAAAGCCAGCCGCCAAAAGGACAGTCCGGAGGGCACCCAAACGTCTAGCACCCCCAACCTTGGACGAGTAAGTCATTTTCCATTTGCTTTTGGATCTTTCTTGTTCTTCCTTGGTTCTTGCCTTTTACCTGTGCTTTCTTTCTCTTTTTGACTTGCTGTCCTTTTTATTTTCTAGAGCTCCTAGGGTCATCCCCCAGAGCAGCTCTAGCATTGCCTCTCCCCCCCCCCCCCCCCCGCGATGACGACGTTCGCCCACTCAGTCCTATTCACGAGGACTCCACGGCTGCGTCTGATCAGAGCCCACCTCGTCATGAGGGGGGCAATGTCGGCGTGGGGGGTAGTGGGGCAGCCCAGGATACGGCTATGCTGGATCATCCTAGCTCCTCTGCTTTGGCGCCACCGCCCAGCTCTGAGGTGCCTATTTCACCGGCACTGCCCCAACCAAGCTCTTCTTCAACCCCAGTTTGTTCTGAACCCGCAGCACCAGTACCAGCAGCACCAGCAACACCAGTAGCACCAGCGACACCAGCATCACCAGTACCAGCATCAGCACCAGCAGCATCTGCTCCAGCACCAGCCTTGGCACCAAAGGCAGCAGCAACAATAGCCTCTACCAAGCCTCCAAAGAGAAAAGCTCCACCGGCTGCTTCTGGATCTACGTGTCCATTGCAGACATCTTCCAGCCCGTTTCTTAGGCACCGTCCGGACCAGCAGCCTCGACTCTTCTCCCACGCCCAGCTTCATCCGGCAAACTCACGAAAACTGCTGGGCTAGCCAAGGGCACCACTTCCGGGTCTCCCGCTGCCGGATCGTAAGGCGAAGCAACCGGTATGCATACCTTTCTTCGTCACGCCACCATGAGGCGAGAGGCCCACAACAAGGGCTTGGTGACGAGCCATTCTCCTAGCGGCGAAAGTTACAGCCCACTGCTCCTAGAGTACGTGAATAACTGGAACACCGGCAAGTTTATTAATCCGAAGGATGATCTGCCGGAGAAGTTCGGCCTAGCGGAGTTCAGTGCTCAGATGAAATCCGCCACCAAGGCCATTTCTTTGGCTGGGCGCATGATGGAGGTAACTCTTTTCTTCTGCTATGCTGCTTTACATGCATGAATGCTTATAGATATATCCCCTAGTCCTCGAGCCTCCGAGGGAGTAACTTGTTACTCGGTCAGATGCTACTAGAAAATTTAGCTTACGTCCTTAGCAATTTCAAGTAGTGATAAAGTTAGAGCTGGGTTAAGTTCCACTTGGTCTGGATCCTAAATAATTCAAATACCCACACTCCTAGAGCCGGGTTAAATTCCACTTGGCCTAGATCTTATAAAATTCGAATATCCACATACCTAGAGCCGGATTAAGTTCCACTTGGCCCTAGAGTCAGGTTAAGTTCGACTTGACCCGGATCTTGAATAGTTCGAATATCCACACTCCTAGAGCCGGGTTAAGTTCCACTTGGCCCAGATCTTGTAGACTTTGAATATCCACACTCCTAGAGCCGGGTTAAGTTCCACTTGGTACGGATCTTGTAGACTTTGAATATCGACACTCCTAGAGCCGGGTTAAGTTCCACTTGGCCCGAACATTGTAGACTTCGAATATCCACACTCCTAGAGCCGGGTTAAGTTCCACTTGGCCTGGATCTTGTAGACTTCGAATATCCACACTCCTAGAGCCAGGTTAAGTTCCACTTGGCCCGGATCTTGAATAGTTCGAATTGTTCTCACTTTGCTCATGAACTAACACTGTCTTGTTTGTCAGATCACCACTAACCGCCGAACTGCTGAGGTCCAGCGCCTGCTGGACTGCTACAAAGATGTCCGCGCTTGCTATGGCAAGCTGTTAGAGGATCACCAGAGGAAGGGTAACTTTCTTTACTCAAGACTTTTCCTTTTTCACTTGCATTTATTTGAGTTATCCATGATACGCATTAACTTGTTATCCGGATTACACAGCCGAGGTTGAGGCTGAAAACATTATAATGCGCAAAAATCTGGAGGAAATCCAAGGTATTTTGTCTTGTTCTTCTGACAATTGTGGGCTCTTTCCTTGACTTGGTGGTATTTATACTTCGGCTCCGCCGGATTAACCCACTATTGCAGTTGCCCTAGAAGATAACATACCTATTCCTGATATGATGACACATTTTCTCGAACAAGCAGGCAAGCATCAGGCTAAACTGAAGAAGAAGGACGACGAGATAGCTCAGCTGCACCTCCAGAACTCGGAGATTACTCGGCTGAATGCCAAAATCCAGAGGCTTAAGGACCTCCATAAATCCCAACTGGATAAGGCTGACCAGGAGTTTGCCAAGGAAAAAGAGCGTCTGACGACGCAAATTTCCAAGGACAAGGATTTATTGCAGGAAGCCGATGTAAGACTTACATCGGTGACCTCAGAATATGAGAAACTCCAGGCCAACAGTGCCAATGTCCATGCCAAGCTCCACTGTCTCCTCTTCCAGATTGGCCATGAGTTCCTTTCCCTTGCTCAATTTTCATTTCTCCGGATTTAGTGTGTTTGCTCATTGTTTCCTCTGCTCTGTTTTCAGGCAAGTTTCTAGAAGGTGACACTCTCGCTACTGCTGCTGTAGCCCAATCTCGCGAGCAACGTGGTATTCCCACAGGTCCTGCTATCGGGTCAATCCCTTACGAGACAGAGGATCTGCTGGTGAGCCTCGTCGCTCGCATGGAGCTAGTAAAGAATCACGATGCATATATCATGCCGGCAGCAATGTGAATGCTCAACTCCCTCTGGCCCTCTGAGCTTACTCCTAAAGGAAATGCGGCTCTTATAGCCAAATTGATGGAGTGCGAGACTCGGCTGCACTTGTGGCGTGAATCTGCTGCCCGAGCCAGAGCTGACATCGCCTTGCAGTTCGTCCTCTCGTGGTACGAAGGAATAGACTTGGGGTTGCTCACCCGCATGCGCACCGGATCAAAGTGGTCTGATGATCCGGAGTGCATTGCTCGTCGCAAAGCCTGTGCTAACAAGCTTATCTAGTACTCCTTCTGCCATGCTTGGAACGAGGGGCCGAGCTACCTTGATGTATTTGATGATGCTTCTGAGGGTGAGGAAGACGAGGGAAGCGAGGGAGAGGCCTCTTAACTTGGCGACAAAGCGGAAGATCTGGAGGATGGAGAGGCCAACCCCGATGTTGAGGCCGAGACTAGCGCCCCGCCCACAAACTCCGAAGTACCTCCACCACTGGCTGATGATTTGGCTTCTGCCCCTGCTCCTTGAGTGTAAAAACACTTAACCAAATTGGTCAGATCCCCTGAATGCCGGGTGAAGATGTATTCAAGTACCGTGGTTCGGTTTTGCTACAATTATTGTCGTTTGCTACTAAGTTTTTAATGTTGGATTATCATGGGCGAAGTCCCCGAGTTTCCTTTTCTTGTTTCTCCAATTCTTGAGTCGGCTCGCATCTACCTTGATTCGGTTTTTTCGACTTACGAGTCCAAGGTTCAAAAAATTGACTTAACAATACTTGAAACTTTGAGATCAGCTCAAAATAATCGAACGAGAGACGAATAAAGTAAACAAGGCTTAGTCCCAAAAACAAACGTCGGCTCGCTTAGGTTCTTTCCCTTAGTTGTTTTTCATGTGCTTTGCAATTCCAAACTTGTTCTCTTGCTTGCCATGAAGCCAATTCTTGTTGGACAGCAGGAAAGTTGAAGAGTTGGGTTTTTGGTGCTTACACACTACTAATCCGGCTAAGTTACGAGTAATGTAAGCCAGCCGACATATAAAGAACATATAAACAAGAAAAACTGTTACTATGGCAGTCCCCGAGTTTCTGCTAGGGGTGCCGAAGTTTCATTGATAAGCTCGTTGCCGACATACACACCGACATACGAGTGACTCGGATACATTCACCTCTTTGTTAGGTGTAAAATGGACAAAGTAGTGCTACATTCCATGGACGTTTAGATTCTTCTCTAGACCTGTCCACCTTGTTCTTCTCTTGTGGCTGTGCATCAATAAGATAGTAGGGATCATTGTGCAAATATTTGCTTACAATGAAAGGTCCTTCCCATGGAGGGACAATTTATGCATGCCAGCGGTGCGCTGTACCAGCCGGAGTACCAGATCACCTTCCCGGAAAACTCGGGGTTTACTTTCCGGCTATGATAGCGTCAGAGATTTTGCTGATATATGGCAGATCTGGACAAGGCCAGTTCTCTCGCTTCTTCCAGCAGATCAACATCATTTTGCCTTGCGCACTTGCTTCGTATTGGGTGACCCTTGGCGAATCATGCTCTATGTCGGCCGGTAATACGACTTCTGCCCCATATACCAGAAAAATGGCATATAGCCTGTTGATCGATTCGGAGTTGTTCTTAAACTCCATAGTATCGCTGGTAGTTCCTCTATCTAGCACCGCGCTGATCTTTGCAGCGGCTATATGAGCCGGGGTTTTATCCCGGACAAAACTAGTCCGTTGGATCTCTCCACTTGCCCGTTCGATGCGGGGTGGGCTACCGAAGCTACATCTAACCGGATCTTCTTTTCTCGGCAAAACCTCGCAAATGCTCCTTCAGAAAAATTAGTGACATTATCAGTTATGATACTGTGGGGGTAGCCATATCTCAGGATTATATCCTTGAGAAACTTCACCGATGTTGCCCCATCACATTTCCTAATTGGCTTCACTTCAATCCATTTAGTAAATTTGTCCACCATAACTAGGATATGGGTCATTCCTCCTTTAGCCGGCTTAAATGGTCCTACCATGTCTAGGCACCATACAGCAAATAGCCAAGTGATGGGAATAGTTTTGAGCTCTGACATTGGCAGGTGGGTTTTCGTGGCATATCTCTAGTAGCCATTGCATTTCCTCACCAAATCTTCTGATTTCTCCAAAGCACTTGGCCAATAAAATCCATGCCGGAAAGCCTTTGCCACTAACGCTCTTGATGATTGTGGTGACCTAGCATACCACTGCATGTGTAGTATACTATAGTCGTTGATATGACATTCACAGAACACTGTTCCGTAAATATCACACCCCTCAGAGTGGTACAATAGAAACATTGCGGGCCCATATTACAAACATACAGACTTCATTATTACAAACCAAGACTTCTCAAACTTCAAATATTATGAAAGTACAAACCAAACTTAAGTAGTTTCAGCGGAAGATATAAAATCCAAACTCATACTTCGAATAGAGCTCGACAACTTATTCTATATAGTTCCTGCTGCTCGGCTCAATTGGTTTACTATTAACTAAGGCAACTACTCGGACTCGTTGCCCTCCACTCCATAACGTATCTCGTAGTCCACCCCTTCAACTCCTCTGGACAGGTCGGGTTCCTCGTAGCAGACGTCCTCTTATCCATTAGCTACGTACATCGAAGTGTCTTCTGGATTCTAAGAGTCTAAGCAGGGGTTCAAAGGAAAGAGTGAGTAATAGCGTTACCTAGCAAGTTCATTATATGCAAGGTGGGAAGTTTGATACTCTATCTACCACCTCGGACGATACGTCCTTGGTACTATGCAATTTTCGTAAACATTTCTTCAAAGATTGATTTTATTATCAAAACTATGCCCATCAGCCTTCACAGGTTGACCAGAACTTCATGGAGTTTCTTTCCTGCCGTGTTCATAGCTCCTTCCCGGAACAGGGAGTAACATGTCACAATTCTTACACTCTGTAGAGGTGCATTGCTTTACCCATGAGAGACCAACTCCTTGTTGCACAACCGGGCGTACTTTCCCGTCCACAGTTCCATGATGTGGGGCCCAGTAGGTGATCCAAGACAATCACTGCCCTCTCCGCGACCCCATATGTCTGCACGATCCTTCGGGGCTGATTACACCTCCGTTAAGCCTCCAACTAGGGCAAACTATAACCCTGGTGAGTTCCCGAAGACTCTATGAAGTGGTGATGCCCCTGGTAAGCTCCCTAAAAGGCCCAACTATACCTCCGGCAGCCACTCATAAATAATCTAGATACCAAAATCGTGGGGCCTAAGGGTGCCCACCCATATGTTGGATCCATACCAGGAATCCCAATGTCACGATAAGGTCATCTTGTCTCCATATGAAAGGAAGAAGATACAGCTGACTTCTCTGTCTCATTCCAAATCTCATGGTTAACGCGTATTATACAGCGCTAGAATCACTCATGTCATGGGTTGTTAAGCCTATGTGACTTCTGCAATTGGAATCCCTAAGTTCCATTGCTGATCTTTATCATCACTTAGGATGATACTACATCTTATTTATTAGAAAAGATATCATATAGATGATAACACACAATTTGCAATATCTTTGATAAAGACTCTTCAAAGGACATGAGCAAGTTATGAACTTGCCTTGTGACTGCAAGGTAGTGAAGTCGGATGCTTCCACCTGACCTTGAGCTCCGGTTTCTACAAAGAACCATTATTGCCCGATAAGGGCAATATTTAAAGAAGCAATATGCAATGCATAGTAATATTATGCAATGATTTATTATTTGTTTCTTTGCATGTTTTACCCTTTTTAGTAAAAACTTACTATTTCATTTAATTAATAAAAGACAAATATCATTCTATGAATTTACTTTATTTAATTATTTTCTGAAATTCCTTTAAGGAAATAGGATTTATTTCCATCACACCAAATTCACTTTGCAAAAATACAAATTAGTATTTTTTTTCTACAATAGTATATTCATTTAGGATCTTAAAAGTCAATTTTATTCAATTTTAGGTGTTTCCTATATTTTTGTAAAATTCAAAAGTAATTAGCATCCTATTATTAATAGCCCTAAATTTAATTGCTAAAAATTCTATTGATTATTTTTATTCAATAGAAAATTTTTTTGTGAGTTCATGGATATATTATTTGTATTTTTAAGATTTTTATTTATTTATGGCCCGGCCCAACTTAACCCGGCCCACTTGGCCTGGTTACACCCACCAGAGTGGTCTTGTCGCCCACAGTGCCCAAGACTTCACGCACGCATACCTCTTCTCCCCTCTCTAAGTCTCTCGCGCACGCGACCACCTCCTCCGTCTGCCGCCGCCGCGCATGATTCTGGCCGAATCCGGCCGCTGTTGCCGCCGCCACGGTGCAGGGTGACTAAGTCGATGACGCCGCTTCATCTTGTCCAAGCAGATCCGCGGTTGGTGCTTTCTCCTAGCCGTGCTGATCCCTGCCCTAGGCTAGGGTTAGGGTTGGCCACTCAGGAGCATCGGCAATGGTGCACCAGTTCTTCACGGTGTTCGCCTCTCTTCTCCGATGGATCTAACGCGCGGTAGGTGTGGTTTGCAGCGCCCCTTTGGGGGTGCTCCCCATGCCACTGTTTCTGCTTCGCCGCCGGCCAGCCTCTGCCTCCTCTTTGATTCTTTTTGCGAGGACCTTGAGTAAGTTTGGCTACTCCTCTTCTGTGCTCCTCTCTGCCTTGCTCGATAACCTCTGTGTGCATCTAGTGATAAATCCCTAATTGGGTTAATGGTTTGATTAGGGTTCATCCCTCTGATTTGAGTATGATGACTCTATTAGGACTGATTGTAGTGGTTATATTGTCCTGGTTGTTTACCCACTGATACTAGTGATGTGGATTTCGCTATTGTGTCCTGCTCTTGATACTGACAATGGTTCTATCAGTAATGTTCACTTGAACTTTATACACTTGTTTGTGTTGATCTTTCAAATTGGAGTGAAAATGATACTCCTATGCTTCTCTGATTGTATAAATGCAACCATGAGTATGATTCCTGAGTGTTTACTCTAGGAAAGTGATTAGTTATCTAACTGCAAGTTTATTGATGAAATACAAGTAAAGCATTTTCTTGATTTTAGAAGTTATATCTATGACACCTTCTTTAGAATGGTACACAAGTGTTCATACTTCTATTGTTTAAATCTTTCTTGTGTCCAAGTATGGCTGGTTAAATGAATGAAAAGCTTCTGCTGGCTTTATTATCCTATGATGCTTCAGTCTATTAGCCTATGATGCTGGTCTGAGGCATAGCTAGATAAAATTAAGTTGTTACTAGCTATCCCTCATAGATGTGCTCTGATGCATGGTATCAGTTCATGATTCGTGAATTTTTTAAGAGAATGAGTGGCATCTTCACTGTTTAAATATATATCCTTAAGATCAATAGATTGCAGAGATGCTACTCCATGGGAGATGTGCCCTGAATCTTGTTCTAAGGCTGCTGTTATATATGACTGTGGAGATTTAAGTTTATATCCAAGATCTATGATGCATAGGCTAAGATCTTGGATTTGTTTGTAAGGATGTGTCATTGGCTTTCATCTAAATGCTTTTGGGATGAATATACACCCCACTTGGGTGTTTCTCTGAGAAGATTAGGTAAACAACATATGCTCATATGACTCTATGATAATCTGATCATGTGGTGGTGTTGTTTCTACTCACCAGATTGCTTGTTGGTTGATGAGGTTGTGTGTTGCTTGCTACTTGATCTAGCTCTGCTTCACTTGGTGTTGCTCCTGTGACTTTGTGATTGATCTTTCTTTCCACCTGCTCCACCCCCTCCTTATGTTACCATCAAGTGGAGATCTGATGGTTGATTTGGGTAAGTTGGTGGAGTATTTGGCCATGGTTTCAGCAAGTTCTATAGCTGTGAGTGGGTGCCTGAGAAGAAGAAATGAGCTCATGTGTTTCCCTTCGGCTGGTGCTCTGTATGGTAGCTTGTACTGCTGCTGGTAGCTTGACAGCACACACCATGCAGTCAGTCAACTAAGTTGTGTGTGTGTGTGTTGTGCATGTGGATCAGCTCAAGTAACTTGGCTTTTACTATTACCTGTTTACTGATTGACAGCCTGGTGAACTTACTATTATCCCCTTCGCTTTTACTGTAATCTTAGCTATTTACTGAGAAGCACAGATACTTCACTTTTGGTGAAACTTACCCTTTTGTGTACTCAATGATGTACCATGAACAGTGCACTTCACCGTTCAACACTGAGAGTAAAAATTATCCAACTAACCCCTAACTTTCCTTTCTAGTTGTTTTTCTTATTTGCAGGAACAAGATCTAGACTCACGAGATTAGTATAGGAGTAGATAGTTAGTATAGGTTCTTCTTGTAACCTTCTTTGTAATATTTTGTAAAAGATCTTGTAAAGATATTATTACTGGTTAATAAAGTTAAATTTCTGTTCTCTGTAACCTTGTACCTTTGATGTATTTGTCCTCTATTGTGACTTTATTATAAAATAGAGAAATAAGAATTGTTTCTTATTTAATTCTTTTCCTTGTCATTAAATCTTATTGTTGATTACTATTTCTTCCTTAAAATCAAACAACATTAATAAGGTTTTCTTTTGGAAAACCCTTCAATATCAATAACTTCTTATATTTAAATACTTTCAATTTGATTTGAATTTCAAATTTAAATTCCAGGTAATTCCCCCAAATTCTTAATACTGCCTAAAGATCATGTCAAAATTTATAGCAATCACTAACAAGAGCTATACCTATCTCTAGTTAGTGAAAGAAACTCTGATCCCTTTAGTGTTTTGTTTGGCGAAAAATTTACCCTGATTTTATAGATGCATGCATGCACAAACTTATATTCCTATTTCTACCCTTCGTTGGATCCTAATGATGGGATGTTACAATGATGCATGGTGGCCACATTTTCCTTGGTGGATATCCCAGAGTATGTCAAGCCCTTCTTCCGGATCAACGCATCGCTGCAGCACTGTGGTTATGCTTTGTTTGTATAATTCGGCATTGATGATGGTATATGCTTTTGCCCTTCTCTGGATTTTCCTTGAGAGTACCTCATCATCCGGCAAAGTCCCTTCCTTTAGGAATTCAAATATGGGTTTTTCCCATGCTAGTATAGCCTAGACGGGAAAAGGTTCCTCGTCAATTTCCATCGCATCGACCGACATAAATCCTGCCGGGTCTGGCTAAACAGTCCCTGGGTTTGCTGAGGGAGTCCCCGGGTTTGCCGAAGCAGTCCCCGAGTTTGCTGAAGGGCCTCCCCAATCTATTTCCATCGGTGTAGCTTCTGACCCGGAGAGTGTCGGGATATAAATTGATTCAGATTCTAGTGATGGCGTAATAGATGGTTTTCTTAGGTGCTCCAAAGCAACGTTTGGCGGGATTGGTTGTTGGGATAAGCCCAACTTGGATAGTGTGTCGGCTGCTTCATTTTCAATCCAAGGTATGTGGTGAAACTCACATTCTTCGAAGAATCCACTTATCTTTTGGACATGGAATCTGTAAAGGGCCATGTTGGCATCCAAGGCATCCTAGTTGCCAGATACTTGCTGCACCACCAAATCCGAGTCTCCAAAGCACTGCATCCGACGTACTCCTACCTCTTTTGCCACTTTGAGACCATGCACCAGTGCCTCATATTCTACAACATTATTCAAGGCGTTGAAGTGGATTTGGAGGACGTATTTTAGTTGATCTTTCTTGGGAAAGGTAAGTACTAGCCCGGAGCCCAGTCCCTCTTTCAGCTTTGACCCATGAAAGTGCATTCGCCAATAATTAGAGTCCGACAGAGGTGGTTCATACTGCATCTCGGCCCAATCCACAAAGAAATCCGCCATAGCTTGCGACTTGATCACATCTCTTCTGTCAAACTGTGGTGCATATGGGGCTAGCTCAATTGCCCACTTTGCTATTCGGCCGCTAGCATCTTTGTTACTCATAATCTCTGATATGGGTGCCTCACATATCACTTTGATGGGATGTTCCTCAAAGTAGTATTTGAGTTTCTTGGCCGACATATACACGCCATACACCATTTTTTGATAGTGAGGGTAGTTTTGTTTTGAAGCTGATAACACTTCACTCAAATAGTACACCAGCCTTTGCACCGACTTTCCTTCTTCTTCGCGCTCCACTACGATTACTGCACTTACGACTCGGTTGGTCGCGGCTACATAGAGCAACATTAGCTCCTTGGGTAGTGGTGCGGCTAAGTTTGGTGCAGTAGATAGCATCTTTTTTAATTCTCGAAACGCGTTATCCGCTTGCAGTGTCCACGTAAACTTGTTTTCCTTATTACCACATCATCCACATAAACTTGCACATTTCGACCTATTTGGTCATGTAAACACTTTTGCATGCATCGCTTGTACGTTGCTCCAGCATTAAGTAACCCAAACGACATAGTGCGATAGTAATAACCCTGTATGGGCTAATAAATGCAGTCTTTATTTGATCATATGAGTTCAAGGGTATATGATGTAAACCAGAATATGCATCTATAAATGACAACAACTCACACCCCGCAGTTGAATCTATGACCTGATCTATCCTTGGCAGTAGGAATGGGTCTTTAGGACACGTCTTATTCAGGTTCGTGTAATCAATGCACATGCGCCATACCACGGTCACGTTCGGATCATCTTTATACTTTTCCACGAGCACCGGATAGAGAGCCAATCCGAATAGAGTACTTCCATGATAAATCCGGCTGCAAGGAGCCTAGCTATCTCATCCCCAATGACTTTTCTTCTATCCTCAGCGAAACATCGGAGAGGTTGCTTCACCGGCTTTGCACCAGGTCTCACATTCTAAGAGTGCTCGGCCAACTCCCTTGGCACACCTTGAAGATCCTGTGTGGACCAAGCAAAGATATCCCAATTCTCACGGAGGAAGTTGACGATCTCGCTTTCCTATTTGCTGCTTAACCCGATGATACGTCCATTTTGCATCACTATTCTATATCATAATTTACTGTTATTCATTCATATATTTCATATTAAGAGATGATACTTATGTAATTTCATCTGTTTTTGCATGGTTGATGACTTTTGGAGCATGGACCACTGTAGTCAAGATTCTGATGGAAAAGGGGCTGTTTGGAGGCGAAATTCGCGAAGATCAGAAAATCCAGGAAAATACATGGAAAATCCTATTTTTCCAGAAGACGAATATTGCTAGAAGGAGGAGTGGATATGGGCCATAGGGGGCCCACACCACCCCCTGGCGTGCACCACCCTAGGCCGTGCCACCAGGTGGTGTGATCGTCCTGGTCCACCTCTAGCTCTCCCCTCTGGCGTATATTATCCTCCCGAAACCCTAAGACTCGGGGAGCAACCATAGAAAGATTCCGCCGCCTCTACAGGACGAAAAACACCGAGAGAGAAAGATCTCTCCGGCAGACAGAATTCAAGTGGTGACTCCGGAAGAATCTACTAAATACCAAATCCAGAGACCTGTAGAGTCTGTTTTTGAATAGGTAAAAGTTCTGGTAAGAAAAGTTCCACGAAAAATCTGTCCAGTTATATTTTTGTAGTTTTTATCCAACAAGAAAAGCTACGAAGTGAAAGAGGGACAGAAACGGAGCCAGGGTGGCTCACACCACCCTGTGGCGTGGGCTCACCCCAAGCCGCGCCACCAGGTGGTGTGGCTGCCCCGGACTCCGTCCCCGACCCGTTTTCTCCCAGTACCTTCCTTTTGTTGTAAAACTTCGTAATATATAATCCCCCGGATCTCCGGAGGTTCGTATATCATGTTCTTGTTGTGTTTTCGTTTCGATCTGTTTCAGACAGGTAGAGTCCCAATTTTGGAGCCACAATGTCCTCCTCTGGATCAGCCAAGGAAGATTCCTCAGCGGAGATCATCAACCCATACATGCGTGAGTTGAAGATTCATCCCAAGGAGTTGTTGCTTGAAGAAGGGTAGGTACGGATAAAAGAAGTTCAAGGCCCTAAAGGTGAAGGAAGTCTGGAAGACAGGATGGAAGCGCTAGAGCAAGAAGTCTTTAGGTACAAGAAGATGGCGGAACACGAAGTGGATATCATCCACAAGATTTGTTCCGAACTCATCGCCGAGCATCAAAAGGAGACTGCTGAGCTCAAGGATGAAATCTTCTCACTCCACCAAACAACCAACCAACTGTAAGCACAGCTCTACGACATTCAAAATCAAAACTGTGAGTATGAGGTTAGGTTTAAACGCATAAGTGCTACTGCTAGTTTTAGGATGATGGAGACCAGGATGAATTTTGTTGATGGGGAGCCTTTACCTTGGAAGTCCGACAAAGATGAGAGAAGACCACCACCACCGAAGGAGTAATTCGTCATTAGGTTTTGGCATCCCCTTGGTTTGTTCCAAGCTTGGGGGAGTGTCGCGGTATCACATCACTATCTTCTATCTTTTTACCTTTTTAGTAGAGTCATATCATGAATAGAGAAGTTATCGTGTAGGATGGTTTGCATTATGGAAGTGTCCCCTCTCTCGTTAGATATGTATCCCTTGGTGTGATTTGCCGTTATGGATTATTAATGAGAAGTTCTATCATTTACTCTTTTGCATAGCTTTTATTAGTTTTCTATTCATGGTTATATGATTGATCTTGTTGTTAGTATTGGTATCACTTTGGGATCATGGAGTAAATTTAGTTGGTTTTGGCAAACCTGGCTTGGTCAGTAGCAACACTATTTTTGAGAGTTGAATGAAAAAGATAAGAGTACTCTAAAGAAATATAATTTCATCATCTTTCTTTCTTGATTTGCTCATAAGCTTAGTATTCTCTAGTTAAGATCTTTTGTGATCTCAAGGAAGATTGCATGTTTGTTTTTATCGCTTGTATGTTTGTTTGTTTCCCTCAACTCTTATA
Organism: Avena insularis; assembly: GCA_023614405.1. Taxonomy (NCBI): domain Eukaryota; kingdom Viridiplantae; phylum Streptophyta; class Magnoliopsida; order Poales; family Poaceae; genus Avena; species Avena insularis. Next base: position 432,171,318 of record CM042684.1, on the reverse strand, counting down.
CTTGCTACCCAGCCTTGCTAGCCAAAAACCTGTACTGAGAGGGAATTCTTTTCATGCATCCGATCCTTAAAACAAAACCTGTGCCATTTGTGTCCACCATACCTACCTATTAGCATTCGCTATTCCAAGTAAATTCATGTTTTTATCTACCTTCCAAATTAAACTTGTTATGTGAAAATTAGTGATTAAAGCTCTCACGAACTTGATGGCACACTTTACTTTCTTGCATTTAATAAACTTGAACCATTGGGTCCATCTTTGTTGTGTATATGCTTGCGCTTTATGAGTTGAAGTTAGCAGAACCATGTATCATGGGGAACGCTTTCGACATTGCATTGGTACTTTGTACCTAGTTGATATCATGTTATTTTGCTTATGGATCTCGGTGGTGTGAAATAAAAGGGGAACTTGTAAGATCATGGAGTTTGTATATGTGTTAGAGAAACGCCTGGGCCGCTAGCCTAAGCCATGCCTAATCATGATGGAAACTTGCAGCATCACCATAATGAGCACTCTATGAAGCATCTTCAATAAAAACCTATGCAAATAGCAAATAAAAAGATCACTGAGATGCTTATTGTCTGCTTGCCTTGTCATTTTGATTATGGGATAGCTCCTGTATCATGTGCAAGGGGTACCCCGTTGGCGGTTCTCTATGATACAGATGTATTTACAATGACAAGAGCTTACTTGTGACTGAAGTTGAGTAGCATGAGGTTCGGTCTTCGTAAGTAAGGGGCATGAGACTTCAATTTATAACTTGTCAAGCATATCCTCTTAGTTGTGTCACTTTAACCTTAATCACCTAAAAGATGCCTATGATAGGGGCAATGAGAGCTGAAAGCTAGTAAGTACCATAATTTTTGGAAGCTCTTTATGAAACTTGAAATCCCTGCTTCCCTCTGCGAAGGGCCTTTCTTTTACTTTTCAGTTGAGTCAGTAAACCTATTCCCTTCTATCTCAGCAAGTATTTTGAGTTGTGGTGTTTCATTCATTCATATGATGATTTATTCAATCATGTTTCTTATGTTCCTTGTTTTGCACTTTGCTCTTATCTTGGTGTTTACTTCTTTGAAAGCTATCATTGAGAAACTAGTTATTTGTGAACTCCAGCAAAATTGTCAACAATTCTTCGACCAAGAGCTAAGTTTGCCATTACCAATTATGATTCACTTTATGTATCTTTATTGTGTTTCCTTTGCCTATTGCAAGTTAAGTTATATAATGGTGAGTTGTCTGCTATTATGATCTATGTATTGATGAATGTGATGCTTCTTGTCCGTATTCTTTTATCGACTCTTCACTCCATAAACCTGAGGTCATGTTTATTGAGTTCAGTTTTGCTTGGGGACAGGCGAAGTCTAAGCTTGGGGGGAGCTGATACGTCAATTTTGCATCACTGTTCTATATCATAATTTACTGTTATTCATTGATATATTTCATATTAAGAGATGATACTTATGTAATTTCATTTGTTTTTGCATGATTGATGACTTTTGGAGCATAGATCGCTATAGTCAGGATTCTAATGGAAAAGGGGTTGTTTGGAGGCGAAATTCGCGAAGATCAGAAAATCCGAGAAAATACATGGAAAATCCTATTTTTCCAGAAGACGAAGATTGCCAGAAGGAGGAGTGGATATGGGCCATAGGGGGCCCACACCACCCCCTGGCGCGGGCCACCCTAGGTCGCGCCACTAGGTGGTGTGGCCGCCCTGGTCCACCTCTAGATCTCCCCTCTGGCGTATATTATCCCCCCGAAACCCTAAGACTCGGTGACCGACCACAGGAAGATTCCGCCGCCTCTGCGGGGCGGAAAACACCGAGAGAGAAAGATCTCTCCGGCAGACAGAATTCTGCTAGGGAATTCCTTCCCGGAGAGGGGAGATCGTCGCCATCAACACCACCATCAAGCTGGACTTCATCGGGATCATCATCATCACCATCACCACCATCATCTCGCTGTAACAATTGGGTTGAATCTTGCATAGTTCTTAGGGGAAACTTTCCCGGTGTTGATTAATCTTTGTAGTTGATGCTATTGAGTGGAACCATTTAATTATTGTTTATGTTTAGATTCTTATACATCATTATTCCATCTCTGATCATGATCCATATGATGTCTTGTGAGTAGTTCGTTTTGTGCTTGAGGACATGGGAGAAGTCATGTTGTTAGTAGTGGAATTGCGTTGAGAAAGATTCAATGGTTTGTTAATTAAGTTGTGGTGTACTTCTTCTAGTGGTGTCATGTGAACGTCGACTACATGACACTTCACCTATATGGGCCTAGGGGAATGCATTGTGTATTTGGATACTAATCGTAGGGGTTACCGGAGTAACAGAAACCTGAACCCCCGTTAGGAAACCTTTGCACAAGGGATGTCAGGGTCTTAGAGTTTAAAGCTGTGGTTAGGTTTCTACCTTAATTGCTTTCTTGTACTTGCGGATGCTTGCAAGGGGTTTAATCACAAGTATGTATTAGTCCTAGGAAGGTCGGTACATTAGCACAGGTTCACCCACACAACACTTAGCAATCTAAAGAAGATTCATCAATTATATGAAGAGAAAGCACTTGACAATATTCTCGTGTGTCCTCGAGAACGTTTGGTCATCTTAAGTAATACAACCGGCTTGTCCTTTGCTGAAGAAAGGATTGGGCCATTTGCTGCATTTATTCTTATTGTCTTTTATTTACTCGTACTTTATTTACCTGCATTATCAAAAACCCCTAAAAATCTGTTTGCTAAGTATTTGCAGAGAATTTCTGATCCATACCACTAGCCAGCACCTTCTGCTCCTCGTTGGGTTCGACACTCTTATCGAAAATACTGCGATACACCCCCTATACTTGTGGGTCATCATCCGACACCAATGGTTACGGTGTGTTCTGAGAACTGATCATCAATTGGTACTTTCTTGGTATCCTTTGTTGCTTGAAATGACACACTTCCATGCGGGTTGGTCAGGGCTGACATATGTTGCTACGCGGACTGAGCCAATGCCGCCACTTCCATGATTCTCCTTTTCTCCTGAGCTATCACAAGTGACTCGGCCAAGTTAGATCCGGCAGAGGCGCACTCGATCGAACGCCTGAAGTCCCCTGATATGGTTATCACTCCCCCTGGTCCGGGCAATTTCATATTTAGGTAGCTGATGTGAGTACTTGCTATGAACTTGTTCAATGCGGGCCTGTCGAGCAACACATGATAGGCACTCTCCAAATTCACCACTTCGAACTCCAAGTTTTCAGTCCGGCAATTATCCTTTGTACCAAACAGCACCTCAACCCGGACCTTACCAATTGGCTCACATGAGATACCTGGCACAATGCCATGAAATGTGGTCCTTGTAGCTTGCAACATATTCTCTAATATCCCCAACTTGCGCGTGGTATCCTTGTACATGATGTTAATGCTACTGCCATTATCTATCAGCACCTTGGAAAACCTCACATTAAGGTTCGGCCCGATGAACGTCGGATCGAGGACTAGTGCGTAGGTCCCTGGGCTAGGCATGAGCTTCGGGTGATCCTTGATACTCCATGTAATTTCCTGATCCGACCAAGGCATATATCTCACCACTGCTAGCATTACCACGTTCACCTCCATATGTCAGCGCTGCAAGCTTTTTCGGCCAGTTTCTTCCGTGGTAAACACATAGTAGCTTTGGTGATGCTCCCTGTACTCGTTTCTCCCCGCATTACCATGGTATCCTTGATCTTGTTGCTGTTGGTTATTAACCCTGATGTACAACATCTCTCCTTTCCTGATTTTCATACCTCGGCGGAGGCGGAGGCATCATAAGTTGTTGTTGGTTCCCCGTAGTGAGTAATGGCTACCGAGGTGCTTCATTTCGGGGTGCTTTGTTCTGAGGTGCCTGATCATTCCTCAAACTGCCCTATTCTAGCTTCCTCATCCACTCACACTACCAGGTCGTATGATTCGCCGCGCTGCTCGGTTTTGGCGTATGAAATTTGTAGGGTTGATCCAGCATAGACTTGAACGTATACCTCGGATGATCTTTTCGCTCCTGCCATTGCTTTTTTTGTTCCGGGGTCCAAGGTTTCTTCCCCTCACTCTTCTGTTGCCAGTGTTGTCCTTAGGTTTTCTGACGCTGATTTGCGCCGGCACAAGGCTGATCTTGGTCCACAGTAGCCACTTGTTGCGAGCTGTACCGATAATCCGGACGATCGTCCCTTCTTTTACCTCGGAAATCATTCCTTCTGGATGATCCAGAACCATCTCTGTTGTAATACTCCTCGTTAGACTCGCTTGACGTTAACCGAGGTTGCGTTGGATCTCCTAGCGCATATGAATCCATGATCCGGATCGTCTCAGCCAAAGTGGTTGGCATATCTCTTTGCAGCCTCTGCCACAACATACTTCCATATCTACATCCTTGGGCGAACCACGCTATAGCTTATGATTCAATTACCCCTTCACATGAGTTGCGTACGTTACACCACCGGGTTAGAAACTCTCGGTCCGGCTCGTTCGGTCTTTGCTTGCATAATGCCAAAGTATGTGGCCTGTTTGGCCTCTTGTAGGTGCTCGAGAAGTTGCTTATGAAAAGCTCCTCAAGATCTAACCAACAGTTGATACTTCCTGGTGGCAAATTGTTTAGCCAAACCCTCGCCGGTCCTTCCAGCATTTGGGGCACATATCTCACTGCCCATCTCAGGTTTCCTCCTGCTATGTTTACTGTCGTTGCATAATCAATGAGCCAATCATCTGGCTTTGTACTGCCATCATACGTCTTCGTTCCTCTCGCCAGCTGAAAGTTTGGCACTGGTGGTTCTCTCATGATCCGGAGTCCAAAACACGCCGGACCCGGGGGACCTTGTATCTCGATTAACTCCGACTTATAGATCCGATCGAGCTTCAACCTGGCGTCATCTGGCTGCAAGTTCCTGCTTCCCAACCTCGATCCAATCACATGGTGCTCCGGCCTAGGAAATCCGGCATCCATCATCACTGAGTAACCATCATTGTACCTGTCTTGACCCGGACGAACATTTTGCTGTTGTGCTGCTTGACCTGCGCTTCTCTCCTGCCATGGCGCGTACTGCTATTGTTGTTGCCGAGGTATGTTTTGCCCTGTTCCCGCTGGATCACCCTGTCCGGTATTATCATTGGCAACATTCCTTTGATCGGCATTGCCTTGGTCGCGGTTACCTCGGCCAGCTTCACCTCGGCTGGTACTGTGGCGACCTTCATCAACTTGCACTGCTTTGCCTTTTCCAGCTCTTACCGGGGCAAAGGGGACCATCTGTTTATCTCTTCTCCCGGAGTTTACCACTTCTTCTCTCTTGGGGTTATGACCCGGAGATGATGTGGCTCCGCCGGACTTGGCCAGGTTATTTCTAGCCGAATGAACCACGTGCGATGCTCCTGGTGGTACTGGGTTTGCCTTGTTCATTTCCTCGCTTTGCTGGCAAGCGACCCTCAGCAAGTGGTTTACCCTCTCATGTTGCCTTTCCCGGGCCTCTCCGGTTAGACCCTCTAACTCGGATGCAGCTGCATTTGCCGCCCTGAGGTTTTGTGTCAGGGTACTGTACCTCTCCAGCCCTCCTATTACGATCGTGGTTGTCTGACCCGGCCTAGGCTCGCACTCCTTGTCAATCTTTGTAATCATGTTTCTACCTCGGATTCTCGCTCCATCTAAGCGATTTGCCTTTGCATATTCCCTCAAAGTGATGTTCAAGGACTACTGTAACTCCGCTACCTTCTTTGCGCCAGCTAACATTTTCTGTCTAGTTTTCACCAACTCAGCCTACGCCTGAGCCAGATCTACCACAGGAGGTATTGGCATCACTAGGCTATCTATTGCTTGCTGGAGTACATTCGTTGGCCTCTCTAGTGGGGGAAACCTAGATCTTGCCTGTTTTGGCATGACTTCCGGCTCTGGTGACGGGTCCTTGCTTGCTCCCGCGTCTGGCGCGGCCATCATGACCTCGATGCTGCTAGCAGGGCGAGTGATACGCGCACCGCGAGCTGCGCTGAGAGGCGGTTTGCCTCCCTTGACGACGTGCCGCGGGTGAACGCTGGACTCGTCAACGCCGATGTAGATCCTGTGCACGCCAAGCTTGGTGAAGACGCCGTTGCGCGGAGGAGGACGCCTGCCGAATCTCCCTGCGTTGTCGTTGACATAGTCTAGCGCTCCAAAGCGCTGAACCAGACCGAAGACGACACGCTCGCCGGTGTTGGAGATGCTTCTCGTCCGAATTTTCACCCCTGCTAGCACCGCTAGCCCCACGGTGGGCACCAACTGTCGTGGTGGTGGCACGGCAGATGCCATGGATAGGCTAAAGATGGGGCCAATGAGCGCTAGGAGAATCCAGGGAGGGAAAACGTGGTGATTCCATGCACAGATGTTGTTATATTTCCTCTATCAATTCTGGTTACAAGTGCTCCTCGAATTGTTCGTGAGAAGGAGACTGTCTCTTATTCCCCACAACCTAGCTCTAGAGTTCTATCTTAGACAGAGAAAATGATCGATCCCCTTCTAAGAAGGCCTCGGTGCTCCTTATATAGGGGAGCCCGGGTTACAAAGTTAGGGCACATGTGGCAGCATATTCCCCAAATATGTCCCTTGGTTAAAACTAGATGCTCCTTTATTCCCTTTAACGGTCCGTCCGGACTATGAACGTAACCCACTGCGTAATCCTTGCCTTTAAGCGTCACCAGACACGGGCTACGTCAGCCGATACTGCCCGTGTCATCTTGGTTGCCCCTGTCCCGCTGGTCCTTCCCTCTACTTTGCTTCGCTCCTGCTACAGCTAGCAAAGGCCACCTTTTGACCAGCGGAACATTTCTTCCTTCTCTTGGAAGCCAAATGGTAGTCGGGCTAGCACATGGCTAACTCGGTAACGAGGGTACCTGCGTAATAGACATACAAACGTGACCGGCATATATTTTATGCCGGCCGGGTTAAGGCTAGGGAGATGCCCCACGGGTCGGGTTACTCCGTAAGTCGGCCTGCCTTGAGGTGACCCGGCCTGCTTTTGCTTTGCCCGTGTCATATCTTGGCTAACTCGGCCTTTATACCCGGCGTGACCCTACCCGGGGTATCCCCCAACACAGTCAAATTTGAACTACATGTACATGATCTAATGCTTATGATATTTTTGAAAAAATCTTTTTTAGTTTCACAATATGGTATTTCATCAGAGATCCACTTCAAGTTTAGCAAGGCTCAACCCCGAGCTAAGAATTTTTATGCCCACCATTTTGTCCATAGCTTAAAACGGGCATAAGAAATTCAAAAACAATGAAAACTCGGTCAATTTTGTAAAAGATAATTTCCTGCCTAATCGGTAGGAACTCGGTCAATTTTGACCAGAGTTTGAAACAAAGAAATAAAATTATGACTAGAATTACGACATAGTTTGTGATAAGTTGATATGGATATTATATTTGGATTCCTCTCATTTTCTTATCAAATTCAGCCATATTATTTGTCGAATTCCGATTTACGAATTTAAAGATACTAATTATTCCATATTAAATAGAAAAATACAAAAGGTAAAATTATTATACTTTTATTTGAGTTCAATAATATTTTTACTTATTCATTCTCGTTTACTTAAATAATTGTTTGTAATTTTAAAAAATAAAAACACATGACATAATGATATAAGATCTAATACGACTGATATCATATTATTGACAACGAGGTACAAATTGATTTGCAGAAACTAACTCGGAAGGAACGGAGAAGTTAAGCGTGTTGGGGTCGAGTAGTGGTGAGGATAAGTGACCGATCAAAAAATTTGAACAAGACTATAATTTGATCAAAGATTAAGTATAATTAAATATTTCAATTGAGAGATTAACGAGTCAAACAATTGAAAGATTAAAAAAAATAAGTTTTCTTTTTATAACTGGCATTATGCTATGCCGACCCGGCTATGCCGAGGACAAAGCCGTTACCGTAGGCTATGCCAAGACCAAGAGCATGGCCATACGCCAAGTGCCTCCGTGGCTGCGCCGAGGAAAGGCTAGGGATACCGTTCCATTCATGTAGTGTACTCAGATGCTTGAGGTTCGGAGGGGTTAGATCAAGCCATGTAAGAACGAACGGGCTGATTTCCATGTAGTACTAGCACAAATCTTTTGGCTGGAGAAAAAAAAATGGTATCCCTGAACATTGTGTCAGCAGTGATGTCACGGCCACACTTCCGCATCATTGACTGAATGACCGGATCGTCACTTTGGCCCAAGCTTCTTGACTTTCTCGCCCTCGCTTTGATGCGAATAACCTCGAACAAATGTATCGTTATCAAGCAGACGCCGTATGCCTCTCCCCATTTTACTCATCCCTCCTCCAGTCCGTCTGCTTGGCTGTTTCCAGTTCTGAGCGACCGAGCTTGAGAGGATGACGACCCCGCAGTGTTGCGAGAACCCGCCGGCGCTGAATCCGGCCGGCGGGGAAGGTAAGGTGGTCCATAGCTTCGGCGGCCTCACGGCGTACGTCGCTGGCGCCGCCGACTCCAAGGCTGCAGTCATCCTTATCTCCGACGTCTTCGGTATTTGCTTTTGATTTGCCTCTCAAAACTTCTTTTTTTTACTTCTCAAGCTTGAGACAAGCAGAGTACAGCGACGGATAACAACACCCTTTTTCGCCCTCTCCTTTCAGGTTTTGAAGCGCCGAATCTGAGGTATACAATAGCTTTCCAATATTCTGGTTTATTGAAGATTCATGCATCGGTACTTCTTTACCCTTTAGATGGTGCTCGATCGGATTTTGCTGTTTCCGTTCATCGCTAGTAGAACCATGGTGCTGTGGCCTGTGAGGCTCTGACAGAGATACACACTTATACTCCCTGTTGATCATTTTTGTCACCCCTTTGCATAGTTGCATGTTATTCTTCAGAATCTGGCTAGTGTGTCTTCCGTCATCCGTCAAACTCATACACTAGTATACTGACAAAAACTTCAAAGCAACTCTTTGACCATCACTTCTTATGAAATACTCCCTCTGCTCCTTGATATATAATATAAGGTGCAGTATTAGTTTTTGGAAAAGGCAAATGTGACTATCTTTGACCAAGTTTATAGCAAATAGTAGGAGTATTAGCATTTACAATACCAAATCAGTATCGTTAGATTCACCACGGAATGTATTTTAATATTTAATTTATTTGTTGTTTCGGATGTTGATAGTTTTTTTCTCAAAACTTGGTCAAAGACAGTCATGTTTGACTTTTCAAAAAACCAAAACACCTTATAAGAAGGAACGTAGAGAGTGTGCCGTTTTGAATAGATCTAAGAATACATAATGGAAGTATGTTTTGTTGCGGAAAATTCTTATGGCACATGAGCTCCAGTGATTCTTCTATATTAAAAAATTGAAAAATCATATTTATAAGTTTCAAAAATTGAAAATAATTCTGGACTTTGTCAATGATATATCGTACAAGCATGCAAAATCATAATGCGGTATTCTTTCTATTATGGGCGATCTTATCATTTTTGTGTAGCTCAAAATACATATTATTTCCAATTGATAGTTCACAGGTATGTGGTATACATCGCTCTCTACATTCTGAATTGTTTTGGGCTAACTCAGGAAACTAAAATATGCCATTAGTTGCTCCTATTTATTTTGGGGTAAATAGGTCACTAGAGCATTGTTCAGTGTTTAATCACGCTGGGATTATCTGTAATAATTTCAACATGGTTAACTGGACTTATATTTATGTTAGCCTATGCCCACTATCGAATATACTTGAATTTATATTGAGCACTAGTTGCCAGCTAAAAATGGTCTCTGCTGTAATTTCTTATTTAATCAAGGAAGATAGCCGACAAGAGCATCCCCAGGTTTGTTATTCCCTGATTCCACGTATCCTCGTTCTTGTCCTGTAGTTATTCAGCTCTCCTTGTTCCAGTAAATGTTTATGTTGTATATATGTTGGAATACTTCCAAATTTTCCGGCACATGAGATACATGCTGACTGAAGCATGAAGTATGCAAGGGCAATGAAAATTACCACCATTGGTTCTGTTGCTTGTTCAACTTCCAATTATTTTCTTGAACAAATAAACTACGTTCCATTACTCAGGCAAAAGCATTTGAAGAGGCAAAACCAATAATTGCTGCTCTAAAAGAGCAAGGAGTGTTGAGTATTGGGGCTGCAGGTTATTGCTGGGGTGGTAAGAAACTAAGAACTGTTTAGTTTACTTTACTCCTGAACTAAATATTTGAAGGTTTAGCCTGCTAATCATGGTTTTGTCTCTCCCAACATATTAGCGAAGGGCATTGTAGACTTGGCAAAAGCTCGTGAGATACATGCGGCTGTAATGTTGCATCCTTCTCGCATTGCAGTTGATGATATCAAAGGTGAGATCCCTTATTTGATAATTCTACAGATGCACCAGCAGAGAGGCATTGTTCCTATATTACAGGTTTTAATTTATATACGTTTGTTACCACAGTATAAGATTTTACTTTTGCTATAAGCGGTCAGTAAAATGCATGTCTTGTAAAAAAAGCATTGGATGCTAACTCTACCATACATGTATCTAATATCAGAGGTGAAATGTCCAATCGCTATACTTGGAGCTGAAATTGACCATACTTCTCCTCCGGAACTGATCAAGGAGTTCGAGCAGGTTCTTTCCTCTAATTCAGGGGTAAGTTCTCATTTTGAGCAACTTAAAAATTTACCGTGGCCTTGATTTTCTGGCATAACTGATGCTAAACTTAGTTTCATACTTGAAACTACCCCAGTTCCATACTGCGTCCCGACTCTCATCAGAAATACAAACCATGTTCTGGCACTGGACATTTCTTCCGCAGTAGGCATTAGGCATTTCTTCTTCACGCCATTGACTTTTTTATGTTGGCATGTATCGATATTTTTAATTATAATACAGCGCCTACACTTTACAATTTTTTATTTATAAGCCCGCGATTGTGCAGCCAAAAACCTTGTTATTTGAAGGAAAAATGGAGATACTATTTCTACCTTATGTTCTTCGGAATTTGTAAGAACTAAAAGGTATTACAAGATAAAGGAACAAGTACATACTAGAATTAAATGGTGAAGTACATTTGAAGGCAGATAACTTGGAGAAACACATTGTCAGTTAGCGATTATCTTACTACTGGAGGCTATATCATTGGGAATGGCTAGATTTACATCATACTCCCTCCGTTTCAAAATATAAGATGTTTTAGCTTTGTGAAAGGAGTATATCTAGACTTCTTTTAGTGTGTAGGTTCATTCCAAATCTAGATGGACCTACATATTAAAAAAGGTCTAGATACACTCTATTCACAAAGCTAAAACATCTTATATTTTGAAACGGAGGGAGTATGTTTTTATGGTGCAAATTAGTCAGATGTTTTACTTTTGATATTACGGTATATTTGGTTTGTGTCCGAAGTGTGCCATACCATCTAATGGCTAGTTGCTGAAACTAATTGGCATACAATGCTCTTTTGGCTACTCTACTCTAGTATATTTTCCTTATAGCCAAATAATGGTTAACAATAATCTTGGCTAGCCAAACGTTTTTAGGGGATTTGGCATGAAACCAAACAGACATTCAATCCAATGGATCTAGTGTCTCCCTCATTTCTAACTACCTTCCTCGATCGACTTCTCACTCCACCTCACTGTCCCTGCACCTTCGTGATCTCCCACACCTTTTTTGCTCCAAGGCCCAGCACACCTCATCTGCCTTCCCACGTCGCCCGCCTTCTGCTACTGTCCACGGTACCCATCTAAATCTCTGAAAAACAAAATGAAACTCAAATTCCTGTAAAAAAGGCCTCAAGTTTGGTGAACCCATTTGGTGGCAACTGCCCCCCCACCCCACCCCACCCCAGCACCACACACACAGCAGCGGCAGAGAGACTTTTCCGGAGAAGCCATAGGCGCTACGCCGTTCACGTGCCAGGATTTTGAATTATTGGATCTCAACCCAACAGTCCCAAATCTCACTAATTTGGACAGAATAATCACTTGACAGATTTGTAGCAGTTCTGTGAGTACCTTTCTGTGGAGGTTTTACATCCTGTGATTTTATTTTTTCTCGCACAGATTGATCACCTTGTCAAGATCTTCCCTGGAGTTTCACATGGATGGACTGTGAGATACAACGACGACGATGCAGCGGCTGTCAAGAGCGCAGAAGAGGCCCTGGCAGACATGACCGACTGGTTTGACAAGTACCTGAAGTGAATTTGATGTAGCAGCTCTGTTTCCTCCTAAGCTCCTGCTGCTCCTTATCGGTGATCATACAGGCAACCTGGGTTTACGCGTTGGAGTATTAGATATAGAGCCTGCATAACCGAACACAAATAATCTGGAATACAAGAAGCATATCGTGTGTTGTATTTACTCACCTGTCTAGAGCTCGTAAATCTTTATTGCCTAAAATCTACATGACTATGATGAGAGTGTACGATTTCAGCAACATTTTCCCCTAATTTTTTGTATTATACAATATATCTTTACTCCAATAAAAATATCAATTGATGGTGGTGCTCTATCCACCCACCTTTGAACTCTCAAGTCTCAACCATCATATGTTGATTTGACATGAACTATTCAGATGACCCATTTCAAAAACAAAACGAAATGCGATAAGTCTTTTTATCAAGGCAAACCTCATTTCCCATTAATTGCTTACATGACAGCAATCCATGAAACATGAAAGAGAGGTAGTGAATTGAAGCATTAGTAGGAAACCTTCCACGAATGCTCGCCCTCGAACACCCCCTACTGGGAAAAATCCTATTAACACCGTAGCTTGGAATGTAAAATAAGCAGCAACGAGCTTATTGCAGACCAGGAACTAAGAGTTTGGAAACGCTACAACCAAAACACATCGAGCAATAATGAACACATACTGTATAGGCTTCTTGTTCTTCTCTTTGTTAGACATCTATTTATACAAGGGTTGTCACGTTGTATTGGATACGGTGTAGTACACCTATCCTCTCTCTCTATACCCCTCCTTGTATTCTCACCAATTATACGCCTTCGGAGGCTCTTCCGATACTATGTAATACGTAACACGAGATCCCAATAGGTCATCGTTTCCGTCTAGATAGATCGTCAATATGGTATCAGAGCTGCCCTCTTCCCTAACCTACCCACCGCTCCACATCTCAGCGAACACCGCTGCTGGTTACTCCAATTAGCCGCCGCCACCGCCGCTCCACAAGAAAACAAACCCAAAACCTAAGATCTCGCCGCCACCGCCGTTGGTCATCCTGATCAGCCGCCGCTGCTCTACAAACAAAAACGCTAGAAAACCTACACCCAACTCCCTCCTCTCTGGCCATGTCAACCTCCACCTCCTCTTCGGTGGTGTCCTTTGTTGCGGTGTTGGATCCCCTCCTGCACAACTGCTCACTCGGGAAAACTTCCTTGGATGGGGAAGGCCCTTGTGATGCCCGCTCTGCGTGGTGCCTGTGTCCTCGCTCTCGTCGAGGGGAAGGAAGCTGCGCCGACTGAAACTATGGAGGTGGAAGATGAAAACAAGAAGAGAATGACTATGGAGAATTCAGCCTACACCGCATGGATCTCGCGGGATCAGCAGGTGCTGCGGTTCTGAACTCGCTGTCACCGGATGTGCTCACTCACGTCACCGGCCTCGACACCTCCGCTGAAGTCGGGGATACTCTCATCGCCCTGATCTCGACCCCCTCTCGGTCCAAGATCCGGAGCCTGCGATCATCCCTCAATGATGCCAAGAAAAACAACCTCACCGTCGCCAAGTACTTCGCGAAGATGAAGGCTCTCGCCTCCGAACTTGCTGCGGCCAAAAAACCCCTTGATGATGATGAACCGATCGGGTACATATTGCATGGACTCGATCACAGCTACAACGCCCTCGTCGCTGCAGTAAATGCATATCCGGGTACAACACTTTCTGATTTGTTTAGTTCGTTATGTGTTTACGATCTTCGTCAAGAATCTCCAGAAGAACCGGAGTTCACCTCCTCCGCCAACCTGGCTCGCCGTGGTGGTGGGCAGCAGCGAGGACGCCAAGATGACCGCGGCCGTGATGACTTTCGTGGATGCCATGACAACTGGGATAGCCGCACTGATGACTATGGCTATCGCCAGGACGACCGCGGGTACCGCCAGGACGACCGTGGCTACCATGGTCCAGATGATTGTGGCTATGATCATCGTGACCAGTATGATGGAGGTCGGCATGATGATGGTCAAGGACGCCGTCAGCAGCGGCTTGATGATGGGGGTGGTCGCCGTCATGGACGTGCACCTACTCTCTATGTCGACGTTACCTGCCAAATATGCAAGATCCATGGTCATCTAGCCAGTGACTATTGGTGGAGGTTCCAGGACAACAACAATCACAACGAAGATGGTGACAAGGGGGCTAACGTGGCCTCCTATGGCATAGATACCAACTGGTATACGGACACTGGCGCCACAAACCACCTAACCGGAGAGTTTCACAATCTTTCCATCCACGATAAGTACACCGGACGCGACCGTGTCCACACGACCGATGGTAATGGGACGCAAATAGAACATATTGGTCATTCAATATTGCGCACTCCTCATAGTTACTTAAAACTCAAAAATATACTCCATATTCCTAGTGCCATCAAAAACTTGCTTTCTGTTCATAAGATTACTCTTGATAACGATGTTTTTTCTTGAGTTTCACCCGTATTTATTTTTGATTAAGGATCAGACCACAAGGAGAACTCTGTTTAAGGTACCATGTCATGATGGTCTCTACCCGCTAGTGCCTATCTCTACCGGGTCCTCCAAGCAAGCATTCATCATAATAAATATGTCTTCTTCGAAATGGCATCACTGCTTAGGACATCTTATTTTGTGGTTCAGCAAGTTCTTAGGAAAAACAATATTTCTCATACTCTTGAAATAAATCCATACATCTATGATCCTTGTCAACTAGCTAAGAGTCATCAAGTGCCATATCCTGTCTCTACTAGTGTTTCCACTGTTCCTTTGGAGCAAGTCTTCTCTGATGTATGGGGTCCAGGACCCATGTCTATTAGTAAATTCACATGGATTTACTTGCTCAAGAACGTTCTGATGTTTATCAAAATTTTCTCAACTTCCAACAACTAGTTGAACACAAATTTTATAGGAAAATCAGTACTATGCAAACTGATTGGGATGGAGAATACAAAAACTCAACAGTTTCTTTCAAAAGGTTGGTATTACTCACCATGTTTCTTGCCCTCATGCTCACCACCCAAAATGGCTCCGCTGAGAGCAAACGCCGTCATATTGTTGAGGTTGGTCTTGCCTTGCTCATTCATGCATCTACGCCTCTGAAATTTTGGGGTGAAGTTTTTCTCACAACCATTTTTCTCATAAATGTACTCCCTAGTAAAGTCATAAATTTTGAGACACTTGTTGAATGCCTCCTTCACACTAAACCCAACTATGATTCTCTTAGAATATTTGGATGTTCTTGTTGGCCCAATCTTCGTCCTTACAACACACGCAAACTTGCTTTTCGATCCACTCGCTGTGTTTTCTTGGGCTACAGTCTTCGTCATAAGGGAGTAAAATGTCTAGACAACAAAACTGGTCATGTCTATATCTCTAGAGATGTTATTTTTGATGAGAATTTTTATCACTCCATCCCAATGCTGGTTCTAGACTTTGCAATGACATCCTCCTTTTACCACCAAATTTTCCTTCCACCACATCAAATAATGAGGACGCACATATTGATGATCATATGCCTATTATACCTGTTGTTACTAATCAAACTCAATGCACTGCAGAAAAACATATGCCAACAGGTACTACTAGCGTGCAACAAGAAACTACAGAAAATTTGAGCCAAAATGATGGAGAAATGAGTTCAAATAATGCATCTGAAAATTCACAAGCAGACGAAACTGATACGGAGCCCGAGCAGGATCCTTCTCCTGCTATCTCGAATCAACCACCAGCGGATCCCGATGTTGATTCGACTGGTGCCAATCGCCCTCGACAGCGGAGTCTGCCTCCCACCCGTGTTCGCGTTTATGCACAGCGAACGGTACACTACGTCGTCCAGTAGAGGGAGCAGTCTCCATCGTGGGCCCCACCATGTGCTCTCTTTGTCACCGCATCGCCTTCCATCGGGTCCTTGCAGCGTACCCCTCCACAAGCCGACAACGCCAATGATGGCGCATCCACGGACATGTCCACAGGGCCCCTATCTTCGACGTCTGCAAGTGGCAGCCCTGCCACCGATTCTGATGCTGTTCCTAGCTCCCCAGGATCCTCTACGGCAAGTTCAGCTGCGCCGTCTCCTGTGCTGCATGGTTCTCCTCCATTGCCTCTGATTGTTGAACCACATACCAGGTTACAAAAACATATAAAACAACCAAAATAGTATCCTGACGGGACAATTTGATATGGCCTGTTTACATCTATAGGTGAGCCATCCACACTCACGGAGGCTCTAGAGGATGACCGTTGGCGCAAAACTATACAAGAGGAGTACAATGCCTTGATGGAAAACAAGACTTGGCATCTTGTTCCCTCCAGTTCCATAAAGAATGTTAGTGATTGCAAATGGGTATACTGTGTTAAGAAACATGTTGATGGTACTATTGATAGGCATAAAGCATGCTTGATAGCAAAAGGTTTTAAACAAAGATATGGTATAGACTACGAAGACATCTTTAGTCCTGTCATTAAAGCAGCCACCATTAGACTTGTTCTAGCATTTGTTGTCTCTAGGGGCCAGAGTTTGCGGCAGTTGGATGTGAAGAACGCGTTTTTACATGGCGTTCTGGAAGAGGAGGTTTACATGAGACAACCCCTAGGTTTTGTAAACTCTCAAACTCCTCACTATATTTTCAAATTAGACAAAGATCTTTATGGTCTCAAACAGGCGCCTTGTGCATGGTATTCTAGACTTAGTAAAAAGTTGCAAGCTCTTGGTTTTGTTCCATCTAAGGCAGATACTTCACTTTTCCTATACAACAAAGCTAGTGTTATGATATTTGTCCTAATCTATGTTGATGACATTATAGTAACCAGCTCCTCAGATCAGGCCATATCAGCTTTGCTTCATGATCTCAATGATGACTTTGCTCTCAAGGAGTTAGGTGACCTACACTCCTTTCTTGGTATTGAGGTGAAAAATACTAATGATGGTTTACTGCTCACTCAAGAAAAGTATGCCACTGATTTGCTTGCTAAAGTTGGTATGCGACAATGTACAACCTCCCCTACACCATTATCCTCCATTGAAAAACTATCTTTGACTGAGGGTTCACCTCTTGGTCCTGATGATAGTACACAATATAGAAGCATTGTGGGTGCTTTACAATATTTGACACTGACACGGCGTGATATTTCCTTCTCAGTTAATAAGGTTTGTCAATATTTACATGCTTCTACAACTGCACATTGGACATCTGCTAAGAGAATTTTGAGATATGTTCAGGGTACACTAAATGTTGGACTTACTTCCAGCAGTCTTCCTCTAGTTTGCTTAGTGCTTTTTCAGATGTAGATTGGGCAGGTTGTCTTGATGATAGAAGATCTATAGGAGGTTTTGCAATATTTCTTGGACCAAACTTGGTCTCTTGGAATGCATGCAAACAAGCTACAGTATCGATATATAGTACTAAGGTTGAATACAAAGCTCTAGCAAATGCCATAGCTGAATTGATATGGGTTAAATCTCTTGTTAGTGAACTTGGTGTGTCACTAAAGGTAAAACCATGTCTATGGTGTGACAACTTAGGTGCCACCTATTTGTTAGCAAATCCTGTCTTTCATGCAAGAACCAAACATATTGAGATCGATTATTACTTTGTTCATGAGAGATTTGCAAATAAACTGTTGGATATCAAGTTCATATCAAGCAAAGATCAAGTTACAGATGGATTTACAAAGACCTTGGCAGTTAAGGATCTACCTGAGTTTAGGCGTAATCTCAACCTTTCACAAGGTTGTGATTAAGGGTGATTAAGGTGGGCTATTAGACATCTATTTGTACAAGGGTTGTCACGTTGTATTGGATACGGTGTAGTACAATGATCCTCTCTCTATATACCCCCTTGTATTCTCACCAATGTATACACCTTCGGAGGCTCTTCCGATACTATATAACATGTAACATGAGACCCCAACAGGTGATCGTTTCCACCTAAGATAGATCGTCAATACTCTTCAGGGTCTAGTGATCAACAGTTGGCCATTCTTAGCAACAGCAGTTGTCCCTTGACAAGACAAGCAATCTTCGTATCCTTCATAATCAGTTGATCGACGCTAGTACGAAGAAAATTGCAATCTCATTTTGGATACGAACCTATCCGGGTAGGTTATATACGAACATATAGTAAGTGTTATCTCCATAGGGAACCGCATCACATGTTTCTCAAAAGTAACTTTGTTTCTAGTTGCCCAGATGAACCAGCAAACAAGAGACAAGGTGATCATAAGAAAATATTCGGCCCTAGAGAGGAAACGACAAAGATATACTTTTCCAAATACATCTTGGAATTAAAAAGTGCACGAAATAAAACCTAGAGAACCCCGAACCACTTTTGAGAGGAGGTCAAGAATAAATTCCTGAAGGTTACACTTTGATCACAAAGGAACCTAAAGAAGAACCTTTCCGGTTCCTTTTTCTCTTGTTTTCTCTAGTGAGCATATCATCTTGGAATAATTGCCATATAAAGACTTTAATGTCTAGAGGGTCTTTTATTTTCAAATCAACTTATTATTAGCATCGGGCAAGGCAAGATCCTTCTCTAGCCAAATCCAAGATAAAACATAACTTTTAACACCATTCCATTGATTCAGAATGCAACCTTGCTCTATAATCTAAAGGGAAGGTTGAGTTTATCATCTGCTCAACATTGCAATCCATCACAGGATGCCTAGTGCACATAGGAACAGTGTTCAACCAATGATCTTTCGAAAATCTCTCTAAACCCACTTCATCGAAAATCAAGTTCCTTCCAGCAAAACTAATTTCCTTCACTTCCAATAAAAGCCTTTTCTTTCCTGAAATATTAGAAAGGTTCTAAATAAAATAGAATAATTTGTAGCCCATGGCAGCCCGGCCTAGAGTCACTATCCAAGAAAGCAGCGCATCAAATGAAATGGAACTTTGGGTTACCACTCAGAGGTGAGGTCACTCGGTGCAGGGCCTCGATCCCTAGAAACAAAGGTCCAAGAATCTCCCTAGCATCCGGAGGTGAACAGATTCGAGCGTCTGTTGTCCTGTCCTTCCTCCTCGCCCCCATAATTTAAGTCGCGTCATTTCGTTTCGTAGATACAATATGAAAATATAATTCACAATGTATCTATTGATATTGACTTGAGATGGTAAATGTTAATATTTTTTTCAATAACTTTGGTCAAAACTTTGTACTTTTTGAACTTTGGACGAATTTTGTAAGCCTTATTTATTTTGAAGAACGGTGGTAATACGCCTTTACACTTTAGAATCATGGTGTTCTGTCATCGACGTCAATGACACCACTGTTCGCCACCAAGCACAATGGCTGGAGGGGAGAACATGGACCGTGCTGCGGCGACATTGCCGTTGGTGGTGTTTTTTCTCTTATTTTGATTGCACACAAATTTTGGGTTTATGTTGTGTGCCTTGCTCTTTCTAGAACGGCTACAGTTTTTCTGTCGTTTGTAATCTAGGAGACATCTCAAACTGTTTTTATTTTCCTGCTGTGTGCAATCAGGAGTCAATTGTCTACAGTTTAAAAAACCGTATGAATTTGGAAACCTCATCACACACCCACGGATAGACACGGTTAAAAATACCGTGTGTGACACCCCCAAACCGACCGTGTGCGAGACCCCATTATGTACTAGTGTTATTTGCTGTGATCAAATCAACTACCAGAGAGACAGGGAACTACTTCATTTGAAAGGAGGGAGGATGCTTACAACAGCACATTTATGTCATGTGCTCTTTATCGTATAATACAAACTGCATGAAAGCATCCATTGTATGGTTGTTGCACGACATGATATCAACCGTCGATGTAATATTGTTCCTATATAAGCATGAGAAGATAGATGGTATGCCATAGTTCACTAAAGAACCAGCCTAGCTGTTGTTAGTTTCATATTAGAATACACCACGTATTGGCAGGAACACCCGTTTTCAGACTTATTTGAAATTGCCATTGCAATGCCATCTAAAAATCCGTAGAGTGTCTTAGGATTTGGAAGCATCAGGACAAATGACCGCCCCACACTACTAACAGTCACATCTTCAAGAGATCGCCAAGGAACTAGGGGAGCAGAAATGACTACCACTAGTTATCTCAGTCGTGGGACATAGCTTTCATATTGATATCGGCAGCCGGTTA
Source organism: Avena insularis (assembly GCA_023614405.1). Classification (NCBI taxonomy): domain Eukaryota; kingdom Viridiplantae; phylum Streptophyta; class Magnoliopsida; order Poales; family Poaceae; genus Avena; species Avena insularis. The sequence continues at coordinate 432,150,997 of CM042684.1, read as the reverse complement.
AAGAAACTCTGTCCTAATGGTCAAGGCGATGCTACTTTCAAGAAATTGGTAGCATCTCTGACTACTGTAGTATTATCAGAAGTGATTTCACGGCTTCACCTGGTCTCACTACTGGCCACGTCTCACTACTGCATCATTTAACTGAATGATCGGATTGTGCGCTTTTGGCGCAAGACCTCCTGACTTTCTCGCCCCCGCTTTGATGCGAACAATCTCGAACAAACCTATTGTTTTCTTCTCCTGGTCCTCCTGCTTTGCTGTTTCCAGTTCCGAGCGACCGATCTTGACAAGATAGCAGGGCAAAAGTCTATTTCGAGAAGAGGATGGCGAGGCGACAGGGAGGAGGGATGATGACCTCGTAGTGTTACGATAACCCGCCAGCGGTGAGGGTAAGGTCATCGACAGCTTCGGCGGCCAGTCCTCATGGCATACGTCGCCGGCACCGCCCACTCCAAGGCTGCAGTCATCCTCATCTCCGATGTCTTCAGTATTTTTTTGAACGAAATCACAGTATATTATTATAGACAAGCAAGCCGTCTCATTAAAAACCTTCCAGTCCCCTTAGATACCCTGAAAAAAAAAGAGTACGTCTAAAACTTGTTGTCTCAATCAAAGTTTGGTTACATCGTTTGCAACATTGCCACCACACAAGGCAGATCTGCATTACAAAGAGAATCAGAAACACCCGACTTGCCCAATTGAGCTAGGGAGTGCGCTGCGCCATTGCTCCAACGATCAACCTTAACTACTGTGATTCCATCATAGACCCTAAGAATGTCCTGTACCTGAAGGTAAAGTCTCCAACAATGAGTTCTATTTTTTTCAGGCTTATTGATAGCTTGAACCGCTCTTAAACAGTCCGTCTCCAGAATACCATGCCCTCCAAAACGCAGCGTTAAGTGACCGAGGCCCTCAATACAGGCAAGAACTCCGGCTTCTTCAGCACTAGCACATGAAGGTAAGAATTTCCATGCAGTCAGTAGAACTTGGCCATTATGATCTCTAGCAATAACTCCAATGCCAGATCTCCTCGCACTTGGGTCCCGGCCCGCATCAACATTAACTTTAACAAATCCCTCATCTGGTGATGTCCACCCGGAAGGTCCCGCTGAATCTAGCTTTCCAATATTCTGGTTTACTGAAGATCATACATCGATACTTCTTTACACTTTATAGAGGGTGCTCGGATTTCGCTGTTTCCATTCATCGCTAGTAGAACCATGATGTTGTGGCCTATGACTGAGAGAGATGCACACACTCATACCTATTCCCTGTTGATCTTACCACGATGTTCTTGCTTTTTTTTAATTTGTCACCTTTGCATAGTTGCTTGTTATTCTTCAGAATCTGGCTAGTGTGTCTACTGCTACACGTGTTGATGTGTTTGATTAATGTCTCAGAAAAACGTCAACCTCCTGAACTGGAACCCTCGGGGGCTCAATAGCATCGCTCGTCGCGATGCAGTCCGCGACATCTCTAGAGACTCCCACGCCTCCATCGTTTGCCTTCAGGAAACCAAGCTCGACCTTGTTGATAACGCCATTATCATCAACATGCTAGGGCCGAACTTCTCGGACAACTTCGCCTTCCTGCCGGCCACGGGCACCAAGGGTGGCATCATCATCGCGGCCTCTAGAGCTTTCTTCACTCTGTCTGCCCCCCATTCCACGGACAACACTTTGTCTGTCTTGATCACGATGCTTGAGGATGGATCCAGTTGGTCCCTAACATGTGTCTACGGCCCCCAAGGCATTCAGGAGAAGCACTCTTTTATTCAGGAGCTGCGGGAACTCAAGCCCTTCATCCGCAGCGAATGGCTCCTGGTGGGCGACTTCAACTTAATTACGAAGGCCTCTGACAAAAATAACCTCAACATCAATCGCCGTCTAATTCGCAAGTTTCGGGAGGCTAGGGACTTCCTACAGCTCAAAGATTTGCGTTTGGTTGGCAGACGATTCACCTGGTCTAACGCCCAGAATAACCCGGTCCTCTCAAGATCGACCATGTTTTCCTCACGGACGAATGGGACACGCTTTTTCCGGACGCGCATCTCCAAGCGATCAGATCAGCATGTTCGGACCACGCCCCGCTACTCCTGCAAGGTTGTGTCTCCTCTAATAGGAAACCATCGTTCAAATTCGAAGAGTTCTGGCTGCGCATGCATGGATTCAAAGAAGCTGTTGCGGAAGCTTGGAGCAAGGATGTTCTTGACTTGGACCCCATCCGAAGAATCCACACCAAGCTTTCGCGCACCGCTAAAGCCCTAAAGATTTGGCAACGCCAATGTGTTGGAGTGTTGAGGAAGCAGATCGCTCTGGCCAAGGAGATCATTTGGCAAATCGACCTCGCCGAAGAGGCAAGGCTGCTCTCGGATGAGGAAAGGGAGCTACGCCGACGTCTGAAATCCTCCTACTTGGGCCTCCTCGCCATCCAAAAAATCAAGATTCGACAAAGATCAAGGCTCACCTGGATTCGTTTAGGAGATGCCAATACGAAGCTTTTCCACGCGAGGGCGAATGGACGGAGGAGAAAAGTCTACATCCAATCCCTCGTCACGGCCTCGGGAACGGCTATTTTGAAAAAGGATAAGGAAGACGCTCTTTTACAACATTTCAGAAGCCACCTTGGTTCTCCATCCGCGAGACAAGCCTGCCTGGATTGGGAAGGTCTAGGTTATGTTCCTCATGACCTTTCTGACTTGAACGACCCTTTCACGCGCCAGGAGATCAAGGGCGCGGTCTTCTCCTTGCCTTCGGTAAAAGCGCCCGGGCCCGATGGTTTCATTGGAGCCTTCTTCAAATCTTGCTGGGACATCATCAAGAATGACGTCATCAACGCAATAATCCATATGTCGCAGCTTCGTACAAGCTGCGTCCACCTCATCAACTCGCCAACATCATCCTCATTCCTAAGAAAAATGAGGCGACAACGGTGGCGACTATGATCGATTAGCCTCATCCACAGTCTTTCAAAGATTTTCTCCAAGATTCTTGCTAATCGGTTGGCCCCTATCCTCCCTGACATCGTCTCCAATTGTCAGAGTGCTTTCGTCAAGAAAAGGAGTATTCATGACAATTTCATGCACGTGCAAAATCTCATCAAAGAGCTACACTCCTCAAAAAACCCGGGCCTTTTCCTCAAACTGGACATCTCCAAAGCCTTCGACTCTGTGGGGTGGGCTTACCTTATTGAGGTGCTGACGGCCATCGGCTTCGGTACCATGTGGCGGATCGGATCCGCCTCACTCGGCTTCCTCTTCCTCGCGTCCTCCTAAATGGGGACCACAGCACGGCCTTTTGGCACAATAGGGGGCTTAGACAAGGCGACCCCCTTTCTCCCATGCTCTTCATCCTGGCCATCGATCCCTTGCAGCGCATCTTTGCAAAGGCTGCCCTCAGCGGAATTCTTACGCCTATTCGCTCCCGCACGGTTAGATGCAGAATTTCGTTGTATGCCGATGACGCTGGAGTCTTCGTCACGCCAAACAAAGAAGAGTTGGCTGCCGTAAAAGCCATACTGGACTGCTTCGGCAAGGCAAGCGGCCTCGTAACAAATGTGGATAAATCGGAGATCTTCCCGGTACAATGTGGGAAATAGACCTCGACGACGCGTGCTCACGCTTTCCCGCAAAGCTGGCAAGTTTCGGAAGTATTTAGGTCTACCTCTTCACTTTCGTCGCTGCGCAAAGTTGACTTCCAGCCTCTTTTCGACAAGATCTGGGAAGCTTCTGGATGGTACGGCAAGAACATCGCGCGTCCTGGGAGAATCGCTCTGGCCAAATCGGTCCTGATGGCCATGGCGGTCTATCACTCTACGGCCATTCCGCTAACTAAATGGGCACGCAAACAGATCACCAAGATTGCAAGGAACTTTGTCTGGGCAGGAGATGAAGAGGAGCATGCCGCGCAAGGAAAAGCGCTTGTCAACTGGAAGACTGTCTGCAGGCCAAAAGCCTTGGGTGGCCTTGGAATGACGGATCTTGGCTGCTCTGGGAGAGCGCTGAGACTCCGTTGGCCTTGGCTACAATGGACCGACCCTTCGCGCACTTGGGCTGGATCGAAGCTGCCTCAGAGCCCGGCTGATATGGACCTTTTCCGGGCTTGCGAAGATATCCCTTGGGAACGTAGAAAGGGCCTCCTTTTGTTACGACAACTGGTGCGGTCGGGGGCCAATAAAGCAGTGGGCTCCCGACCTCTACAACATCGCCTCTAGGAAATCGAGATCGTTGGCAAAGGATCTCTCCACAGGTAATCGGATCCGATCGGTTGCTAGGCTTCACACCCCATCCAGCTGTCTCAATACTTGAGGTGCAGGACACCATCTGAACATTCAGCTTGAACCTCTCCTTCAAGATTCCATCAGGTGGACCCTGACCACCGACGGGGTTTACACTGCCAGCTCGGCCTACCACGCTCAGTTCAATGGATGCTTCCCCAAATTCAAGGCGCAAAAAATTTGGTCTGCCCACGCTGAGCCGAAATGCAAGCTATTCTCCTGGCTGGCCCTCCACGGGAAGCTCCTAACTGCCGACATGTTGACCATCAGAGGATGGCCCAATGATCCTACTGCAAGCTCGTGGCTCGCCCCTGAAACGGCTCTACATCTGCAAAGATTGCCCTTCACGACTGCGGTGTGGACTACAACTCAATCGTGGGATAATGATGCCACGGGAAGTCACGGACAATCCCTCCCCTCCTTCTCTGAGTGGTGGGACGACCTGATCGAGGGGAAACCTAAATCCGAGCAAAACCGACTTAGCGGTCGCATGATGTATGTGATGTGGAATGCATGGAAAGAGCGCAATAGACGAATCTTCACGGGTCGGCGAATGACCTACGTCGAGGTGGCTTCGATTGCTAGAGACGACATCCACCAACGTTTGGCAGCCTATGCGTCGGGGGGGCAGGCTATCCCAGCTGAACCTGATTAGTTCCTTTCCTTTGGGGCTGGAGGTTGCCGGTGGTTTTGGCACGTTTACGCCTTAATCTAAAACGTGTCCCTCTGTATCGTGACTTTTTATTCCCCCTTCTAATAGAATAGGCAGAGCTCCTGCCGGTTGCGCTAAAAAAAAATTATTCCAACTTTTCCGGCACATGACATACCGACTGATGTATGAGATTTGCAAGAACAATAAAAAACTTACCACCATTGGTTCTGTTGCTTGTTCATCTCCCAATTATTTTCTTGTTTTCTTAAACAAATAAACCACGTTCCATTACTCAGGCAAAAGAGTTTGAAGAGGCAAAACCAATTATTGCTGCTTTGAAAGAGCAAGGAGCGTTGAGTGTTGGGGCTGCAGGTTATTGCTGGGTGGTTAGAACTATTTTGTCTTCTGGACTAATTACTGGAAGGTTTTCGTAATCATGGTTTTGTTTCTCCCAACATCTTAGAAAAAGGCGTTGTAGACTTGGCAAAAGCTCATGAGATACATGCGGCTGCAATGTTGCATCCTTCTCGTATTACAGTCGATGATATCAAAGGTGAGATCCCTTGTTTGATAATTCTGCAGAGGCACCGACATGGTGGCATTGTTCCTATATTACAGGTTTTCATTTATATAGAGTTCGTTATTATAGTTTTCCTCTATAAGTGGTCAGTAAAATGCTAGACATATAAAAAGGCATCGAATACTAACTCTACCATGCATGTATGTAACACCAGAGGTGAAATGTCGAATCTCTATACTTGGAGCTGGAATTGACCGTACTTCCCCTCCGGAACTGATCAAGGAGTTCGAGCAGGTTCTTTCCTCTAATTCAGGGGTAAGTTCTCATTTTGAGCAACTTAAATATTTGCTATGGCCTTGATTTTCTTGTATAACTAATCCTAAACTTAATTTCATATTTGAACCCCAGTTCCATACTTTGTCATGGCTCTCGCCAGAAATACAAACTATGTTCTGGCACCCGATATTTCTGCATTAGGCATTTTTCCTAAATCACACCATTGACTTTTTTTTATGTTGGCATCTATCAAGATTTTTAAATTACAATACAACCATTATTTAGTCAAGCAGAACATTTCTAAACCCTATGTGCCCCTACACTTAGAATTTTAGATTTATAAGCCCACGGTTGTGCAGCCAGAAACCTTGTTTCGTGAAGGAAAAATGGAGATACTCTTTAACCTTATGTTCAGGCCTAAAAGGTATTACAGGATAAAGGACGAACACGTGCATAACATAATTGGAGTAAATGGTAAAGTGCATTCGTAACTTGGAGAAACACATGGTAAGGTGGCAGCTGCACTTAAGAAAAAGGTGGCAATCAGCCATCGGATGCGCTGGAATGCTCTCGCGGTGCTACTCACTAGCGGCGGCAGCGAGACTTTTCCGGAGAAACCATAGTGCTACGCCATTCACGTGCCAGGATTTCGGATTGTTGGACCCCAACCCAACTGTCCCAAAATATCACTAATTTGGGCAGAATAATCATGTGACAGATCTATAGCAGTTCTGCAAGTACCTTCGTGTGGTGGTTCCTTTTGTGTCCCACAGATTGATCAGCTTATCAAGATCTTCCCTGGAGTTTCCAATGGATGGACTGTGAGATACAACGACGACGATGCAGCTACTGTCAAGAGAGCCAAGGAGGCCCTGGCAGACATGACCCACTGTTTTCTCCTAAGATCCTGCTGCACCTCATCGGTCATCATACAGGCAACCCGGGGTTACATGTTCTAGTATTAGATAGATATACAGCCTGCATACCCGCCCCTGATTGCCCCTGATTCCTCTATGTGTGATTCCTCTATGATAGTGTGTATGTGTGTTGGAACACAAGATGCACAGCGTGTGTTGTATTTACTCATCTGTCTAGAACTCGTAAATCTTTATTGCCTAAAAATCTACATGACTATATGAGAGTGTACGATTTCAGAAATATTTTGCCGTATCAGTACACTATATCTTTGCTCCAACAGAGATATCGATTGGTGGCGGTGCTCTGTGCACCCACCTTCTCTGAACTCTCAAGTCTCGAGCACCATATGTTAATTTGACATAAACTGTTCAGATTACCCTTTTCCAAAACAAAATGAAATGCGACAAGTCTTTTGGTTTCTTTTATTGTTTTCAACCTGGCAAACCCATGAGACATGAAAGAGATACCGAGTTGGGGCATTAGTAAGAAACCCGCCATGAATTCTCGCCCTCGTACACCCACTACGGGGTAAAACCTACTAACACCTTAGATAAGAAAGTAAACAAGCGGCAACAAGCTTATTGCAAACCAGGAACTAAGTGTTTGGAAACGCTACGACCAAAACACATCGAGCAACTGTAAACAACATACTGTATAGGCTTCTCGTTCTTCTCTTCAGGGTCCAGTGAGTGATCAACAGTTGGCCATCACTAGCAGCAGCAGTTGTCCCTTGACAAGACCAGCAATCTTGGCAGCCTTCATAATCAGTTGATCAGCTCTAGTATGAAGAAAATTGTTGGATACAAACCAAGCCAGTAGATTATATATGAATATATAGTAAGGATTATCTCCATAGTGAACCGCATCACATATTTCCTAAAAGTAACTTTGTTTCTAATTGGCCAGATGAACCAGCAAACAGGAGTCAAGGTGACCATAAGACATTATTCACCCATAGGGAAGAAAGCATACGCACAAAGATACACTTTGCCAAATACATCTTGGGATTAAAAAGTACGTTGAATGGAGCCAGAGAACCCTGAACCACTTTTGCGATAGAGGAGGTCAAGAATAAATTCCTGAAAGTTTCACTTTGATGATCACAAAAGGAACCTAAAGGAGATCATTTCCATTTTTTTGAGCGAGCACAACATCCGAATAATTGCCATAGGAAGACTTTAATTTCCAGAGGGATTTTTTATTTTCAAATCAACTTATTATTAGCACCGGCAAGGCAAGATCCTTCTCTAGCCAAATCCAAGACAAAAGCATGATTTTTAACACCATTTCATTGATTCAGAATGCAACCTTATTCTAGAGCTAGAGGGAATTTTGAGTTTATCATCTGCTCAACATTGTAATCCATCACAGGATGACTATCGCAAACAATGATCTTTCAAAAATCTCACTAAACATCCTTCATTGAAAATCAAGTTTCTTACAGCAAAAAGGTGTTCCTTCACTTTCAATAAAAGCATTTTCTTTCCTGAAATAGTAGAAAAGTTCTAAATAAAATAAAATAATCTGTAGCCCGCGCCCATGATAGCCCGGCCTCTAGAGTCACTATCCAAGAAATCAGTGCATCAAACGAAATCGAACTTTGGGTTACCACTCAACGGTGTGGTCACTCGGTGTGAGGCCTTGATCCGCGGAAACAAAGGCCCAAGAGTCTACCCAACACTCGGAGGCGAACAAATTCGAGTGTCCGCTGTCTTGTCCTTCCTGCTTGCCCCCACAATTTAAGTTGCATTGTTTCGTTTCGTAGATATAATTCATAATGTATCTAATGATACACTAGGGAATCGTTCAGAGAATAACGGATATTTCGGTGGTTACGGGTTTGTTCCGGATCCAGTCAGTTTGTTTTAATCCGTATGCGCGACCTCATATGTGTACTTTGCTGAGTATAATACGGAGACCGAACGGTCGGTCCACATGAAGGAACCATCGGCCCCGTCGCCTCCATACCCATCCTCTTTCTCGCCCAAATCTTCTCCGATCTACTGTGGCTACACGAGAGGAGGCCACCTCTTGTTCTCCTTCCGTCTGTGTCTTAGGGTTTGTCCAGGAGATGCGATTCAATCAAGATCGGAGGCGCACGACGCAGACGGTATCGACGACGATCAAGATGCGACGTGGAACGGCATTTGCTTCAGAACCGCATGTGGGAGTGGCAAATCTTTTTTCACTACCCACGACATGTACATAACACCTTAGATACGCATACCGGTACAAAAAGAATAACGGCCTTGACCGGTTCCTAATAAAGCCGGATTTCCCATCAAAAAAATTCTTTTGGGGGGGAGGGGGGGTACCGAAGCAAGCCTCACATATTGTAATCAAGCAGGCGCCGTATGGTGTGTCCTTCTCCAGTCCTCCTGCTTCGCTGCTTCTAGTTCCGAGCGACCGTGCGTGAGAGGATATGATAGTCGAGGCGAGAGGGAGGGATGATGACACCGCAGCGCTGAACCTGGCCAGCGGGGAGGGTAAGGTCATCCACAGCTTCGGCGGCCTCATTGCGTATGATCGACGGCGCTTCCGACTCCAAGGCTGCAGTTATCTAAGGATGCAAATGGGCAACCTCTAGGAAACATTCCACCCTCTTCAGTAAAAAAATAAACTATATTTACACAAATCATCACTTCTTGAGAAAACTACTTCATTTGTCTGAACTAGACTAAATAGAGGGTATCTAAAGGTTTTAAACTCGCATCTCTACAGTTATCCTCGTCTCTGATCGTGTTCTAAATAATATAAAATAATCTGTAGCCCACGCCCATGACAGCCCGGCCTCTAGAGTCACTATCCAAGAAATCAATGCATCAAACGAAATCAAACTTTGGGTTACCACTCAACAGTGTGGTCACTCGGTGCGAGGCCTTGATCCACGGAAACAAAGGCCCAAGAGTCTACCCAACACTCGGAGGCGAACAAATTCGAGTGTCCGTTGTCCTGTCCTTCCTGCTCGCCCCCACAATGTAAGTCGCATTGTTCCGTTTCATAGATATAATTCATAATGTATCTAATAATATTGACTTGACATGGTAATTGTTAATATTTTTTCAATAACTTTGGTCAAAACTTTATACTGTTTAACTTCAGACGAATTTTATGGTAATATGTCTTTACACTTTAGAGCGTGCTAGGATTTTACTGTTTCCATAATTCTTTTGTTTCGGCATTCATCACTAGTAGAACCATGGTGGTGTGTCATCGACGTCGATGGCGCCGCTGTTCGCCACTGTTCACCACCAAACACAACTGCTGGAGGGGAGAAAGGGGACAATGTTGCGGTGGCACTCGTCGCCGACGGTGTTTTTTTCTCTTATTTTGATTGCACACTGATTTTGGGTTTCTGATGTGTGCATAGCTCTTTCTATAACACACGGCTATAGTTTTTCTGTCGTTTGTAATCAGGGATACATCCCAAATGGTTTTATTTTCCAGCCGTGTGCAATCAGGAGTTGATCGCCTACGGTTTAAAAAAATATATGTGTTTGGCAGTCTCATCACACACCCATGGATAGAGACGGTTGGAAATACTGTGTGTGACACCCAAACCAGCCGTGTGCGACACCCTATTCTGTACTAGTGTTATTTGCTGTCTAAAAATTGATACGATCAAATCAACTACCAGGAAGGCAGGGAACTACTTCGTTGAAAGGAGGGAGGATGCTCTTTATCGTATAGTACAAACGCATGAAAGCATCCATGTAATTGTATGGTTGTTGCACAACATAATATCAAGTCGTCAATGTAATATTGTTCCTATATAAGCACGAGAAGATAGAAGGTACGACATAGTTCACCAAGGAACCATCATGCCTACCTGAGGTTGTGCAAGGGAGGAGCCTAGCTGCTAGTTTGATATTATAATACACCACGTACTGCGATGAACACGTGTTTCAGAATTGTTTGAAATTGCCATTGCAGTGCCATCTAAAATCCACGAGTGTTTAGGACTTGGAAGCATCAGGACTTATGACCATGCGATAGCACTAATGGACTCATCTTCAAAAAATCATCAAGGAACTAGATGAATGGATACGTCTACCACTAAGTCGTGGGACATAGCTTGCTATTGCCGTCCGGTTAAAAAAATTATGTGCTGATGGTCAAGGCAATGCTACATGCAAGAAATTGGATGTATCTCTGGACATCGTACTAGTACTATGTATACTATTATCAGCAGCGATGTCATACTATCACTGGTAGAAAAATGGTCTTTGGTCCAGCGCCCAAATATCATTGATCCCGGTTCGTTTTCTTAATCGGGACCAATGCCAGGCACCGGTCCCGGTTTATGCCGTCTGGGCATTGGTCCCGGTTCATCTCTACGCATTAGTCCCGGTTCGTGGCATGAACCGGGACCAATGCCACCGGGACGCATACGTGACGCTCTGCGTAGCATTGGTTCCAGGTCATGCCACAAACCGGGACCAAAAACCCCGTGACGGTCCGCAATCCGGGACAATCTAAATTAATTCGAGGCAGAAATTGAATTGATCAGTATTTTTAAAAAAATCTTTCACAAATTAATCGAGACAAAGATCTAAATCGAAATATTTTATTAATTTGACCATAAATTCTTTCCAAACAAAGGTGTGATTTTACAAATTTTCCTAGTCGACAATTTCACTTCCGCTGTCGCTGTCCTCCGAGCCGCCGGCTTTCTCGTCGTCGTCGGACGAAACCTCCACGATTTTGGCATTATTCGGGAGACGGAGCTCCTCTGTGCGGCTAGCGGCGTCGATGGCGGTGTAGATGGTCCGTCCAGGGACGGACCAGAACATCTCCCGCCCTTCTCGGTTGCGGAGATCCGGGTGCACCACGCGCCCATCCACGATGCGGTTGCCAAGCTTGGCCTTCCGCTCCTTCTTAAACAGCCGGGGCCAGTACTCGCTGGCTGCCGCGTACCGGGGCAACACCCTCTTCCACGCGGGCATCTGGCGGCGACGCTCCACGATTACGCTCTCCATCTCGTATCCGCCGGGGACGAGGAGCGGAGCCACCGGCACACCCGCCTCGCTGATGCGCCATCCGGCGGGCACCGTCGCGCGCGGCAGCGCGAGGATGCCGTAGTACGTAAACATCGCCGCCTCGTAGAAGTTGAGCGTGGGCACCTCCATGGCGGCGCAGTGGAGATTGGAGAGGGAAGGGAGGTGAGACGACGACGCGGTGGAGAGGTGCAGAGGGCGAGGCGATGGCGCGGTGTAGATGGACTGCAGAGAGGCCGAGGCGATGGCGAAAGCGACGCATTGTGGCCTCATATTTATACACGGGGACGACGAAGCGACGGTGGGCATTGGTCCTGGTTAATGCCACGAACCGGGACCAAAGCCCCTCCCGCGCGACACGTGGTGGCCCAGCAACGCGCCCCCCACCCAGGTCATTGGTCCCGGGTCATGCCATCAACCGGGACCAATGACCTGGGTGGGGGCGCGTTGCTGGGCCGCCACGTGTCGCGTGGGAGGGGCTTTGGTCCCGGTTCGTGGCATTAACCGGGACCAAAAACCCTCCCCTGGCTATATATAAGCCCAGCTCATCCACTTATTTTTTCTGAAATTTTGTGTGGGAGGTGGATGCTAGGTTTTTTTTCTTCACACTGCACACAAGGTGTTCGACGAAATGTCCGAGTCACGCTTAAGTTCGCACAACACAGTATCCTCGGCCGAGGTTAGAAACCTTATCTTCTTTATTTGTAATTGATACAAAAATATTGCATGTGTCTATGTAGGGTGGTCATTTCACTATTCACGATGCCATTGTCATGGTTAATTATTATGACGCAGATCGATGCGCGGATGCGATGGATGTACGGCGACCGACGCGATTCCGATTTTATTGCAGGCCTGCATAAATTTATCGATTTGGCTAAGGCAAACAAAGTAGATAATTTTATGCCTTGTCCCTACGTCGACTGTCGGAACGTGGCGGAGCACTCTGCCCCGAGAATCCTTCAAAGCCATCTGCTTCGGAGAGGTTTCATGTCCGGATATTATTGTTGGGCCATGCACGAAGAAAGAGGGGTTAGGCTGGAAAAAAATGAAGAAGAGAAGGATGATGACAGCTATCATATGTCCCCTGAAGAATACGGTGATACTATAATGGAAGACAATGAAGAAGAGGGAGGCGGCAATGAAGAAGAACAACGGGCATCGGATGAGCCCGCTAATGGTCTTGGTCGGGTCATTTCTGACGTAAAGCAACAATGCGATACAGAAAGGGAGAAGCTTAAGTTGGAGGCCATGCAAAAGGATCACAAAAAATTGTTGTACCCAAATTGCAAAGATGGTAGCACAAAGCTCGGTACCACACTTGACTATTGAAATGGAAGGCAGAGACTGGCTTATCTGACAAGGAATTTGAGAAGTTACTGAAAATAATGAGGCCGAAGCTTCCAAAGGATAACGAGCTGCCCGAGACAACGTACGAAGCAAAGAAGACTATCTGCCCTCTAGGATTAGACGTGGAGAAGATACATGCATGCATTAATGACTGCATCCTGTACCACGGTGAGAAGTACGAAAATATGGATAAATGTCTGGTATGCACTGCATGTCGATACAAGATCAGACAAGATGACCCTGGTGATGTTGAGGGCGATGACGAGCCCCCCAGGAAGAGAGTTCCTGCTAAGTTTATGTGGTATGCTCCTATAATACCACGGTTGAAACGTTTGTTCAGAAACAAAGAGCATGCCAGGTTGTTGCGATGGCACAAAGAAGAGCATAAGAAAGACGGGAAACTGAGACACCCCGCCGATGGGTTGCAGTGGAGAAACATCGAGAGAAAGTACTTGAACTTTATAGGTGACACGAGGAACTTATGGTTTGGTCTAAGTACAGACGACATGAATCCTTTTGGGGAGCAGAGCTGCAGTCACAGCACCTGTCTAGTGACTCTATGTATCTACAACCTTCCTCCTTGGTTGTGCATAAAGAGGAAGTTCATTATGATGCCAGTGCTCATCCAAGGACCGAAGCAACCCGGCAACGACATTGATGTGTACCTAAGGCCATTAGTCAATGAACTTTTGCAGTCGTGGGCGGAACTATGTGTAAAGGTGTGGGATGAGCACAAACAGGAGCCATTTGACCTACGAGCGTTGTTGTTCGTAACCATCAATGATTGTCCTGCTCTTAGTAACATTTCAGGACAGTCAAACAAGGGATACAATGCATACACGCATTGTTTAGATAAGACTAAAGGTACATATTTGGATAAATGTAAGAAGGTTGTGTACCTGGGGTGTCGTAAATTTCTTCCGACCAATCATCAAGTAAGAAAGAAAGGCAAGCATTTCAACGGTGAGGTGGATTACCGGAAGAAGCCTAAGCTCCCTAAAGGTGTTGATGTATTTGGTATGGTGAAGGACCTAGAAGTAATCTTTGGAAAGGGTGCTGGCGGTCAATATGTTCCGAAAGACCCCATTACCGGACACACGGCCATGTGGAAAAAGAAATCTATATTTTGGGAGCTTGAGTATTGGAAAGACCTAGAGGTCCGTTATTCAATCGACGTGATGCACGTGACGAAGAATCTTTGCGTGAACCTGCTAGGCTTCCTGGGCGTGTATGGGAAGACAAAAGATACACCAGAAGTACGGGAGGACCAGCAACGTATCAAAGACCCATACAACAAGCATACTGATAAAGGACATGAATACTTAAGCAGCTACGCTCTTATCAAAGCAGAGAAGGAAATCTTTTTTGAAGTCCTTTACAGTATCAAGGTCCCGGCTGGCTTCTCGTCAAATATAAAGGGAATAATAAATATGGCAGAGAAAAAATTTCAGAACCTGAAGTCTCATGATTGCCACGTGATTATGACGCAGTTGCTTCCGGTTGCATTAAGGGGGCTTCTACCAGAAAATGTTCGATTAGCGATTGTGAAGCTATGTACATTCCTCAATGCAATATCTCAGAAGGTAATCGATCGAGAAAGTCTGGAAAGGCTACAGAAGGATGTGGTCCAATGTCTTGTCAGTTTTGAGTTGGTGTTCCCCCCATCCTTCTTCAATATTATGACGCATCTCTTAGTTCACCTAGTCGAAGAGATTTCCATTCTCGGTCCTGTATTTCTGCACAATATGTTCCCTTTCGAGAGGTTCATGGGAGTCTTAAAGAAATATGTCTGTAACCGTGCTAGGCCAGAAGGAAGCATCTCCAAGGGCTATGGAACAGAGGAGGTCATTGTGTTCTGTGTAGACTTTCTTCCTGACCTTAAGCCGATTGGTGTTCCTGAATCACGGTATGAGGGGAGACTGAGTGCAAAAGGCACGCTAGGAAAGAAGGCAATGATATTTAGGGACGGGCATTCTTTGAATCAAGCACACTACACAGTTCTACAAAGTTTTACCTTTGTGGCTCCGTATATCGAGGAACACATGAATGTTGTACGCTCTAAGTTCCCGGGAAAGGATGAATACTGGATTAAAGAAAATCACATGGAGACTTTCGGCACTTGGTTGCAATTACATCTCATGAATGACACCACTATTGGAGATCAGCTCTACTTGTTGGCCGCGACACCATCTGTGACTGTATTGACTTTTCAAGGGTACGAGATAAATGGGAATACATTTTACATGATTGCCCAAGATAAAAAGAGCACCAACTAAAACAGTGGTGTCCGCTTTGATGCAACATGCGAGAATGGGAAAAAAGACACATACTATGGTTACATAGAGGAGATATGGGAACTTGACTATGGACCTACTTTTAAGGTCCCTTTGTTTCGGTGCAGTTGGGTCAACATGAATGGAGAAGGGGTAAAGGTAGACCAGCTGTACGGAATGCCAACAGTTGATCTCAAGAATATTGGTTACAGAGACGAACCATTCGTCCTAGCCAATGATGTGGCTTAGGTTTTTTATGTGAAGGACATGTCCTCTAGACCGAAAAAAATAAGGAAACGAATACATCAGACGATGAGCCCAGGCATCACATAGTTCTTTCAGGGAAAAGAAACATCGCGGGAGTCGAGGATAAGACAGACATGTCAGCAGATTATGATAAGTTTGATGAAATTCCGCCCTTCACCGTGAAAACTGACCCAAGCATCCCGTTAAGCAAAGAAGATGCTCCATGATTACGGCCTAAGAAGCGATCATAGGCAAGGGATCGACATACGCGACGAAGGATTCATATCCTAAACCCTAAACCCTATGTAAATCTATGTAATGTATGGAAACTTTATGTGATGTATGAAAACTTTATGTGATGTATGAAGGAATACATATATATAGTGGCGCCCTAGCATTTTAATCACCGACCATTTAAGAAAACCAGAAACATGAACATAATGTCGGGCACTGATGACATAATGTCGACACACTCACCCCTGGCATAGTGCTGCCACCCACCCAAAATAGTGTCGTCATTTACTAGCTTAGTGCTACCCACATTTAGTCCCGGTTGGTGCCTCCAACCGGGACTAAAGATTCATCATATCTTTAGTCCCGGTTGTTGCCTTTAATTTTGTTTTTTAGATTAGTACTAAAATCCATTGCAACAAAAATAAGAACCAAAACTATGAAGGCATACATATATATAGTGGCGCCCTAGCATTTTAATCACCGACCGTTTAAGCAAACCAAAAACATGATCACGTCGGGGAGCTACCAAATTAAATTAGGGAGTGCCTCTATGGCGAGCTCCTCGAAGATGTCTGAGGACGGGATCCTAAGACATCTTCGAGAAGCTCTGCCGTAGTGGTGTCCCTGCTCTCGCACACCATCTTTCAGTTTATATCTTCTCTAGCTAGATCAGTATGCTGGTGGAGCTAACTAATTTCACATATTAGAGAGTGCCTCTACGGCGAGCTCCTCGAAGATGTCTGAGGACGGGATCCTAAGACATCTTCGAGAAGCTCCGCCGTAGTGGTGTCCCTGGTCTCGCACACCATCTTGCAGTTCTTCACAAGAATGCATACCTATTTATAGATTAAGCATCACAACATAGTGTCGCGCACTGATGACATAATGTCGACACACTTACCCCTGGCATAGTGCTGCCACCCACCCAAAATAGTGTCGTCATTTACTGGCTTAGTGCTGCCCACATTTAGTCCCGGTTGGTGCCTCCAACCGGGACTAAAGATTCATCATATCTTTAGTCCCGGTTGTTGCCTTTAATTTTGTTTTTTAGATTAGTACTAAAATCCATTGCAACAAAAATAAGAACCAAAACTATGAAGGCATATATATATATAGTGGCGCCCTAGCATTTTAATCATCGACCGTTTAAGCAAACCAGAAACATGAACATGCCGGGGAGCTACCAAATTAAATTAGGGAGTGCCTCCATGGACATAGTGCTTCCACCCACCCACATAGTGCTGCCACCCACCCCTGGCACTGATGACATAATGTCGACACACTCACCCCTGGCATAGTGCTGCCACCCACCCAAAATAGTGTCATCATTTACTAGCTTAGTGCTGCCCACTGAGGACATAGTGTCGACATGTTGTCGCCACATCCACATTTAGTCCCGGTTGGTGCCTCCAACCGGGACTAAAAGTTCATCATATCTTTAGTCCCGGTTGTTGGCTTTAACATTGGTGGTTTGACCTAAATGCCATGAAACCTCGAACATGATAGGTCATTTTGTGAAGGATTTTTTATGATGTTTGCAATTTTTCAAGTTCAATATTTTTCCTTGCAACTGTGACACATAATATGACACCACGCGAAGGTTTCACATTGTTTGGATCATTTTTGAATTTCTTATGCCCATTTCAAACTATATTCAAAACGGCGGGCATGAAGCTTCTTAGCCCGGGGCTGAGCCTCGCTGAACTTGAAGTGGATCTATGATGAAATAGCATGTTGTGAACCTATAAATGATTTTTAAAAAAATTCACAAGCATTATATCATGTACTTGTAGTTCAAATCTTGGCAACCTCCTACCGATTCGACAGAAATTTGTCTTTTTCATGAGGGATGGAAGGAAAGGTTCCAGATACACCGGTTGGGAAATTGTCCATATAAAGTGGTCTAGTATTTTTTAAAAATAGGTTGGTACCAATGCCAAACTTTAATTCGGTGGTTGCTTCACAGAACACCCCAATTTCGGCACCTCAAAAATGGAAATTGACTTTTTCATGCGTCAAAAAGGAAAACTTCCTCCTGCAACATTGTAAGCCATCCCAAGATGCACATGTGTGCATAATATGGGCATATTATCACAAACTATGCCCTGATTCTAGCCATAACATTGGTGGTTTGACCTAAATGCCATGAAACCTCCAACATGATATGTCATTTTGTGAAGGATTTTTTATGATGTTTGCAATTTTTCAAGTTCAATATTTTTCCTTGCAACTGTGACACATAATATGACACCATGCGAAGGTTTCACATTGTTTGGATCATTTTTAAATTTCTTATGCCCGTTTCAAACTATATTCAAAACGGCGGGCATGAAGCTTCTTAGCCCGGGGCTGAGCCTCGTTGAACTTTAAGTGGATCTCTGATGAAATAGCATGTTGTGAACCTATAAATGATTTTTAAAAAAATTCACAAGCATTATATCATGTACTTGTAGTTCAAATCTTGGCAACCTCCTACCGATTCGGCAGGAATTTGTCTTTTTCATGAGGGATAGACGGAAAGGTTCCAGATACACCGATTGAGAAATTGTCTATATAAGGTGGTCTAGTATTTTTGAAAAATGGGTTGGTACCAATGCCAAACTTTAATTTGCTGGTTGCTTCACAGAACACCCCGATTTCGGCACCTCAAAAATGGAAATTGGCTTTTTCGTACATCAAAAAGAAAAACTTCCTCCTGCAACATTGTAAGCCATCCCAAGATGCACATGTGTGCACAATATGGGCACATTATCATAAACTATGCCTTGATTCTAGCCATAACATTGGTGGTTTGACCTAAATGCCATGAAACCTCGAACATGATAGGTCATTTTGTGAAGGATTTTTTATAATATTTGCAATTTTTCAAGTTCAATATTTTTCTTTGCAACTGTGACACATAATATGACACCATGCGAAGGTTTCACATTGTTTGGATCATTTTTGAATTTCTTATGCCCATTTCAAACTATATTCAAAACGGCGGGCATGAAGCTTCTTAGCCCGGGGCTGAGCCTCGCTGAACTTGAAGTGGATCTCTGATGAAATAGCATGTTGTGAACCTATAAATGATTTTTAAAAAAATTCATAAGCATTATATCATGTACTTGTAGTTCAAATCTTGGCAACCTCCTACCGATTCGGCAGGAATTTGTCTTTTTCATGAGGGATGGACGGAAAGGTTCTAGATACATCGGTTGGGAAATTTTCCATATAAGGTGGTCTAGTATTTTTGAAAAATGGGTTGGTACCAATGCCAAACTTTAATTTGGTGGTTGCTTCACAGAACACCCCGATTTCGGTACCTCAAAAATGGAAATTGGCTTTTTCGTGCGTCGAAAAGGAAAACTTCCTCCTGCAACATCATAAGCCATCCCAAGATGCACATGTGTGCACAATATGGACACATTATCACAAACTATGCCCTGATTCTAGCCATAACATTGGTGGTTTGACCTAAATGCCATGAAACCTCGAACATGATAGGTCATTTTGTGAAGGATTTTTTATGATGTTTGCAATTTTTCAAGTTCAATATTTTTCCTTGCAACTGTGACACATAATATGACACCACGCGAAGGTTTCACATTGTTTAGATTATTTTTGAATTTCTTATGCCCGTTTCAAACTATATTCAAAACGGTGGGCATGAAGCTTCTTAGCCCGGGGCTGAGCCTCGCTGAACTTGAAGTGGATCTCTGATGAAATAGCATGTTGTGAACCTATAAATGGTTTTTAAAAAAATTCACAAGCATTATATCATGTACTTGTAGTTCAAATCTTGAAAAGTTTTTTGAAATTCCAATGCAATAAATATTTGTTAATGCAATTTTAATTGAAATTTGTAAAATTATATAGTTCAAATAAAAATATTTGAAAACAGAAAATGGTTTTTGATTAGTTATTTCAATTGAAGCACTTTTCCTTTGAAATTCCAAATTATGCAATAAATATTTGTTAATGCAATTTTAATTGAAAATAGTAAAATTGTATAGTTCAAATAAAAATATTTGAAAACAGAAAATGGTTTTTGATTTGTTATTTAAATTGAAGAACTTTTCCTGTTGAAAGTTTTTCAAATTCTAAATTATGCAATAAATATTTGGTAATGCAATTTTAATTGAAAATAGTAAAATTTTATAGTTCAAATAAAAATATTTGAAAACAGAAAATGGTTTTTGATTATTTATTTAAATTGAAACACTTTTCCTATTAAAAGTTTTTTAAAATTCCGAATAAATAATCATCTTAAATTGAAACATCTTATTAATTAAAGAAGAAAACAAATTTGAAAATGGTGGGAAGTCCACAAGGTTTGCCAAAATCTTAAAAACGGGTCAACGATCCTAGTTCGTCCCACGAACCGGGACCGATGACCCTGGGTGCGCGCGCTGCCATAAATATGCCTTTGGTTCCGGTTCGTCCCACCATCGGGACCATTGATCCTTTGGTCCCGGTTGGTGGGACGAATCGGGACCAAAGGCCCGCGCACGTGGAAGCACAGCAACGCTCCTGCTCAGACCATTGGTCCCGGTTCATCCCACCAACCGGGACCGTTGATCCTTTGGTTCCGGTTGGTGAGATGAACCGGGAGCAAAGACCTGTACAGTTAATAGCCCCGGCCCTTCCTCCTCCCCAACTCCCCCAAATCACAGAGCACATCGACGCGCGGCTAAGGAAAATTTGCGGCGGAGCAAAATCACGTCGTCAGGCTGCCCAAATCCAGAGCGGCCGCTTCACGCCATTGACGCTCGCTGCCGCCGCGCCACCACCGTCTTAGGAATCGACCGCGCACATTGGAAATCGACGCCACGGTCACCGTCTGCTCCGACTCCGGCCGTCGCCATTGCCGCTGCTTCCGAGCTCCTCCGGCCTCGTCGACCAGTCCATCGTCTTCGTGGTGAGCCGCTGGTCCTCCAGGACCTCTCCTTTCTCTCTCTCTCTCTCTCTCTCTCTCTCTGCTCGCCGAAGCGCCATCGTTCGCCACGGACGCCATCGCAACCGACGCCTCGATGACCAATAAGGTGGCGCGACCACCATTAGCTTCGCGACGCGGCGTTCGAACCCCGACCTTCTGCGTCAGCAAGCACTCTAGTGCCGCTAACCACCACCGCCGACGGTGCTCCTCGGCAGCCCATGTGGCGCCAAGGTGTCGCTCATGTGGCCTCGACGGCATGCCGAGCAAGCTCTGCCAGCGTGGCAGCCCGACGTGGCCCTGGCCCCACTCATTAGTCACTATGGGTAGGAGCTGCATCGGTGAGAAAAGGTTCCCTAGCCCTAGCAGGTGACGTCAGCCTTCACCTATGCTGACGCAATAAAGGTTTAATAATTGTTTTAATAATTTTAGAAAAAGGATAAATCTTATAAACTTAATAAGTAATTATTTATAAGTCAGAAAAATACAAATAATATATCAAAATGTTCAGAAAAATGAGATCTACACTTTACCATCAATATCATGCATTGTTCAACAACTTTAATTACAAGTTTAATTAGAAGAACAAATGAACCCCCGTAGGTGATTCGAGGTCTCTCTCAGATTAGGGTTTGGACCCCTCGGATCCCACTTAAATTTCCAAGCATGCTATAGGGTTTCATTACAATACTAATTAACTTGTCATATCATCATCTTTGCTTGAGCATTGCATCGATGCCATGTGTTGATTGTTGTTCCCCCTTTCTTTCCGGTGTTTGCTGTTTCCAGTAGAATACGATATCGAGATCAAGATCGAAGACCGAGATCAACACCATCGAAGATCGAGTGCATAGTGTTTTGCATTATTTGCATTATAGTAACTTGCAAATCTTAATTTGAAGATACTATGGATCCAACACAGTAAGATACTATGATTCCAGAACATCAGGAAAACATCCTCCACGGAATGATCTGCGAAAATGAAGATATCGATGTCACCAGTGAGTTTATGAACGATTCCGGTCAGGGAGATGAGTCTCTCAACCGAGGAGACGGCTCCGGTGAGGTAGAAGCCGAAGCCTGGGACAGGGGAGAAGTCGATGAGGGAGAAGGTGATGGCTCCGGCGGAACCTTAAATCTCGCAAACACCGGCGAGGTGTATATATGTATTTTTGTAATTAAAATGCTGCTGTCTATATATATACATGCATATATTAACACTCTTTCTTCTTTTAGCCCTCCGGATCGATAACTTCTTCTATAAGAACGAAACGAGGCCCAACAAAAAAGTTGGATGGCACTGTAAGGTATAGGATCGAAGTGGTCGGTGTAGATGGCGAACCGCAAGCTCCCGTCGATGTCGCAAGAAAATTTGTCAAGCAATGCGGAGTTCTTGTGAGGGACTACATCCCGATCACCGTTCAAGAATGGAATCGGCCAAGCAGCAGTGGAGTCCCGTATGTCGGCGACAACGCTAAAGATAAGCTTTTTTAGAAGCTCATGATTAATTTCCTCCTGCCGATGCCAGATGTGAATCTAGATGAGGAGGAGAGAGCAAGAATGGAGCTTGTGCAAAGAGTCAAGAAGTTTGCTCTCATCAAGATGGCCGATGCATTCAAGAACTGGAAGAAGAAACTATACAATAACTTTGTCAAGGTAGAGAAGACTCCGGATTTCACTCAAGGCGGCTATGCTAAGTTAAGACACCAGCGGGAGGATTTTGTGAAGTACAAGACATCGGAGAAAGCTAAGGAAAGGTCTAGAATAAATAGAGAGAACGCTGCTAATAAAGTGTACCATCATAACATGGGGTCTGCTGGCTATGCCGGTTGCATGCCTAAGTGGGATGCACTTGAGGTCAATTACATTGCTGCCGGGATCAGACCAGAGCCCGCAACATGGACACCACGAGCGAGAAACTGGTTTTACGGCCATGGGGGCACATTGGACAAAGAAGGGAGGGCAATATATAATCAGAAACACAAAGATGATCCCCTATTACCCATCAACGATATTAGAAATGCAGTAGATGATGTTGGAGCGGGACGGTTCGTTCCCGATAGAGAGAACGACGAGCTCACACGCGCCCTTAAAAATCCTGAACACGACGGACGAGCACGAGGCACACTAGGATCCAAGCCGTGGAAGGTTGCCTTCCCTGCGGAAATGAAGAGATATTCCGATAAAAGCCATCAGAGGAGAAAGGAAAGGGAGGCAGCTGAGAAAGGGACCGCTGCAGACCGGCTTCGTAATGTAGAAGAAGCATTAAAGCGGCACCAGGATCAACTTGACAGACTTAGCCAGCAAGGTACTAGCGGCCAATCTCAGCGGCATGTGGTAGAAGCTGCATTCGAGGGTACCGGCGCCCTATCGAATAAGAAAAGCAGTGTCGCTTCCACGCAGCTCCATGATGTTGATGATGATGCACCGACGACATCTCCTCCTAAATGCTACCCAGTGGATGATATCACGGAGACCATAACTTGTGAGCTAAAGGTGCAGGTTATGAACTTAAGGGTGACGGCGGCGGTCGGCATGGCCGTACCAATTGTGCCTAACCCAACTTGGCATTGCAGACCGGTTTCAAAAGGGTACGCTGTCGTCATGGTGGATGATGTGAAGGAAGATTTTGAGGAGCTGAAGCTAGACCACCCTGTGGGGGAAGATATGGAGCTGACTCAACTAGGAGAAGCCAAAGGGGGGACTATTCTATGGCCAAAGGAGCGCATCGTGCTTCCAAATTATGTGTCGTCAAGGCCAACCACTCCTCAGAGCAGCAATCCACCTTCGCCGCCACCTCACCATTCTCCAGCGCAATCGTCGCCTTCACCGCCACACCACTCAGCGAACCGTCTCCGTCGCCGCCTCAGCCGTCTCCGCCGCCGCGTCAGCCGTATCCGTCCCCTGAGCCTCAAAGACAAAAGCGGAAGTATACTAAGAGGGGAAGCACCACCAGCAGCAGCAAAAGCACGTTCCGATCACCGAAACGTAAGCTATCGCCCCTCCCAAAAGTACCTCATAAGAATATGAAGAAGCTACCTTGCGAGAAGACAGATGAGGAAACTGCTGCGGCCGCAGATGCCCATTATAAAAAGTGGAAGATTAACATGGCTAACAAGAAAAAGCCGATAGAGCCATTCTTCCCGGTCACCGCAGAAGATAAATCCAAAGCAGTCGTGCTTAATATTCAGCTTCACCAACCCATAGCGCTCACGTCAGACTATAATCGCTCTATTACCAAGTCGGCTGAGGCAAAAGAGCAGAGAGTCGGGAAAAGAAGTTGCCCAGCTCGAACAACAGAAAAATCAATCGATCGAATCGCTCAAAGTGTACGATACCAATGAGTGGAGAGCCGAGGAGCGGCATGATCCGAACATTGATCCGGAGTTTGTTCGACTGTACGGAGAAAAGGCCCAATTATATGGACTGTCTATCACTGAGTAGATGAACCGTATGGATGAGTTCGAGGGGTACCAAGAAACAGCATACGTGTACCAGTACGGGGCTCCTCTCGTCAAACCCGAGTTAGTCAAAGATCTACCAACAAAAATGCGAAGCTTGCATAACTGGTACATGCAAGCCTGTGCTGAATCCAAAAACTGGATCTATGCTGCATATAAACACCACCATTACGGTCATGAAGATGGCTTCCTACTGATCGAATTTCCAGAATTATTTCAGTTTTACCAACAAGACGTTCTCGACAAAACTATCGTCAATGCCTATTGTTTGTAAGTATTATTAATTTCTGTAATTAAGTCTTTCTAGCTCAGCTCATTCGTTGCTTGTATAATCTTACTCATCACTATACTAATTATATATGCAGAATGAAGATTCTCGAATGCAACAAAGGACAAATCTATGACCTTGGGTTTGTTGACTGCAATTTCGTTCATGAAGTACTCTAAAAACGAAACCCAAAGAGACAGAGGATAACTTGCTACAAGCATTGAAGCATTTCAATAACAGAAGAGAAATACTATTTCCTTACAACGCTGGGTGAGTGTTACTATCTTGTACACATTTTATTTTTGCTTACTCGATGTTAAGCGTATAATTGACTCGTGTTATATTTTGTTAGTATATTCAGCTTCCACTATATTTTGTTAATCATTTATGTTGACACCGGAGTAGTAAAAGTCCTGGACTCGAAACGCACACCATTAGAAAAGTGGGCGGACATGCAGGAATGCCTCCAGAAGGCTTGGAAACGGTTCACCGCCAAAACTAGGGGTGTTTGGAAGCCAGAGCTTACATTTCAACCATTGACTGTAAGTACTACTTGCTAGATCCATGCATCTCTTTGATTCTAGTTTCAATACCACCATTATCATGCTTGATTATTATTTTGATTAAACTTCGTTCTCGTAAAGTGCTTGAGGCAGGAAAGTCGGGAATAACTTATGTGGATACTATGTCTGCGAGTTCATTCGCCAGACGACCAAAGAGAAGGGCGCAGACCAGAACATCAAAAAAATTGAAGTACGATAAACAATAATCACAACTTTATTTTATTACCACCAATTGTGTTTAGTTTCATTCATATATATTGATTCCCTTCTTTAAATTAGATCGAACAGATGCGGGACGGTCTTTTATCACAAGAACGCGTGCAAGCAATTCAAAAGGAAATTGCCGGATTCTTATTAGAACAAGTCATAGATCCGAAAGGAGAATACTATTACCCGCTTCATTTGGAAGGGTGAAGTGTAAAAAAAAGATGTAAATTAGATCAAATTCGTGTGAGTATCTTTTGTAATTAATATGTTTCGACAAAAAAGACGGATGAGACAGTGTATAATATATTTGTGATCATGATGTGTAATATATATATCGTGGTTTCATTATTGCTATATATATGTAGTATCATTAATTTGAATACAAAACACCAAATAAATAAAAACCCTGCCGTGGCACAAAAATAGCCTGAAAATCCTGCCGCGGCACAAAACCCCGCAAGGCACAAAATAGCGAAAACCCTACATGGCAGACGAGAGAACGATCGGTTCGTGTACTAACCGGGACCAATGATCCACCCCGCTCGTCTCTCGTGCTCCCACTGGAGACCCATTGGTCCCGGTTTGTTCCACGAACCGGGACCAATTATCCACACCCTCCCTCGTCGTCCGCCCGCCCACGTGGAGACGCATTGGTCCCGGTTCGTGCCCGAACCGGGACCAGCATTAGTCCCGAGTGATTGGTCCCGGTTCGGTAACCAGAACCAATGGCTCTTATGAACCGGGACTAGAGTCCCTTTTTTCCACCAGTGTATCCTCATCCTCACCTGGTGGTAGTACCACTTTTGTGACGGAGGAGGTCAAGAAATAAATGTTGTTTGATCACAAAAGAGACCTAAAGAAGAACCTTTTCGGTTTCTTTTTCTCATGTTTTCTGAGCACATCATCTTGGGATAATTGCCATAGGAAGACTTTAATTTCCAGAGGAATTTTTTTATTTCCAGACCAACTTATTATTAGCACCGGCAAGGCAAGATCCTTCTCTAGCCAAATCCGAGACAAAAGCATGACTTTTGACACCATTCCATCCGACTCAGAATGCAACCTTGTTCTAGAAGCTAGAGGCAAGTTTGAGTTTATCATCTACTCACCATTGCTATCCATCATAGGATGACTAGAGCACAGAGGAACATTGCTCAACCAATAAAAGCAAGTTTCTTCCAGCAAAATAAATCTCCTTCACTTTCAATAAAAGCATTTAGTTTTCTGAAAATAGAAAGATTATATTAGTATAAATACTCCCATGGCAGCCCGGCCTCTGGAGTCACTATCCAAGAAAGCAACGCATCGAACGAAATCGAACTTTGGGTTTACCACTCAGACTCAGCAGTGAGGTCACCTCGTGCGGGGCCTCGATCCCCAAAAACAAAGGCCAAAAGTCTCCCCGGCACTCGGAAGCGAACAGATTCGAGCGTCCGCTGTCCTGTCCTTCCTACTCGCCTCACGATTTCGTTTCGTTGCAGTCGCCTGAGTCCAAACTCCTCCTCCGTCGCTTGGGTTTCCAAATTCCAATCCCACCTCCCAAGCACTGACCAGCGCAACCTAAGCAGTATGGCTAGCCCGCAGTGCTGCGCGAACCCACCGACGCTGAGCCCCGCCGGCGGGGAGGGCAAGGTCGTCGACAGCTTCGGCGGGATCAAGGCGTACGTCGCCGGCGCCCAAGAGTCAAAGGCCGCCGTCGTCCTTATCTCCGATATCTTCGGTCTGCCCCCCTCAACCAGAGCTCTTTTTCTTGTCCATATCTATTCTCCGCTGTATCGACTAACACAACACTTCCCGTCTTCTGCTTGCAGGGTTTGAAGCGCCGAATCTGAGGTATGCATTTCTGTGCTATTGAGACTATCACAATTTCTACCGATATCTTTTGGTTTACCGACGAGATAGGTCTCTCTGTAGTTGACTGACTCGGTACACCGCGGCGGTCTGTATTGACTTGTGACGGTACTGCTTTTACCCTGCTGTTGTTGTCAGTTCACGACTCGTGCGTCTTTTTCAGAATTTGGGCTATTTGGTCCTCACCCGCTATCATTTAATAGCCATGTGCCGTGAGAAAATCGGTCCTCATAAGGCCCCGTTTCGTTTGGTGGGGAACTAAACCAAACCTGGAACCAATCCATGCTTGGATTGGGTTAATCATGTACCGTCACCAATTCCATGTGCGGCTAATCCATACCAACCCTTGAAAAAAATATACATGTTCGTTTGAGCCACCCGGGACGTCACGTGATCGAGTGCGTGTGGCTGTTTTCGTTTTCAGCTAGCTCTCTCACGCCCTGGAATCATTCCACGGGTCAGGCCGCGATAAAAAATTTCCAAACCAAGACAGAGCAAATGGTCTGGATGGGCTGAGAAAAGAATACAGCACTGGATTAAACGAAGACCTCAAATTGCATGGGCTGGAAATTAAACCTTGCCGGGCTGGATCACCGGGATTGGACCGCAATCCAGGTCAATCCATGTCTTGGATGGATTAAACGAACGAGCCCTAAGAAGGAAAAATTATATGGGAATCGCAATCAGTTGTCACTGCATGTATGTTACTAATAATTGCTCCCATGTGCTTTAGGCAAATGGACCATTGCAATTTTTACACAGTTTTGGGGTTAAGATTTTAGCACAGCTGTTAAAGTTTGAATAGTTATCTATTTCCTTCTACAGTGGCCTATGCACACTTCCAAGTGTTCTTCTTTTATGGCAAAGGCCCCCTCATGGGCTATTTGAAGTACTCCCTCCGACCCATATTAGTTGACTCAACTTTGTCTAGATTCATATATATCTAGTTAAGTATCTAGTCTAGATGCATCCGTATCTAGACAAAGTTGCGTCAACTAATATGGGTCGGAGGGAGTAGTATACTTCAGTTTATCACAGCCACTAAGTAACAACTATGAATGAGTTCTGATGTAAATACCTGTCTCGTGAAGGAAGGTAGCCGATAAAGTTGCTTCGTCCGGATACTTTGTTGTGGTGCCAGATTTCTTACATGGGGATCCATACAAACCTGAAGACACTGATAGACCGATACAAGTGTGGATAAAGGATCATGCCCCGGTTCGTTGTCTCCTGATACCTTGAAACCTTGTCCCTTTTGTTACTATTCAAGTCACCTTGTTTCAGTTTATGTTTAACAAAGTGATGAGATTGCTCACCTTTGTATTTTGACCGAGGCTTTGTTAACGAGACTAACCAAGGGTAAGGAAGTGATGATAAAACTAATAGATAGAAACCTGACAATGTGTAATGCCTGCATGAGATGGCTTTGTAAGAACATGTAGGATAACCTGTTTGTTTCTTCTCCTTCTCTTCCACCACATTAGTGAAGCTCTCTTGTGTAAGAAGGATATCCCACTTAGCTGATTGAGATTCGAGTCTCCTCATATCGTAAGAATAAAATCGTGTGGGAGTCCCCACTCCGGTTCCACCTTTTCTTTCTTTCGCCAAAGGACCGGGTGCTATTTCTGATCTTACGTCTCTTGGAAAGTAATGTGGCATGGATGCTTACTTTCATCTATCTAATATATACTAATTTTTTATTTATACAGCACAAGGCATTTGAAGAGGCAAAACCAGTTATTGCTGCTCTGAAGGAACAAGGGGTGTCTAGTGTTGGCGCTGCAGGTTATTGCTGGGGTGGTAAGCACCATTGTGTGATTCACATATTTACCTAAATTTCAAGGTTTAGCCTGCTAAGAATTGTGCTTCTTCTCTCCACATATCAGCAAAGGTAGTAGCAGAGTTGGCGAAAGCTAATGAGATCCAGGCAGCTGTTATGTCGCACCCTTCTTTTGTGACTGTTGATGATATCAAAGGTAACTATCTTCCTTGAGAATCCAGATACACATTTAACATTGTTCCATTTGTAAGGCTTCAAATTCTTACACTATGACATGTCTTATATTTCAGAGGTTAAATGTCCCATCGCTGTACTTGGAGCTGAAACTGACAGAACGTCCCCACCAGAACTGGTCAGGCAGTTTGAGCAGGTCCTATCCACTAACTCAGAGGTATGTTCTCATTCCAAACTCTGATATTCGAGTCAACCGCGATGTACTCAAGGTATAGAGTATGTGATATAACCAAGATTAAACTAAGTCATGAATGATCAAATTTGAAACTGCCCCAGTACCAAACAGTATTTAGCCAGAGTATTGTTTGATTGTTCTGGAATTTACTGTTTCCATTTTCTTTCCAAATTATTTAATCAGGATTTTGACATTAGAGGAGCTGCCAATCATTTTGTAATTAAGAGCATCCAGCCTTAACGCCTGGAAGTCAATAGTTTAATATTAGCCCCTTTACTTGATGTTTTAGGTTTATAAGCAAGTACTGTTATCATCAATCTAAACACGCATGTTTCTTGTAAGTAGGAACTAGGAAGCTATTTTTACATTATATTCGTCGACTCACCAGAAAGTAGCAAAATTATAATGATATAAAGCAGAAGTCATGCTATTTTGAGGGGAATAGTCATCAAGTACAATAGAATATCAATAAACTGGGGACACGCATTACCGGTAGGACCCTAGGAGATCATTTGGAGCTGCAGCTCAAAATCTTTCTTCCTAATATTTTATCTTGATCCTGCAGATTGGTTACTTTGTCAAGATTTTCCCTGGGGTTTCTCATGGATGGACTGTTAGATACGACAGCGACGACGCAGCTGCTGTGAAGAGCGCCGAGGAAGCCCTAACGGACATGACTGACTGGTTTAACAAGAACCTTAAGTGAACCTGAAGTGGTAGCACTTCATTTAATAATAAGTCATTCTCACTCTTCGGCAGTCATCATGCAAGAATCTAGGTTTATGGTAATGGTATTTGCGTTGCATCTTTGTCTGGCGCTGGCGTGCTGGTAGTGGTATGCATATGATTGTTCGATTGGGTTTTCGCTTGCGCTGAACACTGTACTATTCCACACTGGAATAAAATTTGTTATTTCAAGTTCTGTTAGCTGATATGACTGCCAAGGTGGTGTTTTGGCTCATAGGTATAGATACACTCATTATGAAAAATGCATAAAAATGTATTTCAAAATGACAAAAAAAATTGAGCATAGAAAATTCTCTAATTTTTTTTGCGTAAGCAAAAAATGTTCTTTTGCGCTGAAACTTTGTGTGCAAACAAAAAATGTCCTGTACACAGGATTTTTTTTTCGATTTTTTGACATTTCTAAAATGTGTATTGTAGACGATGGGTGCAATGGATGCATCTACACGTGGATTTCTGATATGGTTGCGTTTTATTTTGTGATCGATAGTTTTTTAGGGAATTTTCACGATCATAGTGATTGGCTTCAAGTGGACAAAGATCAGTGAACTAATTTTCTTCTTCTTTTGGGAGTAAGAGTACCTATATTTTAACCTAGATGCTATAGGATATTGAGAGGTCCGAGGAGAAACTAAGCATGACTCACGTCTCTCGTGTTCTCCCTCGGAGAAACCCTAGCCACCAGTGGGCACCTATCCTCCTGCCCATTCTTGTGCCAAGACCGCACAAGGAGTGATGGTGTGGGCTGGCGCCACCGTTCACCTCTCCTCATGCACATCCCCCACCTGCCACCGCCAGAGGATGCAACCGGGAAAAACCCGCATGACGCGAGATGAGCGGGGCAACGTAGATTAGACGTGGAGAGTGTGGCGCGACACTTGTTTCATGTTAGGGGCGGCACGACCCTTGCGTTGATCTGATATGGCGCGGACGTTAGGTGATAGTAGATGCGTGACAACCTTGTCATATGGGAAGTGTGGCGTGACGTTAGGTGTTCTGTTCTGATGGGCGCTGGAGATTGGGAACTAGGGCGGTGTCTTTGTTCTTCGTTTGCGGCGACCAGATGTTGAGATGGTGATGGCATTCCTATGTCGCGTAGCTTCCAAAGTCAGAAGCAGATGTTATCGCTCCCCTCCTCGGACCGCGGAGCTTCCGAGGCCGACAACAGAATTGGATGTCCATCGGCTCTAGTTCAGATTCAATCTGGCTCGGCAGATGTTACACAAGGCATCTCATGCGGAGTCGTTGTGGCATATCTATTGCTGACGTCAACGAGAAGACGTCCATTTGTCACATAAGAGGTGTATCGAATCGTGGTGCGATATAGACCGGAAGGTATGAGACGCTTCCTAGTTCGGACATCTCCTCCAACAATATCCGACTAGCTAGCAATTTTTTGTCCGGAGAGTAAAGGGCTGATGAACACAAAATATCTCAAGCAACGTTGATGTGTGCCTGGCGTCATGCCCTTATTGAAGGCGGTGTCTAGAAGCTGGGCCGATGAAAATCTCGAGACCGACTTAAGCTTGGACTCATCACCATTTTTTTAAAAACATATATTAATATCAAGAGATACCAATTACACTTGGTTTCTGCAACAACACAATACTTTATTGGCATTATGGATGCACACAGCCAATAAAAGAGAAAGGAAACTAAAAAGACCCGCTACAGTGTTCTGGTCCTAGCAGCAATAGTACAACCACCACCAATACAACATCTCTCCAGCTCTTCAAAAGCGACGCCTCCAAGAAGGAAACAGTGCACAAGCGCCGTCGTCGTCCGATCAAAGATCTAGGTTTTCACCTTGAAGATAATCCCCATTCTCAAAACAATGCCTTCAACAAGGCAATTGCCAGGCACAACCAGCTAACGCCAGACCTTGGATTTTCACCCTGAAAGGTAAGATTCTAAACTTCACCTATGTTGCCGCCCCACTTACATACTGCTGCTGTGAAGCCCGGAACATCAAGCAAGTCCCTCAATAGTGCGGCGACTCGAACCTCCATAAATAGACCTCCAAACCGGCCTTCATGATATTCTCCACCTCTGACTTCACCATGGATCAAAAGTCGCCTTGTGGCAACAAAGGACAGAGCTTCGCGCCGCTCCCTCCTGAACCAAACTGTCGGAATAAAATATGGGTGCGCACGACTGAATACCACCTGATCCAATGGACTGCAGACATAGGAGCGCTGGTACATTCGCCGGCGGAGCCTTCCGGAACTCCCCACTCCGTCCATATCAAGGACCACCCTCAGGAAGGTGATCATCTTTGCACAAGAGGAACCCTAGGTCGAGCCACCTTTATTCTACCGGCCGACCAACTCCGACGGAGGAGAAGGCCACCACCACCATGCCCGGGTTTGAAGCCCTAGGTGACCTTGTGAAGTCCGACAAACCTAGAAGCCACCACGTCTCCAGCGACGACAGATCTGACAGAAAACAGCCGAGATTGGGCTCGGGGCCAACTCCCGCTCCTGCCATCACCATGAAAGGCTATGGAGTATGACGCATAATCTCCACCCGAGGGGAAGTCCCACGGCAGCCCAGTATTGGTCAAGGCTTTGTGTAAAATTAGAATGCAACAAACTT
This sequence comes from Avena insularis, assembly GCA_023614405.1. Classification (NCBI taxonomy): domain Eukaryota; kingdom Viridiplantae; phylum Streptophyta; class Magnoliopsida; order Poales; family Poaceae; genus Avena; species Avena insularis. The sequence continues at coordinate 432,118,463 of CM042684.1, read as the reverse complement.
GCAGTTCAAGGCATAGTCCACTGTACAAGTTGCAAACTAGTGTAGCATAGAGTTCTAGGTGGAAGTTCAACTTAACAGTCTCCACTAGTACCAGTATATAAACAATGTTTTGGAACCATAGGCAAATTTGTGTGTGCCTCTGGGATCTGGTGGGGGATTGTTGGAATTTTGCCTAATAAAATCCCAACCCATTTATATTATTCAACAATTCCTAAAATCCTAGAGGCCCACTTGGCCCATTCATGCAAGGCAAGAGGTGGGACAAAAGTTTAGTCCCACATTACTAGTTGAGTGGAAGTTGGACCAGCTTATAAGGTGAGCTCTTCCACCACTTGTACGAGCTTGAGAAGAGAAGACATATACACGCGCACTCCTCCTCCTCCTCTGTCGCCCGCCTCGCCTCGCCTCGCCTCGCCTCGCCTCATCACGACGCACGCGCACTACGGGTTGTGGGAATGCCTCGAGCCGAGTTGCCACGCATGAATGGATAATAATCTGAATAGTCTGCGTGAGTGGATGTTTAATACAAACTCAATGGAGAATTAGTTCGAGCTTAGTGGAGGCTGTTCATTTTCGGTCGATGCATGTTCGTTTCCTCTCCCAACACCGACTGTTCGCCTGCCTACCCGTGCCTATAAGAGTGAGAGGTCGCTCCTCTCCTCAGATACACCAATGCACACCCTTGCGCCTCCAGTTCTAGAGCACTGTGCTGCCTAGATCTTCCCCATCCCATCTTGCGGCATGCACCGTGAGCTGGGACAATAGGCCTCCGAGACCCCGCTGCTTCGAGTCCTGTACGGGAGAAGGGCGATAAGGTTTTTCGGGAGCGCTACCAGCGCGACTACTGGCTTTATCACGGACTCCTTCACGGATAGAGACTGCGCCGACGTCTTCCCCAATGATGATTTCTTCCCCGATATCAACAACCTTTTCCTCGACAACATGGCTGACGATGGTGCCAACGCTAACGCGAACACCGGCGGTTCCTCTACTGTGATGTATATCATCTTCCTTAGTATTGTTTATCATATTCAGATAGTCTGTCGTATCTTCTGGTCATTTTCTATTATTCTACCTATGTTTTATCTATCTTTTACTATGGTTAAATCTATTGGAAAATTGTTCTTTTACTCAACAATCCAAAAACCTTATTATAGGCAATTTGCTCTAAGTGTTTTCCTTGCTTCTGTGAAGTCACCTGTCTTTGAGGGTACGCATTATAAGAGGTGGCGCATGAGAGCAGTTCTCTGGTTTCAGAACATGAACTGTTATGACGCCACTCTTGGAAAGCCTGAGGGAGAGCTTACTCCTGCTTAGGAACAAGTTTTCCGAAAAACTGATACCCTGTTTAAGGCTGCTTTGTTGTCCATTCTCGGGGAGAACATTGTTGAACCCTATATGTCATTTAATAATGGCAAGGACATGTGGGCTGTGCTCGAGCCAAGTTTGGGGTCTCGGACGCTGGCAGTGAACTGTATGTCATGGAACAACTCTATGACTACAAGATGACTAATGACCGCTCCGTGGTTGAGCAGGCTCATGAAATACAGTCACTAGCCAAGGAGCTTGAGAACTTCCCTTGCGTGTTATCAGACAAGTTCATTGCCGGGGGCATTATTGCCAAACTTTCCCCTTCATGGAGGAACTTTGCTACTTCCCAGAAACACAAAAGACAAGAGTTTTCTGTCTCAGATCGTATTGGAACTCTTGATGTGGAAGAGAAGGCGAGAGCAAAAGACACACGTGCTCGAGGTGCTGAGGAGGTTCAAGTGCCAATCTGGTACAAAAAAAGAACTTCCAGTCTCACAAGTCCAAGAACAAGGGAAAGTTTGATGGAAAAGGAAAGTTCGATGGAAAGAACAAAGCCTCACAGTTTACTAGTTTCAAGAAGAAGACTGATAAGAAGAAAGGTGTTTGTCATGTGTGCGGTGATCTTGATCATTGGGCTCCTGCATGCCCTAACCGCTTTGACAAGCGCCAGCATGGAAAAGGCAGCAAGACTGCTAATGTTGTCATGTTGGGTATGGTATATTACCTACTGTTCTTTCATTATGTCATTCTCCTGATTGGTGGATTGACACGGGCGCTAATGTATATGTTTGTTCTGATGTTTCCATGTTTTTTTATATCAGGTCAGAGGGACTCAGTCCGTGCTGATGGGGAACGACTCGCATGCTTCTGTTCATGGTGTTGGTACGGTTGATCTGAAGTTCACTTCGGGAAAGACCGTACGCCTAAAGAACGTGCATCATATTCCCTCAATAAATAAGAATCTTGTTAGTGGATCACTTCTATGTCGTGATGGTTACAAGATTGTGTTTGAGTCCAATAAATTTGTATTGTCTAAGTTTGGAACATTTATTGGTAAAGGCTATGAGTGTGGAGGTTTGTTCCGCTTGTCACTATCAGATGTGTGTAATAAAGGCATGAATCATGTTTCATCTGATCTTGTATCAAATGTCTGGCATTCACGTCTTTGTCATGTTAATTTTGGTCGCATGACGCGGTTAGCTAAAATGAATTTAATCCCAAAATTCACTATTTTGAAGGGATCTAAATGCCAAACTTGTGTGCAAACAAAGCAGGCTCGCGAGTCACATACGACTGCTGAGGTGAGAGATTTGGCACCACTAGAGCTCATACATTCAGATCTTTGTGAGATGAATGGTGTGTTGACAAAAGGTGGAAATAAATATTTCATGACATTGATTGATGACTCTACGAGATATTGTCATGTGTATCTTCTGAAATCAAAAGATGAGGCTTTGAGTTTCTTCAAATTCTATAAAGCTGAAGCGGGGCAAGTAAATAGTTGTATATTGATGGTAAAAGAATGGACCAAGGTCCATAGTTCACTAGTGGTGATTCTCCTTAAGATAGATGACATGTTGGGTGAAAAAATTACAGCGGGGCAATTGACAAACATCGAGAAAGCATACATGCATATATTAATCATCTTGACTCCTTTGAGATTTGATTGGGCATTACAACATTATACATAGACCGTGATCCAACTACATCTATGACTAATAATCCACCTTCAGGTTATCATCCGACCCCCCTCCAGTATTAAGTTGCAAGCAACAGATAATTGCATTAAGCAAAGTGTGTAAAGTAAACAATATGATTGTTCTATGAACAAAGGATTGTTGTTTTCTCCCTAGTAGCAACCGCACATCTAGTACCTTAGAGATTTCTGTCACTTCCCCAGATTACTAGAGGCATGAACCCACTATCGAGCATAAATACTCCCTCTTGGAGTTACTAGCATCTACTTGTCCAAGATAGCTACTAACAACGGAAAGCATGCAAGATCACAAATAACAAAGACATGATAGAATCAATAATCAATCTGAAATAGCATCTCAATATCCATCGGATCCCCACAAACACAACATGTAAGATTACAAATAGATAATCTTGATCATGAACGGAGCTCACAAGATCTAAACATGATAGCACAAAGGAGAAGAACCAACCATCTAGCTACTACATGGACCCGTAGTCCAAGGATGAACTACTCACGCATCACACCGGAGGCAGGCATGGTGATGAAGAAGGCCTCCAGGGTGAATTCTCCCCTTCGACAGGGTGCCGGGAAGAGCTTCAGATCCCTCCCGATCTAGGGATGGAGATGACGGTGGCTACGAACTCTTTCGTGGAATTTTGATCGGGTACTTAGGTTTTCTGTATTGAAGGCAATATATAGGCGAAGAGGCAAGGTCGATGGAGGCTGGAGGGGACCACACCACCCCCTGGCACGGGCTAGGCCTGGCCGCGCAGCCAGCCCCTGACCCCTCTCCATCTCATTTTTTGGCTTCGTGTTCCCCTCCGTGAAATATTGACTTTGGCTTTTGTCCCGTCCAATTTCGAGAATATTCATTTCCTGGCTTTCCTGGAACCAAAAACAACAGAAAACATGCAACTGGCACTGTGGCATCTTGTTAATAGGTTAGTTCCAGAAAATGTGTAAAGATACTCCAAAGTGTGGACAAAACATAAGAAAGTAGATATAAAACAAGCATGGAACATCAAAAATTATAGATACGTTAGCAACGTATCAACATCCCCAAGCTTAACTCCTGCTCATCCTCGAGTAGGTAAGTGATAAAAAGAAAGAACAATTTTTGAGGTGACATGCACCATGAGAATCTTGATCAAGGCATTTATAAAACATTGATAGCTAGGATCATAGTACTTTAACATAGCATGAAAGATATAGTTCTAACAATAAGACATAGTAACTACGATGAAGCATGAAAAGGTACAAACAAAAGATTCATGAATAACAATGCTTTGAAATACGTTTGTTTGTTTCGCATAAAGAAAACATAATAAGAATGGTATCCAGCTTGTCCCTCATAGAGTAGCGAAATATAAATGCATAGGACACCTTCAAAGTTCATAAGGGTGACTAGATTCTAATAGTTTAAGAACAAGCAATATCAAATTTATGAATCAATCAACTAGTTTTGGGACAATGCACATTAAACTAAGAATGACCACTATGCTCTCTTAATAGGTGCATAAAGATAGAAGATGGAGACTCAACATAAAAGTAAAAGAAAGGCCTTCATAGAAGGAAGCAGGGATTCAAGTCTCATAAAGAGCTTCCAAAAAATATGGTACTTACTAGCTTTCAGCTCTCATTACCCCTATCATAAGCATCTTAAAGTGATTAAGGTCAAAGTGACACAACTAAGAGGATATGCTTGACAAGTTATAAGTTGAAATCTCATGCCCCTTGATTACGAGTACCGAGCCTCATGCTACTCAACTTCAGTCACAAGTAATCTCTTGTCATTGTAAGTACATATGTATCATAGAGAACCGCCAACGGGGTACCCCTTGCCCCATGACACAGGATCTATGCCATATCAAAATGACAAGGCAACAGACAATGAGCAGTCTCGATGATCTTTTTATTTTCTATTTGCATATGTTTTTATTGAGGATGCTTCATAGAATGCTCATTATGGTTATGCTGCAAGTTTCCACCATGATTAGGCATGGCTTAGGCTGGCGTCCCAGGCGTTTATCTAACACACATAAAAACTCCATGATCTTACAGGTTCCACTTTTATTTCACACCGCCGGGATCCATAAGCAAAAGAATCATGATATCAATGGAATATAAGTGCAATGTTGAAAGCGTTACCCATGATACATGGTTCTGCTAACTTCAACTTATAAAGCGCAAGAATATACGCAAGAAAGATGGAAACAATGGTTCAAGTTTATTAAGTGCAAGAAAGTAAAGTGTGCTATCAAGTTCATGAGAGATTTAATCACTAATTTTCACATAATAAGTTTAATTCGGAAGGTAGATAAAAACATGAATATACTTGGAATAGCAAATGCTAATAGGTAGGTATGGTGGACTCTTTGGAATAACCTGGTTTTATTTGGAGTTGGATGCATGAGTGGAACTCATACTTGGTTATGGAGGCTAGCAAAAGGCTGGGAGCGACCAACTAAGAGAGCAATAATGGCCATAATCATGCAAAGCAACAAAACATCATTAATTAAAGCATAAAACGATATTACAAGTCGAAAACTAAAGGATAATAGAGGCTATGGTGACTTGGGATAGTCATAACATGGTGTGAGCATGCGCCAAGTCAACCCAAATAAAGCATCAAAGGAGAATACCACAATACTATGCTTTAATATGATAAAACAACGCATGATTCTTTTAAGGCACATTAAGCAATCTCAATTGTTTATGACATGTCATGCTAAAGCAATATTCACTAATCATAAAGCCAAAACAATATCAAGCATGACATGACAAAGCATAGGTCTAAGTCAAAAACAAGCTCCTTTTTACCACTTAAGCATGAACTTTCCTACTCTTTTCCAATCAATTTATTCAAGCAAACTAAGCAAACAAAAACCAAAAACAAAACGAAGACGCTCCAAGAACAACACAACTGTGCATGAAACAATAAAAATGAAGTGTTTGGAAGAAACCTGAGATTTTTATTGATGAAGAAGGGGATGCCTTGGGCATCCCCAAGCTTTGACGCTTGTACTTCTTGTATATTTCTTGGGGTGACATTTATGGAATCCCCAAGCTTGATCTTTAGTCCATTCTTTATCTCATTAAATCATTCTTTCCCTACACCTGAAAATTTCCTTCATATAAAACTTCACACAATCCTCATTAACAACATTGGAGCACTCAAGATAATAAGTCTTTTGGTTAAGTTTAAACACAAGTAAAGCTTCCATTAAAACACAAGCTAATGTAGCACTTCCTTTAAAAAGTTCAAATGATCAAAGAGAACTCGAAGAGAAAGAGATTAAGAGGCAAATGCAAATAATGACAGAAATCTGTCAAAACAGACCAGCAGGTAAAGACCAATTTTTTCAAAGACCTTATGTTACTCAAATCGAAAAGTGTTGAACTAACAAAAGTTGGATAACAACCTGGGGCAAAAGCACAAAAATTACAGATCAAACCGATGTACAGACATTTTTCACGGATTTTTACAGCAAAGCACAATTTTTTTTTCGGGACAACAACTTTCTCAAGCATTACTTATCTCTCGTTAGAGGTTACTCTTGGCACAAAAACCACACAAAAATGATAAGGAGCGGTTAGTACTGAGGTAATAACTTCCAAGACTCAACTAAAACTTTTGGGTTCTCTCCCAATAAGTACTTTTCTTTAACGCCTTTAAGTTAGGCATAAGAAGCAAGAAAAGAATTAATTATTCTCAAATGAAGAAGCATTAAGAGCAAATTTTGTTTTCATAGGAGAGGCAAAAGGAATCTTCTCTCTCTTCTTAGGGAAGTGTTCTATACCTTTCTTGAATGGAAATCAATATTTAATGGTGCCTTCTTTCATATCAATAATGGCGCCAACAGTTCTAAGAAAAAGTCTTCCCAAAATAATAGGACAAGAAGCATTGCATTCAACATCCAAAACATAGAAATCAACGGGGACATAGGCATTGTTAACCATAATAAGAACATCATTAATACTCCCCATGAGTTTCTTTTTAGCATTATCATCAAGTTAGACATTTAAATAACAATCTTCCAATGGTGACAAATCAAGCATTTCATAAATCCTTCTAGGCATAATAGAAACACTACTATCAAGATCACATAAAGTTTTGAGATCAAAATCATTTACTTTCATATTAATGATGGGTTCCCAACCATCTTCTAGTTTCATAGGAATATAAGCTTTATGTTCCATCTTTTCTTCTTTAATTTGTATGAGAGTATCAATAATGTGTTTTGTAAAGGCCATATTCATAGCACTAGCACTAGGACTTTTAGCAAGCTTTTGTAGGAACATAATAACTTCAGAGATAGTGCAACCATCAAGATCAAAATCATAATTATCATCTAAAGTAGTAGAGCTATTGTTTCCCATGTTTCGAATAATTTCAGCATTTTTATTAGAAAAGGTTCCATTGGATTTACTAGCTTCAACATTAGTGGTAGTGATAGTAGAAATACTAATATTTCTAGCAATTTCATCTTCTCTTTCCCACTTAACATGCAATTCAGCTAATAGTCTAACATTTTCATCAATTCTAACTTGTATGGCATTAGTAGCAGCAAAGGATTTTCTATGGTTTCAGGTTTAGCAGCCATTTTATTCAAAGAAGATTGTGCTTCAGACAATAATGCTATATTTCTTTCAGCATTAGAGAGTTTTTCCTCAATAGTTTTATTGAAAGCAGTTTGTTTGCTAATAAAATCTTTGAGCATAACTTCAAGTTCAGAGGGTGCACTTCTATTATTGTTATGTAATTTCCATAAGCATTGCCATTATTGGGAGGATATGGCCTATAATTATTATTACAAAAATTATTCCTATAGGAATTGTTGCTAAAATTATTATTTCTAATAAAATTCACATCAACTTGCTCTTCTTGAGCAACCAAAGAAGGTAAGGGAACATGATTTGGATCAATATGGGCTTTCCCATTAACAAGCATAGACATAATTACATCAATTTTATAACTCAAGGAGGAGGTTTCTTCAACAGAATTTACCTTCTTACCTTGTGGAGCTCTCTCAGTGTGCCATTTAGAATAGTTAACCATTATATTATCCAGAAGCTTTGTTGCAACACCCAAAGTAATGGTCACAAAGGTACCTCTAGCAGCAGAATCCAGTAGATTTCTTGAAGAATAATTTAGTCCTGTATAAAAGGTTTGGATAATCATCCAAGCAGTCAGTCCATAAGTGGGACAATTCTTTACCGAAGATTTCATTCTTTCCCAAGCTTGAGCAACATGTTCATTATCAGATTGCTTAAATTTCATTATTTCACTTCTCATAGATATAATCTTAGCAGGAGGATAGTATTTTCCAATGAAAGCATCTTTGCATTTAGTCCAAGAATCAATACTATTTCTAGTTAGGGATTGCAACCATTCTTTAGATTTTCCTCTCAAAGAGAAAGGAAACAATTTAAGCTTAATAATATCCCCATCTATATCCCTATATTTTGGCATCTCACAAAGTTCAACAAAGTTATTAAGATGAGCAGCAGCATCTTCAGTACCAATTCTAGAAAATTGTTCTCTCATAACAAGATTGAGCAAAGTAGGTTTAATTTCAAAGAAAGTAGCTTCAAGAACAGGTGGAGCATTATGTGTGCATATGAAATCATTGTTGTTGGTGCTAGTGAAGTCACACAACTTAGTGTTTTCAAGAGTAGTCATTTTTTTGTGTTTTTAATAAAGAAAAGCAAACTAGTACAACTAATTTTTTTGTGTTTTTGATAAAGAAGCAAGCAAACAAAGCAGAAATAAACTAAGCAAAACAAATAAAACAAAGTAAAGTGATTGGTTATGAGGGACTCCCCTTGTGAAGATGTCCTTGACTCCCCGGCAACAGTGCCGGAAAAAGTCTTGCTTACTCAAAATGTTGAGCTTGTTGGGGAACCCCAAGAGGAAGGTATGATGAGTATAGCAACAAGTTTTCCGTCAGTTATGAAACCAAGGTTATCGAACCAGTAGGAGCAAGGAAACACCTCCAAGGTGTTGTTTCCAACTTGGAATCCTACACAACACAACCGCAGAACTTTGCCCCCAACTTACAGTGAGGTTGTCAATCTCACAGTTTTGCTGAAAACAAAGGATTAACCGTATTGTGTGGAAAATAGTAATTGCTTTGCAGAAAGTAAATATAAAACAGTAAATAGTTGTATATTGATGGTAAAAGAATGGACCAAGGTCCATAGTTCACTAGTGGTAATTCTCCTTAAGATAGATGACATGTTGGGTGAACAAATTATAGCGGGGCAATTGACAAACATCGAGAAAGCATACATGCATATACTAATCATCTTGACTCCTTTGAGTTTTGATTGGGCATTACAACATTATACATAGACCGTGATCCAACTGCATCTATGACTAATAATCCACCTTCAGGTTATCATCCGAACCCCCTCCAATATGAAGATGCAAGCAACAGATAATTGCATTAAGCAAAGTGTGTAAAGTAAACAATACGATTGTTCTATGAACAAAGGATTGCTGTTTTCTCCCTAGTAGCAACAATACATCTAGTACCTTAGAGATTTCTGTCACTTCCCCGGATTACTAGAGGCATGAACCCACTATCGAGCATAAATACTCCCTCTTGGAGTTGCTAGCATCTACTTGGCCAAGATAGCTACTAACTGAAGGGAATATGCCCGAGAGGCAATAATAAAGTGGTTATTATCTTATTCCATGTTTATGATAAATGTTTATTTTGCATGCTATAATTGTATTAATTGGAAACGTTAATACATGTGTGTTTAATAAACAAAATACAAAGTTCCTAGTAATGCCTCTCATATAAACTAGCTCGTTGATTAACAAGATGATCAAGGTTTCCTGATCATGGACATTGGATGTTGTTAATAACGAGGTCACAACATTGGTGGAATGATGTGATGAACATTCATCCGAAGTATAGCATTACGATCAAAGTCATTATGTTTATATTGCTATAACATCATACAAAGTAATCTTAGTCCTTAGACCATGAGATCATGTTAATTGCTAACATCGAAAGAGTAACTTGATAACATCAAACGTCACACCGTAAAAGGGTGACTATAAAGGTGGGTTCAGATACTACGAAGATGTTATGTTGAGGCTCATGGATAAAGAGTGGAATTTGTCAATCCCAATGATGGATAGATATACTTTGGGCCCTCTCGGTGATATCACATTAAGATAGCTTACAAGCAAGTGATGTGATCACTAGAATGTTATATCACGGGAACAAGAAAAGAGTGCATGTCGGTAACGAGATCAAACTAGGTATTTGGATGCCGATGATCGAATCTCGGACATGTAATATATCGCGAGACAAAGGGATTTAGTTACGACGTTAAAGGTTCACACGATCACAAGAGTCGTCGTTGAATATGTGGGAGTCAGTACGGATCTCGTGTCCATCATTGATTATTGATCGGATAGGGGTCTCGATCATGTCTGCATTATTCACGAACTGTAGGGTGACACACTTAAGGGATACCGACACCATTTAGGAGAAAATATGTTTCAGATAAAGATTAAGACAGCGCTGGAATCATTTGGATGGAAACCGGAATAGTTTCGGGTGAAATTGCTGAAACTGGTTCTACATGTGATATTGAAATGTTGTAGGGAGTTTTATGTGAATGTTTGTTAATTAAAGTAATTAACAAAATTCTGAATAAAATAAATAAAAGTGTTTTATTTAAAGAGAAAATGCATTTAATTTGGTGGACATTAAATGCAAAGTGAGTGGAGTTGAAATTGATGTGAGTGGGCTTGGTGGAATCTCCACCCACATGAATGAGGGAGAGGTGGGGGCACCCACCATGGCCGGCCAGCCATGGCCTTGGGGTTGTGCCCCCTCCCCTATAAAAGGAGCCCCATGGCTCCTCTCCTCTTGCCCCACCTCCTTGTGAAGGTTCTCTTCTCCCTCTAGTTATTCCCCATGGTCTCGAATTAGCGAGATACATGTTCCCGGTGGCTTTATCTGGAAAGGAATTGCTGCTTCCGCTGCATCGCTGGAGCGAGGAGGCGGAGGTTGTTCGGTGGACCGGACGTGTGTGCGATCATGGATGCACCGCTACTTTGTGGTGATGGACTTGATGGTGATGGACCTGATGGTGCTGGAACTGCTGGACCTGAAGGACTTCATCACGATCTTGAGATCGGCAAGTGTACGACTACATCATCCACGAGTTCCAACATGTTAACAAAGCTTTGTTGTCTTCGAGGGTAAGTTCTCTATGGATGTATATCCACCCGTTTCTTGTATCTAGTAGATAGATCTTGGCGTATAGTTCCCATCGTAGGAAACTTTTTGTTTTCTATGCTACGAACCCAATAGTGGTATCAGAGCCTGATCTATGCGTAGGTGCTTTGCACGGGTAGTACACATATGTTTATATGTGGGCGATGATGATCATGTTATTGCATCTTCTATGTATTTTGGATATGGGTGGCATAGTGGGATGAAGCAGCCCGGACTAACTTTACATGTCTTCACACATGAGACCGGTTCCACGACTGACTACTTGATAGCCCAAATATATTGAGCTCGTTGGGGACCCCCAGGAGGAAAGTATGATGAGCACAACAGCAAGTTTTCCCTCAATACGAAACCAAGGTTATCAATCCAGTAGGAGCAAGGAAACACCCCAAAGGTGTAGCTAGTTGAACGTTGGCGAGGCACTACGGTGCGAGTAACGTGGAGACACCACAACACAACCACAGAACTTTGCCCCCAACTTGCGATGAGGTTGTCCATCTCACCGGTTTTGCTGAAAAGAAAGGATTAAACGTATCAAATGGAAGGAAGTAATAGTTTGAATAAAGTAAACACAAAGCAGTAAACAGTTGATTGTAGATTGAATGTAAAAGAAAGGACCGGGGTCCATAGTTCACTAGAGGTGGCTCTCCTTAAGATAGATAACATGTTGGGTGAACAAATTACAGCGGGGCAATTGACAAACATCTAGAAAGCAATACATGCATATACTAATCATCTTGACTCCTTTGGAACTTGATTGGGCATTACAACATTATACATAGACCGCCATCCAATTGCATCTATGAGTAATAATCCACCTTCAGGTTATCATCCGAACCCCCTCCAGTATTAAGATGCAAGCAACAGATTATTGCTTTACGAATTGCGTGTAAAGTAAACAATACGATTGTTCTATGAACAAAGGATTGTTGTTTTCTCCCTGGTAGCAACAACACATCTAGTACCTTAGAGATTTCTCACTTCCCAGTTACGGAGGCATGAACCCACTATCGAGCATAAATACTAATTCTTGGAGTTGCTAGCATCTACTTGGCCAAGATAGCTACTAACAACGGAAAGCATGCAAGATCACAAATAACAAAGACATGATAGAATCAATAATAAATCTAAAATAGCATCTCAATATCCATCGGATCCCTGCAAACACAACATACAGAATTACAAATAGATGATCTTGATCATGAACGGAGCTCACAAGATCTAGACATGAAAGCACAAAGGAGGAGAACCAGCCATCTAGCTACTACATGGACCCGTAGTCCAAGGATGAACTACTCACGCATCACACCGGAGGCTTGCATGGTGATGAAGAAGGCCTCCAGGGTGAATTCCCCTCTTTGGCAGGGTGCCGGGAAGAGCTTCAGATCCCTCCTGATCTAGGGATGGAGATGACGGCGGCTACAGACTCTTTCGTGGATTTTTTATCGGGTACTTAGGATTTTGGTATTAGAGGCAATATATAGGTGGAAGGAGAGGCCGAGGGGGTGCTGGGGTCGTCCAGACCACCCCCTGGCGCGGGCCAGGTGGTGTGGCCGGTCCCCAGCCCTTCTCCGTCTCGTATTCTGGCTCCAGATGTCTTCCGTAAAAATAGCGACTTTGGCTTTTGTCCCGTCCAATTCTGAGAATATTCATTTTCTGACTTTCCTGGAACCAAAAACAGCAGAAAACAGGCAGCTGGCACTGTGGCTCTTGTTAATAGGTTAGTCCAAGAAATCATATGAAAAGTACTCCAAAGTGTGGACAAAACACAAGAAAGTAGATAAAACCAAGCATGGAACAACAAAAATTATAGATACATTTACAATGTATCAACATCCCCAAGCTTAACTCCTGCTCGTCCTCGAGTAGGTAAGTGATAAAAACAAAGAATAATTTTTGAGGTGACATGCACCATCATAAACTTGATCAAAGTATTTGTAAAACATTCAAAGCTGGGATCATGGTACTTCAATGATAACATGAAAGACAAAGTTCTAGCAATAAGACAAATAAACTATGATGCAACATGAAAAGGCACAAGCAAAAGATTCATGAATAACAATGCTTTGCAAGACGTTTGTTTGTTTCACATAAAGAAAACATAGCATAGTGGCATTCAGCTTGTCCCTCATAGAGTAGCAAATATAAATGCATAGGACACCTTCAAAGTTCATAAGAGTGACTAGATACAAATAGTTTAGAACAAGCAATATCAAGTTATGCATCAATCAACTAGTCTTGAGACAATGCACATAGAACTAAGAATGTCCACTATGCTCTCAAAGTAGGTGCATAAATATAGAATGTGGAGACTCAATATATAAGTGGAAGAAAGGCCTTCATAGAAGGAAATAGGGATTCAAGTCTCATAAAGAGCTTCCAAAAATTATGGTACTTATAGCTTCCAGCTCTCATTGCCCCTATCATAAGCATCTTGAAGGCGATTAAGGTTAAAGTGACACAACTAAGAGGATATGCTTGACACGTTATAAACCGAAATATCATGCCCCTTACTTACGAAGACTGAACCTCATGCTACTCAACTTTACTCACAAGTAAGCTCTTGTCATTGTAAGTACATATGTATCATAAAGAACCGCCAACGGGATACCCCTTGCACATGATACATGAGCTATCCCATAATCAAAATGACAAGGCAAGCAGACAATCAACATCTCAGCGATCTTTTTATTTCCTATCTGCATAGGTTTTTATTGAGGATGCTTCATAGAGTGCTCATTATGGTGATGCTGCAAGTTTCCACCATGATTAAGCATGGCTTAGGCTAGCGGCCTAGGCATTTCTCTAACACACATACAAACTCCATGATCTTACAAGTTCCACTTTTATTTCACACCGTCGGGATCCATAAGCAAAGAAACATGATATCAACGGGGTACAAAGTACAAGTGCAATGTTGAAAGCGTTCCCCATGATACATGGTTCTGCTAATTTCAACTTATAAAAAGCAAGCATATACGCAACAAAGAAGGACCCAATGGTTCAAGTTTATTAGATGCAAAAAAGTAAAGTGTGCCATTAAGTTCGTGAGAGCTTTAATCACTAGTTTTCTCATAACAAGTTTAATTTGGAAGATACACAAAAACATGAATATACTTGGAATAGCATAAGCTAATAGGTAGGTATGGTGGACTATTTGGAATAACTTGGTTTAGGGAATTGGATGCATGAGTGGAACTCATACTTGGTTGTGGAGGCTATCAAAAGACTGGGAGTGACCAACTAAGAGAGCAATAATGGCCATAATCATGCAGAGCGACAACACATCATTGATCAAAGCATAAAGTGATACTACAAGTTGAAAACTAAAGGATCATAAAGGCTTATGGTGACTTTGGATAGTCATAACATGGTGTGAGCATGCGCCAAGTCAACCCAAATAAAGCATCAAAGGAGAATACCACAATACTATGCTTTAATATGCTAAAACAACGCATGATTCATCCAAGGCACATTAAGCAATCTAAATTGTTTATAACAAGTCATGCTACAACAAAGAATACTAAGCATAAAGCCAAAACAATATCAAGCATGGCATGACAAAGCATAGGCCACAGTCAAAAACAAGCTCTCTTTACCACTTAAGCATGAACTTTTCTAGTCTTTTCCAAACCAAACCAAACTATTTGAAAACCAATGTATGAAAGAGGGGGTCCAACCAATTTATTCAGCAAACTAAGCAAACAAAGCAAACGAAAAAACCAAAACGAAAACGAAAAAGAAGACGCTCCAAGAACAGCACAACTGTGCATGAAACAATAAAAATGAAGTGTTTGGAAGAAACCTGGGATTTTTATTGATGAAGAAGGGGATGCCTTGGGCATCCCCAAGCTTTGACGCTTGTACTTCTTGGATATTTCTTGGGGTGACACGCATGGCATACCCAATCTTGAGCTTTAGTCCATTCTTCATCTCATTACTCATTCCTTCCATACACCTAAAATTTTTCCTTCATACAAAACTTCACACAATCTTTATTAGCAACATTAGTGCACTCAAGATAATAAGTCTTTAAGGTTCAGTTACAACACCAATAAACTTCCATTAGAACACTAGATACTATAGCACTTCCCTCAAAAAGCTCAATTCCCCAAAAGAACTCAAAAAGGAACCAACAAGAAGCAAATGCAGAAAATGGCAGAAATCTATCAAAACAGACCAGCAGGTAAAAACAATTTTTTTTGAAGACCTTATGTTGCTCAAATAAAAAAGTGTTGCACTAACAAAAGTAAGATAACAACCTAGGGCAGAATCACAAAAATTCACGCCTCAAAAGGACGTACAGAGATTTTACAAGAATTTGTACGGTGAAGCACAAAAATCTGTTTCGGGACAACAACTTTCCCAATCATTACTTCTCTCTCATTAGAGGTTACTCTTGACACAAAAAGCAAATAAAAAGGATAAAGAGCGGTTATTACTGAATTAATAACTTCCAAGACTCATCTAAAACTTTTGGGTTATCTCCCAATAAGTACTTTTCTTTAACGCCTTTAAGTTAGGCATAAGAAGCAAGAAAAAGGATCAAGTATTCTCAAATGAATAAGCATTAAGAGCAAATTTTGTTTTCATAGGAGAGGTAAAATAAATCGTCTCTCTCTTCTTAGGGAAGTTTTCTATACCTTTCTTGAGTGGGAGTTGATATTTAATGGTGCCTTCTTTCATATCAATAATGGCACCAACAGTTCTAAGAAAAGGTCTTCCCAAAGTAATAGGACAAGAAGCATTGCATTCAACATCCAAAACATAGAAATCAACGGGGACAAAGACATTGTTAACCATAATAAGAACATCATTAAGACTCCCCATGAGTTTCTTTTTAGCATTATCATCAAGTGGGACATTCAAATAACAATCTTCAAGTGGAGGCAAATCAAGCATATCATAAATCCTTCTAGGCATAATAGAAACACTACTATCAAGATCACATAAAGCTTTGAAATCAAAATCATTCACTTTCATATTAATGATGGGTTCCCAACCATCTTCTTGTTTTATAGGAATAGAAGCTTTATGTTTCATCTTTTCTTCTTTAATCTTTATGAGAGCGTTAGTAATGTGTTTTGTAAAGGCCATGTTCATAGCACTAGCATTAGGACTTTTAACAAGCTTTTGTAGGAACTTAATAACTTCAGAGATATTGCAACCATCAAGATCAAAATCATAGTTATCATCTAAGGTAGTATAGCTATTACTAGCCTCAACACTAGTGTTAGTGATAGTAGAAACACTAATGTTTCTAGCAATTTCATCCTCTCTTTCCCACTTAGCATGTAATTCAGCTAATAGTCTAACATTTTCATCAATTCTTACTTGTATGGCATTTGTAGCTGCAAAGGGATCATTAGTTTCAGGTTTAGCAGCCATTTTGTTAATCAAAGAGGATTGAGCTTCAGACAAAGATGATATATTTCTTTCAGCATTAGAAAGTTTCAGTTGTAAACTAGGAATTTCCCTATTAAAACTCTCAAGTTGATGGCTAATGTTCTTCAAAATGATAGATTATTCCTCCATAGTTTTAGTAAATAGTTGATTTTTCTCATATTGCATTTGCATGAAGTTCTTAGTGGCTCTTTCAACTTCTAAAATTCTTCCTTCACTAGGTAATCCAGGTTTACCATTATAACCATAGGTATTATTAGAAGGGTAGGGCCTATAATTGTTATTACCATAAGCATTGTTGCCAAAATTGTTATTTCTTATAAAGTTCAAATCAACTTGCTCTTCTTGAGCAACCAAAGAGGCTAAAGGAACATTATTTGGATCAATATGGGCTTTCCCATTCACAAGCATAGACATAATAACATTAATCTTATCACTCAAGGAGGAGGTTTCCTCAACATAATTTACCTTCTTACCTTGTGGAGATCTCTCAGTATGCCATTCAGAGTAGTTAACCATCATATTATCCAGAAGCTTTGTTGCAGCACCCAAAGTAATGGTCATAAAGGTACCTCCAGCAGCAGAATCCAATAGGTTCCTTGAAGAATAGTTCAATCCTGCATAAAAATTTTAGATGATCATCCAAGCAGTCAGTCCATGACTGGGACAATTCTTTACCAAAGATTTCATTCTTTCCCAAGCTTGAGCAACATGTTCATTATCAGATTGTTTAAACTTCATTATTTCACTTCTCATAGATATAATCTTAGCAGGAGGATAGTATTTTCCAATGAAAGCATCTTTGCATTTAGTCCAAGAATCAATGCTATTCCTAGTTAAGGAATTCAACCATTCTTTAGCTTTTCCTCTCAAAGAGAAAGGAAACAATTTAAGCTTAATAATATCACCATCTATATCCCTATGCTTTTGCATCTCACAAAGTTCAACAAAGTTATTTAGATGGTCAGCAGCATCTTCATTACCAATACCAGAAAATTGTTCTCTCATAACAAGATTGAGTAAAGCAGGTTTTATCTCAAAGAAAGTAGCTTCAGGCACAGGTGGAGCAATAGGTGTGCTCATAAAATCATTGTTGTTGGTGCTAGTGAAGTCACACAATTTCAAGAGTAGTCACTTTTGTGTGTTTTTGATAAAGAAACAAGCAAACCAAACAAAAAGAAACTAAGCAAAACAAAAATAACAAAGTAAATAGATTGGTTATGAGGGACTCCCCTTGTGAAGATGTCCTTGACTCCCCGGCAACGGCGCCAGAAAAATATGCTTGATGGCCCAAATATATCAAACTCATTGGGGAACCCCAAGAGGAAGGTATGATGAGCACAGCAGCAAGTTTTCCCTTAGTACGAAACCAAGGTTATTAATCCAGTAGGAGCAAGGAAACACCCCGAAGGTGTAGCTAGCTGAACGTTGGCAGGGAGCACTACCGGTGCCAGCAGCAAACGTGGAGACCTGCACAACACAACCACAGAACTTTGCCCCCAACTTGCGATGAGGTTGTCAACTGATGTCTACGCACTTCTATTCTTGTAGACAGTTGTTGGGCCTCCAAGTGCAGAGATTGGTAGAACAGCAGCAAGTTTTCCCTTAAGTGGATCACCCAAGGTTTATCGAACTCAGGGAGGAAGTGGTCAAAGGTATCCCCTCTCAAGCAACCCTGCAATCAAGATACAAGAAGTCTCTTATGTCCCCAACACACCCAATACACTAGTCAGGTGCATAGGTGCACTAGTTCGGCGAAGAGATAGTGAAATACAAGTGGTATGGATATAAGACAACGATGCGAGAAAATAGCTTGATGGTGTGGAAGATACTAAAGGCAAACTGAAATAAAGATGGAAGCAAGCAAACATGTAATAGATCTAATAGCAAACGGTGTATCAATGCTTAGAAACAAGGCCTAGAGATCATATTTTCACTAGTGAACACTCTCATATAAATATATTCTTTGTTATGATACTACGCTGAACTACTCTCCGGTTGGACACTCTAATCCATGGTAGAGCTATAACAGCACACCTCAAAGTAAGCCTTTCCCATCTAGATAACGCCACACTGTCACCTTGAGCACTAGATGGGTCCAATAAACACCACAATTTCATAAAGACATCCAACTCCAAATATAACTCATAACAAGTATTTGTAATATCTAGCCTAAGTGCCACCAAGGTGTGCACGCTGTCAGTTTCACACACATGGGGAGAGCAGCGATCTATTAAAGCACTTGAGTAGCAAGGTAGATCTATAGATTACAAGCTCATGATCTCAATAAGATCATGCATAGAGAGAGAGATGAACACATAGCTACCGGTAGAACCCTTAGCCTCGAGAGAGAACTACTCCCTCCTCATCATGGGAATCAGCAATGGTGATGGAGATGGTGGTGGAGATCGATGGAGATGGCTCCGGGGGCACTTCCCCGTCCCGGCAGGGTGCCAGAACAGAGACTTTCTGTCCCTCGAATCTCCCCTTCGGTGGCGGTGGCGCTGCGGAAATTTTCATGGATTTCTGATTGATTATTTAGGGTTTTGGTATCGGGAGGCTCTTATAGGCGAAAGAGGCAAGGTCGGTGGCCAGCCAGGGGGCCCACACCATGCCTTGGCGCGACCTAGGCTAGCCCGCGACAAGGGGGGTGTGGCCACCCTGTGGCCCCTCTCCGACTCTCCTTCTGGCTCCGTGAGTCTTTCGGGAAAAAATAGTAACTTTGGCTTTTGTCCCGTCCAATTCCGAGAATATTCATTTTCTGACTTCCTGGAACCAAAAACAGCAGAAAACATGCAACTGGCACTGTGGCATCTTGTTAATAGGTTAGTCCAAGAAATCATATGAAAAGTACTCTAAAGTGTGGACAAAACATAAGAAAGTAGATAAAACCAAGCATGGAACATCAAAAATTATAGATACATTTGCAATGGATCAACATCCCCAAGCTTAACTCCTGCTCGTCCTCGAGTAGGTAAGTGATAAAAAGAAAGAATAATTTTTGAGGTGACATGCACCATCATAAACTTGATCAAAGTATTTGTAAAACATTCAAAGCTGGGATCATAGTACTTCAATCATAACATGAAAGACAAAGTTCTAGCAATAAGACAAAGAAACTATGATGCAACATGAAAAGGCACAAACAAAAGATTCATGAATAACAATGCTTTGCAAGACGTTTGTTTGTTTCACATAAAGAAAACATAGCATAGTGGCATTCAACTTGTCTCTCATAGAGTAGCAAATATAATTGCAAAGGACACCTTCAAAGTTCATAAGAGTGACTAGATACAAATAGTTTAAAACAAGCAATATCAAGGTATGCATTAATCAACTAGTCTTGGGACAATGCACATAGAACTAAGAATGGCCACTATGCTCTTAAAGTAGGTGCATAAAGGTAGAAGGTGGAGACTCAATATAATGGTGGAAGAAAGGCCTTTATAGAAGGAAGTAGGGATTCAAGTCTCATAAAGAGCTTCCAAAAATTATGGTACTTATAGCTTTCAGCTCTCATTGCCCCTATCATAAGCATCTTGAAGTTATTAAGGTTAAAGTAAACAAAGTATGGTGTACATGCTTGACGAAGTATAAGTTAGGAATCTCATGTCCCTTGTATACGAGGGTCGCTCCTCATGCTACTCAAGTTTAGTCATCGGTAAGTTCTTGTCATTGTAAGTACATATGTATCATAGAGAACCGCCAATGGGGTACCCCTTGCCTGATGATACGGAAGAATCCCCATATCAAAATCACAAGGCAAGCAGACAACGAGCATCTCAGCAATCTTCTTATTTACCATGGGAATATGGTGCTTTTTTTCTCTTTCCTCTTTTCATAATCTCTTCTTTTTCTCTTTTTCTCTTTTTCTCTTTTTTCTCAATATAGGACTCTTTTTTTATAAGAAGAATGCTTCATAGACAGCTCATTATGGTTACGCTGCAGGTTTCCACCATGTCAGCATGGATTAGACCAGCGGTCCAGGCATTTCTCTAACACATATACATAACTCCATGGACTTACAAGCTCCCCTTTCATTTCACACCGACGACATCCATATACAAAAGAGCATGATATCAACTAGGTACAAGTACCAAGTGCAATGTTGAAAGCGTTCCCCATGAAAGCATGGTTCTGCTAATTCCCAACAAATAAGTGCAAGCATATACAACATAGACGACACAATGGTTCAAGTTTATTAAGGGCAAGAAAAGTAAAGTGTGCCATCAAGTTCGTGAGAGCTTTAATCACTAGTTTTCTCATAACAAGTTTAATTCGGAAGGTAAAAAAAAGCATGAATATACTTGGAATAGCATAAGCTAATAGGTAGGTATGGTGGAATCTTTGGAATAACTTGGTTTAGGGAGTTGGATGCATGAGTGGAACTCATACTTGGTTGTGGAGGCTAGCAAAAGACTGGGAGCGACAAACTAAGAGAGCAATAATGGCCATAATCATGCAGAGCGACAAAACATCATTGATCAAAGCATAAAGTGATACTACAAGTTGAAAACTAAAGGATCATAAAGGCTTATGGTGACTTTGGATAGTCATAACATGGTGTGAGCATGCGCCAAGTCAACCCAAATAAAGCATCAAAGGAGAATACCACAATACTATGCTTTAATATGCTAAAACAACGCATGATTCATCCAAGGCACATTAAGCAATCTCAATTGTTTATAACGAGTAATGGTACAGCAAAGAATACTAAGCATAAAGCCAAAACAATATCAAGCATGGCATGACAAAGCATAGGCCACAGTCAAAAACAAGCTCTCTTTACCACATAAGAATGAACTTTTCTAGTCTTTTCCAAACCAAACCAAACTATTTGAAAACCAATGTATGAAAGAGCGGGTCCAACCAATTTATTCAGCAAACTAAGCAAACAAAGCAAACGAAAAAACCAAAACGAAAACGAAAAAGAAGACGCTCCAAGAACAGCACAACTGTGCATGAAACAATAAAAATGAAGCGTTTGGAAGAAACCTGGGATTTTTATTGATGAAGAAGGGGATGCCTTGGGCATCCCCAAGCTTTGACGCTTGTACTTCTTGGATATTTCTTAGGGTGACACGCATGGCATACCCAAGCTTGAGCTTTAGTCCATTCTTCATCTCATTACTCATTCCTTCCATACACCTGAAATTTTTCCTTCATACAAAACTTCACATAATCTTTATTAGCAACATTAGTGCACTCAAGATAATAAGTCTTTAAGGTTCAGTTACAACACCAATAAACTTCCATTAGAACACTAGATACTATAGCACTTCCCTCAAAAATCTCAATTCCCAAAAGAACTCAAAAAGGAACCAACAAGAAGCAAATGCAGAAAATGGCAGAAATCTATCAAAACAGACCAGCAGGTAAAAACAATTTTTTTTGAAGACCTTATGTTGCTCAAATAAAAAAGTGTTGCACTAACGAAAGTGAGATAACAATCTGGGGAAGAAGCACAAAAATTCACGCCTCAAAAGGACGTACATAGATTTTGCACGAAATTTTACGGTGAAGCACAGAAATCTGTTTCAGGACAGCAACTTTCCCAATTATTACTTCTCTCTCATTAGAGGTTTCTCTTGGCACAAAAAGCAAATAAAAAGGATAAGGAGCAGTTATTACTGAAGTAATAACTTCCAAGACTCATCTAAAACTTTTGGGTTATCTCCCAATAAGTACTTTTCTTTAACGCCTTTAAGTTAGGCTTGATAGTTTGAGAAGATGCTCACATAAGAAATATGAATTGAAGTAAAAGAGAGCATCAAGGAGCAAATTCAAAGCACATTTAAGTCTAACCCACTTCCTATGCATAGGAATCTTGTAAATAAAGAAGTCATGAAAGCACAAAGCAACAAGCATAGGAAAGCAAAACAAGTGCAACTTCAATACTTTCGACATAAAGAGGCGAAACTTAATATTTTTGAGATACATAAAACCATGTTTCCCTCTCTCATAATAACTTTCAGTAGCAACATGAATAAAATTAACAATATAACTATCACATAAAACATTCTTATCATGAGCCACATGCATAAAACAATTATTACTCTCCCTATAAGCATAGTCATTCTTATTAATCATAGTGGGAGCAAATTATTATTCTCATCACCATAATCATCAAATATAGGAGGCATATTGTAATCATAATTAATTTTCTCCTCAATAGTAGGTGGACTGAGAATATCATATTCATCATTGTAATCATCTTATATTGGAGGCATAGTATCATCAAAGTAAATTTTCTCCTCTAAAGATGGGGGACTAAAAAGATCATTTTCATCAAAACTAGCTTCCCCAAGCTTAGACTTTTCCATAGCATTAGCAATAATGGTGTCCAAAGAATTCATACTAACAACATTGCTATTAGCATGCAAATAAAGTTCCATAGGTTTTTTAATTTTCTCTTCAAACACTTCATGTCCTAACTCAAGATAAATACTATAAAGCTCTCTAATTTTTGTTGTTGTTTTCCATTAAGCCTAACTAGTGAAAACAAGAAACAAAAAGACAAAATTGCAGAATCTAAAGGAAATAATTTCAAGCACTCACACCGGAGGATATGAGTACCTTTTACCTTACTCCCCCGGCAACGGCGCCAGAAAATAGGCGTTTGCCGTGGGAGGTTCTTCTTCTTTAATACTCTGGAGCTTGATGTCTACGCACTTCTATTCTTGTAGACAGTTGTTGGGCCTCCAAGTGTAGAGGTTTGTAGAACAGCAGCAAGTTTTCCCTTAAGTGGATCACCTAAGGTTTATCGAACTCAGGGAGTAAGTGGTCAAAGGTATCCCCTCTCAAGCAACCCTGCAATCAAGATACAAGAAGTCTCTTGTGTCCCCAACACACCCAATACACTTGTCAGGTGTATAGGTGCACTAGTTCGGCGAAGATATAGTGAAATACAAGTGGTATGGATATAAGACAACGATGCGAGAAAATAGCTTGATGGTGTGGAAGATACTAAAGGCAAACTGAAATAAATATGGAAGCAAGCAAACATGTAATAGATCTAATAGAACATGCTTAGAAACAAGGCCTAGGGATCATACTTTCACTAGTGAACACTCTCATATAAATATATTCTTTGTTATGATACTATGCTGAACTACTCTCTGGTTGGACACTCTAATCCATGGTAGGGATATAACAGCACACCTCAAAGTAAGCCTTTCCCATCTAGATAACCCCGCACTGTCAACTTGAGCACTAGATGGGTCCAACAAACACCACAATTTCATAAAGACATCCAACTCCAAATATAAATCATAACAAGTATTTGTAATATCTAGCCTAAGTGCCACCAAGGTGTGCACGCTGTCACTTTCACACACATGGGGAGAGCAGAGATCTATTAAAGCACTTGAGTAGCAAGGTAGATCTATAGATTACAAGCTCATGATCTTAGTATGCATAGAGAGAGAGAGATGAACACATAGCTACTGGCAGAACCCTTAGCCTCGAGAGAGAACTACTCCCTCCTCATCATCGGAATCAGCAATGGTGATGGAGATGGTGGTGGAGATTGATGGAGATGGCTCAGGGCACTTCCCGTCTGGCGGTCTTGGAACAGAGACTTTCCCGAATCTCCCTTCGTGGCGGCGTAGTGGAACTTTTCATGGATTTCTGATTGATTATTTAGGGTTTTGGTATCGGGAGGCTCTTATAGGCGAAAGAGGCAAGGTCGGTGGCCAGCCAGGGGGCCCACACCATGCCCTGGCGCGGCCTAGGCTGGCCCGCGCCAAGGGGGGGTGTGGCCACCCTGTGGCCCCTCTCTGACTCTTCTTCCGCTCGTGAGTCTTTAGGAAAATAGTAACTTTGGCTTTTGTCCCGTCCAATTCGAGAATATTCATTTTCGACTTCTGGAACAAAAACAGCGAAAAGCAGGCAACGACTTTGTGGCATCTTGTTAATAGGTTAGTCCAAGAAATCATATGAAAAGTACTCTAAAGTGTGGACAAAACATAAGAAAGTAGATAAAACCAAGCATGGAACATCAAAAATTATAGATACATTTGCAATGTATCATCAATCTCACCGGTTTTGCTGAAAACAAAGGATTAAATGTATTGAATGGAAGGAAGTAATAGTTTGCAGAAAGTAAACACAAAACAGTAAATAGTTGATTGTAGATTGAATGTAAAAGAAAGGACCGGGGTCCATAGTTCACTAGAGGTGGCTCTCCTTAAGATAGATAACATGTTGGATGAACAAATTACAGCGAGGCAATTGACAAACATCGAGAAAGAAATACATGCATATACTAATCATCTTGACTCCTTTGGAACTTGATTGGGCATTACAACATTATACATAGACCGCCATCCAACTGCATCTATGACTAATAATCCACCTTTAGGTTATCATCCGAACCCCCTCCAGTATTAAGTTGCAAGCAACAGATTATTGCTTTACGAATTGCGTGTAAAGTAAACAATACGATTGTTCTATGAACAAAGGATTGTTGTTTTCTCTGTAGTATCAACAGCACATCTAGTACCTTAGAGATTTCTGTCACTTCCCCAGATTACCAGAGTCATGAACCCACTATCGAGCATAAATACTAACTCTTGGAGTTGCTAGCCTCTACTTGGCCAAGATAGCTACTAACAACAGAAAGCATGCAAGATCACAAATAACAAAGACATGATAGAATCAATAATCAATCTGAAATGGCATCTCAATATCCATCGGATCCCCGCAAACACAACATGCAGAATTACAAATAGATGATCTTGATCATGAGCAGACTCACAAGATCTAGACATGAAAGCACAAAGGAGGAGAACCAGCCATCTAGCTACTACATGGACCCGTAGTCCAGAGATGAACTACTCACGCATCACACCGGAGGCTTGCATGGTGATGAAGAAGGCCTCCAACGTGAATTCCCCTCTTTGGCAGGGTGCCGGGAAGAGCTTCAGATCCCTCCCGATCTAGGGATGGAGATGACGGCGGATATAGACTCTTTCGTGGATTTTTGATTGGGTACTTAGGGTTTTGGTATCAGAGAAAATATATAGGCGGAAGGAGAGGCCGAGAGGGTGCTAGGGTCGGCCAGACCACCCCCTGGCATGGGCCAGGCCTGGCCGCGCGGCCAGGTGGTGTGGTCGGCCCCCAGCCCTTCTCCGTCTCGTATTCTGGCTCCAGATGTCTTCCGGAAAATAGCGACTTTCGCTTTTGTCCCGTCCAATTTCGAGAATATTCATCTTCTGTCTTTCCTAGAACCAAAAACAGCAGAAAATAGGCAGCTGGCACTGTGGCTCTTGTTAATAGGTTAGTCCAAGAAATCATATGAAAAGTACTCCAAAGTGTGGACAAAACACAAGAAAGTAGATAAAACCAAGCATGGAACATCAAAAATTATAGATACATTTACAATGTATCACTGACATGCAACTAGTTTTGCATAAGTGGCTAGCGGGTGTCTGTCTCTCCTACTATAGTCAACATCTGATTTACAACGAGTTGCTAATAACTTAGTTATCATCGTTGTGGTTCCATGTTCGTAGGTAAGACTGGTTCTATCTTCGAAAGCCCTAAGCCACGTAAAACTTGCAATGGATAAATTAGAGGCGTCTAGTTTAGATTGTTGCTGGGCTAGTGTCATGATATGGTAATGTTGTAAGTAGATGTATGGTAGATACCCTTACAACACACCTAACATGTAAGTTCCATAGACCTTGGCCTTACACACAAAGGAATGATAGAGATCATACCATGATGCACATGATGGTGATCAAATGCATGGACCATATCATTCCACTTTACACATATGATGTTTGCATCTTATATTGTTAGTTTGGCGTTTTAGTAACATTATAAGATGATCCCTCATTTAAATATCAAGATAAAATGTGGTCTTACTTAAGTATGCACCATTCTATGGATCGTGTTTCGAGACATCACGTGATGATCAGGTGTACTCAACTCTACGCTTTCATACAACGGGTGTAAGACAGTTTTACACACGCGAGTACTAAGGTTCTTACTTGGCGAGCCTAGCATGTACAGACATGGCCTCGGAACACGGACCGAAAGGTTAAGCATGAGTCATATAGTTGATGTGATGCCCATATTGATGGTCGCCTTTGAAGCTACACCGACTCACGTGATGATCGGACTTGGTGTAGTGGATTTGGTTCATGTAATCACCAAAAAGCCACGGGGGATGTCGTTTTTGAGTGGGAGTTCATTTCTAATTTGGATTAGTCGAACTCAATTTGTCATAAACTAAATCAAAGTGAATTTGCATAATTTGTTGTACTCATTGGCATCTGTTCACTTCCTTATGCTTAGTTTTAATTGAGATAATATAACTATAGAATTCTGGATATTTACTTTACGAACTGGTATCGTATTGTTTTGAATGTCAATTTAAAGTTTATAAGTCCTATTGTAAACTTTCAGAAAACTCTATTTACTCCATGAAGTTTAATAAGTAGTATTAAATCAAGAGTAAGAATTCCAATGTTAGTATCTAAAGTATCATGTTTGCCTCCATGATTATTGATATTCAAAAGTTGTTTCAATATCAAGATTATCTAGGAGCTGAAAATTGTTTTAGAAACCATCATGTGTGAAAGATATTGTGATATATGAAACAATGTTTTTGGTTGCATTATGATAGAGTATAATTTAGCAAAATACATGTTCTCATATTGTATGAGAATTTGTGAAGGATGGAGATGCTAGGCATCCAGATCTCCCAAAAAGGTTTTGGGAACTAACATTATACTCGCGATTCTTTCTTATAGGATATAGTAGCTTGATCATGAAATTTGTCATGATAAGGATGAATAGAAGATGTAACTAAAATGCTTACTACACTAATAGATTACTAAAGAATGGATTTTTGAAAGAACACCAAACATTTGATGATGGTGATCCACTTCAAAGTGCAAGTCCAAAGGTATTAGTATTTGACTAGATACACTTTGTACTATGTGTCATGTGAATGACACCACTATTGATGTTGATGGATTCTTTTAAAAGAAAAGGACTTGTTGAAAGAGAATCTATAAAATATTTGGTAGAAAAGAAAAGGTTGGAGATGTCCAACTTAGGTATATAGAAGATATACATGTTATGGCTGTATTCCTTACTTGTTAAACAATGTGGTTTTGAGGTATTGGATACCGGTATTGGATACCTAATTGGTTGGTTGATACATTGCAAATGTATCTATAATTTTTTATGTTCCATGCTTGGTTTTATCTACTTTCTTGTGTTTTGTCCACACTTTGGAGTACTTTTCATATGATTTCTTGGACTAACCTATTAACAAGAGCCATAGTGCCAGCTGCCTGTTTTCTGCTGTTTTTGGTTCCAGGAAAGTCAAAAAATGAATATTCTCGAAATTGGACGGGACAAAAGCCAAAGTGCCTATTTTTCGGAAGACATCTGGAGCCAGAATATGAGACGGAGAAGGGCGGGGGCCACACCACTGACCTTGCCAGGCACTTGCAGCCTGGTGGTCGTGACCCCGGCCCCTCTCCTTCCGCCTATATATTGCCTTCGATACCAAAACCCTAAGTACCAATCAAAATTCCATGAAAGAGTCTGTAGCCGCCGTCATCTCCATCCCTAGATCGGGAGGGATCTGAAGCTCTTCACGCCACCCTGCCGGAGAGGGGAATTCACACTAGAGGCCTTCTTCATCATCATGCAAGCCTCCGGTGTGATGCGTGAGTAGTTCATCTCTGGACTACGGGTCCATGTAGTAGCTAGATGGCTGGTTCTCCTCCTTTGTGCTTTCATGTTTAGATCTTGTGAGCTCCGGTCATGATCAAGATCATCTATTTGTAATTCTGCATGTTGTGTTTGCGGGGATCCGATGGATATTGAGATGCTATTTCAGATTGATTATTGATTTTATCATGTCATTGTTATTTGTGATCTTGCATGCTTTCCGTTGTTAATAGCTATCTTGGCCAAGTAGATGCTAGCAACTCCAAGAGTTAGTATTTATGCTCGATAGTGGGTTCATGCCTCTGGTAATCTAGGGAAGTGACAGAAATCTCTAAGGTACTAGATGTGCTGTTGCTACTAGGGAGAAAACAACAATCCTTTGTTCATAGAACTATCGTATTGTTTTCTTTACACGCAATTTGTAAAGCAATAATCTGTTGCTTGCAACTTAATACTAGAGGGGGTTCAGATGATAACTTGAAGGTGGATTATTAGTCATAGATGTAGTTGGATGGCGGTCTATGTATAATGTTGTAATGCCCAATCAAGTTCCAAAGGAGTCAAGATGATTAGTATATGCATGTATTGCTTTCTCGGTGTTTGTCAATTGCCCTGCTGTAATTTGTTCACCAACATGTTATCTATCTTAAGTAGAGCCACCTCTAGTGAACTATGGACCCCGGTCCTTTCTTTTATATTAAATCTACAAACTGTTTACTTCTTTGTGTTTACTTTCTGCAAACTATTACTTCCTTCCATTCGATACGTTTAATCCTTTATTTTCAGCAAAACCGGTGAGATTGACAACCTCATCGCAAGTTGGGGGCAAAGTTCTGTGGTTGTGTTGTGCATGTCTCCATGTTCTTCTTTGGCACGGTAGTGCATACCTTAACGTTCATCTAGCTACACCTTTGGGGTGTTTCCTTGCTCCTACTGGATTGATAACCTTGGTTTCTTACTAAGGGAAAACTTGCTGTTGTGCTCACCATACCTTCATCTTGGGGTTCCCCAACGAGCTCAATATATTTGGGCCATCAACAACTTTTTCTAGCGTCGTTGCCGGGGTCAAGGACATCTTCACAAGGGGAGTCCCTCATAACCAATCTCTTTACTTTGTTATTTTTGTTTTGCTTAGTTTCTTTTTGCTTTGTTTGCTTGTTTATTTTTCAAAAACACAAAAAAAAAATTAGTTTTACAAGTTTGCTTTCTTTATCAAAAACACACAAAAAATGACTACTCTTAAAAACACTAAGTTGTGTGACTTCACTAGCACCAACAACAATGATTTTATGAGCACACCTATTGCTCCACCTGTGCCTGAAGCTACTTTCTTTGAGATAAAACCTGCTCTACTCAATCTTGTTATGAGAGAACAATTTTCTGGTATTAGTAATGAAGATGCTGCTGCCCATCTAAATAACTTTGTTGAACTTTGTGAGATGCAAAAGCATAGGGATATAGATGGTGATATTATTAAGCTTAAATTGTTTCCTTTCTCTTTGAGAGGAAAAGCTAAAGAATGGTTGAATTCCTTAACTAGGAATAGTATCGATTCTTGGACTAAATGCAAAGATGCTTTCATTGGAAAATACTATCCACCTGCTAAGATTATATTTATGAGAAGTGAAATAATGAAGTTTAAAGAATCTGATAATGAACATGTTGCTCAAGCTTGGGAAAGAATGAAATCTTTGGTAAAGAATTGTCCCACTCATGGACTGACTACTTGGATGATCATCCAAACTTTTTATGCAGGATTGAACTATTCTTCAAGGAACCTATTGGATTCTGCTGCAGGAGGTACCTTTATGACCATCACTTTGGGTTCTGCAACAAAGCTTCTGGATAATATGATGGTTAACTATTCTGACTGGCATACTGAGAGAGCTCCACAAGGTAAGAAGGTAAATTTTGTTGAGGAATCCTCCTCCTTGAGTGATAAGATTGATGTTATTATGTCTATGCTTGTGAATGGGAGATCCATATTGATCCAAATATTGTTCCTTTAGCCTCTTTGGTTGCTCAAGAAGAGCAAGTTGATGTGAACTTCATAAGAAATAACAATTTTGGCAATAATGCTTATAGGAATAATTTTGGTAACAACAATTATAAGCCATATCCTCTCAACAATGGTAATGCTTATGGAAATTCCTACAACAATAATAGGAGTGCACCCTCTGAACTTGAAGTTATGCTTAAGGACTTTATTAGTAAACAAACTTCTTTCAACAAAACTATTGAGGAAAAACTCTCTAATGCTGAAAGAAATATAGCATCACTTGTTGAAGCTCAAACTTCTTTGAATAAAATGGCTGCTAAACCTGAAACTAATGATTATCCCTTTGTAGCTACTAATGCTATACAAGTAAGAATTGATGAAAATGTTAGACTATTAGCTGAATTACATTCTAAGTGGGAAGAGAAGATGAAATTGCTAGAAACATTAGTGTTTCTACTATCACCACCACTAATGTTGAGGCTAGTAATAGTTCTACTACTTTAGATGATAATTATGATTTTGATCTTGATGGTTGCAACATCTCTGAAGTTATTAAGTTCCTACAAAAGCTTGCTAAAAGTCCTAATGCTAGTGCTATGAATATGGCCTTTACAAAACACATTTACTGATGCTCTCATAAAGATCAAAGAAGAAAAGATGAAACATAAAGCTTCTATTCCAATAAAACAAGAAGATGGTTGGGAACCCATCATTAATATGAAAGTGAATGACTTTGATTTCAAAGCATTATGTGATCTTGATAGTAGTGTTTCTATTATGCCTAGAAGGATTTATGATATGCTTTATTTGCCTCCACTTGATGATTGTTATTTGAATGTCCCACTTGATGATAATGCTAAAAAGAAACTCATGGGGAGTCTTAATGATGTTCTTATTATGGTTAACAATGCCTTTGTCCCCGTTGATTTCTATGTTTTGGATGTTGAATACAATGCTTCTTGTCCTATTATTTTGGGAAGACCTTTTCTTAGAACTGTTGGTGCCATTATTGATATGAAAGAAGGCACCATTAAATATCAACTCCCACTCAAGAAAGGTATAGAACACTTACCTAAGAAGAGAGAGAAGATCTCTTTTGCCTCTCCTATGAAAACAAAATTTGGTTTTAATGCTTCTTCATTTGAGAACACTTGATTCTTTCTCTTGCTTCTTATGCCTAACTTAAAGGCGTTAAAGAAAAGTACTTATTGGGAGATAACCCAAAATTTTTAGATGAGTCTTGGAAGCTATTACCTCAGTAATAACCGCTCCTTATCCTTTTTATTTGCTTTTTGTGCCAAGAGAAACCTCTAATGAGAGAGAAGTAATGATTGGGAAAGTTGTTGTCCTGAAACAGATTTCTGTGCTTCACCGTAAAAATTTGTGTAAAATCTCTGAACGTCCTTTTGAGTCGTGAATTTTTTTATTCTGCCCCAGGTTGTTATATAACTTTCGTTAGTTCAACACTTTTTGATTTGGGAAACAGAAGGTCTTCAAAAAAAATCGTCTTTACCTGCTGGTCTGTTTTGACAGATTTCTGCCATTTTCTGCATTTGCTTCTTGTTGGTTCCTTTTTGAGTTCTTTTGGGGAATTGAGATTTTTGAGGGAAGTGCTTCAGTAGGTAGTGTTCTAATGGAAGTTTATTTGGTGTTAGAACTGAACCTAAAGACTTATTATCTTGAGTGCACTAATGTTGTTAATAAAGATTGTGTGAAGTTTTGTATGAAGGAAAAATTTCAGGTGTATGGAAGAAATGAGTAATGAGATGAAAGATGGGCTAAATCTCAAGCTTGGGGATGCCACGCGTGTCACCCCAAGAAATATCCAAGAAGTACAAGCGTCAAAGCTTGGGGATGCCCAAGGCATCCCCCTCTTCATCAATAAAAATCCCAGGTTTCTTCCAAACGCTTCATTTTTATTGTTTCATGCACAGTTGTGTTGTTCTTGGAGCGTCTTCTTTTTCATTTTCGTTTTGGTTTTTTAGTTTGCTTGGTTTGTTTAGTTTGCTGAATAAATTGGGTGGACCCCCTCTTTCATACATTGTTTTTCAA
The DNA here is from genome assembly GCA_023614405.1 of Avena insularis. Taxonomy (NCBI): domain Eukaryota; kingdom Viridiplantae; phylum Streptophyta; class Magnoliopsida; order Poales; family Poaceae; genus Avena; species Avena insularis. The sequence continues at coordinate 432,086,041 of CM042684.1, read as the reverse complement.
ATAGTTTGATTTGGTTTGGAAAAGAGTAGGAAAGTTCATACTTAAGTGGTAAAGAGAGCTTGTTTTTGACTGTGGCCTATGCTTTGTCATGCCATGCTTGATATTGTTTTGGCTTTATGCTTAGTATTCTTTGATGTAGCATGACTTGTTATAAACAATTGATATTGTTTAATGTGCCTTGGATGAATCATGCGTTGTTTTAGCATATTAAAGCATAGTATAGTGGTATTCTCCTTTGATGCTTTATTTGGGTTGACTTGGCACATGCTCACACCATGTTATGACTATCTCAAGTCACCATAGCCTTGATGATCCTTTAGTTTTCAACTTGTAGTATCACTTTATGCTTTGATCAATGATGTTTTGTCGCTCTGCATGATTATGGCCATTATTGCTCTCTTAGTTTGTCGCTCTCAGTCTTTTGCTAGCCTCCACAACCAAGTATGAGTTCCACTCATGCACCTAAACCAAGTTATTCCAAAGAGTCCACCATACCTACCTAGTAGCTTATGCTATTCCAAGTATATTCATGCTTTTGTTTACTTCCAAATTAAACTTGTTATGAGAAAACTAGTGATTAAAGCTCTCACGAACTTGATGGCACACTTTACTTTTTTGCATCTAATAAACTTGAACCATTGGGTCCTTATTTGTTGAGTATATGATTGCGCTTTATAAGTTGAAATTAGCAGAACCATGTATCATGGGGAACGCTTTCAACATTGCACTTGTACTTTGTACCCCGTTGATATCATGTTCTTTTGCTTATGGATCCCGGTGGTGTGAAATAAAAATGGAACTTGTAAGATCATGGAGTTTGTATGTGTGTTAGAGAAATGCCTGGGCCACTAGCCTAAGCCATGCCTAATCATGGTGGAAACTTGCAGCATCACCATAATGAGCAATCTATGAAGCATCCTCAATAAAAACCTATGCAAATAGCAAATAAAAAGATCGCTGAGATGCTCATTGTCTGCTTGCCTTGTCATTTTGATTATGGGATAGCTCATGTATCATGTGCAAGGGGTACCCCGTTGGCGGTTCTTTATGATACATATGTACTTACAATGACAAGAGCTTACTTGTGACTAAAGTTGAGTAGCATGAGGTTCGGTCTTCGTAAGTAAGGGGCATGAGATTTTGGTTTATAACTTATCAAGCATATCCTCTTAGTTGTGTCACTTCAACCTTAATCACCTTCAAGATGCTTATGATAGGGGTAATGAGAGCTGAAAACTATAAGTACCATAATTTTTGGAAGCTCTTTATGAGACTTGAATCCCTACTTCCTTCTATGAAGGCCTTTCTTCCACCATTACATTGAGTCTCCACCTTCTACCTTTATGCACCTACTTTGAGAGCATAGTGGCCATTCTTAGTTCTATGTGCATTGTCCCAAGACTAGTTGATTGATGCATAACTTGATATTGCTTGTTCTAAACTATTTGTATCTAGTCACTCTTATGAACTTTGAAGGTGTCCTAAGCATTTATATTTGCTACTCTATGAGGGACAAGCTGAATGCTATTATGCTATGTTTTCTTTATGTGAAACAAACAAACATCTTGCAAAGCATTGTTATTCATGAATCTTTTGTTTGTGCCTTTTCATGTTGCATCATAGTTTCTTTGTCTTATTGCTAGAACTTTGTCTTTCATGTTATCATTGAAGTACTATGATCCCAGCTTTGAATGTTTTACAAATACTTTGATCAAGTTTATGATGGTGCATGTCACCTCAAAAATTATTCTTTGTTTTTATCACTTACCTACTCGAGGACGAGTAGGAGTTAAGCTTGGGGATGTTGATACATTGCAAATGTATCTATAATTTTTGATGTTCCATGCTTGGTATTATCTACTTTCTTGTGTTTTGTCCATACTTTGGAGTACTTTTCATATGATTTCTTGGACTAACCTATTAACAAGAGCCACAGTGCCAGGTGCTTGTTTTCTGCTGTTTTTGGTTCCAGGAAAGTCAGAAAATGAATATTCTCGGAATTGGACGAGACAAAAGCCAAAGTGCCTATTTTTTCGGAAGACATCTGGAGCCAGAATACGAGACGGAGAAGGGTTGGGGGCCGGCCACACCACATGGCCACGTGGCCAGGCCTGGCCCACGCCAGGGGGTGGTCTAGCCGACCCCAGCACCCCCTCGGCCTCTCCTTCCACCTATATATTCCCTCCGATACCAAAACCCTAAGTACCCGATCAAAATTCCACGAAAGAGTCTGTAGCCGCCGTCATCTCCATCCCTAGATAGGGAGGGATCTGAAGCTCTTCCCGGCACCCTGCCGGAGAGGGGAATTCACCCTGGAGGCCTTCTTCATAATCATGCAAGACTCCGGAGTGATGTGTGAGTAGTTCATCTCTGGACTACGGGTCCATGTAGTAGCTAGATGGCTGGTTCTCCTCCTTTGTGCTTTCATGTGTAGATCTTGTGAGCTCCGTTCATGATCAAGAGTATTGTTTACTTTACACGCAATTCGTAAAGCAATAATCAGTTGCTTGCAACTTAATACTGGAGGGGGTTCGGATGATAACCTGAAGGTGGATTATTAGTCATAGATGCAGTTGGATGGCGGTCTATGTATAATGTTGTTATGCACAATCAAGTTTCAAAGGAGTCAAGATGATTAGTATATGCATGTATTGCTTTCTCGGTGTTTGTCAATTGCCCCGCTGTAATTTGTTCACCCAACATGTTATCTATCTTAAGGAGAGCCACCTCTAGTGAACTATGGACCCCGGTCCTTTCTTTTACATTAAATCTACAAACTGTTTACTACTTTCTGTTTACTTTCTGCAAACAATTACTTCCTTCCATTCGATACGTTTAATCCTTTGTTTTCAGCAAAACTGGTGAGATTGACAACCTCATCGCAAGTTCGGGGCAAAGTTCTGTGGTTGTGTTGTGCAGGTCTCCACGTTGCTGCTGGCACCGGTAGTGCTCCCTGCCAATGTTCAGCTAGCTACACCTTTGGGGTGTTTCCTTACTCCTACTGGATACTGAGGGAAAACTTGCTGATGTGCTCATCATCCCTTCCTCTTGGGGTTCCCCAACGAGCTCGATATATTTGGGCCATCATTGGTGTGAAGTGTTATACAGAACAACACAATTCATGAACTGCAATGGCCTAAGTAACTGGGAAGAGAATAAGTGATGATGTTCATCAAAAGCAAATAAAATGTTATTCTGTTTTCGTTGTCGTCAAACCTAGCCTTCAAGATTTGTTTTAATAATTGTTGTTTTGTTCCAGTATTACGAGAACAATGGTTATTCAAATAATTACCGTATTCCATAAAGGATGGATGAACTTTTACAAGTCTAGTTGGAGAAATCACATCCATAAACATTATTGCTAAAATGTCGTAAGACAAATGATTGGAAGATCACTTATGAAGTGACATTGTTGTTTGAATTATATTGGAAAGTAAACATGAAGAAACTCCATGTTGATGGATTTTTGGAATCTTTTGATTTTGATCAATTGACGATTGTGAAACTTTCCTCGAGATAATTGAAACTCCCTCCATAGGGCAAAGAGGAACGGATGACTAACTTATTGGATAGTATGCATGTTGATGTATATAGTCCATTATGTGTAGCCATATGCGATGGATCTTTTTCCTTCATATGCTTTCTCTAGAAATTTGAGTGAATATATCTATATATTTACTTAATAAGGAAGAAGTATGAAATATTTGAAAATTGTTCAAAGACTTTCAAGATGAAGTGAAAAACCATTGTAACAAGAAAATACATATTTTATGATTTGATCATAAAGGAAGATATTTGAGTTACAGGTTTAGCAAAACACCTAATATTTCAGGATTTGTTCCATGAATTTGCATTTCCAGATAAACCACAGGAGTATGGTATGTTCGAGTGATCAAATCAAACCTTGTTTGACATGGTAAGATCAAAGGTGTCATTTATAAAACTGCCATTATGTTTTAAGGATTAAAACTTTAGAGACTACCGCTTTTACACTGAAAAGAGCACTATCGTGATCCGATGAAATGACACCATATGAGTTATGGGTTGGGATAAAACCCGAATTGTATTTGCTTAAATTTTGATATGCTATGCATAATTAAAACGTTTACAACCAAAGTCGGATTAGCACGTCTTTGTAGGTTATCCCAAATAATTTGTTGGGAATTCCTCCATAACACCGAGGACAAAAGAGTTTGTCGCTTGGAACGTCAAGTTTCTTGAGAAGGAATTTTTTCATGAAAAGTTAAGTGGGAGGACAATAGAACTTTGATAAGGTTGTTGAACCTTAGCTATATGTGCTAAGTAGCGCAGCACCAGAAAGTGTCCCGGTGGTGGCCACAATGCTCATGGCTCCCGTGATTACAAAGGGTGTGATCTTGGAGATTAGAGTTCTTATTGAACCATGTGGGTCGGTAATAATCAAATAGTAAGATTTGAAACATAAGTCGTTATTGTTTTGACAATGATGAACCAACTGCATGCAAAGAAGCGATGATGGTCCCTGGCTCCATAAAATGACTAGAAGTCATAGAATCCGTGATAGTATCCATACACGAGAAATCAAGTTTTCGAACTTGGAAGACCCTCCAGAAAGGCGTGAAGCCTATCGGTCATGTTTGGGTCTATAAAGAAATAGACATGGATGTTTAACATCTGTGAAATAGTCGACATGTCAGAAAGAAGTTTACAGCAATGTTCAAGGAGTTTACTATAACAAGATTTAATCTTTCATAGCGATATTTAGTCTTGACGGATTAATGTAGTAACCACTACATATAATTTGCTATATGGTAGTTGAGTAAACAAAACAAGGTTCTTCTAATAAAATGGTTACCTAGGATGTGTACATGACATGGTCCGAAGGGTTTTGTTAATTCAAAGGGTGCTAAAAGGGCATGCAAACTCGATAGTTGAAGTGAGCATAGCGGAGTTGGAATCTTCACCATGATGAAAATGTTAAAGGAGTTTAATTTTATCGGAGATGATGAAGATGCTTGCATTTGCAAGAAATTAAGTGGGGGCATTGAGACAAATTTCCAATACATTATGCAGAGTACATATTGTTGATTGGAAATGATGTATCTTTTATTAACACAAGTTAAAAATTTCATTAAAATAGGATTTCGATGAAATACTTGGGCAAAACTGGAATATTTGGCATCAATGTCTATATGGATAGATTGAGGCGCTAATATGGTTATGCCAGACGTACATATGTGAGATATTGAAAGGGTTCAATATGGAAACAACAAGAAATGTTCTTGCTGCATGGAAAGGATTGTATCAAGATTCAAGTGCTTCAACACTTGGTGACATGGGTATGCCCAATAGGCACTCGACTATAGCCTACCTGGTGCGGCTCGACGGAAGGCCCACTCGACAAACTTGCCAAGGCCCATGATGATCATGACGGTTCGAGTGGTATAAAGCCCATATGGATACGGACTCCCAAGCGTACAAGACAAGGAAACCTCAAGACTAGAGTTCTAATCTAACTTGTAAACCAACTCGTATTGGTACCTAAGACCTAGCCTCCCCATATATAAAGGCTAGGAGGGTCCAACGAGAAGGCCTCCTCACCTCCAATCCCTCAGTCGCAACACGCTACGCCACAATAGATCTAGACATCGCGACTCCCCAAATAGATAGATCTACGATCTTCCACATCGACACATACGCCAGATCTAATCTGTGCATACACCGCCATCGGCGACATTGTAATCCTTCGGATCATCATCAATCAAGAGCAGACAAGCAGGAGTAGGGTCCTCTACGAGGCCTGAACCTGGGTAAACCTTACGTCCCTGTGTGCTTGTTTGCTAGCCGTACCGAGATTTCCAGCGCTCTCTCCTTCTCCAAAACCCAAGTCCATAACAATGGGCATTGATGAGTTAAACCCTCGTCAATTGGCGCCGTCTGTGGGAACCAGGAGCGCTGATGTTGCGATCTCGACGGTTCCATCATCGACGGGATCAGCAACCGTCAACATCTACTTCGTCTACGTGAGGAGATCCACGTCAACTATGCCTCTAATATACAACTGCCAAGCAAACGAGTTACGGTGTCCAAACGTCGCTCTCAAGAGTAATCTGTGTCAAGAAGGCCATGCGGAAATCAGTTTCATCATGGTCACATGCGTTGTTCTCAGATCGCAAGCGACTCGTCGAGTGATCATAGAAGAAGGCCGATCAATTGATTCTCCAAGTTTGAGGAAAGGCCGGATGAGACCCAAGAAAAAGAACTCGCAATTTTAGTCAAGTACATACCATGTACAGGGTCACCGGTCACGTCTGATCGCGCGCAGCGAATAAAGAAAAACCTGAAGTCAGAAGCAGCAGAGTCCAACTCGAATCGCGTGACTCCACGCTGGAATAAAATTGTTGTTGTTTGAGACAAAAGGAAAATAGAATATGTGCATGCATGATTTGACCGGGACATGCTTAGCTCATCAAACAATGTTCATACAAGGGACCTCACGTATCCTCGTGTGAGCCGGAAAAGGAAAAGAAAAATATAGTTGATGGTAGCAAAAAATAGCTTTGCTATGTATTTTACGGACAGGATTTGACTGCTTGGTTTCATGAAACAAAGAAGAAGGAATTGAGATCAGATCAGACGATCAGAAATAAAATATATCAGTGCAAATGGAAACCATGGAGACGACTCACCATGTCGAAACCACGTTCGCAGCGTTGACTCCTCCAAGCGAAAATTTCGGTGACCCGCTCCAGTCTTTGGATGCGGCTACCCCACTGTAATGTTCGGCTACCCGCAACGTGACTTGCTACGGCATCGACTTCGTGCGCCGCGCGACTCACCGCCACGTCGACTGCTTCGGTTAAACGTCGCACGACTTATCCGCCGAACGACTACTAGTCCGCCGTGTCCATGTCCATCACGCGACTCCATCGACATTGACCACACGTCCTCCACATCGGTTACACCTAGGGGCTGCGCCAACTCTGCCGTGCGACCCGCTACGATCTTCAACTGCAACAAACCGCTATCGCCATCGACTCCGGCGACCCTCTGCGGTCTTCGACTGCTATGACCCGTTACGGTCTTCAGATGCGGCAACTCGTCTTCACCACGCGATTTCGATCCGCCGCGTCGATTTCGATCCGCCGCGTGACCCGCTGCCACATCAACTACAGTCTTCGACTCCAGCGATTCGCTATGATCTTTGGCTCCAATGACTCGGGGACTCGGGGGCTCCCTCTGCTTCGGCGACCCTCTGCGGTCTTCAACTTCGGTGACCCGCCGCGGTCTTCGACTTCGACAACCCACTGCGATCTTCATATCGGATGACTCAGGGGCTCCCTCGACTCCCGTGACCGTGAGCCGCTACAATCTTCGACTCCCGCGACCCGCCGGTCGCATCAGATCTTGCGACTCGAACATCACCTCAACTACATCGACCACGCCGAATCTACACTCGGGGGCTTCGTCGACTCCGCCACGAGGCCCGTTACCGCCTTTGGATACGGTGACTCACTGTGGTTTTCGACTCCGCCGACCTACTGAGTCTTCGACTCCATCACGCGACTCGCTGTGGTCTTCGGCTGCGGAGACGCACTACGGTCTTCGACTTCGCCAACCTGTTGTGTCTTTGACTCTGCCATACGACCCGCTTCAGTCCTCAACTCCACGCTCGGGGGTTGCGCCCACTTGGTCATACGACTCGCGACTATCGACCTGTTGCGGTTTGCGACTGCGATGATCCTCTATGGTCTTCAATTACGGCGACTCGCTGCATCCTTCGGATGCGGCAACCCAATGCGATCTTTGATTGCGACGATCGTCCACATCGGCTTCAGCGACCGCGACTCGGGGGCTTCCTCGACATCGGTGATGCTCTGCGATCTTCAGCTCCAGCGACCCGGGGGCTCGCTCCTCTATGGCGACCCGCCGCGTCCTTCGACTGCGATGACCCAGTAAAATCTTCGGTTGCGACAACATGCCACTGCCATCGGCTTCGGCGACCCGCTGTCGTGTTGACTCCGGTCCGCCGCATCAGCTCACGAACGTCGTCTCGACTCCATCAACCACCTCGACTGCAGCGACTCGGAGGCTCCCTCAGCATTGGCGACCCAGCGACTCGCTGCGTCCTTTGACTCCGGCGAGATGTTGCCTCCTTCGGCAATGGCAACCCGTGCCGCCATCGGGTGTGGCGACCTGCAACAACCTTCGACTCCCGCAATCTATTCCCGCATCGCTCCACGGCCGCATCGATTTCGTCCACGACAACTACCCATAAAGCTAAGTCCTCTACTTAAAGTTGATTTCTTTCTCAATTTAATTGCACTCGATACATTCGGGGGCTGCGCCCTCTTCGAGTAACCTAATGTGCCATCGACTCCGTGCACTCGAGCACCTCATACGCGACAGCCCGAGTAGCTGATTCTGCCTGATTGTTGAATCCTTGAACTCCGAGTACCTCGGCAAGGTACTGAGACTAAGGGTAATCAGGCTAACAAAAAGGCCTAGCATACCGTGCAGAAGTGTCGACTTGATTGGCACCAGAATTTTACTTTACAATCCAACATGCAAATATTCTTTACAAGATGCAAGTACTTCACAATTCCTTAATGTTTTATGCAGCTTACTAGAACATCAACTATGTCGAGCTATTCTATCGGGTCCTCCAACAGGAGTCGACAAAACAACTAGCTACGCTATACACTCAAGACCCGAGTCGAGTTCCTCCTCGGATGGTTGCATCGCTTGGTGCTACACACATGCGATGTTGGCAGCGCACTCAACCGAAGTGACTGCGTCGACTCCATCCACATCATCGACTCGCCTGGCTAGAACTCTTGGTTTCTCCTCGCATGATTATCGATCGCGACTGCAAGATACAAGACTCGAGTCTCTGCCCGAGTCTGCGACTCCGCCAGACACTCGGGGGCTACTCCAAACTGGAGCGCTGGTCGCGCATATACAAGATCCTCGAGTGACACACTCTGAGTCCTCACTCGAATCCACGATTCGACTAAGGACTCGGGGGCTACTCCCATAGGGAGCGCTGGCCGCGCACCCGAAGAAATTTGTGAAAGTATCCAAGCATCATGAAAACCCTTCACTCGAATCTACGATTCGATTGTGGGCTTAGGGTTACTCCCATAGGGAGAGCTGAAAGCATATTCGACTGAAACAAGCAAACAAAAGATGACAGCAGTCGCAAAAGTTCTTTAGTCCTTGCCCGAGTCTTCGACTCAACCAGGCACTCGGGGGCTACTCCCATAGGGAGCGCTGGTCGCGCACCCTATGATTATTTGTACATCGTGTTGTGTGTCGATATAATCCACACTCGAAGACTATGGCGACTCCGCCTCATATTTTCTCTACAAAGAGATTACATCTCCTGGGCCACCCGAATCATCTCCGCGATGACAAAAAATTCGGATGTCGCGCTTATAGCGTGAAGATAAGACCTGAATAAGGCACGCAACGCATCTCATGCACTACCGTAGATATATCCGTGCTGCAGTGCGATGAATATGCCTTGACGGACGCGTCGAGTGCTCACACCCATACACTGGAATTCGACTCCTGTAAGGCCTCCGCGGCATGAGTCGAATTACGCCAGCAATTTCCGAATTCGAGTCCGGGGACTCGAGTTTGAGTAGGTAGCGTTGTTTTTGCCCTAGAGCAATTAACTGGTCCCGATCCATCGAGCGCACCAGGCACGTTTACCATCATCCCTATGAGCTACTATAAATTCGACTGACCCGATGAACTTCCAGGAGAAGTGCTTCGCACTCGACACAATTGTCGACTCCGACATCCTAATGCAAGACTCAAGACTTCTGAGTCTCCATCCGAATCTACGATTCACATGGACACTCGGGGGCTACTGACATGGGTATGCCCAATAGGCACTCGACTACAGCCTACCTGGTGCGGCTCGACGGAAGGCCCACTTGACAAACTTGCCAAGGCCCATGATGGTCATGACGGTTCGAGTGGTATGAAGCCCATATGGACATGGACTCCCAAGCGTACAAGACAAAGAAACCTCAAGACTAGAGTTCTAATCTAACTTGTAAACCAACTCATATTGGTACCTGAGACCTAGCCTCCCCATATATAAAGGCTAGGAGGGTCCAACGAGAAGGCCTCCTCACCTCCAATCCCTCAGTCGCAACACGCTACGCCACAATAGATCTAGACATTGCGACTCCCCAAATAGATAGATCTACGATCTTCCACATCCACACATACGCCAGATCTAATCTGCGCATACACCGCCATCGGCGACATTGTAATCCTTCGGATCATCATCAATCAAGAGCAGACAAGCAGGAGTAGGGTCCTCTATGAGGCCTGAACCTGGGTAAACCTTGCGTCCCTGTGTGCTTGTTTGCTAGCCGTACCGAGATTTCCAGCGCTCTCTCCTTCTCCAAAACCCAAGTCCATAACAATGGGCATTGATGAGTTAAACCCTCGTCACTTGGTGAGTAAAATCACATGAATATTTTGATCGATTATACCATGATATGTATATATCCATATATGTCATATGCTCTAAATGTTATGAGCACATACCAGAATGATTCATAAGATGATCATTGGACGATAGTAAAGATATTCTTATGAGGTTTGGAAGAACTAAGAATATATCATGTATAAGTGACAAATAGTTGAAGGTAGTTCATTGTAAAGTGTTACATTGATACTAGTTTTGTCACAAGATACAAATTAAATTTATCTCAATTTAGACTATGGGTGGCACAATGTAATGGAAAGGATGTTCCATGATGGATTTGGATGAGTTCCAAAGTAGATACATTGTGACGGATACTACAACAAAAGGCTAAGTATATGACTGCTATAGTAGCAGCAAAGGAGGGCATTTGTGTTAAGTAGTTTGTTATCAAACTAGGTGTGATTCGAAGTGGGCTAATACTATGAAGATATATTGTATGGCAATAATATAAAGATATTTTAACCTGAATGAACTAAAGGTCTAACTAGAGGACCAAATTTATACAATACCACCTCATTTGAGAATGAGTGATGCGTAGAGACGCAAACACATGCAAATACACACGGACCTGAAATTGTCAGATCTTGAGATTATGTTAACCACTAGCAATTGCGTATATGCAACACCAAAAAGCCATAGGTGTTCAATACGCAAAGTTTTTCAAATTAGATTATTGACTCTAGTGCAAGTGGGAGACTGGAGGGAATATGCCCAAGAGGCAATAGTAAAGTGGTTATTATCTTATTCCATATTTATGATAAATGTTTATTTTGCATGCTATAATTTTATTAATTGGAAACGTTAATACATGTGTGTTTAATAAACAAAATACAAAGTTCCTAGTAATGCCTCTCATATAAACTAGCTCGTTGATTAACAAGATGATCAAGGTTTCCTGATCATGGACACTGGATGTTGTTAATAACAAGGTCACAACATTGGTGGAATGATGTGATGAACATTCATCCGAAGTGTAGCATTACGATCAAAGTCATTATGTTTATATTGCTATAACATCATACAAAGTAATCTTAGTAATTAGACCATGAGATCATGTTAATTGCTAACATCAGAAGAGTAACTTGATAACATCAAACGTCACGCCATAAAAGGGTGACTATAAAGGTGGGTTCAGATACTCCGAAGATTTTATGTTGAGGCTCATGGATCAAGAGTGGAATTTGTCAATCCCGGTGACGGATAGATATACTCTGGGCCCTCTCTGAAGGGAATATGCCCGAGAGGCAATAATAAAGTGGTTATTATCTTATTCCATGTTTATGATAAATGTTTATTTTGCATGCTATAATTGTATTGATTGGAAACATCAATACATGTGTGTTTAATAAACAAATAAAAGGTTCCTAGTCATGCCTCTCTTATAGACTAGCTCGTTGATTAACAAGATGATCAAGGTTTCATGATCATGGACATTGGATGTTGTTAATAACGAGGTCACAACATTGGTGGAATGATGTGATGAACATTCATCCGAAATATAGCATTACAATCAGAGTCATTATGTTTATATTTCTATAACATCATACAAAGTAATCTTAGTCCTTAGACCATGAGATCATGTTAATTGCTAACACCGGAAGAGTATCTTGATAACATCAAACGTCACACCGTAACAGGGTGACTATAAAGGTGGGTTCGATTACAAAGGTGTTATGTTGAGGCTCATGGATCAAGAGTGGGATTTGTCCATCCCGATGACGGATAGATATACTGGGCTCTCGGTGATATCACATTGAAATAGCTTGCAAGCAAGTGATGTGATCACTAGAATGTTATATCACGGAACGAGAAAGAGTGCATGTCGATCGAGATCAAACTAGGTATTTGGATACCGATGATCGAATCTCGGACATGTAATATATCGCGAGACAAAGGGATTTAGTTACTAGCGTTAAAGGTTCTCACAATCACAGAAGTCATCGTTGAATGTGTAGGAGTCAGTATGGATCTCCAGGTCCCGCTGCTGATTATTGATCATAGAGGAGTCTCGATCATGTCTGCATTATTCGCGAACCGTAGGGTGACACACTTAAGGGATATCGACACCATTTGGAGCAAATATGTTTCAGATAAAGATTTAAGAAAGCGCTGGAATTATTTCAATAGACACCGAAACTGTTTCGGGTGAAATTGCTGAAATTGGTTCTTCATGTAATATTGAAATGTTGCAGGGTGTTTTATGTGAATGTTTGTTAATTAAAGTAATTAACAAAATTCTGAATAAAATTAATAAAAGAGTTTTATTAAATGAGAGAGCATTAAATTTGGAGAAATTTAATGCATTTAAAGTGGAGACTTTAAAAGAGAATGTGAAGGGGCAAATTTATGTGGAGGGATTTACCACCACATGAATGGAGGAGGTGAAGAGACACCTCCCCCATGCACCGGCCATGAAGGAGGGGTACCCTCCCCTCCTCCTATAAAAGGCCCCCCTCTCCTCACTTCTCACACACACACCTCCTTGTGAAGGATCTCTCTCCCCCTCTAGTATTATTTCCCCATGGTCTCGGATTAGCGAGATACATGTTCCCAGTGGCTTTATCTGGAAAGGAGTTGCTGCTTCCGCTGCTTTGCTGGAGCGAGGGACGGAGGTTGTCGGGGTACCGGACGTGTGTGCGATCACGGATGCACCGCTGCTGCGTGCTGGACTTGGTGGTGTTGGAGCTGGATCGATGGACGTCTTTGAGCGGACCTGCTGGACTTCATCACGATCTTGAGATCGGCAAGTGTACGACTACATCAACCACGAGTTCCTACTCGTTAACAAAGCTCATTGTCTTCGAGGGTAAGTTCTCCATGGATGTATGTCCACCCGTTGCTTTGTACCTAGTAGATAGATCTTGGCGTGTAGTTCACACCGTAGGAAATTTTTTGTTTTCTATGCTGCGGACCCAACAGTGGTATCAGAGCCTGAGCTATGCGTAGGTGCTTAGCACGGGTAGTACACATATGTTGATATGTGGGCGATGATGATAATGTTATTGCATCTTCTATGTATTTTGGATATTGGTGGCATAGTGGGATGAAGCAGCCCGGACCAACCTTACATGTCATCGTACATGAGACCGGTTCCACGACTGACATGCAACTTGTTTTGCATAAGTGGCTGGCGGGTGTCTGTCTCTCCTACTATAGTCAATATCTGATTTACAACGAGTTGCTAATAACTTAGTTATCCTCGTTGTGGTTCATGTTCGTAGGTAGGAACGGTTCTATCTCCGAAAGCCCTAAGCCACGTAAAACTTGCAATTGATAAATTAGAGGCGTCTAGTTTAGATCGTTGCTGGGCTAGTGTATTGATATGATATTGTTGTAAGTAGATGTATGATAGATACTCTTACAACACACTCAACGTGTAAGTTCCATAGACCTTGGCCTTACACACAAAGGAATGATAGAGATCATACCACGATGCAAGTGATAGAGATCAAATGCATGGACCATATCATCTCACTTTACACATTAGATGTTAGCATCTTATACTGCTAGTTTGGCTTTTTTTGTAGCATTGTAAGATGATCCCTCATTTAAATATCAAGATAAAATGTGTTCTTCCTTAAGTATGCACCGTTCTATGGATCGTGTTTCGAGACATCACGTGATGATCGGGTGTTCTCAACTCTACGCTTTCATGCAACGGGTGTAAGACAGTTTTACACACGCAAATACTAAGGTTCTTACTTAGCGAGCCTAGCATGTACAGACATGGCCTCGGAACATGGACCGAAAGGTTAAGCATGAGTCACATAGTTGATGTGATGACCATATTGATGCTCGCCTTTGAATCTACACCGACTCACGTGATGATCGGACTTGGTGTAGTGGATTTGGTTCATGTAATCACCAAAAAGGCACGAGGGATGTTGTTTTTGAGTGGGAGTTCATTTCTAATTTGGATTAGTCAAACTCAATTTGTCATAAACTAAATGGAAGTGAATTTGCATAATTTGTTGTAGTCATTGGCATCTGTTCTCTACCTTATGCTTAGTTTTAATTGAGATAATAAAACTATAGAATTCTGGATATTTACTTTACGAACTGGTATCGTATTGTTTTGAATGTCAATTTAAAGTTTATAAGTCCTATTGCAAACTTTCAGCAAACTCTATTTACTCCATGAAGTTTAATAAGTAGTATTAAATCAAGAGTAAGAATTCCAATGTTAGTATCTAAAGTATCATGTTTGCCTCCATGATTATTAATATTCAAAAAGTTGTTTTAATATCAAGATTATATTGGAGCTGAAAATTGTTTCAGAAACCATCATGTGTGAAAGATATTGTGATATCTAAAACAATGTTTTTGGTTGCATTATGATAGAGTATAATTTAGCAAAATACATGTTCACATATTGTATGAGAATTTGTGAAGGATGGAGATGCTAGGCATCCGAATCTACCAAAAAGGTTTTGGGAACTGATATTATACTTGCGATTCTTCCTTATAGGCTATAGTAGCTTGATCATGAAAGTTGTCATGATAAGGATGAATAGAAGCTGTAAGTAAAATGTTTACTACACTAATAGATTACTAAAGAATGGAGTTTTGAAAGAACACCAAACATTTGATGATGGTGATCCACTTCAAAGTGCAAGTCCAAAGGTATTAGTATTTTACTATATACGCTTTGTACTATGTGTCATGTTGATGGCACCACTATTGATGTTGATAGATTCTTTTAAAAGAAAAGGAATTGCTGGAAGAGAATCTATGAAATATTTGGCAGAAAATAAAAGGTTGGAGATGTCCAACTTAGGTATATAGAAGATATACATGTTATGGCTATATTCCTTGCTTGTTAAACAATGTGGTTCTTAAGTATTGGATACCGGTATTGGATACCGAATTGTTTGGTATGAAGTGTCATACAGGACAACGCAATTCATGAACTACAATGGCCTAAGTAACTACCAAGAGAATGAGTGATGATGTTCATCGAAAACAAATAAAGTGTTATTGTGTTTTTCATTTTCATCAAACCAATCCTTCAAGATTTGTTTAAATAATTTCTATTTTGTTTCGGTATTACGAGAACAATGGTTTTTCAAATGAATTACCGTATTCCATAAAGGGTGGATGAACTTTTACAAGTCTAGTGGGAGAAATCACATCCATAAACATTATTGCTAAAATGTCGCAAGAAAAATGATTAAAAGATCACTTATGAAGTGACATCGTTGTTTTTAAATTATATTGGAAATAAAACATGAAGAAACTCCATGTTGATGGATTTTTGGAGTCTTTTGATTTTGATCAATTGATGCATGTGAGACTTTCCTTGAGATAATTGAAACTCCGTCCATAGGCCAGACAGGAACGGATGACTAGCTTATTGGAAATTGTGCATGCTGATGTGCATAGTCCATTATGTGTAGCCATATGCGATGGATCTTTTTGCTTCATATGCTTTCTTCAAAAATTTGAGTGAATATATCTGTATATTTACTTAATAAGGAAGAAGTATCAAACATTTGAAAGTTGTTCAAAGACTTTCAAGATGAAGTGGAAAATCATTGTAACAAGAAAATAAAAATTTTATGATTCGATCATAAAGGAAGATATTTGAGTTACATGTTTAGTAAAAACACCTAAGACTTGAGGAATTGTTCCATGATTTTTGTTCCCCGATAAACCATAGGAGTATGGCATATTCGAGAGATGAAATCAAACCATGTTTGACATGGTAAGATCAAAGGTGTCATTTATAAAACTGCCATTATGTTTTAAGGATTGAAGCTTTAGAGACTACCGCTTTTACACTGAAAAGAGCACCATCGTGATCTGTTGAAATGACACCATATGAGTTATGGTTTGGGATAAAACCCGAATTGTCTTTTCTTCAATTTTGGTATGCTATGCATAAGTAAAATGTTTACAACCAAAGTCGTACAAGCACGTCTTTGTAGGTTATCCCAAATAATTTGTTGGGAATTTCTCCATAACACCGAGGACAAAAGATTTTGTCACTTCGAACGTCAAGTTTCTTGAGAAGGAACTTTTCATGAAAAGTTAAGTGGGAGGACAATGGAACTTTGATAAGGTTGTTGAACCTTAGCTATATGTGCTAAGTAGCGCAGCGCCGGAAAGTGTCCCGGTGGCGGCCACAATGCTCATGGTTCTCGTGATTACAAAAGGTGTGATCTCGGAGATTAGAGTTCCTATAGAACCGTGTGGGTCGGTAAGAATCAAATAGTAAGATTTGATAAGCAAGTCGTTATTGTTTTGACAATGATGAACCGACTACATGCAAAGAAGCGATGATGGGCCCTGACTCCATAAAATGACTAGAAGTCATAGAATCCGTGATAGTATCCATACAAAAGAAATCAAGTTTCTGAACTTGGAAGACCCTCTGGGAAGGTGTGAAGCCTATCGGTCATGTTTGGATCTATAAAGAAATAAGACATGGATGTTTAACATCTATGAAATAGTCGACATGTCGGAAAGAAGGTTACGACAATGTTCAAGGAGTTGACTATGACAAGATTTGATCTTTCATAGCGATATATAGTCTTGACGGATTAATGTAGCAACCACTACATATAATTTGGTATATGGTAGTTGAATAAACAAAACAAGGTTCTTCTAATAGAACGGTAACCTAGTACATGTACATGACATGGTCCGAAGGGTTTTGTTAATTCAAAGGGTGCTAAAAGGGCATGTAAACTTCAATAGTTGAAGTAAGCATAGCGGAGTTGGAATCTTCACCATGATGAAACTATTAAAAGAGTTTAAATTCATCGGAGATGATGAAGATGCTTGCATTTGCAAGAAATTAAGTGGGAGCGCTGAGACATATTTCTAATACAATATGTAGAGGACATATTGTTGATTGGAAATGATGTATCTTGTATTGACACAAGTTAAGAATTTCATTAAAATAAGATTTCGATGAAAGACTTGGGCAAACCCGGAATATTAGGCATCAATATCTATATGGATAGATTAAGGCGCTAATATGGTTGTGCCAAACATACATATATGAGATATTGAAAGGGTTTAATATGGAAACAACAAGAAAGGTTCTTGCTACATGGAAAGGATTGTATCAAGATTCAAGTGTTTTGACACTTGGTGAGTAAAATCACATGAAGATTTTGATCGATTATACCATGATATGTATATATCCAGAATGTCCTATGCTCGAAACATTATGAGCATATACCAGAATGATTCATAAGATGATCATTGGACAATAGTAAAGATATTCTTATGAGCTTTGGAAGAACTAAGAATATATCATGTATAAGTGACAAATAGTTAAAGGTAGTTCATTGTAAAGTGTTACATTGATACTAGTTTTGTCACAAGATACAAATTAAATTTATCTCAATTTAGACTATGGGTGGCACAATATAATGGAAAGGATTTTCCATGATGGATTTGGATGAGTTCCAAAGTTGAGATATTGTGACGGATACTACAACAAAAGGCTAAGTATATAACTGCTATAGTAGCAGCAAAGGAGGGCATTTGTGTTAAGTAGTTTGTTATCAAACTAGGTGTGGTTCAAAGTGGGCTAATACTATGAATATATATTGTGTGACAATAATATCAACATATTTTAAACCCGAACGAACCGAAGGTCTCACCAAAGGACCAAATTTATACAATGCCATCTCATTTGAGAATGAGTGATGCGTAGAGACGCAAAGACATGCTAATACACACGGACTGACCGCCGATCCGAAGATTATGTTAACCACTAGCAATTGCGTATATGCAACACCAGAAAGCCATAGGTGTTCAATACGCAAAGTTTTTCAAACTAGATTATTGACTCTAGTGCAAGTGGGAGACTGAAGGGAATATGCCCGAGAGGCAATAATAAAGTGGTTATTATCTTATTCCATGTTTATGATAAATGTTTATTTTGCATGCTATAATTGTATTGATTGGAAACATCAATACATGTGTGTTTAATAAACAAATAAAAGGTTCCTAGTCATGCCTCTCTTATAGACTAGCTCGTTGATTAACAAGATGATCAAGGTTTCCTGATCATGGACATTGGATGTTGTTAATAACGAGGTCACAACATTGGTGGAATGATGTGATGAACATTCATCCGAAGTATAGCATTATGATCAGAGTCATTATGTTTATATTGCTATAACATCATACGAAGTAATCTTAGTCCTTAGATCATGAGATCATGTTAATTCCTAACACCGGAAGAGTATCTTGATAACATCAAATGTCACACCGTAACAGGGTGACTATAAAGGTGGGTTCAGTGCTACAAAGGTGTTATGTTGAGGCTCATGGATCAAGAGTGGGATTTGTCCATCCCGATGACGGATAGATATACTCTGGGCCCTCTCGGTGATATCACATTGAAATAGCTTGCAAGCAAGTGATGTGATCACTAGAATGTTATATCACGGGAACGAGAAAAGAGTGCATGTCGAAACGAGATCAAACTAGGTATTTGGATACTGATCGAATCTCGGACATGTAATATATCGCGAGACAAAGGGATTTAGTTACTAGCGTTAAAGGTTCTCACGATCCGAAGTCATCGTTGAATGTGTAGTCGGTATGGATCTCCAGGTCCGCCGCTGATTATTGATCATAGAGGAGTCTCGATCATGTACGCATTATTCGCGAACCGTAGGGTGACACACTTAAGGATACCGACACCATTTGGAGCAAATATGTTTGAGATAAAGATTTAAGAAAGCGCTGGAATTATTTCAATAGACACCAAAGCTGTTTGGTGAAATTGCTGAAATTGGTTCTGCATGTAATATTGAAATGTTGCAGGGGGTTTTATGTGAATGTTTGTTAATTAAAGTAATTAAAAAAATTCTGAATAAAATTAATAAAAGAGTTTTATTAAATGAGAGAGCATTAAATTTGGAGAAATTTAATGCATTTAAAGTGGAGACTTTAAAAGAGAATGTGAAGGGGCAAATTTATGTGGAGGGAGTTACCACCACATGAATGGAGGAGGTGAAGAGACACCTCCCCCATGCGCCGGCCATGAAGGAGGGGTACCCTCCCCTCCTCCTATAAAAGGCCCCCCTCTCCTCACTTCTCACACACACCTCCTTTTGAAGGATCTCTCTCCCCCTCTAGTATTATTTCCCCATGGTCTCGGATTAGCGAGATACATGTTCCCGGTGGCTTTATCTGGAAAGGAGTTGCTGCTTCCGCTGCTTTGCTGGAGCGAGGGACAGAGGTTGTCGGGTGCGGACGTGTGTGCGATCACGGATGCACCGCTGCTTTGCGGTGCTGGACTTGGTGGTGCTGGAGCTGGATCTGATGGACGTGCTGGAGCCGGACCTGCTGGACTTCATCACGATCTTGAGATCGGCAAGTGTACTACTACATCAACCACGAGTTCCTACTCGTTAACAAAGCTCGTTGTCTTCGAGGGCAAGTTCTCCATGGATGTATGTCCACCCGTTGCTTTGTACCTAGTAGATAGATCTTGGCGTGTAGTTCATACCGTAGGAAATTTTTTGTTTGCCGATGCCGATGATCGAATCTCGGACATGTAATATATCGCGAGACAAAGGGATTAAGTTATGACGTTAAAGGTTCACATGATCACAAGAGTCATCGTTGAATATGTGGGAGTCAGTACGGATCTCCAGGTCCCGCAGCTGATTATTGATCGGAGAGGGGTCCGATCATGTCTGCATTATTCGCAAACTGTAGGGTGACATACTTAAGGGATACGACACCATTTAGGAGCAAATATGTTTCAGATAAAGATTAATAAAGCCCTGGAATCATTTCGATGGAAACCGGAATTATTTCGGGTGAAATTGCTGAAACTAGTTCTGCATGTGATATTGAAATGTTGCAGGGAGTTTTATGTGAATATTTGTTAATTAAAGTAATTAACAAAATTCTGAATAAAATAAATAAAAGTGTTTTTTTTAAATAGAAAATGCATTTAATTTGGTGGACATTAAATGCAAAGTGAGTGGAGTTGAAATTGATGTGAGTGGGCTTGGTGGATGCTCCACCCACATGAATGAGGGAGAGGTGGGGGCACCCACCATGTCCGGCCAGCCATGGCCTTGGGGATGTGCCCCTCCCCTATAAAAGGAGCCCCATGGCTCCTCTCCTCTTGCCCCACCTCCTCATGAAGGTTCTCTTCTCCCTCTAGTTATTCCCCATGGTCTCGGATTAGTGAGATACATGTTCTCGGTGGCTTTATCTGGAAAGGAATAGTTGCTTCCACTGCATCGCTAGAGCGAGGAGGCGGAGGTTGTTCGGTGGACCGGATGTGTGTGCGATCACGGATGCACCGCTACTTTGCGGTGCTAGACTTGATGGTGCTGGACCTGACGGTGCTGGAACTGCTAGACCTGAAAGACTTCATCACGATCTTGAGATCGGCAAGTGTATGAATACATCATCCACGAGTTCAAACTCGTTAACAAAGCTTTGTTGTCTTCAAGGGTAAGTTCTCTATAGATGTATATCCACCCATTTCTTGTATCTAGTAGATAGATCTTGGCGTATAGTTCCCATCGTAGGAAATTTTTTGTTTTCTATGTTGCGAACCCAACACTAACAACGGAAAGCATGCAAGATCACAAATAACAAATACATGATAGAATCAATAATCAATCTGAAATAGCATCTCAATATCCATTGGATCCCCACAAACAAAACATGTAAGATTACAAATAGATGATCTTGATCATGAACGGAGCTCACAAGATCTAAACATGATAGCACAAAGGAGAAGAACCAACCATCTAG
Source organism: Avena insularis (assembly GCA_023614405.1). Lineage (NCBI taxonomy): Eukaryota > Viridiplantae > Streptophyta > Magnoliopsida > Poales > Poaceae > Avena > Avena insularis. Next base: position 432,064,803 of record CM042684.1, on the reverse strand, counting down.
CTACTACATGGACCCGTAGTCCAAGGATGAACTACTCACGCATCACACCGGAGGCAGGCATGGTGATGAAGAAGGCCTCCAGGGTGAATTCTCCCTTCCAGCAGGGTGCCAGGAAGAGCTTGAGATCCCTCCCGATCTAGGGTTGGAGATGATGGCGGCTACAGACTCTTTCGTGGAATTTTGATCGGTTACTTAGGGTTTTTGTATTGGAGGAAATATATAGGCGAAGAGGCAAGGTCGATGGAGACTAGAGGGGCCCACACCACCCCCTGGTGCGGACTAGGCCTGGCCGCGCGGCCAACCCCTGACCCCTCTCCGTCTTGTCTTCTAGCTTTGTGTTCCCCTCGGTGAAATATTGACTTTGGCTTTTGTCCCGTCCTATTCTGAGAATATTCATTTTCTGGCTTTCCTGGAACCAAAAACAGCAGAAAACAGGCAACTGGCACTGTGGCATCTTGTTAATAGGTTAGTTCCAGAAAATGTGTAAAGATACTCCAAAGTGTGGAGAAAACATAAGAAAGTAAAAACAAGCATGGAACATCAAAAATTATAGATACGTTAGCAACATATCAATCTTACCTACAAGTTGTATACACATATTGTTGTCCGGAACCCGAGGCCCCGAAGTGACAGAAATCGGGATAACTGGAGGGGATGGCTATGATATGAGAATCACGTGTGTTCATGGGGTGTTAATGCTTTGGTTCGGTGCTCTATTAAAATGAGCACCTTAATTGCCAGTAGATTCCCTTGAGGCCCCGCTGCAACGGGCTGGCAGGACAAAAGATGTTGTGCAAGTTCTCATTACGAGCATGTATGACTATATATGGAACACATGCCTGTGATTATTTTGTACTTGGATACTTTATATTATTTATCTGCAAATGCCCTATGTCTTGATTGTTACATGAATTGTCTTGTCCATGCAACGCCCGTCCATCCATCCCTATGCCTACCGCGCTTTAATCCTGCTATTTACTGCAATTGTTACTACTGTCTTTATTTTACTACTACTATTAGTTTGCTATTGCTACTACAAAACTGTTACTAGTGATAAACTACTGTGAGCAAGATTATTTCCAGGTGCAGATGAATTTACAACTCAGTTGTTAAGACTTATAAATATTCTTTGGCTCCCCTTGTGTCGAATCAATAAATTGGGTTTTACTTCCCTCGAAGACTGCTGTGATCCCCTATACTTGTGGGTCATCAAGACTATTCTGGCGCCGTTGCCAGGGAGCATAGCTCTATTTATCAAGTTCACTTGGAATCATTATTGTTCGCTACTATCCATTCATCATGGGTAAAACTCGTGATGGAAAAGTTCCTATATTACCATCCACTACAAGGAGAGGTACAGTTTTGAACACCTCTGTTGCTCTTGATTCACCATATGTGATGAGGAATCTCCTTACACCACCACCACATACACATGCTACACATACTTCTACTTCTGATGAATCTGAAATTGCTTCTGATACTTATGATGCTACTTCTACTGTGCTTGATAAGAGTGGTTCATTAGGTCCTTTCCTATATGCTACAATTGCTAGAACTATAGTTGGAATCACTGAAACTCCTAATGAAGATACTACTACACCTATTAGTTCACCTGAGTCTAGAAAGAGCTATGATCTTGATGACGGTTATATTGAAATGACTAATGAATTTATTGAAGAATGTCAAAACACTCATGGTAAAAGTGTTATTAAGAGTCTTCTTGAGAGACGTACTGTTAAACCTAAATTATCTCCTAACGGTAAGTTTGCTACATCTCCCATAAACATTAAAGATAAGGATTATGATTTATCTCTTGATTTATCTTACATAACCATTGTTGAGAAAGAACCTTTTGTGGGACTGAAAATGAAAGTGTTGTATATGACTGAGCTTTCTACCATGAGTGGCTTATTTTCTGATGATATTAAGATGCGCATCTACTTTGTTGCTAAAATTTTCCCATTTTCACTAAAAGGAGAAGCTAAAGCTTGGTTTAATAATTTACCTCCTGGATCTATTGATAGCCCTGATTGCTTGATTGATACTTGCTTTCAGAAATATTTCCATCCTAGTGCTCGACATGCCATTTTGCAGGAACTTTTTGATTTTAAACAGGGAGAAAAGGAGATATTGCCTGAATCATGGGCAAGGTTTTGTGATTTAATTCACGCACAGCCTGGATGTCCATTACCTGAAAATGAGCTTCTTGTTATATATTATAATGGACTAACTAATGAATCTAGGACATACCTGGATAGTTGTGCTGATTGTGTTTTCAGGAAGGGAACCCCGAAAGAAGCTGAGGAATTAATGGCGAAAATAAGCAAGAATTATGATGACTGGACTTCGCCTAAGTTAAGTACACCCGAGTTAACTATGCCTGATCCAACACCAACACCAACACCAACACCAAAGAAGAGGGGAATGATTGAACTAAATGATGAAGTGATGAAGGAAGCTAAGAAATGTCTTAAGGAGAAGGGTATTAAATCTGAAGATGTAAAGAATTTACCTCCTATAGAAGAATTATGTAAGCCAGTCTCCCAGTCATCCACTATTGAGGTACACTCTCTCCAACATTTTGATGAAGGTGTGATATTCCTTATTCTAAACCTCCTGATAAATGCTTAGAAGAATTTGATATCTTTGTTGTTAAGCAAGATAATTTTAATAAAAGAGTGGATAATCATTTGATGGAAAACTCTAGAACTATCAATGAGTTGAGAGATATTGTGGAAAGAACCTCCAATGATGTTAAAATTCTTTTTAAACATTTCCAAATGGTTCAAACTCAAATTGATCCGCTTATTGAAGTACAAAAAGATTGGCTAGTTAATGCTTCTAAAGAAAAACATGCTTATGAAATTAGAACTAGGAGTGGTGCTTCCACTCAGGATCCTCTATATCCTGAGGGACATCCTAAAAGAATTGAGCAGGATTTTCAACAAATTGAAAATAGTGGTACTTCTTCTAAGAGAAAGAAAAAGAAACATAGAAAAGTTGTAGAATCTTCTGAACCTGCTAAAGATCCTAATAGTATATCTGTCTCTGATGCTGAAACTAGGAGTGGTAATGATAATAATGATGCTCCTGATAAAGAAGAAGTTGAAGAAGAACCTGAAAGGCACACTAATAATACTAAGTACACTAAGGAAGATTTTGTTGCTAAGAAACATGGTAGTGAAAGAGAGCCTTGGGTTCAAAAACCAATGGTTTTTCCTGATAAGAAACACAAGTCAAAGGAAGAAGAACACTATAACAAGTTTTGTGAGTGGATGAAACCTTTATTTTTGCAAATTCATTTAACTGATGCTATTAAATTGCCCCCTTATTCAAATTATATGAAGGATATTGTCTCTAATAAAAGGAAGATTCCTAATGAGGAAATCTCTACTTTACTTGCTAGTTATTCCTTAAATGGTAAGGTTCCAAAGAAACTTGGAGACCCAGGGATTCCAACAATTCCATGTTCTATTAAAAGTAATTATGTAAGAACTGCTTTATATGATTTGGGAGCAGGAGTTAGTGTTATGCCTTTTTCTCTCTACAAGAGACTTCGATTGGAAAAATTGGTACCAACTAATATATCTTTGCAAATAGCTGATAAATCTACTACTATTCCTATTGGTATATGTGAGGATGTTCCTGTTCAAGTGGCTCGTAATTGTTTGATATTAACTGACTTTGTTGTGCTTGAAATGCCTAAAGATGATAATATGTCTATTATTCTTGGGAGACCTTTTCTTAATACTATAGGAGTTGTCATTAATTGCAATCAAGGAAAGGTAACTTTCAATGTTAATGACAAGGAGCATACTATCTATTTCCCCAAGAAGATTTATAAGACTTATGGCCTAAATTGAATTGAAAATATTGAGGGCATCCAAGTTGGAGAAATATATTGTCCCATACCACGAGAAAACTATGAAACTGTTGTTGGAAATATGCCCTAGAGACAAATAGTAATAAGAACTATTATCATATTTCATAAAGTTTATGATTAAGTTTTATATCATGCTATAACTGTATTGAGTGGAAACATCAATACACGTGTGATATATAAACAACTAGGGGTTCCCAGTGAAACTCTAGTCACTGGTTCATTGGTCAAAAGATGATCAAGTTTCCTGATCATGTGGCATTTATGCCAGTTGGAAATGGAGTCAACTCATTCTGAGAATGAGATGATGAATCAATACCCAACCTAAACATCGTGACCCGATCATGTCACGAAGTTCAAGTTATGATGATTAGAAATGGATCCTCATAGACTATTCCTTAGACCGTGAGGCTATATCAATCACTGTCTCCCAAGAGTGCTTAGATAGCATCAAGCGTCACTTGGTAATATAGTGATTATAAAGGTGTGTTCAGGTACTCAGAGGAACCGTAGAGGCAATATATGTCAAGAGTGGTATTTGTCCGTCCACGTGACAGAAAGATACTCAAGGGCCCACTCGGAGAAGTTATATCCAATAGCTGCGCAGCGTGTGATTTGATCACATGGATATCACTTGTCGGAACGAGTCAAGCAACACTGTTCATTAACGAGATTGAACACGACATGGTGATGTCATTGATCAGATCTCGGGCAATGCAAGTTTCGAGAGACAAAGGGAATAAGACACGACCGTCCCGATTCAAACGACAAAAGATCTTCGTGGAACACACATGGGTCACATGGCCATCCAGGTCCTTCTGTTGATCATTGGTCCAGGAGTGTCCCGACCATGTCTGGAGTGTTCCCGAACCATAGGGTATCACGCTTAAGGGTTTGATGATGCTTAGAGAGTGTTTATAGGATCGGTAGAATCGCCGAAGAATAGTAGAGATAAAACCGAAAGGGTTTTGGTAAGTCCGGAGGATGTCCGGAGTGGAGGTGGAAGGTGTTCCATAGCCACGGAGATTGAATAATATGTGAATGAATGTTAAATATTGATTTAATCATTTATTCATAATTATTTAATAAAAGAGAAAATCAATTAAATGGTCAAAGGGCTTAATGGGCCAATTCCCAGAGGGGAAAGGGCCCAAGAGGGGACCACACCCCTAGGAGAGGCCTAGGGGGTGGCCGGCAGCCCTAGTGGGTCTGCCCCATGTGGGGCCCATGGGTGGGGGCTGGCTGCTGACTCGTGTATTAATGAGCTCGTTGGGGAACCCCAAGAGGAAGGTATGATGAGCACAGCAGTAAGTTTTCCCTCAGTTATGAAACCAAGGTTATCAATCCAGTAGGAGCAAAGAAACACCTCCAAGGTGTTGCTATCTGGACTTTGGCAGGGTGCACTACCGGCGCTAGCAGCAACGTGGAAACCTGCACAACACAACCATAGAAGTTTGCCCCCAACTTACAATGAGGTTGTCAATCTCACCGGTTTTGCTAAAAACAAAGGGTTACACGTATTGTGTGGAAGAAAGTAATAGTTTGCAGAAAGTAAACAGAAAGCAGTAAACAGTTGATTGTAGATTGATGATAAAAGAAAGGACCGGCATCCATAGTTCACTAGTGGTGGCTCTCCTTAATATAGATGACATGTTGGGTGATGAAAATTACAGCGGGGCAATTGACAAACATCGAGAAAGCATACATGCATATACTAAACATCTTGACTCCTTTGAGATTTGATTGGGCGTTACAACATTATACATAGACCATAATCCAACTACATCTATGACTAATAATCCACCTTCAGGTTATCATCCGAACCCCCTCCAGTATTAAGTTGCAAGCAATAGATAATTGCATTACGCATTGTGTGTAAAGTAAACAATACGATCGTTCTATGAACAAAGGATTGTTATTTTCTCCGTAGTAGCAACAACACATCTAGTACCTTAGAGATTTCTGTCAATTCCCCAGATTATTGGAGGCATGAACCCACTATTGAGCATAAATACTAACTCTTGGAGTTGCTAGCATCTACTTGGCCAAGATAGCTACTAACAACAGAAAGCATGCAAGATCACAAATAACAAAGACATGATAGAATCAATAATCAATCTGAAATAGCATCTCAATATCCATCGGATCCCCGCAAACACAACATGTAGGAATTACAAATAGATGATCTTGATCATGAACGGATCTCACAAGATCTAAACATGATAGCACAAAGGAGAAGAACCAGCCATCTAGCTACTACATGGACCCGTAGCCCAGAGATGAACTACTCACGCATCACACCGGAGGCTTGCATGGTGATGAAGAAGGCCTCCAGGGTGAATTCTCCCCTTCGACAGGGTGCCGGGAAGAGCTTAAGATCCCTCCCAATCTAGGGATGGAGATGACGGCGGCTACAGACTCTTTCGTGGAATTTTGATCAGGTACTTAGGGTTTCTGTATCGGAGGCATCTTATAGGCGAAAGGGGAGGCCAAGGGGTGCCTGGTGGTTGCACCACCTGGCGTGGGCAGATCTGGCCATGGCCAGGTGGTGTGGCTGCCCCTTGGCCCCTCTTCATCTCGTATTCTGGCTCTGTGTCCCCCTCGGTGAAAACTGGCTTTGGCTTTTATCCCGTCCAATTCTAAGAATATTCATTTTCTGACTTTCCTAAAACCAAAAACAGCAGAAAACAGGCAGCTAGCACTATGGCTCTTGTTAATAGATTAGTACAAGAAAGTGTATAGAAAGTACTCCAAAGTATGGACAAAACATAAGAAAGTAGATAAAACTAAGCATGGAACATCAAAAATTATGGATACGTTAGCAACGTATCATTGGCCGGCGCGCCTCCCCACCTCTCCCTCTCCTTTAGTCCCACCCCGAGACTTTGAGGGAGGTGGTACCTCCCCTCCCCCTATATATAGTGGGGGTATTTGGCCAGATAAATACACACAATATTCAATAACGGTTTCCTCACTTTTGGGGAGAACTCCAATTGATATTCTCTCTCTCTCTCTCTCTCTCTTGTGACAGTGGTCCCAAGTTCGGACTGCGCGAACGAGAGACATCTTCACCGTAGAGCGTCGTCGCGCTGCGGGATTCGGATCTAGGAGCTCTACTTCCACAACTGCTGCTGGATCGTGGAAGCGGAAGTCATCGTCAGGCACCGTACGTGTGTAACTCCCCGCGAGGTGTCACACTTGAGGCACTCAAGTCATTGGAGCCGCAGGAGCGCAAGGACTTCATCACGACCTTGAGGTCGGCTTCGGCTCGTCTGCATCAACTACGCTCTCCTGAGCGTTGACAACGCTTTTCGGTCTTCAAGGGTAAGTTCACGAAAAGCCCCTCCCGTTACTGCATTACTAATAGATAGGTCCTGGCAGCATCAGGGTTTCATGGGCGTAGGGTAAAATTTTATTGTTTTCATACACGGAACCCTACAACTATTATGATTGGGACTATTGCTATCAGGGGTTTGGTAACATAATAATTTAGTGGAATACAAAGTTTTGTTTCATATAAAATTGTTTTGCTAACAAGACCTGATCAACCTTGTTAACAAAGGGATTTTAATGAACAAAAACAATGTTTTCACCATGATTACCCCTGCTCTCTTTTATTTTTATCCATTTTAATTTTTGCTTTCACCGTGTTTACTTTTCTATTGCTAGTTGCTTGCATATTAGAGTGTCTTAAAACTTCCAAAGTTTAGTTTTGTTTTGTTTTTGCATCATTCCAAAATCATCTTTCTGCTAGAAAATCATTCATCAATACCTGAAAATTTCTCAAAAATAAAATTTCTTGAAAATTTCCAAAAAATTCATATTAAATTTTTACATCAAAAATAGGGCAGAGAGGTACCTGGAGTGACCCAGGGGGCCCACCAGACAGGCACACCAGCTGGTGGCGTGGCCACACTAGGGGCGCGCCTAGCCATGGTGTGGGCCACCCTGGCCCTCCACTTATTCTTCTACCTGCCACTCCTTTCTCTCTCCTGAGAAAACACCATTTCACTGCTCAAACCCGTGTTCTTGCTGTTCTTGCTCGTGATTTTTGATCTCCTTGCTCAGCCCACCTTTGCTACTGCGATTTGGAGCATTTGTTCTCCGGTATGTGACTCCTCCGGTTGTCCAATTAGATTTGTGATTAGTGGATTATATCTTGAGCATTTTGCTACTGTAGGTGACAGGTTATGTGAGCTTGCATGCTTGTTCTATGCTTAGAGAAATTGTTTTGATGCATGTTAAGCCCTCTTGCAAGTCCCTATAAGTAGTTCATTTTATTATGTAATCACTTTGCAATCACTTTTGTGATGGTTGTCTAAAATTTCAGAAAAGGAGATGAATGAACACCAACTCAACCAACATGAATTAAGGGTGTCCGAGGTCATGAAAATCCACCGTGAGGAAGAAGTTTTCCCTTCTATTTATCCATGCCCCGAATTCATGAGGGCCACATGGATTTCTCAAGATTTCCATAATCTAATTTCTAATGCAGGACTGGAGCATCTTGTGGGAGATAAACCTTACCAATATGTGAAACTAACTATGTCTGTGGTGCAGGATTTTCGATTGAGTTGGTCCTTGCCTAATGTAATGCCCGGAAAAATATTCCAAAATAGAAATTTCTTCTTAAATTTTTTTTGTGCATCATCATGACATGATACCATCATGTGCATTGCATATTTTCAAATTGCACTTGTTTTATGGGTGTTGACCCTTGTGTTCTTCTTTCTCCCTCTTTTCAAATTTTCAAAACCCCCTCCTAATTTATCTAACCTAACCTTATGTCTAATTTTCCTGGAGCCACCCATCAGTACAACTTGAACCAAAACCAACCTAGCTAGCCTAGTTTTCCCTTCCTTCCTGGTGCAGCCAAACCACGAGCTGGGCAGTGGACAAGCCCCAGGCGCCTTGTTTCTCTTCCAGGCTTTGAACACGCACACCCAGCGCGTGATCTCGGTGCCAGCTCGCGTGACCTCGTCAAAACAAAAGGAGAGCAGCAGCCTCCCCTGTCTCAACCACTCCTAGCCCTCTCCATCTCGATCCACTTTTTCCGTTTCTTTCCCCTTGTCCCTTCCATGGCCGAGCACCGGTTGCTCGTCAGGCCTTGATCCAACCGGAGCCTCGTCGACGTACAAGGAGAAGCTGCACGTCAACCTCCCAAAGCTATACGGTACAAGGAGCTAGGAGGAGAAGTCCCGCTGAACGTCGCTGCTGCCGACCCGCGTACTTGCAGACGCCCGACGCCGTCGACCTCGCTGCCTCTACTACGGCGCATGTCCACACCGCTGTTGTCAAACACGTTGCATGCGCCGCCGTCTCCTCTGATCCTCGCCAATCCCGGTGCTCTCGTCCTTGCCAACCACGTCTGTGAGCTGTGCCTCGTCCTGGTGCATCTCCTAGTCATTTTTTCCCCTGCAGATCATCCCGGAGAAATGCTAGCGTCATCTTCTCCGTGACCAGAAAACGTCACGACGTCGCCTGTTCTGTTTTGTCTCCTGCAAGCAAAACGTCTCCAGAACTATATGTTCCTTTCCAAATGTCGAAGAGCCCTAGTGACCAATGTTGTAGGCCTCAGTCTCCTCTACAACTTTGTTTATTATGGCATGTTTAAAATCCCACTCGATCTCTCGTAATCATCCAATGAATATCAACTCAGCTAGCTAGTTTTGCACTGGTGAGGACCGATCGTTTCAGCTGTGCTGTTGTCAGCTTGGCTAGCTACGTATATGTTTTGTCTACTTAATTTTTGTTGCATCTTGATCTGTACAAGACCATAAATCAGGTGTACTGGTCGGACACCGGCGCCTGTACCATGTCATCATCCATACAGCAAACGAAGTATTGGTGCATTTTCCAGATCGACTGTTTGGTCGATCCCGGTTGTGTACCTCCTGGGATAATTTAATCCCACCTCCTTTTGTGTTGTTTCATCTCTGTTTTTTTCAGGTTGTTGGTTTAGTGTAACTTTGCTCTCGCCTTAACAGCTTAGTTGTTGCAGCCATGTGCCCTCTCTACTCTGATCCTGATTTCAATCTCCAATTCTGCACAATACAAAACGCTCCTTCTTTTGTCTCTGTTTTCTCTCAGCTATGGTACATGTACATGGCTTATTCATCACCCGGCGTAGTTCTGTCCAGCAGTACGGTCGCAGCCCAAGTCCCTTCTCTGCTAGCCTGATCTTTTATTTCTCTTTTATAAATGTGTTTATTTTATATCTTTTGCTCCGTGACTTAAAATGAAATATGTTTTATATGAAAGTAGATCAGAAAAATGCATAGAATGTTAAGATGCCATCCTCATATTTGTTTGGATCATGTATCATGTGGGTTGGTTATAGTTTGCATAACACCTATTAAGTAACATATGGAGTAATTTCGGAAATGCTTATAATAATTTCCCGCTTCATTTAACTTTGATGTAGATCACCCCAGCCATGTGTTACCATGTTAATCAACATTTAATTTGGTGGTTAGAAAAATAAACTGATCCTCTAAATAATTGTCGGGACCCTGATTCCGCTTAATATTGCTAAGATAGACTGCATATTGCCATGTCATGCATCATATCATAAATATGCTGGATCTTCCACCATATTATTAAATATTGTATCCGTTGCCTCTTCTAGTGCTTTGCTTTTTCAACGGATAGGATGATGAGTCGATGTGAAATACGATAAGTCTACGGTCACCGACTTTGTCCCTCAGGCGAGCATTCCCCCTCTCTCTACCTATTTTGTATTTAGAGTCTTTACTTCCTTCCTTTGATCTATTGCTATCCTTATTATCGATGCTTTAGTACCGTTTCCTCTATTTACCTGCTCTCCACTATATTGCTTTGGTTATCCTATTGTCGTTGTTTGATTAGCTAGCTTTGTCCTTGCGAGTCGTAGCGCATGCTTAGGTCTACTGCCCTCTCTCATACAGGTGAACCGTGATAAATGGTTATGGTTGATAACACGATAAGTTAAATTGGTGATGTTGGTTATGGTTATGGTTTCACCTAATGATAAGGCCCCGACAGGGACCACCTTTGGAAACTGCTTGAGCCGACCTAGGACCCATTCGTTCTACGATACTAGTTCTGAGTTGATCGCGCTAACCAAACGTGGGGGCCCCTAGGATCCCCCCTCAACTACCGGCGCTATTAATTTATCCAGAGGGTCACAAAATTGGTTTTCCATTTGGTGCATACGCATAATATGTCCTCGAACATGGGTGAGTTGATATGTCTTCGGGCTTGGTTATGATATGATTTGGTGGACAGCCCGGGCATTGCATACATAAAAGCGGTATATACTGGTGGTTCAAGGGGAGCTCTACAAGTTATCTTCCAGAGCCGTTCGGTATAGTAGTCGTGAACGCTGTGTCACCTTGAGACTCGGCCGTGCCTCTGGGCTGGATAAAACACAGTAGGTGATACCTCTAGATACGTGCATAGTTATGGGACAGTTCTTGTTGTGAGATTTGGAAGGCACACGTATTATGTTGTCTGAAGGATTGAACATGCGTTTGGGTACAGTAGTGCAACCCTGCAGGGTAAATCTTTTCGAGAAGCCATGTGTCCACGGTTATGAACGCCTAAGGAGTACGGTGTCACGATCATAGATAACCCCACTAATGATTTGCCTCTAATAATATGATTAGTAATTAGCCTTAATAACTAAACACCTGCTTAATTAAAATTGCCACCGTGTGTGTTCCGCAAGTGGACTTCATCGACTGGTCTTCAAGGGGGAAACCTTCGGATGGGTTATGTTTGGTGTTATATTATACTTATCGTATATCGCTCTCTTATCTCGCTCTAATAGCCAAAGTTGTAGCGGGTATCTATAAGTTAGATAGTGCAAGCTTTGCTTTCGCTGAGCCCATCATATCTATATAGGTGAGGACCGCCGAATTCTAGCCTCGTCGTGTACTGGCCTCAGTACTGACCGCTCTCTTTTTCCTCTGCCCTTTGTCGTCACCCCTTTGGCTTTGACAGGTACGTGATTGACGACGTTAGCAAGGATATCCTTCCGGCTTGGCCTGTGCACGGTTATGGACACCGCTTGGTTATTCTTTAGGACTCTTAGTACAATTTGGTTCTTGTCCGTACTCGTACACTACTTCGTTTTCTTTGAGATTTGTATCTTTGAATGGTATAATTTGTATTCTTGACTCGTTGAGTCGTTGTTGTATATATAAGTTCTTATGGGTTCTGTTGTAAACTACTGTGATGTACTACTTGTAATAAAAACCCACCCACACGAAAGTGTCTGGTGGGCGTCTTTGAATCACTTCTATGCGGATTTTGGCGGGAAATACTGAGATCTGTATAGACCTGATTCTGGAGCATTACAAGTGGTATCAGAGCAAGGTTTACGATACCCCTCTGGTCCAACCTGTAGGTTAACCTAGCTAACAGTCGTGGTAGAGTGTCCAAACTATTTTGCTACAAATGCATTCGATAGGTGTGACTAGCTCTGCTTTTACTCCTTATCTTTATTCCTTCTCCTCTAATCTTTGCGTGTTTTAATCTGCTCTCTTATCTTTCATCAAGTCCAGGATTTCTCGTGGTTGGGTTTCCGTCATACCTTTAGGGTTCCGTTTCCTTCCTTTTGCAACGTGATGCTACATATGGTTTTCGCCCTATCTAATCTATCTTTATATGTTTCCGGTGTTATGCGACTTTTGAGACAACATCATCTTTCTAAATCTTTGCGAATACCGTTTGTTAAGATCTTCAGTTTAAATTCCGAGAGTTGGTTGCGTGATTATCCTATTCATCTACGGAGTAATGCTTTGGGTGCGAGATGGACCGATCCCCATCCAACTACTCTTATCATTCGCTCTTGTATATTGAATTGGTGGATCAATGTGACTTTTACTCCCATGGAAGTTAGAGGTGGCCTTATCTTCCGATACCTTTACTTCCGTCCTTGCCTCTCCGGAGTGTTTCCTCGAAGAACATGGGCAACAACCTCTGTTGGTGGTGTCGACCTGATCAAGACGGAGCAAGAATTATTGTTAGTGGTGTTGTGGCCATCAACCTGGCGCAAGAAGATCCGATCATCAAACCTCCCCCCGGTGTCTTTGCTTGGATCTCGGGACGAGATCCTTTGTTAGTGGTGTCGAGTTGTAATGCCCGAAAAAATATTCCAAAATAGAAATTTCTTGTTAAATTTTTTGTGTGTGTCATCATGACATCATACCATCATGTGCATTGCATATTTTCAAATTGCACTTGTTTTGTGGGTGTTGACCCTTGTGTTCTTCTTTCTCCCTCTTTTCAAATTTTCAAAACCCCCTCCTAATTTATCTAATCTAACCTTATGTCTACTTTTCCTGGAGCTACCCATCAGTACAACTTGAACCAAAACCAACCCCGCTAGCCTAGTTTTCCCTTCCTTCCCGGTGCAGCCTAACCACGAGCTGGGCAGTGCACAAGCCCCAGGCGCCTTGTTTCTCTTCCAGGCTTTGAACATGCACGCCGAGCACGTGACCTCGGTGCCAACTCGCGTGACCTCGTCAAAACAAAGGCAGAGCAGCAGCCTCCCCTGTCTCAACCACTCCTACCCCTCTCCATCTTGATCCACTTTTTCTGTTTCTTTCCCCTCCTCCACGAAACCCTCGTCCTTGCCATGGACAAGCCCCGGTTGCTCGCCAGGCCTTGATCCAACCGGAGCCTTGTCGACGTACAAGGAGAAGCTGCACGTCAACCTCCCGAAGCTGTACGGTACAAGGAGCTAGGTGGAGAAGTCCCGCTGAACGTCGTTGCTGCCGACCCGCGTACTTGCAGACACCCGACACCGTCGACCTTGCTGCCTCGCCTACATAGCTCCTCACTCCTTCAAGCTGGGCTTGCTAACCAGTGCTAGGTGAGCCTCTATAACCTCCTGAACATCCTCTTCGTCCTCCTCTTGCTCTGCAACGCCCTCGTGCATGGCGCACGTCCACACCGCCACTGTCAAACACATTGCGTGCACCGCCGTCTCCTCTGATCCTCGCCGATCCCGATGCTCTCGTCCTCGCCAACCACGTCTGTGAGCTGCGCCTCGTCTTGGTGCATCTCCTAGTCATTTTTTCTCCTGCAAATCATAACCGGAGCAATGCTAGCGTCATCTTCGCCGTGGCCAGAAAACGTCACTGCGTCGCCTGTTCTGTTTTGTCTCTTGCGAGCAAAACGTGTTCCAGAACTATGTGTTCCTTTCCAAATCTCGAAGAGCCCCAGTGACCAATGTTGTAGGCCTCGGTATCCTCTAAAACTTTGTTTATTATGGTGTGTTTAAAATCCCAGCGAATATCAACTCAGCTAGCTTGTTTTGCACTGGTGAGGACTGATCGTTTCAGCTGTGTTGTTGTCAGCTTGGCTAGCTACATATCTATTTTGTCTACTTAATATTTGTTGCATCTTGATCTGTACAAGACCATAGATCAGGTGTACTGGTCGGACACCGGCGCCTGTACCATGTTATCATCCATACAGCAAACGAAGTATTGGTCTGTTTTCTCTAGACTGACTGTTTGACTAATTCCCAGTTTGTGTACCTCCTGGCACAATTTAATCCCACCTCCTTTTGTGTTGTTTCATCTCTGTTTTTTTAGGTTGTTGGTTCACTGTAACTTTGCTCTCGCCTTAACAACTTAGTTGTTGCAGCCATGTGTCCTCTCTACTCTGATCCTGATTTCAATCTCCAATTTTGCACAATACAAAACGCTCCTTCTTTTGTCTTTGTTTTCTCTCAGATGTGGTACATGTACATGGCTTATTCATCACTCGGCACAGTTCTGTCCAGCAGTATGGTCGCAGCCCAAGTCCCTTCTCTGCTGGCCTAATCTTTTATTTCTCCTTTACAAATGTGTTTATTTTATATATTTTGCTCTGTGACTTAAAATTAAATTTGTTTTATATGAAAGTAGATCCGTAAAATGCATAGAATGTTAAGATGCCATCCTCATATTTGTTTGCATCATGTATCATGTGGGTTGGTTACAGTTTGCATAACACCTATTAAGTAACATATGGAGTAATTTGAGAAATGCTTATAATAATTTTCCGCTTCATTTAACTTTGATGTAGATCACCCCAGCCATGTGTTACCATGTTAATCAACATTTAATTTGGTGGTTAGAAAAATAAACTGATCCTCTAAATAATTGTCGGGACCCCGATTCCGCTTAATATTGCTAAGATAGACTGCATATTGGCATGTCATGCATCATATCATAAACATGCTGGATCTTCTGTCATATTATTAAATATTGTATCTGTTGCGTCTTCTAGTGCTTTGCTTCTTCAACGGATAGGACGATGAGTCGATGTGAGATACAACAAGTCTATGGTCACCGACTTTGTCCCTCAGGAGAGCATTCCCCCTCTTTCTACCTATTTTGCATTTATAGTTTTTTCTTCCTTCCTTTGATCTATTTCTATCCTTATTGTCAATGCTCTAGTATCGTTTCCTTTATTTACCTGCTCCACTATATTGCTTTGGTTATCCTATTGCCTTTGTTTGATTAGCTAGCTTTGTCCTTGCAAGTCGTAGCGCATGCTTAGGTCTACTGCCCTCTCTCATACAGGTGAACCGTGATATATGGTTATGGTTGATAACATGATAAGTTAAATTGGTGATGTTGGTTATGGTTATGGTTTCACCTAATGATAAGGCCCCGGCAGGGACCACCTTTGGGATTTGCTTGAGCTGACTTAGGACCCGTTAGTTCTACGATATTATTTTTGAGTTGATCGCGCTAACCAAACGTGGGGGCCCCTGGGATCCCCCATCAACTACCGGCGCTATTCGTTTATCCAGAGAGTCACAAAATTGGTTTTCCATTTGGTGCATACGCATAATATGTCCTCGGGCCTGGGTAAGTTGATATGTCTTTGGACTTAGTTATGATATGATTTGGTGGACAACCCGGGCATTGCATACATAAAAGCGATACATGCTGGCAGTTCAAGGGGAGCTCTACAAGTTATCTTCCATGGTCGTTCGGTATAGTAGTCGTGAACGTTGTGCCACCTTGAGACTCGGTCATGCCTCTGGGCTGGATAAAACACAGTAGGTGATACCTCTAGATACGCGCGTAGTTATAGGACAGTTTTGATTTGGAAGGCACACTTATTATGTTGCTTGAAGGATTGAACATGCGTTTGGGTAAAGTAGTGCACCCCCGTAGGGTAAATTATTTCGAGAAGCCGTGTGTCCACGGTTATGGACGCCTAAGGAGTATGGTGTAATGATCATAGATAACCCCACTAATGATTTGCCTCTAATAATACGATTAGTAATTAGCCTTAACAACTAAACACCTGCTTAATTAAAATTGCCACCGTGTGCGTTCCGCAAGTGGACTTCCTCGACTGGTCTTCGAGGGGGAAACCTTCGGATGGGTTATGTTTGGTGTTTTATTATACTTATCATATAACGCTCTCTTATCTCGCTCTAATAGCCAAAGTTGTAGCGGGTCTCTATAAGTTAGATAGTACAAGCTTTGTTGCCGCTGAGCCCACCATACCTATGAATGCGAGGACCGTCGAATTCTAGCCTCGTCGTGTACTGGCCTCAGTACTGACCGCTCTCTTTTTCCTCTGCCCTTTGTCGGCACCCCTTTGGCTTTGACAGGTACATGATTGACGATGTTAGCAAGGATATCCTTCCGGATTGGCCTGGGTAGGGTTATGGACACCGCTTGGTTATTCTTCAGGACTCTTAGTCTAATTTGGTTCTTGTCCATACTCGGACACTACTTCATTTTCTTCGAGATTTGTATCTTTGAATGGTATAATTTGTATTCTTGACTCATTGAGTCGTTGTTGTATATATAAGTTCTTGTGGATTCTATTGTAAACTACTGTGATGTACTACTTGTAATAAAACCCACCCACATGAAAGTGTCTGGTGGGCGTCTTTAAATCACTTCTATGTGGATTTTGGTGGGAAATGCTGAGATCTGCATTGACCCGATTCTAGAGCATTACACCTAACCCCATGGTTTATTATAATATTTACAATATAGCTGTCGACCTCCCTTTTGATGATTTTTGTGCGGCTATTAAAGTACCATAGTGGGGTTCGTGTGAAAGGATTAGAGAACGGCCTACACCACTCGTGGACTTGTATGCAGAGATTTGCCAAGTGAGCAGCTTCTCGAAGGAGAGTGGTAAAATTTGCAATATTCATCTCCCGTCTATTAGATATTTTTCCTACTTTATTGCCGAGTGCGTTCTTGCTAGGAAAACTGCTTGTAAATTATCTTCATATGATCTAGCCTTTATCTCAGCTGCCTTAAAACAAGATAGGACTTATAACTTGGCTGCTTTGATAGCTTTTCGTCTTGCTGCTAACCGCGAGAAAGGTGGAATTTGTGGAGGCTTCATCGCCGCTCGTTTATTAGCTTTGCATTGTGTAGCACCTCATCATTCAGACTTGTAGTTTCCCATAGAGAGGCTTGATCTTAATTCCATGATACAACATAAATTTGTTTCTTCTTGGGCCAATTTTAGTGATTTATCTTATGAAATAACCTTTCTCAAGAGTGGATGGAGAGGAGGTAAGTCCGAGTGAGTGGTTCTTTTGCCTACGTCTACTTTGTTTAACCTTGATAATAGGGTAGGATGGTCACTCACGGAGGAAGAGCTCGACACATATTTGGAGGAGCTCTCCCAGTAAGAGCAGAATGTTGGAAGGGAGGCCAAGGACAATTTGGTCCAGCCCTCCAATGAGGGGGAGTCTTCATACCAGCAGCCTACCTATAAATGGGAAGCTTCTTTTTTTCATAAGGGCCTGATTATGATCATTCTTACGATGACCCGCGATGGGATTGATCTCCACTTAGGCAAAAGCCTAAGCTTGGGGGGAGGTATACCGACATCACACTCATCTACATATCTTGTTCGGTCGGTACTTTTTATATTCATGTTCTGTTTTCTTTTTAGTTTTTGTTCTTGCTTTATTTTTCTGCTTTCCAAAAGACAAAAAGACCAAAAATATTTTCTTTGTTTCTCTTTGTTTGCTTCTTTATCTTTTAGCCTTGGTTTGCTTCATCCTTTTTAGCTTTGTTTTGATTATTCGAAAAACCCAAAAATATTTTGCTTTATTTACTCTTTCCTTTGGTTCTTGTCTTTAAAAACCGAAAACCCAAAAATATTTGTTGTTCTTCTTTGGTTTTGTAAAGTTTGTTGCAGGGTTTAGCGGTCCTTAGTGACTCCTTGGAGTTTAGTTTTATCTTATTATTCAAGTCACACAAGTGAAAGGCAATGATGATTTATGACAACTCGAGGTGTGGTAAGAGACTGGTATGAACTCTATTTGTTTTCATTTTTATACATATACTCATCATTGTGGGCATGCTAGTCTGTTCATGTAAGGTGTATGTTATTTAATGGATGCTTAGTAGTTCCTTCTCTCTTATGATCAGTTCCAATCCATTAATAGTTTGTAACATGTCATATAAATGTTTGCTTGCATTGTTCTATTCATAACTTGGTGTGGCATTGTGATATCCTCCTCTGAATGTTTCATTTGAATCGACTTGGCACCTGCTCATGCATGCATATGACTAAACAAAAAGTCAGTCAAGCCTCGATGATTTATTCCGCCTCAGAGTTCTTGTGTCACTTTTATGCCACTATTCATTTTATTTTGTTGCAAGCATGATTATGACAGTTACTACTCTCTCGATTGTCACTCCCTTTCTATTCCTAGCTTTTACTTGTGCTAATTATAAGCTTTACTCATGCATCCAACTCCTTAAAACCAAATTGCTAAAAAGATTCCACCATATCTACCTATTAGCTTCATTGCTATTCCTTGCATATTTATTATGCTTTGTTTTCTTCCACATAAGAATGTTTGCTTATTGTGTTAAAATTAGTGATTAAAGCTCTCACAAACTTGATGGCACACTTTACTTTCTTACACTTAATAAACTTGAACCATTTTGTCCATCTATATTGCGTATATCTTGTGCTTTATAAGTTGTGAATTAGCAGAACCATGTACCATGGGGAACGCTTTCAACATTGCACTTATTATTCAGTTGATATCATGTTCTTTTGATTATGGATCCTGGCGGTGTGAAATAAAAGGGATCTTGTAAGCTCATAGAGTTTGTATGTGTGTTAGAGAAATGCCTGGGCGGCTAGCCTAAGCCATGCCTAATCATGGTGGAAACTTGCAGCATAACCATAGTGAGCATTCTATGAAGCATCCTCAATAAAAACCTATGCAAATAGCATATAAAAAGATCACTCAGATACCCATTGTCTGTTGCCTTGTCTTTTGATATGGGAAAGCTCCTGTGTCATGGGGCAAGGGGTACCCCATTGGCGGTTCTCCATGATACACATGTACTTACAATGACAAGAACTTACTTGTGACTAAAGTTGAGTATCATGAGGTTCGATACTCGTAAGCAAGGGGCATGAGATTTTCAACTTATAACTTGTCAAGCATATCCTCGTATTTGTGTCACTTTAACTTTAATCACCTCACGATGCTTATGATAGGGGCAATGAGAGCTCAGAGCTAATGAGTACCATACTTTCAATATTTGGAAGCCTTTCAAACTTTTCAAATATTTTCTTTAAATTTTATGTTGAGTCACCATTTATTCTTTGAGCATCCTCCCAAGAGCATAGCTGTCATTCTTAGTGTAATGTGCTTGTCCCAAAACACGGTTAATTATGACATAACTTTGACGCTTGTATCTTTGATATGTTTATTTCTAGTCTTCACTTAAACTTTAGAGGTGCCTTGGCATTTATGTTTTGCTCCAAAGAAAGGCAAGCGAGATACCACTTTATCATATCTTCTTATGAACATTACAATCCTGCATATGTGTATGTGTCGTGTTGCTTATTATTATTGGGTTGGAATCTCTTCATGTCTTGCATGACTACTGGGTAAACTTATTTGCATACTCTTTATTATGAATTGCCTAAGTATTTGATCATATGCAGAGAATATATACATCTTATGAAGCAAATGTGTTCATGAAAGTTTCTTTTATTGTGCTCAGTTTTCAACTGAATTGCTTGAGGACAAGCAATAAGCTAAGCTTGGGGGAGTTGATACGTCCAAAATGTATCTACTTTCCCGAACACTTTGGCTATTATTTCTTATCTAATTTGTGTGATTTGGGTACAACTAATGCGGACTAATGCTGTTTTCAGCAAAATTGCTTTGGTGTCTCATTTTTGTGCAGGAAATCAACTTTCAGGGAAAATCCTAGAAAATATCGCAAAACTCCTATTTTACTAGAAGACTCATGGAGCCAGAAGACAAGACGAAGAAGGGCCACGAGGGGCCCACACCACCTGGCTGCGCAGGCAGGCCAAGCCACGCTAGGAGGTGGTGTGGCCGCCTCAGACTCCGCCTCGACCTCTCTTTTCGCCTATATAAGCCTCTGACCTAAAAACAAGGGGTTCGATGTTTTTCCAGATAGAGTTCCGCTGCGCCACCACCACCAGAAACCGCGATTCAGAACCAGAAACTCCGTTCTGGCACCTTGCCGGGACGGGGAATTGGAGGAGATCATCGTCATCATCATCACCAATGCTTCTCCATCAACCATCCATGATTCCCCATCCATGAGTGGGTAATCCCCCGCAGTAGGCTATGGGGATGGTAGGGATTGGATGAGATCGTTCATGTAATTGCATCACATTGTTAGGGCATGGTTGCTAGTATCTATTGTTAGTGCTTTTTGACATTGTTGCAACTTGTTATGCTTAATGCTTGTCACTAGGGCCCGAGTGCCATGATTTCAGATCTGAACATGTTATTGATTCATGATGATATTATTGTTTATGATCTTACCTGCAAGTTGTATACACATATTGTTGTCCAGAACCCGAGGCCCCGAAGTGACATAAATTGGGATAACTAGAGGGGATGGCTATGATATGAGGATCACGTGTGTTCATAGAGTGTTAATGCTTTGGTTCGATGCTCTATTAAAAGGAGCACCTTAATTGCCAGTAGATTCCCTTGAGGCCCCGCTGCAACGGGCTAGCAGGACAAAAGATGTTGTGCAAGTTCTCATTACGAGCACGTATGACTATATATGGAACACATGCCTATGATTATTTTGTACTTAGATACTTTATCTTATTTATCTACAAATACCCTATGTCTTGATTGTTACATGAATTGTCTTGTCCATGCACACCCGTCCATACATCCCTATGCCTACCGCGCTTTAATCCTACTATTTACTACAATTGTTACTACTGTCTTTATTTTACTACTGCTATTACTTTGCTATTGCTACTACAAAACTGTTGCTACTGATAAACTGCCGTGACCAAGATTGTTTCCAAGTGCAACTGAATTGACAACTCAGTTGTTAAGACTTACAAATATTCTTTGGCTTCCCTTGTGTCGAATCAATAAATTGGGGTTAAATTCCCTCGAAGACTGTTGCGATCCCCTATACTTGTGGTGAAGGAAATATGCCCTGAGAGGCAATAGTAAAGTTGTTATTATGTATTCCTTGTATATGATAGACGTTTATTTTACATGCTATAATTGTATTGATAGGAAACATCAATACATGTGTGTTTAATAAACAAAAAGGGTTTCTAGTCATGCCTCTCTTATAGACTAGCTTGTTGATTAACAAGATGATCAAGGTTTCCTGATCATGGACATTGGATGTTGTTAATAACAAGGTCACACCATTGGTGGAATGATGTGATGAACATTCATCCGAAGTATAGCATTACGATCAAGTCATTGTGTTTATATTGCTATAACATCATACGAAGTAATCTTTATCCTTAGACCATGAGATCATGTTAATTGCTAACACCGGAAGAGTATCTTGATAACATCAAACGTCACACCGTAACAGGGTGACTATAAAGATGGGTTCAGTGCTACGAAGGTGTTATGTTGAGGCTCATGGATCAAGAGTGGAATTTGTCAATCCAGATGACGGATAGATATACTCTGGGCCCTCTCGGTGATATCACATTAGGATAGCTTGCAAGCAAGTGATGTGATCACTAGAATGTTATATCACGGAGCGAGAAAAGAGTGCATGTCAGAACGAGATCAAACTAGGTATGGAGATACCGATGATCGAATCTCGGACATGTAATATATCGAGAGACAAAGGGATTTAGTTACAAGCGTTAAAGGTTCTCACGATCACAGGAGTCATCGTTGAATGTGTAGGAGTCAGTACGGATCTCCAGGTCCCGCTGCTGATTATTGATCGGAGAAGGGTCTTGATCATGTATGCATTATTCGCGAACCGTAGGGTGGCACTCTTAAGAGTTACCTGTCACCTTTTTGGAGCACATATGTTTCTGAGATTAGAATTGCAAAGCGCAGGAATTGTTTGAGAGAAACCGGAAATTGTTTGGTGAAATTGCGTAAAGGTGGTTACGTATGTGATATTGAAATATTGCAAGGGGCTATATGTGAATGTTTGTTAATTAAAGTAATTAACAAAATTCTGAATAAATTTAATAAAAGAGTTTTATTAAATGAGAGAGCATTAAATTTGGAGAAACTTAATGCATTTAAAGTGGAGACTTTAAAAGGGAATGTGAAGAGGCATTTTAATGTGGAGGAGTTACCACCACATGAATGGGGAGGTGAGGGGTCACCCCCCATGCGCCGGCCATGGAGAGAGGGGGCACCCCCCTCCTCCTATAAAAGGCCACCCATTCCCTCCTTCATCATCACACCTCCTTGTGAAGGATCTCTCTCCCCCTCTAGAATTATTCCCCCATGGTCTCGGATTAGCGAGATACATGTTCCCGGTGGCATTTCATCTGGAAGGAGTTGCTGCTTCCGCTGGATCGCTGGAGCGAGGAGGTGGAGGTTGTCCGGTGGCTTGAACGTGTGTGCGAGTGCGGATGCGCTGCTAAGTTGCGGCGCTCGGACTTCCTCACGATCTTGAGATCGGCAAGTGTACGACTACATCAACCATGAGTTCCTACTCGTTAACAAAGCTTGTTGTCTTTGAGGGTAAGTTCTCTATGGATGTATGTCCACCCGTTTGCTTTGTACCTAGTAGATAGATCTTGGCGTGTAGTTCACACCGTAGGAATTTTTTTGTTTTCTATGCGGACCAACAAAGGGTATCGAGCACGATCTATGCGTAGGTGCTTTGCACGGGTAGTACACATATGTTCATATGTGGGCGATGATGATCATGTTATTGCATCTTCTATGTACTTTGGATATTGGTGGCATAGTGGGATGAAGCGGCCCGGACCAACCTTACATGTCATCGTACATGAGACCGGTTCCATGACTGACATGCAACTTGTTTTGCATAAGTGGCTGGCGGGTGTCTGTCTCTCCTACTATAGTCAATATCTGATTTACAACGAGTTGCTAATAACTTAGTTATCCTCGTTGTGGTTCATGTTCGTAGGTTAGACAGGTTCTATCTCCGAAAGCCCTAAGCCACGTAAAACTTGCAATTGATAAATTAGAGGCGTCTAGTTTAGATCGTTGTTGGGCTAGTGTTTTGATATGGTATTGTTGTAAGTAGATGTATAATAGATACTCTTACAACTCACTTAAAGTGTAAGTTCCATAGACCTTGGCCTTACACACAAAGGAATGATAATGATCATACCACGATGCAAATGATAGAGATCAAATGCATGGACCATATCATCTCACTTCACACATTAGATGTTAGCATCTTATATTGCTAGTTTGGCGCGTTTGGTAGCATTATAAGATGATCCCTCATTTAGATATCAAGATAAAATGTGTTCTTCCTTAAGTATGCACCGTTTTGTGGATCGTGTTTTGAGGCATCACGTGATGATCGGGTGTTTTCAACTCTACGCTTTCATACAATGGGTGTAAGACAGTTTTACACACGCAAATACTAAGGTTCTTACTTGACGAGCCTAGCATGTACAGACATGGCCTCGGAACACAGACCGAAAGGTTAAGCATGAGTCATATAGTTGATATGATGCCCATATAGATGCTCGCCTTTGAAGCTACACCGAATCACGTGATGATGGGACTTGGTGTAGTGGATTTGGTTCATGTAATCACCAAAAGGACACGAGGGATGTCGTTTTTGAGTGGGAGTTCATTAGTAATTTGGATTAGTCGAACTCAATCTATCATAAACTTAGTCTAAATATACTTTACAAATTCTGTTGTAGATGGCACCACCTGCTTTTAATTTCAATGTGT
Organism: Avena insularis; assembly: GCA_023614405.1. Taxonomy (NCBI): domain Eukaryota; kingdom Viridiplantae; phylum Streptophyta; class Magnoliopsida; order Poales; family Poaceae; genus Avena; species Avena insularis. The sequence continues at coordinate 432,040,753 of CM042684.1, read as the reverse complement.
TCATGGAGAAAGAGAAACTTGTTGCGAATGGTAGCAACTTCACCAACTGGGCTATGAATTTGAGGATTCTCCTCACTGCTGCACAAAAGCAATATGTGCTAGATGCACCGCTAGGCCCCCCACCAGCTCCTGATGCCCCTGACGAGGAAAAGAACGTCTATATAACTCGTCAGGAGGACCACAACTTAGTTCATTGCGGCATACTGTATGGGCTAGAGCCAGAACTTCGAAAACGTTTCGAAAATGGCAATGCCTTTGATACCATGGGAGAATTGAAAATGATTTTCGATACCCATGCTGCCGTAGAGAGTTATAATGCTACATAAAAGTTCTTTAGCTGCATGATGGAGGAAAACAGCTCCGTTAGTGAGCATGTACTCAAAATGTCTGGGTACGCCGATAAGCTTGTGTCCTTGGGAATAACGATTCCCATTGACTTAGGCATACATCGTGTTCTCCAATCTCTGCCACCTAGCTACAAGAGCTTCGTGATGAACTATAATATGCAGGCATGAAGAAGTCTCTTCCCGAGCTTCTGTCGATGCTTAAGACTACAGAAGTGGAGATTAGGAAAGAACATCAAGTGTTGATGATCAATAGGACCACCGGTTTCAAGAAGGACAAGAAAGGCAAGCACAAGGGAAAGAAGGGTGGCAAGTCTGTTGCCACGCCTGAAAAGAAACCCCGAGCTGGCCCTAAGTCTGACACCGAGTGCTACTATTACAAGGGGACTGGCCATTGGAAGCAATCGCCTAAGTATATGGCGGACAAGAAGTTCGCAAGGCAAACAAAGGTATATGTGATATACATGTTATTGATGTGTACTTGACTAGTACTCGCAGTAGCACCTGGGTATTTGATACGGGATCGGTTGCTAATATATGTAACTCGGTTCAGGGGCTGCGGAACAAGCGACAACTAGAAAGGGATGAGGTCTCGATGTGGGTCGACAATGGATCAAGAGTTGATGTGATCGCCGTCGGAACGCTGCCTCTCCATATGCCATCGGGATTAGTTATAAACCTAAATAATTGTTATTTGGTGCCTGCACTAAGCATGAACATTGTATCCGGATCGTGTTTGATGCAAAGTGGTCATTCATTTAAGTCTGAAAACAATGGTTGTTCGATTTATATGAATAATATCTTTTATGGTCATGCACCTATGTTGAATGGTTTATTTCTGTTGGATCTCGATAGTAGTATTACGCATATTCATAATGTTGATGCTAAAAGGATTAAACTTGATAATGATATATCTACATATATGTGGCACTACCGTCTAGGTCATATTGGCGTTAAACGCATGAAGAAACTCCATTCTGATGGACTTTTGGAATCACTTGATTTTGAATCATTTGATACATGTGAGCCATGCCTTATGGGCAAGATGACTAGAACGCTTTTCGGTTCAATGGAGCAGGCATGATCTATTGGAAATCATACATACTGATGTGTGTGGACCAATGAGTGTGTCGGTGTGAGGTGGATATCGTTATTTTGTTACTTTCACGGATGATTTGAGTAGATATGGGTATATCTATTTGATGAAACACAAGTCTGAAACTTTTGAAAAGTTCAAAGAATTTCAGAATGAAGTGGAAAATCATCGTAACAGAAAGATCAAATTTCTGCGGTCCGACCGTGGAGGAGAGTATCATAGTTACGAGTTTAGCACACATATGAAAGACTGTGGAATAGTTTCACAACTCACGCCTACCGGAACACCACAATGTAATGGTGTGTCAGAACGTCGTAATCATACTTTATTGGATATGGTTCGATCTATGATGTCTCTGACTGACTTGCCACTGTCATTTTGGGGTTATGCACTGGAAACAGCTGCATTCACTTTAAATCGGGCACCATCTAAATCCGTTGAAACGACACCGTATGAATTATGGTTTGGAAACAAACCTAAGATGTCATTTCTTAAGGTTAGGGGATGCGATGTTTATGTGAAGAAACTTCAACCGGATAAACTCGAACCCAAAGTGGAAAAATGTGTCTTCATAGGATACCCTAAGGAAACGATTGGGTATACCTTCTATCACAGATCCAAGGGCAAGGTCTTTTTTGCCAAGAATGGATCCTTTCTTGAGAAGGAGTTTCTCGCGAAAGGTGTGAGTAGTCGGAAGGTAGAACTCGAAGAGGTTATTGAACCTTCTCTTCATGAAATGGCAAGTAGCGCAGCTCCAGAAGTTGTTTCGGATTTGACTTCACCGAATGAAGAGAGAGCTAATAATATTGATCATGAAACTCCGAAAGAGGACACTACCGAACCTCGCAGGTCAAGCAGGACACATGCAGCTCCTGAACTGTACGGCAATCCTGTTATGAATTTCATGATTGATGAAATGGATGACCCTGTGACATATGAAGAAGCGATGATGATCCCGGATTCCAACAAATGGCTAGAAGCCATGAAATCCGAGATGGAATCCATGTACGAGAACCAAGTTTGGAACTTGGTGGACTTACCTCGAAAGGCCGTTGAGAATAAATGGATTTTCAAAAGAAAAACTGATGCTGATGGTAATATGACCATCTATAAGGCTCGACTTGTCGCAAAGGGGTTTCGAAAAATTCAAGGAGTTGACTACGATGAGACATTCTCTCCCGTAGTGATGCTTAAGTCGGTTAGGATTATGTTAGCAATTGCTGCATATTTCGATTATGAAATATGGCAGATGGATGTCAAACCGTTCCTCAATGGTAATATTGAAGAAGAGTTGTATATGATACAACCTAAGGGTTTTGTCGATCCTAAGGATGCTAATAAGGTGTGCAAACTTCAACGATCCATCTATGGACTGAAGCAAGCATCACGAAGTTGGAATCTCCGCTTTGATGAGGTGATCAAAGAGTTTGGATTTGTCCAAACTTATGGAGAGGCTTGCATTTACAAGAAAGTGAGTGGGAGCAATGTGGCATTTCTGATATTATATGTGGATGACATATTATTGATTGGAAATGATTTAGATCTTTTAAACAGTGTTAAAAGTTATCTAAATAGCAAATTTTTGATGAAGGACCTTGGTAAAGCTTCATATATATTAGGCATTAAAATCTATAGAGATAGATCAAGACGCCTAATTGGGCTATCGTAGAGTACATACCTTGATAAGATATTAAAGAAGTTTAACATGGACGGAAGTAAGAAGGGGTTCTTACCTATGTTGCAAGGCAAGACATTGAGTAAGACTCAAAGTCCGCCACAATGGAAGAAAGAGAGATAATGGATAGGATCCCTATGCCTCACCCATAGGCTCTATAATGTATGCCATGCTATGTACAAGACCAGATGTGGCACATGCTATTAGTTTGACTAGTAGGTACCAATCGATCCAGTTCTAACCTTTGGATAGCGGTCAAGAATATCCTTAAGTACTTGAGAAGAACTAAGAATATGTTTCTTATATACGGAGGTGAAGAAGAGCTAGTCGCTAAGTGTTATGTTGATGCTAGCTTTGACACTGATCCGGATGACTCTAAGTCTCAATCCGGATACGTACTTCTCTTGAACGGAGCAGCAGTTAGTTGGAGGAGCTCCAAACAACTTGTGGTGGCTAGATCAACAACGGAGGCGGAATATGTTGCTGCTTCAGAAGCGGCGCAGGAAGCGGTTTGGATGAAAGAGTTCATTACGGAACTGGGTGTGGTTCCCAGTGTGTTGGAACCGATGGTGATCTATTGTGACAACAATGGAGCCATAGCCAACGCCAAGGAACCAAGGTCTCACAAGAATTCCAAGCATATTAAGCGCCGGTTTCACTCCATCTGCGAACATGTCAAGGATGGAGATATAAAGATTTGTAAAGTGTACACAGACCTGAATGTAGCAGATCCATTGACTAAAGTACTCCCTAGGTCAAAACATGATCAACACCAGAACTCCATGGGTGTTAGATTTATCACTATGTGAACTAGATTATGTCTCTAGTGCAAGTGGGAGACTGAAGGAAATATGCCCTGAGAGGCAATAGTAAAGTTGTTATTATGTATTCTTTGTATATGATAGATGTTTATTTTACATGCTATAATTGTATTGATAGGAAACATCAATACATGTGTGTTTAATAAACAAAACGGGTTCCTAGTCATGCCTCTCTTATAGACTAGCTTGTTGATTAACAAGATGATCAAGGTTTCCTGGTCATGGACATTGGATGTTGTTAATAACAAGGTCACACCATTGGTGGGATGATGTGATGAACATTCATCCGAAGTATAGCATTACGATCAAGTCATTGTGTTTATATTGCTATAACATCATACGAAGTAATCTTTATCCTTAGACCATGAGATCATGTTAATTGCTAACACCGGAAGAGTATCTTGATAACATCAAACGTCACACCGTAACAGGGTGACTATAAAGATGGGTTCAGTGCTACGAAGGTGTTATGTTGAGGCTCATGGATCAAGAGTGGAATTTGTCAATCCAGATGACGGATAGATATACTCTGGGCCCTCTCGGTGATATCACATTAGGATAGCTTGCAAGCAAGTGATGTGATCACTAGAATGTTATATCACGAACGAGAAAAGAGTGCATGTCGAAGCGAGATCAAACTAGGTATGGAGATACCGATGATCGAATCTCGACATGTAATATATCGAGACAAAGGGATTTAGTTACAAGCGTTAAAGGTTCTCACGATCACGAGTCATCGTTGAATGTGTAGGAGTCAAGATGGATCTCCGTGTCCCATCGCTGATTATTGATCGGAGAAGGGTCTCGATCATGTCTGCATTATTCGCAAACCGTAGGGTGGCACACTTAAGAGTTACCGTACACCATTTTGGAGCACATATGTTTTAGACGAAAGAATTGCAAAGCGCAGGAATTGTTTCAATAGAAACCGGAAATTGTTTCGGTGAAATTCTGAAGGTGGTTCGCATGTGATATTGAAATATTGCAAGGCTATATGTGAATGTTTGTTAATTAAAGTAATTAAAAATTCTGAATAAATTTAATAAAAGAGTTTTATTAAATGAGAGAGCATTAAATTTGGAGAAACTTAATGCATTTAAAGTGGAGACTTTAAAAGGGAATGTGAAGAGGCATTTTAATGTGGAGGAGTTACCACCACATGAATGGGGGAGGTGAGGGGTCACCCCCCCATGCGCCGGCCATGGAGAGAGGGGGCACCCCCCTCCTCCTATAAAAGACCACCCATTCCCTCCTTCATCATCACACCTCCTTGTGAAGGATCTCTCTCCCCCTCTAGAATTATTCCCACATGGTCTCGGATTAGCGAGATACATGTTCTCGGTGGCATTTCGTCTAGAAGGAGTTGCTGCTTCCGCTGGATCGCTGGAGCGAGGAGGTGGAGGTTGTCCGGTGGCTTGAACGTGTGAAAAGCGGATGCGCTGCTGAGTTGCGGCGCTCGGACTTCCTCACGATCTTGAGATCGGCAAGTGTACGACTACATCAACCACGAGTTCCTACTCGTTAACAAAGCTCGTTGTCTTCGAGGGTAAGTTCTTTATGGATGTATGTCCACCCGTTTGCTTTGTACCTAGTAGATAGATCTTGGCGTGTAGTTCACACCGTAGGAAATTTTTTGTTTTCTATGCTGCGGACCCAACATGTGGGTCATCACGGGGTAGCCGAAAGAAAGAACCATACTCTAACAGATTTGGTTAACGCCATGTTAGATACATCGGGTCTCTCCAAGGAATGGTGGGGGGAGGCATTACTGACTGCATGTCATGTCCTAAACCGAGTTCCCACTAAGAACAAAGAAATTACTCCATTTGAAGAATGGGAAAAATATTAAATCTTTCTTACTTGCGATCTTGGGGCTATCTGGCAAAGGTTCATGTGCCAATCCCAAAGAAGCGCAAACTTGGACCAAAAACTATGGACTGTGTTTTTCTGGGATATGCTTTTCATAGCATCGGCTATAGATTCTTGATAGTAAAATCTGGAGTACCAGACATGCATGTTGGTACAATCATGGAGTCAAACGATGTCTTTATTTGAGGATATCTTTCCTATGAAGGATATACCTAGCTCATCAAATCAGGAGATATCTGACTCATTGAATCAGGAAATACCCACAAATCCTGAACATACCATTCCTATTGAACACTCAGAAAAACCTGAGGAGGATGACAATGAAATTCCTAAGAGGAGTAAGAGACCGAGGACTGCAAAGTCTTTTGGTAATGATTTCATTGTGTACCTTGTGGATGATACTCCTACTTCTGTTTCAGAAGCCTATGCATCTCCTGATGCTGACTACTGGAAGGAAGCCGTTCGTAGTGAGATGGATTCCATCTTAGCGAATGGAACATGGGAGATCACCGATTGTCCTTATGGGTGCAAACCTGTAGGATGCAAATGGGTGTTTAAGGAGAAACTTAGGCCTGATGGTACTATTGAGAAGTACAAGGCAAGAATTGTAGCCAAGGGTTATACCCAAAAAGAAGGCGAGGACTACTTTGATACTTACTCACCCATGGCCAGATTAACCACCATTCGAGTACTACTATCTTTGGCTGCCTCACATGGTCTTCTCGTTCATCAAATGGACGTTAAGACGGCTTTCCTAAATGGAGAGTTGGACGAGGAAATTTATATGGATCAGCCAGATGGATTTATAGTGAGTGGCCAAGAAGGAAAAGTGTGTAAGTTGTTGAAGTCTTTATATGGCCTTAAACAAGCACCTAAGTAGTGTCACGAGAAGTTTGAGAGAACCCTAACCACTGTAGGCTTTGCTGTAAACGAAGCTGACAAATGTGTGTATTATCGCTATGGTGGGGGCGACGGAGTAATTCTATGTTTGTATGTTGATGACATGCTGATTTTTGGGACCAATCTTAATGTGATTAAGGAAGTAAAGGATTTCTTATCTCAGTCTTTTGAGATGGAGGATCTAGGAGTAGTTGATGTTATTTTGAACATCAAGCTATTGAGAGATGATAATGGTGGGATCACACTGCTTCAGTCTCACTATGTGGAAAATACCTTGAGTCGCTTTGGGTATAGCAACTGCAAGTCTTCTCCAACACCGTATGATCCTAGTGTGTTACTTCGAAAGAATAGAGGCACTACTAGAGATCAATTGACACACTCTCAGATTATTGGGTCGCTTATGTATTTAGCTAGCGCTACGAGGCCTGACATCACTTTTGTTGTGAGAAAACTCAGTCGGTTTGTTTCAAATCCTAGAGATGATCATTGGCAAGCTCTTGAGAGAGTCATGTGCTATCTAAATGGCACTGCGAGCTACGGCATTCACTATACTGGGTACCCAAGGGTGATAGAGGGATATAGTGATTCAAATTGGATATCTGATGCTGATGAGATAAATGCCACGAGTGGATATGTATTTACACTTGGTGGTGGTGCTGTTTCTTAGAAGTCTTGCAAGCAGACCATCTTAACAAGGTCAACTATGGAAGCAGAACTCGCGGCATTAGACACAGCCACTATTGAAGCAGAGTGGCTTCGAGAACTCTTGATGGACTTACCTGTGGTTGAGAAACCTATACCCGCAATCCCAATGAACTATGATAATCAAACTGTGATTGTTAAAGTGAATAGTTCTAAGGATAACGTGAAGTCCTCAAGACATGTGAAGAGGAGATTGAAATCTCTCAGGAAAATGAAAAACTCCGGAGTTATTGCGTTGGATTATATCCAAACATCTAAGAATCCGGCAGATCCCTTCACAAAAGGTCTATCACGTAACGTGATAGAAAATGCATCAAAGGAGATGGGTATGAGACCCACAATATAAGTTTTCCACAGTGGTAAAACACTCTATGTGATTGGACATCCCGTGAATTAGAATTGGGAGACAAGCTGTTGGTTAACTGAGAGGAAAGTATCCCTATTTTAATCACCACTCGGTGAAGATGCAATACTTTCCTATTCTACATGGTAGGTTGATTTATCTTAATGTGTTCTAAGTGGCTTAGTTTAAATAGAGAAATTGTCCTACAGAACATCTTTTGAAGAACACAAGTATATGAGTCTAACTGTTAAACAGCGCAGTCTATGAGCGGTGGGTTCTCTCTAATAAACTCATGAAAGGCTATAGAGTATGACGCATAAGCTCCACCCGAGGGGAAGTCCCATGGCAGCCCAGTATTGGTCAAGGCTTTGTGTAAAATTAGAATGCAACAAACTTACATTCCAAGGCATGGTCCACTATACAAGTTGCAAACTAGTGTAGCATAGAGTTCTAGGTGGAAGTTCAACTTATCAGTCCCCACTAGTACCAGTATATAAACAATGTTTTGAAACCATAGGCAAGTTTTTGTGTTCCTCTAGGATCTAGTGGGGGATTGTTGGAATTTTTCCTAATAAAAGTCCAGCCTATTTATATTATTCAACAATTCTTGAAATCCTAGAGGCCCACTTGACCCATTCATGCAAGGCAAGAGGTGGGACAAAAGTTTAGTCCCACATTGCTAGTTGAGTGAAAGTTGGACCAGCTTATAAGGTTAGCTCTTCCACCACTTGTACGAGCTTGAGAAGAGAAGACATATACACGCACGCTCCTCCTCCTCCGCTGCCCGCCTCGCCACGCCACGCCACGCCACGACGCGCGCGCGCCGCGGGTTGCGGGAATGCCTCGAGCCAAGAGCTTCTCTTTCTTTTTGCCACGCATGAATGGATGATAATCTGAACAGTCTGCGTGAGTGGATGTTTAATATGAACTTAGTGGAGAATTAATTCGAGCTTAGTGGAGGCTGTTCGTTTTTAGCCGATGCCTGTTTGTTTCCTCTCCTAACGCCGACTGTTCGCCTGCCTACCCGTGCCTATAAGAGTGAGAGGTCGCTCCTCTCCTCAGATACACGAATGCACACCCTTGTGCCTCCAGTTCCAGAGCACTATGTTGCCTAGATCTTCCCCATCCCATCTTGCGGCGTGCACGAGCTGGGACAGTAGGCCTCCGAGACCCTGCTGCTTCGAGTCCTGTACGGGAGAAGGGCGATAAGGTTTTTGGGGAGCGCTACCAGCGTGACTACTGGCTTCATCACGGACTCCTTCATGGATAGCGACTACGCCGATGTCTTCCCCAACGACTATTTCTTCCCCGACATCAACAACCTTTTCCTCGACAACATGGCTGACGATGGTGTCAACGCTAACGCGAACACCGACGGTTCCTCTACTGTGATGTATATCATCTTTCTTAGTCTTGTTTATCATATTCAGATAGTCTATCGTATCTTCTGGTCATTTTCTATTATTCTGCCTGTGTTTTATCTATCTTTTACTATGGTTAAATCTATTGGAAAAATGCTCTTTTACTCAATAGCTGCCGGCGGCTACACCCCAGTGCGGCGCGGGCATCGCCGCACGGGGGTCGGGGAGGGTAGGTTTAGGAAGAGGGGTCCGTTCTGTTCTCCTACTATCGACTCCTCACCATACACTCACGTGCGAAGATGATCTTGAAGGCTTTGCTTAAGAGCTATGTACTTCTCATTTCTTTCGGTCTCGGATATTTGGTAGGGTAGGTCAGTGGAGTTACCATGGCTAGAGGCATAGGCAAATACTTTTGCTTTGCCATATATTTATAAATCTCAAAAATTATATTATACTTTATCTTTACTATTAATTTCAAAAGCGTGGTGAATGCCCGGTGTCACACATGGAAAAATTACAGGAAAAATGCCACCGCACTCACCTATATTTACCTTATCAGTTGGTTGGAGATAACATTCGAGTTGTTAATTGCGCATGCTCCATCCACCATTATCTACTCAAAGTCGGTTACATCTAGTCTTATCTATTCAGCGCAACAACCCCTCTCCCAGAATGCAAGGGCACGGCTTGCCAGTCCCCTGTGCCTGTGCGTCTATCCTCATAATTCTCTTCTTTTTCTAGGTTCCTAACGTGAGATGAACCATGCAATGCCGTTGAGGACCTGTTCCAGTGTCTTCCGGCCGTGCCTTTTCCTACTGTCACCTGCTCGTTCTCGTCGGCCGAATATCTTGACGCCGCCTTCTGCCATCAACGTGTGGCCGACGTGCAGCGAGCGACTGCCGCACGCAATCAAGCCGATGCATCTCAACACCTCGGTCTGCTTTCGCCCTAAAAGCTCCTCCTACATGTGTGGCCTTCTTCTCCGGCGGCGTCATTCATGGCCGCCATGCCTCCATCGGCCGCCATGCTTCCGTCACTGAAGCAACCAACAAATAGAAGGTCATCATGGTCAGCGCGGCGATGCCGATCAACCTATGTTTTATCTTTTTCCCGTGCAAGATGAAGAACATGGTGACCTTTTTCCCGTGCAAACTGAAGAGCCTGGCCGCGTCGCCGGAGTATCCCATGGCATGCTGGTGTTCATATATATTTTTGTTTGTTTGAGATGATGAACCTACCAGTCAGGAGCGAGTATTACGGGGTAAAGATATTCTACGTACCCCAAATTAGTTATCCAGCCTAAAGACCGGAAGGCGCCCGAGAATGGATTTTCGGAAGCGCATAATGGACACCACATGCCGCGGCCACACGGCGGGGGTGCATGGCCTGGGCACAGGCAAGCCGCGTCCAAGACTCAAACGGCTGGCCTCATGTGATACCCGCATGCATTGCATAGAAATCACGTCTCCGTTCTCTCCTAAACTCGCATCTTCCTTTTCAGCCAAGGAGATGATGAACCACTCAGTGCCCGCATCATGCAGCCTATGTCGAGTGTGATGGTGACCACGCCGTACGTATTCGAAAAAGGAATGGGAGGTCAAGGCTATCGAGGACGGAAGCTGGTGTCGCGACGGCCGCCACCATCACATCTAGGGTGGTCGAAGATCCATTGGCAGCAGAGGAGCTGATGACCGACTTGCTTCCTCCTCGCAACCACCCGCGCGAGTCACAAGCTCGTCCACACCTCCACGAGTAGTTGCGCCCTCCTCAGTTGCCCCAACCACCGGGAGCATGTATGTCGCTGTCACGAGCAGCAACACCCTCGTTAGCTGCAACCATCGATCTGGGAGCTCTCGTCCGCTGAATCGAGCAACTAAAGTAGCGACGGAGAGGAGGCAATGAGCCAAGATGTTTCCGTATATATGATCGAAACGATCTTTCTTGATACAAAGAGGATACAAGATGTTGTTCATGTACTTATACCCTCTCTCTTTCTACCTCAATAAAGTTCGGCCTCAGGCCCTTCGAGATCCATTTTATCTTCGACTAGGGTTGAAGTGCGTACTGTGCGTGTGCAGTGCAGGTTCACGTGACGTGGTCATGTATGTAGTCGTGCATGCCGTTGTCGTGGCCCATGCATGGACACCTCCTTACACACTACTACTTCCTTCCAAGGTCCAAGGACACGACACTCTGGATTTTTGGGCATAGCTATTTGAAGTTTTTTCTTTGTATTCTAGAACCTAGATATGTACTTAAGACTCGAGTGCATGCTTTGTGTTTTGCAGCTTTACTTGATTTTATCAGCTCTTTTTTTCAAGATCAACGCAGCATTTGACTGGTTAAAGCACATGAAAAAGGGAGCAATACATGGTTTTGATGGATCAACCCACCAGGAGGGCGCGACGCTGCGGCGGCGAATGGAGCACGCGGGCGAGCATGTTGCGTCTTGAGGGCTCTTGATACGCAGCGCACGCGAAACAAAAGCGACCAGGGGACCAATTAAATGCGATCCCGAGAGAGTTGTATCGTTTTTCTATTTTTAATGATATGGCATGCTTTTTAATGATATTGCAAGCTTTCTTGAGGTGGAATGCTTTTTTTAGACGACGCTGCAAGCTTGGTGAGATGGTAGTTTGCATTTAAGAGAAATACTGTAAGTGGGCTGCTCCTATTTAGTTATTATAAATGAGGTCAAATCAATGAGCTGGCATGAGCTCAATGTAGGTACAATATTAAAAATCATATTATTTGTACAAGGTTACTATTTCGTCAATTTGTTCCTTATATCATTTTTAAAAATCATTTAAAAGCAGATAGCCAATCTGTTATTATAAATGTATGAAGAGTATGAATCTCAAGAACTGGTATAGATAAGACAGTCACATGGGCAAATGTTTTTTTAATGACTTTACTCTACCGATAATAATCACTCAATACCAATATTTTGCTCCTTCCGATTTACGTTGCAACTACCCGGAGCAAGAGAGAGCACATTTGTAGAAAATCTAGCAAAAGTGGAGGATGTGATCAGTGATTTAGAATCTGCAAGTTCTTACTTTTGTACACAAACATATTACTGCTTTAATATAGCACTAAAATTTATGTTGTGTGTTGGTGTATGAACCACAAAATATATGGCTATTGGGATGCTGCAAAACTGAAATTAATGAGATGTACCACTTTTACTCTCTCTTCTTCTAAAACAAAGTAGTCATCCCAAAAATTTCCTTCTCGGGCAAACATTTCGTTTGATTCCTTTCACCATAATTTGTTTTGAATAGAGCAAGGGTCCAGAAGGACCTAGAGCTGCATCAATATTGAAGCGGTGAAAGGTTCCAGGTCACAAGAGGACCCAATAAATATAGGAAATTAGTGACCAGTCCCTGGTTTTTACAAACATGACCTCACACTGATAATGTAAAATGCAATCGGGTCCAATCATTCCCTTCGTCTAGAACCAATCGTATTACCATCGGGGATGAAACCACTTAGATTTCACGACCTCCATTGCATCTCATCCAGCAGCGAAAAGAGTTACCCATGGACCCTGAACCAAAGTTGAACTACGTGCCATATGTCCTTGTCCATCCCTCAACGAATGAGAATGATGTGCCCGACTACACTTTAACTAGAACTAGCAAAACATTTTCATGATTTTTGGTTACATTCTCTTGCATCTAGATAAATATATATTATATATAATATATTTGGTTTTCTAAATGTGAATTATCTCAATTGCTTCCTCAGAGAGCCGTAGCAATGCACGGGCATTCAACTAGTAGATTTTAAAGTAATTTATGAAATGTATGAGAACACCGAGTTAAACATAAACACTATTCAGAAGTAGGAGGAAATATACCTTTGTATGAATCATGAAATATCTATGTTAAATGGCTTTTATTTAAGAAATATAATTACGAAGGTGATAAAACATGTTCATATAATTTTAAAATAAATGTTCATTTTGTTAAAAAAAATGTTTGTAAATTACTATCTGACCCAATTAGCTATCGCATGTTCATTGAGCCTAGACAAGCTTAGGAAACATTTTGCCTAAATCCGCTGCAATTAATTCAGATTGAGAGTAGCATAGTTCAAAAAACAAATCGTGCAGTCCAAAACAGTTGTACCAACTATTAGCATAATTCTTCACGAGGTTAAAACTGTTCACATAACTCAAAATGATTGTTCACAAGATCACAAAATGCTTACCTATTAGTACACAATAATAAAAAAAAACACCAACGCACAGCCGCCTCCTCCTTCTAAAAAAAACCCTAGCCGCCGCCTCCTCTCTGCCGGCGATTGACGGGTCCTCGCCTCCTCCGCTTCCGCTCACGCGGGCGAGAGGGGGTGGGGACCTAGGAACTACGCTCGGCGTTCATTAAGATCCTTAATGTTAGCGTCTTTGTGGTGTCGTGGTGGCGCATCTCAGATGGCGGTGGATGCGCTACATCGAATAATGGTGTCCCGGCTTCAACCCCATCTCAGCGATGTTTACGACGTCGAGAAGCATGTGGGATTGTGTCTTCGCCGGGCGTGTGCTCTGCTTTGTGTCGTTGTGATCTCGTCGCCGATCTGGTCATGGTGGCCTTGGAGTGCGGCGGTGCGGACAACTGCTGGTTTGTGGTGGATGGTAGAGGATCTGGCCGCTTGATAGGCGGGTTGGCGCTGGCCCCGGATCCAGCATTGAAGATGCTCGGAGGGCTCCTCCGGCCGATGTTGCATAGCAGCAAGCTAGATCCAGTCTTACGGGACTGGTGGTTATTGTGGCTCTTTGACGCCTTATGCCTAGGGTTTTTTCAGTGCCAAAGTATGGATCAACTGCTGGTGATCTACTTCTTCTCCGACGACGGCGAAGCATTTGGATCCTTAGTAGTTGCGGCGAGGACGGGTTGCAGCTGTTCAACCGTTTGTTTTCTCCTTGTTTTCTGTTACTTGTATGCGTTTTATCTTTGTATTGCTACATTTATAAATACAAGTAATATATGCCTACGACGTACATATTAAAAAAAGTATATAATAAAAGAATCATACAATTTCTGAAATGAAAAGGAAACATGAAAAAGGAAAAGGAAACATGAACGAAACAACATCCAAATGGAAGAAAAAATAAAGATGAACCAAAAAATTAAACAGAAAATTGAAAGTAGAAGAAGCGAGTCAGAAAACGAAAAACAAATGAAAAATGTAGTACAGTAATAAAAAAAGAAAAGGGCAAATCTGTTACAGGGCTGGCCAATCAGGTAGGATTGTTCTCGATCCCCAGAAACAGAGGCCCAAAGTCTGGAGCCTTCTCCCCAGCACTCGGAGGCGAACAGACACACTCTAAACAACTCCCCATCATTCAAGTCGCGTCCCGCTGTCCTGTCCTTCTCCTTCCTCCCCAGTCCCATCCTCCTCTCCCCACCACCATTTAATTCGCCTCGCTGTCCTGTCGCCTGGCCCTCTCCTCCGCCGTCGGCTGGTTTCCAATCACACATTCCAAGCACCCACCCACCAGCGCAGACTCTGTCAGGATGGCTAGCCCGCAGTGCTGCGCGAACCCGCCGACGCTGAGCCCCGCCGCCGGGGACGGCAAGGTCGTCGACAGCTTCGGCGGGCTCAGGTCCTACCTCGCCGGCGCCCAAGAGTCCAAGGCCGCCGTCGTCCTCATCTCCGATGTCTACGGTTTGCCCCCTCGTCCAGAGCCATTTTTCTGTTGATATCTAAGTTCATTTGCTAGGGATAATAACGGTTAACGGAACTTCTGGCCTTTTGTTTGCAGGGTTTGAAGCGCCTAATCTGAGGTATAGTACAATTCAGTGCTAAGAAGATTTCATTTTTGACCGATATCTTTTGGTTTAGCAACGGGACTAGGTCTCTGTAGTCAGTAGACCGCGGGGATAGGCTAGTGAAACCATCATGCCGTCGTAGACAGTTGTGACGGTAGTGCTTTTGCCGTGACGATGTTGTGAAGTCATGCCTATTCTTGAGAATTTGGTCTAATTTGGCCCTCAACCCAGCACATCTGTAGTTATGTGCCAATAGAAAATCCATCTCATGAGAAGGAAAAATGATGTGCGAATTTCAGTCAGTTGTCACTGCATATATGTTCCTCAACCCTCATTGTTCCCACATACTTTGGGCAAAGCGATCATTGCAATGCTGTTCACACAATTTGGGGTTAAGATTTTAGCACAGTTGTTAAATTTTGATTAATTCTTCTGTGTAATTTCCTGTTATAGTGGCCTGTGCGTGCACTTTGAAATGTTTGTTTTAGGGGAAGACCCCTTCAGGGGCTATTTGAAGTTTCAAGTACTTTCTTTATCACAATAACTAAATAACAGCTATGGATGCGTTCTGACGTAATTGTCCTATCTCATGAAGGAATATTGCAGATAAAGTTGCTTCGTCCGGATACTTTGTTGTGGTTCCAGATTTCTTACATGGGGATCCATTCGTACCTGCAGACGCTGACAGACCAATACAAGTGTGGATAAAGGAGCATGCCCCGGTTTGTTGTCTCCTGATTCCTTGAAACCTTGTTCCTTTTGTTAATGTTCAGGCCAACTCGTTTCAGTTTAAGGTACTCCCTCCGGTCCATATTAATGGCCTCAACTTTGTCTAGATACGGATGCATCTAGTCTAAATACTTAACTAGATACATACAAATCTAGATAAAATTTAGACTATTAATATGGACCGGAGGGAGTATATGTTTTGATTCGTTACAATTTCTGTCGCGTGACATTGCTCGCCTTAGTATTTTGGTTCAGATTGTGTTAATTATAGTAACCAGGGGCGAGGAAGTGATGATTAAACAAATAGATACAGACCTAATAATATGTAGATGGAAGCATGCCACGACTTTGTAAGAACATGTAGGATATTTACTGTTTGTTTGTTTGCTCTCTTTATCTTCCACCAAAGTAGTGAAACTCTGTTGGAAACGCCCCACTTAGCTGATCCAGGACCTAACTAGAAGGTACTAGGACTGACATCGAGCTGAGCACAACAAAGAACAGACATGCACAACACTGAACATGTAAAAGTAAGTGGCCAAATGTTAAAAATAGTGCATTTTAGTTGTACATAATCTAAACTTCATACCCCTTTTGTAAATTTGACATCTGAACGTGCCTACGGCGGCAAATCCGTACACTGCGTATACCGAATCAACAAAATCATCCTACAGCATTCTTTATGTATGGTTTAAATGAACTGATTTTAAAATCTAGGGTCCTAGATATCTAATGCCTCCTCACCTCCTAAGAGTGAAACTGGATTAGAGTCCCCCTCCCTCTCCGGCCCCACCATTTTTTTCTTTCACCAAAGGGCTGAGTGCTATTTTTGATGTCACTTCGTGCTGAAAGTATTGTGACATGGATAGTTATTTAATATATCTAATATAAACTAGTAAAATTGTTCCACTATACAGGAGAAGGGATTTGAAGAGGCAAAACCAGTTATTGCTGCTCTTAAGGAACAAGGAGTCTCTGTTGTTGGGGCTGCAGGTTATTGCTGGGGTGGTAAGCACTGTTGTGTCTTTTCACATCTGAACCTGAATTCGAGGTTTAGCCTGCTAAGCCTTGTGCTTCTTCTCTCCACATATCAGCAAAGGTAGTTGCAGAGTTAGCAAAAGCTAATGAGATCCAGGCAGCTGTTATGTCGCACCCTTCTTTTGTTACTGTTGATGATATCAAAGGTAAATCTCTTCCTTCAGAATTCCAGATACACGACTTAGCCTTCCATTTATAAGGATTCAAATTCTTACACTACGGCATATTCTATATTCCAGAGGTGAAATGCCCCATCGCTATACTTGGAGCTGAAACTGACGTGATGTCGCCACCAGAATTGGTCAAGCAGTTCAAGCAGGTTCTATCCTCTAACGCAGGGGTAAGTTCTCATTTTGAGCCCTGATCTTCAAGTCAACCTCTCAAGGTATAGAATATGCGACATAACTACTGCTAGACTAAGCTGTCAAGTTTGAAACTGCCCCAGTGCAAAACAGTATCTCATAAGAGTACTGTTTGATTATTCTAGCATTTACATGTCTCTACTTTCTTCACAAATTATGTAATCAGCCTTTTGGTGTTAGTGGATCATCCAGCCTTTAGCCCTGGAAGCCCCCCTCGACTTAACATTTTAGATTGCAAGAATGCCTTCAACAAAGCCATTGCCAAACACAACCAATTAAGGTTAGACCTTTGATTTTCACCCTGCAAGGTAGGACTGTGAACTCCTCCTGTGTTGCCCCCACAAACAGTCGTTGCTGCGAGTCACAAATCGCTAGCCCTCATGTTCCTGCTTTTATGAATTCTCCGCATCTAACTTGACCATGGATCGTGTAAGACATGACACATGATGCTAACAGATAGCAGAGCTTCGCAACACTCCCTCTGAAACCAAACGGTCAGAAAAAAGCATGGGTACGCACGACTGAATATCTTCCGATCCAGCAATCTTCAGGCATGATATGCCCATGGGAGTTGGCGGAGCCTTCCGAAACTCGCCTCTCTAGGCCAGGACAACGAGGGCAGACATCGAGCAGATCTTCGTCTTCGTGCGGAAGAACCTCTAGGACCACCTCCTTTATTGATGCCGATGCAGTGGTCCCACACCGCTGGCCGGCTTCCGGCGATCGGAACTAGTAGATCGAGCCCGAGTCCGCAAGATCCCGAATAGCAGCGCCGCCGCCTAGGGGTGGCCTAGCCTCCGCCATGGCCACGCCGCCGTAACAGGCCTGCAGCCGGGTCCAATCCACCTACCTCCTCGCCTCTCAGCCGTGAGGCAGCGAGCCCCCGCATCGGCGAGCGCCGCCAGAAAGTACAGTTGAATGTCGATAAGCTGGAGACACACATTATTGGTAGGAGTTCTTCACCAACTGGACCTCAAAACATTTCATCCTAATATTATATTTTGGGCCTGCAGATTGGTTCCTTTGTCAAGATTTTCCCGGGGGTTTCTCATGGTTGGACTGTGAGATACGACAGCAACGACGCAGCTGCCGTGAAGAACGCTGAGGAAGCCCTGGCGGACATGATCGAATGGTTTAACAAGAACCTCAAATGAACCTGAAGTAGCAGCCCTCCTTTTCTAATAAGTCCTTTGGTCACTCTTCATAGTCATTATGCAAGCATCCTGGGCTTATGTATGGTATTAGCTGTAGGGTCTGCATCCTTGTCTGGCACAGGTGTACTGGTATTGGTATGTATGTGATTTGCTCATTTGGGGGTCTGTTTGTGCTGAACACTGAATTATTGCACTCCAATAAAATTTGGCATTTGCAGTTTTGAGAGCTGAAGCACTTCTCTTTCTATATAACTTCCCTGTTGATTGCGTTCTTCCTTTTTTCTTGATCATAGTGATTGGCTTGAAGCGTGCACGAATCAGTAAGCAAATGTTTTTCTCTTCCCTTTTTGTAATGTAGTAACCAAGTCTTGTAAGACTACCTAGTTCGTGGCTATTTTCATAGAGAACTACCATTTTTATTTTTTCTCTAGAAAACTACCACTATTCTGGCGAGTTGGCACAGGTTGCACAAAATCTCGGTTGACCATGTTTCTACAGTAGACCTGACCAGCGAGGTGTTTGTAAGGACCGAGTTGGCAGCACATGTGGAAGAGGAGCTGAGGTGGAAGGGGCTGGGCTGTAGCCAGGCTTCGGCTGGACCGGTTTTAGGCTCAACAAAGGTAAAGCTGGTTTATTTTTATTTACTATGTTTTAAAATTATTCAAACAACTTCTTGAATTGTTTGAGGGTTGAAATTTGAGTCAAAACCTTTTTAAAATGTTTATTAGGCTTTCATGGATTATTTCGTATCCAAATAAAATATTTACAAGGTTACTTAATTACATATTTTTCACTCTTAAAATACAAACTTCAGTTTGATTGAAATTGAGGTTTGAACTACAAGTTTATGTTTTATTCACCTAAAACATTTAAATAATTTAAGTACTTCCTAATACTCCCTCGAATCCAAATTACTTGTCACAGTTTTAGTCAAAATGTTGCATAAAATCTGTCTAGATTCAGTGAACCCGTGACAAGTAAAATGGATCGGAGGGAGCAGAATTGGAAGAATACATTTGAATTTTGAATATATTTACACCAATATGAGCCCCTCAATTTAACAGATATTTGATCTACCATTTATTTGTTGTTAAGGTTCAAAATTCAAATTCAAAGTCATGCCATAAAATGTTCTTGGAAATTTTCAGGGATGCTCCTCACATTTACTAGAGCATTTGATAAATATGTCAGGATTTTACAATTGCATTGATTTTCTGGGTTTATTTTAGAATATTTTGTGAGGTTCTGAATTCCCCTCATAAAGTTTCACCGAAGATGACATGAAATGATCATAATGCACATTACAACTCCTATCTAGTATCTACAACAAACAAAGACTGGGAATGTTACAAGAGCCTGGCCTCACCACTCTTGCATATATACAACAAAACATATGAAAACTGCATTTAGTGGGTGATTAGTCCTCAGGGCTCATGCAGGTTAACAAACACAGCTCGTTGGTAACTAATCACGAGGAACAGCACTTAGCATTGTCAGTTTGCCTCCTGCCGACAACAAATTTGGCATCCACCGAACGAGCTAACCTCATATTGATAAATGTGGATTCCTGACCATGCAAAATTGTGGCCCCGCAGATCCAAACAACAGCCGCATTCTATGACTTATATACTGTGAAGATAGAGACTTCCGCAACGGGCGATCAGCCCCTTATATCTTCTTGCTCTTGGAATTCTGTCTACCCACCATCCACGGCATCTAGCCAGATTTGTAGAGCGGTAAGTGGGCCGTTCTGTAAGGTGAATAGACCCGTTGAGGACAAAGTAGTTGCAAGTTCAGGGAGCTCAGTATGGGAGCAACTGCAGCTACGGTATGCATCTTCAAACAAAAGCAAGCTTGCTTATGCACATCTTCTTTGTTGTGAAGAATAAACAGACTTACGTCTCAATCTTCTACTAGTAGGAAAATCAATATTTTTGTTTGTTCTATTTCTTGTTTCAGAATTAGTGGATTCTTAGGTATTCTTGGGTCTTTCTTTAGCTTGATAGGAATCGTGGACAGAGGCGATAGCTTCTTGCGCTGTTACCGTATTAGTGCACTACATTACAGAGGCTCGTGAAACATCTGTTTGGTTCAGGTTGGACGTAATCGAATGCCAGGTAATGGGATTGTACATCTACTTGCAGGCGATTGATTACACCTGCTTCTGTCCGGAATATCACAGAGCGTTACCACTTCACTCCCCTCTCATCCACAGCCTCGATCCCCTTCTTCTTTGCCCCCGATCCCCTTCGGCGCATACCTCCGCCCCGATTTCCTCCAGCGAACTCTTCCACGTCGAGCAGCACCGCTGGCACAGGTGCCGGCCCCCTTTCTCTCCTCCTCAACATCCTTTGTTCCGAGCAGCACCTCCTTTTGCGAGTAGACAATCACCGTCCACCACGCAAGGAGAGAAGCAACCGCTCGATTTTCTGGAGATCTGACCTGTTCGTGGCTACAGATTTTTTTCTTCTAATAGGTGACTTGTGGGATTCTTAGCTGCATAATCTCCTGTAGATTGGACAAGGAACTGCAAGCCTGAATGTACTAACGATGCTTTTCTGAACCAAAACATGTTTCCGTTTTCACCCATTCCGTTAACAGTGATAGTGTAATCTGATAACGTTTACACTACCTTTGCTGCACCAAACACCGGTTTTATTTTAGCCTAAAAGCTAAGCTATGACATCTTGCTATTTTAGCTATCGTCGCTACTAGCATTAGCACAAATTTAGTTAATAGCTAATGTTGGGCCAGAACCAAGTCATATTGACTCTGGCCGGGTGTAAGCTACGTTCAAAACGACCATGCATATCAGTATATGCCCAAATCATTTGAAAAATAATGAAGTCTAATACAGTGATGTTAAGAACCTTGTTGTGGCGGATGACTCTTTTGATTGATTGTAATACGTATTTAAAAAACTCCCATCTAAGATGAGAAATGTAGACATAGGTGCCTCTACATGGGCTTCATGCAACAAAATATATGATCTCTTTTTTCTAGTCATGATAGTAGAGTGAAGGGTGGCCCCAAAGTGAATAAACGAGATATAAAACATTGAAATTTAGGTGTGTGAGTCACCTTCTGATGGAAGGGCTTCTCTTTCTTTTCCTTCATATGCAAATTTAGGCTTGAAATTTTCCTTCTTTATTTTTGTTATACATGTTTGAAGTATGGAAATTTTGTTCTTCGATCTGATTTCTTATAGTTACTGCAATGGAAATTTTCTTCTTCGATCTGATCTTTTTTGCATTACTGTACCCATTAAAGGTTAATGCTACCTGCAAGCAGTTGAAGAATGAGACCGCTCCTACTCCTGGGAATAGTAATCTCAATGTATTGTTGGGGAGCCCAAGAGTCCACATGGAGGTACTTGTATTACTCACTCCTGTGGTCTACCTACTCATTGCCACCTTAGGGTCCCAGCGTCGCCGTTCCACAAACTGGTTCATCCAAAAAGGCCTCTTGGTCACGCACACCTTGTCCTTCCCACTCGGAGCATACACACTAGGTTCAATGCAATCTCACTCCACGGTGAAGAGCAGCATGTACCCCCTTTGGGCTGTAAGTCTCTTCATCCTTCATGCCTGTGCTGACACAAGCTATACACTCGATGACATCAAACAAGTAACAAGGTCCCAATACCGCTATTTGCTCTACTATGCAAATGGGTGGTTGCTTTTGACAAACTTCAGTGCACCTGAGGCTTCTTCCGTGTATCTCCTTGTTTTCACTTTGTACCTTATTGCTTGTCATAAATTAGGCTTACTACAACCACCATGTGTGCTGTCAAGCAGCTCATGGAACTTGAATAAGATGGTTGCTGATTACATGTATAACGAGCACACCAGGGGTAAATTTGTTCCAGCCACCATGGAAGGTTGCCATTACCTGGTCGACTGGCCCCTCAACAAATCTAAGTTGGATGCTCCATCATATGCAGCACAACTTACAGGGCATGTCGATCAAGTCATTGACATAGAGAAGATATGGCTGTGCAATAACCAGTCAATAGACCAAGAACTAAAGGATACATGCCTTTCCTTCTCTCTTTTTCACCTGCTGAGAAGGCGCTTCTTTGGGTTTACCTGTGGTGAGTCCAAAGAAAGGGCACATGATTTTGTGTTCGAGGGGTTGCTATCGGAGAATGAGAAAGGTAACACGGACTACAATCGGATTTTCAGGGTGATTGAGACGGAGTTAGCATTCATGTATGATTTCTTCTTCACTAAGTCTGCTGTCATTTATTACGGATCAAGGGCGGCGACAGTTTTTTCCTTGCTTTCAGTGAGCTTCCTATCTTTAACAGTGTGGACAGTCAGGTCACAGGAAGGCAGGGAGATGACTGATGCTGATACTGTTATCAGCTTATTCGTACTTGCATCCGCTGCTTCTCTTGAATTGCTACAGCTGCTACTTTACTGGACTAGCATTTGGAGCAGAGTATCCTTTGTTTGTCAGTCTCTCAGAGAACAAGCAAGATGGAACACGATGGGATGCTGCTGCTGCTATATCATTATAAGATTGAATGAGCTTCTTGCCAAGATTGGCGTACACTGTGCACCAAACAAACACTATTGGCAGCACAAGCTTGGGCAGTACTCATTACTTGATTTCAAGCCTACATACCGTGACAAGGTGACTGAGTATTTTGATGCCACTCCCACTCCCGGACATCGACTGGGTATCTTCCTCTTCCAACAAACAAACATGTATTTATTTGACAAAAAGCAAACAAACACGTATCTTCGGAGGGTCCGTGGGAAACATGGAAAATCTGTGGAGGTACCTGCAGAAGTAAAGAAGGCGCTTGTTTGCTCCCTCAAGCGTACTAATGGTGAACTGACGAATGGGAAATCATCACTGGTCTCCAATGGAGCAGGACACCTTTCGTGGGCTTGCGCACGAGAGGTGCACTCCGCGTCAGACACGAGCTCCATCATCATGACTTGGCACATTGCGACATGGTACTGTGAGATGGGAACAACCAGGTCTGGCCCTTCTTACCCGGATGCTGAAGCACAACTCAAGGTCCATCTTGGCGTCGCCACCAAACTGTCAAAATACTGTGCATACCTGGTGGTCCATGCGCCAAAGCTTCTTCCTGGGCACCACTACGATACAAGCCGTGTGTTCGACGCCGTCGCGGTAGAAGCCAACAAGTATCTGCTGCCATCTATGAGGAGGAGGGCCAAGTATGAGGCGCTGAGGAACTACGGACTAGAAGAATCAGAGGCTACCATCTTCCAGAGCGGCGCCAAGCTGGGGAAGCAGCTGGAGGAGATACAAGACGTTACCAGGCGCTGGAAAGTCCTGGCTGACTTCTGGTGCGAGATGATGCTCTATGTCGCGCCGTCAGATGAGGTAAACGAGCACATCGATCAGCTCACGCGCGGCGGCGAGCTCATCACCCACCTGTGGGCTTTGCTCTCCCACGCTGGAATTCTGCAGAGGGACCAGCCGAGTATTCCTCCCACCCGCCATCCGCATGCAGAAAGTACTTGTTCCAGTCACCAAGAAATTGAGCAAGATTCCGAAAGCAGACATGAAAGAGCTACCACTTCCCTGGCTGACCATTTCGCCGCTACATCGCCTGCTCATCATTTGGCGGACAATCCGCAAATGAGTGGTGTTACCCTGCAAGATGTTCTTCAAGCTGCTAGCAGATTGCCGCAGGTACCGGTGCGAGCGGAAATCTCTAAAGCAGATGAATGCCATATTGATGTTCCTGGAGCTTCTAGCTCCATGCAGGA
Organism: Avena insularis; assembly: GCA_023614405.1. Classification (NCBI taxonomy): domain Eukaryota; kingdom Viridiplantae; phylum Streptophyta; class Magnoliopsida; order Poales; family Poaceae; genus Avena; species Avena insularis. The sequence goes on along the minus strand of CM042684.1, from coordinate 432,016,829 downwards.
AAGCCCTCCCTGAACTATAGTGTGTGCTCAGCTCACTTCACTGCCAAGAGCTATATTATTCAGTATGTCTTGATGACGGTAATTCTACGAGTTGCATGCTTCGGTCAGTTACTCGGCATGTACGTGTTACCTGTGTGTTTGCAGCCTGTAATTTGAATACTAGTTCTCTTTCGTAATTGCCATGTGCATGTACGTGTTAACATTACGGTGCTGTCTGAAAGCTCTGTCATGTTTAGGTAAAAAAAATGTACTGCACCATCTTGAGATGTTGCTGCACTGCAACTTCATGCTCATAAGTTAAACCATTCTTCACACACATACTAGATCTAGGGACATAATTGCGAGTATGCGCTCGACCTAGAAAAAATGGAGATGTACTACAATAGGATATGCATATGTCTCGGTCGACTGAGAACATTTCATTCTCAGTCGGCTTTACAAAAAGTTCATAGAGATATATAGAATGTTCAACTACTAATTTGTTCATCTAGTGAAAAAATAGGGCATTGTCGACTAATAAAATCCTATTTCTAAGTGACTTTACATATTCATTATGCTGATGCTGTAATAATCTGTTCATCTAGGGCAAAAGAATGTACTTTTATTCTCGGAGTTTAAAAAGGGTGAAATCCTGCACGTGTCTTAGCGTATAATTAACATCTCACAAGACTGAGAATTAGCAAGACAGTTTAAAATAACTTGAAGTCTGTACATTTATATAATCTTTGATTTGGTTCATGAAGGTGTTGTGGTGTTGACTACACGATGACTGTTTTTACCTGTTTTAATAACTAGTCACACCCTCTAACAGTAAGCTCACACTTCCTCTGTTCCCCTTAGTTTGCCAAAACGTCTTATATTAATGGAGTGAGGGAGCAAGTGCTTACTACTTGGGCTATTTGTTTTCTTATTTCTATTTCTACCGGTCGTAGAAAAACACAGTAAATACTAGGGCTAAAATACAGCAGAAAGATGCATTACACATTTGAGTAAGAATACACTAGAAAGATGCAGTACAAAACTTGCAGTATAAAGATGGAACAACAATGTAACTGATGTAAAAGTAAAGAACAAAGATGCACGGTTTTATTAAGTGCATGAATCACGATGTAAGCTTTCCTATTTCTTCATCATTTTAGGCTGGGGATGGTTTAGATCTATGCTCTGAGCTCAATTTTTCTTCTATACGTTCTTGTTTTGTAGCCCGCATGGGCGATTGCAATTTTTGGTACTAGACTGAGAACTATGCCAAACCGTTGCCTGCAAAGGGAATCATACCAGTTGGATGAAAACCTGATGCATATCTGAATGTAGAGTACTGGTCCACTGATTTGTAATTCTGAATGTTTGAATGATCTTAATGCTTGAATTTTTTTTTCGAAAAGAAGGATAAACCTCTGGCCTCAGCAGCGGCTGATGCACATAGCCATTAATGCTTGAATATATGAATGGCAAATATTTGAAGTAGAAGATGCTCATTACTGTTTAATATATTTGAATGTCTGAATGATTAATGTGACTGAATCCAGTAACATTTTGTCATATATGCACAATGCAGAAAACATGATAAAACCCATTAGAAATTCTAAAGGTAATTTTCAACATGTGTTATTGTTTAAGGTAGCTTATTCGTACATAACTTGTAAGAGCATCTCTAACCCATCCCCTTTCGGCGCTTAGAGGAGTATATTTTCTCCTCTAACGGCCGGAACCGACTCTAACCCAACCCCAAACGGCTTTAGAGGAGAAAAAAATTTAGGAGTCGGCCTCCGCGGCTCGCAAATATACGCGTCGCGGGCCTCGACTCGCAAATTTATTCTCCTCCATGTTGTTGCCACTGCCTCGCAAATTTATTCTCGTCGGCGTTGCCGCCGTTGGCCATCTTTTCCCTCCACTGACTATCGGAAGCACCGCCGTCCTATTTCTCCCCATCCGCCCTAGTCGCTGGTGCTAGCCGTCGCCCGAATCGTCCCTAGAGCCGCCGCATCGAGGTGGATCCCGCCTCTGGTCGGAACCTATAGAAAGCTCGTTTTCGGCTGCGACGAGGTCGATTTCGGTCGGGAAAAGCTGTCAGAGGGGATAAAGGTGGTGTAGCTCGACCATAGCCGACCAGTTCGTGGCCAGAACCGAGGTCCGTGGCCGGATTCTGATGAACTTTGTGCGGCGGTGGAGACGTCGGTTCATCGTCGTCCGGTCGTCACGCTACCGCTAGAAGGGCATTTCTCGGCCACGACATTATCATCCGGTCGTCGCCTAGCCCCTCCGGTCATCAATTCCCCTTTTGGCTGGCGCAACTGCCCCGACCGCGATCTACACCACCGTCCCGCACAAGGTATTCGACCGAATTCCCATATGACCTTTGGTTTCATTTTTCGCCTTTGTTCGCGGGCTAGCTTGACCGAGAGCACCTTCGGCTATAGATTAAGAGATTGAGAGAGATGTTTTTCGACGATTCTTCATCCGAGGAGGAAGACGAAGAAGACGAAGACACAGAGAGGATTCTTGCTGAAAACGAAGAAAGAGGAGGTCCTCTGGAATATAATGACATGTTGCATCATTTTGCGTAACATGATCGTCGAAGATGAGAGAGACATGATTGATGACTTTAAGTACATCTCAAATGGAGACCGTGTTGTGCCTGAGCATGATCTATCCAGGATCGACCAGTTCCTCCCAATGCACCGGAGCATCGAGAATAAGGAGGCACATACCCAGCTACAGACCAATCTTGTTGAGCATCTCTAGCGTCTCCACGACAATTAGTTGTGTTTGTTTTTATTAATTTTCTTTCGTAAAATTTTCAATTTCGTTTGTAATATTGAACAATTTGATTTATTACATTTATTTGGCTTTGTAATAATGAATAATTTAATTTATTACCCTTATTCGATTTGTATTATTCATACTTTGGTTCAAAAGTTTTGATTTGCAAAAAACAAAATTTTAGTCCTCTAATTTTTTTGGGATCGATTCTGCGAGCTAAGTTTAGAGAAGCAAATATGCTACTCTAAGTTTACTTCGGACGTTTTCTCCTCCAAAGAATAGGGGATGGGTTAGAGATGCTACTTAAACTTTCAGTTTTTTTTGCTTATCGCAGTTGCATTGATCATCTGTACAAAGTCTGCATCTTGGTTTAGTTGTCTCATCCATTCACCTTCTGTCCGCCTCCTTGACGAGAATATCATTTTGCGGCCCGAAAGTTGGGGTGGCCAGGCAACGCGGTATCCGACTTCCCTGATATCAGCCGCGATGACTACAGTTGGCGTGCCAAATACTCAGAGGGTCTTTTTCGGCACGAATTCAACTTTACGTTTCAATACAAAAAATCAGGCTAACGGCCGTCAAGTTGGGGCCCCCTGTCAGCTTTCGTTGTTATGTCGCTGCCGTCGTCGCTGCCATGTAGGCTGCCATATAGGCTTGCAGCGTTGGCGCATGCATCCTTTACGCGTCTTCTTCTTCCTTCGGGGCGGCAATCTGTGGTCGCGGCCATGGCGTGGAGCTAGGACTTGGACAAACCTGCTCGGCCCGTTCTCCTCCCCATCCCGAATCAGAGCTCGCCCTCACCATGACCGCACCATTGGCACGACGCGGGGACGGGAATTCATTCCCGGGTGAGATCTGTCACCATGCCGACCATGCTCGGTCCTGTTGGTCTCCTCCAGAATCCGAGCTCGCCGTGGTCGCACACGCACCAACCACGACGCCTTCCTCTCCGAACCCCAAAGCCACATCCACCCAGTTCGGCACAATGCCAACAAGGTGAAAATGCATCAAGTTTTCTTCTTGTGATTGTAGAAAAACATGTATGTACCGTGGCCGTAGCATACTCTAACAATGTACACATATATTGTTTACTAGATTTTCATTTGAAATTAGTAGCTCCGTGATGACGAAACATAGAGAACCTAAATGGAATGACGATGAAGACCATGTTCTGTACTTTGCATTGCATCAACAAGTGCTCGCTGACGAAGCAAGTTACCAAGAGAGTGGAGTTCATCAACCATTGCCAAAAAATATGTGAACAAATCAATGAGCGATTCAATGCAAATAAGTGCAGAAAAGCTAGATCCATGTCATCAATCATCAATAGGTGGCACATTCTAGTGATGCGTTCAAATGCGTACACGATGCATCATTTGCTTGAAGTGGTTGTTATCCTGAGCAAAAATGTCTGGTATGCACATTACATTTGTATGTTCTATGCTGCAATTCTATTGTTATGGGCGTGAAAAGAAAAGCTGGGCTTCACTAAATATTACGCAGTTAGGCCTAACTTAGTCTTACACAAATAAGCATAGCTTAGTCTTTACACACATAAGCGTAACTAGTGATAAAGATAAAGACAAATGGTTCATCGGATCTGCCAGTATGAGCACTAGGTCCCTGGAGCTGGTGGTATCGTCGGAACGAACCAGAATGCTGTGTTTGGCCGTCTTTCACTCTCCTTCAAATAGTACGACCCCACTGATGAGCCAATTGTAGGCCCCCTCCCCCCGACGTGGATTCGGCTCCATGTTGGATCTGGAGTGTCAACATGATAGGCGCGTGAGTGTGCAGTAAACACACAGTCTGCTATCAACACTAGAAGTGCTGGCACCTCAGCAACAACACCAACATGTTCTTCCTGGACTCCGATAGCAGCCTCAGCAGGTATTTCGTCAGCTTCACTAGCAGCAGCATTAGCAAGTATTTCGTCAGCTTCACTAGCAGCAGGATCACCAAGTATTTCGTCAGCTTCACCAGGAGCAACAACAGCTAGTTCTTCGTCAGCTCCACCACCACCAACACCACCACCACCACCAGCAGCAGCAGCATCAGGGGCCAGGGCTGCCTGAGCAATTACATGTTCAACAGCTCCAGGGGCTCCGACAAAGAAAGGGTAGTTGATCCCAAGAAACACAGGTTGTCCCTTCAGATTGTTGACTCTACTCTAGACTTGCTCTACTGGGTCTTCAGATGGGCATGCGGACCTCGAGAAAACGTGACACCGCAGCGATGGGTATGAAGAAAGTTGTGCCCCCATATGTTCTATTGTATCACCAATGTTGTTTAGTGCTCCCCTGATATGAATCCACAAGAGTTCATCATCCTGTTCCGTGTTGTCTCCGAGAGGTGCCAGGAACCAGCGCCGTGTCCCAAGTTCAGCATCTGCTACTGTATCTTCGATGACCGGAGCTGGAATGATGCGCGGGGCTACGTGGGTACCTGCGTGTTACTAACAGTCAGTAAGCAGAAGTTTGAATGGGATTTTACATGCTATATGACACCATGACTCACCCCAAGTGGACGGCTCCCAAACACGCACGTCGCTGCTAGGTTCAGTGACCGCATAAATGCGTTGCGGTCTGTACGAAGAGTAGCCATAGGTGAAGACGGTGTCGACATACTTCTCCGGCCGCAGGAAGTCGTCGCGCAAGACTGTCCATTCCTTGTCTTCTGGGCATCTAATGAATGTGATTGCCTTGTCGAACACCGCTAAGAGGTCGTACTCCCAGTTCTTCCACGCCTCCTCCCGCGGTCTATGTGGGAGTTGTACCTTCACGAGGTCAAGTTCTGCCATGTTGAACCTGTAAGCGAATTCGGAAATGGGCGGCGGCCACCCGCTGTTGAATGCAGTAATGTCGACACCCTTCAAAGATGGCACTGCAAGTCTCTTCGATCTGTAGCCATTTTTTAGAGTCCAAGTACTGCCATCCTGTGATAAAAGGACCAACTACTCGCCGTTGCCACCCACCCAGTTCTGGTCATCTTCCATTTCCGTCTCTTCTTCTTCCTTGATATTCACCACTACTGATTCAGACCACTTATCCAGCAGCATCAGTTTTGCATGAATATTCTGCAGAGTTTGTTGTCAGTTGGTACAATAAACTAGCATGGATTCCATTGCAGATACGATTTGACAATTGAGCCTTCAGATTAAAGTACACAAAATATCGCCTAAATACGAGTGTCTCCTCAGATATCGCCTAAATTGTGCCTGTGTCACTACGAAGATACTCAATATATGGAGTAGTAGCAGAGCCCCCAGAACAAACTCCTGACGATGATCATAATTAAACAGCTCGGGGTATAACAGCCTTAAATCGTCTAATCTGTTTGTTTTTATTTTAGGAAACAGAATATCACCTAGCAGGCATTCCATTGCAAAATCGAAATTGACAACTCGTCTATCACCTAAAGTAAGACCGTGTCACTACGAAAATACCAGAATATCAGGTACGAGCAGAGCTTCCGCTGTACAGAATAGTCTTAAATGGTTCGATTTGTTCAAACCGCTCATGCACACAACACGTTCGACGAAAGGAACATAGGATTTCGATGAGAGTTCAGCACATATGAATCAACGATATGACTGAACGAATAAGCTAGATACTGAAACTTACGTGGCCATCGTGGTCGTCTGGCCATTTGCTGTTATCGGGGTAAAGAAGGCCTGGCGTGCCGAACGGTTGTTCGTCCATGTTCCGCATCGTCACGTGGTAGCGAGGGATGCAGCGAGCGAGGCGTCCGGCTGAGATGATGTCCAACTCCGAGGCGATCCTGTGCACGTTCGTGGTGTTGAGGTTTGGCCATCCCCAATCCTCGCGGTAGCGTCGCCTGCCATCCGCTGCTGCCGTCGCATGCCTTTCGCTTCAGCCTGCTGCTACCCCAAGCTCTACCCATAGCGGCAAATGGAGTCTAGAATCCGGTAGATTAATGGAGGCGGATGGATTCGAGAGGGGGTGGAATCAGGGATGGGGGCAGTTGTTCGAGTGGAGAGCGAATCTGCAAGGAACCGCCGCCGCCGCCGGTTCTCGTCCGCGTGGAAGAAAAGAAGGGGGGCGTAATTATTGAGGGCGGGCACCAGAACCGTCTAGAGGAAGGGAAAAAATGAATCGTAAAAGGGAAATGTGCGGCCCGCCTGTCAGTGAGTGAAGGTTGGCACACGCAAACGTGCCTACATTTGAATTGATTCCACCGCATGCAAGTGGCGCAGAACAAATTTTAGGAAGTGCTAGCGTCTACGTGTAAAACCGCCTTTTTTTGCCACCTTCACCCTACTACGAACGGTCGTGCACCATTCCAGATATTGGTAAGGGCGATTCCAATCTTTTTCTTCTCCGTCTCATTTCCTCCTCCACGGCCTCATCGTCTTTATCCTCCACGGCCTCATCCATTTCCTCCACCACCGCATCACCCTCTTCCTCCGTATCCTTTCCCTCTTGCCTGTAGTCATGGACGCTCCGGACATCCGAAACTATGACAGGGAAGAAACTGCGCACTTCGACATCGAAGTACATGGCGGGAAGAAGATCGATGTCGTCTACATCACCGACCCTCGGACGGTGAGGAACACTCTAAATAATTACACGAGTTGGCTGCAGTTCGAAGAAAACAGGTTCGTAGGTCTCGACCTCGAGTACAGCCGCGATCACCGTAGGATCGCCGTGGTGCAACTCTCCATGAAGGGGCACGTCCTCGTATACCAGCCATTTTGCGAGAAGGGGACTGAAGGGATATGGTAGACTTTGCTGTCTTTTTGTTCCTGAACCGTCTGTTTGCAAAAGTTATTGCTATATTATTTGTCTGAATTCATTTTCATACAGGTGGGGCGAAAGCATTAGGGATCTGTTTCATGACTTTCTCGTGAACCAGCACATAACATTTACCAGTGTTGACATCACGAATGACAGTAAACTGCTTGAAAGCCCGACTATCAACATTAGAATCCCAAAGGAGTGCAGAGTGGACATCCAGGAAATTTACTGGATCCTAGGAACGAAGGGCGGCAAGACCGGGATGGCCGCTCTTGCCTCTGAACTCATAGACCTGTGGTACGTTGACATGAAGGACAGATTGCCGAGATGTTCGTGGAGGCGTTTAGGGCACGATTACTGGGAGGATAAGCCACTTTCTGAACCTAATCTGAAGTACGCTGCAATTGACAGGTATGTTAGCCACGAGCTGTACTGCCATATTGTAAAATCTCGTTCCAGACATCGCATCATTGAACCACCACCAAGACAGGTTGTTTGTCCCAGATGCCAGAGTGTAGATGAATCTACAAACCGGGGCAAGCGACCGAAGGCATCCTAGGATCGGTTGCCTTCTCCAACAGGCTGGGATGTAGACTATTAGTGCATGATTATTGTGTTTATGAAAACATGTTATTTCATAAGTACACTATGTGAGCAATTACGAACTGCTGTGTATTACCTTTGTCAAACTATAATCTGGTTTATGACTGTATCCTTCTCTATAATCTGGGTTTGGTTATGACTTATGACTGTATCACACCTTATGCATGTTAGTCACGGATTCTCGCCGCATGCAAATGGCATGCATGTAATTTGTAAGAATGAATGTTGAGAATACAAAAGGGGGATGTAATTCATACAGGTTAAGTAGCTAATAGCACAAGGATCATACGAGCTTGGTTCTTACAATACGTAATGCTTAGAAAATACATGCAGATAAAATACAAAGTAGATAAAACTAGGAACGAAATGAAACTAGTAGTGGTAAACAGCACACTCACCCACCCGAGATCATATTGAGCATCTCAGAAAGGCATATACACGCCCCTGGCTGCGCATTTGATCGCATCGTAATCCATGTGCCTCCACTCCCATCGCCAGGCAGGTGTGCTTCGAACTCGATTTTCATGCCGGTGTATCATGGGTCGATGATGTCAAGCGAGTCTAGCCATGCCGCTTTCCCTGCACTCCATCCGGGTAGCTCCACAAACGTTGGAGATCGACGTGATTGACAACATGAACGAGGAGATCCCGTTCTCTAGCTTCGAGTGTCGTTCTTGATGTCGACGCGGGCGAAGTAGATCTCCTCCTGTAGGAACTCGCGAAGCTCCGGCATACAGATTTGGCCCTACATACGTGATATAGTAGGCGTGGTTGCGCATGGACAGCTGCAAAGTGCCGCCCTCTTCCTATCTCCGTATACTCGAGGTCAAGGCCGACGATCTTGTACCTGTCCATCGGCTCGTAGCCACCGCCAGACATTGCGATGACCTTGGCCACCTCACGACACATTTGTGTGGACGACCGTCAGCTTGTGGTGCCATGGGCGTGACGGTGTACTGCCGGTGTAGTCGCCCTCGCCGAACACGCCATACTGCGCCCATGGTAGCAGCTAATGCGCGGCGATGGCCTAGGGTCGTAGGCGTGGCTGGACCGGGCGTGGAGGTGGAGTGATCATTGCGGTGGTATGGCTAAAGCGGAGGCGAGCTGCGGCAACGTCGATGGTTCTTGCGGTGGCGACGCTGGCGGAAGGAATGAGTTGGGGATTTTTGCACAGTGATGTGCTGAGGAGATAGAAGGCGATGCTTAAATTTCGTTTACCAATATTCCGGTCATACCCATGTAGAAGCAAGTTTGACCGGGCGAGCACCGATGGTTTCCAATCCTAGCGATTAAATTCAGTGTCCGTCCCGGTAGGCGATGGGACGGGTGTGCGACGTGGCTTTGGCGTGGCAGAGACCGGTCACATAGACCACCGTCCCGTTGCCGATCCGCAGCGGGTGCGCGGTGCTGACACGACGTAATGTGACAGGACAGAAGGAAGTGTACAGTTATTATTAATTCCTAACAAGTTTAAGAAGTGTACGCATAGACATGGACCTAGCATCCTGCACCTGGGTAGCGCCACCGATCAGCTCGCTGACATGCAAAGTTTGTCCCGAATTTGCCAAAATGAAGCTCGTTTGCCCATGCTTCTATAAGTTTCTCTGTAGGCCACTTGTGTAAGCATGCACGATCAAGCAACTTTGCAACACACGTGTCGGTAGAAAAGCATTAGGTTTCAATGCAACACATAGTTTAGGGATTTAGAATAGCTACATTGTGGAGCTCTAGCCAAATTGCATGGTAAAGCCAAATTCAGCTTTTTGTCAGATTTAGCTATAGCAACATTGTGTCTCGTTTTTCCTCACTTTTGCCCTCCCGATATTCCGAAGCCCTCACATGCGCTCGGAGGGGGGGGTGCCGTCTGATCAAAGCTTGGCCATTACGTGCGCCATGACGCCTAAAGTGGAAGTTTTTTTTTGTTATTTGGCCTATTTAAGAGCGTATTTTCCCCTCTCTCTCTCTAACAGTTGTGTTTTTTCCCAAAAAGAGGGAATCTAGAGCAGCTTCTCTCTTTAATCATTGTTCCTTTTGCGATCTTTTCCCCCAATCTGGTAGCAAATCTAGAGCAGCAAAACAAACCAACACCATAAATAAATTCAGTAAACAGAGCAGATGTAGATAAAGCAGCTAATATAGGTTATATAGTACGGTACTTAACGAGGTTCAACAATTAGACTACTCAGCAGCAGCAGAGTGCATCGCTTCAACACGTATAAGACAAATGAAGCTGCTAAGCAGCAGAATGATCGCTGGCCTCGTGGTCTCTCGCCAGAGGGCATCCGCCTCCTCCGGGCGCCTCCACTTCTTGCTGCCCAGCCCCTTGACCTTGGGCACCTTGGGTCTGATCGGGGGCATGCGACCCTCCTCGATAGCCACCTTCTAGAGGTTGCGGAGGTGAAGACCGAGCGCCTGGTGCTTGGCCCTGAAGCCGTGGACGTTCACAGACTCGCCGCAGGTCCTCACGTCCTCGGCATGCTTCATGAGGGAGTTGAAGTCCGTGCCATGGAGCCTCCTGGTGGGGCAGAAGGGGCACCTGTACACGTTGCCGGCGAAGAAGTTGTTGTACTGACCGGACTTTAGCCTCCTCAGCACATGACGAGTCTTGGTGTCCTGCGACTGCCGTCACGCTGGAGGTTCTTGCTATCCTCTGTTGGAAAAAAACAGTAGAGTGAAATAAGGACATGATTGAGATACTTTGATTATCGAGATTGATTTTTTGCATAAATTAACCAAATGAGATCTCCCGATTATTCCCCAAATCTCAAACCAAATCGAATACTGATCCCAACTACGAACAGGGGGATTCATCGAAAATCGAGATCTAACACAATAGGATTAGCTATCAAAAATAATAACAATGAGCCCTAATAACATACGATCTAGCATCCAACGATGGGAACGGGGGAAGAACAAGGGAAGGGGAGAAAACCCTGGTTACCTCAGACCACGGGTCGGCGATGCTGGTGTCGTAGGGGTTCTCCGGCCTTATGTAGACAACCACCTCGTAGGGGTCCCAACCGAGCAGGATCTGTCCGAGACCGGCGGGGGCCTCCTCGCCGGCTGCCTTGGAGGCGCCGATGGCCACCGCACCGATCTTCTCCATCGCCGGCGTGGTTGGGGTTTTGTTGGGCGTTTGCAGAAGGTGATGGGACAATGGAGACGGTTGAGTGAGCGAGTGCGTGATGAGTGGGAGTGGGGAGGCCTCTATTAAAGGAGAAGGGAAGCGGCGTTTCGTTGCACTACCGTGCACCACATACGCTAATGCACCGTGCACGGTCACACGTGTCCGCTACTGCCCTGTGCGCCGCACATGCGTACCGTGAGTCACGTTTTTTTCCCTCGTGTCTAACCATGGCGATTCAGTTGTACTCAGTTTTGCCCACCAACCGTTGATCCTCTGTGATCTAGCGGACAGGATAACCCTTATATTTGCCGGGGGCACCCCTCTATCCATGCAAAATAATGAGTATGCCACCGGAACTTTAACAACATAAACAGATGAACTTGAATATATTTTGAAGGGTACGAAAATAGAAATCCCCATAGTTTAAGGGTCTAGATACGGTAACAGAACTAAATATTATTAGTGGCCGGCCAAAGACAAAGGACGGGTTGGTCAGCTAGAAGTTGCTGATTCCTAAGTAAGGGGACACTAGGCCGGTATTGACATACTCCCTCAGGAACTTGCCATAAGCAGCGTGCCTGGCCTTGGTCGCTGACTTGTGTTTACTAGCCGGGCTTTTACCGATGCCAACCGCATGCGGAATCAAGCTGGCAATCCTCGGGTTGACTCCTTTCTTACAGAAAGGGCACCTGAGCTCCTCAAGTCGAGTGCGGAAAGGGATTATCCCGCTCTTGAGCTTCTTCATGACATGGCGGCTCTTGTTGTCCCTGGTCTCCTTGTCAGAGTCCATCTCACTTGAATACACCTGTAATAAATATATATTCCTTCCACCATTCCAAGTTACTTTCGATGCAATAACATGTCTATACAGGTTCAGCAGTTCATTACGGCCGTCTCCCCAGCTCGCTCCTAAATTAATGTGGTTTGTGTTCTTGGTAACTTATTAATAAATAAATAATGTAGATTTATTCAGAACAAACTAGATCTCTCCATGTACCGATTCGTACGTTGCATCTAATCATTAGGACTAGATTTTTTTATGACGCCTAGATAGATTAAGCTCGAGCAGAAAATATGAAACATGTAGAAATAGATGTACCTCTAGGTACACGGGCGGAGCGTGTTCATTGAACTCCACGCCCTCATCGGCGCCCAAGTCGCCAAGACCGGCGCACATGGTCCCCCAAGGGGTTGAACTGCACGTCCTCCTCGGCATGTGCTGCGTGATGCTCCTCCAGATCTGCCGCGTGAAGCACCACCCCGTCGGCGATGCCCGGACACTCACCCCTACGCACTGGTTTCATGGAGAAGGTTCGTGCAAGTACGTTCAAGATTGTGGGGTTTTGCTGGATAGGGAAGAGAGAGTAGTGGATGAGTGCGAATGGAGGACCCGATAGGCTGGGTTTTTAATGCGGGGACGTTTAGGCCTCCTCGAGGGCCCCGGTTGACAGCTCTTCCGGCTGCGGCTGCCACGTGGAAGGTTCGTGTGGTGGGGGCCTGACGGAAGTGAGAGTCCAGGCGCGCTGCATAGTGAAAATGGTATAGCCGGTGGTCCGTGGATGACTAGTTGCCGTGTAGTAGACTTGTAGCCTTTGCAGACTAGATTAAACATGACATGACCACTCGCCGAATTTTTCCATGGACGGCATCGTGTTCCTTCTTGTATAAGTCTCGTTGAGGGAGATGTCCGTGCTGTCTCGCGCTGTCCTGTGAAGGGTACGACGTGTGCAACGAGCCTTGTTGGATCACACAGGATCAACGGTTGGTGCGCACGATCCGCGTGACAACTGTGACAACCAATCAGGGCGTAGCAGACAAAGTGGACACAGGTTTGGGCTTCTACGAAAGAGAGAGAGAGAGAGAGGGGAGGGGGCAAAGCTGAGTAGTATAAAAATGGAAAGTGGGTGTCTTTTACAATGAAATGCATCGTGGCATACATCAAATTATGCCAAGATAGATCCACTAGAGTTCATTGCATGTGTGTTCTTTCCACAAACCACATATGTATCCACAAGAGTTATTGCATGTGTGTTACTGTCATGAACCACATTTGTATCAACCAGTGTCATTGCATGTGTGTTCTTTCCACGAACCACATATCGATCAACCAATGGCATTGCATGTGTCTTCTTTTCACAAACCACACATGGATCAACCAATGATCACTACATGTGTGTTCTTTCCACAAACCACTTATGGATCAATCAGTGGTCATTGCATGTGTGTTCTTTTCCACAAACCACATATGGATCCATATGTATTCTTAAACTAAAACCAACACTAGAGTCGTTGCATGTGTGTTATTTCCACAAACCACACATGGATCAACCACTAGAGTCATTACATGTGTGTTCTTATACTCAAACCAACACTAGGGTCATTGCATGTGTGTTCTTTTCACAAACCACACATGGACCACCACTATCATTGCATGTGTGTTCTTTCCACAAACCACACATGGATCAACCAGTTTCATTGCATGTGTGTTCTTTTCCACAAACCACATATGGATCAACCAGTGGTCATTGCATGTGTGTTCTTTCCACAAACCACATATGGATCAACCAGAGTCATTGCATGTGTGTTCTTTCCACAAACCACATATGGATCCATTTGAGTAATTGCATGTTTGTTCTTATACTAAAACCACAAACCAGCACTAGAGTCATTGCATGTGTGTTCTTTTCCACAAACCACACATGGATCCACTAGACTCATTGCATGTGTGTTCTTTTCCACAAACAACTTATGGATCAACCAGTGGTCATTGCATGTGTGTTCTTTTCACAAACTACATGTGGACCCATTAGAGTCATTGCATGTGTGTTCTTATACTAAAACTAGCACTAGAGTCATTGCATGTGTGTTCTATCCACAAACCACACATGGATCCACCACTGTCATTGCATGTGTGTTATTTGCATAAACCACACATGGATCAACAAGGGGTCATTGCATGTGTGTTCTTTCCACAAAGCAGATATGGATCAACAAGTGGTCATTGCATGTGTGTTCTTTTCAATAAACCACTTATATATCCATTAGAGTCATTGCATGTGTGTTATTTCCACAAACCACACATGGATCAACCACTAGAGTCATTGCATGTGTGTTATTTCCACAAACCACACATGGATCAACCACTAGAGTCATTGCATGTGTGTTCTTTCCACAAACCACACATGGATCAAGCAGTGTCATTGCATGTTTGTTCTTATACTAAAATCACAAACCAACACTAGAGTCATTGCATGCATGTTCTTTCCACAAACCACTTATGGATCCACCAGTTTTCATTGCACGTGTGTTCTTTCCACAAACCACTTATGGATCAACCAGTGGTCATTGCATGTGTGTTCTTTTCCACAAACCACTTATGGATCAACCGATGGCATTGCATGTGTGTTCTTTTCACAAACCACACATGTATCAACCAGTGGTCATTGCATGTGTGTTCTTTCGACAAACCACATATGGATCAACAACTGGTCATTGCATGTGTGTTCTGTTCCACAAACCACATATGGATCAACTAGTGGTCATTGCATGTGTGTTCTTTCCACAAACCACACATGGATATCTAGTGGATATTGCATCTGTGTTCTTTTCCAAAAACCACACATGGATCAAGCAGTGTCATTGCATGTGTGTTCTTTCCACAAACCACATATGGATCAACCAGTGGTCATTGCATGTGTGTTCTTTTCCACAAACCACTTCTGGATCAACCGGTGTCATTGCATGTGTGTTCTCTTCACAATCCACACATGTATCAACTAGTGGTCATTGTGTGTTCTTTCCACAAACCACATATGGATCAACCAGTGGTCATTGCATGTGTGTTCTTTTCCACAAACCACATATGGATCAACTAGTGGTCATTGCATGTGTGTTCTTTCCACAAACCACATATGGATCAACCAGAGTCATTGCATGTGTGTTCTTTCCACAAACCACATATGGATCCATTTGAGTAATTACATGTTTGTTCTTATACTAAAACCACAAACCAGCACTAGAGTCATTGCATGTGTGTACTTTTCCACAAACCACACATGGATCCACTAGACTCATTGCATGTGTGTTGTTTTCCACAAACAACTTATGGATCAACCGGTGTCATTGCATGTGTGTTCTGTTCACAATCCACACATGTATCAACTAGTGGTCATTGTGTGTTCTTTCCATAAACCACATATGGATCAACCAGTGGTCATTGCATGTGTGTTCTTTTCCACAAACCACATATGGATCAACTAGTGGTCATTGCATGTGTGTTCTTTCCACAAACCACACATGGATCAACCTGTGGTCATTGCATGTGTGTTCTTTTCCACAAACCACACATGGATCAAGCAGTGTCATTGCATGTGTGTTCTTTCCACAAACCACATATGGATCAACCAGTGGTCATTGCAGGTGTGTTCTTTTCACAAACCACATGTGAACCCACTAGAGTCATTGCATGTGTGTTCTTATACTAAAACCAACACTAGAGTCATTGCATATGTGTTCTTTTCACAAACCACACATCGATCCACCACTGTCATTGCATGTGTGTTCTTTCCACAAACCACACATGGATCAACCAGTGGTCATTGCATGTGTGTTCTTTTCCACAAACCACATATGGATCAACCAGTGGTCATTGCATGTGTGTTCTTTCCACAAACCACATATGGATCAACCAGAGTCATTGCATGTGTGTTCTTTCCACCAACCACATATGGATCCATTTGAGTAATTACATGTTTACTGTTATACTAAAACCACAAACCAACACTAGAGTCATTGCATGTGTGTACTTTTCCACAAACCACACATAGATCCACTAGACTCATTGCATGTGTTTTTTTTTCCACAAACAACTTATGGATCAACTAGTGGTTATTGCATGTGTGTTCTTTTCACAAACTACATGTGGACCCACTAGAGTCATTGCATGTGTGTTCTTATACTAAAACTAGCACTAGAGTCATTGCATGTGTGTTCTATCCCCAAACCACACATGGACCCACCACTATCATTGCATGTGTGTTCTTTCCACAAACCACACATGGATCAACAAGTGGTCATTGCATGTGTGTTCTTTCCACAAACCACATATGGATCAACAAGTGGTCATTGCATGTTTGTTCTTTTCCATAAACCACTTATGGATCCACTAGAGTCATTGAATGTGTGTTATTTCCACAAAACACACATGGATCAACCACTAGAGTCATTGGATGTGTGTTATTTCCACAAACCACACATGGATCAACCACTAGAGTCATTGCATGTGTGTTCTTTCCACAAACCACACATGGATCAAGCAGTGGCATTGCATGTTTGTTCTTATACTAAAACCACAAACCAACACTAGAGTCATTGCATGCGTGTTCTTTCCACAAACCACTTATGGATCCACCGGTGTTCATTGCATGTGTGTTCTTTCCACAAACCACTTATGGATCAACCAGTGGTCATTGCTTGTGTGTTCTTTTCCACAAACCACTTATGGATCAACCGGTGGCACTACATGTGTGTTCTTTTCACAAACCACACATGTATCAACCAGTGGTCATTGCATGTGTGTTCTTTTCCACAAACCACATATGGATTAACCAGTGGTCATTGCATGTGTGTTCTTTTCACAAACCACATATGGATCAACCAGAGTCATTGCATGTGTGTTCTTTCCACAAACCACATATGGATCCATTTGAGTAATTGCATGTTTGTTCTTATACTAAAACCACAAACTAGGACTAGAGTCATTGCATGTGTGTTCTTTTCCACAAACCATACATGGATCCACTAGACTCATTGCATGTGTTTTCTTTTCCACAAACAACTTTTGGATCAACAAGTGGTCATTGCATGTGTGTTCTTTTCACAAACTACATGTGGACCCACTAGAGTCATTATATGTGTGTTCTTATACTAAAACTAGCACTAGAGTCATTGCATGTGTGTTCTTTCCATAAACCACATATGGATCAACCAGTGGTCATTGCATGTGTGTTCTTTTCCACAAACCACAGATGGATCAACCAGTGGTCATTGCATGTGTGTTCTTTCCACAAACCACACATGGATCAACCAGTGGTCATTGCATGTGTGTTCTTTTCCACAAACCACACATGGATCAAGCAGTGTCATTGCATGTGTGTTCTTTCCACAAACCACATATGGATCAACTAGTGGTCATTGCATGTGTGTTCTTTTCACAAATGATACATTGCAAATGTATCTATAATTTTTGATGTTCCATGCTTGGTTTTATCCACTTTCTTGTGTTTTGTCCACACTTGGGAGTACTTTTCATATGATTTCTTGGACTAACCTATTAACAAGAGCCACAGTGTCAGCTGCCTGTTTTCTGCTGTTTTTGGTTCCAGGAAAGTCAGAAAATGAATATTCTCGAAATTGGACAGGACAAAAGCCAAAGTGCCTAGTTTTCCAGAAGACTCCAAGAGCCAGAATACGAGACGGAGGAGGGCTAGGGGCTGGCCACACCACCCCAGGCATGGGCTGGGCCTGGCCGCGCTAGGGCATGGTGTGGTGGCCCTAGGCACCCCCTCGGCCTCTCTCTTCGCCTATAAGGAGCCTTCTGACCTAAAAACTTCGGGGGGTTCGATGTTTTTCCAGAAGGAGTTCCGCTCCACCGCCACCACCAGATTCCACGAAATAGCACTAGAAACTCCGTTCTGGCACCCTGCCGGGACGGGGAATTGGAGGAGATCATCGCCATCATCATCACCATTGCTTCTCCATCGACCATCCATGTTTCCCCATCTATGAGTGAGTAATCCCCCGCTGTAGGCTATGGGGATGGTAGGGATTGGATGAGATCGTTCATGTAATGGCATCAGATTGTTAGGGCATGGTGCCTAGTATCTTTTATTAGTGCTTTATGACTTTGTTGCGACTTGTTGTGCTTAATGCTTGTCACTAGGGCCCGAGTGCCATGATTTTAGATCTGAACATGTTATTGATTCATTATGATAGTATTGTTTATGGTCTTATCTGCAAGTTGTATACACACATTGTTGTCCGGAACCAATGGCCCCGAAGTGACAGAAATCGGGATAACTTGAGGGAATGGCTTTGATGTGAGGATCACATGTGTTCATGGAGTGTTAATGCTTTGCTCCGGTGCTTTATTAAAAGGAGAACCTTAATTGCCAGTAGTTCCCTAGAGGCCCCGCTGCAAACGGGCTGGAAGGACAAAAGATGTTGTGCAAGTTCTCATTGCGAGCACGTATGACTATATATGGAACACATGCCTAGGATTGTCTAGTACTTGGATGCTTTATCCTATTTGTCTGCAATTGCCCTATGTTCTGATTGCTATGTGAATTGTCTTGTCCATGCAACGCCCGTCCATCCATCCCTATGCCTACCGCACTCGAATCCCAATTGCATCGCTATTGTTACTACTGTCTTTTACTTTGCTACTGCTACTTTACTATTCCTACTACAAAACTGTTATCGATAAACCTTGTGAGCAAGATTGTTTCCAGGTGCAGCTGAATTGACAACTCAGTTGTTAAGGCTTATAAATATTCTTTGGATCCCCTTGTGTCGAATCAATAAATTGGGTTTCACTTCCCTCGAAAATACTGTGATACACCCCCTATACTTGTGGGTCATCAAGACTATTTTCTGGCGCTGTTGCCGAGGAGCATATCTTTATTTATCAAGTTCACTTGGACTCACTATTGTTCAAGCTAAGTTTATTTTCTCCTTGTTTATTTGTTTCTTTATAAAAAATACAAAAAAAAATTGGTTCCTACTCTAGTTGTTATTTTCGTTGCTCTGTTATTGTCTTGCTTTATCATGCTTGTTATCAATGGTTGGTTTCTTTGAAACTAAATCTTATTGGCAAGGTGGGTTCACAGAAGATGAAAAATATTATTATAAGGAACACCGCTTGTCACAAAAATGAAAACACTTATGTGGACAAATTGATAGATTGTATACCATTGCTAGAAATGTGTGCTCTACGTATAATGTTACTTATTTCCTTGATAAATCTTGTTGCTGTAGGAGGTACAAACACCTCCCTTTTCAATGTGAGTATATTGATATGTTACCATATCTTCCTATGTTAAGGGAAATTATGACCTTTATGATGTTGAACAAATTGAGGAATTTATTGCTTGGAAGGGTGCATTTGAACTTGCTAGTTTGCTTGAAAATATTGATGATTCACCTTATAAGTATGAGGTTTATGGTATACTTAAATTTTGCTTTGATAATTACAAGGATGAAAATGGCTATATCCTTGAATATTTTAATCGATGCTCTCCACAAATGGAAGAGACTAATGCCTTGCAGGATCCTATGGAAGAAGAAATTGATGAACCTAAAATCTCATTAGATGAAAAATAGGAGGATAGTGATGAACAAAAGGAGGAAGAATGGTTTAGCTACCCATGCCTACCTTCTAATGAGAGTAACTATTTATCCCTTACATTATTTGATTGTCCTCCATGCTTACTAAAGGAAGAGGATTGTTATGTTCCTGAGGATTCTCTTGAAAATGTTTACGATAAAGCTCTAGTGCTTGTAGATCATGAAAAGCATGCTTTATGTGATAGTTATATTGTTGAGTTTATTCATGAGGCTACTGAAAATTATTATGAGAGAGGAAAATATGGTTGTAGAAGTTTTCATGGTATTGAAACACCTCTCTATGTGCTGAAAGTTTTGAAGTTACTCTTGTTTTATCTTCCTATGCCTGTCACTTTGTTCTTTGCGAATTTATTTGCTTACATGATTCCTATGCATAGGAAGCGGGTTAGAATTAAATGTGTTTTGGATTTGCTTCTTGATGCTCTCTTTTACTTCACTTCATATTTCTTATGAGAGCATCCTCTCAAAATTTTATGCCTGAAGATGATAACATGTCTATTATTCTTGGGAGACCTTTTCTTAAATACTACAGGAGCTGTTATTAATTGTAATAGATGGAAGGTGACCTTCAATGTTAATGACAAGGAACACATTGTCTATTTACTCAAGAATATTGAAAGGACTTATGGTTTGAATTCAATTGAACATGTTGAGGGCATTCAAGTTGGAGAAATATATTGTCCCATACGAAGAGAAAAATTTGAAACTATTATGATTGGGACCATTGCTATCAAGGTTGAGGTAACATAATCATTAGTGGGATACAAAGTTTTGTCTCATATGGAATTGTTTTGGTAACAAGACCTGATCAACCTTGTTAACAAAAGGATTTCATTGAACAAAACAATGTTTTCACCATGATTATATCCGCTTACTTCTATTCTATCCATTTTAGTTTTTGCTTTTGCCTAACTTAAAGGCGTTAAAGAAAAGTATTTATTGGGAGATAACCCAAAAGTTTTGGATGAGCCTTGGAAGTTATTACCTCTGTAATAACAGCTCCTTATACTTTTTATTTGCTTTTTGTGCCAAGAGTAACCTCTAATGAGAGAGAAGTAATGATTGGGAAAGTTGTTGTCCCGAAACAGATTTTTGTGCTTCACCGTAAAAATTCGTGAGAGAGCTCTGTATGTCGGATTGAGCTGTAATTTTTTTTGCTTCTGACCCATGTTGTTATCTAACTTTCGTTAGTTCAACACTTTTTGATTTGAGCAACATAAGGGCTTCGAAAAAATTCGTCTTTACCTGCTAGTCTGTTTTGACAGATTTCTGCCATTTTCTGCATTTGCTTCTTGTTGGTTCCTTCTTGAGTTCTTTTGGGGAATTGAGCTTTTTGTGGGAAGTGCTACAGTATCTAGTGTTCTAATGGAAGTTTATTTGATATTATAACTGAACCTTAAGACTTATTTATCTTGAGTGCACTAATGTTGCTAATAAAGATTGTGTGAAGTTTTGTATGAAGGAAAAATTTCAAGTGTATGGAAGGAATGAGTAATGAGATGAAGGATGGACTAAAGCTAAAGCTTGGGGATGCCACGCGTGTCACCCCAAGAAATATCCAAGAAGTACAAGCGTCAAAGCTTGTGGATCCCCAAGGCATCCCCTTCTTCATCAATAAAAATCCCAGGTTTCTTCCAAACACTTCATTTTTATTGTTTCATGCACAATTGTGTTGTTCTTGGAGTGTCTTATTTTTTGTTTTCATTTTGGTTTTTAGTTTGCGTGGATTGCTTAGTTTGCTGAATAAATTGGTTGGACCTCCTCTTTCATATATTGGTGTTCAAATAGTTTGGTTTGGTTTGGTTTGGAAAAGAGTAGGAAAGCTCATGCTTAAGTGGTAAAGAGAGCTTGTTTTTGACTGTGGCCTATGCTTTGTCATGCCATGCTTGATATTGTTTTGGATTTATGCTTAGTATTCTTTGCTGTAGCATGACTTGTTATAAACAATTGAGATTTCTTAATGTGCCTTGGATGAATCATGCGTTGTTTTAGCATATTAAAGCATAGTATTGTGGTATTCTCCTTTGATGCTTTATTTGGGTTGACTTCGCACATGCTCACACCATGTTATGACTATCCCAAGTCACCATAAGCCTTTATGATCCTTTAGTTTTTAACTTGTAGTATCACTTTATGCTTTGATCAATGATGTTTTGTCGCTCTGCATGATTATGGCCATTATTTCTCTCTCGTTTGTCGCTTCCTTACTATTGCCAGCCTTCACTTACACTGAGTGTTTTACTCATGTTTCCAACTCCCTTAAACCAAATATTGCCAAAGTGTCCACCATACCTACCTATTAGCATCATTTGCTACTTCCGTGCATATTCAATATGCCTTGTTTTCTTCCGAATAAAATGTTTGCTTGTTATGAGAAAGTTAGTTAGTAAAGCTCTCACGAACTTGATGGCACACTTTATTTCCTGCACTTAATAAACCTGAACCATTGTGATTCTCCATGAAAGTTATATGCTTGCAAATTATAGGCTGGGGATTAGCAGAACCATGCTATCACGGGGAACGCTTTCAACACTTGTAAATATATACCCAGTTGACACCTTGCTCTTTTGTTTGCGGATGTCGTCGGTGTGAAATTAAAGGGATCTTGTAAGTCCATGGAGTTATGTATGTGTGTTAGAGAAACGCCTGGGCCACTGGTCTAATCCATGCTGACATGGTGGAAACCTGCAGCGTAACCATAATGATATCTATGAAGCATTCTTCTTATAAAAAAAGAGAGAGATAGCTATTGAGAAAAAGAAAAAAGAGATTCACGAAAAGAGGAAAGAGAGAAAAAAGCACCATTTTCCCATGGTAAATAAGAAGATTGCTGAGATACTCATTGTCTGCTTGCCTTGTCATTTTGATATGGGGATTCTTCCGTATCATCGGGCAAGGGGTACCCCGTTGGCGGTTCTCAATGATACACACATACTTACGATGACAAGAACTTATCGGTAACTAAAGTTGAGTAGCATGAGGAGAGGCCCTCGTACTCAAGGGACTTGGGATTTTCAGTTTATAGTCTGTCAAGCATATAACTCAGATTGGACCTCACTTTCACCTTAACCACATTAAAGATGCTTATGATAGGGGCAATGAGAGTTCAAAGCTAATGAGTACCATACTTTCAGCATTTGGAAGCCTTTCAAATTATTCAAAACCTGTTCATTTCCTTGTTGAGTCTCCACACATTCTATGAGCACTTTCTTGAGAGCATAGTGGCCATTCTTAGTTCTATGTGCATTGTCCCAAGACTTGTTGATTGATGCATACCTTGATATTGCTTGTTTTAAACTACTTGTATCTAGTCACTCTTGTAAACTTTGAAGGTGTCCTATGCATTCATGTTTGCTACTCTATGAGGGACAAGCTGAATGCCACTATGCTATGTTTTCTTTATGTGAAACAAACAAACGTATTGGAAAGCATTGTTATTCATGCATCTTTTGTTTGTGCTTTTTCATGTTGCATCATAGTTTCTTTGTCTTATTGCTAGAACTTTGTCTTTCATGTTATGCTTGAAGTACTATGATCCCAGCTTTGAATGTTTTACAAATACTTTGATCAAGTCTTTGATGGTGCATGTCACCTCAAAAATTATTTTTCTTTTTATCACTTACCTACTCGAGGCAGGCAGGAGTTAAGCTTGGGGATGTTGATACATTGCAAATGTATCTATAATTTTTGATGCTCCATGCTTGGTTTTATCCACTTTCTTGTGTTTTGTCCACACTTTGGAGTGGTTTTCATACGATTTCTTGGACTAACCTATTAACAAGAGCCACAGTGCCAGCTGCCTGTTTTCTGCTGTTTTTGGTTCCAAGAAAGTCAGAAAATGAATATTCTCGGAATTGGACGGGACAAAAGCCAAAGTGCCTATTTTTTCAGAAGACTCTAGGAGCCAGAATACGAGACGGAGGAGGGCCAGGGGCTGGCCACACCACCCCTAGGCACGGGCTGGGCCTGGCCGCGCTAGGGCATGGTGTGGTGGCCCTAGGCACCCCCTCGGCCTATCTCTTCGCCTATAAGGAGCCTTCTGACCTAAAAACTTCGGGGGGTTCGATGTTTTTCCAGAAGGAGTTCCGCTCCACCGCCACCACCAGATTCCACGAAATAGCACTAGAAACTCCGTTCTGGCACCCTGCCGGGACGGGGAATTGGAGGAGATCATCGCCATCATCATCACCATTGCTTCTCCATCGACCATCCATGTTTCCCCATCTATGAGTGAGTAATCCCCCGCTGTAGGCTATGGGGATGGTAGGGATTGGATGAGATCGTTCATGTAATGGCATCAGATTGTTAGGGCATGGTGCCTAGTATCTTTTATTAGTGCTTTATGACTTTGTTGCGACTTGTTGTGCTTAATGCTTGTCACTAGGGCCCGAGTGCCATGATTTTAGATCTGAACATGTTATTGATTCATTATGATAGTATTGTTTATGGTCTTATCTGCAAGTTGTATACACACGTTGTTGTCCAGAACCAATGGCCCCGAAGTGACAGAAATCGGGATAACCGGAGGGAATGGCTTTGGTTTGAGGATCGTTCACGGAGTGTTAATGCTTTGCTCCGGTGCTCTATTAAAAGGAGCACCTTAATTGCCAGTAGTTCCCTAGAGGCCCCGCTGCAAACGGGCTGGCAGGACAAAAGATGTTGTGCAAGTTCTCATTGCGAGCACGTATGACTATATATGGAACACATGCCTAAGATTGTCTAGTACTTGGATGCTTTATCCTATTTATCTGCAATTGCCCTATGTTCTGATTGCTAAGTTTACTGATATTGTTACTACTGTCTTTACTTTGCTACTGCTGCTACTTTACTATTCCTACTACAAAACTGTTGCTACTGATAAACTGCTGTGAGCAAGATTGTTTCCAGGTGCAGCTGAATTGACAACTTAGTTGTTAAGGCTTATAAATATTCTTTGGCTCCCCTTGTGTCGAATCAATAAATTAGGTTTCACTTCCCTCGAAAATACTGCGATACACCCCCTATACTTGTGGGTCATCAACAAACCACATGTGAACCCACTAGAGTCATTGCATGTGTGTTCTTATACTAAAACCAACACTAGAGTCATTGCATGTGTGTTCTTTTCACAAACCACACATGGATCCACCACTGTCATTGCATGTGTGTTCTTTCCACAAACCACACATGGATCAACCAGTGGTCATTGCATGTGTGTTCTTTTCCACAAACCACACATGGATCAACTAGTGGTCATTGCATGTGTGTTCTTTCCACAAACCACATATGGATCAACCAGAGCCATTGCATGTGTGTTCTTTCCACAAACCACATATGGATCAATTTGAGTAATTGCATGTTTGTTCTTATACTAAAACCACAAACTAGCACTAGAGTCATTGCATGTGTGTTCTTTTCCACAAACCACACATGGATCCACTAGACTCATTGCATGTGTGTTCTTTTCCACAAACAACTTATGGATCAACCAGTGGACATTGCATGTGTGTTCTTTTCACAAACTACATGTGGACCCAATAGAGTCATTGCATATGTGTTCTTATACTAAAACTATCACTAGAGTCATTGCATGTGTGTTCTATCCACAAACCACACATGGATCCACCACTGTCATTGCATGTGTGTTCTTTCCACAAACCACACATGGAGCAACTAGGGGTCATTGCATGTGTGTTATTTCCACAAACCACATATGGATCAACAAGTGGTCATTGCATGTGTGTTCTTTTCCATAAACCACTTATGGATCCATTAGAGCCATTGCATGTGTGTTATTTCCACAAAACAACACATGGATCAACGACTAGAGTCATTGCATGTGTGTTATTTCCACAAACCACACATGGATCAACCACTAGAGTCATTGCATGTGTGTTCATTCCACAAACCACACATGGATCAAGCAGTGTCATTGCATGTTTGTTCTTATACTAAAACCACAAACCAGCACTAGAGACATTGCATGCATGTTCTTTCCACAAACCACTTATGGATCCACAAGTGTTCATTGCATGTGTGTTCTTTCCACAAACCACTTATGGATCAACCAGTGGTCATTGCATGTGTGTTCTTTTCCACAAACAGCTTAAGGATCAGCCGGTGGCATTGCATGTGTGTTCTTTTCACAAACCACACATGTATCAACCAGTGGTCATTGCATGTGTGTTCCACAAACCACATATGGATCAACCAGTGGTCATTGCATGTGTGTTCTTGTCCACAAACCACATATGGATCAACCAGTGGTCATTGCATGTGTGTTCTTTCCCCAAACCACATATGGATCAACCAGTGGTCATTGCATGTGTGTTCTTTTCACAAACCACATGTGAACCCACTAGAGTCATTGCATGTGTGTTCTTTTACTAAAACCAACACTAGAGTCATTGCATGTGTGTTCTTTTCACAAACCACACATGGATCCACCACTGTCATTGCATGTGTTTTCTTTCCACAAACCACGCATGGATCAACCAGTGGTCATTGCATGTGTGTTCCTTTCCACAAACCACACATGGATCAAGCAGTGTCATTGCATGTGTGTTCTTTCCACAAACCACATATGGATCAACCAGTGGTCATTGCATGTGTGTTCTTTTCACAAACCACTTATGGATCAACCGGTGGTATTGCATGTGTGTTCTTTTCACAACCCACACATGTATCTACTAGTGGTCATTGCATGTGTGTTCTTTCCACAAACCACATATGGATCAACAAGTGGTCACTACATGTGTGTTCTTTTCCATAAACCACTTATGGATCCAGTAGAGTCATTACATGTGTGTTATTTCCACAAACCACACATGGATCAACCACTAGAGTAATTGCATGTGTGTTATTTCCACAAACCACACATGGATCAACCACTAGAGTCATTGCATATGTGTTCTTTCAACAAACCACACATGGATCAAGTAGTGTCATTGCATGTTTGTTCTTATACTAAAACCACAAACCAGCACTAGAGTCATTCCATGCGTGTTCTTTCCACAAACCACTTATGGATCCACTAGTGTTCATTACATGTGTTTTCTTTACACAAACCACTTATGGATCAACCAGTGGTCATTGCATGTGTGTTCTTTTCCACAAACCACTTATGGATAACCGAGTGGCATTGCATGTGTGTTCTTTTTACAAACCACACATGTATCAACTAGTGGTCATTGCATGTGTGTTCTTTCCACAAACCACATATGGATCAACCAGTGGTCATTGCATGTGTGTTCTTGTCCACAAACCACATATGGATCAACCAGTGGTCATTGCATGTGTGTTATTTCCACAAACCATATATGGATCAACTAGTGGTCATTGCATGTGTGTTCTTTTCACAAACCACATGTGAACCCACTAATGTCATTGCATGTGTGTTCTTATACTAAAACCAACACTAGAGTCATTGCATGTGTGTTCTTTTCACAAACCACACATGGATCCACCACTGTCATTGCATGTGTTTTCTTTCCACAAACCACACATGGATCAACCAGTGGTCATTGCATGTGTGTTATTTTCCACAAACCACACATGGATCAAGCAGTGTCATTGCATGTGTGTTCTTTCCACAAACCACATATGGATCAACCAGTGGTCATTGCATGTGTGTTCTTTTCACAAACCACTTATGGATCAACCGATGGCATTTCATGTGTGTTCTTTTCACAGACCACACATGTATCGACTAGTGGTCATTGCATGTGTGTTCTTTCCACAAACCACATATGGATCAACCAGTGGTCATTGCATGTGTGTTCTTTCCACAAACCACATATGGATCAAAGTGTGGTCATTGCATGTGTGTACTTTGAACAAACCACATGGATCAACTAGTGGTCATTGCATGTGTGTTCTTTTCCACAAACCACACATGGATCAAGCAAGGTCATTGCATGTGTGTTCTTTCCACAAACCACATATGGATCAACCAGTGGTCATTGCATGTGTGTTCTTTTCACAAACCACATATGGATCAACCAGAGTCATTGCATGTGTGTTCTTTCCACAAACCACATATGAATCCATTTGAGTAATTGCATGTTTGTTCTTATACTAAAACCACAAACAAGCACTAGAGTCATTGCATGTGTGTTCTTTCCCCAAGCCACAAATGGATCAACTACTAGAGTCATTGCATGTGTGTCTTTTTCCACAAACAACTTATGGATCAACCAATGGTCATTGTATGTGTGTTCTTTTCACAAACTACATGTGGACCCACTAGAGTCATTATATGTGTTCTTATACTAAAACTAGCACTAGAGTCATTGCATGTGTGTTCTTTCCACAAACCACATATGGATCAACCAGTGGTCATTGCATGTGTGTTCTTTCCACAAACCACATATGGATCAACAATTGGCATTGCATGTGTGTTCTTTCCACAACCCACAAATGGACCAACAAATGGTCATTGCATGTGTGTCCTTTCCATAAACTACTTATAGATCCATTAGTGGTCATTGCATGTGTGTTCTTTCCACAAACCACACATGGATCAATCACTGGTCATTGCATGTGTGTTCTTGTCCACAAACCACATATGGATCAACCAAAGGTCATTGCATGTGTGTTCTTTCCCAAACCACATATGGATTAACCAGTGGTCATTGCATGTGTGTTCTTTTCACAAACCACATGTGAACCCACTAGAGTCATTGCATGTGTGTTCTTATACTAAAACCGACACTAGAGTCATTGCATGTGTGTTCTTTTCACAAACCACACATGGATCCACCACTTCATTGCATGTGTTTTCTTTCCACAAACCACATGGATCAACCAGTGGTCATTGCATGTGTGTTCCTTTCCACAAACCACACATGGATCAAGCAGTGTCATTGCATGTGTGTTCTTTCCACAAACCACATATGGATCAACCAAAGGGTCATTGCATGTGTGTTCTTTTCACAAACCACTTATGGATCAACCGGTGGCATTGCATGTGTGTTCTTTTCACAACCCACACATGTATCTACTAGTGGTCATTGCATGTGTGTTCTTTCCACAAACCACATATGGATCAACAAGTGTTCACTACATGTGTGTTGTTTTCCATAAACCACTTATGGATCCAGTAGAGTCATTACATGTGTGTTATTTCCACAAACCACACATGGTTCAACCACTAGAGTCATTGCATGTGTGTTATTTCCATAAACCACACATGGATCAACCACTAGAGTCATTGCATATGTGTTCTTTCCACAAACCACACATGGATCAAGTAGTGTCATTGCATGTTTGTTCTTATACTAAAACCACAAACCAGCACTAGAGTCATTCCATGCGTGTTCTTTCCAGAAACCACTTATGGATCCACTAGTGTTCATTGCATGTGTTTTCTTTCCACAAACCACTTATGGATCCACCAGTGGTCATTGCATGTGTGTTCTTTTCCATAAACCACTTATGGATAACCCGGTGGCATTTCATGTGTGTTCTTTTCACAAACCACACATGTATCAACTAGTGGTCATTGCATGTGTGTTCTTTCCACAAACCACATATGGATCAACCAGTGGTCATTGCATGTGTGTTCTTGTCCACAAACCACATATGGATCAACCAGTGGTCATTGCATGTGTGTTATTTCCACAAACCACATATGGATCAACTAGTGGTCATTGCATGTGTGTTCTTTTCACAAACCACATGTGAACCCACTAATGTCATTGCATGTATGTTCTTATACTAAAACCAACACTAGAGTCATTGCATGTGTGTTCTTTTCACAAACCACACATGGATCCACCACTGTCATTGCATGTGTTTTCTTTCCACCAACCACACATGGATCAACCAGTGGTCATTGCATGTGTGTTATTTTCCACAAACCACACATGGATCAAGCAGTGTCATTGCATGTGTGTTCTTTCCATAAACCACATATGGATCAACCAGTGGTCATTGCATGTGTGTTCTTTTCACAAACCACTTATGGATCAACCGGTGGCATTTCATGTGTGTTCTTTTCACAGACCACACATGTATCGACTAGTGGTTATTGCATGTGTGTTCTTTCCACAAACTACATATGGATCAACCAGAGTCATTGCATGTGTGTTCTTTTCCACAAACCACGTATGGATCAACAAGTGGTCATTGCATGTGTGTTCCTTCCACAAACCACTCATGGATCAACTAGTGGTCATTCTATGTGTGTTCTTGTCCACAAACCACACATGGTTCAACCACTGTCATTGCATGTGTGTTCTTTCCACAAACCACATATGGATCAACCAGTGGTCATTGCATGTGTGTTCTTTTAACAAACCACATATGGATCAACCAGAGTCATTGCATGTGTGTTCTTTCCACAAACCACATATGAATCCATTTGAGTAATTGCATGTTTATTCTTATACTAAAACCACAAACTAGCACTAGAGTCATTGCATGTGTGTTCTTTTCCACAAACCACACATGGATCCACTAGACTCATTGCATGTGTGTTCTTTTCCACAAACAACTTATGGATCAACCAATGGTCATTGCATATGTGTTCTTTCCACAAACTACATGTGGACCCACTAGAGTCATTATATGTGTGTTCTGATACTAAAACTAGCACTAGAGTCATTGCATGTGTCTTCTTTCCACAAACCACATATGGATCAACCAGTGGTCATTGTATGTGTGTTCTTTCCACAAAACACATATGGATCAACAAGTGGTCATTGCATGTGTGTTCTTTCCACAAACCACATATGGATCAACAAGTGGTCATCAGATGTGTGTTCTTTTCCATAAACCACTTATGGATCCATTAGAGTCATTACATGTGTGTTATTTCCACAAACCACACATGGATCAACCACTAGAGTCATTGCATGTGTGTTATTTCCACAAACCACACATGGATCAACCACTAGAGTCATTGCATGTGTGTTCTTTCCACAAACCACACATGGATCAAGCATTGTCACTGCATGTTTGTTCTTATACTAAAACCACATACCAGACTAGAGTCATTGCATGCGTGTTCTTTCCACAAAACACGTATGGATACAACTTTGTTCATTGCATGTGTGTTCTTTCCACAAACCACTTATTGTTCAACCTTTTGTCATTGCATGTGTGTTCTTTTCCACAAACAACTTATGTATCAACCGTGGTATTGCATGTGTGTTCTTTTCACAAACCACACATGTATCAACCAAAGGGTCATTGCGCAGTGTGTTCTTTTCCACAAACCATATATGGATCAACCGTGGTCATTGCATGTGTGTTCTTTCCACAAACCACATATGGATCAACCGTAGAGTCATTGCATGTGTGTTCTTTCCACAAACCACATATGGATCCATTTGTGTAATTGCATGATCGTTCTTATAATAAAACCACAACCAGCACTAGAGTCATTGCATGTATGTTCTTTCCACAAACCGCATGGATCCACTAGACTCATTGCATGTGTGTTCTTTCCACAAACAACTTATGGATCAACCAGTGGTTATTGTATGTGTGTTCTTTCACAAACTACATGTGGACCCACCAGAGTCATCAGATGTGTGTTCTTATACTAAAACTCGTGACTAGAGTCATTGCATGTGTGTTCTTTCATAAACCACATATGGATCAACCAAAGGTCATTCCATTTGTGTTCTTTTCCACAAACCACATATGGATCAACCAAAGGGTCATTGCATGTGTGTTCTTTCCACAAACCACACATGGATCAACCAAGGGTCATTGCATGTGTGTTCTTTCCACAAACCACACATGGATCAAGCAAAGGTCATTGCATGTGTGTTCTTTCCACAAACCACATATGGATCAACCATGGTCATTGCATGTGTGTTCTTTTCACAAACCACATGTGAACCCAAAGAGAGTCACTGCATGTGTGTTCGTGATACTAAAACCAACACTAGAGTCATTACATGTGTGTTCTTTCACAAACCACACATGGATCCAATTGATTCATTGCATGTGTGTTCTTTCGACAAACCACATGGATCAACTAGTGGTCATTGCATGTGTGTTCTTTCCACAACCACACATGGATCAACCAGCTGGCATTATTTGTGTGTTCTTTCACAAGCCACACATGTATCAACCAGTGGTCATTGTATGTGTGTTCTTTCCACAAACCACATATGGATCAACCAGCGGTCATATCACGTGTGTTCTTGTCCAAACTACATATGGATCAACCAGTGGTCATTGCATGTGTGTTCTTCCACAAACCACATATGGATCATCCAAGGGTCATTAACATGTGTGTTCTTTTCACAAACCACATGTGAACCCACTAGGAGTCATTGCATGTGTGTTCTTATACTAAAACCAACACTAGAGTCATTCCATGTGTTCTTTTCACAAACCAATGATGGATCCACCACTATCATTGCATGTGTTTTCTTTTCCACAAACCACACATGGATCAACCACTACACATTGCATGTGTGTTCTTTTTCCCACAAACCACACATGGATCAAGGAGTGTCATTGCATGTGTGTTCTTCCACAAACCATATGGATCAACTAGTGGTCATTGCATGTGTGTTCTTTTCACAAACCACTTATGGATCAAATCAGTAGTATTGCAAGATGTGTGTTCTTTCACAAACCACACATAAAACTGGTATTAGTGGTCATTGCATGTGTGTTCCCATTTCCATAAACCACATGTGATCAAAAAGTGGTCATCGTGCATGATTCTGTTCTTTCCATAAACCACTTATGGATCCATTAGAGTCAGCTGTATGTGTGTTATTCCACAACCACACATGGATCAAATCCACTTAGAGTCATTGCATGTGTGTTATTTCCACAAACCACACATGGATCAACCACTAGAGTCATTGTACGTGTTCTTTCCACAAACCACACATGGATCAAGAATTGCCATCATTGCATCGCTTGCTCTCATATACTAAAAACCACAAACCAGCACTAGAGTCATTGCATGCTTTGTTCTTTCCACAAACCACTTATGGATCCACCATGAAGGTTCATTGCATGTGTGTTCTTCCACAAACCAATATGGATTAACCAAGGGTCATTGCGATGTGTGTTCTTTTCCACAAACCACTTATGGATCAACCCTATATGCCAGGTTGCATGTTTTTTCTTTCACAACCACATGTATCAACCAAGGTCTATTGCATGTGTGTTCTTTCCACAAACCACATATGGATCAACCGCTGGTCATTGTATGTGTGTGTTCTGTCCAAACCACATATGGATCAACCAAAGGGTCATCGATGTGTCTTTCCACAAACCATATATGATCAACGAGTGGTCATTGCATGTGTGTTGTTTTACAAAACTACATGTGAACCCACTAGAGTCATCAGATGTGTGTTCTTATACAAAACCAACAACACACTAGAGTCATTGCATGTGTGTTCTTTCAAACCACACATGGATCCACCCACTGCCATTGCATTTGTTTTCTTTCCACAAACCACACATGGATCAAATCCAAAGGGTCATTGCATTTGTGTTCTTTCACAAAACCACACATGACAAGGAGTGTCATTGCATGTGTGTTCTTTCCACAAACCACATATGGATCAAATCCAAGGGTCATTGTGTGTGTGTTCTTTTCTTCTACAAACCACATATGGATCAACTGTAGTCATTGTGGCTGTGTGTTCTTTCCACAAACCACATATGAATCCATTTGAGTACTGTACGTTTGTTCTTTATACTAAAAACCACAAACAAGCACTAGAGTCATTGATGTGTGTTCTTCACAACCACATGGATCCACTAGATCATTGCATGTGTGTTGCTTCAAACAACTTATGGATCAAATCCAATGGTCATCAGATGTGTTCTTTCATAACCATATGTGGACCCACTAGAGTCATTATATGTGTGTTCTTATACTAAAAACTAGCACCAGAGTCATCGATGTATGTTCTTTCCACAACCACAAGGGATCAACCAAAGGGTCATTGTACGTGTTCTTTCCACAAACAACTGATGGATCAACAAGGGTCATTGTATGTGTGTGTTCTTTCCACAAACTACATGTATGGAGCAAACTAAGTATCATTGCATAGTGTGTTCTTTTCACAAACCATATGTGAACCAACTAGAGTCATCAGATGTGTGTTCTATACTAAAACCAACATCAGAGTCATTGCATGTGTTATTTCCACAAACTACATGGATCAACGCTATTAACAGACATGTGTTCTTTCCACAAACCACATATGGATCTACAAAGGTTACCGCATGTCAGCCTATACTAAAACCACATACCAGCACTAGAGCAATAATGTGATGCCGTTCTTTCCACAACCACTTATGGATCCACCAAAGGTTCATTGCATGTGTGTTCTTTCCACAAACCACTTATGTATCAACCGGCAGTACCGCATGTGTGTCTTTTCACAAACCAAAGGCTACGTATCAACCAAAGCATCATCGAGATGTGTTCTTTCTCACAAAAACCACTATGTATCAATCCTATGGCATTGCACATGTGTGTTCTTTCACAACCACACATGTATAAACCAGTGGTCACTGCATGTGTGTTCTTTCCACAAACTATACATGGATCAACCTATGGGTCATCGTGATGTGTGTGTTCTTTCCACAAACCACATATGATCAACCAGAGTCATTGTGGTAATGTGTAAGCTCTTTCCATGAACCACATATGTGGATCCACGGAGGATTGCATGTTTACTCATACCAAAACCACAAACTAGCACTAGAGTCATCAGATGTGTGTCTTTTCCACAAACCATATATGGATCCACTAGACTCATTGCATGTGTGTTCTTTTCTTCCCACAAACAACTTATGGATCAACCAGTTGGTCATTGCATGTGTGTTCTTTTCATAAACCATGGACCCACTAGAGTCAATAAAATGTGTTTTCTCTTATACTAAAACGTAGCACTAGAGTCATCAGAGATGTGTGTTCTTTCACAAAACCACATATGGCTCAACCAGTGGTCATCATTCCATTTGTGTTCTTACCACAAAACCACATGGCTAATCAACCAGTGGTCATTGCATTTGTGTTCTTTTCCACAAAACCACACATGGATCAACCAAAGGGTCATTGCATGTGTTCTTTCAGTAAACCACACATGGATCACATAATTGTCATTGCATGTGTGGAAATTTTCAGACAAACTACAGTGGATCAACCATGGGTCATCGTGATTCCAGGTTCTTTTCACAAACCATGGAACCCAAAAGAGAGCTTTATTGCATGTGTGTTCTTCCATTAAAACCAACACTAGAGTCATTAATGTGTGTGTTATTTTCACAAACCACATGGATCCACACTAACGCCATTGCATGTGTGTTCTTTCCACAAACCACACATGGATCATCAACAACTATGTCATTGCATGTGTGTGTTCTTTCCACAAACCACATGGATCAACTAGTGCATTACTTGTGTGTTCTTTTTTTCTACAAACCACACATGTATCAACCAGTCAATGTATGTGTGTTCTTTCCACAAACCACAGTGCATCAACCAGTTGGTCATTGTATGTGTGTTCTTTCCACAAACCACAGCGGATCAACAAGGTCATCAGACAAAGTTCTTGTCCACAAACCACATATGGATTCACACGGCGGTCATTGGTATGTGTTCTTTCCACAAACCATATATGGATTAAACTAGTACGCTGTATTGTGTAAGTTCTTTTCAAAGTCCATACGCGGAGCCCACCTGAGTCACTAGACAGTAAGTTATTATACTAAAACCAACACTAGTCATTCCATGTGTGTTCTTTTTTTGACAACCATATGATTCCACCACTATCATTGCATGTGTTTTCTTTCCACAAAACCACACATGGATCAAATCCAATGTCATTGCATGTGTGTTCTTTTCCACAAAACCACACATGGATCAAGCAGCAGCATTGCATGTGTGTTCTTTCCATGTCCATATGGATCAACCAAAGGGTCATTGCATGTGTTCTTTCTACAAACCATATGTGAACCCAAGAGATGTTGTAGCCAGTTTTATACAAACTAACACTAGAGTCATTACATGTGTTCTTTCTTCACAAACTATTACATGGATCCACCTGAATGCCAACAGATGTGTGTTCTTTCCACAAACCACATGGATCAACTTAGTGGTCATCAGATGTGTGTTCTTTTTTCCAATAAACCACACATGGATCAACTAGTGGCATTACTTGTGTGTTCTTTCACAAAACCATGTATGTATCAAATCCGCTGGTCATTGTATGTGTGTCTTTCCTATATAAACCACATATGGATCAACCAGTGGTCATCAGATGTGTTCTCGCCCACAAAAACCACATATGGATCAACAAGTGGTCATTGCATGTGTGTGTTCTTCCACAAACCAGCATATGGATCAACTAGTGGCCGTTGCATGTGTGTTCTTTTTCACAAACCACACATGTGAGCTCACCAGAGTCATTGTACGTGTGTTAATATATTAAACCAACACTAGGAGTCATTCCATGTGTGTTCTTTTCACAAACCACACATGGATCCACCACTATCATTGTAATGTGTTTTCTTTCCACAAACCACACATCGATCAACCACGAGAGTCATTGCATGTGTGTTCTTTCCACAAACCACACATGGATCAACCAGAGTCATTGCATGTGTGTTCTTTCCACAAACCACACATGGATCAACCACTGAGTCATTGCATGTGTTCTTTCACAAACCACATGGATCAACCACTAGAGTCATTGCATGTGTGTTCTTATACTAAACCAACACTAGAGTCATTGCATGTGTGTGTTATTTTCCACAAACCACACATGGATCAACCACTAGAGTCATTGCATGTGTGTTCTTTCCACAAACCACATATGGATCAACCAGTGGTCATTGCATGTGTGTTCTTTCCACAAACCACATATGGATCAACTAGAGTCATTGCATGTGTGTTCTTTCCACAAACCACACATGGATCAACCACTGTCATTGCATGTGTGTTCTTTCCACAAACCACACATGGATCAACCAGTAGAGTCATTGCATGTGTGTTCTTTCCACAAACCACACATGGATCAACCAGTGGTCATTGCATGTGTGTTCTTTCCACAAACCACACATGGATCAACCACTAGAGTCATTGCATGTGTGTTCTTTCCACAAACCACACATGGATCAACCACTAGAGTCATTGCATGTGTGTTCTTATACTAAAACCAACATTAGAGTCATTGCATGTGTGTTCTTTCACAAACCACACATGGATCAACCACTAGAGTCATTGCATGTGTGTTCTTTCCACAAACCACACATGGATCAACCACTGAGTCATTGCATGTGTGTTCTTTAAACAAACCACACATGGATCAACAACTAGAGTCATTGCATGTGTGTTCTTTCCACAAACCACACATGGATCAACCAGAGTAATTGCTTGTGTGTTCTTTCCACAAACCACACATGGATCAACCACTAGAGTCATTGCATGTGTGTTCTTTCCACAAACCACACATGGATCAACCAGTGGTCATTGCATGTGTGTTCTTTCCACAAACCACACATGGATCAACCACTGAGTCATTGCATGTGTTCTTTCCACAAACCACATATGGATCAACCACTAGAGTCATTGCATGTGTGTTCTTTCCACAAAGCACACATGGATCAACCACTAGAGTCATTGCATGTGTGTTCTTTCCACAAACCACACATGGATCAACCACTAGAGTCATTGCATGTGTGTTCTTTCCACACACCACACATGGATCAACCAGAGTCATTGCATGTGTGTTCTTATACTAAAACCACATGGACCAACTAGAGTCATTGCATGTGTATTCTTTTCCACAAACCACATATGGATCCACCACTAGAGTCATTGCATGTGTGTTCTTTCCACAAACCACATATGGATCAACCACTAGAGTCATTGCATGTGTGTTCTTTCCACAAACCACACATGGATCAACCACTAGAGTCATTGCATGTGTGTTCTTTCCACAAACCACACATGGATCATCCACTGAGTCATTGCATGTGTGTTCTTTCCACAAACCACACATGGATGAACCAGTGGTCATTGCATGTGTGTTCTTTCCACAAACCACATATGGATCAACCACTAGAGTCATTGCATGTGTGTTCTTTCCACAAACCACACATGGATCAACCACTAGAGTCATTGCATGTGTGTTCTTATACTAAAACCACAAACCAGGACTAGAGTCATTGCATGTGTGTTCTTTCCACAAACCACACATGGATCCACTAGAGTCATTGCATGTGTGTTCTTTCCACAAACAACTTATGGATCAACCAGTGGTCATTGCATGTGTGTTCTTTCCACAAACCACACATGGATCAACCACTAGAGTCATTGCATGTGTGTTCTTATACTAAAACCAACACTAGAGTCATTGCATGTGTGTTCTTTCCACAAACCACACATGGATCAACCACTAGAGTCATTGCATGTGTGTTCTTTCCACAAACCACATATGGATCAACCACTAGAGTCATTGCATGTGTGTTCTTTCCACAAACCACACATGGATCAACCACTAGAGTCATTGCATGTGTGTTCTTTCCACAAACCACACATGGATCAACCATAGTCATTGCATGTGTGTTCTTTCCACAAACCACACATGGATCAACCACTAGAGTCATAACATGTGTGTTCTTTCCAGAAACCTCATGGATCAACCACTAGAGTCTTTGCATGTGTGTTCTTATACTAAAACCAACACTAGAGTCATTGCATGTGTGTTCTTTCCACAAACCACACATGGATCAACCACTAGAGTCATTGCATGTGTGTTCTTTCCACAAACCACATATGGATCAACCAGAGTCATTGCATGTGTGTACTTTCCACAAACCACACATGGATCCACCAGTGGTCATTGCATGTGTGTTCTTTCCACAAACCACACATGGATCAACCACTAGAGTCATTGCATGTGTGTTAATTCCACAAACCACACATGGATCAACCAGTGGTCATTGCATGTGTGTTCTTTCCACAAACCACACATGGATCAACTACTGGTCATGCATGTGTGTTCTTATACTAAACCAACACTAGAGTCATTGCATGTGTGTTCTTTCCACAAACCACACATGGATCAACCACTAGAGTCATTGCATGTGTGTTCTTTCCACAAACCACACATGGATCAACCACTAGAGTCATTGCATGTGTGTTCTTTCCACAAACCACACATGGATCAACCACTAGAGTCATTGCATGTGTGTTCTTTCCACAAACCACACATGGATCAACCACTAGAGTCATTGCATGTGTGTTCTTTCCACAAACCACACATGGATCAACCACTAGAGTCATTGCATGTGTGTTCTTTCCACAAACCACACATGGATCCAACTAGAGTCATTGCATGTGTGTTCTTTTCAAAAAACCACACATGGATCAACCAGAGGTCATTGAATGTGTGTTCTTTCCACAAACCACACATGGATCAACCACTAGAGTCATTACATGTGTGTTCTTTCCACAAACCACACATGGATCAACCACTAGAGTCATTGCATGTGTGTTCTTTCCACAAACCACACATGGATCAACCACTAGAGTCATTGCATGTGTGTTCTTTCCACAAAACACACATGGATCAACCACTAGAGTCATTGCATGTGTGTTCTTTCCACAAACCATACATGGATCAACCACTAGAGTCATTGCATGTTTGTTCTTATACTAAAAGCACAAACCAGCACTAGAGACATTGCATGTGTGTTCTTTCCACAAACCACATGTGGACCCACTACAGTCATTGCATGTGTGTTATTTCCACAAACCACACATGGATCAACCACTAGAGTCATTGCATATGTGTTATTTCCACAAACCACACATGGATCAACCACTAGAGTCATTGCATTTGTTTTCTTTCCACAAACCACACCTTGATCAACCAGAGTCATTGGATGTGTGTTCTTTCCACAAACCACACATGGATCAACCACTAGAGTCATTGCATGTGTGTTCTTTCCACAAACCACACATGGATCAACCACTAGAGTCATTGCATGTGTGTTCTTTCCACAAACCACACATGGATCAACTGTGTTATTTCCACAAACCACATCAACCACTAGAGGCATTGCATGTGTGTTCTTATACTAAAACCAACACTAGAGTCATTGCATGTGTGTTCTTTTCACAAACCACACATGGATCAACCACTAGACTCATTGCATGTGTTCTTTCCACAAACCACACATGGATCAACCACAAGGGTCATTGCATGTGTGTTCTTTCCACAAACCACACATGGATCAACCAGAGTCATTGCATGTGTGTTCTTTCCACAAACCACACATGGATCAACCACTAGAGTCATTGCATGTGTGTTCTTTCCACAAACCACACATGGATCACCCACAAGATGCATTCAATGTTTTTATTTACACAAACCACACATGGATCAACCACTAGAGTCATTGCATGTGTGTTCTTTCAAAAAAACAAACATGGATCAACCACTAGGGTCATTGCATGTGTGTTTTTTCCAAAAACAACACATTGATCTACCACTAGAGTCATTGATTGTTTGTTATTTCCACAAACCACACATGGATCAACCACTAGAGTCATTGCATGTGTGTTCTTTCCACAAACCACACATGGATCAACCAGAGTCATTGCATGTGTGTTCTTTCCACAAACCACACATGGATCAACCACTAGAGTCATTGCATGTGTGTTCTTTTCACAAACCACATGTGGACCCACTAGAGTCATTGCATGTGTGTTCTTATACTAAAACCAACACTAGAGTCATTGCATGTGTGTTCTTTCCACAAACCACACATGGATCAAATACTAGAGTCATTGCATGTGTGTTCTTTCCACAAACCACACATGGATCAACCACTAGAGTCATTGCATGTGTGTTCTTTCCACAAACCACAATGGATCAACTAGAGGTCATTGCATGTGTGTTCTTTCCAAAAACCACACACGGATCAACCAGAGTCATTGCATGTGTGTTCTTTCCACAAACCACACATGGATCAACCACTAGAGTCATTGCATGTGCGTTCTTTTCCACAAACCACACATGGATCAACCACTAGAGTCATTGCATGTGTGTTCTTTCCACAAACCACACATGGATCAACCACTAGAGTCATTGCATGTGTGTTCATCCCCCCACCCCCACATGGATCCCCCACGAGTCATTGCATGTGTGTTATTTCCACACACCACACATGGATCAACCACTAGAGTCATTGCATGTGTGTTATTTCCACAAACCACACATGGATCAACCACTAGAGTCATTGCATGTGTGTTCTTTTCCACAAACCACACATGCATCCACTAGACTCATTGCATGTGTGTTCTTTCCATACCCCACACATGGATCAACCATAGTCATTGCATGTGTGTTCTTTCCACAAACCACACATGGATCAACCACTAGAGTCATTGCATGTGTGTTCTTTCCACAAACCACACATGGATCAACCACTAGAGTCATTGCATGTGTGTTCTTTCCACAATCCACACATGGATCCACCTAGAGTCATTGCATGTGTGTTCTTTCCACAAACCACACATGGATCAACCACTAGGGTTATTGCATGTGGTATCTTTCCACAAACCACACATGGATCAACCAGAGAGTCATTGCATGTGTGTTCTTTCCACAAACCACACATGGATCAACCACTAGAGTCATTGCATGTGTGTTCTTATACTAAAACCACATGGATCAACCACTAGAGTCATTGCATGTGTGTTCTTTCCACAAACCACACATGGATCAACCACTAGAGTCAATGCATGTGTGTTCTTTCCACAAACCACACATGGATCAACCACTAGAGTCATTGCAGGTGTGTTCTTTCCTAAAACCACATGGATCAACCACTAGAGTCATTGCATGTGTGTTCTTTCCACAAACCACACATGGATCAACTAGAGTCATTGCATGTGTGTTCTTTCACAAACCACACATGGATCCACCACTAGAGTCATTGCATGTGTGTTCTTTCCACAAACCACACATGGATCAACCTAGAGTCATTGTGTGTGTTCTTTCCACAAACCACACATGGATCAACCACTAGAGTCATTGCATGTTTGTTCTTATACTAAAACCACAAACCAGCACTAGAGTCATTGCATGTGTGTTCTTTCCACAAACCACACATGGATCCACTAGAGTCATTGCATGTGTGTTCTTTCCACAAACCACTTATGGATCAACCAAGAGTCATTGCATGTGGTATCTTTCCACAAACCACATATGGACCCACTAGAGTCATTGCATGTGTGTTCTTATACTAAAACCACCACTAGAGTCATTGCATGTGTGTTCTTCCACAAACCACACATGGATCCACTAGAGTCATTGCATGTGTTCTTTCCACAAACCACACATGGATCAACCACTAGAGTCATTGCATGTGTGTTCTTTTCCACAAACCACACATGGATCAACCACTGAGTCATTGCATGTGTGTTCTTTCCACAAACCACACATGGATCCACTAGAGTCATTGCATGTGTGTTCTTTCCACAAACACACATGGATCAACCACTAGAGTCATTGCATGTGTGTTCTTTCCACAAACCACACATGGATCAACCACTAGAGTCATTGCATGTGTGTTCTTTCCACAAACCACACATGGACAACCACTAGAGTCATTGCATGTGTGTTCTTATACTAAAACCATGATCCACTAGAGTCATTGCATGTGTGTTCTTTCCACAAACCACACATGGATCAACCACTAGAGTCATTGCATGTGTGTTCTTTCCACAAACCACATGGATCAACCACTAGAGTCATTGCATGTGTGTTCTTTCCACAAACCACACATGGATCAACCACTAGAGGTCAATGCATGTGTGTTCTTTCCACAAACAACATATGGATCAATCAAAGGTCATTGCATGTGTGTTCTTTCCACAAACCACACATGGATCAACCACTAGAGTCATTGCATTGTTGTTCTTATACTAAAACCACAAACCAACACTAGAGTCATTGCATGTGTGTTCTTTTCCACAAACCTGACATGGATCCACCACTTGAGTCATTTCATGTGTGTTCTTTCCACAAACCACACATGTGGACCCACCAGTGGTCATTGCATGTGTGTTATTTCCACAAACCACACATGGATCAACCACTAGAATCATCGCATGTGTGTTCTTATACTAAAACCAGCACTAGAGTCATTGCATGTGTGTTATTTCCACAAACCACACA
This sequence comes from Avena insularis, assembly GCA_023614405.1. Classification (NCBI taxonomy): domain Eukaryota; kingdom Viridiplantae; phylum Streptophyta; class Magnoliopsida; order Poales; family Poaceae; genus Avena; species Avena insularis. The sequence continues at coordinate 431,974,005 of CM042684.1, read as the reverse complement.
TGGATCAACCACTAGAGTCATTGCATGTGTGTTCTTTCCACAAACCACACATGGATCAACCAGTCATTGCATGTGTGTTCTTTCCATAAACCACACATGGATCAACCACTAGAGTCATTGCATGTGTTCTTATACTAAAACCACAAACCAGCAACTAGAGTCATTGCATGTGTGTTCTTTCCACAAACCACACATGGATCCACCGGAGTCATTACATGTGTGTTCTTTCCACAAACCACACATGGATCCACCAGTGGTCATTGCATGTGTGTTCTTTCCACAAACCACACATGGATCAACCACTAGAGTCATTGCATGTGTGTTCTTATACTAAAACCACAAACCAGCACTAGAGTCATTGCATGTGTGTTCTTTCCACAAACCACACATGGATCAACCACTAGAGTCATTGCATGTGTGTTCTTTCCACAAACCACACATGGATCAACCACTAGAGTCATTGCATGTGTGTTCTTTCCCACAAACCACACATGGATCCAACTAGAGTCATTGCATGTGTTCTTTCCACAAACCACACATGGATCCCACTAGAGTCATTGCATGTGTGTTCTTTCCACAAACCACACATGGATCAACCACTAGAGTCATTGCATGTGTGTTCTTTCACAAACCACACATGGATCAACCACTAGAGTCATTGCATGTGTGTTCTTATACTAAAACATGGATCAATCCACTAGAGTCATTGCATGTGTGTTCTTTCACAAACCACACATGGATCAACCACTAGAGTCATTGCATGTGTGTGTTCTTTCCACAAACCACACATGGATCAACCAATGGTCATTGCATGTGTGTTCTTTCCACAAACCAGACATGGATCAACCACTAGAGTCATTGCATGTGTGTTCTTTCCACAAACCACACATGGATCAACCACTAGAGTCATTGCATGTGGGTTCTTATACCACAAACCACAAATGGACCAGCACTAGAGTCATTGCATGTGTGTTCTTTTCCACAAACCACACATGGATCCACTAGAGTCATTGCATGTGTGTTCTTTCCACAAACCACATATGGATCAACCACTGGTCATTGCATGTGTGTTCTTTCCACAAACCACATATGGATCACTAGAGTCATTGCATGTGTGTTCTTATCCACAAACCACATGGATCCACTAGAGTCATTGCATGTGTGTTCTTTCCACAAACCACATATGGATCAACCACTAGAGTCATCAGATGTGTGTTCTTTCCACAAACCACACATGGATCAACCACTAGAGTCATTGCATGTGTGTTCTTTTCCACAAACCACACATGGATCAACCACTAGAGTCATTGCATGTGTGTTCTTATACTAAAAACCACACATCCACTAGAGTTATTGCATGTGTGTTCTTTCACAAACCACACATGTGGACCCACTAGAGTCATTGTATGTGTGTTCTTTTCCACAAACCACACATGGATCAACCACTAGGGTCATTGCATGTTTGTTCTTTCCACAAACCACAGATGGATCAACACCGGTCATTGCATGTGTTTTCTTTCCACAAACAAACATGGATCAACCACTAGAGTCATTGCATGTGTGTTTTTCCACAAACCACATATGGATCAACCACTAGTCATTGCATGTGTGTTCTTTCCACAAACCACACATGGATCAACCAGTAGAGTCATTGCATGTGTGTTCTTTCCACAAACCACACATGGATCAACCACTAGAGTCATTGCATGTGTGTTCTTTTCCACAAACCACACATGGATCAACCACTAGAGTCATTGCATGTGTGTTCTTTCCACAAACCACACATGGATCCAACTAGAGTCATTGCATGTGTGTTATTTCCACAAACCACACAGGGATCAACACCTAGAGTCATTGCATGTTTGTTTTTTCCACAAACCACATATGGATCAACCACTAGAGTCATTGCATGTGTGTGTTCTTTCCACAAACTACATGGATCAACCACTAGACTCATTGCATGTGTGTTCTTCTCACAAACCACATGTGGACCCACTAGAGTCATTGCATGTGTGTTCTTATACTAAAACTAGCACTAGAGTCATTGCTTGTGTGTTCTTTCCACAAACCACACATGGATCAACCACTAGAGTCATTGCATGTGTGTTCTTTCCACAAACCACATATGGATCAACCACTAGAGTCATTGCATGTGTGTTCTTTCCACAAACCACACATGGATCAACCACTATAGTCATTGCATGTGTGTTCTTATACAAAACCACAAACCAGTACTAGAGTCATTGCATGTGTGTTCTTTCCATAGACCACGGATGGATCAACCAGAGTCATTGCATGTGTGTTATTTCCACAAACCACACATGGATCAACCACTAGAGTCATTGCATGTTTGTTCTTTTCCACAAACCACACATGGATCAACCACTAGAGTCATTGCATGTGTATTCTTATACTAAACCACATGGACCAGCACTAGAGTCATTGCATGTGTGTTCTTTCCACAAACCACACATGGATCAACCACTAGAGTCATTGCATGTGTGTTCTTTCCACAAACCACACATGGATCAACCAGAGTCATTGCGTGTGTGTTGTTTCCACAAACCACACATGGATCAACCACTAGAGTCATTGCATGTGTGTTCTTTCCACAAACCACACATGGATCAACCACTAGAGGTCATTGCATGTGTGTTCTTTCCACAAACCACACATGGATCAACCACTAGAGTCATTGCATGTATGTTCTTTTCCACAAACCACACATGGATCAACCACTAGAGTCATTGCATGTGTGTTCTTATACTAAAACCACATTCCAGTTCTAGAGTCATTGCATGTGTGTTCTTTCCACAAACCACACATGGATCAACCACTAGAGTCATTGCATGTGTGTTCTTTCCACAAACCACATATGGATCAACCAGAGGTCATTGCATGTGTGTTCTTTCCAAAAACCACACGTGGACCACTAGAGTCATTGCATGTGTGTTCTTTCCACAAACCACATGGATCAACCACTAGAGTCATTGCATGTGTGTTCTTTCCACAAACCACACATGGATCAACCACTAGAGTCATTGCATGTGTGTTCTTTCCACAAACCACACATGGATCAACCACTAGAGTCATTGCATGTGTGTTCTTTCCACAAACCACACATGGATCAACCACTAGAGTCATTGCATGTTTGTTCTTATACTAAAACCACAAACCAGCACTAGAGTCATTGCATTTGTGTTCTTTCCACAAACCACACATGGATCAACCACTAGAGTCATTGCATGTGTGTTATTTCCACAAACCACACATGGATCAACCATTAGAGTCATTGCATGTGTGTTCTTTCCACAAACCACACATGGATCCACTAGAGTCATTGCATGTGTGTTCTTATACTAAAACCAACATGGACCACTAGAGTCATTGCATGTGTGTTCTTTCCACAAACCACACATGGATCCACTAGAGTCATTGCATGTGTGTTCTTTCCACAAACCACACATGGATCAACCACTAGAGTCATTGCATGTGTGTTCTTTCCACAAACCACACATGGATCAACCACTAGAGTCATTGCATGTGTGTTCTTTCCACAAACCACACATGGATCAACCACTAGAGTCATTGCATTTGTGTTCTTTCCACAAACCACACATGGATCAACCACTAGAGTCATTGCATGTGTGTTATTTCCACAAACCACACATGGATCAACCATTAGAGTCATTGCATGTGTGTTCTTATACTAAAACCACATCACACTAGAGTCATCATTGCATGTGTGTTCTTTCCACAAACCACACATGGATCAACCACTAGAGTCATTGCATGTGTGTTCTTTCCACAAACCACACATGGATCAACCACTAGAGTCATTGCATGTGTGTTCTTTCCACAAACCACACATGGATCAACCACTGAGTCATTGCATGTGTGTTCTTTCCACAAACCACACATATGGATCAACCACTAGAGTCATTGCATGTGTGTTCTTTCCACAAACCACACATGGATCAACCACTAGAGTCATTGCATGTGTGTTCTTATACTAAAACCACATTCAACCAGCACTAGAGTCATTGCATGTGTGTTCTTTTCCACAAACCACACATGGATCCACTAGAGTCATTGCATGTGTGTTCTTTCCACAAACCACACATGGATCAACCAGTGAGTCATTGCATGTGTGTTCTTTCCACAAACCACACATGGATCAACCACTAGAGTCATTGCATGTGTGTTCTTTCCACAAACCACATATGGATCAACCACTAGAGTCATTGCATGTGTGTTCTTATCCACAAACCACACATGGATCAACCACTAGAGTCATTGCATGTGTGTTCTTTCCACAAACCACACATGGATCACCACTAGAGGTCATTGCATGTGTGTTCTTTCCACAAACCACACATGGATCAACCACTAGAGTCATTGCATGTGTGTTCTTTCCACAAACAACTTATGGATCAACCAGTGGTCATCACATGTGTGTTCTTTCCACAAACCACATGTGGACCCACTACAGTCATTCCATGTGTGTTATTTCCACAAACCACACATGTATCAACCACTAGAGTCATTGTGACATGTAAGACAAACCACATGGATCAACCATTAGAGCCATTAAAAAGAAAACCAACACCAGAGTCATCAGATGTGTGTTCTTTTTCACCAACCACACATGGATCAACCACTAGAGTCATTGCATGTGTGTTATTTCCACAAACAAACATGGATCAACCACTAGAGTCATCAGATGTGTGTTCTTTCTTCCACAAACCACGTTTGATCCACCAAAGGGTCATTGCATGTGTGTTCTTTCCACAAACCACACACATCAACCACTAGAGTCACTGTGATGTGTGTTATTTCAAACAAATATGGATCAACCATCGGAGTCATTGCATGTGTGTTCTTTTCCACAAACCACATGGATCAACCACTAGAGTCATCAGATGTGTGTGTTCTTACACTAAACCACAAACCAGTACTAGAGCTATCAGACAAAGGTTTCTTATACTAAAACCATAACCAGTACTAGAGTCATTGTAGTGTTATTTCCACAAACCACACTTGATCCACCATGGTCATTGCATGTGTGTTTTTCCACAAACCACACATGGATCAACTGATTAGAGTCATCAGATGTGTGTTCTTTCCACAAAACCACACATGGATCAAATCCACTAGCTGTCAGATGTGTTATTTCCACAAACAAACATGGATCAAATCCACTAGAGTCATTGCATGTGTTCTTTTTCCACAAACCACACATGGATCAAATCCACTAGAGTCATTGCATGTGTGTGTTCTTATATACCAACCACAAAACCAGTGTTAGATGGCCAGGCTGTGTGTTCTTTTCCACAAATCCACACATGGACCTACCTGGTCATTGCATGTGTGTTCTTTCCACAAACCACATATGGATCAACTGTAGTCACGTTGTATGTGTGTTTCTTCCACAATCCACACATGGATAAACCACTAGAGTCATTGTACGTTTGTTCTTATACTAAAACCACAAACCAGCACTAGAGTCAATGCATGTGTGTGTTCTTTTCCACAAACCACACATGATCCACCTGGTCATCAGATGTGTGTTCTTTCCACAAACCACATATGGATCAACCACTAGCTGGCTGTATGTGTGTTCTTCCACAAACCACACACATGGATCAACTACTAGAGTTATCAGATGTTTCTTCTTATACTAAAACCACAAACAGCACTAGAGTCATTGCATGTGTTCTTTCCACAAACCACACATGGATCCACCACTCACAGTCATTGCATGTGCATTCTTTCCACAAACCACATATGGATCAACCGTAGTCATTGCAGGTGTGGTTGTTCTTCCACAAAACCACACATGTGGGACCCACTAGAGTCACTGCATGTGTGTTCTTTCCACAAACCACGCATGTGGATCAACAGATGTGTTCTTTCCACAAACCACATGGATCAACCACTAGAGTCATTGCATGCCTGTTTCAAGTACTAAAACCACAAACCAGCACTAGAGTCATCAGATGTGTGTTCTTTTTCCACAAACCACACATGGATCAAATCCAAAGGGTTAATGTATGTGTTCTTTTCCACAAAACCACATGTGGACCCATTATGTCATCGTATGTGTGTTATATTTCCACAAATCACACATGGATCAAATCCACTAGAGTCATTGCATATGTAAGGCTTTCCACAAACCATACATGATTTCAATCCACTAGAGTCATTGCATGTGTGTTCTTATACTAAACCATAAACCAAGATTATATTACTGCATGTGTTCTTATACTAAAACCACAACCATTACTAGAGCTTTGGGCTGTAGGCTGTGTAAGTATATTTTCCACAAACCACAAGGATGCACCTGGTCATTGCATGTGTGTTCTTCCACAAACCACATATGGATCAACTAGCTACTGCATGTGTGTGTTCTTTCCACAAACTCACACATGGATGAACTAATAGGAGTCATTGCAGGTTTGTTCTTTATACTAAAACCACAAACCAAAGACTAGAGTCTATGCATGTGTTCTTTTTCCATTAAACCACATGGATCCACCAGTATTCATTGCATGTGTGTTCTTCCATAGACCATGTGCATGGATCAACCGTAGTCATTGCATGTGTGTTCTTTCCATAAACCACATGTATCAACCACTATAATCATTGCATATGTGTTATTTACAAACCACACATGGATCAACCACTAGAGTCACTGAGATGTGTTCTATACTAAAAAACCATTACCAGAGTCATCAAGATGTGTGTTCTTTTCATAAACCACACATGGATCAAATCCACTAGAGTCATTGTACGTGTGTTATTTCCACAAACAAACATGGATCAACCACTAGAGCCATTGCATGTGTGTTCTTTTTTTCCACAAACCACACATGCTGGATCCACCGTGGTCATTGCATGTGTGTTCTTTCCAAAACTACACATGGATCAAATCCACTAGAGTCATCAGATGTGTTCTTTTTCCACAAACCACATGGATCAACCACTAGAGTCATTGTATGTGTGTTATTTCCACAAACAAACATGGATCAAATCCACTAGAGCCATCAGATGTGTGTTCTTTCCAATAAAACCACATGATCCACCGCTGGTCATAGCATGTGTGTTCTTCCAAACCACACATGATCAAATCCACTAGAGTCATTGCATGTGTGTTATTTTAAACCACACGTGATCAACCACTGAGTCACAGCGTGTTCTTATACTAAACCACAAACCAGTGCTAGAGCTGGTTGCATGTGTGTTCTTTCCACAAACCACACATGGATCCACCAGTGGTCATTGCCAGCTGTGTTCTTTCCACAAACCACATATGGATCAACCACTGTCATTGCATGTGTGTTCTTTCCACAACCACATGGATCAACCATCAGAGCATATTGCCTGTTTATAATTAAAACCACAACCAGCACTGAGTCATCAGATGTGTGTTCTTTTCCAAACCGCACATGGATCCACCACTGAGTCATTGCATGTGTATTCTTTCCACAAACCACATATGGATCAACCGGTAGTCATTGCATGTATGTTCTTTTCCACAAACCACACATGTGGACCCACTAGAGTCATTGCATACGTGTGTTCTTTCCACAAACACACATGTGGATCAACCAGAAATACTGTACGTAAGTTCTTTTCCACAAACCACACATGGATCAACCACTAGAGCTTACTGTGACAAGTTTGTTCTTATAATTAAAACCACAAATCAGACTCAGAGTCATTGCATGTGTTCTTTCCACAAACCACACATGGATCAACCAGTGGTCATCAGATGTGTGTTTTTCCACAAACCACATGTGGACCCATTACGCTATCGACAAGTATTTCCACAACCACACAGCGATCAACCACTAGAGTCATCAGACATGTGTTATTTCCACAAACCACACATGGATCAAATCCACTAGAGTCATTGCATGTGTTCTCATACTAAACCACAAACCAGTACTTGAGCTGGCCCATGTGTGTTCTTATACCAAAACCACAAACCATTACTTTAGAGCTGCATGTGTGTTCTTTCCAAACCACACAAGGATGCACCAGTGGTCATTGCATGTGTGTTCTTCCACAAACCACATATGGACTGCAATCCAGAGTTTATTGCATGTGTTCTTTCCACAAACCACACATGATGAACCACTAGAGTCACTGTGATGTTTGTTCTTATACTAAAACCCACAAACCAGCACTAGAGTCACTGCATGTGTGTTCTTTTTCCAAACCACACATGATCCACCAAGATTCAGTCAGTATGTGTGTTCTTCCATAGACCATGTATGGATCAATCCAGAAGTCATTGCATGTGTGTTCTTCCACAAACCATACATGTCAACTACTGTGAGTCATTGTACGTTTCGTTTTATACTACAACCAAACTAGCACTAGAGTCATCAGATGTGTGTTCTTTCATAAACCACACATGGATCCACTAGACTACTGCATGTATTGTCTTTTCCACAAAACAAATTTATGGATCAACCAAAGGGTCATCAAGATGTGTGTTCTTTCCACAAACCATGCTGTGGACCCACTAGCCATATTCCATGTGTGTAAGTATTTCCACAAACCACATGTATCAACCACTGTGAGTCATCAGATATGTGTTATTTTCTGACAAACCACACATGGATCAACCACTAGGAGTCATTCCATGTGTGTTCTTATACTAAAACCAAATACTCAGAGTCATCGATGTGTGTTCTTTCTCACAAACCATGGATCAACCACTAGAGTCATCAGATGTGTGTTATTTCCACAAACAAAACATGGATCAACCATCAGAGTCATTGCATGTGTGTTCTTTTCCATAAACCACAGCTTGGATCCACTCAAGTGGTCATTGTATGTGTGTTCTTTCCACAACCACACATGGATAAACCACTAGAGTCATCAGATGTGTGTTACTCTCCACAAACAAACATGGATCAACCACTGAGTCATCAGATGTGTGTTCTTTCCACAAACCACACATGGATCAACCACTAGAGTCATTGTACGTGTGTTCTATACTAAAACCACAAACCAGTACTAGAGTCAATGTGATGTGTGTTCTATACTCAAAACCACAAACCAAGATTTCAGAGTCAATGACAAAGCAAGTATTTCCACAAACCACACTTGGATGCACCAATGGGTCATTGTATGTGTGTTCTTTCCACAAACCACACATGGATCAACCACTAGAGTCATTGCATGTGTGTTCTTTCCATTAAACCACACATGGATCAACCACTAGAGTCATTGGGTATGTGTATATTTCCACAAACAAACATGGATCAAATCCACTAGAGTCAATGTGACAGTGTGTCTTTTCAATAAACCACACATGGATCAACCACTAGAGCTGGGCTTGCATGTGTGTTCTTATACTCAAACCACAAACCAGTGAGTCATTGCATGTGTGTTCTTTCCAATAAACCACATATGGACTCACTCAAAGGGTCAGATGTGTGTTCCTTTCCATGTCCACATATGGATCAACCAGAGTCATTGCATGTATGTTCTTTCCACAATCCACACATGGATAAACCGATTAGAGTCATTGCATGTTTGTTCTTATACTTCAAAAACCACAAAACCAGCACTAGAGTCATTGCATGTGTTCTTTCCATTAAACCACACACATGGATCCACCAAAGGGTCATCAGATGTGTGTTCTTTCCACAACCATATGGATCAACCACTAGTCATCGTATGTGTGTTCTTTCCACAAACCACATGGATCAACCACTAGAGTTATTACGTTCTTCATAATTAAAACCACAAAACCAGCACTGAAGTCATTGTATGTGTGTTCTTTTCCACAACCATGGATCCACCACTAGAGTCACTGTATGTGTATTCTTCCACAAACCACATATGGATCAACCGTAGTCATCACATGTATGTTCTTTCCACAACCACATGTGGACCCACTAGAGTCATTGCATGTGAGTTCTTTCCACAAACCACACATGTGGATCAACCGTAGTCATTGCATGTGTGTTCTTTCCACAAACCACACATGGATCAACCATCTAGAGTCATTGCATGTTTGTTCTTATACCAAAACCACAAACCAGCACTAGAGTCATTGCATGTGTGTTCTTTTCACAAACTACACATGGATCAACCAGTGGTCATTGGATGTGTTTTCCACAAACCACATATATGACCCATTACGGCTAAATGCATCACATGTGTGTTATTTCCACAAATCACACACATCAAATCCATCAGAAGGTCATTGCATATGTGCTATTTCCACAAACCACATACATGGATTAACCATCAGAGTCATTGTATGTGTTCTTATACTAAAAACCACAAACCAGTACTAGTCATTGCATGTGTGTTCATACTAAACCACAAACCATTACTAGAGTCATTGCATGTGTGTTCTTTTCCACAAACCACACAAGGATGCACCCAAGGACATGTGTTCTTTCCACAAACCACATATGGATCAACTAGAGTCATTGCATGGATGTGTGTTCTTTCCACAACCACACACATGGATGAACTACTGAGTCATTGTACGTTTGTTCTATACTAAACCACAAACCAAAGATTAGAGTCTATGCATGTGTGCCTTCACAACCACATGGATCCACCAAGATTCATCAGATGTGTGTTCTTTCCATGTAATTCATGTGATGGATCAACTAGTAGCCATTGCATGTGTGTGTTCTTTCCACAAACCACACATGGCCAATCCACTAGAATCATTGCATATGTGTTATTTTTCACAAACCACATGGATCAACCACTGAGCCACGTATGTGTTCTATACTAAACCATTACTTAGAGTCATTGCATGTGTAAAATTCTTTTCTTCACAAAACCAAGCAAGGACCAACCACTAGAGTCATTGCATGTGTGTTATTTCCACAAACAAACATGGATCAACCACTAGAGCCATTGCATGTGTGTTCTTTCCACAAACCACACACATGGATTCACCCTATGGTCACTGCATGTGTTCTTTCCAAAAACCACACATGGATCAACCACTAGAGTCATTGCATGTGTTCTTTTCCACAAAACCACACATGGATCAACCACTAGAGTCATTGCATGTGTAAGTTTCCACAAACAAACATGGATCAACCACTAGAGTCATCAGATGTGTGTTTTTTCCACAAACTACACATGGATCCACCACATAAGTAGCATGTGTGTTCTTCCACAAACCACACATGGATCAACCACTAGAGTCATCAGATGGTCAAACTACACGTGGACCAACCACTAGAGTCATTGCATGTGTTCTTATACTAAACTACAAACCAGTGTTAGAGTCATCAGACAAGTGTGTTCTTTTCCATAAACCATTAACATGATCCACCAGTTGGTCATTGCATGTGTTCTTTCCACAACCACATATGGATCAAATCCACTAGTCATTGCATGTGTGTTCTTTCCACAAACCACACATGGATCAACTACTAGAGCATGCTTGTTCCATACTAAAACCAAACCAGCACTAGCCACTGGATGTTCTTCCACAAACCACACATGATCCACCACTAGAGTCATTGCATGCATTATTTCCACAAACCACATATGGATCAACCAGAAGTCATTGTGGCCGTATGTTCTTCCAGAACCACATGTGGACCCAATTAGAGTCATTGCATGTGTGTTCTTTCCACAAACCACACATGTGGATCAATCAGCTATCAGATGTGTTCTTTCCATAAACCACACATGGATCAAATCACTAGAGTCATTGCATTTGTTCTATACTAAAACCACAAACCAGCACTAGAGTCATTGCATGTGTGTTCTTTTTCCATAAACCACACATGGATTAACCAAGGGTCAGATGTGTGTTCTTTTCCACAAACCATATGTGCACCCACATACTATCAGACATGTGTGTGTTATTTCACAAATCACACATGGATCAAATCCACTAGAGTCATGTATGTGTTATTTCCACAAACCACATGGATCAACCACTAGAGTCATTGCATGTGTTCTTATACTAAACCACAAACCAAAGTACTAGAGTCATCGGTGATGTGTGTTCTTATACTAAAACCACAAACCATTACTAGAGTCATCGCATGTGTGTTCTTTTCACAAACCACACAAGGATGCACCAGTTGGTCATTGCATGTGTGTTCTTCCACAAACCATATATGGATCAACCACAGAGTCAACAGATGTGTGTTCTTTCCACAAACCACATGGATGAACCACTAGAGTCAATGCGATGTCTGTTTACTAAAACCACAAACCAACACTAGAGTTACCGATGTGTTCTTTCCACAAACCACACATGGATCCACCAGTATTCATTGCATGTGTGTTCTTTCCATGCACTACGTATTTTGGATCAACCGTAGCCACTGCATGTGTTCTTTCCACAAACCACACACACATGTATCAAATCACTAGAATCATTGCATATGTGTTATTTTACAAAACCACACATGGATCAACCACCAGAGTCACGCATGTGTTCTTACACTAAAACCATTACTAGAGTCATTGCATGTGTGTTCTTTTCTCACACCACACATGGATCAATCCATCAGGAGTTTCATTACATGTGTGTTATTTCCACAAACAAACATGGATCAACCACTAGAGCTATCAGATGTGTGTTCTTTCCACAAACCACACATGGATCCAATTTGCAATATTGCATGTGTAATTTTCCCAAAACCACACATGGATCAACCACTAGAGTCATTGCATGTGTGTGTGTTCTTTTCACAAACCACACATGGATCAACCACTAGAGTCATCAGATGTGTGTTATTTCCACAAACAAACATGGATCAACCACTAGACTCATTGCATGTGTGTTCTTTCCACAAACCACAAGATGTAATCCACCAAAGGGTCATAGCATGTGTGTTCTTTCCACAAACCACATGGATCAACCATTAGAGCTGGCTGTACGTGTGTTCTTTCCAGGAACTACACACGTGATCAACCACTGAGTCATCAGATGTGTTCTTTTATACTAAAAACCACAAAACTGCATAGAGTCATTGCATGTGTGTTCTTCCACAAATTACACAGATCCACCAAATACTGTGCTGTGTGTTCATTCCACAAAAACCACATATGGATCAACTAGAGTCATTGCATGTGTGTTCTTTCCAAACCACACACACAGATTAACCACTATTAGAGTCATTGCATGCTCTGGTTTTATACTAAACCACAACCAAAGACTAGAGTGTCATGTGTGTTCTTTCCACAAACCACACATGGATCCACCCACTAGAGTCATTGTGCATGTGTGTTCTTTCCACAAACTACATATGGATCAACCAGAGTCATCAGTGATGTGTGTTTTTCCACAAAACCACACATGGATCAACCACTAGAGTCATTGCATACTGTTTCATACTAAACCACAAACCAGCACTCAGAAGTCATTGCATGTGTGTTCTTCCATAAAAACCACACACATGGATCCACCATCAGAGTAATTGCATGTGTTCTTTTCCACAAACCACACATGTGGACCCACTAGAGTCAATGCATGTGTGTTCTTTCCACAAACCACACATGTGGATCAAATCCGTAGGCCATCGCATGTGTTCTTTCCACAAACCACACATGGATCAACTACTAGAGGTCATCAGATGTTTGTTCTTATACTAAACCACAAAACCAGCACTAGAGTCACGCATGTGTGTTCTTTTTCCAAAACCACACATGGATCAACCATGGTCATCACATGTGTGTTCTTTCCACAAACCATGTGGACCCATTACTATCAGATGTGTGTTATTTCCACAAATCACACATGGATCAACCACTAGAGTCATTGCATATGTGTTATTTCCATTAAACCACACATGGATCAAATCCATTAGAGTCATTGCATGTGTGTTCTATACTAAAACCACAAAACCAAGATTAGAGCTAACAGACATGTGTTCTTATACTAAAACCACAAACCATTAGAGTCAATGATGTGTGTTCTTTTTCATAAACCACACAAGGATTCACTGTCATTGCATGTGTTCTTTCCACAAACCATATGGATCAACCAGAGTCATTGCATGTGTGTTCTTTCCACAAAACCACACATGGATGAACCACTGAGTCATTGCATGTTTGTTCTTATAACAAAACCACAAACCAAAGACTAGAGTCATTGTACGTGTGTTCTTTCCACAAACCACACATGGATCCACCTGGTCATTGCATGTGTGCTTCTTTTTCCATGTAATTCGCTTTACGGATCAACCAGAGTCATCGCATGTGTGTCTTTCCACAAACCACACATGGATCAAATCCACTAGAGTCATTGCATGTTTGTTCTTATACTAAAACCACAAACCAGCACTAGTCTTTGCATGTGTTCTTTCCACAAAACCACACATGATCCACTAATTAGAGTCATTGCATGTGTGTTCTTTCTTTCCACAAACTATACATGGATCAACCAGAGTCATCAGACAGCCTGCTCTTTCCACAAACCACATGGTCAACCACTAGAGTCATTGTATGTTTGTTCTTATACTAAAACTAAACCAAAGACTAGAGTCATCGCATGTGTGGCTCTTTCACAACCAATATGGATCCTACCTCACTAGAAATAATGCATGTGTGTTCTTTCCACAAACCACACATTTGGACCCACTAGGAGTCATCAAGATGTGTTCTTTCCACAAACCACACATGTGGATCAAATCAAGAAGCCACGACAAAATTTCTTTCCACAAACCACACATGGATCAACCATCAGAGTCATTGCATGCCTGTTTTATACTAAAAACCACAAACCAGCACTAGAGCCAAATGCATGTGTGTTCTTTCCACAAACCACACATGGATCATCCATGGTCATCAAGATGTGTTCTTTTCCACAAACCATATGACCCATTACGGGGCCACGATGTGTGTTATTTCCACAAATCACACATGGATCAACCATTAGAGTCATTACATATGCTATTTACAAACCACACATGGATCAACCACTAGAGTCACTGTGATGTGTGTTATTATACTCAAAACCAATAAACCAGTACTAGAGTCATTGCATGTGTGTTCTTATACTAAACCACAAACCATTACTAGAGTCATCAGATGTGTTCTTTCCACAAACCACACAAGGATCCACCTGCTGGTCATTGCATGTGTGTTCTTTCCACAAACCACATATGGATCAACCAGGACATCAGATGTGTGTTCTTCCACAAACCACACATGGATGAACCACTAGTATTAACAGATGTTTGTTCTTATATAATTAAAAACCACAAACCAAAGACTAGAGTCATTGCATGTGCTGCTCTTTTTCCACAAACCACATATGGATACACCAGAGTCATTGCATGTGTGTTCTTTCCACAAACCACATACGGATCAACCAGAGTCATTGCATGTGTTTTTTTTTCCACAAACCACATATGGATCCATTTGAGTAATTGCATGTTTGTTCTTCTACTAAAACCACAAACCAGCACTAGAGTCATTGCATGTGTGTTCTTTTCCACAAACCACACATGGATCCACTAGACTCATTGCATGTGTGTTCTTTTCCACAAACAACTTATGGATCAACCAGTGGTCATTGCATGTATGTTCTTTTCACAAACTACATGTGGACCCACTAGAGTCATTGTATGTGTGTTCTTATACTAAAACTAGCACTAGAGTCATTGCATGTGTGTTCTTTCCACAAACCACATATGGATCAACCAGTGGTCATTGCATGTGTGTTCTTTTCGACAAACCACATATGGATCAACCAGTGGTCATTGCATGTGTGTTCTTAACACAAACCACACATGGATCAACCAGTGGTCATTGCATGTGTGTTCGTTTCCACAAACCACACATGGATCAAGCAGTGTCATTGCATGTGTGTTCTTTCCACAAAGCACATATGGATCAACCAGTGGTCATTGCATGTATGTTCTTTTAACAAACCACATGTGAACCAACTAGAGTCATTGCATGTGTGTTCTTATACTAAGACCAACACTAGAGTCATTGCATGTGTGTTCTTTTCACAAACCACACATGGATCCACCATTGTCATTGCATGTGTGTTCTTTCCACAAACCACACATGGATCAACCAGTGGTCATTGCATGTGTGTTCTTTTCCACAAACCACACATGGATCAACCAGTGGTCATTGCATGTGTGTTCTTTCCACAAACCACATATGGATCAACCAGAGTCATTGCATGTGTGTTCTTTCCACAAACCACATATGGATCAACCAGAGTCATTGCATGTGTGTTCTTTCCACAAACCACATATGGATCCATTTGAGTAATTGCATGTTTGTTCTTATACTAAAACCACAAACCAGCACTAGAGTCATTGCATCTGTGTTCTTTTCCACAAACCACACATGGATCCACTAGAGTCATTGCATGTGTGTCCTTTTCCACAAACAACTGATGGATCAACCAGTGGTCATTGTATGTGTGTTCTTTCCACAAACCACATATGGATCAACCAGTGGTCATTGCATGTGTGTTCTTTTCACAAACCACATGTGAACCCACTAGAGTCATTGCATGTGTATTCTTATACTAAAACCAACACTAGAGTCATTGCATGTGTGTTATTTCCACAAACCACACATGGATCAACCACTAGAGTCATTGCATGTGTGTTCTTTCCACAAACCACACATGGATCAACCAGTGGTCATTGCATGTGTGTTCTTTCCACAAACCACACATGGATCAACAAGTGGTCATTGCATGTGTGTTCTTATACTAAAACTAGCACTAGAGTCATTGCATGTGTGTTCTTTCCACAAACCACTTATGGAGCCACCAGTGTTCATTGCATGTGTGTTATATTCACAAACAACATATGGATCCACCAATGGTCACTGCATGTGTGTTCTTTCCACAAACCACTTATGGATCAACCAGTGGCCATTGCATGTGTGTTCTTTCCAGAAAACACACATGGATCAACCAGTCGCCATTGCATGTGTGTTCTTTCCACAAACCACTTATGGATTAACCAATGGTCATTGCATGTGTGTTCTTTCCACAATCCACACATGGATCAACCAGTGGTCATTGCATGTGTGTTCTTTCCACAAACCACACATGGATCAACTAGAGGTCATTGCATGTGTGTTCTTTTCCACAAACCACATATGGATCAACCAGTGGTCATTGCATGTGTGTTCTTTCCACAAACCACTAAAGGATTAACCAGTGTCATTGCGTGTGTGTTCTTTCCACAAACCACATATGGATCCATTTGAGTCATTGCATGTTTGTTCTTATACTAAAACCACAAACCAGCACTAGACTCATTGCATGTGTGTTCTTTTCCACAAACCACACATGGATCCACTAGACTCATTGCATGTGTGTTCTTTTCCACAAACAACTTATGGATCAACCAGTGGTCTTTGCATGTGTGTTCTTTTCCACAAACCACATATGGATCAACCAGTGGTCATTGCATGTGTTTTCTTTCCACAAACCACACATGGATCAACCAGTGGTCATTGCATGTGTGTTCTTTTCCACAAACCACATATGGATCAACTAAATCATTGCATGTGCTGCTTCTTTCCACAAACCACATATGGATCAACCAAGGTCATTGCATGTGTGTTCTTTCCACAAACCACATATGGATCCATTTGAGTCATTGCATGTGTGTTCTTATTATAACTAAACCAACACTAGAGTCATTGCATGTGTGTTATTTCCACAAACCACACATGGATCAACCACTAGAGTCATTGCATGTGTGTTATTTCCACAAACCACACATGGATCAACCAGTGTCATTGCATGTGTGTTCTTTCCACAAACCACATATGGATCCATTTGAGTCATTTCATGTTTGTTCTTATACTAAAACTAGCAAAGGTTCCCAATGGATCCAATTGCTGACCGAAGTCTTCTAGTAGGGCACGCCATAACACAATTATTCTCGCTGGACTATTGTTACATACCGCTCGATTGGGGCGCTTTGGACGCATTGGGATGGTCTTCGCGAGAGCGCATCCTAGTAGGCTATTCTATGGCATGATTGGCCACGCTTGATCTCGACAAATCGGCATGTTATGAGTGTTATGACTCACGAAGTTCATGGCCATATCCCAAAGGTCACGTCCCTCACATTTCTCTTCCTCCCCGTACTTCTCTTCCTTCCCCTCGAAGCCACTTTCCCCACTTCACTTCCATCCTTCCGTAGCCGCAAGACGACGACATTCGCCAATTCTCCGGCCGCTACCTTCATGGTAAGCAATCATTTTACAAGCTTTTGAACTTATCCTACATATTCCTTCTATTCGCCAATCTAACTGCTGATCTTTTTTCCGATTTCTCGACGAACTTCAGATGTGGCAGATGTTGCAGCCCAAGAATATGGAGATCCTCGCGTGCAACTTCGCAGCGGCGTTCCCACTCATGTGCTCCCACCCAGGATGCTTTCGCCGTTACTCCTACCACGAGCTCCCGCTCCACGAGCTCGCGTGCCCGCACGGCCCGTACTCCTGCATGGAGCCGGGCTACAACTACACCGGCCTGCCGGCAGAGCTTGTTGTCCACCTTGCAGATGGGCACTTGATTGAAGTGATGAGGATCTCGTACGGGAAAGCCCAACTTCTCCAAGAGCAGGTGTCGTTCACTCACTCGGCACGCCGCCTGCTAATTTTCCAGGGGACAATGCTTTTCATCCCGACTATCATCATTGGTGTTCCGGAACCGTAGAGCTAGCCAGAGCAAGGCCAGTTGGTCTCATACCGGTCAGATAGCAGGTGGGTGCTGTGTGCTAGCCGAGGCGCCGAGTGCCCGACAATCTGGAGGTGGAGTATGTGGACCTAAGGTCGATCTGATGCGTGCCATCTCAGTACCTTGTCGGTGCTGGACCGAACAGGCAGATGCATTTCTACATTTGTATCGAGAAGACCGATAGGCAAATGTAGTACTTATGCTGTCATTACTGTTAG
Organism: Avena insularis; assembly: GCA_023614405.1. Classification (NCBI taxonomy): domain Eukaryota; kingdom Viridiplantae; phylum Streptophyta; class Magnoliopsida; order Poales; family Poaceae; genus Avena; species Avena insularis. The sequence continues at coordinate 431,955,096 of CM042684.1, read as the reverse complement.
ACTTAAGCGATGCTTCTCAGGTGCTTAGAGCATACGTGTTGTGCGAATGTACCCGAGTTGTAGTTTCCAGTACTCCTTAATACTTCGACGAGTTATTATATTGGTCCAATCAGCTTGCAGTTGTCACGTTGCAAAGTCCCCTTGCTCTGGATAGACCGCACAAGCCACTGCCCCCAACTTCTTCCATCCTGCCACTCCCGTTTGATGGTTGTAATCTGATGATTTTTGTTGGATTATTTACAAGTAATCTACGTTGATAATGCAACATGCAAATGGCACAGCCACAATTTCTAAAGTGGAAGCACTCACACGCTGCTATTGCACATGTTTTTCAATATAGCTCGACAAACGCATTACAATAATTGTACTCGCATTAAACACAACCGAAATTGCAACCATGCTAAACAACATCTAAACCCACATCACACCGCTGTCGTCGGAGTCCACCTCGATTGGTGACACCACCGTGCCCTTCCCGGAGACATCCACTACTTCCCGTGGCTTGCCCTTCGCCAAGGAGGCAACAATGGCATTTCAGACAGTTTCGCCCTCGCAGCCTCCACATCGGAATCGATAATGACAAAGGTGACGGGGTTGGCATGGACCGAAGGCTGTCGCCTGGCGGTTCCTCGCCGAGCTCGCACGCCACATCAGTCCTTCTACAGTAGGAGGGCCGAGTCACGATATTTAGCATCGTCGCCCTCTCAAGAAACCATGGCCATTTGATACCGCGACGGTAGGATCTTGGGGTGGATCCGCAAGGCGAGCTCCTACCGAAGCGGTGGAGCGGATGGATCACGGCCACAGCCATGACAAGTTCCTAGGAGGGAGTAAGATTGTGGGCCGCGGTTCGGTTCCCGAAAGCAAGACCTCCCTGATATGTACGCTGGCAAGGTACCAAAAATTCGGCCCAATGCGCGCTGCTGTGGCTTTTTGAACCAATGGCGCCGAAGTTTTTTGACAAGTCCACACGCTTAGGTCCCCCAATCCGTACCAATGTGGACGGTAGGATTCTCGCCTGAGTTATTAAGTAGATAAATCACGCTTCGCCACTACCTTGACATCCAAAGGCTCCTCTTCCTCCGCCTTTGCTCCTCGGGCCATGGCTTGCATCGTGCAGTTCGCCTCGGCGGAATCGGTCGGCTCAACGCCGTCAAAGCGGGTGCCCCCATCGCACGGAGGGCTCTACCATTACTACCCCGATATGTTGTGTTTCAGCGTGAGAAGATGCCGAGATGGATTTCGTGGATCACGAAAATACTGCAGGAAAATTCAGCAACCGCAAAGATCGTGAGCGGTAAGTTCCATCAGAGGGTACAATGGTAACCCGGATTGGGAAAGCGTAATGTAATTTTTTTTTGTTTCCTTCTGATCTACTACGCAGGAAGGGAGGGGGACTGGCTGTGACAAGTTTGTGTGGATCGAAAAGCCACTGACAGGTTTTCACAGAGAGCTTGTTTAGGATCTGCGTGATGTTGTGTGGGACAAGAAAGAGGAGATTTGTGCGATGGAGTGAGATATCCGGGAGCTTCGCCAAAAGTGGGGAGAAGGTGGAGGTGGTGAGACAGACGGGCTCAAGATTAGGCCGATAGTGGAGACAATTTCTCATTATCTGGCATTATCCGCTATATTTGCGCTTATGTTACATGTCGTTGTCCAGCAGCTGAAATAAGTTGTCGCTTCGTGGAGTGTAAGCGCCTTTAAGAAATTGTTTTCCAGCCTAGAAACTTATCATAAGTGTAATGCCAACAGCAGGGATTCATTAAGCGCCTATAAATAAATCATGTATGTGCCACTAACACCCATCAATTTTGGAGAGGATTTAACCGCTCAGCTATCGCGATTGTTCAGATAGTAGTGGCACAGTCACAATTTTGGATTCAACTAGTGGCCTCGGCCGTATCAAATCCTAAAGTCACAATACATTTTAGTCCCAGGTTGTTTCGCCCGACAAGTTCCACGCACACAGTTCCATAGTTTAACTGAACTACATATATAGGTTCAAGTTCAATACATCATTAGGCTGCTACACTACTAGCCCTCTTTCTCTGCTTGGGTGCCAACTTTCTTCCTCTTTCCTTCACGTCCACTGGCTTCTTCATCTCCCGCCTTCTTCCTCTTCCCGGTGCCAATTTTCTTACCTTCACGCATCTTCATCTCCGGCCGAGGAAGTCAGCCAATCAGCACCGTAATCTTGTCCAAAGATCATCACTCCACTCGCTTTTGGTTTTCTTCCCAGAAAATCACCGAGTCGGCTGCCTTGTTTCTTGCGCTCGTAAAAACAAGACATGGATTACTACCTTATATCTACAGACTATAAACAATTTTTGTGTGAATGTACCATCTCATACCTAGGTTTGGGAGCATTAAGGGACATCCAGCTGCTCTATGGCCTATAAGATGGCGTCTTGCATCTGCTTTTTGCCCTTCTTTGTAGCATGTAAAGTTTAACCTTTCTTCTCGAGAAAATTCTTAAACCTATTCACTGGGGTCTTCCTTCGCCTTTTTGTAACTGGTTGGCAAATCTCGAAAAGACGTTGGACTTGAGGCCAGAGATGGGTCTGTACATGGCTCGACGGATCCAAACAGACGCAGCTCTGAACTTTTCCATAGAGTAGTAGTCTGACAAATACTGATCCAAATGTGGTAGAGTTCTTTTCTTCACCAAGAAGGCCAAGGCGTGGTCGCAAGGTTTCCCGGTATGCTGCCAATCTAAGCAGGTGCATTCTCGTAGCTGGATGTTCACAACATCCCTTTTGCCACTCTTGGACATATCGACCACCTCACAACTTCTGCTGGTTGACGGGAGAACCTTAAGATGAGCAAGTCCTCAGCTGCTCTTGTGCAGTTGCTGTACAACTGGCGGTAGCATATGTCCTCTAAGTCTCCTACCGATCTCTCTCCTTACATTTAACAGCTTCATGATCATACCACTTATGTTGTCCATCAAGATATGAACAGGACGCACTTTTATGTCCTTCACCCAGTTATTCAGGCATTCTGCAAGGTTGTTGTTTATGTAATCAACTTTGATGTCAGGGTTGAATTGACTCATCTTCCATAGCTACGAATGATGGATGACTAAGTACTCTGGAAGTTCAGGGGCTTCGGCAAAAATCTTGCTCATGAAATAATCACTGCTACTAGGTTTGTAAAGTCTAGCAGTAGAAAACATGTAACGAAATACGCTGCCTGCGTAGTGTGAGTACAAGTTGAGCATCATATGGGCATGGCATTCTCTACCTTCAGCTCGCGGGAACACCTCCTTCACTGCATTCGTCAGCCCTTTGCATGCATCCATGGATATAGCCAATGGATCCATGTGGCCTATTGATCTCCTGAGCTGCCTCATAAACCAGACCTAGTTTTCCTCCGTTTCTGTTTCAAATAGCCCAAATGCCACTGGGAACATCTAGTTGTGACCATCAAGTCTTGTCAGGCGAGATGGCATGTACCTTTCCATTTGCCAGTTAGGACAGTGTTGTCTACACTCAGATACGGCCTACAACCGTCCTTGAATCCCTCAATGCAAGGTTTAAGCGCCATGAAAAATCTTTTGAAATATATTTCACCACCTTCTGATTCGGTGTCAATCTCCACAACACTCCCTGGACACCTATCTTGTACCTCCGCCTTGAAGTTGTACAGCATCCTGAAGCTATTGGTCCAATCCCCGTGCAAGACCCCCAGAGCTTTCTCTTTACCTTTCCAAACCGTGTAATACGGAAGGGCAATGTTGTATTTAGAACCAAGGCTAGTCTGAATATTCTTGGCGATCTCCTTAGGTTTATCCTTTAGTATGGACATAGATTGCATAGCCACCCACTCCGTATCAGCCATTGAGGATTTCAGTTTGTTGCCTGTCGGACACATGTGTGGAGGGCCCATTTTGTTCACCTGCAACACAGATTCATTTAAAAGATAAGCGGAGTCGACTAGTTGCCAGAAAGATATTGCACATCAATTGTAGTTATAGAGTGAAAAGAGAGAGAGAGTTCTAATGGTTTGATGCATTCATTGCCCCAATACCCTAATTGCAGTCGACGCAGGTAAGGATCTTGCTATGATCCTCCATGGACAATGTACCTTGGCCCGTCCATTCATCCATGTTAACTTGCAAATGGCCTCATACCTCTCGGCAGAGTTCTTCAGTCGATAAACGTCGAACTCCCCCTTGATACAAAAATGCCGGAACGACATCCTGAACTCATGCATGCTCCTGAACTCGGTGCCGACCGAAATTATAGGATACTCATGGTCATGTTTCATTTCTTCTACTTCAACACCCAAATCATCGACTGGAATACCAGCCTCATTGTTAAGTTCCTTGTCTATTTCATCATCACCAGCTTCTTGATCCTCTATAGTGCCTTCTTCTTCATCTGATTCAGAATCTTCGCCATCGTCTCTAATGCCTAGTACTGCACACATCATATTGACTCCCATGGGTGGGGTTGCGCCATCGTCTCCACCCGGATGGACAGGAACATTGCCCCAGTCCACCTCACCGGCAACTCTGTTTTCTCCAAGACACTCGGTTGGTTCTGCTGCAACCACATGGGGTGGTCTTACGTTTGCACGCATCCTGTGTACTTCAAAGGGACAAACAGCAGAATCAATTTCATCTTGAGTGTACAGAACCCTCTTGCTCTTCCTGTGTACATCCTCCTTCCTGATGTAATCTTTCCTGATGGTATCAGTAGGGCTTGACATCCGCGTTCCATTCCCCATCGAACTAGGCCTTTTACTACCGCTCTTGGGTGTGATCTCCTTACTGCCTCCCCTCACGGGTGTTGGCTCCAGGGTGCTGGCATTATTGTCTGACCTCTGCGACATGTTCTTCTTTGAATTAGCCCTTTTGCTGCTACTATTGGGCGTGTTCTCCTTCATGCTGGCATTATTGCCTGACCCCAGCGACGTGTTCCGCTCCAAATTAGCCCTTTTGCTGCTACTATTGAGCGTCTTCTCCTTCGTGCTGGCATTATTGCCTGACCTCAACGGCGTGTTCCACTCCAAATTAGCCCTTTTGGTGCTACTATTGGGAGTGTTCTCCTTCATGTTGGCATAATTCCCTGACAGCGGCGTGTTCCGCTCCAAATTAGTGTTTTTCTGCTCCCACTGGGTGTGGTAGCCTCCGTGCTGGCCATCTTCGCCTCTTTGCTACCACTCCTGGGAGTGTTCACCACTGTGCTAGCCCTCTTAGCGTTTTTGCTGCTACCGTTTGGTGTGGCATTTGACCGATCTCGCAGTGTACTCAAGGGCGTGGTGCCTTTTGTCATGTAATTTTGGGCGCCCTCTTCTCGGGCGTGGTCTCCTTGGTGACGTTCTTCTTGGGGTGCCCTTTCGGGATGCTCTTCCGCTTCCTCTTTATGACGCTCCTCTGTAAGACTCTCCTCTGTTCGAAGCCACCCTCAGTCGCACCAGCCCTAGTGATTCCATGGATCAGGTCATGCATGCCTTCTAAAAGTCCATCATCTCTATTGTCGAGTTCCAATTCCTCTCCAACCGTGAGTACTACCAAGTGGAAGTAAACTTCACCTCTATAATGTTTCCTTGTAAATGGTACGACTAAATCCCTGGTATCTTTCACTTCGATAGCCTTTTTGCTCCTGTAACCATAATATAACAAGCGTGCTTCCTAGGAGGACCCCCACAGCACCTTCACACGTAACGATGCCATCAGGTCAGATAACTCTACCACTTCAGGGTTGTATCTACCAAGGATTACATCAAACTCGTCATAGAATTTTTCTGTGCCATCATCTAATTTTGCAGTATAATCCATGACAATCGATATTTAATGATTACTTTGCCATCATCAGGTTCTTCAGGATAGAAACCTCTGAGAGGTTCTAGAGATGGAGCGGCACCATCAGACCTAGCCCCAATACCACCGCCGCCATCACCAGCGTCATCGTTAGCTGGATCAACCTCGGTGGAAGTACCAGGACCAGGAGCAAGGCGAGGGCCCTTAGCAGCGGGAGCTACATTACATGGTGGACAGGCAGGGCCCCTTCTAATGGCAGCCACAATAGGATCAGTTGCTGCCATGCCACCTTGACGATCAGGAGCAGTTCCCACAACAACAATGTTTCGAGTGCTAGCAGAGTCCAGACCATGAGCTGGCTTCAGACCAGCAGCTTGCTGAACCCGAGCATGGGTTCGAGGAGGAGAGAAGGCATCAGTCTTTGCAACAATAGTGGGGCAGCCTCCGGAAGCCTTAGTTTGCTCAACAGCGGCAGGGATTGGGTCAACAGCGTCCAGATCAACAACAACACGAGGACAAATAGTACCAGCAGATTCCAGAGCACGGGTTCGCATTTACTTGAGGACTTGCTTTTCGAGGAGGAGCAGCACACAAGGCGGCGGTCTTGGCAACAACAATGGGCAGCCTCGGACGCTTTAGTTTGCTCAACAATGGCATGGATTGGGTGAGCAGCAGCCGCAAACAACTGCACGGGAAGGGGATGACCAGCATCGTAAGATTCCGTGAGCAGAGTTTTCCACAACGACAATATGGGGACTCCTACGAGGAGGTTGCCTGACAGAAGCATGTCGCGGACGAGGAACCACATTTTGCTCAACAACAGCAGGGATTCGAGTTAGACCTCCCTGTCCAATAATAGCTGGGCGACTCCTAGTAGCAGGAGCTTCCTCATCCACTATGTTACACACCAGCATAACCACACGAAGCCTAACATGCTGTTTCATCAACCCAATTAGCTGACTGTCACACGCTATAGGAACCTTGAAGCCTCGTTCATCAACGATGCTGAACTGCGTATGCTCCGCCTCATTTCAGCAAGTTCACGACGCAGCAAAGAACTAAACTAGGACAAAGGCATAACGCATGCACGCTTACTTCCATCTTCAGACTCTGAGCCTGTTTCCACATGCTATTCCCATGTACTAATTTAATGAGGTAGCCGCAGATGCTGACCAGAACCATGTATTTGGGTTCAGCGGAGATCCTAGTTGACAGAAAATTGGAGACAAAAGATAAGAATTATTTGTCAGCGTCGTGCTAGCAAACAATTCTATGTTCGATATATCTCTGTAATGCCAATAGGCAGCTAGCAGTTATAGGTAGTGCGAATAGCAAAGAGAAGAGTAGCTCACCCGAAATTAGCCAGAAGTACTTCTTCCTCGGCAAATGGATCTGCCATCCTCCGCGCTGCTCAGCTCGTCACGGTAGAGGCGGGCTAGATCGTCGCAACGGCTGGCAAGGCATTCGGCATTAGAGCTCGGTAGCAGCGAGTAGGCGCAACAACTTGGCGCCGGAAGTCAAATGCCCGAAGAGATCATTCTGGTTGGAGAGGGGATTTCGACGCCGCCGGTGCTAGGGTTCATGCGAAAGGAGGGAGGGGTGGATTTGTGAATTTTTGGTCAACGCACGATGCTCCTTTAGTATCTCGTTTCGCCTACGTGGTTGCCGTGTTGGCGCTCGCGTCACGGAAATATTACTGACATGAGGGTCCCGACCGTCTACTTCATGGGGCAGTTTCACGGCATGTTTGGATTTGGTAAGGGTGAGACGAGTTTGCATCGAAATGGTCCCTCTCGGTAGTTGGCGGTCCAAATTTTCGAAACACGGTAATTTCAGGCAACTTAGGTACCGCCATGCGCTGGCCTGCCAACTTTGGTACCACGTATCTAACAAGCCCTCCCTGACATGCACCAACACAATGCAACAGAAGATCCCTTTGTCTTTATTCCAACTAAATCAAGGAAATTAAATCACTCAACCACAACATCGACCCACTATCACCAACAAGGTTGTCAAAGCAGTCCACTTGAGCATCACCTTATGTCATGTTCTTCCCAATTCAACAATCGGTGTTGCATGTTATTGCTGGGAGGTAAGAGCAGCTCTATAACGGTGACCGTAAAAACGCGAAAACTATAAAATTCCGGTGGGTTTACAGGTCCATGCGTTTTCGGTCGTTCTAGTGGGTGATTGTAATTCAGCCAGGACCGTAAAATCATTTACGGTGGCTCATTAACTGCCAACTCGATCGGTATTAACTGCCAACTCGATCGGTAGCCGCCGCCGCCAGCTCCAACTCCGGCGAGCAATCGCGAGCGTTCCAGCGCAAGATCCGCGATATGTTGTGCCGCCACTTTGGAGTTGGGGGAGGGCGCAGCGGAGGCAGTGGTGACGGCGGCCGAACTCCTCCTCGCCGTTGCGGCGAGCTCACTGAGGACGAGCGATGGAAGATAATCCTCTCGGAGGACGCGAAAAAGAGGGCGTCAAAGAAGTGGACCAACCACGGGATGCGTATGCTGGCGTCGCTCGCCTATTACGCCGTGCCGATGGAGCGCTACCGGTCGCCTCCCCGGAGCATGTTCCGATGATTCGCCAGTATGCGCACGCCGGTGAGCCCCCTTTTGGAGAGTGGAGCTCCCACGCCGCTCCTCCGTCCCTTCCCTCCTTCGGCTTCGACTCCAACGATTTTAGGTCGCCATTCCCCCGCGTATGGCTGTCGTCGTCCCCACCGACTACGCCAACGACTCCGACAAGGAGAGTTTCTCGTTCGAGATGTTGGCCTGTGAGTCCGAGCTCTCGCGCGAGGTGGAGATCGTCCGCGAGCTGGTGGAGCGGCGTCGGGCCGTGGAGCTCGTTAACGCACGCATCGCCAGGGATAGGGAGGCCGCGCGCACCACCATTGTGAAGCTTGAGATGGCTGACCTCATCGACCTCTCCGAGGAGTGAAGCTCCCGCCACCGCGCCGGATCTCCAATTGTATAGAACACCGCAGGCGCTTCTTCCCTATGTAACGCGTAGTTGTAGAATCGCTGATTTTATTCTTAATTGATGGGGGAATATCAATCGGGGTATACGCATGAAGCGGAGTAGCCATCTAGATCAAGCCGACTGAAGCTTAGCCCATGGCGAATCGACCGCCAAATATGGCAATCGCCAGATATCGACCCGATTTACTCATTGACCGGAGGCCTAAGATAACGACTCCAATACAAAGCTTATTAGCATACTTGTAAACCCTAACTGGATGCATATATAAATACACCAGGGACACCTCTTTGGGAAACATCTCACACACGTCATATTAGATCTAGTCTCTCCCTCCGCCTAGGCGGCTCCCATGTAAACCAATCTATGATCATATACTGGATTGACAACAGGATGTAGCGATCCTCCACCAGGGGACGTGAACCTGGATACATCGTGTGTCAATCTTGCTCCCGGATTCTCCTCTAACGGGATTTCTTAGCATTAACAACTGCCAGATTAGGTCTGGTTGTTCATCCGCGCGACGCGCCGCGCTCAGACGCACATGGCCATGGCGGTTGATGATTTTCCAATGCATCTCATCGTTCCCTATTATTTAGTCGATTGAACCTTTTGTCTGCATGTTCATTGGGAGATTCAATCCATGCATGTGAAAATTAGGTCAAAGCGTACGATCCATTTTAGTGGTGGCGACGGCAACCGGATATTGCGCACGTCCTATTAAATTTTTCTCAAGGTCCATCAAAAATCTTGTCAAGTGGCACGCACGTCCGTGTTTCCTCTGCAGACATGACAAGTTGCACCGTGAACCTGAGAGCCTCGATCGAACTGCTCCTGATTCAAGTCCCAATGCACACCTGTCGATTTGGATCAAAGGAAAAAAGGCACATAGCCATGCGATCAGATTAGTATAAAAATTCTCACATTGCCCAAGCTACTCTGATTATTATATTATTTTTCCAAGCTACTCTGATTATTATATTGCATCATATCTGCTAATCATTTGTGCCTATAAGTACAAAGAAATCACGACGTGATGTGCAATGCGTGTAACACCGGATGTCGACGTCCTCGCAGCTGCGTTGACCCGAAGTTCGATGATTCCCCTGCATCAATTCCGTTCACCCAGCAGTGTCTCGCAAAAATCAGACGATTTCACCATGTCGGCTCTGCGGACTCACATATCGTGGACTCGCCTTTCACAACTCGCCGTCCTCGCGGACTCGCCACGCTCGGGGACTCGCTGCCCTCGCGGAGTCTTCATGCTCGGGGACTCGTCGACCTCGCAGAGTCTTCACGCTCGGTGACTCGCCGCCCTCGCGGAGTCTTCACGCTCGGGGACTCGACACCCTCACGGACTCTCCACGTCCGAGGACTCGCCGCCCTCGTGGACTCTCCACGCTCGGGGACCTGCCGCCCTCGTGGACTCTCCACGGTCATGGACACACGGCGACTCTCCCGCCGTGAGCTTGCCATAGACACGGACTCTCCATGTTCGCCGACTCACCATGCTACCGATAAACGCTACATGCCTCCACCAAAGCAACCCCACAACGCGACTCCGTCCAACCAATGGTCCGATTGAACTCGCTACCACTACTCACCAAGCTACTGGCTACACGCCGCACGACTTCGCCATAGCTCGACCTCCTTCCGCCGCGTCGATCCCGTGTCCACCATGTCGACTTTGCCATAGCGCGACATCCGTCCGCCGCGTCGACCCCGTGTCCGTCGCGCCGACTTCGCCATATCGCGACCTCCGTCCGCCGCGCCGACTTCGCCATATCGCGACCTCCGTCTGCCGCGTTGACCCTGTGTCCGCCGCGTCGACTTCACCATAGCGCAACCTTCGTCCGCCGCGTCGACTTTGCCATAGCGTAACCTCCATCCATAGCCTCGACCCCGTGTTTGCCGCGTCAACTTCGCCATAGCGTGACCTCCATCCGCCGCGTTGACCCCGTGTTCGCCGCGTTGACTTCGTCATAGCACGACCTCCGTCTGCCGCGTTGACCTCATGTCTGCCGCATCGACTTCGCCATAGCGCGACCCCCGTCCGCCGCGTCGACTTCGCCATAGCGCGACCTCCATCCACCGCGTCGACCCCGTGTCCGCCGCGTCGACTTTGCCATAGCGTGACCTCCATCCGCCACGTCGACCCCGTGTCCACCGCATCGACTTCGCCATAGCGCGTCCTCCGTCCGCCGCATCGACCCCGTGTCTGCCGCGTCGACTTCGTCATAGCGGGACCTCCGTCCGCCGCGTTGACTTCACCATAGCGCAACCTCCGTCTACCGCGTCAACCCCGTGTCCGCCGTGTCGACTTTGCCATAGCGCGACCTCTGTCCGCCGCGTCGACTTTGTGTCCGCCACGTCGATGTAACATCCCAGCATTAGATCTTAGAAATAAGCTAAGATCAGGTGTGTGCACTGCATTTATGCATAGAAAATCTAGATAATTTTTGTGCTTTTAAATAAAACTTATCAAAGTGATTGAAGCCTCTCTTAACTTGGTGGAACTGAAGCGATAAGTTTCAATATGACCTTTGCTAGAACCTTATCTTTGGGTAATATAATTTGATCTAAGGGTAGATCAAATGTAATAAAACTAAGTCACAACTTACTTCTTAATAAGGAGTACTTGATCTTCTAGAGATCATTACATGGTAATCCATACAACAACTATAGGATGAATGCTTAATATTCCAAAGATGATATCCATGTATTATCTACCAGAAACCCTAGATACTGATAACCCACAAGTATAGGGGATCGCAACCGTCTTCAAGGGAAGTAAAAACCAATTTATTGATTCAACACAAGGGGAGGCAAAGAATATTTATAAGACTTAACAACTGAGTTGTCAATTCAGATGCACCTGGAAACAATCTTGCTCGTAGTAGTTTATCAGTAGCAACAATTTTGTAATAGTAATAGCAAAGTAAAAGCAGTAGTAAAAGTAAAGACAGTAGTAACAATTGCAGTAAATAGTAGGATTAAAGCATGGTAGGCATAGGGATGGATGGACGGGCGTTGCATGAACAAGACAATTCGTGTAGCAATCAAGATATAGGTCATTTGCAGATAAATAAGGTAAATCATCTAAGTACTAAATAATCATAGGCATGTGTTCCATATATAGTCATATATGCTCGTAATGAGAACTTGCACAACATCTTTTGTCCTACCAGCCTGTTTGCAGCGGGGCCTCAAGGGAACTATTGGCAATTAAGGTGCTACTTTTAATAGAGCACCGGAGCAAAGCATTAACACTCCGTGAACACACGTAATCCTCATATCACAGACATTCCCTCCGGTTATCCTGATTATTGTCACTCTAGGGCCTTTGGTTCCGGACAATAATATGTGTATACAACTTGCAGGTAAGATCATAAACAATAATATCCTCATGAATCAATAACATGTTTAGATCTGAAATCATGGCACTCGGGCCCTAGTGACAAGCATTAAGCATAACAAGTCACAACAAAGTCAAAAAGCACTAATAGATACTAGGCACCATGCCCTAACAATCTGATGCAATTACATGAACGATCTCATCCAATCCCTACCATCCCCATAGACTACAACGGGGGATTGATGGCTCAATGCACGGCGCCCAGAAAAATGCTTGTTGGCGGTGTTGATGTAGAGCTTGTTGGGAACCCCAAGAGGAAGGTATGATAAGCACAACAGCAAGTTTCCCTCAGTTATGAAACCAAGGTTTAATCGAACCAGTAGGAGCAAGAAAACACCTCAAAGGTGTTACTAGCTGAGCTTTGGCAGGGCGCACTACCGGTGCTAGTAGCAACGTGGAGACCTGCACAACACAACCACAGAACTTTGTCCCCAACTTGCGATGAGGTTGTCAATCTCACCGTGTTTTGCGGAAAACAAAGGATTAAACGTATCGAATAGAAAGAAGTAAAAGTTTACAGAAAGTAAACACAAAGCAGTAAAAGATTGTAGATTGTATGTAAAAGACAAGGACCGGGATCCATAGTTCACTAGAGGTGGCTCTCCTTAGATAGATAACATGCTGGGTGAACAAATTACAGCGGGGCAATTGATAAACACCGAGAAAGCAATACATGCATATACTAATCATCTTGACTCCTTTGAGACTTGATTGGGCATTACAACATAATACATAGACCGCCATCCAACTACATCTATGACTAATAATACATAGACCGCCATCCAACAGATTATTGCTTTACGAACTGCGTGTAAAGTAAACAATACAATTTTTCTATGAACAAAGGATTGTTGTTTTCTCCCTAGTAGCAACAGCACATCTAGTACCTTAGAGATTTCTGTCACTTCCCCAGATTACCAGAGGCATGAACCCACTATCGAGCATAAATACTAACTCTTGGAGTTGCTAGCATCTACTTGGCCAAGATAGCTACTAACAACGGAAAGCATGCAAGATCTCAAATAACAAAGACCTGATAGAATCAATAATCAATCTGAAATAGCATTTCAATATCCATCGGATCCCCGCAAACACAACATGTATGAATTACAAAAAGATGATCTTGATCATGAACGGAGCTCACAAGATCTAAACATGAAAGCACAAAGGAGGAGAAACCAGCCATCTAGCTACTACATGGATCCGTAGTCCAAGGATGAACTACTCACGCATCACACCGGAGGCTTGCATGGTGATGAAGAAGGCCTCCAGGGTGAATTCCCCTCTCCGGCAGGGTGCCGGGAAGAGCTTTAGATCCCTCCCGGTCTAGGGATGGAGATGACGGTGGCTACAGACTCTTTCGTAGATTTTTGATCGGGCACTTCGGGTTTTTGTCCCGAGGGTAATATATAGGCGGAAGGAGAGGCCGAGGGGGTGTCGGGAGCGGCCACACCACCCCCTGGCGCGGGCCAGGCCTGGCTGTGCGGCCAGGTGGTGTGGTGGCTCCCTGGCCCTTCTCCGTCTCGTATTCTGGCACTTGATCCCTTCCGGAAAAATAGGCACTTTGGCTTTTGTCCCGTCCAATTCCGAGAATATTCATTTTCTGACTTTCCTGGAACCAAAAACAGCAGAAAACAGGCAGCTGGAACTATGGCTCTTGTTAATAGGTTAGTCCAAGAAATCATATGAAAGGTACTCCAAAGTTGGAATAAAACACAAGAAAGTGGATAAAACCAAGCATGGAACATAAAAAATTATAGATACATTTGCAATGTATCAACATCCCCAAGCTTAACTCCTGCTCGTCCTCGAGTAGGTAAGTGATAAAAAGAAAGAATTTTTGAGGTGACATGCACCATCAAAGACTTGATCAAAGTATTTGCAAAACATTCAAAGCTGGGATCATAGTACTTTAATCATAACATGAAAGACAAAGTTCTAGCAATAAGCAAAGAAACTATGATGCAACATGAAAAGGCACAAACAAAAGAATCATGAATAACATGCTTTGCAAGACGTTTGTTTGTTTCACATAAAGAAAACATAGCATAATAGTATTCAGCTTGTCTCTCAATAGAGTAGCAAATATAAATGCATAGGACACCTTCAAAGTTCATAAGAGTGACTAGATACAATAGTTTCAAACAAGCAATAACAAGTTATGCATCAATCAACTAGTCTTGGGACAATGCACATAGAACTAAGAATGGCCACTATGCTCTCAAAGTAAGTGCATAAAGATAGAAGGTGGAGACTCAATATAATGGTGGAAGAAAGGCCTTTTTATAAAAGGAAGTAGGGATTCAAGTCTCATAAAGAGCTTCCAAAAATTATGGTACTTGTAGCTTTCAGCTCTCATTGCCCCTATCATAAGCATCTTGAAGGTGATTAAGGTTAAAGTGACACAACTAAGAGGATATGCTTGACAAGTTATAAACCAAAATCTCATGCCCTTTTACTTAAGACCGATCCTCATGCTACTCAACTTCAGTCACGAGTAAGCTCTTGTCATTGTAAGTATATGTGTATCATTAAGAACCGCCAACGGGGTACCCCTTGCACATGATACGGGAGCTTTCTCATAATCAAAATGACAAGGCAAGTAGACAATGAGCATCTCAGCAATATTTTTATTTGCTATTTGCATAGGTTTTTATTGAGGATGCTTCATAGAGTGCTCATTATGGTGATGCTGTAAGTTTCCACCATGATTAGGCATGGCTTAGGTTAGCGGCCAGCGCTTTCTAACACACATACAAACTCCATGATCTTACAAGTTCCACTTTTATTTCACACCGTCGGGATCCGTAAGCAAAAGAACATGATATCAACGGGGTACAAAGTACAAGTGCAATGTTGAAAGCGTTCCCCATGGTACATGGTTCTGCTAATTTCAACTTATAAAGTGCAAGCATATATGCAACAAAGAAGGACCCAATGGTTCAAGTTTATTAGAGGCAAAAAAGTAAAGTGTGCCATCAAGTTCGTGAGAGCTTTAATCACTAGTTTTCTCATAACAAGTGGAAGGTAAACAAAAGCATGAATATACTTGGAATAGCATAAGCTAGTAGGTAGGTATGGTGGACTCTTTGGAATAACTTGGTTTAGGGAGTTGGATGCATGAGTGGAACTCATACTTGGTGGTGGAGGCTAGCAAAAGACTGGGAGCGACAAACTAAGAGAGCAATAATTGCCATAATCATGCAGAGCGACAAAACATCATTGATCAAAGCATAAAGTGATACTACAAGTTGAAAACTAAAGGATCATAAAGTCTATGGTGACTTGTGATAGTCATAACATGGTGTGAGCATGCGCCAAGTCAACCCAAATAAAGCATCAAAGGAGAATACCACTATACTATGCTTTAATATGCTAAAACAACACATGATTCATCCAAGGCACATTAAGAAATCTCAATTGTTTATAAAAAGTCATGCTACAGCAAAGAATACTAAGCATAAAGCCAAAACAATATGAAGCATGGCATGACAAAGCATAGGCCACAGTCAAAAACGAGCTCTTTTTACCACATAAGTATGAACTTTCCTACTCTTTTCCAAACCAAACCAAACTATTTGCAAACCAAAGTATGAAAGAGGGGGTCCAACCAACTTATTCAGAAAACTAAGCAAACCAAGCAAACTAAAAACCAAAACGAAAACGAAAAATAAGACGCTCCAAGAAAAACACAACTGTGCATGAAACAATAAAAATGAAGCGTTTGGAAGAAACCTGGAATTTTTATTGATGAAGAAGGGGATGCCTTGGGCATCCCCAAGCTTTGATGTTTGTACTTCTTGGATATTTCTTGGGGTGACACGCGTGGCATCCCCAAGCTTGAGCTTTAGTCCATCCTTCATCTCATTACTCATTCCTTCCATACACCTGAAAATTTTCCTTCATACAAAACTTCACACAATCTCATTAGCAACATTAGTGCACTTAAGATAAATAGGTCTCAAGGTTCAGTTCTAACACCAAATAAACTTCCATTAGAACACTAGCTACTGTAGCACTTCCCTCAAAAAGCTCAATTCCCCAAAAGAACTCAAGAAGGAACCAACAAGAAGTAAGTGCAGAAAATGGCAGAAATCTGTCAAAACAGACCAGCAGGTAAAGACGAATTTTTTCAAAGACCTTCTGTTGCTCAAATCAAAAAGTTTTGAGCTAACGAAACTTAGATAACAACCTGGGGCAGAAGCACAAACAATTACAGCTCAATCTGACATACAGAGCTCTCTCAGGAATTTTTACGGTGAAGCACAAAAATCTGTTTTGGGACAACAACTTTCCCAATCATTACTTCACTCTCATTAGAGGTTACTCTTGGCACAAAAAGCAAATAAAAAGGATAAGGAGCGGTTATTACTGAAGTAATAACTTCCAAGACTCATATAAAACTCTTGGGTTATCTCCCAACAAGTACTTTTCTTTAACGCCTTTAAGTTAGGCATAAGAACCAAAGAAAGAATCAAGTGTTCTCAAATGAGGAAGCATTAAAACCAAATTCTGTTTTCATAGGAGAAGCAAAATAAATCTTTTCTCTCTTTTTAGGGAAGTGTTCTATACCTTTCTTGAGTGGGAGTTGATATTTAATGGTGCCTTCTTTCATATCAATAATGGCACCAACAGTTCTAAGAAAAGGTCTTCCCAAAGTAATAGGACAAGAAGCATTGTATTCAACATCCAAAACATAGAAATCAACGGGGACATAGGAATCATTAACCATAATAAGAACATCATTAAGACTCCCCATGAGTTTCTTTTTAGCATTATCATCAAGTGGGACATTCAAATAACAATCTTCAAGAGGAGGCAAATCAAGCATATCATAAATCCTTCTAGGCATAATAGAAACACTACTATCAAGATCACATAAAGCTTTGAAATCAAAGTCATTCACTGTCGTTGTATTGGGAACGGCAGTACCTGGGGAGGTTAGATAGAGGTGTAGGGACTAGCAGGGAAGCTATCAACGGCATCCACAGGCGGGATTGGATACAAGCGAGCGTAGCGGGACGCAAGAAGTACCCAGGTTTGGGGCCCTCATGGTGAGGTAAAGGCCCTACTCCTGCCTGATCTGTCTATGTGGGATATACGAGCTACAAGTGCTCCTTGAGCTGTATTCTTTAGCTACTGCCTTAAATGCACTGAGACCAACCCTTTCTACTGAGGCCCTGCCTCTCCTTATATAGGAAGAGAGGCAAGGGTCTTGCTGGCTAGTCCGACTGTCGGGCCCCACAAGCGGGTCCCAGCCGACTAGTCATCTACAGTGTCCAGCATGGCTTGTCCTTTCGGTGTATGAGCGGTATGGCTGTCGTAGGCACAGTGGACGCCGTGCCTGGCCGCCGTCAAGACAGCCATTGTTCCGTCCACCCACGCATAGTCTTCGGCATGGGAGGGTGGTTGCCCGTCTCGTCATTTTACATGGTGTACCGTGCACTGATACGCACGTCGTCCCGTCTCTCTGATTGGATCCGGCTACGTCGTCGTATCCGGCTGCCTCTTTATGATCTAGCTACTGGGTGGTAGCCGACCCATCCTATCCTGTCCGGCTGCATCTGGTGAGCCGAACACGATCCGGCTGTCCTATTTCTTATTCGGGTGGGGTACCCGGGGATCATCCCCCTGACACTAGCCCCCGAGCGCGTGTGGATTCCGCCCTTAGGCGAAATGTGCGACCTTCTTGCTTTTAATTTTCATCCGGCTGAGCCTCGCGGTTGCTACCGTGACGTTAGTCGACGCCGCCACGCGCGGCACGCCATCATTCCTCGCGGGCAGCGTAACGCCCCGTAGCACGCCGCTCGGGAACCGCTGTCCGCGCTTTGGTTCTCGTTCTGTGATCTTCGCGCATCTTGTCCCGCACACGGATCTAGGCGGTTGGGATGTGGGTTGCGGATGCGCGCGCCACGTGGCCGACGGTTGCCCTTCCGATCCTTTAAAGGGACGCCGCGGGGGAGGCCGTTCTTTTCCTTCGCTCCCCCGCTGCAATCTCCTTCTCCCTCGCGTGCTCTTGCTCCTGCGCCCTTGCCCTCTGCGCCGCCCGCTTGCCGTCGTCGACGTTACGGGCCACCGTCACTCCTCCATTGCCGCTCCTCTCCCTCAGCCGGAAATGGCCGCTGACCGCGGAGCCTAGTGCGGCTCCTCCGTCACCGAGGACCAAATCACGAAGTATCACGCGACCCGTGTCCTCCCGCCGGCGGAGGAGGTGGCGGTGCGGTTGGCACCGGTGGGGGAGGTGTCGCCGCATCCGGCGGAGGGGGAACGTGTCATCTTCCTTTCGCACCTGGCGTGCGGGTTTGCGCTGCCGCTGCATCCCTTCTTTCTCACGTTCCTGGCATTCTTCGACCTCCGCCTCCACCACCTCGGCGCCAACGCAATCGGAATGCTGGCGCACTTCATGGCGTTCTGCGAGGGTTACCTCGGGATCCAGCCGGATCTCGGGCTCTTCTGCCGGCTCTTCCGAGTTCGGCCGTAGGTGCAGTACACGAAGGGCCCGCTAGTCGTCTGCGGCGGCGCCTCCATATACTCCTGCACCCAATCCGGCTACCCCAAATTATTGCTCCAGGACACGGTACGGCTGTGGCAGTAGTCGTATTTTTATGTCAAGAACGTCACCGACATCGACCGGATGAACCTGCCGGCCTTCCAAGACATCGAGTCCAGCCGGCAGCACTGGGACCTGAAGATTTACGGCGACAAGGAGGAGACGGATGTGATGCTGGCACGCATGCGCTCCCTTGTCACCTGCCAGCTAACCGGTCGGGACATCACTCTTAGCTGGATGTCCCGGCTGATGATGCCGCTGCAGCAGCGGGCGCACAAAATGTGCTTCTACTCCGGCTGGCTGGACCCGACCCGGCTGTCGCGCTGCGATCCCCGCTACCACAACTAGAAGGAGTGGTTGTGGACGATCAGCAAGGAGCGATTGCCGGAGAACTGGAAGTTCAGCCTGGCGCCCTACAGCCGGGAGAACCGCGCGCCTCGGGTAAGTTCTCGTAGCCGGAAATTTTGCTTATTCCCTCTGTGTTATCTCCTTGTTCTGTCTGGTTGACCTCTTGCATTCGTCAGATCTTCGCATGCATCCTTCGCGAGGAGGGCAAGGCTCCCCTCGAGGTATTCGCGCCGGACTTGCCTAAGCCGCACGCTCAGCGATCCGGCGAGGAATCGGATGGGGACGGCGACGCCTTCCCCAGCCAGAACGACGAGCCGGCCGCCGACCCGCACGCGGAGGTGCACGAGGAGGAGGAGGCCGGGCCGACTGCGGAGCCGGTGACGCGCTCTGTGACGGACAGCGAAGCAGGTGGGAGCGGCTCCAGCCGTTCTAGCTCCCGCCGGCCTGCGGCGGAGGAGCCGGCTCTGAAGAGGGGCCGGACCGGCGCCCTGCCGCCAAGCCGTCTTGGCCGGAAGAAAGGGCCGCCCCCGGTCGTGCCAGGGTACATTTTTCTCCCCCATCCTTCGGTGCTTTCTGTCTGTTTATCCTCTTTCTTGCTTTTCTGACTTTGGCTTGTTTTGCTCTTGCCTTTTCCTCCTTCTCTTTAGCGCGCTGGTTTTTCGAGTCGCGAGCCGGCCCGGCGCCACTGGTCGCCCGCTACCCGACTGATCCAACCGGCGCCTCTCCTTCCTCTGAGGCGCAGCCTCCGTCTCCTCCTCAAGCTGAGCTGCCCCCCTCCCAGCCGAAGCGGATCACTCCTACCGGAAGGTTCCTCAGCGCTGGGTTGCTGGCAAGGAGCTCGTCATTGTTGGCAACGACAACTCCGACGAGGAGCTCGGGGAGGAGTGGCGAACAGCGGTGCTCGCGGCGAAGGAGTCCTTGGCCGTCAACGCCGTGGACGACGACGCCTCCGTTAAGCCATTGTCGAATCTTGTCGCCACGCTCGAGCTGGCGGTGAAGGAGATCCGGCTGCTTGAGGCCACAGCCGGTGGGAACCGGACCCTGGAGCAGAAGCTTGTTGCCGGCAACGGGACCTCCTAGAGTAAGTTCGCTTTATCCGTCTGACTCTTTTTTTCTGATAGCCGGCTTCATTGCAACTATCCTCGTGTGCGCTCAGCGCGAGATCGATCGCTTGAAGAAATCGAACGACCGACTGAGCAGGTCCAACTCCACTTTGTGCCTGCAGAACAAGGATTGGCACGCGCGAGTAGATGGCTTGGAGGCCACCGTCAAGGAGCACGACGCCTCGCTCGCTAGCCGGGCCGAAGCCTTCTCCCTTCTCGAGGCCCAGAACAAGGACCAAGAGAAAGAGATAAAACGGCTAGCGGTCAAGGAGAAGGCGCTGGTGGAGGAGCTGATGTAGGTTGGCCACACTGCCAAAGGTGAGTTCTTTCTTCCGTCTTCTTTTCTTTCCAGATCCGGTAGCCGGATTTGACTCCTCTTTTCTGACAGCCTTTTACCCCGGCATAGACCTGCTAGCCTACAACCGGCTGTAGGAGAACTGGCCGGGAGCACAGCCGACGGCTTAGGAGCTCGTCGTCCTTCTTGGCGAGGAAGCTGCGAAGCTTCGTCAGGCAGAACGGGACGTCTTCTCCTTCGTGTGGCCAGAGGCTCCGGTTCCGAAGACCATGGCGCAGCTGGCGGCGAAGGTGGGAGAGGTACCGGCTGCGGTGGACCGGCTGCAGGACCTAGCGGCGCAGGGTGGAGCGGAGATGGCCCTGGCACTGATGCTCTCCTGGTATAAGGACGCTCGTGTCGATTAGATCGACGGGGGCTTTCGTGCCGGAGCTAATCTTTTCGCCATCCGCCAAGCCCATCCGGAGCTTCGCGGGTCCGCCATCAAGATCACCGACTATGTGGACCCGGACGAGGTGCTCACCGACTCGGAGTCCACCGGCACTCTGGATGTGGAGGCCCCGGTGCTGCCGCCTGCCAGCTCCCCCCAGCTTCTGCCGGCCAAGAACTCCCCCACGGCAAAGGCCCTGCCATTTAGCTGCTGCCCCGGGATGCCGGGTGCATTTGTCTTGTCTTGTATGTTTGTGAACTTTGTTCGTTTGTACCGGCTATCTGTGATGCCGGATAACTTATGAGAGCTTCGTCTCCTTCTTGTTTATTATTGTTGAAATTCTTGAATCTTCCTTGTGCGTTGAGCTTTCCTTTTACGCATTCTGGTCGACTAACTTAGTCCGGCTACACACCTTTAGCCGGGCGATTGCACCCCTGGGCAAGCGCACCCACTGGGTGTAGCCCCCGAGATTCGGAGTAGCAGGCGTAGCCAGGTGCTTCAAGTCTTTCTTATTTCTGCCAAGTCTTCTAACTTTATCCGACTGGCCCCGTCCTAGTTGGCTGCTTTCGTCGGCTGGATGCCTTCAGCCGGGGGAACTAACATTTCAGGTGTAGCCCCCGAGATTCGGAGTAGCTAGCATAGCCAGGTGCTTCGAATCTTTCTTGTCTTTTCTTGCTCCCGCCCTTGCCCTCACCTGGGCTCCGAACGGCCGGCTAAACGCCCTTAGCCGGTCAGGAACTACAAGATTCCACTGGGGGCGCGCGAGCGCACCCAGTGGGTGTAGCCCCCGAGATTCGGAGCGCTTGATGAAGGCAAGGGCTTCGAATCTTCTTTCCTTCTCCTGAATTCCGACTCGAAGTAGTCGGACAAGAACGCACATATGCATACACATACATCTTCACAGGTTAATATGTTAGTCTGTCAAATCATAGCCGGAAAACGGCTTATTTTTTCAAAAACTGGCTTGCTCCTTTCTAGACACTTAGTCGCCTTCTCGTGTGTTCTGCTGTTTTGCTGGCCCTTGCCGGGTTGTGGTCTGCAGCCGAATCAAGGGAGCCGACAAAGACATTACGCACGGTACTAGCGGCTTAGCAGCTGGATTGGTTTGAGCTAGTTGCGGGGCCGGGACGCCCGATCTGTCACGCCTCTTCCTTGTTTTCGTGTGGGATGCCTCTGGCTTTTGCTCTTGCTAGCAGGACAGCCAGGTTGCGGTCTGTAGCTGAGACGAAGAGTGGGCCTCTGACATCATCGCACACTACTCAGCCGGTTTGTTGGCTTAACAGGCCGGGCCAGCTGGCGAGCCCCCGGGTAGGGGTTGCCGGAGCCGGGAAATTTGAACCGAAGAATAGGTGCGAACACATTTCTAGAAGGAGCCCCCGAGATTCTCATGGGAGTCCGCATTTTCATTCATGGGGTTTTCGGGATACATACACTGCCTGGCGACTAGGTGTAAAACGGGCGCAGCAGGGCCACGTTCCAAGGATGTTCGGTCTCCTTGTCCGATTTGTCCATCTTGTTCTTCTTGGCGCTTTGTGCAAGGCCAATGGGGTAGTAGGAGTCGTTGGGCAGCGCCCGGCTGATGATGAAGGGGCCCTCCCAGGGTGGTGATAGCTTGTGCATGCCCTTCGTGTCCTGCACCAGTCGGAGAACCAGGTCGCCCTCGCGGAATGCGACTGGGCGAATCCGGCTTGAATGGTAGCGGCATAGTTGCTGCTGGTATAGGGCAGATCTGGACAGGGCCAGCTCGCGGGCCTCCTCCAGGAGATCCACCCTGTCCTCCCGCGCCTCCTTGTTGACTTGCTCGTCGTAGAGGAGCTTGCGAGGGGAGTCGAATTCGATGTCGGCGGAGAGGCGGCTTCCGATCCGTAGACCAGGAAGAATGGCGTGTAGACGGTTGACCTATTCGGTGTGGTGCGGAGGCTCCACAGCACAGCCGGAAGTTCTTCGATCCAACATCCGGGTGACCGCTCCAACGGCTCGATGAGACGTGGTTTGATGCCGGCTAGCACCAAGTCGTTTGCTCGTTCGACTTGCCTGTTGGACTGCGGGTGTGCAACGGAGGCGAGGTCTAGCCGGATGCCCTTGTTGTCGCAGTAACCGGCAAGGCCCCTTGGCGAAGTTCGTGCCGTTGTCGGTGATGATTCTATTGGGGTAGCCGAAGCGGTTGATGATGTCGGTGAAGAAGGTAACAACCGTCGCTCCATCCAGCTTCCGGATAGGCTTGGCCTCGATCCACTTTGTGAACTTGTCCACCGCTACCAGCAGGTGGGTCATTCCTGTGCGAGCTCGCTTGAAGGGCCCGACCATGTTGAGTCCCCACACTGCAAGGGCCAGGTGATCGGTATGGTCTTGAGCACCGAGGTTGGCATGTGCCTGAGCTGCCCGAAGCGTTGGCACCCATTGCACGCGCGGACCAGCTGCTCGGCATCCTCGAGGGCGGTGGGCCAATAGAAACCATGGCGAAACGCCTTGGCGACTATCGCCCTTGACGAAGCGTGGTGCCCACACTCACCTTGGTGGATGTCCTTGAGTAGCCGGTAGCCTGTGTCTACATCGACACATCGTTGGAAGATACCAGATACACTGCGCTTGTACAGCTCGCCGTTTATGATGGTGTATGTATGCGCGCGGCGTCGGATTTGCCTGGCCTCTACCTCTTCGTCCGGGAGTTCGCTGTTGGCGACGTAGTTCATGAAGGGCCGTGCCCAGGATGGCACTTCCCGGATGACGAGGACGCTCCTGCCCTCCGGCTGACGGGTGTCGGGGGGTCGTTCAGGTGGAATATTCGGGACGGCAGCTCCCGAGCCACTAGGCGAGCCGGCAGCCCCCGGGTCTTGCGAGCCGGAGGGCACTGCTTGGCCGGAGTTGGCACGGGTTTTCTTCTTTGGCGGTTCTACCGGCTCCGTTTCCACTGCTCCGGCCGCCGGAACGCTTCCCGCCCAGACGATGGAATCTGATTCCGGCGACGGGTTGATGGATGGCTTGCACAGATGCTCCAAGGAGACCCCTGGTGGGATGGCCTGCCTGGTGGATCCTATCTTGGAGAGCGCGTCGGCTGCCTCGTTGTTGGTGCGGGGAGGTGATGAAATTCGCACCCGTCGAAGGAGGTGCTGAGCTTCTGGATGTGGAACTGGTAGAGGGCCATGTTGGCATCTCTGGCGTCCCATTCCCCGAACACCTGTTGCACCACCAAGTCTGAATCACCGAAGCACGGGATCCGGTTGACACCGATCTCCTTGGCCAGCCGGAGCCCGTGCGCCAGCTCCTCGTATTCGGCTATGTTGTTGGAGGCCTTGAAGTGGATTTGCAACACGTACTCTAGCTGGTCTCCCTTGGGCGAGGTGAGCACGATGCCGGCTCCCAAGCCCCCGAGCATCTTTGACCCGTCGAAGTGCATCCGCCAAAGGGTCCGAATCCGCACCGTGGAGATCCGGTCTCGGCCAGTCGATGAGGAAGTCCGCCAACGCCTGTGACTTGATCATGAGCCGGGGCTCGTACTGGATGGAGTAGGCGGCGAGCTCGATGGCCCATTTGGCGACTCGGCCTGTGGCGTCCTTGTTGCCGATGATTTCCGAAAGGGGTGCGGTGCACACGACCTTGATCGGGTGCTCCTGGAAGTAGTGCTTGAGCTTCTTGCATGCCAGGTACACGCCGTAGCACATCTTTTGGTAGTGGGGGGTAGTTCTGCTTGGAGAGGGAGAGAACCTCGCTGAGGTAGTAGCCGGTCTCTCGAACCGCTGAGCCTTCTTTCCTCGGGCGCTCCACCACCGTGACGACGACGACCTGGCTGGTGGCTGCTATATAGAGCAACATCGGCTCCTTGCTGGCCGGCGTGGCTAGAACCGGCTGTGGATAGCATGCGCTGAGGTCGTGAAACGCGTGTCGACTGCAAGTCCGTGAGAACTTGTCCGTCTTTTTCATCGGTTGGTATAACGGAGTGCCTTCTCCCCACCGGTTGATTTAAACGACTGAGGGAAGCCAGGCATCCGGTGAACTTCTGGACTCCAAGCAGGTTCTTGGGCGGCTGCATCCTCTCGATGGCCGTGATCTTCTCCGGATTCGCCTCGATGCCTTGTTGAGATACGAGGAACCCGAGTAGCTGGCCGGATGGTACTCCGAAGACGCACTTCTCCGGGTTTAGCTTCATCTGGTACTGGCGGAGGTTGCCGAATGTTTCTCTCAGATCTTCGAGGAGGGTGAGCTTCTCCTTGGTTTTGATGACTACGTCATCAACGTAAGCGTGCACGTTTCAGCCTATCTGCGAGTGCAAGCATTTCTGCATACATCGCTGATAGGTGGCGCCTGCGTTCTTTAGGCCGAAAGGCATGGTTACATAGCAGAAAGCCCCGTAGGGGGTGGTAAATGATGTCTTAATCTGATCAGCCGGGTTTAGCCGGATCTGATTGTACCCGGAATAACAATCTAGAAAAGACAACAAATCACAGCCGGCCTCGAAATCAATGACTTGATCGATACGGGGCAAGGCTAAGGGGTCTTTCGGGAACGCCTTGTTCAGGCTGGTGTAGTCGATACACATGCGCCAGGTCTTGTTCTTCTTCAACACCAAGACTGGGTTCGCCAGCCAGTCTGGGTGGTACACTTCCATGATGAACCTGGCTGCAAGGAGCCGGGTGATATCGTCACCGATTATCTTTCTCTTCTCCTCTGCGAACCGGCGCAGAGGTTGCTTGACCGGCTTGGCATCTGGACGCACATGAAGTGAGTGCTCGGCGAACTCCCTCGGCACACCCGGCATGTCTTTGGGAGACCATGCGAAGATGTCCCGATTCTCACGGAGGAAGTCGATGAGCGCGCCTTCCTATTTGCTGTCTAAGCCGGCACCAATGGTGACGAACTTAGTCGGGTCGGAGGGGTCGAGCAAGATCCTCTTCGTCTCCTTTGCCGGTTGGAAGGCTCCTTCTCCAGCCGGCTTGCTGCTAGCCGGGATGTCCTGCTAGGCCATGGCCACATTGCGCATGATCGCGCATTTCTCTCCGGCTATGATGAGGGCCTCTGCCAGTTTGGAACCGGCTGAGGCGCACTCCATCGATCGCCTGAAGCAGCCGGCAATGGTGATCACGCCGTGGGGTCCTGGCATCTTCGTCTTGAGGTACGCGTAGTAGGGGATGGCCATGAACTTCGCGAGGGCGGGGCGCCCGAGGAGAGCATGGTAGGAGCTTGTCAAATTTACCACCTCGAACCAGATTGGTTCGCGGCGGAAGTTCTCCTCGGTCCCGAAGATGACGTCCAGCTGGATTTTTCCCAGCGAACGCAGGCTGGCTCGCAAGACGCCGTGGAACGTCGTGGTAGTCGGGTGCAGGTCGCTTTCGCGAATTCCCAACTTCTCCAGCGAGGACTGGTAGAGGAGGTTGAGGCTGCTGCCTCCATCGATGAGTACGTGCGAGAATCGACAGGTGCGCGCGTTGGAGACGATGAGGGGGTCGAGCACCATGGCGTAGCCCCCGGGAGTCGGCAGATGCTCAGGCTGATCTGCTCCGCTCCAGGTGATGGGGGTTTTCGACCAATTCAGGTACTGGGGGACCAGAGAAACGATGGCGTTGACCTCCTTGGAGCGTCGCCTGCGGCTGTGCTTGTCGTCCTGCTCCGTCTCGAAGATGTGGTAAGCGGCGTGCGGCTGGGGGTAGCCGTTGTTGTTGCCGCCATTGCCGTCATTCCCGGCTCCCCTAGCCGGCGGCGAGGGTCCACCCGGTGGGGGAGGTGGGAGACGAGGCTGGCTGCCCTGGTCCTTTAGCTGGCGAGTCCAGCTGCAGTTCCGGGTGGTGTGGGTAGCTGGTTTGAAGGGACTGCTATGCCACTTGCACGGGCCGTCAATCATCTGGTCGAAGGTGAGCCGGGGCTTCTGCCTTCTTGCCTCATTAGCGGGCAAGGCCGCGCACCTCCACAGCATTGACCTGCCGCTGCGGTAGCGAGGCTTCTGTTGTCTGTCCTGGCGGTCCCCATGGAACCGGTTGTCGTTGCCGTGGCGTCTGGAGGATCCGGCTTCACCAGTCGGGTTGCTCGAATGGTCGCGAGCCGACTCCGTGGGAGTCGGACGGCCGTCTGCGTTTACTCGGAGGGGCTTCTTCATGGCGGCATCCGCCGTGGCGTACTGGTCCGCAACCGTCATGAGCTCCGCCATGGTTTTCGGCTCGTCACACAGTAGCCGGTGGCGAAGCATGGTGCCCTCTCGGCATCCTTCGATGAAGAAGCCGATGGCTTGGCTCTCCAGAATGCCCTCGCAAGTGTTGCGGAGCTCCGTCCACTTGGCGAGGTATTCACGGTCGGTCTCGCGTCGCCTGACGCGACAGGCCAGGTCACGCTGGCGCCTGGACGCTTATGCGTGCTGAAGTTGCGGACGAACACCTTCTCGAAGTCAGGCCAGGCGTTGATGTTGTTGGGCGCGAGGCTATTGAGCCATGTCCTTGCCGACCCGGTTAGCATGAGAGGGACGTAGCGCACAGCTGTGCAATTATTCCCGTGGGTGATGCCGACTACCGTAGCGTAGTCAGTTAGCCAGTCTTCCGGCTTCATGCTGCTGTCGTACTTGGGGGTGTCCCTGGGCAGGGAGAATTTATCCGGAAACGGCTCGTTCCGGATGCGGGGTCCGAAACAAACCGGACCGGTAGAATCTTCCTCTTCCGTGACGCGCGCTTGAGCGAGGAGCTCAATGCGGTCGCGGGCATCCGGACAATCCGGGTTGGGCGCGCCCACCCAGCCCGAGAGGCGGGAACCGGCTGGTCTGGGCGCTCCGGCTGGTGGTAGGGGAGGTGGCGGGTTGCTATTCACCGTCTGCTCCTGGCGTGGCTGGCCCCTGTTGCTGGAGCTGCGACGCCTGCTGCGGGCCCTAGGCGGCTGAGGGGAGGACGCCTGCTGGGTGTCGCAGTGCGCCTCTGTTGGCGGTAGCTTGCCTCTCTGAGTAGCTAAGGTCCTCCTCGTCTGCTGGCTGCTTGGCGACCAGCTGACGCGAGCTCCTGGACGCGAGCATGCTGGTGGGCTCGCTCCTCGCCCTCGAGGCTGGGTAGTTCTTCTGCTGCGGCTCGCACCGCGCGCAGGTTCTTGATGGGCGTGCTGTAGGTGGGACGTGTGGGGGCAGGCGCGGGATCCGGTTCTCTGTCCTTTTCCAGCCTACCGCCCAGCTCACCGCCCTGACGCCATACCTGGCCGCGCCGGCTCGGCTCCATGGTAGCCGGAGTGAGGCCGTGCGCGCGGTCATACTCGCGCCTAGCGATCTCCAGTTGCTTGCGGGCTGCTGCCAGCTCCATGGCCTCCTAGAGGAGGATTTGTCTCTCCATGGTGAAGTTGGCCTCCGCTTCCTCTGGGTTGTCCCCGAGGTTAACCGGCGTCAGGAGCCGATCAATGGCATCCTCCACCGGGTTCCGAGGCTGCGAGGGAGCGGAAGTTCCGACCTCGTCCACGCCTCGCTCCCGCGGCTGGCGGGGATGCGAGCTAGATCCGGCCATCATGACCTCCGCGCCGCGAGGCACGGCGGAGGTGCTGCCGTCTGAGCACGGCGGCCTCGCGACAGAGACGATTTCCCTAGGGAAACGCTCCGGGACGATGGCGATGTAGATGGGGAGATCGCCGAATAGCAGGACGGTGCCGTTCGCTGGGAAGGAAGTTCCGGCGAAGCAGGAGGCGTTGTCGATGACGTAGTCAAACTTGCCGAGCGAGAGCACCAGGCCGGAGGCCACGCGCTGAAGTGCGGGGTCCCGTGCGGAACGTGGCTCTGGTCGAAGCCATTTGCCCCACGATGGGAGCCAACTGTCGTTGTATTGGGAACGGCAGTACCTGGGGAGGTTAGATAGAGGTGTGGGGACTAGCAGGGAAGCTATCGACGGCGTCCGCAGGCGGGATTGTATACAAGCGAGCGTAGCGGGACGCAAGAAGTACCCAGGTTCGGGGCCCTCGTGGTGAGGTAAAGCCCCTACTCCTGCCTGATCTGTCTATGTGGGATATGCGAGCTACAAGTGCTTCTTGAGCTGTATTCTTTAGCTACTGCCTTAAATGCACTGAGACCAACCCTTTCTACTGAGTCCCTACCTCTCCTTATATAGGAAGAGAGGCAAGGGTCTTGCTGGCTAGTCCGACTGGCAGGCCCCACAGGCGGGTCCCAGCCGACTAGTCATCTACAGTGTCCAGCATGGCTTGTCCTTTCGGTGTATGAGCGGTATGGTCGTAAGAGACGTGGACGCCGTGCGAGCCCGTCGTCAGCACAGGCCACTATTCCAGCGTCACCCACGCAAAGTCTTCGGCATGGGAGGGTGGTTGCCCATCTCGTCATCGTACAGGACGTACCGTGCACTGATACACACGTTGTCCTGTCTCTCTGATTGGATCCGGCTACGTCATCGTATCCGGCTGCCTCTTTATGATCCGACTACTGGGTGGTAGCCGGCCCATCCTATCCTATCCGGCTGCATCTGGTCAGCCGGACGCGATCCGGCTATCATGTTTCTTATTCGGGTGGGGTACCCGGGGATCATCCCCCTGACATTCACTTTCATATTAATGATGGGTTCCCAACCATCTTCTAGTTTTATAGGAATAGAAGCTTTATGTTTCATCTTTTCTTCTTTAATCTTTATGAGAGCATCAGTAATGTGTTTTGTAAAGGCCATGTTCATAGCACTAGCATCTGGCGGTATGGTGGGATGAAGCGGCTCGGGCTAACCTTACATGTCATCGCACATGAGACTTGCTCCACGCTTGACGTGTAACTTGCTTCTATGAGGCCTCCGAAAAGTTCTTTAACTGTAAGATGGAAGAGGGAAGCTCCGTTAGTGAGCACATGCTCACCATGTCTGGGCACGCAAACAAGCTCCAAGAGTTGGGGATAACGATTACTAATGAGTTAGGGATTCACCGTGTCCTCCAATCACTGCCACCGAGTTATAAGAACTTTGTGATGAACTACAATATGCACGGCATGAACAAGACGTTGCCTGAACTATCGTCCATGCTGAAAACTGCTGAAGTGGAGATCAAGAAGGAGCACCAAGTGTTGATGGTCAATAAGTGACGAGGTTTAATCTCGTCAATGCCCATTGTTATGGACTTGGGTTTTGGAGAAGATGGGGATGCTGGAGATCGTGGCACGGTTAATAGACAAGCAACCAGGGGACACGAGATTTACCCAGGTTCAGGCCCCCGGAGGGAAAACCCTACTCCTGCTTGTCTGCTCTTTGATTACGGCGGAACCGGAGGTTACAGGGTGCGCAGATTCGATCTGGCGTGGATGCGTGTGCGAAAGTATGAGTCGAGTTCAGATCTGTAGATCTATTGTGGAGGTGGAGATCGTAGATCTATCTATTGGGGGTTATGGCGTCTGTAGGTCGTTTGTGTAGTCGTAATCTGTCCTCCTCGTTGGACCCTCCTAGCCTTTATATATGGAGAGGCTAGGTCTCGGGTGCCGATACGAGTAGGTTACAAGTTGTATTCAAACTCTAGTCTTGAGGTATCCTTGTCTTGTGCGCTTTGGAGTCCGTGTCCATATGTGCTTCGCCGAAACGTCTTGGGCGTCCTGGACCCTGGCAGGTCGTCGAGTGGGCCTTCCGTCGGGCTGGACCAAGTATGCTAACATCGGGTACCCGTAGGGCATATCCATGTCAGTAGCCCCCAAGTGTCCATCCGAAACATAGATTCGGGTGGAGACTTAGTTGTCTTGAACCTTGTATTTGGATGTCGGAGTCGAAAGTTGTGTCGAGTGCGAAGCACTTCACCCGGAAGTTCATCGGGTCAGCTGAATTTGTTCGGCTGTTGTAAAGGAATCGACATCATGGACGTAGTCAACACAATGGACTATAGGGTGCGCGACCAGCGCTCCCTATGGGAGTAGCCCCCGAGTGTCTGTTCGAGTCGTAGACTCGAGCAGAGACTTTAATTCAGCCGTTGTTTGCTTCAGGTCCGTAGGACACAATTTTTTCGGATGCTTGAATCAATCCTCCCTATGGGAGTAGCCCCCGAGTCTGTAGTGGAGTCGTAGACTCGGCGTAGGACTCGAAGATCTTGTGTGTGCGCGACCAGCGCCTAGTTTGGAGTAGCCTCCAGTGTCCGGCGGAGTCGTGACTCGGCAGACTCGAGTCTTGTATCTTGTAGACGCAGTGGACAATCTCGCGGCGCATCACGACCTGGAAGTACATCGGTGCGCGACCAGCGCCCGATGGGAGTAGCCCCGAGTGTCTAGTCGAGTCCACGGTGGAGACTCATGCGAGGACAAATCATCGACCGGAAGTGCATCGAGTCGACTTCTCATGCATAAGGATCCAAGAATCGATGATGCGATGGAGTTGACGTGGCGGAGTCGGCGGCGCTTAGCCGGAAGGACTCGACGTTATGGATGAAGTCAACACCGCTTGCTTCGCCGGGTGAGCGACCAATGTCGTGTCTTCGTAGCATCAAGTGATGCAACCATCCAAGGAGGGACTCGACTCGGTCTTGATTGTATGGCGAGCCAGCTCTTGTCGACTCTGTTGGAGGACCTAATAGAATAGCTCGACGCGGTCGATGTCCTTGTAAGCTGCGTAAAACATAAAGAATTGTGAAGTACTTGTACCTTGTAAGAATATTTGCCGCCGCTTGTACAAGAAGATTCTGGTGCCGACGAGTCGACAATTTTGCACCGTATGCTAGGCCTTTTCGTTAGCCTGATTACCCTTAGTCTCGACTTGCCGAGGCACTCGGAGTTCAAGGATTCGACGATCGCAGAATCAGCTACTCGGGCTATCGCGTCGAGGTGCTCGAGTCGTGGAGCCGATGGCACATTAGGTTACTCGAAGAGGGCAGACCCAAAGTGTTTCGAAAAGAGTTAAAAAAGAAATTAGCTCTGAGTAGAGGGAAACTTAGCTTTATTGGTAGTTGTCGTGGACGGAGTCGACGCGGTAGCGGGTCACACGGCGGACGTAGTCGACGCGGCGGACCACGGTCATAGCAGCGACGGGTTCCTGGGGTCGATGGCGGCAGCGAATTCCGCATCCGAAGATTGTCGCGGTCGAAGACCGCACGGGGTCGCCACATCCGAAGGATGTATCGGGTCATCGCAGCCGAAAACCGCATTGGGTCGCCGATGTGGCGCCAATTGACGAGGTTTGATCTCGTCACGATCGCACAATCAGCAGCCCCAATTCCCACAGACGGCGCCAATTGACGAGGTTTGATCTCGTCAATGCCCATTGTTATGGACTTGGGTTTTGGAGAAGATGGGGATGCTGGAGATCGTGGCACGGTTAACAGACAAGCAACCAGGGGACACGAGATTTACCCAGG
Organism: Avena insularis; assembly: GCA_023614405.1. Lineage (NCBI taxonomy): Eukaryota > Viridiplantae > Streptophyta > Magnoliopsida > Poales > Poaceae > Avena > Avena insularis. Next base: position 431,922,944 of record CM042684.1, on the reverse strand, counting down.
TTCAGGCCCCCGGAGGGAAAACCCTACTCCTGCTTGTCTGCTCTTTGATTACGGCAGAACCGGAGGTTACAGGGTGCGCAGATTCGATCTGGCGTGGATGCGTGTGCGAAAGTATGAGTCGAGTTCAGATCTGTAGATCTATTGTGGAGGTGGAGATCGTAGATCTATCTATTGGGGGTTATGGCGTCTCAGAGGTCGCTTGTGTAGTCAGACTGTCCTCCTCGTTGGACCCTCCTAGCCTTTATATATGGAGAGGCTAGGTCTCAAAGCCGATGAGTAGGTTACAAGTTGTATTCAAACTCTAGTCTTGAGGTATCCTTGTCAGCGCTTTGGAGTCCGTGTCCATATGTGCTTTGTGCAGCGAAACGCCTTGGGCGCCCCGGACCTGGCAGGTCGTCGAGTGGGCCTTCCGTCGGGCTGGACCAAGTATGCTAACATCGGGTACCCGTAGGGCATATCCATGTCAGTAGCCCCCAAGTGTCCATCCAAAACATAGATTCGGGTGGAGACTTAGTTGTCTTGAACCTTGTATTTGGATGTCGGAGTCGAAAGTTGTGTCGAGTGCGAAGCACTTCACCCGGAAGTTCATCGGGTCAGCTGAATTTGTTTGGCTGTTGTAAAGGAATCGACATCATGGACGTAGTCAACACAATGGACTATAGGGTGCGCGACCAGCACTCCCTATGGGAGTAGCCTCCCGAGTGTCTGTTCGAGTCGTAGACTCGAGGAGAGACTTTAATTCAGCCGTTGTTTGCTTCAGGTCCGTAGGACACAATTTTTTTTTTCGGATGCTTGAATCAATCCTCCCTATGGGAGTAGCCCCCGAGTCTGTAGTGGAGTCGTAGACTCGGCGTAGGACTCGAAGATCTTGTGTGTGCGCGACCATCGCTCTAGTTTGGAGTAGCCTCCGAGTGTCTAGCGGAGTCGTAGACTCGGGCAGAGACTCGAGTCTTGTATCTTGTAGACGCAGTGGACAATCTCGCGGGCGTACCGCTGACCTGGAAGTACATCGGGTGCGCGACCAGCGATCCTGATGGGAGTAGCCCCCGAGTGTCTAGTCGAGTCACAGACTCGAGTGGAGACTCATGCGAGGACAAATCACTGACCCGGAAGTGCATCGAGTCAGCTTCTCATGCATAAGGAGCCAAGAATCGATGATGCGATCGTATTGGCGGAGCGATGCGGCGTTTAGCCGGAAGGACTCGACGTTGCGGATGAAGTCAACACCGTTGCTTCTGTCGGGTGAGCGACCAATGTCGTGTCTTCGTAGCATCAAGCGATGCAACCATCCAAGGAGGGACTCGACTCGGGTCTTGATTGTATGGCGTAGCCAGCTCTTCTGTCGACTCCTGTTGGAGGACCTAATAGAATAGCTCGACGCGGTCGATGTCCTTGTAAGCTGCAGAAAACATAAAGAATTGTGAAGTACTTGTACCTTGTAAAGAATATTTGCCTGTCGGCTTGTACAGTAAGATTCTGGTGCCGATCGAGTCGACAATTTTGCACTGTATGCTAGGCCTTTTCGTTAGCCTGATTACCCTTAGTCTCAGTACCTTGCCGAGGCACTCGGAGTTCAAGGATTCGACGATCAGGCAGAATCAGCTACTCGGGCTATCGCGTTCGAGGTGCTCGAGTGCGTGGAGCCGATGGCACATTAGGTTACTCGAAGAGGGCACAGCCCCCGAGTGTTTCGAGTGCGAGTTAAAAAAGGAAATCAGCTCTGAGTAGAGGGAAACTTAGCTTTATTGGTAGTTGTCGTGGACGGAGTCGACGCGGTAGCGGGTCACACGGCGGACGTAGTCGATGCGGCGGACCACGGTCATAGCAGCGACGGGTTCCTGGGGTCGATGGCGGCAGCGAATTCCGCATCCGAAGATTGTCGCGGTCGAAGACCGCACGGGGTCGCCACATCCGAAGGATGTATCGGGTCGTCGCAGCCGAAAACCGCATTGGGTCGCCGATGTGGCGCCAATTGACGAGGTTTGATCTCGTCACGATCGCACAATCAGCAGCCCCAATTCCCACAGACGGCGCCAATTGACGAGGTTTGATCTCGTCAATGCCCATTGTTATGGACTTGGGTTTTGGAGAAGATGGGGATGCTGGAGATCGTGGCACGGTTAATGCACAAGCAACTGGGGACACGAGATTTACCTGAGTTCAGGCCCCGGAGGGAAACCCTACTCCGCTTGCGCTCTTTTGATTACGGCGGAACCGGAGGTTACAGGGTGCGCAGATTCGATCTGGCGTGGATGCGTGTGCGAAAGTATGAGTCGAGTTCAGATCTGTAGATCTATTGTGGAGGTGGAGATCGTAGATCTATCTATTGGGGGTTATGGCATCTGTAGGTCGTTTGTGTAGTCATAATCTGTCCTCCTCGTTGGACCCTCCTAGCCTTTATATATGGAGAGGCTAGGTCTCGGGTGCCGATACGAGTAGGTTACAAGTTGTATTCAAACTCTAGTCTTGAGGTATCCTTGTCTTGTGCGCTTTGGAGTCCGTGTCCATATGTGCTTCGTGCAGCCGAAATGTCTTGGGCGTCCTGGACCTTGGCAGGTCGTCGAGTGGGCCTTCCGTCGGGCTGGACCAAGTATGCTAACATCGGGTACCCGTAGGGCATATCCATGTCAATAAGACCACCAATTTCAAGAAAGAGGGCAAGCCTAAGAACAAGGGCAACTTCAAGAAGGACGGCAAGAAAGTTGCCGCACCTGCTAAGAAGCCTAAGGCTGGTCCTAAGCCTGAAACTGAATGCTTCTACTGCAAGGGTGCTGGTCACTGGAAGCGTAATTGCCCCAAGTACCTGGCGGATCTGAAGAACAGCAACATCAAGAAGAAAGGTATATTAGATATACATGTTATTGATGTGTATCTTACTAGTAATCGTAGTAGTGCCTGGGTATTTGATACTGGTTCGGTTGCTCATATTTGTAACTCGAAACAGGAGCTACGGAATAAGCGAAGACTGGCAAGAGACAAGGTGACGACGCGCGTTGGAAATGGCTCCAAGGTTGATGTGATCACCGTCGGCACGCTCCCTCTACATCTACCTTCGGGATTAGTTTTAAATTTGAATAATTGTTATTTGGTGCCTGCATTAAGCATGAACATTATATCTGGATCTTGTTTATTGCGAGACGGTTACTCTTTTAAGTCCGAGAATAAAGGTTGTTCGATTTATATGAGTAATATCTTTTATGGTAATGCACCTGAGATGAATGGTTTATTCTTACTGAATCTCGATAGTAATGTTACACATGTTCACAACATAGATGCTAAACGAACAAAATTGAATGATAATTCTACATACATGTGGCAATCGCTGCCTTGGTCACATTGGAGTGAAGCGTATGAAGAAACTCCATTCGATGGACTTCTTGAATCACTTGAAAGATGCGAAGCATGCCTAATGGGAAAATGACTAAGACTCCATTCCTGGAATAATGGAGAGCTACGACTTATTGGAAATAATACATACCGATGTAAAGTGCCCAATGAGTGTAGCATCGCGTGGTGGATATTGTTATGTTCTCACTTTCACGGATGACTTAAGTAGATATGGGTATGTCTACTTTATGAAACATAAGTCCGAAACTTTCGAGAAGTTTAAGGAATTTCAAAGTGAAGTGGAAAATCATCATAACAAGAAGATTAAGTTTCTGCGTTCTGACCGCGGAGGTGAATATCTAAGTTATGAGTTTGGCATGCATTTAAAGAAATGTGGAATACTTTCGCACTTGACAACACAGTGTAATGGTGTGTCCGAACGTCGTAATCGAACTCTCTTAGATATGGTTCGGTCTATGATGTCTCTTATAGATTTACCGCTATCGTTTTGGGGCAATGCATTAGAGACAACCGCATTCACATTAAATAGGGCACCATCTAAATCCGTTGAAACGACACCGTACGAATTGTGGTTTGGAAAGAAACCTAAGTTGTCGTTCCTTAAAGTTTGGGGTTGCGAAGCATATGTAAAGAAGTTACAACCTGATAAGCTTGAACCCAAAGCGGAGAAATGCGTCTTCATAGGATGACCTAAAGAAACAATTGGGTATACCTTCTATCATAGATCCGAAGGCAAAGTTTTCGTTGCCAAGAATGGATCCTTTCTTGAGAAGGAGTTTCTCTCGATGGAAGTGACTGGAAGGAAAGTAGAAATCGACGAGGTTATTGAACCTTCTCTCAGAGTTGAGAGTAGCGCAGCACCGGAAGATGTTTTTGTGTTGCCTGCACCAATTGGAGAGGAAGCTAATGATGGTGATCATGAAACTTCGAACGAAGTTGCTGCTGAACCTCGCAGGTCAACGAGGGTTCGTACCACTCCTGATTGGTATGACCCTGCCTTGAACGTCATGTTGGTGGACAACACTGATGACCCTGCGACGTATGAAGAAGCTATGGTGAGCCCAGATTCCGACAAATGGCTAGAAGCCATGAAATCCGAAATGGGATCCATGTATGAAAACCAAGTGTGGACTTTGGTGGACTTACCGGATGGCCATAAGGCTGTCGAGAACAAAATGGATTCTCAAGAGAAAAACAGATGCTGATGGTAATGTTACCGTCTATAAAGCTCGACTTGTCGCGAAAGGGTTCCGACAAATTCAAGGAGTTGACTACGATGAGACATTCTCACCAGTAGCAAAGCTAAAGTCTGTGAGGATTTTGTTAGCAATTGCTGCATATTTCGATTATGAGATTTGGCAGATGGATGTCAAAACGGCGTTCCTTAATGGAGACATTGAGGAAGAGTTGTATATGGTACAACCCAAGGGTTTTGTCGATCCTAAAGATGCTGACAAGGTATGCAAACTTCAGCGCTCCATTTATGGACTGAAGCAAGCATCCCGGAGTTGGAATCAACGTTTTGATAAAGTAATCAAAAACTTTGGATTTATACAAACTTATGGAGAAGCTTGTATTTACAAGAAAGTGAGTGGGAGCTCTATAGCATTCCTAGTACTATATGTAGATGACATATTGTTGATTGGGAATGATATAGAACTTCTTAATAGTGTCAAAGCCTATTTGAATAATAGTTTTTCAATGAAGGATCTTGGCGAAGCGGCATATATTCTAGGCATCAAGATTTATAGAGATAGATCAAGACGCCTAATAGCGCTTTCACAAAGTACATACTTGGAAAAAGTTCTAAAGAAGTTTAGAATGGAAGAGAGCAAGAAAGGGTTCGTGCCCATGTTGTCAGGTAAGACCTTGAGTAAGACTCAAAGTCCAGCTACGGCAGAAGATAGAGAGAAGATGAATAATATCCCCTATGCCTCGGCCATAGGTTCTATCATGTATGCCATGCTGTGTACAAGACCGGATATAGCACATGATGTTAGTTTGACTAGCAGATATCAAACTGATCCTGGAATGGAGCACTGGACAGCGGTCAAGAATATCCTAAAGTACCTAAATAGGACTAAGGATATGGTTCTTTTTATGGAGGTGATGAACAGCTTGTTGTAAAGTTACATCGATGCTAGTTGGAACACGATCCGATGACTCGAAGTCACAGTCTAGATACGTATTTATTTTGAATGGTGCTGCAGTGAGCTAGAGGAGTGCCAAGCAAAGCGTTGTGGCGAAATCTTCAACTGAATCGGAATACATAGCTACTTTGGAGGCTGCACAAGAAGCCATATGGATGAAGGAGTTCATTACTGAACTTGGCATGGTTCCTAGTGCGTTGGACCCGATGGCCATCTATTGTGACAACACAGGTGCCATAGCCAATGCACAGGAGCCAAGGTCACATAGCAAGCTGAAGCACATCAAGCTACGTTTCCATGCTATTCGCGAGTATGTCCAAGATGGTGACATAAAGATTTGCAAAGTACACACTGATCTGAATGTTGCAGATCCGTTGACTAAACCTCTCCCTAGAGCAAAGCATGACCAACACCAGAACGCCATGGGTGTTAGGTATATTACCATGTAATCTAGATTATTGACTCTAGTGCAAGTGGGAGACTATTGGAGATATGCCCAAGAGGCAATAATAAAAGTGATTATTATTATATCTTTGTGTTTATGATGAATGTTTACATCCCATGCTATAATTGTATTATTAGGAAACACTAATACTTGTGTGTTTTGTAAACATAAAAGAGTCCCTAGTAAGCCTCTTGTTGAACTAGCTTGTTGATTAATAGATGATCATGTTTTCCTGATCATGGACATTGGATGTCATTAATAACAAGGTCATATCATTAGGAGAATGATGTGATGGACACACACCCATAGTAAGTGTAGCATAAGATCAAGTCATTTAGTTCGTATTGCTACAAGCTTTCAAATTCATAGTAACCTAATCCGTCGACCATGAGGTTATGTTAATCACCATCACCGGATGGGTGCTTTGATGACATCAAACACCGCTTCGTAACTAGGTGGTTATAAAGGTGTCATTGGGTATTCTGAAAGTATGTGTTGAAGCGCATGGACCAAGATTGGGATTTGTCCATCCATATGACGGATAGATATGTTGTGGGCCCTCTCGGTGGAATGTCATCTAGTTAGCTTGCAAGCGTGTGACTAGGTCACAAGGGATGACATAACATGGAACGAGTAAAGAGTACTTATCAGTAATGAGGTAGAACTAGGTATGGAGATATCGACGATCAAACCTCAGATAAGTAGAGTATCGCGTGACAAAGGGAATTGGTTTCGTATGTTAATGGTTCTATCGATCATGAAGTCATTGTTGAGTATGTGGGAGCCATTATGGATCTCCAGATCCTGCTGATGGTTATTGATCAGAGAGGTGTCTCCATCATGTCTGCATATTCACGAACCGTAGGGTGACACACTTAAGGTGATATGTTGTTTCAGGTAGATATGGAATATGCGTTGGAGACCGAATGTTGTTCGGAGTCTCGGATTGGATTCGGGGCATCACGAGGAGATCCAGAATTGTCCGGAGAATATGATTCATGTAATGGAGTATTCATATGGAGCTTATGGAAGTTTTCTGATAGTTCTAGAAGGTTCCATAAGGGTTTACTTAACAACCAAGAAAGAAAGGGCCGAAGGATTGCCGAAGTGGGCCCACGAGGTGGGCACACCTAGGGCTGGCGCGGCCAGACCCTAGGGCGCGCCACCCTATGGTGTGGGCCCCTCGGGCGCCCACCGACCTTGCCCTTCCCTCTGTATAAAGGAGGGGTCGGGGAAACTTCGATACGATCTTTTTCCCTACCCTAGCCGCCACCCTCCTCCTTCTTCCTTCTGCTCCGGCTTAGGCGAAGCCCTGCAGAAACCCTTCTCCACCACCACCACGCCGTCGTGTTGCTGGGATTCCGTGGAGCTCTACCACCTCCACTGCTCGCTGGAAGGAGGAGAGGAAGGTCCACATCGACTCCGCATGTGTGACCGTCTGCGGAAGCGCTGCCGGAACACGGCGCCGGAAGGCTCGTCCACTCGATCTTGAGATCGGCAAGTGATCGTCTACATCAACCACAAGATCCGATCTCGCACAAGGCTTTCGGATCTACAAGGGTTAGTACAGATATATCTCGTTGCACATGTCTAATAGATTAGATCTTGGCTTTTATCTAGATTAGATCTGGGTTTTGTTCGTTCTTGCGGTAGAAATTTTTTGTTTTCCATGCTACAAACTCATCACCGAACCCCCTCCAGTATTAAGTTGCAAGAAACAGATTGTTGCTTTATGAACTGCGTGTAAAGTAAACAATACGATTGTTCTATGAACAAAGGATTGTTGTTTTTCTCCCTAGTAGCAACATCACATCTAGTACCTTAGAGATTTCTATCACTTCCCCAGATTACTAGAGGCATGAACCCACTATCAAGCATAAATACTAACTCTTGGAGTTGCTAGCATCTACTTGGCCAAGATAGCTACTAACAACGTAAAGCATGCAAGATCTCAAATAACAAAGACATGATAGAATCAATAATCAATCTGAAATATCATCTCAATATCCATCAGATCCCCGCAAACACAACATGTATGAATTACAAAAAGATGATCTTGATCATGAACGGAGCTCACAAGATCTAAACATGAAAGCACAAAGGAGGAGAAACCAGCCATCTAGCTACTACATGGATCCGTAGTCCAAGGATGAACTACTCACGCATCACACCGGAGGCTTGCATGGTGATGAAGAAGGCCTCCAGGGTGAATTGCCCTCTCCAGCAGGGTGTCGGGAAGAGCTTCAGATCCCTCCTGGTCTAGGGATGGAGATGACGGCGGCTACAGACTCTTTCGTGGATTTTTGATCGAGCACTTAGGGTTTTCATCCCGAGGGTAATATATAGGCGGAAGGAGAGGCCGAGGGGGTGCCGGGAGCGGCCACACCACCCCCTGGCGCGGGTCAAGCCTGGCCGCGCAGCCAGATGGTGTGGTGGCTCCCTGGCCCTTCTCCGTCTCGTATTCTGGCACTTGATCCCTTCTGAAAAAATAAGCACTTTGGCTTTTGTCCCGTCCAATTCCGAGAATATTCATTTTCTGACTTTCCTTGAACCAAAAACAACAGAAAACAGGCAGCTGGCACTGTGGCTCTTGTTAATAGGTTATTCCCAGAAATCATATGAAAAGTACTCCAAAGTTGAACAAAACACAAGAAAGTGGATAAAACCAAGCATGGAACATCAAAATTTATAGATACATTTGCAATGTATCAGGGATTACTCACTCATGGATGGGGGAATCATGGATGGTTGATGGAGAAGCGATGGTGATGATCTCCTCCAATTCCTCGTCCCGGTAGGGTGCCAGAACGAAGTTTCTGGTTCCGAATTGCGGTATCTGGTGATGGCGGCACAGTAGAACTCTATCTGGAAAAACATTGAACCCCCCGTCGGTTTTAGGTCAGAGGGCGTTTATAGGCGAAAGGAGAGGTCGAGGCGGTGCCCGAGGCGGACACACCCCTCCCAGGCGTGGCCTAGGCTATCCCGCTCGGCCAGGGGGTGTGGGCCCCTCGTGGCCCTCCTCCGTCTCGTCTTCTGGCTCCGTGAGTCCTCTAGTGAAATAGGATTTTTGGCATATTTTCCGGGATTTTTCCTGATAGTTGATTTTCTGCACAAAAACTAGACACCAAGGTAATTCTACTGAAAACAGTGCTAGTCCATGTTTGTTGTAGCCAAATCACACAAGTTTAGAGGAGAAACAATAGCAAAAGTGTTCGGGAAAGTAGATACATTTTGACGTATCAGATACCAAGTCAAGTGTATAACCCAAGTAAAAGAAACTTAATAACTAAATCTTAAAACACTTGTTTGTCGGAGATATTCTTACCATGGGTATCATGGTAGTTCTTAAATATGAACTCTAATCACAAATGAAGTAGCATGGAAGACAAGCCAAGACCATTCATCTCATATCCTTATTATCATATTAATAGATGACATTCTAATTTAATCAGGTCTTAATATCCATTGATTATCAATGTTGAGTGATCAATTCTTGACCTAGCACTTATTGACTCTTAGCTTTGACCTCTTATGTTAACCTTCCCAACACCTTAAGTAAATTAATAAGAAGAGGGAACTAGATATGGTAGGATGTGCCATCATCAATGGAATGTGATCCTTAGTGGAGATCAAACCATCTGATGTTGGAAGAGTTAACTCACTCATGAGTTAACTAGAAGAAGTATTTAAACCCCAAGAGTTTATATAGTAATTATGAAGCTATGAGAAAGATAGTAGTAGTAGAGAATCCAATGATAATCTTGTTAAGCCAAGTAGGTACAAACCTAAAGTAAATTTCCTTAAGAAGATAAGCCTATAGAGATACTAGTACAAGTCTACAACCTAGTGATAATAGATCTTGATCAAACAAATAGAAGCCTAAGCTTTGTTTGATTAAGGGATGGTGGTCATTATTCTCAAGTCATTTGAGAATAGATGACTAGGTGTTGAAGAAGGGTTGTGAGTATACCAAATTAGGCAAAACCCTAGTAAGTTGAATCATCTAGCTTGATCATGAGTAGTCAAGCTAGGGAACGATGAAGTATATATTATGAGTTGTATGGAGTAGTTGGAGGCATAGTAGTCTAACCAAGCCAATACAAGAACAAACTTGTATTATGGGAAGTAGTACCATACCTATCCTAGAGGATTGATATCACATGTGATATAGAGAGGATTGTAATCTTGCAAGCCCTGGAAGTGGATGTAAGGTGAACATAGAGGAGTTAATGGTTGGGGTTAGTAATAGCTGCATTGATGGATTTATCAAGGGTAGTTTATAAATGTAAGCCTTATACTAAAGGATGAATTGAGAATGAGTATTGTTGTAGTGGCATGACCATGTCATCATATGATGATGGATATGGTGGAGTCAGATGATTGACTTATTCAGGAAGATGTGATCTTTGTGAATAAGATAAGAGAGAGATATAGAGTATATTTCGGAAAGGAGTTCTTAATTTTAAAGATAAGCTTAGTGAGGTATTAGGGTAGGAGTGCTTGAGAAACTTTAAACAATAGTATATCAAGCCATGACAAGACCCATGTCTACCTCTTTGTCCAAAACCCCAGAATTAAGTTAGTAGTTAAACCAATTCCTATTTTTAGGCAGCAAATGGATATTATCTCTTAGTCAAATGAAATGTCTAAGAGATAAGTAGAATACCAGTTGAGAGTGTATTGATGGAAGCCTTGTCCACCTTATTGTCTTAAACCTTAATAGAAACCTAGACCCATGAACCATTAAGACCACATTAAGAAGTAATCTTTATAGCTCACTCTAAGTTGAGATATCATTCAGGATTATAAATTTTGGATCAATCCTTAAACCTTGATCCCTAGCAACATTCATTAATAAACTTGAGGTCAGTGTATCCTCTAGGGTCCATAGTAAGTGTGGTAGTAGAAACCCTAAGTAAATGTTGTTGGGCATTGAGATCACTTGTGCCACATGAATGATAATGTTTATTCACCATTATATAATAAACTTCTATCAACACATTAGCCACACTTAAGAAAGTAATAAACAACTAGTTCAAGAAGTGATCCATGCCTACTTTGAAAAAGAGTAGAATGGTTATGAAGGAAATGTAATGGAATTGGAATAAAAGAAATTCCCAATTTTAAAGAACCCTAAAATTTAAACCACCAAATTATGGACCCTAAAGATTTAATTCATTGTAATGTTTATACATTAATCCTTATATGAGACTAAGCTTGAATAGAATTCTATATACCTTATTAGACATCTGACATAGGTACGATTACTCAGATGCTCATGATTGGCTACCCTACATTGGGTGAAAGGCTTACGGCCCAAGGAGACTTTAGATGACGACCTAGAGAAAGCAACCGACAAAGGTTTTGACTGTATTAGGAAAGAGACTATGAACCGCATTATGTTGGTATTGTAATTACGCGTGTATGAAACCTATCTGCATACAGCTTTGAGACCCGACCTATTATATATAGGACGGGAGAAGCCTAGAGAGAGAAGACAGAAATCTAGAGGACAACTTGTAATAGCGTGTTTTACTCAATATTCAGGCGACTTTGTCTTCACCATTTTCCTGACATCTGATGAAATCCCTAGCGTTCTCTTTTCTGCGAAACTCCAAGTCCATCACCATGGGCATTGCCAAGGTTACCCCTCGTCACCATCCTAAACCACTACCATTACATTCATTAAGTGGAAATACACATCATTTCTATAAGATTTTCTTATAGGAAGTAAATCTCTAAAACCCTAATTCCTATTAATAACTTTCTTTAAAATAACCTTTCATATACTCATGAATTTCGAAAATATAAAGAAAAATTGAAAGAGGTTTAATATAATGAATCTCTAAACCCTTCTGAATATGCCACAAAGTTTATGGATATTTAAACCTTGTACAAATAGAATTGGAAAAGAAATTGTAAATAGAAAAGAAAACAGAATATGAAAACAGATAAAAAGAAAAAGGAAAATAGGAACAAAAGTTTCTTGGCCGTGGCCCAATTCCCCTCGCATCTGTTTGTCGCCCGCTGATGGCCCAAAATATATCGAGATCGTGGGGGAACCCCAAGAGGAAGGTATGATGAGCACATCAGCAAGTTTTCCCTCAGTTATGAAACCAAGGTTATCGAACCAGTAGGAGCAAGGAAACACCTCCAAGGTGTTGTTTCCAACTTGGAATCCTACACAACACAACCATAGAACTTTGCCCCCAACTCACAGTGAGGTTGTCAATCTCACCGGTTTTGCTGAAAACAAAGGATTAAACGTATTGTGTGGAAGATAGTAATAGCTTGCAGAAAGTAAACAGAAAACAGTAAATAGTTGTAGATTGATGGTAAAGAAAAGGACCGGGGTCCATAGTTCACTAGTGGTGATTCTACTTAAGATAGATGGCATGTTGGGTGAAGAAATTACAGCGGGGCAATTGACAAACATCGAGAAAGCATACATGCATATACTAATCATATTGACTCCTATGAGATTTGATTGGGCATTACAACATTATACATAGACCGTAATCCAGCTGCATCTATGACTAATAATCCACCTTCAGGTTATCATTTGAACCCCCTCCAGTATTAAGTTGCAAGCAACAGATAATTGCATTAAGCATTGCGTGTAAAGTAAACAATATGATTGTTCTATGAACAAAGGATTGTTGTTTTTCTCCCTAGTAGCAACATCACATCTAGTACCTTAGAGATTTCTATCACTTCCCCAGATTACTAGAGGCATGAACCCACTATCAAGCATAAATACTAACTCTTGGAGTTGCTAGCATCTACTTGGCCAAGATAGCTACTAACAACGTAAAGCATGCAAGATCTCAAATAACAAAGACATGATAGAATCACTAATCAATCTGAAATATCATCTCAATATCCATCAGATCCCCGCAAACACAACATGTATGAATTACAAAAAGATGATCTTGATCATGAACGGAGCTCACAAGATCTAAACATGAAAGCACAAAGGAGGAGAAACCAGCCATCTAGCTACTACATGGATCCGTAGTCCAAGGATGAACTACTCACGCATCACACCGGAGGCAGGCATGGTGATGAAGAAGGCCTCCAGGGTGATCTCTCCCCTCCGGTAGGGTGCCTGGAAGAGCTTCAGATCCCTCCCGATCTAGGGATGGTGATGAAGGCGGCTACAGACTCTTTTGTGGAATTTTGATTGGGTACTTAGGGTTTCTTTATCGGAGGCATCTTATAGGAGAAAGGGAGACCGAGGGGGTGCCCTAGGCGGCCAATCCACCCCCTGGCATGGGCCAGGCCTGGCCGAGCGGCCAGGTGGTGTGGACGGCTGATACGTTGCAAATGTATCTATAATTTTTGATGTTCCATGCTTATTTTCTATCTACTTTCTTATGTTTTGTCCACACTTTGGAGTACTTTTACACATTTTCTATAACTAACCTATTAATAAGATGCCACAGTGCCAGTTGCCTGTTTTCTGCTATTTTTGGTTCCAGGAAAGTCAGAAAATGAATAATCTGGGAATTGGACGGGACAAAAGCCAAAGTCGATATTTTACCGGAAGAAACATGGAGTCCGAAGGAGAGACGAAAGGGGGCCATAGGGCGTCCACACCACCCCTTGGCGCGGGTAGCCCTAGTTCGCGCCAGGGCAAGGTGTGGGACCCCTGACCGGCCACCGACCTCGCCCCTTCGCCTATAAGAAGCCCCTGGGACAAAAACCTTAAATCGAACAGCCTCCAGCCACGAAAAGTTCCGCAGTGCTGCCGCCACCGATGGGGAGATTCGGGGGACAGAAAGTCTCTGTTCCAGCACCCTACCAGGACGGGGAAGTGCCCTTGGAGCCATCTCCATCGATCTCCACCACCATCTCCATCGTTGTTGATGATTCCCATGATGATGAGGGAGTAGTTCTTCCTCGAGGATAAGGGTTCTACGGGTAGCTATGTGTTCATATCTCTCTCTATGCATCATCATATTGTGATCATGTGCTTTGTAATCAAGTAGATCTACTTTTCTACTCAAGTGCTTTAATAGATCTCTGCTCTCCCCATGTGTGTGAAAGTGACAGCGTGCACACCATGGTGGCACTTAGGCTAGAGATTACAAATACTTGTTATGAGTTATATTTGGAGTTGGATGTCTCTATGAAATTGTGGTGTTTGTTGGAACCATCTAGAGCTCAAGGTGACAGTGTGGGGTTATCTGGATGGGGAAAGTGAACTTTGAGGAGTAGTGTTATAGCCCTACCATGGATTAGAGTGTCCAACCAGAGAGTAGTTCCGAATAGTATCATGAAGAGAAGATATTTATATGAGAGTGTTCACTAGTGAAAGTATGATCCCTAGGCCTTGTTTCTAAGCATTCAAACACCGTTTGCAACTAGATCTGTTACATGTTTGCTTACTTCCATCTTTATTTCAGATTGCCTTTAGTCTCTTCCCACGTCAACCACACACCATTAAAGCTATTTTCTGGCATGTTACCACTTATAATTATCCATACCACTTGTATTTCACTATCTCTTCGCTAAACTAGTGCACCTATACAACTGACAAGTGTATTGGGTATGTTGGGGACACAAGAGACTTCTTGTATCTTGATTGCAGGGTTGCTTGAGAGGGGATAACTTTGACCACTTCCTCCCTGAGTTCGATAAACCTTGGGTGATCCACTTAAGGGAAACTTGCTACTATTCTACAAACCTTGGGTGATCCCAACAACTGTCTACAGGAATAGAAGTGCGTAGACATCAAGCTATTTTCTGGCGCTGTTGCCGGGGAGGTAAGGTAAAAGGTACTCACATCATCCGGTGTGAGTTCTCGAAGTTATTTCCTTTAGATTCTGCAATTTTGTCTTTTTGTTTCTTGTTTTTATTTTCACTAGTTAGGCTTAATGGAAAACAACAACAAAATTAGAGAGCTTTATATTATTTATCTTGAGTTAGGACATGAAGTGTTTGAAGAGAAAATTAAAAAACCTATGGAACCTTATTTGCATGATAATAGTAATGTTATTAGTATGAATTCCTTGAACACCATTATTGCTAATGCTACGGAAAATTCTAAGCTTGGGGAAGCTAGTTTTGATGAGTATGATATTTTTAGTCCCCCAAACGCGGAGGAGAAAATTTACTTTGATGATACTATACCTCCAATATATGATGATTACAATAATGAATATGACATTTTCAGTCCACCAACTATTGAGGAGAAAATTAATTATGATTACAATATGCCTCCTATATTTTATGATTATGGTGATGAGAATAATAATGATAGCTATTTTGTTGAATTTGCTCCCACTACAATTAGTCAGAATGACTATGTTTATGCGAGGAGTATTAATTCTTTTATGCATGTGGCTCATGATAAGAATGTTTTATGTGATAGTTATATTGTTAATTTTATTCGTGATGCTACTGAAAGTTATTATGAGAGAGGGAAACATGGTTTTATGCATCTCAATAATATTAAGTTTCCCCTCTTTATGTTGAAAGTCTTGAAGTTGCACTTGTTTTGCTTTACTATGCTTGTTGCTTTTTGCTTTCATGACTTGTTTCTTTACAATATTCCTATGCATAGGAAGTGGGTTAGACTTAAATGTGCTTTGAATTTGATGCTCTCTTTTACTTCAATTCATATTTCTTACGTGAGCATCTTCTCAAACTATCATGCCTAACTTAAAGGTGTTAAATAAAAGTACTTATTGGGAGATAACCCAAAAGTTTTAGTTGAGTCTTGGAAGTTATTGCTTCAGTAATAACCTCTCCTTATCCTTTTTATTTGCTTTTTGTGCCAAGAGTAACCTCTAATGAGAGAGAAGTAATGCTTGGGAAAGTTGTTGTCCCGAAACAGATTTTTTGTTTCACTGTAAAAATTTATGTAAAATCTCTGTACGTCAGTTTAAGCTATAATTGTTTGTGCTTCTGACCCAGGTTGTTATCCAACTTTCGTTAGTTCAACACTTTTTGATTTGAGCAACATAAGGTCTTCGGAAAATTCGGTTTTTACCTGCTGGTCTGTTTGACAGATTTCTGCCATTATTTGCATTTGCCTCTTAATCTCTTCTCTATGAGTTCTCTTTGATCATTTGAACTTTTAAAAGGAAGTGCTACAGTAGCTTGTGTTTTAATGGAAGTTTTACTTGTGTTGAAACTGAACCCAAAGACTTATTATCTTGAGTGCACTAATGTTGTTAATGAAGATTGTGTGAAGTTTTCTATGAAGGAAAATTTTCACGTGTTAAGGAAAGAATGATGTAATGAGATGAAGAATGGACAAAAGCTTAAACTTGGGGATGCCACCCCGTGTAACCCCAAGAAATATCCAAGAAGTACAAGCGTCAAAGCTTGGGGATGCCCAAGGCATCCCCTTCTTCATCAATAAAAATCTCAGGTCTTTATAGACACTTCGTTTTTATTGTTTCATGCAGTGTTGTGTTGTTCTTGGAGTGTCTTTGTTTTTGTTCTTAGTTTTAGTTTGCTTAGTTTGCTTGAATAAGTTGGTTGGATCCCAACACACTTATTTTGGAGAGAGACTATAACACCCCAAATCTTTTAATCAAGAATATCAAGTTCTAATCACCCAATTTAGGGTTAACAAAAACTTTTATTAATAAGATGATTATGAATGCATGTGTGTTTGCATTTGTATAGAATTGAGTGTATATGCCATGCTTGATTGTTCTAAATGTTGTGAAATGGTTTAAAGGTGAATGCCACATCATCTAGACCATTTACAAACAAAATCCAAAGAGAAAGAAATCAAATAAGAATAAATAATGCAAATGGTCATTTTGACAAAACTAAACCACTAGGCCACTTTAGGTGTTCCTAGAAGAAGATTTCCAACAGAAACAATTCTACTTCTTTTCACCCCTTGATAGACCAAGTAGAAATGTATCAATGCCCACTTTACAAACTTACAAAAATATCTAGCAAATCAATTTAAAGGACATTTGAAAATTGAATCAAGTGTATGTGTTAAGATCACACTTTTTCAAAAACCTACCAAATCCATTCCCCTTGACAATTCCAAGCAAACCTAGTCTCTCAAGCTTAATTCAAGTTCACTCAAAAAATTTGAATCAAAAATTCCAAAGTTTCTTTCATGCGGCCATTAACACAAACACTTGGCATGCACAGAATAATCTCTAGCCTAACTTCACTGTTTAAACAGTAATTAAACGAACAATTGATCTCCCTCTTAACCCCCTTATCCCCCTGAGTGTCTAGCAGCAGTAGACAAGCCCACCCTTCACCGTGGAGAACAGTGGAGCGCCGCCCATTTGTGGTCGTCGCCGGCCGACCAAGGCCAGCTCGCTCCAGACAGCCCCGCACCTATCCAGCATGTCCAGTAGCCTAGACGCACCCTACCGCCACTCCCTGTCCAGGCCACAACCCTAGCCGAGCCGTGGACCACCCTAGTCGCGCAGCACACCGCCTCTTTGCACCGTGTCCAGAGCGTGCTAGTGCGCCGTGCCCAACCAGCCCCACCAGCTCGCGCCTTGCCCTCACCGCACATGCACAGCCTTGCCATGATCATGCCACCCCGGCAGACACCCCGTTCGGCCACATGACTCCACATGCCCGACGCCAGCAAGCACCGCCTCCTCAGAGCGCTGCACGCGCCAGACCAAACCACACCACCCCACGCCGCGCCTTTAAGTATGTGAGAACCTCTAGGGAGCACTGCACCATCCTACGCCCTCGCCCATGACGATATCCTCCTGTAGTGACGCCACCATCGAGCTCATCGTTGCACCGCTCGGTCCCCTCACCGAGCTATAAAAGGAGGCCATCCCCCGCCTCCATTCTTCACACCATTCGACTCCCCACTCCTCACTGACCTTCACCACTTCTCCTAGGAGCAAGGCGAGCACCACCGCGCTGGAATTTCACCGGAGTCCGGCGCTACTGGAGGAGAAGGGTGCTGTTGATTCCGACCACCCCGAGCCCTGCCATGACCGCGCCTCACCTCGCCTTCATCTACCAAGTCGTTTTCCCCCGTCACCGGCCCTAGCTGGAGCCCAAGTGAGCCCTAGAGACCCCCACCGCCGCGCTAGGTCTGATTCCTCGCCGGAGCTATTCGTCATCGACGACGACCCTCAACCGTCGATCTTGGTTCTAATCGTAGGGCTTAGGTTAAACGATACCGTTTCGCATAGAATGAGTCACTGACCAGTGGACCCCCTCTATCACCCGCGTGCTGTGCTATTGGGCCAGCCCGTTTAACGTTCCCGCGCAGGCCTAGAAATTCAAATATTGATTTTCCAATTTAGTTGAAATCCTATTTTGTCCCTAGTTTCAAAAATCAATTCAGAGAGTTTCACTTAACCAAATTGCATGATTCAAATTTTTCTAGAAAGGAAATTAAATTATCTATCCAAGACTGTTGGATTTAAATCATTTGGAGTTAGAGATAATCTTTAGAAAAAATAACAAGACAGAGACTTTTGCAACTTCAAACATTTTTACAAAATCAACCATAATAGCTTTTGAGTTGATTCCAACTCTCAAAAATCACATTTGATAATATCTATCTGAATATGTAAAAATATGTAGGTTTGCATGCAGTGACATTGGACTAGTACCAAAAGAATGCTATTAGGGTATTTCTAGTCACTTTAAATTTATTAAATGATAATCTTAAACTTTATAAAATATGACCAACGCTTTAAATCACATTCCCATGTATTGGAATATGTGGTGATGGCATGTGTCCACATGATCCCATATTTTAATTGGAGAATATTAAATCTTAATAAATTTCAATGAGTAGAAATTACTTTTCTCAAATAAACTAAATAAAACTAGTCATTATTGCATGTGATGATTGTGATGATGCTAGATCATCAAGTGTGAGCCTTAGTGTGCTAAATAGACTTAGTTAAGTATTGTTTGGTGATTGTGTACCCTGTATTCATTTATAGAGATAGTACCGACCAAGGATACGAGGAGGAGGAGTTCTACCCCGAAGAAGACGAAGAAAACTTTAATCACTGCACCAATCAAGGCAAGCAAGATCTACTCAAGCTTTAACCTAAGCAAGATGACTTAGGCATGCTTTGGTTATACATTTTGATTTATACCCATCCCAAGTTTTACTTGCAAGCTTTACTCTTTTGCTTTACCAAAGTTCTTTACTTTTAGTTAATGCTTTGTGAGTATTGGAAAGTAGTATAGATAGCATAAAGAGTATAAAACTAGGCCTATACTAGATGTCATTCTATGGCATGAGATTGAGATTAGCATCCCTCATTAGTGAACACTCTTAACTTAGTGGCTAGTGCTAAGCATAAAACTTGATCACTTTAGATGGGAATACTTGGTGAAAATGATTATGAAAACCTTGGAATGATGCTTCATTCTATTGAAATGTTTTGACATGTGTTGAGAAACACAAATGGATTTGATGATGAAAATGTTGAGGCATGAGCCTTAACCCTTTTATAAAAACTGATGGTTGGGTTCAGATGCGATACCGTTCCAATTCTACCGTACAACCATAATACCTGAATTAGGTAAGGCTTAGCCAGAAGTTTATATGCATTAGTATGGGTTCCCTCGCGGGGGAGGTTTGAGCTGAGGCTACCTCTTGATGATGCCACCTATGAAGTGCCCAGGATGGTAGATGGCCATGGCTGGGAGGCCAAGCTCATAGGGGAGGTGCCTATACTAGAGTGTGTAAAGGGTTATGATTGATTATCCGCATACTAAATATGATGATTCAAGGTTATCCCTGACGGATGTATCGAATTTTGTGGTGAAAGTGTACCACCTCTGCAGAGTGTCAAACTATTTGAATAGCCGCGTCCGTGGTCATGGAAAGTTGGAGTGGCCATACTGTTCCGTCGTCAGATGTTTTCAAAATGATTTGTGAAGTGAACTATCCTTTTGACTTGACCACAATAGGGTTGTGAATATGAAAACTAGGTTCCCAACTTAAAGTGATTTAGGACATTTACTTAGTTTTCTTTACTTCTGAACTCAGTTTAGATAAATCTGGCTTTTTGCAAATAAACCTAGAGCTTAGGATTCCTACTAGAACTACCTTACTTGTTAGTAATAGTTTGCGAGTACTTAAAGAGTACTCATGGCTTTGTCCCTGGCTATTCCCGTGGCCAGACTATGTGGAGGACTATCAGGAAGATGGACAGCAAGACGGCTATGACAACTAGGATCATCTCCCATCGTCAGCATTGCCTATGACACTGAAGATGGAGCCCACTGCTATGCTTATTATTCCGCTGCTTGTTTGTATTAAGACTGGATCATGAGATCCCTTATTTGTGTAAGACCTTATTATGGTTTGTAATGGATGATGTACTATGATATCCAATCTGTTATGTCTCGCAAAAATGGTAATCCTAGGATTGCGATGTATGGCATAACAGGCATCTGGGATTAAAAATCTGGGTGTTGACAAGTTGGTATCAGAGCCATCCTGACCATAGGAGACCCTAGTTAGAATGGACGTCCAAACAAAAATTTAGTTTCAAAACAAATGAAGAGTATTTATGAAAACCTATTCCCAATCTTATCCTTGATTCTTTCAAAAAAATACATGTTCCTCAAAAATTCTTACATTACTACATCAAATTTGACACACTTGATCACCTCACTAACTTACTCATCCTAAATTCTTATAGATGGAAGTTCAGTATTGCAAGTTCTACCAGTTGGGCAACGGAGGCCAGCTGATCTTTGAGAGGGATCTTGATGCACTGTCAGAGTATCTTGAGCGCCCGCATCCGGAATTCTTCGGGGCTCAACTCAAGGATCACCCAGGAGGAGATCTACAATGGCTGATAGTTGCAGACCTCAGAGGCAAGATGGAAGCACCCCTTTCTGAGAAGATTCAATTCACCGTGAGAGAGAACAACTGGCTAGAGGGATTAGCCAGGGCTATGCATGAAGCTCTTGCCCATCTGTGTGGGCAAAACATCAACTTAATCCAGGGAACTCGCTTTGCTTACTATGCAAGGCTGATTCTATGGGAATGCCATTGGAAATGAAGCACCAAGTGGAGAATCTTGACTTCCTACTGTATGATAGGCAGAAGGAATTGGACAATGCTAAAGCCTATGCCAACCACAACCTTGCCATTGCCGCCAAGAAGTATCAGACTCTCGCCATGCTCGTGAAGGATTGCCAATCACTTCGTCGTCAACGCGAGAAGAAGGATCGCACCATTGCCCGTCTTTGCAAGAAGGTGGCCAACCTCGAGAAGACCATCCATGAGCAAGAAGTCCAGCTTGAAGCAAAGGAAGAGGAAGAAGGTGAAGACATCTAGGGAGATATTCACTCATACCTCAGTGATGACAATGACTACCTGGAGGATGATGCCATGGATTTCTACACCGATGATGATGACTCTGACTTCATTGATGATGAGTAGATGCACTTGATCACTACCGTAGGAATGAGTTGTACCGGTCCCCCCTGTATCTTAGTTCACAGAATGGTTCTTAAAACCATTTGTTTTCCTTTTGGTGTTGTGGTGTGTGTTGTATTGTGTGCTTGAATGAATGAATGACTGAATGAGAAGAAGTTAGTTGCAAAACCTGAGTCAAACTCAAAGTTTTAAGCTTTTGAAAACAAAACCATGAACCTTAGAACTTTCCCTCTTACCTCATTATCTATCTCAATCTTCAGATGACTCGTGAAAACCCCAGAGGAAGCAGCTCATCGCAGGACCCAATGTTGCAGATTCTACAGATACTAGTTTCTGACCGTGAAGCTAGTAGAGCTGAACGCCAAGCCAACCTAGCCACCCTGCAACATATAGCTCATATGGCCCACAATAATCTAGTCCATGGAAATCAGGATCATCATGGATCCAAGCTTAAGAACTTTCAGAATACCAATCCCCCTATCTTTAACAAATCTGAGGATCCCTTAGATGCTGATGACTGGCTGCAAACAATGGAGAATAATCTGGAAGTCACAGGAGTGGACGCCAATGAGAAGGTACTGTTTGCCACCCACTATCTGGCAGGAGATGCAAGAGACTGGTGGAATAGCACCCGTACTATGATCCACGGTCAGATCATGACTTGGGAAGCTTTCAAGATCAAGTTCAGCCACACCCATGTGCCATAAGGTTTAGTCACCAGAATGAGAGATGAGTTTAGAGAACTGAAGCAAGGGAGGATGATGGTAGTTGAGTACCGTGACAAATTTCTGTCCCTCGCTAGATATGCCCCTGATGAGATCAACACTGAAGCCAAGAAGAAAGAAAGATTCCTGAACGGATTGCATGATGAAATGCAGACGGTGTTAGTCAACATCTGTTTTGAAGACCTAGAAGAGTTAGTCGACTCTGCCATCCAAATGGAAGGGAAGATCAACCAAGCCAATGACAATCGCAAGCGCAGGATGATGCACCAGCCTGGATCCCACCATATCCAGAAGTATCCCCCCAACCCGTCTGTAGGATATGCCCCAAGAAACAATAGACCCCCGATGTCTCGTCCAAGCTACCCCAATCATAGCATAGGAAATTTGAAGTCTAGAGGAAACCACAACAACAACCCCGACAACTTCAACCATGCACCTCCCAAGTCCAACAACAAGAACAGCAGCAATACTGCCCCAAGGACTGGAAGCAATGTTGTGCCTGTTGCAGCCAAAGACAAGTCCCAGATTACTTGCTTTGAATGTGGAATCAAGGGTCACTACTCCAACGAGTATCCCAAGAAGCTCGCAGCCACCACCAATGTGAATGCCCTAGCTCAGCAGCAGCGCCGTGTTCAGCCTGGAAGAAGATTTGCCCCAGGGAATTCACTCAACCGCAACGGTCGTCTGTTCCACATGAATGCTGAAGAAGCCCAGGAAGCGCCAGATGTCGTGTTGGGTATGTTTTCTGGTAACTCAGTACTTGCAAGAGTGTTGTTTGATTCTGGAGCATCACACTCGTTTGTTATAGAAGAATTTGCATGCACTAGTAAGATTCAACCAACAAAATTGAAGCATGTTATGATAGTTCAAATACCTGGTTCAACCACCAAAGCTAGAAAAAATTGCAAGGCTGTACCTATCAGAATCCATGGGATAGATTTTTATGCCAATCTAATAGTACTTGGAACCAAAGGTTTGGAAGTAGTACTAGGAATGGATTGGATGTCAAAACATAAAGGATTGATCGACTGTGCCAAGAAAGCCATAACCATGACCAGTAACTCTGGAGTATCAGAAGAGCATGTATCTGAAACCTTGCCCTGCCAATTCAAATGCAACAAGAGTCTAGCCCAACCAACCATAGACCAAGTCAGAGTAGTCTGTGAATACCCCGACGTATTCCCAGATGAATTGCACGGTATGCCCCCAGATCAGGATATCGAGTTCATTATTGAACTAATTCCTGGGACCCGACCCATAGCTCAGAGACCTTATAGTATGAACCCATCAGAGTTAGTGGAGCTGAAGAAGCAACTTGATGCTATGCTAGAGAAAGGCTTGATTCAACCAAGCGCATCGCCATGGAGATCGCCCGTTTTGTTTGTCCACAAGAAAGATGGAGGTAACCGTTTGTGTACGGATTACCAGAAGCTGAATGATGTCACCATCAAGAATAAGTACCCACTGCCCAAGATTGAGGATCTATTTGATCAGTTGACTGGTGCCAGAGTGTTCTCTAAGATTGATCTTAGGACTGGTTATCATCAAGTCAAGATTCGTGCAACGGATATTCCAAAGACCGCCTTTACCACCAGATATGGATTGTATGAGTATATAATCATGTCTTTTGGATTAACCAATGCCCCCACTTATTTCATGAATCTCATGAATAAGATCTTTATGAATTTTCTAGATAAGTTTGTTGTTGTTTTTATCAACGATATTCTAATCTATTCCAAGTCAGAAGAAGACCATGAGCTACATCTGAGAACCATCCTGGAAACCCTTAGAGAGCATTAGTTGTATGCCAAATTTAGCAAATGTGAGTTTTGGCTAAAAGAAGTAGGATTCCTCGGACATATTGTGTCAGCAGGAGGAGTCGTTGTTGATCCCGCCAAGATCAAAGATGTTGAAGAATGGGAAGCCCCAACCACTCAAACCCAAGTCCGTGCATTTCTCAGATTAGCAGGATATTACCGCAAGATCTTTGAAGGATTTTTGAGCATCGCAAGACCGATGACCCAATTGTTGAAGAAAGACAAGAAGTTTGAATGGACCGACAAATGTGAAGCAAGTTTTCAAGAACTCAAGAAGAGATTGATCTCAGCCCCAATATTGATCATGCCAGATATCAAGAAGCCGTTTGATGTGTATTGTGATGCGCCCAAGATTGGTCTCGGATGTGTGTTGATGCAAGAAGGCAAAGTCATAGCATATTTGTCAAGACAACTAAAGCAGCATGAGCAAAACTACCCTACCCATGATCTTGAACTAGCAGCTATAGTTTTAGCCTTGAAGACATGGCGTCACTACCTTATGGGTAACCGCTGTGAGATTTATTCGGATCACAAGAGCCTGAAGTATATTTTCACCCAGAAGGAGTTGAATATGAGTCAAAGGAGATGGATAGAGTTAATCAAGGATTATGACCTTGACATTCACTATCACCCCGACAAAGCCAATGTGGTAGCAGATGCTCTTAGAAGATTGCCGTGTAGATTAAACACCATGATCAAAGAAGCCCAGCCAAGTTTGCATGAAGAGTTGGAGCAGTTTAGAATAGAGCTAGTTAGCAAAGGATTATTAGCTAGCATTGAAATTCAACCCACTTTGATCAGTCTGATCAAGGAGGCCCAGAAGGGAAACGCAAGTATCGACGGAATCAAACGTCGTATTGGTACAGGAAAAGTACCTGGATTCACTAAAGATAAGGAAGGAGTTTTGTGGTACAAAGGACGTATCTGTGTGCCAGCAGATTCGGAGCTAAAGCAAGTTATCATGCAAGAAGCTCATGATACCCTTTATTCTATCCACCCTGGAGGAACAAAGATGTATCAAGATTTGATGGAGCAAATTTGGTGGCACAAGATGAAGAGAGAAATCGGAAGCTACATAGCCAAGTGTGATATCCCTTAGAGAGTCAATGCGAACATCAGAGACCCGCAGGACTGTTGCAACCATTGTAGATTCTGGAATGGAAATGGGATTCCCTCGGAATGGACTTTATCACCGGTTTGCCTACTTCTAGTAGGGGAAATGACTCTATCTGGGTCATAGTTGATAGACTGTCCAAGGTAGCCCATTTTATACCTGTCAAGACCACCTACCATAGTTCGAAGCTAGCATAGTTGTACATTGCTAGAATTGTCAGTTTGCATGGAACCTCCAAGACCATAGTGTCGGATCGAGGAACCCAATTTACCTCAAGATTTGGGCAGAAAGTCCAAGAAGGATTAGGAACCAAGTTGAATTTCAGCACAGCTTATCACCAGCAGACCGATGGACAGACTGAAAGAGTCAACCAGATCTTAGAAGACATGTTGCGAGATTGTGTGTTAGAATATGGATCAAAATGAAGATTGTCTGCCTATCGCGGAATTCTCATACAACAATAGTTATCAAGCCAGTTTGCAAATGGCCCTATTTGAATATTATATGGAAGGAAGTTCCGTACCCCCTTGAATTGGTCGCAAGTAGGAGAAAGTCAGATTTTAGGACCCAACATCCTATGAGAAGCCGAAGAGAAGGTTCACAAAGTCTGTGAACACCTCAAGACCGCCCAATCCAGACAGAAGAGTTATGCTGAGAAGAGACGTAGAGACCTGACTTTCAATGTCGGAGATTTTGTGTATCTCAAAGTTTTGCCGTTGAAAGGAATGCAACATTTTCAGCTCAAAGGAAAGTTAGCCCCCAGGTATATTGGACCCTTCAAGATTCTGAATCACCGAGGAGAAGTATCTTATCAACTGGAGCTGCTAGAGGAGATGTCAGCCATCCATAATGTGTTCCATATCTTGTTACTTCGCAAATGCTTAGAAGTGTCGGAGAAGACCGAAGTGTTCAAGAACATTGACCATCGAGCCATTGATATCAACAAGGATCTAACGTATCGGGAAGTGCCCATTCATATCTTGGAAGAATCCTTCAGAACCACCAGGACCCGGAGTATCAAGTTTCTCAAGATCCAATGGAGCAACCATACCGAAGAAGAAGCTACTTGGGAGTGAGAAGATTACATTAGGACTGAGTTTCCAGAACTCTTTAGTTCCTAATTTTTCTTAAATCTCGGGACGAGATTTTGTTTAAGGAGGGAAGGTTTGTAACACCCCAACTCTTTTAATCAAGAGTATCAAGTTTTAATCACCCAATTTAGGGTTAACAAAAACTTTTATTAATAATATGATTATGAATGCATGTGTGTTTGCATTCGTATAGAATTGAGTGTATATGCCATGCTTGATTGTTCTAAATGTTGTGAAATGGTTTAAAGGTGAATGCCACATCATCTATACCATTTAAAAACAAAATCCAAAGAGAAAGAAATCAAATAAGAATAAATAATGCAAATGGTCATTTTGACAAAACTAAACCACTAGGCCACTTTAGGTGTTCCTAGAAGAAGATTTCCAATAGAAACAATTCTACTTCTTTTCACCCCTTGCTAGACCAAGTAGAAATGTATCAAGGCCCACTTTACAAACTTACAAAAACATCTAGCAAATAAATTTAAAGGACATTTGAAAATTGAATCAAGTGTATGTGTTAAGATCACACTTTTTCAAAAACCTACCAAATCAATTCCCCTTGACAATTCCAAGCAAACCTAGTCTCTCAACCTTAATTCAAGTTCACTCAAAAAATTTGAATCAAAAATTCAAAAGTTTCTTTCATGCGGCCATTAACACAAAATAATCTCTAGCCTAAATTCTTGGCATGCACAGAATAATCTCTAGCCTAACTTCACTGTTTAAACAGTAATTAAACGACCAATTGATCTCCCTCTTAACCCCTTGTCCTCCTGAGTGTGTAGCAGCAGAAGACAAGCCCCCCTTCGCCGTGGAGAACAGTGGAGTGCCGCCTATTTGTGGTCGTCGCCGGCCGACCAAGGCCAGCTCGCTCTAGACAGCCCCGCACCCATCCAGCATGTCCAGTAGCCTCTCCGCACCCTACCGCCACTCCCTGTCTAGGCCACAACCCTAGCCGAGCCGTGGACCACCCTAGTCGCACAGCGCACCGCCTCTCTGCACCGTGTCTAGAGCACACTAGTGCGCCGTGCCCGACTAGCCCCGCCAGCTCGCGCCTTGCCCTCACCATGCACACGCAGCCTCGCCATGATCACGCCACCCCAGCAGACACCCCGTTGCTGTCACGCCAGACCTGCCGAGACGCCACATAGCACCACTGCTTGCCTCCGCCAGAGCGCCAGCTGCCAGACCTAACCACGCCGCCCCACACCGTGCCTTTAAGTCCGTGAGAACCTCCAGGGAGCACCGCACCGTCCTATGCCCTCGCTCATGCCGATAGCCGCTTGTAGCGACGCCACCGTCAAGCTCACCACTTCACCGCTCAGTCCCCTCGCCGAGCTATAAAAGGAGGCCATCCCCCGCCTCAATTCTTCACACCATTTGACTCCCCACTCCTCACTAACCTTCCCCACATCTCCCTGGAGCAAGGCAAGCACCACCATGCCGGAATTTCACCAGAGTCCGACGCTGCTGGAGGAGAAGGGCGCTGTTGATTCCGACCACCCCGAGCCCTGTCGTGACTACGCCTCGCCTCGCTGTTGTCTACCAAGTCGTTTGCCCCCATCACCGACCCTAGTTGGAGCCTAGGTGAGCCCCGAGAGACCCCCACCGCCGTGCTAGGTATGATTCCTCGCCGGAGCTGTTCGTTGTCGACGACGACCCCCAGCCGTCGATCTTGCTTCTAATTGTAGGGATCAGGTTAAACGATACCTTTCGCGTAGAATGAGTCACTGACCAGTGGACCCCCTCTGTCAGCCACGTGTTGCACTGTGTTGTGCAGTTGGGCCGGCCCGTTTAACGTTCCCGCCCAGGCCTGGAAATTCAAATATTGATTTTCTAATTTAGTTGAAATCCTATTATGTCCCTAGTTTCAAAAATCAATTAAGAGAGTTTCACTTAACCAAATTGCATGAGTCAAATTTTTCTAGAAAGGAAATTAAATTATCTATCCAAACCCGTTGGGTTTAAATCATTTGGAGTTAGAGATAAACTTTAGCAAAAATAACAAGACAGAGACTTTTGCAACGTCAAACATTTTTCAAAAATCAAGCATAATAGCTTTTGAGTTGATTCCAACTCTCAAAAATCACATTTGATAATATCTATCTGAATAAGTAAAAATATGTAGGTTTGCATGCAGTAACATTGGACTAGTACCAAAAGAATGCTATTAGGATATTTCTAGTCACTTTAAATTTATTAAATGATAATCTTAAACTTTATAAATTATGACCAACACTTTAAATCACATTCCCATGTATTGGAATATGTGGTGATGACATGTGTACACATGATCCCATATTTTAATTGGAGAATATTAAATCTTAATAAATTTCAATGAGTAGAAATTACTTTTCTCAAATAAACTAAATAAAACTAGTCATTATTGCATGTGATGACTGTGATGATGCTAGATCATCAAGTGTGAGCGTTAGTGTGCTAAATACACTTAGTTAAGTATTGTTTGGTGATTGTGTACTCCGTATTCATTTATAGACGATAGTACCAACCAAGGATACGAGGAGGAGGAGTTCTACCCCGAAGAAGACGAAGAAAACTTCAATCACTACACCAATCAAGGCAAGCTAGATCTATGCAAGCTTTAACCTAAGCAAGATTACTTAGGCATGCTTTGGTTATACATTTTGATTTATACCCATCCCAAGTTTTACTTGCAAGCTTTACTCTTTTGCTTTACCAAAGTTCTTTACTTTTAGTTAATGCTTTGTGAGTATTGGAAAGTAGTATAGATAGCATAAAGAGTATAAAACTAGGCCTATACTAGATGTCATTCTAAGGCATGAGATTGAGATTATCATCCCTCATTAGTGAACACTCTTAACTTAGTGGCTAGTGCTATAAAACTTGATCACTTTAGATGGGAATTCTTGGTGAAAATGATTATGAAAACCTTGGAATGATGCTTCATTCTATTGAAATGTTTTGACATGTGTTGAGAAACACAAATGGATTTGATGATGAAAATGTTGAGGCATGAGCCTTAGCCCTTTTATAAAAACTGATGGTTGGGTTCAGATGCGATACCATTCCAATTCTACCGTATAACCACAATACCTGAATTGGGTAAGGCATAGCCGGAAGTTTATATGCATTAGTATGGGTTCCCTCGTGGAGGAGGTTTGAGCTGAGGCTACCTCTTGATGATGTCCACCTATGCAGTGCCCAGGATGGTAGATGGCCATGGTTGGGAGGCCAAGCTCATAGGGGAGGTGCCTATACTAGAGTGTGTAATTGAAAGGTTATGATTGATTATCTGCATACTAAGTATGATGATTCAGGGTTATCCCTGACGGATGTATCGAATTTTGTGGTGAAAGTGTACCACCTCTATAGAGTGCCAAACTATTCGAGTAGCCGCGTCCGCGGTCATGGACAGTTGGAGTGGCCATACTTTTCTGTCGTCAGATGTTTTCAAAATGACTTGTCAAGTGAACTATTCTTTTGACTTGACCACAACAGGGTTGTGAATATGAAAACTAGGTTCCCAACTTAAAGTGATTTAGAACATTTACTTAGTTTTCTTTACTTCTGAACTCAATTTAGATAAATCTGGCATTTTGCAAATAAACTTAGAGCTTAGGATTCCTACTAGAACTACCTTACTTATTAGTAATAGTTTGCGAGTACTTAAAGAGTACTCATGGCTTTGTCCCTGGATATTCCCGTGGCCAGACTATGAGGAGGACTATCAGGAAGATGGACAGCAGGACGACTACGACAACTAGGATCATCTCCCATCGTCAGCATTGCCTGTGACACTGAAGATGGAACCCACTGCTATGCTTATTATTCTGCTGCTTGTTTGTATTAAGACTGGAGCATGAGATCCCTTATTTTTGTAAGACCTTATTATGGATTGTAATGGATGACGTACTATGATTTCCAACCTATTATGTCTCGCAAAAATGGTAATCCTGGGATTGTGATGTACGTCATAATAGGCATCTAGGATTAAAAATCCGGGTGTTGACAGAGACACACTCTGTTTTCATTGCCAAGAACACTCTAGTTTTCATTCTTATTATCTTGTGAGTGTTCTCTTTTGCTAGCACTGTGTTTAGCCTTTGTTTTCTTGTGCTTTCAGCTTAGAACTTTTTAGTTCTTCTTTGTGGATTTGTGAGACAAGCTCACTTATCTTTATTTATCATTATCTTTGTGAGATGTTTCAAATAAGTCGATTGGTGTTGGAAAAGAGTAGGAAGCTTCATGCTTATAGTGGTACAAAAGGGAGCTTGTTTTGACTGTGGCTTAGACTTTATCATGTAATGCTAGATATTGCTTTGAATTTATGCTTAGTGATTATTGCTATAGCATGACTTGTTACAAACAATTGAGATTGCTTAATGTGCCTTGAAAGAACCATACATTGTTTTAGCATATAAAAGCATAATATTGTGGTATTCTCCTTTGATGCTTTATTTGGGTTGACTTGGCGCGTGCTTACACCATGTTAAGACTATACCAAGTCACCATGGCCTCTATGATCATTTAGTTTTCGACTTGTAACATCACTTTATGCTTTAATTAATAATGTTTTGTCGCTTTGCATGTTAAGGCCATTATTGCTCTCTTATTTGGTCGCTCTCAGTCTTTTGCTAGCCTCCATAACCAAGTATGAGTTCCACTCATGCATCTAACTCCAAATAAAACCAAGTTATTCCAAAGAGTCCACCATACCGACCTATTAGCATTTGCTATTCCAAGTATATTCATGTTTTTATCTACCTTCCAAATTAAACTTGTTATGAGAAAACTAGTGATTAAAGCTCTCATGAACTTGATGGCACACTTTACTTTTCTTGCCCCTAATAAACTTGAACCATTGTGTCATCTATGTTGTATATGCTTGCACTTATACGTTGGGAATTAGCAGAACCATGCTGTCATGGGGAACGCTTTCAACATTGCACTTGTACATTGTACCTAGTTCATATCATGCTCTTTTGTCTATGGATGTCGTCGGTGTGAAATGAAAGGGGAGCTTGTAAGTCCATGGAGTTACGTATGTGTGTTAGAGAAATGCCTGGGCCGCTGGTCTAATCCATGCCTAATCATGGTGGAAAACTGTAGCGTAACCATAATGAGCAATCTATGAAGCATTCTTCTTATAAAAAAAGAGATAGAGATTGAGAAAAAGAGAAAAAGAAAAAAAGAGATAAGAAAAGAGGAAAGAGAGAAAAAAGCACCATTTTCCCATGGTAACTAAGAAGATTGTTGAGATGCTCGTTGTGTGCTTGCCTTGTCATTTTGATATGGGGATTCTTCCGTATCATCGGGCAAGGGGTACCCTGTTGGCGGTTCTCTATGATACACATGTAATTACTATGACAAGAACTTATCGGTAACTAAACTTGAGTAGCATGAGGAGCGACCCTCGTATTCAAGGGACATGAGATTTCCAACTTATACTTTGTCAAGCATATACTCCATGGTTTGTTCACTTTAACCTTAATCACATCAAGATGCTTATGATAGGGGCAATGAGAGCTAAAAGCTAATAAGTACCATAATTTTTGGAAGCTCTTTATGAGACTTGAATCCCTGCTTCCTTCTATGAAGGCCTTTCTTTTACTTTTATGTTGAGTCTCCATCTTCTATCTTTATGCACCTATTGAGAGAGCATAGTGTCCATTCTTAGTTTAATGTGCATTGTCCCAAGACTTGTTGATTGATGCATAACGTTTATATTGCTTATTCTTAAACTATTTGTATCTAGTCACCCTTATGAACTTTCAAGGTGTCCTATGCATTTATGTTTGCTACTCTATGAGGGACAAGCTGAATGCCACTATGCTATGTTTTCTTTATGTGAAACAAACAAACGTCTTGCAAAGCATTGTTATTCATGAATCTTTTGTTTGTGCCTTTTCATGTTACAACATAGTTGCTATGTCTTATTGTTAGAACTTTATCTTTCATGCTATGTTGAAGTACTATGATCCCAGCTATCAATGTTTTACAAATACTTTGATCAAGTTTATGATGGTGCATGTCACCTCAAAAATTATTCTTTTTTATCACTTACCTACTCGAGGACGAGCAGGAGTTAAGCTTGGGGATGTTGATACGTTGCAAACATATCTATAATTTTTGATGTTCCATGCTTATTTTATATCTACTTTCTTATGTTTTGTCCACACTTTGGAGTACTTTTACACATTTTCTGGAACTAACCTATTAGCAAGATGCCACAGTGTCAGTTGCCTGTTTTCTACTGTTTTTGGTTCCAGGAGAGTTAGAAAATGAATATTCTCGGAATTGGACGGGACAAAAGCCAAAGTCGATATTTTACCGGAAGACACATGGAGTCCAAAGGAGAGATGAAGGGGGGCCACAGGGAGGCGACACCACCCCTTGGTGTGGGCATCCCTAGGCCACGCCAGGGCATGGTGTGGGCCCCCTGGCCGGCCACCGACCTCGCCCCTTCGCTTATAAGAAGCCCCTGGGACGAAAACCCTAAATTGAACAGCCTCCAGCCATGAAAAGTTCTGCAGCGCTGCCGCCACCGAAGGGGAGATTTGGGGGATAGAAAGTTTTTGTTCCGGCACCCTGCTGGGATGGGGAAGTACCCCCGGAGCCATCTCCATCGATCTCCACCACAATCTCCATCGCCCTATCTAATTCCCATGATGATGAGGGAGTAGTTCTTCCTCGAGGCTAAGGGTTCTACCGGTAGCTATGTGTTCATCTCTCTCACTACGCATGATCATATTGTGATCATGAGCTTTGTAATCAACTAGATCTACTTTGCTACTCAAGTGCTTTAATAGATCTCTGCTCTCCCCATGTGTGTGAAAGTGATAGCGTGCACACCATGGTGGCACTTAGGCTAGAGATTACAAATACTTGTTATGAGTTATATTTGGAGTTGGATGTCTCTATGAAATTGTGGTGTTTGTTGGAACCATCTAGAGCTCAAGGTGACAGTGTGGGGTTATCTAGATGGGGAAAGCGAACTTTGAGGAGTGTTGTTATAGCCCTACCATGGATTAGAGTGTCCAACCAGAGAGTAGTTTAGAGTAGTATCATGAAGAGAAGATGTTTATATGAGAGTGTTCACTAGTGAAAGTATGATCCCTAGGCCTTATTTCTAAGCATTGAAACACCGTTTGCAACTAGATCTGTTACATGTTTGCTTGCTTCCATCTTTATTTCAGATTGCCTTTAGTCTCTTCCCATGTCAACAACATGCCATCAAAGCTATTTTCTAGCACCGTTACCACTTATAATCATCCATACCACTTGTATTTCACTATCTCTTCGCCGAACTAGTGCACCTATACACCTGACAATTGTATTGGGTGTGTTGGGGACACAAGAGACTTCTTGTATCTTGATTGCAGGGTTGCTTGAGAGGGGATACCTTTGACCACTTCCTCCCTGAGTTCGATAAACCTTGGGCGATCCACTTAAGGGAAACTTGCTGCTGTTCTACGAACCTCTGCACTTGGAGGCCCAACAACTGTCTACAAGAATAGAAGTGCGTAGACATCACCGGCTGATACGTCCATTTTGCATCACTATTCTATATCATAATTTACTGTTATTCATTGATATATTTCATATTAAGAGATGATACTTATGTTATTTCATCTGTTTTTGCATGGTTGATGACTTTTGGAGCATGGACCGCTGCAGACAGGATTCTGATGGAAAAGGTGTTGTTTGGAGGCAAAATTCGTGAAGATCAGAAAATTCGAGAGAATACATGGAAAATTCTATTTTTCCAGAAGACGAAGATTGCCAGAAGGGGGAGTGGAGATGGGCCACAGGGGGCCCACACCACCCCATGGTGCGGGCAGCCCTAGGCCGCGCCAGCAGGTGGTTTGGCCACCCTGGCCCACTCCAGGCTCTCCCCTCTAGCGTATATTATCCCCTCGAAACCCTAACACCTAGGGGGCGACCACAGAAAGATTCCGCCGCCTCTGTGGGGTGGAAAACTCCGAGGGAGAAAGATCTCTCCGGCAGACTGAATTCTGCCGGGGGAATTCCTTCCCGGAGAGGGGAGATCCTCGCCATCAACACCACCATCAAGCTGGACTTCATCGGGATCATCATCATCACCACCATCATCTCCACCAGCACCATCATCACCACTTCACAACGCTGTAACAATTGGGTTAAATCTTGCATAGTTCTTAGGGGAAACTTTCCCGGTGTTGATTACTCCTTGTAGTTTATGCTATTGAGTGAATCATTGAATTCTTGTTATGTTCAGATTGTTGCATATCTTTATATCATCTCTGATCTTGATCCATATGATGTCTTGTGAGTAGTTCGTTTAGTTCTTGAGACCATGGGAGAAGTCATGTTGTTAGTTGTGGAGTTGTGTTGAGAAAGATTCAATGGTTTGATATTTAAATTGTGGTGTATTTCTTCTAGTGGTCTCATGTGAACGTCGACTACATGACACTTCACCTTTATGGGCCTAGGGGAATGCATTGTGTATTTAGCTACTAATTGTAGGGGTGACCGGAGTGACAGAAACCTGAACCCCCGTTAGGAAACCTTTACAGAAGGGATGTCAGGGTCTTAGAGTTTAAAGTTGTGGTTAGGTTTCTACCTTAATTACTTTCTTGTACTTGCAGATGCTTATAAGGGGTATAATCACTAGTATGTATTAGTCCTAGGAAGGTCGGTACATTAGCACAGGTTCACTCACACAACACTTAGCAAACTAAAAAATATTAATCAACTATATGAAGCAAAAGCACTTGACAATATTCCCGTGTGTCCTCGAGAATGTTTGGTCATCTTAAGTAATACAACCGGCTTGTCCTTTGCTAAAGAAAGGATTGGGCCACTTGCTGCATTTATTATTATTGTCTTTTATTTACTCGTACTTTATTTACCTGCATTATCAAAAACCCCTAAAAATCCGTTTGCTAAGTATTTACATAGAATTCCTGCTCCAAGCCATTCGCCAACACCTTCTGCTCCTCGTTGGGCTCGACACTCTAACTTATCGAAAATACTGCAATACACCCCTATACTTGTGGGTCATCAAGACTATTTTCTGGCGCCGTTGCCGGGGAGTGAAGCGCTATTGGAGAGTGTAACTGGTAAAGGAAACTTCTACTGTTAGTATTGTTTATTTCTGTTAGTTGCTTTATTTTCAATATGGATAATTTGCTGAGTTTCTTATTTCGTAATGCTACTACCACAGCTAAGGTAGTAGACGAACCACCACCTGCTGAGAATGATACTTTTAAAATACCTACAAGAATTATTGATCGTGTTATGGATAACTACTATTTTGGAGATGGAACTGTCCATCATGGTGATCATTTTAATTTTATACACGAATTATGCGGGTTGTTTAAGTGTGCAGGTATTACAACAGATCAAGTCTAGAAGAAGTTATTCTCATTATCACTAAAAGGAAGAGCCGAGGAATGGTATAAGCTGCTGAAGAATGGTCAAGCTCTTGAATGGGAGGAAGTAGTACCTCTCTTTTATTCTAAATTTTATCCTCCTAGTGAGATTCATACAGATCGGAATCAAATATACAACTTTTGGCGTCTTGATGGAGAGAGTACAGCTCAAGCTTGGGAAGATTGAAGTTACTAATGCTCAAATGTCCTATTCATGAGCTCCCTCACAATATTATTATCAATAACTTTTATGCAAGACTTTCTCTTCATGATAAGGATCTATTGGATGCTTCTTGTGCTGGATCATTTACACGCATGGAAGAAGAAGCTAAATGGGATCTTCTACACGGTATTCAAGATAACGCTGAAGCATGGGAGAATGACAAAGGAAGGAAGTCAGGTATAAATTATGATTATGAATGCATTTAATCTTTTATGGGAACTGATGACTTTCAAAACATTAAAAATGCTTATGGTCTAGACTCTCAAGCTATTGCAACTTATTTTAAGGCTTTTGCTTCCTATATTAAAATTCCTAAAAAGAAATGGAATAAGTATCATGAGCCATATAAATATATTGCTAATCGTGTTCCTGCAAGAAATACTGAAGTATATACTGCTAATCATGTTTTACCTGAACCTTACATTGAGGAAGTGCCTTTCCTAGTTAAGATAAAGGAACATTCTATGATAGCTAGTATGGTTAATGAAAGTACAAATAAAGCTATTGAACCTGATAAACAAATGGATGATGAACCTATAATAGAAAATGTGAAAGACTTTGTCACTAAATATGTAGAAGAGGGACACACTATCCTTTGT
Source organism: Avena insularis (assembly GCA_023614405.1). Taxonomy (NCBI): domain Eukaryota; kingdom Viridiplantae; phylum Streptophyta; class Magnoliopsida; order Poales; family Poaceae; genus Avena; species Avena insularis. Next base: position 431,886,652 of record CM042684.1, on the reverse strand, counting down.
AAGGATACTTCTAATATTGTTTCACAAAGTAGTGTTATAAGAGCTAGTGTCCCTATGTTTTTTGTTAGGATAAGTGATCATTGCTACAACGGTTCTTGTGATAGTTATATCATTAAATTTATGCATGATACTAAAGGTTATTATGAGAGAGGGTAGATTGTTCTAATGCATCTCAATAATATTAAGTTTCCTCGCTTTATGCTGAAAGTCTTTATGTTGCACTTGTTTTGCCTTCCTATGCTAGCAGTCCCTGGTTCCAACAACTTGTTTGTTTACAAAATTCATTTTTATAGGAAGTGGGTTACACTTAAGCATGTGTATTTTTGCTTCTTGATGCTCTCTTTTACTTCAATTCATATTCTTATGTGAGCTTCATTGAAATTATCATGCCTATCTTAATGGCTATAAATAAAGAGCTTTTTGGGAGACAACCCAATTTATTTGTGCTTTCAGTTATTTTTGTTTATTTGATTCTTGGAAGTTATTACTCTGGTAATAACCTCTCCTTATCCTTTTTGTTTGGTTTTTGTGTCAAGATCAACCTCTAATGAGAGAGAAGTAAGATTTGGGGAAGTTGTTGTCCCGAAACAGATTTTTGTGCTTCACCGTAAAAATTCGTGAGAGATCTCTGTATGTCGGATTGAGCTGTAATTTTTTGTGCTTCTACCCCCAGGTTATTATTTAGCTTTCGATTAGTTTTGCACTATTTGATTTGAGCAACAGAAGATTTTCGAAAAAAATTATCTCTACCTGCTGGTCTGTTTTGACGGATTTTGCCACTCTAGCATTTGTTTCTTAAATCGGTTTCCTTTTCAAATACTTTTTGGGTTTTCGGAAGGAGTCGCTACAGTAGCTTATGTTTTGATAGATTTCAGTTGAAATTGAACTTAAAAGATTTATTACCTCGCTTACACTAATGTTGCTAATGAGAATTGTGTAAAGTTTTGTGTGAAAGAAATTTCCAGGTTATTGGAGAAAATGGTGTAATAAGAAAGTGAAAGTTTCATGACTCGAGCAACATGTGTATGAAGATGAAGATATTGATGTTATTCAAGTGGTGACTCCAGAAGAATCTACTAAATACCAAGTTCAGAGACCTGCAGAGTCCGTTTTCGAATAGTAACAGTTCTGGTAAGAAAAGTTCCGTGAAAATTCTGTCAAATTATATTTTTGCAGTTTTTTATCCAACAAGGAAAGCAACGAAGCGAAAGAGGGACGGAAACGGAGCTAGGGTCGCTCACACCAACCCCTAGCGCGGGCCCCCCTTGCCGCGCCAACAGGTGGTGTGGCCACCTTGGACTCTGTCTCTGGCCCGTTTTCTCCCAGTACCTTCTTTTGTTGAAAAATTTATAATATATAACCCCTCGGATCCCCCGAGGTTCGTATATCGTGTTCTCGTCGTGTTTTCGTTTCAATCTGTTTCTGACAGGTAGAGTCCCGGTTTTGGAGCTACCATGTTTTCCTCGGGATTAACCAAGGAAGATTCTTCTGCAGATATCATCAACCCATACATGCGTGAGTTGAAGATTCATCCCAAGGAGTTGTTGCTCGAAGATGGGGAGGTACAGATAAAAGAAGTTCAGGGCCCTAAAGGTGAAGGAAATCTATAGGATAGGATGGAAGCACTGGAGCAAGAAGTCTTTAGGTACAGGAAGATGGCAGTACGCGAAGTGGACATCATCCATAAGATTTGTTCCGAACTCATCGCCAAGCACCAGAAGGAGACTCCTGAGCTTACGGATGAAATTCTCTCACTCCACCGAACAACCAACCAACTGCAAGCACAACTCCACGACGTTCAAAATCAAAACTGTGAGTATGAGGTTAGATTTAAACGCATAAGTGCTGCTGCTAGTTTCGGGATGATGGAGACCAGGATGTCTTTTGTTGATGGGGAGCCCTTACCTTGGAAGTCGGACAATGATGAGAGAACACCACCACCATCGAAGGAGTGATTCGTCATCAGGTTTTGGCATCCCCTTGGTTTGTTCCAAGCTTGAGGGAGTGCCGCGGTATCACATCACTATCTTCTATCTTTTTACCTTTTTAGTAGAGTCATATCATGAATAGAGAAGTTATCATGTAGGATGGTTTACATTATGGAAGTGTCCCCCCTCTCGTTAGATATCTATGTATCCCTTGGAGTGAGTTGCCGTTATGGAATATTAATGAGAAGTTCTATCATTTACTATTTTGCCTATCTTATATTAGTTTTTAATTTATGATTATATGATTGATCTTGTCGTTACTATTGGTATCACTTTGGGATCATTGAGTTAATTTAGTTGGTTTTGGCAAACCTGGCTCAGTCAGTAACAACACTATTTTGAGAATTGAATGAAAAAGATAAAAGTACTCTTAAGAAATATAATTTCATCATCTTTGTTTCTTGATTTGCTCATAAGCTTAATATTCTCTAGTTAAGATATTTTGTGCTTCCAAGGAAGATTGTATGTTTGTTTTTATCACTTGTATGTTTGTTTGTTTAATTCAACTCTTATGCTTGCTACCCAGCCTTGCTAGCCAAAAACCTGTACTGAGAGAGAATGCTTCTCGTGCATCTAATCCTTAAACCAAAACCTATGCCATTTGTGTCCATCATACCTACCTACTAGCACTATTGCTATTCCAAGTAAATTCATGTTTTTATCTACCTTCCGAATTAAACTTTTTATGTGAAAATTAGTGATTAAAGCTCTCACGAACTTGATGGCACACTTTACTTTCTTGCACTTAATAAACTTGAACAATTGTGCCCATCTATGTTGTGTATATGCTTGCGCTTTGTAAGTTGTGAATTAGCAGAACCATCCTGTCATGGGGAACGCTTTCAGCATTGCACTTGTACATTGTACCTAGTTGATATCATGCTCTTTTGTCTATGGATGTCGTCGGTGTGAAATGAAAGGGGAGCTTGTAAGTCCATGGAGTTATGTATGTGTGTTAGAGAAACGCCTGGGCCGCTGGTCTAATCCATGCCTAATCATGGTGGAAACTTGCAGTGTAACCATAATGAGCAATCTATGAAGCATTCTTCTTATAAAAAAAGAGACAGAGATTGAGAAAAAAAAGAGAAAAAAGAGATGAGAAAAGAGGAAAGAGAGAAAAAGCACCATTTTCCCATGGTAAATAAGAAGATTGCTGAGATGCTCTTTGTCTGCTTGCCTTGTCATTTTGATATGGGGATTCTTCGGTATCATCGGGCAAGGGGTACCCCGTTGGTGGTTCTCTATGATACACATATACTTACTATGACAAGAACTTACCGGTAACTAAACTTGAGTAGCATGAGGAGCGGCCCTCGTATTCAAGGGACATGAGATTTTCAACTTACAACTTGTCAAGAATATCCTCATATTTGATCACTTTAACCTTAATCACCTAAAGATGCCTATGATATGGGGCAATGAGAGTTGAAAGCTAATAAGTACCATAATTTTTGGAAGCTCTTTATGAAACTTGAAATCCCTGCTTCCCTCTGCGAAGGACCTTTCTTTTACTTTTTAGTTGAGTTAGTAACCTATTCCCTTCTATCTCAAGCAAGTATTTTGAGTTGTTGTGTTTCATTCATTCATATAATGATTTATTCAATCATGTTCCTTATGTTCCTTGTTTTGCACATTGCTCTTATCTTAGTGTTTACTACTTTGAATGCTAACATTGAAAACCAGTTATGTGTGAACTCTAGCAAATTGTCAACTATTCTTCGACCAAGAGCTAAGTTTGCCATTACCAATTGTGATTTACTTTATGCATCTTTATTGTGTTTCCTTTACTTATTGCAAGTTAGGTTATATAATAGTGAGTTGTCTTCTATTATGATTTATGTATTGATGAATGTGATGCTTCTTGTCTGTATTCTTTTATCGACTCTTCACTCCATAAACCTGAGGTCATGTTTATTGAGCTCAGTTTTCGCTTGGGGACAAGCGAAGTCTAAGCATGGGGGGTTGATACGTCCATTTTGCATCACTATTCTATATCATAATTTACTGTTATTCATTGATATATTTCATATTAAGAGATGATACTTATGTTATTTCATCTGCTTTTGCATGGTTGATGACTTTTGGAGCATGGACCGCTACAGTCACGATTCTGATGGAAAAGGTGTTGTTTGGAGGCAAAATTCGCGAAGATCAGAAAATTTGGGAAAATACATGGAAAATTCTATTTTTCCAGAAGACGAAGATTGCTAGAAGGGGGAGTGGAGATGGGGCCCACACCCCCCTAGCGGGCAGCCCTAGGTCCGCCAGTGGTGGTGTGGCCACCTGGCCTACTCCTGTGCTCTCCTCTAGCGATATTATCCCTCAAACCCTAATACCTAGGGGGCGACCACGAAAGATTCCGCCACCTCTGGGCGGAAAACACCGAGAGAGAGATCTCTGCATGCACTTGCCAGGGAATTCCTTCCCGGAGAGGGGAGATCATCGACATCAACACCACCATCAAGTTGGACTTCATCGGGATCATCATCATCATCTCCACCAGCACCGTCATCACCACTTCATACTGCTGTAACAATTGGGTTGAATCTTGCATAGTTCTTAGGGGAAACTTTCCCGGTGTTGATTACTCCTTGTAGTTGATGCTATTGAGTGAACCATTGAATTATTGTTATGTTCAGATTGTTGCATCATTATATCATCTCTGGTCTTGATCCATATGATGTCTTGTGAGTAGTTCATTTAGTTCTTGAGGACATGGGAGAAGTCATGTTGTTAGTAGTGGAGTTGTGTTGAGAAAGATTCAATGGTTTGATATTTAAGTTGTGGTGTATTTCTTATAGTGGTGTCATGTGAACGTCGACTACATGACACTTCACCTTTATGGGCCTAGGGGAATGCATTGTGTATTTGGCTACTAATCGTAGGGGTTGCCGGAATGATAGAAACCTAAACCCCCCTTAGGAAACCTTTGCACAAGGGATGTCAGGGTCTTAGATTTTAAAGCTGTGGTTAGGTTTCTACCTTAATTAATTTCTTGTACTTGCGGATGCTTGCAAGGGGTATAATCACAAGTATGTATTAGTCCTAGGAAGGTCGGTACATTAGCACAGGTTCACCCACACAACACTTAGCAAACTAAAGAATATTAATCAACTATATGAAGCGAAAGCACTTGTCGATATTCCCATGTGTCCTCGAACACGTTTGGTCATCTTAAGTAATACAACCGGCTTGTCCTTTGCTAAAGAAAGGATTGGGCCACTTGCTGCATTTATTCTTATTGTCTTTTATTTACTCGTACTTTATTTACCTGCATTATCAAAAAACCCTAAAAAACCGTTTGCTAAGTATTTACAGAGAATTCCTTCTCCAAGCCATTCGCCAACACCTTCTGCTCCTTTTTGGGTTCGACACTCTTACTTATGGAAAATACTGCAATACACCCCCTATACTTGTGGGTCATCACCGGCCTCTAGCCCCTCTCCGTCTCATCTTCTGGCTCCGTGTTCCCCTTGGTGAAATATTGACTTTGGCTTTTGTCCTGTCCAATTCCGAGAATATTCATTTTCTGACTTTCCTGGAATCAAAAACAGCAGAAAACAGGCAGCTGGCACTATGGCATCTTGTTAATAGGTTAGTCCAAGAAAGTGTATAAAAATAATCCAAAGTGTGGACAAAACATAAGAAAGTAGATATAAAACAAGCATGGAACATCAAAAATTATAGATATGTTAGCAACGTATCACCCGCGTGCAGCAGCAGCAAATCTCGCTTACTTTGCTTCAGCCTAGCAGATGCCCAACAGCAGTTGTCTCGTCTTCCCTCTCTGATTGACAAGTGGGACCAGATGGAGGACCGCTGGTCGAGACAGAAGATTGCCAGGGGTTTTATGCAAAATTGTCGTCATCGTTTTCCCGTGCGTCACAAGCTGCTCTCTAGAGCGAGCGCTACCGCTCAATGCCAATCACCGCCGTCAGCAAGAACCGACCGCTGCGATGGATCGCCGTCGCTAGGGAGGAGGATAAGAATGCCACGCGACGCCTCGCTCATCCTCATCCCCATTTTCCCCTTCCTCTTGTTCTTATCATCTCCACAGAGGAGGTCACCGAAACCCTAGTCCCAGGTCTCGCCGGTGCCCGTCGATTCCAAGCTCACCTCGGCCAACTGAGACCACCGTGATGACTGCCGTGATCTTCTCTTCCGATTACCCCATCTCACGAAAGTCGTAGAAGCCCCTGACGCTTGGATTGAGACCTCCTTCACGAAGTCCGGTCACCGCCATGACCATCGATTCCATCGTCACCTGACCTCGCCTCGCCTCCCCAAGCATCGCATCATGATCATGGTGAGCTTCTCTATCTTCCTGTACTTTCCGATTCGTCTCTAGCCCTCTGATGTCTACTCACTTCTATTCTTGTAGACAGTTGTTGGGCCTCCAAGTGCAGAGGTTTGTAGAACAACAGCAAGTTTTCCCTTAAGTGGATCACCCAAGGTTTATCGAACTCAGGGAGGAAATGGTCAAAGGTATCCCTCTCAAGCAACCCTGCAATCAAGATACAAGAAGTCTCTTGTGTCCCCAACACACCCAATACACTTGTCAAGTGTATAGGTGCACTAGCTCGGCGAAGAGATAGTGAAATACAGGTGGTATGGATAATTATAAGTGGTAATGGTGATAGAAGATAGCTTGATGGCGTGAAAGAGACTAAAGGCAAACTGAAATAAAGAAGGAAGCAAGCAAACATGTAATAGATCTAATAGCAAACGGTGTTTCAGTACTTAGAAACAAGGCCTAGGGATCATACTTTCACTAGTGAACACTCTCATATAAATATATTCTTCTTTATGATACTACGCTGAACTACTCTTCGGTTGGACACTCTAATCCATGGTAGGGCTATAACAGCACACCTCCCTTTCCCATCTAGAAAACCCCACACTGTCACCTTGAGCACTAGATGGTTCCAACAAACACCACAATTTCATAAAGACATCCAACTCCAAATATAACTCATAACAAGTATTTGTAATCTCTAGCCTAAGTGCCACCATGTTGTGCACGCTGTCACTTTCACACACATGGGGAGAGCAGAGATCTATTAAAGCACTTGAGTAGCAAGGTAGATCTACTTGATTACGAAGCTCATGATCGCAATATGATCATGCATAAAGAGAGAGATGAACACATAGGTACCAGTAGAACCCTTAGCCTTGAGGAAGAACTATTCCCTCCTCATCATGGGAATCAGCAACGGTGATGGAGATGGTGGTGGAGATCGATGGAGATGGCTCCGGGGGCACTTCCCCGTCACGGCAGGGTGCCGGAACAGAGACTTTCTGTCCCCCGAATCTCCCCTTCGGTGGCGGCGGCGCTACGGAACTTTTCGTGGATTTCTAATTGAGTACTTAGGGTTTTCGCATCGGGAGGCATCTTATAGGCGAAGAGGCAAGGTCGGTGGGCGGCCAGGGGGCCCACACCACCTGGTGGCGCGGCCAGGGCTAGCCCACGCCACCACATGGTGTGGCCGCCCTGTGGCCCCTCTCCGTCTCGTCTTCTGGCTCTGTGAGTCTTCCGGTAAAATATCGACTTTGGCTTTTGTCTGGTCCAATTCCGAGAATGTTGATTTTCTGACTTTCCTGGAACCAAAAACAGCAGAAAACAGGCAGCTGGCACTGTGGCATCTTGTTAATAGGTTAGTCCAAGAAAGTCTATGAAAAGTACTCCAAAGTGTGGACAAAACACAAGAAAGTAGATAAAACCAAGCATTGAACATCAAAAATTATAGATAAATTTGCAATGTATCAACATCCCCAAGCTTAACTCATGCTCGTCCTCGAGTAGGTAAGTGATAAAAATAAAGAATAATTTTTGAGGTGACATGCACGATCATAAACTTGATCAAAGTATTTGTAAAACATTCAAAGGTGGGATCATAGTACTTCAATCATAACATGAAAGACAAAGTGCTAGCAATCAGACAAAGAAACTATGTTGCAACATGAAAAGGCACAAACAAAAGATTCATGAATAACAATGCTTTGCAAGACGTTTGTTTGTTTCACATAAAGAAAACATAGCATAATGGCATTCAGCTTGTCCCTCATAGAGTAGCAAATATAAATGCACATGACACCTTCAAAGTTCATAAGAGTGACTAGATACAAATAGTTTAAACCAAGCAATATCAAGTTATGCATCAATCAACTAGTCTTGGGACAATGCACATAGAACTAAGAATGGCCACTATGCTCTCAAAGTAAGTGCATAAAGATAGAAGGTGGAGACTCAATATAATGGTGGAAGGGCCTTCATAGAAGGAAGTAGGGATTCAAGTCTCGTAAAGAGCTTCCAAAAATTATGGTACTTGCAGCTTCCAGCTCTCATTGCCCCTATCATAAGCATCTTGAAGTGATTAAGGTTAAAGTGAACAAACTATGGTGTACATGCTTGACGAAGTATAGGTCAGAAATCTCATGTCCCTTGTATATGAGGGTCGCTCCTCATGCTACTCAAGTTTAGTCATCGGCAAGTTCTTGTCATTGTAAGTATATGTGTATCATAGAGAACCGCCAACGTTGTACCCCTTGCCCGATGATAGGAAGAATCCCCATATCAAAATGATAAGGCAAGCAGACAACGAGCATCTCAGCAATCTTCTTATTTACCATGGGAATATGGTGCTTTTTTCTCTCTTTTCTCTTTTCATAATCTTTTTTTCTCTTTTTCTCAATATAGGACTCTTTTCTTTTTTATAAGAAGAATGCTTCATAGACAGCTCATTATGGTTACGCTACAGGTTTCCACCATGTCAGCATGGATTAGACCAGCGGCCCAAGTGTTTCTCTAACACATATACATAACTCCATGGACTTACAAGCTCCCCTTTCATTTCACACCGACGACATCCATATACAAAAGAGCATGATATCAACTAGGTACAAGTACCAAGTGCAATGTTGAAAGTGTTCCCCATGACAGCATGGTTTTGCTAATCCCTAACAAATAAGTGCAAGCATATACAACATAGATGACACAATGGTTCAAGTTTATTGGGGGCAAGAAAAGTAAAGTGTGTCATCAAGTTCGTGAGAGCTTTAATCACTAGTTTTCTCATAACAAGTTTAATTTGGAAGATAAACAAAAGCATGAATATACTTGGAATAGCATAAGCTAATAGGTATGTATGGTGGACGCTTTGGAATAACTTGGTTTAGGGAGTTGGATGCATGAGTGGAACTCATACTTGGTTGTGGAGGCTAGCAAAAGACTAGGAGCGACAAACTAAGAGAGCAATAATGGCCATAATCATGCAGAGCGACAAAACATCATTGATCAAAGCATAAAGTGATACTACAAGTTGAAAACTAAAGAATCATCAAGGCTTATGGGGACTTGAGATAGTCATAACATGGTGTGAGCATGCGCCAAGTCAACCCAAATAAAGCATCAAAGGAGAATACCACAATACTATGCTTTAATATGCTAAAACAACGCATGATTCATCCAAGGCACATTAAGCAATCTCAATTGTTTATAACAAGTCATGCTACAGCAAAGAATACTAAGCATAAAGCCAAAACAATATCAAGCATGGCATGACAAAGCATAGGCCACAGTCAAAAACTAGCTCTCTTTACCACTTAAGCATGAACTTTCCTACTATTTTCCAATCCAAACCAAACTATTTGAAAACCAATGTATGATAGAGGGGGTCCAACCAATTTATTCAAGCAAACTAAGCAAACCAAGAAAACTAAAAACCAATATGAAAACGAAAAAGAAGACGCTCCAAGAACAACACAACTGTGCATGAAACAATAAAAATGAAGTGTTTGGAAGAAACCTTGGATTTTTATTGATGAAGAGCGAGATGCCTTGGGCATCCCCAAGCTTTGACGCTTGTACTTCTTGGGTATTTCTTGGGGTGACACGTGTGGCATCCCCAAGCTTGAGATTTAGTCTATCCTTCATCTCATTACTCATTCCTTCCATACACCTGAAATTTTTCCTTCATACAAAACTTCACACAATCTTTATTAGCAACATTAGTGCACTGAAGATAATAGGTCTTTAGGTTCAGTTATAACACCAATAAAACTTCCATTAAAACACTATCTACTGTAGCACTTCCCTCAAAAAGCTCAATTCCCCAAAAGAACTCAAAAAGGAACCAACAAGAAGCAAATGCAAAAAATAGCAGAAATCTGTCAAAACAGACCAGCAGGTAAAGACGAATTGTTTCGAAGACCTTCTGTTGCTCAAATCAAAAAGTTTTGAACTAACGAAAGTTAGGTAACAACCTGGGGAAGAAGCACAAAAATTCACGCCTCAAAAGGACGTTCAGAGATTTTACACGATTTTTTACGGTGAAGCACAGAAATCTGTTTCGGGACAGCAACTTTCTCAATAGTTACTTCTCTCTCATTAAAGGTTTCTCTTGGCATAAAAAGCAAATAAAAAGGATAAGGAGCGGTTATTACAGAGGTAATAATTTCCAAGACTCATCTAAAACTTTTGGGTTATCTCCCAATAAGTACTTTTCTTTAATGCCTTTAAGTTAGGCATGATAGTTTGAGAAGATGCTCACATAAGAAATATGAATTGAAGTAAAAGAGAGCATCAAGAAGCAAATTCAAAGCACATTTAAGTCTAACCCACTTCCTATGCATAGGAAGCTTGTAAAGAAACAAGTCATTAAAGCACAAAGCAACAAGCATAGTAAAGCAAAACAAGTGTAACTTCAAGACTTTCAACATAAAGAGGGGAAACTTAATATTATTGAGATGCATAAAACCATGTTTCCCTCTCTCATAATAACTTTCAGTAGCATCATGAATAAAGTTAACAATATAACTATCACATAAAACATTCTTATCATGAGCCACATGCTTAAAAGAATTAATACTCTCCACATAAACATAGTCATTCTTATTAATCATAGTGGGAGCAAATTGAACAAAATAGCTATCATTATTATTCTCCTCACCATAATCATCAAATATAGGAGGCATATTGTAATCATAATTAATTTTCTCCTCAATAGTAGGTGGACTGAAAATATCATACTCATAATTGTAATCATCGTATATTGGAGGTTTGGTATCATCATAAGTAATAGAATAGCTATCTTCCAAAGCTGGGGAACTAAAAAGATCATTTTCATCAAAACCAGCTTCCCCAAGCTTAGACTTTTCCATAGCATTAGCAATAATGGTGTCCAAAGAATTCATACTAACAACATTGCTATTAGCATGCAAATAAAGTTCCATAGGTCTTTTAATTTTCTCTTCAAACACTTCATGTCCTAACTCAAGATAAATACTATAAAGCTCTCTAATTTTGTTGTTGTTTTCCATTAAGCCTAACTAGTGAAAACAAGAAACAAAAAGACAAAATTGCAGAATCTAAAGGAAATAACTTCCAGCACTCACACCGGAGTATGTGAGTACCTTTTACCTTACCTCCCCGGCAACGGCGCCAGAAAATAGGCGTTTGCCGTGGGAGGTTCTTCTTCTTTAATCCTCCGGTGTGAATACCTTTTACCTTACCTCCCCGGCAACGGCGCCAGAAAATAGCTTGATGTCTATGCACTTCTATTCTTGTAGATAGTTGTTGGGCCTCCAAGTGCAGAGGTTTGCAGAACAACAGCAAGTTTTCCCTTAAGTGGATCACCCAAGGTTTATTGAACTCAGGGAGGAAGTGGTCAAAGGTATCCCCTCTCAAGCAACCCTGCAATAAAGATACAAGAAGTCTTTGTGTCCCCAACACACCCAATACACTTGTCGGGTCTATAGGTGCACTAGTTCGGTGAAGAGATAGTGAAATACAGGTGGTATGGATAATTATAAGTGGTAATGGTGATAGAAGATAGCTTGATGGCGTGAAAGATACTAAAGGCAAACTGAAATAAAGAAGGAAGCAAGCAAACATGTAATAGATCTAATAGCAAACGGTGTTTCAGTGCTTGGAAACAAGGCATAGGGATCATACTTTCACTAGTGAACACTCTCATATAAATATATTCTTCTTTATGATACTACGCTGAACTAATCTTCGATTAGACACTCTAATCCATGGTAGGGCTATAACAGCACACCTCAAAGTAAGCCTTTCCCATCTAGAAAACCCCACACTGTCACCTTGAGCACTAGATGGTTCCAACAAACACCATGATTTCATAAAGACATCCAACTCCAAATATAACTCATAACAAGTATTTGTAATCTCTAGCCTAAGTGCCACCATGGTGTGCACGCTATCACTTTCACACACATGGGGAGAGCAGAGATCTATTAAAGCACTTGAGTAGCAAGGTAGATCTACTTGATTACAAAGCTCATGATCGCAATATGATCATCCATAGAGAGAGAGATGAACACATAGCTACCGATAGAACCCTTAGCCTTGAGGAAGAACTACTCCCTCCTCATCATGGGAATCAACAACGGTGATGGAGATGTTGGTGGAGATCAATGGAGATGGCTCCGGGGGCACTTCCCCATCCCGGCAGCGTGCTGAAACAGAGACTTTCTGTCCCCCGAATCTCCCCTTCGGTGGCGGCGGCGCTGCGGAACTTTTCGTGGATTTCTGATTGAGTACTTAGGGTTTTCGCATCGGGAGGCATCTTATAGGCGAAGATGCAAGGTCGGTGGGTGGCTAGGGGGCCCACACCAGCTGGTGGCGCGGCTAGGGCTAGCCCACGCCACCACATGGTGTGGCCACCCTGTGGCCCCTCTCCGTCTCGCCTTCTGGCTCCGTGAGTCTTCCGGTAAAATGTCGACTTTGGCTTTTGTCCGGTCCAATTCCGAGAATATTGATTTTCTGACTTTCCTGGAACCAAAAACAGCAGAAAACAGGCAGCTGGCACCGAGGCATCTTGTTAATAGGTTAGTCCAAGAAAGTCTATGAAAAGTACTCCAAAGTGTGGACAAAACACAAGAAAGTAGATAAAACCAAGCATGGAACATCAAAAATTATAGATACATTTGCAATGTATCACCCTCCGTAGCACCGCCTCCACGAACACCCGACATTGACGCCGTTGTCCATTGTCGTTAACCATCCTCTCACGATCATTTGCTGGTGACTTAGCCACTACTAGAATCGCCTTAGTCTCATCTTTATAGTGCACCAAACTGCGTGTGCTGGGTGATGTCTACGCACTTCTATTCTTGTAGACAGTTGTTGGGCATCCAAGTGCAGAGGTTTGTAGAACAGCAGCAAGTTTTCCCTTAAGTGGATCACCCAAGGTTTATCGAACTCAGGGAGGAAGTGGTCAAAGGTATTCCCTCTCAAGCAACCCTGCAATCAAGATACAAGAAGTCTCTTGTGTCCCCAACACACCCAATACACTTGTCAGGTGTATAGGTGCACTAGTTTGGCGAAGAGATAGTGAAATACAAGTGGTATAGATAATTATAAGTGGTAACGGTGATAGAAAATAGCTTGATGGCGTGGAAAAGACTAAAGTAAAACTGAAATAAAGATAGAAGCAAGCAAACATGTAACAGATCTAATTGCAAACGGTGTTTCAATGCTTAGAAACAAGGCCTAGGGATCATACTTTCACTAGTGAACACTCTCATATAAATACCTTCTCTTTAGTAATACTACTCTGAACTACTCTTAAGTTGGACACTCTAATCCATGGTAGGGCTATAACAGCAAACCTCAAAGTTCATCTGTCCCATCTAGATAACCCCACACTGTCACCTTGAGCACTAGATGGTTCGAACAAACACCACAATTTCATTGAAACATCCAACTCCAAATATAACTCATAACAAGTATTTGTAATCTCTAGCCTAAGTGCCTCCATGGTGTGCACGCTATCACTTTCACACACATGGGGAGAGCAGAGATCTATTAAAGCACTTGAGTAGCAAGGTAGATCTACTTGATTACAAAGCTCATGATCACAATATGATCGTGCATAGAGAGAGATGAACACATAGCTACCAGTAGACCCCTTAGCCTCGAGAGAGATCTACTCCCTCCTCATCATGGGAATCAGCAACAGTGATGGAGATGGTGGTGGAGATCTATGGAGATGGCTCCTGGGGCACTTCCCCATCCCGGCAAGGTGCTGGAACAGAGACTTTCTGTCCCCCGAATCTCCCCTTCGGTGGCGGCGGCGCTGCGGAACTTTTCGTGGCTGGAGGCTTGATGGTTTAGGGTTTTTGCATCAGGAGGCATCTTATAGGCGAAGGGGCAAGGTCGGTGGGTCGCCAGGGGGCCCAAACCACCTGGTGGCGAAGCCAGGGCTAGCCCGCGCCACCACATGGTGTGGCCGCCCTATGGCCCCTCTCTGTCTCGTCTTCTGGCTCCGTGAGTCTTCCGGTAAAATATTGACTTTGGCTTTTGTCCGGTCCAATTCCGAGAAAGCATAGGCCACAGTCAAAAACATAGGCCACAGTCAAAAACATGGCATGACAAAGCATGGGCCACAGTCAAAAACAAGCTCTTTTTACCACTTAAGCATGAACTTTCCTACTCTTTTTCCAATCCAAACCAACTATTTGAAAATAAATACATGAAAGAGGGGGTCCAACCAATTTATTCAAGCAAACTAAGAAAACCAAGCAAACGAAAACCAAAAACAAAAAACAAAGACGCTCCAAGAACAACACAACTGTGCATGAAACAATAAAAATGAAGTGTTTGGAAGAAACCTGGGATTTTTATTGATGAAGAAGGGGATAACTTGGGCATCCCTAAGCTTCGACGCTTGTACTTCTTGCATATTTCTTGGGGTGACACGCGTGGCATCCCCAAGCTTGAGCTTTAGTCCATCCTTCATCTCATTACTCATTCCTTCCATACACCTGAAATTTTTCCTTCATACAAAACTTCACACAATCTTTATTAGCAACATTAGTGCACTCAAGATAATAGGTCTTTAGGTTCAGTTCCAACACCAATAAAACTTCCACTAAAACACAAGCTACTGTAGCACTTCCCTCAGAAAGCTCAATTCCCCAAAAGAACACAAAAAGGAACCAACAAGAAGCAAATGCAAATAATGACAGAAATCTGTCAAAACAGACCAGCAGGTAAAAACCAATTTTTTCGAAGACCTTATATTGCTCAAATCAAAAAGTGTTGAACTAACGAAAGCTAGTTAACAACCTGGGGCAGAAGCACAAAAATTCACGACTCAAAAGGATGTATAGAGATTTTACACGAATTTTTACGGTGAAGCACATAAATCTGTTTCAGGACAGCAACTTTCCCAATCATTACTTCTCTCTCATTAGAGGTTACTCTTGGCACAAAAGGCAAATAAAAAGGATAAGGAGAGGTTATTACTGAAGCAATAACTTCCAATACTTATCTAAAACTTTTGAGTTATCTCCCAATAAGTACTTTTCTTTAACGCCTTTGATGCGCTCGACGATCGACGTAGAGCTCGTTGGGAACCCCAAGAGGAAGGTATGATGAGCACAGCAGCAAGTTTTCCCTCAGTTATGAAACCAAGGTTTAATCGAACCAGTAGGAGCAAGGAAACACCCCAAAGGTGTTACTAGCTGAGCTTTGGCAGGGCGCACTACCGGTGCTAGTAGCAACGTGGAGACCTGCACAACACAACCACAGAACTTTGTCCCCAACTTGCGATGAGGTTGTCAATCTCACCATGTTTTGCGGAAAACAAAGGATTAAACGTATCGAATGGAAAGAAGTAAAAGTTTGCAGAAAGTAAACACAAAGCAGTAAAGGACTGTAGATTTTATGTAAAAGACAAGGACCGGGATCCATAGTTCACTAGAGGTGGCTCTCCTTAAGATAGAAAACATGCTGGGTGAACAAATTACAGCGGGGCAATTGACAAACACCAAGAAAGCAATACATGCATATACTAATCATCTTGACTACTTTGAGACTTGATTGGGCATTACAACATAATACATAGACCGCCATCCAACTGCATCTATGACTAATAATCCACCTTCAGGTTATCATCTGAACCCCCTTCAGTATTAAGTTGCAAGCAACAGATTATTGCTTTACAAACTGTGTGTAAGGTAAACAATATGATTGTTCTATGAACAAAGGATTGTTGTTTTCTCCCTAGTAGCAACATCACATCTAGTACCTTAGAGATTTCTGTCACTTCCCCAGATTACCAGAGGCATGAACCCACTATCGAGCATAAATACTAACTTGAGTTGCTAGCATCTACTTGGCCAAGATAGCTACTAACAACGGAAAGCATGCAAGATCACAAATAACAAAGACATGATAGAATCAATAATCAATCTGAAATAGCATCTCAATATCCATCGGATCCCCGCAAACACAACATGTATGAATTACAAATAGATGATCTTGATCATGAACGGAGCTCACAAGATCTAAACATGAAAGCACAAAGGAGGAGAAACCTGCCATCTAGCTACTACATGGATCCGTAGTCCAAGGATGAACTACTCACGCATCACACCGGAGGCTTGCATGGTGATGAAGAAGGCCTCCAGGGTGGATTCCCCTCTCCGGTAGGGTGCCGGGAAGAGCTTCAGATCCCTCCCGATCTAGGGATGGAGATGACGGCGGCTACAGACTCTTTCGTGGATTTTTGATCGGGTACTTAGGGTTTTCGTCCCGAGGGCAACTTATAGGCGGAAGGAGAGGCCGAGGGGGTGCCGGGAGCGGCCACACCACCTCCTAGCGCGGGCCAGGCCTGGCCATGCGGCCAGGTGGTGTGGTGGCTCCCTGGCCTTTCTCCGTCTCGTATTCTGGCACTTGATCCCTTCCGGAAAAATAGGCACTTTGGCTTTTGTCCCGTCCAATTCCGAGAATATTCATTTTCTGACTTTCCTGGAACCAAAAACAGCAGAAAACAGGCAGTTGGCACTGTGGCTCTTGTTAATAGGTTAGTCCAAGAAATCATATGAAAAGTACTCCAAAGTTGGAACCAAACACAAGAAAGTGGATCAAACCAAGCATGGAACATCAAAAATTATAGATACATTTGCAATGTATCAACATCCCCGAGCTTAACTCCTGCTCGTCCTCGAGTAGTGATAAAAAGAAAGAATAATTTTTGAGGTGACATGCACCATCAAAGACTTGATCAAAGTATTTGCAAAACATTCAAAGCTGGGATCATAGTACTTCAATCATAACATGAAAGACAAAGTTCTAGCAATAAGCAAAGAAACTAAGATGCAACATGAAAAGGCACAAACAAAAGATTCGTGAATAACAATGCTTTGCAAGACGTTTGTTTGTTTCACATAAAGAAAACATAGCATAATAGTATTCAGCTTGTCCCTCAATAGAGTAGCAAATATAATTGCATAGGACACCTTCAAAGTTCATATGAGTGACTAGATACAATAGTTTCAAACAAGCAATAACAAGTTATGCATCAATCAACTAGTCTTGGGACAATGCACATAAAACTAAGAATGGCCACTATGCTCTCAAAGTAGTGCATAAAGATAGAAGGTGGAGACTCAATATAATGGTGGAAGAAAGGCCTTTTGTAAAAGGAAGTAGGGATTCAAGTCTCATAAAGAGCTTCCAAAAATTATGGTACTTATAGCTTTCAGCTCTCATTGCCCCTATCATAAGCATCTTGAAGGTGATTAAGGTTAAAGTGACAAAACTAAGAGGATATGCTTGACAAGTTATAAACAGAAATCTCATGCCCCTTACTTACGAAGACCGATCCTCATGCTACTCAACTTCAGTCACGAGTACGCTCTTGTCATTGTAAGTATATGTGTATCATTAAGAACCGCCAACGGGGTACCCCTTACACATGATACGGGAGCTTTCCCATAATCAAAATGACAAGGCAAGCAGACAGTGAGCATCTCAGCGATCTTTTTATTTGCTATTTGCATAGGTTTTTATTGAGGATGCTTAATAGAGTGCTCATTATGGTGATGCTACAAGTTTCCACCATGATTAGGCATGGCTTAGGCTAGCGGCCCAAGCGTTTCTCTAACACACATACAAACTCCATGATCTTACAAGTTCCACTTTCATTTCACACCGCCGGGATCCGTAAGCAAAAGAACATGATATCAACGGGGTACAAAGTACAAGTGCAATGTTGAAAGCGTTCCCCATGAAACATGGTTCTGCTAATTTCAACTTATAAAGCGCAAGCATTTACACAACAAAGAAGGACCCAATGGTTCAAGTTTATTAGAGGCAAAAAAGTAAAGTGTGCCATCAAGTTCGTGAGAGCTTTAATCACTAGTTTTCTCATAACAAGTGAAAGGTAGACAAAAGCATGAATATACTTGAAATAGCTTAAGCTAGTATGTAGGTATGGTGGACTCTTTGGAAAAACTTGGTTTAGGGAGTTGGATGCATGAGTGGAACTCATACTTGGTGGTGGAGGCTAGCAAAAGATTGGGAGCGACAAACTAAGAGAGCAATAATGGCCATAATCATGCAGAGCGACAAAACATCATTGATCAAAGCATAAAGTGATACTACAAGTTAAAACTAAACGATCATAAAGGCTATGGTGACTTGTGACAATCATAACATGGTGTGAGCATGTGCCAAGTCAACCCAAATCAAGCATCAAAGGAGAATACCACTATACTATGCTTTAATATGCTAAAACAACGCATGATTCATCCAAGGCACATTAAGCAATCTCAATTGTTTATAACAATTCATGCTACAGCAAAGAATACTAAGCATAAAGCCAAAACAATATCAAGCACGGCATGACAAAGCATAGCCACAGTCAAAAACGAGCTCTTTTTACCACATAAGCATGAACTTTCCTACTCTTTTCCAAACCAAACCAAACCAAACTAATTACAAACCAATGTATGAAAGAGGGGGTCTAACCAAGTTATTCAGAAAACTAAGCAAACCAAGCAAACTAAAAACCAAAACGAAAACGAAAAGGAAGACGCTCCAAGAACAACACAACTGTGAATGAAACAATAAAAATGAAGCGTTTGGAAGAAACCTGTGATTTTTATAGATGAAGAAGGAGATGCATTGGGCATCCCCAAGCTTTGACGCTTGTACTTCTTGGATATTTCTTGGGGTGACACGCGTGGCATCCCGAAGCTTGAGCTTTAGTCCATCCTTCATCTCATTACTCATTCCCTCCATACACCTGAATTTTTTCCTTCATATAAAACTTCACACAATCTCATTAGCAACATTAGTGCACTTAAGATAATTAAGTCTTAAGGTTCATTTATAACACCAAATAAACTTCCATTAGAACACTAGATAATGTAGCACTTCCCTCAAAAAGCTCAATTCCCCAAAGGAACTCAAGAATGAACTAACAAGAAGCAAATGCAGAAAATGGCAGAAATCTGTCAAAACAGACCAGAAGGTAAAGACGAATTTTTTCGGAGACCTTATGTTGCTCAAGTAAAAACGTGTTGAACTAACGAAAGTTAGATAACAACCTGGGTCAGAATCAAAAAAAATTACAGCTCAATCCGACGTACAGAGCTCTCTCAGGAATGTTTACGGTGAAGCACAAAAATCTGTTTCGGGACAACAACTTTCCCAGTCATTACTTCACTCTCATTAGAGGTTACTCTTGGCACAAAAAGCAAATAAAAAGGACAAGGAGAGGTTATTACAGAGGTAATAACTTCCAAGACTCATCTAAAACTCTTGGGTTATCTCCCAACAAGTACTTTTCTTTAACGCCTTTAAGTTAGGCATAAGAAGCAAAGAAAGAATCAAGTGTTCTCAAATGAAGAAGCATTAAGACCAAATTTTGTTTTCATAGGAGAAGCAAAAGAAATCTTTTCTCTCTTTTTAGGGAAGTGCTCTATACCTTTCTTGAGTGGGAGTTGATATTTAATGGTGCCTTCTTTCATATCAATGATGGCACCAACAGTTCTAAGAAAAGGTCTTCCCAAAGTAATAGGACAAGAAGCATTGTATTCAACATCCAAAACATAGAAATCAATGGGGACATATGAATCATTAACCATAATAAGAACATCATTAAGACTCCCCATGAGTTTATTTTTGGCATTATCATCAAGTGGGACATTCAAATAGCAATCTTCAAGAGGAGGCAAATCAAGCATATCATAAATCCTTATAGGCATAATAGAAACACTACTATCAAGATCACACAAAGCTTTGAAATCAAAATCATTCACTTTCATATTAATGATGGGTTCCCAACCATCTTCTTGCTTTATAGGAATATGTTTCATCTTTTCTTCTTTAATCTTTATGAGAGCATCAGTAATGTGTTTTTGAAAAGCCATGTTCATAGCACTAGCATTAGGACTTTTAGCAAGCTTTTGTAGGAACTTAATAACTTCAGAGATGTTGCAACCATCAAGATCAAAATCAACTTTATCATCTAAAGTAGTAGAACTATTACTAGCCTCAACACTAGTGGTGGTGATAGTAGAAACACTAATGTTTCTAGCAATTTCATCTTCTCTTTCCCACTTAGCATGTAATTCAGCTAATAGTCTAACATTTTCATCAATTCTTACTTGTATAGCATTAGTAGCTACAAAGGGATTCTCATTAGTTTCAGGTTTAGCAGCCATTTTATTCAAAGTAGATTGAGCTTCAGCCAAAGATGCTATATTTCTTTCAGCATTAGAGAGTTTTTTCTCAATAGTTTTATTGAAAGCAGTTTGTTTACTAATAAACTCTTTAAGCATAACTTCAAGTTCAGAGGGAGCACTCTTATTATTGTTGTAAGAATTTCCATAAGCATTACCATTGTTGGGAGGATATGGCTTATAATTGTTGTTACCAAAATTGTTCCTATAAGCATTATTACCATAAGCATTGTTGCCAAAATTGTAATTTCTTATGAAGTTCACATCAACTTGCTCTTCTTGAGCAACCAAAGAGGCTAAAGGAACATTATTTGGATCAATATGGGCTTTCCCATTAACAAGCATAGACATAATTATATCAATCTTATCACTTAAGGAGGAAGTTTTCTCAACAGAATTTACCTTCTTACCTTGTGGAGCTCTCTCAGTATGCCATTCAGAATAATTAACCATCATATTGTCCAAAAGTTTTGTTGCAGCACCCAAAGTGATGGTCATAAAGGTACCTCCAGCAGCTGAATCCAATAGGTTCCTTGAAGAATAGTTCAATCCTGCATAAAAGTTTGGATGATCATCCAAGCAACAGTCCATGAGTGGGACAATTCTTTACCAAAGATTTCATTCTTTCCCAAGCTTGAGCAACATGCTCATTATCAAGTTGTTTAAACTTCATTATTTCACTTCTCATGGATATAATCTTAGCAGGAGGATAGTATTTTCCAATAAAAGCATCTTTGCACTTAGTCCAAGAATCAATACTATTCCTAGTTAAGGAATTCAACCACTCTTTAGCTTTTCCTCTCAAAGAGAAAGGAAACAATTTCAGCTTAATAATATCACCATCTATATCCCTATGCTTTTGCATCTCACAAAGTTCAACAAAGTTATTTAGATGGGAAGCAGCATCTTCATTACCAATACCAGAAAATTGCTCTCTCATAACAAGATTGAGCAAAGCAGGTTTTATCTCAAAGAAAGTATTTTCAGCCACAGGTGGAGCAATAGGTGTGCTCATAAAATCATTGTTGTTGGTGCTAGTGAAGTCACACAACTTAGTGTTTTCAAGAGTAGTCATTTTTTTGGGTTTTCAAATAAGAAAGCAAACTTGTAAAACTAATTTTTTTGTGTTTTTTTGAAGAACAAAACAAGCAAACGAAGCAAAAAGAAACTAAGCAAAACAAAAACAACAAAGTAAAGAGATTGGTTATGAGGGACTCCCCTTGTGAAGATGTCCTTGACTCAACGCAGCGCAGAAAATGTCCTGATCGGCTCGACGATCGACGACGAGAGCTCGTTGGGAACCCCAAGAGGAAGGTATGATGAGCACAGCAAGTTTTCCTCAGTTATGAAACCAAGGTTTAATCGAACCAGTAGGAGCAAGGAAACACCCCAAAGGTGTTACTAGCTGAGCTTTGGCAGGGCGCACTACCGGTGCTAGTAGCAACATGGAGACCTGCACGACACAGCCACAGAACTTTGTCCCCAACTTGCGATGAGGTTGTCAATCTCACCGTGTTTTGCGGAAAACAAAGGATTAAACGTATCGAATGGAAAGAAGTAAAAGTTTGCAGAAAGTAAACACAAAGCAGTAAAGGATTGTAGATTGTATGTAAAAGACAAGGACCGAGATCCATAGTTCACTAGAGATGGCTCTCCTTAAGATAGAAAACATGCTGGGTGAACAAATTACAGCGGGGCAATTGACAAACACTGAGAAAGCAATACATGCATATACTAATCATCTTGACTCCTTTGAGACTTGATTGGGCATTACAACATAATACATATACCGCCATCCAACTGCATCTATGACTAATAATCCACCTTCAGGTTATCATCCGAACCCCCTCCAGTATTAAGTTGCAAGCAATAGATTATTGCTTCTTTAATGCGTGTAAGGTAAACAATACGATTGTTCTATGAACAAAGGATTGTTGTTTTATCCCTAGTAGCAACAACACATCTAGTACCTTAGAGATTTCTGTCACTTCCCCAGATTACCAGAGGCATGAACCCACTATCGAGCATAAATACTAACTCTTGGAGTTGCTAGCATCTACTTGGCCAAGATAGCTACTAACAACGGAAAGCATGCAAGATCACAAATAACAAAGACATGATAGAATCAATAATCAATCTGAAATAGCATCTCAATATCCATTGGATCCCCGCAAACACAACATGTATGAATTACAAATAGATGATCTTGATCATGAACGGAGCTCACAAGATCTAAACATGAAAGCACAAAGGAGGAGAAACCAGCCATCTAGATACTACATGGATCCGTAGTCCAAGGATGAACTACTCACGCATCACACCGGAGGCTTGCATGGTGATGAAGAAGGCCTCCAGGGTGGATTCCCCTCTCCGGCAGGGTGCCGGGAAGAGCTTCAGATCCCTCCCGATCTAGGATGGAGATGACGGCGGCTACAGACTCTTTCGTGGATTTTTGATCGGGTACTTAGGGTTTTCGTCCCAAGGGCAACTTATAGGCGGAAGGAGAGGCCGAGGGGGTGCCGGGAGCGGCCACACCACCCCCTGGCGCGGGCCAGGTCTGGCCACGCGGCCAGGTGGTGTGGTGGCTCCCTGGCCCTTATCCGTCTCGTATTCTGGCACTTGATCCCTTCCGAAAAATAGGCACTTTGGCTTTTGTCCCGTCCAATTTCGAGAATATTCATTTTCTGACTTTCCTGGAACCAAAAACAGCAGAAAACAGGCAGCTGGCACTGTGGCTCTTGTTAATAGGTTAGTCCAAGAAATCATATGAAAAGTACTCCAAAGTTGGAACCAAACACAAGAAAGTGGATAAAACCAAGCATGGAACATCAAAAATTATAGATACATTTGCAATGTATCAGCCTTTAAGTTTGGCATGATAGTTTGAGAAGATGCTCACATAAGAAATATGAATTGAAGTAAAAGAGAGCATCAAGAAGCAAATTCAAAAGACATTTAAGTCTAACCCACTTCCTATGCATAGGAATCTTGTAAAGAAACAAGTCATGAAAGCACAAAGCAACAACCATAGGAAAGCAAAACAAGTGCAACTTCAAGACTTTCAACATAAAGAGAGGAAACTTAATATTGTTGAGATACATAGAACCATGTTTCCCTCTCTCATAATAACTTTCAGTAGCATCATGAATAAAATTAACAATATAACTATCACATAAAACATTCTTATCATGATCCACATGCATAAAAGAATTAATACTCTCCACATAAACATAGTCATTCTTATTAATTGTAGTGGGAACAAATTCAACAAAATAGCTATCATTATTATTCTCATCACCATAATCATCAAATATAGGAGGCATATTGTAATCATAATTAATTTTCTCCTAAATAGTAGGTGGACCGAAAATATCATATTCATCATTGTAATCATCATATATTGGAGGTTTGGTATCATCATAAGCAATAGAATAGCTATCTTCCAAAGCTGGGGAACTAAAAAGATCATTTTCATCAAAACCAGCTTCCCCAAGCTTAGAATTTTCCATAGCATTAGCAATAATGGTGTTCAAAGAATTCATACTAATAACATTGCTATTAGCATGCAAATAAATTTCCATAGGTCTTTTAATTTTCTCTTCAAACACTTCATGTCCTAACTCAAGATAAATACTATAAAGCTCTCTAATTTTTTTGTTGTTTTCCATTAAGCCTAACTAGTGAAAACAAGAAACAAAAAGACAAAATTGCAGAATCTAAAGGAAATAACTCTGAGCACTCACACCGGAGGATGTAAGTACCTTTTCCCTTACCTCCCCGGCAACGGCGCTAGAAAAAAGCTTTGCTGGCGCGTGGTTGACGTGGGAGCTTCTTCTTGTTCTTTAGTTCCCCGGAAACGGCGCCAGAAAATAGCTTGATGTCTACGCACTTCTATTCTTGTAGACAGTTGTTGGGCCTCCAAGTGTAGAGGTTTGTAGAACAGCAGCAAGTTTTCCCTTAAGTGGATCACCCAAGGTTTATCGAACTCAGGGAGGATGTGGTCAAAGGTATTCCCTCTCAAGCAACCCTGCAATCAAGATACAAGAAGTCTCCTATGTCCCCAACACACCCAATACACTTGTCAGGTGTATAGGTGCATTAGTTCGGCGAAGAGATAGTGAAATACAAGTGGTATAGATAAATATAAGTGGTAAAGGTGATAGAAAATATCTTGATGGCATGGAAAAGACTAAAGTAAAACTGAAATAAAGATAGAAGCAAGCAAACATGTAACAGATCTAATTGCAAACGATATTTCAATGCTTAGAAACAAGGCCTAGGGATCATACTTTCACAAGTGAACACTCTCATATAAATATCTTCTCTTTATGATACTACTCTGAACTACTCTCCGGTTGGACACTCTAATCCATGGTAGGGCTATAACAGCACACCTCAAAGTAAGCCTTTCCCATCTAGAAACCCCACACTGTCACCTTGAGCACTAGATGGTTCGAACAAACACCACAATTTCATCGAAACATCCAACTCCAAATATAACTCATAACAAGTATTTGTAATCTCTAGCCTAAGTGCCTCCATGGTGTGCACGCTGTCACTTTCACACACATGGGGAGAGCAGAGATCTATTAAAGCACTTGAGTAGCAAGGTAGATCTACTTGATTACAAAGCTCATGATCACAATATGATCATGCATAGAGAGAGAGAGAGATGAACACATAGCTACCGGTAGAACCCTTAGCCCCGAGAGAGACCTACTCCCTCCTCATCATGGGAATCAGCAACGGCGATGGAGATGGTGGTGGAGATATATGGAGATGGCTTCGGGGGCACTTCCCCATCCCGGCAAGGTGCCGGAACAGAGACTTTCTGTCCCCTGAATCTCCCCTTTGGTGGCGGCGACGCTGCAGAACTTTTCGTGGCTGGAGGCTTGATGATTTAGGGTTTTTGCATCAGGAGGCATCTTATAGGCAAAGAGGCAAGGTCGGTGGGCGTCCAGGGGCCCACACCACCTGGTAGCGCGGCTAGGGCTAGCCCGCGCCACCACATGGTGTGGCTGCCCTGTGGCCCCTCTTTGTCTCATCTTCTGGCTCCGTGAGTCTTCCGGTAAAATATTGACTTTGGCTTTTGTCCGGTCCAATTCCGAGAATATTCATTTTCTGACTTTCCTAGAACCAAAAATAGCAGAAAACAGGCAACTGGCACTGTGACATCTTGTTAATAGGTTAGTCTAAGAAAGTGTATAAAAAGTACTCCAAAGTGTGGACAAAACATAAGAAAGTAGATAAAACCAAGCATGTAACATCAAAAATTATGGATACGTTTGCAACGTATCACTAGGGCACCGTAGATCGCCGCCAGCGACCACCATCTGGTGGTGGAAGTCGCGCTTGCGTCATCATGATGTCATGTTGGCGTCATCACCGGCCACCTCCGCTGGTTGACTGGTCCTCGCCAATGTGGGGTGCCGACGTGGCCCTAACCCCACTTGTCTGTGACATGGGCTAGAACCAGTCCGAGTATAAAAAGTATTGCCTGTTTAAAAAAATGAATAAAACATAATAAATCCAAATATAAATATTTTCTAGGAATTTAATAAAGTTATTAAATCTTATTAGTTCAATATGTTTTGTTTTATGATTCAGAAAAATATATATTATATATCAAAATATTCAGAAAAATATTCAGAAAAATAAAATATATAACCTAAACTTATTGCATATTTTATTTTCCAAATTAAATAAAATAATTATTATTAGTAGTAAAAACCCTATTATGGATAAATCTTTTAAAAAGCATATTCTATTAAAATTCTTAAAAATAAGTATTAGATATTAAAATTCTTAGAAAAAACAAAATACACATTTATAAACTTGTTTCATATATTTTTGTGACAGTTAACTAAATATTTATTATTTATTTAGTATTTATAAAGTGATAAACTTATAAAAATCATATCTTATTACTTAAAAATCACAAAAATACATATAATATACCAAAATGAGCACAAAAATAAATTCTACACATTAAAAATATCCTTTGGCACATTTGAAGTCAAATAAAGGTAAACATTTTAATAAGTCTTGATTAAAACTATTTTCTAATATCTTAATGGATTAAAAGTATATAACTCTTTACTTTACCTTTGGCTTTCTTTGTTTAAAGTCTAAAAATGTAATAACAAGTTCAATTGATGTTTAAGTGAAGTTTACATAGGTCTAAACATTTTAAGATATATCTACTAAAACTATCATCTCAAATTAAGTGTACCTTAATTTTCCTAAAAAGATTTTATCAATTATAAACTCAACAAGAATAGTATATTTTTTATCAAAAGGAGTCTATTCACTTATAAAATTGAGAAGACACTACTTCTATAAAAGCAGTAATACTCTTATTCCATATTTATAAAACATTAAGAAGTGAACCACATATAATTTAATACCTTATTCAATACATATAAGTCTCCAATACAAGTGCTATGATTATTCAAATCTAGTGATGATTTCCTTTAGTAACTATAATTAGAAAGGAACCCTAAGAGTGCTAACTTTAAGATTAAATAATTTTGCTTTGTAAAGTAATATTTTCTTCAAAGGTTATTCTTTTAAGAAATATTAAAAGTAATTCTTGAATACTTCTCTAAAAGCCCTAATTGATTAATAATCTTGCTTATGGAATCTTTTAGATCCCATGCCCCATTTGAGTGCTTTAGTATTGCATGCTACTTGTTGTATTTACATATTGTTTCACATATTCTCACAAGCCTTAATAACAAGCACAAGTATGAAGCTGATATAAAAGTGAAACACATTCTAAAGAAACCATTCCCAGCTTTCGAACCCTAGATCAGATACGATTAGTCCGGAGATTCGCGTTTATCAAACTGCATTACATTACTTATGCATAACTGCATCTTATTTCTTTAAACATTCGTCATTACCGGACCAATGATTTTGTTTACAGAATTTGGATCTTCTATTGTATTGAAGATCGTGAGTGCATAATCTTGCAATCACAAAAGGCAAGTTCACAACTTACTCATGTCCTTTGATTATTTTCTATCAAATGCTTGCAACTCAAATGTTGTCATCACCTGCATTTCAAAAAGGTCAGAAAACACTATTTTCATAATAATATGATTATGGATTATTTACAAGATGGTAATAATCTACTAATATAGTTCTAGTGGTAAAGGAACATAATATCTAGGTCTTAACAACCAATGTCGCCAGTGATTCTAGCGCCGTATATTATGCGTTAACCATGAGATTTGGAATGGGACGGAGAAGTCAGCTGTATCTTCTTCCTCTCGCATGTATCTGAATAGCATGCATTAATTGGTAATTCGTAGCATGCATTAATTGGTAATTCGTAGAGGATATGCAGCATATGGGTGGGAACCCTCAAAGTCCCATGATAGTTCTGGCATCTGAATGGTCTATACCAACCATTGCCATAAATCAAGATGTGGGCATGACGTACACTAAGGGGACATGCGGGGGCACGAAGGGGGTAGTGATTGGCTTGGATCATGTACTAGGCCCCACATCACAGAATTGTGGACGGGAATAAGCTGCCCGGTTGTGCAACAAGGATTTGGTCTCTCATGGGTAAAGTAACGCACCTCTATAGAGTGTAAGAACTATGACATGTTACTCCCTGTTCCAGGAAGGAGCTACGAACGTGACAGGAAAGGAACCCCACGAAGGTTCTGGTCAACCTGTGAAGGCTGTCGGACATAGTTTTCATAATAAAATCAACCTTTGAAAAAATGTTTACGAAAACCTGCATTGCCTACGACCTATGGTCTGTGGCTGTAGAGATAGTGCATCAAACACTCCTTTTTAGTGAACTTGTTGAGTACGCTCGTACTCAAACGTACCTTCTTAACAGCATCATCAACACCAACTTATGCTCAAGAAACCATCATCGACAGCTCAAGTTCTCCAATAAAGCCAAGGAAGTCAACATGTTCATCACCTGAAGTGAATACGAAGTTCTGATTAGATAGGAGTATATACCCTAGCCATAAAACCTACTTCTGTAGAGCATTGCATTAGTAGCAATTGCAAGCCAGATAGTTTAGATGTTAGTCTTTCTAGCCAAATACCTCTGAGTTATTATTTCTGATTCTTCTTTGTAAGAAGTTGATTTCTTCCTCTTTAACCTAGAGTGTTCTCTGGATCTTTTGTAAAGAGTCGAGTTGTAATCTATAGTCATGTCTTGGACCTGCTGTGTTTCTGTTGTACCACTCTGAGGGATGTAATACTAGTGAATGGTGTTTTATTGGTGTTATGTCAACGACTATAGTGTACTACATCATGCAGTGGTATGATGGGTCACCGTAGTTGACTTTGCCATAGCGCTACCTACATCCGCCGTGTTGACCCCATGTCCGCCGCGTCGACTTTGCCATAGCACGACCTTCGTCCGCCGCGTCGACTTCGCCATAGCGCGACCTCCGTCCGCCACGTCGATTTGTGTCCGCCGCATCGACTCTGTCAAAGCGCGCATATAATTCTGCTATGTAGAATGCGTACACCACGCCTGCTAAGGGCCCCTCATCATACGAGTCGCTAGAGAGGGTCGCATGCCATGTTGCATGGACTCACCACTGGGCGTCTCTTCCCTCCGGGAAAAATCAATTTGCCTTTATCAACCTTTGAAAGAGCGACCCGCAATGGCCAAGTAGTATGGACAAGGACTCGCAACCTGAGCCTCGGATCATCCACGAAAAACGCTAACCGAGAGCCATCATTGGAGTCGCCTTGCTCGGCTGACCTTTCGGGTCAAGACAAATGGCAGTGCTACACATACAACACCATGTCCTCCTCAACCTTAGATAGTGCAACTCGCATGGCTAAGTACTGCGGACGAGGACTCGCAAACCGAGCCTCAGATCGTCCAGGAAGAATGCCAAGTCGAGAGCCATCTTTGGAGTCTCCAAGCGACTGGCCCCCCAGGCCAAGACGAGAGACGCGCTAAAAAAACAGCGCAATCAATCCCTCCCAACATCGGATGAGCGACTCGCTATGCTCGGGGACTCTCCCCTTGTGGACACACCATCATCGCGGACTCGCCATCATCGTGGACTCTCCCAATGTGAACTCGCCACTCGCCATGCTCAGTAAACAACCACTACTATTTTTAGAATATAGATCTCAAAAGAGCCTCAAGTCGCCTCTACAATCCAACTCGAGTCTCGGGGACTACTCCTAGGCATATTGCCATCGTGGATCCACCCTCACGGAGTCTTCACGCTCAGGGACTCGCCGCCCTCGTGGAGTCATCATGCTCGGGGACTCGTCGCCCTCATGGAGTCTTCACGCTCGGGGACTCGCCGCCCTCGTGGAGTCTTCACACTCGGGGACTCGCCGCCCTCACGGGGTCTTCATGCTCAGGGACTTCCGCCCTTGCGGAGTCTTCACGCTCGGGGACTCGCTACCATCACGGAGTCTTCACGCTCGAGGACTCGTCGCCCTCGCAGAGTCTTCACGCTCAGCGACTCGCCACCCTCGTAGAGTCTTCACACTCAGGGACTCGCCGCCCTCATGGGGTCTTCACGCTCAGGGACTCGCCGCCCTCATGGGGTCTTCATGCTTGGGGACTCGCCTCGCCTGTCACATACTCGCCATGCTCGAGGACTCGCCATCGCGTACCCTCCCTCACGGACTCGCTTGTCACGGGCTCACCTATCATGGAGTCTCCTGCGCCGACTCGATGACTTCATCATCAACGACTTGGTGGCCTCCATGTTTGCTATTCATCAGCCTCTACGACATCAAGTTGACAAGGCGCCGGTCAAACTTCTCCAAGGGGCGACTCCGCCCAACGGCGACTCGCTTGGCGCGTCGACTCGCCCAGGCGAATAAACTACTTCATAAGCTATTTCTCCTTTCAGGAGCTCGCCAACAACTTACTATCGACTCCACCCTGAAATCGCCTGTGCCGATTCGGAGGCTAGAAGTCATCACCGAGTCCTCAATGCGCTCGGGGACTACTGATGGGGAATACCAATCGGGGTATACCCATGAAGCAGAGTCGCATGCTGGATCAAGCTGACTGAAGCTTAGCCCATGGCAAATCGACTACCAAATACGGCGACTGGTGCATACTGGACCTGGACGACTTGCCGACTAGAGACCCAAGATGGCGACTCCAATACAAAGCCCATTAGCACACTTGTAAACACTAACTGGCTACATATATAAAGCCACCAGGGCCCCCCCCCTTTGGGGGAACATCTCACACACATCATATTAGATCTAGTCTCTCCCTCCGCCTACAGCGGCTCCCATGTAAACCAATCTATGATCATATACTCGATTGACAGCAGGATGTAGCGATCCTCCACCGAAGGGACGTGAACCTGGGTACATCGTGTGCCATCTCGCTCCCGGATTCTCCTATGCCTCCTTGCCCTTTCCTCTACGTAAGCTACCCTGTAGCATCTGCTGCGGTCAATACCACGACATTAATTTCACTGAATATGTAATGATTTGAACCATGTTCGTCATCAAATTTTGCCGCGACTGTAACATTTTAAATTATCAGTTTTTTATAGGCATTGTTCTCCGAGACAGATTCTGAACCTGTAAATTTCGAGTCCAGTCGCCTGTATCGTGTGTTTACAATTCACGTTTTTACAGTCACCGTTAGAGCTACTCTAAGCACCGTATTATTGTCTTCTTTTTCTGTTCTTCTTACTTCTGAATTCGAAGTTCCAAGATTTATCATGCTCAGTGTTGTGTTAATTTATTCTCTCCACATATCAGCAAAGGTTGTTGAGTTAGCGAAGATGATGAAATTTAAACAGATGTTATGTTGCACCCTTCACCCGTCATCGTTGATATATCAAAAGTCCTATTTCTCTAAATAGGCTTTCGCCCAGCTTAATAAATAAAGCCACAACGAACCGAGACAAAGTGATGAGGTGACCCTCTTACAAAGCAGATCAAAGATTAATAAAAAGTTACACGTAAAGACGAAACTTGCCACCAAAGATAGAATGCGACCAAGAGGTACCAGAGCTCGACGCCAACACCCCAAGAGGGTAACGATGCAATGCCCCCCGTCGCCGAGATCAAGGTCAAGGGTTTTCACCCAGAGCCCTAATACGGAGAAGGTACCCACAACGACGCCCCCAAGAGGGTTACGACGCCCGCAGGTGTTGCCATCGTTGGCATCGAAACGCTGAGCTTTCGCCTAGAAAAACCTTCGTAGCCATGCCGGTAGCTCGGACCGCCCACTGTCTCCAAGTCAAGCAACCCTTATGTGATCTGGGAGAAGCCTCTGCCGAAGCGATGCCAACTCCAAGGACTCCCGTCGCTTGCTCATCGCCATCCAAACAACCAAAGCGCAAGGCCATCACCACCTCCATGTCGCTCGCTGTAGAGACATCCCACATGGTCCACCTTCCGAGGCCACCGCCCCGGTGTTCTTGAGTTCGAGACCAGGAAGTGATAGACGGATCGACACGGATCCGACGATTTAGATGAATTAAGCCGGCAACAGTCGTGTGTGGTCGGCATAAGTGCAATCGGCAGGCGACCACCTATCACCCGCCATTTGCACTATGTAGCCATCGACATCTAAATCTAGACCTACAGGCCCGGATCCAGCCTTCGGCTATGCCGCGGTCACTTGGAGAAGAACTATCCTCCGTTGCCAAAGGCGAATCGCCGACCGAATACAACAATAGGGTCTGTCAGGAATAGCTGGCCAGATGATGTCTACGCACTTCTATTCTTGTAGACAGTTGTTGGGCCTCCAAGTGCAAAGGTTTGTAGAACAGCAGCAAGTTTTCCCTTAAGTGGATCACCCACGGTTTATCGAACTCAGGGAGGAAGTGGTCAAAGGTATCCCCTCTCAAGCAACCCTGCAATCAAGATACAAAAAGTCTCTTGTATCCCCAACACACCCAATACACTTGTTAGGTGTATAGGTGCACTAGTTCGGTGAAGAGATAGTGAAATACAAGTGGTAATGGTGATAGAAAATAACTTGATGGCGTGGAAAAGACTAAAGGCAAACTGAAATAAAGATGGAAGCAAGCAAACATGTAACAGATCTAGTAGCAAACGAAGTTGCAGTGCTAAGAAACAAGGCCTAGGGATCATACTTTCACTAGTGAACACTCTCATATAAATATATTATCTAAATGATACTACTCTTAACTACTCTCCGGTTGGACACTCTAATCGATAGTAGGGCTATAACAGCACACCTCAAAGTAAGCCTTTCCCATCTAGAAACCCCACACTGTCACCTTGAGTACTAGATGAGTCCAACAAACACCACAATTTCATAGAGACATCCAACTCCAAATATAACTCATAACAAGTATTTGTAATCTCTAGCCTAAGTGCCACCATGGTGTGCACGCTGTCACTTTCACACACATGGGGAGAGCATAGATCTATTAAAGCACTTGAGTAGCAAGGTAGATCTATAGATTACAAGCTCATGATCTCAATAAGATCATGCATAGAGAGAGAGATGAACACATAGCTACCGGTAGAACCCTTAGCCTCGAGAGAGAACTACTCCCTCCTCATCATGGGAATCAGCAATGGTGATGGAGATGGCGATGGAGATCGATGGAGATGGCTCCGTGGGCACTTCCCCGTCCCGGTAGGGTGCCAGAACAGAGACTTTCTGTCCCCCGAATCTCCCCTTCGGTGGCGGCGACGCTGCGGAACTTTTCGTGGCTGGAGGCTTGATGATCTAGGGTTTATGCATCGGGAGGCTTCTTAAAGGCGAAGAGGCAAGGTCGGTGGAGTGCCAGGGGGCCCACACCACCTGGTGGCGCGGGTAGGGCTAGCTCGCGCCTGGGGGGGTGTGGCCAGGCCCTGGCCCTCCTCCATCTCGTATTCTGGCTCCGTGAGTCTTCCGGTAAAATAGGAACTTTGGCTTTTGTCCCGTCCAATTCCGAGAATATTCATTTTCTGACTTCCTGAAACCAAAAACAGCAGAAAACAGGCAACTAGCACTGTGGCATCTTGTTAATAGGTTAGTCCAAGAAATCATATGAAAAGTACTCCAAAGTGTGGACAAAACATAAGAAAGTAGATAAAACCAAGCATGGAACATCAAAAATTATAGATACATTTGCAATGTATCAACATCTCCAAGCTTAACTCCTGCTCGTCCTCGAGTAGGTAAGTGATAAAAAGAAATAATTTTTGAGGTGACATGCACCATCAAAGACTTGATCAAAGTATTTGCAAAACACTCAAAGCTGGGATCATAGTACTTCAATCATAACATGAAAGACAAATTTCTAGCAATAAGAAAAGAAACTATGATGCAACATGAAAAGGCACAAACAAAAGATTCATGAATAACATGCTTTGCAAGACATTTGTTTGTTTCACATAAAGAAAACATATCATAATAGCATTCAGCTTGTCCCTCATAGAGTAGCAAATATAAATGCATAGGACACCTTCAAAGTTCATAAGAGTGACTAGATATAAATAGTTTAAAACAAGCAATATCAAGTTATGCATCAATCAACAAGTCTTGGGACAATGCACATAGAACTAAGAATGGCCACTATGCTCTCAAAGTAGGTGCATAAAGATAGAAGGTGGAGACTCAACATAAAAGTAAAAGAAAGGCCTTCATAGAAGGAAGTAGGGATCCAAGTCTCATAAAGAGCTTCCAAAAATTATGGTACTTATAGCTTTCAGCTCTCATTGCCCCTATCATATGCATCTTTAAGTGATTAAGGTTAAAGTGACACAACTAAGAGGATATGCTTGACAAGTTATAAACCGAAATCTCATGCCCCTTACTTACGAAGACCGATCCTCATTCTACTCAACTTCAGTCACGAGTAAGCTCCTGTCATTGTAAGTATATGTGTATCATTAAGAACTGCCAATGGGGTACCCCTTGCACATGATACGGGAGCTTTCCCATAATCAAAATGACAAGGCAAGCAGACAATGAGCATCTTAGCGATCTTTTTATTTGCTATTTGCATAGGTTTTTCTTGAGGATGCTTCATAGAGTGCTCATTATGGTGATGCTGCAAGTTTCCACCATGATTAGGCATGGCTTAGGCTAGCGGCCCAGGCGTTTCTCTAACACACAAACAAACTCCATGATCTTACAAGTTCCACTTTTATTTCACATTGCCGGGATCCGTAAGCAAAAGAACATGATATCAACGGGGTACAAAGTACAAGTGCAATGTTGAAAGCTTTCCCCATGAAACATGGTTCTGCTAATTTCAACTTATAAAGCGCAAGCATATACGCAACAAAGAAGGACCCAATGGTTCAAGTTTATTAGAGGCAATAAAGTAAAGTGTGCCATCAAGTTCGTGAGAGCTTTAATCACTAATTTTCTCATAACAAGTGAAAGATAGACAAAAGCATGAATATACTTGGAATAGCATAAGCTAGTAGGTAGGTATGGTGGACTCTTTGGAATAACTTGGTTTAGGGAGTTGGATGCATGAGTGGAACTCATACTTGGTTGTGGAGGCTAGCAAAAGACTGAGAGCGACAAACTAAGAGAGCAATAATGGCCATAATCATGCAGAGCGACAAAACATCATTGATCAAAGCATAAAGTGATACTACAAGTTGAAAACTAAAGGATCATAAAGGTTATGGTGACTTGATATAGTCATAACATGGTGTGAGCATGTGCCAAGTCAACCCAAATAAAGCATCAAAGGAGAATACCACTATACTATGCTTTAATATGCTAAAACAACGCATGATTCATCCAAGGCACATTAAGCAATTTCAATTGTTTATAACAAGTCATGCTACAACAAAGAATACTAAGCATAAAGCTAAAACAGTATCAAGCATGGCATGACAAAGCATGGGCCACAGTCAAAAACAAGCTCTTTTTACCACATAAGCATGAACTTTCCTACTCTTTTCCAAACCAAACCAAACTATTTGCAAACCAATGTATGAAAGAGGGGGTACAACCAATTTGTTCAGAAAACTAAGCAAACCAAGCAAACGAAAAAACCAAAATGAAAACAAAAAAGAAGATGCTCCAAGAACAACACAACTGTGCATGAAACAATAAAAATGAAGCGTTTGGAAGAAACCTGGGATTTTTATTGATGAAGAAGGGGGATGCCTTGGGCATCCCCAAGCTTTGACGCTTGTACTTCTTGGATATTTCTTGGGGTGACATGCGTGGCATCCCTAATCTTGAGCTTTAGTCCATCATTTATCTCATTACTCATTCTTTCCATACACCTGCGATTTTTCCTTCATACAAAACTTCACACAATCTTTATTAGCAACATTAGTGCACTCAAGATAAAAGGTCTTAAGGTTCAGTTCTAACACCAAATAAACTTCCATTAGAACACTAGCTACTGAAGCACTTCCCTCAAAAAGCTCAATTCTTCAAAAGAACTCAAAAAGGAACCAACAAGAAGCAAATGCAGAAAATGGTAGAAATCTGTCAAAACAGACCAGCAGGTAAATATGATTTTTTTCGAAGACCTTATGTTGCTCAAATCAAAAAGTGTTGAACTAACGAAAGTTATATAACGACCTGGGGCAGAAGCACAAAACATTACAGCTCAATCCGACATACAGAGCTCTCTCGCGAATTTTTACGGTGAAGCACAAAAATCTGTTTCGGGACAGCAACTTTCCCAATCATTACTTCACTCTCATTATAGGTTACTCTTGGCACAAAAAGCAAATAAAAAGGATAAAGAGCGGTTATTACTGAAGTAATAACTTCCAAGACTCATCTAAAACTCTTGGGTTATCTCCCAACAAGTACTTTTGTTTAACGCCTTTAAGTTAGGCATGATAGTTTGAGAAGATGCTCACATAAGAAATATGAATTGAAGTAAAAGAGAGCATCAAGAAGCAAATTCAAAGCACATTTAAGTCTAACCCACTTCCTATGCATAGGAATCTTGTAAAGAAACAAGTCATGAAAGCACAAAGCAACAAACATAGGAAAGCAAAACAAGTGCAACTTTAAAATTTTCAACATAAAGAGGGGAAACTTAATATTGTTGAGATACATAAAACCATGTTTCCCTCTCTCATAATAACTTTCAGTAGCATCATGAATAAAATTAACAATATAACTATCACAAGAAACATTCTTATCATGGGCCACATGCATAAAAGAATTAATACTCCCCACATAAACATAGTCATTCTTATTGATTGTAGTGGGAGCAAATTCAACAATAGCTATCATTATTATTCTCAATACCATAATCATCAAATATAGGAGGTATATTGTAATCATAATTAATTTCCTCCTCAATAGTAGGTGGACTGAAAATATCATATTCATCATTGTAATCATCATATATTGGAGGTTTGGTATCATCATAAGCAATAGAATAGCTATCTTCCAAAGCCGGAGAACTAAAAAAATCATTTTCATAAAAACTAGCTTCCCCAAGCTTAGACTTTTCCATATCATTAGCAATAATGGTGTCCAAAGAATTCATACTAACAACATTGCTATTAGCATGCAAATAAAGTTCCATAGGTTTTTTAATTTTCTCTTCAAACACTTCATGTCCTAACTCAAGATAAATACTATAAAGCTCTCTAATTTTTTTTTTATTTTCTATTAAGCCTAACTAGTGAAAACAAGAAACAAAAAGACAAAATTGCAAAATCTAAAGGAAATAACTTCGAGCACTCACACCGGAGGATGTGAGTACCTTTTACCTTACCTCCCAGCGGCGCCGAAAATAGGCGTTTGCCAGGGAGGTTCTTCTTCTTTAATCCTCCGGTGTGAATACCTTTTACCTTACCTCCCGGCAACGGCGCTAGAAAATAGCTTCATGTCTACGCACTTCTATTCTTGTAGACAGTTGTTGGGCCTCCAAGTGCAGAGGTTTGTAGAAATGACAAGTTTTCCCTTAAGTGGATCACCCAAGGTTTATCGAACTCAGGGAGGAAGTGGTCAAAGGTATCCCCTCTCAAGCAACCCTGCAATCAAGATACAAGAAGTCTCTTGTGTCCCCAACACACCCAATACACTTGTCAGGTGTATAGGTGCACTAGTTCGGCGAAGAGATAGTGAAATACAAGTGGTAATGGTGATAGAAAATAACTTGATGGCGTGGAAAAGACTAAAGGCAAACTGAAATAAAGATGGAAGCAAGCAAACATGTAACAGATCTAGTAGCAAACGAAGTTTCAGTGCTAAGAAACAAGGCCTAGGGATCATACTTTCACTAGTGAACACTCTCATATAAATATATTATCTTCATGATACTACTCTTAACTACTCTCCGGTTGGACACTCTAATCGATGGTAGGGCTATAACAGCACACCTCAAAGTAAGCCTTTCCCATCTAGAAACCCCACACTGTCACCTTGAGTACTAGATGAGTCCAACAAACACCACAATTTCATAGAGACATCCAACTCCAAATATAACTCATAACAAGTATTTGTAATCTCTAGCTTAAGTGCCACCATGGTGTGCACCCTGTCACTTTCACACACATGGGGAGAGCAGGGATCTATTAAAGAACTTGAGTAGCAAGGTAGATCTATAGATTACAAGCTCATGATCTCAATAAGATCATGCATAGAGAGAGAGATGAACACATAGCTACCTTAGAACCCTTAGCCTCGAGAGAGAACTACTCCCTCCTCATCATGGGAATCAGCAATAGTGATGGAGATGGCGGTGGAGATCGATGGAGATGGCTCCGGGGGCACTTCCCCGTCCGGCGGTCTTGAACAAAGACTTCTGTCCCCGAATCTCCTCTTGTGGCGGCGGTCTTGAACTTTTGGTGGAGGCTTGATGATCTAGGGTTTATGCATCGGGAGGCTTCTTATAGGCGAAGAGGCAAGGTTGGTGGAGTGCCAGGGGGCCCACACCACCTGGTGGCGCGGGTAGGGCTAGCCCGCGCCTGGGAGTCGTAATTACAGCTCAAGTGAGTCTTCCGGTAAAATAGGAACTTTGGCTTTTGTCCCGTCCAATTTCGAGAATATTCATTTTCTGACTTCCTGAAACAAAAAACAGCAGAAAACAGGCAACTGGCACTGTGGCATCTTGTTAATAGGTTAGTCCAAAAAATCATATGAAAAGTACTCCAAAGTATGGACAAAATATAAGAAAGTAGATAAAACCAAGCATGGAACATCAAAAATTATAGATACATTTGCAATGTATCACCAGACTAGCCTCGTCGCCGTGCTGCACCATTTTGTCCGTTGCCGCCAACCACCTACATGATCTTGCCGTACACAACCCTCACCATTTGCATCAGCAATCCGTATCTAGGCTGCCACCAGACAGCCATTGGTTCGACGCTGAACTGGACAGCCAGCCAGCAGCCAGCCATGACCCAAATTGGGCCCATCTGGGCCTACAAAACCGCTGCACCGGCCCTATCCTCACCCCTCCGGCTGCCCGCTCCTGACCGTCGCCCGCACTGCCGGCCACGCGCCAGACTGCTGCCTGGCTCGAGCTTGCCGTCTTCAGGGCACCGCCACCGGCGACTCTACCCCACGCAGACCATTGCGCGCCCGGGTAAAGGAAGGCCGCCGGCACCGCGTAGGCTTTACCCGGCGGCTTCCGCCGCCGACAGTGGAGGGGGAAGCGAGAGAGGAAGGGCGTCACGACGGTGTTTGGGCTGTAGGCCCTGCGTCGCCCGCATGTGACGAGCAGGGAGACCATGATTGCTAGGAGAATTGTATTCTCAAAGGTTCTATCTCATCCTTGAGAATTCTACCTACACACTCAACATTATTCGGTTTTCGGTTTGTTTACTTGTATGTTCTGTGATTTTTGTCTTAACTTTTGATTTTAATGGTTTTTAGTTAATTTTTCTCTTTCTGTATTTATTTTTAACTTCATTTTTATGACTTTTTGACTAAAAAAATGTTCTATTTTGAAAAGGTTTGGTTTAAAAAATATTCTATTTTAAAAGATATTCCATTTTGAAAAATGTTCCCTTTTAAAATGCTCAATTTTGAAAATGCGTCTAGAAAAGAAAAAGGAAAACCGAAGAAAAAAGAAAATGAAAAAATAGAAAAGAAGTAAAAGAAAAAATAGAAAAAACGAAAGACATATCAGCCATCTTATCGATCCTTTCAGGCGGAGCGGATTATAAGAGCTCCCTTCTTCCTCCTCGCCCCCAAATCTGAGCCATCTATATTTGTGGATGCTAGTCAGGACAGCGATTGATGGTATTCCAAAATACAAAATATTTTAGATTTTTTTAAAACACATGTATCTAAACGTCTTTTACGTGTAGATTCACTCATTTTGCTCCTAACCTACGCACTAAAAGACGTTTAATAAATAAAATTTAAAAAACACTAAAACATATTATATTTTAGAATGGAGGGTGTAGTATTTACCCAAAATTATTTATTTTCTCTTTTTGAGAACCAAGGCCCAAATGTCTGAAGAACCCATGAGTCGGATGCGAACAGATTCGAAACAAATCAAAGCGCCGGCGTCCTTCTCGCTCGCCCCATTCAACCGTCGCGTAGCTGCGTTATTGTTGCCTTGCCTGGTCTCCCCGTGCTCGCCGCCTCGCCTCCAATCTCTTCTCCCCCACCAGCGCAACCTCGGCTGGAGATTGTAGGGTGGAAAGGACCAATGGCGAGCCCTCAGTGCTGTGCGAACCCGCCGACACTGAATCCAGCCTGCGGGCAGGGCAAGGTCGTCGACAGCTTCGGCGGGATCCCGGCGTACGTCGCCGGCACCGTAGACTCCAAGGCCGCCGTCATCCTTATCTCCGACGTCTTCGGTGATTGCCTTTTATCTCCCCCCTCTGAAAATTATTTATTTCAAGGGATCTGAAAACTCTTTGTATACTCCGCGCTAGACATAGCAACAAG
Organism: Avena insularis; assembly: GCA_023614405.1. Lineage (NCBI taxonomy): Eukaryota > Viridiplantae > Streptophyta > Magnoliopsida > Poales > Poaceae > Avena > Avena insularis. The sequence continues at coordinate 431,846,365 of CM042684.1, read as the reverse complement.
TGACACCCCATTATTCTGGTCTTTTTCTCTGCAGGCTTTGAAGCGCCGAAACTGAGGTATGCAATTTTTGTGCTGCGTTGGTTTCGATTTTGTACTGATTTATTTGGGTTTAGTCGGAAAATTGGTTATTTGCCCAAAAGTTCATCAGCCTTGGATAATGTACCCAAAGTTGATTGTACATTGGTAAAATACCAAATAGGGATCTGAAATTAAAACACAATTATAGCAGGGGTCCTAATTAGAGCTGGTCACGAAAGGATCCATGGTTCAGCTTCATCGCCGATTTGATCGGACACGTCCGCAGGTCCGCTATGATCGGCAGCCGTCTGCTACGCGCACGTTACCATCATGCTATCAGCGGGTCAGATTATTCAAGTCCGTGACACCTTTTTTATATGAATTAGATCGTAACTAGCTCAAGTTGAAGCAGTACTGATCAAGTACTCACTTACTTTTACGGGCCAACATGCAAGACTTTTTGGAGATATTGGCTGGATGAGGTAAGATGATCTCAGGTGCGAGACCTACATGCGGCTGGCGGTAGGCAGCAACGGCGCTGGCTGGCGGCAGCGACAGCGGTCACGGGCGGAATACGCTGACCAATTACAGCGGTCACCGGTGGATGCTGTGGTGGTTGGTCTCCCTCCAGGAGCGGCGATGGTTGGAGGCGTATGCGCACCTGTGAAACTGGCGATGAGGTTTCTGATCTAATCGATGTTGAAGCTGATTCATCGATCCTTTCGTGACCAGCTTTAATTAGGACCCCTGCTATAATTGCGTTTTAGTTTCTAGTCCACATTGGGTATTTTAACAATGTACAACCAACTTTGGGTAGATGATCCAAGGTTGATGAACTTTTGGGTAAATAACCAATTTTCCCGTGGGTTTAGCAAGATAGGTCTCTAGAGCCGGTAGGTTGCAACGATTTATAACCTTTTTTTCGGGTGGTACATTCATAACCGGTGATATCATCAATTCATCATGATGTTGTAGTTTTTTTTCAATAAAGGGAATATATCAATATCATATTGTGGTAGTGAGTTGAGCAAGTATTCCGCTTTTATCAAGTCAGGTGCGATGTTGTTCAAACATTTCGTCTAGTTTCTTCTTAGTCCATTCTTTCTAGTTTTATGTTACCCGAAAATTGATCACCACAGGAAGGAAAATGGCTTTGTGAGTTGCGGTTACTGCATATATGTTCATCATTATTCCCACATACTTTGGGTAATTGTAAAAAATATTGGAATGTTGTTCGCACAATTTGGTATAGGGATTTTACCTTGGACTGTTAAATTTCGAATAGTCTTCCTTTTTTAGATGGATTTTATTTTAGATGGCATATGCCCTTCTTTTAGAGTTCCTATGACCTTTTTAAAGTACGTCAGTTTATGACAAAAACTAAGTGTCAGCTATGGATGACTTCTGACCTAATTTCATATCTCATGAAGGAAGATAGCCGATAAAGTTGCTTCGTCTGGGTACTTTGTTGTGGTGCCAGATTTCTTTAATGGGGATCCACACGCACCTGGGAACACTGGCAAACCATTTGCCGAGTGGATAAAGGAGCATGCCCCGGTTTGTTCCTTCCTTCTGAGTGCTATTTCTGATGTTACTTCCTACTGGAAAGTATTGTGACAAGGATAGTTCTTCTAATCTACTCCCTCCGTCCCAAATATAAAGGAACAAGGAGTATGATGGGAGTAGTACCTAATATGAAGGAATAAATTATTGCTTTATACAGGAAAAAGGATTTGAAAAGGCAAAACCTGTTATATCTGCTCTGAAGGAACAAGGAGTGTCTAGTGTTGGTGCTGCAGGCTATTGCTGGGGTGGTAACCAACGTTTTGTTTTCTTTACATCTGAACTCAAATTTCAAGGTTTATAACCTGCTAAGGACTGCGCTTCTTCTGTCCACACGTCAGCCAAGGTAGTTGCAGACTTAGCGAAAGCTAATGAGATCCAAGCAGCTGTTATGTCGCACCCTTCTTTTGTTACTGTTGATGACATCAAAGGTAAAATCTTTTCCTTGAGAATTCCAATACACACTTAACATAGTTCTATTTGAAAGGATTCAAATTCTTACACTACGACATGTGCTATACTTCAGAGGTGAAATCCCCCATCGCTATACTTGGAGCTGAAACTGACATGATGTCCCCACCAGAATTGGTCAAGCAGTTCGAGGAGGTTCTATCCTCCTCTAACACAGGGGTAAGTTCTCAACCTGAAGAACTTGAAGTCAACCATAATGTACTCAAAGTATATATAGAATATGTAATATAACTAATGTTGAACTAAGAGGTCAAATTTGAAACTGCATCGTACCAAACTGTATCTGATCGAGAAGTGTCTGATTGTTTTGAATATTTGGATTGAGAAATTTTACAACATATGTTCAGATTTGTCTCAAAAAATATATTCATAATATAATATTTTTAATTTATTTATACATATACTATAGTAAAATTAGTGGTCAAAAGATAAATCCTGGAGACCATGTTGATGTCCAAAACGTCATCTATTTGCGATATGCAGGGAGTAGATATATAGGCTAGCATTATTACCCATCTGAACATCTTGTTTCTTGAAAGAAAGAAGGTATTCTACTGTATATTCTCCAGAATTTGTCACAAGTATCATGACTGAAAAACAAAAGAAAAGTAATAAACTGTGAGAAAGAAGTCTGAAAGTACAGTAAATTGTTGATAGATTGGAGTTGCACCTTATCGTCAGGAGATTGTTTTAGTTCTTGAGCTTGAAATCTTCAACCTGATATTGTATTTATGGGCCTACAGATTGCTCACTTTGTCAAGATTTTCCCTGGGGTTTCTCACGGATGGACTGTGAGATACGATAGCGAAGACGCAGCTGCTGTGAAGTGTGCAGAGGAAGCCCTAGCAGACATGACTGGCTGGTTTGACAAGAACCTCAAGTGAACCAGATGAAGTAGCAGTCCACCTTCTGTCACTCTTCGCCAGTCAATAAGCATGATATGGTATTAGCTATAGGCCCTGCATCTCTGTCTGGTGCGGGCATGCTAGTATTGGTATGTACGGGGTTGCTCGTCCGGGGTTCTGCTTCTCTGGAACACTGAACCCCTCGAACCATTGTGTTGAATAAAATGTGATATTTGCAGTTTTGCGAGCTGACACGATTGTCTTTCTATAAATCATAACCAAATCATTTTTAAGTAATAACCTATTCTTATACGACCACCTTTCCCCATCCAAACATAGAAACTATCAAGAGTCCCAGTTGACCCTGCCGACTATTGTTACTATTCATATCACCTTCCAGTTGAGAGAATGTTACCAAATAGTGATACCGTTACTTTTGGTCGGTAAGTGATTGTATATTTCATAGATTATGGTTACTTAGGATTTTCTATTACAAGTGATGATGACACATGAGACGACGAATCCAATGGCTATCACAAAATGTGGTTATCAAAAGAGAGTACACTCTTGGAACTCGATTAAAAACATGAATCACAGAGCTACTTTGTTGAGAGAGGGTATGCTCATAATAGTACATAAAGTCATAATATAAAACCCATGTGATCCGTATGGCATGGCAGCACTGAAGTGCATGAAAGCATTAGTCTCATGGTTGTTACACCAAATGGTATCAGATAGTAGTGCTCCTATTTAAGCGTGAGAAGAGAGATGGAACATAATCACAATCGCGAAGAAGCCATCTCGTGTATGAGCCAAGAAAGGAGTAGAGCATTGTTGCTAGGTTCATATAATCATATCAAGCGTACATCTCGTAATAAGCAATGCAGACTAGCTTTGACTTATTTTGAATTGCTTTTGCAATGTCGGTGAAACCCAAAGACATCCTAGGAATGGGAAGCATTAGGATTTGTGACTACCCCCACCTGGCTTTCTACACGAACTGACATCGCTATGATGATCAACTGGAATTGGAGTCTTCTGGAACACAATTGCCAAAAGGAGAGAGACTTTGCTCATGTAGCGCAATGGCGGACTCTTGGATATTCACAAACTGGCGGGCCTCTATAGTCATCACAATCAAAGGAAGCAACCAATCAAACGGAATTAGTTTTGGGCTAGCGACGAAGTCGCGTGGTGGCTGGTGCGTGTCACATAGACTAAATGTGCCTTAGTTGTGAACGGCGCCACCAAGAGTGAAAGGCGTAGGTGGTGGCGCTATGTGGTGTGTGTGTTGGTGTATGTCGAGTGGGGCCTGTGTGCAAGCCGTGTGAGGCTTACGTGACAACTGTAGGGTGTGAGTGACTACAAAGCTGAGACTATATTGTAACTAAGACCGTCATGCTTGAAATGAGAAGGGAACTGAAACTCTCCTCGTCCTCCTCTCTCCCGATTTCTTTCTTCTCCCTCACAAAAGCATCTGATCCTCAATCTATCAATCATACTAGATCGAGGTGGTACAATTGGTATCAGATTCATTTTGATCCGCGGGGCCGAGGTTCATGGGTGTCTCCCAATTCGTTGTGACGTTCTTTGCTGTAAAATCCCAAGAAACTTTTAGTGGATCGATTGCCACCGGCCGATGAGGAGTTTATCACGGCACCTTCCAAGCCTTCGCCGCAGACGCAAGTTGGTGCTATCAGCGGTGGGAGAAGCAGCGACGTCTGCTGAGGTGTCCCTCAATGAGTGTTGTTAGGCGGTCGATCTGCTGCATGGCCGAGTTGCCGTCATGGACCCCATGCAGTAGGGTCTCATCGCGCAGCTCGGCTCATAGCAAAGGCGGTGGAAGCAGGTGTGAAGGCGTAGGAGGATGCCTCTCTTCAACTCACCGCCCTCCACGACAAGCTCACCATCGCGATGGACAGAATGGATTGCCATCAGGGAAGATCCCCGTCCTTGGAGGAGGACGATCCAGATCGTGACGAGTGTGTGGTCGTGGGGAAGAGTTATCTCTAGCATGGTTTACACATTGTCGATGGGGAACGCAGCAGGTGCATCTGCATCAACTCATGCACCAGGTGGGCATGGGGACAACATAGACTCACTATAGGAAGATGTTCGAAATTTAGGTGGCACTGGCGGCAGTGTCCTCGGCGGCATTGGTGGCGGTAGATCGAGAGGCGCTGGCGACGAGGTGATTCACGGTGTTTGGGCGGTAGATTTGTTGGCGCAAGGGGCGGCAGTATAGATTCTAGTGGAGATTTAGCAACAAAGCACAACTTGAATATGTCCTTCCCCAGATTTGACGGAGATCACCCGCACATCTGGAACCACAAGTGTTTTGATTACTTATATTTGTTCAACATCCATCTATCCCTCTGGTTACCGTCTACTACTCTGCACATGGATGGGAATGCGCCTCTCTAGCTCAAAGCGTATCTTCTTTGTTACGAGATCAATTCATGGCTCGCGTTGATGATGGACAGTATGGGAAAATTCCGAGCTGCATGATCACTTCGAGTTCATGACCTTGCCACTACTAGGGAAAACCCTGTAGGAGACGCATCCCAAACAAATGCGCATCCACTAAATATACAAGGCACATGGGTAAAGCGTGTGCCTTCTATATTTGTATACTGGAGGCGCATCCTTGAAGGATGCGTCTCCTATATCTCATGTACGGACCAGATCTGGCTGCCCCCCTTACTCGAGGCGCACCAGCCCCATATGCGCCTCAAGTAGTTGAATTACTCGAGGCACATACGGACCAGGTGCACCTCGAGTAAGGTGGGTGGGACCGGTTGTGGAGGTGCCCAAATACTGGAGTCGCACCAGTTGATATGCGCCTTGGGTAATTTTCAATATTGGAGGTGCATCACTATTAGATGCGCCTCGAGTAACGGGGTTGGGCCCGAGGGGTGGCAGGCGCTAGATACTCGAGGCGCATCCCCTATAAGATGCGTCTCCGGTAATTTAATATATACAAGGCACATCTTGTAGGGGATGTGCCTCGAGTAATCTGGCCACCTTTTTCACTTGTTAGCACATGCATGCAGCCACCTACACCCCCACTCACTTCTCTCACTTGCTTTATCCTCCACACAAAGATAGATTTGGTCGCCCCCCTCCTCCTCCCCACCTTATTTTCTCCATTGTTTCACCATAAAAGATTGCTAAAGCTCTATTGGTTGACACACATATGTAAGTGAAAGATCTTGCACTTCTAGATCTACAAGATCTAACTTTACTTCTCCTTCGTCTCTCCTACTCCTAGTCGTCATTGGAGGAAGCGTGGAGACATTGTTGCATGTATGCGCGTTGTCGGCGACACCGACTAGATTGTGTTGTGTGTTTCCTTTGTTTTGGGTTGCCAATGTTTCACCAGAATGTCGATTCATTTCCATTCCAGCAAATTTCTGGCTTCCTAAGAATCACGCCTGGAGAAAGCAAGGACATCTCTTCGATGGGATAGTCGAGCTCTGAGGAATCCCAGACCAGAGGAGCGGTGTAGAAATCAATGAGCTGTTGCAAAACTGGAAGGAGTGCCCTGCGTCGGGAAAGAACCAAAAGAAGCCAGAGCCGCTGTTAAGGGTTTGGAAGGCAAGGTCTGTTTTCTGGGACTTGTCATACTGGAAGCTCCTCCGCGTGCCTCATAGCCTTGATCTCATGCATACCACGAAGAATGTTGGCGAGAGTCTGCTTGCCACCATCCTTAACACCAACAAGACCAAAGATGTGCTGAAGGTAAGGAACGACTTTAAGCATATGGGCATCAGGAAGGACCTTCAACCACCACCTAGTGATGATGAAGCCGATGATCAGTCAGAGGAGGAGGAGACGGAAACGCAAAATAGTCGTCGCAAGGGCAAAAGGCCAAAGTTAATCTCAAGGCCGCGTGCTTCACTCCAAGTATGGCGGAGGCCACACGGTTTATGAAGTGCCTCCTCGGAGCCAAATTTCCAAATAGCTACGCGGGGAAGATAAGCATATGGCTAGACGAGGCGGAGCAGCGCTTCAGGGGGATGAAGTCTCACGACGTCACCGTGCTGATGATGCAGGTACTTCCGGTTGCGATCCGAGGGATAATGGACAAGCACGTCCGTGAAACGCTGTTTGGCCCCTGCAACTTTTTCAATGTCATCTCTCAAAAGTCGATAGGCATTAAGCAGCTCACGAGGCTACAAGAGGAGATCGTGGTGATAATATGCGAGCTCGAGATCTACTTCCCTCCCGCATTCTTCGACATCATGCTTCATCTGCTGCTCCATGTCGTGGAGGATATCGTGTAGGGGTTCGTAGCATGGAAAACAAAAATTTTCTATCGCATACAAACAAACAAGCCAAGATCTATCTACTAGATTGTAGCAACGAGTCGATAGTGGAACTCACCCTCGAAGATTCCAAAGCGGTTAACGAGCGATTCTCGTGGGTGATGTAGTCGTACTCTTTCCGATCTCAAGATCGCGTGCGATCCTTCGGTATCACGTTCAGCAGCGCTCCATGATCGGTCACACGTTCGGTTTTCGACGAAGACCTTCCTCTCCCTTGTTCCGGAAGCGGAGGTTGTAGCACTCTCCTCGTGATTCCGGCTGACTGGCGTGGTACCAGGAAGTAGAGGAGATCCCAGAGCTTCGCCTTAAGCCGGTGCGAGTATGGTGGAGCTTATGAGAGAGGCTATTAGTGGTCTAGTAATTAGACACACCAATTAGAAGGCTCTAAACCAATTAGAAGGCTCTAAACCGAAATAGCTCTAAACTGGGGTTTAGGTCTAGGGTTTAGATTAGAGGATAGGAACTTGTGTGTGTAAGGAGGGGAGCCCTGCCCCTCCTTATATAGGTGGGAGGGGGCTGGCGCGCCAGGGGAGGAAGTGGAGTCCCTCCCCAACTCGGCATTGGAGTTGGCCGCCGGTTGGAGGAGGTCTCCCTCCCCAACTCGGTTTCCCTCTTCTCCTCCTCTTTCCACTTTCCAAAACTTGCCGTTTGACTTTCAAACTAGCCGTTTGACTTTTCAATTCAGGATTTAAATAAACCCTTTATTTTGGACAGCGAGAATACTTAGTACATGATGCAATCATTCCAACTTACAATGACACATTCATGTACCCTTCCTCCGAGTCTTGGGACATTCCGGGACCTTCTAGAATGTTCCGATGAAAACAGGAACCATTCCCCAACTCCGAAATGGGACTTTCCTTATATGAATCTTATTCTCCGGACCATTCCGGATCTCCTCGTGATATCCCGGATCCCATCCGAGACTCAGAACAACATTCGGTCTCTTTCTCATAATACCATAACTACTCAAACAACGTCGAATCCTTAAGTGTGTCTCCCTACGGTTCGTGAATTATGCGGACATGATCGAGACACTTCTCTGAACAATAACCAATAGAGGAATCTGGAAATTCATATGGCTCCCACATATTTCTACGATTACTTTGCGATCGAATGAACCACTTACATACGATACCAATTTCCCTTTGTCTCACGATATGTTACTTATCCGAGGTTATGATCGGTATCTCCGCATACCTAGTTCAACCTCGTTCTTGATAAGTACTCTTTTCTCGTTCCGTGATATGTGATCCCTTGTGACCAAGTCACATGCTTGCAAGCTAATTGGATGACATTTCACCGAGAGGGCCCAGAGAATATCTATCCGTCATGTGGATGGACAAATCCCACTCTTGATCCATGTGTTTCAACCAATACTTTCCGAACACTCAATGCCACCTTTATAGCCACCCTGTTACGGTGTGGTGTTTGATGACATCAAAGCATCCATCCAGTAAAGGTGATATGCATGATCTCATGGTCGAAGGAATTAGGTTACTATGTATCAGAAAGCATATAGCAATTGAACTATTGAAATGACTTGATCTTTATGCTACGCTTATCTATAGGAGTATGTCCATCACATCATTCTCCTAATGATATGATCTTGTTGTTGATAACATCTCAATGTTCATGATAGGGAAACCACAATCATCAATCAACCAACAAGCTAGTGAAGTATAGAGGCTATACTAGGGACTTCAAATTAAGTTTACAAATCACACAAGTATTAATGGTTTCCTTGTTAATACTATTATAGCATGAATGTAAACATTTATCATAAATATGAAGATATGATAATAACCACTTTATTATTGCCTCTTGGGCATATCTCCAACAGTCTCCCACTTGCACTAGAGTCAATAATCTAGTTTCAAACCTTTGTGTATTCAACACCTATGGCTTTCCGGTGTTGTATGTACACGATTGCTAGTGGTCAACTGATCTCCGGATCTGACACTTCCAGGTCCGTGTGTAATTGCATGTCTTTGCGTCTCTACGCATCACTCATTCTCTAATGAGATGGCTTTGTATGATTTGGTCTTTCGGTGTGACCTTTAGTTCTTTGGGGTTAAAACATGTTGATAATATTGTCGCACAATATATCTTCATAGTATTATCCCGCTGTGAACTACACCTAGTTTGATAACAAACTACTTGACACAAATGCCCTCTTTTGCTGCTATAATAGCAGTCATATACTTAGCCTTTTGTTGTAGTATCTGTCACAATGTCTTAACTTTGGAACTCATCCAAATCCATTATGGAACTCACTTTCCATTATATTGTGCCACCCTTAGTTTAGATTGAGATAAACTAAATTTGTACTTTGTGACAAAGCTAGTATCAATGTAGTACTTTTACAATGAACTAACCATCTATTTGTCACTTCTACAAATAATATACTCTTAGTTCTTCCAAAAGATCATAAGAATATCCTTACTATCGTCCAATGATCATTTTACAAATCATTCTGGTATATGCTCATAATATTTATAGCATAGGACATATCTGGATTTGTACATATCACGATGATTGATATAAATACTCTTTGTGATTTCATACACCAAGTATCAATCTATACTTGAATCTTTGTTTCACTTACCAAGTGCCAATACACTTGAATATATCATCAACATTGAACTCTTTCAATCCTTTCTGTGCAACAAGAACCTTTCTTGTAGTTTCTATATTGAATTCATTCAATATCTCGTCTATGTACTTCTGGCACAACCATATTAGCGTCTATTGATGCCAAATATTTGGGTTTTGCCTAAGTCTTTCATCGGGATGAAATTCTTAATATGTGTTAATAAAACATACATTATTTCCAATCAACAATATGTCTTCCACATAATGTATTAGAAACATGTCTTAGCGCTCCCACTTAATTTCTTGCAAATGCAAGCATCTTCATTGTCTCCGATGAAATTAAACTCTTTTAACAGTTTCATCATAGTGAAGATTCCAACTCCGCTATGCTTACTTCAACCATTGAAGTTTGCATATGCTTTTAGCATCCTTTGAATTAACAAAACCCTTTGGACCGTGTCATGCACACGTCCTAGGTAATCATTCTATTAGAAGAACTTGTTTTGTTTATTCTACTACCACATAACAAATTATATGTAGTGGTTGCTATATTAATCCGTCTAGACTAAATATCGCTATGAAAGATCAAATCTTGTCATATACAACCTTTGAACATTGTTGTGAACTCTTTCCCAACATGTCGACTATTTCATAGATGTGAAACATCCATGTCTACTTCTTTATAGATCCAAACACAACTGCAAGGTCTTACACCTTTTTACGAGGGTCCTTCAAGTTCAAAACTTGATTTCTCGTGTATGGAACTATCACGGATTATATGGCTTCAAGCCATTTGACGGAGTCAGGGCCCATCATCGCTTCTTTGCATGTAGTAGGTTCATTATTCTCAAATAATGATTCAACCCTCAAATCTTGGTATTTGATTGTTCATCCGACCTACTTGTTTCAATAGAAACTTAGACCTCCGTGACCACAACCTTTGAGGTACGTGAGCCATGAGCATTGTTGTCGCCTCGGAACACTTTTTCGGTTGCTAACTCTGCACATATAGCTAAGGTTCCTTTAACCTTATCAAAGTTCTATCGTCCTCCCACTTAACTTTTCACAAAAAATTCCTTCTTAAAGAAACTTGACGTTCTAAGCGACAAACACTTTTGTCTCCGGTGTTTATGGAGGAATACTTAACATTTATACAAAGACAGGTTCATCCGACTTTGGTTGTACACATCTTTCTTATGCATAGCATACCAATGTTTAAGAAAGGACTACTTGGGTTTTATCCCAAACCATAACTTTATATGGTGTCATTTCAGCGGATTATGATGAAGCTCTTTTTAGTGGAAAAACGGTAATCTCTAAAGCTTTTAATCTTTAAAATATAATGGCAGTTTTATGAATTATACCTTTGATCTTACCATGTCAAACAAGGTTTAATTACATATCTCGAATGCTCCATACTCTTATGGTGTTTCGGGAAATGCAAATCCACGGAACTATTCCATAAATCTTAGGTATTATGCTAAACTTGTAACTTAAATATCTTCCTTTATGATCTTATCATAAACTATTCATATTCTTGTTACAATGATTTTGCACTTCATCTTGAAAGTCTTTGAACTTTTCAAGTGTTTCATACTTTATCCTTATTAAGTAAATATTCATATATTCACTCAAATTTTCGGAGAAAGCATATGAAGTTGAAATTCATCGCTCTTGACTACACATAATGGACTTTGTACAACAATATGTACAAGTTCAAATAAGCTAGTCATTCGCTCCTTTTGGGCCTATTAACGATGTTTTAATTATCTCTAGGAAAGTTTCACAAACGTCATTTGATAAAAAATCAAAAGACTCCAAAATTCCATCCACATGGAGTTTCTTCATGTTTTCTTTCCAATATAATTTAAACGGCGATGTCACTTCCTAAGTGATCTTTCAATCAATTTGTCTTTCGACAATTTTAGCACTAGTTTTATGGATATGATTTCTCCAACGAGATTTGTTAATCATCCATCTTTTATGGATTCTGACAATTATTTGAACAACCCTTTTGTTCTCATAATACCTGATAAAACAAATCCTGAAGGCAAGCTTTGATGTTTAACGAGCAACACAACAACCCTTTATTTGTTTTCGATGAACATCATCACATATTCTTTTGCTAGTTACTTAGGCCATTGTAGTTCATGAATTGTGTTGTTTCGTATGACGATTCACACCAACAAATTCAGTATCAAATACTTAAGAACCACATTGTTTAATAAGCAAAGAATATAGCCATAACACGTATATCATCTATATACTTAAACTGAACAATTCTAGTCTTTTCTTTTCTGCCACATATTTATGAGATTCTCTTTCAGTATTTCTGTTTGAAAGAATCTATCAACATCAATAGTGGAGTCATACATATGACACATAGTCCAAAGCGTGTATAGTTAAATACCAATGTCTTTGAACTTGCACTTTGAAGTAGATCACCATTATCAAATATTTGGTGTTCTTTCAAATTCCTTTCTTTAGTAATCTCTTGGTGTAGTAAACATTTTACCTACATCAAATATTCACCCTCATCATGGACTTATCCATGATCTAGCTACTTTTAGCTTGTAACGGTGAATCGCGAGTATAATGTTGCTCTCCAAAACCTTTTGGAAGATTAGGACAACTAGTGTCTCCAACCTTTTGCAAATTCTCATCAAATATGAGAACATGACTTTGCCATATTATACTCTATCATGTTGTAACCAAAACTTCGTTTTAGATATCACAATATCTTCCACACATCATGGTTTCTGAAACAACTCTTTCAGATCCTAGATAACCTTGATATTAAAATAATCTTTTGAATATCAAGAATCATGGAGACAAACATGATACTCATATACTAACACTTTGGAATTGTCACTCTTGTTTTAATACCAATTATTAAACTTCATGGAGTAACCGGAACTTACTGAAAGTTTGCAATAGGACTTTAAATTTTTAGATTAACACTTCAAAACAATACGATACCAGTTCGTAAAGTAACTAACCAGAATTCTATAGTTCTATCATCTCAATTATAACTAAGCGCAAGGTGGTAAACGGATGCCAATGACTACAACAACTATGCAAATTCACTTTGATTTAGTTTATGATAAATTGAGTTCTAATTAATAATTAAATTAATCTAGGTGAACTCCCACTCAAAACAATATCCCTCACATTGTTTTAGTGATCACACGAACCAAATCCACCACATCAAAACCGATCATCACGTGAGTTGATGTAGCTTCAATGGCGAACAATCATCATGTTCATCATATCTACTATATGATTCATGCTTTACCTTTCGGCGATCCGTGTTCCTGAGGCCATGTCTGTACATGCTAGGCTCGTCAAGATCAAACCTTAGCTACCGCATAAATCTGGCTTGCTTACGTTGTATTCACCGCGGAATCAAAGACACCCGATCATCACGTGGTGCTTGAGCGACAAGCTTTGGCAACGGTGCATACTAAGGGTGAACACTTTAGAACTTGAAATTTATGTGTATGAGGGATCATCTTATAATGCTATCGTCGTCTACTAAGCAATACAAGATGCATAAAGGATTAACATCACATGCAATTCATAATATGTGATATGATATGGCCTTTCTTCTTTGTGCTTCCGATCTCCATCTTCAAGCACGAACATGATCTCCATCATCACCGGCATAGCATCAAGGTCAATGATGCTTCTTCATGGTTAATAGTCGCCCACCAGCTTCAACTATTACAACTATTTTGAATAGACACGCAGGTCTTAACAGAATTTAAAGACAACCATATGGCTCTGGGTTGCCAACTTACAATAAGGAACATTGCATACATCAAATATAATCACAATCATGGCCATATCACATCATCAGACACCCCGCAAAACAAAGTTAGACGCTTCTACTTTCTTTGCATATTTTACGTGGTTTGGGGCTTTCCATAAGTGTCGTTCTAACCTACGAACAAGAACCACAACATTGATACTAGCATTGTTGATTACCCGTTGTAAATTGGATCTTTACTATGCTAGGAGAAACAGCACCCATAAAGCCACTTATGCAATACGTTGCATGTCAAACGTGGAGCAAGTCTCATGAATGATGTCATGTAAGGTTAGCCGGGCGCTTCATCCCAACATACCGCAAGATGCAAAGTACACAAAAGCAACCTACAATAAAAGCATCAACGCCCAATGACCATTGTGTTCTACTCAGCAGATCTACATATAGACACGGCTCGATACCCTTTGTAGGGGTTCGTAGCATGGAAAACAAAAATTTTCTATCATACAAACAAACAAGCCAAGATCTATCTACTAGATTGTAGCAACGAGTCGATAGTGGAACTCACCCTCGAAGATTCCAGCGGTTAACGAGCAGATTCTCGTGGGTGATGTCGTACTCTTTCCGATCTCAAGATCGCGTGAGCGATCCTTCCAGCGCCACGTTCAGCAGCTCCCTTGATCGGTCACACGTTCGATTACTGACGAAGACCTTCCTCTCCCTTGTTCCAAAGAAAGCGGAGGTTGTAGCACTCTCCTCGTGATTCCGGCAGACCGGCGTGTGGTACCAGGAAGTAGAGGGAGATCCCTGAGGCTTCGCCTTAAGCCGGTGCAGTATGGTGGAGCTTATGAGAGAGGCTATTAGTGGTCTAGTAATTAGACACACCAATTAGAAGGCTCTAAACCAATTAGAAGGCTCTAAACCGAAATAGCTCTAAACTGGGTTTAGGTCTAGGGTTTAGATTAGAGGATAGGAACTTGTGTGTGTAAGGAGGAGCCCCGCCTCCTTATATAGGTGGGAGGGGCTGGCGCGGCCAGGGAGGTGGAGTCCTCCCCAACTCGGCATTGAGTTGGCACGGTTGGAGGAGGTCTCCTCCCCAACTCGGTTTCCCTCTTCTCCTCCTCTTTCCACTTTCCAAAACTTGCCGTTTGACTTTCAAACTAGCCGTTTGACTTTTCAATTCAGGATTTAAATAAACCCTTTATTTTGGACAGCGAGAACACTTAGTACATGATGCAATCATTCCAACTTACAATGACACATTCATGTACCCTTCCCCTCCGGTCTTGGGACATTCCGGGACCTTCTAGAATGTTCCCGATGAAAACACCGGAACCATTCCCCAACTCCGAAATGGGACTTTCCTTATATGAATCTTATTCTCCGGACCATTCCGGATCTCCTCGTGATATCCCGGATCCCATCCGAGACTCCGAACAACATTCGGTCTCTTTCTCATAATACCATAACTACTCAAACAACGTCGAATCCTTAAGTGTGTCTCCCTACGGTTCATGAATTATGCGGACATGATCGAGACACTTCTTCGAACAATAACCAATAGAGGAATCTGGAAATTCATATGGCTCCCACATATTTCTACGATTACTTTGCGATCGAATGAACCACTTACATACGATACCAATTTCCCTTTGTCTCACGATATGTTACTTATCCGAGGTTATGATGCCGGTATCTCTGCATACCTAGTTCAACCTCGTTACTGATAAGTACTCTTTTCTCGTTCCCGTGATATGTGATCCCTTGTGACCAAGTCACATGCTTGCAAGCTAATTGGATGACATTTCACCTAGAGGGCCCAGAGAATATCTATCCGTCATGTGGATGGACAAATCCCACTCTTGATCCATGTGTTTCAACCAATACTTTCCGAACACTCAATGCCACCTTTATAGCCACCCTGTTACGGTGTGGTGTTTGATGACATCAAAGCATCCATCCAGTAAAGGTGATATGCATGATCTCATGGTCGAAGGAATTAGGTTACTATGTATCAGAAAGCATATAGCAATTGAACTATTGAAATGACTTGATCTTTATGCTACGCTTATCTATAGAAGTATGTCCATCACATCATTCTCCTAATGATATGATCTTGTTGTTGATAACATCTCAATGTTCATGATAGGGAAACCACAATCATCAATCAACCAACAAGCTAGTGAAGTATAGAGGCTATACTAGGGACTTCAAATTAAGTTTACAAATCACACAAGTATTAATGGTTTCCTTGTTAATACTATTATAGCATGAATGTAAACATTTATCATAAATATGAAGATATGATAATAACCACTTTATTATTGCCTCTTGGGCATATCTCCAACATATCGTCCAACTCGGGCCTCCATTTCTACGAAGCATGATGCCATTCGAAAGACTGAATAGACACATCAAGGGATACGTTTGTAGCAGGTCCTGTCCAGATGGAAGCATAGAAAACGGCTTCCTGGACGAAGAGCGCATCTCTTTCTGCTCGAACTTTCTACAAACCGAGACCCCCATTGGTCTGCCATTCAACAAGCACCTTGGGAGGCTCGCTAGATGGGGTCACCACGAGGGTCAACGCGCAACGCATGTCGACTTCAAGGACCAAAGTAAGGACTTTGAAAGAGCAAACCTAGTCGCGCTACAACACCCGCATGTGGTTGATCCATATATATATGAGCATAAAGAATTTATCAAGAAGAAGGACGCTGACCGTGGCCAGGTGAGGACGGAAGAAGATGTAATCAAAGAGCACAACTCCAGTTTCACGCAGTGGTTTAGAAAGAAGATTCTTGCTAGTCCATTGCAGGGCGAGTATTCGGAGGACAATAAACTCATTCTCCTTGTCACAGGACGTCGTGCACTACTTGATGACCTATCAGGCATACGATATCAACGGATACACGTTTTACACCTAGGAAAAGGACAATAATTTGCGATTACTATAACTCAGGGGGTAAAGGGGATATTCTACACCGGCAACGTCCCAGAAGGATCGAGGAGATATGGGAGCTCGACTACGTTACGGAGAAGGTGCCGGTGTTCTGTGTCATGTGGGCCAAGAGTGTCGAAAAAGAAAACCGGTATTTCACCACCATGGTTATACCTCCAAAATCAAAGACCACCGGCGCGAACGTACCCGCGAGAAATGAGCCATGAGTTTTGGCTAGTAAAGTCGACCAATGCTTCTATATTACCGACCCGTCAAAACCTAGCCGAGTTATCGTCAGGAAAGGCAAAAGGAACATCATCGGAATGGACAGAGTCACCAACGAGCAAGACTTTGACCAGTACGGTGACTCGAAGATGGAAGACGGATACAACGACCAAACACCATACACCACAAGCCTAACTAAGAAAGGACTTCCGTTCAAGAGAAAAAATGAAAACCTACCGTACCTAACCTATTCAACCGCGATAAAAAAGGAAAAGAAGATACTTGTCAACAAGAAATGCTAACTAGCTCCGACGAAAGCACGACGTGCCGTGCGCATGTGTGTGTGGCATTATTATGTATCGCCACATTCTTAATTATCTCTTTTGTATGCTAATTGGATGAAATATTATGTATCTACACAATTATATATAATTTATATGGTAATTTGATTAAAGTACTAAAATATATTCTGTTGTTTATATTAATGTTGGACAATGATTTAATAATTAGAATGTATTTTTAAAAAATACAAAAAATGTGGACACTAGGATTCGAACCTAGGTGGCTAGAGTATGGAGGGAATTGGACTAGCTGGCTAGCCACTAGGCTAATGACTGTTCTATGCTAGCATTCGTGCGACGCTGCTTTTGACTAGTGGAAAACATTATACGAGACGCATCTTACCGAAATGCACCTCTATACCGGAGGCGTATCTTTCTGAAATGCGCGTCGCATAAATTTATACCGGAGGCACATCCTTAGGAAATGCGTCTCACGTAATTTTACCCTAATTTGATCGAACCAGGACTGGCCCGCCACCTAATGCACATTTGTTCCCCTTCGTTCGTCTCTGCTCCCGCCCGCCTGCAAGCTCCGCCGCAAGCTCCTATCCGCCCGCCGCCTTCCCGCAAGCTCCCTCGCTTCTCTGCAAGCTCCAGCCCACCTGCCAGCTTCCCGCAAGCTCCTGCCCGCCCACCGCCTTCCCGCAAGCTCCCGCCCGCCGCCTTTCCTCGCTCGCAGGCACCAAAGAAGGAGGCGCTGACCCTCGCTCGCGCCCACTTGAACTGAAGAAGGAGGAAGCCTCCCCCGGAGCCAGGAGCTCCATCAAGGCCGCCTCCACCAATCTTCTTCTCGGAGCCAGGAGCCAGGAGCTGCAGTGAGTGCCGCAATATTGAAGGTCACCGTCGAATTGAAGGTCGCCTCCACCGGTCTTCTTCTCGGAGCCAGGAGCTGCAAGGAGCGCCTCCCTTGGAGATCGCTGTCGAATTGAAGGTCGCCTCCACCGATCTTCTTCCTCTACTTCTACTACGGCTCTGCTACGGCTTCCCCCTGGAAGGTACTCTTATCCTCTCTATGTATGTCTCCTTTGTACTATAAGGATCAGAGGTGTTATAATGTGATAGCTCAATTGATACTAGTTGTGGATTGGTTGCTTGATTTTAGATTAATATAAATTGTTTAAAAAACATTCCTACTTAAACTCCTGTTAGTCCTATGATGGAATATGACCCTATTCTTGATCGTGATCTAGTGGATATGTCACTGATATGTAGGTGGTAAACTCCTTTTGATGGGCTCTAGGTGCTTCCTAAGATGCACATGCAGAACATGTAGTAGTTTGTATTACATTCTTCCTTGCTGTAATCTTAGTTCTTGTTGATCATAAGTGATAATCTATGACTATATGTACTGCTCATGAGCTTATGATTGAGCTAGGTGTGATACCTGGTTATGTACACAGTTGATTTCTTGTCTCCTTTGTTCTTGTTATTCTATTGCAGATTGATTTGTGTGCACGTTATACAAGGCATAATGATTTAGTTTAGATTAGAGCTTGAGCTCTAATTTTATGCTTGTTTAAATTCTAAAGATTTATTTGGTTGTATCATCTATAGATACAGCCGTGTTTAGGGGTGCTTACTTAAGCTAATAAGGTATAACTAGTCATGTATATATATATATATATCCAAAATAGCTAGCTATACACAGGCATAGATGCGCATAGCCTATCCATCGTTGATTCTCTCCCTTTTGATATAGAGAGCACACATTTCCATACCCAAAACGGCGGATCCCCATGTGAGACTATTAACGCCATTAGTTGATGGAGAAGTAAAACCCTAGTTGACTAGCTGACCATTTTCAATGAAAATTCTAATATCATACGTACCATGGCATGCACAAAACCCTAGTCAAACTAAACTTCTCAGATTACATTCCTTTGACTGCTTGCAAACCCTAATGTACTACATGCACAAAACCCTAACCGAACTAAGCCTTATTCCTTTTGTAACGCAAAACTCAATGTACCATAGAAATAGATATGCAAAAACCCTAATCAAACTAAGCTTCTCAGATTATGCTATGTGTTTTCGTTGCTTTAGGTATAGTAGCAAAAACTCTAAACGTGGGCACTAGCTATTGCATGTAGACCACAACTTCTTTTCATTTATCTCTTGTTTTACGAGCTGCTGGCCATAGCCTCACGTATTCATTCTTTCATCAAATTTCCTTGCTCATTGGATAAACAAGGTGAAATCGGTGATTGCTTTCTTTGTTCTACTTCATCTGTCGTCGTGCACTTTTTTTTGGTACGTACCATTGTTTTCCCTAATCACAAGCAATTTTTGTCTTTCTTACTCACTCCACACCAACTTATGCATTTTTGTTTGACGTGGTTTCATTGCATGTATAGCGAGTATGCGCAGCGGCAACGACTCATGGGTCGGTCGCAAGAGCCGCTCGGTGAAAGACATTCTTATCTACCATCTCCCATAATATGATTATCAATATGAAAAGTAATTACTAATCGCATTTTCTTTTTTTAAATGCTTACTTTCAGTCATCTAAGGATTGTCCAACATCGGCGGACTTGCTATTCGACATGCTACATCTTAAGAACAATTCAGGAAGCCTCCCGCCACAATTTGTTGAAGAATTGGACGACTAGTTTTACTGTTTTTCAGTATTTTCATTCCAACATGTAAAATTTAAAGTTTTGAATTAACACCGAATTGCTGGAAAAAACTATATGTTGTAATCGAAGTTTTGCATTTTTTGGTACTCTGTTGTCCACTTACATGAAAACCTCGTTCCAACACAATTTGCCGCCGTTGCTCGAGATTTTTTTATTGTCTCAACAGATCAAAAATTGAAATTATACCAAAAAAAGATCGCGTATTTATTTCACTACACCTATTCGGAATGAACAAACCAAAACCAGACAAATCTCATTTTTTTGTTTAAAGAACAATCCTCTTGCTAATATTCACGCTACAATTTCCAGCTACTTTGTTAGAATGTTCAGACATAACAAATCGGTGTTACACCCGTGCATAAAATCTTGTGGCCATACATGGAGTGCAGCCACCCAAATCAAAACAATGGATGTTTGTCTTTCGCATCTAGTGTCCCCTAAAACCCTAAGGAAAACCACTATTGTTTTTGATGCCCAACGTGAGGTGCATACGTAACCCTAACTCAAACAACTAGTGTTTTTGATGCCCAAAGTGAGGGGCATGTGTAACCCTAACTCAAACAAGCGTTTTTTGTTTCGATTTTGCAGCGGTCAATGAAGTTAGGGTTTGCATACTAGCACAAGTACTTAGTATGAAGTATTTTCATGCAAAACTCTTATAAGCGTTGTTCTCACTACCTTTCCATTTTAGATGCTAAAAATTTCTTAGCCAAACAGCGCGCTAAAAAGTTAGGGTTTGTCTAAAACCCTAGCCATTGCATATGCACAAAAACGAATGATACACACACCATTACACATCGTTCTCCCTTTCCAAGAGCCAGCGACTAGCATCTAAAGGAGCATTGCATGTGATCCCTTTCCAAGAGCCAACGACTAGCATCTAAAGGAGCATTGCATGTGATCTCTATATTCAACGGACCTAAGTCTATGCACAGCTATGCCTGTGTGTAGCAAATCTGTGTCGATATATATATAGGACATATTCATACTACACCCGGTGTAACTACACCCACACGTGTTTCACACTATATAGGCAGTATCTACCATACCGGAAGGTATGTACGCGTAGTATGAAGTATATAAAAATATTTGGGCAGTATATATACTATTCTTTTGGTAGTATGTAATTTTTATTCACATACTCCTTTTGTACGTACAAATATGACGGTATTTTACATATATAGTTCAAACTATGGGTGCACTTACAATTTTTTCACCTAACTTGCTTGTAAGTATCTTAGATATAGTATATGAACATACTCAAATAGATAAAGTATTACAAATACTTTCGTAAGGTAGTATATGAGAGGTGGGTGTAGTTACACCCGGGAGTAAGAAGTATTTATATATATATATATATATATAGCTCTGCTATTTAGGAACCAACTGCTTCCTTTCACGTGAACAACACCTTGTTAACTTCCACGCGAACACGAATTAACTTTGTTTTCTTTCGAAGTTAACTTTCAGTCTGTAGCAGTAATAATAAATGTTAACTTCCGTCTATGCAAGTTAACTTCCGCGAATATCTTAACTCCCCATGTGTATAAGTTAATTCCCACTTTCTATATTAGTTAACTTTCTGATGGAGCACCTGTTTTCTTTTACGTGAACACGTAGGAACCCCTTGTTAACTTTCCCGCAAAGATAAGTTAACTAGTTTTTTATTTTCAAGTTAACTTCTAGTCTGTAGCAGTAATAATGAATGTTAACTTTCACATGTGCAAGTTAACTTCCACGAACTT
This sequence comes from Avena insularis, assembly GCA_023614405.1. Classification (NCBI taxonomy): domain Eukaryota; kingdom Viridiplantae; phylum Streptophyta; class Magnoliopsida; order Poales; family Poaceae; genus Avena; species Avena insularis. The sequence goes on along the minus strand of CM042684.1, from coordinate 431,824,888 downwards.
TTTTAACTGTCCGTGTGAACAAGTTAACTCCCTCTTTCTATGCTAGTTAACTTCCTAACGGAGCACTGATTTTTTTTGTTTTTTCACGGATTGAGTGTTTACTTCTGCATATGCAAGTTAACTTCCACGACCTTCTTAACTTCCCCGTATGTACAAGTTAACTTCCTCTTTTTCTATGCTAGTTAACTCCCTGCCGAATCCGTGCACCACGTGGGACAAGGGCGATGCGTGGAGAAGATGGTGGCAGGGCGAGCATTGCAGAGGGTACTCGGCGGCGCGGGACGGAGGAGGCCGGCGGCGCACGGAGAGGAGGGCGCGGTGGCGCTCGGGACGGAGGAGGCCGGCGGCATGCGGGGAGGAGGGGTGTGGCGGTGCCCGGGATGAAGGAGGTTGGCGACGCGCGGGGAGGAGGGGCACGACGATGCTTGGGGCAGAGGAGGCCGGCGGCGCGCGGGGGAGAAGGGCAGTCGACGGCACTGGGGGCAGTAACTTATTTTTTATTTTCAAGTTAACTTCCAGTCTGTAGCAGTAATAATGAATATTAACTTTCACATGTGCAAGTTAACTTTCGCGAACTTTCTTAACTGTCCCGTGTGAACAAGTTAACTCCCTCTTTCTATGCTAGTTAACTTCCTGACACAAGACTGATTTTTTTGTTTTTTCGTGAATTGAATGTTTACTTCTGCACGTGCAAGTTAACTTCCACGGCCTTCTTAACTTCCCCGTCTGTACAATTTAACTCCTTCCTTTTTTATGCTAGTTAACTCCCTGCCGAATCCGTGCACCACGTGGGGGAAAGGGCGACTCGTGGAGAAGATGGTGGTAGGGCGAGCGTCGCAGGGGGTGCTCGGCAGCGCGCGGAGAGAAGGGCACGGCGGCACCCAGGACGGAGGAGGCCGGCGGCGCGCGAAGAGAAGGGCGCGGCGGCGCCCGGGATGGAGGAGGTCGGCGGCACACGGGAAGGAAGGGCACGACGGCGCCCGGGACGGAGGAGGTCGGCGGCACGCGGGGAGGAAGGGCACGGCGGCGCCCGGGACGGAGGAGGTCGGCAGCACGCGGGGAGGAGGGCCGCGGCGGCGCTTGGTGTAGAGGAGGTCGGCGCTTGGAGAGGAGGAGGGCGGAGGAGGCCTTGAGGAGGAGGGTGCAGGCGGTTAGATGAGACGATGAAAAAAGTGGTTAGGTGGGGAACGGTAGTTAGGTTGGGGTTCCTGAATAAGGTTATCTAGGAACCTCTTAAGGGGGTGTTTCTGAATAGTCCTATCGCATATATATGGGACTTATACTACACCTGGGTGTAGTTACACCCACGTGTATTTCACACTATCTAGGCAGTATCTATCATACCGGAGGGTATGTAGGTGTAGTATGAAGTATATAATACTAATTAGGCTGTATGTGTATTACTTTTTTGGTAGTATGTGTGATTTTTCACATAGTTACTTCTTACGTACAAATATAAAGATATTTTAAATATATAGTCTAAACTATGGGTCAACATATAATTTTTTCAGGTAACTTGATTAGAAGTATCTTAGATATACTATATAAACATACTCCAACTCATAAAATATATTATATACTTTCGTATAGTATATGAGACGTGGGTCACCCAAGAGTAAGAAGTATTTTCCCTATATATATAGGACAATACTATTCAAGAACCCCCTTAAGATATTCCTATATAAGCTTATTCAGGAACCTCCTAACCTAACTACCTTTTTCTTCATGATCCTCTTCACCGCGCGTCATCAGGCCCATCTCCCCGCCTCACGCGCCCCCGCCCCTGTGCCACCGGTCATCTCCCCGCCGCGCCTGCCGGCCACCCTCCCCCTCCCCCACACGCGCCACCGCGCCCTCCTCCCTGCGCGATGTCGGCCTCCTCCGCTCCCGCCCTCGCACCGCCGGCCATCTCCCCTGCGCGCCACCATGCCCTCCTCCCCGCGCACTGCAGGCCTCCTCCACTCCCGCCCCCGCACCGTCGACCAACTCCCCTACGCGCCGCCGCACCCTTCTCCATGCACCATGCCGGGCTCCTCCGCCCCCGCCCCTGTGCCGCCTCGCCGTAGATCCACACCACCACCACTGCCTGAAGCTACCTCTAGGCGATCTGTAGCACCGGTCCCTCCTCTCTAGAAGTTAACTTGCATACACGGGGAAATTAATAAGGGCCACAGAAGTTAAGAAGTACATTGGGCGGAAGATAACTTGCACATACAGGAAAGTTAATGAAGGCCACGGAAGTTAAGTTGCACAGTTTGTGAAAAATACAAAAATAAATCGGTGCTCCGACAGGAAGTTAACTAGCATAGAATAGAGGGAGTTAACTTGTACAGACGAGGAAGTTAAGAAGGGTCGTGGAAGTTAACTTGCAGATGTGGAAGTTAACACTCAGTCCGCGAAAAAACAAAACAAAAACGATGCTCCGTCAGGAAGTTAACTAGCAAAGAAAAGGAGAGTTAACTTGTACACACGGGACAGTTAAGAAGTTCGCGGAAGTTAACTTACATATACGAAAGTTAACATTCATTATTACTGCTACAGACTGGAAGCTAACTTGGAAAGAAAAAAAAGTTAACTCGTGTTCGCGTGAAAGTTAACAAGGAGTTCCTGGTGTTCAAATGAAAAAGGAAATAGGTACTCCGTCAGGAAGTTAACTAGCATAAAAACAGGGAGTTAACTTGCACATGCGAAAGTTAATATTCATTATTATTACTACCGACTGGAAGTTAACTTGTAAAGAAAATGAAGTTAACTTATGTCCGCGTGAAAGTTAACAAGACATTGCTGCTGTTCGCCTGAAAGGAAACAGGGGTTCCTGAATAACTATTCAGGAATAGTGTATATATATATATATATATATATATATAAGGTGTAGGTGAAGCACATAAGTGAACAAGTGAGGGTTATACACGTGCTAGTGCTTTTTCTTATGCAAGATAGTTTCTTAAATACATGAAGTTCCTCTATATTATTTACTTGGAACATGTTCTTTAGTGTTCATGGTTGATCTTGTCTGCTGTAATTTGATTTAGGGCCTTTGCTTTTATCTCCTAGTGTTCACATGATCTGATATATGCATAAAAAACATATCCTGTTTTTTTACCATGCAATGTGTGATATATAATGCTTCCTTTTTAATAACTTGATCATGTTACTACTCAGATGGCTGTAAGTATTGGACTTTCTAGACGTTGGTCACTTGATTTTTTTCTTATTTATATTGTCTAAACAATTTTCTATTTGCTGACATCAATATGTTTGGGTCAAATCTAGTAAGTTGTAATATCTTAAAATTTGCATATATGTGTATTAAGTTCGCATTTAAACTCATATTACTTTGTTTACATTTCTAGAGATTGTTTATGTTTGATCTACTAAAGTGTAGGGTTCGTGCTTGAGTGGGTGCCTTACTAGCTTTCTTTCTAGCTGTAAACTGATTTCTTAAACCCTACCAGTGATGCAAAATCTTTGCTGGATAAACTGCAATTTTGGCTATTGTAGTCTGGTGGCTTCTACTGCCCCTGGAATCACTATAGTGGTGCCTCACTAGAGTGTGCACATTAATATTTTCCATGGTTGTATGATATACTACTGACGTGGCTGTTAATATTTCTTGGGTAAATTTTATAGGGTCAGATACTCTACTTGCTTCTGTTCAATTGATTGAGTATGCTAGATCAATTGATTGAGAAAAAGCATGCAAGTAGATGAAATATTACTACTGTTTGCTGTTAATTATTATCTGGGTGGTGTTCTTGTGGAAGTGGGCAGAGTGTGGTGCAAGTGAGGAACAGACAACAAACTACGTGTAGTAGAAGGAACCCGAAGGACATTGAGAAGATGCAGTGTTCTATAGTTATATGCAAGAAGAGAGGCCTGACGAACATGTGAGATGCGTATACCTGCTACATTGACGGTGTGAACCTGATCATGACCACGATATAGCTCCTGGGTGGAGATCTTTACCATCTCACTCGTCAGGTGATTGGTAGCCCCCGTGTCCATATACCACCCCTGATCAATAGAGTAGGATGGAGTGTACCCGTGCTCGTTACCCGCCACGGTAGTGGCAGCCTACTTGTCATTGCCCTTGCCATTGTTGCCAATGCCGAGGAAGTCCTGCTTGAAGCGTCGATGACAGCGGGAGGCGATATGACCCTCAAGGCCACACAACTGGCATGCTTGTTGGGCGCCGCAACAAGGGCTGTAGGCGCGCGGATGACCACCGCCCGTGATGGGGGCGCGGCGGGCCGCGGGAGCCGGCTTGCCACCAGCCGGTGATGGCTTCTGGGGTTTATCGCGAGCTGCGGCATTGGCGGAGGAGAAGCTCGGAGACGCATGGCGCGCCTTGACGCGTTGTTCACGATCGAGGATGCGCGAGTAGAGCTCACAAGGCTGAAGCGGAGTGTCGCGACCATTGATGTTCTTCACGAGATTATCATAGTCATCTTCTAGGCCATTCAGGATGTAGGTGGTGAATTCCTCGGTGCGAAGCGGCTGGACAATGGAGGCTAGTGTGTCGGAGAGGCCGGCCATCTTGTTGAAGTAGTATGTGATGCTGAGGTCATGGAGCTTGGTCTCGCCCAACTCGGTGCGAATAGCATGACCAAGCGCTCGAGACTCATATGTGAAGCTGATGTGAAGCGATGTCCATGCATCCCGAGACGTAGCGGCGAAGAGGACCAGTGACAAGACGTTCGATGTGAGCGAAGACTGGATAGTAGAGAGGATGGCCTGATCCTAGGCCACCCTGGTGTGATACGCCATATGATACGTCGATGGACACGACAGTGAGCCATCGACGTACCCCTTCAAGTAGCGGCTCCAGAGGAGCGACAACAATTGTGCATGCCAAGACAAGTAATTGTCCGACGTGAGATCCACCGGGATAAGGTGCGAGAAGTAGAAGGGCGACGGCGCCACAACATGATCAGCATGAGCCAACGGCTGTGTCACGTAGAAGCCCATCGGCATGGCCGTCTCCAGAGATGGGGCAGGGGCAGCGGTTGCTGAGGAGGCCCCGTAGGTGGGCGCGACACCGTCGTACCCCAACGACGGGTAGGCACCATAGGGAGCGCCTATCGGGGCACCACGTAGGGGTACGGAGGCGACGCATCGTAGGGTGGTGCTAGCCAGGCAGATGGCAGCATTGGCAGGGTGCCGTAGGTCGGTGCAGAGGTGCCGTACATGGGCGCAGACGGGACACCATAGTTCGGCGCAGGTGGGGCACCATAGGTAGGCGCTGAGTAGGCACCATAGGGCGCGGGTGCGGGACCCACATGGGGTGGTCGCGAAGTCACGCAGGTCAAGGAAGAAGGGCCGTCATAGGAGACTGGTGGAGACAGATCGCCCTCTACGCCAGGGCTGACGACGGATGATAGAGGAGTCGATCTGATCGGGGGCGGTTGCGGGAGAGGACCCGGAGGTGCGACCCTAGGGGATCGGGCTTGCCACCACGCTAAAGACTGTGAGGCGAGGAAGGGCGAGGCAGGGGTAGGGGTCGGCGCAGCGGGGTGGCAGGGGTAGCATAAGCCATCGTAACCTAATCTGATACCATGTAAAACAATGAGATTGGGGCAAACAACCTTGACCTAAACTGCTGGCCAGGATCAGTTTATATAATAGGATTAACAGGATTTCGTTACAATACGTTTACACATAGGACTCCTACTCCTTATCGTATATAGAGTCTAACAGACGGAAAGGTTTAAGAGACCCTGGTTGGGACATTGTCCATGCAAGGGAGCCTAGTATGGGGTTTGAAACTTTCATTTGGTGGTTGCTTCACAAAACAACCATTTTTGACAGTCGAAAAATGAAAAATGTGTTATACAAAAGTATATGTAATATTTTTATATTTTATTCAATAAAAATATGTAATATTTGTGTTTAGATAGATAGATCTTATTTTTCTACAAATTTTGACGTGTTATATGTGTTTTTCTGAATTAGAATGATTTAGTTATTAATTTTTCTAGTATTAATGTGGTAAAAATAAAAAAATAGCTACGCGGATGGCTTAGAGCACCTCCACTCGTTGGGCGTTCCTATGCCGAAATCCGGCGCTATTTAGCGCCGAACGGATACAACTTTCGGCCTGGGAATGGCCTTTTTTCCACTCACGTTCTCATACCGAGTTCTCAGGTTTGGCCAAATTTTGATCAAACTCAGTGAAAATTGGACGAGTATAGGTGATTTTAATTAAACAGAGGCGAGTCCGTACATAGTAGGCCAAAATTCGGACATATACCCGAATTTTGGCTGCATTAAGCTAAAAGAAAACGAAAAAACATAAACACACTAGCGCGGAGAGATGCCGGTGCCGACGCTGATCACATGCCGAAGTTACGGTAGAACACCGTGTAGTCGGGGTCGGCCTTGCCGTCGTCGTCGTCGCTCGACGGCTGTGGTGGGCACGAGCTGCCCTGGCCAGCGTCGCCGCACCGCCATGGCTGGGAAGAAGGCCTAACTTCGTTGTCCTCGTCGTCGAGGATGATGGTAACCGCACGCCTCGTATTGGCGGCGAGACCTCTGGCGGCGCTAGCTGCCTCTGGTGGCGGCAATTGAAGCGGCCTCCTCCTGCTCCTAGTCGGCTCGGGAGCGAGGACTTTCTCTAGGGTAAAAACCTAAGATCTTTGATCTGGCGATGACATCACTTGTGCACTGTTTCCTTCTTGGAGACGTTATTTTTGGAGGGGGTGGACTTCTGGTGTTGTTTTGGTGGTGGTAGTGTCGCTGCTGCTAAGGATCAGATTCCTGCATAGGGACTTTCTTTTTTTCGGCTGTGTGCATCCGTATTGGCATTAGGGTATGCGTCGTTGCAGATGCTATGTTTAATTGGTATCCCTGTGATATTAATATATGCTCATTTAAAAAAAAACTGAAATTACGCTACAGACAGCACGACTTTGTTCCACCGATCGACACGGTATAAATGGTGGCACTTCCCGCCATTATCCAGATCCAAAGATCAACCATGTCAACACGGCGAGCCCCGAGCCTGGCCATCCTGACCGACAGTTGACAAATAGACATAAAATAGGGTGTTATCTGCAATAAACAAAAGGGACTTGCACCATATATAGATGCGGATCATGGATGTCTAGAGATAAGACGGGCACATCAAACCGTATGTGGACTGTGTTTTCCGTGCACTTTCATCATTGGGAAAAGTTTAAGTATGGGAATTGTTTTTGACGCAGGATACTGGGCAAGATGACGCGGCATCAACGCCAGGCACACAGCTTTGCCCCAAACACAACAGACAACAAGAGAATCGACGGAAGAAAATCCTATGCGACCCTGGTCGTACAACCCTGGTGGCTGGACCAGTCGAGCGTCCGACACCTGGATATACAAATCTCAAAGCACCTGGTCTCTTGTTTCCCAATTCCCCTTTTTTTCTCCAGCATCACGTTCTATGGACGCCGCCGGCGCTCCCTGCTCTTCCTCGGTCGTTCGGCAATCCGGCCACGCTCCTCCGTCAACGGCAGCGCAAATCCTTCACGACACCATCGCCGGCGGCGACGGTCCGAACCTTGACTAGCCACGGCCCGCCGCCTTGGCCGACAGCGCAACTCTCCATGGCGCCTTCAAGGGATAGAACATCTGCTAAATCTAGGAGGCTAGGCGTGTCTAGCTAGACGCCCGGTGGTGCGCGGCGACAATGTCATGGAGGAGTTGCATCGCCGGCTGCGGAGGAGAGTGGCCATGGCTAAACTGAGCTGCCGATGGTGCCACGAGCGACAGCGTTGAAGGAATTGCGCCATCCGTCGCGGAGGGGCATAGCCATGGACGCCCGAGGAAGAGCAGCGAGCACCGGCGGATGCGGCGCAACAAGCAGCAGAATCACGGCAGACAATGAAAAACTTAGGGATTTCGTATCTGGAAAAAACAAATTGTAAATTGACAGCTGCTTTGAGATTCGTATTTCCAGGTGTGAGATGCTCGACTGGTCCAGCCATCGGGGCTGTACGACCATGGTCGCATAGGATTTTCTTCCAACCAGAACCAATCATCGACCTCCAGCCCACTGGATCTGGAGGCAGCGCGTCGTCCCCGAGCTTCAGCCTCCAGCAGCCGGACTCGTCGTCGGCTAATCGTCCTCGCTTCCACGGCCCTCGGCAGCGTCAAGGTCTACCCGTGGGGGCAACGACAAAGGCAGGTGCGTATGGCTTTGTCCGCTAGTACTAGTTTTTCTCCTTATTATGAGGCCGGCCGGCCGGCTTGAAGCTGACGGCGACATCAAAATTTTCTGCAAGTAGTAGTCGTCGTCTACTTTGAAGCCGCCCGCCCCACACAGCAAAGCTAGAGAGCGCGAGCAAGCTGAGCCATGGAGTTTGCAATGGGGGCCATGGGCTCCCTCCTCCCCAAGCTCGGCGAGCTTCTAGACAAGGAGTACAAGCTTCAGAAGCGCATGGACAAGGACTTCCGGTATCTTCAGAGAGAGCTCCAGAGCATGCACGCTGCCCTGAGTGAGGTGGCGGGGGTGCCGCGGGAGCAGCTCCAGCAGCAGGACAGGCTTTGGGCCAGCGATGTGAGGGAGCTGTCCCACGACATAGAGGATGTCGTGGATAGCGTCCTAGTGTGCATCCAAGGCCCCGAATCTGAGCTAGCAGCTAACCCCGAATGCTTCAAGGGGCTTATAGTGAAGATGAGCAACCTGTTGAAGAAATGCAAGGCTCGCCATCAGATCTCCACTGCCATGAAGGATATCAAAGATCAGGTCCGTGAAGTAGCCAGCCGAGATGGCAGGTATAGGGCCCCTCTCGGTGTGGTTGCTAATCCAACTGCAGCCTCATGGGCCACAACCACCGTCGATCCTCTCCTCATAGCTCTTTACGGAGATCAGAGAAGGATCGTTGGCATTGCTGATGCAAAGAATGAAATTCTCAAGAAGCTTTCTGAGGGGGATGATGTATCCAATTCCAATCAACACCTCAAGATACTCTCTATCGTTGGGTTTGGGGGATTGGGCAAGACAACTCTTACTAAAGCAGTTTATGATGAGCTTCGACCGCAGTTTAGTCATATGGCATTTGTGACGGTTTCTCGGAATCCGGATGTAAAAAAAGTTATGAGGGACCTCCTATATGAACTTGATAATGAAAGGTACAAGAAGCTAGCTGGGGCAATTTTGTTGGATGAAAGGCAGCTCATTGACCAACTCCGAGAATCACTTCAGACCAAAAGGTACGACATATATATATATATATATATATATATATATATATATATACGTAGATACATCTCTATTATTGTTACTGGCTTCTCATATTATCTAGGTGGTTCATCTTGTGTATTCACGTCGCATTGATCAAAATTTAGGTGATAATAGTAGCTTCTTCTATAATAGTGTTTCTCCTATAGTGGAGTATATAAACTTGTAGCCATCTCCGTTGCAAAAAAAATTGTGTATCCATCTTTATTCATTATTTTACAGAGTACTAGGCATACGCACAAATAACCACACAATCCTAACTGATTCTACCTACCAAATAGTAGATGATACTTTCCAAGTTAGCAAGAACCAGCAGAAATATCATGTAAATACCACAACAACTTTGACACAATCATTAAATAGGATTAGCCTATTGTCCTCTCTGTAACCAAAAGCCAAATATAGAAAAAATTGTGAGTATGTTATATCTTAAAGGTGGCATCTACTAAAATTTTGGCATACAAGTATTATATCATATCTGAATGGCATATATAGGATTGTGGTTGTATTACATTATTGTACACTCAGACAATGACCTTCTTGGCTTCTAAGCCCTCATGTAGCAACGATGTCACTAGTTAGCAAGTAAAGACTCAAGGGGTATATTACACACTCTGCTCTTTTTTTGTTAGCCTTGAAATTTAGTATTTATTACATTAGCTTTTTAGGTTCCATCCCACAAATTGTTAACATATACCGACCAAGCTAGTAATAAAACAAAGATCAACTTATTGAAGATATAAATTGAACTAGGCACTTCACATGATTTACAAACCAGAACTCGTACATAATTGAAGGAGAATCAGTCTTCCTACCTTTTTGTTTATGATATAATTTAGTTAGCTGAGATCTAACATCATTCTAGACTTCTAACAACTTATGTTGATTCGTTAGAACAATTTTTAGGAATTTCCAGTAACCAATTTTTTTTACCAAACTTTCATGTTTATTTTTCTCTAATTAAAGTAAAAGTCACGTCCTTCTCACTAGCTTTCTTCCAGTCTCCAATATATTTCCTTATGCCATGAAGCACCTTGTTGTCGATTGGCTAATACCATTTTTTTTTTGCATTATGTACTGTTGAGGTGGTTGGCATACCATTTGGTTATAGGTATATGCATGGTTTCACTAACTCATCGCTCTTAATGTTGATAGGTATTTTATCGTCGTTGATGATCTGTGGGATGTAAAGGCATGGGAAACAATCAGCTACGCTTTGGTGGATAATAATAATGGGAGCAGAATAATCACTACAACCCGCAATCTTGAAGTCTCCAATGCATGTTGCACTTTGAATAGTGATTTTGTTTATAACATGAAGCCTCTTTCTGACGCTAATTCCCAAATTCTCTTCTACAAACGAATTTTTGGAAATGAGACCGGTTGTCCTCAAGAGCTGGTGCAAGTGTCTAGAGATATCTTAAAGAAATGTGGGGGAGTACCATTAGCCATCATTACTATAGCTAGTCACCTGGCGGGTGACCAGGAGATAAAACCAAAGGATCAATGGAATACTTTGCTCACTTCTATTGGACGTGGCCTTACAAGAGGTGGGGGTGTGGAGGAAATGAGGAGGATATTATCTCTTAGCTATTATGATCTCCACTACAGCCTAAAGAATTGTTTATTATATCTAAGTATATTTCCAGAAGATAGTGAAATTAGTACAGATCGGTTGATAAGGATATGGATAGCCGAAGGTTTTCTCCAAGGTGAAAATAACGAAACCCGCCTGTTTGATCTTGGGGAGAGTTATTTCAACATGCTCATAAATAGAAGCATGATTGAACCAGTCGACATCGATGTCGAAGGGAGGCCAAGAGCTTGCCGTGTACATGATATGATGTTGGACCTCATTTGTGACTTGTCAAGTGAAGAAAGCTTTGGTACTATATTGGATGTTATGGAAGGAAACACAGCTTTGAGAAGAAAGGTACGTAGGATGTCCCTCCAGAAAAGCATGGAAAAGCGCACCGCTACCCAGTTGGATAGCACAAGCATGTCACATGTGAGGTCCTTTACTATATTTAGTCCTGCTGCAGATCAGATTCTATGTCTTTCGAGATTTCGAGTTCTACGTGTATTGGATTTAGAAGGTTGCCGTCTTCGGGGAAGTCATCCTCTTTACCTGAGGCATGTCGGTAACTTATTATTCCTCAGGTACCTAGGTCTGAGGGGTACAAGTTCTCATGGGCTCCCCATGGAAATTGGGAAGCTGCAGTTTTTGCAGACTCTAGACTTGAGAGATACTTGTGCACAATTGCCATCGAGTGTTGTTTGGCTGGAGCATTTGATTTTCTTGTATATTTCACCAGGTATACAATTGCCAGTAGGGTTGAGAAATCTGACATCCCTTGAAGAGTTGACCGGGCTGTCCTTGGGTTGTTATTGTGCAGACATCGTGAAAGAGCTGGGTCATCTTACCAACTTGAGGGTGCTTCACATTTGTTGGGGAGGTTCAAAGGAAAAGAAAGAGGATCAAGCTTTAGTGGAGTCGTTGTGCAACCTGAGAAAACTCCAGACTCTAGAGATTCGTACTAGAGGTGAGCATGTCTATCTCAGTCGGGATTGGGTACCCCCTCCAGACCTCCGTAGTCTTGTGTTGCGTGGATGGTTGCAGACATTGCCGACATGGTTTGGTTCCTCATCATATCTTCCCCTTCTCTCCTACCTGCATATGAATGTCCGTGAAGTGTGGCTGGAGGACATTCAGATCCTTGGGATGCTGCCTGCTCTTTGTTCTGTTTTTCTGAAGGCAGATGTTGACCCTGCCACTGAACAGTGTGATGTGGAAAAGTTTGTGCTTAGCGCCGATGCATTCCCTTGCGCGAGAGAGTGTGTTTTCCTTAATGTTACAATGGTGCCATCTAATTTCCCAAGAGGAGCTCTGCCACTTGTTCGATCCCTCCGGTTCGACTTCCGAGTATTGGACATCATCAATGGTGGCTTCGACTTGAGCATGGGGAATCTCCCTTCGCTAGAGCATGTCTACATTGACTATGCTAGGAAAGGAACCACAGGTGCGGACCGTAAACAAGCCCATGATATGCTGAGCCGTGCACTGAAGGAACATCCCAACCGTCCCACCTTTCATAACAGTTCTCATTTTAGCGAAGAAGGACAAGGTATCCATGCATGTTCTGTGTTCCAATTTCCATGCTGCTGCTGCTGCACTTCATTTGGTGCCCTGCTTTTTAATCTTCTCTATTCGTCTTTGCAGTTTCAGGAGGAGGACCGGGCCCATCAATAACATCCTCCACGCAGGTACTCTTTTAGTTCAATGATTCAATTCTGCAGCCCTGCGAAGAATGATTCAGTTTGAACCATATTTCATCTCTGTATATCTCGGCCATTGCAGCTAGCAGGAGGTAATGTTGTTGGCATCGACTCCGACTCCATCAACTCGATCGTGCAAGCCCCCATCTCCCCTGCTGTTTCCAATCACTCTTCCAGCATCCCGGTACTACTCCTTGAGTTTTCTGTTTATTTAATTTTGAACCACACCAAGAATGGTGCAAAATATGAACCTGAACTTGATTCCTGTGTCCGCCAGTCATTAGAGCCGGCAGGAAGTGATGTTGCTGACACCGACTCGATTGGGCAACCATCCATCTCCCATGTTGCTTCCAACGGCTTCTCCTGCATGTTTTGGTCTTTCCTCTCCGACATGAATCTCGAGATGAAGCTCATCCTCTCCACACGTATATTTTGGTGCTTCTTAGTTGGTTCGGTGCTCCTCTATACCGTATTCTATTTTTTCTTCCATTGAGTTCAAGAGGACTTAAATCAAATGTGGATACTACCTGTACGGAAGCTCCAGCTCACCTCTTAAACGCGCTCATGTCAATTCCAACATTTTTCAAATAATAATGATGTAGTACTAGTATACTCCTTTATGATGCATCATTATTGCATCCTGTATTGTTTAACATTTTTTTTGTTTTAGTTCCTCCTTTTGGCTCGTTATGCTTACTTTTTAATCAAAATCAATGGAATCAAGGTCACATTCAGTTGTTTCTTTGGATATTTCATCCTTATTGATATTACGACTGTGCTTCATGGTTTCATGCTCAGTGAGCTGGTCTGTCAGTTTTCTCTACGCTGTTGTTTGAGTCTCTGTTTTATACATGCATAAAAGCAGAGAGAAGTATAAACGAATCCACACTGGGAACCAGAACAGTTAAATTCAATCCTACATGATACTTGACTGGATTGTAATATTAGCAGCTTTCGGTTCACATTTTACCTTCTACCCAGATGCTCAATGTAGAAAATTGTGCTGGCAGGTTACAATGCATTGTCCTAAGTACAACAATATACTCCCCCAGTCTCAAACTAAGTGACTTGTGTTTGCGTAAATTCGGATGTATCCGTATTTTATTATATAGATACATACGAATTTAGAAAAAATCAAGTCATTTATTTTGTGACGGAGGGTGTATGTTTTATCTCATCCTGAAAAGGAAGCCCTAGTCAAACGCTTTAAGCCTGGGAACATACTGCTCCTAGTTAGGCAACATGTTCAGGATCACTGTTAGCTGAACTTCCAGTTACAGGAACATGCTTCACTGAAATATACCATTCACAGAAATCTGTTGGACCATTCAACACATAAGCTGACTAAGCTCCACCTGCAATGGAAAAAACAAATTCAACACATAACGCAGGGAAAGAAAAGAAAGACAAATGTTCAGATATGCTCTTGTCACCTGATGATTCAGGTTGAGGGTGTGACGACCCTAAGCGTCACAAAAAGGAAATTACACTTGCTGGATAAGTGAATGAGAGAACACAATGGAGTTACTAGATTGGTGATTTTGGGTCATAACGACCGCATGCTTGTAGCAGCTGGATGAGATGATATTAACGCAACTGAACTTTCACAACGAGACAACAACCGTCAACAGTTCCTCTCGATTCTCTTAGGTAATTGCAATACAGGAAGGGGGATTCAGGAGAGGAAATACAAGTTTTAGGAGGGAAGGAAGCAAGGAGACTCGGGAGAGAGAGTTTCGTTCACAATTGGTTAACTATAATTCCCAGGGTGCGAGGGGAGGCGGCGTTTTGGCTCGCAGGTCCAGATGCTCTCATTATCAGTACCGTCAGACCGCGTTTTGAGATACGTGCAGTGAAGTTATTGGCAACTGGTGGTTTCTGGGGAAATTCCTGTAAAACGCGTGGAATCGTAGACACAGTCATGTACGTACGTCATTTATTGCGGGGTGGACGGCACAAAAACATGTTCTGCTGGGACAAGAATTTGGGCAGCATATCTGCACTGTAAACGGCTCGCCGTCAGGACGTATCGGGTCAGACACACACAAATCCCTCGCCGCAGCCCTCGCAGTTCGCAACAGCTTGCGGCGGCGCACCAAGCGGGCGGTGGAATTACACAGCCGGGCTACCATGGACGGAGCAGATTTTGGGTTCCCGCTGGATCCGATCGAGAGGTAAGCCCAGTTCTCCCAATGCCCGCATAGCGGTAATCCCTGATTCGATTTGGGCGATAATCACTGGTTGCAGGCTAGAGTTGGCGACTCAACCATGGCGCCCGGCGGGGCTGGATCTGAGATCGTCGTCCGTCTCGAGGAGGAGGGAGCGGTGGGTGTGGTGGCTGATATGACGGGCCTGGATGCTTGGGATGAGGCAGAGAGTGTCATACCTCGTCCGAGTACTAATGACGTGGCATGACATGTATAGGTGGAGTTAGCCTTTGTGACCCACTTGGTTGAGTAGGCGTGTGTTGGTGTGTGTGTGTGTCTAGCTGGATATAAGCTAGCTGTATCTCTGTAACCTGATATGGAATATGAAAGGATTAGACTCTGCTCTCATCTATGTTTCCGTCCTCATCTCCTGCTCTGTTCCTCTATCTCTCATCCCTAATTCCCCTTTGTGATTGTACTCTACCCAGGGTCATCACAAATTGGTATCAGACTTCGTTTCGATCCGGCGTGCTTCTCCTCTCGGTGCTCATCGTGGTAATATCGTCCAATCCCTGATTGGCGTTCGCGTGCTCTTGAGGTAGTCGCCACGGCTCCGCGACAAGTCAAGCCCGCGGCACAAACTCGATTCGTGTTGGAGGCGATGGAAGCCATCCAGAAGGCCATTGCGGATCTATCGGCGCAGGTCACAGAGAAGTTCGACTCCATGTCGACCGACGTCACGGCAAAGTTCACCGCCATGACCACCGACGTCAGGCAGTTGGCGACCCACGTCGCCGGCGTCCAGGATGGTATCGACAGCGTCAAGCGCTCCCAGGTGGAGCTGACCTCGACCGCGGGGCCCTTCCGCAACACCACCAACATGGGGGGTGGTCAAGGCGCGACCGCGACGTGGCCTTGGCTTGTGCGCAGCGCTTTTGGTGAGAGACCAGCGCCCTGCTCTGGCCAACAACGGACCGCCTCTCATGCGTCGACCCGGTGACGCCAACGAGGTGCTCGAGGAAATGGGCGAACGGTCTTCAACTCAGTATGCAGCAAAACTACCAAAGCATCACTTTCCACGTTTCGCTGGTGAGAATCCCTCCCTATGGCTTGACCTGTGTGATACATATTTTACCATGTACGGGACTTCTTTGCATCAGCGCGTGAGTTCAGCAGTGCTGTATATGGAGGGGCATGTTGCCTTGTGGTTGCAGGCATATAAACGCCGCACTGTTCTGGGCACTTGGGAGCAGTTTTGTGCTGCGGTGTTGACAGAATTTGGAGAGGATGAGTATGATGGCCAGATGAGTAAGCTCTTGCAGATCAAGCAGACTGGTTCCATGTCTGAATATCGCAAGGAGTTTGGAACTTGTATGTACTACCTGATTTCTCTTGATCCTACTTTGAACACCAAATTTTTTGTCTCCAAATTTGTTATGGGATTGCGGTCAGATATTCGTGCTGTGGTCCGCATTCAAGCACCTACCAGTGTTTCCCGAGCTGCTTCTTTGGCTCGTATACAGGAAGAGGAATTGGAACTACAACAGGAGCAACAACCGCGTAATCGCCTTCGAGCTACTCTTGTCAAGCCTCCGGGAGTTCCTGCTGCCCCTGGTGGCGGCGCGGCGGTGGTTCCTGCCAAACGTACCACCGATGACTTTGCTCGTGAGCGGCAGCTCAGGGATTTTCGTAAAGCCAATGGTCTTTGCTTTCGCTGTGGGGATAAATATTCTAGAGATCATCAGTGTAAGCAGACATCCCAACTTCTCACTATTCAGTTGGGGGATTTCGGGGAGATTTTGTCTGATGATACAGTACATGCATTGGAGTTATTGGAGGACCCAGATGGTACTTCTGAGTGTTGTCATATCTCTGTACATGCTCTTGCTGGTACTGAATCTGGCCATTCTCTTCGTTTGCACACCATGGTTGGCAACCAAGTTTGCCTAATTCTGGTTGATTCGGGAAGCTCACATAGTTTTGTTAATGCTGAGTTTGCTCGACGTGTGGGCTGCACTGTCAAGCCAATGAGTCATGTTGCGGTGAAGGTTGCAAATAACCAAATGATGTACTCTGAGTCAGCGGCACCTGGCTTTTCTTGGTGGATTCAGGGACATACATTCTCACATGATATGCGTCTTTTGGAGCTGGGAGCTTATGACGCCATTCTTGGTATGGACTAGCTGGAGCTGTTTGATCCCATGATTTGTCATTGGAAACACAAGAGGATAATCTTCAATTACAATAGGGGGGACATTACATTGCAGGGTGTTCTCCCTAAAGAGCAACAAACTATTCAAGCGCTGGAGTTGGACAAGCTACATACCTGGCTTGCGGGGAATGAAGTTTGGTCCGTTGCTATGGTCGAATCAGTGCCAGCCACACCTCTTGAATCTGGTACAACTATTATTCCTGATGAAGTTCAGCACATAATAACAAAGTTTAGTGATGTGTTCCAGGAGCCCACATCTCTACCTCCTCATCGCGAGTTTAACCATGCAATTCCAGTGGACCCCACAGCCAAGCCAATAAATTCAAGGCCCTATCGTTACTCACCATTACAGAAAGACGAAATAGAATGGCAAGTAACGGAGATGTTGAACACGGGGGTCATTACTCGCAGCTTGAGCCCTTATGCTTCACCGGTTTTGCTTGTTCAAAAGAAAGATGGCACGTGGCGTTTCTGTGTTGATTATCATCGTCTTAATGTTATCACCATAAAGAACAAATTCCCACTACCTATAGTGGATGAGCTGCTGGATGAGTTGGCCGGGACTCGGTACTTCTCAAAATTGGATTTGCGTGCTGGTTATCATCAAATCAGGATGTGTGAATAAGATGAGCCCAAGACTGCATTTAAGACGCATCATGGGCACTTCCAATTTCGAGTGATGCCATTCGGCCTCACCAACGCACCGACTACTTTTCAGTGCATCATGAATGATATCCTTGCACCATATATTCGTAAGTTTGTCATAGTTTTCCTAGATGACATCCTCATCTATAGCACTTCTTGGTCTCAGCACATGTTGCATTTGAAGATGGTGCTAAATACTCTCCGGGAGAAGCAGTTTTATGCCAAAATATCCAAATGCAGTTTTGCTCAGACTTCTATCAGTTACTTGGGACATGTAATTTCTGCATCCGGGGTTTCCATGGAAGCGGATAAAACCTCTGCAATTGAGAAGTGGCCTATCCCTGCCAATATCACAGAATTGAGGGGATTTTTGGGTTTAACTGGATACTACCATAAGTTTGTCAAAAACTATGGTATTCTGGCTAAGCCCTTGACTAATTTGCTTACCAAGAAAGGCGTTCAGTGGACTGATCAGGCTACCATAGCGTTCAATCTTCTTAAGCAAGCTCTAAGCAGTACACCTGTTCTTGCTCTTCCTGACTTTACTTTGCCTTTTACCGTCGAGACCGATGCATGTGATACCGGTATTGGCGTAGTTTTGATGCAACAAGGCCACCCAGTGGCTTATCTGAGTAAGGCATTGGGTCAGCAAAACAGCAAGCTATCCATTTATGAAAAGGAATTTTTAGCTTAATGATGGCCATTGATCGATGGCGCCCGTATTTGCAGCGTGGTCAGTTTATTGTTCTAACTGATCATAAAAGCCTCTGCAACTTAAGTGATCAGCAGCTTCATTCTGACCTTCAGCGCAAGGCCATGTCAAAGCTTATGGGCTTACAATATGAATTTCTATACAGGCGTGGTGTGGATAACAACGCTGCAGATTCCCTATCACGTGTTGCCCATGTTCTGCAACTTGACTTAATTTCTACATGTCGCCCTGACTGGATTCGAGAAGTACTTAATTTCTACATGTCGCCCTGACTGGATTCGAGAAGTCTACCATTCTTATGACATGGATCAGGCAGCACAGGACCTCTTGACCGAGTTGGCTGTTGTTAGCCCCAATGATAAGGGTTATGTCTTGGAGCAAGGTTTGATCAAATATCATGGTCGAATTTTTATTGGTGCCAGTTCTGCCCTTTAAACCAAGCTCATTTCCAGTTTACATGACAGTGCTGTTGGAGGCCATTCGGGTATACAAGCTACTTACCAGCGTGTCCGGAAGCTTTTCTATTGGCCAGGCTTAAAAGCCGCTGTTGAAGATTTTGTGAAGCAATGTCTCACTTGTCAGATGGCCAAGCATGAGCATACACACCTGGCTGGGACGCTACAACCACTTCCAGTACCTACTGAAATTTGGCAACATCTGACAATGGACTTTATTACGGGCCTTCCCTTGTCTGATGGTGCTGATGTGATTATGGTGGTAGTGGATCGCTTAACTAAAACAGCTCATTTTATGGCACTTCATCATCCTTTTACTGCAGTGCAAGTAGCTTGTCTATTCCTGGATAACGTGGTTCGCCTTCATGGGGTTCCTTGCTCCATTGTTTCAGATAGGGATGCAATTTTCACAAGTGCTATGTGGCGGGAAATTATGAAGGGGGTTGGCACCACCTTGCACTACAGCACAGCACACCACCCTCAAACAGATGGCCAAAGTGAGCGGGTGAACCAGTGTCTGGAGCAGTATTTGCGTTTCTTTGTCCAGGATTTCCCTCGCAAGTGGCGTCAAGCTTTGGCAATGGCAGAATTCTGGTACAATTCCTCCGCCCTTGTGTAATGTAAATCCTTTATCATTAACTGGAGATAGGCTCAATTCTGTAATCAGTTGCTTAGCATGAGCATCCTCTTCATATCCTGTCTGCAAATTGTCCAACCAAGCAGGTTTAATAGAGGATGCTTGAATGACTGTCAAGTCATGTTGTTTCCGGGACAGCTCATTGGCCACAAGATTTGTACTGCCCTTCTTATATGCCAACTTAAATTGTAACCCCATCAACTTAACAAAGGCCTTCTATTGAAGCGGTGTATGTAATCTTTGATCTGATAAGTGAAGCAAGCTCTTATGGTCAGAATCAATTTCAAATTCCTGATGCTGCAAGTAAGATCACCATTTCTCTATAGCCAGCAAAATGGATAAGCACTCTTTCTCATAAGCTGACATGGCCTGATTCTTAGGACTAAGTTCTTTGCTAAGAAAGGCCATTGGGTGGCTAGATTGTATCAAGACAGCACCAATACCAGTGTTCGAAGCATTCATCTCCAAGACAAAGGTTTGTTGAAAGTTTGGCATAGCCAAAAAAGGGGTTGTTGTCATGGCATGTTTGAGTTGCTGAAAAGCTTGTTTTTGGGCAGGCCCCCCAAACAAACAACACATCTTTCGTCAACAATTGAATTAATGGCTGAGAAATGATGCCATAATGCTTGACATACTTGCGGTAATAGGCAGTTAATCCAAGAAATCCCCTTAAACTTTTAGCTGTTAGAGGAGCTGGCCAATTCTGCACTGTGTGTACTTTTGATTTATCAGTAGCCACTCCAGTTGCGCCAATGACATGGCCGAGATATTCCGATTCAGTACGAGTAAAAGAACATTTGCTACGCTTGATGAACAGTTGATGTTGCTGTAATAACAAATTACGACTCTCTCCATCAAATTTAGGAAAATCCATCTTAGGACTAGAATGACTACCCAATCGACCACGACCATCATGACGGATATACTGATCATCATAATCATGGGGAATGTAATTGTGCGGCATGCCAAGTTGGGTATGCTGGATGGAAGCGGTACCTATTCCCAGGGCATGCTGCAAGTCTCCGAGGAGACCAGGAGCATCACCCTGACGGAGATGTGCATCGCCGTGGTCAGTGGACCCGAGGCCCAAACCAGCCGCAGGTGGGCGCAACGGTGCGGCCTCCCGAGTTGAGGACTCCGGACGGTGCGGATGTGGAGCACTATGATTGTCGTTCGCGCGAGGAAGATCCACATCAGCCGATGCCGCCACTGTGCCCGCCGCAGAGAACGGTTGCACCACGTCGAGGAGACGCGTCTGTTGGCTTCTGAATTAAGCTTGTTGTTCAGTTACTGTAGCGGATCATGTCGTTGTCGACAACGGTCTATTTTAGTTCAGTCAAGTCTGTTTAGATAGAAAATAAGGCCGTGTATGTATCTCTTGTGATCACCACGAAGTAGTTAGAGGCTTGACCGTTTCTTCTGTCTTCTGTTAGCTCAGCTAGCTCCTGGAGCCGATCGTCGGATGGCACGTTCAGTAGGCGCTCGCAGTAGCTGGTTTCTCGGTCGTTAGTTGGCCACGTTATGTGTTCAGATATATAAGCAATAACAGATATCAGAAAAGCTGCAGATTAAACACCCTGTGTTCAATTGTGTTGTGTTCAATTGTAGTTCTAGACTCCAATTTGCAGAATTGGCAACCACATTTGGTATCAGAGCCCATGCGATCATGGTCGGTACACCACCACCATCGACACCGTCGGCATCTGCTGCCTCCAAGGCGCCTGAAACATCGGCGACCCAACATCGCGTGCGCTCCCTGAGTCGCGGACGAAGCAGGGGAAGGAGGAGCGGCGGCGGGGAGGTTGTGGTGCGTGAAGTCGTGAGGGAGACCAGCGGTGGCGGCAGTGCCGTCTCCTGGCCGATCCTCACAAAGACAAATTACACGGAGTGGGCCATCCTCATGCGTGTGAAGCTCCAGGGGGCTGGCCTCTGGGAGGCTGTCGATGCCGACGACGCGCCGGAGCGACAGGAGAGGCAGGCCCTCAGCGCCATCCTGTACTGAGTGCCACCTGAGATGGTTCAGGTGCTCGCGGCGAAGGACAACACGAAAGCGGCCTGGGATATAATCAAGGTCATGTCAGAAACTCCGCAAGGATTTCGACAACCTCACGTTCAGGGTGGCGAGGCGGTGGAGGACTTCGCGATCTGCATGTCCAGCATCGTCACGGAGCTGCAATCGCTCGGCGACTCCACCACCGAGCTCGATGCCATGCAGAAGATGCTCCGCATTGTGCCACCAAGGTATGATCAAATGGCCTGAAGATGCTCCGCATTGTGCCACCAAGATATGGTCAAATGGCCTGTTCCATTGAGACGCTTCTTGACTTGAAGGACATGTCGATCGAGGAGCTCTCCGGGCGCCTGGCTGCGTCCGAGGGACGTGGTGAGCCTTAGGACACTGGTGGCCGCCTGCTCCTCACAGAGGAGGAGTGGGCCGCACGCGCACGCCAGTGCGGCAACGACTAGGGCGGCAAGGGCGCGCCCAGGAACAAACCGCGGGGCGGCAAGAAACTTGCCGCCACCGATGTTGCGAGCGGAAGCAGCGAACAACGCAAGGGCAACTGCCGCTATTGTGGCAAGGCAGGCCACTGGGCGGCAGAGTGCCGGAAGAAGAAACGCGACGAGGAACGGCGGGGCACCCAGGCGAATGTCGCGGAGGTGGTGGAGGAGGTGCCCGGCCTTCTCCTCGCTGTGGCGGACGAGGCAATCGTCGGCGTACAACCCGTGATAGCCTCACTGCCTGGACACGTCGTGGCCGCTGAGTGGCATGCTGTGGAGCCAGCACCGACGCTTCTGATGGCACAGAGCATGTCTACGACGGCTGATGATCTACATGCCCCCCGGGCCGTCTTCCTCAATGAAGAGCGCGTGATTCTTGTCCCAACCAATGATGATGCGTGGTACCTGGACACAACTTGATGCATCACTCTCTGAACTTGGCTTTGTGCACAGCTCGCTGGAGCATGCCGTGAATTGGCATGGAGATGACTCAAAGTTTCTTCTGATGGGAATGTATGTCGACGACCTGATCATAACAGGCACTAGCAACGCCGAAATCCTAGAGTTCAAGGATGAGATGCATCGCCTGTTCAAGATGAGTTACCTCGGCTTGTTGTCATACTATCTTGTCATTGAGGTAACTCAGAAGAATGGGGAGATCACACTAAATCAGAAGAGCTATGCAACCAAAATTCTGGAGCGTGCTGGGATGAGGAACTTCAATTCCTGTCACACACCAATGGAGAACAGGCTCAAGCTCTGCAAACAAGACGGGAGTGAGCTGGTGGATGCTACAGAATACAGAAGCATCATCGGTTGCTTGAGGTACCTCGTCAACACTCGCCCAGATCTTGCTCATTCAGTTGGCATCATCAGCAGATTCATGGAGACTCCAAGCAAGCAACATTGGGTAGCAGTAAAGCAAGTATTGTGCTACATCAGCGGTAGAATTGGGCATGTGTGCTGCTACAAGGCATGTGCTGGTGATCTGAAACTGATAGGGTTTAGTGACAGTAATCTCGCTGGCGACATCGACGATAGAAAGAGCACCTCCAGGGTGGCTTTCTTCCTAGGAGACAACATCATCACCTGGAATTCACAAGAAGAACAAATTGTCGCTCTCTCTTCATGTGAAGCCGAGTACATTGCTGCCTCAGCCGCAACCTGTCGGGTGGTGTGGTTGAGCAGGCTAGTGGGTGATCTGATGGGAAGACCACCCGCAAAGTTCAGGCTTATGGTGGACAAAAAATGAGCAATCGCTCTCTGCAAAAATCCAGTGCATCATGACCGGAGCAAACACAGTGACACCAGGTTCCATTATATTCATGAGTGCATCGATGACAACAAGCTTGAAGTCGATCATATTGGAACTAATGGGCAACTGGCAGACATTCTGACAAAGGCGTTGGGCAAGGTCAAGTTTATTGAAATGAGACATGATGGAGATCAAGTAAGAACAACTAGCTTAAGGGTAATTGCCCCTATGTGTGGTTTTGGTGATTAATGACAATCCCTATGGACTAATGTTTTCATTGAGTTTTATATGAAGAAATATTCCATAGGTCATGCTTGTAGTTCATGTGTTGGATTCAAGTATGGATGCCATGAAGATAAAAATATACCTTGAGTATTGGCATCAAGATCATCGAGTTGAAGAAGAATATGATATGATCAAAATCTTGAGAGTGTGATCTCGATAGAAGAATTCAAGATATGGCTATAAGTCTGTGTCATGATAGCCTCATTGGTTGAGTGATAATTGACTAAGATTTGGAGCATGTAATCAAATGAAGAGTTCTTTATGTACCTCGAGATATTGAGATGGAGCATGAGAAGATACTTGGTTGACCAATACAATGAGTGAAGAGCGATTTCAAGTTGGTCAACACATGAAGCATAAAGAATGTATCACATGGATCTTGTGGTATGGTAAGCCTTGTCAATTATGCATCATAAACTAACCCATTATATATGTTCCTTTGTGTTTTCTATATGGGATAGGTATATTTCCATGTGCATGCTTCAAAAGTGAAGATTTCATATAGCCCATGAGAGGATGGCATCTAGTGGTGATCATCATCAAGGTTGAGAAGGGAAAGTTCAAGATAAGCATCTCGAGAAGATCATTTGCTTGAATCTTGCCTTCCATATTGGTGATAATGGACATGTGAAGACGTGTCTTAATGAAGCTATCTCGTAGTGGTGTATGGGGAGCAACTTATGAGTCTTAACGAAGCAACAATGATCAAGTGATGCATTCTAGCTTGGATGGAGCTTGAAGCGTTGTCATCAAGATCAAGCGATATGCACAAGTCAAAGGTATGGCCTTGCTAGGTTTTTCTTTTACCGGTCTCAAGGTGGTTGTTGGGAGACCTGGTTATAGGATAGATAGCTGCACTATCAAGAGGGGCTTTCGGTTGGGTAACTTGACCACATCATCATAGGGAGCTCAATACTTTGCATACTTTGGATCTTCCTATTTTGTTGCTTCTTGGTGTTTATCCATGTGAGGTTCTTGAGCTTGTTGCTAGCTCTTCAAAAAGCCCAAGTTCATCAAAAATGGAATTCGTATGCATCTTCTATGGCGTTTTTGAGTTTCAAGGTTTTAGCGGTTCTTCTTATAGGGAGGCTTCATGCCTTTATTCATTTGGTTCTATCCTCCTTTATTTTACTATGATGTTTTTATGCACCATATTTTATAGCTTGTTGTCCTCATTAAACCAAGTCCAAGATCATCGAAATCGGAGTCGAGATGCAAAAGTTATTACGTTTTTCGTGAAGTCTATTTCATCCCGGTTATGGATCTGGTTCAACCGACTCCCACACCGGACGGTCCAACACCAACGCCGTTAAACCGGATCTGAAACAAGATTTTTGGGTTTTCTCGGTCGAGTCTATTCCGAGTTGGCAAACAGAGCCATTCTGGTTTGTAGGCCGGTCCTCTGACCTGGGGACCGAGTTTTCCAGTTCTGGGGCCGTTCCAACCGACTTTTAAACCAAGTTTTCACAGATTTCCTCCCAACGGCCATATTTATTTCCCCTATAAAAGGGGGTTATTCCCCCAATGTTTTTGGGTGTTCTTGACCACGAAATTGACCTCCATTGTTGAACCTCTTGAGCTTGCTTCCTCCCTCTTCCCTCCTATGATTCTTGCATCTTTTTTAGGGCTTTGGAAGAGGATATCTAGATCTACAATTCCCACCAATCAATTCCTCCTCTAAGTGAGGGGAACCCTTTGGATCTAGATCTTGGAGTCATTGGTTGACTTCCACCATTGTTCTTCCTCTCTAATTCCGCCCTAGAACTTATTGCTTTGGTGGGATTTGAGAGTGAAGGATTTGAGCACCCTTGGTGTTCTTTCTTTGCATTCTTGCATAAGTGTTGATCTCTCCATTGTGATTTGTTCGAGTGAGAGACCATGAGCTTGTTACTCTTGGAGGGTGACCTCTTAGTTGGCTTGGTGGTTGGTTCCATGGTGTCCTCTTCGTGGAAGATTGTGAAGAGACTCGGGCTTCTCCTTCGTGGAGCTTGTGAAGTGGTTGTGGAGCTTGCCATCTCCGGAGTGGAGGAAAAGCTAGCCATAAGGAAAGGGCATATTCCTTCGTGGGATAGACTCGGAGAAGAAGGTGAGCCTTCGTGGCATTGGGAAATCATTCGTGGGATCCCACACCTCTCCAACGTGACGTACCTTACTTGTAAGGGAACACGGGAATACATCTTTGTCTCCGCGTGCCTCGGTTATCTCTATACCCGAGCTTATTTTTCTTGTGATAGCCATCGATCTTGAAGTACTTATATCTTGCCTATCACTTGTGGTATATTTATCTTGTGCTATCTTGCTTAGCTTAACTTGTTGTTCGTGCACTTAGTTGAGCCTAGTGTATTTAGGTTTTGTGCTTGTAAAATAAACGTTAGTTTAATTCCGCATTCTATCAAGCCAAAACCGTATTAGTTGAAATTGCCTATTCACCCCCTCTAGGCGACATCTCTATCCTTTCAATTGGTATGAGAGCAAGGTCTCTCCTTGTTTAGTCTTCACTGCCTAGAGTGTAAAGATGTCGACTAGTAGTATAGTGCACAATGACACAATTATCTTTGATGGCACAAATTATGCTTTATGTAGAAATTGCTTTCTTTGTAATCTTCGGACCTTGTGTCCAAATTTTGAGCGATTTCTAGATGTAGGTTTTTCTCCTCTGATGGATCCTCAAAATCTATCTTTAGAGGATGAGAAAAATTTACATCTCGAAGCTCAAGTATCTAATGAGCTTATCTTCTCCTTGAGCCCCACAATTAAATTGTACTTGACGATTGTAAAGGGCAAGTCGTCTCATGAGAAGTGGACCAAGCTTAAAGAAATATTTGGTGGTTCCATTTCTCATATTGTCGGTGGTCTCTCCGAGGAGCTATCTTCTCCTTCCCATCATGAAGAGCTCCAAGTTGCTTCCACCTCCGTTCGCGATGAGATTTCAATTTTTTCCACTTCACTTACATGTGACAAGTCACAAGGTAATGGCATGGTGAGTGGAAAAATCATATGTGATGATGGTTGTGTTTCTCTTTACACCAATGATTCTTGTTCTATAAATGATAATGGTGTAGAGATTTTGGACTTAAACACTTCTTGTGACAATAATTCTATATCCCCTTGTGTTGCTAGTCCTTGCATATTGTCTAGAAACTATTTGAGTACTAATGTAGATGATATGCTTGATTTGTCTTGTTCCCATGCACAAACACTTCTATTTCCTCTAGTTGTGTATCTAACAATGTAAAGGAAATCAAACATTCTATGGAGCAAGACACAATCATGAATGGAGATTCAACAATATCCTCATCTTCATCCTCCCGTGCTCACATGTGCCTTGTGGAAAGAGGATCAAAGGTATCTCCTACTTTGGATCCCAACATATCTTCTTTAGATAATAGAAATGATAATGATGATAGTGATGATGACCTTGATGAGGATACTAGTGATCTTGTGCTTGAGTTGACTTTTTGGTGTACCTCTCTTCATGGTAGTAATAAGGCCATTGCTTGTCTCATACACGTTATGGGCAACATAACTAAACAAACGGAAACCATAGAGGAGTTGGATTTCCAACTTGATGATAGGAGTTAGAGATTCAATCTCCTTAAGCAAGAGCTTGCCGAGGAAAAGCACAATAGTTGTGTCCTCACACAAAAAATTGAATCTTATGAGCTTGAAAAGGAAAAATCTATTAATGATGCTAGTGCTACTAACTCTACTTCTTGTGAAGCATCTATATTAAAGGAGAATGTTGAGATAAGGGCTCAAATTGAGTTGCTAACTAGCAAGTATAGGAAATTGGAAGAGAGTCATGAAATTCTCTCGGTCTCTTATAGTGATCTTCTAATCTCCTATGATGGGCTAAAGTTAGCTCGTGAGGCAAGTATCACTAAGGTAACATCTTGTGAGCCTTATTTGGATATTAGCACAAGTTCTACTCAAAATGCTATTTTGCCATGTGCTAGTCCTAGTGATCCTTCTTGTCATACTATTGATAAACCTTGTGTTGGATTACTTGCTTTTCCTTGTTGCTCTAACAATGAATCTTCTACTTCCTCTAGTACCTCTATTTCTACTAACCATGTAGAGGAAGTCAAAGAGCTCAAGGCCCAAGTCACTTCTTTGAAGAAAGACTTGGAAAAGAGTCATGAAAGTAAATCCACACTCGATAATATTTTGAGTGTGAAAAAATACCCCAATGATAAAAGTGGACTTGGATTCAAATCCAATAACAAGAACAAGTCCAAGAGCAACAATAAGAATGGCAAAGACCAAGTCAAGAATTCGTCCAAGATTATTTGCTTCAAGTGCAAGGTTAAAGGACATCATGTAAGATCTTGTCCATTGAAGAAAAAGCACTTGAGTGATAATCAACAAGGGAAGCAGCCACAAGTTCAAGGTCAAGCCCAATCTCAACCTCAAGTTTAAGCTAGGAAACTTCCCAAGAAGAATCAAGATAAGGCTCCCCAAGCCAAGAAATTAATGAAGAGAAAGGGGAGCACTTGTTGCTACACATATATCGTGAGAAGGGGCACTTTGCCTCTTCATGTTCAAACGCTACCTTATCTAACCCTATCATTGTTGATGATGATTATTCTCTTGGGAAGGATAAGGATGGTAATGTGTTTGGCAAGTTTGTTGGAACTCAAAGTGGTGTCAAGAAACTAACCATTTGGGTTTCCAAGCCTATTGTGACTAACCTCTTAGGACCCAACTTGGTTGGGGACCAACAAGCTCAAACTTGATCAATAGGTATTTTTGGAGGGCATTGGAGACTTCGCTAACTCATGAAGAATTAAGGGATCATCATATATTATATTTGATCAGGCCAATTTATAAGGATTATCATCTCCCTACCATATACCCAATGCGCCTCTTTGCGGTAACTCAAACTCGACTCTTTTATATTGTAAGTTACTTGCCCCTTTACATGTTTTGGTTTTGTTCCAAATATGTGTTTGTATTTGTTGTGCATCATGCTTGCTTATTTTATGTATTCAAGTATGTATAGGTGTTTTTGCACATCACTTACTCGTGTGTTTGTTTTGAGTCTCTAATGCATCTTAATGATATCTTATTTGGCTCTTTTCGAGTGATTAATGGAACATCCCATTTTGGGGGAGTGATATGCCTTGCGCATCTCTCAAACCTTAAAATGTGTGTACATGAGTACTACCACTTAGTATTGATATTGCAAAATTATCTAGTCACTACGTGGTGTGTCATACTCATGAGAAATTCAAATTCTAAATGTCCATTAATTATCTCTAGTTGAGGTTGGTTTGCCTCTTTAAGAAAAAAATGAATATCACATTATGGGGAGTAATATGCTTCTTTTGCATATAACAATCCTAGGAAATGTGAACATATGAGGTGGTGCCACTTATAGTTGATATTGTTCATTATGTTGTATCTAGGTGGCATGTTAGCTCAAACAGGTTCCTTTTTTGTTATAAGCTTTTATTGCTCATCTTTTCGGTCTTTGTTTGAGTAAGAAATTCTTGGTGCGGCCTTCCTCAAATACATATATCTATATCTTATTTGGGAGACCATTTGCTTCAAGTTATTCTAATAATTGCATGATTGTGTGACTAGTTGAAGCTATCAAGAATCTCTATGTTTGCATAGTGCTTAATCTTTTTATTCCTATCCTATGCTTTTTTATTGCGAAGATTTATCTTTAATATCCATGCAATATACCACCGAGAATCAATTCGAATACACTCATTGTCTTTGAAAATTGATATACTTGAGTGTGGTAGCATTTGTGGATCATCTTCACCTTGGATTTCACCTCTTATTACATTTTCTTTCCAAAAATTTGTTGTGGCTCCCATTGTATTCCTTGTCTTTTGAACATCTCTTTGATGATGTATTTGATTATTATCAAATGTGTTTTAGTGGAAGACAAACCTTTTTCCTCGAAACCTTGTGCCATTGTGAAAAGTGTTAAGGGTCTGGTTTATTTGTTGAAACCTTGCTCTTTTGGGAGTTTGTTATCTCATTATTTCTTCTCTATGTTATTTGCTTTAATGAGATAAATATTTGAGCATTTGTGTTTTTATTTCATCTTTTATGCTCAATAGTTTTTTCTTAGTTCTTTTGTTGAACTTTGTTGAACAAATCTTATGTTGATTTGATTCTTTGATATAGTTTGGACAACAAATATGTTTTGTCACACCTTGTATGCCTTATTGAATATTTTGGTGTTTTGTCCAAATTATATCTTTGTTGGATCTTGAAAGTCTTGTGCATGCATATCTACTAAATGTATATATTATATCATGTTTTGCTTTCTTTGATGCAATATATAGGGTATACTCCATCAAATCCTTAAATGGCTAAGATGTGCATGAATTCAAATTTCATCTCTAAATATGCACATATTTTTATGGAGTGGGTCCTATGTGTTATGGTTAGTCTAACCACTTTGGATCCAATAAGTTTGGGGACCAAGATGTACTTGAATGTTGTTTTAGGTACATTGGAGATGCAATGGATGCTTGTCTCATCTATAATGAAGGTGTTATCACCACATGATAATTGGAGCCAAGCTAGGATGATTGAAGAATTCTTATCTACTACATCATACCATTCCTATCTCGTTAACAAGTATCTTATTCATGCATACTATTTTTCCATCCAATCTCTTATAGGTTGCATCTTGGCATGAATTTATTTGTTTGTAAATTTTGCGGTTCTTGCAAGGATCTTTGAAAGACTTGTCTATCCTTATTTCTTATGTGAGTAATTTGAGATGATGCATATAATGGGGAGTATA
Organism: Avena insularis; assembly: GCA_023614405.1. Classification (NCBI taxonomy): domain Eukaryota; kingdom Viridiplantae; phylum Streptophyta; class Magnoliopsida; order Poales; family Poaceae; genus Avena; species Avena insularis. Next base: position 431,794,773 of record CM042684.1, on the reverse strand, counting down.
TAAAATCATGAGCATGATTCACATCAATTCTAGCAATTTGTTGCACATCAATTCCTCAAGGTACTCTCATGTGTAATATTGTTGAAATTGCATTGAATCCTTCCTTTTGCTACTTGTTGCCTTTCTCAAAATATCCCAACTAGCATTTGTTCCCGTAGTGTTAGTTGTGATGTTTTTGAGGTTTTTGTTTTTATTTGGTGAAGTTCATTGATATACCATGAGAGAAAATAGAACCATGGGATGTATATGTACTTAAGCAAAATATCATTTTTTGGTATATCTTATGACTTCCTCCTGGATATCATGTTTTCTTATTTTTATTAACCTCTTATGTGTGGATGTTTCTTTGTGGATTATTCTCATGTTTTATCCCACTTAGAAACTTATATACACGAGAGTGTTAATCTCTTGCCTTGATATCCTCTCTTTTTGCCAACCATCTCTCTTATCCTCTTGGTTTTTAATGGTATTGGTAAGGTCTTGATTTATGAGTGCTCGGTTTACTTTTATTGCATCTTCACACACTCATATCTCATTTTTGGTTTCTTTTGGACTTAAGCTTGTCTTGACAAGTGTATTGATTTATATCTCTACTCCTTGTATCTTGGTTATGTTCTAAATGATATAGAGGGAGTGAGGATTCCATGTTTGTGCATATTGTATTCAAATGAAACAACTAATTTATGCACGAACCTTGGGGAGCTTCCTTATTTCATTTAGAGCACTATTTGTCCATTTGATTATTTGGATATTTCGATTGCTTGCTTCATCCGTTGAAGTTCCTTCACCTTGTTATCCTTTTAGCAATCCTTGATCCTAATATAGTTTGATTTCCTCCAGGTATCTGTCATTGAATACGTGCATTTGTTTTCACTCATATTATGATAAATGCACACCTTGGGGAGGAACTTGAACTATATTGGCCTTCTAACTGTGTCATCCATTTTGGCACTTGTTGTTAATGGGAAAGAAGTTTAGAGGGTTTTAAGGGAAATGGTTTTCTACTTAAGATTGGTTTATTCATAAGTGTTTGCTGCTTGCTCAGTATGTAGAGCTCGTTGGGTAACCCCAAGAGGAAGGTATGATGAGAATATCAACAAGTTTTCCCTCAGTTATGAAACCAAGGTTATCGAAACAGTAGGAGCAAGGAAACACCTCCAAGGTGTTGTTTCCAACTTGGAATCCTGCACAACATAATCACAGAACTTTGCCCCCAACTTAAAGTGAGGTTGTCAATCTCACCGGTTTTGCTGAAAACAAAGGATTAAACGCATTGTGTGGAAGATAGTAATTGCTTGCAGAAAGTAAACAGAAAACAGTAAATAGATTGTAGATTGATGGTAAAAGAATGGACCGGGGTCCATAGTTCACTAGTGGTGATTCTCCTTAAGATAGATGACATGTTGGGTGAACAAATTATAGTGGGGCAATTGATAAACATCGAGAAAGCATACATGCATATACTAATCATCTTGACTCCTATGAGATTTGATTGGGCATTACAAAATTATGCATAGACCATAATCCAACTGCATCTATGACTAATAATCCACCTTCAGGTTATCATCCGAACCCCCTCCAGTATTAAGTTGCAAGCAACAGATAATTGCATTAAGCAAAGTGTGTAAAGTAAAAACAATACGATTGTTCTATGAACAAAGGATTGATGTTTTCTCCCTAGTAGCAACAACACATCTAGTACCTTAGAGATTTTTGTCACTTCCCCAGATTCCTAGAGGCATGAACCCACTATCAAGCATAAATACTCCCTCTTGGAGTTGCTAGCATCTACTCGGGCAAGATAGCTACTAACAACGGAGAGCATGCAAGATCACAAATAACAAAGACATTATAAAATCAATAATCAATCTGAAATAGCATCTCAATATCCATCGGATCCCTGCAAACACAACATGTAGGATTACAAATAGATGATCTTGATCATGAACGGAGCTCACAAGATCTAAACATGGTAGCACAAAGGAGAAGAACCAACCATATAGCTACTACATGGACCCATAGTCTAGAGATGAACTACTCACGCATCACACCGAAGGTAGGCATGGTGATGAAGAAGGCCTCCAGGGTGATCTCTCCCCTCCGGCAGGGTGCCGGGAAGAGCTTCAGGTCCCTCCCGATCTAAGGATGGAGATAACGGCGGCTACAGACTCTTTCGTGGAATTTTGATCCGGTACTTAGGGTTTCTGTCTCGGAGGCAATATATAGGCGAAGGGGCAATGTCGATGGAGTACCAGGGGGCCCACACCACCCCCTGGTGCGGCCTGGCCTGGCCCGCGCCACCAGGTGGTGTGGCCGGCCCCTCTCCTTCTCATCTTCTGGCTCCGTTAGTCTTCCGGTAAAATATTGACTTTGGCTTTTATCCCGTCGAATTCCGAGAATATTCATTTTCTGGCTTTTCTGGAACCAAAAATAATAGAAAACAGGCAACTGGCACTATGGCATCTTGTTAATAGGTTAGTCCCAGAAAGTGTATAAAAATACTCCAAAGTGTGGAAAAAACATAAGAAAGTAGATATAAAACAAGCATGGAACATCAAAAATTATAAATACGTTTGCAACGTATCAACATCCCCAAGCTTAAGTCCTGCTCGTCCTCGAGTAGGTAAGTGATAAAAAGAAAGAATAATTTTTGAGGTGACATGCACCATCATAATATTGATCAAAGTATTTGTAGAACATTGATAGCTAGGATTATAGTACTCTAACATAGCATGAAAGATATAGTTCTAACAATAAGACATAGCAACTATGTCATAACATGAAAAGGTACAAACAAAAGATTCATGAATAACAATGCTTTGAAAGACGTTTGTTTGTTTCACATAGTGTAGCAAAACATAATGAGAATGATATTCATCTTGTCCCTCATAGTGTAGCAAAACATAAATGCATAGGACACCTTCAAAGTTCATAAGGGAGACTAGATACAAATATTTTAAGAACAAGCAATATCAAAGTTATGCATCAATCAACAAGTCTTGGGACAAAGAACATTAAACTAAGAACAACCACTATGCTCTCTTAATAGGTGCATAAAGATAGAAGATGGAGACTCAACATAAAAGTAAAATAAAGGCCTTCATAGAAGGAAGCAGGGATTCAAGTCTCATAAAGATCTTCCAAAAATTATGATACTTATTAGCTTTCAGCTCTCATTGCCCCTATCATAAGAATCTTGAAGTGATTAAGTTTAAAGTGAACAAACTATGGAGTATATGCTTGACAAAATATAAGTTGGCAATCTCATGTCCGTTGAATACGAGGGCCGCTCCTCATGCTACTCAAGTTTAGTTATCGGTAAGTTCTTGTCATAGTAAGTACATGTGTATCATAGAGAACCACCAATGGGGTACCCCTTGCACATGATACAGGAGCTATCCCATAATCAAAATGACAAGGCAAGCAGACAATGAGCATCTCGGCAATCTTCTTATTTACCATGGGAAAATGGTGCTTTTTTCTCTCTTTCCTCTTTTCTCATCTTTTTTTCTTTTTCTCAATCTCTATCTCTTTTTTCATAAGAAGAATGCTTCATAGATTGCTCAATATGGCGATGCTGCAAGTTTCCACCATGATTAGGCATGGCTTAGGCTAGTGGCCCAGGCGTTTCTCTAACACACATACATAACTCCAAGGACTTACAAGCTCCCCTTTCATTTCACACCGACGACATCCATAAACAAAAGAGCATGATACCAACTGGGTACAATGTATAAGTGCAATGTTGAAAGCGTTCCCCATGACAACATGGTTCTGCTAATTCCCAACGTATAAGTTCAAGCATATACAACATAGATGACACAATGGTTCAAGTTTATTAGGGGCAAGAAAAGTAAAGTGTGGCATCAAGTTCTGAGAGCCTTAATCACTAATTTTCACATAACAAGTTTAATTCGGAAGGTAGATAAAAACATGAATATACTTGGAATAGCAAATGCTAATAGGTAGGTATGGTGGACTCTTTGGAATAACTTGGTTTTATTTGGATTTGGATGCATGAGTGGAACTCATACTTGGTATGGAGGCTAGCAAAAGTCTGGGAACGACCAACTAAGAGAGCAATAATGGCCATAATCATGCAAAGTGACAAAACATTATTAATTAAAGCATAAAGTGATATTACAAGTTGAAAACTAAAGGATCATAGAGGCTATGGTGACTTGGTGTAGTCTTAACATGGTGTGAGCATGCGCCAAGTCAACCCAAATAAAGCATCAAAGGAGAATACCACAATACTATGCTTTAATATGCTCAAACAACACATGATTCTTTCAAGGCACATTAAGCAATCTCAATTGTTTATAACATGCCATGCTACAGCAAAAATCACTAAGCATAAAGCCAAAACAATATCAAGCATGACATGACAAAGCATAGGCCACAGTCAAAAACCAGCTCCTTTTTACCACTTAAGCATGAACTTTTCCTACTGTTTTCCAATCCAAACCAATCTTATTTGAAAACTAATGTATGAATGAGGGGGTCGAACCAATTTATTCAAGCAAACTAAGCAAACGAAAACCAAAAACAAAAATGAAGACGCTCCAAGAACAACACAACTATGCATGAAACAATAAAAATGAACTGTTTGGAAGAAACCTGAATTTTTTATTGATGAAGAAGGGGATGCCTTGGGCATCCCCAAGATTTGACGCTTGTACTTCTTGGATATTTCTTGGAGTGACACGGGTGGCATCCCCAAGCTTGAGCTTTTTTCCATACCTCATCTTATCACATTACTCTTCACTACACTTAAAATTTTCCTTCATACAAAACTTCACACAATCTTTACTAGCAACATTAGTGCACTCAAGATAATAAGTCCTTTGGTTCAGTCTCAACACAAGTAAAACTTCCATTAAAACACAAGATACTGTAGAACTTCCTTTAAAAAGTTCAAATTATCGAAGAGAACTCAAAGAGAAAGAGATTAAGAGGCAAATGCAAATAATGGCAGAAATCTGTCAAAACAGACCAGCAGGTCAAAACCAATTTTTTTGAAGACCTTATGTTGCTCAAATAGAAAAGTGTTGAACTAACGAAAGTTGGATAACAACCTGTGGCAGAAGCACAAAATATTACAGCTCAAACCGACGTACAGATATTTTTCACGATTTTTTACAGCGAAGCACAAAAATCTGTTTTGGGACAGCAACTTTCCCAAGCATTACTTCTCTCTCATTAGAGGTTACTCTTGACACAAAAACTGAAGGGAATATGCCCGAGAGGCAATAATAAAGTGGTTATTATCTTATTCCTTGTTTATGATAAATGTTTTATTTTGCATGCTATAATTTTATTAATTTTGAAACGTTAATACATGTGTGTTTAATAAACAAAAGGAAAGTTCCTAGTTATGCCTCTCTTATAAACTAGCTCATTGATTAACAAGATGATCAAGGTTTCCTGATCATGGACATTGGATGTTGTTAATAACTAGGTCACAACATTAGTGGAATGATGTGATGAACATTCATCCGAAGTATAGCATTACGATCAAAGTCATTGTGTTTATATTGCTATAACATCTAACAAAGTAATCCTAGTACTTAGACCATGAGATCATGTTAATCACTAATACTGGAAGAGTATCTTGATAACATCAAACGTCACACCATGAAAGGGTGATTATAAAGGTGGGTTCAGTGCTACGAAAGTGTTATGTAGAGGCTCATGGATCAAGAGTGAGATTTTTCCATCCCGATGACAGATAGATATTCTCTGGTCCCTCTCGGTGATATCACATTGGTTAGCTTACAAGCAAGTGATGAGACCACTAGAATATTATATCACGGGAACGAGAAAAGAGTACATGTCGGTAACAAGATCAAACTAGGTATGGAGATACCGATGATCGAATCTCGGACATGTAATATATCAGGAGACAAAGGGATTTAGTTACTAGCGTTAAAGGTTCTCATGATCACATAAGTCATTGTAGAATGTGTAGGAGTCAGTATGGATCTCTAGGTCCCGCTTCTGATTATTGATCTGAGAGGGGTCTCGATCATGTCTGCATTATTCACGAACCATAGGGTGACACACTTAAGGGACACCAACACCATTTGGAGCAAATGTGTTTTCAGACGAATGAATTGCAAAGCGCTGGAATTATTTCAATAGACACCGAAACTGCTTCGGGTGAAGTTTGCTGAAATTGGTTCTGCATGTAATATTGAAATGTTGCAAGGGGTTTTATGTGAATGTTTGTTAATTAAAGTAATTAACAAAATTCTGAATAAATTTAATAAAAGAGTTTTATTAAATGCGAGAGCATTAAATTTGGAGAAATTTAATGCATTTAAAGTAAAGACTTTAAAGAGGAATGTTAAGAGACACTTTTATGTGGAGGAGGTTACCACCACATGAATGGGGGAGGTGAGGGGTCACCCCCCATGGGGCGCCGGCCATGGGGAGGGGTACCCCCCTCCTCCTATAAAAGGCCACCCCTCTCACCCTTCTTCCACACACCTCCTCGTGAAGGATCTCGCTCCCCCTCTTGAATTATTCTCCCATGGTCTCGGATTAGCGAGATACATGTTCCCAGTGGCATTTTGTCTAGAAGGAGTTGCTGCTTCCGCTGCATCGCTGGAGTGAGGATGCGAAGGTTGTTCGGTGGCCTGAATGTGTGTGCAAGTGCGGATGCGCGGCTGGTTTGCGGCGCTAGGACTTCCACACGATCTTGAGATCGGCAAGCGTACAACTACATCATCCACGAGTTCCTACTCATTAACAAAACTTTGTTGTCTCCGAGAGTAAGTTCTCCATGGATGTATATCCACCCGTTGCTTGTATCTAGTAGATAGATCTTGGCGTATAGTTCTCATCGTAGGACATTTTTTGTTTTCTATGCTGCGAACCCTTAAAAAACCACACAAAAATGATAAGGAGAGGTTATTACTGAAGCAATAACTTCCAAGATGCAACTAAAAGTTTTGGGTTATCTCCCAATAAGTACTTTTCTTTAACGCCTTTAAGTTAGGCATAAGAACCAAGAAAAAATCAAGTATTCTCAAATGAAGAAGCATTAAAACCAGATTTCCTGCCCCTACCTTTCTTACCTCTATTCTTATCCTTGGGGAACATGTGATTGTTTGGTGGAGGAGCAAAGTGCATGATGCCCTTTTCCACATCTATTATTTCTCCAAGGAGTTTTAGTAGGGATCTTCCTAGTGTAATTTGTCCTTTTCCTACACATTCAATAACAAGATAATCAGTAGACACCACTTTCCCTAGAATCTTTGTAAACACTCCTTCAGCTATTCCAATGGGTAATATTGTGGAATTATTAGTAAGAGATATTTCTTCACCCCCTTTAGAAAGTCCCCAAAGATTCAAAGATTCATAGATATATTTAGGCATAAGACATAATTCAGACATGATATCACAGCGCGCATGAAAAGTTTCATTATTTATAACAACTTTTACTATAGGAAGCCATTTTGAGGGTTCATAATTTATTGGAACATAATCATGATGATCTCTAAGCATGTTATAGCATTCTTTTAAACTAGCAGTGTGGGTCTCAAGAGTGTTCAATCTAGCAAATATGTTTATAAAGGAAGAATCAGATTTGCTAGGCAAGTTATATGTTAAGACCAACTTCTTTATGGCTTTAAAAGCTTCATCCTCATTGCATTGTAGGAAATATCCTCCTACTACATCATCCAAAGCATATCTATAGCAAAGAGTAGTTCCAAAGTAAAAAATGCTAAGAAATAAGCTTTGAGTCATTTTAGGTTCAGTTTTTTGATGTAAATCAGAGATTCTAGACCAAGCTTCTTTGAAACTCTCTTCAATTCCTTATTTGAAAGTAAAAATCATTTCCTCAGGTGACATAGTGATTGGAGCAATGCTAGCCATTATGGCAACTTAAGGTAGGAACTAATTTTTTTTTGTGTTTTTAATATGAAGAAGCAAACTAGTACAACTATTTTTTGTGTGTTTTTGATAAAAGAAACAAGCAAACAAAGCAGAAATAAACTAAGCAAAACGAAAATAACAAAGTAAAGAGATTGGTTATGAGGAACTCCCCTTGTGAAGATGTCCTTGACTCCCCGGCAATGGTTCCAGAAAAGGTCTTGCTTTCTCAATATGTAGAGCTTGTTGGGGAACCCTAAGAGGAAGGTATGATGAGCACATCAACAAGTTTTCCCTCAGTTATGAAACCAAGGTTATCGAAACAGTAGGAGCAAGGAAACACCTCCAAGGTGTTGTTTCCAACTTGGAATCCTGCACAACATAATCACAGAACTTTGCCCCCAACTTAAAGTGAGGTTGTCAATCTCACCGGTTTTGCTGAAAACAAAGGATTAAACGTATTGTGTGGAAGATAGTAATTGCTTGCAGAAAGTAAACAAAAATCAGTAAATAGATTGTAGATTGATGGTAAAAGAATGGACCGGGGTCCATAGTTCACTAGTGGTGATTCTCCTTAAGATAGATGACATGTTGGGTGAACAAATTACAGCGGGGAAATTGATAAACATCGAGAAAGCATACATGCATATACTAATCATCTTGACTCCTATGAGATTTGATTGGGCACTACAACATTATGCATAGACCGTAATCCAACTGCATCTATGACTAATAATCCACCTTCAGGTTATCATCCGAACCCCCTCCAGTATTAAGTTGCAAGCAACAGATAATTGCATTAAGCAAAGTGTGTAAAGTAAACAATACAAATTTTTCTATGAACAAAGGATTGATGTTTTCTCCCTAGTAGCAACAACACATCTAGTACCTTAGAGATTTTTGTCACTTCCCCAGATTCCTAGAGGCATGAACCCACTATCGAGCATAAATACTCCCTCTTGGAGTTGCTAGCATCTACTCGGGCAAGATAACTACTAACAACAGAGAGCATGCAAGATCACAAATAACAAAGACATTATAAAATCAATAATAAATCTGAAATTGCATCTCAATATTCATCGGATCCCCGTAAACACAACATGTAGGATTACAAATAGATGATATTGATCATGAACGGAGCTCACAAGATCTAAACATGGTAGCACAAAGGAGAAGAACCAACCATCTAGCTACTACATGGACCCGTAGTCTAGGGATGAACTACTCACGCATCACACCGGAGGTAGGCATGGTGATGAAGAAGGCCTCCAGGGTGATCTCTCCCCTCCGGCAGGGTGCCAGGAAGAGCTTCAGATCCCTCCCGATCTAGGGATGGAGATAACGGCGGCTACAGACTCTTTCATGGAATTTTGATCCGGTACTTAGGGTTTCTGTCCTGGAGGCAATATATAGGCGAAGGGGCGAGGTCGGTGGAGTACCAGGGGGCCCACACCACCCCCGGCGCGGCCTGGCCTGACCGGCGCCACCAGGTGGTGTGGCCGGCCCCTGGCCCCTCTCCTTCTCATCTTCTGGCTCCGTGAGTCTTCCGGTAAAATATTGACTTTGGCTTTTGTCCCATCGAATTCCGAGAATATTCATTTTCTGGATTTTCTGGAACCAAAAACAGCAGAAAACAGGCAACTGGCACTATGTCATCTTGTTAATAGGTTAGTCCCAGAAAGTATATAAAAATACTCCAAAGTGTGGAAAAAACATAAGAAAGTAGATATAAAACAAGCATGGAACATCAAAAATTATAAATACGTTTGCAACGTATCATTTGCCTTTCATGCATTTCATCTTTATTATGTTTTGCATGGTTGAATATTTAGTGGAAACTCTCCCAAAGGTCATGCTTGACAATGTATGCAATGAAATTCAAGTTCATCACATGTGCATATATTATGGGGGAGTTTGTTCTATATATGTTGGTTCTTCTCACATCTCGTGCATTAGTTGTAGTTTGTGTGAGTATAATAAAATTTTATATGGGCTAGTATCTTTGTGTTACTTAACTACAACAAATACAACCTCTTGTATACAACTTATTCTCGGATAAGCTGCGTACTTGTTTCTAATTCTGATTATATAAACCCTCTTGTTGTGATTGTCATCAACTACCAAAATGGGGGAGATTGAAAGGGTAATTGCCCCTATGTGTGGTTTTGGTGATTAATGACAATCCCTATGGACTAATGTTTTCATTGAGTTTTATGTGAAGGAATATTCCATAGGTCATGCTTGTAGTTCATGTGTTGGATTCAAGTATGGATGCCATGAGGATAAAGATATACCTTGAGTATTGGCATCAAGATCATCGAGTTGAAGAAGAATATGATATGATCAAGATCTTGAGAGTGTGATCTTGATAGAAGAATTCAAGATATGGCTCTAAGTCTGTGTCATGATAGCCTCATTAGTTGAGCTATGGTTGACTAAGATTTGGAGCATGTAATCAAATGAAGAGTTCTTTATGTACCTCAATATATTGAGATGGAGCATGAGAAGATACTTGGTTGACCAATACAAAGAGTGAAGAGCGATTTCAAGTTGGTCAACACATGAAGCGTAACTAATGTATCACATGGATCTTGTGGTATGGTAAGCCTTGTCAATTATGCATCATGAACTAACCCATTATATATGTGCCTTGTGTTTTCTATATGGGATAGGTATCTTTCCATGGGCATGCTTCAAAAGTGAAGATCTCATATAGCCCATGAGAGGATGACATCAAGTGGTGATCGTCATCAAGGTTGAGAAGGGAAAGTTCAAGATAAGCATCTCAAGAAGATCATTTTCTTGAATCTTGACTTCCATATTGGTGATAATGGACATGTTAAGACGTGTCTTAATGAAGCTATCCCATAGTGGTGTACGGGGGAGCAAATTATGAGTCTTCACAAAGCAACAATGATCAAGTGATGCATTTCGGCTTGGATGGAGCTTGAAGCGTTGTCATCAAGATCAAGCGAGATGCGCAAGTCAAAGGTATGGCCTTTCTAGGTTTTCCTTTTACCGGTCTCAAGGTGGTTGTTGGGAGATTGGGTTATAGGATAGATAGGCACACTATCAAGAGGGCCTTTCGGTTGGGTAACTTGATCACATCGTCATAGGGAGCTCAATCCTTTGCATACTTTGGATCTTCTTATTTTTCTTCTTCTTGGTGTTTCTCCATGTGAGGTTCTTGGGCTTGTTTCTAGCTCTTCAACAAGCCCTAGTTCATTGAAAACGGAATTCATATACATCTTCTATGGCATTTTTGAGTTTGAAGGTTTTACCGGTTCTTCTTATAGGGAGGATTCATGCCTTTATTCATTTGGTTCTATCCTACTTTGTTGGACTATGATCTTTTTATTCACTATCTTGTAGAGATTGTTGTCCTCATCAAAACAAGCCCAATATTAGTGAAATCGGAGTCCGGATACAAAAGTTATTGTGTTTTTCGTGAAGTCTGTTTCATCCTAGTTGTGGATCCGGTTCAACCGACTCCCACACTAGACGGTCCAGCGCCAGCGCCGATTAGACCGGATCTGAAACGAGATTTTCCGATTTTCGTGACCGAGTCTATTCCGAGTTGGCAAATAGAGCCATTCTGGTTTGTAGGCCGGTCCTCCGGCCTAGGGACCGAGTTTCCCGGTTTTGGGGCTGGTCCAACCAACTTTTAAACCGAGTTTTCACAGATTTTCTCCCAACGACCATATTTCCCCCCTATAAACCGGGGTTCTTCCCCCAATGTTTTTGGGTGTTCTTGACCACAAAATTGACCTCCATTGTTGAACCTCTTCAGCTTGCTTCATCCCCCTTCCCTCCTATGATTCTTGAATCTTTTTGAGGGCTTTGGAAGAGAAGATCTAGATCTACAATCCCCACCAATCAATTCCTCCTCTAAGTGAGGGGAACCATTTGGATCTAGATCTTGGAGTCAATGGTTGACTTCCACCATTGTTCTTCCTCTCTAATTCCTCCCTAGCACTTGTTTCTTTTGTGGGATTTGAGAGTGAAGGATTTGAGCACCCTTGGTGTTCTTGCTTTGCATTCTTGCATAAGTGTTGAGCTCTCCATTACGACTTGTTCGACTGAGATACCATGAGCTTGTTACTCTTGGAGGGTGACCTCCTAGTTGGCTTGGTGGTTGGTGCCACGGTGTCCTCTTCCTGGAAGATTGTGAAGAGACCCGGGCTTCTCCTTTGTGGAGCTTGTGATGTGGTTGTGGAGCTTGCCATCTCCGGAGTGGAGGAAAAGCTAGCCATAAGGAAAGGGCCTATTCCTTCGTATGATAGACTCAGAGAAGAAGGTGAGCCTTCGTGGCATTGGGAAATCCTTCGTGGAATCCCACACATCTCCAATGTGACATACCTTACTTGTAAGGGAACACGAGAATACATCTTCGTCTCCGCGTGCCTCGGTTATCTCTATACCCGAGCTTACTTTCCTTGCGATAGCCATCGATCTTGAAGTACTTATATATTTCCTATCACTTGTGGTATATTTATCTTGTGCTATCTTTCTTAGCTTAACTTGTTGTTGGTGCACTTAGTTGATCCTAGTGTATTTAGGTTTTGTACTTGTAAAATAAACATTAATTTAATTCCGCATCCTATCAAGCCAAAACCGTATTAGTTTTGAAACTTCCTATTGACCCCCCTCTAGGCGACATCTGTATCCTTTCAGTATCTCGTGTGATCACCATGAAGTAGTTAGAGGCTTGACCGTTTCTTCCATGTTCTGTTAACTCAGCTAGCTTATATAAGCAATAACAAATATTAGAAAAGCTACAGATTTTGCATGCAGTGCAAACACCTCGTGTTCAATTGTAGTTCTGGACTCCAATTTGCAGAATCAGCAACCATAGCATCTCGAGTGCATCTGCACGCTCTGAGTTGGTGGCAAGCTTGTCCTGGAGCCCATCGAACTTGATGTCCATGGTCATCATGCGGTCTAGGACCTACTTGACCATGGCCTCCTGATGCATGTAAAATGCATGCATGAACTTTGTAGTTTGTTGATATGAATTCCCACTTATTTGCAACATATATGATGTACATTGATTTTTGGGATTTTACCAATGACCCCCTTTATTTTGGTTATAACCCTGTAGGACAGGAAAACCCTATTTTGTGTATTTTTAGCTTTCAGGGACCTAAACAAAGTCAAACGGGGCTAGGATTCTAGGGATGCCAATATTACGTCATGAGAAGTACCTAGAGCACTTGTACCCCACAAGGGCCAGGAGGGCCAAAAGAGCCCAGGTGGCGTGCCCAGTTAGGGTGGGTGTGCCACCCATGCTCTTTCTCTCCCCGGTCATCCGATTCCGTTGATTCTTTCACCCATAGACTCCGTTTGACCTAAAAACCTCTATATGAAGGAACCTCTGAGGCTTCCTCGAGGAGGGGGCAACAGAAACACCGAAACACCAAAACAGATCCAAAATCAGTGAAGATTGGAGGGGGGATCTCCACTGGAGCCGCCTCTGGAGGCATCTCTACCTTCTCCCATGTCTCCACCATCATCACCATGATGAAGAGGGAGTAGTCCACCTCTGGACTCTGGGTTTGTGGCAATATCTTGATCTATTTCTCTCCTATTATTCATAGATCTAGTACCATATGAGCTGCCCAACATGATTATGTTCATATATGTAATTCCTATGTGGTGGATCTTTATTCTATGATTTGATATATGAGATTGGAACCTATTAAGTACTTGTTTTAATCCAACTTGTATGCAAGAGCATGTGTGGGGAGAAGTGTGTATTAGATAGAGTAGCATGGTATATACCTTTATTTTCCTGCCTCACTAGGGATAAAGTGAATCCATGTGCTATAATTGTCATGTGCCAGCTTGATAATCTTGTTTGGTCAAGGTAGCATATTTTTGATTCAAACATTATGTCAAATTACCTAAGGCTATACTATGTTGATTCTTGATTCAACATTGCTTAGAGTTTTCCCTTTTTTGACACTACTACGAAAAAGCTTATCAGTGGCGCACCTATTTTGCATTTCTGTGGCGCATATGGGATGCGCCACTATTATGTCGCCAATATGCACCACATAATTGTTTTTGAAATTTCAAAAAAAAGGCGGACCAAAACTGAATCTAGCACCACCGCGGCCGCTAGAATTTTGTCCGAGGCCGTGTCCGTGGACGGAAGTGTGGGTCACCGAAGGAGGAGGGTGGAGCAGGGGGTTGCCAGTGATGGTGTATGAGGAGGCCGCCGGAGGAGGAGGTGGGGACGTGGTCACTGGAGGAGGAGGTGGGAAGGTGGTCGCTGGAGGAGGGGTGGGGAGGAGGAGGAGGTCGCCAGAGGAGGAGGCCATGGTCGGAGGTGGAGGGGGAGGAGGTTATGACCAGAGGTGGAGGAGAAGGAGGAGGGAGGAGAAGTGTGGAGAAAGGAGGATGGAGGAGAAGGAGAGGAGAGGTGGAGGAGAAGTGTGTGGAGGAGAGGAGGATGGAGGAGAAGGAGAGGAGAAGTGGAGGGAGGAGAAGAGGAGGAGTAAGGATAAAAGAGGGGGAGAAGGGGAGCCGGCGGGATTCAAATTTCGAGTCTTGCCCAAAAATTTAGTGGTGCATATTGCCAATATGCGCCACATAATTCTCCCCCTTTTTTATTTTTTTGCACGAAAAAATCTTCTTTTGGCCATAACTTTTTACTCTTTTCTAATTTCAGGATTCTGTAAAATCCAGAACAGCCTTTGGCAATTGAATTTGACTAGGTGATTTCGAGACGATCAGTTTGATAGGTTAAACATTTTTTTCTGACATCGGATGCAAAAGTTATGCTCGTTTTACCGTGCCATGACCCTTTTTTAAAAAAAAATCAAAATTCATATTTTTAAATTTTGCTACAAACTAGACCACATTACCTACCTATATGTCAAAGGGTTTTGTTTTTTGAAGTGTTTTTCATTTTCTTTTATTTTTTACGAATCTAAAAAGGCGATCCATGGGGGGTGGGAGGAGAAATTTTGAAAACTTATCAGTGGAGCATATTGAGAAATGCGCACTTATCAGTGGAGCATATTGAGAAATGCGCCACTAATAAGTTTCACCCTGGTTGAGGAGAACACGTTATCTGTGGCGCATTTAGCAATATGCGCCACAGAAAGTTGGTCAACCAGATTCTATGGTGGGGCCCCCGTCATTTTCTATGGCGCATATGGCCATATGCGCCACAGAAGTTCTAATTTATATGGCGCATATGGCCATATGTGCCACATAAAGTTGATCACCCAACTCTGGTAGCAGGTCCAACCTTATTTCTGTGGCACATTGTTTTTGCATATGCGCCACAAAATAGGATGATTTCTGTGGCGCATGGCCTTGCGTGCGCCACTGAATTTTGTCTGTGGCCCATGGTTCTTAATATGCACCACATAATATCTCATTGCATAGCACCATCTCCTTTACCTGCCGCTCAATCTCATCTTTATGCATTGGTGAATATCTGTAAGGTCTAGAGTTCACAGGCTGTGTCCCTAGCAATAGTGCATAGCATGATCAAATTATCTATGAGGAGGTAGACTGTTTGTCTCCTGGAATATTTCCATGTATTAGTGTAGTAGTTCCTCCAGACCATCAATGTGTGGATTAGATACATTTCATCTGTGGGCTTGTTCGTCTGCGGTACCAAAGTTGGCAGGCCAGCGCATGGCGGTACCTAAGTTGCCTAAAATTACCGCGTTTCGAGAAGTTGGGCCGCCAACTACTGAGAGGGGCCATTTCGAGGCAAACTCATCTCACCCCTGCCAAATTCAAGCATTCCGTTAAACTGCCCCGTGAAGTAGACGGTCGGGACCCTCATGTCGGTCATCTGTCCGTGACGCGGGCGCCAACGCGGCAACCTCTTAGGCAAATCGAGCAGCTAAGTGGATTGGATGCGTTGACCAATTTCACAAATCCATTCCCAGCTTTCCCCTAGCACCGGCGGTGTCAGAATCCACCCTCCAGGCAGGATGATCCCTTCGGACATTTGACTTCCGACGCCAAGTTGCTGCGCCCAGTTGTTGCGCCCAGTCGCTGATCCCGAGATCCAATGGCGCATGCCGTAGCCACCGTTGTGAGGCTCTAGCCTGCCTCTGCCGCCGACGAGACGAGCAGCTCGGAGGATGGCAGATCTTACTATCAAGAAAGAAGAAGTTCTGTCTACAAGCGGGTGATCTACCCTTCTCTTTGCTATTCACACTAGTTACAACTGCTAGCTGGCTACTGAACCTCAAATTGTTTGTTAGCCCAATGCTGACAAACATATTTTGTCCACAGTTTTCTATCAAGTGGGATCTGCACGGACCCTCTTACCTGGTTACGGTAGTCCTCTATAGGTACGACTCTAAGGGAAAGAGGTATGGACATCATTGTTTCACAATGGAAGAAGCTCTTGCGCAGATCTACACTATATCTGGTATGGTTGCTTCTCTACGTAATCATGTTGAATTATGGCCGAAGCAGACTGCAAAGTTCAGCTTCATGGATGAACGTGGCATCATGGTTCCTATAACGTGTGACAGTTAGCTAATTGGGTTGATGAAAAGGTATGCTTCGGCTGCCATGTTTGAGCTGAAATGTGATGTACTGGATGTAGAAGCTGCTGCAACTGGGAGTCGCCCTTCTATTCTTGGACAGGGTGGTTGCTCGAACCCAATTAGCTCCAGGTTAGCAAAGGTCTCTTGGGGTTCGCATGTTTGTGCTAAATTGTAATTTTTGTTTTATTTACTCTGTAGATATTGGGAAGTTATGCAACGGTCTTGTTTCTTTGACAGGAAGTGCCGCAAGGTTAGAAACATGACTGCCGGGTCAGTCATTTCGCTGCCTGAAGAAATTAAAAATGAGTGGAAAGATGTCATTTTGCTGCCCGAAGAAATTAAAAATGAGTGGAAAGATGATGCTGGACACGATTCTGGTGCCCATTGTCCCGGCGATGCAGAGTACATGAAGCTAAGAAAATTGGCACCGAGGAAGAGGAAGAAGGCAGGAAATATAGAAGCCATTGGACGTGAAGGCTTGGCACCCAAGCTGCGGAAGAAGGCTGCTGGCAATGAAGATGCATAGTAATGTGTTGAACTTGAACCTATATATGTAATTCTGTTAAATTCTGACCGCTCTGTGTGTGGCACGTTGTTGGGTGAAACAATCTACCCACGTTCTCTGAGTAAAATGTACCGCGACTTAGGGTTTGGAAACGCCTGAGTCAGTGTTGAATCTGAAATTGTGATTGTGCCACTGCTATCTGAAAACAAGGATCCACTGGTTCCATGATTGCTGAGGGGCAGGAGGTCTCCAAATACGACAGAATGTAAGTGGCACATAAATAAATTATTTAAGCTGCCACACTCCACGAAGCAGCAACTTATTTCAGATCTTTGCTGGCAACATAAACAGCAATGTTCTCACCGATAATGCCCAGATGAGGAGGAAATGGGTACCACTTTCTAGCCTAATCTTGAGCCCGTCTATCTCATCGCCTCTCTGCCTGCATCCCCGCATCGTGAAGCTCCGGATCTCCGATGCTTAGGGTGTATGTGCTTCCACTTTATAAATTGTGGTTGTGCCATTTGCATGCGGCACAATCCACGTAGATTATGTTTAAACAAACCACCAGTGTTAGAATACACTAGTACAAAAGGTGTCTTTGGTCCACGGTTACGTTCCCAATCCGGGACAGAGATCTAAATCGAGGGAGAAATTGATCTAAATCACAAATTCTTCCACAAATTAATGCAGGGTCAGAGCAATTTTTTTCCTCCCTGGAATCCAGGACCAATAGTTCAGACCGCTAGGTCAACAAGTACAAATATTAGAACTTAAAAAGGCACGGAGCTTAAGCTAAATAGAACTAGTTATCACACATCTCCTTGATCTTCCTAATCTTGGCCCGATGCGCATCTTCCTGCGAGAGCAAGGATCGAATTGTCTGCTCCTTCCTTTTAGCATCTTCCTTGCACAGCTTCAATTGTTTCTCTGCATTTTTCCTCATGCACTTGTCAATACTCGTAGCTGTGTACTACGGGACTTTGGCCTGGTGGAGATTGTTCCTTGCTTGAGTCAGTTCTTGCTCTGCTTTAGCCTTCAGGGACAATGCTGCGTCCCTCTCCTTCTCGACTTTGATAACCTTGTCTTGCACCACCTGAGATATCGCTAATGCTTGGTCGTGTCAACTGGTTCCCATAGCTTCATCTCAACACTATCAAGAAGTGAGCTGAATACAGATTCTTTCAACTCGACAGTCATTTCCCATAGTTTGTCCAGCGTTTTCTGCATCGATTTGGGCCACTCTGGATCTACCCATTTGACAACACCGCAACTTCCGCCTTGCATCATTGCACGATGTCCTTGACACCGTAGAAACCTCCTGCCTGCGTTTTGTCCTTCGAAGGCTACAAATTTAGCGGGCACATATCCATGTTTACATACCAGAGGACTGTCTTCATCCTCTAAACCGTGATAGTCGGAGTCATACATCGGCTGGTTGTCCTAACACATCATACGCGCATGAGTAAACAAATTAGATCTAGCTCAAAAAATAGATAACTAGCCACAGATGATAGAAATAGAGATGAGACGACTCACATCGAAATCACCGTCCCTGTCGTCATGACGCGTTTCCTCGCTGTCTCCCCTTGAACCCATGGCAAGAGAGGGGGGTGGCTGCCGGAGAGGGGATTGGGATGGAGGCGCCGTCGGCTAGCGGCTACGGCAGGATGGGAGTGAAGTGGGGAAAGTGGCTTCGAGGGAAAGAAAGAGAAGTATGGGGAGGAAGAGAAGTAATGGGGACGTGACACTGGGATGTGGCCCACTGAACTCGTGAGACGTGACACTGCATAGGAGGCGCCGGTGTTGCCAGTTTGTCCAAAGCAAGCGTGGCCAATCATGCCACAGAACAGCCTACTCGCGGATCGCTCTCACGAAGACCATCCCAATCGTCCAAGCGCCCCAATCGAACGGTATGTAACAATCGTCAAGCAGAACAACTGTGATAGGGCGTGCCTTCTATAAGACTCGGTCTAACGGCTACCCATGCAATGACACTGGGTGTGGTTCATGAAAAGAACAGACATGCAATGACATCGGTGGATCCATGCGTGGTTTATGGAAGTAACAGACATGCAATGACTCTAGCTATGGTTAATAAAAAGAACACGCATGCAATGACACTGGGTGTGGTTCATGAAAAGAACATACATGCAATGACACTGGTGGATCCTTATGTGGTTTGTTTAGAGGAACAGACATGCAATGACACCGGTGGATCCACATGTGGTTCATGAGAAGAACACACATCCAATGACACTGGGTGGATCCTTATGTGGTTCATGAAAAGAACTGACACGCAGTGACACTGGGTGTGGTTCATGAAAAGAACAGGCATGCAATGACATCGGTGGATCCATGTGTGGTTTATGGAAGTAACAGACATGCAATGACTCTAGCTATGGTTAATGAAAAGAACACACATGCAATGACACTGGGTGTGGTTCATGAAATAACAGACACGCAATGACACTTGTGGATCCTTATGTGGTTTGTTTAGAGGAACAGACATGCAATCACACTAGGTGGATCCATATGTGGTTTATGGAAGTAAAAGACATGCGCTGACACTGGGTGTGGTTCATGAAAAGAACAGACATGCAATGACACTGGTGGATCCTTATGTGGTTCATGAAAAGAACAGACAGGCAATGACACTGGTGGATCCTTATGTGGTTTATGGAAGTAACACACATGCAATGACACTGGGTGTGGTTCATGAAAAGAACAAACATGCATTGACACTGGTAGATCCTTATGTGGTTCATGAAAAGAACAGACATGCAATGACACTAGTGGATCCTTATGTGTTTTTTTTAGAGGAACAAACATGCAATGACTCTAGCCGTGGTTCATGAAAAGAACAGACATGCAATGACACCGGGTGTGGTTCATGAAAAGAATAGACATGCAATGACTTATGTGGTTTGTTTAGAAGAACACACATGCAATGACACTGGGTGTGGTTCATGAAAAGAACAGATAGGCAATGACACTGGTGGATCCTTATGTGGTTTGTTTAGAAGAACACGTATGCAATGACACTAGGTGTGGTTCATGAAAAGAACAGACACGCAATGACACTGGTGGATCCTTATGTGGTTTGTTTAGAGGAACAGACATGTAATCACACTAGGTGGATCCATATGTGGTTTATAGAAGTAAAAGACATGGAATGACTCTAGCTGTGATTCATGAAAAGAACAGACATGCAATGACAATGGTGGATCCTTATGTGGTTCATGAAAAGAACAAACAGGCAATGACACTGGTGGATCCTTATGTGGTTTGTTTAGAAGAACACACATGCAATGACACTTGGTGTGGTTCATGAGAAGAACACACATCCAATGACACTGGTGGATCCTTATGTGGTTTGTTTAGAGGAACAGACATGCAATCACACTAGGTGGATCCATATGTGGTTTATGTGCAATAACTCTGGTAGATCCTTATGTGGTTCATGAAAAGAATAGACATGCAGTGAAACTGGGTGTCGTTCACGAATAGAACATACATGCACTGACACTGGGTGTGGTTCATGAAAAGAACAGACATGCAATCACATTGGTGGATCCTTATGTGGTTTATGGAAGGAACAAACATGCAATCACACTTGGTGGATCCATATGTGGTTTATGGAAGTAACACACATGCAATGACACTGGGTGTGGTTCATGAAAAGAACAGACATGCAATGACACTGGTAGATCCTCATGTGGTTCATGAAAAGAACAGACATGCAATGACACTAGTGGATCCTTATGTGGTTTGTTTAGAGGAACAAACATGCAATGACTCTAGCCGTGGTTCATGAAAAGAATAGACATGCAATGACACCGGGTGTGGTTCATGAAAAGAACAGACATGCAATGACTTATGTGGTTTGTTTAGAAGAACACATATGCAATGACACTGGGTGTGGTTTATGAAAAGAACAGATCGGCAATGACACTGGTGGATCCTTATGTGGTTTGTTTAGAAGAACACGCATGCAATGACACTAGGTGTGGTTCATGAAAAGAACAGAACCTAATGACCTTTGGTGGATCCTTATGTGGTTTGTTTAGAGGAACAAACATGCAATCACACTAGGTGGATCCATATGTGGTTTAAGGAAGTAAAAGACATGCAATGACTCTAGCTGTGATTCATGAAAAGAATAGACATGCAATGACACTGGTGGATCCTTATGTGGTTCATGAAAAGAACAGACAGACAATGACACTGGTGGATCCTTATGTGGTTTGTTTAGAAGAACACACATGCAATGACACTTGGTGGGGTTCATGAGAAGAACACACATCCAATGACACTGGTGGATCCTTATGTGGTTTGTTTAGAGGAACAGACATGCAATCACACTAGATGGATCCATATGTGGTTTATGGAAGTAAAATACAAGCAATGACTCTGGTAGATCCTTATGTGGTTCATGAAAAGAACAGACATGCAGTGAAACTGGGTGTCGTTCATGAATAGAACATACATGCACTGACACTGGGTGTGGTTCATGAAAAGAACAGACATGCAATCACACTGGTGGATCCTTATGTGGTTTATGGAAGGAACAAACATGCAATCACACTAGGTGGATCCATATGTGGTTTATGGAAGTAACACACATGCAATGACACTGGTGTGGTTCATGAAAAGAACAGACATGCAATGACACTGGTAGATCCTTATGTGGTTCATGAAAAGAATAGACATGCAATGACACTAGTGGATCCTTATGTGGTTTGTTTAGAGGAACTGACATAAATTGACTCTAGCCGTGGTTCATGAAAAGAACAGACATGCAATGACTTATGTGGTTTGTTTAGAAGAACGCACATGCAATGACACTGGGTGTGGTTCATGAAAAGAATAGATAGGCAATGACACTAATGGATCCTTATGTGGTTTGTTTAGAAGAACACGCATGCAATGACACTGGGTGTGGTTCATGAAAAGAACAGACACGCAATGACACTGGTGGATCCTTATGTGGTTTGTTTAGAGGAACAGACATGCAATCACACTAGGTGGATCCATATGTGGTTTATGGAAGTAAAAGACATGCAATGACTCTAGCTGTGATTCATGAAAAGAATAGACATGCGATGACACTGGTGGATCCTTATGTGGTACATGAAAAGAACAGACAGGCAATGACACTAGTGGATCCTTATGTGGTTTGTTTAGAAGAACACACATGCAATGACACTGGGTGTTGTTCATGAGAAGAACACACATCCAATGACACTGGTGGATCCTTATGTGGTTTGTTTAGAGGAACAGACATGCAATCACACTAGGTGGATCCATATGTGGTTTATGGAAGTAAAAGACATGCAATGACTCTGGTAGATCCTTATATGGTTCATGAAAAGAACAGATATGCAGTGAAACTGGGTGTGGTTCATGAATAGAACAGACATACACTGACACTGGGTGTGGTTCATGAAAAGAACAGACATGCAATCACACTAGTGGATCCTTATGTGGTTTATGGAAGGAACAAACATGCAATGACACTGGTGGATCCATATGTGGTTTATGGAAGTAACACACATGCAATGACACTGGGTGTGGTTCATGAAAAGAACAGACATGCAATGACACTGGTAGATCCTTATGTGGTTCATGAAAAGAACAGACATGCAATGACACTGGGTGTGGTTCATGAATAGAATAGACATGCACTGACATTGGGTGTGGTTCATGAAAAGAACAGACATGCAATGACACTGGTGGGCCCATCCTTATGTGTGGTTCATGAAAAGAACAAACATGCAATGACACTGGTGGATCCTTATGTGGTTTGTTTAGAAGAACACACATGCAATGTCACTGGTGGATCCATGTGTGGTTTATGAGAAGAACACACATCCAATGAACTCTAGTGGATCTATCTTGGCATAATTTGATGTATTCCATGATGTATTTCATTGTACAAGACACTTTCCATTTTTATACTACTCAGTTTTTCCCTTGGTTTTATGTGGTACTACTTAGTTTTGCCCACCCCCTCTCTATCTTTCGTAGAAGCCCAAAACTATGCTCACCCTGTCTGCTACTCCCTGATTGGTTGTCATAGTTGTCACGCGGATCATGTGCACCAACTGTTGATTCTGTGCGATCCAACGATGATTGTTGCACACCTCGTGCCCTTCACAGTATAGCATGAGACAGCACGGACGTCTCCCTCCGCGAGACTTCTATAGGAAGGAACACGATGTCGTCCATGGAAAAAGTCGTCGAGCGGTCATGTCAAGTTTAATCAAGTCTGAAAAGCCTACTACTGCTACTACAACTCATGCATAGGGCAACGGGGTCATCGAGTGCACGGTTGTCGACGGGACGCTGCAATTTCTTGCCACTTGATTTTAATCAGACATATCCCATTTATACGCAGCGCTCTCAATCTCACTTCCAACTGGGCCCTACCGCTAGTAAATTCCATGAGTCAAGGGCCCCCCTCGAGTAGATCTAACGTTGCTAGAAATTAGTTCCGGGCCACTTGCATGCAGTGGAATCGAGGTCTGCCTTGAGCGTGTTTTCAATGCAGCTCTAAAGTGGAGATCGTGGCTGTTTCAGAAAAAAGGGAACCGAAAAAAGGGTGGAGATCGTGGTACCCCCCGCCCACCACACGTGTCCACTCGAGGACTATGAACGGTCCGGTGTTTATAACCCCCCTCGACCTTCTTCTTCCATGAGCTCGTGTCATTTCCCCTAGTCTGTCTAGTCCCAAGACCCCAATCTACAGCTGCCGTGTGCGCCGAATCTCCCTTGTTTGCACTACCTCCTTCCCTTGGTGCGCCATGAAGCGTACGCGTGGAGAAGATCCGGAGGTGAAGCCAGTTGAAGGCGAAGCAGCAGA
Organism: Avena insularis; assembly: GCA_023614405.1. NCBI lineage: Eukaryota > Viridiplantae > Streptophyta > Magnoliopsida > Poales > Poaceae > Avena > Avena insularis. The sequence continues at coordinate 431,770,997 of CM042684.1, read as the reverse complement.
TGGCTCGGTGTCGCCAAGCAGACGGAGGCGTCTTCTCTGGGCACGAACGCCGCTCGTTGCCGCGCCATCGAGGGTGCGAACTCATCCGTCCAGCCAGTTGATACGTCCATTTTGCATCACTATTCTATGTCTTAATTCACTATTATTCATTGATATATTTCGTATTGAGAGGTGATACTTATGTTATTTCATCTATTTTTGCATGGTTGATGACTTTTGGAGCATGGACCGCTGATCGGGGATTACGATGGAAAAGGTGCTGTTTGGAGGCAAAATTCACGAAGATCAGAAAATCCGGGAAAATATCGGAAAATCCTATTTTTCGAGAGACTCGGGATGCCGGAAGATGGAGTGGAGGTGGGCCACGGGGCCCACACCACCCCATGGCGAGCGGAGCCAGCCAGGGGTGGTGTGGCCATACAGCACTCAGCCTCTCCCCTCTAGCGTATATCAACCTCTCGAAACCCTAAGACTCGGGGAGCGACCACAGAAAGATTCCGCCACTTCTGCGGGGCGGAAAACACCGAGAGATAAAGATCTCTCCGGCAGATAGATTTCTGCCAGGGGAATTCCTTCCCGGAGAGGGGAGATCGTCGCCATCAACACCACCATCAAGTTGGACTTCATCGGGATCATCACCACCATCATCACCATCAGCACCCTCATCACCATCTCCTTATTGCTGTAACAATTGCGTTGAATCTTGCATAGTTCATAGGGGAAACTTTCCTGGTGTTGATTACTCTTTGTAGTTGATGCTATTGAGTGAACCATTGAATTATTGTTTATGTTCAGATTGTTATACATCATTATTCCATCTCTGATCATGATCCATATGATGTCTTGTGAGTAGTTTGTTTTGTTCTTGAGGACATGGGAGAAGTCTTGTTGTTAGTAGTGGAGTTGCGTTTAGAAAGATTCAATAGATTGTTATTTAAGTTGTGGTGTACTTCTTCTAGTGGTGTCATGTGAACGTCGACTACATGACACTTCACCTATATGGGCCTAGGGGAATGCATTGTGTATTTGGCTACTAATCGTAGGGGTTGCCGATGTGAAACCTGAACCCCCGTTAGGAAACCATTGCACAAGGGACTTAAGGGTCTTAGAGTTTAAAGCTGTGGTTAGGTTTCTACCTTAATTACTTTCTTGTACTTACAGATGTTTGCAAGGGGTATAATCACAAGTATGTATTAGTCTTGGATGGGGCGGTACATTAGCACAGGTTCACCCACACAACACTTAGCAAGCTAGAGAAGATTAATCAACTATATGAAGCGAAAGCACTTGACAGTCTTCCCATGTGTCCTCGAGAACGTTTGGTCATATTAAGTAATGCAACCGGCTTGTCCTTTGCTGCATAAAAGATTGGGCCACTTGCTGCATTTATTCCTACTGTCTTTTATTACTCGTACTTGGTTTACTTGCTTTATCGAAAACCCCTAAAAATCCGTTTGCTAAGTATTTGCAGAGAATTCCTGATCCATACCACTAGCCAGCACCTTCTGCTCCTCGTTGGGTTTGACACTCTTACTTATCGAAAATACTGTGATACACCCCCTATACTTGTGGGTCATCAAGACTATTTTTTGGCGCCGTTGCCGGGGAGTGAAGCGCTATTGGAGAGTGGAACTTGTAAAGGAAACTTCTACTGAGAGTATTGTTTACTTCTTCTAGTTGCTTTATTTTCGTTATGGATAATTCGCTGAGTTTCTTATTTGGTAATGCTACTACCACTGCTAAGGTAGTAGATAAGCCACCACCTGCTGAGAATGATGTGTTCAAAATACCTACAAGAATTATTGATCGTGTTATGGATAACTATTATGTTGGGGATGGAACTATCCATCCCGGTGATCATTTACTCTTTATACACGAATTATGCGGGTTGTTCAAGTGTGCAGGTATTACTACAGATCAAGTTAAGAAGAAGTTATTCTCATTATCACTGAAAGGAAGAGCTGAGGAATGGTATAAGCTGTTGAAGAATGGACAAGCTCTGGAATGGGAGGAAATAGTGCCTCTCTTTTATTCAAAGTTTTATCCTCCTAGTGAGATTCATAAAGATTAGAATCAAATATACAACTTTTGGCCTCTTGATGGAGAGAGTACAGCTCAAGCTTGGGGGAAATTGAAGTTACTAATGCTCAAATGTCCCATTCATGAGCTCCCCAACAATATTATTATTAATAACTTCTATGCAAGGCTCCCTCTACATGATAAAGATTTATTGGATGCTTCTTGTGCTGGATCATTCACTCGTATGGAAGAAGAAGCTAAATGAGACCTTCTAGACCGTCTTAAAGACAATGCTGAAGCTTGGGAGAACGACAAAGGTAGAAAGTCAGGTATAAATTATGATTATGAATGCATTGAATCTTTTATGGGAACTGATGACTTTCAAAATATTAAAAATGCTTATGGTCTAGACTCTCAAGCTATTGCTTCTTATTTTAAGCCTTTTTCTTCTTATATTGAAGTGCCTAAAAAGAAGTGGAATAAGTATCATGAACCTTATAAAGATATTGCTAAGAGTGTTCCTGCAAGAAGTACTGAAGTTTATACTGCTAATCATGTCTTACCTAAACCTTATATTGAGAAAATGCCTTTCCCAGTTAAGGTAAAGGAACATTCTATGATAGCTAGTATGGTTAATGAAAGTATGAATAAAGCTGTTGAACCTGATAAATAAATGGTTGATGAACCTATAGTAGCAAATTTGAAAGACTTTGTTGCTAAATATGAAAAAGAGGGACACACTATCCTTTGTAAGGATACCTCCAATATTGTTTCACAAAGTAGTGTTATGAGAGCTAGTATTCCTGTGTTTTCTATTAGAATAAGTGATCATTGCTATGATGGTCCTTGTGATAGCTATATTGTTAAGTTTATGCATGATACTGAAAGCTACTACGAGAGAGGGAAAAGTGTTCTTATGTATCTCAATAATATCAAGTTTCCTCGTTTTATGCTGAAAGTTTTTATGTTGCACTTCTTTTGCCTTCTTATGCAAGTTGCCTCTGGTTTCAAGAACTTGTTTGTTTACAAAATTCCCTTGCATAGGAAGTGGGTTAGACTTAAATGTGTGTGTGTTTTTGCTTCTTAATGCTCTCTTTCACTTTAATTCATATCCCTATGAGAGCTTCTTCAAAATTATCATGCCCATCTTAATGGCTATAAAGAAAGAGCTTTATGGGAGACAACCCAATTTGTTTTGGCTTTCAGTTTGCTTTTATTTCTTTGAGTCTTGGAAGTTATTACTTCAGTAATAACCGCTCCTTATCCGTTTTGTTTGGTTTTTGTGTCAAGATCAACCTCTAATGAGAGAGAAGTAATATTTGGGGAAGTTGCTGTCCCGAAACAGATTTTTGTGCTTCACCGTAAAAATTCATGAGAGATCTCTGAATGTCGGATTGAGCTGTAATTTTTTGTGCCTCTGCCCCAGGTTGTTATTTAACTTTAGTTAGTTTTACACTTTTTGATTTGAGCAACAGAAGATTTTCAAAAAAATTGATCTTTACCAGCTGGTCTGTTTTGACAGATTTTGCCAATCTTGCATTTGCTTCTTTATTCAATTTCCTTTTTCAATTCTGTTTGGGTTTTCGGAAGGAGTTGCTACAGTAGCTTTTGTTTTGATGGTTTTCAGTTGAAGTTGGACTCAAAAGGTTTTGTCACTTCACCTATACTAATGTTGCTAATGAGAATTGTGTGAAGTTTTGTGTGAAAGAAATTTCTAGAAAGTGGAGATAATGGTGTAATAAGGAAGAAAGGGTTTTATAACTCAAGTAATAAGTGTATGAAAATGAAGATATCAATGATATTCAAGTCATGACTCCGGAAGGATCCACTAAATACCAAATTCAGAGACCTGCAGAGTCCGTGTTCAACTAGGTAACAGTTCTAGTAAGAAAAGTTCCGCGAAAATACAATCCAACTATATTTTTGCAGTTTTCAGTCAATAAGGAAAGTTTCGAAGCGAAAAAGGGACGGAACCGGAGCTGGGGTGGCCCACACCACCCCATGGTGTGGGCCCACCCCTGGCCGCGCCACCAGGTGGTGAGGCCACCCAGGACTCTGCCTCTGACTCGTTTTCTCCCAGTACCTTCCTTTTGATGTGAAACTTCGTAATATGTAACCCCTGGATCTTCCGAGGTTCGTATATCGTGTTTTCGTTGTGTTTTTGTTTCGATCTGTTTCTGCCAGGACATACTCTTTGAAGGTTTAGAAGCACAATGGTGTCCGCCAAGGATAAAGGGAAGGAACCTATGGAGGAAGACCTCCCAAGACCCCGGGAAGGAGAAGGAGATCAAGAGTGAAGGTGAAGAGGAGCAAGGCCAATGTGCGCACACCGGCACTACCATTGCACGCATTGGAGTGGTGGCGAACCCTGCCAGGATCAGAAGGACGACACGGATGTCAACTGGAGGGAAGCCTCCGCGTCACTGTTTGGCACCAAGGACACCTTCTCCAAACACCAAGAGTACCTTCCATACCTTTACCCATAACTATGCAGGAAAAGAAGACTCCAAGTGGGAAGAATGGAAGAAGAATCACAAGAGCTGGGATCCACAAACTGAAATGATTATGGGCCGCATTGAGCATAACTCGGAGTTGATTTGTACTCTCACCTTCGAGATTAAGGACTTTGGCAAACTGATCAAGGAGCTCATCAAGAGGATACCACCACCACCAAAGGAGTAATTCGTCATCAGGTTTGGCATCCCCTTGGTTTGTTCCAAGCTTGGGGGAGTGTCGCGGTATCATATCACTATCTTCTATCTTTTTACCTTATTAGTAGAGTCTCATGAATAGAGGAGTTATTATGTAGTATGGTTTGCATTATGGAAGTGTCCCCTCTCTCGTTAGATATGTATCCCTTGGTGTGAGTTTTTGTTATGGAATATTAATGAGAAGTTCTTTCATTCACTCTTTTGCATAGCTTATGTTAGTTTTCAATTCGTGGTTATATGATTGATCTTGTTGTTAGTATTGGTATCACTTTGGGATCATTGAGTTAATTTAGTTGGTTTTGGCAAACCTGGCTTGGTCATTAGCAACACCTTTTTGAGAGTTGAAAGAAAAATATAGAAGTACTCTAAACAAAAATAATTTCATCATCTTTCTTTCTTTCTTGATTTGCTCATAAGTATAGTATTCTCTAGTTAAGATCTTTTGTGCTTCCAAGGAAGATTGCATGTTTGTCTTTATCACTTGTCTGTTTGTTTATTTCCTTCAACTCTTATACTTGCTACCCAGCCTTGCTAGCCAAAAACCTGTACTGAGAGGGTATTCTTCTCGTGCATCCACCTCCTTTAAACCAAAACCTTTGCCATTTGTGTCCACCATACCTACCTAGTAGCATTATTGCTATTCCAAGTAAATTCTTGTTTTATCTACCTCCCAAATTAAACTTGTTATGTGAAAATTAGTGATTAAAGCTCTCACAAACTTGATGGCACACTTTACTTTCTTGCATTTAATAAACTTGAACCATTGTGTCCTTCTTTGTTGCGTATATGCTTGCGCTTTATGAGTTTAAGTTAGCCGAATCATGCATCATGGGGACCGCTTTCAACACTTCATTGGTACTTGTACCTAGTTGATATCATGTTCTTTTGCTTATGGATCCCGACGGTGTGAAATAAAAGTGGAACTTGTAAGATCATGGAGTTTATATGTGTGTTAGAAAGCGCTGGCCGCTAGCCTAAGCCATGCCTAATCATGGTGGAAACTTGCAGCATAACTATAGTGAGCATTCTATGAAGCATCCTCAATAAAAACCTATGCAAATAGCAAATAAAAAGATCGCTGAGATGCTCACTGTCTGCTTGCCTTGTCATTTTGATTATGGGATAGCTCCTGTGTCATGTGCAAGGGGTACCCCATTGGCGGTTCTCAATGATACGCATATGATAAGAGCTTGCTCGTGACTGAAGTTGAGTAGCATGAGGATCGGTACTCATAAGTAAGGGGCATGAGATTTCAAGTTATAACTTGTCAAGCATATCCTCTTAGTTGTGTCACTTTAACCTTAATCACCTAAAGATGCCTATGATAGGGGCAATGAGAGCTGAAAGCTAGTAAGTATCATAATTTTTGGGAGCTCTTTATGAGACTTTCAATCCCTGTTTCCCTCTTTGAAGGGCCTTTCTTTTACTTTGTAGTTGAGTCAGTAAACCTACTCCCTTCTATCTCAGCAAGTATTTTGAGTTGTTGTGTTTCATTCATTCATATGGTGATTTATTCATTCATGTTTCTTATGTTCCTTGTTTTGCACATTGCTCTTATCTTGAAGTTTACTACTTTGAAAGCTTTCATTGAAAAAGCCAGCTATTTGTGAACTCCAGCAAATTATCAACTATTCTTTGACCAAGAGCTAAGTTTGCCATTACCAATTATGATTCACTTTATGTATCTTTATTGTGTTTCCTTTACTCATTGCAAGTTGAGTGATATAATAGTGAGTTGTCTTCTATTATGATCTATGTATTTGATGAATGTGATGCTTCTTGTCCGTATTCTTTTATCGACTCTTCACTCCATAAACCCGAGGCCATGTTTATTGAGCTCAGTTTCACTTGGGGACAAGCGAAGTCTAAGCTTGGGGGAGTTGATACGTCCATTTTGCATCACTATTCTATGTCTTAATTCACTATTATTCATTGATATATTTCGTATTGAGAGGTGATACTTATGTTATTTCATCTATTTTTGCATGGTTGATGACTTTTGGAGCATGGACTGCTGCAGTCAGGATTCTGATGGAAAAGGTGCTGTTTGGAGGCAAAATTTGTGAAGATCAGAAAATCCGGGAAAATATACGGAAAATCCTATTTTTCCAGAAGACTCAGGATGCCATAAGATGGAGTGGAGGTGGGCCACAGGGGGCCCACACCACCCCATGGCGCGGGCAGGCCTAGGCCGTGCCAGGGAGTGGTGTGGCCGCCCTGGCCCACTCCAGCCTCTCCCCTTTGGCGTATATCAACCTCCCGAAACCCTAAGACTCGGGGAGCAACCACAGAAAGATTCCGCCGCCTCTGCGGGGCGGAAAACACCGAGAGAGAAAGATCTCTCCGGCAGACAGATTTCTACCAGGGAATTCCTTCTCGGAGAGGGGAGATCATCGCCATCAACACCACCATCAAGCTGGACTTCATCGGGATCATCATCATCATCATCATAATCACCACCATCATCACCATCAGCACCCTCATCACCATCTCCTTATTGCTGTAACAATTTTGTTGAATCTTTCATAGTTCATAGGGGAAACTTTCCCGGTGTTGATTACTCTTTGTAGTTGATGCTATTCAGTGAACCGTTGAATTATTGTTTATGTTCAGATTGTTATACATCATTATTCCATCTCTGATCATGATCCATATGACGTCTTGTGAGTAGTTCGTTTTGTTCTTGAGGACATGGGAGAAGTCTTGTTGTTAGTAGTGGAGTTGCGTTGAGAAAGATTCAATAGATTATTATTTAAATTGTGGTGTACTTCTTCTAGTGGTGTCATGTGAACGTCGACTACATGACACTTCACCTATATGGGCCTAGGGGAATGCATTGTGTATTTGGCTACTAATCATAGGGGTTGCCGGAGTGACAGAAACCTGAACCCCCATTAGGAAACCATTGCACAAGGGACGTAAGAGTCTTAGAGTTTAAAGCTGTGGTTAGGGATCTACCTTAATTACTTTCTTGTACTTACGGATGTTTGCAAGGGGTATAATCACAAGTATGTATTAGTCTTGGATGGGGCGGTACATTAGCACAGGTTCACCCACACAACACTTAGCAAGCTAGAGAAGATTAATCGACTATATGAAGCGAAAGCACTTGACAGTCTTCCCATGTGTCCTCGAGAATGTTTGGTCATCTTAAATAATATAACCGGCTTGTCCTTTGCTGCATAAAAGTTTGGGCCCCTTGCTGCATTTATTCCTACTATATTTTATTTACACGTACTTTGTTTACTTGCTTTATCGAAAACCCCTAAAAATCCGTTTGCTAAGTATTTGCAGAGAATTCCTGATCCATACCACTAGCCAGCACCTTCTGCTCCTTGTTGGGTTTGACACTCTTACTTATCGAAAATACTGCGATACACCCCCTATACTTGTGGGTCATCACCAGTAGCCGTCGCCGCCGAGCAGCAGGTGGTAGCCGTCGCTGCCGAGCAGCGATTAGTAGCCGTCATTGAAAGCGAGTGGTATATCGCCGCCAAGCAGCCGGTAGTAGCAGTGGTCGACAACGTCGATGGTGCCAGCCGAATCTGGATGGGCGGCAGGCGGAGGCAATCCGGTGATCTACATCAATGACCCCATCACCGTTCAAGAAATCTTCGACGCAATCGTGGAGAATGATGAGTTCGAGGAGGAGGTCCCTGATGAGGAGTCCGAGGTACTACATTGCTAGCTTCTCTAGTCGCAGCCGCAATTTTCACTGTTCATACATAGGATTTGCTCAATCGTGTACAATTTTTTTCTCTTGAAGTAGGGTAGTATATATATAATTTGATCGGTTGATTGATGCATCTGCCATCTAGTCACAAAACCCCAATCCGTCTAGTCACAAAACCCCAATCTGCTCATCTGCCATCTAGTTGAGTGTTGATTTCGATACACAGCAGGCCTATAACATTACATTTCTATTCCTTACTGAGCCCAATGATTCAATTTTGCCCCAAAATAGTGCAAGGGCATCTGATGGTCTCGTTTTCTTAGGGATGGTTAGTGGCCCTGAGGCAGCAATGCACATAAACAATATAGGTTGTGCTGTTGGTATTTTGGTTCTCCGACTCCATCACTGAAAAAATGAGGCCCTAATTTTTTCTCTCATATGGAACCTAAATATATAATATTTGTATTGTTTCTGATCTATGAATGCGTTGTATGATGCATTTGTATATCCCTGAATATTGTTTGGTACGATTACATTTCAATTTCTTATTGTGGCCAATGATTCAAATTTGCCCCAAAGAGAGGCAGACACATTGGTGTCAAATTTTTCTGAGGATGAGTGAGCGAACACAGGGCCATGTACAAGATCAATATAAGTGTGCAATTGTTACTTGGTTACGCCATCTCTATAGAAACTTATGAGGCTGCAATCTTTATTCTACATTCATAGAACTATGATATTTGAATTATCTATTCCATGCATTCATAGTGTATAAGAATTACATTTTAGTTTGTCACCGAGGCCGATGATTGAAATTTGCCCCAAAAGAGTTAAAGGGGAGACACGTATGACGGTGTTGTGTTTTAGGGATGGGTTGGTGAACCTAAGGCAGCAATGCACACAAACAATATAGGTTGTGCTATTGTACTTTTGTTCGCCTACTCCATCTCTGAAACAAATTATGAAGCCCTAGATTTATTCTCATATGGAACTATATATATGATCCTTGAATTGTTTCTGATCTTTTAATGATTGGTATGATGCATATGTATATGAATGGTTTTGATCATAAGTATTTTGAACATGCACCTGAAGATTAATTGTTTGGTTTTTCATTTATAATTACAATATTTAGGCTTGTTTTTGTACCTGACTATGTATATCCCTGAATAATGTTTTGTACGATTACATTTCAATTTCTTATTGTGGCCAATGATTCAAATTTGCCCCAAAAGAGAGGCAAACACATTGGTGTCAGATTTTTGCAGGCACGAGTGAGCGAACCTGGGGCGATGTACAACAACAATATAGGCTCTGCAATTGTTACTTGGTTCACTCACGCCATCCCTGAATAAACTTATGAGGCCACAATCTTTATTCTACATTCATAGAACTATGATATTTGAATTATCTATTCCATGCATTCATAGTGTATAAGAATTACATTTTAGTTTGTCACCGAGGCCGATGATTGAAATTTTCCCTAAAACAGTTCAAGGGGAGACACGTATGACGGTGTCGTGTTTTAGGGATAGGTTGGTGAACCTGAGGCAGCAATGCACACAAACAATATAGGTTGTGATGTTGGTACTTTGGTTCGCCTACTCCATCTCTGAAACAAATTATGAGGCCCTAGATTTATTCTCATATGGAAATACATATATGATCCTTGAATTGTTTCTGATCTTTTAATGATTGGTATGAGCATATGTATATGAATGGTTTGGATCATAAGTATTTTTAACATGCACCTGAAGATTAATTGTTTGGTTTTTTATTTATAATTACAATATTTAGGCTTGTTTTTGTACCTGACTATGTATATCCCTAAATAATGTTTTGTACGATTACATTTCAATTTCTTATTGTGGCCAATGATTCAAATTTGCCCCAAAAGAGAGGCAGACACATTGGTGTCAGATTTTTCAGGGACGAGTTAGTGAACACAGGCGATGTACAACAACAATATAGGTACGTGCAATTGTTACTTGGTTCACTCACGTCCTGAATAAACTTATGAGGCCGCAATCTTTATTCTACATTCATAGAACTATGATATTCGAATTATCTATTCCATGCATTCATAGTGTATAAGAATTACATTTTAGTTTGTCACAGAGGCCGATGATTGAAATTTGCCCCAAAAGAGTTCAAGGGGAGACACGTATGATGGTGTCGTGTTTTAGGGATGGGTTGGTGAACCTGAGGCAGCAATGCACACAAACAATATAGGTTGTGTTATTGATACTTTGGTTCGCCTACTCCATCTCTAAAACAAATTATGAGGCCCTAGATTTATTCTCATGTGGAACTGCATATATGATCCTTGAATTGTTTCTGATCTTTTAATGTTTGGTATGATGCATATGTATATGAATGGTTTTGATCATAAGTATTTTTAACATGCACCTGAAGATTAATTGTTTAGTTTTTTATTTATAATTACAATATTTAGGCTTGTTTTTATACCAGACGATGTATATCCCTAAATAATGTTTTGTACGATTACATTTCAATTTCTTATTGTGGCCAATGATTCAAATTTGTCCCAAAAGAGAGGCAGACACATTGATGTTAGATTTTTTCAGGGACGAGTTAGTGAACCTGGGGCAATGTACAACAACAATACATGCTGTGCAATTGTTACTTGGTTCACTCACGCCGTCCCTGAATAAACTTATGAGGCCGCAATCTTTATTCTACATTCATAGAACTATGATATTCGAATTATCTATTCCATGCATTCATAGTGTATAAGAATTACATTTTAGTTTGTCACAGAGGCCGATGATTGAAATTTGCCCCAAAAGAGTTCAAGGGGAGACACGTATGATGGTGTCGTGTTTTAGGGATGGGTTGGTGAACCTGAGGCAGCAATGCACACAAACAATATAGGTTGTGTTATTGATACTTTGGTTCGCCTACTCCATCTCTAAAACAAATTATGAGGCCCTAGATTTATTCTCATGTGGAACTGCATATATGATCCTTGAATTGTTTCTGATCTTTTAATGATTGGTATGGTGCATATGTATATGAATGGTTTTGATCATAAGTATTTTTAACATGCACCTGAAGATTAATTGTTTGGTTTTTTATTTATAATTACAATATTTAGGCTTGTTTTTGTACCAGACTATGTATATCCCTGAATAATGTTTTGTATGATTACATTTCAATTTCTTATTGTGGCCAATGATTCAAATTTGTCCCAAAAGAGAGGCAGACACATTGGTGTTAGATTTTTTCAGGGACGAGTTAGTGAACCTGGGGCAATGTACAACAACAATACATGCTGTGCAATTGTTACTTGGTTCACTCACGCCGTCCCTGAATAAACTTATGAGGCCGCAATCTGATGCAATTATTTGTCATTGTGTTGAGATGAAATGATATATGAACCGATCAAACTATTGCTGAGATGCTTTATCTTTGATATCCACGGATATATTGTCTTACATATACATGTTGTCAATTCTTGAGTTGTAATACAATTCAATCATATGTACGAGTTCTAAGTTATGTTCTTAAAAATCAACAGGAGGATGATGATGAAGTGGACGATAGCAAGAAATCTAGGGACAACAAGAGCCGCTACGTGCGGAGGCGGTTACGGTGTGGGCTAATCCGTTTCCACCGTAGGGGGAGACTGTTTTGCCCATTCTGTGGCAGAGCAATCAACATGGACCTCAACAGCATGATCTAGCACGTGGAGGGCGTTGGAAGAGGCAGATGCAGAAGCCATAGGACGATTACCTTGGCGCGACACACAGCCTATGACAAATTCTCCGGAAGTATGTCAGGACTAGCCTGTATCCCATCGACTAGGCTGTCGCTGCCTCCTGCTGATAAACCCCTGCCCTGCTAGGCGTCTCCGTGTCCCGGCCTCTAGCTGTAGCCCCAGCTTTTATTTTGTTCTAGTTAATTATTACCTGTGTGTGGCATGTAAGACGATATATCTGTGTTGTCTCTGGTGAACCTTATATATTAATCTACTCCTTTATATGGAGTTCCTTAAAGTTTCTACTGTTCAATTATATTTACTGATCATGCTCATGCACACTACAAAAATATTTCTAGTGCTCGATTATATTATAATTGTCAAGAAATACATCAACAAGTTAGATTGGTCGAAATTTTGTATTAAAGTAACTAAATGTATCATACACATAATAAACTAGAAACTAAAATCTAGTTCAAACACATAATGTATCACCACCACTTGTTGTCGTCCTTGACTTGCTTCCCCTTTAGCCGCTTGATGTCGCCACCGTCCCAAGATCCCTGCTCGTCCTGAAACCGCTTTCTGTCCTCCTCGCGCTTCTTCTCCTGGGTAGGCTTGCAACCAGGGCATAACTCTCTCGCGAAAAACCCCGCCTTAACCATCCCATCTTTCATGGTAATGATCTTACTGTACAACTTGTACGCCATGTAGGCGTCTCTGGCTACATACTCGAGGCGCACCTGGCTCATCGGCTTCCACTCCCAGTAGTCGTGATCGAGTCGCTTCAATTTCTTCAGTTTTTCATAGGATTTATCGATGATTTCCGCTGCCAGATCACCCATGCCATCCTTCGCTGGGTATGATTTGATCTTGTACAGATTTTGTATGTCGATGTGGTGTCCCTCTGGGATTTTTATCAACGCACGAGAAAGCATAATTGTGTCATTTGTGATATCCACGCTAGTGAAAGTTATCCCTTTCCTACATAAGAACTCGACCACAGCCGGACAACGCATCTCAGTTGGTTTACTCCTGCACTTAGATGGTTCTAGGGATGTAAGGGAACAAGGGATGCAGAAGTGGTGATCTCAAATTTAAATTTCACATACCTGCAGAAGTGGTAAACGAGGACCTCCTCATGTATGGCGATTTGCACGATAGCGATCTCTTGTGGAGGATTTTTTCGCTTATTTGCACAGGTGTACTCCAAGTCTAGCCCCACAAACTTGTGCTTCTCTTTCTCAAGCAATTGCTCAAACCTGGCGAGAGTTGTCTCCACAGTCGCTTCATCATTTGTGTACACCACTGCCAAAGTCGTGGTGCCATGGGCAGGGACCAAGTGGGTCTCTGTTGTGCATTTCCCACCGTCCATGCCTGCAAGGAAATGGGTGAAAGGAACTGCCTGCAAGGAACTGCCTTCGAGAGGAAGAAGAAGATGAACCGACGGTTCCAGAACAGAGGAAGAAGAAGCGCCTAGGAAAAACTGCAGAGGAATGACTGAGGAAGAGGAATGACTGCAGAAGAAACGTGGTAACTGCAACTTTCGGTTCGAGAACTCACCGTGGTTACGTGGAGATCGTGGCAGTGCCACCGGTTCAACAAGTGGGACCAGTTCCTGCGAGAATATGAAATTAGCTGTGCATTTTTCTATGCGAGAAATTGAGAGAAGTCATTTATATTTTGTCTTTCATAATTAAACACAATGAAGTTGGTACAGCCCAAGAGATTTGAACAAAAGATATTTGCTAGTTTAACATACAACAACACTTACAGGCCCAATATGGCAGAACTTGGAGAGCCCCAGAACTTGAGCTACCACAGAGACCTCGGCAGAGGTGGCAGAATTGGTGCGGGTGCAACCATGGCGACGGTCAGCTCGGATTCTAGAGGAGGAAAACATAACCGAGCATGGTCGACAAGGTGATAGATCTCACCGGGAACCAATTCTCGTCCCCGACCGTGCCATGGGTGCGTCCATGGTGAGGGCGAGCTCCGACTCGGGATGGGGAGGAGAGCGAGGCTGAGCAACTTCGTCACTTCCCAGCTCTGCGCCATGGCCGTGACCACAGATTGCCGCTCCGGGGAAGAAGACGAGTAATGGAGGCACCAACGCTGCAAGCCTACAGGGAGGAGAGCTGGGCCGAGCAGGTTCGTCCATGTCCCAACTCCGTGCCATGGCTGCGACGCCCCACAGATTGCCGCTCCGGGGAAGAAGAAGACCTGTAATGGATGCAGGCGCCAACGTTGCAAGCCTAATTGACACCTAAGCAACGGGAGCGACATGAGCGACATAACAGCGAGAACTGACAGGGGGGCCCAACTTGACGGCCATTAGCCTGATTTTTTGTATTGAAACATAAAGTTGAATTCGTGCCGAAAAAGACCCTCTAAGTATTTGGCATGTCAACTATAGTCATCACGGATGATATCAGGGAACTCGGGTACCGCATTGCCTGGACACCCCAACTTTCGGGCCGCAAAATGATATTCTCTTCATTTGTGCCTCAGTCCCTTCCCAACTCAACTTAGCCATGACCCAAATATCATTTGTTGACAAGGATTTTTCCAATTGTGCCATTGAGAGCATTTGTAGTTCTGTATGCTGAATAAGCTGCAACCCAGTAAGGGTGATAGGCTTGCCTTTGTACTGGAACAATACCCATTTCTGATCCCACTCACAATGCATCAATCCCCATTGCTTGAGCGAGTCCATTCCTAAATGCCATCATAGCCACCCTGATTCAGCACTTCCATACCTTGAGAGAAAGTGTGCCCTTGTACCCACTAGGTGAAAGTACCATCTCCTTGTAGAGCACCACCTCACCATTGGCCACATTCACCCTTGTAGCAGACATCTTTTGAGTAGCTAGATTCAGTTGATTCACCATGTTCTGATTAATAAAACTATGTGAGCTGCTAGAGTTAGTTAATAATAAGACTATTTGATTTCCCACCAATGTTTGTAGCTGAATTGTTCCATTATCTATGGATCAAGACAGTGCATTTGCTGAAACAAGACTGACGAGGGGTAACCTCGGAAATGCCCATGATGATGGACTTCAGGTTTTGCGGAAAAGAGAACGCTGGGGATTTCGTCGGATGTCAGGAAAACAATGAAGTCAAAGTCGCCTGAATATTGAGGAAATTGCACTACTACAAGTTGTCCACTAGATTTCGGTACCCTCGCTTGGGCTTCTCCCGTCCTATATATAATAGGCCGGGTCTCAAAGATGTATGCGGATAGGTTTCATACACGCGTGATTACAACAACAATACAATGTCGGTTCATAGTCTCTTTCCTAATACAACCAAAGTCTTTGTCGGTTGCTTCTTTGGGCTATCGTCTGGAAACTTCATGGGTCGGAAGCCCTTTTACCCAATATAGGGTAGTAAATCATAACCATCCGAGTAATCATACCTATGTCAGTAGCCCCCAAGACTCTACTTGAACCGAAGTTTCAGGTTGAGTCTCAAAGTTTCTTTTTCTTTCTTTTCCTTTACTTTTCATTTTTCATAGGGATTTGGTACAACGAGTCTGATACTTTCGACGGATCAGGAATCAGTTAATTGCTCTTAGGCAAAAACAAGGTTGTCCTACATCAAATTCAAGTCCCCATGCTCGAATACGAAATTCGCTACTGGCGTAATTCCGTTCGAGCCGCTAAGGTCTTACCGAAAACTGAATTCCAGCTTCTATTTTATCGGGTACCTAACACGTCCATCGCGATTTTTCATCGTATCGTTGATACAGATATTTTACAGGCATAACACATTCTTGTGCGATTACCAGACCACACAAGATGAATCTTGGGGTCTTACCTTCATGTTTCTGAACATGGCATTCGGATTTTTTGTCGCGTTTGAGCGGGATCCGAGATTTTTGGCTTTATTAGTGGTTGGCCTGCTGGGCCGCCAATATTTTTGATTTTATCAGATAGTTTTAATGCTTTATATTGGCTCCCGTTGGGAGTAATCTTTCTTTTGAGGAGACCTTTTTGAGGATACACTGGTGTAAAACTTAAAGGTGTTTGCAATCATGAATATATTTTTATACACAACTAGATGTCTATTGGGTGCGCGCCGGCACTCCCGATGGGAGTAGCGCCCGAGGCTATGTTGGATGCCTGTGTAACAACCCAAGTTTGTAATATATGTAATTATTACTTAAGAGCATAAGCATGCATGAATATTTTGCATTCTTATTGTGTTTTGGAGGCAAGAGGGGATAAATACCCTAATCTCTAAATTGTTTTCTTTCTCAATTCTATCCCATTTTCAAATGGTTTTGTTTTGGTAAAATGGATCCACACGTGGACCCTACTGTTCATATGCTCAAAAGGTTTACAAAAGGATTTTGCCTCATTCAAAGCTGCTCAAAATATTTTGAATTGAGTAATATAAGGAGGGTTTTTAGAGAAATCAATTAGAAAAGATTTTGCTAAAAAAAATGCAGCCCGAGCTCCCCAGGCCACAGCCCAGCTCCTTCTCTCCTCCCTGGAACTTTTCACGCAGCCGGCCTAGCCTGGCCCATCTGGCCCGCATACCATTTCGGCGCCCAAGCGCTTCGTCGTCTTCGTCAACAATGGAGAACCAGCTTCATGCCAGTCCGTGTGCTGGCTTGCCGGCCGTCGCCCATCGCATCAAGAGGAAGATAAGACCACCATGACGCCCGGCCTCGTCTCTATCCTCTCCCTCCCTCATAGACGACCTCTCTCTCGCCCGCTCTCCGCGCGGCCGAAACCCTAGCCGCCCGGGCTCTGTCGAGCCTCGCCGTTCCTGACCGCCCCGAGCTCCATGGAGTAGCCTAGGATAAGCGCCGTGTCGCCATCGTCGTTCTCTTCAACCTACACAAGAAGGGGAGCCGCCTTCTCCCCGAAATCGAGTTTGACGTGCTCGCCTTCCCGAAGTATGGTCGCTGTCGATTCGCTCATCTCTGGCCTCCTCGATCCTCACCGTCGCTATAGTCATGCTCTTGGTGAGATTCTGGTCCGAAAGGACTCCTTCATCCTCCGCGTCTCGCTCCATAGCCGCCTCCCGACAAAGCTCTGCAAGCTCCGCCGCCGCCGCTTGCCATAGTGCTAGCTCCGGCGACCACCCCGTAGTAGCGCCGCTGGTTTTAGGTAGCCCATGTTGCGCTGGTTCGATTAGGAAGAATAGTGTAGCCCTGCTCGCCCTCCTACGCCATCGTCGGCCAGTGTTTACCATGCCGCCGTCGTGCTGACGTGGTGCTCGCGTCAGCCACCTGCAAGCTTGGCCACGGTGGCACCTGACGTGGCCCCTGGCATACAGGTCAGTCACTATGGGTAGGCGCTGTCCTAGTGGAAAGTGCCCCCACCCCTGTGCTGATGTCATAATGACACAGTAAAGCTTTTAAATTGGTTTAATCATTTCAGAAATTGTTATAATCTTGTAAATTCAATAAGTAAATATTTATAAGTCAAAAAATATGTATAATGTATCAAAATGTTCAGAAAAATGAGATCTACAACTTAAAAATATAATCATGCATTGTTTATCAACCTAAACCCTAGATATTTTAGAGGAACATCGAACCCCCCTAATTGCATATGGGAACGATGGAATGCCAAACTCTCGGCACTCCGAACCCATTTAAATCTATGTTAATCCTAGGGTTGCCATGATAACTTTAATCTGCCATATCATTCATGTGCTTGCGCATTGCATGGTTCGAGATATTGATTGTTGCCTTTCTTTCTAGTATTGCTTCTTCGCGATAGGATCCGAGCACGAGACCGAAGTCAACGATACCGAAGATCCATATCTGTCTACTGAAGCACAAGGCAAGCTTAGCCTCTCATTCTGAACCTATGTTTTACAAAGTATCTACTTTCTCACTATATTGCATACGATTCCAATGTGGTCTTTTGTCAGTAGCTAGAGTTACCTATCTACTGCATAGTTTCCCTGTTGTAGCCTTATACACCTGATCAACTGCTCCTATCATACCTAGGTCTGGCATGTGAGTGCTGCTAGAGCTTCTTCGATGGTCAAGCTTAGCCATGCTTAGTAATTACGCCTGATCCATACCGATGATGAAGAATCGGAGATGCCAAAGAATCTAGAAAGGTAGGAGATGGAGACATGATCATAGGTGACGGATAAACATGCTAAGGCTTGTATGGGAGGCCATGTTGGGTGTGGTTTTTGTAGTCCCATGCTCGCCCCATTAGGACCCGAGTTCTTGCCTCTTGAACCAAGACGAGCGTACAGCCACACGGGGCCTAGAAAACCCCTCGACTAACTAACTTGCCTAGTAGATTACATGAGTCACATAGTTCGGGCTTTCCATTTGGCATACACATTGGAAATGTTTTCAAAAGAGGAGGTGAAGGAGGTGCATCATAACAGGTAGGTAAGCATGGCCAGGGTTGCTTGGGGTCGATGGAGCCCCTAAAACCAACCTCACCTCACATCTCTAGGGACTGGCTTCGGGATTTGACCCGTTATGGCGAAACCCTCCTTAGGGCATGACTCATGGTCTCGGCAACAGGAAGGTAAAGGTCGTGGTCAACCACCCTCTGACGGCCCTCCAAGGAAGAGGGCTAATAATATTTGGTACTAAAAGTCGGTTGGTACGTGTGGGTAAAGTTGTACACCCCTACAGGGTTAAATCTTTTCGAAAAGCCATGTTCATTGTTATGAACGACTTGGGAACAGACATGATGATCATAGATAACGATAACTGAATATAAAACTTGTTGTTCCATGTGTGCTTAAGGATGCTTCCTCGGGGGTTCGAGGGGGTGATCCTAGATGAGGAGTTCATATGTACTTGGTTAACAAGTTCAGATCTTCAAGATGGAGTTGTCGCTCTCTTACCCTGTTTTGAAAGTATTCTATGTAGACGAGCCTCTTCTCTCTCTCTCTCTCTTATTTACAAACAAAGTTGGCTTGACGCAAAGAAAATCCAGAGAAAGCTTTTCTAGCTAGAGCAGGTAGATACTAGGTTATCTAAGTCTTGCGGGGTACATTCTCGTACTCAGCCTTGCGTTGTTGTTGTTTTTCTTCAGATGATCTAGTCGCAACTGAAGGTGGCTTCTACATTGACATCGATGAGTAGTTGGGGGTCCCAGGTAGCAACCTGAGCACTATGGGTTGGACGTCGCTTATGTTTATGGCCTCTTAGGCCCCTTGTTAAATTTGTTGTGTAGAACAACATAATTTGTTTTCGTTGTTTGGTGTAATGATGGGTCTGTGACCCCTGGTTTGTAATAATCTGATATCGTACTCTATTAAGAGTTTAAACTTATGTTGTTGAATCCCTGTGTTCTGTAATGCTACCGAATCATATACTGTGAGTCCCTGAGGTTGGAGTTAAGTTTATCTCAGAGAATAATTCGAGGTTTGTTTAACCCTAATCCTAGGGGTGTTACATGTTTTGGTATCAGAGCCAAGACTGCCTATAGGAAACCCTAGTATTGGTCGATGTTGAGTCCAGAAGCTAACAAAACTATTTAAATGTTGAAAACTATTTGCAAAAACTCTAACTAGGACTCTTTTTACTCCTTTCCTGGTGTGATTCTACTTTTGGAGTTTTCTTATCCTTTTTGGTTTGAAAAGGTTTTCATTCCTTACCCCTAATTTGAAACGTTTAGGATCGTGTCTTCGGGGTTGTTTTTCTAAGTACTCCGTAACTGGTTGCTATTCTTAGAGTTATCAAGATGTCTTAGTTCTGCTTGATGCATAACATCTTAGCACTCCATTGTTATGGTTTGTAAGTCAGCTAGTTAGTGTATATGTTAGTATGCTTTGATACTACCATGCTTTATAAGATGACATGTTTTACATCCAGCATCTTTTGTCTTTGAAACCCTTGGCTAACGCCTTCTATTCTTTCAGGATGGGTGACACTTCTCGAGCTTGCACTCGTGCTCATTCCCGTGAGTCTAGGAATGAGGATGATCCTTCTAATCTTCCTCCACCACCATCAATGGTTCAACTCATGGCTATGTATGAGACCAACCGTGCTGACAACATGAGGCCCCTTGAAAGGATTGAGTGCAATACCCAGCACCCAAACAACCAAGTCGGTATCAAGGATTTCATATGTCTCACTCCGCCAGTCTACAGCTATTCCACTGAGCCACTTGATGCAGACTACTGGCTTCGCACCATGGAGCGCAAACTTCAGGTTGGTCATGTTCCTGAAGCTGATTGGGTAACCTTTGCCGCCTACCATCTGGAGGGAGCAGCTAACTCCTGGTGGGAAAATTTCTTGGCACTGCAAGCTGCTCAGCATGTCGTTACTTGGCAAGAATTCGCTAAAGGATTCTGAGCCTATCATATTCCGAAGGTTCTAATGGATGAAAAGAGGGAGGAGTTCCTCAAGTTGAAACAAGGCACTGGTTTTGTGTATGATTACCATCGCAGCTTTAATCGTCTTGCATGCTATGCTCCTGAAGAAGTTTCCACTGATGCAAAGAAGCAAGCTCTATTCCGCAAGGGGCTGGACCCTGATGTTCGTCGTGATCTTCATTTGATGGATTTTGGGAATCTGCAAACTCTTGTGAAGAAGGCAATGAAAGCAGAGCATGGAAAGGTGGAGTATGAGGAAACTCGTAAGCATTCTTATGAAGATTCCAACAAGGCTGGTTCAAGCAATAAGAAGTGTCGTGTCTTCGTGCCTTACAGTGGTGTGCCACGTGCTCCTTACACCTCAAGGTCTTCTGGATATGCACCTCGCCCGAGTGCTACCTCAAGCAATGTTGGTAGGACAAACTATCCTGCTACTGGTACCACATCAGGTCTTACCTGCTTCAACTGCCGCCAGCCTAGTCACTTTGCAAAGGAGTGTCCGCAAAAGAGTGCTACTGAGAGAGGACCACCAAAGAAGTATACCAAGCCTCAAGGTGCTGGAAGTGGTCATCTGACCCATATCTCTGCTGAAGAGGATCGGGAAGATCCAAGCGCTGTTATGGGTACACTTCATATCGATCACATTCCAGCTAAAGTTTTGTTTGATTCTGGAGCATCGCATTCATTCATGTTGCAAGCTTTTGCTGAATTGCATGGGATAAGTTTTGAGGGTTTGTCTAAACCTTTGCTGGTTCAGTCTCCTGGTTCTAGTTGGCGTACCACCATGGTTAGTCATGGGAACCTAATCAATGTTGCCTCCCAGTTATTCCCCACTTCTCTTATTGCCCTCAAGTCAACTGATATTGATGTCATTTTGGGCATGTACTGGTTGTCCCAATATCAAGCGGTCATTGACTATGCAACCAAGTCCGTGACTCTGACTAGTCATGATGGCATAATAGTCACTTATTGGACTGTAGGGTCACTATCTCCTTCAGCTGTTTCTATTCCTCAAGCGGAGTTGTATGCTCTTGAAGTTCAACCTCCATTAGAGATTGAAGATGTTTCCGTGGTATGTGAATTCCCGGATGTCTTTCCTAAAGAGTTGCCTAGCATGCCACCAGATCGAAGTGTGGAGTTTGTCATAGAGTTGGTCCCTGGAACTGCACCTGTTTCCAAGAGACCCTACCGTATGCCCCCTCATGAGCTAGTAGAGTTGAAGAAGCAATTAGAGGAGTTGGAGGTAAAAGGGTAAATCTAGCCTAGCACATCTTCTTGGGGATGTCCTACAATCTTTGTTAAGAAGCGGGATACCAATATACCGCGACTGGTTGTGGATTATCGCCCTCTCAATGCCGTGACTATCAAGAACAAGTATCATCTCCCTAGGATCAACGATCTTTTTGATCAGTTAAGTGGTGCCACCGTCTTTTCCAAAATGGATTTGAGGTCAGGGTATCACCAAATCAAGATCCGAAAGGAAGACATTCCAAAGACTGCTTTCACTACTCGTTATGGTCTTTACGAGTACACCGTCATGTCCTTTGGTCTCACCAATGATCCAACCACTTTTATGCGTCTTATGAAATCTGTCTTCATGGAGTATCTCGACAAGTTCGTTGTGGTCTACATCGACGATATTCTGGTCTATTCCAAGACTGAAGAAGAACACGCTGAACATATTCGTTTGGTTTTGACAAAACTTCGAGAACATCGTCTCTATGCCAAGTTCTCCAAATGTGGGTTCTAGTTGCAAGAACTCATATTCCTTGGTCATGTTGTTTCTGCCGAAGGGGTTGCTGTTATTCCGGACAAGATTCAATCCATTCTTGACTGGGAATCCCCCAAATCTGTTAAGGATATTCGAAGTTTCCTTGGGTTGGTGGGATACTACCGTCGATTCATCGAGAACTTTTCCAAGATTGCCAAGCCAATGACTGATCTTATTAAGAAGGATAAGAAGTTCAAATGGTCTGATAAGGTTGAAGAAAGCTTCCAAGTTTTGAAAACGAAGCTAACAACTGCTCAGCTGAAACCACACGAGAACAACTATCCAACTCATGATCTCGAGCTTGCAGCTATTGTTCATGCTCTTAAGCAATGGCGACATTACCTCATCGATAGTCGTTGTGAGTTATACTCGGATCATCAGTGTCTGAAGTATCTTTTTACACAACCTGATCTGAATCTCAGGCAAAGAAGATGGTTGGAACTCATTAAATATTATGATTTGGGTCTCAACTATCAACCCGGAAAAGCCAATGTCGTTGCTGATGCGCTAAGTCGGAAATCTTATTGCAACAATCTGGTGATCAAACAAGCTCAACCTTCTCTTCATGAGGAATTTTCTCGACTAAATCTTGAAGTTGTTCCTCGTGGATTCCTTTCTAATCTTGATGTGAAGTCTTATATAGAGGATGAAATCAAGCTTGGTCAAAAGAATGATTCTGAAGTTTCTGAGATCAAAGGGAACATTGCTAAGGGAGTTGCAAAATGTTTCTCTACTGATGATCAAGGTATTGTCTATTTTGGTAACCGTCTGGTAGTGTCGAAGGGAACAAAGTTGAGGGGTTTAATTCTTAAAGAGGCTCATGAATCACCTCTCTCCATTCATCCTGGAGGTACCAAGATGTATCGGGATCTTCGTCAAAGATTCTGGTGGTCTGGTATGAAGCAAGATATCGCTCGTTTTATTGCTGAATGTGACGTTTGTCATTGCGTCAAGGCTGAACAACAAAGACCCGCTGGTCTCCTACAACCACACCGTATTCCTGAGTGGAAATGGGATGAAGTTGGTATGGATTTCATCACTGGTCTTCCCAAGACTCAAAAGGGAAATGACGCCATCTGGGTAATTGTCGATTATCTGTCCAAGGTTGCTCATTTCCTCCCTGTTCCAGAAACCATCCGAGCTAGTTCTTTGGATGATCTTTACATATCCCAGATCGTCGTTCTTCATGGAGTTCCTAAGAAGATAGTATCTGATCGCGGAAGTTTGTTCACTTCAAAGTTCTGGGATAATTTCCAAACTGCTATGGGAACTCGCCTATACTTCAGTACAGCTTATCATCCTAGCAGCGGTGGTCAAACCGAAAGGGTGAATCAGATCCTTGAAGACATGCTTAGAGCATGTGTCATATCTTTTGGTAAGAACTGGAAGAAATGCCTGCCTTTTGCTAAATTTTCCTACAACAACAGTTATCAGTCTAGTATAGACATGGCACCTTTCCAGTTCTTATACAGAAGAACATGTCATACTCCTCTGAATTGGTCTGAAACCGGCAAAATTTTTTCTTTGGACCGGATATGATCAAGGAAGCATAACATCAAGTTCGTATTATACGAGATCGTTTGAAAACTGCTTAGTCCCATCAAAAGAGCTATCATGATCGCCACCATCAACATGTTGAATATGAAGTTGGTGATCAAGCTTATCTCCGAGTCACTCAGTTAAAGGGGGTCCATCGTTTCGGTATCAAGCGCAAACTGGCTCCTTGCTATGTTGGTCCTTTTCGTGTTCTTTCCAAGTGTGGTAAACTCGCATACCAGTTGGAGTTGCCTGCAAACTTCCCTGAGGTGCATGATGTCTTCCTTGTGTCTCAACTCAAGCTTTGCTTCAAAGACCCTGTCCGTGGTGTTGATCACCAGACGCTTGACCTTCAAGAGGATCTGACTTATCGAGAGTATCCTGTTCGTATCCTTGATGAAGTCGAGGGCAATATTCGTCATCAAATCATCAAGTTTCTGAAAGTTTAGTGGTCCCATCACTCTGAGGACGAAGCAACCTGGGAACGAGAAGATCGTCTTCTATCTGAGTACTCTGCCTTCTTTTCTAAAACTTAGGAATCTCGGGACGAGATTCTTGTAAGGGGGGTAGAGCTATAACAACCCAAGTTTGTAATATATGTAATTATTACTTAAGAGCATAAGCATGCATGAATCTTTTGCATTCTTGTTGTGTTTTGGAGACAAGAGGGGATAAAACCCTAATCTCTAAATTGTTTTCCTTCTCAATTCTATCCCATTTTCAAATGGTTTTGTTTTGGTAAAATGGATCCACACATAGACCCTACTGTTTATATGCTCAAAAGGTTTACAAAAGGATTCTAAAACTTTGCCTCATTCAAAACTGCTCAAAATATTTTGAATTGAGTAATATAAGGATGGTTTTTAGAGAAATCAGTAAGAAAAGATTTTGCTAAAAAATAAAGCCCGAGCTCCCCAGGCCACAGCCCAGCTCCTTCTCTCCTCCCTGGAACTTTTAGCGTAGCCGGCCCAGCCTTGCCCATCCGGCCTGCATACCGTTTCGGTGCCCAGGCGCTTCGTCATATTTGTTGACGATGGAGAACCAGCTCCGTGACCCTGCCGCCGCTGTTGATCCACGCCACTCGCTCTCTGTCGTCCGTCGCGCTCTGAAGAGGAAGAAAAGACCGCCACGATGCCCGGCCTCGTACCTATCCTCTCCCTCCCTCATAGACGGCCTCTCTCTCGCCCGCTCTCTGTGAGGACGAAACCCTAGCCACTTGGGCTCCGTCGAACCTCGCCGTTCCTTACCGCCCCGAGCTCTGTGGAGTAGCCTAGGAGAAGCGCCGTGTCGCTGTCATCGTTCTCTTCAACCTACGCAAGCAGGGGAGCCACCTTCTCGCTGGAATTGAGCTCGACGTGCTTGCCTCCCCGAAGCAGGTCGCCATTGATTCGCTCATCTCCGGCCTCCTCGATCGTCACCGTCGCTATAGTCGTGCTCCTGGTGAGCTTATGGTTTGAAAGGACTCCTTCATCCTCCCCCTGTCGCTCTATAGCCGCCTCCTAATGAAGCTCTGCAAACTCCGGCGACCACCCCGTAGGAACGCCACTGGTTTTAGGTAGCCCACGTTGTGCTAGTTCAATTAGGAAGAATAGCGTATCCCCGCTCGCCCTCCTGCGCCGTCTGATGTGCTCGTCGTTCAACGTAGAGCTCGTTGGGAACCCCAAGAGGAAGGTATGATGAGCACAACAGCAAGTTTTCCCTCAGTTATGAAACCAAGGTTTAATCGAACTAGTAGGAGCAAGGAAACACCCCAAAGGTGTTACTAGCTGAGCTTTGGCAGGGCGCGCTACCGGTGCTAGTAGCAACGTGGAGACCTGCACAACACAACCACAAAACTTTGTCCCCAACTTGCGATGAGGTTGTCAATCTCACCGTGTTTTGCGGAAAACAAAGGATTAAACGTATCGAATGGAAAGAAGTAAAAGTTTGCAGAAAGTAAACACAAAGCAGTAAACAGTTGTAGATTGTATGTAAAAGACAAGGACCGGGATCCATAGTTCACTAGAGGTGGCTCTCCTTAGATAGATAACATGCTGGGTGAACAAATTACAGCGGGGCAATTGACAAACACCGAGAAAGCAATACATGCATATACTAATCATCTTGACTCCTTTGAGACTTGATTGGGCAATACAACATAATACATAGACCGCCATCCAACTGCATCTATGACTAATAATCCACCTTCAGGTTATCATCCGAACCCCCTCCAGTATTAAGTTGCAAGCAACAGATTATTGCTTTACGAACTGCATGTAAAGTAAACAATACGATTGTTCTATGAACAAAGGATTGTTGTTTTCTCCCTAGTAGCAACAGCACATCTAGTACCTTAGAGATTTCTGTCACTTCCCCAGATTACCAGAGGCATGAACCCACTATCGAGCATAAATACTAACTCTTGGAGTTGCTAGCATCTACTTGGCCAAGATAGCTACTAACAACGGAAAGCATGCAAGATCACAAATAACAAAGACATGATAGAATCAATAATCAATCTGAAATAGCATCTCAATATCCATTGGATCCCCGCAAACACAACATGTATGAATTACAAATAGATGATCTTGATCATGAACGGAGCTCACAAGATCTAAACATGAAAGCACAAAGGAGGAGAACCAACCATCTAGCTACTACATGGATCCGTAGTCCAAGGATGAACTACTCACGCATCACACCGGAGGCTTGCATGGTGATGAAGAAGGCCTCCTGGGTGAATTCCCCTCTCCTGCAGGGTGCCGGGAAGAGCTTCAGATCCCTCTCGATCTAGGGATGGAGATGATGGCGGCTACAGACTCTTTCGTGGATTTTTGATCGGGTACTTAGGGTTTTCGTCCCGAGGGCAATATATAGGCGGAAGGAGAGGCCGAGGGTGCGGGAGCAGCCACACCACCTGGCGTGAGCTGCAGCCATGCTGAGGTGGTGTGGTGGCTCTGTCCTTCTCCGCCTCAGATTCGCACTTGATCCCTTCCGGAAAAATAGGCACTTTGGCTTTTGTCCCGTCCAATTCCGAGAATATTCATTTTTTGACTTTCCTGGAACCAAAAACAGCAGAAAACAGGCAGCTGGCACTGTGGCTCTTGTTAATAGGTTAGTCCAAGAAATCAAATGAAAAGTACTCCAAAGTTGGAACATAACACAAGAAAGTAGATAAAACCAAGCATAGAACATCAAAAATTATAGATACATTTGCAATGTATCACCGTCATATTAATGTCTGCACGCCACCGCCATGTCGACATGGTGCTCGTGATAAGCCGCAACAGCTAAGCCAGTGGCACTGACGACGTGGCCCTATTCACGTGTCACCACTGGGTAGGCGATGTCCTAGTGGAAAGTTCCCCCACCCTTGTGCTGACGTCATAATGACACAGTAAAGCATCTAAATTGGTTTAATCAATTTCAGAAATTGTTATAGTCTTGTAAATTCAATAAGTAAATATTTATAGTCTAAAACATATTTATAATATATCAAAATGTTCAGAAAATGAGATCTACACCTTAAGAATATAATCATGCATTGTTGATCAACCTAAACCTTAGCTAGTTTAGAGGAACATCGAACCCCCTAATTGCATATGGGATCGATGGAATGCCAAACCCTTGGCACTCCGAACCCATTTAAATCAATGTTAATCCTAGGGTTGCCATGATAACTTTAATCTGACATATCATTCATGTTCTTGCGCATTGAATGGTTCGAGATATTGATTGTTGCCTTTCTTTCTGGTATTGCTTCTTCGCGATAGGATCCGAGCACGAGACCGAAGTCAACGATATTGAAGATCCATATATATCTACTAAAGCACAAGGCAAGCGTAGCCTCTCATTCTGAACCTATGTTTTACAAAGTATCTACTTTCTCTCTATATTGCATACAATTCCAATGTGGTCTTTTGTTAGTAGCTAGAGTTACCTATCTACTACATAGTTTCCCTGTTGTAGCCTTATACACTTGATCCACTTCTCCTAGCATACCTAGGTCTAGCATGTGAGCGTTGCTAGAGCTTCTTCGATGGTCAAGCTTAACCGTGCTTAGTAATTACGCCCAATCCATCCCGATGATGAAGAATCAGAGATGCCAAAGAATCTAGAAAGGTAGGAGATGGAGACATGATCGGAGGTGACGGATAAACATGCTAAGGCTTGTATGGGAGGCCATGTTGAGTGTGATTTTTGTAGTCCCATGCTCGCTCCATTAGGACCCGAGTTCTTGCCTCTTGAACCAAGACGAGTGTACAGCCACACAGGGCCTAGAAAACCCCTCGACTAACTAACTTGCCTAGTAGATTCCATGAGTCACATAGTTCGGGCTTTCCATTTGGAATACACATTGAAAATGTTTTCGAAAGAGGGGGTGAAGGAGGTGCATCATAACAGGTAGGTAAGCATGGCCGGTGTTGCTTGGGGTCGATGGAGCCCCTGAAAAACCAACCTCGCCTCACATCTCTAGGGACCAGCTTCAGGATTTGACCCGTTATGCCAGAACCCTCCTTAGGGCGTGACTCATGGTCTCGGCGACATGAAGGTAAAGGTCGTGGTCAACCACCCTCTACCGGCCCTCCAAGGAAGAGGGCTAATAATATTTGGCACTAAGAGTCGGTTGGTACATGTGGGTAAAGTTGTACACCCCTACAGGGTTAAATCTTTTCGAAAAGCCGTGTTCACGGTTATGAACGGCTTGGGAACGAACGTGATGATCATAGATAACGATAACTGAATATAAAACTTGTTGTTCCATGTGTGCTTAATGATGCTTCCTCGGGGGTTTGAGGGGGTGATCCTAGATGAGGAGTTCAGATGTACTTAGTTAACAAGTTCAGATGTTCAAGATGGAGTTGTCGCTCTCTTACCCCATTTTGAAAGTATTCTATGTAGACGAGCCTCTTCTATCTCTCTTGTTTACAGACAAAGTTCGCTTTATGCAAAGAAAATCTAGAGAAATCTTTTCTAGCCAGATCATGTAGATACTAGGTTATCTAAGTCTTGTGGAGTACATTCTCGTACTCAGCCTTGCGCTATTGTTGTTTTTCTTCAGATGATCTAGTCGCAACTAAAGGTGGCTGCAACGTTGACATTGACGAGTAGTTGGGGGTCCTAGGTAGCATCCTAAGGACTATGGGTTGGACTTTGCTTATGTTTATGGCCTCTTAGGCCCCTCGTTAAATTTGTTATGTATGACAACATAATTTGTTTTCACTGTTTGGTGTAATGATGGATCTGTGACCCTTGGTTTGTAATAATATGATTTCATACTCTATTAAGAGTTTAAACTTATGCTATTGAATCCCTGTGTTTTGTAATGCTACCGAATCATATATTGTGAGTCCCTGAGGTTGGAGTTAAGTTTATCTCGGAGGATAATTTGAGGTTTGTTTAAACCTAATCCTGGGGATGTTATAGCTTGTATCTCGACATATGCTCATAGTTGCTATTAGCTTGATAGAAAACATTGATCTTTTGAACAACAAAAAGCTTAAGGTACGAATAACTTATCTCTTTATAGATAAGGCGAAACATCGATGATACATTATTCTTTGGGCGGATGGACTCTAGCCGTTGTCCTGGATATTCTGGCTTAAGAAGCCGAACTATAACTCTTTATCATATTGTAAGTAGTCTTATGCATAAAAGCGTCGTAGATGTGCTACGTTCCATGGATTTGAGTAATTTACTCCTATCTTCTTGTCTTGTAGTCGATATGCTCCTCCGGGAATAACTTCTGTGATGATGTATGGTCCCTCCCATGGCGATTCTAATTTCTTGTGTCCATCTTGCTTTCGGCGAAGAACTAGGTCCCCTACTGCGAAGGACCTAGGCCGCAATATCCTACTGTGGTAATTGCACAAGTTTTGCTGGTACATAATTGCTCTTTGTAGGGCTTCATCGAGTGCATCTACATCATCTTCAAGTGCTTCTCTTGATTACTCTTCATCATATGTAGCTACTCTTGGGGATTCATGTGACACCTCAACAGGAAGCACGGCTTTTGCACCGTGGACCAGGAAGAAAGGTGTCTCTTGTGTCGAATTATTTGGAGTTGTACGTAAACTCCATAAGGCATATGGAAATTTGTCAACCCATGCTCCTGTTGCTCTGTCAAGTGGCGCTAGTAGTCTTTTCTTGAGTCCAGCAATAACTAATCCATTGGCTTTTTCTACCTGCCCATTTGTTTGCGGGTGAGCTACCGAAGCGTAGCTTACTTTGATACCCATCTCCTGGCAATACTCCTTGAAATCATTGGAAGTGAAGTTGGTCCCATTGTCCGCGATGATGTTGTTTGGTACGCCAAACCAAAATACTATGGACTTAATAAAATTCACAGTCGAAGTTTCGCCTTGGGTAGTGACAGGAATTGCTTTGATCCATTTAGTAAATTTGTCGACTGCTACTAGCAGAAAGACGTGCCCTCTTGGTGATGATCTGTGAAGTTTTCCCACCATACCGAGTCCCCAATAAGCAAAAGGCCAAGCTAAAGGTATAGGATTTAACTCAGTGGTGGGTGCTCTAGGCTTTGTTGCGAATCGTTGGCATGCTTCACATGTTCTGACAATATCTTTTGCATCTCGAGCTGTAGTGAGCCAGTAAAATCCTGTGCTGAATGCTTTAGCAGCAATTGCTCGACTACTAGCATGGTGACCACAAACTCCTTCGTGTATATCTTTGAGTATGATTTTTCCTTCTTTGGTTGTTATACAACGTTGTAAAAGGCTAGAAATACTCCTTTTATACAGCTCTCCTTTGATTATTCTGAAAGCCTTTGATCTTCGGGTGATTCGCCGGGCTTCTATCACATCTTCAGGTAGTTCTCCTTTAGTCATGTATGCTATATATGGCTGCATCCAAGTAGGCTCAATTAGCATGACCTCTTCAATTTTCTGTTCTTCTTCTTCGACGGCCTCATCTATACTCTTGGTTTCTGATGGAGCCCCCAAGTCTTTTTGCGGATGCTTCTTTTTTCCTATTTTTGGTGCTACAATCTCGGAGACTTTTTTTGCTTTGATGGATCACTCTGTTATTTCTTCCCAAAAAACTCCTGGTGGTATGGGTAAGCACAAGGATCCGATATTTGCTAGATTGTCGGCTTCTTCATTGCTTGCTCTCCCTATGTGCGATACTTCGCACCCGTCAAATTGAGCTTCCATAACGCCATATAGATCTCGGTAAGCAATCATATTTTTGTTGACGGCGTCGCACTTGTTCATTGCTTGTTGTTCCACAAGATTGGAATCTCCAAAGATTTTGAGGCGAGTTGCACCGCAAGCTTTGTCCATTCGCATGTCGTGCAACAAAGCCTCGTATTTAGCTTTGCTATTGGGTGTGTTTGCAAGGCTCATCCGAAGTATATAGCGCATTTTTCTGCCTTGTGGTGATACTAGTATGACTCCTGCTCCTACTCCTTCCGTTCTTTTTGATCCATCAAAGTACATTGTCCAGGCACTAGAAAGGTCTGGCGGACCTACACATTGCAACTCGGTCCATTATGTGATGAAATCCCGCAGAACTTGTGACTTGATTGCTTTACGCTTCTCATACGTGATATCTTGAGGGGATAATTAGATGCCCCATAGAGAGACACACCCAATTGCTTCTGGATTGTTGAGGATGCTTGACAAAGGTGCTTCATTGACAACTATGATCGTATGTTCTGAAAAGTAATGGCGTACTTTTCGTGCTGTCATAAATACCCCATATGCTAGTTTTTGATAATGTGGGTACCTTTGTTTGGATGGCGATAAGACCTCGCTTAGGAAGTAGACTGGCCTTTGCACACCATGGGGTTTCCCTTCTTCAGGTTGCTCCACGACCAACACCGTGCTAACCACCTGATGTGTGGCAGCGATATAAAGCAGTAAAGGCTCTTTTTCTTTTGGCGACACGACAACAGGAGATGTCGAAAGTGTCCTTTTGAGATCTTCAAAGGCGCGCTGAGCTTCTTCCGTCCATTCGAATTTTTCTGATTTTCTCATAAGGGCGTAGAATGGCAACGCCTTTTCTCCCAATCTTGCAATGAAATGACTTAGTGCCTCTACCCGTCCTGCCAGCTGCTGCACGCCACGTAGATTTTTTGGCTTCTTCATTGTTAGGATTGCTTGTATTTTCTCGAGATTAGCCTCAATTCCTCTGGTTGATACCAAATATCCGAGGATTTGCCCTGCCGGAACTCCAAAGGAGCATTTCTTCGGGTTCAGTTTGATGCTAAACTTGTCGAGATTTTTGAATGTTTCTTCAAGGTCCTTGATGAGCGCAGATCCTTGTCTTGTTGTAACTATGATGTCATCGATATATACTTACGTTTGTGCCTATTTGGCTTCCCATACATTTCTGCATCATCCGCTGATATGTTGCTCTGGTGTTCTTGAGGCCAAAGGGCATTGTTGTGTAACAAAATACACCATAAGGCGTGATAAACGTCGTTTTCTCCTGATCTTCTTCATTCATCCTAATCTGGTGGTACCCTGAGTAAGAATCCAAGAAAGAAAGACGTGCACATCCTGCGGTTGCATTGATTATTTGGTCGATTCGCAACAATGGGAAGTGATCTTTTGGACAATGGTTGTCCAGTGCAGTAAAGTCAATGCACAACCAAAGTTCTGTAGTGTTTTTGCTTTGGAACACATACTGGATTTGCAACCCACTCTGCTTTTGTTAGTTCTTTGATGAAATTGGCATTAGTAAGGCGGTGGAGCTCCTTTCTAATGGCTTTACGCTTTGGTTCTACAAAGCGACAAAGCGGTTGCTTTATTGGCTTCGCCTTTGGGTGCAAATTTAATGCATGCTCAGCGAGTTCCCTAGGGATTCCCGGCATGTCAGAAGGTAGACATGAGAAAGTCTCCCAGTTCTCACGGAGGAACTCGATGAGTGCGCTTTCCTATGCGGGATCAAGATTGGAAGCCACATATGTTGTTTTCGTCAGATCGATGGGGTGGATCTGTAATTCTTTTGTGTCCTTTGCAGTGTCAAAATCCTAATCAGGATTGACACGTGCTACTTCTAGTGGTTCTGCTATTGCTAAAGTTTTGAGTTGTTCGAACTCTGTTGCCATCCTGAAAGATTCAGAAATTTTGTTAAACTCCCTGTCGCAATTGTAGGCATGTGTGAAGCTTCCTTTTACCGTGATGATTCCTTTTGGTGCTGCAATTCTCATGACCAAGTATGCATAATGCGGTACTGCCATAAACCGTGTGAAAGCTGGTCGTCCCAGGATCGCATGATATTGCGTTGGCCAGTCCATGACTTCAAATTCGAGTTTTTCTCGCCTGAAATTTATTTTGGAACCAAAAAAACATCAAGAAATACTTTGCCTAAAGGAATTTCGACTTTACCTGGTACTATTCCGTGGAAAGATGTTTTCGTTGGCGCGAGATTGTCCAGGGGATAGCCCATTGTTCGTAACATTTTTGCGTAGATCATATTTATGCTGCTTCCCGCGTCCATGAAGACTTTGCTCATATCGAACCCGCCATTTTGTGCTTCGACTATTAAGGCTGAGTGACCTGGTCATGGGACCCGAAGCGGGTGACCAGCTCTGCTGAATGTGATTTCTTGCTCGGACCAATGGAGATATTCGGGTATGGTTGATGTTGTTGTTTCCGCCATATTGATTTGCCTTGTGATGAGCTTCTGGGTTCTATTGGATGGACGCCCCTTCTGAAGCATTGACATTGGCCCTTTTGACCTGGGGTATTGACCGTTTTGATCATTTGTGTTTTGTTGTGGCATTGCTGGTGAGGGCGGTGGTGGTGCGCCAATGGCTAATGTGCCAGGCGTAGATGCGTATCCTCTGTTAGCTACTTCAGTTTCTTTTGCATTACATAGCTCCTGCATCTTCAAGAATGTTCGATAGTCTTTCATGAGATGGTTAGATTATCACCTGCCTGATGAGTCAACATAAAAGTGCATATTACAGGGTCCTTCCAGCATCTACATTACGGGCATAGATGGATCTCGAGCTCTTGGCTAGTACCGCTGTGTTGACTGGTTTCCTCCAACGTCATCTCTTTTATGGCGTTATCCGTTGTTGTGGTCGTTGCTTCTATTGTTACCTTCAGTCGAGAAACTGGCCGCAACATAACTTGGTCCTATGTTTCCATCGTTGTTCCTTCTTCTTCTATCGCTGCCGCGTTTATCCCTGTCTTCTTCGGGTGATCGTGTACACTTATTATGCAACGTGTCTTCTCCATCAGCCCAGCGATTTGGTATTTCCATTAAGTTGTGATATTGTTTTGGGTTTAATGTAACACCCCCGAGATCAGGGTTAAACAAATCCAGACCTTAGCCTGACATAAGCTTAACCTATAGCTCGAGGATATCCAGTGAGAAATCGGTAACACAACAGTAACCCTGTGACACAAGAATTATTACAGCAAGCTCATAACTGAGCGAAGAGCCAAAATATTACAAGCAGAGGTCACTAACCACAAACATCAAACAACGGAAGGAAAATTATGCTATTAAGTATAGCAAACTTAACAAATGGCCTAAGAGGCCTAAAGCATAACGATGACGTCCCAGCCCTTAGATTCTAGGCTGCCGGCCAGGAACCCCAAGCTACTCGTCAGTGTCGATGTCATACAGAACTCATCTTCAGGTGAACACTTACTCTGCTACAAAAGTATCAACAAAGGAAGGGTGAGTACAGGGTGTACTCCGCAAGACTTATGGCTGGTGGGGTTATTTTGCATAAAGTCATCTTTGTTTATAAAACAAGAGGGAGAAGAAGCTCGTCTAAACAGAGTATTTTAAAAGGGGATAAGATAGCGACATCTCGAAAGAATTGATCATCATCTTTTTATATCCACCAAAGTAATCCTCATCTCATAACTAGGATCACCCCCTTATACCCATGAGGAAGCATCCTTAAGCACACGTTGATCTGCCAAGTTGTACGTTTAGGTTAAAGTTCTCTATGATCTTCACGTCCATTCCCAAGTCATCCATAACCGTGGACATGGATTTTCGAAAAGATTTAACCCTACAGGGGTGTACAACTTTACCCACACGTACCAACTGATTCTTAATGCCACAATGATTAGCCCTCTTCCTTGGAAGGCCGGCAGAGGGTGGTTGGACACGACCTTTACCTTGCTTTCACCGAGACCATGAGTCACGCCCTAAGGATGGTTCCGTCATAACGGGTCAAATCCCGAAGTCGGTCCCTAGAGATGTGGGCGAGGTTGGTTTACCAAGGGCTCCATCGACCCCAAGCAACCCCGACCATGCTTACCTACCTGTTATGATGCACCTTCACCCACCAAATCTTTGCAAAATGTTTTCTATGCATATGTCGAATGGAACGCCCAAACTATGTGACTCATGCAATCTACTAGGCAAGTTAGTTACTCGTGAGGTTTTCCAAGCCCCGTGTGGTTGTACGCTCGTCTTGGTTCAAGAGGCTAGAAGTCGGGTCCTAGTGGTGGCGAGCATGGGACTACAAAAACCACATCCCACCGTGGCCTCCCATACAAGCCTTAGCATGTTTAACCTTTACCAGTGATCTTACCTCATCAGTATACATCATTCTCCTGTCATACTAGATTCTCTGCATTTGGTACATCTTCTGGATGAACCAGCACTGACGGCTAAGCATGGCTAAGCAAGACATAGATAAGCTTTAGCAGTGCACACAAGCCAAACCTAGTAATGCTAGGAGCAGTGGATCAGGTAATATAAGCTCAAAGGGAGTAATTCAATAGATAGGATACTCTATCTGTCGATAAAAGACCACAGTAGAATCGTATGCAACATGGCAAGAATGAAATACTTTCGAAATCATAGGATTGTATAATGGTGGGGCTTTGCTTGCCTTGTTTGTTGATACCCAGATATAGATGTTCGGAAGCCTTATGCTTGACTTGATTATAGTTGGTCAAGTATTGTTCGTCAATCTTCGATCTTGATCTCGATATCGTATTCTACCGGGAAGAAGCAAACACCAGAAAGAAAGGGGGAACAACAATCAACACATGTCATCAATGTAATGCTCAAACAAGGATGATGATATGACTAGTTAAATAGAGTTGAAATAGAACCCTAAGGCATGCTCGACAATTTAAACAGGGTTCCGAGGTTGCAAACCCTAATAAAGGAGGAACCCCGGAATCACCTACGGGGGTTCATTTGTTATTATAATTAAACATGTAATTAAAGTTGTTAAACAATGCATGAGTGTGAGTCAAAAGTCTAGATCTCATTTTTCTAAACATTTTGATATATTATTTGTATTTTGCTGACTTATAAATAATAAGTTATGATTTTTCTAGTATTTATCCTTTTTTCTGCAATTTCTAAAATAATTAAACTATTTATAAGGGTTTACTACATCATTATGACATCAGCGGGGGCATTTTAAACTTTCCACACTGGGTCGGGATCTAGCCACACTGGCTGACAAAGCGGCCCGAGGCCACCTCAGCATCCACACGGGCAGGATGGGACCTAGCCCAGGTTGACCGGGTCTGACCCGCGCGGCAACACACGGATAACGACACCGTGACGTCACACCGGTGGGGCTCTCAGGTCGTTGACGATGGAGGCACTAGGCAGCGAGCTAGGAAGCGGGGTTGGTCTCGTTCGACTCAGCGCATCGCGCTGAGTCAGAAACGGGCGGTGTCGCTAGGTTTTGGTCACCGGGGACGCGTCTACGGCGAGCGGCAGCAGCGGAGCTTGCAGGTCACACGGCGGCATGGTGCTATAGAGTGAGAGAGGGACATGGATGAGGTCCAGGAGGACCACAAGCTCACCGGGAAGGCGAAGAGGCGATCGTCGAGGCAGGGCGAGGTCGGAGCCGACGGTAATCGCGGCGGAGGTGATCTTCGGAGGCGAGGAAGGAACGGTCGATGGAGCTCGATAGGGGCACCCGCGTCTGATTCCTTTGGCCAGGATGGTCAGGGCGACAAGGCGGGGCTTCCTACAGGCTCAGATCGGCGAGGGGAGGCTAGAGACGATGGTTCTATGTGGCGGGCAGAGCTAGGGTTTCGGTCCTAGCTAGCAAACGAGAGAGAGGGTGCAGGGGAGAGTGAGAGGGCAAGGAGAAGAGGGCAGCGACACGAGGCGGTCTTATCTCCTCCTAGGCGTCGGTGGCAAGCATCACAGTGCGAGGGAGATCGACGGTGCGTGTGCTGCCAGGCAGCAGCTTCCTCTGTCGTGCTCGAAGAAGAAGAAAACAAAGGGACACCGAACGGGTACGGGCTGGCTGGGCCAAGGTGGGTTGTGGCTGGGGTGCTATGACCTACACTGCTGCACGGGTGGGTGGAAGATAGAGGGGAGAAGGAGAGATGGGTCGACTGGGCTGTGGCTGCTTAGCTGGTCTGGTTATTTTTATTTGCCAAAACTTTTCTTCTTTACCATTTGTATTTGAATTTCTTTTCTGGTTTGAATTATTTCAAAAATACTAGAGGCTTTTGCAAATATATGAAATATTGTGGGGACCCTTTATTCCATTTGGGCTCCACTATTTTGGTGGTTTTCAAAATATTCAAACCCATTTTGAATTGTTTTTAAGAAGAAGGAGAAATAGCTAGGGTTTAGGGTTTCCTTTATTTTCTTTACGTGCATTTGTAAAGATGATGCTCATGAATGCACAAATAGCCCTAAATAAGGATTAACTAAAACTGGGGCATTACATTTAACCCATCCCAGTTCTTCTATGAATTCTTGGTGACGGAGGCTGTCGTTGAAGGCATCGATGGCCCTTTCGTCGGATATGGACTCAGCCAAGTTTTTGATGATATTCCATCATTGGATGGATGCTCTTATTGATTCCCTAGAGTTTTGTTTGCATGCTCACAACTGCTCCAAGGATGCAGGTCGTTTGAACATGGATTGGAAGTGCCGGATGAACTTATCTTTTAGGTTGTTCCAGCTGCCGATAGAATCCTCGGGTAGCTGCCCGAGCCATGATCTTGCGGCACCGGTAAGGTGCAATTGTAAGCTTTGCATTGCGGTGGCTGTGGAGCCGCCTTGCAACTTGACAGTGGCCAAATAGTCTGCTAACCATGCTTCGGGTTCCTGGAGTCCATCGTACTTGTGGCGGCCATGCGGAAGTTTGAAGTCCTTGGGTACTGAGGTTTTGCAAATCCTCTGAGTGAAACAGCTGGCCCCGCATAGTTCGTAATCGTCTTTGTTGACGTGGTATCGTCGGCTATGGTTTTCGTCTCTTGATCCATCGTTCCTGTGTTGCATGTTGCCGTTTCTTGTGCTGCTTCACAGCTCGGGTGCTGCAAGATGTGCCTGGTGTGTCGATCGAGATCGTCGGGTGTGTCCCACTTGCCGAGGACTATTGTGACGGTGTGGGGATCTATCGTGTTGTCGCGTGGTTCCTTGTTCTACTTCTGCGAGGGAAGCTCCCACCATGCCAAGGTTCATCAGGGCAGAGCGGTGGAGGGCCGCACGGGGATCGTTAGGTGCGGGTTGAGTTGTGAGTAGATATGTTTACGCGGCCATGATGCAGCTTGGGCCATTTTTGCCTTAATATTTCCTACTTGGTCGATCGACATGAACGATAGATCTAGATCACGGATGAGTCCGCCTCTCTCTGTTTCAGGGATATTCGCTAATCGAGATGTTCTCCGTCCTAGTGGTGCTCCTCTAGTTACGCTCCCTGATCCTTGAGTGGAACTTAAATGTGCCTGTCGTAAGCTGGATTCGTCTGCTAATCTCTTTCTTTCGTCAAGTTGCCTTTGCATCCTGAGTAAATCTCTCTTCTTGTGATGAAGCAGATATTGATATGCTAATAAATCCTCATGTGAAGCGTCCGTTGTCATCGGGAATGCTCCTGAAATTTCTTCTCTTGCCCTTTGCCATGCCGCTACTGGTAGATGAAGAGTCCGCCTCTCTCCTTCATGTGGCTCTCCACCTCTTCCTTGGACTATGCGGTTTTTTTTCCGTTTCTCCTTCGTTTCCGTGGCCTCCTTCATTGATGTGATTTCCTGCATTGTCATCTGATAAAATATTATTGGGGTCGAGGATAGGGTTACCGTTAGGGTGTTCCCGTTGACAATGCACACTTGGTGGCGTGTTGTGTGTAGGCTGGTGGCATTGTCTTCTGCTCCAAAGGATGCGCTGTTACTATTCTGAGATTGTAGTTCTGGGTAAATCGTCGCCATCCTTATTTCGAAGTCGATGTTTTTGCTGCTTTCTTCGGGTTCTGAACTTTCTGGGCTTTCTTCGCATGGTGGGGTTAGCTGTGGGTTCGATCCGAAGGAGAGATTGTCATAAAGACCATCAAGGTCCTCCAGATCCATCTCGATTTTCTCGCTCTCTTTGCCTGCTTCGATCTATGTTGTGGCATCCATGGAGGACCTGACGGAAGATGCTGATACTGATACATTGCAAATGTATCTATAATTTTTGATGCTCCATGCTTGGTTTTATCCACTTTCTTGTGTTTTGTCCACACTTTGGAGTACTTTTCATATGATTTCTTGGACCAACCTATAAACAAGAGCCACAGTGCCAGCTGCCTATTTTCTGCTGTTTTTGGTTCCAGGAAAGTTAGAAAATGAATATTATCAGAATTGGACGGGACAAAAGCCAAAGTGCCTATTTTTCCAGAAGAGTCCAGCAGCCAGAATAAGAGACGGAGGAGGGCCAAGGGCTGGCCACACCACCCCTAGGCGTGGGTTGGGCCTAGCCGCGCCAGGGCATGGTGTGGTGGTCCCAGGCACCCCCTCGGTCTCCCTCTTCGCCTATAAGAAGCCTTCTGACCTAAAAACTCCGGGGGGGTCGATGTTTTTCGTAAGAAGTTCCTTGCCGCCACCACCGAAGGAGATTCGGGGACAGAAAGTCTGTTCGGCACTTCGCCGACGGGGAAGTGCCCCCGGAGCCATCTCCATCGATCTCCACCATCATCTCCATCAACCATCCATGTTTCCCCCATCTATGAGTGAGTAATCCCCTGTTGTAGGCTATGGGGATGGTAGGGATTGGATGAGATCGTTCATGTAATGGCATCAGATTGTTAGGGCATGGTGCGTAATATCTTTTATTAGTGCTTTATGACTTTGTTGCAACTTGTTGTGCTTAATGCTTGTCACTAGGGCCCGAGTGCCATGATTTCAGATCTGAACATGTTATTGATTCATTATGATAGTATTGTTTTTGGTCTTATCTACAAGTTGTATACACACGTTGATGTCCGGAACCAATGGCCCCGAAGTGATAGAAATCGGGATAACCGGAAGGGAATGGCTTTGATGTGAGGATCACATGTGTTCACGGAGTGTTAATGCTTTGCTCCGGTGCTCTATTAAAGGAGCACCTTAATTGCCAGTAGTTCCCTAGAGGCCCCGCTGCAAACGGGCTGGCAGGACAAAAGATGTTGTGCAAGTTCTCATTGCGAGCACGTATGACTATATATGGGACACATGCCTAGGATTGTCTAGTACTTGGATGCTTTATCTTATTTATCTACAATTGCCGTATGTTCTGATTGCCGTGTGAATTGTCTTGTCCATGCAACACCTGTCCATCCATCCCTATGCCTACCGCACTCGAATCCCACTGTTTACTGCTTTTGTTACTACTGTCTTTGCTTTACTACTGCTGTTACTTTGCTATTCCTACTACAAAACTGTTGCTACTAATAAACTGCTGTGAGCAAGATTGTTTCCAGGTGCAGCTGAATTGACAACTCAGTTGTTAAGGCTTATAAATATTCTTTGGCTCCCCTTGTGTCGAATCAATAAATTGGGTTTCACTTCCCTCGAAAATACTGCGATACACCCCCTATACTTGTGGGTCATCAAGACTATTTTCTAGCACCGTTGCCGGGGAGCATAGCTTTATTTATCAAGTTCACTTGGATTCACTATTGTTCAATCTATGTTTATTTTCTCCTTGTTTGCTTATTTCTTTATCAAAAATACAAAAAAGTAGTTCCTTCTCTAGTTGTTATTTTCGTTGGTCTGTTATTATCTTGCC
The DNA here is from genome assembly GCA_023614405.1 of Avena insularis. Taxonomy (NCBI): domain Eukaryota; kingdom Viridiplantae; phylum Streptophyta; class Magnoliopsida; order Poales; family Poaceae; genus Avena; species Avena insularis. Next base: position 431,730,321 of record CM042684.1, on the reverse strand, counting down.
TTATCATGCTTGTTGTCAATGGTTGGTTTCTTTGATACTGAAGCTTATTGGCAAGGTGGGTTCACGGAAGATCAAAAATATTATTATAAGGAACACCACTTGTCACAAAAAGGGAAACACTTATGGGAACAAATTGATAGATTGTATACCATTGCTAGAAACGTGTGCTCTACTTATAATGTTACTTATTGCTGTGATGAATCTTGTTGCAGAAAGAGGTATAAACACCTCCCTTTTCAATGTGAGTATAATGATAATGATACCATATCCTCTTATGCTAAAGGAATTTATGACTTTTATGATGCGGAACAAATTGAAGAATTTATTGCTTGGAAGGGTGCTTTTGAACTTGCTAGTTTGCTTGAAAATATTGATGATTCACCTTACAAATATGAGGTGTATGGCATACTTAAATTTTTCTTTGATAATTACAAGGATGAAAATGGCTATATTCTTGAATATTTTAATAGATGCTTTCCACAAATGGAAGAGACTAATGCCTTGCAGGATCCTATGGAAGAAGAAATTGATGAACCGGAAATCTCATTAGATGAAAAAGAGGAGGAGAGTGATGAACAAAAGGAGGAAGAATGGATTAGCTACTCATGCCTACCTTCTAATGAGAGTAACTCTTTATCCCTTACATTATTTGATTGTCCTCCATGCTTACTAAAGGAGGATGAATGTTATGTTCCTGAGGATTCTTTTGAAAATGTTTATTATAAAGCTCTAGTGCTTGTAGATCATGAAAAGCATGCTTTATGTGATAGTTATATTGTTGAGTTTATTCATGAGGCTACTGAAAATTATTATGAGAGAGGAAAATATGGTTGTAGAAGTTTTCATGGCATTGAAACACCTCTCTATGTGCTGAAAGTTTTGAAGTTACTCTTGTTTTATCTTCCTATGCCTCTCACTTTGTGCTTCGTGAATTTATTTGCATACATGATTCCTATGCATAGGAAGTAGGTTAGACTAAAATGTGTTTTGATTTTGCTTCTTGATGCTCTATTTTACTTCAACTCTTATTTCTTATTTGAGCATCCTCTCAAACTTTTATGCCTGAAGATGATAATATGTCTATTATTTTTGGGAGACCTTTTCTTAAATACTACAGGAGCTGTTATTAATTGTAATCAAGGGAAGGTGACCTTCAATGTTAATGACAAGGAACAAATTATCTATTTCCTCAAGAAGATTGAAAGTACTTATGGTTTGAATTCAACTGAACATGTTAAGGGCATTCAAGTTGGAGAAATATATTGTCCCATACCAAGAGAAAAATTTGAAACTATTATGATTGGGACTATTGCTATCATGGTTGAGGTAACATAATCATTAGTGGAATACAAAGTTTTTTCTCATATGGAATTGTTTTGGTAACAAGACCTGATGAACCTTGTTAACAAAAGGATTTCATTGAACAAAACAATGTTTTCACCATGATTATCTCCGCTTACTTCTATTCTATCCATTTTAGTTTTTGCTTATGCCTACCTTAAAGGCGTTAAAGAAAAGTACTTATTGGAAGATAATCTAAAAGTTTTAGATGAGTCTTGTAAGTTATTACTTCAGTAATAACCGCTCCTTATCCTTTTTATTTGCTTTTTTTGCCAAGAGTAACCTCTAATGAGAGAGAAGTAATGATTGGGAAAGTTGCTGTCCCGAAACAGATTTCTGTGCTTCACCGTAAAAATTCGTGTAAAATCTCTGAACGTCTTTTAGGGGCGTGAATTTTTGTGCTTATGACCCAGGTTGTTATCTAACTTTCGTTAGTTCAACACTTTTTGATTTGAGGAACATAAGGTCTTCGAAAAAATTCGTCTTTACCTACTGGTCTGTTTTGACAGATTTCTGCCATTTTCTGCATTTGCTTCTTGTTGGTTCCTTTTTGAGTTCTTTTGGGGAATTGAGCTTTTTGAGGGAAGTGCTTCAGTAGCTAGTGTTCTAATGGAAGTTTTATTGGTGTTAGAACTGAACCTAAAAGACTTATTATCTTGAGTGCACTAATGTTGCTAATAAAGATTGTGTGAAGTTTTGTATGAAGGAAAAATTTCAGGTATATGGAAGGAATGAGTAATGAGATGAAGGATGGACTAAAGCTCAAGCTTGGGATGCCACACGTGTCACCCCAAGAAATATCCAATAAGTACAAGCGTCAAAGCTTGGGGATGCCCAAGGCATCCCCTTCTTCATCAATAAAAATCCCAGGTTTCTTCCAAACACTTCATTTTTATTGTTTCATGCACAGTTGTGTTGTTCTTGGAGCGTCTTCTTTTTCATTTTTTGTTTTGGTTTTCGTTTGCTTGGTTTGCTTAGTTTGCTGAATAAATTGTTTGGACCTCCTCTTTCATATATTGGTGTTCAAATAGTTTGGTTTGGTTTGGAAAAGAGTAGGAAATCTCATGCTTAAGTGGTAAAGAGAGCTTGTTTTTGACTATGGCCTATGCTTTGTCATGCCATGCTTGATATTGTTTTGGCTTTATGCTTAGTATTCTTTGTTGTAGCATGACTCGTTATAAACAATTGAGATTGCTTAATGTGCCTTGGATGAATCATGCGTTGTTTTAGCATATTAAAGCATAGTATAGTGGTATTCTCCTTTGATGCTTTATTTGGGTTGACTTGGCACATACTCACACCATGTTATGACTATCTCAAGTTACCATAGCCTTTATGATCCTTTAGTTTTCAGCTTGTAGTATCACTTTATGATTTGATCAATGATGTTTTGTCGCTCTGCATGATTATGGCCATTATTGCTCTCTCGTTTGTCGCTCCCTTACTACTGCTAGCCTTCACTTACACTGAGTATGTTTTACTCGTGTTTCCAACTCCCTAAAACAAAATATTGCCAAAGTGTCCACCATACCTACCTATTAGCATCATTTGCTACTTCCGTGCATATTCAATATGCCTTGTTTTCTTCCGAATAAAATGTTTGCTTGTTATGAGAAAGTTAGTTAGTAAAGCTCTCATGAATTTGATGGCACACTTTATTTTCTTGCACTTAATAAACCTGAATCATTGCGTCCTTCTTTGTTGCATATATGCTTGCGCTTTATAAGTTGAAGTTAGCAGAACCATGTATCATGGGGAATGCTTTCAACATTGCATTGGTACTTAGTACCTCGTTGATATCATGTTCTTTTGCTTATGGATCCCAGCGGTGTGAAATAAAAGTGGAACTTGTAAGATCATGGAGTTTGTATGTATGTTAGAGAAACGCCTGGGCCGCTAGCCTAAGCCATGCCTAATCATGGTGGAAACTTGCAGCATAACCATAATGAGCATTCTATGAAGCATCCTCAATAAAAATCTATGCACATAGTAAATAAAAAGATCGCTGAGATGCTCATTGTCTGCTTGCCTTGTCATTTTGATTATGGGATAGCTCTTGTATCATGTGCAAGGGGTACCCCGTTGGCGGTTCTCTATGATACATATATACTTACAATGACAAGAGCTTACTTGTGACTAAAGTTGAGTAGCATGAAGATCGGTGTCGTAAGTAAGGGGCATGAGACTTCGATTTATAACTTGTCAAGCATATCCTCTTAGTTGTGTCAATTTCACCTTAACCACATTAAATATGCTTATGATAGGGGCAATGAGAGCTCAAAGCTAATGAGTACCATACTTTCAGCATTTGGAAGCCTTTCAAACTTTTCAAAACCTGTTCATTTCCTTGTTGAGTCTCCACACATTCTATGAGCACTTTCTTGAGAGCATAGTGCTCATTCTTAGTTCTATGTGCATTGTCCCAAGACTTGTTGATTGATGCATACCTTGCGATATGGGTATACCCTACAGGTACTCGATCTTGGTATATACGATCCAAATACATACAGGCCCACGGTGTCGCCAAGGCCCGGATGGAGGGACTCGAGTAACCTACGGACTCTCGATTGCTTGAAGGACAAGAAGAAGCTAAAGATAGAAAGTTTGAAGGGGAAAACCCTAACTTGTAACCGACTCGACCTGCTACCTGAGACCTAGCCTATCTATATAAAGGCTAGGAGGGGGCAGCGAGGAGGACACACGCAACCCTAGTTTCCACAACCCTTGCCAGATTGCATCTGCGCACCATTGTAACTTTCGACTCCTTCGATAATTCCACGAGCAGACAAGCAGGAGTAGGGACCTCTACGAGGCCTGAACCTGGGTAAATCCTTTGTCCCCTGTGTGCTTGTTTGCTAGTCGATAGATGTCTCCAGCGCTCCCTCCTTCTCCAAAACCCAAGTCCATAACAATGGGCATTGACGAGTTAAACCCTCGTCACCTTGATATTGCTTGTTTTAAACTATTTGTATCTAGTCACTCTTGTAAACTTTGAAGGTGTCCTATGCATTTATGTTCGCTACTCTATGAGGGACAAGCTGAATGCCACTTTGCTATGTTTTCTTTATGTGAAACAAACAAACGTCTTGCAAAGCATTGTTATTCATAGGAACAGCTGGAATTGGCGACTCCGCGTCAACAGCCGTGCCTCCTGGAGATGAAGGAGTCGACGCGTCGGAATCCCCGCTACGTGAACGCTTGCGAGTATCCGGACTCTCAGACTCAGGGGCTTCCTCTTCCACATCGGAAGGGACAGTCGACTCAGACTCGTCCTCTTCCAAAGCTTCACGAGGAATAATCTCCTCAGGGAGGGGAGGCATGCAAGGCGACACCGCCCACTCCTGCATACAAAAAGTAAAGATCAGCAAATACAATAGGAAACGCAATCGAGAAAATAAGCTACTACGTAGCGCAACTGTACCTCGGGAGGAGGATTCGAAGCATCGAAGGGAGGAACGACTGGCTCGTTCGGAAGCACATCCTTGAGGGTGTACTTCGTGACCAGTCGCACCCTCTTATCTACCTCACTCGCGGACATGCCATCAGCAGACACACGAGTGGGATCATCAGCGCCACCCCATTGGAACATGGGATGGACCACAGCTGGAGAGAGGCTGGGCGACGATGCAGCCAAGTCCGACAAGGGCGCCTCCCTCTTTTGCGCCTATGCGACTCTCGAGGTTGCAGATGCGCTTGATATAACACGTCTCTCCATGAAGTTCGGAAGGCATGATCACGTTCTTCCAAGAACGCATCTTCTTCTGGAGTCGCGCGGGATCGAAAGGCGCGAGTCCAAAGTGCTCGTCCTTGGCCTTCTGGTCACGCACATAGAACCATTTGTCCCTCCATCCTTGGACGGACTTGGTAAGCTTGATATCGAAGTAGGTGGCGGATGGGTCAACATGGATTCCGCAACCACCTACGTCATAAACTAAAGAGCCAAATGCGGACTGACGCTTCAATTTAAAGATGCGCTTGAAAAGACCAAAGTGTGGCTCGATTCCGAGCCAGCACTCGCAGAGAGTGATGAAACAAGTGATGTGGAGGAGAGAATTTGGGGACAACTAATGGAGCTGGAGCCCATAGAAACAAAGAACACCCCGAAGAAAGGGGTGAAGAGGCAAGGAAAGACTGCGAATGATGAATGCAAGAAACATCACTGATAACCAGCGGGAGGCACAGGAATGGTCTCACCGCTGGGGACGCGCGAATCAGCGACTGCTGCAGAAATAACTCCGTCTTGGCGAAGAAGACGGAGATCCGACGCTTTGATGATAGAGGGGCGCCATGCGCCATTAGTCATGCAGGTGCCCGCGACCTTCTTCTTCCTGACGGCAGCGGCACTGGTGCCCGCAGCAGCGGAGCCACCTTTCTTATTCGCTGCAGCGAGGGTGGCCGCGAAATCAGCGGCAGCGCCTCCCTTCTTCCTCCCCATTGCGTAGCGGCGATGAGAGCGAAGGAAGTAGCTTGGGAACGAACGGAGCTGGTCCAACGTCATGGAGAAGATGGGCGCAGGGGAAAGCAGAAAAGCAACAACAATGGCGATGGTAGCAAGGAAGAAAGAGCATAGATGGGAAATTACCGCCGCAACATCGCTACTTAACCCCTGGGAGATGCAATCCAATGGCTCACAAAAACCCTATTCGACGCGTGCACGCATCGCGTAGGACACATGGAGAAGAGGAAGTGCGAACCATCCCCCCACTTCTACCATTACGCGTGGAAATCGAGGAGGCACAGTTAAAAATAAGATTACGCACGCCCAGTCAAATCAAAGTCAGAAAGTGGGACCCATCGCTCGTCACGTCCCGTCAAAACCGCTCACGCGGGCAACTAATGTCATACAAGCATCAGCACTGACGTCACCAAGGCTATGTAGTGGAAAACTTCGACTATTATTTTAGTCCTTGCTGGAGTCTTCAACTCCACCAAGCACTCGAGGGCTACTCCCATAGGGAGCGCTGGACGCGCACCCTACGACTTTTCTTTTTCTTGTTGCAGGAACATGGACAATCACAAAAGCAAACCCAACCACTCGAAACACAGTTCGATTATGGACATGTGTTACTCCCATAGGGAGCGCCGGAAACAAGCAGGCAAAAGACGACAGCAGTCGCGAAAATATTTTAGTACCTGCCTGAGTCATCAACTGAAACAAGCAGGCAAAAGACGGCAGCAGTCGCGAAAGTGTTTTAGTACCTGCCTGGGTCATCGACTGAACAAGCAAGCAAAAGACGACACCAGTCGCAAAAGTTCTTTAGTCCCTGCTTGAGTCTTCGACTCAACCAGGCACTCGGGGGCTACTCCCATAGGGAGCGTTGGTCGCGCACCCTATGATTATTTGTACAAAATAAACTGTGTGTTGATAACATCCACACTCGAAGCTCATGGCGACACCGCCTCATAATTTTTCCCTACAAAGAGACTGCGTCTCCTGGGTTACCCGAATCGTCTCCGCGATGATAAAATTCGGATGCCGCACCTACGGCGTGAAGGTAAGACCTGAATAAGGCCTGGCAACGCATTTAACTGCGCACTACCAGAAACATATCCGTGCCTACAGGCACGATGAACATGCCTTGACGGACGCGTCAAGTGCTCACACCCATATAACTGGAATTCGACTCCTGTAAGACCTCCGCGGCCTGAGTCGAATTACACCAACACTTTTCCGGATTCGAGTCCGGGGACTCGAATTTGAGTAGATTGCGTTGTTTCACCCTAAGGTGGTTAACTGATACCGATACTTTGGTTATATCAGGCACGTATATCAACAATCCCTATGACACAAATAAAAGCAATCGAAATGTACTCATTTAGGCACTCGAAGGCTTCAAAAAGTCCCCAGTCGAATCTGCGATTCCACTAGACACTCGGGGGCTACTGACATGGGTATACCCTATAGGTACTCGAGCTTGGTATATACGGTCCAAATACATACAGGCCCACGGTGTCGCCAAGGCCCGGATGGAGGGACTCGAGTAACCTACGGACTCTCGATTGCTTGAAGGACAAGAAGAAGCTAAAGATAGAAAGTTTGAAGGGGAAAACCCTAACTTGTAACCGACTCGACCTGCTACCTGAGACCTAGCCTATCTATATAAAGGCTAGGAGGGGGCGGCGAGGAGGACACACGCAACCCTAGTTTCCACAACCCTTGCTAGATTGTATCTGCGCACCATTGTAACTTTCGACTCCTTCGATAATTCCACGAGTAGACAAGCAGGAGTAGGGACCTCTACGAGGCCTGAACCTGGGTAAATCCTTTGTCCCTTGTGTGCTTGTTTGCTAGCCGATAGATGTCTCCCGCGCTCCCTCCTTCTCCAAAACCCAAGTCCATAACAATGGGCATTGACGAGTTAAACCCTCATCAATTGGCGCCGTCTGTGGGAAGTGGGAGTGCTGATGTTGCGGCTTCTTCGGCCCCATCAAACGCGATCTACAACTCTGTAACAGCGGAGATTCGCCAGCTTTTCGGCGCCTTCGACTTCACCGTCCACACGCCGACTACTCGCCCGGCCTTCGAGTCCGTAGGCGATGGAATCAGCCTGGCGATTGGGAGCTTCTGCTTCCAAGTTGGTCAGATGGGCACGCTTCGCATGGCCGATCAGCCGACAGCACCGACGATTGCCCCAGCATCATGGTTCCCTCCATCGATCGGCACCCTCAGCGAGCTCAACGCTCTGACGGTAGTTGGGAACATGGTCAGCGATAGCAGTCGCGACTCCGACCTAAGCGATCTGGCCACTGAAGATGGAACCCACGGTTCCGAATTTGAAAGTTGTGGAAGCAATAGCTTCCCAAATCACTTCATGTGCGCCGTCATCAACGCTGGCGACACCTCCGCCAACCGCGGCAACGGTGGTAACACCGGCAACGGCACCGACCCAGCGCTAATAGCGGTGGCAATGGAGGAGCAGTCGAACCCCCCAGCATAATCAACGAGCAAACCGGTGAACGCGTCGTGATCAGGCTCAACGAGCAAGAGTGGGAACGCTGCCGTGAAGCCCTACGAGGTGCACCTCTACCCTTCAGGTCCCCTCAGGAACTACTGATGGGTTACCGCTGGCTCCTAAAAGAGGAATTCAAGCGCCAGAAACAAGCAATCGCGCAACTTGAGGCGCATAAAAAGGCGGTGGACGATTAAAGCCTTCGTCATGCTAGGCTCTCCTCCTACGGAGGATCCTCCTCAAGAGGCAACGAGCATCTCGCCAGAAAGAGGCAATCGCGGATGGCTCACCTCACCAAACAAGAATGCATAGACGCCGCGAAAGTCCTCGACTTTGGCTCTATGACAGTCGACACGAGAGGCAACGTGGTTCCCAGGACACCACAGGCCACAGTGACAGCGGACACCATGTACCTTCTCAATAACCAGCCACCGGCTGGAGATCCCCGAACGGCCATGCACCGATCTACGATCGCAGGCCTGGGGCTAATCGAGGCCGCCCTCGACAAAGAACCAGTACCAGACCCAAAAAAGGGCAAAGCGTTAGCAAAGCGCTACTCCTCGCCCTTGTCAAGCGATGACAGTCACGACCTGTCTTGGCGCCGCCGTTCACGGCGACACGATTGCGACTATGATGCACGCGATGAACTCACGCAGCGCAAGATCGACAAGTCAAGGGCACGACGTGCTCGGTCGACTGATTCGGAAGAATAAGATGGGGAGCTCTGTGGCGCCAGATGCTTCAGCAGATCCATCAGGCAAAAGCGAATGCCTAAAGGGTTCAAACTCCCATCAGAGAACCCGAAATTTGACGGTCTACAGGACCCCAAGATCTGGCTAGAGGATCACATCTCCTCCGTCAGACTGCACGAAGGCAGTCAAAGTACTACCATGCAATGCTTGCAGCTACAGCTGCAGGGCGCCGCCCGGGCATGGCTCAATAACCTCCCACGTGGATCCATTCGCAGCTAGGATGAGCTGGTCTACAGCTTCATGCTCAACTTTAAGGGCACGTACAAACGCCCCGCTTCAATCGAAGAACTGAGATGCTGCCAGCAAAAATCTGGCGAATCGCTGCACTCTTACATCCAAAGGTGGTCCATCATCAAGAACTCCGTGGAGAAGATCTCGGAAGACCGCGCGATTGATGCATTCAATGGTGGTGTCCACCGCATGGAACTCAGGGAGGAGCTAGGCCGCTCAAAGCCCAAGACCATCGACCACCTGATGGAGATCGCGAATTGGTGGGCTGATGGAGAAGATTCGTTGAAGAACCGCGTTCACTCTGACGAGGAGGCAGAACTCGAATAAAGACGCGACCGCCGGAGTAAGCGTCGCATGCGCGTCTACGACGATCACGATGACGTCAACATGGTCGCAGCCGGTTACGCCGATAGACGCAACGATAACCGCAACAGCGGATACCGCAGCAGCGGATACCGTGACTCCAGGAAAGCCACGCAAGTATGGCAACACCGCACTCGCGATGAAGCACCCGCGACCTCCATCGAGGACAAACTGTCCGGGCCATGCACGGTACACTTCTACATCGACAAGCATGATGGCAAGAGAAAGTCCAGCCACCTCCTCAAGGACTGCCACAAGTTCCTCAAGCTACATGAGGGGTTGGTTCGGATGAACCGCAATGCAGTCGAAAGAGGCTACGGAACCGCTCCAGGCACCGTGGCACATGGCACACCACCACCACCACCTGGGCCACCCCGAACGGAGCTGCACCGGACCAGCACCACGAAGGCGAACCATACCCACGAGCCATGGGTACCATGATGATCCAAAAGGGACGCCCCTCCAATAGGGTGCAGAAGGCCATCACCCGCCAAGTCAATTTGGCCACGCACTCGCCACCATCCACCACTGAGTACCTCAAAGGTAGTGAGTCGTGCATTACCTCCGACAAACGCGACCACCCGCCTCAAGTACCTCGCCTAGGTCATTGCCCCCTTGTACCCGAGGCGCAAATTGGAGGCTTCGACATGAGTCGCGTCTTCATGGATGGCGGAAGCGGTATCAACCTCATATTCGCGAGTACCTTTCGAGCAATGAGGATCCCTCTAACCTGCTTGGAGGCATCGGACACAACGTTCCACGGTATCGTCCTAGGAAAAGGCGTATACCCCCTAGGCAAAATCAACCTCGACGTCATATTCGGCATGCCGAAGAACTTATGGCACGAGCGCATCGACTTTGAAGTTGTCGACTGGCCCTCACAATACCACTGCATCCTCGGGCGCGTCGCGTTCGCCAGGTTCATGGCAGTACCCCACTACGCCTACCTGCAGATGAAAATGCCAGGTCACAACGGCGTCATCACGATCAACGGGAGTTTCGAGAGATCTGAAAGTTGCGGCGAAATTCAAGAATCTCCGGTCCTTGGCATGCGGGAGGAGCTCGCGATTAAAGGAAACGACAGACAACAGTCTGCCCCCCTGAGTAGGCCAAGCTCACCTGACCTCTCCTTCGACTCATCTGTGCACACAAAGAAGGTGCAGGTCCATCCATCAGATCCCGCTAAAACGACCCTCATCGCTAATAACTTGAGTCCCGCATAGGAACTCGCGCTCGTCAAATTCCTCCGTGAGCACTGGGAAATTTTCGCCTGGTGTCCTGCGGACATGCCAGGAGTTCCCAGGGAATTCGCCAAGCACGCACTCAACGTCAACCCCGACGCAAGGCCGGTCAAGCAAACAATCGCGTATCTAAGCCACAGGCACGGCGGAATGGAGATCAACAGACTCCTCGAGGCCAAATTCATACGCGAGATCAAGGAAAGCACTTGGCTCGCCAATACGGTGCTGGTGCCAAAAAATGACACGGATATCCTGCGGATGTGCGTGGATTTCACTTCTTTAAACAAGCACTGCCCAAAAGATCACTTCCCGCTACCACGGATCGATCAAATCATCGACTCCACCGCTGGATGCGAGCGCCTCTGCTTCCTCGACGCCTACTCAGGCTATAACCAAATTCGAATGAAGGAGGAAGACGAGGAGAAGACGCGTATAACGCCTCTTCGTGTTCTGCTACAACACAATGCCCTTCGGGCTAAAAAACGCAGGAGCCACGTACCAGCGGTGCATGCAGGTCTGCCTCAAGGAGCAACTTGGTCGCAACATCCAAGTCTATGTCGAGAACATAGTAATCAAAACCAAGGAAGAAGCCTCTCTAATCGACGACTTGCGCGAAACCTTCGCCAATCTCGATCGCTACCAGATAAAGCTCAATCCGGACAAATGCGCCTTCGGCGTACCCTCTAGGCAGCTGCTTGGGTATCTCATCTCCGCGAGAGGGATTGAGGCAAACCCGAAAAAGATAAAGGCCATACTGGCCATGGAGAAGCCAAAGAACATAAGAGGCGTTCAACAACTAGCCGGGCGAATCGCGGCCCTCAGTCGATTTATCAGTCGAATGGGAGAAAAGGCGCTGCCCTTCTATCAGCTCCTCCGCAAAGCTGACAAATTCGAGTGGACCAACGAAGCGCAAGAAGCATTCGAAGACCTCAAGCGCCTGCTATCCACCTCGCCAGTATTGGTAACTCCACGAGAAAGGGAACCACTGCTGCTGTACATCTCCGCCACCAACCAAGTGGTTAGCACAGTGCTCGTCGTCAAACGGGCCGCCAGAAAACAAGGTCCACGACGTACAACGCCCCGTATACTACCTCAGCGAGGTCCTCACGCCAACAAAACAATGGTACCCGCACTACGAAGCTGGCGTCTGGCGTCTTTATGATCGCCCGCGATCGTGCCATTACTTCGTGAACACCCAATCGTGGTAGTCAACGACGCCCCATTGGGACATATCCTCAATAACCCTGACGCCACAGGGCGAGTCGCGCTTTGGGGAATCGAACTGTCTCCACGAGACATCACATACGAAAAGCGCGGCGCAATCAAGTCGCAAGTTCTCCCTGACGTCCTCGTACATTGGATGGAAAACCAACTCCCGGACAAGCCAGACATGTCCTACCTCTAGACAATGCACTTCGATGGGTCCAAGAGGAAAGATGGAGCAGGAGCAGGTGTCATACTGACATCGCCTCAAGGGGACAAGCTGAAATACGTCCTGCGAATGCAGTTCACAGCCTCAAACAACGAGGCTGAATATGAGGCCCTGTTACATGGGATGAGAATGGCAAAAGCCTGCGGCGCAAAGAGGCTAATCATATATGGCGACTCCAAGCTGGTCGTCAACCAAACAATGCACGAGTGCGATGCACTAAACGACAACATGATCGCATACCGCGACCTCTACGACACACTTGAAGGAGACTTCGATGGTTGTGAATTGCGACACATAGGTCGCGAAAGCAATGAGGAGGCAGACGCACTCACCAACATAGGCTCCACCTGCGCACCCATACCACCTGGGGTATTTCTCGAGCGCATGTGCGAACGCTCCATCAAGCCCAAGGCCACAGAGAAGAAAACAAGCGCAGCAACGGACTCAGGGGCTACGCCACCCAATGAGCCAATGACAATCGATGACTTGGAGCTCGACACAGGACTCGAGGGACCAATGAGAGTCATGATGATCGAACAATCCTGGACGCAGTCGTACATTACGTACCTCCTCAGTAAGCGCCTACCGGACGACCCGACAGACGCACGACACATCGCACGACGCTCCAAGGCATTCGCCGTTATCAACGGCGAACTGTATAAACGTAGCATCACAGGTGTGCTACAGCGATGCGTCTCCCTAGCCAATGGAAGAGCAGTCCTCCTCGACATCCATGAAGGGACCTGCGGGCACCACGCCGGTAGTCGCGCCCTCGTTGCCAAAGCTCTACGAGCTGGATTTTACTGGCCCATGGCCATGCGCGATGCCAAGGATATAATCTAAAAGTGCAATGCTTGTCAGCGGTTCGCAGACAAGCCACACGCACCAGGCGCAGAACTCCGGCCTATCCCATTGGCCTGGCCCTTCGCCCAGTGGGGACTCGACATGGTTGGCAAACTTCCAAGGTCCTCGCAAGGAGGCTACGTCTACCTCCTGGTCGCAGTCGACAAATTCACCAAGTGGATTGAGGCCATGCCAGTGACCAAGCAATCAGGGCGCAGCGCAGTAAAGTTCTTCGAGTCCATCGTCTACCGCTTCGGCGTGCCGCACAACATCATCACCGACAACGGAACGAACTTTACATCCAAGGAGTTCCAAGAATTCTGCGAGAACCTGGGGATCAACATCAGCTACGCCTCAGTAGCACACCCACAGACCAACGGTCAGGTGGAAAAGGCAAACGGGCTCGTCTGCAGCGGTATCAAGAAGCTACTCCTTCGACCACTCGAACAAGCCGCGGGCTGCTGGCCAGACGAACTGCAATCCGTACTCTGAAGCCTGCGTACAACTCCAAACAGCGCCACCGGCTACACACCATTCTTTATGGTATACGGAGTAGAGGCAGTACTACCCGCCGAGGTATGGTACAAAGCGGCACGCGTAGTTGCCTACAGCGAGCAGGAGTCATCCCTCGCACTCGAAGACTCTGTCGACCTCCTTGACGAAGCAAGAGAAATCACCGCAGAAAGTGCCATGATCTACCAGCAGAACCTGCGCAACTATCATAGCAGAAGGCTTCGCCCCAGATCCTTCGCCGAAGGAGACCTAGTCCTGCGACTGAAGCAGCAGGGGCATCTCAAGCTCGAGTCCCCCTGGGAAGGACCATACGTGATTACAGAAGTAATCCCAGGAGGTGCCTATCGCCTTCAAGATTTAGAGACAGGAGTCGCACACTCCAACCCTTGGAACGTCGCACAACTGCGACGCTTCTACCCTTAGTCGTTTTTCCTTACTTTTGCATCGCAAATAAGGCTATTCAGCCAAGGCTACTTAGCCGCACATTGTACTCTGTACTGTTCTTCGAATAAATAAAAGCTAAGTGCCCCAAAACTCCGTGTTCTCCTTTCTTTTGTCAACTTTCATACTTGGGGGCTACGCCACCCTATACACACATGTTCTTCGAACAATAACGCGACATCCTGAGTAGCTGGCACATCAATCGAACCCCTTAACACAAACTCAACCCAGCTGCAACGCACCTGACAGGTTGACAAGGGAACGATACAAAGATGGCCAGGCTAACGAAAAGGACTCGCATAAGTGCAACGCACCCCACGTTTATAAAGCTATTTGTATACATTCAACAATAAACTATCTACAAATATATATGATCTTTACAACACCAGCACACTTATGTGCAGGATACATATTTGGCTACCCTTGCAACAGAAAAACATTAGTCTATTCCTCGAAGAAGTCGACGATCTCCTCGGCTGGACGATCCACCGCCTGATAGTGCGGCACCATGTTCCAGGAAGATCCTGCTGGTGGCACCGGTGGCCCAGAGGCAATGGCGGCGACATCCACGTCAGGCCTGTGCAAACGCACCACGGAGAGGGCAGCCTTGGCACCAGCCACCAACTGCTGCCTCACGCACTCACGAACCACGGACATATCTTGAAATTTGGTCAGAAGAGCCAGCAGGCTTGATGGAGTATCATCCAACGGGAACATCACCCGGTAGATGTTCTTCAAACACGACTGCGACTTCTTCAGAAAGAGCAGCACTCGCGAGGCGCGATCCTGCAGGGTCGCTAACGCAGTCACACGATCATGATCTACCCAAAATTATCCACTCTCCTGAAGTTGCTCCTGGATGAGATCATGAAGGCGGATGGCAATCCTATCCCTCTCCTCCTGCGGACGGCGTGCGCTAACAACTACACGAAGCAGCATCAAAAGCATGAGTACAACGTACCATTGCGATTAACTACAAAGGAAAAGACGAGGATGAGCAAACTAACACTTAAACTGGTCGCCCAGTTGCGTCACCTCGCCAAGCAGATATTGCTCACGGGCGGTGGCTTTTTTAGCCTTTGACTTCCACACGTCCGCGCTACTGCGGATCACGGGCAATTCACGCTCCAGTTGCTTCACGCGATCACGAAGTCGCGAAAGCAGGGAAAGCTCCTCTACCCTGGAGCATGGTGGTGCCATTGCATCCTCAAGAGATGGCGAGTACGGGGTTCCCCCCACAGGACCACTTGATGTACCCTACCAAAAATCAAGCCAGAGGCAAATAAGGCGACCAACTCAAAAGTCAAAAGTAACAGATGCATTCAGGATCAATAAAAGTATCTACAAACACATTCGCCAACAGGCATGTTCTCTAATCAAAAGAGCAAGTTCATCAGCTATTACAAGAAACTAACTATGGAGCAGCTGGCTTCTTCGACTTCGATGACCTCGGGGGCTTCATCAAGTCCGTGGCAGTATCAGATGCCACTGACTTTCCGCCGGCCCCTGAGGCCAAAGTTTTCTCCGCCTTCTTTGCGCGATTGAGCTCCTCCGAATACTTGGCAACAGTGTTTATCAAGGAATGGCCATATTTGGCACAGGCAGTCGCAAAGGGAGCGAATACTACCTGCTGACCATCTGTGCCAACAGGCATCATCTTTGACACCGTAGAAGGATCCACTTCGACTTCGTGGGCTTGCACCATGGCAAGCGACATGGTCGCGCCAGTACCGGAGGGAGTTCTTATGCGTGGCGAGCACACCCCAGTAGCGACTCCACCAGCTCTTCCACATTGTCGACCAGCTCCGCCTTCGGCATCAGCTCCTCCTGGAGGAGACTCAGGGTGGCCTTGGCTTTGGACAGCGGCGCTACGATCTTCGACCGCAGATACCGCGCCCGCCAGAGCGTCATCGCGACCAAGGGCTTGTGGATCAAAACTCAAGCCGCCAGCATCTACACCAAAATACACACATGGATCAAACTTCTAATGCCACCGGCACTACAGAGGAAGAGAAGAACATCAATAAAATATCTACCAGTAAAGGTACCTGAGAGGGCCTTGGCGACTGAGAACAGTTGCTCTTCGAACAACTTCTCCCTGGCCGCAAAGGAGGCACACAGATCCTCTTCGCGCTTCTTGGCTTCATCACGAGCCACGATTGCCTCGTCGCGCCCCTTCACAGCTGCGGCTAGCATCTTCTCCAACGTGGCGACATCACGCAGTAAAGCGTTATGCTCGGCTACATGGCAGTCAAAAATTTGGCTGTCAGTCGATTATACCAAAATACAGAGAAGACGAAAAGAATAAGTATAGAACACTCACTCTCGACCACGCGGTGGCGCGTCTCCAGCATCGCATGCTGGCGACCCATCGCCATCACCTGCTCCGCCACCTGCGCGGCTTCCTTTACAAGGAGCTATCGCACAAAACAAGGAGTCAGCAGAGGGCAACAAAGTGTGTTGACTGCCAAATTATAAAAGAAAGAAAGATATACTTAAATGGTCCTCCAGCGACTCCTAAGAAGATTGCTGAACCGTCATCCGACCAACTACTCGATGCTCCCCTACGTGAGGAGAGCTCGAAGAATTGTGCCCGGAGTGGGCCGCCGCCGGAGGAGAAGGAGCGTGCTTGACCTCTATCTTGGCCCTTGAGGTCGCGACTCCCGATTCCTTCAAAAATTCGACGTCGCCAGAAGATGACGACGCCTCTTGACTGCAAGACAAAATCCGCACTCAGAAAGGGCAAACTCCAGGGCAAAGCCAACAAGAAGAAAACAAGAGAAGAATGGATGCACTAGCAACTTACCATTCAAATCTGTCAAGATCAAACGTGGCCTCCGCCGACTCCGACGAAGACTCCTTGGGCAATCGCATCTTCTTGCGAGAAGACGGTGCCACAGCCCTCACAGGAACAACTAGAATTGGCGACTCCGCGTCAACAGCCGTGCCTCCTGGAGATGAAGGAGTCGACGCGTCGGAATCCCAGCTACGTGAACGCTTGCGAGTATCCGGACTCTCGGACTCGGGGGATTCCTCTTCCACATCGGAAGGGACAGTCGACTCAGACTCGTCCTCTTCGAAAGCTTCACGAGGAATAATCCCCTCAGGGAGGGGAGGCATGCAAGGCGACACCGCCCACTCCTGCATACAAAAAGTAAAGATCAGCAAACACAATAGGAAATGCAATCGAGAAAATAAGCTACTACGTAGCGCAACTGTACCTCGGGAGGAGGATTCGAAGCATCGAAGGGAGGAACGACTGGCTCGTTCGGAAGCACATCCTTGAGGGTGTACTTCGTGACCAGTCGCACCCTCTTATCTACCTCACTCGCGGACATGCCATCAGCAGACACGTGAGTGGGATCATCAGCGCCACCCCATTGGAACATGGGATGGACCCTGGCCTGGAGATGCTGGACACGACGATGCAGCCAAGTCCTGACAAGGGCGCAACCTCCCTCTTCTGCGCCTATGCGACTCTCGAGGTCGCAGATGTGCTGATATAACATGTCTGTCTCCGCGAGTTCGGAAGGCATGATCACGTTCTTCCAAGAACGCATCTTCTTGCAGGGAGTCGCGGGATCGAAAGGCGCGAGTCCAAAGTGCTCGTCCTTGGCCTTCTGGTCGCGCACATAGAACCATTTGTCCCTCCATCCCTGGACGGACTTGGTAAGCTTGATATCAAAGTAGGTGGTGGATGGGTCAACGTGGATTCCGCAACCACCTACATCATAAACTAACGAGCCAGATGCGGACTGACGCTTCAATTTAAAGATGCACTTGAAAAGACCAAAGTGTGGCTCGATTCGAGCCAGCACTCGCAGAGAGTGATGAAAAAAGTGATGTGGAGGAGAGAATTTGGGGATAGCTGATGGAGCTGGAGCCCATAGAAACAAAGAAGACCCCGAAGAAAGGGGTGAAGAGGCAAGGAAAGACCGCGAATGATGAATGCAAGAAACATCACTCGATAACCAACAGGAGGCACATGAATGGTCTCACCGCTCGGGACGCGCGAATCAGCGACTGCTGCAGAAATAACTCTGTCTTGGCGAAGAAGACGGAGATCCGACGCCTTGATGATAGAGGGGCGCCATGCGCCATTAGTCACGCGGGTGCCCGCGACCTTCTTCTTCCCGACGGCGGCGGCACTGGTGCCCGCAGCAGCGGAGCCACCTTTCTTCTTCGCTGCAGCGAGGGTGGCCGCGGAATCAGCGGCAGCGCCTCCCTTCTTCTTCCCCATTGCGCGGCGGCGATGAGAGCGAAGGAAGTAGCTTGGGAACGAACGGAGCTGGTCCAGCGTCGTGGAGAAGATGGGCGTAGGAGAAAGCAGAAAAGCAACAGCAATGGCGATGGCAGCAAGGAAGAAAGAGCATAGATGGGAAATTACCGCCGCAACATCGCTACTTAACCCCTGGGAGATGCAATCCAACGGCTCACAAAAACCCTATTGGACGCGTGCACACATCGCGTAGGACACGTGGAGAAGAGGAAGTGCGAACCGTCCCCCCGCTTCTACCATTACGCGTGGAAATCGAGGAGGCACAGTTAAAAATAAGATTACGCACGCCTAGTCAAATCAAAGTCAGAAAGTGGGACCCACCGCTCGTCACGTCGCGTCAAAACCTCTCACGCGGGCAACTAATGTCATACAAGCGTCAGCACTGACGTCACCAAGGCTATGTAGTGGAAAACTTCGACTATTATTTTAGTCCTTGCTGGAGTCTTCGACTCCACCAAGCACTCGGGGGCTACTCCCATAGGGAGCGCTGGTCGCGCACCCTACGACTTTTCTTTTTCTTGTTGCAGGAACATGGACAATCACAAAAGCAAACCCAACCACTCGATACACTGTTCGATTATGGACATGTGTTACTCCCATAGGGAGCGCCGGAAACAAGCAGGCAAAAGACGACAGCAGTCGCGAAAATATTTTAGTACCTGCCTGAGTCATCGACTGAAACAAGCAGGCAAAAGACGCGGCGAGCGAAAGTGTTTTAGTACCTGCCTGGGTCATCGACTGAACAAGCAAGCAAAAGACGACAACAGTCGCAAAAGTTCTTTAGTCCCTGCCTAAGTCTTCGACTCAACCAGGCACTCGGGGGCTACTCCCATAGGGAGCGCTGGTCGCGCACCCTATAATTATTTGTACAAAAAAAACTATGTGTTGATAACATCCACACTCGAAACTCATGGTGACACCGCCTCATAATTTTTCCCTACAAAGAGATCTCTGGGTTACCGAATCGCCTCGCGATGATAAAATTCGGATGCCGCACCTACGGCATGAAGGTAAGACCTGGATAAGGCCCGGCAACGCATTTAATCGCTGCGACTACCAGAAACATATCCGTGCTACAGCACGATGAACATGCCTTTGACGGACGCGTCAAGTGCTCACACCATATAACTGGAATTCGACTCTGTAAGACCTCCGCGGCTGAGTCGAATTACACCAAAGATTTTCGGATTCGAGTCCGGGACTCAATTTGAGTAGATTATGCGTTGTTTCACCCTAAGGTGGTTAATCGATACCGATACTTTGGTTATATCAGGCACGTATATCAACAATCCCTATGACACAAATAAAAGCAATCGAAATGTACTCATTTAGGCACTCGAAGGCTTCAAAAAGTCCCCAGTCAAATCTGCGATTCCACTGGACACTCGGGGGATACTGACATGGGTATACCCTATAGGTACTCGAGCTTGGTATATACGGTCCAAATACATACAGGCCCATGGTGTCGCCAAGGCCCGGATGGAGGGACTCGAGTAACCTACGGACTCTCGATTGCTTGAAGGACAAGAAGAAGCTAAAGATAGAAAATTTGAAGGGAAAACCCTAACTTGTAACCGACTGACCTACACGAGACCTAGGCTATCTATATAAAGGCTAGGAGGGGGCGGCGAGGAGGACACACGCAACCCTAGTTTCCACAACCCTTGCCAGATTGCATCTGCGCACCATTGTAACTTTCGACTCCTTCGATAATTCCACGAGCAGACAAGCAGGAGTAGGGACCTCTACGAGGCCTGAACCTGGGTAAATCCTTTGTCCCTTGTGTGCTTGTTTGCTAGCCGATAGATGTCTCCAGCGCTCCCTCCTTCTCCAAAACCCAAGTCCATAACAATGGGCATTGACGAGTTAAACCCTCGTCACCTTGGTATTGCTTGTTTTAAACTATTTGTATCTAGTCACTCTTGTAAACATTGAATGTGTCCTATGCATTTATGTTTGCTACTCTATGAGGGACAAGCTGAATGCCACTTTTCTATGTTTTCTTTATGTGAAACAAACAAACGTCTTGCAAAGCATTGTTATTCATGAATCTTTTATTTGTGCCTTTTCATGTTGCATCATAGTTTCTCTGTCTTATTGCTAGAACTTTGTCTTTCATGTTATGATTTAAGTACTATGATCCCAACTTTGAATGTTTACAAATACTTTGGTCAAGTCTTTGATTGTGCATGTCACCTCAAAAATTATTCTTTCTTTTTATCACTTACCTACTCGAGGACGAGCAGGAGTTAAGCTTGGGGATGTTGATACATTGCAAATGTATCTATAATTTTTGATGCTCCATGCTTGGTTTTATCCACTTTCTTGTGTTTTGTCCACACTTTGGAGTACTTTTCATATGATTTCTTGGACTAACCTATTAACAAGAGCCACAGTGCCAGCTACCTGTTTTCTGCTGTTTTTGGTTCCAGGAAAGTCAGAAAATGAATATTCTCGGAATTGGACGGGACAAAACCCAAAGTGCCTATTTTTCCAGAAGACTCCAGGAGCCAGAATACGAGACGGAGGAGGGCCAAGGGCTGGCCACACTCCCCCAAGCACGGGCTGGGCCTGGCCGCGCCAGGGCATGGTGTGGTGGCCCCAGGCACCCCCTCGGTCTCCCTCTTCGCCTATAAGAATCCTTCTGACCTAAAAACTCTGGGGGGTTCGACGTTTTTCCAGAAGAAGTTCCACAGCGCCGCCACCACCGAAGGGGAGATTCGGGGGACAGAAAGTCTCTATTCCTAAGACCACGGACGAAGTGCCCCCGGAGCCATCTCCATCGATCTCCACCATCATCTCCATCAACCATCCATGTTTCCCCATCTATGAGTGAGTAATCCCCTGTTGTAGGCTATGGGGATGGTAGGGATTGGATGAGATTGTTCATGTAATGGCATCAGATTGTTAGGGCATGGTGCCTAGTATCTTTTATTAGTGCTTTATGACTTTGTTGCGACTTGTTGTGTTTACTGCTTGTCACTAGGGCCCGAGTGCCATGATTTCAGATCTGAACATGTTATTGATTCATTATGATGGTATTGTTTTTGGTCTTCTCTACAAGTTGTATACACACGTTGATGTCCAAAACCAATGGCCCCGAAGTGACAGAAATCGGGATAACCGGAAGGGAATGGCTTTGATGTGAGGATCACATCTGTTCACGGAGTGTTAATGCTTTGCTCTGGTGCTCTATTAAAAGGAGCACCTTAATTGCGAGTAGTTCCCTAGAGGTCCCGCTGCAAACGGGCTGGTAGGACAAAAGATGTTTTGCAAGTTCTCATTGCGAGTACGTATGACTATATATGGGACACATGCCTAGGATTATCTAGTACTTGGATGCTTTATCTTATTTATCTGCAATTGCCCTATGTTCTGATTGTTGTGTGAATTTTCTTGTCCATGCAACGCCCGTCCATCCATCCCTATGCCTACTGCACTCGAATCCCACTGTTTACTGCTTTTGTTACTACTGTCTTTGCTTTACTACTGTTGTTACTTTGCTATTCCTACTACAAAACTGTTCTACTGATAAACTGTTGTGAGCAAGATTGTTTCCAGGTGCAGCTGAATTGACAACTCGGTTGTTAAGGCTTATAAATATCCTTTGGCTCCCCTTGTGTCAAATCAATAAATTGGGTTTCACTTCCCTAGAAAATACTGCGATACACCCCCTATACTTGTGGGTCATCCATACCACCGTAGGCGTAGATTTTTTCACCGACGGTTCTGATGTGATCAGGGCCGAAGGGTGTGATTCTTGCGGGTCTTTTACTTGAAAGTGGAATCTTTCGACAATTAGATCGGATCCGCCGTTGAAATCGGTGGGTACCAATATAGGGGTGGGCGGGTGTGGAACTGCTTTCGTCGGGTTGATGCTTGGTAGAGAGCGTTCCGCCGAATCCGTGGTTTCATCGTTCATGTTTCCCACAGACGGCGCTAATTGACGAGGGGTAACCTCGGAAATGCCCATGATGATGGACTTGGGGTTTCAGGGAAAAGAGAACGCTGGGGATTTTGTCGGATGTTAGGAAAACAATGAAGTCAAACTCGCCTGAATATTGGGGAAATTGCACTATTACAAGTTGTCCTCTAGATTTTGGTACCCTCGCTTGGGCTTCGCCTGTCCTATATATAATAGGCCGGGTCTCAAAGTTGTATGTGGATAGGTTCCATACACGCATGATTACAACACCAATACAATGTCAGTTCATAGTCTCTTTCCTAATAAAGTCAAAGTCTTTGTTAGTTGCTTCTTTGAGTCGTCGTCTGGAATCTTCATGGGCTGAAAGCCCTTTTACCCAATATAGGGTAGTAAACCATAAGCATCTGAGTAACCATACCTATGTCAATGACACTCTGCAAGTTCAGAACTCTCCAGCTGATCCAACATCTCATCAGACAATATTTCAGTATCTTCTACTCCTTACCTTTCATCATCATAGGCATAGTGTAATGATGCCCATGTGCATACTTTTCTCCACATTTGAAACACAACCCATTTGCTCTTATGTAGTATTTCAGTTGTATTGCTTTCCACATTTCTCCTTTCTCAAACTTGTTGTGAAAGGAACCAGTACCACTGTTGTACTTGTCATTCCAATTGACATGTTTCTTCAACACAACCTTTCCACATACTTTAGCTCTTTCCAGAACTCCTTGCACTACAGGAAATGTTGCTGCTTCAACTATTGAATTAGGCAATTTCACTTCCACAGTTATCCTGAGTTCTTCCTTCAACCCCAAAATAAACTATTGAACCAGCATCATGCCTCCAATATGTGGATCATACAACTTAATCTGATATACCAGGATATCAAATTGTCTCTTGTATTCCTCCATAGTATTAGTTTGTCGCAAGGTAAACACTTCCTTGGTTTTATCTCTTTGGGTATTTCCTTCAAACTCTGCTAACACTGCTTCACAGAACATTGGCCAGTCATGCCAAGGGTTGGTCTATTTGTATGCTTGGTACCAATGAGCAGCACTATCACGCATATACATTGTTATCGCGGACACCTTAAACCCTTCTGCAATATGGTATAATTGGAAGAAGGTGTTACAAGTATCTACCCAAATTCTGACATCCCCCCCCACCAAATTTTGGGAAATCCATCTTTGACATCCATCATTTCCTGTTATCCTTCTCACCTAGTTCGGAATTGCCCGAACTACTAGCTCCTAACGTAGGTACTGCAGTAGTAGAAGGAAATGTTACCCTTGGCGCGTGTCAATCTACAGGTGGTGGTGGTGGATGCGGTTGTGGAGGTCGAGGCCTGATGATACTCGTCGGATCTCTGACTGGAATCGCCAATGGAGGTGGCTCTAGGTCCTTGATCACATGCGAACTCTAATGTTGCTCCGCTTGTACTTGTCCCAAAGTCTCCATGGACAGGTTGACCTTGACTTGTATCTACTCGAGGAGATCGGTGTGCTTGTTTAGCTTCAGATCAATCTCCCCCAGATTCTCCTGCAATTTTCTAATAGCCTCAAACTTTAGGTCCACCGCCGCAAATAGCTCCTAGATGAACTTCTTCAGATCCTCCATCACTTCCAACACAAAATAGGTTTGTGTCGCCGGTGTAGAGACCTTCGACGACACCATCAAAACTCACTCTACACTATCCACACGCCTATATCTGATTTACAACAGTTTCCCGAAGGAATCCACCACCGATTGGTTGATGTTAGTGGACAACATCGAGATTACCAAGCGCAACAGTGAGCCAAGACTCTGATACCAAGTGTAATACCCGTCTCCGTCGGTATGATTGTCGGGTTTAGGGTTTAGTCAGAGAAGCAAGGGGTTGGGGATCAGGAAGAAAGGATAGGGATTGAGATGAAGAGATGACGGGGATTCGGTTCATTAAATTCATCGATACTCTGAACATACACAGGTGATCCCCTTATATCTGGTGTTTGACAACTCACACACGCCATGACCAGCCCATGGCCCAACAACACTTAGGCCCAACACAATACACCAGGTAATACACAAGGTGGTATTACAACAACTATACCTCTTATAAATTTGACTTGACAACAGAACATAGATGATCTTCGCCGAACCGTTTTCTCTAGGGTTTCGAGTGGACTGGCAGCGCTTAGGGCGATTGGAGATTGATGAGTGCATATTTGCATCATGTTTTATATTATTATGTTGCATTGTAGATGTAGGATCTTGGTATTTTAGGGCGCTCGCACGCACATTTATACAGAGGAGAAAATCAGTCAAAACAACATAAATCGCTTATTTTGGAAATATCAATAATACTAGAAGAACACCCGAAGCGATCAAGGCACACCGACGGTTTAACGACCAACTATACGGCGGGAATAATTTTTTTGGCCGTATAGTTCCTGCCGTATAGTTGGCGCCGCCACCACCTCCTCAAATAGTTTCACCCCGTGCAAATGGATCAGAGAGACGACATATAGAACAAGCAGAAATCTTCGAAACCTCACCTCTGGAAGGCATCTGGAGGGGGAACTCGTCCACCGGGGATCCATCTTCGCCCTGTGCAGATCCGGGAGGCTAAGGCATCGATCTTCATCATCAACCGCTGCATCACCACCATCTCCATGCATCCCATAGACATCTTGTCCAGATCTTGTTGTAATTTCCATACCCGTTGTGGATTTATACAAGTACTATTCATCTATGATAGACTCCATTGTTATTGCCATGATGTTGATTACCTCCATGTCTGAGTAGATCATTAGTTCTTGGGGAGATGGAGAAACCCTAGTATGCGATTGAAATAAGATAAAGTTATTATGGTATTCATCGTTGTGACCATGTGTTAGATTGTCTTCATCTTGATGTTGGGATAAGACGACCTCTCAATATTTGCCTCTTGTGGGGACTTGATGGAGGGAACTACTTGTTGCTAGACGGAGGTGTGTTAGTACTTACAGTGACTATAAAGCGGTTGGCACTCCTTACGTATCAACTTGGGAACCGAGGAAACTCACGGAACACTATCCATGCCATGGGATACGTCCTACAGGATTACATCCCTTAATAGCACAGTAATTCGATTAATGTCGATTACTGACTGCTGTGGTTATGAGGATGATGTGAGCAGTGGTTGCTGCCTATTTGTCCAAATACATAGTTCCTCCCACACATACATAGTTGAGAATGTTCATGATAATAATCTTTACCTTAGTTCTTTATAATGCTAGTGGTGTATCCGCTACTCCCTGAGAATGCTTTTTCCCTATTCCAGTTCCAAGCCCTTACATACGCGATACCTACTTTCTATGTTCAGTTGTTTTACTTTACTTATTGTTGCTCTTATATCAAAAAACCCCAAAACACCTTTTTACGTAATACTCACATTTTATCTTGTCACTTGGAACTTTATTTAGCATTTCCGTTGTAGTATTTATTTCAAGAATTATTAGACTTCAGACTCCTGCTCCCTATGGGATTTGTGGCGACCCCAGATTTTCACCCGAGATTACCAAATTATGCACACCACCGCGATCCCATGATCAGTGCATCATGGAGCATAATCGACATGATATCAAAGTACACACATCCATTACAGTACGGTACAATAAGTCTTACAATAATAGTCTTACAACTTTGCCTCCTTAGGCACAAATAGATACTACCAGCGGGACATAATAACACGGGGGACTGATGTGCTCGTCGTTCGACGTAGAGCTCGTTGGGAACCCCGAGAGGAAGGTACGATAAATACAGCAGCAAGTTTTCCCTCGGTTATGAAACCAAGGTTTAATTGAACCAGTAGGAGCAAGGAAACACCCCAAAGGTGTTAATAGCTGAGCTTTGGCAGGGCACACTACCGGTGCTAGTAGCAACGTGGAGACCTGTACAACACAACCACGGAACTTTGTCCCCAACTTGCGATGAGGTTGTCAATCTCACCATGTTTTGCGGAAAATAAAGGATTAAACGTATCGAATGGAAAGAAGTAAAAGTTTGCAAAAAGTAAACACAAAGCAGTAAATAGTTGTAGATTGTATGTAAAAGACAAGGACCGGGATCCATAGTTCACTAGAGGTGGCTCTCCTTAGATAGATAACATGTTGGGTGAACAAATTACAGCGGGGCAATTGACAAACACCGAGAAAGCAATACATGCATATACTAATCATATTGACTCCTTTGAGACTTGATTGGGCATTACAACATAATACATAGACCGCCATCCAACTGCATCTATGACTAATAATCCACCTTCAGGTTATCATCCGAACCCCCTCCAGTATTAAGTTGCAAGCAACAGATTATTGCTTTACGCACTACGTGTAAAGTAAACAATATGATTGTTCTATGAACAAAGGATTGTTGTTTTCTCCCTAGTAGCAACAGCACATCTAGTACCTTAGAGATTTTTGTCACTTCCCAGTTACGGAGGCATGAACCCACTATCGAGCATAAATACTAACTCTTGGAGTTGCTAGCATCTACTTGGCCAAGATAGCTACTAACAACGGAAAGCATGCAAGATCTCAAATAACAAAGACATGATAGAATCAATAATCAATCTGAAATAGCATCTCAATATCCATCGAATCCCCGCAAACACAACATGTATGAATTACAAATAGATGATCTTGATCATGAATGGAGCTCACAAGATCTAAACATTAAAGCACAAAGGAGGAGAAACCAGCCATCTAGCTACTACATGGATCCGTAGTCCAAGGATGAACTACTCACGCATCACACTGGAGGCTTGCATGCTGATGAAGAAGGCCTCCAGGGTGAATTCCCCTCTCCGGCAGGGTGCCGGGAAGAGCTTCAGATCCTTCCTGATCTAGGGATGGAGATGACGGCGGCTACAGACTCTTTCGTGGATTTTTGATCGGGTCCCTAGGGTTTTTGTCCCGAGGGCAACTTGTAGGCGGAAGGAGAGGACGAGGGGGTGCCGGGAGCAACCACACCACCCCTTGGCGCGGGCCAGGCCTGGTCGCGCGGCCAGGTGGTGTGGCCGACCCCTGGCCCTTCTCCGTCTCGTATTCTGGCACTTGATCCCTTCCGGAAAAATAGGCACTTTGGCTTTTGTCCCATCCAATTCCGAGAATATTCATTTTCTGACTTTCCTGGAACCAAAAGCAGCAGAAAACAGGCAGCTGGCACTATGGCTCTTGTTAATAAGTTAGTCCAAGAAATCATATGAAAAGTACTCCAAAGTTGGAACAAAACACAAGAAAGTGGATAAATCCAAGCATGGAACATCAAAAATTATAGATACATTTGCAATGTATCAACATCCGCAAGCTTAACTCCTGCTTGTCCTCGAGTAGGTAAGTGATAAAAATAAATAATTTTTGAGGTGACATGCATCATCAAAGACTTGATCAAAGTATTTGCAAAAAATTCAAGGCTGGGATCATAGTACTTCAATCATAACATGAAAGACAAAGTTCTAGCAATAAGCAAAGAGACTATGATGCAACATGAAAAGGCACAAACAAAAGATTCATGAATAACATGCTTTGCAAGGCGTTTGTTTGTTTCACATACAGAAAACATAGCATAAAAGTATTCAGCTTGTCCCTCAATTGTGTAGAAAATATAAATGCATAGGACACCTTCAAATTTCATAAGAGTGACTAGATACAATAGTTTCAAACAAGCAATAACAAGTTATGCATCAATCAACTAGTCTTGGGACAATGCACATAGAACTAAGAATGGCCACTATGCTCTCAAAGTAGGTGCATAAAGATAGAAGGTGGAGACTCCATATAATGGTGGAAGAAAGGCCTTTTGTAAAAGGAAGTAGGCTTTCATCTCTCATTGCCCCTATCATAAGCATCTTCAAGTGATTAAGGTTAAAGTGAACAAACTATGGTGTACATGCTTGACGAAGTATAAGTCATAAATCTCATGTCCCTTGTATACGAGGGCCGCTCCTCATGCTACTCAAGTTTAGTCACCGGTAAGTTCTTGTCATCGTAAGTACATGTGTATCATTGAGAACCGCATAGCAGGGGTACCCCTTGCCCGATGATACGGAAGAATCCCCATATCAAAATGACAAGGCAAGCAGACAACGAGCATCTCAGCATTCTTCTTATTTACCATGGGAATATGGTGCTTTTTGCTCTCTTTCCTCTTTTCATAGTATCTATTTTTTTATTTTCTCTTTTTTCTCAATATAGGACTCTTTTTTTTATAAGAAGAATGCTTCATAGACAACTCATTATGGTTACGCTGCAGGTTTCCACCATGTCAGCATGGATTAGACCATGCCCAAAGGCTTCTCTAACACATATACATAACTCCATGGACTTACAAGCTCCCCTTTCATTTCACACCGACGACATCCATATACAAAAGAGCATGATATCAACTCGGTACAAGTACCAAATGCAATGTTGAAAGCGTTCCCCATGAAAGCATGGTTCTGCTAATTCCCAACAAATAAGTGCAAGCATATACAACATAGAAGACACAATGGATCAAGTTTATTAAAGGCAAGTAAAGTAAAGTGTGCCATCAAGTTCGTGAGAGCTTTAATCACTAGTTTTCTCATAACAAGAGGAAGGTAAACAAAAGCATGAATATACTTGGAATAGCATAAGCTAGTAGGTAGGTATGGTGGAATCTTTGGAATAACTTGGTTTAGGGAGTTGGATGCATGAGTGGAACTCATACTTGGTGGTGGAGGCTAGCAAAAGACTGGGAGCCACAAACTAAGAGAGCAATAAAGGTCATAATCATGCAGAGCGACAAAACTTCATTGATCAAAGCATAAAGTGATACTACAAGTTGAAAACTAAAGGATCATAAAGGCTATGGTGACTTGATATAGTCATAACATGGTGTGAGCATGTGCCAAGTCAACCCAAATAAAGCATCAAAGGAGAATACCACTATACTATGCTTTAATATGCTAAAACAACGCATGATTCATCCAAGGCACATTAAGCAATCTCAATTGTTTATAACAAGTCATGCTACAGCAAAGAATACTAAGCATAAAGCCAAAACAATATCAAGCATGGCATGACAAAGCATAGGCCACAGTCAAAAACGAGCTCTTTTTACCACATAAGTATGAACTTTCTACTCTTTTCCAAACCAAACCAAACTAATTGCAAACCAATGTATGAAAGAGGGGGTCCAACCAATTTATTCAGAAAACTAAGCAAACCAAGCAAACGAAAACGAAAAAGAAGACGCTCCAAGAAAAACACAACTGTGCATGAAACAATAAAAATGAAGCGTTTGGAAGAAACCTGGGATTTTTATTGATGAAGAAGGGGATGCCTTGGGCATCCCCAAGCTTTGACGCTTGTACTTCTTGGATATTTCTTGGGGTGACACGCGTGGCATCCCCAAGCTTGAGCTGTAGTCCATCCTTCATCTCATTACTCATTCCTTCCATACACCTGAAATTTTTCCTTCATACAAAACTTCACACAATCTCATTAGCAACATTAGTGCACTTAAGATAAATAAGTCTCAAGGTTCAGTTCTAACACCAAATAAACTTCTATTAGAACACTAGTTACTGTAGCACTTCCTTAAAAAATCTCAATTCCCCAAAGGAACTCAAGGAGGAACTAACAAGAAGCAAATGCAGAAAATGGCAGAAATCTGTCAAAATGGACCAGCAGGTAAAGATGATTTTTTTTGAAGATCTTCTGTTACTCAAATCAAAAAGTGTAAACTAACGAAAGTTAGATAACAACCTGGGGCAGAAGCAGAAAAATTACAGCTCAATCTGACGTACAGAGCTCTCTCAGGAATTTTTACGGTGAAGCACAGAAATCTGTTTCGGGACAACAACTTTCCCAATCATTAGTTCACTCTCATTAGAGGTTAATCTTGGCACAAAAAGCAAATAAAAAGGATAAGGAAAGGTTATTATAGAGGTAATAACTTCCAAGACTCATCTAAAACTCTTGGGCTATCTCCCAACAAGTACTTTTCTTTAACGCCTTTAAGTTAGGCATAAGAAGCAAAGAAAGAATCAAGTGTTCTCAAATGAAGAAGCATTAAGATCAATACCAGAAATATTTTCAACAAGGCAAGGTATATCATCCAGATAAGTTCTAGAGGAACCTCTCTCAATGCTCTTGGGTTCACTATTCTCATCAAAAGGGTTTGCAGGAAAAATCCAATCAAGATTCTTTTCTATGGCATCATGTATTGCTACTAGTTTGAAGGGTATTGGTATCTTAGGTTCCTCCCCATTAGGTTCGGTTTTGTCCATCTTTTCTCGTGTACCAACAACATCTACACATGAGCCTAGCATATTGAAACGTCCAAAGACTTTTTTAGCTTCTTTGGCAACATCATAGAACTCCTTAAACAAAGTTTCTAGAATAAAATCCCTCTTTTCAGGGTCTTCAATTTCTTAAAGCTTAAGAAACATTACTTGCATTAAGGGGTTGAGGTTAACAAACCTAGCTTCTAACATGTGAATTAAAGAAGCTGCAGCAATCTCATAGTTTGGAGCAAGTTCTACAAGGGACCTATCCTCAGTATCTTCATGCCTACTAACATGATTAAAGAATTCTTCAATGTTATCTTTCCCAATTATAGAACCACTACCAATTGGAAGGTCTTTCAGGATAAATGTAGGGATCAACATGGTGAGCTAAGGGAGAGGTGACTACTAAAGGAGACTTAATTTTTTTTGTGTTTTTGAATAAGAAAGAAAACAAGTAAAACTAATTTTTTTGTGTTTTTTGAAGAACAAAACAAGCAAACAAAGCAAAAAGAAACTAAGCAAAACAAAAACAACAAAGTAAAGAGATTGGTTATGAGGGACTCCCCTTGTGAAGATGTCCTTGACTCCCCGGCAACGGCGCCAGAAAATCTTGATGTGCTCGTCGTTCGACGTAGAGCTCGTTGGGAACCCCAAGAGGAAGGTACGATGAATACAGCAGCAAGTTTGCCCTCAGTTATGAAACCAAGGTTTAATCGAACCAGTAGGAGCAAGGAAACACCCCAAAGGTGTTACTAGCTAAGCTTTGGCAGGGCGCACTACCGGTGCTAGTAGCAACGTGGAGACCTGCATCACACAACCACAAAACTTTGTCCCTAACTTGCGATGAGGTTGTCAATCTCACCGTGTTTTGCAGAAAACAAAGGATTAAACGTATCGAATGGAAATAAGTAAAAGTTTGCAGAAAGTAAACACAAAGCAGTAAACAGTTGTAGATTGTATGTAAAAGACAAGGACCGGGATCCATAGTTCACTAGAGGTGACTCTCCTTAGATAGATAACATGCTGGGTGAACAAATTACAGTGGGGCAATTGACAAACACCGAGAAAGCAATACATGCATATACTAATCATCTTGACTCCTTTGAGACTTCATTGGGCATTACAACAAAATACATAGACCGCCATCCAACTGCATCTATGACTAATAATCCACCTTCAGGTTATCATCCGAACCCCCTCCAGTATTAAGTTGCAAGCAACCGATTATTGCTTCTGAACTTTAATAAAGTAAACAATACGATTGTTCTATGAACAAAGGATTGTTGTTTTCTCCCTAGTAGAATAGCACATCTAGTACCTTAGAGATTTCTGTCACTTCCCCAGACTACCAGAGGCATGAACCCACTATCGAGCATAAATACTAACTCTTGGAGTTGCTAGCATCTACTTGGCCAAGATAGCTACTAACAACGGAAAGCATGCAAGATCTCAAATAACAAAGACATGATAGAATCAATAATCAATCTGAAATAGCATCTCAATATCCATCGGATCCCCGCAAACACAACATGTATGAATTACAAATAGATGATCTTGATCATGAACGGAGATCACAAGATCTAAACATGAAAGCACAAAGGAGGAGAAACCAGCCATCTAGCTACGACATGGATCCGTAGTCCAAGGATGAACTACTCACGCATCACACTGGAGGCTTGCATGGTGATGAAGAAGGCCTCCAGGGTGAATTTCCCTCTCCGGTAGGGTGCCGGGAAGAGCTTCAGATCCCTCTCGATCTAGGGATGGAGATGATGGCGGCTATAGACTCTTTCGTGGATTTTTGATCGGGTCCCTAGGGTTTTCGTCCCGAGGGCAACTTATAGGCGGAAGGAGAGGCTAGGGGGTGTCGGGAGCCACCACACCACCCCCTGGCGCGAGCCAGGCCTGGCCGCACGGCCAGGTGGTGTGGCCAGCCCCTAGCCCTTCTCTGTCTCGTATTCTGGCACTTGATCCCTTCCGGAAAAATAGGCACTTTGGCTTTTGTCCCGTCCAATTCCGAGAATATTCATTTTCTGACTTTCCTGGAACCAAAAGCAGCAGAAAACAGGCAGCTGGCATTGTGGCTCTTGTTAATAGGTTAGTCCAAGAAATCATATGAAAAGTACTCCAAAGTTGGAACAAAACACAAGAAAGTGGATAAAACCAAGCATGGAACATCAAAAATTATAGGTACATTTGCAATGTATCAGGGACCCGAGTCAAGCCATAGCCCAACAAGTGCCTGACTCGGAGAAACGCCCTAGTTCACCAAGTCGTCATCATACCCTCCATTGTCCTCTTCATCCTGCTCATAGTCTGACCAAGTTGATAGCCAGGGAACATTGCAAGTGAGTATGTTTGAATGTACTCGCAAACCACCATACAAGGAACAATAGAAGTATGCAATATGGCTTTGGGTAGGATGGCTCCAAGGAAGCATTTTGTGAAAACCCTCGTAGAGTTATACTCTCAACTCTACCACTTGTTGTTTACCAAACCTATTTAGGGTAAGAATATAGTTAGTAAAAACTTGAAATACTAGGCTGGGGTCAACCCTGATACTCACTTCCTCTGTGATCATCCCATAATCAATACTTCAACTAGGTCCGACCATCCCATGGCCCATACTCCTTGCCCTTCGACCATCCCATGGCCGAATCTCTTTTTAGAAACCTTTTTGTAAACTAAAACCAGCACCGCTCTACAGAAGTTTGTCCAACCCATCCTTAACTGCGGACACGGCTATTCGAATAGATTTACACTCTGTAGAGGTTGTACACTTTACCCACAAGATCTGATACATCTGCCACGAACTATCACGGGTTGTCATACATTAGTATGCGGGTTTCGGATAACCGGACAAGACCTTCAGGATAATCCCCTCGTAACACAAGTGCCTACCCTATGGGTGTTATTCCCCTCAAAACCGGGACGTTGGGTACCGAGGACCAACCGGAGCACTATTTCCACTTCTCGAGTGTGCGCTTTCAATGAGGGGCCCATAGTAACGCGTGGAGGCCAGCAGACCCTCCGTTCCTTCTCCAGGTCGATGTCCCAAATGGACCTTTATCGGAGAAGGCCCACCCCACCCTCCAAGGATCCCCGATCCCCTGTAGTAGTTGTGAAGCACTTGTATCAGAGAGAACTACTTTCGGGTCAAGCCCCTTCACATATAGGGATAATGTGGTTGCACGGGGTTAAGTTGTTATAGCTAGACTGCAAAGAACCGGGTGCATTTTCGAAAACAGTTTTTCCTCCAACTTCAACTTTGGTGCCTCCACCCGTGGCACGAATTCCAAAACATTTTTAAAGCTCCTCGGCAAGTCCCACTTGCCTAGGTTTTTTGTCAAAACTTTTTATAAAACCATCTTCGCCTTCGGGTTCCCAACCTAGAGTTTTTGTTAGGCTAAAACCAGGGTCTCCAAGGGGTTGTGGTATATTAGACCACCTTAACTACTAGGGTAGGAGTAGGTAATCCAAGGGGGATTACTTAGATAGTACCATAGGCATAATTTTGGTGGAGCCAAACTAATACCATAATAATAATATAGCGAGTAAAACCAATGCAGTAGTAGAGTAAGTAAAACAGAGTGCATGAAAATAAAGATGGGACAAGTCTCATGAACTTGTAGGTGGCTTGACTTGGTTGGCAGCTTGTTCCTGGTCCTCTTCCTCAAAATCTTCCCAAGTACCTTCCTCAAACTCGTCCTAGTTCGTATCTATCGCCGAAAAAGGGAATTATAATCAAACCACCATACCAACCATCACCCAAATGTGCAAACAATCTAATCAATACAAAACAGATGCATAACTGAACCAAACCAACCAAGCACAAGTAGCTACTGATCCTAGCAGCACAAAGTCATTGAAAGCAATCAAAAAGGTTTCGTCAAACTTAAATGGTGATTTTTGTGGTCAAGACTAGATTAGCACTCAAGCAGATAATTCGACCAAGTCCAGTGGGTGAAAGTGACCACAAAATACATATTTGAGTAGATACAGAGAATACCAAGCTAACCCCACTGGTTCCACATTTTTTATCAAGAAGGGTTGATTTTAAATAAATAAAGTACTGAAAACAGTGCAGAAACTAGTACTAAAATCCCCAGGGCAGAATTACAGAGCCAAAAATTAAGCCCTTCCAGGAATAAGTAGTACTATCAGAGGCCTAACTCAAGGAGTTGGTTTCATCCTAGAATTAGCTTCACAACAACCTCTGGAAAATAAACAAGAACCATCTATTTATAACTTGAAAAATTAAGATCAGAGGCTTCACACCACAAAAATGGGCGATTCAAGTTTTGCTCAATAGGTAAATGCACAGGCAATGCCTGGGACTTGGTTTCACAATTTTCTGAGCTCTAGTAATAAAGCTAGGGATTTAATACTCCAAACAGACACTATTTACCACAGGAATTCTCAGTAAAAGTACATGCAAGCATTTGACTAGCTACCAGTGACATGCAATAGATAATTTCTTAGGTTTCTACCCAATTTTTGAACCAAGCCAGAATATTACACAAAAAATAAATGGTGGAATTAAAGCTACCGAACAAGTTTCAGTGAATTAAAATGGCCTAAAATAAAAAGGAAAAGGCAGTGCAAAGGTTGGGTTGCGGCCCGCTAACAAGCTGGGCCGGCCCGCGTACACGGTGGCTTGCGCGGGAGAGCTGGGGATTCAAATCTCGCAGCGGGGGCCGCGTAACATAAGCACAGGGGGGTGAAGCGGTACCGGGCGATGCTGGCCGTTGGATTAAAAGACAGATCGACGGCTAGCAGTTCGTCTTCCTCTAGGGACAGAACGCCGGCGAGCAAACCCTAGCTCGACCATGTTGGGGCTTGGGGTGGCTCACCTAGGGCGGAGAGGGGTCGGTGACGATGGCGTTGGAGGCGGTCGTCGATGCAGATCCGAACAAGGGGCGACAGAGGCGATTTCGTCTGCGGGCGGGGTCGGGGACGTCCACGGCTCCTCGGTGTCCGCGGCGTCCTCGCAGCTCTGGTGAGAATGTCCAAGAACAGAGGAGAGGGAGGGGTTAGACGCGGTGCGGGGAAGGGATTTGGGTGAGGGTAGGGCGGAGAGACGGGCGGCGACAACCACCTAGACCGTGCTCGATGGTGCCGCATCGATGCGGCGGTGGCGAGAGCAGCAGGGGCCGAGCGGGCTCGGCTCTGCTCTATGGGTGGAGTGTGGTGGCAGAGAGGGAAATGAGGTGGGTGCACGGAGGCTGGGGTGGCCTGGGGGCTTTAAAGACAATGGGGTGCACCCACGATGCACCGGGTGTAGGGGAGGGTGGTGAGAGAGGGAGATCGGCCTGGGAGTGGCTGGGAGCGGCGGCGGGGTCTGTATCTACGTGGGAGGGCTGCTGCGAGCGTCTGGTCGCGTCGCTGGCCTCGGGAGCACATGCGGCAGAGAGGGAAGGGGTGCACGCGAAGTGCTCGCGTGCTGTCACGTGTGACAGGTCGTGAGACAGAGGCTGCAACGCGGCTTAGGAGGTCGATGGGATGGGGAGAGGTCACGCCGAGGCGGGGCATCGGCGTCTGCGTCTGTGAAGGGAAGCGTGTGTGAGCTCTGCGGGCTCCGACGTGGCGGGTTGGGGTGGTCGGGGCTGCGGGTGAGAGAGAGGAAGGGTGTAGTAGGGTGGCGGGGCTCTCTTCTATCCACCACGCAATTTTTGCACCGAGAGAAGGAAGAGAGGGAGCGGGGATGAGGGTGATCTGCTGAGGTGGACGCTAGGGGTTAGGGGTGGCTGGGTGCGCGGGAGAGAGAGAGGGAAAGGTGGAGGGAGTGCCTGGGGAGTTGGGGTTGTCCGTGGTGGGGCCAGATGGGACAGGAGGGAGGGAGAGGCTGCTGAATTTCGAGGTGGGCAAGATCTGCAATGATCTCACTTGTCTCTCCTCTTTGTAGTGTGCCGGCGCGTGCATGCGACCTGGGTGTGTGCAAGGTGGTAGCCGGGGTGGTGCTGCATCGTGCCAAGGCCAGAGAGAGGGTGTAGCACGAGCAGGGAAGAGGGAGAGGGTTTTGGGGTGATCTAGAGTGGTGTTGATGAGGTGGCAACTTTGGGAGCTTGCCATTTCGAGCCAGGGCCACCAATGGCAGAGGGAAAGGTATAGGGTGGTAGAGGGATACGAGGTGCTCATGCCTAGGTCCTGGTTGCTTCCTAGATCACAGCCATGAGTTTGCAAGGTTCATCCAAACTTTGGACAAAATAAGGTGGTCATTCCCTAAGTGACAACTAGTGAGGTAAACACTCACATGCAAGAGGCTAGGGCTTGTGGTTTAACCAGGACTAAGGGGTGGTTCTCAGGTACCCATAGCATAGTACCACATGGTACTCTTACATGGTAGAAAGGGTGAAGGATTTAATCAAACCAAGGCTTCAAAGTTGGAAGAAAATTAGATCTCTATGACTTAGCCACATATAGGTTGGGTGGGGTGACTAACTAGTATGACCCTTGGTGGTCATGCAAGCATGTAAATTAGCAAACAACACTACCAAAACAACACACGTGATCAAACAATCTAATAAAGCTTGGCATATATGCACATAAGTAGAAAAGTTTTATTTCCTCCTACTTTCTAGCTTCCCAACCTTCAACAGTATATGGATGCAGAAAATGGGATGTTATAGACCTTCCCTCCTTAAAAGAATCTCGTCCCAAGATTCGCTGGTTTTGCTGTCAGGAGATTGGGGAATTCCTTCTGGAGAAAATCTTCTCTTTCCTAGGTGGCCTCGTCTTCCGAATGGTTGCTCCACTGAACCTTGTATAAGTTTATGTCCCGACACCGGGTGAGCCTATTGGCTTTCTCTAGGATTTTGACAGGCACCTCACGATAGGTTAGATCACGATCAAGGTCAATGGCTTGATAGTCAATCTCTTTGAACGTTTCGGACTTGTTAGGTGTCTGGAGGCACTTCTGGAGTTGGGACACATGAAAGACGTTATTGAACTCTGCCAATTCCTTGGGTAGCTCTAATTGGTAGGCAACCTTTCCTCGTTGTGCGATGATCTTAAAGGGCCCAATGTACCTGGGGGCGAGCTTCCCTTTTTCATGAAACCTCTGCATTCCCTTGAGAGGGGAGACGCGAAGATACGCGAAGTCTCCCTTGTTGAAACACACTTCCCGATGTTTGGTGTCGGCATAGCTTTTCTGACGAGATTGGGCAGCTCTCAAGCGATCATGGGCTAGTTGTACTTGCTCTTCTGCTTCCTTGATCACATTAGGGCCAAAGATTTGGCTCTCTCCGGTCTCAGTCCAGTTGAGAGGGGTTCTACACTTCCTTCCATAGAGGAACTGAAAGGGTGCCATCTTCAGGCTAGATTGATAGCTGTTATTATAAGAGAATTCCGCAAATGGCAGACAGTCCTTCCACTTAGCTCCGTAGGCTAGAACGCAGGAACGGAGCATATCCTCCAGGACTTGATTGACTCTCTCTGTCTGTCCTCCGGTCTGTGGGTGATAGGCGGTGCTAAAGGATAGAGTGGTACCTAAGGCCTCATGTAGCTTATTCCAGAAGCGGGAGGTGAATTGCGGTCCTCTATCCGACACGATCTCTTTGGGGATTCCATGGAGACTAACGATTCTGGAAATATACAGTTCTGCCAGCTTCTTTCCGTTGAAGGTTGTCTTCACAGGGATGAACTAGGCGACCTTGGATAGGTAGTCGACTATAACCCAAATTGAGTCGTGACCTCTGTTGGAGGTAGGTAATCCTATGATAAAGTCCATCCCAACCTTTTCCCATTTCCACTCCGGAATCTTCATGGGTTGCAGTTGCTGGTGCTCAGCTTTGACCCTCTGGCATATGTCGCACTTAGCCACGAACAAAGCGATTTCGCGCTTCATTCCATGCCACTAGAACTGTTCCTTCAGGTCCTGATACATCTTGGTGCTACCAGGGTGGATGGAGTAGAGGGTCTCGTGGGCTTCCTTCATAAGCAGTTGTTTTAAGTCATGGTTGCTAGGCACACAGATGCACCCCTTGTACCATAGTATTCCATCGTCGTCAATTTTGAATCCAGGAACATTTTCCCTTTCCATTCTTCTCTTAATACCCTCGATACTTTTATGACCTTTCTAGGCTTCTTTGATTTGGTCTAAGAGGGTCGGCTTTAGCTCCAGATGGGCTAAGAATCCATGGCTGACTATATCGAGTCCGAGCCTTTCTAGTTCTTGACTTAGTTCTGGTTGCTCTTTCAAGATCATAGCATTCTGGGAACATGGTTCCCGACTAAGGGCGTCGACTATGACATTAGCCTTGCCCGGGTGATAGTGAATGCCAAGATCGTAGTCCTTTATCAGCTCAATCCATCTTCGCTGCCTCATGTTCAATTCTTTTTGGGTGAAGTTGTATTTCATACTCTTGTGATCGGTGTAGATCTTGCAGCGATTCCCCATCAGATAGTGGCGCCAGGTCTTAAGTGCATGAACCACTGCTGCGAGCTCCAAGTCATGGGTGGGGTAGTTCATCTCATGAGGCTTTAGCTGTCTAGATAGATAGGCGATGACCTTGGCTTCCTGGATCAGCACACTTCCGAGTCCTAACTTGGAGGCGTCACAGTAAACTTCAAAGCTTTTGGTGATATCAGGCATGGTCAGGACAGGGGCATACACTAGTCTCTTCTTGAGTTCCTAAAAACTCTCTTCACACTTCTCGGTCCACTCGAACTTCTTGTCCTTCTTCATCAGTTGCGTCATTGGCTTTGCGATACTTGAGAAACCTTTCACAAATTTGCGGTAGTATTCGGCTAAACCCAAAAAGCTTCGGATTTCCAAGGGGTTTGTGGGGGCTTTCCATTCTAGAACCGACTTAATTTTGGTTGGGTCGACTGAAATTCCTCCTGCAGACATGATGTGGCCAAGGAATCCAACTTCCTTTAACAAAAACTCGCACTTGCTGAACTTAGCATACAGTTGATGCTCTCTGAGGGTTCCCAGTACGACTCTCAGGTGCTGCTCATGCTCAGCTTCAGTCTTGGAATATATGAGGATGTTGTCGATGAACACTACGACGAACTTGTCCAAGTAGGGCATGAATACCTTATTCATGAGATTCATGAAATAGGCAGGGGCATTGGTTAAGTCGAAGGACATGACGGTGTATTCATAGAGACCGTATCGGGTGGTAAAGGCGGTCTTGGGGATATCTGATTCTCGGATCTTGAGTTGGTGGTATCCGGTGTGGAGGTCTATCTTGGAGAAGATTCAAGCTCCACTTAACTGGTCAAACAGATCTTTGATCTTGGGTAAGGGATACTTGTTTTTGATTGTGACATCGTTGAGCTTCCGGTAGTCAGTCACTGGCCGAGTTGTTCCATCTCTTTTATCCACAAAGAGAACGGGTGATCCCCAAGGGGAGGCACTCGGCTGTATGTGACCCTTGCGTTCCATGTCGTCCAACTGTTTCTTCAACTCAACCAATTCTTCGGGGTTCATACGGTATGGCCTCTGAGCTATAGGGGCTGTTCTGGGGACTAGCTCTATGATGAACTCGATATCCCGGTAAGGGGGCATACCGGGCAACTCCTCCGGGAACACATCCGGGTACTCACAGACTACTGGGACTTGTTCTAGGGTAGGTCCGGCTATACTCTTCTGGCAATAGATCCGAGATGAGGGCACAGTTGCCTTGTACTCGACTTGTACTCCTTCACTACTAGTCAGGGATATGGACTTTCGGACACAATCTATGATTCCATGGTACTTGTTCATCCAATCCATTCCTAGGATCACGTCTAGACCTTGGGCTCCTAAAACTATTAGGTCGGCCATGAAGGTTATGCCATGGATGACTATGGGAATATCTCGGCAGACGGATTTGGTTTTGGCCATCGAACTGGGTATTTGTACTAGCATGAGCCTTCTCAGATGGCTAGGTTCCATCCCACTTCTTTCAACAAACGGCTCCGTAACAAACGAATGCGAGGCCCCAGAGTCAAATAATACTATAGTAGGGGTGGAGTTGACAAGGAACGTACCCAGAACAATGTCAGGAGACTCCTGGGCTTCCTCAGCAGTGATATCATTCAGATGTCCTCTGCTAGCATTGGCAGGATTCTTGGGGGTGGTGCCCTTAGCGAGGGCTCCCTTGGCGTGACCTTGATTTAGGCGGGTTGCATTAGGGCGGGGTGCGTTATCCTTCTTCCTCTCGAGGCATTCACGGGATAAGTGCCCCACTTGACCACAGTTGAAGCAGCCAGCCGTATTGGGGTGGACATTGGTGTTGACGGGGCCTCTAAGGGTGGGTCTTGGGTTCCCGCCTCCAGGGCGAGGGTGGTTGTAGTTACGATTGGGGTAGTTGGGGCGCGAAGCATGGGGTGGAGTCCTCTGCGGTGGGGACGCAGGCCTTGAGGGTGGCATGCTTCGCGACCTCTGTCCACTGGGTCCTCCCTACTGCATCATCCAGCGGTTGCGATTCTCAATCACTCCTTTGCGCTTGTTCTCCACCAGTATGGCAGCATCAACGAGGGCAGCCAGCTCCTGGAATCCCTAGGCTACTAGGTGGCACTGCAGTTCATCCTGGAGTCCATTCATGAAGGTATCCACCTTCTTCTCTTTAGTGTTGGTGTCATCCGGGGCGTACCGGGCCAGGTCAGTGTACTTCTCCAAATATTGCAGCACAGACATTCCTCCCTGCTTCAGATCACAGAATTGGTCTCTCATCATCTTGATCAAACCAGGTGGGATATGACGCTTGCGAAACCTTTCCTTGAAGTCCTCCCAAGTGATGGCTTGTCTCGCGGGCAGAATCTCCTTGACACTGATCCACCAAGTCCTAGCTTGACCCGCGAGGAAATGGGTGGCCAGTGTGACCTTCTCATTCTCTCCAACACAGGCAACTTCCATATTGTTCTCAATGGTGCGAAGCCAGTCATCAGCATCAAGGAGGTTGGTGCATTTGGTGAATACAGGTGGGTTGGTGTTCTGGAAATCCCTAAGTCTGGATCTCTGCTCTTCGCCCTCGGGATCGGGGGCGTTTCCAGCTGCGGCTTGCACAAGCTGCTGGAGGGCAGCAATGTTGGCTTGGTGTTCCTCATT
This sequence comes from Avena insularis, assembly GCA_023614405.1. Taxonomy (NCBI): domain Eukaryota; kingdom Viridiplantae; phylum Streptophyta; class Magnoliopsida; order Poales; family Poaceae; genus Avena; species Avena insularis. Next base: position 431,688,691 of record CM042684.1, on the reverse strand, counting down.
GGCGGCTTGGCGGTCTTGCATGAACATGTGAAGGAGCTGCACCATGGTCAGGGGTGGTGGAGGGGGTCCGCGTGGGCGCACCATCCTGAAGGTATATGGTTAGGAGGGTTTACCAAGGGGGCGGTTTGCAACAGGAAACAACAAGGTGCGGGAAGGAAATAATTACTCCAACAGTCATGCATAAGAGAGACGGGTGATTAGGAGTTAAGCAATCATCGAATTCTCCACAAAACAACCAAGTTCATACGTCACATCTTGACGCTAGATAATACTACCGTTTAACCATACAAGCAAGCAGAAGACAGACAAATCGCCACTCAAAAAGGGGACACGGCGATATTCTCACTTGCTCTTGTAGACTAACGTGAAACCTACTCCGCGGCGCGGCGTGCGGTGGTGTCTTCCTCAATGATGACCTTAGTGTCATCCTCGGACTCGAGAGCATGCTCCTCGGGATCCTCTTCTTCCTCACCCATCTGATCATCATCTTCGGGTTCACTCTGAGGCTCCATGTCGAAATCCTCCTTGTAGGCGGCATCATTGTCGGTCTCATTCAGCAGGTCATCGTTGTCTTTGTCGAGCTGGGTGCATTCCTCCTCCAATGCTTCTATCTGGGCCTCCATGGTCACCAAGAGTTCCTTCTGCTCCTTGGTGGTCTTCAGGAGACGCTTGTTTCTTGCCACTACCATCTGCTTGTTCAGCTTAGTTTGAGCGTGCTCCAACTTCTCGATCCTCAGGTCCTCCACAAGGGTGAGATACTCCAGGGTCTTGTTGTACAGGCGCGTGCGAACATCATCCATAGATTCCTGGGTCTTCCTCAGGAGATACTCCATGTTCTGGATATGCTCACCAAAGTCATAGTGCTACGGGGTCACAGTGGCGTAACCCCGGGGATGGCGCCTCCCAAAATGGTAGAACTTGGTTCCCTCTAGTTGCTCGCGATGGTGATAGGCGAGGCATGCTAGAGCCTCTTGAGACACGCGAAGCACATCATCGCCCCAATCCTTCTCTAGCACCTCCACCTTCAACTCCTCGAAGAATGGAGGCACTACGCCACCTCTCATGGTGCAACCAACCAACCAATTCTTCTCTCCTTCAACCATCCTGGGAATGAAAGCACCTCGGATCTCTGGTGTGGGACGACCCACATGCTTGGCCAAGTCCCTCAGCTCAGCCTCAAACAACTGGAGTGGCAAGTCCAATCCGACCTGATGATACATGTTGAACACCACAGCCATCTACAAAATTTTAGCTAAGTTTAAGTTAGTGAACAGTGTGCAAAATTTTAACTATGCAAAATTTAACTTAATGCAAGTTGTTTTCGAAATAGAGGGGAGGAGTTATAAGCATTATTTTTGCAAATACCAACTCCTTCCTTTATAGAGAAAATAGTTTTGGGGGGTCTAGGTCTAACGTCCAGACTAACTAGGGGCTCCTAAAGTCAGGATGGCTCTGATGCCAAGTCTGTGGCGACCCCGGATTTTCACCCGAGATTACCAAATTATGTGCACCACCATGATCCCATGATCAGTGCATCGTGGAGCATAACCGACATGATATCAAAGTACACACATCCATTACAGTACGGTACAATAAGTCTTACAATAATAGTCTTACAACTTTGCCTCCTTGGGCACAGATAGATAATAGCAGCGGGACATAATAACGCGGGGGACCGGAATCAAGCCATAGCCCAACAGGTGCCTGACTCGGAGAAACGCCCTAGTTCATGAAGTCGTCATCGTACCCTCCATTGTCCTCTTCATCCTGCTCATAGTCTGACCAAGTTGATAGCCAGGGAACATTGCCAGTGAGTACGTTTGAATGTACTCGCAAACCACCATACAATGAACAATAGAAGTATGCAATATGGCTTTGGGTAGGATGGCTCCAAAGAAGCTTTTTGTGAAAAACCTCGTAGAGTTATACTCTCAACTCTACCACTTGTTGTTTACCAAATGTTTTTAGGGTACGAAAATAGTTAGTAAAAACTTGAAATACTAGGCTGGGGTCAACCCTGATACTCACTTCCTCTGTGATCATCCCATGACCAATACTTCAACTAGGTCCAACCATCCCATGGCCCATCCTCCTTGCCCTTCAACCATCCCATGGCCGAATCTCTTTTTAGAAACCTTTTTGTAAACCAAAACTAGCACCGCTCTACAGAAGTTTGTCCAACCTGTCCTTAACCATGGACACGGCTATTCGAATATATTTACACTCTGCAGAGGTTGTACACTTTACCCACAAGATCCGATACATCCGCCGCGAACTGTCTCGGATCGTCATACATTAGTATGCGGGTTTCGGATAACCGGACAAGACCTTCGGGATAATCCCCTCGTAACACAAATGCCTACCCTATGGGTGTTACTCCCCTCAAAACTGGGACGTCGGGTACCATGGACCAACCGAAGCGCTTTTTCCACTTCTCGAGTGTGCGCTTTCAATGACGGGCCCATAGTAACGCGTGGAGGCTAGCAGACCCTTCGTTCCTTCTCCAGGTCGATGTCCCACATCGACCTTTATTGGAGAAGGCCCACCCTCCAGGGATCCCTGATCCCCTCTAGTAGTTGTGAAGCACTTGTATCAGAGAGAACTACTTTCGGGTCAAGCCCCTTCCCATATAGGGATAATGTGGTTGCACGGGGTTAAGTTGTTAAAGCTAGACTGCAAAGAACCGGGTGCATTTTCAAAAACAGTTTTTCCTCCAACTTCAACTTTGGTGCCTCCACCCATGGCACGAATTCCAAAACATTTTTAAAGCTCCTCGGCAAATCCCACTTGCCTAGGTTTACTGTCAAAACTTTTTATAAAACCATCTTCGCCTTCGGGTTCCCAACCTAGAGTTTTTGTTAGGCTAAAACCAGGGTCTCCAAGGGGTTGTGGTATATTAGACCACCTTAACTACTAGGGTAGGAGTAGGTAATCCAAGGGGGAGTACTTAGACAGTACCATAGGGATAAGTTTGGTGGAGCCAAACTAATACCATAATAATATAGCGAGTAAAACCAATGCAGTAGTAGAGTAAGTAAAACAGAGTGCATGAAAATAAAAATGGGACAAGTCTCATGAACTTGTAGGTGGCTTGACTTGGTTGGCAGCTTGTTCCTGGTCCTCTTCCTCAAAATCTTCCCAAGTACCTTCCTCAAACTCGTCCTGGTTCGTATCTATCGCCGAAAAAGGGAATTATAATCAAACCACCATACCAACCATCACCCAAATGTGCAAACAATCTAATCAATAAAAAACAGACGCATAACTGAACCAAACCAACCAAGCACAAGTAGCTACTGATCCTAGCAGTACAAACCCATTGAAATCAATCAAAAAGGTTTCATCAAACTTAAATGGTGATTTTTGTGGTCAAGACTAGATTAGCACTCAAGCAGATAATTCGACAAAGTCCAGTGGGTGAAAGTGACCACAAAATACATATTTTAGTAGCTACAGAGAATACCAAGCTAACCCCACTGGTTTCACATTTTTATCAAGAATGGTTGATTTTTAATAAATAAAATACTAAAAACAGTGCAGAAACTAGTACTAAAATCCCCAGGGCAGAATTACAGAGCCAAAAATTAAGCCCTTCCAGGAATAAGTAGTACTATCAGAGGCCTAACTCTGGGAGTTGGTTTCATCCTAGAATTAGCTTCACAACAACCTCTGGAAAATAAACAAGAACCCTCTGCTCATAACTTGAAAAATTAATATCAGAGGCTTCACACAACCAAAATGGGTGATTCAAGTTTTGCTCAATAGGTAAATGCACAGGCAATGCCTGGGACTTGGTTTCACAATTTTCTGAGCTCCAGTCATAAAGCTAGGGATTTAATACTCCAAACAGACACTATTTACCACATGAATTCTCAGTAAAAGTACAGGCAAGCATTTGACTAGCTACCAGTGACATGAAATAGATAATTTCTTAGGCTTCTACCCAATTTTTGAACCAAGCCAGAATATTACACAAATAATAAATGGTGGAATTAAAGCTACTGAATGATGTCTACGCACTTCTATTCTTGTAGACAGTTGTTGGGCCTCCAATTGCAGAGGTTTGTAGAACAACAGCAAGTTTTCCCTTAAGTGGATCACCCAAGGTTTATCGAACTCAGGGAGGAAGTGGCCAAAGGTATCCCCTCTCAAGCAACTCTGCAATCCAGATACAAGAAGTCTCTTGTGTTCCCAACACACCCAATACACTTGTCAGGTGTATAGGTGCACTAGTTCGGCGAAGAGATAGTGAAATACAAGTGGTATGGATATAAGATGACGGTGATAGAAAATAGCTTGATGGCGTGGAAGAGACTAAAAGCAAACTGAAATAAAGAAGGAAGCAAGCAAACATGTAATAGATCTAATAGCAAACGGTGTTTTAGTGCTTAGAAACAAGGCCTAGGGATCATACTTTCACTAGTGAACACTCTCATATAAATAGCTTCTCTTTATGATACTACTCTTAACTACTCTCCGGTTGGACACTCTAATCGATGGTAGGGCTATAACACCACTCCTCAAAGTAAGCCTTTCCCATCTAGAAAACCCCACACTGTCACCTTGAGTACTAGATGAGTCCAACAAACACCACAATTTCATAAAGACATCCAACTACAAATATAACTCATAACAAGTATTTGTAATCTCTAGCCTAAGTGCCACCATGGTGAGCACGCTGTCACTTTCACACACATGGGGAGAGCAGAGATCTATTAAAGCACTTGAGTAGCAAGGTAGATCTATAGATTACAAGCTCATGATCTCAATAAGATCATGCATAGAGAGAGATATGAACACATAGCTACCGGTAGAACCCTTAGCCTCGAGAGAGAACTACTCCCTCCTCGTCATGGGAATCAGCAATGGTGATGGAGATGGCGGTGGAGATTGATGGAGATGGCTTCGGGGGCACTTCTGCTCTGGCAGTCTTGAACAGAGACTTTCTGTCCCCCGAATCTCCCCTTCGGTGGCGGCGGCACTGTGGAACTTTTCGTGGCTAGAGGCTTGACGATTTAGGGTTTTGGTATTGGGAGGCTCTTATAGGCGAAGGAGGCAAGGTCGGTGGAGTGCCAGGGGGCCCACACCACCTGGTGGTGCGGCCAGGGCTAGCCCGCGCCTTGGGGGGTGTGGCCAGGCCCTGGCCCTCCTCCGTCTCGTATTATGGCTCTGTGAGTCTTCGGGTAAAATAGGAACTTTGGCTTTTGTCCCGTCCAATTCTGAGAATATTCATTTTCTGACTTCCTGAAACCAAAAATAGCAGAAAATAGGCAACTGGCACTGTGGCATCTTGTTAATAGGTTAGTCCAAGAAATCATATGAAAAGTACTCCAAAGTGTGGACAAAACAAAAGAAAGTAGATAAAACCAAGCATGGAACATCAAAAATTATAGATACATTTGCAATGTATCAACATCCCCAAGATTAACTCCTGCTCGTCCTCGAGTAGGTAAGTGATAAAAAGAAAGAATAATTTTTTAGGTGACATGCACCATCATAAACTTGATCAAAGTACTTGTAAAACATTCAAAGCTAGAATCATAGTACTTCAATCATAACATGAAAGACAAAGTTCTAGCAATAAGACAAAGAAACTATGTTGCAACACAAAAAGGTACAAACAAAAGATTCATGAATAACAATGCTTTGTAAGACGTTTGTTTGTTTCACATAAATAAAACATAGCATAATAGTATTCAGCTTGTCCCTCATATAGTAGCAAATATAAATGCATAGGACACCTTCAAAGTTCATAAGAGTGACTAGATACAATTAGTTTAAAACAATCAATATCAAGTTATGCATCAATCAACTAGTCTTGGGACAATGCACATAGAACTAAGAATGGCCACTATGCTCTCAAAGTAGGTGCATAAAGGTAGAAGGTAGAGACTCGATATAATGGTGGAAGAAAGGCCTTCATAGAAGGAAGTAGGGATTCAAGTCTCATAAAGAGCTTCCAAAAATTATGGTACTTATAGCTTTCAGCTCTCATTGCCCCTATCATAAGCATCTTGAAGGTGATTAAGGTTAAAGTGACACAACTAAGTGGATATGCTTGACAAGTTATAAACCAAAATCTCATGCCCCTTACTTACGAAGACCGATCCTCATACTACTCAACTTCAGTCACGAGTAAGCTCTTGTCATTGTAAGTATATGTGTATCATTAAGAACCGCCAACGGGGTACCGCTTGCACATGATACGGGAGCTTTCCCATAATCAAAATGACAAGGCAAGCAGACAATGAGCATCTCAGTGATCTTTTTATTTACTATTTACATAGGTTTTTATTGAGGATGCTTCATAGAGTGCTCATTATGGTGATGCTGCAAGTTTCCACCATGATTAGGCATGGCTTAGGCTAGCGGCCTAGGCGTTTCTCTAACACACATACAAACTCCATGATCTTACAAGTTCCACTTTTATTTCACACAGCCGGGATCCGTAAGCAAAAGAACATGATATCAACGGGGTACAACGTACAAGTGCAATGTTGAAAGCTGTCACATCCCAAGATTTTCCAAATCTTGTAATGTGAAAAATAAATAAACAAAATAAATTATTGTTGAATTTTAGGGTGAAAAGAAACTTTTTGGAAACTTAAAATCCCATCTTGAATAAACTTTGGTAAAAGTTTGAATTCAACAAAAATCCAAATCAAGGGAAATGCATTCCTCAATGAATGTATCTAGAAATTTAATCATTTGGAAAATAAATCCAAAACCCTAAACCCTAATGGAAGAAAATCATTTTCCAAAGTTATCTCCAAATCCATGGATTTGATCCATACCAAAATTGATCAACAAATATTCACAAAGGATCAAGAAAGACCATAGAAGTTGGTTTCACTCAAATTGGAACCATAAATAAAATCTTATGAATATAATAAGATAAGGAAATTGAATTTCCAAAGCTAATAAAACCCATACCAATTGGTGAACAAATAATCCTAAAGGGATTAAAAAGATAAATATTTAATAAGGGAAATATAAAAATACTTTATTACTACTTTGAAATCTTTTTATAAAAGGATTTGGTTCTCAAAATGAAAAGAAATATTTTTATTTTATAAAGCCAAATTAAACCTTGGCCAAGACTTTGAAACAAAAGGTTTTGCTTTGATTAAAATAGTAGAGGTTTATTTAAAATAAAATAAAAAGGATCTAAATATCCAAGTTTTATTAATAAAGGTTTTACTATTTCCAAAACATCAAAACTTATTTAATTATTTAAAATAAGTTTTCCAAGTATTTTTTTTATTCTCAAATAAAACCTACTGAAGTGTTTTGGTTTTATTTTAGATTTCAAAATAAATATTTAAATAAAACAAATCCTATTTGATTAAATAACTAAGGCCCATTTTATTTAATTGTTAATGGACCTAAAATAAAAGGTTATTTTGTTTTAAACAAGTTTCCAAGTATTCTTTATTTTCAAATAAAACCTACTGATTTGGTTTTGAAAGTGTTTGGTTTTCAAATGGAGATTTTATTAAATAAATCAAACCCTATTTTATTAAATAAGTAATGAACCATTTTATTTAATTAATGAATGGTCCTAAAAAAAAGAATTAAAATATTATTTTATTTTTGGGATTTGGTTTATGTTGATAAACAGAACCAAAAACTTATTTAAGTGTGGTGATTATTTGAATTGGTTGAATGTTTGAATAATTGATTGAAAATTCAAAACAGAAATTGATTTGGAAAATAGAAAAAGGTTTCAACAGAAAAAAAAATAAGCTGGCCGACCCAAATTTCTAAAGCCCACCCCAGCATGACCCATTTTCCCCACCCCTCTGACGAAATGTTTTCGCACTCAAACCCACACCCGCAAGGACACTGACGACTGGACCCCGTTCCCTTTCCCTTTCTCACTGACCAGAGGACCCCACCGCCACATCCCTCTTCTTCCCCACCCCCACGACCTGTTCTTCCTCCCTCACGTTCTGAGCTTTGATTTCGCAGCTTGAATTACTTAACGCGCCATCTTTACTGCAGTGATCATGTCCCTTTAAACGCCGGTGACCCTCCTCCATTTCCCTCTCCTCCCCACACGCCCCAGGCCGCTCCAATTTCTCCCCGAGCAGCTCTGTCTCCGACGACTTCCCCGGCCGATTCCGGCAGCCCCTCACCGCCCCTTGCCTCCTCGACCATACTCACGTGATCCCCACCTCCTGGCGATCATCCCCGTAGCGCCAGCTCGCCCCCGAGCACCCAGGCGTAACGCGTCGCTTCCACCAGACGCAACGACCCCGCAACCCCGGTGAGCTCTAGCACTCGACTCCGTGCGGGCCTTGATCAGTGAATCATGCCATTTGATTAGTTTGCGTCTTCTGCATCTCCAGGTGCTCGCCAATCACTTGCGCGTGGCCTGCAACCTCGCCCCCGTCGACGACTGACCGCACCCGAGGCACGGCTCAACTCCGACGAGCAATTCTCATCGACCCCGTGCGCCCCTTGGCCAACAAAGACCACGTTGAGCATCAGCAGTGTGATGCGAACTCGGTAAGCTTCCCCTCCCTCTTTCTCACATCCTGCATCGTCGGCAACCTCGCCGCCAGAGCGCCGCCTGACCAAGTCAATGCCTGCTCATTTTAGGTCAAACACGCAGCAACCGTTAGATGCAGATCCGTTGGCTAGGATAGATTCATTAAAAGGAAGGGGTACGTTTGATCTGAGCCGCACATGCCCCTTTTAATCCTGTGGTCTGTGTCACTCGATCCAGACGAACCGGTACTGGCCAATCACGGCGCGACGCGTGGCCAGTGTTTGATTGAAACAGATTTAGAAACCAGATTTAAATGCCATTTTGAAACCCTTGTAACTTTCAAACCACATATCCAAATTTTACAAATTTTATATCAATGAAATCAGGGGAACAAGCCCTAGCCAACCATGCCCTTGGTTTAGTAAATAGTATCTGTTAATTTGCTTGTTTTTGCAGAATCATTTGTGTGCTTATTTAGATTAGAAAAATTGTTTAAAAATGATTTTAGGGTTAAAACCTTTGCAAAATGGTTTGCTGTAAACTCACTGACCCTAGGAACCAACCCATAGTTTGGAAAATGGATTTGGTAAAGTTTAGGATGGAAAACTTGATTTAGTCATTTCTAGTCAAATAGAAATGTGGTTTATTTATTAAAAATGGTTTTGGAAGAAAACCTTTGGAAAATGTTTTGTTTTAAACTCTCTGACCCTAAACACCAAGTTTTATGGTTTAAAAACAGATTTGGTGAACCCTATAGGTTAATGCCTTAATAAAAATATTTCTACACCACATAAAATGATACTTTGTTTTTAAAATGGATTATGAAGAGAAATCTTTTGCAAATGACTTTGCCACCTTACAAAATGACCAATAGGTGTTTTCAAATGTTTATGACCCATTAGGAACCACTTTTTCAAACAAAACAAAGCTTGGCATGCTTGCATGCATTACTTTGACTTTGTCATTTTATGTGTTGTTTTGCTTGATTGGTAGATTGAGTTTGTGCCTTGATTGATTGACTTGTAGTGACTTGAAGAGTGTGATTGTTGCAAGGACAAGGAGTGAACCTATAGCCTCTACCAAAAAGGCAAGTGATGCTGCATATCTTTTTGTCCCATTACTTTCACTATGCATTAGTGATTTTGCTAAGTAAAACTTGCATGGATTTTGCTAAGTATAAACCTTGCTATAGGAAAACCTAGTAGATGAATCCTTAGTAGGATTTTCCTAAGTTAAGATTCCTACTGCTATCCAGCTTAGCCTAGCTAATAGAAAACATGGGTGGAATATATATATTCACACTATGGAAAAATATTCCAAGTCTGAGGACTTGTGTTTTGTTTAATAAAACAACTAAGTTAATGAATCACCTGGGTGGAATGGGATTGCTTGGTGGTTTTTGGTTGAGTGGTTCACAAGGCCATGGACTTGGCTTATGTATCTCACTTGTGGTATGCCACCCAGGCACAAAGAGATTTGAGATGTCAAATGCGGAGAAGCTTCAAGTGCAACCACTTGGCAATATGGGCTCTGCCATGATCATATAGGTTGCAAGAACTTAGCTATATGGACAGTGGGTGGTAGTGTTTGATAGGTTGGAGCGCGTCCATTTTGGTCTAAGGGAAGGCTTCTGAAAGATCTTGTCTTGGGAAACCAAGTCTTGTGGGAAAGTGCACCACCTCTGCAGAGTGTAAAAATCTAAGTACGTAGCCATGTCCCTGGTAAAGGACAATTTGAGCATCAAGACATGGAAGCAATCAAGGATCTCATCATTCAAATTTCTAAGTTAAAATCTTGTGGTTTGAACAAGGGTTGTTTGAAATCTTCAATCTTTGATTGAGAGAAGCCTTCGAAAAGATTTTGTCAAAACAAAAACTTAGTATTTTCAAAATGATAAGGAAAATCTATTTTGAGCAATGCAAGCCTCAACTCCACTTAGCCAAATGCATATAAATGATAGACTCCACTATACTACCATAGTATCACTTGCCAATACAATTCAAATGTATTGACCCTTGTGGCTGTAACTTGTAATGTTGCAGGTTTGATTGATTTTAGAGAAGATTGATTGATTAGGATTACAAAGCCTACAACCAACATCTGCCTGTGGCACTTTGAAGATGAAGGACCCATACTTATAGTTATTCCGCTTCAATGTAATGTAATAGCCAAATGAGCTATGTATGATGTAATAAAATTATGTTATTCCTGGTTATAAAGTTATATTATGACCTTTGTTTCTTGATATTACATCTTAACTGTGGATGCTAGCTATTGATCCAGGGACTAGCATTGTAAACACAGGAGGGATCTACCTTATTAGGTTGAGACCTCTACAGATGGTATCAGAGCATTGTGTTGCCTGTAGGATTGATAAACCTAGGATTGGACAAAACCCCTTAGAAAAATAGGAGTTATACTTGTTCCAAAACTTATTTACAAAACAAACTTGTAAATCCTTTCCTCAACCATTTTGGTTTCAACTCTACATCTTTTCTACTTCAACTTGATGGAAAAACCTACCCCATGGCCCAAGACTACACCATGTGCAAAGGACTTCATCAACTCTAATGACTTCAACTTCTTCAACTCTAATGACTTCAACATCTTCAGCATATTCACCAAGGACTTCCAACTAGATACCACTAAGGACTACAAGTGAGACAAGGAAACCTTGCTCAAGATTTTGAGACTGAGGAAATGAAAAATTAGAAGGAGTTCACTTCACTTGAAGCATTGTGACCAAGAAGTTTTCTCAAGGAAACCATGATCTCATGCAAGAAGAATCAACCAAGAAGGATGGAAAGATCACAAATGAACCATATAGATGGACCACCATATTTTAGTTAAGACAAAACCACCAAATTATGTGGTGTAACAAAAATATTTTTGTTGCCTAAGTTTGTGCTTGAACTTTGTGTTTGAGTGAATTGTTTTGTTTGTGAATGCTTGCACATTGCTTGTGTGAATTGTGATGTGTGTGATTAGAATTGATTCCTTAGAACTATCTTGCCTATTCTAATCTTCCTTCAACCCAAACAGATGACTACTCCAAGAAACTCCAACATCAATGATGGTGACAACAACAACAACAGCCAAGAGGACAACATAAGAGAACTCATTGCAACCCAAAACCAGTTGAGCCAAGAGACAACTCAGCTTTTAGCCAACAACAATGGATTAGACCTAGCCATACAAAGGATTTTGAAACTTCAATCCCAAATGTTGCAAGGATTGGTTACTCAAATGATCAACATGAGAGAAAACTTTTCCCAAGGAGCTAATTACAACAAGGATGACAAGGATATTATTCTAGAGAGAACCCAAGCTTGCATTATCTATGAAGTCAAGGATCATGCACCCAAGGAACATGAAGATCAATGCCCCAAGAAGAGGGAAAGATCTCCCACTCATGAAGAACATGAACTAGAAGAACTCCTAGCTTTGGAGAGACCCAAAAAGAAGAAGAAGAAATGCCCCAACACTAGCAAGAAGGATATTACACAAGTACAATGTTTCAAATGCAAAGAGATGGGACACTATGCCAATGAGTGCCCAGAAAAGAAGAAGAACCAAGGAAACAAACAAGAGGCAATGATACCAAAGGAAAAGAAAGATATCAGCCAAGTGATGTGTTTCAAATGCAAGGAGCTAGGCCACTATGCAAACCTCTGTCCAGAAAAGTTACATCAAGATCCCAAGTAAGACAAGATGTAATCTAGTTGGAAATTTTAAGGGTGGTAGTAACCTAGTTGTTTTGAGCCTACTTGTAACCCTAGCCTCCCCAAATCTCGGGACGAGATTTATTTTAAGGGTGGTAGTCTGTCACATCCCAAGATTTTCCAAATCTTGTAATGTGAAAAATAAATAAACAAAATAAATTATTGTTGAATTTTAGGGTGAAAAGAAACTTTTTGGAAACTTAAAATCCCATGTTGAATAAACTTTGGTAAAAGTTTGAATTCAACAAAAATCCAAATCAAGGGAAATGCATTCCTCAATGAATGTATCTGGAAATTTAATCATTTGGAAAATAAATCCAAAACCCTAAACCCTAATGGAAGAAAATCATTTTCCAAAGTTATCTCCAAATCCATGGATTTGATCCATACCAAAATTGATCAACAAATATTCACAAAGGATCAAGAAAGACCATAGAAGTTGGTTTCACTCAAATTGGAACCATAAATAAAATCTTATGAATATAATAAGATAAGGAAATTGAATTTCCAAAGCTAATAAAACCCATACCAATTGGTGAACAAATAATCCTAAAGGGATTAAAAAGATAAATATTTAATAAGGGAAAAATAAAAATACTTTATTACTACTTTGAAATCTTTTTATAAAAGGATTTGGTTCTCAAAATGAAAAGAAATATTTTTATTTTATAAAGCCAAATTAAACCTTGGCCAAGACTTTGAAACAAAAGGTTTTGCTTTGATTAAAATAGTAGAGGTTTATTTAAAATAAAATAAAAAGGATCTAAATATCCAAGTTTTATTAATAAAGGTTTTACTATTTGCAAAACATCAAAACTTATTTAATTATTTAAAATATGTTTTCCAAGTATTTTTTTATTCTCAAATAAAACCTACTGAAGTGTTTTGGTTTTATTTTAGATTTCAAAATAAATATTTAAATAAAACAAATCCTATTTGATTAAATAACTAAGGCCCATTTTATTTAATTGTTAATGGACCTAAAATAAAAGGTTATTTTGTTTTAAACAAGTTTCCAAGTATTCTTTATTTTCAAATAAAACCTACTGATTTGGTTTTGAAAGTGTTTGGTTTTCAAATGGAGATTTTATTAAATAAATCAAACCCTATTTTATTAAATAACTAATGAACCATTTTATTTAATTAATGAATGGTCCTAGAAAAAGAATTAAAATATTATTTTATTTTTGGGATTTGGTTTATGTTGATAAACAGAACCAAAAACTTATTTAAGTGTGGTGATTATTTGAATTGGTTGAATGTTTGAATAATTGATTGAAAATTCAAAACAGAAATTGATTTGGAAAATAGAAAAAGGTTTCAAACAGAAAAAATAGAAACTGGCCGACCCAGCCCAGCTAAAGCCCACCCCAGCCCAGCAGCCCATTTTCCCCACCCCTCTGACGAAACGTTTTCGCACTCAAACCCACACCCGCAAGGACACTGACGACTGGACCCCGTTCCCTTTCCCTTTCTCACTGACCAGAGGACCCCACCGCCATGTCCCTCTTCTTCCCCACCCCCACGACCTGTTCTTCCTCCCTCGCCGGCCGTTGCAGGCTTTGATTTCGCGGCTTGAATTCGCCTTAACGCGGCCATCTTTACTCGCAGTGATCATGTCCCTTTTAAACGCCAGTGACCCTCCTCCATTTCCCCTCTGTCTCCTCCCCCAAGCACGCCCCTAGGCCGCTCCAATTTCTCCCCGAGCAGCTCTGTCTCCGACAACTTCCCCGGCCGATTCCGGCAGCCCCTCACTGCCCCTTGCCTCCTCGACCATACTCACGTGATCCCCACCTCCTGGCGATCATCCCAGAGCGCCAGCCGCTTCGAAGCGCCTGAACGTCGGCAACGTCTCCACCTGTACGCCACCGACGACCCCCGCAACCCCGGTGAGCTCTAGCACTCGACTCCATGCGCGCCTTGATCAGTGAATCATGCAATTTGATTAGTTTGCGTCTTCTGCATCTCCAGGTGCTCGCAAATCACTTGCGCGTGGCCTGCAACCTCGCCCCCGTCGACGACTGACCGCACCCGAGGCACGGCTCAACTCCGACGAGCAATTCTCATCAACCCCGTGCGTCCATTGGCCAACAAAGACCACGTTGAGCATCAGCAGTGTGCTGCGAACTCGGTAAGCTTCCCCTCCCTCTTTCTCGCATCCTGCATCGTCGGCAACCTCGCCGCCAGACAGCCATTCGGCGCTCATTTTAGGTCAAACACGCAGCAACCGTTAGATGCAGATCCGTTGGCTAGGATAGATTCATTAAAAGGAAGGGGTACGTTTGATCTGAGCCGCACATGCCCCTTTTAATCCTGTGGTCTGTGTCACTCGATCCAGACAAACCGGTACTGGCCAATCACGGCGCGACGCGTGGCCAGTGTTTGATTGAAACAGATTTAGAAACCAGATTTAAATGCCATTTTGAAACCCTTGTAACTTTCAAACCACACGTCCAAATTTTACAAATTTTATATTAATGAAATCAGGGGAACAAGCCCTAGCCAACCATGCCCTTGGTTTAGTAAATAGTATCTGTTAATTTGCTTGTTTTTGTAGAATCATTTGTGTGCTTATTTAGATTAGAAAAATTGTTTAAAAATGATTTTAGGGTTAAAACCTTTGCAAAATGGTTTGCTGTAAACTCACTGACCCTAGGAATCAACCCATAGTTTGGAAAATGGATTTGGTAAAGTTTAGGATGGAAAACTTGATTTAGTCATTTCTAGTCAAATAGAAATGTGGTTTATTTATTAAAAATGGTTTTGGAAGAAAACCTTTGGAAAATGTTTTGTTTTAAACTCTCTGACCCTAAACACCAAGTTTTATGGTTTAAAAACATATTTGGTGAACCCTATAGGTTAATGCCTTAATAAAAATATTTCTACACCACATAAAATGATACTTTGTTTTTAAAATGGATTATGAAGAGAAATCTTTTGCAAATGACTTTGCCACCTTACAAAATGACCAATAGGTGTTTTCAAATGTTTATGACCCATTAGGAACCACTTTTTCAAATAAAACAAAGCTTGGCATGCTTGCATGCATTACTTTGACTTTGTCATTTTATGTGTTGTTTTGCTTGATTGGTAGATTGAGTTTGTGCCTTGATTGATCGACTTGTAGTGACTTGAAGAGTGTGATTGTTGCAAGGACAAGGAGTGAACCTATACCCTCTACCAAAAAGGCAAGTGATGCTTCATATCTTTTTGTCCCATTACTTTCACTATGCATTAGTGATTTTGCTAAGTAAAACTTGCATGGATTTTGCTAAGTATAAACCTTGCTATAGGAAAACCTAGTAGATGAATCCTTAGTAGGATTTTCCTAAGTTAAGATTCCTACTGCTATCCAGCTTAGCCTAGCTAATAGAAAACATGGGTGGAATATATATATTCACACTATGGAAAAATATTCCAAGTCTGAGGACTTGTGTTTTGTTTAATAAAACAACTAAGTTAATGAATCACCTGGGTGGAATGGGATTGCTTGGTGGTTTTTGGTTGAGTGGTTCACAAGGCCATGGACTTGGCTTATGTATCTCACTTGTGGTATGCCACCCAGGCACAAAGAGATTTGAGATGTCAAATGTGGAGAAGCTTCAAGTGCAACCACTTGGCAATATGGGCTCTGCCATGATCATATAGGTTGCAAGAACTTAGCTATATGGACAGTGGGTGGTAGTGTTTGATAGGTTGGAGCGCGTCCATTTTGGTCTAAGGGAAGGCTTCTGAAAGATCTTGTCTTGGGAAACCAAGTCTTGTGGGGAAAGTGCACCACCTCTGCAGAGTGTAAAAATCTAAGTACTTAGCCATGTCCCTAGTAAAGGACAATTTGAGCATCAAGACATGGAAGCAATCAAGGATCTCATCATTCAAATTTCTAAGTTAAAATCTTGTGGTTTGAACAAGGGTTGTTTGAAATCTTCAATCTTGGATTGAGAGAAGCCTTGGAAAAGATTTTGTCAAAACAAAAACTTAGTATTTTCAAAATGATAAGGAAAATCTATTTTGAGCAATGCAAGCCTCAACTCCACTTAGCCAAATGCATATAAATGATAGACTCCACTATACTACCATAGTATCACTTGCCAATACAATTCAAATGTATTGACCCTTGTGGCTGTAACTTGTAATGTTGCAGGTTTGATTGATTTTAGAGAAGATTGATTGATTAGGATTACAAAGCCTACAACCAACATCTGCCTGTGGCACTTTGAAGATGAAGGACCCATACTTATAGTTATTCGCTGCAATGTAATGTAATAGCCAAATGAGCTATGTATGATGTAATAAAATTATGTTATTCCTGGTTATAAAGTTATATTATGACCTTTGTTTCTTGATATTACATCTTAACTGTGGATGCTAGCTATTGATCCAGGGACTAGCATTGTAAACACGGGAGGGATCTACCTTATTAGGTTGAGACCTCTACAAAAGCGTTCCCCATGAAACATGGTTCTGCTAATTTCAACTTATAAAGCGCCAGCATATACGCAACAAAGAAGGACCCGATGGTTCAAGTTTATTAGAGGCAATAAAGTAAAGTGTGCCATCAAGTTCATGAGAGCTTTAATCACTAGTTTTCTCATAACAAGTGGAAGCTAAACAAAAGCATGAATATACTTGGAATGGCATAAGCTAGTAGGTAGGTATGGTTGACTCTTTGGAAAAACTTGGTTTAGGGAATTGGATGCATGAGTGGAACTCATACTTGGTTTTGGAGGCTAGCAAAAGACTGGGAGCGACAAACTAAGAGAGCAATAATGGCCATAATCAAGCAGAGCGACAAAACATCACTGATCAAAGCATAAAGTGATACTACAAGTTAAAAACTAAAGGATCATAAAGGCTATGGTGACTTGAGATAGTCATAACATGGTGTGTGCATGTGCCAAGTCAACCCAAATAAAGCATCAAAGGAGAATACCACTATACTATGCTTTAATATGCTAAAACAACACATGATTCATCCAAGGCACATTAAGCAATCTCAATTTTTTATAACAAGTCATGCTATAGCAAATAATACTAAGCATAAAGCCAAAACAATATCAAGCACGACATGACAAAGCATAGCCACCATCAAAAACGAGCTCTTTTTACCACATAAGCATGAACTTTCCTACTCTTTTCCAAACCAAACCAAACTATTTGCAAACCAATGTGAGAAAGAGGGGGTCCAACCAATTTATTAAGAAAACTAAGCAAACCAAGCAAACTAAAAACCAAAACGAAAATGAAAAAGAAGACGCTCCAAGAAAAACACAACTGTGCATGAAACAATAAAAATGAAGCGTTTGGAAGAAACCTGGGATTTTTATTGATGAAGAAGGGGATGCCTTAGGCATCCCCAAGCTTTGACGCTTGTACTTCTTGGATATTTCTTGGGGTGACACGCGTGGCATCCCCAAGCTTGAGCTTTAGTCCATCCTTCATCTCATTACTCATTTCTTCCATACACCTAAAAACAAAACTTCACACAATCTTTATTAGCAACATTAGTGCACTCAAGATAAAAGGTCTCAAGGTTCAGTTCTAACACCAAATAAACTTCCATTAGAACACTAGCTAATGTAGCACTTCCCTCAAAAAGCTACCGAATGATGTATACGCACTTCTATTCTTGTAGACAGTTGTTGGGCCTCCAAGTGCAGAGGTTTGTAGAACAGCAGCAAGTTTTCCCTTAAGTGGATCACCCAAGGTTTATCGAACTCAGGGAGGAAGTGGTCAAAGGTATCCCCTCTCAAGCAACCCGGCAATCCATATACAAGAAGTCTCTTGTGTCCCCAACACACCCAATACACTTGTCAGGTGTATAGGTGCACTAGTTCGGCGAAGAGATAGTGAAATACAAGTGGTATGGATATAAGATGACGGTGAAAGAAAATAGCTTGATGGCGTGGAAGAGACTATAGGCAAACTGAAATAAAGAAGGAAGCAAGCAAACATGTAATAGATCTAATAGCAAACGGTGTTTCAGTGCTTAGAAACAAGGCCTAGGAATCATACTTTCACTAGTGAACACTCTCATATAAATATCTTCTCTTTATGATACTACTCTTAACTACTCTCCGGTTGGACACTCTAATCGATGGTAGGGCTATAACAGCACTCCTCAAAGTAAGACTTTCCCATCTAGAAAACCCCACATTGTCACCTTGAGTACTAGATGAGTCCAACAAACACCACAATTTCATAAAGACATCCAACGCCAAATATAACTCATTACAAGTATTTGTAATCTCTAGCCTAAGTGCCACCATGGTGAGCACGCTGTCACTTTCACACACATGGGGAGAGCAGAGATCTATTAAAGCACTTGAGTAGAAAGGTAGATCTATAGATTACAAGCTCATGATCTCAATAAGATCATGCATAGAGAGAGATGAACACATAGCTACTGGTAGAACCCTTAGCCTCGAGAGAGAACTACTCCCTCCTCATCATGGGAATCAGCAATGGTGATGGAGATGGCGGTGGAGATCGATGGAGATGGCTTCGGGGGAACTTCCCTGTCCCGGCAGGGTGCCGGAACAGAGACTTTCTGTCCCCCGAATCTCCCCTTCGGTGGCGGCGGTGCTGCGGAACTTTTCGTGGCTGGAGGCTTGACGATTTAGGGTTTTGGTATCGGGAGGCTCTTATAGGCGAAGGAGGCAAGGTCGATGGACTGCCAGGGGGCCCACACCACCTGGTGGTGCGGCTAGGGCTAGCCCGTGCCTAGGGGTGTGGCCAGGTCCTGGCCCTCCTCCGTCTCGTATTCTGGCTCCATGAGTCTTCCGGTAAAATAGGAACTTTGGCTTTTGTCCCATCCAATTCCGAGAATATTCATTTTCTAACTTCCTGAAACCAAAACAGCGTAAAAACAGGCAAGCACTGTGGCATCTTGTTAATAGGTTAGTCCAAGAAATCATATGAAAAGTACTCCAAAGTGTGGACAAAACATAAGAAAGTAGATAAAACCAAGCATGGAACATCAAAAATTATAGATACATTTGCAATGTATCACTGAACAAGTTCCAGTGAATTAAAATGGCCTAAAATAAAAAGGAGAAGGCAATGCAGAGGTTGGGTTGCGGCCCGCTAAGAAGCTGGGCCGGCCCGCGTACACGGTGGCCTGCGTGGGAGGGCTGGGGATTCAAATCCCGCAGTGGGGCCCGCGTGACATAGGCACAGGGGGGTGAAGCGGTACCGGGCGATGTTGGTCGTTGGATTAAAAGACAGATCGACGGCTAGCAGCTCGTCTTCCTCTAGGGACAGAACGCCGGCGAGCAAACCCTAGCTCGACCGTGTTGGGGCTCGGGGTGGCTCACCTGGGGGCGGAGAGGGGTCGGTGACGGTGGCATTGGAGGCGGTCGTCGATGCGGATCCGAACAAGGGGCGACAGAGGCAATTTCGGCTACGGGCGGGGTCGAGGACGTCCTCAGCTCCTCGGTGTCCGCGGCGTCCTCGCGGCTCCGGTTATCCTAGCCAAGAAGGGAGGAGAGGGAGGGGTTAGACACGGTGCGGGGAAGGGATTTGGGTGTGGGTAGGGCGGAGAGACAGGCGGCGACAACCACCTAGACCGTGCTTGACGGTGCCGCGTCGGTGCGGTGGTGGCGAGAGCAGCAGGGGGCCGAGCGGGCCCGGCTCCGCTCTGTGGGTGGAGTGGGGTGGCAGAGAGGTAAATGAGGTGGGTGCGCGGAGGCTGGGGTGGCCTGGGGGCTTTAAAGCCAGTGGGGTGCACCCACGGTGCACCGGGTGTAAGGGAGGGTGGTAAGAGAGGGAGATCGGCCTGGGAGTGGCTGGGAGCGGCGACGGGATCCATATCTGCGTGGGAGGGCTTCTGCGAGCGTGTGGTCGCGTTGCTGGCCTCCGGAGCACGCGCGGTAGAGAGGGAGGGGGTGCACGCGAGGTTCTCGCGTGCTGTCACGCGTGATAGGTCGCGAGGCAGTGGCTGCAGCGCGGCGCTAGGGCGGCCAGTAGGGTGGGGGAGAGGTCACGTCGAGGCAGAGGGCGGCATCGAAGTGTACCGTGCGAGCGGGGAAGCGGCATGACGCGCGCGGCGCTCTGCCGACTTGGCCAGCGCGGGTTGGGGGTGGTCGGGGCTGCGGTGAGAGAGCGGAAGGGTGTAGTAGGGTGGCGGGGCTCTCTTCTGTCCACCGCGCGATTTTTGCACCGAGAGAAGGAAGAGAGGGAGCGGGGCCGAGGGTGATATGCTGAGGTGGATGCCAGGGGTTGGGGGTGGCTGGGCGCGCAGGAGAGAGAGAGGGAAAGGTGGAGGGAGTGTCTGGGGAGTTGGGGCTGTCCGTGGTGGAGCCAGATGGGGCAGGAGGGAGGGAGAGGCTGCTGATTTTCGAGGTGGGCCACCAATGGCAGAGGGAAAGGTATAGGGTGGTAGAGGGATACGAGGTGCTCATGCCTAGGTCCTGGTTGCTTCCTGGATCACAGCCATGAGTTTGCAAGGTTCATCCAAACTTTGGACAGAATAAGGTGGTCATTCCCTAAGTGACAACTAGTGAGGTAAACACACACATGCAAGAGGCTAGGGCTTGTGTTTTAACCAGGACTAAGGGGTGGTTCTCAGGTACCCATAGCATAGTACCACATGGTACTCTTACATGGTAGAAAGGGTGAAGGATTTGATCAAACCAAGGCTCCAAAGTTGGAAGAAAATTAGATCTCTATGACTTAGCCACATATAGGTTGGGTGGGGTGACTAACTAGTATGACCCTTGGTGGTCATGCAAGCATGTAAATTAGCAAACAACACTACCAAAACAACACATGTGATCAAACAATCTAATAAAGCTTGGCATATATGCACATAAGTAGAAAAGTTTTATTTTCTCCTACTTTCTAGCTTCCCAACGTTCAACAAACATGGATGCAGAAAATGGGATGTTACAGGATTGATATCTTTATTTCAAAACTAGCTACATTCGATTTGTGCACTTGCAGTCATCATGCTATTTTCTGGTGCCATTGTCGGTGAGCTAAGCGCTGTAGGTCTTTTAGTTTTTGCTTATTTATTTTTGTCTTGCTAAGTTTTGTTTTGAGTTACAGGTTTCCACCAACATGATGGAGTTTGAGCATATGACTAGTGCTAACCCACTCAACCACTTTGGGAAGCCCTATGATATTTATAAAAGAGACAAATCCAACAAGAAGACAAGGGGGTTTGAAATAAATCCTCTATTACTTGGTATTCTACATAGGAAGCAATTTACTAGAGATGAAGAAGATCATGATCCATATGAGCACATTGCATGCTTCAAAGATATATGTGCCACTTTTCAATTGATGGGATATACAACTAATGAGGTAAGGGTTAAACTTTTTAGTCAGACTTTGACTAGTATAGCTCTCTCATGGTATAGATCTCTACCCCCAGAAGCCACTACTACTTGGGGTAATTTAGCCTGTGAGTTTCTAGCAAAATATTACCCATTATCAAAATCTTTTGGAATCAGGCGTCTTATAATGACTTGGAGGAACCATCCTAATGAAGGACTAGTAAGAGCTTATATTAGATTTAAAGATTTACTTAATCTATGTCCTCATCATGATTTGCCTGAATGGTATTTATTGCATATCATTTATGGCGGTTTAATTGAAACTAATAAAATTGAAATAGACTCTTTCACGGAAGGAACCTTTATGAATCTTCCTATAACTAAAGCTTGGGCTTTACTTAATAGAATTCGTGATCATAGAGTTTCATGGAATTTTGGTCTAGGAAGTGAAGGAGGCGTAGAAATAGATCAGGATTGTATTCATGACTATAATAAAAAGGGCCATGTTAAAGAATTATGTAAGGAACTTTATTTGGATTCAGATCTTGTGTTGCAAGTTGTTAAAGCTTTTAAAGAACACATCAAAGCTCCAAAAGAGGGTTTGGTCAAATATGATCCGCCACCCGAACCTGAGAAGAAAAGAGAAGTTAAAGCAACACTAGCCTCCCTAGAACCAACATATGAGATACCTTTCCCTAACACTGCACAAAAACATATTTTTGAATATGAACACGTCAAAGCAGTACAGGAGAAGAAGGAAGAGGAAAATATGCCAGAAGTCATGGAACATCTGGAAGAAACCAAAGATGAAGAAGTAACCAAGGAAGCAATTATGGCTATGTATGCACATTGTAACATAGTTGAACTTAATAAAGAGACTTCCGTATTGGTTGAAGGTAAAACAAAGATAAAAGATGTGGGTAAGCTTATTCTTCCCTGCATATTTAAGGAAACCTCGCATTATGGTTTATGCGATCTTGGCACCGAAGTTAATGTTATATCTTATGATTTCTATCTAGAAATAAAAGAAGAAAATTTAACCAGCTACAATTGAAAATAATGATATGACAATCATGTTAGCCAATAAAACTCTTAGAATTCCAATGGGAGTAGTTGAAGATGCAACTGTCACAATTGGCAACAAAAACTTTCCTATCGATTTTATAGTTATTGATATTTCAGCTAACACTCTTTGCCCAATTATATTTGGAAGAAACTTTTTGAGTGATGTAGGTCCAAAGTTGATTTAAAAAAGAGATTGTGTCTCTTAAGCTTGGGGAAGTGGAATAAGAATTCCACTTTTCCAAATTTAAAGACAGACCTCCACAAATACAAGAAGAAGAGAACAAGAAAACTATTGAGGAAATGGCAGCTCTCTTCTTTAGTGATCAAAAATAAGAAACAAATGAAGATTTAAATTATGAAGAAATAGATATGGAGGAAAAGTCCCTAGAAGAACTAGAAGATGAATTCGATTCACTTCCCATTATAGGGCCTCCAACTAATGAGGCTTTTGAAGAGCCAGAAAAGAGAGGGGACGAGGAATTACCACCCCCAGAATTGAAGACTCTACTAGATAATCTTAAATGCAGATTTTTAGATGATACAAATAAATTTCCTATTATTATTAGTGCTAAACTTTTAGGAGAATAAGAAGAATAACTCATGAAAGTACTTAAGGAGCACCGCAAGGCCTTTGGTTAGTCAATGGATGATTTGAAGGGCATTAGTCCCATGATAACTATCCATCGAATATTCATGGAAGAAGGTGCTAAACTAGTTGTGGAATTTAATAGAAGACTGAAAACATAAATGAAGGAAGTGGTAAGAAAAGAAATTGTACGCCTACTGGACGCAGGTATAATCTATCCTATTAAAGAAAGTGAATGGGTAAGTCAGGTTCATTGTGTCCCTAAGAAGGGCGATTTTACTGTTGTTCCCAATGAAAACAATGAATTGATACCTACTAGAAATATAGTTGGGCATAGGATGTGCATAGACTTCAGGAAATTGAATAAAGAAACTAGAAAAGATCACTATCCTTTACCGTTCATAGATCAAACTTTAGAGAGGTTGGCAAACCACACTCTTTTTTGCTACTTGGACGGATACTCTGGTTTTTCTCAAATAGTTGTTCATCCTGATGACCAACTTAAAACAACTATCATTAGTCCTTATGGTTTACATGCTTACTAACGTATGCATTTTGGTTTATGTAATTCTCCAGCTACTTTTCAAAGATGCATGACAACGATTTTTGCGGATTTTATAGAACTGATAATGGAAGTATTTATGATGACTTTTCTGTCTATGGAACTTTGTTTACTAGTTGCTTGGATAATCTCAAAATGGTTTTGCAGCATTGTGAAGAAACCAATCTTGTTCTAAACTGGGAGAAGTGCCATTTTATGGTCAAAGAAGGTATAGTCCTTGGACATAAGGTATCAGGAAAGGGAATTGAAGTAGATAGAGCTAAGGTTGAGGCCATAGAGAGAATGCCACAACCTAGGGATATTAAAGGTATAAGAAGTTTCCTTGGTCATGTGGGTTTTTATAGAAGGTTCATTAGAATTTTCTCTGGAATATCTAAACCTTTGACTAACCTCCTGCAAAAGGGAGTAAGATTTAATTTTGATGATAAATGTCGTATAGCCTTTGATAAACTTAAAAATGCTTTATACCGTGCTCCTATCATTAAACCACATATCTGGGATATGCCTTTTGACTTAATATGTGAATCTAGTGATGATGTTGTAGGAGTAACTCTAGGAAAACACATAGGTCGTAGATTTAATATTATACATCATGCTAGTAGAACTCTTAATAGTGCTCAAAAGAATTATCCTAAGGAAGAAAGGGAATTTTTTCTATATTTTCTCTGGCGATAAATTTTGTTCTTATATAGTTGATGCAAAAGTAGGAGTTCATACGGATCATAATGGTTTAAAAGAACTCCTTAAGAGGAAAAACCATAAGCTAAGACTGATCCATTGGATTCTTTTACTTCAAGAATTTGAGTTGCAGATTATGTAGAGGCAAGAAATAAAGATGTTGGATGTAGTGTCCATATTTGCCCAGCAAGACACCAATCTTATTGAGAGGAACTTTAGTCCTGGTGATTTTCGCTTATGAGAATTATTCAATGAACTAAGGTTAATTCCTCCAAAAGAGAAGAAGTCTCTATTGTTGGAGGAGCTTGTCATCCAAAAATAAGTAAACGGTAAGTTCAAGGTAAGTATTCTTACTCAAATAGGTGATTTGTTTTCACAGATTTTACTTCTGAAATTTTTGTCTTTGAATTCCTCATGTTTTTCTGAAGTTCTGGAGGTTTTTACCAACTATACGGGCGCAACTACACGACCAGAGAAAGATCTCCTGCCGTATAGTTGGTTGTTAAACCCTCTGTATATTCCTCGTGAAATTGTTTTCGATGTCTGGACCTATACGGGCGTAATTATATGACCAGAGATAAAAATCTGGCCGTATAGTTGGTCGTTGAACTCTTAGACACTTTCGATTTTTGATGTATGTATCTATACGGTGGCAACTATACGACCGGAGATAAAATTCTGGCCGTATAGTTTGTCGTTAAACTCTCAGATATTTTCGTTTAATTTTTCGTTTTCCCTCGATTAAAAAAACATTATTGTCGGTTCTGAGTCGTAACTTAACCGACCTGGACTCGAGAA
This sequence comes from Avena insularis, assembly GCA_023614405.1. Taxonomy (NCBI): domain Eukaryota; kingdom Viridiplantae; phylum Streptophyta; class Magnoliopsida; order Poales; family Poaceae; genus Avena; species Avena insularis. The sequence goes on along the minus strand of CM042684.1, from coordinate 431,663,508 downwards.
ATATGGAAATATCTACCCGGAACCAAGTATACGGCCGGAGCTATATGGGTCGCGCCCGTATAGTTGGTCATTACGCGACATGACTCCTCCAAATGCACGATTTCTTTCTGTGTTTCGTTAAGATTCTTTTCTTGGGGGAGAATTTGGTGTTTCTCGCGAGTTTTACTGACCTCTGACCCCCTTATATACTGACATTGTATCTCTCTAATCATAATCTCTAGAAACCAATCTACTTCTTATTCACACGTGAGGACACGCAACCAAGGGACATAAGCCAAGAAGAAAGGTTTCTATGGAGATCGGGAGCAATAGCAAGCAAGGCAAGGAGATCAAGAACGTTCCTATGGAGTTCCTCAACACCAACAATGCACGCTGGAAGAGGGAGTTGAAGGCCCACGAGCTGAAGATTGAAGAGATGGACAAGGAGACACCAGAGATACCCAAACATCTTTGGTTGCTGTGACTTTATCTTGATAAACTTGATGAAGATATTAAGCAGACAACCGAGGTAGGATTTTCTATGGTGCTACAAAACTTTCAAGATAACAATGAGTTCATTAAAGAACAAGTGAAAGTGCTGGAGAGGAATACTATTTTCTACAAGCTACGTGTTAAAGAATTAGAAGCTGTCAATCAATCCTTGCGTCTCAGGCTGGCCTGTGAGGAGAAAATACCACGTGCCATGGCGATCGCAAGGGGTTATTTGATCCCGCTTGGCTTGATTCCAAGCTTGGGGAGATCTTTAAGACCTTGTAATCTATCTTATAAGTTTTACATTACTATTTTAGTTTGCATTAGTTCAAACTAGAAATAAAGTTTGCATCATTAGAATTCCCTTCAGGAATAGTCAATCCCTTTTATGAAATTCTGAGTTTATTATCATATATGGAGCAATATTGAGTTTGTGTTTGTTCTATTGGATATATGAATGGCTTGAGTATAATTTTACTTGCACTTGATGATAGCAATAGGAATCTTCCATGCCATTGGTATTAATGGAACATACAAAGATAATTTGGTCAATATGTTGTAACTACATGGTTTGATTTACAAAGAAAGAAAAATTATCTAATCAGTTAAGTTGAAAAGAAACCTTGAACAAAGGAATAAGTGCGATCAAATTAGAGTGAGAACAAGACGAGGTAAAATATTCAAGCTACAAATCATATACAATTGGAATTTGGTAATTTAGATCGTTAAACTTTGAATTCCTACATGAAGTGGAATGTATGGCTAGATCCTTTGCACAACACTTAAACAAAAGTGTGAGCATATACACAAAAGAGAAGAAAAGAAAGAAGAAAAAGAGCGAATGTGCAAAGAGCAAATAGGCATACACCATTATATTGTAGAATGACAAAGATACGCTTTGAGATTTTGAATCCCAAGTGAATATGTTAATCCTAAAACACTTGGGACTACCACGCTAACTCATTTGGTTGAACTGAATACTTTTATATCATGTTGAGATTTATCTTTTGTGAACTGTTAAATGCTAAGGTGTGGAAGCCTGCTAATATTATTCAGATGGTTCGAGTAAGGTACTATTCATGAACTTATTCCCATGTATCATATATGATAAACACATGCTACAACTGCCTCATTTATTTTATCGACTCAGCTTCATGAATATGAGGATCAATCCATTAAGCTAAAACTTGCTCGGGACGAGCAAGAGTCTAAGCTTGGGGAAGTTGATGACTGCATATTTGCATCATGTTTTATATTATTATTTTGCATTGTAGATGTAGGATCTTGGTATTTTATGGTGCTCTCACATACATTTTATGTCTATTTTCACCAAGATCCGAACAGATAACAGATACAATGGACACAATTCTTGGAGCTATTGTACTGAGGAGAAAACGAGTCAAAAACAACGTAAATCTCTTATTTGGGGAATATCAATAATACTAGAAGAAAACCCGAAGCGATCAAGACACACAGACGGCTTAACGACCAACTATACGACGGGAATAAATTTTCCGGCCGTATAGTTGGCGCCTCCACCGCATCCTCAAATAGTTTCACCCCATGCAACTGGATCAGAGAGACGACATACAGAACAAGCAGAAATCTCTGAAACCTCACCTCCAGAAGGCATCTAGAGGGGGAACTCGTCTACCGGGGATCCATATTCGCCCTGCGCATATCCGGGAGGCTAAGGCATCGACCTTCATCATCAACCTCTGCATCACCACCATCTCCATCCATCCCATCTACATCTTGTCTAGATCTTGTTGTAATTTCCATACTCGTTGTGGATTTATACAAGTACTATTCATCTATGGTAGACTCCATTGTTATTGCCATGATGTTGAGTCCCTCCATGTCTGAGTAGATCATTAGTTCTTGGGGAGATGGAGAAACCCTAGTATGTGATTGAAATAAGATAAAGTTTATTATGATATTCATCATTGTGACCATGTGTTAGATTGTCTTCATCTTGATGTTCGGAGAAGTCGACCTCTCAATATTTGCCTCTTGTGGGGACTTGATGGAGGGAACTACTTGTTGGTAGACGGAGGTGTGTTAGCACTTACAGTGACTATAAAGCGGTTGGCACTCCTTACGTATCAACTTGGGAACCGAGGAAACTCATGGAACACTATCCATGCCATGGGATACGTCCTACGGGATTATGTCCCTTAATAGCGCAGTAATTCGATTGATGTCGATTGCTGGCTGATGTAGTTACGAGGATGATGTGAGCAGTGGTTGCTGCCTATTTGTCCAAATACGGAGTTCCTCCCACATATACATAGTTGACAATGTTCATGATAATAATCTTTACCTTAGTTCTTTATAATGCTAGTGATGTATACACTACTCCCTAGGAATGCTTTTCCCTATTGCAGTTCCAATCCCTTACATACGCGATACTTACTTTCTGTGTTCAGTTGTTTTACTTTACTTATTGTTGCTCTTATACCAAAAACCCAAAAACACCTTTTTACGCAATACACGCATTTTATTTTGTCACTTAGAACTTTATTTAGCATTTCTATTGTAGTATTTATTTCAAGAATTATTAGACTTCAGACTCCTACTCCATGTGGGATCGATATCTTTATTTTGAAACTAGCTACAAACGATATGTGCACTTGCAGTCATCAGCGATCTAAGGGCAACCTAGATTGATTTCCACGGGAATTTTGACTCCGATCTTTGTTGTGGAATTTCCCCGTGGTGGAGAGGAGTTGGGGATCATGGGAGAACATGCATCGTCGAGTGGCTCCGCTGGAAAAACCAATATGGAGGAGATGATTCCGCAGATGCATATCACGGAGGAGGAGGATTATCCGGTGATTGTAGAGGATGGTGATGACTATGATGCAGGACCCCAGTGGGTGTTGACTGGAAAGGTTCTGTATAACAGAACTCTGCACATCGACACGATTACGGGTTCACTTATTCCTGCTTGGGGAAACCCTAAGGGAATCGAGTTCAGTTCGATTGGAGAGAATATGTTTCCGGCGACACTGAATAGTGAGCGCGAGATGGATCGCATCTGGAACAGCTCACCCTAGATGGTGGGTAAACATGGGGTGGTTTTGAAGAACTTCGAGATCAATGCGAGGCCATCACATATTGTGTTTGATAAGATCATGATATGGGCTAGGGTCCTCAACTTACCATTTAATCCGAGGAGGCCGCCATGGGTCAGTTGAATTGCAAAGAAGGTGGGGGAGGTAGTGCGCACTGATACAGATGCGCGTGGTATTGTTGTGGGTGCGGATTTTTGTGTCTGGATTTGGTTAGAGGTTGATAAACTACTACGTAGGTGGGTGGAGGTGGATAATATGGCAAAGAAACTGAAGGAGTGGTATGATGTGCAATATGAGAATCTCTCGTATTTATGTTTCTCATGTGGAAGAATTGGACATGCTTTCGTTGTGTGTCCGAACCCGACTGAGAGGGATGAGGATGATAACATGCAATATAAGGAGACCTTGAGATTTCTAGCGAAGAAAAAGAGAGGCGCAATGGGGTAGTGAGGGCAAATTATAACCTGTTTGCTGGTGTTTCTAAGAGCTTTCGTGCACCGCAGATGGGCTTCGGTCGTGGGCAGGGTAATTTCAGCATCAATGCACAATAAAGTGGAGGCCGAGGTGGGAGGGGCAATGGCCACAATCAATCGAAGGTCTATAAGAAAGTATAGAATGACACTGTAGACTTGGCAGGGAAGAGAGCAGCTGATGGTTCACCTATCAAGACCCATGCGGAGACGAGGGACCAGAAGAAGATTCAGGAAACTTTGGATGTGAGCAATCTGGAAATGCTTTGTCAAGACCCGGACCTGTTAAGGTACAGATCCCTGTGTTTATAGTGCTAGTCCCTGGATCGAATAGCTAGCACCCACAGTTTAAGATGTAATATCAAGAAACAAAGGTCATATTACATCGCATATCCAGGAATAAAAATAGTTCATTACAACTTACATAGCTCATATGACTATTGACGAGGGTTTAACTCATCAATGCCTATTGTTATGGACTTGGGTTTTGGAGAAGGAGGGAGCGCTGGAGACATTTATCGGCTAGCAAACAAGCACACAGGGGACAAAGATTTACCCAGGTTCAGGCCTCGTAGATGTCCCTACTCCTGCTTGTCTGCTCGTGGAATTATTGAAGGAGTTGAAAGTTACAATGGTGCACAGATGCAATCTGGCGAGGGTTGTGGAAACTAGGGTTGCGTGTGTGTTCCTCGCTGCCCCCTCCTAGCTTTTATATAGATAGGCTAGGTCTCGGGTAGCAGGTCGAGTTGGTTACAAGTTAGGGTTTTCCCCTTCAAACTTTCTATCTTTAGCTTCTTCTTGTTCTTCAAGCAATCGAGAGTCCGCAGGTTACTCGAGTCCTTTCATCCGGGCCTTGGCGACACCATGGGCCTGTACGTATTTGGACCGTATATACCTTGGACCGTATATACCAAGATCGAGTACCTGTAGGGTATACCCATGTCAGTAGCCCCCGAGTGTCCAGTGGAATCGCAGATTCGACTGGGGACATTTTTGAAGTCTTCGAGTGCCTGAATGAGTACATTCGACTGCTTTTATTTGTGTCATAGGGATTGTCAATGTACGTGCCTGATATAACCGAAGTATCGGTATCAGTTAACCACCTTAGGGTGAAACAACACAATCTACTCGAACTTGAGTCCCCGGACTCGAATCCGGAAAAGTGCTGGTGTAACTCGACTCAGGCCGCGGAGGTCTTACAGGAGTCGAATTGCAGTTATATGGGTGTGAGCACTCGACGCGTCCGTCAAGGCATGTTCATTGTGCCTATAGGCACGGATATATTTCTGGTAGTGCGCAGCTAAATGCGTTGCCAGGCCTTATCCAGGTCTTACCTTCACGCTGTAAGCGCGGCATCCAAAATTTATCATCGCGCAGACGATTCGGGTGACCCAGGAGACACAGTCTCTTTGTAGGGAAATTATGAGGCGGTGTCGCCATAAACTTCGAGTGCGGATGTTATCAACACACAGTTTTCTGTATAAACAATCATAGGGTGCGCGACCAGCACTCCCTATGGGAGTAGCCCCCGAGTGCCTGGTTGAGTCGAAGACTCAGGCAGGGACTAAATAACTTTTGCGACTGTTGTCGTCTTTTGTTGCTTGTTTCAGTCGAATTTTGTTGCTGGCGCTCCCTATGGGAGTAACCCATGTCTATAATCGAATTGTATTTCAAATGGTTTGGGTTTTTGCTTTTGATTGTCCTTGTTCCTGTAAAAAGAAAAGAAAATCATAGGGTGCGCGGCCAGCGCTCCCTATGGGAGTAGCCCCCGAGTGCTTGGTGGAGTCGAAGACTCCAGCAAGGACTAAAGTAGTCGAATTTTTCCGCTGCATAGCTTTTGATGATGTCAGTGCTGACGCTTGTATGACCTCAGTTGCTTGCGTGAGCGAGTTTGACGGGACATGACGAGCAGTGGGTCCCACTTCCTGACTTTGATTTGACTGGGCGTGCGTAATCTTTATTTTAACTGCGCCTCCTCGATTTCTGTGCGTAATGGGAGTAGTGGAGGGACGGTTCACGCTTCCCCTTCTCCACGTGTCCAACACGATGTGTGCCACGTGTCCAATAGGGTTTTTCTGAGCCGTTGGATTGCATCTTCCAGGGGTTAAGTAGCGGCGCTACGGCGGTAATTTCCCATCTGTGCTCTTTCTTCCTTGTTGCCATCGCCATTGCTTCTGCTCCTCTGCTTTTTCCTGTGCCCGTTTCCTCCACGACCCTGGACCAGCTCCGCTCGTTCCCGAGCTACTTCCTTCGCTCACATCGCTGTCGTGCAATGGGAAAGAAGAAGGGAGGTGATGCCGTTGATTCCGCAGTCACTGTTCCCGCGGCGAAGAAGAAGGGCGGCTCCGCCGCTGCGGGCGCCAGCACCACCGCCGGTGGGAAGAAGAAGGTTGCGGGCACCCGCGTTACGAATGGTGCGTGGCGCCCTTCCATCATCAAGGCGTCTGATCTCCGTCTTCTTCGCTAAGACGGAGTGCTCTCCGCAGCAGTCGCCGATGCGCGCGTCCCCAGTGGTGAGACCATTCCTGCTCCTCCCACTGGTTTTCGAGTGATGTTTCTTGCATTCATCATTCGCGGTCTTTCCTTGCCTCTTTACCACTTTCTTAGGGGTCTTCTTTGTTTCTACGGGCTCCAGCTCCATCAGCTGTCCCCAAATTCGATCCTCCACATCTCTTGCTTCATCACACTTTGCGAGTGCTGGCTCGGAATCGAGCCACATTTTGGCCTTTTCAAGCGCATCTTTAAATTAAAGCGCCAGTCCGCATCTGGCTCTTTAGTTTACGACGTAGGTGGTTGCGGAATCCACGTCGACCCATCCGCCACCTACTTCGACATCAAACTCACGAAGTCCGTCCAAGGGTGGAGGGACAAATGGTTCTACGTCCGTGATCAGAAGGCCAAAGATGAGCACTTTGGACTCGCGCCCTTCGATCCTGCGACTCCATGCAAGAAGATGCGCTCCTGGAAGAACATAGTTATGCCTGGTGAACTCGCGGAGACAGACGTGCTGTATCAACACGTCTGCGACCTCGAAAGTCGCATAGGCAAAGAAGAGGGAGGCTGCACCCTCATCCGAACTTGACTGCGTCGTCGCGTCTAGCCCCTTCAAGCCAGAGTCCACCCCATGTTTCAATGGGCTGGCGCTGATGATGCCACTCGCGTGTCTGCCAATGGCATGTCCGCGAGTGAGGTGGACAAGAGGGTTCGACCGTCACGGTACACCGCAAGGATGTGCTTCCTTGTGAGCCAGTTGTTCCTCCCTTTGATGCTTCGAATCCTCCTCCTGAGGTATAGTTATGCTACGCAGTAGCTTATTTTGTTGATTGCTTTTCTGATACTTACTTTTTTTTATTGATCTTTGTTGTCTGTATGCAGGATTGGGCGGTGTCGCCTTGTATGCCCCCTCTTCCTGAGGGGATTATTCCTCGCGAAGCTTTGGAAGAGGACGAGTCTGAGTCGACTGTCCCTTCTGATGTGGAAGAGGAAGCCCCCGAGTCCGAGAGTCCGGATACTCGCAAGCGTTCGCGCAGCAAGGATTCTGATGCGTCGTCTCCTTCGACTCCAGAAGGTACGGCCGTTGGCGCGGATTCGCCAATTCCTGCCGTTCCTGTGAGGGCTGTGGCACCATCTTCCCGCAAGAAGATGCGATTGCCTAAGGAGTCTTCGTCGGAGTCGGTGGAGGCCACGTTTGATTTTGACAAGTTTGACTGGTAAGTTTTTGAGTGCATTTGTTCTTCTCTGTTGTCTTCTTGTTTGCTTGTTCTGGAGTTTGCCCTTTCTCAAGGTTGGTTTTGTCTTGCAGTCAAGAGGCGTCGTCATCTTCTGGCGACGTCGAATTTTTGAAGGAATCTGGAGTCGCGACCTCAACAGCCAAGAAAGAGGTCGAGCGCACTCCTTCCCCTCCAGTGGTGGCCCACTCCGGGCACAATTCTTCCAGCGCCCCTCACGCAGGGGAGCATCGAATGGTTCCTCGGCTGACGGTACGGCAAACATCTTCGGAGTCATTGGAGGACCATGTAAGTATAGCTTTTCTTATTTTTAGTGTTGCAGTCGACGTTATCTGTTGCCTCTGCTGATTCCTTGTTTGTGCGACAGCTCCTTGTAAAGGAAGCCGCACACTTGGCAGAGCAAGTGATGGCGATGGGCCTCCAAAGATGCACGTCGAGACGCCACACCGCTGGGTTGAAAGTGAGTGTTCTACACTTATTCTTCTTCGTTTTCTCTTTTTGGTATAGTCGACCGATAATCAACTTTTGATTGCCATGTAGCTGAACATAACGCCTTATTGCGTAACGTCGCCACCTTGGAGAAGACACTTGCCACGGCTGTGAAGGGTCGCGACGAGGCAATCGCATCGCGTGACGAGGCACAGAAGCGTGAAGAGGATCTGCGTGCCTCCTTTGCAGCCAGGGAAAAGTTGTTCGAAGAACAACTGTTCTCAATCGCCAAGGCTCTCTCAGGTACCTTTGCTTGTGGATATTGATGTCCTTCTCTGCATCTAATGTTTTTGCTGGTGGCGCTGAAATTTTGATCCATGTGTGGGTTCATGTGCAGATGCTGGCGATTTGAGCTTTGACCCACAGGCCCTTCGTTGCGATGACGCTCTGGCAGGTGCGGTGTCTGCAGTCGAGGACCGTAGCGCCACCGTCCAAGATACACTTTCCAAGGCCAAGGTCGCCATCAGTTGCCTCCGGGAGGAGTTGATGCTGAAGGCGGAGCTGATCGATAATATGGACGAGCCGGTGGACTCACTCGCCGGTGGTGTGCCTTCCACCTACAAGAACTCCCTCCGCGCGGCTGGCGCGTCCATGTCACTCGCCATGGTGCAGGCCCACGGAGTCGAGATCGATCCTTCCACGGTGTCGAAGGCGATGCCTGTTGGCGCGGATGGTCAGCAGGTAGTCTTCGCTCCTTTCGTGACTGCCTGTGGCAAATATGGGCATCACTTGATAAATACTGTTGCGAAGTACTCGGAGGAGCTCCAACGAGCCAAGAAGGCGGTGAAAGCTTCGGCCTTAGGGGCCGGCGGAAAGTCAGTGGCGTCTGACACTGCCACGAACTTGATGAAGCCCCCGAAGCCGTCAAAGTCGAAGAAGCCATCTTCTCCGTAGTTAGCTTTTGTAATAGTTTGATTAATTGCCCTTTTTGTTTAAGAACATGCCTGCTGGTGAGTGTGTCTGTTGATACTTATGCTAGTCTTGAATGCATCTGTTCCTTTTGCCTTTGTGTTGATTTGATCGTCTTATTTGCTTCTATCTTGACTTGTGGTAGGGTACATCAAGTGATCCTGTGAGGGAAACCCAGGACTCACCATCTCTTGATGATACCGTGGCACCGCCGCGCTCCAGGGTAGAGGAGTTATCCTTGCTTTCGCGACTTCGTGATCGCGTGAAGCAGCTGGAGCGTGAGTTGCCCGTGCTCCGCGGTAGCGCAGACGTGTCGAAGTCAAAGGTGGAAAAGGCGCCGCCCGTGAGCAATATCTGCTTGGCGAGGTGACGCGGCTGGGCGACCAGTTCAAGTGTTAGTTTGCTTATTCTCATCTTTTCCTTTGTAGTCACTCGCAGTGGTACGTTGTACTCATGCTATTGGTGCTGCTTCGTGTAGTTGTTAGCGCGCGCCATCCGCAGGAGGAGAAGGATAGAATTGCCATTCGCCTGCATGATCTCACCCAGGAGCAACTTCAAGAGAGTGGATACTTCTAGGTAGATCATGATCGTGCGACTGCGCTAGCGACCCTGCAGGATCGTGCATCGCGAGTGCTGCTCTTTCTGAAGAAGTCGCAGTCGTGCTTGAAGAACATTTATCGGGCAATGTTCCCGCTGGATGATACTCCATCAATCCTGCTGGCTCTCCTTGCCAAATTTCAAGATCTGTCTGTGGTTCGCGAGTGCGTGAGGCAACAGTTGGTGGCCGATGCCAAGGCTGCTCTCTCAATGGTATGATTTCACAGGTCTGACGTAGATGTTGCCACCATTGCGTCTGGGCCGCCAGCTCCGCCAGCAGGATCTGCTTGGAATATGGTGCCGCACTATCAGGCGGTGGACCGCCCAGCAGAAGAGATCATCGACTTCTTAGAGGAACAAACCAACGTTCTTCTGCTGCAATAGTAGCCTAGTTTGTATCCTGCACATAAGTGTACATGTGTTGTAAAGTTTGTATAAACATTGTAGATAATTTATTATCGAATATGTACAAAGAGCTTTGTTAGCATGGGGTGCGTTGCACTATGCTAGTCCTTTTTCATTAGCGTGGCCATGTTTTATCTTAGTCCCTTGTCAACCTGTCAGGTGCGTTGCAGCTGGGTTGAGGTTGTGTTAAGGGGCTCGATTGATGTGCCAGCTACTCAGGATATCGCGTTTTGGTTTGAAGAACAAGTGTGTATAGGGTGGCGCAGCCCCCGAGTACGAAAATTGACAAAGTAAAGGAGAACACAGAGTTTTGGGGCACTTAGCTTTTATTTATTCGAAGAACAATGCGAGGTACAATGTGCGGCTAAGTAGCCTTGGCTGAGTAGCCTTATTTGCGATGTAAAAGTAAAAACGACTAGGGGTAGAAGCGTCACAGTTGTGCGACGTTCCAAGGGTGGGAGTATGCGACTCCTGTCTCTAAATCTTGAAGGCGATAGGCGCCACCTGGGATTACTTCTGTAATCACGTACGGTCCTTCCCAGGGGGACTCGAGCTTGAGATGCCCCTGCTGCTTCAGTCGCAAGACCAGGTCACCTTCGACGAAGGATCTGGGGCGAAGCCTCCTACTGTGGTAGTTGCGCAGGTTCTGCTAGTAGATCATGGATCTTTCTGCGGTGATTTCTCTTGCTTCGTCAAGGAGGTCGACGGAGTCTTCGAGTGCGAGGGATGACTCCTGCTCGCTGTAGGCGACCACGCGTGGCGCCTTGTATCGTACTTCGGCGGGTAGCATTGACTCTGCTCCGTGCACCATAAAAAATGGCGTGTAGCCCGTGGCGTTGTTTGGAGTTGTACGTAGGCTCTAGAGTACGGATTGCAGTTCATCCGGCCAGCAACCCACGGCTTGTTCGAGTGGTCGGAGGAGTCGCTTCTTGATGCCGCTGCAGATGAGCACGTTTGCCTTTTCCACCTGACCATTGGTCTATGGATGCGCCACTGAGGCGTAGCTGATGTTGATCCCCATGTTCTCACAGAATTCTTGGAACTCCTTGGATGTGAAGTTCGTCCCGTTGTCGGTGATGATGTTGTGCGGCACCCTGAAGTGGTAGACAATGGACTCGAAGAACTTGACTGCGTTGTGCCATGATTGGTTGGTCACTGGCGTGGCCTCAATCCACTTGGTGAATTTGTCGACTACGACTAAGAGGTAGACGTAGCCTCCTCGTGAGGACCTTGGTAGCTTTCCAACCATGTCAAGCCCCCACTGTGCGAAGGGCCAGGCCAGTGGGATTAGCCGTAGCTCTGCGCCCGGTGCGTGCGGCTTGTCCGCGAATCGTTGGCAAGCGTTGCATTTTTGGACGATGTCTTTCGCGTCGCGCATGGCCGTAGGCCAGTAGAATCCAGCTCGTAGAGCTTTGGCAACGAGGGCGCGACTGCCGGCGTGGTGCCCGCAGGTCCCTTCATGGATATCGAGGAGAACTGCTTTTCCATCAGCCAAGGAGACACATCACTGGAGTACTCCTGTGATGCTGCATTTATACAGTTCGCCGTTGATAACGGCGAATGCCTTGGATCGCCGCGCGATGTGCCGTGCATCTGTCGGATCGTCTGGTAGTCTCTTGCTGAGGAGGTACGTAATGTACGGTTGCATCCAGGATTGCTCTATCATCATGACGCGCATTGGTCCCTCGAGTCCTATGTCCAGTTCCATGTCATCGAGTGCCATTGGCTCATTGGGTGGTGCAGCCCCCGAGTCCGTTGTTGCACTTGTTTTCTTCTCTGCGGCCTTTGGCTTGATGGAGCGTTCGCATATGCGCTCGAGAAATACCCCAGGTGGTATGGGGGCGCAGGTAGAGCCTATGTTGGCGAGTGCATCCGCCTCTTCGTTGCTTTCGCGGCCTATGTATCGGAGCTCGCAACCGTCAAAGTCTCCTTCGAGTGTATCATAGAGGTCGCGGTACGCGATCATGTTGTCGTTCAGTGCATCACACTCATGCATTGTTTGGTTGACGACCAACTTGGAGTCGCCATATATGATGAGCCTCTTGGCGCCGCAAGCTTTTGTCATCCTCATCCCGTGCAACAGGGCCTCGTATTCAGCCTCGTTGTTTGAGGCTGTAAACTGCATTCGCGGGATATACTTCAGTTTGTCCCCTTGAGGTGATGTCAGTATGACACATGCGCCTGCCCCATCTTTCCGCTTGGACCCATCAAAGTGCATTGTCCAGAGGTAGGACATATCTGGTTTGTCCGGGAGTTGGTTTTCCATCCAGTGCACGAGGAAGTTAGGGAGAACTTGCGACTTTATTGCGTCGCGCTTTTCGTATGTGATGTCTCGTGGAGACAGCTCTATTCCCCAAAGCGCGACTCGCCCCGTGGCGTCAGGGTTATGAAGGATATGTCCCAACGGGGCGTCGTTGACTACCACGATTGGGTGTTCCTAGAAGTAGTGGCGCAGTCGCCGGGCGGTCATAAAGACGCCGTACGCCAGCTTCTGGTAGTGTGGGTACCGCTGTTTCGTTGGCTTGAGGACCTCGCTGAGGTAGTATACCGTGCGTTGTACACCGTGAACCTTGTTTTCCTCAGCTCGCTCGATGACGAGCACTGTGCTGACCACCTGGTTGGTAGCGGAGATGTCCAGGAACAGTGGTTCCCTTTCTCGTGGAGTCACCAACACTGGCGAGGTGGATAGCAGGTGCTTGAGATCTTTGAATGCTTCTTGCGCTTCATTGGTCCACTCGAATTTTTCAGCTTTGCGGAGGAGCTGGTAGAAGGGCAGTGCCTTTTCACCCATCCGACTGATAAATCGACTGAGGGCCGCGATTCGTCCGGCCAGTTGCTGGACGCCACTTATGTTTTTCGGCTTTTCCATGGCTAGTATGGCCTTTATCTTTTTCGGGTTTGCCTCGATCCCCCTCGCGGAGATGAGATACCCAAGTAGCTGCCCAGATGGTACGCCGAAGGCGCATTTGTCCGGATTGAGCTTAATCCGGTAGCGATCGAGGTTGGCGAAGGTTTCGCGCAAATCATCGATTAGAGAGGCTTCCTCCTTGGTCTTTATTACTATGTCGTCGACATAGACTTGGATGTTGCGACCCAGTTGCTCCTTGAGGCAAGCCTGCATGCACCGCTGGTAGGTGGCTCCCGCGTTTTTTAGCCCAAAGGGCATTGTGTTGTAGCAGAACACACCGAAGGGCATTGTAAACGCTGTTTTCTCTTGATCTTCTTCCTTCATTCGAGTTTGATTATAGCCTGAGTAGGCGTCGAGGAAGCAGAGGCGCTCGCATCCCGCGGTGGAGTCGATGATCTGGTCGATCCGTGGTAGCGGGAAGTGATCTTTTGGGCAGTGCTTGTTTAAAGAAGTGAAGTCCACGCACATCCGTAGGATATCCGTGTCCTTTTTTGGTACCAGCACCATATTGGAGAGCCAAGTGCTTTCCTTGATCTCGCGTATGAACTTGGCCTCGAGGAGTCTGTTGATCTCCATTTCAACTGCCTGCGCTCGTGGCTCAGACAGTCGCCTGATTGTTGGCTTGACTGGCCTTGCGTCGGGGTTGATGTTGCGTTCTCGGCGAATTCCCTGGGAACTCCTGGCATGTCCTTAGGACACCAGGCAAAAATTTCCCAGTGCTCACGGAGGAATTCGACGAGCGCGAGTTCCTATGCGGGACTCAAGTTGTTGGCGATGAGGGCCATCTTGGCGGGATCCGATGGATGGACCTGCACTTTCTTTGTGTGCACCGATAAGTCGAAGGAGAGATCAGGTGAGTTGGCCTACTCAGGGGAGGCAGACCGTTGTCTGTCATCTCTTTCAATCTTGCGAGTTCCTCCTGCATGCCGAAGGACTGGGAGATTCTGTTGAATTCCCTGTCGCAACTGTCAGATCGCTCAAAGCTCCCGTTGATCGTTATGACGCCGTTGGGACCTGGCATTTTCATCTGCAGGTAGGCGTAGTGGGGCACTGCCATGAACCTAGCGAATGCTACGCGCCCGAGGATGCAATGGTATTGTGAGGGCCAGTCGATAACCTCAAAGTCGATGCGCTCGCGCCGGAAGTTCTTCGGAGTGCCGAAGATGACGTCGAGGTTGATTTTGCCCAGGGGGTATACGCCTTTCCCTGGGACGATGCCGTGGAACGTTGTGTCCGATGCCTCCAGTCAGGTTAGAGGGATCCTCATCGCTCGCAAGGTACTCGCGAATAAGAGGTTGATGTCGCTTCCGCCATCCATGAAGACGCGACTCATGTCGAAGCCTCCAATTTATGCCTCGAGTACGAGGGGGCAATGACCTGGACAAAGGTGATGCACGACTCGCTTCCACTGAGGTACTCAGTGGTGGATGGTGGCGAGTGCGTGGCCAAGTTGACTTGGTGAGTGATGGCCTTCTGCACCCTGTTGGAGGGGCGCCCCTTTTGAATCATCATGGTACCCATGGCCCGTGGGTACGGTTCGCCCCTGTGGTGCTGGTCCGGTGCGGCTCCGTTCGGGGGTGGCCCAAGTGGTGGTGGTGGTGGTGCGCCATGTGCCACGGCGCCTGGAGCGGCTCCGTAGCCTCTTTCGACTGCATTGCGGTTCATCCGAACCAATCCCTCGTACAGCTTGAGGAACTCGCGGCAGTCTTTGAGGAGGTGGCTGGACTTTCTCTTGCCGTCATGCTTGTCGATGTAGAAGTGTACCGTGCATGGCCCGGAGAGTTTGTCCTCGATGGAGGTCCTAGGTGCCTCATCGCGAGTGCGGCGTTGCCATACTTGCATGGTTTTCCTAGAGTCGCGGTATCCGCCGCTACGGTATTCGTTGTTGCGGTTATCGTCGCGTCTATCGGCGTAGCCGGCCGCGCATGTTGACGTCGTCGCGGTCATCGTAGATGCGCATGCGGCGCTTGCCTCGGCGGTCGCGTATGCGTTCGAGTTCTGCCTCCTCGTCGGAGTGAGCGCGATTCTTTACTGAATCTTCTCCATCGGCCCACCGATTCACGATCTCCATCAGGTGGTCGATGGTCTGGGGCTTTGAGCGGCCCAGCTCCTCCCTGAGCTCTAGGCGGCGGACACCACCGTTGAATGTATCAATCGCGCGGTCTTCCGAGATGTTTTCCGTGGAGTTCTTGATGATGGACCACCTTTGGATGTAGGAGCGCAGCGATTCGCCAGATCTTTGCTGGCAATATCTCAGCTCTTAGATTGATGCGGGCCGTTTGTATGTGCCCTTAAAGTTGCGCACAAAGTTGTAAACCAACTCATCCCAACTGCGAATGGATCCGCGTGGGAGGTTATTCAGCCATGCCCGAGCGGCGCCTTGCACCTGTAGCTGCAAGCATTGCATGGCAGTGCTTCGACTGCCTCCGTGGAGTCTAACAGAGGAGATGTGGTCCTCCAGCCGGATCTTGGGGTCCTATAGACCGTCAAATTTCGGGTTCTCCGATGGGAGTTTAAACCCTTTAGGCATTTGCTTTTGCCTAATTGATCTGCTGAAGCATCTGGTGCCGCAGAGCTCCCCATCTTCTTCTTCTGTGTTAGTCGACCGAGCACATCGTGCCCTTGATTTGTCGATCTTGTGCTGCATGAGGTCGTCGCGCGCATCGTAGTCACGGTCGTGTCGCCGCGAGCGGCGGCGCCGAGACAGGTCGTGACTGTCATCGCTAGACGAGGGCGAGGTGTGGCGCTTTGCTAGCGCTTTTCCCTTTTTTGGGTCTGGCGTTGGCTCTTTGTCGAGGGCGGCCTCGATTAATCCCAAACCTGCGATCATAGATCGGTGCATGGCAGTTCGGGGATCTCCAGCTGGCGGCTGGTTATTGAGGAGGTACATGGTGGTTGTTGTCACCACAGCCTGCGGCGTCCTGGGGACCATGTCGCCTCTCGTGTCAACTGTCATAGAGCCGAAGTCGAGGACTTTCGCAGCTTCTATGCGCTCTTGTTCGGTAAGATGAGCCATCCGCGATTGCCTCTTCTTGGCAAGGTATCCGTTGCCTCTTGAGGAGGATCCTCCGTAGGAGGAGAGCCCAGCACGACGAAGGCTCGATTCGTCCATTGCCTTTTTATGCGCCTCAAGTTGCGCGATTGTTTGCAGTTGGCGCTTGAATTCTTATTTCAAGAGCTAGTGATAGCCCATCAGCAGTTCCTGCGGGGACCCAAAGGGTAGAGGTGTACCCCGTAAGGCCTCCCGGCAGCGATCCCACTCTTGCTTGTTGAGCTTGATTACGACGCGTTTGCCGGTTTGCTCATTGATTATGCTGGGAGGTTCGACTGCCCCTCCATTGTTGACGGGAGCGCGATTGCCGTTGTTACCGCCGTTGCCACTGTTGCCACCGTTGCTGGCGTTGGGTGGATCGGTGCCATTACCAGTGTTGCCACCATTGTCACGATTGGCGGAGGTGTCGCCTGCGTTGATGACGGCGCACATGAAGTGATTGGGGAAGCTGTTGCTTCCACAACTTTCAGATCCGAAACCGTAGGTTCCATCTTTAGTGGCGAGATCGCTCAGATCGGAATCGCGACTTCTGTCGCTGACCGTATTTTTGACTACTGTCGGGGCGTTGAGCTCGCTGAGGGTGCTGATCGATGGAGGGAACCATGATGCTGGGGCAATCACCGGTGCTGTCGGCTGATCGGGCATGCGAAGCGTGCCCATCTGACCAACTTGGAAGCGGAAGCTCCCAATCGCCAGGCTGATTCCGTCACCCACGGACTCGAAGGTCGGGCGGGTGGCCGGCATGTGGACGGTGAAGTCGAAGGCGCCGAAGAGCTGGCGAATCTCCGCTGTTGCGGAGTTGTAGATCGCAGTTGATGGGGCCGAAGAAGCCGCAACATCAGCACTCCCAGTTCCCACAGACGGCGCCAATTGACGAGGGTTTAACTCATCAATGTCCATTGTTATGGACTTGGGTTTTGGAGAAGGAGGGAGCGTTGGAGACATCTATTGGCTAGCAAACAAGCACACGGGGGACAAAGATTTACCCAGGTTCAGGCCTCGTAGAGATCCCTACTCCTGCTTGTCTGCTCGTGGAATTATTGAAGGAGTCGAAAGTTACAATAGTGCGCAGATGCAATCTGGCGAGGGTTGCGTGTGTGTTCCTCGCCGCCCCCTCCTAGCCTTTATATAGATAGGCTAGGTCTCGGGTAGCAGGTCGAGTTGGTTACAAGTTAGGGTTTTCCCCTTCAAACTTTCTATCTTTAGCTTCTTCTTGTTCTTTAAGCAATCGAGAGTCCGCAGGTTACTCAAGTCCTTTCATCCGGGCCTTGGCGACACCATGGGCTGTACGTATTTGGACCGTATATACCAAGCTCGAGTATCTGTAGGGTATACCCATGTCAACTATCTTATTACAAAGCAGTAGATATAACTATAAAGCATGGAGTCTTTCATCTTCATGTGCCACAAGCAAACATGTTGGGTGTAGACTCGTAATCCCTACTCATCAAACTTCACTATCATCAAATAATCCTGCAACATGATAAGTTACAGCCACAAGGGTCAATACATTTTGAATTGTATTGGCAAGTGAAACTTACACGATATATCACATACCGCTATAACACTAGTATTTCCCTAGTGTACCTCCAACTTAACATAGCCACACTACTACTTCTCCTAGTGTGCCTCTAACTTAATGGTAACACTAGTACATCCCTAGTATACCGCTAACACAAAATGGCCACACTAGTACTCCCTAGTGTGCCTCTAATTCAATGGTAACACTAGTACATCCCTAGTGTACCGCTAACATAAAATGGCCACACTAGAACATTCCTAATGTGCCTCTATGGTACCACTAGTACATCCCTAGTGTACCCTACACTGACATGGTCACACTAGTACTTTTCTAGTGTACCCTTCTAAATCCTTGATCCAAGACTACACACTCATTCATCGAGACAATCCATTTATAAAGCCATTTTCACCATATCATGCATAATACGAAAAAAATATCACTAACGCATAATAGAAACAATAAGAAATTTAATGAGACGAAAGTATCACTTGCCTTTTTGGATATAAGAAGTCCAATAATAACTTCTCAATAATTTATCCTCGAAGAATTATATATCCTCAAAGTCTACAAGAATACAATCAAGCAAAAAGCACACTCTCAAAACTAGCATCACAAAACAACACATGAATACAACGAAAAACATGCAAGCATACAACAAGATATTTTATTGAACAAGTTGTTACAGCAAGGTTCTGAACACTACAAACACCTACTGGTCCTTTTATATAATTAAAATTCCAATTGGAACCATTTTATTGCAATTTGGTTAATTAAAGTATTTTTCTTTTACTAGAATAAGGCTTATTTAATGTGATATTTGTTACTGCCATAAAATTATAAGTTTAATTTTTTTGTGTTTGTGTTTATGGTCAGAGGGTTCAATACACAACCATTTGCAAAAGGTTTCACTCAAAAAATAATTTTTAGAACATGTTTTATAGCCAAAATACCCCCACAAATGGTTCTGTATAAAACGTGATTTTAACCGTCACAAAAGTACCGAATTATTGCTCTACTGTGTTCTTCTCATTTTTGTGAATCCATATACATGTTATTTATTAAATTTGGACAAACAGAACTAAAGATATGATTTTTGCAAGTTCCTATGTTCATATGTCCTAAAAATCCGAAAATAGAAAAAGATAAGACAAGTGGCAGATTTCTATTGGCCTGTACCCCTTCGGTAAGTGATCTATTGATAGCCCTTAGATGAAGATCAAACGGACCAGGTTAGCTCACCGGAAAAGCTCGCCGGAAAGATCGCCGGAATAGCGGGCACGAGCTTGGCGTCGCCGTTCTCGTTGCTAGGAACGTATCCGGAGTTGAAGAAGACGTGGACGACGTAGAGAACATCGAGGCGGTGCTTGGAAACATGATGAATAGCTCGTTCCTCTCCAGTGTTCGTGGAAATCCACGGCTGGAGTGACGTACGATGTCGGGCGGCGCGGTCAACTGCAACAACAAGGTGAACCATGATGTACTGGAGATAGGCAACGATGAAGAGAGTATTCTGGTTCAAGGAATTGATAAGATTATCACCGTGGACGACAAGATATGATGATGAACTCGAATTCGGGGCTTAAGTTGGCATCGTTGGTATGTGATCTATAGACCTCCTCTGGTGAAAGTCTGAGAACGAAAATGATGGAGGAGAAAGAGGGGAAGATGATGCTCTCTTCGGTTTTTGTTAAGGTGGTCTATGGAGGGAGATCGGGATACTTATGCTGATGGGTGGCATTCGGAGCACCGGTTTGATATGAGAGATTAAAGCACTAAAGTAAGAAACTAATGGTCTGAATGGAACCTCCACTTGATTATAGACGTTTTTTGTTTTGAAGTCAAAGAGAAACGGTCATTGGAATTGATGGGGAGAGGAGAGGAAAGATCTACTGACATGAGTGACTCTCTGGTGGTTCGTGTACGTGAGCAGGAGGAGGAAGACGAGCGATCGGTGTGAATGGGCCAGGTTGGGTCAGCCCACTGGGAAAGGAAGAAAGAAAGAAAAAACATATGAGAGAGAGGGCTTGCTAGACTGGGCCGAAATAGATAAGGTATATGTCTTCCTTTTTTTTAAACGTTTTTCTTTTTCTGTTTTCTTCAATAACTTTTGATTTAGAGCTCTAAATAAATCCATTCAAATTTCCAAAAATTTGTAAAACCAACAAGATCATTTTAGGATATTATTTATTTTATTTATTATCCAATTCAAACAATATCATTTAGAAATCTTTACTTTGGCCTATATGGTTCTTTTTTTTTACTTAATTACTTTCCTTCATATCTTTTTATCTATGGCTCCAAATAGTGTGAAACCAATTCCTGTGGTTTTGTATTTTTGTTATTTACCATTATAGATTATTTAGGTACTATGTTGCCAAATTTTTATATGGAACATAGCTGAAGTCTTGTATTGAACTTGATGGTGATTTCTCTTATTAGTGTTTAGGTTTTGGGTCTATCCTTTTTCTTCAAGGGTTGACAAGATACATATCATGGATGATTGCATTTCATCTTTGGATAGTTTGTTTGTCTCTTCCTCATTCAAAATTCTTTTTGTTTAAGTAAGGTTCCAATAGAGGAACAAAAGTTTCTTTTCCCCCTAAATTTCAACCTTTATTTCCTTTGTTTGTTTGATTTTTCACATTTCAAAACTTGGAAAATTTTGGGATGTGACAGGCTACCACCCTTAAAAGGAATCTCGTCCCGAGATTCAAGAAGGCTAGAAATATTAGGTTGGGTTTCCGAATAACTAGGGTGCTACCACCCTTAAAAGGAATTTGTCTAGCTTATAATTTGAAGGTTCTCTTAATGTCTTTCAAGTTTCCTCTCTAGGCACTTGTTGGCATAATGTCCAAGGTATTGACAGTTGAAACACATTACTTGGCTTAAATCCTTACGAGGCTTGTTGTTGTTATTGTCGTTGCTTCTCCCATCCCTATTGGGGTTCTCAACATCACTATTCTTCTCAGTGCAGTCATTTGCATAGTTCCCCATCTCATGGCACTTGAAGCATTCTATCTGACTGAGATCCTTCTTGCCTATTTGGTGGTAACGATGTTGTCCATTGTGACTATTGTTATGGTGGTTACTTCCCTCATTCTTGTGAAAGCCTGAACTTTCACTATGTTTGCCATGCAAATGCATCTTGTGTGGTGGTCCCGATCCATGCTTGTCGAAGGTGTGCTTCCTCTTCTTGCTCTCAACTTGCTTCATCTTGCTCTCTAGAATTGTAGCTTTATCGCATAGTGATTGATAAGTTGGAACATATGAAACTAATAACTGCATGGAAAGTTCATCATTCAATCCATCTAGGAACTTTTCCTTCCTCTTAGAATCAGTGTCAGTATCATCTGGAGCATAACGTGATAGATTGTTGAATTTCTCAATATATTCAGCAACACTACGCCGACGTTGTTTAAGGTTGTGAAACTCCTTCTTTAGACTCATAATGCCTGAAGAGATATGGTTGGTGCGAAAACCATCTTCAAATATTGGCCAAGTCACTTCTTCAATGGGGTGAGTGACTTGGAAGTTGTCCCACCATGTAGATGCAGGGCCTTCAAGCAAGTGTGCTGCAAATCTCACTTTCTCAAAATCCGAGCATCCAACAGTCACTAGATCCCTGTTCACTGAACGTAACCAATCATCGGCTACCATTGGATCAGAAGTACTAGAGAACTTTGCAGGTCTCAACCTTAGAAATTTAGTGAGCATATCGAGAGGTGGTGGATTGGTGTTCTGGTTGTTATTGTTATTATTGTTCTGATTGTGATTATTGATGGTTGCCCTAAATTGTGTCATCGTCTGCATTAGCTGAGTCTGTGCAGCCATCATCTGTTGCATCCCATTTTCATTGTTGTTGTTTCCATTGCTGTTGCAGCGGTTGTTGACACGTCTCGGAGGCATCTGTTTGGGTTGGGTTGAGATTAGAATAGGCAAATGATTTCTAGGGAAAGAATTCTACTCATATACAATAGATCACACCAAGCAATATGCAAGCAATTTCAATCATACATACAACAACAAGGTTCAAACATCACTTAGGCAAACAAAATATTATTGCCATACCACATAGATTGGTATGACCCATAAACAATCACAAAGTCGATTATTTAAACGAATAACTAATGTGGTGGTCCAACTATAGGGTTCTACTTGATATTATTCCCTTAGGATTATTCCATCCTTCTCCATAGCTATTGAATTAGGAATGAGATCAAGGTGTCCTTATGTCATCTTGTCACAAGGTCCTCCTAAGTTGAGTTTCCTTAGTCTCCAGGTCTTGAGTATATTTCTTCTCTTCCTTGAAGTCCTTCCAAGTGTTGTGCAGTCTATGCCTAAGTATTTCTCCAAGTTCTTCAATATCTTTCCATGCATGACGTATGTGGTTCTTGAGTTGGTGAACACCAAAAGTCCTATTGTATTGTCGTTGTCTTCCTTGATAGACTTCTTGAAGATATCCAAATGAATCAAGGTAGTTCCACGAGAAAAAAAGCTAATATAACCTAGTAAAACCATAATAGATAAGTTTCTAATCCTAAGACCTTTCCTGATTTCTCTCTCATCTTATTTTCTACAAAACTTGAACTTCTCTTCTTTCTTGAAATCCTTGTATGATCCTTGAACTTCTCATCCATTGATCTTGACTTTTCTTCTTGATCCTAGAATGCCCTGTCCTTCCCATTGAGTTAGGCGTGTAGCTCATCATTTCCTAAGTAGTTGATTGCTCCTATTATCAACAAGATCCTATATAAAATTTCTAAGTCCTATAATTACTGAAGAATAAATCTTCCTTCTAAAACTTCTTCTCTCGGCTTCTTTTGGTGATGGAGATATGTTGATCTAGTAAGTTGACAATGTTGAGAAGTCCAAATCCAAAGTAGGTGGTCTTGAAGTCCTCATTGATCCTGAAGCGAAAGTCCTTTAAGGTGTTGAGACTTAAGTCCTTCGTGATGTCGAAGCTTAAGTCCTTAGCGATGATGAGGCTGGAGCCCTTTGTTATGTTGATGTTGAAGTCCTTAGAGATGTCGAAGTCCTTTGCGGTGATGATGTTGAAGTCCTTTGTCATCAAGTTGAAAAAGGGAGAGATGCAGAAACAAAACAGAATACTAAGGAGAGAGTTTACAAGATTGTTTGTAAATAACTTCGAGTAAATTCAACTCCTATTTTTCTAAAGGGTCTTTGTCCAAATCCTAGGGTTACGAACCTACAGGCAACACAGTGCTCTGATACCATCTGTCAAGACCCAGACCTGTTAAGGTACAGATCCCTGTGTTTATAGTGCTAGTCCCTGGATCGAATAGCTAGCACCCACAGTTTAAGATGTAATATCAAGAAACAAAGGTCATATTACATCGCATATCCAGGAATAAAAATAGTTCATTACAACTTACATAGCTCATATGACTATCTTATTACAAAGCAGCAGATATAACTATAAAGCATGTAGTCCTTCATCTTCATGTGCCATAGGCAAACATGTTGGGTGTAGACTCGTAATCCCTACTCATCAAACTTCACTATCATCAAATAATCCTGCAACATGATAAGTTACAGCCACAAGGGTCAATACATTTTGAATTGTATTGGCAAGTGAAACTTACACGATATATCACATGCCGCTATAACACTAGTATTTCCCTAGTGTACCTCCAACTTAACATAGCCACACTAGTACTTCCCCTAGTGTGCCTCTAACTTAATGGTAACACTAGTACATCCCTAGTGTACCGCTAACACAAAATGGCCACACTATTACATCCCTAGTGCCTCTAATTCAATGGTAACACTAGTACATCCCTAGTGTACTGCTAACATAAAATGGCCACACTAGAACATCCCTAGTGTGCCTCTATGGTACCACTAGTACATCCCTAGTGTACCCTACACTGACATGGTCACACTAGTACTTCCCTAGTGTACCCTTCTAAATCCTTGCTCCAAGACTACACACTCATTCATCGAGACAATCCATTTATAAAGCCGTTTTCACCATATCATGCATAATACAAAAAAATATCACTAACGCATAATAGAAACCATAAGAAATTTAATGAGACCAAAGTATCACTTGCCTTTTTGGATATAAGAAGTCCAATAATAACTCCTCAGTAATTTATCCTCGAAGGATTATATATCCTCAAAGTCTACAACAATACAATCAAGCAAAAAGCACACTCTCAAAACTAGCATCACAAAACAACACATGAATACAACGAAAAACATGCAAGCATACAACAAGATATTTTATTGAACAAGTTGTTACAGCAAGGTTCTAAACACTACAAACACCTACTGGTCCTTTTATATAATTAAAATTCCAATTGGAACCATTTTAGTGCAATTTGGTTAATTAAAGTATTTTTTTCTTTTACTAGAATAAGGCTTATTCAATGTGATATTTGTTACTGCCATAAAATTATAAGTTTAATTTTTTTGTGTCTATGTTTATGGTCAGAGGGTTCAATACACACCCATTTGCAAAAGGTTTCACTCAAAAAATTATTTTTAGAACATGTTTTATAGCCAAAATACCCCACAAATGGTTCTGTATAAAACATGATTTTAACCGTCACAAAAGTACCGAATTATTGCTCTACTCTGTTCTTCTCATTTTTGTGAATCCATAGACATATTATTTGCTAAATTTGGACAAACAGAACTAAAGATATGATTTTTGCAAGTTCCTATGTTCATATGTCCTAAAAATCCGAAAATAGAAAAAGATAAGACAAGTGGCAGATTTCTATTGGCCTGTACCCCTTCGGTAAGTGATATATTGATAGCCCTTAGATGAAGATCAAACGGACCAGGTTAGCTCACTGGGAAAGCTCGCCGAAAAGATCGCCGGAATAGCGGGCACGAGCTTGGCGTCGCCATTCTTGTCGCTAGGAATGTATCCGGAGTTGAAAAAGACGTGGACGGCGTAGAGAACATCGAGGCGGTGCTTGGAAACATGATGAATAGTTCGTTCCTCTCCAGTGTTCGCGGAAATCCACGGCTGGAGTGACGTACGATGTCGGGCAGCGCGGTCAACTGCAACAACAAGGTGAACCATGATGTCCTGGAGATAGGCAACGATGAAGAGACTATTCTGGTTCAAGGAATTGATAAGATTCTCACCGTGGGCGACAAGATATGACGATGAACTCGAATTCGGGACTTAAGTTGGCATCATTGGTATGTGATCTACAGACCCCCTCTAGTGAAAGTCTGAGAACGAAAATGATGGAGGAGAAAGAGGGGAAGATGATGCTCTCTTCGGTTTTTGTTAAGGTGGTCTATGGAGGGAGATCGGGAGACGTATGCAGATGGGTGGCATTCGGAGCACCGGTTCGATATAAGAGATTAAAGCACTAAAGTAAGAAACTAATAGCCTGAATGGAACCTCCACTTGGTTATAGACGTTTTTTGTTTTGAAGTCAAAGAGAAACGGTCATTGGAATTGATGGGGAGAGGAGAGGAAAGATCTACTGACATGAGTAACTCTCCGGTGGTTCGTGTACCTAAGCAGGAGGAGGAAGACGAGTGATCCGTGTGAATGGGCCAGGTTGGGTCAGCCCACTGGGAAAGGAAGAAAGAAAGAAAAAACATATGAGAGAGGGCTTGCTGGACTGGACCGAAATAGATAAGGTATATGTCTCCCTTTTTTTTAAAGGTTTTTCTTTTTCTTTTTCTTTTTCTTTTTTCTTCAATAACTTTTGATTTAGAGCTCTAAATAGATCCATTCAAATTTCCAAAAAATTTATAAAATCAACAAGATCATTTTAGGATATTATCTATTTTATTTATTATCTAATTCAAACAATATCATTTATAAATCTTTACTTTGGCCTATATGGTTTTTTTTACTTAATTACTTTCCTTCATATCTTTTTATCTATGGCTCCAAATAGTGTGAAACCAATTCCTGTGGTTTTGTAATTTTGTTATTTACCATTATAGATTATTTAGGTACTATGTTGCCAAATTTTTATATGGAACATAGCTGAAGTCTTGTATTGAACTTGATGGTGATTTCTCTTATTAGTGTTTAGGTTTCGGGTCTATCCTTTTTCTTCAGGGGTTGACAAGATACATGTCATGGATGATTGCATTTCATCTTTGGATAGTTTGTTTGTCTCTTCCTCATTCAAAATTCTTTTTGTTTAAGTAAGGTTCCAATAGAGGAACAAAAGTTTCTTTTCCCCCTAAATTTCAACCTTTATTTCCTTTGTTTGATTGATTTTTCATATTTCAAAACTTGGAAAATTTTGGGATGTGACATGCTTGATGAGGAAAATGAAGTGGCGGAGGCTGTCGACCAGCCCCGCCTGAACTAATGAATTGCTTAAGTGCGAATTGTCGGGGGCTTGGGAAACCTACGACAATTCGAGAGCTTCATAATATTATGAAGCAAGAAGGTCATGCCCTTTTATTCGTTATGGAAACAAAAATTAGGGGGAATAAAGTGGAAGATCTAAAGTATAAACTTGGTTTTAAAGGATGTTTTTTCGTAGATAGTGATGGGATCAGTGGTGGCATTGGCCTCTTTTGGTCAAAGGCAGTAGATGTTGACCTGAAGAGTTTTAGTCAAGGTCATATAGATGTGATGGTGATAATGGTTGATAATGATATTTAGCCATGGAGGTTTATGGGGTTCTATGGAGCTCCAAGAGTTGAAGGTCATCATCATAGTTGGTGATGCTTACGTACGTTGCATGCTGTCCAACATAACGCATGGATTTCTACGGGTGATTTTAATGATAATTTATTTGATTCGAAACATTTTAGTACGGTTGTACGACTAGAATGGCAGATGAGGGTGTTTCGTCAAGTGATTAATGATTGTTCCTTTTAGGATATGGGTTACTTAGGCGTACCTTTTACATGGTATAATAAGAAACGAGGTGATGCTAATGTCAAGGCAAGATTGGATCGGTCTCTAGCGAACAATGAGCTCCTGAATTTGTTTGCTTTTGCGACAGTAAAGCATATTAGTGCTATATAGTCTGATCACTGTTATGTATTAACGGAACTTCGTCAAACAGATAATCTTGTGAGATTGCATCCTCGAAGTTTCTGTTATGAAAATGTTTGGTAGTCTCATTTGGAATATGATGAGCTGGTCAATAAAAATTGGTGGCAAGGAGCTGCCCAAAATGGTCTC
Organism: Avena insularis; assembly: GCA_023614405.1. Classification (NCBI taxonomy): domain Eukaryota; kingdom Viridiplantae; phylum Streptophyta; class Magnoliopsida; order Poales; family Poaceae; genus Avena; species Avena insularis. The sequence goes on along the minus strand of CM042684.1, from coordinate 431,636,732 downwards.
AGTGGGGTGCTCTCTGCCCTGAAGGAGATACAATCTACTTTGGGCTCATGGGGTGCGCGTGAGTTTGGAGTTTGAGACAAAATGTCCGGAAATTATAGAAGAATCTTGAGAGGCTTAGGGCCTAATCGACAGGAAGAGGACCCTCTGAGGAGGAACGAGTAGTACCAAGCAAATTGAGGTAGTCTCTTCGCCAGGAGGAGGTTTGGATGAAACAACGGAGTAGGGTGCAGTGGTTGATAGAAGGAGATTGCAACACAGCCTTTTTTCATGCCCGAGCAGCCCAACATTGTAGAATAAATCGTATCACTTCGATAAAAAGTACAGTAGATGATCATACTTGTGAATACCAGAGGAAGTGAACGAGGAGATTCAGAACTTTTACACTAATATGAACCAATCCCAGGGGTATAGTGATATGGGGGAATTATTAAATGTTGTCACTCCTAAGGTGACTAGTCAAATGAATATTATGCTGTCCAAAAGCTTTGAAGCGTAGGAGGTCAAGTCTGCATTATTTCAGATGGCGGCTTCAAAAGCTCCAGGTGTTGATGGTTTTATCGTAGGATTCTTTCAACGACATTGGGAAGTTTTGAAAGGTGGTCTTATCTCGGCACTGCTGGACTTCCTAAATGGAGGAGAACTTCCTGTGGGTATGAATGATATGACCATCACTTTAATTCCAAAGGTTAGAAATCCACAATATATTTCTCAATACCACCCAACTTCTCTCTGTCAAGTTCTATATAGAATAGCGGCTAAAGCAGTTGCCAATAGAATGAGAGGTTTGTTGGATGAGGTGTTTGGAGAAGAGCAAAGTGCTCTTGTTCTAGGACGTTTAATTACAGATAACGTCCTAGTGGCCTATGAAAGCATGCATGCAATGAGAAAGAAGAAGAAATGTAAGAAGACTTTTTGTGTAGTGAAATTAGATATGATGAAAGCCTATGACAGGGTGGAGTGGCATTATCTAGAGGCAATTTTACTAAGGTTAGGTTTTGATGGCAATTTTGTACACCTGATTATAAAATGTGTCTCATCTGTCCGATTTGTAGTCCAGGTTAATGGAGAATTATTACCTTTCTTTACTCTATCAAGGGGTTTAAGACAAGGAGACCCAATGTCACCGTACTAGTTTCTGATATGTGCAAAAGGTCTTACTGCACTCTTAAATAACTATGGCAACCACATTGACAGAGGCATTCAGGTCAATCTGAGAGCACCTTGGGTTAGTCACTTACTGTTTGCTGACGATAGCCTCGTTTTTATGGGTGCGTGTGCAGGAAGTGCAGATCGTCTGGCAGAAATTTTGAACATATATGTTGAATGTTCAGGACAGAAGGTTAATAAAGACAAGAGTTTGATCTATTTCAGTCCGAATACATTGCACCATTTGAAAGAAAGTATAAAAACTATTCTTGGTATTACAGTGGAAGCCTTTTCAGAGAGGTATTTGGGGCTCCCAACAGCTGTGGGAAGAATTACTAGTGGTATGTTCGATCACATTGTAGAACATGCATGTGGTTGTATGCAAAGTTGGTCTGAAGGGTTGTTGTCGAGTCCAGCTAGAGAAACCCTGTTGAAAGCCATCATCCAGGCGATTCCCACATATGGTATGTGTTGTTTCAAATTTACGAAGAAAATGTTGAAAAGTCTGGTGGCAGCAATGGTGAGATTCTGGTGGAGCAGCTCCCTTGATAGAAAATCCCTTCATTGATTATCGTGGGATAAGTTGGCGTCACCAAAAACTAAAGGTGGCTTGGGCTTCCGTGATTTTGAGTTGTTTAACATTGCGTTGTTAGGGAAGCATGGATGGAGATTTTTAACCCATCCAGAATCTCTATGCGCAAGAGTTTTGAAAGGCAAGTATTTCCATGATACTGATTTTCTTCATGCTTCTGTCCCTTGTACTGCTTCTGCTACATGGAGGGCGATTATTGCTGGAAGAGATGCTTTGGTCTTAGGCCTGATTAAAAGAGTTGGTAGTGGTGCTTCGATTTCTACATGGTATGGTAATTGGATCCCTGGAACTTATACACTCAAACCAATGGGAAGGAAGCAAACATATCCAATGCTGCCATTAGAGAAAGTTTCTGATCTCTTTGATCAGGAAACGATGACCTAGAAAAGATATGTGGTGGAAGAAAAATTTCTAGCCCCGGATGCAGAGGCGATTTTGAATATACCTTCAAGAAACAATGGGGTGAAGATGTGCTTGCGTGGAATTTTGAGAAGATAGGAATATACTCTATAAAGTCAGCATACCGTGCCTTGGTTGTTGGGAATATGCCCTAGAGGCAATCATATATGATGTTATTCCCAATATATTCATAAAGTTATTGTCCATGTATGAACTACTGATATATATCATTGAATATGTGATTCGATTGTGCAACTATATATTCAAGTTGTTCATACTAGTTGTCCTTGGTCGTTGAGGTTGTGCTGGGCACACAACTTAGACTAATGTGAAAGTCAGCTGATGACTCGGTTCCACTTGTCATGAGCATGGTGATGCTATTCTGACTTACACTAATTCAGCTAAAGAGTTTAGTGAATTGGACTGACCCACGATTGAGATGCAATGAGCATATTGTCATTTGTAGTCTCAAGCAATGGAATCCTTTGACATGAGGTAATTGCATAATTCTAGTTGTGGATCTCCAACTTAGGTTCTATCAAACACTGTTCCGTAAATGGGAAGTTATAGAGGTAGAGTTCGGGTTGGTTGTGAAGCAAGCTGCGTGACGTGGATTTCCAAGATGGGATTTGCCCCTCCGTAATAGAGAGATATTCTCTAGGCCCTCTCGTGTGATATGATTCGGGAGCATGGCCATGCGCGACTTGGTTAAGTGTTAAACAAGGAGTTGGACTAAGTGTTATAGAGGCGTTGCACATGCGGCGCTGGAGACAAGGAGGTCGTGGGGATCTGGACGTGCTGTATGTGGGATCGTTTGGCACGGCATCAACTGACGCACTTTATCAATAATCCGCACCTGCGCGTCTAGTGGTAAATCTCGTGGCCTATCACGTGAGCTAGATCTTGGGAGTACCGTGCAAGGTAAAAGTTTTTGTTTATCTCTGCGTGGCCCAACAGTGCTATCAAAGCAATAGATTCTGGTTTTAGGCTCGAGATCGTGCATATGTGATATGCGGTTGGCATTAGATTGGATCTAATTGCAGTTTTGGTGGTCGATCTATAAGATAGATCGGTTTTGTATGAGGTTGATTGGATCAACTGTACTCGGGGAATTGGATGATCTGTTTTCCATGATCCTACTGCTGAGGTCGTGGAACGACATACCCCTACCGGTTGGCTTCCGCCATCGGGGTAGACGGTGACACATAAAACCGGATGTGGTGACCGCTGGCTTCGCCCTATCGTAGCGCCTTAGATGTTGTTGCGAGTTTCACAATGCCGGTAGATATTGTATCTATGCACATGGGCGAAGCCAGCCTACAAAAGTATTGGGGTCATATCAATTTCGTTGGGTCATTTTCTAATAATGAACAAGTTTTATCACTGATTCAGTAAGGATTGTCATTTGATCATTGGTGTTGATTGACCCCATGATGGCCCAAAATATATCGAGCTCGTTGGGGAACCCCAAGAGGAAGGTATGATGAGCACAACAGCAAGTTTTCCCTTAGTTATGAAACCAAGGTTATCGAACCAGTAGGAGCAAGGAAACACCTCCAAGGTGTTGTTTCCAACTTGGAATCCTGCACAACACAATCACAGAACTTTGCCCCAACTTACAGTGAGGTTGTTACTCTCACCGGTTTTGCTGAAAACAAAGGATTAAACGTATTGTGTGGAAGATAGTAATAGCTTGCAGAAAGTAAACAGTAAACAGTTGTAGATTGATGGTAAAAGAAAGGACCGGGGTCCATAGTTCACTAGTGGTGATTCTCCTTAAGATAGATGACATGCTGGGTGAACAAATTACAGCGGGGCAATTGGCAAACATCGAGAAAGCATACATGCATATACTAATCAACTTGACTCCTATGATATTTGATTGGGCATTACAACATTATACATATTATACATCGACTGTAATCCAATTGCATCTATGACTAATAATCCACCTTCAGGTTATCATCCGAATCCCCTCCAGTATTAAGTTGGAAGCAACAGATAATTGCATTAAGCATTGCGTGTAAAGTAAACAATACGATTGTTCTATGAACAAAGGATTGTTGTTTTCTCCCTAGTAGCAACAACACATCTAGTACCTTAGAGATTTCTGTCACTTCCCCAGATTCCTAGAGGCATGAATCCACTATCGAGCATAAATAATCCCTCTTGGAGTTGCTAGCATCTACTCGGCCAAGATACCTACTAACAGCAGAGAGCATGCAAGATCACAAATAACAAAGACATGATAGAATCAAAAATCAATCTGAAATAGCATCTCAATATCCATCATATCCCCATAAACACAACATGTATGATTACAAATAGATGATCTTGATCATGAACGGAGCTCACAAGATCTAAACATGATAGCACAAAGGAGAAGAACCAACCATCTAGCTACTACATGGACCCGTAGTCCAAGGACGAACTACTCACGCATCACACCGGAGGCTTGCATGGTGATGAAGAAGGCCTCCAAGGTGAATTCTCCCCTCCGGCAGGGTGCCGGGAAGAGCTTCAGATCCCTCCCGATCTAGGGATGGAGATGACAGCGGCTACAGACTCTTTCGTGGAATTTTGATCGGGTACCTAGGGTTTCTATATCGGAGGCATATTATAGGCGAAAGGGGAGGCCGAGGGGTGCCCTAGGCGGCCACACCACCCCCTGGCGTGGGTTAGGCCTGGCCACGCAGCCAGGTGGTGTGGGCAGCCCCTGGCCCCTCTCCGTCTCGTCTTCTGGCTCCGTGTCCCCCTCGGTGAAATATTGACTTTGGCTTTTGTCCCGTCCAATTCCGAGAATATTCATTTTCTAACTTTCCTGGAACCAAAAACAGCAAAAAACAGGCAGCTGGCAGTGTGGCATCTTGTTAATAGGTTAATCCAAGAAAGTATATAAAAATAATCCAAAGTGTGGACAAAACATAAGAAAGTAGATATAAAACAAGCATGGAACATCAAAAATTATAGATACGTTTGCAACATATCAACATCCCCAAGCTTAACTCCTGCTCTTCCTTGAGTAGGTAAGTGATAAAAAGAAAGAATAATTTTTTAGGTGACATGCACCATCATAAACTTGATCAAAGTATTTGTAGAACATTGATAGCTGGGATCATAGTACTTCAACATATCATGAAAGATATAATTCTAATAATAATACATAACAACTATGTTGTAACATGAAAAGGCACAAACAAAAGATTCATAAATAACAATGCTTTGCAAAACATTTGTTTGTTTCATATAAAGGAAGCATAATGAGAATGGTATTCAGCTTGTCCCTCATAGAGTAGCAAAACATAAATGCATAGGACACCTTCAAAGTTCATAAGGGTGACTAGATACAAATAGTTTAAGAACAAGCAATATCAAAGTTATGCATCAATCAACAAGTCTTGGGACAATGCACATTAAACAAAGAATGGCCATTATGCTTTCTTAATAGGTGCATAAAGATAGATGATGGAGACTCAACATAAAAGTAAAAGAAAGGCCTTCATAGAAGGAAGCGGGGATTCAAGTCTCATAAAGAGCTTCCAAAAATTATGGTACTTATTAGCTTTCAGCTCTCATTGCCCCTATCATAAGCATCTTTAGGTGATTAAAGTTAAAGTGACACAACTAAGAGGATATGCTTGATAAGTTATAAGTTGAAATCTCATGCCCCTTACTTACGAGTACCGAACCTCATGCTACTCAACTTCAGTCACAAGTAAGCTCTTGTCATTGTAAGTAAATATGTATCATAGAGAACCGCCAACGGGGTACCCCTTGCACATGATACAGGAGCTATCCCATAATCAAAATGACAAGGCAAGCAGGCAATGAGCATCTCAGCGATCTTTTTATTTGCTATTTGCATAGGTTTTTATTGAGGATGCTTCATAGAGTGCTCATTATGGTTATGCTGCAAGTTTCCACCATGATTCGGCATGGCTTAGGCTAGCGGCCCAGGCGTTTCTCTAACACACATACAAACTCCATGATCTTACAAGTTCCCCTTTTATTTCACACTGTCGGGATCCATAAGCAAAAGAATCATGATATCAACGGAATAATAAGTGCAATGTTGAAAGCATTACCCATGATACATGGTTCTGCTAACTTCAACTTATAAAGCACAAGCATATACGCAACAAATATGGAGCAATGGTTCAAGATTATTAAGTGCAAGAACATAAAGTGTGCCATCAAGTTTGTGAGAGCTTTAATCACTAGTTTTCTCATAACAAGTTTAATTCGGAAGGTAGATAAAAACATGACTATACTTGGTATAGCAAATGCTAATAGGTAGGTATGGTGGACTCTTTGGGATAACTTGGTTTTATTTGGAGTTGGATGCATTAGTAGAACTCATACTTGGTTATGGAGGCTAGCAAAAGACTGGGAGCGACCAACTAAGAGAGCAACAATGGTCATAATCATGCAAAGCGACAAAACATCATTAATTAAAGCATAAAGTGATATTACAAGTCGAAAACTAAAGGATCATAAAGGCTATGGTGACTTGGGATAGTCTTAACATGGTGTGAGCATGCACCAAGTGAACCCAAATAAAGCATCAAAGGAGAATACCACAATACTATGCTTTAATATGCTAAAACAACGCATGATTCTTTCAAGGCACATTAAGCAATCTCAATTGTTTGTAACATGTCATGCTACAGAAAAAATCACTAAGAATAAAGCCAAAACAATACCAAGCATGTCATGACAAAGCATAGGCCACAGTCAAAAACAAGCTCCTTTTTACCACTTAAGCATGAAATTTTTCCTACTCTTTTCCAATCCAAACCAACCTATTTGAAAACTAATGTATGAAACAGGGGGTCCAACCAATTTATTCAAGAAAACTAAGCAAACCAATCAAACGAAAATCAAAAACGAAAAAAACGAAGACGCTCCAAGAACAACACAATTGTGCATGAAACAATAAAAACGAAGTGTTTGCAAGAAACCTGAGATTTTTATTGATGAAGAAGGGGATGCCTTGGGCATCCCCAAGCTTTGATGCTTGTACTTCTTGGATATTTCTTGGGATGACACGGGTGGCATCCCCAAGCTTGAGCTTTAGTCCATTCTTCATCTCATTACATCATTCTCTCCTTACACCTGAAATTTTTCCTTCATACAAAACTTCACACAATCTTTATTAGAAACATTAGTATACTCAAGATAATAAGTCTTTGGATTCAGTTTCAACACCAATAAAACTTCCATTAAAACACAAGCTACTGTAGTACTTCCCTCAAAAAGCTCAATTCCCTAAAAAGAACCCAAAAAGGAATCAACAAGAAGCAAATGCAAATAATGGCAGAAATCTATCAAAACAGACCAGCAGGTAAAAACCAATTTTTTCGAAGACCTTCTGTTGCTCAAATCGAAACGTGTTGAACTAACGAAAGTTGTATAACAACCTGGGGCAGAAGCACAAACAATCACAGCTCAAACCGACATACAGAGATTTTACACGAATTTTTACAGCGAAGCACAAAAATTTGTTTCGGGACAGCAACTTTCCCAAGCATTACTTCTCTCTCATTAGAGGTTACTCTTGGCACAAAAAGCAAATAAAAAGGATAAGGAATGTTTATTACAGAGGTAATAACTTCCAAGACCCATCTAAAACTTTTGGGTTATCTCCCAATAAGTACTTTTCTTTAACGCCTTTAAGTTAGGGATAAGAAGCAAGAAAAATGATCAAGTATTTTCAAATGAAGAAGCATTAAAACCAAATTTCTTGCCCTTACCTCTCTTGATCTTATTCTTAACCTTGGGGAACATATGATTGTTTGGTGGAGAATCAAAGTGCATGGTGACCTTTTCCACATCTATTATTGCTCCAAGGAGTTTTAATAGGGATCTTCCAAGTGTAATTTGTCCTTTTCCTACACATTCAATAACAAGATAATCAGTAGAAACCATTTTACCTAGGATCTTTGTAAACACTCCTTCAACTATTCCAATGGGTAATATTGTGGCATTATTAGCAAGAAATATGTCTTCTCCTCCTTTAGAAAGTCCCCAAAGATTCAAAGATTTATAGATATCTTTAGGCATAAGACAGAATTCAGACATGATATCACAACGAGCATGAAAAGTTTCATTATTTATAACAATCTTTACTATAGGAAGTCATTTTGAGGGTTCAGAATTTATCGGAACATAATCATGATGCTCTCTAAGCGTATTATAGCATTCTTTTAAACAAGTAGTGCGGGTCTCAAGAGTGTTCAATCTAGCAAATATGTTTATAAAGGAAGAATCAGATTTGCTAGGCAAGTTGTAAGTTAAGACCAATTTATTTATGGCTTTAAAAGCTTCATCCTCATTACATTGGAGGAAATCTCCTCCTACCACAGCATCCAAAGCATATCTATAGCAAAGAGCAGTTCCAAAGTAAAAACTGCTAAGAAACAAGCTTTGGGTCATTTTAGGTTCAGTTTTTTCATGTAAATCAGAGATCCTAGACCAAGCTTCTTTAAAACTCTCTTAAATTCCTTGTTTGAAAGTGAAAATCATTTCTTCACATGACATAGTGATTGGAGCAATGCTAGACATAAAGGCAAATTAAGATAGGAACTAATAATAATTTTTTTGTGTTTTTAATAAAGAAAGCAAACTAGTACAACTAATTTTTTTGTGTTTTTCACAAAGAAACAAGCAAACAATGCAGAAATAAACTAAGAAAAACAAATAAAACAAAGTAAAGAGATTGGTCATGAGGGACTCCCCTTGTGAAGATGTCCTTGACTCCCCGGCAACGGTGCCAGAAAAATAGCTTGATGGCCCAAAATATATCGAGCTCGTTGGGGACCCCCAAGAGGAAGGTATGATGAGAACAACAGCAAGTTTTACCTCAGTTATGAAACCAAGGCTATCGAACCAGTAGGAGCAAGGAAACACCTCCAAGGTGTTGTTTCCAACTTGGGATCCTGCACAACACAACCACAGAACTTTGACCCCAACTTACAGTGAGGTTGTCAATCTCACCGGTTTTGCTGAAAACAAAGGATTAAATGTATTGTGTACAAGATAGTAATAGCTTGCAGAAAGTAAACAGAAAACAGTAAACAGTTGTAGATTGATGGTAAAAGAAAGGACCGGGGTCCATAGTTCACTAGTGTTGATTCTCCTTAAGATAGATGACATGCTGGGTGAACAAATTACAGCGGGGCAATTGACAAACATCGAGAACGTATACATGCATATACTAATCATCTTGACTCCTATGAGATTTGATTGGGAATTACAACATTATACATAGACCGTAATCCAACTACATCTATGACTAATAATCCACCTTCAGGTTATCATCCGAACCCCCTCCAGTATTAAGTTGCAAGCAACAGATAATTGCATTAAGCATTGCGTGTAAAGTAAACAATATGATTGTTCTATGAATAAAGGATTGTTGTTTTCTCCCTAGTAGCAACAGCACATCTAGTACCTTAGAGATTTCTGTCACTTCCCCAGATTCCTAGAGGCATGAACCCACTATCGAGCATAAATACTCCCTCTTGGAGTTGCTAGCATCTACTCGGCAAAGATAGCTACTAACAACAGAGAGCATACAAGATCACAAATAACAAAGACATGATAGAATCAATAATGAAACTGAAATAGCATCTCAATATCCATCGGATCCTCGCAAACACAACACATATGATTACAAATAGATGATCTTGATCATGAATGGAGCTCACAAGATCTAAACATGATACCACAAAGGAGAAGAACCAACCATCTAGCTACTACATGGACCCATAGTCCAAGGATGAACTACTCACGTATCACACCGGAGGCTTGCATGGTGATGAAGAAGGCCTCCAGGGTGAATTCTCCCCTACGGCAGGGTGCCGGGAAGAGCTTCAGATCCCTCCCGATCTAGGGATGGAGATGACGGCGGCTACAGACTCTTTCGTGGAATTTTGATCGGGTACCTAGGGTTTATGTATCAGAGGCATCTTATAGGCGAAAGGGGAGGCCGAGGGGTGCCCTAGGCGGCCACACCACCCCTAGCGTGGGTTAGGCACGCCACGCCGTGTGGTGTGGCCTGGCCCCTCTCCGCCTCGCTCGTGTCCCCTCGGTGAAATATTGACTTTGGCTTTTGTCCCGTCCAATTCCGAGAATATTCATTTTCTAACTTTCCTGGAACCAAAAACAGCAAAGAACAGGCAGCTGGCAGTGTGGCATCTTGTTAATAGGTTAATCCAAGAAAGTATATAAAAATAATCCAAAGTGTGGACAAAACATAAGAAAGTAGATATAAAACAAGCATGGAACATCAAAAATTATAGATAGATTTGCAACGTATCACCCCACTAATTGTACCTAGCTCCGCCCCTATCTATGCATAACTTGTTTTTGCAGGATGATGTTGTGAATGGTATGGCTTATGTGCATGTGATGTGTGTAATCCATACATGATCTACGTATCACAGTTTTTGTCAGTCGGCTGGAGCCTAGGTGCTGTCATATTATTGTATAACGACCTGCGTGTCGGATTCTCTATGTAATTTACTTTACTAGCTAGTGTAGCTATTTGGAGAACCCGGATGGCATGCAAGTCGATGTACAAGTCGGCCACATGGTGTAAGGCAGCACGTGACAAGAGTTGACATGAGTCGAATTACAAGATTTTTGGAGATGGAGATCGCCATGGAAAGAGCCATACCATTTCACATTGTAATTGCTTTATTTGGTGTTATTGTTATCTCTCTGTTTTACCTCTATTAGATAGTCGGTAGAAAATAATACCTCAAAGAAGGTCTAGTTGGTTTCCCCGCCAGTGCTGCACCATAACAAGTTGGACATTTTTGGTAGTGGGCTCATAAAATTGAGGTGCTATCAATTCTTTCTGACTTGGTGGGTTCGAGTCGGAATCTTACAGCGGAAGCACTCGGTAATCTAGACGGGTCTATCACAACGGTTGTGGGACTCGGGGAAAAGTCATACGGGAGCCAGGGCATGTGATGCCACCCGTCCAACATGAGTCGTATGAGATGCGATTGACAAGGAGTTGTCTACCTAGATCACTTGACGACTAGTGGTGATGCTAAAGCTCACTAGTCGGCTTGCTTATTCAGGGTCCTGAATCACTAGTAACCATCAGAGGTGTGTTGGTTTTAGTGGGAGCATAAGTATTAAAATGTTTAATATGCTTGCTCTTTTATGGATACATGTCTTAAGTGTTTTGCGTATTTTTCTGTTGTAGATCAATGGCACCTAGCAGTCTCCCTCGGATTTCTAGTTCTGCTTTGAGAACCATCTTAGAGAAAGATAAGCTAAATGGAACTAACTTCACCAACTGGTATCATAATCTGAGAATTGTTCTCAAGCAAGAAAAGAGGGACCATGTCCTAGACAACCCACTTCCATATGAGCCAAATGAGAATACGACTATCGCATCCACCAATGCCTACCGTGGGACTTGTGATGAGTCTACAGAAATTAGCTGCCTTATGCTTGCTCACATGGAACCAGACTTGTGATGACCCACAAGTATAGGGGGTGTATCACAGTATTTTCAAGGGAAGTGAAACCCAATTTATTGATTCGACACAAGGGGAGCCAAAGAATATTTATAAGCCTTAACAACTGAGTTGTCAATTCAGTGCACACTGAAACAATCTTTCTCACAGCAGTTTATCAAGAGTAAAAAGTTTTGTAGTAGGAATAGTGAAGTAGCAAAGGTAGTAAAGTAAAGATGAGTGACAATAGCGATAAATTGGGATTCGAGTGCGGTAGGCATAGGGATGGATGGACGGGCGTTGCATGGACAAGACAATTCACATGGCAATCAGAACATGGGGCAATTGCAGATAAATAAGATAAAGCATCCAAGTACTAGATAATCCTAGGCATGTGTTCCATATATAGTCATACGTGCTCGCAATGAGAACTTGCACAACATCTTTTGTCCTGCCAACCCGTTTGCAGCGGGGCCTCAAGGGAACTACTGGCAATTAAGTTGCTCCTTTTAAATAGAGCACCGGAGCAAAGCATTAACACTCCATGAACACATGTGATCCTCACATCAAAGCCAATCCCTTCGGTTATCCCGATTTCTGTCACTTCAGGGCCATTGGTTCCGGACAACAACGTGTGTATACAACTTGTAGATAATACCATAAACAATACTATCATAATGAATCAATAACATGTTCAGATCTGAAATCATGGCACTCGGGACCTAGTGACAAGCATTAAGCATAACAAGTCGCAACAAAGTCATAAAGCACTAATAAAAGATACTAGGCACCATGCCCTAACAATCTGATGCCATTACATGAACAATCTCATCCAATCCCTACCATCCCCATAGACTACAGCGGGGGATTACTCACTCATAGATGGGGGAAACATGGATGGTCGATGGAGAAGCGATGGTGATGATGATGGCGATGATCTCCTCTAATTCCCCGTCCCGGCAGGGTGCCAGAACGGAGTTTCTGGTGCTGCTTCGTGGAATCTGGTGGTGGCGGCGGAGCAGAACTCCTTCTGGAAAAACGTCGACCCCCCCCTAAGTTTTTAGGTCAGAAGGCATCCTATAGGCAAAGAGGGAGACCGAGGGGGTGCCTGGGCTGGCCAGACCATGCCCTGGTGCAGCCTGGGGGTACCAGCGTCTGGGGGGTGTGGCCAGGTCCTGGCCCTCCTCCATCTCGTATTTTGGCTCCGTGAGTCTTCCGGAAAAATAGGCACTTTAGCTTTTGTCCCGTCCAATTCCGAGAATATTCATTTTCTGACTTTCCTGGAACCAAAAACAGCAGAAAACAGGCAGCTGGCACTATGGCTCTTGTTAATAGGTTAGTCCAAGAAATCATATGAAAAATACTCCAAAGTGTGGACAAAACACAAGAAAGGAGATAAAACCAAGCATGGAACATCAAAAATTATAGATACATTTGCAATGTATCAACTTGTAGCAGTAGTTCGAGAGTGTTGAGGCCTACGATATGATCGAAAGCCTCAAAAGTATGTTCCAGGCTCAGGCAAAGACTGAGAGGTATCAAGTCTCTCAAGCTTGGTTGAACTGCAAGCTTAAGGATGGTGATCCATTGAGCCCGCATGTAATCAAGATGGTTGGTTACGTGCAGTCTCTAGAAAGGCTGGGCTACCCCATTAGCGAAGAGTTCGCTACAGACATAATTCTGAACTCTCTTCCTAGTGCGTATGGTCAGTTCATATTGAACTACCACATGCACGGTATGGATAAGAAGCTCACTGAATTACATGGGATGCTCAAGCAGGCTTAGGCGGATCTCAAGAAAGGCGCCAGTCAAGTGTTGATGGTGCAGAATAAGGCTAAGTTCAAGAAGAGTTCTTAGACTAAGGAAAGGCTAAGTCGGGAGGCAAGGCTCAGGACCTGGTCCAAAGCGCTTCCTCGGGAACTAAGCCATCTCTTGCAGCCGGATCCACTTGCTTCTACTGCAAGGCGAATGGCCACTGGAAGAGGAATTGCAGCAAGTATCTGGCTGACAAAGCCAAGAGTGGAGGTGTGACTTACGGCTCGGGTATGCTTGTTTGCAATGTTATAGACATTTATCTTGCTGATGCACCTGGTAGTTCTTGGGTATATGATACGGGATCAGTTATTCACATATGTAACTCATTGCAGGGACTGGTAAGAACTAGGATCGTGGCGAGAGGCGAGGTTGACATTCGAGTCGGCAACAAAGTGAGAGTCGTTGTGTTTGAAGTCAGCATGATGCAACTTCATTTACCTTCTAGATTCTTAATGGAGCTGAATAATTGTTATTATGTTCTAGTGCTTAGTTGAAACATTATTTCTGCCTCATGTTTGATGAGACAAGGCTATGAGTCGAATATTAAGAATAATGGTTGTTCTTTGTATTTGAATGATATGTTTCACTGCTTTGCACCCGTTTAGGATGGGTTACTTATTTTGAATCTTGATGGTGAATCTGTCTATAATATAAATATGAAAAGGTCGAAACCAAATGATCTGAATATGACTTACTTTTGGCACTGTCGGCTTGGTCATATAAGTTGGAAACGCATGAAAAAGCTCCATGATGATGGAATCCTAACTTCGTTCAACTTATAGTAGTTCGAGACATGCGAATCCTACCTACTCTACAAGATGACCAAGACACCTTTTGGAAAGAGCTGTGAAAGGACGTTCGACTTATTGGGACTAGTACATAGTGATGTATGTAGCCCGATGAGCACGACAACTAGAGGTGGTTATGAGTACTTCATTACCTTCACTGATGATTTGAGTAGGTGTGGATATATCTACTTGATGAAACATAAGTCGGAAGCCTTTGAAAAGTTCAAGGAATTCCAGAATGAGGTACAAAATCAACTCGGCAAGAAAATAAAGTTTCTTTGGTCAGACCGAGTAGGCGAGTACATGAGCCATGAGTTCGATGACCATCTAAAGAGTTGTGGAATAGTTCCACAACTCATCCTCCGGGAACGCCGCAGAGAAACGGTGTGTCGGAAAGGAGGAATCAGACCTTGTTGGACATGGTACGATCAATGATGAGTCGGACGGATCTTCCTTTATCATTTTGGGGTTATTGTCTAGAAACTACAGCGTTCACACTAAACAGTGTACCATCAAAGTCAGTAGAGAAGACACCGCATGAGATGTGGACTGGCAAGAAGTCGAGTTTGTCTTTTCTTAAGATTTGGGGTTGTGAAGCTTTTGTCAAGCGACTTCAGTCAGACAAGCTTACAGCCAAGTCGGACGAGTGTATTTTCGTGGGGTATCCGAGGGGAACCTTGGGTTATTACTTCTACAACCAAGAAGAGGGCAACATGTTTGTCGCTCGGAACAGTGTCTTCCTTGATAAAGAGTTTCTCAGTCGGGGATTCAGTGGGATCCCGGTGCAGATCGAAGAAATTCGAGAGGAACTGGCCAGTACCGAGTCAGAAAAAGCCTTGGAGGTTGAGCCGGTCGTAGTGGCTGAGCTGGCAACTGCATCGACACTACAAAGATCGGCCAGATTGTGAAGTGTTCGTGATGTATTACTGTTGGACAGTGATGAGCCGGCAAGTTATTCGGAAATGATGGTGGGTTCTGATTCTGAGTCGTGGCTTGGAGCCATGAGATCCGAGTTAAAGTCCATGGATGAAAAGCAAGTTTGGAACTTGGTTGATCTGCTAGACGATGCAAGACCCGTCGAGTGCAAATGGGTCTTTAAGAAGAAAACTGATATGGATGGAAACATTTCTGTCTATAAAGCACAGCTTGTCGCGAAGGGGTTCCAGCAGGTTCAAGGAGTTGACTACGATGAGACTTTCTCATCCGTAGTGATGCTTAAATCAGTTCGGATCATGTTAGCTATAGCAGCCTATTTCAACTATGAGATATTGTAGATGGATGTCAAAGCGGTTTTCCTTAATGGAAAATTCACCGAGGACGTGTATATGATATAGCCCGAGGGTTTTGTCGATCTGGATAATGCTGATAAGGTATGCAAACTTTAGAAATCTATTTATGGGATGAAGCAAGCATCTTGGAGTTGGAACATTCACTTTGATGAGGTAGTCAAATGGTTTGGCTTCATCAAGAGTGGTCATGATTCTTGTTTATACAAGAAGTTTAGTGGGAGAAAATTAAACTTTCTGATCTTATATGTGGATGACATATTACTGATTGGAAATGATGTCCAGACGTTGCAAGAAACCAAGGAATCATTGGAAAAGAGTTTTTCGATGAAAGACTTGGGTGAGGCGACTTACATACTAGGAATCCGGATCTATAGAGATTGATCAAGGCGGCTCATTGGATTGAGTCAGAGTACATATTTGGACAAAGTGTTGAAGAAGTTAAACATGGAATCATCTAAGAAGGGGTTTTTAACCGATGTCCCATGGTGTTAAACTTAGCAAGACTCAGTGCAATTCAACAGCTGATGAGCGAAGTCAGATGAGTGTGATTCCGTATGCTTCTGCAGTCAGAACCATCATGCACGCTATGATTTGTACAATGCCGGATGTTTCCTATGCTCTGAGTGTTGTGAGCAAGTACCAGGATGGCCCTGGAGAAATCCATTGGGCAGCGGCTAAAAATATCCTTAAGTACTTGAGAAGGACTAAGGATATGTTCCTAGTTTATGGAGGTGAGGATGAACTCAGTATAAGGGGTTACATGGATGCGAGTTATCTCACTGACTTGTATGATTCTTGTTCGCAATCCGGATATGTGTTTGTGGTAAACGGAGGGGTTGTGAGCTGCAAGAGTTCCAAGCAAGAGATGGTGTCTGCGTCTACGACAGAGGCTGGGTATATTGCTGCCTCAGAGGCAGCAAAGGAAGCCGTTTGGATGAGGAATTTCCTCATGGATCTTGGTGTGGTTCCGGGTTCATCCAATCCGTTAGACGTGTATTGCGACAACAATGGTGCTATTGCACAAGCCAAGGAACCTAGACAACACCAGAAGAACAAACATATACTCATGTGGCACCACCTGTTTCACCAGTTCGTGGATCAAGGTGATATCAAGTTATGCAAGGTACAAATGGATGCAAACATTGTGGATCCGTTGACAAAGCCGCTACCACAGCCAAAGCATGAGGCGCACCTGAGAGCTATGGGCATTAAATGCCTAGACATGTGATGTTGGATGATTGACTCTAGTGCAAGTGGGAGACTATTGGGAATATGCCCTAGAGGCAATCATATATGATGTTATTCCCAATGTATTCATAAAGTTATTGTCTATGTATGAACTACTGATATGTATCATTGAATATGTGATTCGATTGTGGAACTATATATTCATGTTGTTCATACTAGTGTTCTTTGGTCGTTGAGGTTGTGCTGGGCACACAACTTAGACTAATGTGAAAGTCGGCTGATGACTCGGTTCCACTTGTCATGGGCATGGTGATGCTATTTTCACTTACACTGATTCGGCTAAAGAGTTTAGCGGATTGGACTAACCCACAGTTGAGATGCAACGAGCATGTTGTCATTTGTAGTCTCAAGCAATGGAATCCTTTGACCTGAGGTAATTGCATAATCCTAGTTGTGGATCGTCAACTTAGGTTCTATCAAACACTGTTCCATAAATGACAGTTATAAAGGTAGAGTTTAGGTTGGTTGTGAAGCAAGCTGCATGACGTGGATTACCAAGATGGGATTTTCCCCTCCGTAATGGAGAGATATTCTCTGGGCCCTCTCGTACGATGTGATTCGGAAGCATGGCTATGCACGACTTGGTTAAGTGTTAACCAAGGAGTTGGACTAAGTGTTAGTCCAATGAATCGTATATCACGGAACGAGAAGAGAGAGTTGAGCTATTAAAGGGATGACACCAACTCGCCTATAGCTTGACAAAGTATATCGTGAGGCAAAGAGACTTGGACGAAAGTCATATTGAAGGTTTGTCTTCTGGCTTTACGACGCTTGGGAGTTGGCACGTCTTGCTAGAGACCAGTAGCAGCTATCGACTCGGAGTGATGACTCATGTCGTGTCCAGGTGTACGTAAACCTACGGGGTCACACACTTAAGGGAAAGGAGCCCATGTGGATTCGGTCCATGTGGAGATTGGGATACGGCCTAGATAGGCCTCAAGCGTTGAACCCAGCTAGGAGTGTCTATAATTGGAGTGACGAGTGATAGTCCCTAACCTAGCCGTCACTTTCTCCACTCCCATTTCGGGCTAGACAGGATCTAGCAGTCCTCTGCCTGGAGCTCCTTCCTGTACGTGTGGATATCGGTAGAGGCGTTACACATGCGGCGCTGGAGACAAGGAGGTCGTGGGGATCTGGACGTGATGTACTTGGGATCGTTCGGCATGGCATCAACTGACGCGCTTCATCAATAATCCACACATGCGCGTCTAGTGGTAAATCTCGTGGCCTATCACCTGAGCTAGATCTTGGGAGTACCGAGTAGGGTAAAAGTTTTTGTTTATCTCTGCGTGGCCCAACATTGGTGACTCAAAAAGAGCATGTTGCTCTCGAGGAAGGGCTGGTTATGGGTACTTCAATGACCGATGAACAGATGTGGAAATCCTTGTGGAAACTCAAAGTTCTGCCGAATGTTAGAGTGTTTTGGTGGAGGGTTATTCGGGGTATTCTACTGGATGCGTGTACACTGAAACACCAACATATTCGAGAGATTAGTAGATGTGATATCTTTCTAGCTACAGATGAGTCGTTATTGCATGCACTGGTTCAGTGCTCACATGCAAAGCAGTTCTGGGAGGAAGCACGGAGGTTGCTGGATCTTAAACTCCCTCGGCTGCATGAAAATACTTGGTCGAAGGATATTTTGTGTGACCAAATGTTCAGTGAGAAACAAAGGGTTCAGATTATAAGCATAATATACTCAGTTTGGGCCTCAAGGAATAGAATCACTCACGATGGTGAGAGCTATGATCCATATGAATCTCCGAAGAGGATCAGAGACGAGCTACATTTGCTTGATTACCAAGGGATGGGCCCCAAATCCCCTCCTGGGCAGTGTTGGCGGCCACCAGATGCGGGCTAGATCAAAATCAATACTGATGAGGCTATCAATATGGAAGAACGGACCGGTGGAGGTGGAGGTGTTATCAGATCGCACCTCGCTTTCATTGGAGCCTGGAGTAAACCCCTACGGGGTGTTACTGACCCTCTAACTGCTGAGGTTTTAGCCTTTCGAGATGGAGTAATCTACACAAGACTTAGAGGCTTTTCTCATGTGGTGATGGTGACTGATTGTTTAGAGATTGTTATTCTCTGGTACTCGCGCCACAAGATCGATCTGCTGTGGCGTCCATTTTAGATGAAGTTGGGGAGCTGGTTTTGGATTTTTATTCGTTTTCAGTTAAGCATGTTAAGCGGTCTACGAATAATTTGGCTGATTTGTGTGCTAAGCCAGCTTGTACACTAGACTCGACTAGTAGCTGGTTCAATGAGAGCCCAGCTTTTCTTGTATCCAGCCTTCAGGCTGATTGTACCAGAACCGTGATTGAATAAAGCTCCCGAAATTCTTAGAGAAAAAAAACACAGCAGAGAGGTCTAGAAGTCCATGAATAATTACTTTGTTGTCGTGATGATTTTGTCAAGTTGTCCCTATCAATCTACCATGGCATGCAGGGTTCTGATAAACGTCTCCAACTCCTAACTAATACGAATATTATCAATCTGACACGACAGTGCAATACGGACATGAGGGTTCTTCTTAGATGGAAAGTACAATAAAGTTGTGGAGTCACATCCTCATAATGGAACACGAGATAGCCTTTAGAAATTTCCTGGCAATAAAATTCAAGCAGGACACTCTCCAACTGTTACTTCTTGTACTAACAAAATTTACCACGCAATCTTCACTGTTCTGAACATGAAAATCCCTCAACCGTTAACGATTTATCTACTTGGATCATCGGGATGGCACATCCGTAAATTTCGATATCTCCTTTAGCACTGAACTAAACTAATTAAATCGAATCAGTCTTCCGTCCTACTTCTCTATCTCTACTACCTAAAAAGACCTTTCTGTTCCGTCGTCGCCTAATACGTCGTCTCCTTCGTCTCCTGCTTTGCGTCGCGAGATAAATCAGAACGCAGTCCCCGTTTCTCCATTAACTACTAATCAAAGCATCCGGAAAAAATCACTTCTCCCGTTATCTCGCCCTCGCGCTCACGCCCCTTCCATATCATCCCCCGTCCCATCTCCAGGCCACCAGATGCGTCTGGCGCACCCGCTACCTCGATCCGGGGGGCGCACCACCGACTCCTCTGTGCTGATGGAGAAGTTCCATAGATTCTGGGTTGAGGATGATGACGGACTGACGGCCTTCTCGCTCGTTCCGCCCATGTCCACCATCGAGGCCCTCTCACAGCATATATAGGTCAACGGCGATGTCGGCGGTGCTGAAGCAGAATAGAAGGACACCGGTGTCACTCACAGCGTCGAATCAATGCCCCAATTTTGCTCCCCATGGTTAGCTACTTTTTTGTCCCCTTTCCTTTGCCCACTCGGTTGGTAGTTTGACTGGCTATAATTCCATGGTTGTTCGCCTGGAATTGTCTAGCTGAGATTTCTCACATGTGATTGCGGAGATGGAGTACGTGCTTGCCTAACTGATGACATGTTAACTGTGATTTGCACATAGAGAGTTTTGTCTGTCCCTCGTGTGTTGCTGCTATTAATTAGTGCAGATATGTTAGGGGCATGGTGCAGGATCATATTGCGGCGACAAGGTACGACGGAGACGGATGCCAACACAACAACAACTTAAGAACACATACCAGCAGTTCAATGATTGATCAAGTACTAAGTTTGGAAGCTGATTAGTATGTCATGTCCCTTAACATGTTGTTTGATATATTTTGAAATAGAATAAACCTTTCGTTCTTGATGTGGTTTTGGGTGTATAAACTGATAGTTAGACGACAATGTACAGAGATCTCTATTGGCAATGGAAAAACGACAAAGTTTTGGCAATATAAGTGGCTAAATGGTCAATCCCTTTAAGGATTGCCCCTGATCTCTACCCACTGGCAAGAAGAAGAAAACTCCACAGTTCACTATAGTAGGCAGATGGAAAATGGATTAGGGGCCTCAATAGAATTACCAATGAACAACAATTAGATTAGTTTATAAATCTATGGACGATGCACCAAGAAGTTGTTCTCTCTGAAGAAAATGATAAGATATCCTGGAAGTTAACGGCTGATGGGAAATATTATGCTAAATCTGCTTATGAGATTCTGTTCTTGGGATGCATCGACAGCCCAATCTTCAGAAACTGTGGTCGCTTCGTATGGAAGGCAAAGTAAAAAACATTCTATGGCTGATGCTGCAAAACAGAAATTGGACTGCTGATCGTCTACTGAAAAGAGGGTGGCCGCATGATGATAGTTGTTGTCTATGTGATATCAAACCATTGAAACTGCTAAACATCTTGCGCTATACTGCCCATTTGCAAAAGACGTGTGGTTTCAGTTTCAATCCTCTCACCCGAGAATGGTCCAAATTGCATATACCTCTCCTTCAATCAAATCTTGGTGGCGTAAGCTTTGTCGACGACCTAAAGACGAGCAAGCAAGGCGAGAGGCCACAGTTGCAGCATATGTGGTGTAGCATATCTGGAAAGAAAGAGGGCGACACATATTTCAAAACCTGAGAATGACGGTGGAAGAGCTGGCTGCTGTCATTACAGGAGAGATGTAGCTGCTAGCACTAGCTTTCAACTCTGTAGTGTCGTAATAGGCTTTTTGTTATTCTGAGTTTGGTTCCCAGCAACTTGTGTTGTCTGAGTGTATGTGTGGCTAATTTTCCCTAGCCTTGTAACAATACCTTTTCTCTCCCCCTTCTTAATGAAAAAGCAGAGCTCCTGCTGTTTGAGTAAAAAAACTGATAGTTAATCCTTTTGCTTGTTTTCTTGATAAAATTTTCGGTATCCTTCATAAGGTCATTGGTGAGGTGGCACTAGAGCATGGTTACTATGGTGTCATACTACAAAAGCATATTGAGTTCATTTGTCCAGTACAGTCCAACTGAAAAGGTAATGTGAACATACAACAAGCATTTTCTTGATCTTATTTTTCTGGTTCTTAGAAAGTTACTACACTCTATGTTAGGCTAAGTAGAAGTGGCATCGACACTGAAGAACATCAGTTTCCTTTAAAAGATCTCTGAAATTTTGAAGGGGTATGGTGAGTTACGAATTATTGTTAGATTTAATGATAATAGTGGGAAGGATATGCAATTGCCCCTTTTGTAAATTTTACTGGTGAAGATTTTTTCTTGTCCTAAATCCATCGATCATCAACTAACTGTGAACTATTTGTGTTTCTTGCAGACAATGTGCTCGAGTAGGTACTCACATTGGAGTTGCACTATCCTGGCCCTACGCTTGATGCGCGTGGGCTATTCATGGAAATATATGTCCTGCCATGCCGCTGCCGTCACATTGGAGCCATCTTGGAAGAACCAATGCTCATGAGTAGTGAGGCTTATGACATACATCAGTTCTTTGTGAACCCATAATCATTATTTTCCCCGCATGTCATTGTGAGGTAGATACAATATTCATATGCATGCGATCTATTTTCTGCCAGATTGTTAAGGATAAGTTATATCCGTGTGTGATTCTGCAGGTAGTAACTTTGTCGAATCCTGCATTTCAGTTAAGTCAATTAGATATGGTTATTTGTATCTGATTTTGGTCTTCTGTTCTCAAGAGCATCCAAGCCTAATAGGAAATATGTGGCTGCTAGGATTAATGCTCCAGGTGCTAGGTGGTTGACTAGAATTGTTCTCACGTGCTCCAAAAGGAGAATTATTCTTTTTGCTAGCCTCAAGCAACATCGCCATATTTGTGCCTGTGTATTTGCTATTATTTTTACGTTTGTATGACTATCTGGAATTTAGTATTGTATAAGCAACTCAATTTGATCATTCATATTACCAGTCTATTATATAGTATGCCAGCAGCTATTGAAATACATCTACCATTTGTGTTGGTAGGCCTTGAGGTAAATCTATCTGTCATGTACAAGAAAGTATCCTCGCAAAAACAAATACTACTAGAAAGTACCTTAAAATTAAGAATGCGGTCCTGCTGGCACTCAGTTATAATTGTGTGTGTATGTCCAGTTGGTATGCTCCATCTTACTTAGTGACAATAAGTTTAATGTATGCTTTACGATAGACTAGGTGTTGTGCTAAACATTTTTTTAGCAATGTTCTTGAATTCTGCGAATAAAAGACAACCTTATTATTTGCATCCCGGAAATGGTTATCATCGTGATTCGGTTTTGGGATGTAATTGTATATACACTTGACATGGGATGCCCTCTTTGAGTCTATGTCGTAAGTGTTTGTCTCACTTTACTCATTATTGATAAAAAAGTTTCAGAACCTAATTCATCCCAAAAAAAAATTAGATGGCAAGACTTTCCTCTGAATACTTGCAAAGTCTGCACCATACAAAGGAGGCCTGAGTTTAACCAAAGGAATTGGAAGGGATGTTATTACCTGAATTTTTTCGCGTTCACCAAGAATAGTAAACCTGCTACTCTTATGTGGAGGTGGCCGGAGTTTGAGGGAGACAGTGCCCTCCTTGGCCTCTCGATTTTATTAGTGAAATTCCTGGTCTAGAGTTGAAATATCCATCCAGGACAAGCAAGGATTGACAGGCACTACTCACAATAGACTGGTATTCATATTACTGAACAATTTAGATCTTACTAACAATCGAAGCATGGTATTCATATTATTGAACAATTTAGATCTTACTAATAATCGAAGCAAATAGACAACTGTAGTTTGTGACTTATCTAAGTGTTGAACATGTCCATGTCCATGTCATGTATAAAAAATTGTTACCACATTACTTAACTGGTAATTTGGTAAGTTCTCTTGGAATAGTCTACATTGAAGCATAGATATCTTTGCAGGAGGAATATCTTCCGAAGCATTTTAGTGATTTGATCAAGTGTGTCAAGTTGCGTACATGTAAGTAGAATTCCGTAACATCACCGTGCTTTTCTCTTCATTTCGTTACAGGCTAAGGATAACGAAGGAAATAAGTGTGTACCGATGAGGTGGTTATTTTTAGGCTTTTCTCTTTATTTCTTGGCTTTCTCTTCATCATCGTGCCATAATGTTGACACCCATGAGCTGGTTATTTTCGTGAGGACAGATTTAAATCATGTTACAGGCTAAGGATAACAGAGAAAATAGGTTTTACCTGATATGTACACTATATCGCGTTCTCCAAACCGATATTAATAAATATGAGCATAGTGTTCTCACATTTGACTCTTATCACAATTCTAAATTACCACTTCTAGGCATGTAAACAGAGAATGGAGTTTTCATAATAGCGAAGATGTTTTTTAGAATGAAAAAAAGAAAGAGACTATTACACCAAGGAGATAAGTATTGATAGCTGAAAGTTTTTGTAAATGCTTGTGCTAGATAGTTGCATTATTATGTTTCTCGTTCTACCGGGTGACCTGGCTGAAACAATAGGTAGAAAAGGCAGTGGAAGCGTCCATGAATGTGCTGGAGCTGAGTGGTTTCTGTCACATGCCACATATGTGGCAACAAAAAACATACTTCCTAAAACATATTACATATTTTGTTCTTCCATTGCAACGCACGGACATGTTTCCTAGTATGAATAAAGTATACAACTGAAATAACGTGTTTGATACTCTAGGGAATAGATCCAAACGCAAGAGTGTCTTCCCTCAAAAAAAAAACGCAAGAGTGTCTCCACCCGTCCAAGAGCCCAAAATATGGCCGGTGTACCCGAGCCAAACCCGGGCTGGGGCTCTCCTGGGGGCGCTGGCCGAAACAACGTCCACTCCCGTCCCCCCACGCGTCCTCTCTCCCTGTGCGTCCTCTCTTCTCATCGCCGACCACTCGCCGCTCTCCTCCTCGCCGCACCGGCCACGGAGCTGCAGCGTCCTCCTCCGCATCCTTGTCGCGCCCACATCCTTGCTGCGCCGCATATCAGATTCGATCCCCTGTCTGCTAGCTGCAGATGGCGACGGCCCCATCACGGACCCCGATGCCATCGAGTTCTTCGGCATGTCCAGGCTCTCCTCCTCGCCGCACCGGCCACGGAGAATCTAATTGCTTGTTGGAGACCTTCACTGTTCTGAACATGAAAATCTTCTGAACATGAAAATCCCTGAACCTTTCTAGTGCACCTGATTTTGAGAGTAACAATTTATCTACTGCTATTGATGAGACTGCGCGCACGCACCTGCTCGCTTTCAGTTTCACCTTCATTGTAAGAGCCGATAACAGCCTTGATGTCGATGAGAATCTAATTGCTTGTTGGAGACTTATTGATGAGACTGCGCGGCACACATGTGCTCGCTTTCAGTTTCACCTTCATCGTAAGAGCCGATAAGAGCCTTGATGTCGCTCAGACCTTGCGGTTAGCTTCCGCCCCTTTAGGTTTACCGTCTCGACACGTCAATGGCGAAATACGTACCACAACTGAAATTAAACTATAGAACTAGCGACAGCACGACTTTTCTCCACCGATCGACACGCTATAAAAGGCGGCACTTGGCGCCATTATCCAGCAGCAAAGATCAAACCATGTCCCCGAGCCTGGCCATCCTGGCCGTCCTGGCCATGGCGCTCTCCAGGGCCGCTCGCGCCCAGACCTGCGGGTCACAGGCCGGCAGCGCGACGTGCGCGAACTGCCTCTGCTGCAGCCGCTTCGGATACTGCGGCAGCACCGCCGACTACTGCGGCGCCGGGTGCCAGAGCCAGTGCAGCGGCTGCGGCCCGGCTCCTCCCGGCCCCGGCCAGGGCGTGGCGTCCATCGTGTCCAGGGACCTCTTCGAGCGGCTCCTCCTCCACCGAAACGACCCTGGGTGCCACGCCATCGGGTTCTACACCTACGACGCCTTCCTCGCGGCCGCCGCCGCGTACCCGGCCTTCGGCACGACCGGGAGCACCGACACGCGGAAGCGGGAGGTGGCCGCGTTCCTGGGGCAAACATCACACGAGACCACCGGCGGTTGGCCGACCGCGCCCGACGGACCCTACTCCTGGGGCTACTGCTACAAGCAGGAGATGAACCCGCCGTCCAAGCTATGGGAGCAACCTCGACTGCTACAACCAGAGGCCCTTCACCAGCGGCTTGTCTGCTGGCTTCGCGGCCCAGGCGCCCAGCTAGTACTGAAAACGGCTGAGGAGAGTGGAACCGCGTATTAGCTAGCCGGCGGTGATCGATGGGTTCTCGATCTACCGTAAAATAAAATGGATGACTACGTACTATGAGTAAATAAATGGATGAATACTCTTCTGGGGCTCATTATGTGTTGATCAGTACTGCTTACAAAAACAGTGCTTAAGGCAGTGGAACAAACCTGATTTTTAAACAGAAGAAATGGACGGACTTGATAGGACGATGTAGACCCGTAACTTTTAGTCAGCACGGTAAGAAATGGACGGACTTGATCAGGACGAAGTAGTAGACCGATACTTTTTAGTCAGCGCGGTAAGAAATGACTCTGTGAAGTCTCATCGACAGGCGCATAGTGAGTGAAGGTAGTGATTTTTTTTTAAAAGATATATTCGCAAGTATGGTCACAAAATATGAAATTTCAAAAGTAGCACAGCGCATAGTTTTAAATTTCGGTTTCAGTGAATTTTAGTGATTTTGGATTTTATTTCGGCCCAAGGAGTGGAATTTTCTGTCAAAATTCACCAAAATATTCAAAAATTTGAAAAATAATTTGATTTTTTTTGGATCCATGTGTATTACTAAAAGAGCTGAAACATTTTGACCGAAAGGCAATTATTTCAGTGTCTACCGAAATCATTGAAATAATTGTCTTTTGGTCACCAAGACCTATTTTGGTATATTCGTTCACTAATCGATTCAGACTAGCCCCCCACTAAAAGTGCAAATTTGCTGGTGCTGCTGCTGCTTTGGTATATTCGTTCAGTAATCGATTCAGACTAGCCCCACACAGGCTGCATCATGTTTATCAAAATTAACCTTTTCTTGGCTGAAAATTAACCTTCTACAGTGACAAGAGCACACACCAACCAAAAAAGTACTCCTTGTAAAGTTGCGGCAGGAATATCACTTGTTCAGCTGGAGACCCTGGACGAACTAGTACATCAGATAAGATGATCAGGAGAAACACAAGATGATCAGAAACTGATGAGCATGATCCAGAGCTAGTAGCTCCATATATAGCTCAAGTTGGTCTTAAACTGATGAGCCTGTTTTCAGTTCATTCATTCAGTAGTTGATTTTTTTTCAGCCGTTTATTTATTTTGTTGTTTTGTCTTTAATATATGAAAGGATAGGGTTCACTTCCTGCCTCTTGCTTATGTTTATCTAAAAAACAAAAGTTCACTTCCTGCAGCATTCAGTGGGTCTAGTGCTACCTGGCTACTTGAGTTGCTTTTTGCAGCTCCATAGCCCAGTTGGTCATAAATTGATGAGAGTGTTTTCAGTTCATTCATTCAGCAATTGATTTTTTTTCAGCCGTTTATTTCTAATACCGAATGTACTGCTGGAGCTCCACTTTTTTATGATGCATCTGTGCTGCATCCTGTATTGTTTGCCCGCTTTTCGTTTTAGCTCCCACTTGTGGCTCGTGCTGCTTAACTTTTCTTATCAAAATCAATGGAATCGGGGTTGCATTCAGTTTGTTTCTTTGGATGTTTCACCTTATTGATAGTGCTACTGCTCTACTTCCTCTTTTATTATTCTGTTCATGGTTTCATGCACAGTGAGCTGATCTGTCGGTTCATCAACTC
Source organism: Avena insularis (assembly GCA_023614405.1). Lineage (NCBI taxonomy): Eukaryota > Viridiplantae > Streptophyta > Magnoliopsida > Poales > Poaceae > Avena > Avena insularis. The sequence continues at coordinate 431,609,367 of CM042684.1, read as the reverse complement.
TGTTGTTTGAGTCTCTGTTTACAAGCATAAACCAGAGAGAAACGGATCCACACTGTAAACCACAAAAGTGAATTCAGCCTTAAATAATACTCGACTGTATCATAATGTTAAACAACGGTATTTCTAGTGGCATGTTAAAAATCGTGCACTAGAAACACCAAAGACAAAGAAGCTTTTCGTTGACATTTACCTTCCACCCACATGCCCAATGTAGACAATTGTGGACTTGTGGTGGCAGCTTAACAATGACTGTTTTATCTCATCCTGTAAGGAAGCCCTAGTCGAACGCTTCAAGCCTAGGAATAGACTAGTCATGGGCGGACCTAGCGTCCCTCCAGCCCGGGGCAAGCCTACTGTGTTGCCAACTGCATAAAACTTGCGTTTTATAAATTTCTATAGCGATTTTGTCTGAAAATTTCACATCTAAATCTAGTTCGCCCAGGCTTCCGAAAGTGGCCACTGATACTAGTTAGGCAACATGTTCAGGATCATAGTTGCATCAACATGCTTCGCCAAACAATACCACTAGGCAACAACAAAAACGAATTCCACAGTGAAGCGATAAAAGAAAAAAAGAAGACCAATATAGGTTGCGACGACCCAAAGTGTCACATGAGCTGTTCATCATTACACTGTCAGTATGTATTGGGCATACTGACAGTGTAATGTTAAACAACGGTATTTCTAGTGGCATGTTAAAAATCGTGCACTAGAAACACCAAAGACAAAGAAGCTTTTCGTTGACATTTACCTTCCACCCACATGCCCAATGTAGACAATTGTGGACTTGTGGTGGCAGCTTAACAATGACTGTTTTATCTCATCCTGTAAGGAAGCCCTAGTCGAACGCTTCAAGCCTAGGAATAGACTAGTCATGGGCGGACCTAGCGTCCCTCCAGCCCGGGGCAAGCCTACTGTGTTGCCAACTGCATAAAACTTGCGTTTTATAAATTTCTATAGCGATTTTGTCTGAAAATTTCACATCTAAATCTAGTTCGCCCAGGCTTCCGAAAGTGGCCACTGATACTAGTTAGGCAACATGTTCAGGATCATAGTTGCATCAACATGCTTCGCCAAACAATACCACTAGGCAACAACAAAAACGAATTCCACGGAAGCGATAAAGAAAAAAAGAAGACCAATATAGGTTGCGACGACCCAAAGTGTCACATGAGCTGTTCATCATTACCTTTGTCCGGTATGTATTGGGCATACTGACAGTGTAATGTTAAACAACGGTATTTCTAGTGGCATGTTAAAAATCGTGCACTAGAAACACCAAAGACAAAGAAGCTTTTCGTTGACATTTACCTTCCACCCACATGCCCAATGTAGACAATTGTGGACTTGTGGTGGCAGCTTAACAATGACTGTTTTATCTCATCCTGTAAGGAAGCCCTAGTCGAACGCTTCAAGCCTAGGAATAGACTAGTCATGGGCGGACCTAGCGTCCCTCCAGCCCGGGGCAAGCCTACTGTGTTGCCAACTGCATAAAACTTGCGTTTTATAAATTTCTATAGCGATTTTGTCTGAAAATTTCACATCTAAATCTAGTTAAGCCGGGCTTCCGAAAGTGGCCACTGATACTAGTTAGGCAACATGTTCAGGATCATAGTTGCATCAACATGCTTCGCCAAACAATACCACTAGGCAACAACAAAAACGAATTCCACAGTGAAGCGATAAAAGAAAAAAAGAAGACCAATATAGGTTGCTAGGACCCAAAGTGTCACATGAGCTGTTCATCATTACACTGTCAGTATGTATTGGGTTGAGAGAGGCTCGAACTCTCAACCTCAGGATCACTCACGTTTAGCTATGAGACCTACGCGCTAGCCAACTGCGCCACCACCCCGTTGTGTTATTTCTGTGGATCATATCGCTTTCATTTTGAGCAGTAGCGGAGGTTTTGCTTGTTTCTTTTCTTTCGGTCCAACACGAGAATTCGTCCTTGTGCCTCTTTAGTTATTTAGATATCCTATAAATCTCGATGAGTAATGAATAGGTGCGACGACACGAATGGCCGATTTTGTTACTCAAATTTTCTGCCAACTTGTGACTGTATTCGTGCAATTACAAAGAGGAAAATTAAACTTTCCTGAAATAAGTGAACGAGAAAAGAAAATTGTTGATTAGTTGGTGCTTTTGGATTGTAATTACGACCGCAGGTAGATGAGATTAGATTAAACTCAACAGAACTTGCTTCACAACGAGACAACAACTTCCGCATTCATCGTCCAACACAGATGGAAGAAGATGAGTATATATACGCAGCAAACGATATTCTCTTTTTACTAAAAACAGATGAGTTGGCTTACCTAGAACATGCATCAACACCCAACAGGTGGCGACGGTGATGGAGGTGGTGGCGCGGGTCGTCGCCATTTGCTATCTAGCTTGCTGACTATGTGCTCGATCTGGGGGGCGATGGAGAAAGTGACAGCAGGAGTCAGGCGAGCCAACTGAAGCGTGGGAGCCAAATATTCGGGTATTCAGTCATCGTACGCATTCTCTCATCATGGCATGGGTCTTGCCGTCTTGGGTCCAGTGTGCACCTGCCGCCTTTGACATCGAAGATTTGTGTTGGAAGAATCAGTAGAGTCAAACTAGTCCAATCAGGCCAATCGCAACCATCTGGATTCGATCGGTCAAACAGCAAACTACACCCTCGGAGGATTGCGAACGCAGTTTTTCTACCTTTGCATGGGCATCCCTGGCTTATCCGAAGATCCCAATAGCATATTCTCTGCTTTTGATTTCCATGCATAGGAAAGGGATCGCACGACGATCTCTAATTTCATAGTGCTTAACTTACCAAGTACTGTGAAATTAGAGAACGTATGAGATTTTCCCCCTAAAGCACCGTGAAATTAGAGAACGCGTGAGATACCTTTCCTATGCATGAAAATCAAACGAACAGAATATGCTATCGGTTTAAATAGCCTTTGTTTTTCTGCAGAACTATTACTCGTGTGAGGGTTGCAGGTGGGGACGGAATGGAAACCTCACGCCGCCTCGAGGCGGTGGAGTGCCCTCCATCCCTCGCCAACCTCCCCCCGCCTTCCCTCACCGCCGTGGCCGTGGCCAGGCGTGCCTCCTCTCCCCGCGCCATGGGAGCTGGTCGGGGCTGGCCTCCCCATCGGCGGCGGTGTTCCTCGGGAAGCCATGCTGGCTCCCCGGTGGCGGAGCTACGTGTGGCGAGGCTGCAGAGGGCACGGCGGATGGCGTCGGCCTACCTCGGGCCCGGTTCAGGGCCTAGGCGGGCGGGCCGGCACGTCCTCTGGGGCTTCTCCCAGGCGGCGAGGCAACGACGCAGCGCCATGGCGGGGCGGCTCGTGGAGCTCGCGCTGGCGACGGTTCCTCCCGACCCAGATCTGGGCCCTGGCGGGCCAACACATCTGCGGCTTCGGCGCTCCCTGAAGAAGGCAGCGGCGACCACGATCTTGTAGGGCTAGCGGCGCAGCGGCCTACCTGTCGCAACACGGTGGCAGGGACTTTACGGGCCCATTTGGGCCTGGTCGGGCCCGCCAAGCCTGGTGTGACCCTGCTACTGTGCCCGGTCGATGATCGCCTCTCGGCGGTGGAGGTGGGCTCCTCCCGCATGGCTGCCGTGCTGCCGGCCCGTATTCGGGCGGCTTGACACTGCCATGGTGTGACGACGACTATGGTGGCCCAAGATCGTGGTGGCGCGCGCTGGCGGGCGACGAGGTTGGTGGTGGTGCGCTGACACGCCCGGGGTTCTCTGTGGAGGGGGATAGGGAGAAATCCTTGTCGGCTTGCCCGACTTCGTCGCGGTGCCGGCCCTTGGGTGGCGCCATTCCTTCTTGGAGGGCGTTACGGATATCCTCAGTCTACTATACTCCGTGTGCCGGGGGAAACCCTAGGTCCAGCTGGGCTGGGCAGCAGCGCCGTGTCGACGGTGCTTCCCTTCTTGAAGGTGCTGTTTTGGTACTGGGCGTGTCTGTGTGCGAGAAGCGTGGTGGGACATTTTCGGATGGCGCAGCGGTGACGGGTCACCCTAGTTTCGTCGTATCTCCGTTTCTTTCATGTTTTTTTTCTTTTTGGGCGTGTTTTAGCTGATGCCCCAGCTTTTTCCGTTGTGCAATTTGGACGTTATGATGTCTGGTCCAGCAGTTGTCTCATATGTGTGTGCTTTATTTATAAAGCGGGACGAAAGCCTGTTTCGAGGAACTATTACTCGTGAGCAAAGGTAGAACCTCCGCTACTCAGGGATAACCACAATCCACCGTGCAGGTGGCAGTCCTGAGTCTTGACGCATAGTGACTAATATTCCCTTCGTACTAGTATTACGTAAGGTGCCTAAGTTTTTTCACGAGCATTATCTCAGAATAATTTGACTTTTTACTTTTTTTGCCCCTGTGTTAGTTGAATACCAATACGCCCTTTAGAGCTCGTTTGACACCGGTCCTTTCATTTCATTTGGTAGAAATAAAATAGAATGACATTGATTCTTTCATTTCATTTGTGAATTCCAGAAGAATGATAGGGTTAGGAAGAGGTATTGACTTAACATAGAGTAGCAATTCCTAGAATTTTCAATTGAATCCAATATCCAATTCCTTGGCAGCCAAATAAGGTTATTCCTCGAATCCTAAATGAATTCCGGTTATTTTACTCCAATTGATGGGATCCAAAAATGAGCTCCTACCAATCTCCAAGGGTAACTATCGGGGTTTCCACCAATCCATGAAACACAAAATCTTCTCGTGAGACGCCATCTCTTATTGATTCCTGGCCGAGCTAATTCCCACCTGCAAGGCGCTAATTTACCCATCCATTACCTCGCTCGCTTCGTAATATAGCATGGCACATGCATGCGGTGGTGCTGATCGATTTAATGAGTTCCAGAAAATTGAAAGGAAGAATGTTTGTGAACTCTTTCGGCTTCTCTACAACAATGTCATTCTTATCTTACTTGTTCTTGAATACCCACTTGGTGCTGATAACATTGTGGCACTCTTTAGGATTCTCTACAAACTTCAAAATCTTGTTGCGCTTGAAGTTGTTAAGTTCTTCATGTATGGCCAACACCCAATCTAGATCTTCAAGCGCTTCGAACACCTTCTTAGGTTCCACAATAGAGATATGATTTTGATGATCACTGAAGCTTGCTAACTCTCTTCTTGTGGACACCCCTCTTCTTAGATCACCCACCACTTTGTCAAGTGTGTGACCTCTGAGTTCAAGATTTCTTTCAACTCTTGTTTTGCGACGAGTTTCGATTTCCTCATTGTTTCTTGGAGGATCTCTTCAACAATTTGGTCCTCATCCTTACCAATATCACTACCTTGACCAATGTAATACCTCGGACATTACGCTCTAAGTTCAAGCCTGGACGAACCCAAAAGTGGATAAGTGATTCTACCGCGGAGGCCCAAGGCCACCCACGTGTAGGCCTGTCGAAGCGGACCAGGGGACGGTACCGGCCGACCACCTTATCCACTTTCAAGAACACCGGGACAAGAGCGAGCGGTGTAAGCGACAGGTAACGCGACCACGACATACACAAATGAGTATGTATGTCTGCGACTTACAATAGACATCAGAGCTACACCATCTAAAAGAAATAGAAATATTGCAACGCATACGGCAAGATCCAAATATCCTAGATAGATATAATAGTTTAGGATACCTCCTCATGCATCACACACCAGAGTATCAAGCGGAAGCGAAATACAAGATCCGAGTACGGATAAAAAGCAAATCCGCATAAGATGCCACAAAACTAATCACATCCCGCCCACAGATATCATGGATCTCCATCCCCGAAATCTCTACACCTGATAGTCGTTGCCACCATCATCGGTCTCTTCGACCCAGTAGCCTTCTCGAGAGTATACCTGTCCACCTAAACCAAATATTTATTGTGTGAGACCCTAGGGGTACTCAGCAAGTCTTAATGCATCTAAAGGGAACAACCTGGGGGTGACGCAATTGCAGCGAAAGATAATATCTACAAAGAGCTGTAGAAACTCGCTACACATCCGCCCAACCAGAGATGGACGGACGCCCGTTAATTAATAGAAATAGTTATATAGGTAACATAATTAACTTCGCTCTCCCTCCTTCTCGCTTACCGACGAGAAGGCGGAAGAACATCCCATCTGTTGCCAATTTTATTAACCATTCCATGAGTGTTGCACTATTTACTAGTCATTTCTTAGTCAAATTAAAGACGGTACTTTAGTTATGCTTGTCTATGATCGAGAAACTGTGCTCCAAGTCGTCCATAACCGCGGACACGGCTTTTAGAAAGATTTACCCTGCAGGGGTGCATAAATAGCAACACACACACGATCAACCTCGAGAAGAACCAAATAAAACGCAACGTGACCTCACGACAATGCATTCACAGGATTCATAAAACATTTCAGGGGGCCACCCCAATAAGCTACCCGCAACGAAGTTGGACGGCTCCGAGACGGACCCAGGGTTTACGACAATGGCTGTAAACGACTGGGAACCCGAAAATGTGACTGGGCTTGTCGATACCGCGTAAACATTCCGCATTCTTAAACAGTACAGGTGCTCCACGCACAATCGTAAATAAAACGGTAAAGCATGGCATAAGTACAAGATAGTAATAAAGCCCCAAACTACTTTGTGGCCCCAAGAAATAAAGTGTGAATCAAGCTCAGGCAAAAGGGGATTCATAGAGTCTCCCGTATGTGAATAGTGCGAATAGTCAAGGAACATGAATCAAGTACTCGGGGTCCTACGGGACACAAGTGAGCTTAAAGAACCAAATGGCAGATAATGCTCACCGATGCCTCTTTTATTAGTTCTCTACTCATATTAAGTTGTTTAGGTACCTCATTATCCAAGGACTCGCACAAACCCTACACATGCAATTCTACGACTCGCATGGCTTAAACAACTCCTGTAGTAATGGCTCATGGGATGGAGGAACAAGCTTCGGTGGGGTTTAAAATTAAAGGCTATGCAATACTTGGGATTCAATTTAATGCAAACACGACTCAATGATGCAAGAGTAAGATAGAAGCATAAGTACTATATGTATGCAAGCATGGAGAATTGCTTGCCTAGTAGTTCTGTTGCCGAATAGGAAGGATCCGGGTAATATTCCTAAGGCTCTTGGTATTCTCCTTGCTCAGTGTCTATCCGGATAAAAACCAAACACACAAGGGGCCAAAATAAATACATTGCACAATCATATAAATAAAATACAATAAGCAAACAAATATGCCATGATGGAATGATGCACAATTTACATGGAATAACCTAGCATGATATAAGTGAGGTGTGGGGTACAAGAACGAAGCATTTTATTAAGTTTTTAGTCATGTTTGGCTCCCATAAACATTACTGTATAGTTAATATTTATATGATGCATGCTTTAATTCATATCATGGAATGCATAAACGTAACGGGCTCGTCGCGCTAATCGATTTAGACATATTATTTGTCAAATTTAGAATTACAGAATTACAGTTATGGATTTATTAAGATAAAGACATTTATTGACATTTAAATAATTTCGAAATTTTAAATTGATCAAAAATTATTTTGGATGGTATATTTGAATTCCTGACATTTTTCTGATCAAGAAGCATATATCATTTGCAAGATTTGAAAATAGTGATAAAAAGATATGATTTAATAATGATTATAGCATTTAGTAGAAGGCATAAACGAATGATTATTTTTCCAACATGCATCAAAATAAACAACGGGTATATTCATGTAGGGAATTCAAAATTGAACAACTTTGATTTTTGTACTTTTCTCAATTTCATTACAGGTTTTTTTTTTTAAATATGTTCCCAGTTGTATTTGACTTTTCAAATTGAGTTTGAATTTTTGGGGTGCATTCTACAAAGCACTGTAGGGACTCCACCACGCAACATTAAGTATAACCTCAGGAAGGCTAATAGCAATAGGTTCCATCTGAAACTGAACTGTACTCACATAATAGTCGCGGTAGAATCAGTAGCCATTGGACTGGACGAGTTTTGGGAATTCGAAGGGAATTCCACCATTATGGATGGATCTTGGGAGGCTCCGGTGACTGACCAAAAGAAGGAATTGGTGACATGGTTCTGAATTTGTACCTGGATCATTTTATATGTTGATGAAGCAGCCAACAGACTAAGCTGTTGCTTCGGTTTTGAACAGGAGCGGCATATAGAATAAACAAGGTGTCGTGTGTGGCATAGTAGTAGAATCAAACACTACCTGCAAAACCATCTAGCTCAAGACGTGGTGCTGCTCGACCATGGTATTGATAGAAAGGACGCTCGCCATTTTCTGCACCTAATTCCTAGGATTTACAGAGTTTTAACTGAATTTGGCCGACAAAAAAAATGAAAACGAGCACACTCTCGTTGACGCTTGCGAGCGGCTCCAGGTACCAAATCGAACGGGATTTTTTGCCTTGTGAAGCTGGCACATCAAGCTGCAACAGCGTGTGAAAAAGAACAACTAAGAGGTAGTGTAGCCGACGTGGCGTTGCTCGCAAGTTGACGGGAAAACGGTCGGCGCAGGTCGGATCAGCAGCGGCGAAGTCGACGTCGGCACAGTTGTAGTGAGGGTGTTGGACGGGGAAGAGCATGAGGACGTGCAGCTGGGCGAGGCGCACCCTTAGGAACAAAAGTACCAGGATGGGGTTAACAGAATCGACGGCGGCCTTCGGATGACGGCGACGGACATGGTACACGGACGACGCTCGACGAATGGAACTCCAGCGAGAGATATCTAGATGATGCATGGGGATGTCCAGGGGATGCAGGAGCTCACCATGGTCCTCTCGGACGAGGTGGATGTTGCCGGGGATGGTGGCGACATGAAGTTGACGGTGACAGCGAGCGTCGGGTGCACAGGGACGGCGACGACATCAGCGACGTGTCCTAGGCCTTCTCCTCCATGATCCTTGTACCGCACGAGGACGTGGAAGAAGCAGCGTTACTGGAGGTGTCACGACGGAGCTCGAGCTGGCTTAGGACGGCGCCGGTGAGGAAGCTAGGGCACGGCCACGGTGGCGTCTCGATCTGGTTCAACTTGGAGAGGGGAAAGAGATAGGAAGGGAGCGGTTGGGAAGGCCTAGGACGCTCTCTGTATGATGCTTTGTAGGCCAGGACATGCGAGGCTGTAGGACAGGATCACGCGTGCCGCGGGCCGTGAACACAGGGGATCCTCACGTGCACTCTCCGAGAAGATAAACAGGTTAGCTCAGATAGGTTCAGGAAAAGAAAAGACTCCCAGATTGACCTTTTAAAATTTGATTTTTAAATAGTGTTTGAATAAATAAAAGTCTGGGAAGGAGACAAAACAGAGACCCTGCAACAGTTTTTGTAGCCAAACCAATAGCATGTATTAAGAATTTACAAGCATTGGTATGTGGTAAAAAATAGAGGAAAAACAGATAGTAAAAATGTCCAGATTGAATTATTTATTTTAAGTCTATAATTCTGTTTTGAAAAAACAATGTGTTGTTGCTTAGGATAGACAGAAGGAAGAAGAACAAAAGCTTCGCAAGCTAGCACATGGTATAAAGTACAAAAGCATAAGGAAAAATAAAATAAAAGGATGGATATGATCACATACAACCAAAACAAGGTATAAACCACATGTACTGAATATGGTTGATTTAGAGATTTGTGTGGAGATGATCACCTGGACAAAAGGATTTGCAAAGAGAAAAGAATAGAGAGAAGATCAACACAACAAGAATCGATAAAATAGGTAAAACTAATATATAGATGGAGGAAAATGTCATGGGCTCAAGTAGATGAAGTAGAGAAACAAAAGGGTATCAAGATTTAGAGAATCCACATGAATGCGTACCCATGTGGTAGAATTAGCGAGAGGGTCAAATGGACCACATGGTACCAACAAGGTAGAATGGAAAAGAGATAATAGATGATGCCCCCAACTCAATCTGGGCATGTAACAATATATCAATAACCAACTACAATATATCAAGATGCAAATACAATTAATAAGATAAATGTATATGAGAAAATAACCAAATGAAAAGGAGTTTTATATGATGCTCAAATGCAATATGGCATGGTGACATGAGCATGATATAATGATGATGCAATAATAATATGTAGGAAATAGCAATATATAGACTAGGCAAGTAGCATTACAATTGTTATACAATTGGGATGCTACAACTCTCCCCCACTAAACAAGAATCTCGCCCCGAGATTCCTAGGAAAAAAGAAAAAAGACACAAGAAGAGGTGGGTGTTCAGAACAAAGGTGATCCCCACGTTCCCAAGATGATGAACAACGGAATGGTGTGACCACTACACCTTGCAAACCTAGCTAGACTTGTTGCGAGTCTTGAATTTTGCTTCTTGAAAACAAAGGACTTGAAGAACCTGGAGAATTGTTGTGAGACAAGAAAGATAGAATGAACATAGCTCTGGTGCTCTCGAGAAACACGATACAAGGATAAAACCACTTCTTGAAAGAATTTGAAAAGCCGGTGAATCTAGGAGGGAAAAGACAGACACGTCATTAGGATTCAAGATCTAAAGCTGCAAGTGAGGATGATTCTTGCTCTCGCTAGAAGAAAGAGCGACTTTGGAGAAGTTATCAACCACTAAGGAAATAGCATGGTTTCTTCCCTCAGATTAAGAAATGAAGTTTGGAGAAACCCATATTGCCTTCAAACAATAGAGTTCCTTGATACCACAGAAAAGATTTGGGTTAGGAGTTCTCGGATTAGATTCTTCTTGCGCCGGTAAGAACCAAGGATCAAGCAATTGAGGTGCGCGGATTTATCTTCACGAGAACGACTAACACGAGTATATGGTGGAATCCTGAGAATAAAGTTGAATGCTGACGATCTTGAGTTTATTGTAGAGATGTTTATTGCTTTCTTTAACCCTGAGGTTATTGCAATAGATTTTTTTTTGATTGATGGCATTAGCCATAAATGGCTTTACCAAGATCAAAAGAATTTACAAATGGAAGTTAGAGATATCTTCCATCCATATTGTCTGATGATGACGAGCTCCGGTCAAAAGAAGAGGACAGAGAAGATTTTGCATTTGCATCCACCAGATTATTGAAGATTTTGCTCCAACTTGAATTAGACGAGACCACCAACAAGAGGTTACTGATTATGTTCTTCGAGAGAACCCTCCAGAACACAAGGACGGAAGTAAAAGTCTCAAAGGATAAAGGCCCCTTCTAACTTCCGTGGAATGAGTGAATCGCATTAATCCACCAATTCAATGTACAAGAGAGAATGATAAGAGTAGTGGTATGTTCATGACTCCATTCCGCACCCAAAGCATTACTCCGCACATGAATAGAAAAATTATGCAACCCAACTCTCAGAAATTTAGATTGATGATCTTGACAAAGCATAATTCATGAAGCTTCGTAAGAAAAACAAGGAGGTGATGCAAACACTTCGTCGGATCCAAAGTAAATAAGATGATGATATTGTCGTCGTGTCGGAAGTTCCAAGCCATCAGAAAAGATATGAAGGAAGACCATGGGAAATAGATGAAGGATTCACCAGACAAATTGGATAGCATCAAGAACCTGGAATAGAAGAATTACGAAAGATCTAGAAAATCTTCGTGGCATCCGGCGGATTGAGGATACAAGATAAAGCGACAGGGTTTCAAAAGGTTTCTTGATGTGCGGAAGACCAATAGAATTCTTGTCCTTCTTGAGAAGATCCGAGAGATATAACAGTCTTGAGGAAACTTCAGCGGAACGACGTTGATAATTTTCCAAACAAGTAAAAGCTCCGAATTTGGTTAAAGGTGAAGGATGGAATTAACAATTGACTTGATGATTTCAGATTTGTACAAATGTCTTTAGCAGAAGGACGTGGTCGAGATAGGTGACTTTGGAAAATCAGGATTTACACTTTGAGAACTTTGCACACAGGCGATATTCACGAAGCTAGAGAGAAAGTGAAGACGATGTTCTTCATATTCTTCCATTGATATAGAATAGGCAAGCATATTGTCACGACATACCACCAAGAATTATAGAGATATTCCAAGAATACCAAGTTCACAAGGCGAGAGAAACAAACGAATGCTCGAAATACTTTCTGAGCTCAACGCTCTTTGAAAAAGCAATGTTTCGAGCAAGGATTTGTGTTGAAAAGATGCACTAATAGAATAGATTATCTGGCCTTTCGGAAGATAGAGGAGATTTTGAGTTGTTCACATAGTTGATCAGACCACCGGTTAAAAGACAAGAAGCTCTTAGATGAAGAAGCGATGATAACTCATACATTTAGGCAGAGCTATCAGAGATGAACAGATGAGATTCTCTCGTATCAAAGAGAACCTTGCAGATATGGAGTTCAAGTGAGGTATAAAGCACAACCATCGGATGAAAATCCATCATAGTGCCTTAAGAAATCCTCGGATTGCCAATGATATTTGAATATGATATAGGTATGATCACGGTATAACTCAAAATCACAAGAGATAACCGCCATTGGAGGATTAAATTGATAGCATTGACCATATTCCACTCATGATAGGTGTCATATAGCTATACCAAGAACCAGACTACAATCGCAAGCATCGGATCGATGCAAGTTATGCATTTAGCCCCAAAAGAATTAAAGATAAAGTAGAAACTCCAGATGGAAGCGCCGGTAGCAAAAGATCGAGTTAACATTAACATGCCAACAAAAGAAGGTAGATAGGATATCACACACGAATGAAAGGAGTGTGGGAACATAGATGTATCAAGAAAAAAACTGCATTTTTCGGCATTAAAATACCAACTAGATGCGTAAAACACTTAACGGATAGGGATTAGCAACTCCACATTATGTGAAAGCATGCCGAAAGGAAGAACACCCTTAGCAAGATCGCGTCGGTTGACAAAGAGTAAGACAGATCACACCGGTTTACAAAGAGTCGGATAGATCACGTCGGTTTACACATAAGCCTGTCGGGATGGAATGTACCAACAGTTGATAACGAAAGGCAGATTGCGACAACAAGATTGGATGCAACAGATAGACGAAGAATTACACACACATTCTATGGTACTACGGAAATCCCAAACAGTGAATCCTAGTTTGAATTTTTAGGAAGAGGATAGACAAACATTACACTTCCTTACCAGAAAAGGGTGGGTGGGTGGGTAAGAAGAAAAATGGAAGCAGTCCTACTCTCACGTTTAGTTTTTCCCTAGTATAAATAGCTACCGAAATATTTTCTAGACTGACAATGACCATCTGGCTGAGACCCTGAAGGGCAGAATGCTCTGATACCAATTGTAATACCTCGGACATTACGCTCTAAGTTCAAGCCTGAACGAACCCAAAAGTGGATAAGTGATTCTACCGCGGAGGCCCAAGGCTACCCACGTGTAGGCCTGTTGAAGCGGACCAGGGGACGGTACCGGCCGACCACCTTATCCACTTTCAAGAACACCGGGACAAGAGCGAGCGGCGTAAGCGATAGGTAACGCGACCACGACATACACAAATGAGTATGTATGTCTGCGACTTACAATAGACATCAGAGTCACACCATCTAAAAGAAATAGAAATATTGCAACGCCATACGACAAGATCCAAATATCCTCGATAGATATAATAGTTTAGGATACCTCCTCATGCATCACACACCAGAGTATCAAGCGGAAGCAGAATACAAGATCCGAGTACGGATAAGAAGAAAATCGACATAAGATGCCACAAAACTAAGCACATCCCGCCCACAGATATCATGGATCTCCATCCCGGAATCTCTACACCTGATAGTCATTGCCACCATCATCGGTCTCTTCGACCCAGTAGACTTCTTGAGAGTATACCTGTCCACCTAAACCAAATATTTATCGTGTGAGACCCTAGGGGTACTCAGCAAGTCTTAATGCATCTAAAGGGAACAACCTGGGGGTGACGCAATTGCAGCGAAAGATAATATCTACAAAGAGCTATAGAAACTCGCTACACATCCACCCAACCAGAGATGGACGGATGCCCGTTAATTAATAACAACAGTTATATAAGTAAGATAATTAACTTCGCTCTCCCTCCTTCTCGCTTACCAACGAGAAGGCGGAAGAACATCCCATCTGTTGGCAATTTTATTAACCATTCCATGAGTGTTGCACTATTTACTAGTCATGTCTTAGTCAAATTAAAGACGGTACTTTGGTTATGCTTGTCTATGATCGAGAAACTGTGTTCCAAGTCGTCCATAACCGCGGACACGGCTTTTAGAAAGATTTACCCTGCAGGGATGCACAAATAGCAACACACACACGATCAACCTCGAGAAGAACCAAATAAAACGCAACGAGGCCTCACGACAATGTATTCACAGGATTCATAAATCATTTCAGGGGGCCACCCCAATAAGCTACCCGCAACGAAGTTGGCCGGCTCTGTGACGGACCCAGGGTTTACGACAATGGCAGAACGATCGAACCGAAATGTACTGGGCTTGTCGATACCGCGTAAACATTCCACATTCTTAAACAGTACAGGTGCTCCACGCACAATCGTAAATAAAGCGGTAAAGCATGGCATAAGTACAAGATAGTAATAAAGCCCCAAACTACTTTGTGGCCCCAAGAAATAAAGTGTGAATCAAGCTCAGGCAAAGGGGGATTCATAGAGTCTCTCGTATGTGGATAGTGCGAATAGTCAAGGAACAGGAATCAAGTACTCGGGGTCCTACGGGACACAAGTGAGCTTAAAGAACCAAATAGCAGATAATGCTCACTGATGCCTTTTTTATTAGTTCTCTACTCATATTAAGTTGTTTAGGTACCTCATTATCCAAGGACTCGCACAAACCCTACACAAGCAATTCTACGACTCGCATGGCTCAAACAACTCCTGTAGTAATAGCTCATGGGATGGAGGAACAAGCTTTGGTGGGGTTTAAAATAAAAGGCTATGCAATACTTGGGATTCAATTTAATGCAAACACGACTCAATGATGCAAGGGTAAGATAGAATCATAGGTACTATATGTATGAAAGCATGGGGAATTGCTTGCCTGGTAGTTCTGTTGCCGAATAGGAAGGATCCGGGTAATACTCCTGAGGCTCTTGGTATTCTCCTTGCTCAGTGTCTATCCGGATAAAAACCAAACACACAAGGGGCCAAAATAAATACATTGCACAATCATATAAATAAAATGCAACAAGCAAACAAATATGCCATGATGGAATGATGCACAATTTACATGACATAACCTAGCATGATATAAGTGAGGTGTGGGGTACAAGAACGAAGCATTTTATTAAGTTTTTAGTCATGTTTGGCTCCCATAAACATTACTGTATAGTTAATATTTATATGATGCATGCTTCAATTCATATCATGGAATGCATAAACATAACGGGCTCATCGCGCTAATCGATTTAGACATATTATTTGTCAAATTTGGAATTACGGAATTAAAGTTATGGATTTATTAAGATAAAGGCATTTATTGACATTTAAATAATTTCGAAATTTTAAATTGATCAAAAATTATTTTGAATGGCATATTTGAATTCCTGACATTTTTCTGATCAAGAAGCATATATCATTTGCAAGATTTGGAAATAGTGATAAAAAGATATGATTTAATAATGATTATAGCATTTAGTAGAAGGCATAAAAGAATGATTATTTTTCCAACATGCATCAAAATAAACAACGGGTATATTCATGTAGGTAATTCAAAATTGAACAACTTTGATTTTTGTACTTTTCTCAATTTCATTACAGGTTTTTTTTAAATATGTTTCCAGTTGTATTTGACTTTTCAAATTGAGTTTGAATTTTTGGGGTGCATTCTGCAAAGCACTGTAGGGACCCCACCACGCAACATTGAGTATAACCTCAGGGGGGGCTAATAGCAATAGGTTCCATCTGAAACTGAACTGTACTCGCCTAATAGTCGCGGTAGAATCAGTAGTCATTGGACTAGACAAGTTTTGGGAATACAAAGAGAATTCCACCATTATGGATGGATCTTGGAAGGCTCCGGTGACTGACCAAAAGAAGGAATTGGTGACATGGTTCTGAATTTGTACCTGGATCATTCCATATGTTGATGAAGCAGCCAACAGACTAAGATGTTGCTTCGGTTTTGAACAGGAGCGGCATATAGAATAAACAAGGTGTCGTGTGTGGCATAGTAGTAGAATCAAACACTACCTGCAAAACCATCTGGCTCAAGACGTGGTGCTGCTCGACCATGGTATTGATAGAAAGGATGCTCGCCATTTTCTGCACCTAATTCCTAGGATTTATAGAGTTTTAACTGAATTTGGCCGACAAAAAAAAGATGAAAACGAGCACACTCTCGTTGACGCTTGCGAGCGGCTCCGGGTACCAAATTGAACGGGATTTTTTGCCTTACGAAGCTGGCACATCAAGCTACAACAGCATGTGAAAAAGAACAACTGAGATGTACTATAGCCGACGTGGCATTGCTCGCAAGTTGACGGGAAAACGGTCGGCGCAGGTCGGATCAGCAGCGGTGAAGTCGACGTCGGCACGGTTGCGGTGAGGGTGTTGGACAGGGAAGAGCATGAGGACGTGTAGAGGGGCGAGGCGCACCCTTAGGAACAAAAGGACCAGGATGGGGTTAACGGAATCGATGGCAGCCTTCGGATGACGGCGACGGACATGGTACACGGACGGCGCTCGACGAATGGAACTCCAGCGAGAGATATCTAGATGATGCATGGGGATGTCCAGGGGATGCAGGAGCTCACCGTGGTCCTCTCGTACGAGGTGGACGAGGTGGATGTTGCCGAGGACGGTGGCGACATGAAGTTGACGGTGACAGCGAGCGTCGGGTGCGCAGGGACGGCGACGGCATCAGCGACGTGTCCCAGGCCTTCTCCTCCACGATCCTTGTACCGCACGAGGACGTGGAAGAAGCAGCGTTACTGGAGGTCTCACGACGAAGCTTGAGCTGGCTTAGGACGGCGCCGGTGAGGAATCTAGGGAACGGCCACGGTGGCGTCTCGATCTGGTTCAACTTGGAGAGGGGAAAGAGATAGGAAGGGAGTGGTTGGGGAGGTCTAGGACGCTCTCTGTATGATGCTTTGTTGAAGCCAAGACACGCGAGGCTGTAGGACAGGATCATGCGTGCCGCGGGCCGTGAACACAGGGAAGCCGTGCACTCTCCGAGAAGATAAACAGGTTAGCTCAGATAGGTTCAGGAAAAGAAAAGACTCCCAGATTGACCTTTTAGAATTTCATTTTTAAATAGTGTTTAAATAAATAGAAGTCTGGGAGGGAGACAAAACAGAGACCCTGCAACAGTTTTTGTAGCCAAACCAATAGCATGTATTAAGTATTTACAAGCATTGGTATGTGGTAAAAAATAGAGGAAAATCAGATAGTAAAAATGTCCAGATTGAATTATTTCTTTTAAGTCTATAATTCTGGTTTTGAACAAACAAGATGTTGTTGCTTAGGATAGACAGAAGGAAGAAGAACAAAAGCTTTGCAAGCTAGCACATGGTATAAACGTACAAAAGCATAAGAAAAAATAAAATAAAAGAATGGATATGATCACATACAACCAAAACAAGGTATAAACCACATGTACTGAATATGGTTGATTTAGAGATTTGTGTGGAGATGATCACCTGGACAAAAGGATTTGCAAAGAGAAAAGAATAGAGAGAAGATCAACACAACAAGAATCGGTAAAATAGGTAGAACTAATATATAGATGGAGAAAAAATGTCATGGGCTCAAGTAGATGAAGTAGAGAAACAAAAGGGTATCATGATTTAGAGAATCCACATGAATGCATACCCATGTGGTAGAATTAGCGAGAGGGTCAAATGGACCACATGATACCAACAAGGTAGAATGGAAAAGAGATAATAGATGATGCCCCCAAATCAATCTAGGCATGTAACAATATATCAATAACCAACTACAATATGTCAAGATGCAAATACAATTAATAAGATAAATGCATATGAGAGAATAACCAAATGAAAAGGAGTTTTATATGATGCTCAAATGCAATGTGGCATGGTGACATGAGCATGATATAATGATGATGCAATAATAATATGTAGGAAATAGCAATATATAGACTAGACAAGTAGCATTACAATTGTTAGACAATTGGGATGCTACAACCAACCACTGGTTCAGCATTAGTAGATGTGAGGGGCTTGATCTTGGTCTTGATCATCATGAATACCAAATGGTTGAAGCAAATCTGGACTTGTAGGGCCGGATAATCTAGCTGAGGGATTGGCTGGATTATCCAGCCGAGGGAGTGGCCGAATAATCTGGCCAGGGAGTTTCTTCTGAATTTTGCTCACAACTGGAACATGGAGTTGCAACGCCGGATGATCCGTCCATTGGGGAGGCTAGATTCAGTATTTTGTTGGGTTGATGTACCATTTGATTCAGTAGGTGGAGCTTGTTGTTTTGTGTAGATGATGGCTCTATTTGAGTAGAGCATTGTCCTTCCCGATTCGCCACAAGGGGTTCCTCAAAGAGGCGGAAAAATCCCACACACATTCTTCTTATGACATCTTGGGGTATTTCAACATATGTATTACAAACACCAACTTGCCCCACATGGGAGCCGTCATTTTCCTCGAACACCACACTACAAGATTCTACAATAGTTTCAGTGGACTTGTTGTAGATTCTATAAGTGTGGGATTCAACACCATAACCAACAAAAATACCTTATAAAGCTTTAGATTCTAACTTAGATAAACGAACTCCTTTGATGATATAGAAACACTTACAACCGAATACTCAGATGTATGAGATATTAGGCTTGTTACCGGTAAGTATTTCATAAGGAGTATTGTCCAAGTTCTTGCAAAGGTAGAGAGGGTTTGATGAGTGACACGTGGTGGATATAGCTTCATCCCAAAAATTATAAGGAGACTTGAGTTCAGCTAACATGGACCTTGTCGTATCCATTAACGCCCGGTTCTTCCTCTCAGCTACACCATTTTGTTGAGGGGTATACGCAGCGGAATATTAATGTGTCTTATCCCCTCTTCACTTAAAAACTCGTTTAAGGTGTGGTTCTTGAACTTGGAGCCGTTGTCGCTTCTTATTTCCAATATGGGAACATTGTGTTGTCTTGAACCTCATTGGCAAAGTCGACGATGGTTTGTTGAGTCTCGCTCTTCAACTTGAAGAAGTAGACCCATTGTACCTTGAGTAGTCATCAACAATTACCAGGAAATACTTCTTCCCACCGAGACTTGCATGAGATGGAGGACCAAAGAGATACAGATTAAGGAGCTCTAAGGTCCTCTTAGAATAAATAATAGTCTTACTTCGATGGGGAGGGTCATGCATTTTTCTTTCAACACAAACCCTGCAAACATGATCTTTGGCAAAGGAAACATTGTCTTTTAATCAAGAATGTGGCCACCCTTGTGGAGACTTTGAAAAGTTCTCATATTGACATGGGCTAGTTAGTAATGCCATAGCCAACCCACATCGGCCTTTCCGAATAGGCACATCGAACATGCAGTGGTTTTCCCCGAAAAGTCCACAACATACAAGTCATTTTCAATGTACCCAACGAAAGCAACCTTAAGAGACTTGCTACACAAGAGTACCACAATAGCATCATCAATGAAAACAGCAAACCCATCTTATCAAGGGTACAAACTGAAAGTAAATTATAGCTGATGGTCTCAACAAGCATGACGTCCACGAGAGAGATATCATGCGCGACCACAACCTTGCCAAGACCCAATACCTTTGGTTTTGATTTATCACCATAAGAGATAGTTATTTGATCGTGATTAGGCCTCATCTCTGTGATGATCTCCTTGCTTCCGATCATGTGACTTGTGCATCCACTATCAAGCACCCATTTTGACCCACCGAAAGTGTAGCCCTACAAGAAATTAATTCTTGGTTTTAGGTACCCATTTTTAAATGGGTCCTCTTTTGTTAGCAACAAGGGTCTTTGGAACCCAAATATACCAAGCAATATAACCATCGAAAGGTCCAACATATCTAGCATAGACATCACAATAATAATCACGAAACAAAACATAATTGGGGTTAGTGGTTCCTACAAAACCATCATGTTTTGTTCTTCGTGGTATCATTTCCTACAGTGGTGCTTGTCTTAGCTTGAGTAGGATTGGCCTTCTTATTTTTGTTCTTATTCTTCTTTATCTTGGAAGACATAGCCAATACCCTCTTTCCCATTGTTGGATTTTTGCTTACTCAAAATATCATCAAGCACTTCCTTACCTTTGGGAAGAGCGGATTTGGCAAGCTCCTCCTTCAACCTAGCATTTTCTCAAGGATATCTGCATGATCACACAAAAAAGTACAGGTGCTAGGAACATCATATTTAGTTAGATGAGTTTGGATCTAATCATGAGACTTGTGTAGAATAGAGTTCTCGCTCTCCAAAGCATCGTGGGCAATGTCAAGTTTATCTAGTTCCTCGGTTAGTCTAGCATGAGCAACCCCAAATTTAATCTTTTCCTTTATAAGTTTTCTTGCTTTAGAAATAGCATGGTCATGTTCTTTTATGAGTTTAGCAACAATGTCATCATGTGACTCCTCTATATATTCCATATTTTCCTCAAGGGAAGCCCTAAGCTCTTCCTCTTCTTCTAGAGAATTTTTCAAGAGCATCCTCTCTTTCAATCCTACCTTTTTCTTTAAGAAGGTCTTCTGAATGAGCAAGTTGACCCATGAGGGCCTTGAAATGCATCTTGTGTTCACCTTGAAAGTTAGTCATATAATGATCCAAAGCAATAACCTCTTCTTTCACCTTAAGATTAGTAGAATCATCTAATTCAACATTAATAGTAGTCTTAGGAAAAGAAATGGTAGAAGGTGATACCTTGGAATCCCTTGACATGAGGCAATTGATGTCCTTGTTGGAGATGTTCTCGTTTGGAGAGTCAAAGACTGAAGCGGTTGGTGTTCATGTGGTAGCTATTACTGCCACTTCCCTTGAGCTTTCTTCTCCCTCTTCGTCTTCACGTCCGAACAACTACTCCTCATGTGCCACTAAAAAAAATTAGTTTCTTCTTGTATGTGATCTTGTTTTTAGAGAAAGGCTTCTTGCATGGAGCCTTTGATTGGTCCTTGAGCACAAGTATACCACCATGATATTCTCTACTTTGAGAAGGGCATTCGGCAACAAAATGAAAATGGTCACCACAATTGTTACATGACCTTAGTTTTGGACCATTCTCTTTTCCTCTACTTGACCCATTTCTTCCTTCAAGCTCAGATTTTACCTTAGCATGATCTTTCAAAAGTTCCTCTCATAGAATGCCATGTACTCACCATGAGAGAGTTTGACATCCTCAGAACATCTCATGGTAATTACATCATTGTTTCTTTCTTCCTCTTCATGCTCAATCACGTTGGCCTACAAAGTAAGATTAACACCCTTTTGCATGTCTATTACTCGTGCATGAGCATCTTTAGCATTTTTTGATGAAACCTTGAAAGTGGACATATCTTGTATAACTTCATTGGAAGTCATGACGTGGTAATTGTGTGTTCCTTTGAGGATTTTCAGATCGATGGGTTCAAATGGCATGAGAGCACTCACATACTTCCTCTTGATCCAAGCGTCATCAACATGACAAGCACCATGATTTCTAAATGTGATGGCAATGGACTTCAGTCTTTGATACATGTTTTCATGGTCCTCACCATCCATCATGTAAAAACCTTCATCTTGATTTCTCAAGGAATCATATCGGTTTCTTCTCACGCTCTCATTTCCAATGAACAACTCGATGAGGGCATCCCAAGCTTCCTTGTCGGTGTTGAGATGTTCAGTGTGCGGCATGTCCTTAGGACCCACACCAAGTTGTATCATGTGCAAAGTTGTGGCATTGATTTGAGTATCCACCACTTCTATTCTTGTCATATTGGATGGATCAACAACATGGAGTCCACCCACGATAATCTTCCACAACTCAATAGAAGAACTGCATATATGAGATTTCATAAAAAAATTCCATTGATTAAATTAAGATGCACTTAACTTGGATGGATCATCCCTATTATTTATATGAGGGTGAGGAATTGGTGGGTAGGGGGAGTACAAGTGAGAAACCTCACTATAGTTCTCCTTTCCACTTTCCTTTTTCGAGGAGGATCCACTATCCTTGCTACCATCCCCCACCTCCAACTCATTGGATTTAGCCGAAGCATTATCCTTTGATTTAGAAGGCGTGCTCTCTAGAGGAGTGGGATATGCGGGTTTACTAGGTGGCATGAGGCGCTCTATCATTTCACGCATATCTTGCATTTGGGTTTCCATGGTAGAGGTCAAGGAAAATTTTCAATCCCTCGAGATCTTCCATGGTAACCGGAACACTAACTTCACCCTTCGGTCTAGTACCCATACTCTCTTAGGTGTAAAGCCCACAAAATAACCACGGCTTTGATACCAATTGAAATGGATCATATGGGCACATAGAGGAGGGTGAATAGGTGCTACTTCAAATTTTAATACTTTTTGAAATTAGGTTTGACACAAAAGGTAAATTCTCTAGATATGCAACTACATTGAATTTACCTATATGCCAGCCTAGCTACTAAACGAGTAAAGGCAGTGAGAGGAACGAGGTAACTGAGAGTGGAGCATGCAAAGACACAAGATTTGTTTTACCACAGTTTGTTCCTTGTTAAGGGAAGTACATCTGTGTTGGAGGGGTGGGCGGTAATAAGACCACCACGCCACAATAGGCCTCACCCTGTTATCCGACGGATCTCGCCACAACTGGCCTGATCCACCTTTCCACTATACGGTACCCTTCGAAGCAGGAATCGACGCCTTTACAACAAGATCAGGGCACGCATCCACAACTAAATTGGAGGCTCCCGAGATGACAACAAGCTGCCACAATAAACAAGTTTATCAAATGAAACCAAAATCTAGAAATTCAAAAGAAACTCTACATAGATGTACCCTCAAAGGAATGAGGAGGGAATTGAAGATCTCTCCGGTGATGATATAAATCAAGGCCTCCTCCTTCAATTCTCCAAAGGTCAAGACCTTTAGATGGTTGAAAGTGGAGATCTTGTGAAAATGGAGTTCAAACAGTGCATCGATTTTCGTCAGATCTAGGGAGATCCACGTTGAATATGGGGAGGGGTATTGATACGGATCAAGTAGATGATCCTTGAGTTTTGTCCCGATCTTTCACAGCGAGTCAACCAGATAGATGATTCTTCCAATAACGCGAGGAAAGTCACCTGAAGAAGAGGAATGAATCCAGCAAATAATGTGATGAAGATCACCACACCTCAAACCTGAGCACGACAATCCTCGTTGCACACAAGAACCTCTGGAGCAATATCTATAAGAATCTGATAAACGGTGTCGCCGTCCCCGGAGGGATGATACACGATGGAGCACAATATAGTTTTTAGACTAAACAACTGAACTCCCTAAACCCTAGGCGTCCGGCTCCTTTATATAAGAGGCATGCAACTAGTCGGTTGGATAGACCCAAACCGAACACACAAACGGACTCGAACCTAACCTGGACCCGGACCCAATAACATAGCAACAATATTTGACATAACCTTAGACTTATCATTACATATTGTAGGTTGTCCTGGCATGCCAATCATCAATGGTATGCCCGCATTACCTAGCTTGGTGGAGTCCTGAAATTAGGCTTCACCTCCTCCTTCGTGCCCATATCATCATCCCCCCTTCAAGAAGCATTGTCCCTAACGCGTGCAGGTTGGGTCAGAAAGGTGGCGTGATATGAACAATAGCTTCTCGCGTCTTCGCCATATTCAAGTCTTGATTGCCTTCCACTCCGCATCCTCCCTCTCGGCTTGCTTGACTTGAAGCAGCCCTTGGCGCCTGCACCTGCTTGCATCTCGATACAAGCTTGGACCTAGGCGCCACCGTCTTCTTCTTCTCAACTCTTGTTGGAACCCATGGCTGTTGAACATGGACCTTTTTTGCACGACCTGGCATAAGATGAGTAATGCATGGACCACACAACTATCAAACATGTCCATCCTTGCCTCTATGCATCCGCACAACTGTCCCAAGAAAACGCCTCGCATGTGTGCTAACAAAACTGCTCTTGTTACCCTGATGGCTCTGTGTAAGGCGCCCAGAAAAGTGCTGGTGCGATGATGATGTAGAGCTCGTTGGGAACCCCAAGAGGAAGGTATGATGAGCACAACAGCAAGTTTCCCTCAGTTATGAAACCAAGGTTTAATCGAACCAGTAGGAGCAAGGAAACACCCCAAAGGTGTTACTAACTAAGCTTTGGCAGGGCGCACTACCGGTGCTAGTAGCAACGTGGAGACCTGCACAACACAACCATAGAACTTTGTCCCCAACTTGCGATGAGGTTGTCAATCTCACCGTGTTTTGCGGAAAACAAAGGATTAAACATATCGAATGGAAAGAAGTAAAAGTTTGCAGAAAGTAAACACAAAGCAGTAAACAGTTTATAGATTGTATGTAAAGAAAGAGGACCGGGATCCATAGTTCACTAGAGGTGGCTCTCCTTAGATAGATAACATGCTGGGTGAACAAATTACAGCGGGGCAATTGACAAACACCGAGAAAGCAATACATGCATATACTAATCATCTTGACTCCTTTGAGACTTGATTGGGCATTACAACATAATACATAGACCGCCATCCAACTGCATCTATGACTAATAATCCACCTTCAGGTTATCATCGAACCCCCTCCGATTAAGTTGCAAGCAGCAGTTATTGCTTCTGAACTGCGTGTAAAGTAAACAATACGATTGTTCTATGAACAAAGGATTGTTGTTTTCTCCTAGTAACAGCACATCTAGTACCTTAGAGATTTCATCACTTCCCAGTTACTAGAGGCATGAACCCACTATCGAGCATAAATACTAACTCTTGGAGTTGCTAGCATCTATTTGGCCAATATAGCTACTAACAACGGAAAGCATGCAAGATCTCAAATAACAAAGACATGATAGAATCAATAATCAATCTGAAATAGCATCTCAATATCCATCGGATCCCCGCAAACACAACATGTATGAATTACAAAAAGATGATCTTGATCATGAGCAGACTCACAAGATCTAAACATGAAAGCACAAAGGAGGAGAACCAGCCATCTAGCTACTACATGGATCCGTAGTCCAAGGATGAACTACTCACGCATCACACCGGAGGCTTGCATGGTGATGAAGAAGGCCTCTAGGGTGAATTGCCCTCTCCGGCAGGGTGACGGCAAGAGCTTCAGATCCCTCCCGATCTAGGGATGGAGATGACGGTGGCTACAGACTCTTTCATGGATTTTTGATCGGGTACTTAGGGTTTTCGTCCCGAGGGTAATATATAGGCGGAAGGAGAGGCCGAGGGGGTGCCTGGGCTGGCCACACCACCCCCTGGCGTGGGCCAGGCCTGGCCGCCCTCTGTCCCTTCTCCGTCTCGTATTCTGGCACTTGATCCCTTCCAGAAAAATAGGCACTTTGGCTTTTGTCCCGTCCAATCCCGAGAATATTCATTTTCTGACTTTCCTGGAACCAAAAACAGCAGAAAATAGGCAGCTGGCACTGTGGCTCTTGTTAATAGGTTAGTCCAAGAAATCATATGAAAAGTACTCCAAAGTTGGAACAAAACACAAGGAAGTGGATAAAACCAAGCATGGAACATCAAAAATTATAGATACATTTGCAATGTATCAACATTCCCAAGCTTAACTCTTGCTCGTCCTCGAGTAGGTAAGTGATAAAAAGAAAGAATAATTTTTGAGGTGACATGCACCAACAAAGACTTGATCAAAGTATTTGCAAAACATTCAAAGATGGGATCATAGTACTTCAATCATAACATGAAAGACAAAGTTCTAGCAATAAGAAAAGAAACTATGATGCAACATGAAAAGGCACAAACAAAAGATTCATGAATAACAATGCTTTGCAAGATGTTTGTTTGTTTCACATAAAGAAAACATAGCATAATAGTATTCAGCTTGTCCCTCAATAGAGTAGCAAATATAAATGCATAGGACACCTTCAAAGTTCATAAGAGTGACTAGATACAATAGTTTAAAACAAGGAATATCAAGTTATGCATCAATCAACTAGTCTTGGGACAATGCACATAGAACTAAGAATGGCCACTATGCTCTCAAAGTAGGTGCATAAAGGTAGAAGATGGAGACTCAATATAATGGTGGAAGAAAGGCCTTTTGTAAAAGGAACTAGGGATTCAAGTCTCATAAAGAGCTTCCAAAAATTATGGTACTTATAGCTTTCAGCTCTCATTGCCCCTATCATAAGCATCTTGAAGTGATTAAGGTTAAAGTGAACAAACTATGGTGTACATGCTTGACGAAGTATAAGTCAGAAATCTCATGTCCCTTGTATATGAGGGCCGCTCCTCATGCTACTCAAGTTTAGTCACCGGTAAGTTCTTGTCATCATAAGTACATGTGTATCATTGAGAACCGCCAACGGGGTACCCCTTGCCCGATGATACGGAAGAATCCCCATATCAAAATGACAAGGTAAGCAGACAACGAGCATATTAGCATTCTTCTTATTTACCATGGGAATATGGTGCTTTTTTCTCTCTTTCCTCTTTTCATAGTATCTCTTTTTTTTCTTTTCTCTTTTTTTCTCAATATAGGACTCTTTTTTTATAAGAAGAATGCTTCATAGACAGCTCATTATGGTTACGCTGCAGGTTTCCACCATGTCAGCATGGATTAGACCAGCAGCCCAGGCGTTTCTCTAACACATATACATAACTCCATGGACTTACAAGCTCCCCTTTCATTTCACACCGACGACATCCATATACAAAAGAGCATGATATCAACTAGGTACAAGTACCAAGTGCAATGTTGAAAGCGTTCCCCATGAAAGCATGGTTCTGCTAATTCCCAACAAATAAGTGCAAGCATATACAACATAGACGACACAATGGTTCAAGTTTATTAAGGGCAAGTAAAGTAAAGTGTGCCATCAAGTTCGTGAGAGCTTTAATCACTAGTTTTCTCATAACAAGTTTAATTTGGAAGGTAAACAAAAGCATGAATATACTTGGAATAGCATAAGCTAGTAGGTAGGTATGGTGGACTCTTTGGAATAACTTGGTTTAGGGAGTTGGATGCATGAGTGGAACTCATACTTGGTTGTGGAGGCTAGCAAAAGACTGAGAGCGACAAACTAAGAGAGCAATAATAGCCATAATCATGCAGAGCGACAAAACATCATTGATCAAAGCATAAAGTGATACTACAAGTTGAAAACTAAAGGATCATAAAGGCTATGGTGACTTGAGATAGTCATAACATGGTGTGAGCATGTGCCAAGTCAACCCAAATAAAGCATCAAAGGAGAATACCACTATACTATGCTTTAATATGCTAAAACAACGCATGATTCATCCAAGGCACATTAAGCAATCTCAATTGTTTATAACAAGTAATGCTACAACAAAGAATGCTAAGCATAAAGCCAAAACAATATCAAGCATGGCATGACAAAGCATAGGCCACAGTAAAAAACGAGCTCTTTTTACCACATAAGCATGAACTTTCCTACTCTTTTCCAAACCAAACCAAACTATTTGCAAACCAATGTATGAAAGAGGGGGTCCAACCAATTTATTCAGAAAACTAAGCAAACAAAAGCAAACGAAAAACCAAAACAAAAACGAAGAACAAGACGCTCCAAGAACAACACAACTGTGCATGAAACAATAAAATTGAAGCATTTGGAAGAAACCTGGAATTTTTATTGATGAAGAAGGGGATGCCTTGGGCATCCCCAAGCTTTGACGCTTGTACTTATTGGATATTTCTTGGGGTGACACGCGTGGCATCCCCAAGCTTGAGCTTTAGTCCATTCTTCATCTCATTACTCATTCCTTTCATACACCTGAAAATTTTCCTTCATACAAAACTTCACACAATCTCATTAGCAATATTAGTGCACTTAAGATAAATAAGTCTTAAGGTTCAGTTATAACACCAAATAAACTTCCATTAGAACACTAGCTACTGTAGCACTTCCTTCAAAGAGCTCAGTTCCCCAAAATAACTCAAAAAGGAACCCACAAGAAGCAAATGCAGAAAATGGCAGAAATCTGTCAAAACAGACCAGCAGGTAAAGACAAATTTTTGCGAAGACCTTATGTTGCTCAAATAAAAAAGTGTTAAACTAAAGAAAGTTAGATAACAACCTGGGGCAGAAGCACAAACAATTACAGCTCAATCCGACATACAGAGCTCTCTCACGAATTTTTACGGTGAAGCACAAAAATCTGTTTCGGGACAACAACTTTCCCAATCATTACTTCACTCTCATTAGAGGTTACTCTTGGCACAAAAAGAAAATAAAAAGGATAAGGAGCGGTTATTACAGAGGTAATAACTTTCAAGACTCATCTAAAACTTTTGGGTTATCTCCCATTAAGTACTTTTCTTTAACGCCTTTAAGTTAGGCATAAGAAGCAAAGAAAGAATCAAGTGTTCTCAAATGAAGAAGCATTAAGATCAATACCAGAAATATTTTCAACAAGGCAAGGTATATCATCCAAATAAGTTCTAGAGGATCCTCTCTCAATGCTCTTAGGTTCACTATTCTCATCAAAAGGGTTTGCAAGAACAATCCAATCAAGATTCTTTTTTATGGCATCATGTATTGCTACTAGTTTAAAGGGTATTGGTATCTTAGGTTCCTCCCCATTAGGTTCAGTTTGGTTCATCTTTTCTTGTGTACCAACAACATCTACACATGAGCCTAGCATATTGAAACGTTCAAAAACTTTTCTAGCTTCCTTGGCAACATCATAGAACTCCTTAAACAAAGTTTCTAGTATAAAACCCCTCTTTTCAGGGTCTTCAATTTCCTTAAGCTTAAGAAACATTACTTGCATTAAGGGGTTGAGATTAACAAACCTAGCTTCTAACATGTGAATTAAAGAAGCTGCAACAATCTCATAGTTTGGACCAAGTTCTACAAGGGATCTATCCTTAGTATCTTCATGCTTACTAACATGATTAAAGAGTTCTTCAATGTTATCTTTCCCAATTATAGAACCACTACCAACTAGAAGGTCTTTTAGGGTGAATGTAGGGATCAACATGGTGAGCTAAGGAAGAGGTGACAACTAAAGGAGACTTAATTTTTTTTGTTTTGATAAAGAAAGCAAACTAGTAAAACTAATTTTTTTTGTGTTTTTGAAGAACAAAACAAGCAAACAAAGCAAAAAGAAACTAAGCAAAACAAAAACAACAAAGTAAAGAGATTGGTTATGAGGGACTCCCCTTGTGAAGATGTCCTTGACTCCCCGGCAACAGCGCCAGACAAATGTTTAATGGCGTGTAGTTGACGTGGGAGTTTCTTCTTCTTCGTTCCTCGGCAACAGCGCCAGAAAAATGCTTGATGGCTCTGTGTAAGGCGCCCAGAAAAGTGCTGGTGCGATGATGATGTAGAGCTCGTTGGGAACCCCAAGAGGAAGGTATGATGAGCACAGCAGCAAGTTTCCCTCAGTTATAAAACCAAGCTTTAATCGAACCAGTAGGAGCAAGGAAACACCCCAAAGGTGTTACTAGCTGAGCTTTGCGAGGCGCACCGGTGCTAGTAGCAATGTGGAGACCTGCACAACACAACCACAGAACTTTGTCCCCAACTTGCGATGAGGTTGTCAATCTCACCGTGTTTTGCAGAAAATAAAGGATTAAACGTATCGAATGGAAAGAAGTAAAACTTTGCAGAAAGTAAACACAAAGTAGTAAACAGTTTATAGATTGTATGTAAAGAAAGAGGACCGGGATCCATAGTTCACTAGAGGTGGCTCTCCTTAGATAGATAACATATTGGGTGAACAAATTACAGCAGGACAATTGACAAACACCGAGAAAGCAATACATGCATATACTAATCATCTTGACTCCTTTGAGACTTGATTGGGCATTACAACATAATACATAGACCGCCATCCAACTGCATCTATGACTAATAATCCACCTTCAGGTTATCATCCGAACCCCCTCTAGTATTAAGTTGCAAGCAACAGATTATTGCTTTATGAACTGCGTGTAAAGTAAACAATACGATTGTTCTATGAACAAAGGATTGTTGTTTTCTCCCTAGTAGCAACAGCACATCTAGTACCTTAGAGATTTCTGTCACTTCCCCAGATTAGCAGAGGCATGAACCCACTATCGAGCATAAATACTAACTCTTGGAGTTGCTAGCATCTACTTGGCCAAGATAGCTACTAACAACGGAAAGCATGCAAGATCACAAATAACAAAGACATGATAGAATCAATAATCAATCTGAAATAGGATCTCAATATCCATCGGATCCCCACAAACACAACATGTATGAATTACAAATAGATGATCTTGATCATGAACGGAGCTCACAAGATCTAAAAATGAAAGCACAAAGGAGGAGAACCAGCCATCTAGCTACTACATGGATCCGTAGTCCAAGGATGAACTACTCACGCATCACACCGGATGCTTGCATGGTGATGAAGAAGGCCTCTAGGGTGAATTCCCCTCTCCGACAGGGTGTCGGGAAGAGCTTCAGATCCCTCCCGATCTAGGGATGGAGATGACTCTGAGACTCTTCGTGGATTTTTGATCGGGTACTTAGGGTTTTCGTCCCGAAGGCAATATATAGGCGGAAGGAGAGGCCGAGGGGGTGCCTGGGCTGGCCACACCACCCCTGGCACAGGCCTAGCCGCGCGACCAGGTGGTGTGGCCGCCCTCTGGCCCTTCTCCGTCTCGTATTCTGGTACTTGATCCCTTCCGAAAAAATAGGCACTTTGGCTTTTGTCCCGTCCAATTCCGAGAATATTCATTTTCTGACTTTCCTGGAACCAAAAACAGCAGAAAACAGGCAGCTGGCACTGTGACTCTTGTTAATAGGTTAGTCCAAGAAATCATATGAAAAGTACTCCAAAGTTGGAACAAAACACAAGGAAGTGGATAAAACCAAGCATTGGACATCAAAAATTATAGATACATTTGCAATGTATCATACCCCGTTGCACCAAATGCACTGGAACATCAGGAGCACAAGTATCATCCGTCTGAACACTTGTGTCAACACAAACAACCTTCTAAACACATGCTGCAACATCCTTCCTCTCAGCAATAAGAGGATGCACTTCAACTGGCTTGTCACTAACAAGTTCCATTGGCTTGTCATCATCAGGCATAGCTGAAGCAATATCAATATTGTCGCACTGTGCATCATGCTCTCCATCCTACACCTTAGCTAGCCCGAATTTTGGCTTAGCCTTGCGCAACTTCTCCTTATGTACCACCAGCTCTATATTAGACTTTATGTGAACATCCTGCATAGGCTTCAAAGTCTGCTGTTTGCCACCATGCACAAAATAATATGTATTTGCTCTTCCAGCATGTGTAACGTTGCAATCATACTGCCATGGACGACCAAGTAACAACCCATATACCTCCAATGGCAACACATCGCACTCAATCTCATCAACATAATCACCAACTGTAAATGACACACGCACCTTATGAGTTACCTTCACCATACCACAACTATTTAACCACTGTAGATGCTTAGGTTCAGGAATACGCCATGTGGACAACCCCAACGCTGCCACCATTATGCCATTAGTACAGCTTCATCCATCAATAATCAACTTGCCTGTGTTGCCTTTGATCATACACTGCGCTTGAAATAAATTCCAAAGCTGGCCCTTGTCAACTGTCATGTAAGCATCGCCTTGTATCTTCTTGAGTTGCAAATTCGGCCCACTCAATGGTACAATATCCTCCACGACATCCTTAACAACATCATCCTTAACAACATCAACCGCCGGGTGCCAGAGCCAGTGCAACGGTTGCGGCCCGGCTCCTCCCGGCCCCGGCCAGGGCGTGGCGTCCATCGTGTCCAGGGACCTCTTCGAGCGGCTCCTCCTCCACCGAAACGACCCTGGGTGCCATGCCATCGGGTTCTACACCTACGACGCCTTCCTCGCGGCCGCCGCCGTGTTCCCGGCCTTCGGCACGACCGGGAGCACCGATACGCGGAAGCGGGAGGTGGCCGTGTTTCTGGGCCAAACGTCACACGAGACCACCGGCGGTTGGCCGACCGCGCCCGACGGACCCTACTCGTGGGGCTACTGCTACAAGCAGGAGATGAACCCGCAGTTCGACTACTGCCAGCCCAGTTCGGAGTGGCCGTGCGTGTCCGGTAGGTGGTACTACGGCCGCGGCCCCATCCAGCTCTCCTGGAACTACAACTACGGCCCGGCGGGGCGTGCGATCGGCGTGGTCCTGCTGAACAACCCGGACCTGGTGGCGACGGACCCGACGGTGTCGTTCAAGACCGCGATGTGGTTCTGGATGACCGCGGAGGCGAACAAGCCGTCGTCGCACGCGGTGATTACGGTCCAGTGGACGCCGACGGGCATAGACGTTGCCGCCGGTCGGGCGCCTGGTTACCGCGTGATCACCAACATCGTCAACGGCGGGCTCGAGTGCGGCATCGGCCCGGACCCCCATGTGGCCGACCGGATCGGGTTCTACCAGCGGTACTGCGACATCCTCGGCATCGGCTACGGGAGCAACCTCAACTGCTACAACCAGAGGCCCTTCACCAGCGGCTTGTCTGCTGGCTTCGCGGCCCAGCTAGTATTGAAAACGGCTGAGGAGAGTGGAACCGCGTATTAGGGAATGTACAATGATCTTATCTTAGCAATGCCACATAGGATGATTGCTGAGTTGGAGGATAGAGAAACAGAAAAAGACGTCTGTCTTCTCTTGGCATCAATATGTCTCACCACATATTTAGGAACATCTAGTGTTAGAGATACGACTAAAAAAAACCATTGTTTGTCGTATTTTATTATCATATCAAATGATTGTCATGTAGTATAAGATAAGATTGTCTTATCAACCATTGTACATGCCCTTAGCTAGCCGGCGGTGATCGATGGGTTCTCTACCGTAAAATAAAATTGATGACTACGTACTATTACGAGTAAATAAATGGATGAATACTCTCCTGGGACTCATTATTGTGTTGATCAGTATGTGCTTACAAAAACAGTTCTTAAGGCAGTGGAACAAACCTGATTTTTGAACAGAAGAA
This sequence comes from Avena insularis, assembly GCA_023614405.1. NCBI lineage: Eukaryota > Viridiplantae > Streptophyta > Magnoliopsida > Poales > Poaceae > Avena > Avena insularis. The sequence goes on along the minus strand of CM042684.1, from coordinate 431,576,299 downwards.
ATGGACGGACTTGATAGGACGATGTAGACCCGTAATTTTTAGTCAGCACGGTAAGAAATGGACGGACTTGATCAGCACGAAGTAGTAGACCGGTACTTTTTAGTCAGCACGGTAAGAAATGACTCTGTGAAGTCTCATCGGCACGCGCATAGTGAGTGAAGGTAGTGATTTTTTTTTAAAAAAATATTCGCAAGTATGGTCACAAAATATGAAATTCAAAAGTAGCACAGCGCATGGTTTTAAATTTCGGTTTCAGTGAATTTTAGTGATTTTGGATTTTATTTCGGCCCAAGGAGTGGAATTTTCTGTCAAAATTCACCAAAATATTCAAAAAATTGAAAACTTTTTGGATCCATGTGTATTACTAAAAGATCTGAAACATTTTGACCGAAAGGCAATTATTTCAGTGTCTACCGAAATCATTGAAATAATTGTCTTTTGGCCACCAAGACCTATTTTCGTATATTCGTTCAGTAATCGATTCAGACTAGCCCCGCACTAAAAGTGCAAATTTGCTGCTGCTGCTGCTTTGGTATGTTCGTTCAGTAATCGATTCAGACTAGCCCCACACAGGCTGCATCATGTTTATCAAAATTAACCTTTTCTTGGCTGAAAATTAACCTTCTACAGTGACAAGAGCACACACCAACCAAAAAAGTACTCCTTGTAAAGTTGCGGCAGGAATATCACTTGTTCAGCTGGAGACCCTGGACGAACTAGTACATCAGATAAGATGATCAGGAGAAACACAAGATGATCAGAAACTGATGAGCATGATCCAGAGCTAGTAGCTCCATATATAGCTCAAGTTGGTCTTAAACTGATGAGCCTGTTTTCAGTTCATTCATTCAGTAGTTGATTTTTTTTCAGCCGTTTATTTATTTTGTTGTTTTGTCTTTAATATATGAAAGGATAGGGTTCACTTCCTGCCTCTTGCTTATGTTTATCTAAAAAACAAAAGTTCACTTCCTGCAGCATTCAGTGGGTCTAGTGCTACCTGGCTACTTGAGTTGCTTTTTGCAGCTCCATAGCCCAGTTGGTCATAAATTGATGAGAGTGTTTTCAGTTCATTCATTCAGCAATTGATTTTTTTTCAGCCGTTTATTTCTAATACCGAATGTACTGCTGGAGCTCCACTTTTTTATGATGCATCTGTGCTGCATCCTGTATTGTTTGCCCGCTTTTCGTTTTAGCTCCCACTTGTGGCTCGTGCTGCTTAACTTTTCTTATCAAAATCAATGGAATCGGGGTTGCATTCAGTTTGTTTCTTTGGATGTTTCACCTTATTGATAGTGCTACTGCTCTACTTCCTCTTTTATTATTCTGTTCATGGTTTCATGCACAGTGAGCTGATCTGTCGGTTCATCAACTCTGTTGTTTGAGTCTCTGTTTACAAGCATAAACCAGAGAGAAACGGATCCACACTGTAAACCACAAAAGTGAATTCAGCCTTAAATAATACTCGACTGTATCATAATGTTAAACAACGGTATTTCTAGTGGCATGTTAAAAATCGTGCACTAGAAACACCAAAGACAAAGAAGCTTGTATATGCTAGCTGAATATTAACAGCTTTTCGTTGACATTTACCTTCCACCCACATGTCCAATGTAGACAATTGTGGACTTGTGGTGGCAGCTTAACAATGACTGTTTTATCTCATCCTGTAAGGAAGCCCTAGTCGAACGCTTCAAGCCTAGGAATATACTAGTCATGGGCGGACCTAGCGTCCCTCCAGCCCGGGGCAAGCCTCCTGTGTTGCCAACTGCATAAAACTTGCGTTTTATAAATTTCTATAGCGATTTTGTCTGAAAAATTCACATCTAAATCTAGTTCGTCCAGGCTTCCGAAAGTGGCCACTGATACTAGTTAGGCAACATGTTCAGGATCATAGTTGCATCAACATGCTTCGCCAAACAATACCACTAGGCAACAACAAAAACGAATTCCACAGTGAAGCGATAAAAGAAAAAAAGAAGACAAATGTTCAGATTTGCTCAATGTCACCTGATGATTCAGGTATAGGTTGCGACGACCCAAAGTGTCACATGAGCTGTTCATCATTACACTGTCAGTATGTATTGGGGTGAGAGAGGCTCGAACTCTCGGTCTCAGGATCACTCACGTTTAGCTATGAGACCTACGCGCTAGCCAACTGCGCCACCACCCCGTTGTGTTATTTCTGTGGATCATACCACTTTCATTTGGAGCAATAGCGGAGGTTTTGCTTGTTTCTTTTCTTTCGGTCCAACACGAGAATTCGTCCTTGTGCCTCTTTAGTTATTTAGATATCCTATAAATCTCGATGAGTAATGAATAGGTGCAACACGAGTGGCCGATTTTGTTGCTCAAATTTTCTGCCAACTTGTGAGTGTATTGTATTCGTGCAATTACAAAGAGGAAAATTGAACTTTCCTAAATAAGAACGAGAAAACAAAATTGCTGATTAGGTTGGTGCTTTTGGATCGTAATTACGACCGCAGGCTTGTAGCAGCAGGTAGATGAGATTAGATTGAACTCAACAGAACTTGCTTCGCAACGAGGCAACAACTTCCTCATTCATCTTCCAACACAGATGGAAGAAGATGAGGATCCACTCCGGCCGGTTCAGCCTCGTGTGTAGCGGCAGTGCCCTTGTGCCACGCCCTTGATGAGAGCTAGAGTCGTCCGGGCTCTCAGCGCCCGGTGCGCTGCCGCGGTGAGTAGCGGCACGCCCTTAACGAGAGCTAAGAGTCGGAGACGCTTTCTTTTCTTGCCGTCCCTGTATCTGCATTAGCTGCACTACGAGTCTTCAACCTCGCCCTGGGCACTCTCAGCTGAGGCAGCCATGCAGCTAGGCACTTGGCTGCAAACATCTTGGTGTAAAGTATAAACAACATAACTGGTTGCACAAGATTTTTCGAAACAAAACAGTGAGCAAATTCCTCACTGCAGTATATGTATATGCAGCAAACGTGTCCTTTTGAAATTTGAATTGGATGCATGATCACCAAGAGTATATGCAGAAAACGATATTCTTTTTTTCTTACTAAAAACAGATGAGTTGGTTTACCTAGAACATTGCATCAACACCCAACAGGTGGCGACGATGATGGAGGTGGTGGCGCCGGTCGTACGTCTCCATTTGCTATCTAGCTTGCTGACTATGTGCTCCGAGGGCGATGCAGAAAGTGACAGCAGGAGTCAGGCGAGCCAACTGAAGCGTGGGAGCCAAATATTTGGGTATCCAGTCATCGTACGCATTCTCTCGTCAGAGTCCTGCTCCGGTGCTCCACCCCTGGTGAACTTTGAGGGTTATTATCTGTTTTTTTCTTTTTTCTATCTTAGACCCGCCGAAACCCATATCTAGTCCGCATATACCCTTATGTATATATACGGTACGTATACGACGCGTTTGAAAATTAAAAAAAAGTCACGTGACCAGATCGATCCTGCCTCGCTGACCCACATCGTGCATGCGGTATTTTCAAACTGGCAGTCGCCGCTTCTCCCGCATCTAATTAGGTTAGGCGATGGCGCGCCGCCGGCGGACGGACCGCGCGGCTGTCGTCTCTGCCATCTCCGGTGACTTCGTGACCGCATAAGGTTTCTAGAATCACGGAGGGTACCCTCTCTTCCCTGTGAGGCTTGTGTTAGGGGCAAACTAGGGTTAGGGGCTCCGCCCCACCGATCGATCATATCGAGGTGTTGGGAAGATTTCACCTTCCGGCCACGGTCAGGTTCTCCCGTCGTGCGCGTGGGCGATTCTTCATCCGGCGCATCGACCAGTGCGGTGGGGTGGGCTTCTTCCGCCGGCACATCTACCAGCGTGGTAGTTTGATTCGTTCTTCGTTAAATTCATGACCAATATTCATGATGACATGAGCAGCAAAAAGATAAGCTCGGCTCCAAGCTCATTCTGCAAACCGCGACACATGAGCGGGCCGGCGTGTAGCACTTCTCTTCTAACTCACTTACAAGTGGTGTGACACTCCACCTTATAAGAGCAAGACTAACAGTCTCCTTAAAACACTGACCCTTAAAATGTGACTAAGGGGCACGGTATTCTCGTTTTACGGGTTGAAGAGTGCTAGCGTATAACAGTTCCCGTAAACTCAACCCGTAAAACATAATATTTCTGTTTTCTTCGGGTCATCTTCTTCCTGGTACATATCATCACTGACCCGACCGCGTCGCTCGCTAGCGTCGTCGCTCCCGTCAAGGCCGTGCCACCGCTCCCTACCCGAGGTCGCGCCCAATGCAGCTGCTCTTTGCCCGAGGCCACACGTGAGCTCGACATGGACTGTAATGGTGGAGACGACGGAGGAGGGCCCCAAGGACGGTTGTGGTACAAAAATAGAGAGGGCAAAGTAGGGGAATTGGGTCGGAGCTCACCGGAGGTATATGTGTGTGGTCGGAGACGGCGGAGGAGGCCTGAATGCGACAAATTTCGCCGGATTCCGGCAAGTACGGCTCACCTCCGGGGACATTTGGCCTAAAGCGTGCGTTGACCGAGTACAGGCTCACCCTTAAAACAGCCCCAAGCCCCTACTTGTACAGGTGGTGGGCGCCAGTACAAGCTAGGTTGTAAAAAGTTTTACGGGTTGACAAGGTTTACGGGCACTGATCTGCGCCAAAATTTTATCCAAAACTGTAAAAGACCCATTTTTTATGGGTTTGACCACTTTTACAGGGACTGTTAGTCATGCTCTAAGGTGGAGCAAGTCTCCTCCAACTTCAATGTGGACTAAATTTTAGCTCTCACTCCTACCACACACACATGTGAGCTGTTACTAACTTGGTCAAAATTACATATGGCTTTCACGGTGCTTTGAGATTTAGAAAAAATGTAAAATATTACATGAGCCAATATATTTAGCCCATATTTCTAACATAATATTAGTACAACGAAATTTCTCTCAAATTGACCAATTCCAACCTAAGGGGGCTTGACGCCACTGTTAATAGTCCAACAAAAGATCTGGTAATCTGCTAGCTAGCAACCACATGGCAACCCCTATAATATAATAAAGTGTTGAGAAATCACTACTTTGGCTCACATGAACGGCTGCTAAGACAACCTAAATAAGCATATCATGTTAGATCCAGTAGTACAAGCAGCCAGTACTGACGACATTTCTTCATTGACTAACCTCAGAATTGGTGTATAAAGAGGCGGCATGTCGCGCCTTATCCGGCACCGGCAGCAAAGACTAAACCATGTCGACAGCGAGATCTCATCCGAGTCTGGCCATCCTGGCGGTCCTGGCCGCAGCGGTAGCGCTGGCTACAGCCGCTCGAGCCCAGACGTGCGGCTCGCAGGCAGGCGGCGCGAAGTGCAAGAACTGCCTCTGCTGCAGCAAATTCGGGTTCTGCGGCAGCACCAGCGAGTACTGCGGCGCCGGCTGCCAGAGCCAGTGCAGCGGCTGCAGCCCCGCCCAGAGGTGCGGCTCGCAGGGCGGCGGCGCGAAGTGCACCAACTGCCTCTGCTGCAGCCAGTTCGGGTTCTGCGGCAGCACCGCCGAGTACTGCGGCGCCGGCTGCCAGAGCCAGTGCAGCGGCTGCGGCCCCTCTCCCCCCGCGCCGGGCGGCCAAGGCGTGGCGTCGATCTTGTCCAAGGACCTCTTCGAGCGGCTCCTCCTCCACCGCAACGACGCGGCGTGCCTGGCCAAGGGGTTCTACACGTACGAGAAGTTCCTCGAGGCCGCTGCCGCGTTCCCGGCCTTCGGCGGCACGACGGAGGGGCTGAGCACCGAGACGCGGAAGCGGGAGGTGGCCGCGTTCCTGGGCCAGACCTCCCACGAGACCACCGGCGGGTGGCCGACCGCGCCCGACGGGCCCTTCTCGTGGGGATACTGCTTCAAGCAGGAGCGCGACCCGCCGTCGAACTACTGCGACACCAGCAAGCCGGAGTGGCCGTGCGCGCCCGGGAAGCGGTACTACGGCCGCGGCCCCATGCAGCTCTCCTGGAACTACAACTACGGCCAGGCGGGGCGCGCCCTCGGCCTGGACCTGCTGGGCAACCCGGACCTGGTGGCGACGGACCCGGTGGTGTCGTTCAAGACGGCGCTGTGGTTCTGGATGACCCCGCAGGCGAACAAGCCGTCGTCGCACGCCGTGATCACGGGGCAGTGGAAGCCGACGGCGGCCGACACCGCTGCCGGCCGCGTTTCCGGGTACGGGGTGATCACCAACATCATCAACGGCGGGATCGAGTGCGGGAAAGGGCCCGTCGCCCAGGTTGCGGACCGGATCGGGTTCTACCAGCGATACTGTGGCATCCTCGGCATCGGCACCGGGAGCAACCTCGACTGCTACAACCAGAGGCCCTTCAGCCTCGGCGGATCCTCGGCTGAGCTTGCAGTGCAGTGAAAACGGCCGGCGTATCCTGTAATCTTGTGCGTTATGTTGTGACTGATGTATGTTTGATCAACCAATAAGTTTTCGACGAGTTTCGTACTGTGAAAGCTTATCCGCGGCGTCATCAACGACTTAATAAGTGGGCGAAAAGTCTTCTCATTCATGGATTTCTGTCACGACTTCTCGAACGAGTCACGGAGTCGCTGGTGCTGCCTTTGTGATCGCTTGGTTGAGGCAGAAATGCTAGACGTATGCAAATTTTCTTACGGATCGGTTTTGTTAGCTTTGCGACAATCAAATAACGAAGAATGGAAATAAAATCGTAGCAAAGGGGATACAAATTTAACGTGAAAAACCCTCTCCAACAAAAAAAGGAAAAAACCACGGACGTCAGCCAACAGAACTTCACTATACAAGGAGTGTTTACACAACGCTGGGGATTTCACAGATGCAACATATCCCAAGATCGGCCCAGGCCTCGCTCTGCTCCGTCAGAAGTTGGCCTTTACTTTGTAAAATTTGGATCAACATATAACAGGTTTTACGGGATGAGGTGGAGGAAGCGGACTGGTGCATATCTTTTGCCTCCCGTGAATTTCGGAACTGGAATCGCTCCGTGATCTCCCATGTCACCCCGTAAGTCAGATTCCGTAAAAACTGTCCGTATGTGTAGCATTATTAGGGTTGAGGACCATATCTACGGATAATCGATTTCGAGCACGTCTGGGGGCACGGTATCCTGGCCGCCCAGCATGCATGGCGATTGCCACCGTCTCCGTATTCCACGTCAGCTCGATTTACGAAAACAGCGTATATCGATCTATTCCATTTGCTCGCTAGCCCATCTGAAACCAGGTGTGCTTCGGTGTCCTCTCCCTCCTTCTAAACATAGAAAATTAAAAACACAAGGAGGGTTATAATTGACTAGTACCCCTTTGGTTCGGATAGCATGAAGAGGTATCGATCAATCCTGGTCATCCTTATATTTTCAGTTTTCTAAGTTTGGGAGGGAGGGGAGGATACCAGAGCAAAACTCATCTGAAACAAGCCTCACCCATTCCACAACGACGTTCGCTGCCGTACCTCCCCCATGGGCCTGCTTGATCTGTTAGGACGTGTTTACTAAGCCGTATTCCCTCATTCTCACGTGTCGTCAGAAGAAATTAACTTGTATGTTGTGTTGGGTCCAATGCGGTTTTTTTGCATCTCACGGGTTTCAAAGCAGCTCAAAAGTTGGGCCGCTGGGAGCGTCGATTTTGTGTGTTTCCACGGTGATAGGCCCTGGCAGGCGCGAGGAGGTAACACGGAGATGGCGGGAGCTAGGAAAATTGCAGCGGCGTATGGCGCGAAAAATAGGCTCACATCCCTCTTACGTTGTCACCACTCGGTGGGAGAAAAATCCATCCTCATTTTCTTCTTGGGCGGCGGCGACACCAATTTAGATCTCTGGCAGCTGCTGCTACAACCACTTCGGCACCGAATGCTACGTCTTCTCCGGCTTTAGCGTCGGAGGCCTCGCAGATCTGCGGCACCGACTCTCCCTCGCCTTCTTCCCCGCCTGCTCCCAGTCATCGACATCTGTAGCCATAGAGGTAAGAACCGCGTCCTTGCCTCCTCCTCCCCTACGTTAGTACCTAGGTAGTTAGCTCGACACTAGGGTAGTACCTAGAGTGCTTATGCAATGTCACTCTGTTTAGGGCTAAAGGTTGAAGATTATCATCTAGGCAGCTGCCCTGGTCGCTGTGATTCAGGCATGGATACTCCTGATCTACAGAAGAGCACTTGCTAGGATTAACAGGCCGACAGTGACATTTGGTCCCATGATGCAGCACGATAGAGAGATGATGGTAAATTTGAACTACATATACAACAACAATGATACATAGGCTATCACCATGCTCAGGATGAGAAGGGCCCCTTTTAACCATCTTATGCAAACATAAGGTCTAGGGGTTTGCTTAAGGACATCATCAACACCTCTATCGAAGAGCAAGTGACTCTACCTCTTCATGTTCTGGGACATAAAAAGAGATTTCGAGTGATTCACAACACATGGAGGAGATCTACCGAGACGATTTTCCGGTATTTCCATCAAGTGATCTATGATGTCGGCGAGCTCAGGGGAGAGATGATCAAGCCACCTAGTGGTCAAACCCCCTCAAAGATACAAGGCAACGCTCGATGGTTCCCATTTTTCAAGGTGAGCAACTCTAGCTTGTACTTCATGACATGGTTGTAATACACTATCGCCTAACTTTCTTGTAATCCCAGGATTGTATTGGAGAAATTGATGATACTCATGTGGTGGCTAGAGTGCCGAAATCCGAACAAGATGCATATAGGGGGAGAAAGAACTACCTAGCCAGAATGTGCTTGTTGCTATTGATTTTCACATGAAATTCACATATGTGCTTGCTGGCTGAGAAGGATCTGACCATGATGCCACAATTCCGAATGACAGCCTTGACAGACCTGATGGGATCAAGCTTCCTGAAGGCAAGTTCTACCTAGCAGACGCCGGGTATGCTTGTAGGTCTGGAATTCTTCCACCCTTTAGGTCAACAAGGTACCATCTCAATGAGTTCTCTGCTAGAAACTATTCTAGGACACTGGAGGAACTTTTCAAAGATGGTGGTAAGGGTGGACGAGCTCCTACGGTCTCCTACGCGCAAGGTAGGACATCACCGGGGTAACACATGTGGAACACGGGTGGTGGAGGAGGTCTTCCATGATGGTGTGTTGACCGGCAATGGGGGGTCCTCCTTTCTACGTGATTCAGCCGGATCTAGTGAAAGATCGCGCCTATTCTATCGTCTGATTTCGCGATACTGGCCTGGCTGGTGAGGTTTAGAGTGGAAGATCCAGGGTACCGGAGGGTGGCGTGGAGGCTACTATCTTGTCTTAAATAAAGGTGGCGGTCCTAGGGTTCCAACTCTCGCCAAGATGATGATCTGTCAGATGCCTATCCCCATAGAGCTGGTTGGCGTGTCCTGTTCTGGAAGGCTCCGCTAGCTAACTCCACTGGGCGATTCATGCTTGGAGATTGCTAGATAGGATGTGATTTGGTCATGCGCACCCATAGTTTTCTCTGACCGTTTGGTTTCAGAGGGAGCGTTGCGCAGCTCTGCTGGCTATTCCATCATGGGGCACACTTTCTCTTTCCAAGGTGAAGTTAGCTGGTGGAGAATATCATTGAAGCCGAGATCTGAGGACTATTAATGGTGCTTCGAGTCTTTGTGGCAGTGAGACATTGACTTGGTGATTCATGATTTGGAGTATGAAATGGATCGTATGGGCACCTAGAGGGGGTGTGAATAGGTGCTACTTCAAATTTTAATGCCTTTTCAATTTTAGGCTTGACACAAAAGGTAAATTCTCTAGATAATCTATTATGAAGAATTTCCCTATATGCAAACCTAACTACTAGTGAGTAAAGGCGAGTGAGATAGAGGAACGAGTAAACCGTAGTGGAGCACGCGGAGACACGGGATTTGTTTTACTGCAGTTCCTTCCTTGTTAAGGGAAGTACATCTGTGTTGGAGGGGTGGGCGGTACTAAGACCACCACGCCACAATAGGCCTCACCCTATTCTCCGGTGGATCCCGCCACCAAAGGCCTGATCCACCTTTCCACTATAGGAACCCTTCGAGGCGGGAATCGGCGCCTTTACACAACTAGCGGGGCACAACTCCACAACCAAATTGGAGGCTCCCGTAATGACAACAAGCTGCCACAAGAACAAGTTATCAATAACAAATCACAAGATCTAGATATTAACGAGAATACTAGATCGGGGATTTCTTCAAATGAATGGAGAGGAGTTGATGCGCTTGATTCGTGATGATGATGTAGGTTGTCTCCTCCTTCAATTCCACCAAAGATCGAAGCCTTCGGGTGGTTGAACTGGGAGATCTAGAAAGAGAGCACTTGCAACAGGTCTTGTCTTTTTTGAATGAATCAAGTGTTTTGAATGGAGGGGACGAAGGGGCTTTTATACCCCCTGCCCCAACTGAGCCGTTGGAGCCTTTGGGGGCCAGATTATCCGGCCTAGGGAAAACTCTGCCCCAGACTCGGATTATCCAGCACAAAATCCGCCCCTAGTTAGAGCGACACATCGAGCTTGCCCTTAATCGTCTCCTGGGGGCGGATTATCCGGCCCAAGGCGAGGGGCGAATTATCCGGCCCAAGGCGAGGGCCGGATTATCTGGTCAGGGGAAGAAAATCTGCCCCTGTTCGGATTTTTCAGGAGAAAATCCGAACCCAGTCAGAGCGTCGCACCTTTCCTGCCTTTGATCGTCTTCTAGGGACCGGATTATCCGGTCAGGGGAAGAAAATCCGCCCCTGTTCGGATTTTGCGGCAGAAAATCTGACCCTAGTCTGAGCGCCGTGCCTTTCCTGCCTCTGCCAAATGAGTTAGGCCGGATTATCCGGCCCTTGATGGGGGCGGATAATCTGGCCCCCAAACAAAAAATCATTCCCTGTACACTTAGCACACATAAGAAAACTTCCATGGTATTGTTATCTAACACTCAAAACACAGGGAACCATGAAATGTTCTTTCAATCTCCCCCTTTTTGGTGTTAGATGACAATACTAGGATTTGCAAGATAGTTCTCAAGACAAAAATATTTAATGAATGAATAAGACTCCCCCTCAATGTGTGCATCCTAAAAATTGCATTTGGTTACAAATACACACAAGAGGGTATAAGTCTATTTCATTGAAACATATGCGAAAAGCTCATACCACCGGTAGGGAGATAGATGCGTCCTCAAAACATTATAAGAATATCCAATGATAGCCATAGTGAGCGCCTCCCTCGATATAGATATCCAATATAGCCATAATGATAAATGACTCCATATGAGTAGTCCACAAGATAAATCCAGAGCCACACAAACATAGTCTCAAATGGCACAAACCACACATAAAAGTTCGACGCTAAATGGGAACAAGCGAGGGAAAAACACAAAAAACTAAAGTGCAAATACTTGTGCCTAACCCATGCAAATCCTCGGAGACCTAATAGAACTACTTCTCCCGTTTTGGCATCGAGACGCCAAAAAGGAAGAAGAGCGATGCTAACTGATACGTCCAAAACATATCTATTTTCCCGAACACTTTTGCTATTGTTTCTCCTCTATACTTGTGTGATTTGGATACAACTAATGCGGACTGACGCTGTTTTCAGCAGAATTGCCTTGGTGTCTACTTTTTGTGCAGAAAACCAACTATCAGGAAAAAACCGGGAAAATATGCCAAAAATCCTATTTCACCCGAAGACTCCAGGAGCCAGAATACGAGACGGAGAAGAGCTAGGGGGTGGCCACACCACCTGGTGGCGCGGGCTAGGCCAGGCCGCGCCAGGGGGTGGTGTGGGCCCCCAGGCACCCCCTCGGTCTCCCTCTTCGCCTATAAGGAGCCTTCTGACCTAAAAACTCTAGGGGGTTCGACGTTTTTCCAGAAGGAGTTCCGCTCCGCCGCCACCACCAGATTCCACGAAACAGCACCAGAAACTCCGTTCTGGCACCCTGCCGGGATGGGGAATTGGAGGAGATCATCGCCATCATCACCGTCGCTTCTCCATCGACCATCCATGTTTCCCCATCTATGAGTGAGTAATCCCCGCTGTAGGCTATGGGGATGGTAGGTATTGGATGAGATCGTTCATGTAATGGCATCGGATTGTTAGGGCATGGTGCCTAGTATCTTTTATTAGTGCTTTATGACTTTGTTGCGACTTGTTGTGCTTAATGCTTGTCACTAGGGCCCGAGTGCCATGATTTCAGATCTGAACTTGTTATTGATTCATTATGATAGTATTGTTTATGGTCTTATCTACAAGTTGTATACACACGTTGTTGTCCGGAACCTATGGCCCCGTAGTGACAGAAATCGGGATAACCGGAAGGGAATGGCTTTGATGTGAGGATCACATGTGTTCACGGAGTGTTAATGCTTTGCTCCGGTGCTCTATTAAAAGGAGCACCTTAATTGCCAGTAGTTCCCTTGAGGCCCCACTGCAAACGGGCTGGCGGACAAAAGATGTTGTGCAAGTTCTCACTACGAGCACGTATAACTATATATGGAACACATGCCTAGGATTATCTAGTACTGGGATGCTTTATCTTATTTATCTGCAATTGCCCTATGTTCTGATTGCTATGTGAATTGTCTTGTCCATGCAGCGCCCGTCCATCCATCCCTATGCCTACCGCACTCGAATCCTACTGTTTACTGCTATTGTTACTGCTGTCTTTACTTTACTACTGCTGCTATTTTACTATTCCTACTACAAAACTGTTGCTACTGATAAACTGCTGTGAGCAAGATTGTTTCCAGGTGCAGCTGAATTGACAACTCAGTTGTTAAGGCTTATAAATATTCTTTGGCTCCCCTTGTGTCGAATCAATAAATTGGGTTTCACTTCCCTCGAAAATACTGCGATACACCCCCTATACTTGTGGGTCATCAAGACTATTTTCTGGCGCCGTTGCCGAGGAGCATAGCTTTATTTATCAAGTTCACCTGGATTCTCTATTGTTCGCTGCTATCCATCCATCATGGGTAAGTCTCGTGATGGCAAGGTTCCTATTTTACCATCCACTACAAGAAGAGGTACGGTTCTAAACACCTCTACTGCTCTTGATTCACCGTCTGTTATGAGTAAGTTCCTTACACCACCACATACACATGCTACACACACTGCTACTACTGCTGAATCTGAAACTTCGGATGCTTATGATGCTGATTCTATTGTGCTTGATAAGAGTGGTTCATTAGGTCCTTTCCTAGATCCTATGATTGCTAGAACTATAGCTGGAAATACCAAAACTCATAATGAAGACACTACCACACCTGTTAGCTCACCTGAGCCTAGTGAGAGTTATGATATTGAAGATGGTTATGTTGAGATGACCGATGAATTTATTAAAGAATGTAAAAACACCCATGATAGGAGCGCTGCTAAGAGTCTCCTTGAGAGGCGTACTATTAGACCCAAATTGTCTCCTATTGCTAAGTTTGCTGCTTCTCCCATAAACATTATAGATGAAGATTATGATTTCTCTCTCGATCTATCTTACATAGCTATTGTCGAGAAAGAACCTTTTTGTGGGACTAAGAATGAAAGTGCGGTAGCACATATGAATGAACTTTCTACCATGAGTGGCTTGTTTTCTGATGATGTTAAGATGCGTACTTACTTTGTTGCCAAGATTTTCCCCTTTTCACTGAAAGGAGAAGCTAAAACTTGGTTTAGTAATTTACCTCCTGGATCTATTGATAGCCCTGAGTGCTTGATTAGTACTTTCCTGCAGAAATATTTTCCTCCTAGTGCTAGACATGCTATTTTGCAGGAACTTTTTGATTTTAAACAGGGAGAAAAGAGGTATTGCCTGAATCTTGGGCAAGGTTTTGTAATTTTATTCATGCACAAGCAGGAAGACCATTACTTAAGAATGAGCTTCTTGATATATTTTATAATGGACTAACCGAGGAATCTAGGACATACCTAGATAGTTGTGTTGATTGTGTTTTCAGGAATAGGACTCCTAAGGAAGCTGAGGAATTAATGGCTAAAATAAGTAAGAATTATGAAGATTGGAATCCTCCTAAACAAGCTATACCTGAAGTAATTGTACCTGAACCTTCTATTCCGGTGCCTATTCCAACATCAAAGAAGAGGGGTGTTATTGAATTAAATGATGAAGTGATGAAGGAAGCTAAGTAATGTCTTAAGGAGAAGGGAATTAAAGATGCAGATGTCAAGAATTTACCTCCTATTGAAGAATTATGTAAGCCTATTCCCTACTCATCCACTATCGAGGTACACTCTCTCCAACACTTTGATGAAGGTGATATCCCTTATTCTAAACCTCCTGATCAATGCTTAGAAGAGTTCGATATCTTTATTGTTAAGCAAGATAATTTTAATAAAAGGGTGCAAAATCATCTAATGGAAAACACTAGAGCTATTGTTGAGTTGAAAGATATTGTGGAAAGAACCTCTAATGATGTTAAAATGATTGTTAAACACTTTCAAATGGTTCAAACTCAAATAGATCAACTCGTTAAAGTGCAAAACGACTTGCTAGTTAATGCTGCTAAAGAAAAACATGCTTATGAAATTAGAACTAGAAGTGGTGCTACCGGGATCCTCTATATCTGAGGGCATCCCAAAAGAATTGAGCAGGATTCTCAACAAGCTGAAAATAGTGGTTCTACTCGTAAGAAAAGGAAAAAAGAAACATAAAACTGTTGTAGAACCCTCTGAACCTGCTATAGATCCTAATAGTATATCTATCTTTGATGCTAAAACTAAAAGTGGTAATGAAGAAAATGAAGTTCCTAATGAAGAAAAAGTTGAAGAAGAACCTGAAAACCACACTAAGAATACTAAATACACCAAAGAAGATTTTATTGCTAAGAAACATGGTAGTGAAAGAGAGCCTTGGGTCCAAAAACCTATGCCTTTCCCTGATAAGAAACACAAGTCAAAGGAAGATGAACACTATAATAAGTTTTGTGAGTGGATGAAACCTTTATTCCTGCAAATTCCTTTGACTGATGCTATTAAATTGCCTCCTTACTCAAAGTATATGAAGGATATTGTCTCGAATAAAAGGAAGATCCCTAATGAAGAAATTTCTTCTTTGCTTGCTAATTATTCCTTTAATGGTAAGGTTCCTAAGAAACTTGGAGACCCAGGGATTCCAACTATCCCTTGTTCTATTAAGAATAGTTATGTTAGAACTGCTTTGTGTGATTTGGGAGCTGGAGTTAGTGTTATGCCTTTCTCTCTCTATAAGAGGCTTCAACTTGAAAAATTAATACCAACTGATATATCTTTGCAAATGGCTGATAAATCTACCACTATTCCTGTGGGTATATGTGAGGATGTACTTGTTCAAGTGGCTCATAATTGCTTGATATTAACTGATTTTGTTGTGCTTGAAATGCCTGAAGATGATAATATGTCTATTATTCTTGGGAGACCTTTTCTTAATACTACAGGAGCTGTTATTAATTGTAATCAAGGAAAGGTGACCTTCAATGTTAATGACAAGGAACATACTGTCTATTTCCCCAAGAAGATTGAAAGGACTTATGGTTTGAATTCAATTGAACATGTTGAGGGCATTCAAGTTGGAGAAATATATCGTCCCATACCAAGAGAAAAATTTGAAACTATTATGATTGGGACCATTGCTATCAAGGTTGAGGTAACATAATCATTAGTGGAATACAAAGTTTTGTCTCATATGCAATTGTTTTGGTAGCAAGACTTGATCAACCTTGTTAACAAAAGGATTCCATTGAACAAAACAATGTTTTCACTATGATTATCTCCGTTTACTTCTATTCTATGCATTTTAGTTTTTGCTTTCGTTTAGTTTTCTTTTGTTGTTAGTTGCTTGCATGTTAGAGTGTCTTAGAACTTCTGTAGTTCTAGCCTTGTTTTGTCCTTGCATCATGTTTCCAAAAGAAAAAAAAATTATCTGTCTGTCAGAAAATCATTCTTCTATTTCTGAAAAATGCCCAAAAATAAAGTGTCTCGAAAAAATTCCAGAAAATTCATATTAAATTTTTACGTGAAAAAGGGGCAGAGGAGTACCTGGGAGGTACCAGGGAGGCCCACCAGGCAGGCACACCACATGGTGGCGTGGCCAGCCTTGGGTGGAGCCATGCCCTGGTGTGGGCCACCCTTGGCCCCCACTAACTCTCTCACCTGCCACTTTCTTCTCTCTCCCAAGTAAGCTCCAGTTCATAGCTCAAAATCGCGTTCTTGGTGTGCTTGTGATGGCTCAATGCACGGCGCCCAGAAAAGTGTTGATGGCTCGTGGTTGATGTAGAGCTCGTTGGGAACCCCAAGAGGAAGGTATGATGAGCACAATAGCAAGTTTCCCTCAGTTATGAAACCAAGGTTTAATCGAACCAGTAGGAGCAAGGAAACACCTCAAAGGTGTTACTAGCTGAGCTTTGGCAGGGCGCACTACCGGTGCTAGTAGCAACATGGAGACCTGCACAACACAGCCACAGAACTTTGTCCCCAACTTGCAATGAGGTTGTCAATCTCACCGTGTTTTTCGGAAAACAAAGGATTAAACGTATCGAATGGAAAGAAGTAAAGGTTTGCAGAAAGTAAACACAAAGCAGTAAACAGTTTATAGATTGTATGTAAAAGACAAGGACCGGGATCCATAGTTCACTAGAGGTGGCTCTCCTTAGATAGATAACATGCTGGGTGAACAAATTACAGCGGGGCAATTGACAAACACCAAGAAAGCAATACATGCATATACTAATCATCTTGACTCCTTTGAGACTTGATTGGGCATTACAACATAATACATAGACCGCCATCCAACTGCATCTATGACTAATAATCCACCTTCAGGTTATCATCCAAACCCCCTCCAGTATTAAGTTGCAAGCAACAGATTATTGCTTTACGAACTGCGTGTAAAGTAAACAATACGATTGTTTTATGAACAAAGGATTGTTGTTTTCTCCCTAGTAGCAACAACACATCTAGTACCTTAGAGATTTCATCACTTCCCAGGATTACCAGGCATGAACCCACTATCGAGCATAAATACTAACTCTTGGAGTTGCTAGCATCTACTTGGCCAAGATAGCTACTAACAACGGGAAGCATGCAAGATCTCAAATAACAAAGACATGATAGAATCAATAATCAATCTGAAATAGCATCTCAATATCCATCGGATCCCCGCAAACACAACATGTATGGATTACAAAAAGATGATCTTGATCATGAACGGAGCTCACAAGATCTAAACATAAAAGCATAAAGGAGGAGAACCAGCCATCAAGCTACTACATGGATCCGTAGTCCAAGGATGAACTACTCACGCATCACACCGGAGGCTTGCATGGTGACGAAGAAGGCCTCCAGGGTGAATTCCCCTCTCTGGCGGTCTTTGGGAAGAGCTTGATCCCTCCCGATCTAGGGATGGAGATGACAGCTCTGAACTCTTCGTGGATTTTGATCGGTACTTAGGGTTTTCGTCCCGAGGGCATCTTATAGCGGAAGGGAGACGAGGGGTGCAGGGGCCACCACACCACCGGCCTGGCCAGCTGGCCGCTGCCGTGGTTTGGTCGGCCTCTGGCCCTTCTCCATCTCGTATTCTAGCACTTGATCCCTTCCGGAAAAATAAGCACTTTGGCTTTTGTCCCGTCCAATTCCGAGAATATTCATTTTCTGACTTTCCTAAAACCAAAAACAGCAAAAAACAGGCAGCTGGCACTATGGCACTTGTTAATAGGTTAGTCCAAGAAATCATATGAAAAGTACTCCAAAGTTGGAACAAAACACAAGAAAGTGGATAAAATCAAGCATGGAACATCAAAAATTATAGATACATTTGCAATGTATCAACATCCCCAAGCTTAACTCCTGCTCGTCCTCGAGTAGGTAAGTGATAAAAAGAAAACATAGCAAAAAAGTATTCAGCTTGTCCCTCAATAGAGTAGCAAATTTAAATGCATAGGACACCTTCAAAGTTCAAAAGAGTGACTAGATACAATAGTTTCAAACAAGCAATAACAAGTTATGCATCAATCAACTAGTCTTGGGACAATGCACATAGAACTAAGAATGGCCTGCTCTCAAAGTAGGTGCATAAAGGTAGAAGGTGGAGACTCAATATAATGGTGGAAGAAAGGCCTTTTGTAAAAGGAAGTAGGGATTCAAGTCTCATAAAGAGCTTCCAAAAATTATAGTACTTATAGCTTTCAGCTCTCATTGCCCCTATCATAAGCATCTTGAAGGTGATTAAGGTTAAAGTGACACAACTAAGAGGATATGCTTGACAAGTTATAAACCGAAATCTCACGCCCCTTACTTACGAAGACCAATCCTCATGCTACTCAACTTCAGTCACGAGCAAGCTCTTGTCATTGTAAGTATATGTGTATCATTAATAACCGCCAACGGGGCACCCCTTGCACATGATACGGGAGCTTTCCCAGAATCAAAATGACAAGGCAAGCAGACAATGAGCATCTCAGCGATCTTTTTATTTGCTATTTGCATAGGTTTTTATTGAGGATGCTTCATAGAGTGCTCATTATGGTGATGCTGCAAGTTTCCACCATGATTAGGCATGGCTTAGGCTAGCGGCCCAGGTGTTTTTCTAACACACATACAAACTCCATGATCTTACAAGTTCCACTTTTATTTCACAGCGCCGGGATCCGTAAGCAAAAGAACAAGATATCAACGGGGTACAAAGTACAAGTGTAATGTTGAAAGCGTTCCCCGTGGTACATGGTTCTGCTAATTTCAACTTATAAAGCGCAAGCATATACGCAAAAAAGAAGGACCCAATGGTTCAAGTTTATTAGAGGCAAAAAGTAAAGTGTGCCATCAAGTTCGTGAGAGCTTTAATCACTAGTTTTCTCATAACAAGTGGAAGGTAAACAAAAGCATGAATATACTTGGAATAGCATAAGCTAGTGGGTAGTTATGGTGGACTCTTTGGAATAACTTGGTTTAGGGAGTTGGATGCATGAGTGGAACTCATACTTGGTTGTGGAAGCTAGCAAAAGACTGGGAGCGACAAACTAAGAGAGCAATAATGGCCATAATCATGCAGAGCGACAAAACATCATTGATCAAAGCATAAAGTAATACTACAAGTTGAAAACTAAAGGGTCATAAAGGCTATGGTGACTTGTGATAGTCATAACATGGTGTGAGCATGCGCCAAGTCAACCCAAATAAAGCATCAAAGGAGAATACCACTATACTATGCTTTAATATGCTAAAACAACGCATGATTCATCCAAGGCACATTAAGCAATCTCAATTTTTTATAACAAGTCATGCTACAGCAAAGAATACTAAGCATAAAGCCAAAACAATATCAAGCATGGCATGACAAAGCATAGCCACAGTCAAGAACGAGCTCTTTTTACCACATAAGCATGAACTTTCCTACTCTTTTCCAAACCAAACCAAACTATTTGCAAACCAATGTATGAAAGAGGGGGTCCAACCAACTTATTCAGAAAACTAAGCAAACCAAGCAAACTAAAAACCAAAACAAAAACGAAAAAGAAGACGCTCCAAGAAAAACACAACTGTGCATGAAACAATAAAATTGAAGCGTTTGGAAGAAACCTGGAATTTTTATTGATGAAGAAGGGGATGCCTTCGGCATCCCCAAGCTTTGACGCTTGTACTTCTTGGATATTTCTTGGGGTGACATGCGTGGCATCCCCAAGCTTGAGCTTTAGTCCATCCTTCATCTCATTACTCATTCCTTCCATATACCTAAAAATTTTCCTTCATACAAAACTTCACACAATCTCATTAGCAACATTAGTGCACTTAAGATAAATAAGTCTCAAGGTTCAGTTCTAACACCAAATAAACTTCCATTAGAACACTAACTACTGAAGCACTTCCCTCAAAAAGCTCAATTCCCCAAAAGAACTCAAGAAGGAACCAACAAGAAGCAAATGCAGAAAATGGCAGAAATCTGTCAAAACAGACCAGCAGGTAAAGAAGAATTTTTTAGAAGACCTTATGTTGCTCAAATAAAAAAGTGTTTAACTAAAGAATGTTAGATAACAACCTGGGGCAGAAGCACAAAAAATTACAGCTCAATCCGACATACAGAGCTCTCTCAGGAATGTTTACGTTGAAGCACAAAAATCTGTTTCGGGACAGCAATTTTCCTAATCATTACTTCACTCTCATTAGAGGTTACTCTTGGCACAAAAAGCAAATAAAAAAAGGATCAGGAGCGGTTATTACTGAAGTAATAACTTCCAAGAGTCATCTCAAACTCTTGGGTTATCTCCCAACAAGTACTTTTCTTTAACGCCTTTAAGTTAGGCATAAGAAGCAAAGAAAGAATCAAGTGTTCTCAAATGAAGAAGCATTAAGACCAAATTTTTTTTTCATAGGAGAAGCAAAAGAAATATTTTCTCTCGTTTTAGGGAAGTGTTCTATACCTTTCTTGAGTGGGAGTTGATATTTAATGGTGCCTTCTTTCATATCAATGATGGCACCAACAGTTCTAAGAAAAGGTCTTCCCAAAGTAATAGGACAACAAGCATTGTATTCAACATCCAAAACATAGAAATCAACGGGGACATAGGAATCGTTAACCATAATAAGAACATCATTAAGACTCCCCATGAGTTTCTTTTTAGCATTAGCATCAAGTGGGACATTCAAATAACAATCTTCAAGAGGAGGCAAATCAAGCATATCATAAATCCTTCTAGGCATAATAGAAACACTACTACCAAGATCACACAAAGCTTTGAAATCAAAGTCATTCACTTTCATATTAATGATGGGTTCCTAACGATCTTCTTGTTTTAAAGGAATAGACGCTTTATGTTTCATCTTTTCTTCTTTAATCTTTATGAGAGCATCAGTAATGTGTTTTGTAAAGGCCATGTTCATAGCACTAGCATTTGGACTTTTAGCAAGATTTTGTAGGAACTTAATAACTTCAAAGATATTGCAACCATCAAAATCAAAATCAACTTTATCATCTAAAGTAGTAGAACTATTACTAGCCTTAACACTAGTGGTGGTGATAGTAGAAACACTAATGTTTCTAGCAATTTCATCTTCTCTTTCCCACTTAGCATGTAATTCAGCTAATAGTCTAACATTTTCATCAATTCTTACTTGTATAGCATTAGTAGCTGCAAAGGGATTATCATTAGTTTTAGGTTTAGCAGCCATTTTATTCAAAGAAGATTGAGCTTCAGCCAAAGATGCTATATTTCTTTCAGCATTAGAGAGTTTTTCCTTAATAGTTTTATTGAAAGCAGTTTGTTTACTAATAAACTCTTTAAGCATAACTTCAAGTTTAGAGGGAGCACTCTTATTATTGTTGTAGGAATTTCCATAAGCATTACCATTGTTGGGAGGATATGGCTTATAATTGTTGTTACCATAAGCATTGTTGCCAAAATTGTTATTTCTTATGAAGTTCACATCAACTTGCTCTTCTCGAGCAACTAAAGAGGCTAAAGGAACATTATTTGGATCAATATGGGCTTTCCCATTAACAAGCATAGACATAATAATATCAATCTTATCACTCAAGGAGGAGGTTTCCTCAACATAATTTACCTTCTTACCTTGTGGAGCTCTCTCAGTATGCCATTCAGAATAATTAACCATCATATTGTCCAGAAGTTTTGTTGCAGCACCCAAAGTGATGGTCATAAAGGTACCTCCAGCAGCAGAATCCAATAGATTCCTTGAAGAATAGTTCAATCCTGCATAAAAAGTTTGGATGATCATCCAAGCAGTCAGTCCATGAGTGGGACAATTCTTTACCAAAGATTTCATTCTTTCCCAAGCTTGAGCAACATGCTCATTATCAAGTTGTTTCAACTTCATTATTTCACTTCTCATGGATATAATCTTAGCAGGAGGATAGTATTTTCCAATAAAAGCATCTTTGCACTTAGTCCAAGAATCAATACTATTCCTAGTTAAGGAATTCAACCACTCTTTAGCTTTTCCTCTCAAAGAGAAAGGAAACAATTTTAGCTTAATAATATCACCATCTATATCCCTATGCTTTTGCATCTCACAAAGTTCAACAAAGTTATTTAGATGGGAAGCAGCATCTTCATTACCAATACCAGAAAATTGTTCTCTCATAACAAGATTGAGCAAAGTAGGTTTTATCTCAAAGAAAGTATTTTCAGCCACATGTGGAGCAATATGAGTGCTCATAAAATCATTGTTGTTGGTGCTAGTGAAGTCACACAACTTAGTGTTTTCAAGAGTAGTCATTTTTTTGGGTTTTCAAATTAGAAAGAAAACTTGCAAAACTATTTTTTTTATGTTTTTGAAGAACAAAACAAGCAAACAAAGCACAAAAGAAACTAAGCAAAACAAAAACAACAAAGTAAAGAGATTGGTTATGAGGGACTCCCCTTGTGAAGATGTCCTTGACTCCCCGGCAACGGTGCCAGAAAAATCTTTAATGGCGTGTAGTTAACGTGGGAGTTTCTTGTTCTTTGTTCCCCGGCAACAGCGCCAGAAAAATGCTTGATGGCTCAATGCACGGCGCCCAGAAAAGTGTTGATGGCTCGTGGTTGATGTAGAGCTTGTTGGGAACCCCAAGAGGAAGGTATGATGAGCACAACAGCAAGTTTCCCTCAGTTATGAAACCAAGGTTTAATCGAACCAGTAGGAGCAAGGAAACACCCCAAAGGTGTTACTAGTTGAGCTTTGGCAGGGCGCACTACCGGTGCTAGTAGCAACATGGAGACCTGCACAACACAACCACAGAACTTTGTCCCCAACTTGCGATGAGGTTGTCAATCTCACCGTGTTTTGTGGAAAACAAAGGATTAAACGTATCGAATGGAAAGAAATAAAAGTTTGCAGAAAGTAAACACAAAGCAGTAAACAGTTTATAGATTGTATGTAAAAGACAAGGACCGGGATCCATAGTTCACTAGAGCTGGCTCTCCTTAGATAGATAACATGCTGGGTGAACAAATTACAGCGGGGCAATTGACAAACACCGAGAAAGCAATACATGCATATACTAATCATCTTGACTCCTTTGAGACTTGATTGGGCATTACAACATAATACATAGACCGCCATCCAACTGCATCTATGACTAATAATCCACCTTCAGGTTATCATCCGAACCCCTCCGATTAAGTTGCAAGCAATGATTATTGCTTCTGACTGCGTGTAAAGTAAACAATACGATTTTTCTATTAACATAGGTTTGTTGTTTTCTCCCTAGTAGCAACAGCACATCTAGTACCTTAGAGATTTCTGTCACTTCCCCAGATTACCACAGGCATGAACCCACTATCGAGCATAAATACTAACTCTTGGAGTTGCTAGCATCTACTTGGCCAAGATAGCTACTAACAACGGAAAGCAAGCAAGATCTCAAATAACAAAGACATGATAGAATCAATAATCAATCTGAAATAGCATCTCAATATCCATCGGATCTCCGCAAACATAACATGTATGAATTACAAAAATATGATCTTGATCATGAACGGAGCTCACAAGATCTAAACATGAAAGCACAAAGGAGGAGAACCAGCCATCTAGCTACCACATGGATCCGTAGTCCAACGATGAACTACTCACGCATCACACCGGAGGCTTGCATGGTGATGAAGAAAGCCTCCAGGGTGAATTCCCCACTCCGGCAGGGTGCCGGGAAGAGCTTTAGATCCCTCCCGATCTAGGGATGGAGATGACGGCGGCTACCGACTCTTTCGTGGATTTTTGACCGGGTACTTAGGGTTTTTGTCCCGAGGGCAACTTATAGGCGGAAGGGGAGACCGAGGGGGTGCCAGGGGCCACCACACCACCCCTGGCACGGGCCCAGCCTGGCCGCGTGGCCAGGTGGTGTGGCCGGCCTCTGGCTCTTCTCCATCTCGTATTCTAGCACTTGATCCCTTCCGAAAAATAGGCACTTTGGCTTTTGTCCCGTCCAATTCCGAGAATATTCATTTTCTGACTTTCCTGAAACCAAAAACAGCAAAAAACAGGCAGCTGGCACTGTGGCACTTGTTAATAGGTTAGTCCAAGAAATCATATGAAAAGTACTCCAAAGTTGGAACAAAACACAAGAAAGTGGATAAAACCAAGCATGGAACATCAAAAATTATAGATACATTTGCAATGTATCAACATCCCCAAGCTTAACTCCTGCTCGTCCTCGAGTAGGTAAGTGATAAAAAGAAAGAATTTTTGAGGTGACATGCACCATCAAAGACTTGATCGAAGTATTTGCAAAGCATTCAAAGCTAGGATCATAGTACTTCAATCATAACATGAAAGACAAAGTTCTAGCAATAAGCAAAGAAACTATGATGTAACATGAAAAGGCACAAACAAAAGATTCATGAATAAAATGCTTTGCAAGACGTTTGTTTGTTTCACATAAAGAAAACATAGCATAAAAGTATTCAGCTTGTCCCTCAATAGAGTAGCAAATATAAATGCATAGGACACCTTCAAAGTTCAAAAGAGTGACTAGATACAATAGTTTCAAACAAGCAATAACAAGTTATGCATCAATCAACTAGTCTTGGGACAATGCACATAGAACTAAGAATGACCACTATGCTCTCAAAGTAGGTGCATAAAGATAGAAGGTGGAGACTCAATATAATGGTGGAAGAAAGGCCTTTTGTAAAAGGAAGTAGGGATTCAAGTCTCATAAAGAGCTTCCAAAAATTATAGTACTTATAGCTTTCAGCTCTCATTGCCCCTATCATAAGCATCTTGAAGGTGATTAAGGTTAAAGTGACACAACTAAGAGGATATGCTTGACAAGTTATAAACCGAAATCTCATGCCCCTTACTTACGAAGACCAATCCTCATGCTACTCAACTTCAGTCACGAGCAAGCTCTTGTCATTGTAAGTATATGTGTATCATTAAGAACCGCCAACGGGGTACCCCTTGCACATGATACGGGAGCTTTCCCATAATCAAAATGACAAGGCAAGCAGACAATGAGCATCTCAGCGATCTTTTTATTTGCTATTTGCATAGGTTTTTATTGAGGATGCTTCATAGAGTGCTCATTATGGTGATGCTGCAAGTTTCCACCATGATTAGGCATGGCTTAGGCTAGCGGCCCAGGCGCTTCTCTAACACACATACAAACTCCATGATCTTACAAGTTCCACTTTTATTTCACACTGCCGGGATCCGTAAGCAAAAGAACAAGATATCAACGGGGTACAAAGTACAAGTGTAATGTTGAAAGAGTTCCCCATGGTACATGGTTCTGCTAATTTCAACTTATAAAGCGCAAGCATATACGCAACAAAGAAGGACCCAATGGTTCAAGTTTATTAGAGGCAAAAAGTAAAGTGTGTCATCAAGTTCGTGAGAGCTTTAATCACTAGTTTTCTCATAACAAGTGGAAGGTAAACAAAAGCATGAATATACTTGGAATAGCATAAGCTAGTGGGTAGGTATGGTGGACTCTTTGGAATAACTTGGTTTAGGGAGTTGGATGCATGAGTGGAACTCATACTTGGTTGTGGAAGCTAGCAAAAGACTGGGAGCAACAAACTAAGAGAGCAATAATGGCCATAATCATGCAGAGTAACAAAACATCATTGATCAAAGCATAAAGTGATACTACAAGTTGAAAACTAAAGGATCATAAAGGCTATGGTGACTTTCGATAGTCAAAACATGGTGTGAGCATGTGCCAAGTCAACCCAAATAAAGCATCAAAGGAGAATACCACTATACTATGCTTTAATATGCTAAAACAACGCATGATTCATCCAAGGCACATTAAGCAATCTCAATTGTTTATAACAAGTCATGCTACAGCAAAGAATACTAAGCATAAAGCCAAAACAATATCAAGCATGGCATGCCAAAGCATAGCCACAGTCAAGAACGAGCTCTTTTTACCACATAAGCATGAACTTTCCTACTCTTTTCCAAACCAAACCAAACTATTTGCAAACCAATGTATGAAAGAGGGGGTCCAACCAACTTATTCAGAAAACTAAGCAAACCAAGCAAACTAAAAACCAAAACAAAAATGAAAAAGAAGACGCTCCAAGAAAAACACAACTATGCATGAAACAATAAAAATGAAGTGTTTGGAAGAAACCTGGAATTTTTATTGATGAAGAAGGGGATTCCTTGGGCATCCCCAAGCTTTGACGCTTGTACTTCTTGGATATTTCTTGGGGTGACACGCGTGGCATCCCCAAGCTTGAGCTTTAGTCCATCCTTCATCTCATTACTCATTCCTTCCATATACCTGAAAATTTTCCTGGCCCTTCTCCGTCTCATATTCTAGCACTTGACCCCTTCCGGAAAAATAGGCACTTTGGCTTTTGTCCCGTCCAATTCCGAGAATATTCATTTTCTGACTTTCCTGGAACCAAAAACAGCAGAAAACAGGCAGCTGGCACTGTGGCACTTGTTAATAGGTTAGTCCAAGAAATCATAATAAAAGTACTCCAAAGTTGGAACAAAACACAAGAAAGTGGATAAAACCAAGCATGGAACATCAAAAATTATAGATACATTTGCAATGTATCAATGCTCACCCATCCTCTTTTTCTTGTTTTACTTTCTTACAAGCTGCACGTATTCTTGATGATTTTTGTGCAGCTATTAAGGTACCTCAATGGGGATCATGTAGAAAGATTAAGGAGAGACCTGAACCAGTCATGGATTTATACGCAGAAATTTGCCAAGGGAGTAGCTTCTCGAAGGAGAGTGGAAAAATTCGTAACATTCATCTTCCCTCCATTCGCTACTTTGCCTACTTTATTGCCAAGTGTATTCTTTCTAGGAAAACTGCCAATAAGTTATCTTCGTTTGATCTAGCATTTATCTCTGCTGCTCTTAAACGAGATAGGTCTTACAACTTAGGTGCTTTGATAGCTTTCCGTCTTGCTGCTAACCGTGAGAAAGGTGGAATTTGTGGAGGCCTCATTGCTTCTCGTTTACTAGCATTGCATGGTTTAGTGCCTCATCATCTAGACCTACAATTTCCCATAGAAAGGCTTGATCTTAATTCCATGATATAACATAAATTTGTTTCCTCGTGGGCTAGTATGAGTGAGTTATCTTATGAAATAACCTTTCTCAAAGCTGGTTGGAGAAAGAGCAAGTCCGAGCGTGTTGTTCTTTTGCCTGCACCTATTTTGTTTAACCTTGATAATAGGGAAGGATGGTCCCTCACTGAGGAGGAGCTTGACACGTACTTGGGAGAGCTCTCCCAACAGGATCATGACACAAAAAGGGAGGTTATGGATGATTCGGTCCAGCCCTCGAATGAGGGAGAGTCTTCATATCAGCAGCCCGCTTATGATTGGGGAGCTTCTTATTCTTCTCATGGGCCCAACTACGACCATTCTTACCAAGATCCGCTCGCTTGGAACCCCTATTCGTACATGGATTGATACCCACTTAGGCCAAAAGCCTAAGCTTGGGGGGAGGTACGCCGACACCGCACTCATCTCCATGTCATGTTGTGTCGGTACTTTGTATATTCATGTTTTTGTTCTCTTTTTAGTTTTCGTTCTTCTTTTGCTTTTGCTTTCTAAAAACACAAAAATACCAAAAATATTTCTGTTGTTTCTCTTTAGTTTGCTTCTTCTTTTTGCCTTGGTTTGTTTTTCCCTTTTTGCTTTGTTTGAACTATTCGAAAAACCCAAAAAGATTTTTCTTTGCTTGTTTTCCCCTTTTGGTTCTTGTTAAATCGAAAACACCAAAAATATTTGTCGTTCTTCTTTGGTTTTGTGAGTTTGCTACAGGGTTCAGCAGTCCTTCGTGGAATATTGGTTTCATATTATTATTCAAGCCACACAAGTGAAGAGCAATAATGAGGATTAATGACAACTTGAGGCATGGTAAGAGGCTGGTAACAAACTCTATTTGTTTTCATTTTTGTACATATACTCATTACTGTGGGCATGCTTAGTCTGTTCATGTAGGGTGTATGTTATCTTTAGATGCTTAGTAGTTCTTGCTTTCGTATGATTAGCTCCAGCTCACTAATAGTTTGTAGCATGTCTTATGAATGTTTACTTGCATTGCTCTATTCATAAATTGGTATGACACCGCGGTATCCTCCTCTAAACGTTTCATTTGATTGACTTGGCACATGCTCACACATGGACATGACTGTAATAATCAGTTAAGCGTTGATGAATTATTTTGCCTTGAGGATCTTGAATCACTTTCATGCCATGATTAGTCCTGTTTTGTTGCAAGCATGATTATGACAGCTATTGCTCTCTCGTTGGTCGCTCCCTTACTATTGCTAGCCTTCACTCACACTGAGTATGTTTTACTCAAGTTTCCAACTCCCTGAACCAAATATTCCCAAAGTGTCCACCATACCTACCCATTAGCATCATTTGCTACTTCCGTGCATATTCAATATGCCTTGTTTTCTTCCGAATAAAATGTTTGCTTGTTATGAGAAAATTATTTAGTAAAGCTCTCACGAACTTGATGGCACACTTTATTTCCTGCACTTAATAAACCAGAACCATTGTGAACTCTCCATGAAAGTTATATGCTTGAAAATTATAGGCTAGGGATTAGCAGAACCGTGCTGTCATGGGGAACGCTTTCAACACTTGTAAATATATACCCAGTTGATACCTTGCTCTTTTGTTTGCGGATGTTGTTGGTGTGAAATGAAAGGGGAGCTTGTAAGTCCATGGAGTTATGTATGTGTGTTAGAGAAACGCTTAGGACGCTGGTCTAATCCATGCTGACATGGTGGAAACCTGCAGCGTAACCATAATGATATCTATGAAGCATTCTTCTTATAAAAAAAGAAAGAGATAGCTATTGAGAAAAATAAAAAAAAGAGATTTATGAAAAGAGGAAAGAGAGAAAAAAGCACCATTTTCCCATGGTAAATAAGAAGATTGCTGAGATACTCATTGTCTGCTTGCCTTGTCATTTTGATATGGGGATTCTTCCGTATCATCGGGCAAGGTGTACCCCGTTGGCGGTTCTCAATGATACGCACATACTTACGATGACAAGAACTTACCGGTAACTAAAGTTGAGTAGCATGAGGAGCGGCCCTCATACTCAAGGGACTTGGGATTTTTAGTTTATAGTCTGTCAAGCATATAACTCAGATTGGACCTCACTTTCACCTTAACCACATTAAAGATGCTTATGACAGGGGCAATGAGAGCTCAAAGCTAATGAGTACCATACTTTCAGCATTTGGAAGCCTTTCAAATTATTCAAAACCTTTTATTTTACTTGTTGAGTCTCCACATATTCTCTGAGCACCTTTTTGAGAGCATAGTTGTCATTCTTTGTGTTTGTCCCATTGCTTGATTATTTGTGTTATGACTTTGATGCTTGTATCCTTGATATCTTTACTTCTAGTCATCACTTGAACTTCAGAGGTGCCTTGACATTCATAATCAAAGGCAAGTGAGATACCACTCTATCATACCTTTTTATGAGCATTGTAATGTTGCTTACGTTTATACTTCATGCTACTTATTATTCTTGAGTTGGAATCTCTTCATAGCTTGCAATGACTATTAAGTAGACTCAGTTGCATACTCTTTATTATGAACTTTCTAAGTAGTTGATCACATTGCTGAGAATATTTACATCTTATGAAGCAGATGTGTTCGTGAAAGTTCTTTTACTGCACTCAGTTTTCAACTGAATTGCTTGAGGACAAGCAATAAGCTAAGCTTGGGGGGAGTTGATACGTCCAAAACGTATCTACTTTCCCGAACACTTTTGCTATTGTTTCTCCTCTATACTTGTGTGATTTGGATACAACTAATGCAGACTGACGCTGTTTTTAGTAGAATTGCCTTGGTGTCTACTTTTTGTGCAGAAAAACAACTATCAGAAAAAATCCGGGAAAATATGCCAAAAATCCTATTTCACCCGAAGACTCCAGGAGCCAGAATATGAGACGGAGAAGAGCCAGGGGGTGGCCACACCACCTGGTGGCGCGGGCCAGGCCAGGCCACGCCAGGGGGTGGTGTGGGCCCCCCAGGCGCCCCCTTGGTCTCCCTCTTTGCCTATAAGGAGCCTTCTGACCTAAAAACTCTGGGGGTTCGACGTTTTTCCAGAAGAAGTTCCGCTCCGCCGCCACCACCAGATTCCACGAAACAGCACCAGAAACTCCGTTCTGGCACCTTGCTGGGACGGGGAATTGGAGGAGATCATCGCCATCATCATCACCATCGCTTCTCCATCGACCATCCATGTTTCCCCCATCTATGAGTGAGCAATCCCCCGCTGTAGGCTATGGGGATGGTAGGGATTGGATGAGACCGTTCATGTAATGGCATCAGATTGTTAGGGCATGGTGCCTAGTATCTTTTATTAGTGTTTTATGACTTTGTTGCGACTTGTTGTGCTTAATGCTTGTCACTAGGGCTCGAGTGCCATGATTTCAGATCTGAACTTGTTATTGATTCATTATGATAGTATTTTTTATGGTCTTATCTACAAGTTGTATACACACGTTGTTGTCCGGAACCTATGGCCCCGAAGTGACAGAAATCGAGATAACCGGAAGGGAATGGCTTTGATGTGAGGATCACATGTGTTCACGGAGTGTTAATGCTTTGCTCCGGTGCTCTATTAAAAGGAGCACCTTAATTTCCAGTAGTTTCCTTGAGGCCCCGCTGTAAACGGGCTGGCAGGACAAAAGATGTTGTGCAAGTTCTCACTGCGAGCACGTATGACTATATATGGAACACATGCCTAGGATTATCTAGTACTGGGATGCTTTAACTTATTTATCTGCAATTGCCCTATGTTCTGATTGCTCTGCGAATTGTCTTGTCCATGCAACGCCCGTCCATCCATCCCTATGCCTACCGCACTCGAATCCTACTGTTTACTGCTATTGTTACTGCTGTCTTTACTTTACTACTGCTGCTACTTTACTATTCCTACTACAAGACTGTTGCTACTGATAAACTGCTGTGAGCAAGATTGTTTCCAGGTGCAGCTGAATTGATAACCCAGTTGTTAAGGCTTATAAATATTCTTTGGCTCCCCTTGTGTCGAATCAATAAATTGGGTCTCACTTCCCTCGAAAATACTGCGATACACCCCCTATACTTGTGCGTCATCACTAACGCCCCAAGAGTTCACTCATAGTCCTCATGCAAGAAACAAATCAACTAAAAGCCAAAATTGAGTGTGATTCCCATAAGAACAAGAGACGAGCGAAAACAACTAAAAATACGCACAAAAATCCAACTCTTCTCATGGAAGAGGGCGGTGGCCGAAGCCACCTTCTTGGAGTGCTTGGTATGACACCGCGGAGATATATCTTGGGTTCATGACCAATACTCATCAATAAGCTCACATATCACAAAATGATATTAAGAGAAATGATTAGAGTTGCTTTCGACATTATGGGGGGAGGGTTAGCCCAATCAATTAGGACCACACTCCCCCTATTTCCATGCCCACACCTAGACCAGATAAGACTAAGATGTAAGAGTGAGTGCATGGGTAGTCAAGACAAGCTCCTTGAATCAACGATATTTAGCTCATTCCTCAAGTAACAGAACCTTGCTTCATCAAGTGGCTTTGTGAAAATATCAGCAAGTTGGTTCTTTGTGCTCACAAAAGATAGATCAATATCGCCTCGAGCAACATGGTCCCGAATAAAATGATTCCGAATCTCAATATGCTTCACCCTTGTATGATGTACTGGATTGTATGAAATTTTAATTGCACTTTCATTATCGCATAAAAGAGGCACTTTGTCATAATTGACACCGTATTCCTTTAAAGTTTGCCTCATCCATAATAACTGAGTGCAGACACTAGCAGCAGCAACATATTCAGCTTCAGCGGTGGAGAGAGATATACAATTCTGCTTTTTAGAAGACAAACACACTAGAGACCTTCCCAAGAACTGACAAGCTCCAGAAGTTGATTTCGGATCATCCTTATCACCAGCCCAGTCTGAATCAGTATAACCACATAGAGAGAAATTGGAGCCCTTGGGATACCATAGACCAAAATTAGGGGAATGAACCAAATATCGGAAGATCCTCTTAACTGCCACTAGGTGGCTTTCTTTAGGAGCTTCTTGATACCTTGCACACACCCCTACACTCAACACAATATCGGGTCTAGATGCGCAGAGGTAAAGAAGAGAGCCGGTCATGGACTGGTATACCTTTTGGTCCACATCTTTACCGTGGGGATTAAGTTCAAGGTGACATTTTGTTTGCATCGGAGTGGCGACGCCATTAAGATCCGTCATCTTGAATCTCTTGATCATGTCTTGGATGTATTTTGCTTGATTGATGAAGGTTCCTTCTCTAAGATGCTTGATCTCAAATCCAAGAAAGAACCGTAACTCCCCTACCATAGACATCTCGAACCTGTCATTCATAAGCTTTGAAAATTCATCATTAAAAGATTTATTAGTAGACCCAAAAATAATGTCGTCTACATATAGTTGGCATACGAAGAGCTCCCCCTTAACCTTCTTAGTAAAAAGAGTGGGATCGATTTGCCTAGCTTCGAAGCCATGATCTAACAAAAGATCTTTAAGGTGCTCATACCACACACGTGGGGCTTGTTTAAGGCCATAGAGTGCCTTATCGAGTTTGTAGACATGGTTCAGGAAGTTAGGATCCTCAAATCCTGGGGGTTGCTTTACATATACCAACTCATGTAGAGGACCATTAAGAAAAGCACTCTTAATGTCCATTTGCTATAATTTAAAATTATTATGAGCATCATAAGAAAGAAGGATTCGGATGGACTCAAGACGAGCCACATGAGCATAGGTCTCGCCGAAGTCAATGCCCTCCACTTGGGAGTAGCCTTGTGCCACGAGTCTTGCTTTGTTCCTCGCAATAATGCCATTCTCATCTTGCTTGTTTCTAAATATCCATTTTGTGTCGATAACAGTGCAACAATCCTTGGGCTTCTCCACTAGTTTCCAAACCTTGTTGCGTTCAAAGTTATTCAACTCTTCCTGCATAGCAACAACCTAGTCCGGATCTTCAAGATCTTCAAACACTTTCTTGGGTTCCACCATTGAGATGTGGGCTTGATGCTCACCAAAACTTGCCAACTCCCTTCTTGTGGAAACCCTTCGACGAAGATCACCTACAACTTTGTAAAGAGTACGACCCCTTAACTCAAGGTTCCTATCGGCACGAGCTTTGCGACGAAGTTCAATAAGCTTGTTGTCTCTTGGAGGAATAGCTTCATCATTTGAGTCTTTGATGGAATCATTGGCTTGGCCTTGATCAGTAGCTTGATTAGCAGGAGTAGGAGATGGTGAACCTTGCCCCTGATGTGGATCAACAGTCATAATAGGGGGCTGCTGTTCTTCAGGAGTTTCAGGTCCGGATAATCCGGCCGTGGGAGAGGCCAGAAAATCCGGCCTAGGAGAACCTGAAGCATCTTCGCTAAATTGACTGGATCTTGCTCGAATTGGTGTGTGGCCGGATAATCTGGGGTCAGCCGGAAAATCCGGCCTGGGACTTGCAGCTGTTTCTTCGATATGTTGATCATTTTGGATGGCAGCGGAGGGATGGCCGGATAATCCGGTGTCGACCGGATAATCCGGCCTGGAGCATTTAGGAGCATGTCGACCTTCAACATTTGGAGGATTTGGTGTAGAAGTTTCTCCAATGGTTGGAGCATGTTGAGCTTGTGTCGATGAGGGCTCTACATGAGTAGAGCATTGTCCTTCCCGATCTGCCACAAGGGGTTCCTCAATGGGGCAGAAAAATCCCACGCCCATTCTTCTTATGGCATCTTGGGGTATTTCAACATCTGCATCACAAACATCAACTTGCCCCGCACGGGAGCCATCATTTTCCTCGAACACCACACTACAAGATTCTAAAACAGTTCTGGGGAGCTTATTGTAGACTCTATAAGTGTGGGATTCGGCACCATAACCAACAAAAATACTTTCTAAAGATCTAGACTCAAATTTAGATAAATGAACTCCTTTGATGAGAAAGAAACACTTACAACCAAATACTCGGAAATATGAGATGTTTGGCTTGTTACCGGTAAGTATTTCATATGGAGTCTTGTCCAAGATTTTATGGAGATATAGCCGGTTGGATGAATGACAAGCGGTAGAGATTGCTTTAGCCCAGAAGTTATATGGAGACTTGAATTCAGCTAGCATAGACCTTGCCATATCCATTAGGGTCCGGTTCTTCCTCTCGGCAACACCATTTTGTTGAGGGGTGTACGCAGCGGAATATTGATGTGTTATCCCCTCTTCATTTAGGAATTCATTTAAGGTGTAGTTCTTGAACTCGGAGCCGTTATCACTTCTTATTGCCAATATAGGGACATTGTGATGATGTTGAACCTCATTGGCGAAGTCGATGACCGTTTGTTGAGTCTCGATCTTCAACTTGAAGAAATAGACCCAAGTGTATCTTGAGTAATCATCAACAATCACGAGGCAGTACTTCTTCCCACCAAGGCTTGCATGTGATGGAGGTCCAAAGAGGTCCACATGAAGGAGCTCTAAGATCCTCTTTGACGAAATAATGATCTTCTTTCGATGAGGAGAGTCATGCATTTTCCCTTCAACACAATCCCTACAAACACGATCTTTGGCAAAGGAAACATTTTCTTTTAGTCCAAGGATGTGGCCACCCTTGTGGAGACTTTGCAAAGTTCTCATGTTGATGTGGACTAGTCGGCGATGCCATAACCAACCCGCGTCAGCCTTTCTAAAAAGACACATCGGACCTGTAGTGGTTTTCCCCGAGAAGTCCACCACGTACAGGTCATTTTTGACATATCCCACGAAAGCGACTTTTAGAGACTTGCTCCACAAGAGTACCACCAAATCAACATCAATAAAAACTGCAAA
Source organism: Avena insularis (assembly GCA_023614405.1). NCBI lineage: Eukaryota > Viridiplantae > Streptophyta > Magnoliopsida > Poales > Poaceae > Avena > Avena insularis. Next base: position 431,541,572 of record CM042684.1, on the reverse strand, counting down.
GCCCATCTTACCAAGGGCGCAGACTGAAAGTAAATTGTAACCGAGGGTCTCAACAAGCATGACGTCCACGAGAGAGATATCGTGAGCAACCACAACTTTGTCGAGACCCAATACCTCAGATTTTGACTTGTCACCATAGGAGACGGTTATATGATCATGATTTGGCCGCATCTCTATGATGATCTCCTTGCTTCCGGTCATGTGACTTGTGCACCTGCTATCGAGTACCCATTTAGACCCACCGGAAGCATAGCCCTGCAAGAAAGTTACTTCTTGGTTTTAGGTACCCATTTTTCAATGGGTCCTCTCATGTTAGTGACAAGGGCCTTGGGAACCCAAATAGACCAAGGAATGTAACAGTCATAAGGACCTACATAACTAGCATAAACATCACCATAATAATCACAATATAATTCATAGTTAGGATTATTAGCCCCTGCAAAACCATCATAGTTAGTCTTGTCATTAGTGGTGGTGCTAGTCTTTGGTTGAGCAATTTTGCTCTTCTTCTTCTTCTTCTTGTTCTTTGTCTTGGGAGTATAACCAAGACCCTCTTTTCCATTGTTTGTCCTTTGCTTGCTAAGAACCTCATCTAGAACTTCTTGACCTTTGTGTTGAGATCCCTTTACAATTTCTTCTTGTCCACAAGATGGAGTGGAGGTGCTGGGCATATCATACTTCTCCAATTGAGTTTGGATCTGGTCACAAGACTCATTTAGAGTAGAATGTTCACTCTCCAATGCCTTGTGGGCAATGTCAAGTTTCTCAAACTTCTCCAAGAGTCTAGTATGAGCAGCCCCAAATTCAATTTTTTCCTTCTTTAGTTTCTTTACCTTAGCAAGAGCGTTGTCACGTTCTTTGATGAGCTGAGCAACAAACCCTTCATGGGACTCCTCAATTAACTCGAGTCTCTCTTCCAAGGATACTCGAGCTTCCTCTTCTTCTTCCAAGGCATTCTTCAAGGAGGCTATCTCCAAGGAATCTTCTCTTCCAATTCTGCCCTTTTCTTCGAGGAGATCTTCGGATTGGGCAACTTGACTCATAAGAGCATCAAAATGAAGTTTGTGCTCACCTTGCAAGTTAGTAAAAAGGTATCTAAGGCAATAACTTCTTCTTTTATCTTAAGACTAGTATGATCATCCATATCCAAATTTATATTAGTGTTAGGAAATGAAGAAATAGAAGATGATACCTCGGACCCTCTCGCCATAAGGCAGGTGATGTTGTTGTTGATGGCGTTTTTGTTTGGAGAGTCGAAGAGTGATGATGGAGTAGATGTGGTGACTATAGCAGCCACCTCATGAGTACTATCTTCATCCTCTTCATCTTCACTTGTAGAGGAATATTCTTCTTGTTCCACCAAGACAACCTTGGGTTGCTTCTTATAGGGGCCATTCTTTTTGATAAATGGCTTCTTTCGAGGTGCATTGGATTTTTCTTTAAGGATGAGCCTGCCACCATTGTCTTCTCTATTTTGATATGGACATTTAGCCACAAAGTGTAGCCTATCTCCACAATTGTAGCAAGTTCTCAGTTTTGGGCCATTCTCTCTTCTTCCACTTGACCCATTCTTGCACTCGAGTTCCGACTTGGCTTTGGCTGGATCCTTCCAAAAGTTCCTTGCATAGAATGCCATGTACTCACCATGAGCACGCTTGACTTCCTCGGGGCAGCCCATGGAGACACCCTTGAAACCTCTTTCATCCTCATCTTGTGCAACAACATTTGCCTTTAGAGCAACATTGACCCCTTTTTGCATTCCAATGGCATGGGCACGGGCATCTTCCACATTCTTAGCTGCAACCTTGAATGATGCCATTTCTTGCATGACTTCATTGGAAGTCATTTGATGGTAGTTGTGTCTACCTTGCAAGCTCTTCAAGTCTGTTGGCTCAAAAGGCATTAGAGCACTCACATATTTCCTTTTTATCCATGCATCATCAATGTGAGTGGCTTCATGCTTTCTAAATGTTGTTGTAATGCCCTTGAGTCTTCTATACATATCTTCATGGTCTTCACCATCCAACATGTAGAATCCTTCAGCTTCATTGCTAAGGGCATCATACCTATTCCTCCTCATGCTTTCATTTCCAATAAAGAGATCGGTGAGAGCATCCCAAGCTTCTTTAGCGATGTTGAAATGCTCAATGTGGGGCATGTCCTTGGGACCCACTCCGAGCTATATCATGTGGAGAGCCGTTGCATTCAACTGACTATCCACCACTTATCTTCTTGTCAGGTTGGTGTGATCTCCAATATGAAGACCCTCTTCGATAATCCTCCAAAGTTCAATTGACGAACTGCATACATGAGACTTCATTAAGAATTGCCATTGATTAAAAGAAGATGTGGTAAGCTTGGGTGGATCACCCCTATTGTTTATATGAGGATGAGGAATAGGTGGGTCGGGAGAATATAGGTGATGAACCTCACTATAGTCCTCCTTACCACTTCCCTTCTTGGAGGCGGAACCATTAAGTTTTTCACCTACCACTTCATCTTCCTTAGATCCGACGTTAGCCTTATCCTTGGATGAGGGAGTGGTAGCCTCAGAGGAGGATGGATATGGGGTTGTGGATGATGTGAGGCGAGCAATCATTTGTTGCATCTCCTCCATCTTGGTCTCAAAGGATTTCAACAAGGTTGTTTCCAACATCTTGAGGTCATCCATTGTGACCTTGTCCACAATCTCATTCCCATTCTCCTTGGTACCCATACTTCTCTTAGGTGGTTAAGCCCAAATAAAGAGTCAGGGCTCTGATACCAATTGAAATGGATCCTATGGGCACCTAGAGGGGGGTGAATAGGTGCTACTTCAAATTTTAATGCTTTTTCAATTTTAGGCTTGACACAAAATGTAAATTCTCTAGATAATCTATTATGAAGAATTTCCCTATATGCAAACCGAACTACTAGCGAGTAAAGGCGAGTGAGATAGAGGAACGAGTAAACCATAGTGGAGCACGCGGAGACACATGATTTGTTTTACCGCAGTTCCTTCCTTGTTAAGGGAAGTGCATCTGCATTGGAGGGGTGGGCGGTACTAAGACCACCACACCACAATAGGCCTCACCCTATTCTCCGATGGATCCCGCCACCAAAGGCCTAATCCACCTTTCCACTATAGGAACCCTTCGAGGCGAGAACCGACGCCTTTACACAACTAGCGGGGCACAACTCCACAACCAAATTGGAGGCTCTCGTAATGACAACAAGCTTCCACAAGAACAAGTTATCAATAACAAAACACAAGATCTAGATATTAACGAGAATACTAGATCGGGGATTTCTCCAAATGAATGGAGAGGAGTTGATGCACTTGATTCGTGATGACGATGTAGGTTGTCTCCTCCTTCAATTCCACCAAAGATCAAAGCCTTTGGGTGGTTGAAGTGGGAGATCTAGAGAGAGAGAGAGCACTTGCAATAGGTCTTGTATTTTTCGAATGAATCAAGTGTTCTGAATGGAGGGGACGATGGGGCCTTTATACCCCCTGCTCCAACTGAGCCATTGGAGCCTTTGGGGGCCAGATTATCCGGCCCAAGTGAGGGCCGGATTATCAGGCCTAGGGAAAACTCTACCCCAGGCTCAGATTATCCGGCACAAAATCCGCCCCTAGTCAGAGCGACGCGCCGAGCCTGCCCTTGATCGTCTCCTGGGGGTTGGATTATCCGGCCCAAGGCGAGGGCCGGATTATCTGGTGAGGGGAAGAAAATCAGCCCCTGTTTGGATTTTATGGGAGAAAATCCGAACCCAGTCAGAGCGTCACGCCTTGCCTGCCTTTGATCATCTTCTGGGGGCCAGATTATCTGGCCCAAGGCGAGGGCCAGATTATCCGGTCAGGGGAAGAAAATCCGCCCCTGTTCAGATTTTCCGGGAGAAAATCCGACCCTAGTCTGAGCGTTGCACCTTGCCTGCCTTTGCCAAATGAGTTAGGCCGGATTATCCAGCCCTTGATGGCGGCGGATAATCCGGCCCCCCAAACACAAAATCATTCCCTGCACACTTAGCAGACATGAAAAACTTCCACGGTATTGTTATCTAACACTCAAAACACAGGGAACCATGAAATGTTCTTTCAGAGTAGCGACATCATAAGTAGGGATGACAATACGGGAGAAGTTCGAAGTCTTACCTTTCATAGTGAAAATCCAAGGTATGGCCTTAGTTGGTTGTTCCTAGCAATGACCTTGTTGAAGCATTGTTTTGTGAGTGAGGACTTCATCTAGGGTGAAAACCTAAGATCTATGATCGGGCAATGATGATGCTTGTGCACTATTAACTTATTGGAGGCGTCAGTTTTGGAGGAGCTGGACTTCAGGTGCTATCTTGATGGTGTTATTACTACTTCTACAAGGAATAAATCACTATAGCAGGACTATTCTTTTATTGTAATTCTTCTTCTTTTAGATGTGTGTATCCGTAAGGCCGCTAGGGAAATGTGTTGTTGCAGAGGCTAGGCGTAATTGGTATCTTCACGGTATTAATATATGCTCTTTGTTGAAAAATAAGAAATCATAGTACAAACTGAAATTGAAAGTCTAAAAAGCCAGAGGCCCTTCAGCACTAGCGGGCCCTCGGTGGCGCTATGAAAACGCCTGGCAAACATAGCAATATGTGTACTCATGTGAGTACTCTATGCATGCTCTTTACTAAGGGCGCATTTGCTAGACTATAGCCAATTTAGGGCTCGTCCTAGCTCGACTCTGGAGGGCATGTCCCCGCAAAAACAGGCTCTAGGACATCTTAGGAAGTTCGTTCGATTACCTGTCCAGCCTATTTTGGCCTAGAAGAGATATGTGTGCCAACTGTTTGGTTGCATGCTTTTCAGTCTAGGGATCAAGCCCAGAAAAACCATTGTTTGATTGTATTAAAAAATAGGGGGACCTCTTCCCATGAGTGGTGAGGTTACCTTGCACATCACAATACATAATCACGAGCTATAGTGGTAAAAACTTAATATTAGGGTCCATAATAGCTGATGCATCATGAGGTTGACCCAACAAAAAAACTCATGATGCATCGGAAGTTCATCATACAACCTCCGTCAATATTACAAACTAGGGATCAGTTTTCATCAACTCCTAGATAACGGAGGGATATTACTATATGAGACCACATCCCAAAATATGTATGACCGCATCAACAGATCATGAGCATGATGGGCAGCAGAATAGTTGGAGCCCTAATCGAAGTGGCTTCAAATCCAAGTCCTAAGCCAGACCCTCCTCTCACTTGGATCCATGTTACCATAGGAAACACCTTGTTCTTTATTGTCAGCAAGGAAGTTTATGCCCTGGTACAACAATTTTAGGTCACTCAGTTGTTTGTAATCTACAAATTTGGGGGTGAAGATGGTCTTCATTTGAGCATAGTTTGCTATGGGCGTATGTAGCAACTCAAGAAGTTTCGGATAGGCCTAAGAGTGAGAAGACAATAATATGTTAGTGTGCATCATTGTATGAAAATGCTAGACAATGGCATGTCATCTTACCACGAGGAGCTGATTCGATGGAATGGGTGCATTCCGCATATGGGGAATATTCCCTTCTGAGGAACCACTCGGTTCCATTTCATTCCACAACCGAACACAAAAATTTGCTCTAGGTGCAAAATGGTTCCATTCTATTCCACTTGGTTCCGGGAACCGAACACTCACATTGTGATGCCTGAAGGGAATATGCCCGAGAGGCAATAATAAAGTGGTTATTATCTTATTCCATGTTTATGATAAATGTTTATTTTACATGCTAGAATTGTATTGATTCGGAAACATCAATACATGTGTGTATAATAAACAAAAAGGGTTCCTAGTCATGCCTCTCTTATAGACTAGCTTGTTGATTAACAAGATGATCAAGGTTTCCTGATCATGGACACTGGATGTTGTTAATAACAAGGTCACACCATTGGTGGAATGATGTGATGAACATTCATCCCAAGTATAGCATTACGATTAAGTCATTATGTTTATATTGCTATAACATCATACGAAGTAATCTTTATCCTTAGACCATGAGATCATGTTAATTGCTAACACCGGAAGAGTATCTTGATAACATCAAACGTCACACCGTAACAGGGTGACTATAAAGATGGGTTCAGTACTACGAAGGTGTTATGTTGAGGCTCATGGATCAAGAGTGGAATTTGTCAATCCAGATGACGGATAGATATTCTCTAGGCCCTCTCGGTGATATCACATTGAAATAGCTTGCAAGCAAGTGATGTGATCACTAGAATGTTATATCACGAGTACGAGAAAAGAGTGCATGTCGGTAACGAGATCAAACTAGGTATGGAGATACCGATGATCGAATCTTGGACATGTAATATATCGCGAGACAAAGGGATTTAGTTACTAGCGTTAAAGGTTCCAACGATCACAGAAGTCATCGTTGAATGTGTAGGTGTCAGTATGGATCTCCAGGTCCCGCTTTTGATTATTGATCCGAGAGGGGTCTTGATCATGTTTGCATTATTCACGAACCGTAGGGTGACACACTTAAGGGATACGACACCATTTGGAGCAAATATGTTTCAGATAAAGATTTAAGAAAGCGCTGGAATTATTTAACTGTTTCGGGTGAAATTGCTGAAATTGGTTTTGCATGTAATCTTGAAATGTTGCAGGGGGTTTTATGTGAATGTTTGTTAATTAAAGTAATTAACAAAATTCTGATTAAAATTAATAAAAGAGTTTTATTAAATGAGAGAGCATTAAATTTGGAGAAATTTAATTCATTTAAAGTAGAGACTTCAAAAGAGAATGTGAAGGGGCATTTTAATGTGGAGGGGGTTACCACCACATGAATGGAGGAGGTGAGAGGTCACCCCCATGGGGCGCCGGCCATGGGGAGGGGTACACCCCCTCCTCCTATAAAAGGCCACCCCTCTCACCCTTCTTCCACACACCTCCTCGTGAAGGATCTCTCTCCCCCTCTAGTATTTTCCCCCCATGGTCTCGGATTAGCGAGATACATATTCCCAGTGGCTTTATCTGGAAAGGAGTTGCTGCTTCCGCTGCTTCGCTGGAGCGAGGGACGGAGGTTGTCAGGGTACAGGACGTGTGTGCGATCATGGATGCACCGTGCTTTGCGGTGCTGGACTTGGTGGTGCTGGACTTGCTGGAGCTGGATCTGATGGACGTGCTGGAGCTGGACCTGCTGGACCTGCTGGACCTGCTGGACTTCATCACGATCTTGAGATCGGTAAGTGTACGAGTACATCATCCACGAGTTCCATCTCGTTAACAAAGCTTTGTTTTCTTCGAGGGTATGTTCTCTATGGATGTATATCCACCCGTTGATGGTATCTAATAGATATATCTTGGCATATAATAGTTCCCATCGTAGGAATTTTTTTTGTTTTCTATGTTGTGAACCCTTCAATGCCTGATAGTCATACACATTTGAAGTCGTCATCGGTACATGCCTATATGGAACATTCCCTAGTTGTTGTCTGGCAGTCACCGAGTGAGAGCCGAAAGTTGTGAGACAGAGTAATAGAGACATTGCAGTTTTGAGTAACAGAGACATTGCAGAGGCCTGGACGTAGACAGTGAGGTGGAGACGGACCTCAGCAACACCAGATTCGGCACACAGGTCTGGGCTGCCGGGGAGCCCTTAGGGCATCTCCACCGTCGACCCAAATGGGTGACCGAAACGGTCCATTTATGTTCGTTTGGGTCGGCCCACGTCCGCTTTGGGGTCGCAGTCCGGCATGTCCGGTGAACTGCGCCTAGCGGCCCGACCCATCTGTCCGTATCCCCCACTGTCACCGCTTGACACCACGGAGATGGGACGTTAATGGCGACGGGACATCGACTATCAGCGCCGGCGGCTTCGCGCGCAGTTGGCGTTTCCCACCATTGTAGCTTTCCGTTTCCCACGCGCGCCTCCCCAGCCGTTTCCCGCCTTCGTCGTCGTCTATAAAAGACGGTCGTGTGGCGCGGCTGAGATAACAAGCCCAGCCAGAGCAACCACCACCGGAAAAATCTCCTACCGCAGTAATGCCTCGCCGCAAGATCACCAACTGTACCAAGATCAGGGAGTTGTGCCGCACCCGCTTCCGGGACGCCGGCATCGACACGATCGACCTCCAAGACATGTTGTTGTCCCAACGCATGGCCGAGGCAGAGGTGGTGGCCTTCGAGGAGGAAGGTCGTGTGGCCGAGGTGGCGCTGGAGAAAATGGTGGAGGTGTCCGCACAGGTGGCGGCCCAATGGGCGGTGTGTGAGGTTCACCACGTCGCCGCCAAGGAGGCCGTATTAGGGGCCCTCCACGAGATCCGCCACGAGGCGGCCATGGTCACGTTGGAGGAGATGGCCAAGGAGGCCGCCAAGGTGGCCGTCCGCTAGCTTCACCAGGCCGCCGCCACATGTAGTGCGGTGGAAGCGGCGGAGCAGCTGCGAGTGGCTACGGCCGCCGAGGTGGCGAGCACGTGGGCTCTCGTCGACGGGGACGAGACCGAGGTGGAGGACGATGACGAGGAGGGGGAGGAGGTGGATCAGGTGGTAGTGGAGGAGGGGGCGGGGGAGGAGGCGATCGTTGCCCCCCTGCATATCGTGCAGGCCCTCGTCCCCAACGGAGCTCCGGTGATGGTGGCCGCCTTAGCAGCGAGGGCGGCCACGACGACAGAGGTGGAGGACTAGGAGGCGAGTGAACACTAGGCGGCCGAGATGGAGAAGGCCCTGGCCAACCGGCGGCGGCGAACCGCGCGAAGGCGGCTGACAAGGAGAACGCTCCAGCAGAAGGCCATCCGGTCGACTATGGCCGTGATCGACAGTGCCAGCGGTGTTGGGTCCGCAGCATAGAAAACAAAAAATTTCCTACGGTGTGAACTACATGCCAAGATCTATCTACTAGGTACAAAGCAACAGGTGGACATACATCCAACAAGAACTTACCCTCGTAGACAACGAGCTTTGTTAACAAGTAGGAACTCGTGGTTGATGTAGTCGTACACTTGCCGATCTCAAGATCGTGATGAAGTCCAGCAGGTCCGGCTCCAGCATGTCCATCAGATCCAGCTCCAGCACCACCAAGTCTAGCACCGCAAAGCAGCGGTGCATCCGTGATCGCACACACGTCCGTTACCCCGACAACCTCCGTCCCTCGCTCTAGCAAAGCAGCGGAAGCAGCAACTCCTTTCCAGATAAAGCCACCGGGAACATGTATCTCGCTAATCCGAGACCATGCGAGAATAATACTAGAGGGGGAGAGAGATCCTTCACAAGGAGGTGTGTATGAGAAGTGAGGAGGGGGTGGCCTTTTATAGGAGGAGGGGGGTGCCCCTCCTTCATGGCCGGTGCATGGAGAAGGTGACCCTTCACCTCCTCCATTCATGTGGTGGTAACTCCCTCCACATAAATTTGCCCCTTCACATTCTCTTTTAAAGTCTCCACTTTAAATGCATTAAATTTCTCCAAATTTAATGCTCTCTCATTTAATAAAACTCTTTTATTAATTTTATTCAGAATTTTTTTAATTACTTTAATTAACAAACATTCACATAAAACCCCTGCAACATTTCAATATTACATGCAGAACCAATTTCAGCAATTTCACCCGAAACAGTTTCGGTGTCTATTGAAATAATTCCAGCGCTTTCTTAAATCTTTATCTGAAACATATTTGCTCCAAATGGTGTCGGTATCCCTTAAGTGTGTCACCCTACGGTTCGCGAATAATGCAGACATGATCGAGACCCCTCTTAGATCAATAATCAGAAGCGGGACACGAGATCCATCTCGACTCCTACACATTCAACGATGACTTCTGTGATCATGAGAACCTTTAACGCTTGTAACTAAATCCCTTTGTCCCTCGATATATTACATGTCCGAGATTCGATCATCGGTATCTCCATACCTAGTTTGATCTCGTTACCGACATGTACTTTTTTCTCGTACTCGTGATATAACATTCTAGTGATCACATCACTTGCTTGCAAGCTATTTCAATGTGATATCACCGAGAGGGCCTAGAGAATATCTATCCGTCATCTGGATTGACAAATTCCACTCTTGATCCATGAGCCTCAACATAGCACCTTCGTAGTACTGAACCCATCTTTATAGTCACCCTGTTACGATGTGACGTTTGATGTTATCAAGATACTCTTCCGGTGTTAGCAATTAACATGATCTCATGGTCTAAGGATAAAGATTACTTCGTATGATGTTATAGCAATATAAACATAATGACTTAATCGTAATGCTATACTTGGGATGAATGTTCATCACATCATTCCACCAATGGTGTGACCTTGTTATTAACAACATCCAGTGTCCATGATCAGGAAACCTTGATCATCTTGTTAATCAACAAGCTAGTCTATAAGAGAGGCATGACTAGGAACCCTTTTTTTTTATTATACACACATGTATTGATGTTTCCGAATCAATACAATTCTAGCATGTAAAATAAACATTTATCATAAACATGGAATAAGATAATAACCACTTTATTATTGCCTCTCGGGCATATTCCCTTCAGTCTCCCACTTGCATTAGGGTCAATAATCTAGTTTGAAAAACTTTGCGCATTGAACACCTATGGCTTTCTAGTGTTGCATATACGCTATTGCTAGTGGTTAACATAATCTCCGGATGTGACACTTTCAGATCCATGTGTATTTGCATGTCTTTGCGTCTCTACGCATCACTCATTCTCAAATGAGATGGCATTGTATAAATTTGGTCCTCTGGTGAGACCTTTAGTTCGTTCGGCTCAAAATATGTTGATATTATTGTCACACAATATATCTTCATAGTATTAGCCCACTTTGAACCACACCTAGTTTGATAACAAACTACTTAACACAAATGCCCTCCTTTGCTGCTACTATAGCAGTTATATACTTAGCCTTTTGTTGCAGTATCCGTCACAATATCTCAACTTTGGAACTCATCCAAATCTATCATGGAACATCCTTTCCATTATATTGTGCCACCCATAGTCTAAATTGAGATAAATTTAATTTGTATCTTGTGACAAAACTAGTATCAATGTAACATTTACAATGAACTACCTTTAACTATTTGTCACTTATACATGATATATTCTTAGTTCTTCCAAAGCTCATAAGAATATCTTTACTATTGTCCAGTGATCATATTATGAATCATTCTGGTATATTCTCATAACATTTAGAGCATAGGACATTCTGGATATATACATATCATGGTATAATCGATCAGAATCTTCATGTGATTTTACTCACCAAGTGTTGAAACACTTGAATCTGAATACAATTCTTTCCATGCAGCAAGAACCTTTCTTGTTGTTTCCATATTGAACCCTTTCAATATCTCATATTGAACCCTTTCAATATCTTATATATGTATGTCTGGCACAACCATATTAGCGCCTTAATCTATCCATATAGATATTGATGCCTAATATTCTGGGTTTGCCCAAGTCTTTCATCGAAATCTTATTTTAATGAAATCCTTAACTTGTGTCAATTCAAGATACATCATTTACAATCAACAATATGTCCTCTACATAATGTATTAGAAATATGTCTCAGCGCTCCCACTTAATTTCTTGCAAATGCAAGCATCTTCATCATCTCCGATGAATTTAAACTCTTTTAACAGTTTCATCATGGTGAAGATTCCAACTCCGCTATGCTTACTTCAACTATTGAAGTTTACATGCCCTTTTAGCACCCTTTGAATTAACAAAACCCTTCGGACCATGTCATGTACATGTCCTAGGTTACCGTTCTATTAGAAGAACCTTGTTTTGTTTATTCAAGTACCATATACCAAATTATATGTAGTGGTTGCTACATTAATCCGTCAAGACTATATATCGCTATGAAAGATCATATCTTGTCATAGTCAACTCCTTGAACATTGCCGCAAACTTCTTTCCGACATGTCGACTATTTCATAGATGTCAAACATCCATGTCTATTTCTTTATATATCCAAATACGACCGATAGGCTTCACGCCTTTCTGGAGGGTCTTCCAAGTTCAGAAACTTGATTTCTCGTGTATGGATACTATCACGGATTCTATGACTTCTAGTCATTTTATGGAGTCAGGGCCCATCATGCTTCTTTGCATGTAGTCGGTTCATCATTGTCAAAACAATAACGACTTGCTTATCAAATCTTACTATTTGATTCTTATCGACCCACACGGTTCTATAGGAACTTTAATCTCCGAGATCACACCTTTTGTAATCACGAGAGCCATGAGCATTGTGGCCGCCACCGGGACACTTTCCGCTATGCTTACTTAGCACATATAGCTAAGGTTCAACAACCTTATCAAAGTTCTATTGTCCTCCCACTTAACTTTTCACGAACAATTCCTTCTCAAGAAATTTGACGTTCCAAGTAACAAACTCTTTTGTCCTTGGTGTTATGGAGAAGTTCCCAACAAATTCTTTGGGATAACCTACAAATACGTGCTTATCTGACTTTTGTTGTAAACATTTTACTTATGCATAGCATACCAAAATTTAAGAAAAGACAATTCGGGTTTTATCCCAAACCATAACTCATATGGTGTCATTTCAACGGATCATGATGGTGCTCTTTTTAGTGTAAAAGCGGTAGTCTCTAAAGCTTCAATCCTTAAAACATAATGGCAGTTTTATAAATGACACCTTTGATCTTACCATGTCAAACATGGTTTGATTTCATCTCTCGAATATGCCATACTCCTATGGTTTATCGGGGAACACAAATCATGGAACAATTCCTCAAGTCTTAGGTGTTTTTGCTAAACATGTAACTCAAATATCTTCCTTTATGATCGAATCATAAACTCTTTATTTTCTTGTTACAATGATTTTTCACTTCATCTTGAAAGTCTTTGAACAACTTTCAAATATTTCATACTTCTTCCTTATTAAGTAAATATACAGATATATTCACTCAAATTCTTGAAGAAAGCATATGAAGCAAAAAGATCCATCGCATATGGCTACACATAATGGACTTATGCACATCAGCATGCACAATTTCCAATAAGCTAGTCATCCGTTCCTCTTTGGCCTATGAACGGAGTTTCAATTATCTCGAGGAAAGTCTCACATGCGTCAATAGATCAAAATCATGGACTCCAAAATTCCATCAACATGGAGTTTCTTCATGTTTTCTTTCAAATATAATTCAAACAGTGATGTCACTTCATAAGTGATCTTTCAATCATTTGTCTTGCGACATTTTAGCAATAGTGTTTATGGATGTGATTTCTCCAACTAGACTTGTAAAAGTTCATCCATCCTTTATGGAATATGGTAATTATTTGAACAGCCATTGTTCTCATGATACCGGAACAAAATAACAATTATTTAAACAAATCTTGAAGGCTTGGTTTGATGACAACGAAAAACACAATAACACTTTATTTGTTTTCGATGAACATCATCACTCATTCTCTTGCTGGTTAATTAGGCCATTGTAGTTCATGAATTGCGTTGTCCTGTATGACACTTCATACCAACCAATTCGGTATCCAATACCGGTATCCAATACCTCATAACCACATTGTTTAACAAGCAAGGAATATAGCCATAACATGTATATCTTCTATATACATAAGTTGGACATCTCCAACCTTTTATTTTCTGCCAAATATTTTATAGATTCTCTTTCAGCAATTCCTTTTTTGTTTTAAAAGAATCTATCAACATCAATAGTGGTGTCATCAACATGACACATGGTACAAAGCGTATATAGTCAACTACTAATACCTTTGGACTTGCACTTTGAAGTGGATCACCATCATCAAATGTTTGGTGTTCTTTCAAAAATCCATTCTTTAGTAATCTATTAGTGTAGTAAACATTTTACTTACATCTTCTATTCATCCTTATCATGACAACTTTCATGATCAAGCTACTATAGCTTATAAGGAAGAATCACGAGTATAATATCAGTTCCCAAAACCTTTTTGGTAGATTCGGATGCCTAGCATCTCCATCCTTCACAAATTCTCATACAATATGAGAACATGTATTTTGCTAAATTATAATCTATCATAATGCAACCAAAAACATTGTTTCAGATATCACAATATCTTTCACACATGATGGTTTCTGAAACAATTTCCAGCTCCAATATAATCTTGATATTAAAACAATTTTTGAATATCAATAATCATGGAGGCAAACATGATACTTTAGATACTAACATTGGAATTCTTACTCTTGATTTAATACTACTTATTAAACTTCATGGAGTAAATAGAGTTTGCTGAAAGTTTGCAATAGGACTTATAAACTTTAAATTGACATTCAAAACAATACGATACCAGTTCGTAAAGTAAATATCCAGAATTCTATAGTTCTATTATCTCAAATAAAAACTAAGCATAAGGTAGAAAACGAATGCCAATGACTACAACAAACTATGCAAATTCACTTTGATTTAATTTATGACAAATTTGGTTCGACTAATCTAAATTAGAAATGAACTCCCACTAAAAAACGACATCCCTCGTGCCTTTTTGGTGATTACATGAACTAAATTCACTACACCAAGTCCGATCATCACGTGAGTTGATGTAGCTTCAAAGGCGAGCATCTATATGGGCATCATATCAACTATATGAATCATGCTTAACCTTTCGGTCCATGTTCCGAGGCCATGTCTGTACATGCTAGGATCGCCAAGTAAGAACCTTAGTATTCGCGTGTGTAAAACTGTCTTACACCCGTTCCTATGAAAGCGTAGATTCGAGTACACCCGATCATCACGTGATGTCTCGAAACACGATCCACAGAACGGTGCAGACTCAAGGAAGAACACATTTTTATCTTGATATCTAAATGAGGGATCATCTTACAATGCTACAGAAAGCTCCAAACTAGCAGTATAAGATGCTAACATCTAATGAGTAAAGTGAGATGATATGGTCCATGCATTTGATCTCTATCATTTGCATCGTGGTATGATCTCTATCATTCCTTTGTGTGTAAGGCCAAGGTCTATGGAATTTACACGTTGACTGTGTTGTAAGAGTATCTACCATACATCTACTTACAACAATACCATATCAATACACTAGCCCAGCAACGATCTAAACTAGACGCCTCTAATTTATCAATTGCAAGTTTTACGTGGCTTAGGGCTTTCGGAGATAGAACCGTTCTCACCTACGAACATGAACCACCACGAGGATAACTAAGTTATTAGCAACTCGTTGTAAATCAGATATTGACTATAGTAGGAGAGACAGACACCCGCCAGCCACTTATGCAAAACAAGTTGCATGTCAGTCGTGGAACCGGTCTCATGTACGATGACATTTAAGGTTGGTCCGAGCCGCTTCATCCCACTATGCCACCAATATCCAAAATACATAGAAGATGCAATAACATGATCATCATCGCCCACATATCAACATATGTGTACTACCCGTGTAAAGCACCTACGCATAGATTAGGCTCTGATACCACTATTGGGTCCGCAGTATAGAAAACAAAAAAATTCTACGGTGTGAACTACACGCCAAGATCTATCTACTAGGTACAAAGCAACGGGTGGACATACATCCAACAAGAACTTACCCTCGTAGACAACGAGCTTTGTTAACGAGTAGGAACTCGTGGTTGATGTAGTCGTACACTTGCCGATCTCAAGATCGTGATGAAGTCCAGCAGGTCCGGCTCCAGCATGTCCATCCGATCCAGCTCCAGCACCACCAAGTCCAGCACCGCAAAGCAGCGGTGCATCCGTGATCGCACACACGTCCGGTACCCCGACAACCTTCGTCCCTTGCTCTAGCAAAGCAGCGAAAGCAGCAACTCCTTTCCAGATAAAGCCACCGGGAACATGTATCTCGCTAATCCGAAACCATGGAGGAATAATACTAAAGGGGAAGAGAGATCCTTCACAAGGAGGTGTGTGTTAGAAGTAAGGAGGGGGTGGCCTTTTATAGGAGGAGGGGGGTGCCCCTCCTTCATGTACGGCGCATGGAGGAGGTGACCCTTCACCTCCTCCATTCATGTGGTGGTAACTCCCTCCATATAAATTTGCCCCTTCACATTCTCTTTTAAAGTCTCCACTTTAAATGCATTAAATTTCTCCAAATTTAATGCTCTCTCATTTAATAAAACTCTTTTATTAATTTTATTCAGAATTTTGTTAATTACTTTAATTAACAAACATTCACATAAAACCCCCTGCAACATTTCAATATTACATGCAGAACCAATTTCAGCAATTTCACCCGAAACAGTTTCGGTGTCTATTGAAATAATTCCAGCGCTTTCTTAAATCTTTATCTGAAACATATTTGCTCCAAATGGTGTCGGTATCCCTTAAGTGTGTCACCCTACGGTTCGCGAATAATGCAGACATGATCGAGACTCCTCTCAGATCAATAATCAGAAGCGGGACCTGGAGATCCATACTGGCTCCTACACATTCAACGATGACTTCTGTGATCGTGAGAACCTTTAACGTTTGTAACTAAATTTCTTTGTCTCTCGATATATTACATGTCCGAGATTCGATCATCGGTATTTCCATACCTAGTTTGATCTCGTTACCGACATGTACTCTTTTCTCGTTCCCGTGATATAATATTCTAGTGATCACATCACTTGCTTGCAAGCTATTTCAATGTGATATCACCGAGAGGGCCTAGAGAATATCTATCCGTCATCTGGATTGACAAATTCCACTCTTGATCCATTAGCCTCAACATAACACCTTCGTAGTACTGAACTCACCTTTATAGTCACCCTGTTACGGTGTGACGTTTGATGTTATCAAGATACTCTTCCGGTGTTAGCAATTAACATGATCTCATGGTCTAAGGATAAAGATTACTTCGTATGATGTTATAGCAATATAAACATAATGGCTTGATCGTAATGCTATACTTCGGATGAATATTCATCACATCATTCCACCAATGGTGTGATTTTGTTATTAACAACATCCAATGTCCATGATCAGGAAACCTTGATCATCTTGTTAATCAACCATCTAGTCTATAAGAGAGGCATGACTAGGAACCCTTTTTGTTTATTAAACACACATGTATTGATGTTTCCGAATCAATATAATTCTAGCATGTAAAATAAACATTTATCATAAACATGGAATAAGATAATAACCACTTTATTATTGCCTCTCGGGCATATTCCCTTCAAGCGGCAACGGCGGCCAGTAGCCGTGGGGACGACCTCCTCCATCAACAGTAGTAGTTCTTATTTTTAGTTTGTTCAAATGGGCATTTTTGTAATCGGCAGGGCCTAATCTAATGAAAAGCCTGCTTAATTACTAATGTTTCACTTACGTATGGGCCTCCAGCGGCCGACAGACGGACACCTGCGCAGTGCTTGCGCTGTCCGGGCCGACACATCGATCACGCAAATTAGGTGCGCCGATGGATCGAGCCGAACATGTCGATCCGGATAGGTCGTGCCGCTGGGAGACCGCGCATGCCACGCATGTCTGCACAGACGCGTTCGAACACGCCTGGACGGATTGGGTCGGTCCGGTGAAGATGCCCTTACACCGCCAGCCACCGAGCGCTGCGATGGGCCTAGAGCGACACGACCCCGGCCGTCTAGACACCCCTATGCACCCGACGACCCGCGCCACCAACCCCCGCAGAGCTAGGCCAAAACGCGAGCAGTGGCCCCGCCGTCGCCATCGACAACACCAGCTTCGCCGGGCGGCGTCCTCCGGCGACAGAGGGGAAGGGAAGGGGGAGGGAAGAGCCGGCGGCGGCCAAGGACGACTCGGGCGGCGTCTCCCGTTTTTTGTTGCAAGTGGACTTCTCCGCTTCAGATCGGCTTCACCAGTCATACACATTTAGAAGTCGTCGTCGGTACATGCCTAGATGGAGCATTCCCTGGTTGTTGTCTGGCAGTTACCGAGTGAGAACCAGAAGTTGTGAGACAGAGTAACATAGACATTGCAGTTTTGAGTTGACATTTACAGTACCTGGCACCAAGATGCCCGATGTAGCTTGCAATGGCTTCAGCTGTCTTGGGTACATAGTGACTGTTTTATCTCATGCTGCAAGGTAGCCTTAGTCGAACGCTACAAGGCACCAGTTAGGCAACATGTTCAGAGTTCCTTCGTAGTCCCAACACGCAGGAACATGCTTCATTAAACCATAACATTACCTTGGCTAGGTACCATCTGCAACCCAACAAAAATGAATGCACACCAGAGGTATAAGATCACAAGGAAGAAAGAATAAGGACATGGTTCAGATTTGCTCAAGTGACCTTGTGTTCAGAGTCCTAGGCTCCTAGTTACCTGAATTTCAGTTGCACGAACATGCTTCACTAAACCATAACATTTAGTCATTTGGCAAGCTGCAAAACTTGAGAAACCATGACCTGATTAGAGGAGAAATCTTTGACGAGCGTTTCATCATCACAAGGTCAATTTAATTGGGGTGAGAGAGGCTCGAGAACTCGCGACCTCAGGATTACTCACGTTTAGCTATGAGACCTACGCGCTAGCCAACTGCGCCACCACCCCGTTGTGCTACGAAACAAACTTAATTTGAAATGACCACAGTAGCAGTGAAGGCCTGCCCGTTACCTTTTTTTCAAGACGAGAGATTTTCTTCGCTGTGGCTGTCAAGAAATCCGAAATCTCTGAAGCGACGAGTTATAGCTACGGCACGAATGGCTTATTTTGTTACTCCAATCTACTGCCAACTTGTATGTACATCGGCACATCTGACTCTACTCGCGAAAACAGTTAATTCACACGCTCTCGTCTCTCCTCCTCACGGAATCAGGAAACGGTGACGGCTCTGTCCATCCAGATCCCAACCGGCGAGAGCGTTGGTTTCCTCTCCCTTCGCTTGCCGCTCCAGCGGTAGGAGGGAGGGGAACCTCGTTTCTTCGCCTAATAATTAGAGTTAGGGTATGTCCGCCATGGGGCGTCGTTGGGTGGTGGGAGCGACGTTTGGGCAATAAAACTGTCTCAACTCTACTACCACGCCGGTAATGACCTTCATGGCGACGCATTGGAGTTGATGGCAAGGTGTGCTAGTCATTCCTTCAGATTGATAGCTTGGTCTTCTCGCCGTTCTTCAGATCTGGCGAGATTAGTTTCTCGGTGTGTCGTCGACGTTTGTCATTCTCAGCGACGACGTTGGTGGCCGGAGCAAGGTGGTTTCTTTGGAGCGAGGATGTTGGTCCGGAGGTAGTGGATTTGTCGTTCTTCTCCAACTTTATCGGTGAGAGGCATCGGATCTTGGTTCAAGACAGCACAGGGACATCCCTCGGTCGACGTACCACAACGAAATGTGTCTCGCTGCGTGCAGCATGCCTGTCCATTGACTCACAAAGCCTCGTTGGTGATGATGCTTTTTTGGATCTTACAGTGTTGGAGGTTCGACGTCTATTACAGCATGCGTCTCGATGGCGCTGGAGTTGGGCGGCGGCCGCTGGCTTTGGTGGTTGCGGGAAAACCTAGGGATTGTTTTGTATTTCTCGGTCTGTTAGGATTTTATCTACATTGTTTTCAGGCTAATCATTTTATCAGTCTGTCTTTTAGTTTGCACATGTGTTGCTCTATGTAACTTGATTTTTGATTAATAAAATATGTGATTGCTCTAAAAAAAGACTGTACTCGCCAAAAATTGCTGCTTTTGGATCGTAATTACAACCTCAGGCTTACAGCTGGATGAGCTTAGATTGACACAACTGGGCTTAATTCACGACGAGGCTTGCGTTGAAAACCCAACCCACAACTAACAGTTGAAAGAACATGGCAGTGACAGCTACCGCATCTTCAGTTTTCGCGTAGTAATGGTAACCTCAACATTCATCCATCCATGCGGGATCAAGAAGGCAGAAGAAGATGATGGTGATGTCTTGCTGGTCAGAGCACCTCCACTCGTTGGCCTTTACCAGGCCGAAATAAGGTGCTATTTAGTTTCGGACGAATGTAACTTTCGGCCCGGGAACGTCTAGTTTCTTACTCGCATTTCCTGTGATCATCAATATGTTTCTAGACTTCTTCTTCTTAGATAACCAACAATAATAATAATTAGATGACCCCTTCTCATCGTCAACACAAAGCTTGGGGCACTTCTCCACAACTCAATTGGAGGCTCCCAACAAACAAGTTTAGAAAAATCTCCACAATTTAATTGGAGTCCCCAAGTAATCCATAAACCTGTAAAACAATTAAACCGTCTAGGGTTTCAAGAACCCAAGAGTAAAAATTGTCTCACCTTTCACCCAACCGAATCCTCACCGAGAACTCAAACCGATGCACCAAATGCAATGACAAGAACATAAGAAATGCTCATTTCCTTCTCACCCAAATTACACCAAAGCTATAAAAGCTATTGGGGATAAGAGAGGAACAATGCGGTGACCCAGCATACCACTACATGATATAGTACACTATAGTCGTTGACATAATACTAATGAAACACTGTTCACTAATATTACATCCCTTAGAGTGGTACAACAGAAACACAGCAGGTCCAAGACATGACTATAGATTACAAGTCAACTCTTTACAAAAGATCCAGAGAACACTCTAGGTTAAAGAGAGAGAAATAACTTCTTACAAGGAAGAACCACAAATAATAACTCTGAACTATCTGGCTAAAAAGACTAATATCTAAACCATCTGGCTTGCAATTGCTGCTAGTGCAATGTTCTACAGAAGTAGGTTTTATGCCTAGAGAATCTACTCCTATATACTTAAGAACTTTGTCTTCACTTCGGTTGATGTATATATGACTTCATTGACTTTATTGAAGAACTTGAGCTGTCGATGATGGTTTCTTGAGCAGAAATTGATATTGACGTCGTCTTCAACGGCTTAGAACCTAGCAAGGGTTAAGAAGGTACGGTTGAGTATGAGCATACTCAGCAAGCTCACTAAAAAGGAGTGTATGATGATGCACTATCTCTACAGCCACGGACCAAAGGTCGTAGGCAATACAGGTTTTTGTAAACATTTCTTCAAAGGTTGCTTTTATTCTGAAAACTATGTCCGACAGCCTTCACATGTTGACCAGAACCTTCATGGAGTTCCTTTACTGCCGTGTTCGTAGCTCCTTCCTGGAACAAGGAGTAACATGTCACAATTCTTAGACTCTGCAGAGGTGCGTCACTTTTCCCACAAGAGACCTTAAGCTTTGTTGCACAGCCAGGAGTATGTCCCCGTTCAAACTTCCATGGTTTGAGGCCCAACTTAAGATCGAAGCCAATCGCTACCCTTCTCCGCGACCCCGCATGAGACACGATCCCTCGAGACAACTACCACGATTACTCTTTGGGTAGCCTCTCGGAGATTCCGTACGCAGCTCTGTTTGGCAGTCACCATCAGCTAGGGTGAACTCAGACTCAGACAGATATGCACAGATAATCTAGACACCAAGATCGCGGGGAACTAAGGGGTCCCACCCATGTGCTGGATTCTCTAGAACTCCACGAGAAATCAACAGCCTCGCGATAAGGTCATCCATCCATGCGAAAGGAAGAATATCCAGTTGACTTCTCTGTCCCATTACAAATCTCATGGTTGACGCATAATATACGGCGCTAGAATCACTGGCGACATTGGTTGTTAAGTCCTAGATATTATGTTCCTTTACCAATCGAATCAGACGATATTATTACCATCTGGTAAATAATCCATAATCATATTATTATGAAAATAGTGTTTTCTAACCTTTTTGGAATGCAGATGATGACAACATTTGAGTTAAAAGCATTTGATAGAAAATAATCAAAGGACATGAGCAAGTTGTGAACTTGCCTTTTGTGATTGCAAGATTATGCACTCACGGTCTTCGAGATAATAGAAGATCCAAATTCTGTAAACAAATCATTAGTCCGGTAAGGACTAATGTTTAAAGAAGCAAGATGCAACGATCCATAAGTAATGTAATACAATTTGATAAATGTGAATCCCCGGAATAGTCATAACTGATCTAGGGTTTGGAGTTTGTGATGAGTTCTTTGGAATATGTTTCACTTTTATATCAACTTGACACTTGTGCTTCTTATTAAGGCTTGTGAGAGTGTGTGAAACAATATATAAATACAACAAGTAATATGCAATACTAAAGCATTCAATTGGAGCATGGTATCTGAAATATTTCTTAAACAAGACTATTAAAGGGGAAAACATTACTACATTAAACAATCATAGGATAAGTGGTGGAGATTTGCATGTATTGAATAAGGCATCACACTGTAGATGGTTTACTTCTTAACATTTCGTAAAGTTAGAATTTAAGTACTATTACTTGAATGCGGTGGTGTTTTATTAAAGTTATAAGTGAGTAGAATCACTTACCTATTATAGAATTAATATTTATTTCTATAAACATGGGAATGGCATTAGGTTATATACTTAAAGACTTTTTTTAGCTTTTAAAGTGGATTCCCAAACTTGTAAAAGAATTAATACTCAAATATTGACAATTTTATAATTGATAAAATATTTTTGGAGAGAAAGATTTACTTAATTCTAAATGGTAGTTTTAGTAAGTACAACTTAAAATGGTTAGACTGATGTTAACTTCAATTAAACATTATTTGAACTTGTTATTACATTTTTATACTTTAAACAAATAATGCTAAAGGTAATAGTAATGATTTATATATTTTCAAAGAATTAAAATAAAAGAAAAGGGTTAAAATAAGATTTATTAGACCTTTACCTTTTATTTTACTTCTAAAGTGAGAGTTGACATTTTGATGTGTAGAATTTATTTTTGTGATTATTTTGGTATATTATATGTATTTTTGTGATTTTTAAATAATAAGATATGAATATTATAAGTTTTATTACTTTATAACACTTTAAATAATAAATATTAGTTAAGTGATAGGAAAAATAATTGAAACAAGTTTGAAATTGTAGATTTTGTTTTTATAAGAATTTTGGTAGATTATTTATATTTTTCTTATTTACCAATATTAAAATATGAATTTTTAAAGTATTATTACTTATAAAATCTTTATTAAATAATAATTATTTAAATAGTTAACACAATAATATTTCTGAGCATTTTATTTAAATAGTTAACACAATAAATTATAGATTTTATTTTTATGAGCATTTTGATATATTATACATATTTATCTGATTTAAAATGAATTAGTTATGATTTTTCCTAATTATAATCCATTTTTAAATCATTATTAAAACAATTAAAGATTTTTGGGATTTATTAAGATTGTTTTATATCTAGACCCACATGTCAGATGTTTATTCTTTTCCGAAAATATTTATGGAAATATTAAAAACCTAACAGCTTGGGCCCAGAGGGGTTATTTCTATTTCTAGAAATTAATTACACAAAACATTTAAATAAAATAAAAGGAGATATGACCTCATGCTGATGTCAGCATGACGTCAGCATTGGAGATGCTCTCAGGTTGAGCACGCCGCCATCGACCGGCTGCACGCGGGGCCTCGTGGCTGGGCTTGCTGGAGAGAGGGGAGCGATGCGAGTCGAATAGCGGTGGCACCACCCTTAAATGGTCACCGGAGCAACGACACCGAAGAGGTCTGGCGGTGACGCTTGGTGGTGGTCGTCGGCAGTGCAAACCAGAGCAGGAGGGAGTCGGAGGGAAGGTCTAGGAGGACCAAAAGATTAACCTGGGCGCGGTGGTGGGGTCGGCGAGGCCGGAGACGGTCGGACGGTGTCGAATCGACGGTGGTTAGCGTCAGAGAAGAGGCGGTCGGGGAGCTCGATTAGGGGTGCGCGGCTTCGATTCCTTTCGCGAGATGACTGAGGGAAGCACGGGGAGCTCAACGGAAGCCTCGGCTTGCCCCGGGGCGACCGGAAACGGCGACGCGGCGGAGCACCTGTGAGGTTAGGGTTTTGGCACAAAGGGGAGGAGAGAGAGGAACACCGTCTAGGGTTCGTCCTTGGCGGCATGAAGGCGACTTTATAGATGACTGGGAGCAGTGGCACGGATCTTGGGACACGCCGACGGCGAGGGCACGACCAGCGAGCTGCTTGGCTCGATCGGGAGGTGGAAGACGACCAGAGGAAAACGACGAAATGGTATCGGGCCAGGTGGGTTGACTTGGGCTGCATACGGGCTGCGGCAAAGGTTACGAAGCGAGTTTCTCCAGCGGCTCGCGAGCGACAGATTAGCGAGAAACTTCCCTGGGCCATGGGCCAAAGCGGCCTGCTGCTCCTTCTCTTTTTCTTATTCTTTTTCCAGTTTCTATTTTCTTTTCTATTTATAAATTGACTTCAAATTTGATTTCTACAAGGATTTAAATCCTTAGAATTCTGGTGTAATATTCCAAATGGTTTAGAGATTCATTATACTAAATCTTCTCTTTATTATTCTTTATCTTCTCGAAATTTATGAGTGTATGAAAAGTTCTTTTATTTAGTAAAGTAAGTAAAAACTAGGGTTTTGTGAATTTGTTTCTTCTAAAGAAAATCTTATGGAAATGTGCTTAGTTCCACCATGATAATGGTTAAGGCAAGAATTTAAAATGTTGAATGATATGTAGAGAATTCCCTTCATATTTAGCCTCATAAAGGGATGAGATATATATTTATTATAAGGTATTAATCTTTGTGGTTCGTAATAGGGTGATATAAGTTTCATGGTCCTCCATATTTGGTGATTTGCCAAATCCAATTCTACTTGAGTTGTAGAGTTTAGAATTACCATGTGTTTTAGGAAGGTTCATTTGACTCATATTCTATTATGAATATGGATAAGGATAAAGGTTTAAGGACATTACTTCTAAATCTATGATTAGGATTGATATCTCCTCTTTGAGTGAGATATTGGAATTACTTCCTAGAGTAATATGTTATTCCATGAGTCTAAGTTTCTATTAGAGTTCAAGACAATCATATGGACAAGGCTTTCATACATGATAATTCATCTGGTTCTCTAATTATCCTTTGGAAGTTTCAATTATCCAAGAGGTATTATTCAATGGTTACCTAGGAATAGGAAATGGTTTCACTATCCATTTGATTCTAGAGTTTTGAATAATGAAGTAGACATGGGTCTTGCCATGGCTGCATGTATAGCTAGCTAAAGGTTTCTAAATAATTCTTACCTCGATACTTCACTAAGCTTATCTTGATATAACGAATTCCTTTCCTAAATATACTCTAGATATCTCTCTTATCTTATTCACAAAGATTACATCTTCCTAAATAAGACAATCATCTGACTCCACCATATCCATCATCATATGATGACATGGTCATGCCACTTCAACATTATTCCATTCTTACTCCTAGTATAACTCCTCTTAATTAACTACCATTGATGCACCTATCAATGTAGCTACTACTAACTCCATCTATTAACTTCCTTAACTTCATCTTGCAACTTCTTACAAGGCTTACAAGATTAAAGTTATCTCTATATCACATGTGATATCAGTCCTCTGGAATAGGTATGGTACTACTCTCCATAATACAAGTTCTTCTTGTATTAACTTGGTTAAACTATTATACTTCCAACTACTCCTACAACTTATGTTACATACTTCATTATACTCTAGCTTGACTTCTCAGGATCAAGCTAGACGATTCATCTACTAGGGCTTTACCTAATTTGGTATACTCACAAGTCTTCTTCAACACCTAGTCATCTATTCTCAAATGACTTGAGAATAAAGACCGCCATCCTTTGATCAAAGAAAGCTTAGGCTTTTAATTACCTGATCAAGATCTATACTCAACTAAGTAGTAGACTTGTACTAGTCTCTCTATAAAGCTGATCTTGTTAAAGAAGCTTACTTCATATCTATATCTACTTGGCTTAACAAAATTATTATTAGATACACAAGTACTACTAGATTTTTCATGGTTCCTCAATTACTAGCTTAACTCTTGGGTTTAGGTACTGCTTCTAGTTAACTCATGAGTGAGTTAATGATACATTGCAAATGTATCTATAATTTTTGATGTTCCATGCTTGGTTTTATCCACTTTCTTGTGTTTTGTTCCAACTTTGGAGTACTTTTCATATGATTTCTTGGACTAACCTATTAACAAGAGCCACAGTGCCAGCTGCCTGTTTTCTGTTGTTTTTGGTTCCAGAAAAGTCAGAAAATGAATATTCTCGGAATTGGACGGGACAAAAGCCGAAGTGCCTATTTTTCTGGAAGGGATCAAGTGCCAGAATACGAGACGGAGAAGGGCCAGGGAGCCACCACACCACCTGGCCACGCGGCCAGGCCTGGCCCACGCCAGGGGGTGGTGTGGCCGCTCCCGGCCCCCTTGGCTTCTCCTTCCGCCTATATATTACCCTCGGGACGAAAACCCTAAGTGCCCGATCAAAAATCCACAAAAGAGTCTGTAGCCACCGTCATCTCCATCCCTAGATCGGGAGCGATCTGAAGCTCTTCCCGGCACCCTGCCGGAGAGGGGAATTCACCCTGGAGGAAAATTTCAGGTGTATGGAAGGAATGAGTAATGAGATGAAGGATGGACTAAAGCTCAAGCTTGGGGATGCCACGCGTGTCACCCCAAGAAACATCTAATCAGTACAAGCATCAAAGCTTGGGGATGCCCAAGGCATCCCCTTCTTCATCAATAAAAATTCCAGGTTCCTTCCAAACGCTTCATTTTTAATGTTTCATGCATAGTTGTGTTTTTCTTGGAGCATCTTCTTTTTCGTTTTTGTTTTGGTTTTTAGTTTTCTTGGTTTTCTTAGTTTTCTGAATAAATTGGTTGGACCCCCTCTTTCATACTTTGGTTTGCAAATAGTTTGGTTTGGTTTGGAAAAGAGTAGGAAAGTTCATACTTATGTGGTAAAAAGAGCTCGTTTTTGACTACCTTTGTCATGCCATGTTTGATATTGTTTTGGCCTTATGCTTAGTATTCTTTGATGTAGCATGACTTGTTATAAACAATTGAGATTGCTTAATGTGCCTTGGATGAATCATGCGTTGTTTTAGCATATTAAAGCATAGTATAGTGGTATTCTCCTTTGATGCTTTATTTGGGTTGACTTGGCACATGCTCACACCATGTTTTGACTATCGAAAGTCACCATAGCCTTTATGATCCTTTAGTTTTCAACTTGTAGTATCACTTTATGCTTTGATCAATGATGTTTTGTTACTCTGCATGATTATGGCCATTATTGCTCTCTTAGTTTGTCGCTCCCAGTCTTTTGCTAGCCCCCACAACAAAGTATGAGTTCCACTCATGCATCCAACTCCCTAAACCAAGTTATTCCAAAGAGTTCACCATACCTACCTACTAGCTTATGATATTCCAAGTATATTCATGCTTTTGTTTACCTTCCACTTGTCATGAGAAAACTAGTGATTAAAGCTCTCACGAACTTGATGGCACACTTTACTTTTTTGCCTCTAATAAACTTGAACAATTGGGTCCTTCTTTATTGCGTATATGCTTGCGCTTTATAAGTTGAAATTAGCAGAACCATGTACCATGGGGAATGCTTCCAACATTGCACTTGTACTTTGTACCCCGTTGATATCATGTTCTTTTGCTTACAGATCCCGGCGGTGTGAAATAAAAGTGGAACTTGTAAGATCATGGAGTTTGTATGTGTGTTAGAAAAACACCTGGGCCGCTAGCCTAAGCCATGCCTAATCATGGTGGAAACTTGCAGCATCACCATAATGAGCACTCTATGAAGCATCCTCAATAAAAACCTATGCAAATAGCAAATGCTGAGATGCTCATTGTCTGCTTGCCTTGTCATTCTGATTATGGGAAAGCTCCTGTATCATGTGCAAGGGGTACCCCGTTGGCGGTTCTTAATGATACACATATACTTACAATGACAAGAGCTTACTCGTGACTGAAGTTGAGTAGCATGAGGATCGGTCTTCGTAAGTAAGGGGCATGAGATTTCGGTTTATAACTTGTCAAGCATATCCTCTTAGTTGTGTCACTTTAACCTTAATCACCTTCAAGATGCTTATGATAGGGGCAATGAGAGCTGAAAACTACAAGTACCATAATTTTTGGAAGCTCTTTATGAGACTTGAATCCCTACTTCCTTTTACAAAAGGCCTTTCTTCCACCATTATATTGAGTCTCCACCTTCTATCTTTATGCACCTACTTTGAGAGCATAGTGGCCATTCTTAGTTCTATGTGCATTGTCCCAAGACTAGTTGATTGATGCATAACTTGTTATTGCTTGTTTTAAACTATTGTATCTAGTCACTCTTATGAACTTTTAAGGTGTCCTATGCATTTATATTTGCTACTCTATTGAGGGACAAGCTGAATACTATTATGCTATGTTTTCTTTATGTGAAACAAACAAACATCTTGCAAAGCATGTTATTCATGAATCTTTTGTTTGTGCCTTTTCATGTTGCATCATAGTTTCTTTGCTTATTCATAGAACTTTGTATTTCATGTTATGATTGAAGTACTATAATCCCAGCATTGAATGTTTTGCAAATACTTTGATCAAGTCTTTGATGGTGCATGTCACCTCAAAAATTATTCTTTCTTTTTATCACTTACCTACTCGAGGACGAGCAGGAGTTCAGCTTGGGGATGTTGATACACTGCAAATGTATCTATAATTTTTGATGTTCCATGCTTGGTTTTATCCACTTTCTTGTGTTTTGTTCCAACTTTGGAGTACTTTTCATATGATTTCTTGGACTAACCTATTAACAAGAGCCACAATGCCAGCTGCCTGTTTTCTGCTGTTTTTGGTTCCAGGAAAGTTAGAAAATGAATATTCTCGGAATTGGACGGGACAAAAGCCAAAGTGCCTATTTTCCCGGAAGGGATCAAGTGCCAGAATACGAGACGGAGAAGGGCCAGGGAGCCACCACACCACCTGGCAACGGGCCAGCCTGGCCCACGCCAGGTGGTGTGGCCGCCCCCCCCGGCCTCTCCTTCCGCCTATATATTGCCCTCGGGACAAAAACCCTAAGTGCCCGATCAAAAATCCACGAAAGAGTCTGTTGCCGCCGTCATCTCCATCCCTAGATCGGGGGGATCTGAAGCTCTTCTTGGCACCCTGCCGGAGAGGGGAATTCACCCTGGAGGCCTTCTTCATCACCATGCAAGCCTCCGGTGTGATGCGTGAGTAGTTCATCCTTGGACTACGGATCCATGTAGTAGCTAGATGGCTGGTTCTCCTCCTTTGTGCTTTCATGTTTAGATCTTGTGAGTCTGCTCATGATCAAGATCATCTATTTGTAATTCTACATGTTGTGTTTGCGGGGATCCGATGGATATTGAGATGCTATTTCAGATTGATTATTGATTCTATCATGTCTTTGTTATTTGAGATCTTGCATGCTTTCCGTTGTTAGTAGCTATCTTGGCCAAGTAGATGCTAGCAACTCCAAGAGTTTGTATTTATGCTCGATAGTGGGTTCATGCCTCTAGTAATCTGGGGAAGTGAAAGAAATCTCTAAGGTGCTAGATGTGATGTTGCTACTAGGGAGAAAACAACAATCCTTTGTTCATAGAACAATCATATTGTTTACTTTACACGGAGTTCGTAAAGCAATAATCTGTTGCTTGCAACTTAATACTGGAGGGGGTTCGGATGATAACCTGAAGGTGGATTATTAGTCATAGATGCAGTTGGATGGCGGTCTATGTATTATGTTGTAATGCCCAATCAAGTCTCAAAGGAGTCAAGATGATTAGTATATGCATGTATTGCTTTCTCGGTGTTTTTCAATTGCCCCGTTGTAATTTGTTCACCCAGCATGTTATCTATCTTAAGGAGAGCCACCTCTAGTGAACTATGGATCCCGGTCCTTGTCTTTTACATACAATCTACAATCTTTTACTTCTTTCCATTCGATACGTTTAATCCTTTGTTTTCCGCAAAACACGGTGAGATTGACAACTTCATCGCAAGTTGGGACAAAGTTATGTGGTTGTGTTGTGCAGGTCTCCACGTTGCTACTAGCACCGGTAGTGCGCCCTGCCAAAGCTCAGCTAGTAACACCTTTGGGGTGTTTCCTTGCTCCTACTGGTTCGGATTAAACCTTGGTTTCTTAACTGAGGGAAAACTTGCTGCATGCTCATCATACCTTCCTCTTGGGGTTCCCAACGAGCTCTACGTCGAACGATGAGCACATCAGTTAACTCCTCCAACACCAAATGGTTTGTTCACTACTAAGGATCTCATTCCATTGATGATGACACACTTCGCCATACGAGTTCCTTCTTCTTATAATTACTTAAGGAATTTGGAAGGTCAATATAATAGGTCAAAGGCTATGAGTCAATAAGTGCTAGGTCAAAAATTGGTCACTCAATAGTGATGATCCATTGACACTAGGACTTGGTTAAATAGGAATGTCACCTCTTAATATCATATTAAGGGTATTTGTTGAATGGTCTTGTCTTGACTTCCTTTACTACTCTATTTGTAATAAGAGTTAGTGTTTATAAACTACCATGATTCTCATGGTAGGAATAACTATGGCAAGCAAGTATATCAAGGTTTAGTTATAGAGCTTCTTTACTTAAGTTATATCCTTAACTTGGTATTTAGGGTTTGTGGTGGATAATACCTTGATATCATCTTTAGAATATTAATTATTCATCCTTGAGTTGTTATATGGAATACCATGTAATGATCTCTAGAAGATCTATCTCCTTATTAAGCAGTGTGTTATGACTTAGTTTTATTACATTTGATCTACCCTTAGATCAAATTATATTACCCAAAGATAAGGTTTTAGCAAAGGTCATATTGAAACTTATCGCAATCAACTTGATGATCTACTTCAGTTCCACCAAGTTAAGAGAAGCTTCAATCACTTTGGCAAGTTTTATTTAAAAGCGCGAAAATTATCCGGATTTTCTATGCATGAATGCAATGCACACACCTGTGTTCAGCTTATTTCTAAGCTCTAATGTTGGGGTGTTACAAACAACACAAGAGAAAATCCATAAAAGAAATCCCAAGATGTTCCCCTCACATAGAGGAGAGATGGATTGGTGGAGTTATAGATCTAGATCTCCCGTTTAAAATCCCCCAAAAAAAGATTTAAAAAAATAGGAGAGATTAAGAGTATTTGCAAGCTCTTAAAGGTAGAAACAATGGAGGAGAGAGAAGATGCAAGCAACTAGCCCGAGGAGGAAGAAGGGGGCTTTTTATAGCCTTCCCCAACGAAATATGACCGTTGGGATCCCCCAGGCCAGATTATCCGCCCCCCACAAGGGTCGGAAAATCCATCCCAGCCAAAATATGGCTAAGGACTTCGCAGTGTGCTCCTCTGTATAGGGGGTAGATATTTGGGCCGGATGTTTTGATATCTGGGCCGGATAATCCGCCTCTCTGAAAACTTGCAGAAACAACAAGATAGAAACAATCATATCTTTCCATCCGGACTCCGGTTTTGATGATCTTGAGCTTGTTTTGAAGATAGTAACGAGATCTACAAGATTATGCAGAGAACTATCATAGTACATAAATGGGGGATAGAACAAAATCATAAAAGGTTTAACCTATCTAAAAACCGATAAAATCTCCAATACTGAAAACGCAATAGAGAATGCATATGAAATACATTTTCGATGAACCTAAGCTTGTCATGGATATTTACACAAGCTCTAAATCCTCTCATGGATAAGAACCAAGAAATATGATGCCAAGAATGCAAAGGTTTGAGCTCTCTCCGAAGGTATGATCAAGTTACTCATTCGAGAGCCCCTCTTGATAGTATGGTTACCTATCCTATAAATAGGTCTCCCAAACTAATACTACGAGACCGGTAAGAAAGAAAGCCTATCAAGAATATACCTTTGCCTTGCGCATATTCTACTTGAGCTTGATGATGATCTTGTACACCTCAAGATGGAACACCTTTCTTGAATGCTCTATCTTAATGAGGACTTGCAAATTGCTCCCCCATACTCCACTATGGGAGAGCCTCCCTTTTAGGCATATATTCACATATCCATGATCACCATAAAGATGGAAAGCTTCAAGCATATGATCTCTTCGAGATGGATCATCTTGAATTTTCATTTGCATTTCTTCTTTCTTTATTATGTTGGTGTCTTGAAGGTACACATGATATCACTCCATCTTGTTCTTCAGGACACACTTGCCATAGGCGCAACTCTCTCATGACCAATCTTTTGGATCACTCCTTGAATATCTTGGTCATAACTTGATCTTCTTCATTTTCTTATTCTTTCAGCCTTGAGCTTCTTCAAGCATTGCCTATGGATATATCCTTAAGTATAACTCAATGTAAACATTAGTACATAGGGATTGTCATTAATTACCAAAACCACACATGGGGAACACATGCTCTTTCACCTGCCCTCTTTTCATGCTTGCTAGTGCCGCCCTCGCTTTCTCTTTCTTCTGGTCTCGAACTTCCTCACTCCTTGTGTGCCGACCAATTATGTGGTTGGATCTGAATTATTCTACTCTAACATCACCCCACCACGTGTCACCTAAAACCATGGTCTTAGTTAGAATATTACTGTGTGTTCCCCACGGTTCTTCGAAACCATGCAGTTGAGGGCTCAGAATATTAAAGAGAATGGTCATTCACTACTCCCTCTGTCCCGGTTTATTGGGCTCACCTCTAAAATCTATTTGTCCCATTTTATCGCTGGATTAAGACCCGCTTAGATAATTAATGCCGCCTAATTAATCACAAGGTGGCCCTTTCTCTCCTCCTTAATTTACTATAACTGCATCATCCTCCACTTATCTCTCCGGTTTAAGCCTCCATGCAAAGAAACTAACCAATGCATGTCATGGGCCTCCTCCCATGGCCTAATTAATAGAAAATCAATTCACATTAGGAACCATGAGAGGTAAAAGCTGATTCGAGGAAATTTAGAGAGAGAAAAATGTACAACGTCCAATCCACACCCGCCTTGGTCCCAGAGATTTTTCATGAGAGCCGAGTAAACCGGGATGGAGGGAGTAAAATTTTGCATTTTCTGCTCGCAAATTTGCAATTTTTGCATCCGGGGTTTCTGATGTGGGGTTGGATGAAGGAATTAAAGTAAGATGAACACACGACATATGAAAGACGCACAAGCGAAGGCGTATAGAGACAGATAAAGAGAGATACCTTAGTCCTTTTATTATTAGGTGTTCCAATAAAACAACACCAGATGCAAAAATATTCTCACAAACCATCAATTTAAGAAAACTAACTAC
Organism: Avena insularis; assembly: GCA_023614405.1. Taxonomy (NCBI): domain Eukaryota; kingdom Viridiplantae; phylum Streptophyta; class Magnoliopsida; order Poales; family Poaceae; genus Avena; species Avena insularis. Next base: position 431,508,486 of record CM042684.1, on the reverse strand, counting down.
CAATTCATATTGTAGGGGGAATAACACCCGTACCTTTTCGAGAGAGCTGGATCAATCATATCGTTCGAGCAACATTGAATCCTTTTTCATTGCATTAAATGTGTAAAAGACAAACAAAATAAACAAGGTCTCATGTAAGAGGACTCAAAGATCTGTATAGGGTTTTAGGTGAACATAATGAATTACAAAATGCTAGTGCAAACACTCTGAAGCCGAATGTATGTACGTGAAATTCATTATGGGCGTGTTTGGTTGATCGGCTTAAGATTTCTCTTTTTGTCACTTGAGCCGTTGGGTGCTGCATGTGGCAAGATTTAAGTTGGACCAACTTTGGCACTTTATTTGGTTCTTTGTATTTTCGTTTCCCGACGAGTGGAGAAATTTTGGCTACTTTGTTTTGTTGCGTGCTTTTAGTCTCTGGCAAGAATTTAGGCTATTTGGTTACAGGAGGTGCCGATGACGATGCCGATGCGGCCATGCCGTTCGACTGGGAGGAGAGGCCCTGGACGCTCAAGACAGGGATGGGCGGCAGCGTGGGAGGACACGGATTTCGAGTTCAGCATCGTCACTGATAAGGCCACGCCGGCGGAGAGCCTGACGACAGCCAACAAGCTGTTCAAGAAGGGTAGAATTCAGCTGCTCAAACCTCTGCCCCTGCTGAAAACGGCCGACGAGCTCTCCGACAAGGTTAAGATTAGGCCGTTGAAGCCGCCGCCTGGCCTGCTCGACAGCGGGAGCGTCGGGCCGTCATGGCGGTCACTGGTGGCGAAAGGCGCTGCGAGGTCGCCCCGGATGGAGGCGCCCTCCCCGCTCAGCGGGAACACAACAACAACAACAACAACAAGAGCAGCGGCGAACGGGTCGAAGTCCGTGAGGCAAAGAGAACTACTCTCTGGATCACCTCCACACACAAGATTATAATGGTTGTTGATTACTGAGCAGCAGCAGCGGCACTGTTCGTCGGTGGCTGAGGGCAGCACGAGTACTCCTGCAACTTTACCAACAGCGGCCGATGGCAGGCACTAGCCTCCCATGCAACCGCGCCGCCGAACTCGAAATCCGGCCTGTTTGCCTCCTGTACATTTAATCCCTGGTACAAGTTACAAGTACTTGATGTGTAGTACTCATTGTTCGCCATTACCGTCACTGGCTCCAGCTAGCTCATTAAATCGAGCTGCAGGTTGGCATGGCAAACGCGCTGGACACGTTGTGCAGGTGTTCGGCGTGCGGCAGTACCACCTCATGTACATCTACAAGCAGCAGGCCATGCTGGTGTTCACGCGCGGCGCGCCGTCGCTTTACGGCCGGTCGGCGAGTCACAACAGCTGGGCTCTAGTGCACGGTATGGGGAGCAAAGGCGCGGCGCCAAGCGGAGTCATCCCCTACTCCGCCAATCTGGTCATGCTCGAGGGAGTGATGACCCACAAGTATAGGGGGTGTATCGCAGTATTTTCGATAAGTAAGAGTGTCGAACCCAACGAGGAGCAGAAGGTGTTGGCTAGTGATATGGATCAGGAATTCTCTGTAAATACTTAGCAAACGGATTTTTAGGGGTTTTCGATAAAGCAAGTAAACAAAGTATGAGTAAATAAAAGACAATAGGAATAAATGCAGCAAGTGGTCCAATCCTTTATACAGCAAAGGACAAGCCGGTTGTATTTTTATAGATGACCAAACGTTCTCGAGAACACATGGGAAGACTGTCAAGTGCTTTCGCTTCATATAATTGATTAATCTTCTTTATCTTGCTAAGTGTTGTGTGGGTGAACCTGTGCTAATGTACCGCCCCATCCAAGACTAATACATACTTGTGATTATACCCCTTGCAAACATCCGTAAGTACAAGAAAATAATTAAGGTAAAAACCTAACCACAACTTTAAACAATAAGACCCTTACGTCCCTTGTGCAATGGTTTCCTAACGGAGGATCAGGTTTCTGTCACTCCGGCAACCCCTACGATTAGTAGCCAAATACACAATGCATTCCCCTAGGCCCATATAGGTGAAGTTTCATGTAGTCGATGTTCACATGACACCACTAGAAGAAGTACACCACAACTTAAATAACAATCTATTGAATCTTTCTCAACACAACTCCACTACTAACAACAAGACTTCTCCCATATCCTCAAGAACAAAACGAACTACTCACAAGACATCATATAGATCATGATCAGAGATGGAATAATGATGTATAACAATCTGAACATAAACAATAATTCAATGGTTCACTCAATAGCATCAACTACGAAGAGTAATCAACACCGGGAAAGTTTCCCCTATGAACTATGCAAGATTCAACGCAATTGTTACAGCAATATGGAGATGGTGATGAGGGTGCTGATGGTGATGATGGTGGTGATGGTGGTGATAATGATGATGATCCCGATGAAGTCCAGCTTGATGGTGGTGTTGATGGCGACGATCTCCCCTCTCCGGGAAGGAATTCCCCCAGCAGAAATCCGTCTGCCAGAGAGATCTTTCTCTCTCGGTGTTTTCCGCCCCGTAGAGGCGGCGGAATCTTTCTATGGTCGCTCCCCGAGTCTTGGGGTTTCGGGAGGTTGATATACGCCAGAGGGGAGAGGCTGGAGTGGGCCAGGGTGGCCACACCACCTCCAAGCGCGGCCTAGGCGTGCCCGCGCCATGGGGTGGTGTGGGCCCCCTGTGGCCCACCTCCACTCCATCTTCTGGCATCCTTAGTCTTATGGAAAAATAGGATTTTCCCGGATTTTCTGATATTCACGAATTTTGCCTCCAAACAGCACCTTTTCCATCAGAATCCTGACTATAGCGGTCCATGCTCCAAAAGTCATCAACCATGCAAAAATAGATGAAATAACATAAGTATCACCTCTCAATACGAAATATATCAATGAATAATAGTGAATTAAGACATAGAATAGTGATGCAAAATGGACGTATCAACTCCCCCCAAGCTTAGACTTCGCTTGTCCCCTTAAACTGAGCTCAATAAACATGACCTCAGGTTTATGGAGTGAAGAGTCGATAAAAGAATACGGACAAGAAGCATCACATTCATCAAATACATAGATCATAATAGAAGACAACTCACTATTATATAACTCATCTTGTAATGAGTAAAGGAAACACAATAAAGATACATAAAGTGAATCATAATTGGTAATGGCAAACTTAGCTCTTGGTCGAAGAATAGTTGATAATTTGCTGGAGTTCACAAATAACTGGTTTTCAATGATAGCTTTCAAAGTAGTAAACATCAGGATAAGAGCAATGTGCAAAACAAGGAACATAAGACATGATTGCATAAATCATCATATGAATGAATGAAACACAACAACTCAAAATACTTGCTGAGATAGAAGGGAGTAGGTTTACTGACTCAACTACAAAGTAAAAGAAAGGCCCTTCAAAGAGGGAAGCAGGGATTGCAAGTCTCATAAAGAGCTCCCAAAAATTATGATACTTACTAGCTTTCATCTCTCATTGCCCCTATCATAGGAATCTTTAGGTGATTAAGGTTAAAGTGATAAAAAATGAGGATATGCATTGACAAGTTGTAAGTTGAGAATCTCATGTCCCTTGAATACGAGGGCCGCTCCTCATGCTACTCAAGTTTAGTCATCGGTAAGTTCTTTTCATCGTAAGCATATGTGTATCATTGAGAACCGTCAACGGGGTACCCCTTGCCCGATGATACGGAAGAATCCCCATATCAAAATGACAAGGCAAGCAGACAACAAGCATCTCAGCAATCTTCTTATTTACCATGGGAATATGGTGCTTTTTTCTCTCTTTCCTCTTTTCATAACCTCTTTTTTTTTTCTTTTCTCTTTTTTTCGATATCGGACTCTTTTTTATAAGAAGAATGCTTCATAGATACTCGTTATGGTTACGCTGCAGGTTTCCACCATGTCAGCATGGATTAGACCAATGACCAAAGCGCTTCTCTAACACACATGCATAACTCCATGGACTTACAATATCCCCTTTCATTTCACACCGACGACATCCATAGACAAAAGAACATGATATCAACTTGGTACAAAGTACCAGTGCAATGTTGAAAGCGTTCCCCATGACAGCATGGTTCTACTAATTCACAACTTACAAAGCGCAAGCATATACGCAACATAGGTGAGCACAATGGTTCAAGTTTATTAATTGCAAGAAAGTAATGTGTGCCATCAAGTTCGTAGAGCTTTAATCACTAATTTTCACATAACAAGTTTAATTTGGGAGGTAGATAAAACAAGAATTTACTTGGAATAGCAATAATGCTACTAGGTAGGTATGGTGGACACAAATGGCAAAGGTTTTGGTTTAAAGGAGGTGGATGCATGAGAAGAATTCCCTCTCAGTATAGGTTTTTGGCTAGCAAGGCTGGGTAGCAAGTAAAAGAGTTGAAGGAAACAACCAAGCATACAAGTGATAAAGACAAACATGCAATCTTCCTTGGAAGCACAAAAGATCTTAACTAGAGAATACTAGACTTATGAGCAAATCAAGAAAGAAAGATGATGAAATTATTTTTCTTTAGAGTACTTCTATCTTTTTATTTTCAACTCCCAAAAAGGTGTTGCTACTGACCGAGCCAGGTTTGCCAAAACCAACTAAATTTACTCAATGATCCCAAAGTGATACCAATACTAACAACAAGATCAATCATATAACCACGAATTGAAAACTAATATAAGCTACGCAAAAGGGTGAATGGTAGAACTTCTCATTAATATTCCATAACGGAAACTCACACCAAGGGATACATATCTAACGAGAGAGGGGACACTTCCATAATGCAAACCATACTACAAAATAACTCCTTTATTGATGATATGACTCTACTAATAAGGTAAAAAGATAGAAGATAGTGATATGATACCGCGACACTCCCCCAAGCTTGGAACAAACCAAGGGGATGCCAATCCTGATGACGAATTACTCCTTAGGTGGTGGTGGTGTCCTCTTGATGAGCTCTCTGACCAGTTTCCCCAAGTCCTCAATCTCGAAAGTGAGATTACGAATCAGCTGTGAGTTTTGCTCAATGTGGCTCATGATCATGTCGTGTTGAGAATTCCAGCTCTTGCTATTCTTTCCCCACTCTTCCTCCTTGAAGTCTTCTTTTCCTGCATGGCTAGAACGAGGCAGATCCCAATTGGAGGGTAATTTCTCCTTGGGCATATTCTAGTATTGATGCTCATGGATAAGGGTATGGAAAGGATTCTTGGTGCATGGAGGAAGTGACCAGAGATCTAAACGGTGATGAGGAGGCTTCCCTCCAATGGCTGGGTTTGCCACCACTCCAATTCTTGCAATGGTAGTGCCGGTGTGCTTTGCCTCCTCTTCACCTTCGCTCTTGATCTCCTTCTCCAGCCCGGGGTCTTGGAGGTCTTCCTCCATGGGCTCCTTCCCTTTATCCTTGGCAGACACCATTGTGCTTCAAAGCTTCAAGAATAGTTCCTGGCAGAAACGGATTGAAACAAAAACATGACGAAAACACAATATACGAACCTCGGGGGATCCGGGGGGTTATATATTACGAAGTTTCATATCAAAAGGAAGGTACTGGGTGAAAACGGGTTGGAGGCGGAGTCCTAGGTGGCCTCACCACCTGGTGGCGCGACCAGGGGTGGGCCCACGCCATGGGGTGGTGTGGGCCACCCCGGCTCCATTTCCGTCCCTTTTTCGCTTCGTAACTTTCCTTATTGACTAAAAACTGCAAAAATATAGTTGGATTGTATTTTCGCGGAACTTTTCTTACCAGAACTGTTACCTATTTGAAAACAGACTCTACAGGTCTCTGAATTTGGTATCTAGTAGATTCTTCCGGAGTCATCACTTGAATATCATTGATATCTTCATCTTCATACGCTTATTACTTGAGTCATAAAACCCTTCTCTTCCTTATTACCCCATTGTCTCCACTTCCTGGAAATTTCTTTCACACAAAACTTCACACAATTCTCATTAGCAACATTAGTATAAGTGAAGTGATAGAACCTTTTGAGTCCAACTTCAACTGAAAACCATAAAAATAAAAGCTACTGTAGCAACTCCTTCCGAAAACCCAAAAAGAATTCAAAAAGGAAATCGAATAAAGAAGCAAAATGCAAGATTAGCAAAATCTGTCAAAACAGACCAGCAGGTAAAGATCAATTTTTTTGAAAATCTTCTGTTGCTCAAATAAAAAAATGCAAAACTAACGAAAGTTAAATAACAACCTGGGGCAGAAGCACAAAAAATTACAGCTTAATACGACATACGGAGATCTCTCACGAAGTTTTACGGTGAAGCACAAAAAATCTGTTTCGGGACAGCAACTTCCCCAAATATTACTTCTCTCTCATTAGAGGTTGATCTTGACACAAAAACCAAACAAAACGGATAAGGACAGTTATTACCAAAGTAATAACTTCCAAGACTCAAAGAAACAAAAACAAACTGAAAGCAAAAACAACTTGGGTTGTCTCCCAAAAAGCTCTTTCTTTATAGCCATTAAGATGGGCATGATAATTTTGAAGAAGCTCTCATAGGGATATGAATTGAAGTGAAAGAGAGCAATAAGAAGCAAAAACACACACGTTTTTAAGTCTAACCCACTTCCTATGCAAGCGTATTTGTAAACAAACAAGTTATTGAAACCAAAGGCAACTTGCATAAGAAGGCAAAAGAAGTGCAGCATAAAAACTTTCAGCAAAAAACGAGGAAACTTGATATTATTGAGATACATAAGAACACTTTTCCCTCTCTCATAGTAACTTTCAGTATCATGCATAAACTTAACAATATAGCTATCACAAGGACTATCATAGCAATGATCACTTATTCTAACAGAAAACACAGGAATACTAGCTCTCATAACACTACTATGTGAAACAATATTAGAGGTATCCTTACAAAGGATAGGGTGTCCCTCTTTTTCATATTTAGTGACAAAGTCTTTCACATTTGCTATTATAGGTTCATCAACCTTTTGATTATCAGGTTCAATAGCTTTACTCATACTTTCATTAACCATACTAGCTATCATAGAATGTTCCTTTACCTTAACTGGGAAAGGCATTTTCTCAATGTAAGGCTCAGGTAATTCATGATTAGTAGTATAAACTTAAGTATTTCTCGCAGGAACACTCTTAACAACATGTTTATAAGGTTCATGATACTTATTCCACTTCTTTTTAGGCACTTCAATGTAAGAAGAAAAAGCCTTAAAATAAGAAGCAATAGCTTGAGAGTCTAGACCATAAGAATTTTTAATATTTTGAAAGTCATTAGTTCCCATAAAAGATTCAATGCATTCATAATCATAATTTATACCTGACTCTCTACCTTTGTCATTCTCCCAAGCTTCAGCATTGTCTTGAATACGGTCCAGAAGATCCCATTTAGCTTCTTCTTCCATGCGAGTGAATGATCCAGCGCAAGAAGCATCTAGTAAATCTTTATCATGTAGATGGAGCCTTGCATAAAGGTTGTTGATAATAATATTGTTGGGGAGCTCATGAATAGGACATTTGAGCATTAGTAACTTCAATCTCCCCCAAGCTTGAGCTGTACTCTCTCCATCAAGAGGCCAAAAGTTGTACATTTGATTCCGATCTTTATGAATCTCACTAGGAGGATAAACTTTGAATAAAAGAGAGGCACTATTTCCTCCCATTCCAGAGCTTGACCATTCTTCAGCAGCTTATACCATTCCTCAGCTCTTCCTTTCAGTGATAATGAGAATAACTTCTTCTTAACTTGATCTGTAGTAATACCTGCACACTTGAACAACCCGCATAATTCGTGTATAAAGAGTAAATGATCACCGAGATGGACAGTTCCATCCCCAACATAGTAGTTATCCATAACACGATCAATAATTCTTGTAGGTATTTTGAAAACATCTTTCTCAGCAGGTGGTGGCTTATCTACTACCTTAGCAGTGGTAGTAGCATTACCAAATAAGAAACTCAGCGAATTATCCATAACGAAAATAAAGCAACTAGCAGAAGTAAACAAGACTCACAGTAGAAGTTTTATTTACCAGTTCCACTCTCCAATAGTGCTTCACTCCCCGGCAACGGCGCCAGAAAATAGTCTTGATGACCCACGAGTATAGGGGGTGTATCATAGTATTTTCGATAAGTAAGAGTGTCGAACCCAACGAGGAGCAGAAGGTGCTAGCTAGTGGTATGGATCAGGAATTGTCTGCAAATACTTAGCAAACGGATTTTTAGGGGTTTTCGATAAAGCAAGTAAACAAAGTACGAGTAAATAAAATACAGTAGGAATAAATGCAGCAAGTGGCCCAATCCTTTATGCAGTAAAGGACAAGCCGGTTGTATTTCTATAGATGACCAAACGTTCTCGAGGACACATGGGAAGACTGTCAAGTGCTTTCGCTTCATATAGTTGATTAATCTTCTTTAGCTTGCTAAGTGTTGTGTGGGTGAACCTGTGATAATGTACCGCCTCATCCAAGACTAATACATACTTGTGATTATACCCCTTGCAAACATCCGTAAGTACAAGAAAGTAATTAAGGTAAAAACCTAACCACAGCTTTCAACTCTAAGACCCTTACGTCCCTTGTGCAATGGTTTCCTAACGGGGGTTCAGGTTTCTGTCACTCCGGCAACCCCTACGATTAGTAGCAAAATACACAATGCATTCCCCTAGGCCCATATAGGTGAAGTGTCATGTAGTCGATGTTCACATGACACCACTAGAAGAAGTACACCACAACTTAAATAACAATCTATTGAATCTTTCTCAACACAACTCCACTACGAACAACAAGACTTCTCCCATGTCCTCAAGAACAAAACGAACTACTCACAAGACATCATATGGATCATGATCAGAGATGGAATAATGATGTATAACAATCTGAACATAAACAATAATTCAATGGTTCAATCAATAGCATCAACTACAAAGAGTAATCAACACCGGGAAAGTTTCCCCTATGAACTATGCAAGATTCAACGCAATTGTTACAGCAATATGGACATGGTGATGAAGGTGCTGATGGTGATGATGGTGGTGATGATGATGATGGTCCCGATGAAGTCCAGCTTGATGGTGGTGTTGATGGCGACGATCTCCCCTCTCCGGAAAGGAATTCCCCTGGCAGAAATCTGTCTGCCAGAGAGATCTTTCTCTCTCGGTGTTTTCTGCCCCGCGGAGGCGGCGGAATCTTTTTATGGTTGCTCCCCAAGTCTTAGGGTTTCGGGAGGTTGATATACGCCAGAGGGGAGAGGCTGGAGTGGGCCAGGGTGGCCACACCACCTCCAGGCGCGGCCTAGGCCTGCCCGCGCCATGGGGTGGTGTGGGCCCCCTGTGGCCCACCTCCACTCCATCTTCTGGCATCCTTAGTCTTCTGGAAAAATAGGATTTTCCATATATTTTTCCGGATTTTCTGATCTTCGTGAATTTTGCCTCCAAACAGCACATTTTCCATCAGAATCCTGACTGCAGCGGTCCATGCTCCAAAAGTCATCAACCATGCAAAAATAGATGAAATAACATAAGTATCACCTCTCAATACGAAATATATCAATGAATAATAGTGAATTAAGACATAGAATAGTGATGCAAAATGGACGTATCAGGGAGGCAGACAAGCGGGCGACGGCGAAGGACGAGGTGGAGGTGAGCTATGGCGGAGCGGCGGCGAGGCCACGATGGGGCGGTAAGTGGGATGGACAAGCTCGTCAAAGGGGAAAAAGATAAGAACAAGATCAAAGATATATATAATCGTCAGTGCGCACCCTCCTGGGAACCAAAAGTTTGGCAAAACACATGGATGGCTGGGATTCGCGCGGACGTTTCAACGACGGGGGGCACGATCATCCTTCCGAAATTTTTGGAGCTGCGCTGGAAAAAAAACGAACCGTAGAAACCCGCGTAGAAGCCCGTACGGCCCGTTCACCGGCGTGTATTATACACGTATGCACGTGGGTGCCGAACCGTCCGCTTCCTTAAGTAGCATAGTCAGTTGGTGTGCGTTCCAACCACTTCCAGAAATTCCCCAAATCGGATAGCAAACCCTGGCTAGCCGTCTCTCCACAAACCCTCGATCACGGCGATCGTCCATGGAGAAGGGGAAGCAGATGGCGGCGACCGCTGACAACACGGAGAAGGGGAAGCAGGTGGCTGCGGGTGCTGAGCACGCGGAGAAGGGGAAGCAAGTCGGGGATGCAGAGGGCAGCAATGGGAGCTTCGGCTTGGGTGGGCCGGCCGTCTACTCCGGTGTGCATCCAATGAAGCGGAAGTTCGAGACGGAGGCACAGATCAGGCGCAAGAAGAAGAAGAACCTGAAGAACAGGCTGCGTCAGGAGAGGAAGGAGAGGGGGGAGAAGATCTACTCGCATGCCGATGTCGAGACCTTCCACGAGCCCGACAGCGATGACACCGATGAGGTAAGTCCAGATCTCTCTCTCCTAGTGTTCTTTCCGCCGAGGTCTGCCTCGTCCTATTGTTGCTAGGGTTTGTGGTGCTAGTAGGGTTAGATGCCCCTAGCGATGCTAGTTTGTGCCAGGTTAGATGCGCTGTAGATTAGCTACTGATTTCCCCAGGACCCCTTTGGCGACGTTCTGATGGATGTAGGATCAAGTAGGCTTCTGATTTGGCAGGCTAGGTCGTCAAGTGGTTCCTCTTACTTTGAATGTTATGATATCTGTAATCCGTGCCAGGTTTACATGCGCCTAGATGATGTAGCTTATGCTTGGCCTTTGTGCTTGAGTTTTTGGTCTTGAACGATCTGACAAGTAAGAACCTGTCATTTTGTTTGCAATGAAAATGGAATGGGGCTGCTGCCTATTGATCTACACATATAATTGATTTATGGGTTCTACTTGCGACCACTTCGAGATTGTAAATTCAGGTAATGCAACCATGGATAGCTAGTTTGTGAATTTGCTTGTAGTATTTAAGTAAAAGAGACATGGGAATCTGTCCCAGGTGCATGTCATTATACTGTTGTACTGTTGTGTAGAATGTATTTGGTATTGTTTACTTTTCTTATTAATTTAGTTCATTACATCATCTGATCACTTTGTACTGAGCTAAATATACTCTGTCTATGTACTCATAATCAGAGTGTCTGCCTTGGTAATTTTCTAGTCTTTTGAAATGCTTGTCTCACATAGACCATATGGGTCTAGTACATTCATGATAGTTGATTTGTATTTGTATTTGTAAAATATTTGTGTAGTTGTAGTTCTGGAGCTAAAAGTTTATGTGTTTTGTTACAGATGCATAAATTTCTGGTTGTAGTACTGCTAGTAACAGTTGTTGTTGTCTTGCTTCATTGGTTTATTCTTTTTGTTGCACTACTACTTTCAGTAGCTGTTTTCTTATGCTCCACACATAAGTTGGTAGTTAATGCTGATGTGATCTAGCTTAAGATTATTACGTGTCATACAACATTCTGCTTCATAGGATTATAATATTTACTGCATTACTGCTTTCACCACATGGGTTGTTCTGCTGCAAACTTAAGTTGGCATTTAATGTTGCAGTGATACAATTTAAGATTAATAAGTTTGATAGATCAATCTGCTTGTAAGGCATAATATTTTGTTGCACTAATGCTTCCATCATGTTTTGTTTTGCTGCACACATTTGATTTGTACATAATGCTGCTCTGATCTAACTTCATATGTGTGATATATTAACTATTCTGTTATGATATTTAAATGTTCAATTAAAAAGCAATTGTCCAAGTTTACCGTTGTATAATATGTGGCACATATAGTCTTATTACACAGAGTAATTATTGTAAACCTTATTTCATTTCACAAATTTCCACAGACGTCAGACGATGTCAGGAGTGACGTGGAGGACAGGGACCACAAGAGCCGTGTTGTGCTGAAGAAGCTGAAGGCTGGGGACATCCCCTATCTTCTAAGCCCAGGGCAGTACAAGTGCCCGTGGTGCTTTCGGAAGGAGATGCCAAAGGACCACCTGGGAATGCTGCAGCGTGCTACCTACTATGTAGCTAGCAGCCAGAAGCATAAGCCCCACATGAAGGCCAAGCATGCCGCTTATGGCGTGTTCCTGATGAAGCACCTCCCCCAGGCCTAGATTGTGTCTTGTCTGTTTGTTTGCTAATGTGGTTGTAATGTGAAGACTATGTTTATCTGTGATGTGTTGAACTTGATGCAGTTGGTTAATTATTGTGGTTGAACTTGTGTTTGAACAATCTAATGTTCCTGCTTAACTTTATTGTTTCATGTTTAACCTGGTTTGTTCTTGATATTTTTAATCCTGTGCATATGTACTCTGGTTGTGTATTTGCGGGAAATGGTGGCATAAAGGGAAAACAAGGAAATCTATGGAATGTATATGTATTTGGGTTTCTTTAGCTAGTTGATAATGGGTTAAATTAAATGATTAGCTGCATTACATTGATTAAAGTTTCACTTTTAGTGTGGCATCAACGGTGCATTTGTGGTAACAGTCTTATGTGAGACTCTAAGATTAGCCGGCGGTGGTAGCCCTGGTTTACAGAAATGTATGTCAGTGTAGGGATAGCGTTTGGGTTTATAAGAGGAATACAACTATGAAGGCCGGCCCAATAAGAGACCCAGGTAATGCGGCCTGGCTATTTATAAGAGAAACAGAAACCCTAACTTCCTCTCACCGCCTTCCCAAAATAATTGTGGCGCTGCCGCCGGAGCCATCTACCGTCGGAGTTGTCGCCCTGGTCTGGATCCTTAGTGGCCGCCATGTCTGTTTCAAGGTCGTCCTGCACATCGCATAATCGGAACCGTCCGCCCTACATTCCCCTGGTTCCCTGCTCCGACTGCGGCGTCGTCGTCAATAGGCACGTCTCCGGCACCGATGACCATGATGGTTGGGTCTTCTACAAGTGCAAAACTCATGGGGTAAGCATTTTGGTTTGATTTTCATGCAGTCGATTGCGCATGTACCTACACTATGAGCAATGTTCATGCAAAATTAAATGTTTGATATTCAGTGTTCCTAATTTTACAGACTGAATGCAATTTTTGGCGGTGGGAGCTGAAGTACATGGAGTACTTGTGTGAGAACAGTATTCTGACTGGTGATGCAGCAATAGATGCTTATGGATGGGCAGAGGAGAGGAGGGAAACTCTGGAGCTAAGGAAAAAAGAAAGAGCAGCATTAAATCCTAGGAATGAGGAACTGGTACTGATGAAGTTGGTCTCTACGGTTGATCTTCTTATAGAAGTAGTGTTTCTTCTAAAATGTGTAATAGGGTTGGTAGTTGTCCTTTGTCTGTTGCTTATTCAGCAGAAATGAAAATCCATGTGCGTTTCTAATGTAATGGTATATCCTTTGTGGGTCTCTACTATATCCGTGTGTTGAATAATTTTGAAAGCAAGTGAACATACCTCTATGCTATCTCTGTTGTATATGTTTGCTGATGTAATGGTACTTGAATAATTTTTGGCACGGTAGACGGCTAAAATCTAGGGTTTTAGGGGTGTTTCGCACAAGTACGGACGAATCATCAGGCCAAGTGTCCAAGGAATGTGCTCTCCTTTTGCACATTGCTCCACCATGCCCTCACAAGCACTCACATCCCTTGTTTTACAAACAACATGTTGCTTGGCCATGCACTTCCCACACCGCCGCCTTCGTTCTAGGATAGTAGGGTGTAACGCGTCTACCCGTCGGGATAGCGGCATGGCTATTGATGAATGGCCTCAAACTTGGCACAATGGCTCACAATGACACACCACACACTTATATCACTTCAATGAGCAGTGATGGCATGCTTGGGCATGCCTTCGGCACGGTAGACGGCTAAAATCTAAGGTTTTAGGGGTGTTTCGCACAAGTACGGACGAATCGTTAGGCCAAGTGTCCAAGGAATGTGCTCTCCTTTTGAACATTGCTCCACCATGCCCTCACAAGAACTCACATCCCTTGTTTTACAAATAACATGTTGCTTGGCCATGCACTTACCACACTGGCCAGCTTCGTTCTAGGGTAGTAGGGTGTAACGCGTCTACCCGTCGGGATAGCGGCATGGCTATTGATGAATGGCCTCAAACTTGGCACAATGGCTCACAATGACACACCACGCACTTATATCACTTCAATGAGCAGTGATGGCATGCTTGGGCATGCCTTCGGCACGGTAGATGGCTAAAATCTAGGGTTTTAGGGGTGTTTCGCACAAGTACGGACAAATCGTCAGGCCAAGTGTCCAAAGAATGTACTCTCCTTTTGCACATTGCTCCACCATGCCCTCACAAGCACTGAAATCCCTTGTTTTACAAACAACATGTTGCTTGGCCATGCACTTCCCACACTGGCTAGCTTCGTTCTAGGGTAGTAGGGTGTAACGCATCTACCCGTCGGGATAGCGGCATGGCTATTGATGAATGGACTCAAACTTGGCACAATGCCTCACAATGACACACCACACACTTATATCACTTCAATGAGCAGTGATGGCCTTCGGCACGGTAGACGGCTAAAATCTAGGGTTTTAGGGGTGTTTCGCACAAGTACGGACGAATCGTCAGGCCAAGTGTCCAAGGAATGTGCTCTCCTTTTGCACATTGCTCCACCATGCCCTCACAAGCACTCACATCCCTTGTTTTCCAAACAACATGTTGCTTGGCCATGCACTTCCCACACTGGCCAGCTTCGTTCTAGGGTAGTAGGGTGTAACGCGTCTACCCGCCGGGATAGCGACATGGCTATTGATGAATGGACTCACACATGGCACAATGGCTCACAATGACACACCACACATTTATATCACTTCAATGAGCAGTTATGGCATGCTTGGGCATGCCTTCGGCACGGTAGACGGCTAAAATCTAAGGTTTTAGGGGTGTTTCGCACAAGTACGGACGAATCGTCAGGCCAAGTGTCCAAGGAATGTGCTCTCCTTTTGAACATTGTTCCACCATGCCCTCACAAGCACACACATCCCTTGTTTTACAAACAACATGTTGCTTGGTCATGCACTTACCACACTGGCCAGCTTCGTTCTAGGGTAGTAGGGTGTAACGCTGCTCATCGGGATAGCGGCATGGCTATTGATGAATGGCCTAAAACTTGGCACAATGGCTCACAATGACACACCACGCACTTATATCACTTCAATGAGCAGTGATGGCATGCTTGGGCATGCCTTTGGCACGGTAGACGGCTAAAATCTAGGGTTTTAGGGGTGTTTCGCACAAGTACGGACGAATCGTCAGGCCAAGTGTCCAAGGAATGTACTATCCTTTTGCACATTGCTTCACCATGCCCTCACAAGCACTCACATCCCTTGTTTTACAAACAACATATTACTTGGCCATGCACTTCCCACACTGGCCAGCTTCGTTCTAGGGTAGTAGGGTGTAACGCGTCTACCCGTCAGGATAGCGACATGGCTATTGATGAATTGCCTCAAACTTGGAACAATGGATCACAATGACACACCACACACTTATATCACTTCAATGAGCAGTGATGGCATGCTTGGGCATGCCTTCGGCACGGTAGACGACTAAAATCTAGGGTTTTAGGGGTGTTTCACACAAGTACGGACGAATTGTCAGGCCAAGTGTCCAAGGAATGTGCTCTCCTTTTGCACATTGCTCCACCATGCCCTCACAAGCACTCACATCCCTTGTTTTACAAACAACATATTACTTGGCCATGCACTTCCCACACTGGCCAGCTTCGTTCTAGGGTAGTAGGGTGTAACGCGTCTACCCGTCGAGATAGCGGCATGGCTATTAATGAATGGCCTCAAACTTGGCACAATGGCTCACAATGACACACCACACACTTATATCACTTCAATGAGAAGTGATGGCATGCTTGGGTATGCCTTCGGCACGGTAGACGACTAAAATCTAGAGTTTTAGGGGTGTTTCGCACAAGTACGGACGAATCATCAGGCCAAGTGTCCAAGGAATATGCTCTCCTTTTGCACATTGCTCCACCATGCCCTCACAAGCATGTACTACAAAATGGAGGCAATTTTAAGATTGTTGAAAAAATCACATGTATACAAAATAGACTGTTTATGCTACCTGAGAGGACCATTACTAATAAGTCCAGGTTTTCAATTATTTTTAAATATTTTAAAAAATATACTCTAAGATGTCCGTATTATTAGAAACACAACCGTAATTTTTTTTATCATTTTCGAACATATGGTTATTCGATTTATATTTAAATTCAAAATTAAATATTAGGTTGGGCCGGCCCACTAGGAGGATCCAAAGGCAAACTCGGCCATTAGGATAACTGCCTTATTAAACCAGGACTATTTACCTACCGTGCGTACACATTTACTTAGATCTAGCCGTCACCTCATCACATCACCTCGTCTCATCTAAAACTGGACGGGAGAGAGCTTCTTCAACGATGGTCGCTAGGAAGTAGTTTCGGAGATCCTCGGTCGCCATGGTGCAGATACGTAAATTCAAAGCCCTGTCAACGATCTATATTTAGGTTAACTTACTGTCCATGGACAGCACAGACATATGATAGATCTAAGAGGACGTAGATCTAATCCTCGCAATTTTTTATTTCGTCGTGAATAAATCGGATTTATAATTACCCGAATTGTTCGAAAATACAGATCTAAATGTGTTCGTCGTAGATCTAGCCTAGGCTGATCACGCAAGTGCATTTTAGCGTCGACGCAATTTTAGCCGCCGGCCGCTCCATCTCGTTTTCCACGTAGGCGAATGGCCGGTGTTATCGCATGCGGACTGTGCCCTAGGGAGCGAAATTCAATTGGGCGATGGGATGCTCGGCTACTTTTGATTTTCAATTCGTACTGTAAAAGTTTAGCATTATTCATGTCGTAAAATGATATGAGACTTAATTATTCTTCTATATTCCGCCAGGTTCCATTACGTGTTACCCGTGCTGAGATCCGTGTTATAATCAAAAGGAAGAAAAAGGCTGTTTTCGTCAGGGGTAAGCATTTTCTGCCAATTTTATTTTGTAAGCAATTGATATATTAGATGTCGCTAATGTGTGCAAAAATTAAACTAAGGTCCTAGAATAAAAGGTGAGCACGATTTTGAAGGTTTCTTTGAGTTTGGCAATCGCGTGAAGATGACTGAGGAAGAATTTGATGAACTTGAGCGACTAGTCGAGGCTCACATGCCAAAAGACCCGTTTTATGTATGCATCATCAAAAAATCCAACACAGTGAAAAATGAAGCTAAAATGGTAACTCTTCCGTACATACGAACTTTTTCACATTTATTTGTTTGCATAGATGTGAAATAATTTGTATAACTGGTTTGTCAAATCTATGTGCAGTACTTTTCAAGGAGCTTCACCATGAAGCATATTGTTACAAACATTCAATTTCCAGCAGTTATAAAAGCCCATTCCAGAGATGGAAAAGTTGCACACGTTAAGTTGGTGATGAACAAGTCCCAAGTGAATGGAGTACCTAAAGGAGGTGCCATGATAACAACAAACTAGATGGACCTTGTCAGGCAGAATGGTATGAGAGTTAACCAAAAATTCGTGTTCTGATTCCATCGTGGGGATGATGGTACTATGAAGCTACCGGTTGATCAAGTGTGAAATCAACCTCAAATTCGTGTTCTAGTTCTATATTATGCTTATGTACTCTCATGTTTGTGAAACACTTATGTAATGATTATGGTTTACTAAGTTCGGTCTATATGAAATTATTAAGTAATCATCATTTTATGTTATGTTCACAATTGTTGATGCTTCATTTGGATTTCTCATCGTTAACCCATCTTACAGTTTTGCATCTGCTTTAATCTAAACCTTTTCTTATATTGCTGATTTTTCATTTGGGGTTTCTCGCCGTGAACACGTGTCGATGATCCTTCGGTAGGACTCGTATGCGCCTTACACATCCTTTGCGATGTACATATTAAAAGTACTTTAAAGATAGGAGCAACACTCTCATGGTATGAAGTTGATTTGATCTGTTTATTAATTAAAGTTTGTATTGTGCATATCAAATTCGGGAAAAACCCGAAATATGGTAAGACATTAAAGAATACAATAAAACTCTTATAAATAAGAAAAAACGCATAAAAATATAAAAAACAAGCCAGTAAAAATTATTAAACATGTAGGCCCAATTAACTACCTACAACTGGCCCAACGTCTCTGTAATCACGGAGGGCGTAGTTATCGGCACGTCGATCGTCCATAAACCCATGACTCAACCTAGGTAGGCCGCCTCTCACCGCTGCCTCCATTATGAGCCGCCCTCGCTGTCCCACATTGCCGCCTCCCTTCTCCACCCCCTCTCGTCTGTCTTCTAGGGATCGACGCTGCCTATCACCACTTCATCCTCGCAGGACTCCCTTTCGCCGTCTCTCATTCGTGCCACCCTTTGCCGCCTCTTCTCATCTGTCGTCCAGGTAATGATTCCATGTCTCATCGATTGTTTGTCGTGTATACAAGATGCTCATATAGGTTTGTGGGAATTTGTTGTAGATTTAGATGGAGAGACATTAACACATTCTCTAAATGATTTGTGCAGAATGGAAGATTTAGATGGAGAGATATTTTGTAACTACATAAGATGGTCAGATTTGGTAGCCGGCTTTACAAGCGTGCAACGTGCGAGATTTACATGCACTTCTTTGCGGCCGATGTTGGACGTGCCACAAATCACGATGCGGAAAAACTTAATCAGATTCATTATTGAGTTGTTCAATCCATCGTCTAGCACTTTCGTCATTAAAGAAGGATCAGGAGAAATAGTAGGAACTTGTGAGGACGTAGAACATATTTATGGTTTACGTAACCAAGGTTATTCTGCATTTCAAATTATAAAGGAAGATGGTCAAAACAATATGCATAACATACCCCCATGTTTTTTCTCAGCAAGTCAAGCGGTAATATAGTGATAAGAGATTTGATTAATGACATAAAGACAGAGAAGGCGTCCGACGACAACTTCATCCGCAAAGCAGTGCTTGCGCTAATTGGTCTTGTCATAGCCCCATCGAGTAATGTAACTGTACCTAAGACCTTCTACTGTTTAGTGGAAGACGTTCCTCATATTTTTCAGATTAACTGGAATTACTTCACACTGAAGTTTCTCATAGATAGTTTGAAAGATAGCTTTGTAGGATCTACTATGAGAGCATGTCCCAAAGTAAATCTAGGTCTAACACAGGTATATATGTTAAGTCAAACAATTATCAGTTTTTATGTTCAACTCTCGATGTAAAACTAAATTTATTTGTCTGTATAATTTGTTTGCAGTTTCTTTACTGGGAGAAGTTGGTGATCGTTGATGATCCTACTTATATTCCCCCTGTGTCCATTCGGCCACTAATGAAAAAATGGACAGAAGACGAATCAGAAAGGAGATGTTGCTATGATTATAAGAATGGTCGAGGCCTCGGAAACAACGCTAAAGTGATGGTAGTCAGTTTAATCATTCTTTTGACATGCCATCATACGTAGCTTGTGTTTGTATTTATAATTTGTATAATTTGTTCATTTTTGTAACATGCAGATCCGTAATAATATTGGGGAGCAATATAAGAAAAAGAGTGTGCAAAAACCACCAATGAATGGTGAACAGTCAAGTTCAAACAAACGGGGCAGTAACATGGACTTCCTATTCGAACGTATGACGACAGATTTGAAAAATCACATGGACATGAAGATAGCACTTGTACCACAGATATGTGCAGAGGTGATACGATCTATATTTTATGTATTGTTTTATTTTGATAATAAAGATACTACACTATGAATGAAAACTCAGTACTTAATATATTTTGTTACGTAGGAGGTTTTAAAATTGTTAAATACAAATGGTGTCATGTACAAACCAACTGAAGCATCATAGTCGGACAAAGGAGAAGATGGTGAAGATGTAAAATCTATTCCCACTGAATCACAATCAGGCAAAGAATTTGTCTATAAACGTGGTAATAAAGAAGCCAAGCTTGATGACATTCTGAGAAAAACATCGGCTAATTCTGAAGCAAGCATTGTGGATGATCCATTTGGTGGTGATAGTTACGTCACACCCTTAAAGGAAAAACGTATGCCGACGACTACTATTGATATGTCAATGAACACACCAGACCACCTTTGGAAGATGGATGGTACGGAGGAGAATCCGTGGGATGTAAATGAAAATACCAAGTCTGCATCGTCATCGGAGGTACCGTCATCCATTCTTGGTACTCAGAAGGATACACCAAATGGTGCACAGAGCGGTGTCGTGCAGAACGATGCACGCAACGATATGACTTATACCACGGGGAAGGAAGATGCAACAAAGTGTGGTAATTCTATTGATAGCGGCAAAAATGAAATTGACAATGGTCTAGGCAAAAGGAAACATGTACCCAAGGGTAATAGTAAGTATGACTCCCCATTATATGAGCGACAGAAACAACCGAAACGTAAATCAAAAAATACGAAAGGTATAAAGCTTTATATATTTCATTAATTATTTTTATGCAGCAAACAAAATGGTTCATGGCGGTAACTTGTTTGTTTTCATAAATGTTATGCAGCGATGTTATTTGAACAGCATGATATTGGGGAATGTTACACTATGTTAACACCTGCTGAAATAGAAGGTGCTGTGAAATATGTTTCTACTTTGGCGAAGATCCCCAAAGAAGCTGTAAAAAGGGCGTACCAGAACACAGATGAGGCTATCTTGTCTTCGAAAAATCTTAATGATGTCCTTATAAAAGAATGGCTTAGTACTGCTGTAAGTTATTCGCTAACCTATTATATTGTTATTTTACAACAAAGCAGTATGAACATGCAATCATTATACAACTATTATTTGCAGATACTTGATGCCTACATTCTAGAGCTGGCTCCCCGTCTTGACTATGATCGGCACATATGTGGACCGTTGAGGTCAATCTATCTTATCAATGAAGCCATTAAAATGTATAAAACGGAAAAAAACTTGAAAAAGTTTGACGTAGAAGAAGTGCCAAGACCAGGAGCTGTAGGAAGGGTTATGAATGAATATTTTGCGCGTGACAAGGTAAAGAGTGTTGTTTTATAGAGTTAATGTTATTGTTAACTATTTGGAAGCCTACATAGTACATGCTAGTGATCTTATTTTGTAGGCATATTTCCCTCTGAATATACGTGGAGAACATTATGTGACAGTTGTAATGCATAACAACAAGAAGGAGTGTTCCAAGTCCTTGAGCCTAAGTACAATTTAACCTATTCGCATGCAGTTGTGGATGACTTGGTATTATTATCTACTTTTCTCATCAAAACCGTGTTTTCTTTTTGCGTTTCACTAACTCTTAATCTTTGTAGAAAGGACAAATTGCACTAGACATATGGTGGACAAACAAAACTACACACAAACAATTTCCTGACGTTGATACTTGGCCTATTAAAAAATATGAAATTGGAAAGCAAGATGATTCGTAAGTACTTCTGAAGCATATCACTTTAGCACTACTGATGTCGTAAATGAATTTTATTTCATCCTATATGGCAGCAACTCATGCGGATTATGGGTATTGTAATGTCTGGAGCACTGGGACGGAGATCGTATGACTAAGAACATTTCTCAGGTCTGTATACTATTCCTTTGTATAGTCGCAAAAATCAATATGATTACAATTCAATTTATAAACTCTTCTATATGGTACTGCAGACAACAATCGAGGAATCAAGAGGACCTACCATTGCAACGATTCTTCTGTCTAGAAGAAACAAACTAGACGCTGTGAAAAGGAAAGTCAGATCAGTGATTAATAACAGTGTACCTTAAGAATTTACTAGTCCATGAAGGTTTCCATACCTGGAAAATTCATATTGATTTGTAAAACAGTTTATTGTTTGCATTTTACGACAACAGTCCATATCCTGTTGTGTCGGGTCAACTCAAAACAAAGAAATGGTTTGGTTGTTTAACTTGTTATTTTTGACCAAAATTAGTTGTTCACGTTGAACAACTAGTTCATTTCTTTCAACCAAGCGCCTTTTAATATACATAGCGTGCTCTGTATATTTTAATATATTTAGCTTGATCTGTATATTTCGGTGAAATCAAACTAAAAGGACGCGAACAAAGTATAAAAACAACGAGATAGATATAATATAGGAGGGGGCATCCCTTACAACATAGAAAACATACATAGAGGGGCATATATTCCCAAGCAAAAAACATGAAAATAAACTCTCTCCTCCCTCTTGCTCTTGCTCCCCTCCTAGATCCCATCTCCTCGGCGCTGCCCCAGCCCTCACTCTTCCTCAGGGTTGTACGGCAGAGTGTGCATCCCGTTGACGGTGGGGAAGGTATTGTCGAAATTCGTGAAGATGTTGAAGGAGGTGAAGAAGATCGACTCACACCCACACCAGTAGACCTCGTCAAGGAGAAGATATGCATCATACTGTTTGGTGAAGTGCACCATGAGCCCTACCGCAAGGCCTCCAAGGGCATAGTGATCTTCGAGGCGGAACATGGCCGGAGAGCCGGGTCGGAGGTGGCGATAGACGAAGCTAAGGAAGGCGTAGGCCAACTCCCTCGGGGACCTCAACATTGAGTTCGCCCATACACGGAGGGAGCCCTCAACAACGACCTCGGCGGGGTAGGTCCTCTCCTGCACGGTGCGAGGCAGGCGGAAGGTAGCACCGTTGAACTGCATGGTGGCGGTGGGCAATGGATCTTGCTAGGAGGCGGACGGTGGACCTTAGTGAAGAAGAAGGACTTGGCAGATGGATGGGGTGGAGTGTGGGAGAGGATGCTGTGGAGATGTGGAATTTTAAATAGCCTTGAGCGCCGCTTGAACAAGATCGGTGAGTAACTGCACAACGCGTCGGATGCTATGCGCGTGTATTGGTGCGAAACGAGGCGTGGCCGTATCCATCACGCGCGTCGTCTCGGTTTTCATCCTCTCTGAATCGTTGCGTCGCTAATTGATGCACTGATTCAACGAGTCTGAAACGAGCGCTGTCGTTGTGTCGTAAAGTATGAAACGAGCGATGCATGCTACGTCGATCGATGTGTCCGCTCAGCTGCGCGCCCATACATGCATGCATCCATGGTGGGGACAGGGCCTAATCAGAAATCCCACGGCCCATCGGTCCAACGACCGCTCCATTAGAATGTGTATTAATAAGGTGGGCCTTCTCCATGCATGCGCCATGCAGCATCGTAGCCTGTCTAGTGCACATCGCTGCAGCCTCGTAGCCTAGCTACTTGCACGTCTTTTTTTCGCTGCGAATTCACACGGATGTGTCGCTCGGTCGGTCACGCGCCAAACAATTTCATACAGGGCACAGCTTTCCGTCACACGCACGCAGAAAAGAGTCAATGCTCGCCCACGCCTCCTCGATACTGCAGGCCCACGCCTCGATACCGCAGCTCCCCGAAGCAGTGCCTTAAACACGAGGGGAGAACGAAGCGACCACGACGCGCCTATATATCTGCCCCTCGACATCTCCCTCTCTCACTCGCTCGTACCAATCCATCTAACCGCTAGCCGCCGAGCCCCGCCACCACCCAGGCAACCGCTAGCCGCCGCGTACCGCCACCACTCAAAGCAAGCGCTCGCCGCCCCCGCCCCTTCCCTGCCAAGATGCAGTTCAATGGTCCGACGTACCGCCGCCCCGCCACCGTGCCGGAGACAGAATGGCCGCACGGCCGGGTCGTGGAGAACCGGCTCCACATCTAGGCCATCTCGAGGTGGAGGGGACCGCTGGAGCTGGCCCGCTTCTTCCTTGCGGCCGGCTACCGCCACCTCCCTCGCGGTACTCCGCCCATGTTCCAGATCGAGCAGCAATTCGACGGCACAAACAGCAACAACAACTTCTGCATCGGCCTCTACGTCACCTTCGTCAACCACTACGACACCTACCACCTCCTCGGCCAAGTGTTCTGGCGTGGATGCGAGTTCATCGCGTTCACGACGTACAATATCTTCACCGACTTCCACGACATCTTCTCCATCAACAGCACGGCCCACTCTCCCCCGTACATCATGGCGGAGGATGATGAGGGGTATGATGCATAAGGAGCGGCCAAGGTGGAGCCAGGGAGCGTCCGGGACGGAGGAAGAAGAAGACTGCTGTGTCCGTGTCGTGTCTGTTGTGTCCGTTGGACTTGCTGTTCTACTATATAATGGTTGCTAATCGTGTTTTATTAATATATGTGCTTATAGTTCGTGCAAACACACACTTGTGCATACTACCAAAACAGGTACACAATTGCATAAAACAAAAGGCTCAAAATGTGGTAACAGCTCATGCATCAAAAGGTTGGAAACAAAACAGAGCATAAAACAAAACTGTCAGCGGGGTTTTTCTTAACACTGATGAACTGAAGAAGTAAAACAGAGCATCTCATAATAATTTGCCAGATTTCGAGTTGATTTTATTCAAGCCAAACCCATAGACCATAACATCCATGTCAGTGGGTTATAGGATAACAAAGCATCATGATTTTTACTCAAACACTGATTGTGTTGTCTAACGACCAATGATCAGGAGATAAACAAAACAGAGACAAATTACAAGGATGTCTCTCTCCTTCCAATTCCATAAAAAAACGTCACATAGGAGCTATTTGCCCGAACCAATATCAGCAGACTATAAATGTACATCACAAATACATATTTTCACACGAACTGTCTAAAAACTAATTTCCATGTATGATACTTGAAAAATGACTACCCTTACTGCTGTAGGACATTCCTACACGAGACGACGACACACAATATTAGATAATAAAGTCTAATAAAAATGTAGGAAATATATCAAGCTAATTTTCAAAACCGTACTTGGGATGATATATGCATTTTGGGTTCTTCTTGTTATGTCCCTCCTGTTGGCAAGCGCTGCACACCCGCTTCTTCCGCTCTTTGTATCCTAGCGGTCGACCGTTTTTGGTCATGGGAGAATGTTTCTCAGCTGGAACTTTCTTGTTTTGCTTAGGCGCGCCCTTGGTGGACACTTTTTTAGGATCACCAACAGCAAACTGGCTTGCTTGACTTGCATCTGCATTTTCATTAACTGAACTACGAGGACCATATGCTCTGCATTTATCATACCCTTGTCTTCTAGAAATAATTCCTTCGATGGTACTCTTCAGAAGATCATACTCCGCTGTGTCATTGCATGCAATATGCATAGCTTGTGAGGCCAACACATTTATACTGTTGTATTTTTTCTGCTCCTCTAGCCTAGACCAACCCTGACCAAACATATCGCTCGTGCGTCAAGCAGGCAACCCAAACCTGGCATTTTTAGTGAAACACCACAGAGCACAGCAGTCTGGTATTGCAATTAATTTTAAGTGATTAAGCACGTGCAGTATATGCTTGCAAGGGATCCCTTTGCGAATCATCCTTCGGCAGCTGCACCTTATAATTTCTGACGAGTTGGGAGTGTATTCCACGTAAAACTTGTTGTCAAGATTATTTTTCCATGCGACGACAAAGGTGTACAAGTCAGATCCTAGCTTTCTTTCTAAAATCTGCATCCCGCCAATCTTCGAAATGTCACCTTGCAAAATATAGAACACAGCTGGAGTGAAGACTGTCGCAGCAGCTACCTCTAGTTCTTTGAAATCAGTAACTGGCACCGGAAATGTGTGTGAAGTCGTGCAATCATCTTTGGCCTCCTTCTCACGGAGACGTGTGATGGCATTCTCGTAGTGACTAAACATGTCCACCAAGTTCATTTCCCTATCAAGGTGGAGGTGAAGAGACGAGTTTAAACTTTCACTCCTCTGGTTGCTTTTCATACCCAGCCAGAACCCTTCTGAAAGATACGCAGCGTCCCATAATGTAGCATCCCAATTGTCTAACAATTGTAATGCTACTTGGTCTAGTAATATAATGGCTACTTCAAATATATAATTGTTGCAACATCATTACCTCATGCTCATGTCATCATGCCTCCTTGCATTTGAGCATCATATAAAACCCTTTTTGATTTGGTTCTTATCTCATATGCACTATTAATTGTATTTGCCTCTTGATATTGTATTTGTTTCTTGATATATTGTTTAAATGCCCAAGTTGAGTTGGGGGCATATCTCTTATTAACTCCACCACCTTTTCTTTCACCACCTTATAATTCCACCATCCAACTAAATATGAGCTTGGCATTTACTGGTTTTACTTCTAGCTCATGTGGGTTGGGATGGATCCAAGTCTTTGCCACATGCTCTCATCTTGGCATCATGTTGTTTTCACAATATTGATCTATGAGAGCCACATGGCCACCTTTGCATGCCTTGTGAGTGGAACCTTTTTCCTAGCTTCCATATGTGTGATTTTGGGGTTATCATCATGTTGGGATATTTTGTGAGGTTATTAAATACCTAGTGGCATATACACACTAGCAAGTCCCAAATATAATCCAATATGATCATCTCCATATACTCCACTTGGTTTTCTTTCTAAATTACTTTGGGCCTTACTCCAATTTTTGTGAATGCATGATAATAATGCCATGTAAAAATGTTGTTTTCACAATAATCAACATGGCCATAAATGTTTTGCATGGGCCATGCAAGCCCCACCTTTTGCTTGTTCTTTGGATCTTATTTGAATTTTGAGTGAATTTAAACCACATCTCTCTCTCCTCTTAGCTTGATCTTGTTTGTGCTTGCTTAAGACCATCATCACCACACCCCTCTCTTGTGTTGCTTGATCTAGTTGGAGCATGCAAACTCCTATAAACCCCAAGCCACCACCCCATCACCCTAATCACCTAGCTATCACCACCCTACCTCACCTCTCCTCTCTTTACCATCCCTCTAAAGCTAGCTCTAAGCTAAAACCTAGACCAAACCCTAAGTACCCTAAGTCCACCACCTCTCTCTCTCGGCCTCCCCCTCTCTCTTACCTAGCTGGCCACCTAGCTACCCCCAGCCCCAACCAAACCCTAGCTACCCCGAGCCATACCCCCTCTCTACCCGAGCCTAGCTCCCAACCCTAGCCCGAGCTCCCTACCTTCCTCCCTCTCCTTTCTCTCTTCCCTAGGGGCCCCGAACCACCCCGACCACGGCCTGCCCTACCCCACCGGAAGCCTCACCGCCTCCCTCCTACCTGCCTGCACCGAGCACGTGAGAGAGAAGAGGAGGAAAAGGTGGCCGAGCCACCTTTTCCATCTACCCTCCCCATGGCGCCTCCCTTCCCCTCTCGCCTTATCTCCTCCACCTCGCCTCTGGGTCTCTCCCAGATCCCCTGTGCACCGCCGCCTCCCTTCCTCTCCGCCAAGCCTACCCCGACGCCAGCCACCGGCCTCCGCCACGTCCTGATCCAGGGCAGAGAGACCGTGGAGTGGCCTGGGAGTTCGAGGAGGGTCCCTATCACGCCTCAGACGCTGGCCGACGAAGAGGAGCACCGGAGCCGCCAGCATCGACGCCAGCCCCGAAACCCTAACCCGAGCCGTCTGGCTCTGCGTCTGCTGCTCCACGGCCGACCGATCCATCGCCACCGACGCCTCTCGGTGAGCTCCCAACCCCTAGACATCGTCGCCACCGTCTCGCCCCTAGCCTCGCTGGAAATTTCGTCGAGCACCCTCAAGGCACACAGACGTGTCTGTCTGGCGCCTCCCGGCCGCATCGCAGCCCTATCTAGGCCCGCCCGCCTCCTCACACCTAGCCCACCTAGCCGCACTGGTTCGCCACCAAGGCGGCCAAGAGTCCCAGTTCGAGCCTCACACAAGGCCTGCCAAGGCCGCTGCAAGACCGACCTGTCCGCAGTCAGGAAGAACAACAAGACGGCCGTGGCCTTTTGCGATACCCCCACCTTTTTGTCTCAGAACCCGCGCCTCTAGGCCCACTAGTTTGTCTGCTGCCTTTTTGCAAAAGGCACCTGCGCCTGTTTTCAGCAACCCGTGGTCCCGGCTCGGCCAAGGCCCCGCCTCAGCCATTGTCGCAGGACCTCAAGCCTGCCCCACCTGGCCTCTCTAGATCTAGCTAAGCCAGCGGTGTAAAAGGTTTTCATACACAGGACGCCTAAATCAGCCTGGCCCCACCTGTAAGCGTCTGTGGCTAGATTAGACTGAGTATAAAAAGTATTTCCTGTTATCTGATTAAATTCAAATCTTTTCTAATTACTTCAAATTCAAATATATTTCTGTTTTTAAATATCTTTTCAAATATTAATCCAAATAATACATATAATATATGATTTCAAATCAAGAAAATATGAGGATTTCAAATATGGCCTCCAAAATATATTTTGAACATTTAAAATTCCAAGTTTATTTAAATTACGACAAATTGCCCTTTTGACTTAAATAATTAATATCTTTTGTTTTATAACTCCAAATTTAACAAATGATATGTCTAAAATGATTAGCTCGACGAGACCTTTCTGTTTATGCATTCCATGGTTTGTTTTGAAGCATGCATCATATAAATATATTGTATACAGCAACTAATATGAGGTTAAAATGGGCCCAAAACTCAATAAAATGATTTAATCTTGTATCTCACACCTCACCCATGCCATGCTACTTCAATGCCATGCAAATTGTGCATCATTCATCATGGCATGATTGTTTGCTTGTCGCATTTTATTCATATGCTTGCGCACTTTATTTATGTTGGCCCTTGTTTGTTTGGTTCTTCTTCGAATAGACGCCGAAAGGTGGGATATATCAAGAGAACCAGGAGCACTACCAGATCCTTCTCTCACTTCAATCGAGCCAGTGCAAGCACTACCACATGCTTGCATACATATATTACCTATTGCCTCTTTCTTATTCTTGCATCATCGAGTCGCGAATGCATTAAATTGAATCCCAAGTCTTGCATAGCCTTTACTTTTAAACCCCACCGAAGCTTGTTCCTCCATCCCATGAGCCATTACTACAGAGTTGTTTGAGCCATGCAGTCGTAGAACAGCATGTGTAGGGTATGTGAGTGTCTGATGGATAACGAGGTACCTAAACAACTTAACCTGAGTAGTAATGGGATAACTAATGAAAGTGGCATTGGTGAGCCATATTCGCTATTTGGTTTTTCAGGCTCACTTGTGTCCCGTAGGACCCCGAGTACTTGATTCCTGTTCCTTGAATATTCGCGCTATCCACATCCGGAGGCCTTATGGACCCCCCGAGCCGTAGCTTGATTCATTCTTATTTCTTGGGGCCACAAACTAGTTTGAGGATTTATTTACTATCCTGTACTTATGCCATGCTTTATCGCTTTATTTAAATTGTGCAGGTAATCTTGCATCGCTTTAGGAAAGCGGAGTGTTTTCGCGGTGTCGACAAGCCCACCACATTTTGGGTTCCCGGTCGTTCACAGCCATTGGCGCAAACCTTGAGTCTGCTCGAGTCGCTAACTCCGCTATGGTAGCTTAATGGGTTGGCCCCTGAAATATTTCTGAATCTGCGATTGCTTTGTCGTGGATCCTCGTTGGGTTTTGATTTGGTTTTTCCGAGGCATATCAGTGTGTGTTGCTATTTGTGCACCCGCAGGTAAAACTTTCAAAGCCGTGTCCGCGGTTATGGACGACTTGGAGCACAGTTTCGATCATAGACAAGCATAACTAAAGTACCGCTTTTAAATTGACTAGACTAGGTACCGACTAGTAAATAGTGCAACACTCATGGAATGGATAATAAAACTGCTAACGGATGGGGGTTGTTCGTCCGCCTCGGTGTTTAGGAGGAGGATGGATCTGTTAAGATTACCGTTATAATCTGTTATAACTGTTGTTATTGATTCACGGACATCCGCTCATCTCGTTAGGCGGATGGTTAGCAGTATCTATAGAATTGCTAGGGTTTATCTTTTGCTGCAATTGCATCACCCCGTGTTGTGTCCCCTTTAGAGGCATAAAGACTTCTTTCGAAAATTCTAGGGTCTCACACGATAAATTATTTGGTTCGGATGAGCAGTACACTCACAAGATGGATACCGTTGGAAGAGACGGACGATATGGGCAACGATCATTCGGTGTAGAGATTCCGAGAACGGGGATCCGTGAGATCTGTGGGCGGGATGTGCTTATTTATGGGGCATCTTATGCCGATTTGCTTCTTATCACTGGATTTTGTCTTCGCCGCTTGATACTGCTGATTGATGTATGAGGAGATATCCTAAACTATTATATCTATCTAGGATATTTGGATCTTGGTATGTATGGCGCTATATATTTTCTTTTTAGATGGAATGGCTCGATGTACTATTGTATGGTGGCTTGCATACATACTCATTTGTGTATGTAGTTGATCCTTTGGCCGATTCGCCGCCCGTTCTTGTCCTGATGTTTGGAAATGGTTGGGACGGCCGAAAGGTCTACCTGTGAGTGGCATTTGGGCCCCACCGCACTATTTCAACCATTTCGATCATCCAGCTTGTACTAGGAGCGAATTCACCGAGGTAGTTACAATTGGTATCGAGCCGACCCTTGCGATTACGGGAAAGTGGTCACATGGCGGACATGTGGAGCATGGCGTGTGGCCCGAGTGGACACGCGGCATGGCACATGTGCAAGACCGACGCACAGACGCGTGCCAAGAGGGAACGTTCCTGGGGTGTGCTTGATCGATGAGGGCATCGATCTTATAAAGGGTGGGTGTATGTGAGATCCGGACACATGGCTTAATAGGATTGATAGGATACCCATGTCAACAAGTTGCAACTTCTTTTCCAGAAGCTCATTCGAAAAGAACTCTAAGGTTAAGCGTGCTTGGCCTAGAGCAATTCTAGGATGGGTGACCGACCGGGAAGTGGGTACCGGGTGCGCACGAGTGAGGACAAAGTGCGCAGAAAAGACTAGTGTTGGTCTGTGGGGCCAGTCTAGATATCCTATTAAGCTACCAGGAGTGACACCCCCCGGGCCCAGGAGTGGACGGGGTGTTACAAATTGGTATCAGAGCCATCCCGACCTTCAGGGTCTCAGCCAAATGGTCGTTGTCAGTCTAGCAAATATTTTTGGTAGTTATGTATACTAGGGAAAAGCAAAACGCGAGAGTAGGACTGCTTCCATTTTTCTTCTTACCCAACCACCACCTTTTCTGGTAAGGAAGTGTAACGTTTTCAATCCTCTTCTTAAAATTCAAACTAGGATTCACGTGTTCTGGGTTTCCGAAACCGTAGGTTGTTTATCCGTAGCGTGAGTGTGTGTGTGTGTGTAATTCCTTGTCTATCTGTTGCATCCAAGTTGTTATCGTTATCGGCCTTTTGGTTATCAACTGTTGGTACATTCCATACCGACAGGCTTTTGCAAACCGACGCGATCTATCTGATTCGTTGTATACCGACGCGATCTGTCTTACTCTTCGTTATCCGACGTTATCTTGTTTGTGGTGTTCGTTTCCGTAGTTGCTAATCTTTAGGATCATCTCGAGAAGAAGGTGTTGAGATATGTGTTTTACTTGTTCATGTGCGGAGTAATGATTTGAGTGCGGATGGAGTCGCCATACCACTACTTTTATTATTGCTCTTGTATATTGAGTTGGTAGAGTCACTAATCTTGATTCGTTAAGTAATTTTGCGCATCTATTGGTATTTTAATGCCGAAATTTGTGGAAAATTTTTCTTTGATATATTTGTGTACCACACTCCTTTTCACCGTGTGATATGCTTAATATCTTCTAGGTGCTTTGAACTTCGTTGATATTTTAATATCATCTTAGTAAATTGTATCCTTTAATCTTGATTAATTCCATCTTGGTACTATTTTGGATTATTATTATTCTCCATCATAGTACTGACTTGTGTGTTATATCAATAACAGGATGGCACCACCACGCCTGCTCGAGGAGGACATACAACCTGAACTGGGGCAGCGTTGTCAAGCATCGCCAATGCCTTGGCAAGAATGCACAGTAACCAGCGGTTTGAGGAAAGTGTCGAGGAATGAGTTTGTTCATACCTCCACCTCCCAAGCGAGGAGACATCAAGAGCTTCCAAGTTCAACCTCGCCAGCTTTGATGTTTCGATCAACCACTTGATGCTGATGATTGGTTGCGTGAGATGTCAAGGTTCTGCAACCGCTGATGTTCCCGAGCAAGAATGGGTAAAGTGTGCTACTCACCTTCAAGGGAGATGCAGCTCGGTGGGAGAATTACCAAGGCAAATCAGACCGGTTTTCAGCCTACTTGGGGACAGTTCACTGAGCTTTCAAAGAGCAAGATTCGTCGAAATTGTCATGGAGAGGATGAAGGAAGTGTTTCTCAACCTCAAGGTGGCAATGATAATGTCAACACCTACATCAGAACTTTATGAACCTGTCTCGTTATGGTGGCGAGATCTCCGATGACAAGAAGAAGCAAAAGAGGTTCGTGCAAGGGCTCAATGCATCGATTAAGTATGCAATCACACATGCAAGGCCGGCGTCTTTTCCGAACTTCAGCATACTCTGCAGGAAGAGGCAAGTAGGCAAGTGTTTGAGGAGTCAAAGAAACACAGCCGTGATGCAGCAGCTCTTGACTATGTCAGCTCCTTTTAAGCCGTGGTTCGGGTTCCTAACACCCCACCGTCGCTCCCGGCTCTACCAAGACCTTCAAGCTACACGCAAGGCCATCAAACTTCCTCACCGCGCTCCTGTGGGCTACAACCACCACTACCCCGAGCGCTCAAGGAGTCCCCAGCCACGTTGTTCCACATCCACCGGTGCTTGTTACACTTGTGGAGACTCGGCATCAACAATGGAACTATCCGATGAAGAACAAGGCTCTTCCTCCACCACCTCCAAGATCTGCGGCAAGCTCTCCTTTGGCTCGTGCACCACCACCTCGGCTCTCAACATCAACACCAAGCCCGGTTCATCGTTGTTCTCCCGCCAACCTGATCAACGCCGCTCAAGTCGAGCATGCACCGAGTTGTGATGGGTACGCTCCGTTAACTCGGTCCCCGCATGAGTTTTGTTTGATTCTGGTGCATCGCATTCTTTTGTGTCAACCAAGTTTGCGAGATGAGAATGGGTTAGCTATGGATCCTCTCCTTGCGGTTAATGGTCCTTTCTCCGAGCAACAATGGCAGCTTCTAAAATCAGCCATGGCAATCAAATTGAGATTGGTGGCTCTTCGCTCGGCTTCCTTAATCATTCGGCAATTCGACATTGATGTCATCTTGGGCATGGATTGGTTGACGAAATGCAGCTGTGATTGATTGTGCTGAGCGCCGGTTTCCTGAAGATTCCTCAAGGCCATATAGTCTATTCTCCAAGTCGACTCGCTATCCAGCTTTTTCTTTTGGCGGCTCAATGTTGATGCTATGGAAGCTATTCAGAGTGTTCCGTGGTCCGTGAGTTCCTGATGTCTTTCCCAAGAGTTGCTGTGTATGCCTCCGGATCGTGAGGTTGAGTTTGTAATTCAGCTTGAACTGGTACCGCCTCCTATCTCCAAGCGGCCTTATAAGATGGGTCCTGAGTTGGCTGAACTCAAACGTCACTTGATGAACAAGAGAAGTTGGGTTTCATTCAGACAAGATTTCATCTTGGGGTAGCCCAACCTCTTTGTGAAGAAGCGAGATCGATCGATAGACTTTGTGTTGACTATCGTGCCCTCAATGCAAAAACCATCAAGAATAAATATCCCTTCCGCGGATTAATGATCTCTTTGATCACTAGTGGAGCTATGGTGTTCTCTAAGCTTGACTTGAGAAGTGGTTATCACCAAATCAAGATTCGCAAGGAAGACGTTCCTAAGACATCTTTCACCACCCGCTATGGCCTGTATGAGTACACGGTCATGTCTTTCTCACCAACGCACCGCCACCTTCTCGAGGCTCATGAACTCGGTTTTCATGGAGTATCTTGACAAGTTCGCTAGGTCTATCCGGATGACATCTTAGTCTATTCTAAGTCACAAGAAGAGCATGAAGAACACCTTCGGTGTGTCCTAAGCAAACTTCGTGAGAACCGCTTGTATGCAAAGTTCTCCAAGTGTGAGTTTTGGCTGCCTCAAGTTACCTATCTTGGTCACGCCATCTCCGCCAAGGGCATTGCCAACCCGAAACCGTGAAGACAATTGTTGAATGGCTTCCTCCCGTAAATGTCAAAGAAGTGCGGAGTTTCCTTGGTTTGGCAAGTTATTGCCATTACTGCTCGTAACTTCTCAAGATAGCGAAGCCTCACCGATCTCCTCAAGAAAGGAAAGAAATACCTTTGGACTCTCGTGATGTCAAACTAGCTTTGAGACACTCAAAGAAAAGCTCACTTCCACACCAGCCTTGGTTCCTCCGGATACATCCAAGCCGCTCCAGATCTTCTATGACGCCTCTTGCATGGATTGGGTGCGGTCCTTATGCAAGAAAAAAGTTGTTGCTTATGCCTCTCGGCAGTTGAAGACGATGAGATCAACTATCCTACACATGACCTCGAGCTCGCAGCAGCTTGTCTTTGCTTTGAAAGTATGGATGCACTACCGCTTGGCAAACTGCTAGAGGTCTTTTCGATCACAAGAGTCCAAGTATATCTTTACTCAGCCTGATCTCAACCTTCGCAAAGGAGATGGATTGAAGCAATCAATGACTTCGATTTGACCATCAACTACACTCCGCAAAGCTAATGTCATGGCAGATGCTCTCACCGCAAAGCTTATGTCAACAACCTCATGATGGAAGAACAACAGCTCTCTTGTGCGAGGAATTCCGGCCACCAACCTCGAAATTGTGGAACAAGGGTATCTCTGAACCTTCTAGCAACACCTCTTGGAAAAAAGGTTCGCTTCTCAGCTTGGTGATCCAGACACAAGAAAGATCATCTGGATTCAGCTTCCAAAGTATGAGTCCTTCCACGCCGATGATCAAGGCAAGCTCTTCTTTGAACACCGGATGTTTGTTCAACTACCCGGTTTAAGAGAGCAAGTTCTCAAGGAGGCGATGATTCGTTCTTTCTATCCACCCCGGCAAAGACAAAGATGTACATGGACTTGAAAACACAATATTGGTGGCCTGGTTTGAAAAGATATTGTGCCAAGTATGTCTCGGAGTGTGATGTCTGCCGCAGAGTGAAAGTTGTCCATCAGAAACCTTCCGGTCTTCTACAGCCATTGAAACCCCCGGAGTGGAAATGGGAGAAAGTAGAGATGGACTTCATCACTGGTTTTCCAAGGTCGCAGAAGGGCAACAATGCAATTTTGTTGTCATTGACAGCTTTCAAAGTAGCTCACTTCTTCCCGTCAAGGAAACCATTTCGCAATTCGGTTGGCTGAGCTTTATATCAACGTAATTGTCTCTCTGTATGGGGTTCCTCTTGAGATCAGTTCACTGGAAGCATCTTCACTTCCAAGTTCTGGGAGAGTTTCCAAAATGCTTTGGGAACAAAGTTGAACTTCAGCACAGCTTACCACCCTCAGTCGCAAGGACAAGTTGAACGGATCAATCAGATTCTGGAGGATATGCTTCGCTTAAGCGCCATATCTTTTGGCATGAAGTGGGAAGAATGTCTTCCTTATGCTGAGTTCTCTTACAACAATAGCTTCCAAAAGTCTAAAGATGGCACCATTTGAGGATCTCTATGGTCGCAAATGCAGGACTCGATTGGTTGGTTTGCAGTGTGAAAGGATCTTGTTTGGCCCCGACATTGTGACTCAAGCGGAGGAGAAGGTTCACATCATTCGAAAATCTGAGGATTGCTCAAAGTCGCCAAGAGCAATTATGACAGAAGCACACGGACATGGAGTATGTCCTCGGTGATCTGCTACCTTCGTGTCACTCCCATGAGAGGCACGCTTTGGTATCAAAGGAAAGCTGGCTCCTAGATACATCGGTCCTTTCAAAATTGTGGAAGAAGAGGAGAAGTTGCTTATGCTCTTGAGCTCCCGAAAACTCAAAGTCCATGATGTTTTCCACATCTCTCAGCTCAAGAAGTGCTTCAAGGATCCCGCAGACCGTGGATCATGAGCTGATCAATCTCCAAGAAGACCTGTCTTATCAAGAACACCCCACAAAAATCCTTGAAGTCGCAGAAAGAAGGACTCGCAACAAGTCCATCAAGTTCTGCAAGGTGCAGTGGTCGCACCATTCTGTTGATGAAGCCACTTGGGAACGTGAAGATGAGCTCCGTGCAAGTATCCTACCCTCTTTGAGTCTTCTTTTTTTCCTAGAATCTCGGGCGAGATTCCTGCTTTAGTGGGAGAGTTGTAGCATCCCAATTGTCTAACAATTGTAATGCTACTTGGTTTAGTAATATAATGGCTACTTCAAATATATAATTGTTGCAACATCATTACCTCATGCTCATGTCATCATGCCTCCTTGCATTTGAGCATCATATAAAACCCTTTTTGATTTGGTTCTTATCTCATATGCACTATTAATTGTATTTGCCTCTTGATATTGTATTTGTTTCTTGATATATTGTTTAAATGCCCAAGTTGAGTTGGGGGCATATCTCTTATTAACTCCACCACCTTTTCTTTCACCACCTTATAATTCCACCATCCAACTAAATATGAGCTTGGCATTTACTGGTTTTACTTCTAGCTCATGTGGGTTGGGATGGATCCAATTCTTTGCCACATGCTCTCATCTTGGCATCATGTTGTTTTCACAATATTGATCTATGAGAGCCACATGGCCACCTTTGCATGCCTTGTGAGTGGAACCTTTTTCCTAGCTTCCATATGTGTGATTTTGGGGTTATCATCATGTTGGGATATTTTGTGAGCTTATTAAATACCTAGTGGCATATACACACTAGCAAGTCCCAAATATAATCCAATATGATCATCTCCATATACTCCACTTGGTTTTCTTTCTAAATTACTTTGCTTGGGCCTTACTCCAATTTTTGTGAATGCATGATAATAATGCCATGTAAAATGTTGTTTTCACAATAATCAACATGGCTATAAATGTTTTGTATGGGCCATGCAAGCCCCACCTTTTGCTTGTTCTTTGGATCTTATTTGAATTTTGAGTGAATTTAAACCACATCTCTCTCTCTCTTAGCTTGATCTTGTTTGTGCTTGCTTAAGACCATCATCACCACCCCTCTCTTGTGTTGCTTGATCTAGTTGGAGCATGCAAACTCCTATAAACCCCAAGCCACCACCCCATCACCCTAATCACCTAGCTATCACCACCCTACCTCACCTCTCCTATCTTTACCATCCCCTCTAAACCTAGATCTAAGCTAAAACCTAGACCAAACCCTAAGTACCCTAAGTCCACCACCTCTCTCTCGGCCTCCCTCTCTCTTACCTAGTTGGCCACCTAGCTACCCCAGCCCCAACCAAACCCTAGCTACCCCGAGCCATACCCCTCTCTACCCGAGCCTAGCTCCCAACCCCAGCCCGAGCTCCCTACCTCCCTTCCTCTCCTTCTCTCTGCCCTAGGGGCCCCAAACAACCACCCCCGACCGGCCCGCCCTACCCCACCGAAGCCTCACCGCCTCCCCTACTGCCTGTAATCGAGCACGTGAGAGAGAAGAGGAGGAAAAGGTGGCCGAGCCACCTTTCCATCTACCCTCCCCACGGGCGCCTCCCTTTCCCTCTCGCCTTATCTCCTCCACTCGCCTCGGGTCTCTCCCAGATCCCCTGTGCACTGCCGCCTCCCTTCCTCTCCGCCAGAGCTACCCCGACGCCATCCACCGCTGCCTCGCCACGTCCCTGCTGATCCAAAGGCAGAGACCGTGGAGTGGCTCGGGAGTTCGAGGAGGGTCCCCTGACACGCCTCAGAGACGCCATCGACGAAGAGGAGCACCAAGCCGCCAAGACGACGCGCCTCCCGAAACCCTAACCCGAGCCGTCTCTGCCTCGTTGCTCCACGGCTCGCCGACCCGATCCATCGCCACCGACGCCTCCGGTGAGCTCCCCAACCCCTGAGACATCATCGCCAAGTTGCCTCACCCTAGCCTCGCTGAAATTTCTGTCGAGCACCTCTGCCACACACAGACGTGTCTGGCTTCGCCCGGCCGCATCGCAGCCCTATCTAGGCCCCCGCCTCCGCCACTCCTAGCCCACCTAGCCGCACTGGTTCACACTCCAAGGCGCCACAGGTCCCCGGTTCGAGCCTCACAAGGCTCACGCTGCCAGACCGACTGTCTGCAATCGCGAGGAAGAATAACAAGACGGCCGTGGCCTTTATGCATACCCCCCACCTTTTTATCTCGCAACCCGCGCCCTCTAGGCCCACTAGTTTGTCTGCCTTTTTGCAAAAGGCACCTGGCCTGCTTTCAGCAACCTGTGGTCCTCGGCTCGGCCAGGTCTGGGCCCCGCCAGCCATTGTCACAGGACCTCAAGCCTCCGCCCCACCTTTAGCCTCTAGATCTAGCTAAGCTCATGTGTAAAAGGTTTTCACACAGGACGCCTCAGCCTGGCCCCACCTGTAAGCGCCTAGGCTAGATTAGACTGAGTATAAAAAGTATTTCCTGTTATCTGATTAAATTCAAATCTTTTCTAATTACTTCAAATTCAAATATATTTCTGTTTTTAAATATCTTTTCAAATATTAATCCAAATAATACATATAATATATGATTTCAAATCAGGAAAATATGAGGATTTCAAATATGGCCTCCAAAATATATTTTGAACATTTAAAATTCCAAGTTTATTTAAATTACGACAAATTGCCCTTTTGACTTAAATAATTAATATCTTTTGTTTTATAACTCCAAATTTAACAAATGATATGTCTAAAATGATTAGCTCGACGAGACCTTTCTGTTTATGCATTCCATGGTTTGTTTTGAAGCATGCATCATATAAATATATTGTATACAGCAACTAATATGAGGTTAAAATGGGCCCAAAACTCAATAAAATGATTTAATCTTGTATCTCACACCTCACCCATGCCATGCTACTTCAATGCCATGCAAATTGTGCATCATTCATCATGGCATGATTGTTTGCTTGTCGATTTTATTCATATGCTTGCACTTTATTTATGTTGGCCCTTGTTTGTTTGGTTCTTCTTCAAATAGACGCGAAAGGTGGGATATATCAAGAGAACCGTGAGCACTACCTGATCCTTCTCTCACTTCAATCGAGCTGCCAGCAAGCACTACCACATGCTTGCATACATATATTACCTATTGCCTCTTTCTTATTCTTGCATCATCGAGTCGCGAATGCATTAAATTGAATCCCAAGTCTTGCATAGCCTTTACTTTTAAACACCACCGAAGCTTGTTCCTCCATCCCATGAGCCATTACTACAGGAGTTGTTTGAGCCATGCGAGTCGTAGAACAACATGTGTAGGGTATGTGAGTGTCTGATAGATAACGAGGTACCTAAACAACTTAACCTGAGTAGTAATGGGATAACTAATGAAAGTGGCATTGGTGAGCCATATTCGCTATTTGGTTTTTCAGGCTCACTTGTGTCCCGTGAGGACCCCGAGTACTTGATTCTGCTCCTTGAATATTCGCTATTATCCACATCCGGAGGCCTTATGGACCCCCCCAGTAGCTTGATTCATTCTTATTTCTTGGGGCCACAAACTAGTTTGAGGATTTATTTACTATCCTGTACTTATGCCATGCTTTATCGCTTATTTAAATTGTGCGAGGTAACGCATAATCGCATCGTTTAGGAAAGCGGAGTGTTTTCATGGTGTCGACAAGCCCACCACATTTTCGGGTTCCCGCTCACAGCCATTGGCGCAAAACCTTGAGTCCGCCTCGAGTCGCCTAACTCCGCTATGGTAGCTTAATGGGTGGCCTGAAATATTTCTGAATCTCGCGATCGCTTTGTCGTGATCGCCTCGTTGGGTTTTGATTTGGTTTTTCCGAGGCATATCGAGTGTGTTGTTATTTGTGCACCGCAGGTAAAACTTTCAAAGCCGTGTCCGCGTTATGGACGACTTGGAGCACAGCCGATCATAGACAAGCATAACTAAAGTACCGCTTTTAAATTGACTAGACTAGGTACCGACTAGTAAATAGTGCAACACTCATGGAATGGATAATAAACCGCCAACGGATGGGGTTGTTCGTCCGCTTCCTCGCCGGTAAGCGAGGAGGAGGATGGATCTGTTAAGATTACCATTATAATCTATAACTGTTGTTATTGATTCACGGACATCCGCCTATCTCTGGTTAGGCGGATGGTTAGCTAGCATCTATAGAATTGCTAGGGTTTATCTTTTGCTGCAATTGCGCCACCCCAGGTTGTGTCCCTTTAGAGGCATAAAGACTTGCTGAGTAAATTCCCTAGGGTCTCACACGATAAATTATTTGGTTCGGATGAGCAGGTACACTCACAAGATGGATACTGGTTGGAAGAGACGACGATATGGGCAACGATCATTCGGTGTAGAGATTCCGGAACGGGATCCGTGAGATCTGTGGGATGTGTGCTTATTTATGGGGCATATTATGCCGATTTGCTTCTTATCCGCATCGGATTTTGTCTTCCGCCCGCTTGATACTGCTGATTGATGTATGAGGAGATATCCTAAACTATTATATCTATCTAGGATATTTGGATCTTGCCGTATGTATGCTGCTATATTTCCTTTCTTTTTAGATGGAATGGCTCGATGTACTATTGTATGGTGGCTTGCATACATACTCATTTGTGTATGTAGTTGATCCTTCACCGACGATTACGCCTGCTCTTGTCCCGATGTTTGGAAATGGTTGGGACGGCCGAAAGGTCTACCTGTGAGTGGCATTTGGGCCCCACCGTACTATTTCAACCATTTCTGATCATCCAGGCTTGTACTAGGAGCGTAATTCACCGAGGTAGTTACACATAATCTCTTCTTCGTGTACATTCTCTTAAGCCAAATTGTAGTTTTGGGTGACGTCCACTTCCTAACAAAAGCGTGCCATCGCTGCTCGAATACTTGCTCCGACGTAGTGTAATATAGAAGAGTCCTAAACTCGTTCAGTGACTTGTTAGGTAGGTGCATCTCCATATTTTTTTCAACGTGAAAGGTGCAAATACGATGGTATACACCAGTAAGTACTTCATCCACAGCGGAGATCATGGCGGCATCTGCATCCGTGATTACTGCCTTTGGCTTCTGCTGGCACATTGCTTTCAAGAAAGTCCGGAACAGCCAGGCATATGTTTCTTCGGTCTCGTTTGATAGGATGGCATATCCAAATACTGTTGTTTTACGGTGATTGTTCAAGCCGACAAAGGGAACAAATGGCATTCTATACTTATTCATGTTGTATGTGATGTCAAACACAACTATGTCGTCATAGTCCTGGTAATCCCGACATGATTGAAAATCACACCAGAACAAGTGCTGCAGACGACCTTCATGTAGCGTGTAATCATAAAAAAATTCAGGGTCCCTCTTTTTTCTCTCCTGCCATGATGCCCAAGGTTGTGTTAGCATCACCTTTATAAAGAAGCTTCCTCTTCTCCCTTGAGTACATGTTGTACAAATCCTTCCTTGTAAATCCCACACCGGCAAATGAACCACCAGAGTTGCTAATCATTAATCGCATGATGATATGCTTCCTAACCCCCATGTCACACTGCGATAATATCTCAGCTCTTTGGGAGTCATTGATCTTCCTATGGGACCAAAGAAAAGGGACTTCATCCGGTCTCGCTAACACATGATTGTGAGTGTCATCAAAACTCTGAACGATCCAAAGACCAGTTTTTCTATCAAACTTCACCACCATACGTGCCTTACAGTTGCACCTAGACTCACCTCTGAGCCTATATTTGCGGCCTTCCATTGTCAGTAACTTTTTGTCACGTTTTTCTTGCTTGCAACACACAAAGCGCCTTAGACGAACAAGTCCAGCATCAAACCGCCTCACTTGGTGCTTCCTAATGCCGAACCCATGATCTTTAGCATATCTGTTGTAGAAAGAATAGGCTGCTGCTTCACTATGAGATGTCATTTCTATTATCTTGCAGTATAGTTCTCTCTTATCATCAGGATACCCAGTGTCATTGCTACATTTATTTGAACTCTCAGACTGATTACATGGTGCCTGCTACAAATTCAAAATCTAGCCATTAGAACTATACTAGTATGCATGTCGGTTCGTTGATTGCTAAAAAATAGCCTATAAATAATATCTCCCCCGTGTCAACGAAGATATCAAAATTTGGTGCATCTTCACAATTATCATAATTACCCATCTTCATGTCTGATTCACCCAAATAGTCATACTCCATACTAGAGTCATTTGTTATCTGAACAATTTAGCAATATTTAGTATACAATTGCATCATACGGTGCATGACATATAAAATTGTACACCACTACACATACCTCAGTATCAACAAACATGTTCGTTTCTTCATGATCGTTAAGGCCATTGTGAAAATCGTCGGCATAGACAATCTAAATAAATCAAGCCATGAGATATCATATATTATTTAATTTAATATTTAAATATCAAAGAAGAAGCTAATGTGTCCTCACATCAAACTCATCTTCGCTCCAGCCGTCTTCGGGATGCGTATTGGCGGATATGGAATCATCACCGACATGCTCGATTTGATCATCTTTGATACTAGATCTAGAGTCATCCATTTCCTCTATCATTGATTGCGCCACATTGTTAGAATCACCAATGCTATGTGTATCTAACAATTGCTAGAGATGAAGCATGATCATGGGGACTTACAATATCAGAAAATAAAGCCGACGATTTGGATTAGAAACCCTAGTGACGAAGACGCTGAGCCGCTGGCGCGCCTTCTACCTTCGAGGATCTGCGGCGGCGGATGCGGGGTAGATCGCGGCGCCGAGGGAAGCAGATCCAATGGGTACGAAGTTTTACCAGCGCGAGAATAAAGCTTCAGTTACACCGAACAATGGTGCATGCATGGACGTGGGAGCTAATTGCGGTGATTAGGTCTAGGTGGACCCCACGTGGGGTCGTGCCGTACGGCGTCGTCGGTCCCTGTATACAGATACGAGCCTATACTAGGCTTGGATATGGGTTCTGCCTGGAACAAAAAAAACGAAGCCAACAAATCACGCCGGACTAAAATGCCCCTAGCAGTTCGGACTTCCTCCTAAACAACGGTGCGCATTGAAGCACTCCTCGTATATAATTTGGTACCACTTCTGGGAACAAACTTCTTGTCGTCTTGAGTGACCAAATCCAATCGTGCTACTGTATGATTGGAGTAGAGCCATGCCATGCCGACGTCGTACATACATGTGCATGCACTGGACGGTGAGCGCTTCGAGACCAAGTCGCAGTAGCGGCTTTCG
This sequence comes from Avena insularis, assembly GCA_023614405.1. NCBI lineage: Eukaryota > Viridiplantae > Streptophyta > Magnoliopsida > Poales > Poaceae > Avena > Avena insularis. The sequence continues at coordinate 431,465,469 of CM042684.1, read as the reverse complement.
ACAGTGCCAATGACCAAGGGTCTGTTTGGATACGCCCCAGCTAGTCCTGCCAAAATGGGCACGCCAAATAATTGGCGAAGGATTCTGCCGCCAGAATCTCGCCAGCGCGTGGGCGCAGAAAATGAGCCTCACTACCAAAAAGTTGGCGTGGTTTCGAATCTCTGGCGCTGATCCAAACGAAGCTCCTAGTAGTAGTCAACGACCAAAAATTTGGCAGGACGAGCAGCGGCTGCAATCCAAACAGCCCCCAAGACCCTTCCGGCGCCCATGGAATGGATGGTGGCGGTGCAAGAGGAGCACAACATCAGCGATACGTCCAAGGAAGAGCAACGGCAGCCACGAGCGTTGTTCGACCTTCGATGGCAGCCCAAAGGGATTGAGGATGCATGGGACATGTTCGATCCCTCCTCGTCGGTGGACTGGGGACATCGTTATTCAAGTCGGCGAGCGCGTTGGGGAACCAGCACGCTGTGGTGGGGGAACATGACAGTGCTCAACGGCATGCATGTATAGCAACACGATGACGGCGAACACGTCTGTCTTGTCCAACAGAGCAAGCTGCGTGGCTCTGCGATCTCCCGGGCATACACCCATGCTCGCACAACCGTCACCTCCTGTGTATGCAACACAACACCAATAGCTGACCCCTTTGTAGCGTCAATGGTAGTGTCGCTCCTGACATACCTTCAGATATCTAAGATGCAGATGAAGAACAAGTTCTGACGTAAGAATGGCATGCAAGTGTCAGGGGCTCAGGGCACTGTCAACGCTACTGTCACTTGGATTGCAAATGATTCAGTTGACGACTAGTTTCTATTCTGCAGGGTGAGTAGTCCATGAAAATTACAGATTCAGCTAGAGCAAAGGGCCGGATACAAAAGGCATAAGAAAAAGTGCGGAGTGATCAGCTAGCTCCGATTTGTTTGTATATAAACTAACCCAAAACTCTGTAGACACTACGTTCTGCTGCTTGATGGATTTTTATATTTTTGAGTGAATTCCGTTTATCTATTACTCCCTCCGACTCAAATTAGTTAATTTTGTTTTGTCTAGATTCGGAGGTATCTAGCACTAAAACAAGTCTAGATACATTCGAATCTGGACAATTCCAAGTCAACTAATTTGGGTCGGAGGGAGTATTAGTTTTTGTTCCGTCAGATGTGAGTTCTCTACAAACTGTTTGCAAAATTCACAGTCCCTCTGTCTTAAAATAGATGTCAGGAATTTGTCAAAAATGGAATGTATCTATGTAATAAATAGTGTCTAGATTTATCCAAATTTTGACAAATCCGCGACATCTATTTTGAAACGGAGGAAGTAGAAGATATTAGAGTTGTTATCGTAGATTTATTCCAATCTTTGTTGGAGCAGATTATTTTATGTATAGGCTTTCTATTTTCGTGCCCTCGGGTCCTTAGTTGTACTCAGTTTTCCCAGCTTCTTAGTTTTTCCTCAGTTTTCCCCAATCCCTTGTCTGAAACCCGCAGAAGGAGCTCAGACGGAGAATTCCCGTTTAGTTGACGTTGGTTGGTGCTGGCAAGTGCGGCCGCTGTTGGTGCCCCGCAGTGGACACGTCTCCACTTATCCAGGTCATCCTGGGACCCACAACTTGTCCACATTAGCGTGCCGGACCCACAGCTTACCCAGGTGACCGTTGCAAAATGGGAGCCCGAGCCAGCCCCGCGCCCGTGCCCGTGACATTGCTTCCCCTTTCTTTCCCCGCGCCCGTGCCCGTGCCATTGCTTCCCCTTTCTTTCCCCGCGCCCCATTGTTCTTCTTCTCCGCCAGCGGCAGCCCTTCTCCGGCAGGCGGGTGATGTCTAGTTTCTCTTCGACCTCCCGTTCTTCATGGCCGCAGTATGGACCCGTGCCTTTGACAAGATGCCCTGACTGCCCACGCCAGGAGCCTCTGAAGCGGTCGATCTGTAAGACGGACGACAACGGCAACCGTGGACGTGAGTTCCTTGCATGCGAGAGCTTGCCATATAGAGAGGGGGATAAGGTTAGATCTCGCTCCAATTTCTCTGTTTTCTCTCGATTTTCTTGTTATTCCCTCGAATTTGGGATTTAGGGTTCACGTTGTTGTTTTCAGATCCTGAAGAAATGCAGGCATTTCGAGTGGATCGATGTGTATGTTCAGAGGCTTCAATTGCAGGAATCAATTGGCGCTATTGGGGAGCGCAATTTGGGAGGGGGGGACTTGCTGTAGAGAATGTGGCGGAGAGAGGAGCCATTTCGATTATGCCTAATGTGTTGGAGATATGCCCAAGAGGCAATAATAAAGTGGTTATTATTATATCTTTATGTTTATGATAAATGTTTACATCCCATGCTATAATTGTATTAACAGGAAACATTAATACTTGTGTGTTTTGTAAACATAAAAGAGTCCCTAGTAAGCCTCTTGTTAAACTAGCTTGTTGATTAATGGATGATCATGGTTTCCTGATCATGGACATTGGATGTCGTTAATAACAAGATCATATCATTAGGAGAATGATGTGATGGACACACACACCCATAGTAAGCATAGCATAAGATCAAGTCATTAAGTTCGTTTTGCTATAAGCTTTCAAATGCATAGTAACCCAATCCTTCGACCATGAGGTTATGTTAATCACCATCACCGGATGGGTACTTTGATGACATCAAACACCGCTCAGAATCGGGTGGTTATAAAGGTGTCATTGGGTATTCTGAAAGTATGTGTTGAAGCGCATGGACCAAGATTGGGATTTGTCCATCCATATGACGGATAGATATGCTCTGGGCCCTCTCGGTGGAATGTCATCTAGTTAGCTTGCAAGCATGTGACTGGGTCACAAGGGATGACATAACATGGAACGAGTAAAGAGTACTTATCAGTAACGAGGAAGAACTAGGTATGGAGATACCGATGATCAAACCTCGGATAAGTAGAATATCGCGTGACAAAGGGAATTGGTTTCGTATGTTAATGGTTCTATCGATCACGAAGTCATCGTTGAGTATGTGGGAGCCGTTATGGATCTCCAGATCCCGCTGATGGTTATTGATCGGAGAGGTGTCTTCATCATGTCTGCATATTCACGAACCGTAGGGTGACACACTTAAGGTTCGAAGTTGTTTTAAGTAGATATGGAATATGCGTTGGAGACCGAATGTTGTTCGGAGTCTCGGATTGGATCCTGGACATCACGAGGAGATCCAGAATTGTCCGGAGAATAAGATTCATATATTGGGGATCATTTTCTAAGTTAGGAAATGTTCCGGAGTGTTTGTATGGAGATTCTAGAAGGTTTCGGAATGTTCTGGAAGGTTCTAGAAGATTTCTTGGAGTTTGCTTGAAAACCAAAAAAGGATAAAGGAGTCTTTGTGGGGCAAGACACGAATTCGTGGGGGAGGAGGATTCTCCCTCCCAATCCGGCCAGGAGGAGGGGAGTCCTACTAGGACTCCTCCCATGGCGCCTCCCTCCTTTAAATAGAGGGAGGCGCCACCCCAGACCTCTCCCATAACAAACCCTAGCCGCCTCTCCTCCTCCTTCGCCTGCCGGCTTAGGCGAAGCCTGCAGAAATCTCTACTCCACCACCACCACCACACCGTCAGGCCTGGGATTCCGTGGAGAAGATCTACTACCTCCGCTGCTCGCTGGAACGGGGAGAGGAAGGTATGCTTTGACTCCGCAAGTGTGACCGACTGCGGAAGCGCTGCCGGAACGTGGCGCCGGAAGGATCGTCCACACGATCTTGAGATCGGCAAGTGATCGACTACATCAACCCCGAGATCTAATCTCGTAACGCTTTCGGTTCTATGAGGGTTAGTACAGATCTATCCCGTTGCACATGTCTAATAGATTAGATCTTGACTTTTATCTAGATTAGATCTGGGTTTTGTTCGTTCTTGCGGTAGAAATTTTTCGTTTTCCATGCTACGAACCCATCAGTGGTATCAGAGCCGTGTGTATGCGTAGATCTGTTGCACGAGTAGAACACAATGGTTTTGTGGGCGTTGGTGCTCGTGTCGTCTTTTGCTTTGTGTACTTTAAATCTTGCGGTATGGTGGGATGAAGCGGCTCGGGCTAACCTTACATGTCATCGCACATGAGACTTGCTCCACGCTTGACGTGTAACTTGCTTTGCACAAGTGGCTTTGCGGGTGTCTGTCTCTCTCACCATAGTATAGATCCAATCTACACTTTGCACTTGATAGACTTGTATCAACGTTGTGGTTCATGTTCGTAGGTAAGATCCGTTCTTATTCGAAAGCCCCAAGCCACGTAAAACATGCAAATAAGATTAGAGGCGTCTAACTCGTTTTTTCAGGGGGTTTGTGATGTGATATGGCCATTATGTTATTGTGATTATATTTGATGTATGCAATGATCCTTATTGTAATATAGCAACCGGCAGGAGCCTAATGGTTGTCTTTAATTCTGTTAAGACCTGCGTGTCTATTCATCTTGTAATAGCTTTATTCCAAGTAATTGTAATAGTTGCTCGTGAGGATGGACACCCATGAAGCGTTAATCGACCTTAACGCAATGCTGGTGATGATGGAGATCATGTCCGTGCTTTGGAGATGGAGATCAAAGGCATAAGAAGAAAGGGCCATATCATATCACACTAATTATGAATTGCCTGTGATGTTAATCCTTTATGCATCTTGTATTGCTTAGATCGCTTTAGCATTATAAGATGATCCCTCTCACTAAATATCAAGTAATAAAGTGTTCGTCCTTAGTTGGCACCGCTTGCTAAGACTCGCTGTCCTCAAGCATCTCGTGATGATCGGATGTGATAGATTCTACGTGTGCATACGACGGGTGCAAGCCAGATTTGCACATGCGGATACTAAGGTTAACCTTGACGAGCCTAGCATGTACAGACATGGTCTCGGAACACGGAATACCGAAAGGTAAAGCATGAGTCATATGGATGATATGATGAACATGTTGATTGTTCGCCTTTAAAGCTACATCATCTCACGTGATGATCGGACTTGGTGTAGTGGATTTGGTTCATGTAATCACTAAAACAACTCGAGGGATGTTGTTTTGAGTGGGAGTTCTTTTGTAATTTGGATTAGTCAAACTCAATTTATCATAAACACAATCAAAGTGAATTTGCATAGTTTGTTGTAGTCATTGGCATCCGTTCACCACCTTACGCTTAGTTATAGTTGAGATAGTGGAACTATAGAAATTCTGGATATTTTCTTTACGAATTGGTATCGTATTGTTTTGAGTGTCAATCTAAAGTTTAAAAGTCATATTGCAAACTTTCAGCAAACTCCGTTTACTCTGTGAAGTTTAATAAACAGTATTAAATCAAGAGTAACAATTCTAGTGTTAGTATCTAATGTATCATGTTTGCCTCCATGATTCTTGATACTCAAAAGATTGTTTTTAATATCAAGTTTATCTAAGAGCTGAAAGCAATGTTTCGTAAACCATCATATGTGAAAGGTATTGATATCTAAAACAATGTGTTGGTTACAACATGACAGAGTATATGTCCTCATATTTGATGAGAATTTGTGAAGGTTGGAGACGCTTAGTCGCCCTAATCCTCCAAAAGGTTTTGGAAAAGAAACATTATACTTAATTCACCTTTATAAGCTATAGCAGCTTGATCATGAAAGTTGTCATCATAAGGATGAATAGAAGATGTAAGTAAAATGTTTACTACACTAAAAGATTACTAAATAATGGAATTTTGAAAGAATGCCAAACATTTGATGAAGGTGATCCACTTCAAAGTGCAAGTCTAAAGGAATTAGTATTTGACTATACACACTTTGTACTATGTGTCATGTGAATGACACCACTATTGATGTTGATAGATTCTTTTAAAAGAAAAGGAATTGTTGAAAGAGAATCTATAAAATATTTGGCGTAAAAAGAAAAGATTGGAGATATCCAACTTAGGTATATAGAAGATACATGTTATGGCTGTATTCCTTGGTTGTTAAACAATGTGGTTCTGCGGTATTGGATACCGAATTGGTTGGTATGAAGTGTCATACAGGACAACACAATTCATGAACTGCAATGGCCTAAGTAACTAGCAAGAGAATATGTGATGATGTTCATCGAAAACAAACAAAGGGTTGTTGTGTTGCTCGTTAACATCAAAGCTTGCCTTCAAGATTTGTTTCAATAATTGTTATTTTGATCAGGTATTATGACGACAAAAGGTTGTTCAAGTAATTACCGCATTCCATAATAGATGGATGATATACAAGTCTGGTTGGAGAAATAACGACCATAAAACTAATGCTAAAATGTCGCAAGACAAATGATTGAAAGATCACTTGCGAAGTGACATCGCCGTTGAAATTATATTGAAAGGGATACATGAAGAAACTCCATGTTTATGGATTTTTGGAGTCTTTGATTTTGATCAAATGACACGTGATACTTTCCTGGAGATAATTAAAACTCCGTTAGTAGGCCAAAAGAGGAACGGACGACTAACTGATTGGAATTTGTACATATTGATGTATATAGTCCATTATGTGTAGTCGTGGGCGATGGATTTCAACTTCATATGCTTTCTCTGAAGATTTGAGTGAGTATATGTATATACTTACTCAATAAGGAAGAAGTATGAAACATTTGAAAATGTTCAAAGACTTTCAAGATGAAGTGGAAAATCATTGTAACAAGAAAATAAAAAATTTATGATTGGATCATAAAGAAAGATGTTTGAGTTACAAGTTTAGCAAAACACCTAAGATTTGAGAAATCGTTCCATAGATTTGCATTTCCCAAAACACCATAGGAGTATGGAGTGTTTGAGATATGTAATGAAACCTTGTTTGACATGGTAAGATCAAAGGTGTCATTTATAAAACTACCATTATATTTTAAAGATTAAAGCTTTAGTGACTACCGCTTTTACACTGAAAAGAGCTCCATCGTGATCCGCTGAAATGACACCATATAAGTCATGGTTTGGGATAAAACCCAGGTTGTCCTTTCTTAAATTTTTGGTATGCTAGGCATAAGTAAAGTGCTTACAACCAAAGTCGGATGAGCATGTCTTTGTAGGTTATTTCGAATAACCATTGGGTATTCCTCCATAACACTGAAGACAAAAGTGTTTGTCGCTTAGAATGTCGAGTTTCTTGAGAAGGAATTTTGGTGAAAAGTTAAGTGGGAGGACAATAGAACTTTGACAAGGTTGTTGAACCTTGGCTAATATGTGCTGAGTTACGCAGCATCGGTAAGTGTCCCAGAGGCAGCAACAATGCTCATGGCTCACGTGCCTCAAAGGATGTGGTCACGGAGATCTAAGTTACTATTGAACCAAGTAGGTCGGGTAAGTAATCAAATGCCAAGATTTGAGAGTTAAATCATTGTTGTTTGACAATGATGAACCGACTACATGCAAAGAAGCAATGATGGGCCCCGATTGTTAAGTGGCTTGAAGCCATAAAATCCGTGATAATTCCATACACGAGAAATCAAGCTTTGAAAGACCCTCGAAAGGTGCAAGACCTTACAAATGATATGGATCTATAAAGAAATAGACATGGATGTTTCACATCTATGAAATAGTCGACATATCGGAAAGAGTTTACGACAATGTTCAAGGAATTGACTATGATAAGATTTGATCTTTCATAGCGATATTTAGTCTGGACGGATTAATGTAGCAACCACTACATATATTTTGGTATATGGTAGTTGAACAAACAAAACAAGTTCTTCTAATAGAATGGTTACCTAGGACGTGTACATGACACAATCCAAAGGGTTTTGTTAATTCAAAGGATGCTAAAAGAGTATGCAAAACTTCAATGGTTGAAGTGAGCATCGCGGAGTTGGAATCTTCACCGTGATGAAACCCTTAAAAGGTTTAATTTCATCAGAGACGATGAAGATGTTTGCATTTTGTAAGAAATTAAGTGGAGCTTAAGACATATTTATAATACATTATGTGAAAGACATATTGTTGATTAGAAATGATGTATCTTTTATTAACACAGGTTAAGAATTTCATTTTGATGAAAGACTTAGGCATAACCCAAGAATTAGGCATCAATGTCTATATGGATAGATTGAGGCGCTAATATGGTTTTGCCAAATGTACATAGATAAGATGTTGAATGAGTTCAATATGGAAACAACAAGAAAGGTTCTTGACGCACGGAAAGGACTGAATCAAGATTCAAGTGTGTTGACACGAGATTCAAGTGTTTTGACACTTGGTGAAATCACAAGAATATTTTGATCAATCATTCTTTGAGATGTACACATCCAGATATGTCCTATGCTCTAAATGTTATGAGCATATACCAGAATGACTCATAAGATGATCATTGGACAATAGTAGGGATATTCCTATGATCTTTGGAAGAACTAAGAATATATTATTTATATAGTGATGACAAGTAGTTCATTGTAAATTGTTGCATTGATACTAGTTTTGTCACAAATTAAGTTTATCTCAATTTAAACTATGGGTGGCACAATGTAATGGAAAGGAAGTTCCATAACGGATTTGGTTGAGTACCAAAGTTAAAACATTGTGACAGATACTACAACAAAAGGCTAAGTATATGACTATTGTAGCAGAAATGAGGGCATTTACCAAGTAGTTTGTTATCAAACTAGGTGTGGTTCATAGCGGGATAATACTATGAAGATACATTGTATGACAATTGTATCAACATGATTTAATCCCAAGGAACTAAAGGTCTCACCAAAGGACCAAATTTATACAATGCCATCTCATTGGAGAATGAGTAATGCGTAGAGACGCAAGGACATGCAAATACACACGGACCTGGAAGTGTCAGATCCGAAGATTATGTTTACCACTAGCAATAGTGTCTATACCACACCAGAAAGCCATTGGTGTTGAATGCACAAGTTTTTAACTAGATTATTGACTCTAGTGCAAGTGGGAGATTGTTGGAGATATGCCCAAGAGGCAATAATAAAGTGGTTATTATTATATCTTTATGTTTATGATAAATGTTTACATCCCATGCTATAATTGTATTAACAGGAAACATTAATACTTGTGTGTTTTGTAAACATAAAAGAGTCCCTAGTAAGCCTCTTGTTAAACTAGCTTGTTGATTAATGGATGATCATGGTTTCCTGATCATGGACATTGGATGTCGTTAATAACAAGATCATATCATTAGGAGAATGATGTGATGGACACACACACCCATAGTAAGCATAGCATAAGATAAAGTCATTAAGTTCGTTTTGCTATAAGCTTTCAAATGCATAGTAACCCAATCCTTCGACCATGAGGTTATGTTAATCACCATAACCGGATGGGTACTTTGATGACATCAAACACCGCTCAGAATCGGGTGGTTATAAAGGTGTCATTGGGTATTCGAAAGTATGTGTTGAAGCGCATGGACTAAGATTGGGATTTGTCCATCCATATGACGGATAGATATGCTCTGGGCCCTCTCAGTGGAATGTCATCTAGTTAGCTTGCAAGCATGTGACTGGGTCACAAGGGATGACATAACATGGAACGAGTAAAGAGTACTTATCAATGTGAGGAAGAACTAGGTATGGAGATACCGATCAAACCTCGGATAAGTAGAATATCGCGTGACAAAGGGAATTGGTTTCGTATGTTAATGGTTCTATCGATCACGAAGTCATCGTTGAGTATGTGGGAGCCGTTATGGATCTCCAGATCCCGCTGATGGTTATTGATCGGAGGTGTCTTCATCATGTTCGCATATTCACGAACCGTAGGGTGACACACTTAAGGTTCAAGTTGTTTTAAGTAGATATGGAATATGCGTTGGAGACCGAATGTTGTTCGAGTCTCGGATTGATCCGGACATCACGAGGAGATCCGAATTGTCAGGAGAATAAGATTCATATATTGGGGATCATTTTCTAAGTTAGGAAATGTTAGGAGTGTTTGTATGGAGATTCTAGAAGGTTTGAATGTTCGGAAGGTTCTAGAAGATTTCTTGAGTTTGCTTGAAAACCAAGAAAGGATCAAGGAGTCTTTGTGGGGCAAGACACGGATTCGGTGGGAGGAGGATTCTCCCCTCCCAATCCGCCGCCAGGAGGGAGGGAGTCCTACTAGGACTCCTCCCATGGCGCCTCCCTCCTTTAAATAGAGGGGCGCCACCCTAGACCTCTCCCATAACAAACCCTAGCCGCCTCTCTCCTCCTCCTTCGCTCTGCTCGGCTTAGGCGAAGCCTGCAGATATCTCTACTCCACCACCACCACCACACCGTCGTCAGCTGGGATTCCGTGGAGAAGATCTACTACCTCACCGTCATTGAACGGGAGAGGAAGGTCTGATTCGACTCCGACGTGTGACCAATCATGAAGCGCCGTTAACGTGGCGCCGGAAGGATCGTCCACACGATCTTGAGATCGGCAAGTGATCGACTACATCAACCTCGAGATCTAATCTCGTAACGCTTTCGGTTCTACGAGGGTTAGTACAGATCTATCTCGTTGCACATGTCTAATAGATTAGATCTTGGCTTTTATCTAGATTAGATCTGGGTTTTGTTCGTTCTTGCGGTGGAATTTTTTTGTTTTCCATGCTACGAACCCATCATAATGCTCCCAATGCAGGACTGGTGGAAGTGAAGGGAGAACTGAAGAAAATGAACAAGCAGTTAAGGCAGCTGATCGAGTTGAAGAAGCAAGCTAATCTGATGGCTGGTTGTTTTTTCTGTTGTATAATTGCGATCGGATTCTTATCATTGCTCACCAGGCGCTAGAAGTTGTTACAAGGGATACCTTGTTACAAATCCATTATTCAGTTACATGTACTTGTAGTTGTTTTCATAGTTAGTGTGTGCATTCACCGAAATTACCAACTATATTGGAATGCTAAAGAAAGTTGATAATTGTTAGAGGGGTGACAAATAATCCATTCACCGAAATCCCCCAAATATGCCAAATATATATGTCTCATGTTTCTACCAAAATTACCAAAACTATATTCCCAACTATATTCCCTAAAAGAAAAGGAAAGCTAAAGATAGTTGATAATTGTTAGAGGGGTGACAATAATGCATTCACCGAAATCCGCAAATATGTATGCCTCATGTATACCAAAATTATACCACTTTTGGGCCGTTTCAAATTACCAAAACTATATCCCAAACTAAATTCCCTAAAAGAAAAGGAAAGCTAAAGATAGTTGATAATTGTTAGAGGGGTGACAATAATGCATTCACCGAAATCCGCAAATATGTGTGCCTCATGTTTATACCAAAATTATACCACTTTTGGGCCGTTTCAAATTACCAAAACTATATCCCAAACTATATTCCCTAAAAGAAAAGGAAAGCTAAAGATAGTTGATAATTGTTAGAGGGGTGATAAATAATGCATTCACCGAAATCCGCAAACTATATTATGTGGCAAACTCGTTATTGCACATAAATAGAGGGGTGGCACTCTCCACCGACAGAGAGAGAGGGGTGGCCACGAAGAGAGAGAGAGAGGGGTGGCCACGAAGAGACGGAGAGGGGTATACTGCCCGTTAGATCAGTTGATCAACGGTTCGTGGAGTCGATCCGTGTGACAACAGCTCAACCAATCAGGATAAGTTTGGGCTTCTGAGAGCATTTGTGACAGAACTTAAGGGCAAAACTGAGTAGTAATAAGAATCCAAGGGCACATAAATAGTAAATAGACTAAGGGATTCAAACAAAGAATTAAAAAATGAAAAATGCGTGTTTTGTACAATATAATTCATATTGGACTACATCAAATTATTTGCAATTCAAATATACATGAGTGTGACAATTATGGCATCATTTAGACAAACTATGTTTTGGGGGAAGATGTTTTGCAAAGGGGTTTGAGTGGAAAACCATGCATCTTCATAGCTACACTAGTGATTCTGAGAAATGGAAATTTGTGGTAAAACTTGATTTATATATGTTTGTTAAGGTTTTCTAGGTGGCAGGTTGCGTAGGAAGACTCCATGAGTAGGTGCCACTATGTTTTTATTTTTTTGGATTTTTTGCGCATGAAATGACTCAATTAGCTATGTTAATCTCATTTGTTGACTCTCTGTTGACCAGCTACTTGAGGGTAAAACTGAGTATATTGCACTTGCCAGTCTAAGTACTCGAGGGGAAAACTGAGTACAGATAAAATTTCTGTATAAGGCCCGAGGTTATAACTGAGTACACCAAACGTCCCAGTGTTAGACTCGTGTCGCGGTGCACGTTGTAGCCATGCATAGCGGACGCGTGTTGCGGTACACGCCACCTTCGTCTTTATAGAGCCCTTTTTCTCTCCCTCGACGCACGTTCTCACTGCAACCGTCTCTCCTGTCCCATCATCTTCTCCACAACCGAAGAGCCCAAGAAAAACTCAAGAAAACCGGGCGATGGAGAAGAATGAGATGCCCATTGTCGGGATCAGCCGCCGGCGATCGCTGCCCCCGCCCGTGCCCTGTCATTGCTTCCAACGTAGTAGCCGGCGATCAGCCGCCGGCGCGACGGCCGCCATCGCCAGCCCGTCGCTTGGAACCCAGACGAACCAAAGGTCAGTCACGTCGGGAGAACTCCTACGACACCAGCATCGCTTAATGACCGGAGGTAACCCTTTGCTCCCTTGTTCTTATCCCATTTCAATCCTTTTGTGTTAGATCTAGGGTTATTAGGGTTTGTCTGTTCCTAGTTCAATCCATTTGTGTTAGATCTTGTGTTATTAGGGTTCGTCTGTTCCTAGTTCAATCCTTTTGTGTTAGATCTTGCGTTATTAGTGTTTGTGATTTGCTTTTGTTTAAGATTTGTGCCGATGATGATGAATATTTGGGCACAAATTGATTCAAGGTTTGGTCAGTAAACAATTGGTGTGTACAAATTTGTTGTGCATGATCTTTGGTTTACTGACTCAAATCCTGGATATAAGTGTGTCCAATGTAACTGAGGCTACCTCTTTTTTTCGAGCCCATATTATCATGCATGATCTTTGTTCACTCTTTGTTCCATCATCGTTGCAATTGACTCCGTGTTTTTTACACGATCTTTGGTGCTACGTGACAGGTGCAGAGCAGCGACGTCGACAATGACGCAGTCCTTCCACACCAAGACTCGCCACGCCCTCGAGGCTGCAGTCCGCCATTACGATGGCCTCTTTGCTCGAGGCATTTATAAGTGCCCTTCGCATAGAGCTCCGCGCCACCGACTTCAACTGCCTGGTGAACCATGCTGAATCCATTGGCAGATGCGGCGCTAGAGTTGGAACGACCGTGGACGTGCATGCGTTCATGGCCAAACACAAAGCACTCGGAATTCACCTGCGCAACCTCCAAGCGAGTCACAGGCGCTACCTGGAGGCGTTGAACGTGCCTACTGCACTCTCTGTATGTGACTGCTATATATGTAGAGCAGCTTAAATTCATGTAAAATGTAGCTTATGTTGTATCTATCGGTACTACTGTTGGATCTGTCGTGAATATATCTATGCTATGTTGGCTGCTGTATGCAGCTTATCCTATATTTTCTCTGGATTTGTGCTCTAGATTTTCTACCTGATTGGGTAAAAACGAAGGCATAAAGAAATGAATGGCGTTAAAAAACAGAAGGAGAAGCTGCTCTAGATTTGCTACCAATTTGGGCTATCAAATATGAATGAGATCGAGCGAGAGAGAGGAAAAAGGTACATTGAAAACTACTAATCTGGGCGAAAGAGACAGAAACCACTCGTGCCCACGTCCCGGACCCACACGGCTCCACACGCTACGGCCCCACACGCTACGGCCACACAAACACGGTCTAGTCCTGTCCCACGCGGTCCTTTCCTACCAGCCCCACACGACGCGGCCCCACATGACGCGGCTCCACAAACGACACGACCCCACTCGTCAGCACGGAACGGTCAACTTAACGGATTCCTTCCGTCCGAGCTCCTTCTGCGGGTTTCAGACAAGGACTTAGGGAAAACTGAGGAAAAACTAAGGAGCTGGGGAAAACTGAGTACAACTAAGGACCCGAGGGCACGAAAATAGAAAACCCTTTATGTATTTGGAACACATTATGTCCATGATCCAAAATAAACTGTTTAAAAACTATTGTTTGGTGATATCCTTTTCTTTTCCAAATAATGCTTATGTACTATATAATTTGTCCAACATGAACCTATGAGAAATATAAATCAGTCTAATTCTTGGCTAATTTTATAACTAGATATGTGAAATTCATGACCCATGTTAGAATTTAAGCCAAACTTTAAAAACGTTAAAAACATTTGGAGAAGATTTCTTTTGGGTTTAAAAATAAAGAAAGAAAAGGGAAGAAGAGTTTTAAACAATAGAAATAATTTACCAAAAACAAATTATGCACTATCAAGATTATGATGTGCTTATGATGATGATGTCATTACCATCAAGCAAACACATATTTTACCTTTAGACTTATGCAAAAATCTAAAAGCAAACCAACGTGCATTCAAATTCTATTTTTCAAATATATATACTCCTTCCGACCCATATTAGTTGATTTGGATTTTTCTAGATTCGGATGTATCTAGTACTAAAACATGTCTAGATGCATCTGAATCTAGACAAATTAAAGTCAACTAATATGGGTCTACATGATTATCATTTTATATACATGTTTAATTGCACAATGATACACCTACACAAATAACAATATCAACAATAAAATACTTAAGAGCCGTGGCAACGCACGAGCATTCAGCTAGTTAGGGATAACTATAAAAGAGGCGTGCATGTCCAGAGCCAACTACCCGCACCCACGGAGAAAAGGTTGCTCCTTTGGGCCTGCTTTAAAGTTCGTGTGAGGCTAGCTCCGAGGAAAAACTCGATTTCGACGTTTCCAGCGGGCTAAGTTTTTTACTGCTTTAAGGTTCGTGCGATACAAAAAACGCATGCGACCTAATAAGCCAAACGTCCTTATTTTTTCTCGGCCCATGCGAGAAACGAAAAAAGTGGGAACCAAACACGCCCTATGTCTTTCTTGCCATTGAGCCATTCGTGTAAAGTGAGCTGAGGTTGTGTGAAGTTGGCCAAAGGTCCGGAGGTTGGGACGATGGGGGAAAATAAATATAACAATGATCAACGGAGACAGGGAGATCCACAACTCCCGGGACTGAATAATCTAGGCAGGCTGGACATTTCTGCTGAGTTAAATAAATTAAATGTCTATTAGCATGATGCATCTCAATTCTACACACTATTGTTCTCTGATGACTCGATGTTGTCATTGCTAATCTTCTCGGCAGCTTGATTGATTGTTTTGTTGAGATCTGGTTGATAATTGCAAGAAATTATCTTAAAGTGTTTGATTTGTTTACAGGAGCTAGGTTCATATAGAAATATTCTTCAGCAACCGGTAACATTACAGGAAAGATAATAAGGCAACATGTGGAAAAGTCATGATCTGTTCCCGGTTAGAATCTAATGGATGTCTTTCTTGTCGGTCATGCCAAGTATTCTGGCCATCTTTAGGAGTAAGAGGGAAGAACAGAGGAGGTACCTAGATGGCAAGAGTTGAGAGATTGGAATTGCCTCGTCCGTGATGATGACAATAAAATATGTAAATTCTTCGCATTAACTAAGAATCGTGCGTGCACGCGCTTACTTACTAGAGTTTTTCAGCGTAGCAAGTGGACCGAAAAAACAGGATACATCATTTGATATTACAGGGATCATGTATAACAAGTGAGAAGATCACAAACATCCAAGTAAACTAACAATGCCTAAATCAAATTGTATATGCAAGATGGAAGGGAAATAAAAAATCTAGCGATCTAAAGTTCTAAACACTTACCTCAATTGGTTGTTTGATGGACCAATAAGTATTGCAACATTCAGGGACAAAATATAGGCCTCGATAACATTTGCTTCTCATTGAGCTAAACATACACATGATACTACCGTGTATTATTCACAGCAGCTAAGCTAATCGTTCCCCTCCACCTCCCACGCACGCACAGACGGTTGGACTCGTCGCCTCTCATCCGCCCGGAAAGCAAAGTAGAGGCCTATAAAGTCCCCGTCGCAACACTGCAGCACATAGGCCACCACCATGGCTACCCTGAACATTCGGTGCCACAAGCCCGACGGAGCCCAAATCGGACCCGTAAAGTCTTGCGCCACGCTGCAGCAAGCCGGCAGAGCACCACCATCCAGCACCCATTGTCGCCTCTGAACCATCACCGCGGAGCACCACCGCCTCGCAGTAGTACTCCTGTTTCAATTTCCTAGCAGTGTATTCACACTTATGTCCATTTTTTGTCATTAATTCCACTACTTTGTCCACAGATCTTGAGGTACCATGAGCGGCGTTCCCAGGTTCTCTTGGTTCCCGTCCAAGGAGAAGAAGGGGCTAAGCCTCTCGATCAAAACCTGGAGAAAACTGGACGGCAACTGAGATCTTTAAGTTACAATTGAGGTTGTAACTGAAATATTTCTAGTTAGTAAATTTATATATAACTGAGATTGCACGATATCACCTGAGTGGGATTTCGAGTTCGCAAAAAAAACCAAGCGTAAACATTTTCAGCCATCCGGCTAGTTTGCGGTTTGAAACGAGGTAGAGGATGACACGTGACAAGGGACTCTTCCCCAAAAGAAAAACAACTAGTACTGCTTTATTTATTTATTTCTGATGCGGGGGAGCTTCCACGTGATCGATGCAACACGCTCACCCCATTACACAGGACTACAAAATTCCTGGTCATCACACGTACAGGAGGCACGCAATCTTGCAGTACAGTAGAGTACTAGTACTACGCCGGTCCGTGCCGGCCGTTTTTCACTGCGCCGCGAGCCCAGCCGAGAGCCAAGTGTTGAACGGCCTCTGGGTGTAGCAGTCGAGGTTGATCCCGGGGCTGACGCCGAGAATGGCGCAGTAACGCAGGTAGAACCCGATCCGGTCGGCCACACGGGCGTCGTATCCGATGCCGCACTCCAGCCCGCCGTTGATGATGTTGGTGATCACGCCGTACCCCGGAACACGGCCGGCAGCGATGTCGGTGGGCGACGGCGTCCACTGGTCCGTGATCACGTCGTGCGACGACGGCTTGTTTGCCTGCGCGGTCATCCAGAACCACAGCGCCGTCTTGAACGACAGCGCCTCGTCCGTCTCCACCAGGTCTGGGTTGTTCAGCAGGTCCACGCCGAGCGCGCGCCCCGCCTGGCCGTAGTTGTAGTTCCAGGAGAGCTGCATGGGGCCGCGGCCGTAGTAGCTCTTCCCCGGCGCGCACGGCCACTCCACCTGGTAGGGATCGCAGTAGTCGGACCCCGGGTTGAGCTCCCGCTTCCAGCAGTAGCCCCACGCGAAGGGGCCGTCGGGCGCATTCGCCCACCCGCCGGTGGTCTCGTGGGACGTCTGGCCAAGGAACGCGGCCACCTCTCGCTTCCGTAGCTCGGTGCTCAGCCCCTCCCCGACGAAGTCCGGGAACTCCGCAGCGGCCTCGAGGAACTTCTCGTAGTGGTAGAACCCGCGGGCACCGCAGGCCTGGTCGTTGCGGTGGAGGAGCATCTCCTCAAACTGCTCCCTGGACAAGATCGACCCCAAGCCCGGCCCGGCTGGGGGAGAGGGGACGGCTGGTGGAGGCGGTACAGCAGGGGGAGGAGGGGCAGTAGGTGGCACGGGGGTACAGCCACTGCACTGGCTCTGGCAGCCGGGGCCGCAGTAGATGTCGGTGCTGCCGCAGTATCCGTACTGGCTGCAGCAGAGGCAGTTAGGGCACAACGCTCCGCCGGCCTGCATGCCGCACTGCTGGGCTCGAGCGGAGGTGGCGAGGGCCGCGGCCATGACGGCCAGGATGGCCGTCGCCGCTGTGGCCAGACTGGGAGCTCTCGCTGTCGACATGGTTTGGTGCTTAGGGCTGGACTTGCCGCCTCTTTATATAGGCCAACGCGCGCGGGGTTAAGCGATCGAAAATCTAATCCCACACCACACCTAGTTCGACGTCCCTGATGATACTGCTTCGTGATTCGGTCTGCATGCTTGGACTCAGATCTGTGGTGTGACCGCATTTGGCTCGTAAGGTCCCGCACGTAACTGCGACGTTAATCTACTGACTTGCCAGGCAGTGACACATAAGGGCACGAGACATTTATTTGGACGGTGGGAGAGCATCTGTGCCTGTATCCATTTTGTCCCAAACTCTTGCCGAGATAAATTTTGGTTTTAACTTGCAACCAACCTGATGTCATGAATATCCCCTTGTTTTCCTACTTAGTAGTATGCGAATAAGCATGAACTCGCTACGAACTACAGTCTCCTCGACCTCGAGAGAACCATGGTCATTTACGCGACAACTTACGAGCCAGAAATTTCTGTTTTGGCTTCATGGCCGGGAAGTGTCTTTCGGTCTCGAGCTCCACTGCTCTTTTCTCTACTACTATTAAACAGTCAAACAATATCTTTCCTACGTACACCCCACTTATATATACACATACCAATCAGAACCACACGATGAGTCCAATCAGTCCCAATCTAACAGCCAACATTACTTTTAGCGGGGCCGGTGTGCACTTAGCAATTTCCGTTGCCTGACCATACTCCACCGCAGAGGAAATTACAATCCCCGCACACCCTACAATCACGCAAGTCTGCTATCTAAAAGGAAACCGACAGCAAAAAGTAATGGTGGCTGCCTACAATCCCTACAATCACGCAAGTCTGCTATCAAAAAAGAAACTGAAAGCAATTTCACCCTATACAATCGTCTCAATTCACCACCGCGCCAAACGATGCCCAGTCGACTCGCTGCACGATGACCTTGCAGCCCTGCACCACACCATTGCCTCCCTGCACGACGACCTTGCAAGGCACCACACCATCGCCTCCCTACAAGGGGAACTCGACATCCTGCACTGCACCGTCGAGTAGGTGGCCGTTTCTCCTTCACCTCCCTTGACCCAGACGACTGGAATCCTGTCGCCTCCCTGCACGGCGACGTCAACATCCTACACTGCACGTGTTGTAAAACATGGTATTCAGTTAACTATACTCTGCCTTCCTCCTACAAAATTAGATTCGATTGAAGACACGGTTTTAATCAGTTAACTATACTGCTCCCATGCTACAGCAAAAATACCTCTATATGGGAATGAATTGAGAAGATTGGGTGTAGGCACGACAGCAAAAATACCTCGGTAAAGCGATTTTAGTATTTCCCTTGTTTCTGCATTTCTTCATATCTTTATTGATTAGATCTTCCTCATTTTTTAACAGTCCATATTTTCTCACCTATCAGCCAGTTCTTGGCTAACATTCTATTGGCAGCATGTGCACATAGACCATGGCTAATATTTGATGAGAAATAGATAAACCAAAATATCAAAATCATATACAAATGCTTAGAAAAAACAAGAAATTGCTGATTTGTCAACCAGTTCTTGCTAATATTCTATTGGCAGCATTCTCCTAGGAAATTTTTGACATAATAACATGTACATCAATAACTGGATATGTGTAGATAAACACAAGTTATCGATAAGAAAAAGGTAATCCAAAGTATCAAGTACTGACTAATTTGAACAATTAATCATATACATTATGGAGTAAGAATGTAGCTCTGCCCACTCTGCACCAAAATACTATCAATGATCAACTAAGTCTAAATATGGTGTGCAGATTATGTTCCACATTTCAATGATTTTTGATTTAATTAATGATGTGTAGATTCACAGGAGGGCGACGGTATGTCATCTCCCGATCACGGTGATTCCCGCACACCGTTTCAGGATATAAGCAACACCCACTCCTTGGGTAAGTATGATCAACCTGACTTTTTTTAACTATTGATAGTATTTTGATGATGTGCTAACTTGCGGTATGTAATAGACCCTAAAGAGTTGAAAAAGCAAAGGAACAGAGAATATTATGCCTGAAATAAAGATGATATTCTGAAATGACATCGTCGAGCCCGTGAAAATAAACAGGCAAAGCTTAAAACATGTTTTCTCCCACACATGAGCATTATTTTTCTGCTGAAATCTCAACGGAACAATAAGAACTAAGGCACAAGCCTGATAATAAATAAGAAACCTGCAGAACACCATCTATATAAATCACAAGATAGCCAGTCTCAATCAGTTCTAACAAAAGGCATGTCTCAGTACGATGTAACATATTTTCATTTAATCCCAATGTAAGCCTTTTTAAGAAAAAATTATCAAACATTGTATTTTTGACCTTGTATCTTCAGTATAATGTTGCATTTTTTCTAAAGACAACAGTTTACCTGTATTGGCTTCCAGTTATGCTGCTTAAACTTGCTTTATATATATGGAACACACCATACTGAGCCATTAGAATCTGCCTCTCCGTTCTGGTTCCTGCACAAATGAAAAAAATACTAGATGAAAATCCTTTTAAAGAATAGATGTATGTTCGAACCTTTCAATTTGAATGTTATATTATTATTAAAAAACTGCTGTAAAATAGCTCAACATTGTGAATTTTTAGACGTGACAACAATAATAAACAAGCAAGCAACCTTCATTCACTGCTTAGTTCTTACCTCTAGGAAGCTCTTGAAAAATTCCCTGTCAAGTGGGGTACCGTTATCTATGTTTGGCTTTGCACCCTCCTTCAAACCAAACTTAGGTGTCATCCGGCCGTCGAAAAATTGGTTTGAGCCGTCGCACACGCCGTACGGTGCGTTGGAAGTGATCACCATGTTCATATACTCTAGCTGGTAGAGAACACCACACCCGCATCAAAGGAATCCCACATATAATAGCCCTGCAATTTCAAGAACAAACATTTTCAAACCAAAGTAGTTTAATGGATTTAATATGACAGGATGTAAATAATCATGTAAGAGGTTGAATTGAGAGCTTGCCGTGAAGGGATCTCTAATCATAATGCATGCGAAGTAAAAATCACAAGCTACAAGAACTACATACATATTGAAAAATTATTAGTTTATGCTCCTACCTACAGATTAAAAATTATCAACGGATATCAGTTTGTATTTTGGACCCTTAAGCTTTTAGCCATGGCCCATGGCCTAATGCACTAACTGGATACCACCAGCTACAAGAGCTAAAACTACTTACTATTATCATATATATTGCCACACTTCAGCACTGTTTTTGAGTTCTACTTACTAATATCATACATTGCCATTACTGACCGGGAGTTAAAATGTTCAGTTATAGGATCAAGCTTTATTTCGGTTAGTGGCTACAAATAACAATAGTGCAAGAACAAAAAGGGATAAATAAGCTGCCCATATAGCCATATTCCCATAATATTGTCAGACACCATCATCCTGAACAATGAAAAATTAAGTATGCTCAAATATATGTCACGAATGTGTTTATTGCTTATATATCACCCAAACAGTTAGGAATGTAAATCTATCAATTTCAAATGTATGCCACATATTAACATATATTCTAAGAGCACGAAATGTAGATTAAAGTAAATCAAGCAAATATCATACTGAAACTGTCAAAAAATTATGTTAACAGGGTCGTGGAACCGAGCAGAGGGAGGAACAAGGAAATACCAGTCGTGGGCGCGGTGGCGAGGGCCGTCGACCATCCACTCAGGAGCATGCCTTACTTGGGACGCTCGGTGAGGCCCGCGACACGCCCCAACCCGCCGGATCAGGGCGTCCTTGGCGCTCGCTCCGATCTTCCTATTGTCCCGCGGGAGGAGGAGGTAAGAGCTGCAGAGCCCTAGCAAGCGCGCGCGGTGGCCTTGGCCAAGGATATGGTTTGAGGCAAAATTTGTGCCTCCGCCTGCGTCAACGGAGATGCAGGGGCTGGACGGCCGTCACGGGCTCATGGCAGCAGCGGGGAGGCAGGGGAGGGGGAGTTCGTTGCGGCATCAACTAGGACGCAGGGGAGGGCTCGATCCTCGCCGGAGCAGCACGCAGCAGGGGAGGGGGAGGGTCCTCGCGCCTGCGGAGGGGAGGCAGCGGAGAGGATAGAGGCGGCACAATCTGGGCAGAGAACGTGAGAGTGAGGAAAACTCAGCTGAGAATGGGAAGCGGTGTGTGGGGCCTGTGGAATGTGGTGTGTGTCGTTGTTTTTACGAAGTATAGTAAAACTTCACATACAATCAAACTCTTTCCCATTTTCGTATGACAAGGTCATGTGCCGTTCACGCTGCTGCCTTTCTATGCAATCCATGGTCCATTTTCTGCATCGTATGCAGATAGTACGAATTTTGTTGTAAGCGAAGCATGACTCTTGTTTTAAGTCAGGGCTGTGAGCCTACCGTGGGTTTCCATAGAATATTGTGTTAGGAACTTTGAATAATATAAAGATCGCATTTGATTTAAAATTTTAGTTTAAAAATTACTAAGATTTATCTGATAATTTGCTTTATCGAATATCCGTCTAAGGAGGATGGAGCTATAGAAAATACCACTAGCCATAGATCCATGGAGGCAACTTTTGGTACACGTTTTGAAGTTCACTGAGAATGAAGCTACAAACAATATTCCATCATGGAGCGAAACTTTATTGATACCATATAGAGGTGAATTTTTTCAGAGAATAAATAGTATTCTCTGTTTTGTAATATAAGATGTTATTGTACTAGCCAACTTTATATTCAACAATAATAACATCTATATTATGAGATAGAGGGAATACATAAGGTTGCTTAATAGTCATTTTAAGTGTTGCTTCAATTTGAGATTGAATTGTAAATTTTTGAAAACTAAGTGCAATGTTTTTTTGTGCTCATCATGTCGTGTGGGAATTGTACATTGCACTTGCACTCTTACATATTTAAGTGAAACAAAAACTACATAAAAATCAGCCTGGATTAAAAATAAATAGATTTTGAAAGATATTATATTTGAAAGACGTGCGTTGCACGTGCACGCTTACTAGTTTCATTCAAGTTTATGTACCTCCGTCTTAAGGCTTAAGGCATATAACTTTTTTCAAAAGTCAAACTACCTAAAGTTTAATCAAGTTTTTAGAGAAAAATATTAATATTTACAATATGTAATACATACCCTTTCATACATCATGAAACATATTTTTACATGGTATCTATATAATATAATAGTTCTTGATAGTTTTTTCTAAAATTTTGGTCAAACTTTACATGGCTTGACTTTTTAAAAAAGTTATATGCCCTAAGTCTTGGGATGGAGGGAGTATTTGTTATTTTCGAAAAAAAAATATGAAAAAAAAATTCGCAACATGGAATTATTTATACCGTGGGCTACATAAAAAATGATAAAACCTACTCCCTCCGACCCATATTAGTTGACTCAAATTTGTCTAGATACACATGTATCTAGCACTAAAACTTGTCGCGATACATCGATATCTAGAAAATTGGTGTCAACTAATATGGATCAGAGGGTGTAATTAAAATTATCATATTTGTATAACTCATAATACAAAGTATTTGAAATTAATATTTTACATGTTCGTGAATACATTATTGGCTACACCCAAAATTTTAACCTTTTTTAAATCTCCATGAAACAGACTCCCGTTCCTCTATATTAATATAGCAATCACACTAAACACTTTGAGACCACCGCTGGGACAAAGAGCACAATCAAGTCCCAAAAAAAAGAGCAAAAATAATGCCGATACCGGCGGATCAACGAAAACAAAGATGACTCGTCGCCGTTAAGCCCTCCAGAGTATTCCCACCATAATCCTAGCACTCTGAATCGTCGCGTACCAAGCAACACCTCCAAAAAGTAAAGCGGCGACAACAATGTTGTTGCTGGATTGGTCCTAAGGTTTCCCCTAGTACGCTATAAAGTGTGGGGAAGAGGTACACCCGATAGCCTTCTGGGTGGAATGTCGACACTAGCAAGCGTCACCGCGTCGGTTCCAAGACGACATGGATTTCTTCTGACCCTAGAAAAACCACAACACCAGATAATCCGTAGTGCTCCACCAATCCTGTCACCTACCAACACCACTGTCTTGTAGTCACCATTGTCGTCTCACCATGGTAAACGTTGTGAGGCCGGTTGGACCAAGAAGAAACAACTATAGACATGGGTGACAATACCACAACCACATGGGAGGGAACATCCTCTACCACCATACACGGTAGCCTGTCAGACGTGGCGACAAGAGCACACCAGCCATTAGAGCCAGAAGGAGGCAATAGCACAACCACCTAGAGGATGTCCTCCACCGTCGTTGGCGGCTGCCAGCCGGACGCGGTAGCACGAACACACCAGGCCAGGTAGGCCCGATGGGCCTCGAAAGGCCCTGTAAAGTCCGCGTTGCCACGATGCTGCACGTAGACCACCACGGTTGCTACCCTCTTGTCTGGCACCATAGGCACGGCCGAACCGAGATGGGTCCGTGAATCTCCCGCTAACGTGTTGTAGCAGCCGTGGTATCATCGCCGCCACCCTGGTCACCAACCGCTCTTTAGTCCAACCGGTGGAGTGAAGGCCGAGCCTAGCCCGTCCTGGCCTAGATTAGGCCCAAAGGGCCCAGATATGGGCTTGCGGAGCACCTCCGGCCAAGCCTCTATCCCCGTCGCCACCAACTGGTGGCTCCACAACACTACAACTACCTAGCCTCAGAAGGGAACCCGCTTCCACGCTGGACCACTGAAGGAAATATGCCTTGTATATGATAGATGTTTATTTTGTATGCTATAATTGTATTGATAGGAAACATCAATACATGTGTGTTTAATAAACAAAAAGGGTTCCTAGTTATGCATCTCTTATAGACAAGCTTGTTGATTAACAAGATGATCAAGGTTTCCTGATCATGGACATTGGATGTTGTTAATAACAAGGTCACAACATTTGTGAAATGATGTGATGAACATTCATCCGAAGTATAGCATTACAATCAAGTCATTATGTTTATATTGCTATAACATCATACGAAGTAATCTTTATCCTTAGACCATGAGATCATGTTAATTGCTAACACCGGAAGAGTATCTTGATAACATCAAACGTCACACCGTAACAGGGTGACTATAAAGATGGGTTCAGTACTACGAAGGTGTTATGTTGAGGCTCATGGATCAAGAGTGGAATTTGTCAATCCAGATGACGGATAGATATACTCTGGGCCCTCTCGGTGATATCACATTAGGATAGCTTGCAAGCAAGTGATGTGATCACTAGAATGTTATATCACGGGAACGAGAAAAGAGTGCATGTCGATGCGAGATCAAACTAGGTATGGAGATACCGATGATCGAATCTCGGACATGTAATATATCGAGACAAAGGATTTAGTTACAAGCGTTAAAGGTTCTCACGATCACAGAGTCATCGTTGAATGTGTAGGACTCAAGACGGATCTCCAGTCCATTGCTGATTATTGATCGGAGAAGGGTCTCGATCATGTCTGAATTATTCGCGAACCGTAGGGTGGCACACTTAAGAGTTACCGGACACCATTTTGTAGCACATGTGTTTCAGACGAAAGAATTGCAAAGCGCAGGAATTGTTTCAATAGAAACCGGAAATTGTTTCGGGTGAAATTGCAGAAGGTGGTTCTGCATGTGATATTGAAATATTGCAAGGGGCTATATGTGAATGTTTGTTAATTAAATTAATTAACAAAATTCTGAATAAATTTAATAAAAAGAGTTTTATTAAATGAGAGAGCACTAAATTAGAGAAATTTAATGCACTTAAAGTGGAGACTTTAAAAGGGAATGTGAAGAGGCATTTTAATGTGGAGGAGTTACCACCACATGAATGGGGGAGGTGAGGGGTCACCCCCCATGCGCCGGCCATGGAGAGAGGGGCACCCCCCCTCCTCCTATAAAAGGCCACCCATTCCTCCTTCATCCACACACCTCCTTGTGAAGGATCTCTCTCCCCTCTAGAATTATTTCCCATGGTCTCGGATTAGAGATACATGTTCCCGGTGGCATTTAAATGCGGAAGGAGTTCTTGCTTCCTGGATCGCTGGAGCGAGGAGGTGGAGGTTGTCCGTGGCTTGAACGTGTGTGCGAGTGCGGATCTTGTTCTTGAGTGCGAACTCGGACTTCCTCACGATCTTGAGATCGGCAAGTGTACGACTACAGCAACCACGAGTTCCTACTCGTTAGCAAAGCTCGTTGTCTTCGAGGGTAAGTTCTCCATGGATGTATGTCCACCCGTTGCTCTGTGTCTAGTAGATAGATCTTGGCGTATAGTTCTCATCGTAGGAAATTTTTTGTTTTCTATGCTGCGGACCCAACAGTGGTATTAGAGCCAGGTTTATGCGTAGGTGCTTTGCACGGGTAGTACACATATGTTTATATGTGGGCGATGATGATCATGTTATTGCATCTTCTATGTACTTTGGATATTGGTGGCATAGTGGGATGAAGCGGCCCGGACCAACCTTACATGTCATCGTACATGAGACCGGTTCCACGACTGACATGCAACTTGTTTTGTATAAGTGGCTAGCGGGTGTCTGTCTCTCCTACTATAGTCAATATATGATTTACAACAAGTTGCTAATAACTTGGTTATCCTCGTTGTGGTTCGTGTTCATAGGTTAGACCGGTTCTATCTCCGAAAGCCCTAAGCCACGTAAAACTTGCAATTGATAAATTAGAGGCGTCTAGTTTAGATCGTTGATGGGCTAGTGTTTTGATATGGTATTGTTGTAAGTAGATGTATGATAGATACTCTTACAACACACTCAATGTGTAAGTTCCATAGACCTTGGCCTTACACACAAAGGAATGATAGAGATCATACCACGATGCAAGTGATAGAGATCAAATGCATGGAACATATCATCTCACTTTGCACATTAGATATTAGCATCTTATACTGCTAGTTTGGTGCTTTTTGGTAGCATTATAAGATGATCCCTTATTTAGATATCAAGATAAAATGTGTTCTTCCTTAAGTATGCACCGTTTTGTGGATCGTGTTTTGAGGCATCATGTGATGATCGGGTGTTCTCAACTCTACGCTTTCATACAACGGGTGTAAGACAGTTTTACACACGCAAATACTAAGGTTCTTACTTGACGAGCCTAGCATGTACAGACATGGCCTCGGAACACGGACCGAAAGGTTAAGCATGAGTCATATAGTTGATATGATGCCCATATAGATGCTCGCCTTTGAAGCTACACCGACTCACGTGATGATCGGACTTGGTGTAGTGGATTTGGTTCATGTAATCACCAAAAGGACATGAGGGATGTCGTTTTTGAGTGGGAGTTCATTAGTAATTTGGATTAGTTAAACTCAATCTATCATAAACTTAGTCTAAATATACTTTACAAATTCTGTTGTAGATGGCACCACCTGCTTTTAATTTCAATGTGTTCATGGAGAAAGAGAAACTTGCTGCGAATGGTAGCAACTTCACCAACTGGGCTATGAATTTGAGGATTCTCCTCACTGCTGCACAAAAGCAATATGTGCTAGATGCGCCGCTAGGCCCCCCACCAGCTCCTGATGCCCCTGACGAGGAAAAGAATGTCTATGTGACTCGTCAGGAGGACCACAACTTAGTTCATTGCGGCATACTGTATGGGCTAGAGCCAGAACTTCGAAAACGTTTCGAAAATGGCAATGCCTTTGATACCATGGGAGAATTGAAAATGATTTTCGATACCCATGCTACCGTAGAGAGTTATAATGCTACGGAAAAGTTCTTTAGCTGCATGATGGAGGAAAACAACTCCGTTAGTGAGCACGTACTCAAAATGTTTGGGTACGCCGATAAGCTCGTGTCCTTGGGAATGACGATTCCCATTGACTTAGGCATACATCGTGTTCTCCAATCTCTGCCACCTAGCTACAAGAGCTTCGTGATAAACTATAATATGCAGGGCATGAAGAAGTCTCTTCCCGATCTTCTGTCAATGCTTAAGACTGCAGAAGTGGAGATTAGGAAAGAACATCAAGTGTTGATGATCAATAAGACCACCGGTTTTAAGAAGGACAAGAAAGGCAAGCAGAAGGGAAAGAAGGGCGGCAAATCTGTTGCCGCGCCTGAAAAGAAACCCGAGCTGGCCCTAAGTCTGACACCGAGTGCTACTATTGCAAGGGGACTGGCCATTGGAAGCGCAACTGCCCCAAGTATTTGACGGACAAAAAGGCCGGCAAGGCAAACAAAGGTATATGTGATATACATGTTATTGATGTGTACTTGACTAGTACTCACAGTAGCACCTGGGTATTTGATAGGGGATCGGTTGCTAATATATGTAACTCGGTTCAGGGGCTGCGGAACAAGCGACAACTAGCAAGGGATGAGGTCACGATGCGGGTTGGCAATGGATCAAGAGTTGATGTGATCGCCGTCGGAACGTTGCCTCTCCATATGCCGTCGGGATTAGTTATAAACCTGAATAATTGTTATTTGGTGCCTGCACTGAGCATGAACATTATATCCGGATCGTGTTTGATGCAAAGTGGTTATTCATTTAAGTCTGAAAACAATGGTTGTTCGATTTATATGAATAATATCTTTTATGGTCATGCACCTGTGTTGAATGGTTTATTTCTGTTGGATCTCGATAGTAGTATTACGCATATTCATAGTGTTGATGCTAAAAGGATTAAACTTGATAATGATATATCTACATATATGGGGCACTGCCGTCTAGGTCATATTGGCGTTAAACGCATGAAGAAACTCCATTCTGGTGGACTTTTGGAATCACTTGATTTTGAATCATTTGATACATGTGAGCCATGCCTTATGGGCAAGATGACTAGAACACGTTTTCAGTTCAATGGAGCAGGCGGATTTATTGAAAATCATACATACTGATGTGTGTGGACCAATGAGTGTGTCGGCGCGAGGTGGATATCGTTATTTTGTTACTTTCACGGATGATTTGAGTAGATATGGGTATATCTATCTGATGAAACACAAGTCTGAAACTTTTGAAAAGTTCAAAGAATTTCAGAATAAAGTGGAAAATCATCGTAAGAAAAAGATCAAATTTCTGCGGTCCGATCGTGGAGGAGAGTATCTTAGTTACGAGTTTAGCACACATATGAAAGACTGTGGAATAGTTTCACAACTCACACCTGCCGGAACACCAGAACGTAATGGTGTGTCAGAACATCGTAATCGTACTTTATTGGATATGGTTCGATCTATGATGTCTCTGACTTACTGTATCATTTTGGGGTTATGCACTGGAAACCGCTGCATTCACTTTAAATAGGGCACCATCTAAATCCGTTGAAAAGACACTGTATGAATTATGGTTTGGAAACAAACCTAAGCTGTCATTTCTTAAAGTTTAGGGATGCGATGTTTTTGTGAAGAAACTTCAACCGGATAAACTTGAACCCAAAGCGGAAAAATGCGTCTTCATAGGATACCCTAAGGAAACGATTGGGTATACCTTCTATCACAGATCCGAGGGCAAGGTCTTTGTTGCCAAGAATGGATCCTTTCTTGAGAAGGATTTTCTCGCGAAAGGCGTGAGTAGTCGGAAGGTAGAACTCGAAGAGGTTATTGAACCTTCTCTTCATGAAATGGCGAGTAGCGCAGCTCCAGAAGTTGTTTCGGAGTTGACTTCACCTAATGAAGAGAGAGCTAATGATATTGATCATGAAACTCCGAAATAGGACACTACCGAACCTCGCAGGTCAAGCAGGACACGTGCAGCTCCTGAACTGTACGGCAATCCTGTTATGAATTTTATGATTGATGAAATAGATGACCCTGCGACGTATGAAGAAGCGATGATGAGCCCTGATTCCAACAAATGGCTAGAAGCCATGAAATCCGAGATGGAATCCATGTACGAAAACCAGGTTTGGACCTTGGTGGACTTACCTCACGATCGAAAGGCCGTTGAGAATAAATGGATTTTCAAAAGAAAAAGTGATGCTGATGGTAATGTAACCATCTATAAGGCTCGACTTGTCGCAAAGGGGTTTCGACAAATTCAAGGAGTTGACTACGATGAGACATTCTCTCCCGTAGTGATGCTTAAGTCGGTTAGGATTATATTAGCAATTGCTGCATATTTCGATTATGAAATATGGCAGATGGATGTCAAAACTGCGTTCCTCAATGGTAATATTGAAGAAGAGTTGTATATGATACAACCTAAGGGTTTTGTCGATCCTAAGTATGCTAATAAGATGTGCAAACTTCAGCGATCCATCTATGGACTGAAGCAAGCATCACGAAGTTGGAATCTCCGCTTTGATGAGGTGATCAAAGAGTTTGGATTTGTCCAAACTTATGGAGAGGCTTGTATTTACAAGAAAGTGAGTGGGAGCAATGTGGCATTTCTGATATTATATGTGGATGACATATTATTGATTGGAAATGATATAGATCTTTTAAACAGTGTTAAAAGTTATCTAAACAGCAAATTTTCGATGAAGGACCTTGGTGAAGCTTCATATATATTAGGCATTAAAATCTATAGAGATAGATCAAGACGCCTAATTGGGCTATCGTAGAGTACATACCTTGATAAGATATTAAAGAAGTTTAATATGGACGGAAGTAAGAAGGGGTTCTTACCTATGTTGCAAGGCAAGACATTGAGTAAGACTCAAAGTCCGGCTACGGCGGAAGAAAGAGAGATAATGGATAAGATTCCCTATGCCTCAGCCATAGGCTCTATAATGTATGCCATGCTATGTACAAGACCAGATGTGGCACATGCTATTAGTTTGACTAGTAGGTACCAATCTGATCCAGGTTCGGAACACTGGATAGCGGTCAAGAATATCCTTAAGTACTTGAGAAGAACTAAGGATATGTTTCTTGTATACGGAGGTGAAGAAGAGCTAGTCGCTAAGTGTTATGTCGATGCTAGCTTTGACACTGATCCAGATGACTCTAAGTCTCAATCTGGATACGTATTTCTCTTGAACGGAGTAGCAATTAGTTGGAGGAGCTCCAAACAACCTGTGGTGGCTGGATCAACGACGGAGGCGGAATATGTTGCTGCTTCAGAAGCAGCACAGGAAACGATTTAGATGAAGGTGTTCATAACGGAACTAGGTATGGTTCCTAGTGCGTTGGACCCAATAGTGATCTATTGTGACAATAATGGAGCCATAGCCAACGCCAAGTAACCAAGGTCTCACAAGAATTCCAAGCATATTAAGCGCCGGTTTCACTCCATCCGCGAGCATGTCAAGGATGGAGACATAAAGATTTGTAAAGTGCACACGGACCTGAATGTAGTAGATCCGTTGACTAAAGTACTCCCTAGGGCAAAACATGATCAACACCAGAACTCCATGGGTGTTAGATTTATCACTATATAAACTAGATTATTGTCTCTAGTGCAAGTGGGAGACTGAAGGAAATATGCCCTGAGAGGCAATAATAAAGTGGTTATTATCTTATTCCATGTTTATGATAGATGTTTATTTTGCATGCTATAACTGTATTGATAGGAAACATCAATACATGTGTGTTTAATAATCAAAAAGGGTTCCTAGTTATGCCTCTCTTATAGACTAGCTTGTTGATTAACAAGATGATCAAGGTTTCCTGATCATGGACATTGGATGTTGTTAATAACAAGGCCACAACATTTGTGAAATGATGTGATGAACATTCATCCGAAGTATAGCATTACGATCAAGTCATTATGTTTATATTGCTATAACGTCATACGAAGTAATTTTTATCCTTAGACCATGAGATCATGTTAATTGCTAACACCGGAAGAGTATCTTGATAACATCAAACGTCACACCGTAACAGGGTGACTATAAAGATGGGTTCAGTACTACGAAGGTGTTATGTTGAGGCTCATGGATCAAGAGTGGAATTTGTCAATCCAGATGACGGATAGATATACTCTGGGCCCTCTCGGTGATATCACATTAGGTTAGCTTGCAAGCAAGTGATGTGATCACTAGAATGTTATATCACGGGAACGAGAAAAGAGTGCATGTCGGTAACGAGATCAAACTAGGTATGAAGATACCGATGATCGAATCTCGGACATGTAATATATCGAGAGACAAAGGGATTTAGTTACAAGCATTAAAGGTTCTCACGATCACAAGAGTCATCGTTGAATGTGTAGGACTCAGTACGGATCTCCAGGTCCCGCTGCTGATTATTGATCGGAGAAGGGTCTCGATCATGTCTGCATTATTCGCGAACCGTAGAGTGGCACACTTAAGAGTTACCAGACACCATTTTGGAGCACATGTGTTTCAGACGAAAGAATTGCAAAGCGCAGGAATTGTTTCAATAGAAACCGGAAATTGTTTCGGGTGAAATTGCAGAAGGTGGTTCTGCATGTGATATTTGAAATATTGCAAGGGGCTATATATGAATGTTTGTTAATTAAAGTAATTAACAAAATTCTGAATAAATTTAATAAAAAGAGTTTTATTAAATGAGAGAGCATTAAATTTGGAGAAATTTAATGCATTTAAAGTGGAGACTTTAAAAGGAAATGTGAAGAGGCATTTTAATGTGGAGGAGTTACCACCACATGAATGGGGGAGGTGAGGGGTCACCCCCCATGCGCCGGCCATGGAGAGAGGGGGCACCCCCCTCCTCCTATAAAAGGCCACCCATTCCCTCCTTCATCCACACACCTCCTTGTGAAGGATCTCTCTCCCCCTCTAGAATTATTTTCCCATGGTCTCGGATTAGCGAGATACATGTTCCCGATGGCATTTCGTCTGGAAGGAGTTGCTGCTTCCGCTGGATCGCTGGAGCGAGGAGGTGGAGGTTGTCTGGTGGCTTGAACGTGTGTGCGAGTGCGGATGCGCTGCTGAGTTGCGGCGCTCGAACTTCCTCACGATCTTGAGATCGGCAAGTGTACTACTACATCAACCACGAGTTCCTACTCGTTAACAAAGCTCGTTGTCTTCGAGGGTAAGTTCTCCATGGATGTATGTCCACCCGTTGCTCTGTATCTAGTAGATAGATCTTGACGTATAGTTCTCATCATAGGAATTTTTTTGTTTTCTATGCTGCGGACCCAACACTGTCGTCGAGGAGCACCTCCTGGAGCTAGCCAGCCCCCGCGCCGTCACACACCAAGAGGGGAAGTCCTGGAAATCCGCCGCCACCGACGCCGCCCGACCTAGGGCCGACGCCAGAGGGGGAGAGGAGGGGAGGGGCGGCCGGGGAGAGCTGCCGGGGGCGACGTGGGTTGCGAGAGGTGGGAGTAAGTCGGTATTGTTCCGAGAGAGAAAGCCCCACTTATCTCGATTTTTTTAATCTCAGAAATATAATTTTCATTTTTTAAATAAATAGGATCACTGACGCTCGCGTGTACCAAGTCTCCACTCGTTCATTGCGAGGTTGCAAATTATCACGTAGTAAATATGTGAGATTTATTCTATCTCTGAAGTCTTTCAACGTCATTTGTGTGAAGTGAGTTGAGGTTGTGCTATATTGACCAAGGGCTGGAGAAAAGAAACATGGTTGTCCATTAGCTAGCATGGGAATACTTGTGGAGGTTTAGCGCGATCTCTTCATGGATAACGAAATGCGTTCACACCTTCGTTTTATCAAAGAGGAGCTCCTAGCCCAGCTAAAGAGCGATAGGAACCCTAAATGGGTTCCTTCCCTCCGCCGGTGACACCGTCGGTCCGTCCCGTCTTCGATGATCTTAGGGTCTTGGAGGTGTGGCGGATCACGGCCTCTCGTCGGCGGGAGTTTTATGTTCACTTAGGCTGTTTTTCTATGTCATTTTTAGGATATTGAGGCGACGGGTACATCCTGAAGTCAGAATAAAGTCCTCCCCGCTCTATCCTCGCTCCGGTGGTGCGCCTAGCGCCGACTGAGGGCGCGTGGAGTCGCGTGTCCGACTGATCTCCTGGGATCTAGTCATTTTTCGTGTTAATTTCAGGTAGTCTCTTCCAATCTACTGATGTCATCGTTGGCGATGGTTACTGCTTTAGTACGCTGGTTCTTTGGGATCTTAGCACGACGACTTCTTGTCTGTCTACTACAACAAGCTATACTACGACAAGCTTTGCCCGACTCCGGTGATGGAGGGGCGAGGACGGCGGCGCGTCTTCGGCTCGTGCTAGTGTTTGTAGTCTTCGCTAGATGGTTCATCGAACTATGTGTAAATTTTATTCCTTTTAGGTCTCTTTGTACTGTTAATGATTATTAATAGAATCGGTGCAATTTTCGAAAAAAAAGAAGGCTTTCTCCGGCTGACGATGGTCACTGCGGACGGAAGTACATTACTAGCAGATGCGCAATGCAGAAGAAACAGAAAAATACTCCGAAATCAAGGCAGCGAGATCCACAACTTAGGGGACGTTAGAATCAAGGCAGGCTAGACAGGAGGACGACACGCCGAATCGATACAGATTAGAAATCGGGCAGGACCACTCCTGATTTGCCTGTCCTTCCAGGGACAACACATAAAACTTGGGATTTGCCCGGCGAGATGGGCTCTGGTAACTTGGTTGGCGAATCGTCGGTCGCTCGAATCTCAAAGCGCACGGACGGCTGAGGTAGATAGTTAGTGGACGGGCAAGCCAGGTGTGGGATCGCTTCTGTCGTAGAGCAAGCAAGAAAGGTCGTCGGCTAGTGGCTTCTCCTCTCGTTTGTATAGTACTCGACCTATTGGTAGGTGTGAGTTTGATCGGATCTTGGCACGTATCACGTGCTCTCATGGGGCCATGCACCAACACGTGCTCTCATTGGGGGCATGCATCAACACGTTGGGACAGCCGTTCATGTGAGCAAGGTGGTTATTTATGTACAGCTAACTAGGCGCCAGCTAGCAGATCACCAGATCTCGTGCCAAAAAAACTGGGAAATCAGGAGATTATCGAATTTTTAATTGGCCTGCTATTAATGCATGGCAGCTCTGGGTTGTTTATTTATTTACAGCTTACTAGGCGCCAGCTAGCAGATTACCAAAAAAATTGGGAAATCAGGAGATTTTATAATTATGCAGGGCAGCTTCCGGTGACAAATAGGCTTTTGCCGAGCTTTATAAATGAAGTCATGGATGATCAAACTGATACATAGTGATAACAAAAACCTCTAGAAAGCAGTTCAGAAATGAAACAAGAAAAAAATCCGGACTTACCACCAAAGTTAGTGACGCGAGATTGAAGGGTACAAGACTCCACAACAACGCCTCCAAGAATGCGGCTATGCAGCGCGCCACCGGCATCGAGATCGAGATGGTCAAGGATTTTCACTTGCAGCCCACACGTAGGGAATGTAGCCACAATGACGCCCCCAAGGAGCACGAGTAGGGGTATGCCTACCGGCAGAGTTGAGAAAAGTCGATCTGCGGTGTTCCTTATGTTCGTGCTAATATGGCACCGTTGGTATAAGTTACCTGTGGCACCTAAGGTTCACGACCCTAGTAACTGGACCAATGGGGTGTTGCTATAGCTAATGCAGCTAGTGACGCGAGAGTGCCACGCAGCCGCAGATTAAAAGATCCAAGAGAGGAAAAATTGAATCATGATGGTTACAGGGCCAAAACATTCAATTTTATAGATTTTCATTAAAACAGCGATTTTTATCCAAATATTAAATTACAGTCGAACCTTACATCTACTACAAATAATTTGCAAAGATTAAAACTAATCTAAATCTAGACGACGCTTGGGAAAACATCGTCAAACATGCCTACCCTCGTCGTGGCTCCTGCCTCCTACGACTTTGCTAGCCGTCGCCGCCATTTCCGCCGCTACTCCGACATCCTCCCACTTTGCTCTTTTTCCTACAGATCCATGTCACGACCATGAACTAGCAGGCATGAGCTAGTGCTTGCTCACCGCCTTTGTTGCCGCCGCCGTACTGCGAGCCACGGTACTCGAGAAAGTAGTGCCATCGAGGACGACGGGGTGGAGGTGGCCACTACCTTCTTTCTTCTGCGCCGGTGGTGGCTGTTCCGCGTCGTCCATCTCGACCCCCTCCCGATCCGCTACCGCCTCGTACGGTCCCCCTCCTTTTCCCTGGCATCCGATGGTGGAGAACTTGGATAATCGGTACTCCAACTCCTCATTCTGTCGGCGGGGATAGGAAAAGACGAAAGAGGATGACGAGTTGCCCAGAGTATTATGAGAAGAGGGAGATATGATCCGATGTATTATATGAAAGAGGAAGAGGAGTGGTAGAATAAATTCAAGTTGGGATCGCCGATCGATGCCATTTGGCCGCTAGTGAGTCACGGGTGCTCTTCGTAGAAGCGATCATAGGAGATATTGGACATCTAATTACTAGAGGCATGGGCAGGTCATGCCACACAACTCCACGCATCAAAATCCGTGGCGCAGGCAGTTGCAACTATTGGAATATGTCCTAGAGGCAATCATGTACGATGTTATTCCCAATATATTTATAAAATTATTATATTTTTGTTATATGAACTACTGATATATATATATATATATTATTGAATATGTGATTTGGTTGTGGAACTATATATTCATGTTGTTCATACTAGATGTCCTTGGTCATTGAGGTTGTGTTGGACACACAACTTAGACTAATGTGAAAGTCGGTTGATGACTCGGTTCCACTTGTCATGGACATGGATATACTATTACGTCTTACACGGATTCAGCTAAAGAGTTTAGCGAGTCAAATTGACCCATATTGAGATATAACGAACAAGTCATCATTTGTATGTCTCAATCAATGTAATCCTTAGACCCGAGGTTATTGCATAATCCGAGATAAGGATCACCGACTTAGGTTCTGTCAAACGATGTTCTGTCACTTGGTAGCTATAAAGGCAGAGTTTGGGTCGACGCAGAATCAAATTGCGTGATATGGATGACCAAGATGGGATTTTGCCCCTCTGACTGGAGAGATATTCTCTGGGCCCTCTCGGAAGATATGATTCGGAAAGTATGGCCATGCACGACTCG
Organism: Avena insularis; assembly: GCA_023614405.1. Classification (NCBI taxonomy): domain Eukaryota; kingdom Viridiplantae; phylum Streptophyta; class Magnoliopsida; order Poales; family Poaceae; genus Avena; species Avena insularis. Next base: position 431,428,765 of record CM042684.1, on the reverse strand, counting down.
TTTAAGTGTTAAGCGAGGCGATCGACTAAGAGTTAGTCGGATGAATCATTTATCTCGGATCGAGAAAGAGAGTCGAACTATTTAAGGAATGACGATCATTTGCCTATTGACGAGGGTTTAACTCATCAATGCCCATTGTTATGGACTTAGGTTCAGGAATTGAGGAGCGCTGGAGATCTCGGTACGGCTAGCAAACAAGCACACATGGACGCAAGGTTTACCCAGGTTCAGGCCTCGTAGAGGACCCTACTCCTGCTTGTCTGCTCTTGATTGATGAAGGATCCGAAGGATTACAAGGTCGCCGATGGCGGTGTCGCGTAGATTGGATCTGGCATATGTCTAGATCTATTGTCTATTGTGGAAGTTGCGATTGAGAGATTGGAGGTGAGGATGCCTTCTCGTTGGACCCTCCTAACCTTTATATATGGGGAGGCTAGGTCTCAGGTACCAATACGAGTTGGTTACAAGTTGGATTAGAACTCTAGTCTTGAGCTTTCCTTGTCTTGTGCGTTTGGGAGTCCGTATCCATATGGGCTTCATACCAGTCGAACCGTCATAGGCGTCATGGACCTTGGCGATTCGTCGAGTGGGCCTTCCGTCGAGCTGCACCAGGTACGCTGTAGTTGAGTGCCTATTGGGCATACCCATGTCAGTAGCCCCCGAGTGTCCATGTGAATCGTAGATTCGGATGGAGACTCAGAAGTTTTGATCTTGCATTAGGATGTCGGAGTCGACAATTGTGTCGAGTGCAAAGCACTTCACCCGGAAGTACATCGAGTCAGTCGAATTTGTAGTAGTTCATAGGGATGATGAACGTGCCTGGTATGCTCGATGGATCGAGACCAGTTAATTGCTCTAGGACAAAAACAACGCCACCTACTCAAACTCGAGTCCCCGGACTCGAATCCGGAAATTGCTTGCGTAATTCGACTCATGCCGCGGAGGCCTAACAGAGTTTGAGTCACCGGAGCCCCCGAGTGCCTGGTTGAGTCGAAGACTCAGGCAGGAACTAAATAACTTTTGCGACTGCTGTCGTCTTTTGTTGCTTGTTTCAGTTGAATATGCTTTCAGCGCTCCCTATGGGAGTAACCCAAAGCCCACAATCGAATCGTAGATTCGAGTGAAGGGTTTTCATAATACTTGTATATCTTCATAAATTTCTTCGGGTGCGCGGCCAGCGCTCCCTATGGGAGTAGCCCCCGAGTCCTTAGTCGAATCGTGGATTCGAGTGAGGACTCAGAGTGTGTCACTCGAGGATCTTGTATATGCGCGACCAGCGCTCCAGTTTGGAGTAGCCCCCGAGTTTCTGGCGGAGTCGTAGGCTCGGACAGAGACTCGAGACTCGTATCTTGCCGTGGTAGTCAAAAATCATGCGAGGAGAAACCACTGACCCAGAAGTGCATCGAGTCAGCGTCTCACATATAAGGAGCCAAGAGTTGACGATGCAGTCGGGGTAGTCATAGCGGAGTCATGCGACGATTAGCCGGGTGAGTCGATGATGCGGATGGGTCAATGCAGTCACTTCTGTCTGGTGCATGGCCAACGTCGCTTGTGTGTAGCATCAAGCAATGCAACCATCCGAGGAGAGACTCGACTCGGTTCTTGAGTGTATGTCGTAGCTAGTTATTTTATCGACTCTTGTTGGAGGACCCGATGAAATAGTTCGACGCAGTCAACATCCTTATAAGCTGCATAAAATATGAAGAATTGTGAAGTACTTGTATCTTGTAAAGGATATTTCCATGTCGATTTGTAAAGTATAATTCTTGTGCCAATCGAGTCGACACTTTTGCATTGTATGCTAGGCCTTTTCGTTAGCCTGATTACCCTTAGTCTCAGTACCTTACCGAGGCACTCGGAGTTCAAGAATTCGACGATCAGGCAAAATCAGCTACTCGTGCGGTCGTGTATGAGGTGCTCGAGTGCGTGGAGTCGACGGCACATTAGGTTACTCGAAGAGGACGCAACCCCCGAGTGTATCGAGTGCGAGTTAAAAAGAAATTAGCTCTAAGTAGAGAGAAACTTAGCTTTATTGCCGTGATGGACGAGTTGCAAGATCCGATGCGATCGGCGGGTCGCGGGAGTCGAAGATTGTAGCGGCTCGCGGTCGTGGGAGTCGAAGATTGTAGCGGCTCGCGGTCGCGGGAGTCGAGGGAGCCGCCGAGTCACCCGATATGAATACCGCAGCTGGTCGTTGAAGCTGAAGACCGCGGCAGGTCGCCGAAGCGGAGGGAGCCCCCAAGCCCCCGAGTCGAATATCGTAGCAAATCACTAGAGTCGAAGACTAGAGTTGATGTGGTAGCGAGTCACGCGGCGGACGTAGTCGACGCGGCGGATCGGAGTCGCGTGGTGATGACGAATTTCCGTATATGAAGACTGTAACGGGCCACAGCAGTCGAAGACCGTATCGGGTCACCTCACCCGAAGACCGCAGCTGAAGACCGCAGTGAGTCGCGTGATGGAGTCGAAGACTCAGTAGGTCGGTGGAGTCGAAGGTTGTAATGGGTTGCTGTTGCCGAAGGAGGCAACATCTCGCCGGATTCGAAGGTCGTAGCTCGTCGTTGGGCCGCCAATGATGAGGGAGCCCCCGAGTCGAGGACCGAAGCAGGTCGTATGGCGGTGTCGAAGGATCCCCCGAGTCACTAGATCCGAAGACCACAACGGGTCGCTGGAGTCGAAGGACGCGGTAGGTCGCCGAAGTGGAGGGAGCCCCCGAGCGCCTGAATCCCTGGGGCCAAAGATCGCGGTTTCTTTGGCCGGCGCGATCTGACGGGTCGCGGGAGTCGAAAACCGCAGCGAGTCGATGGAGTCGAAAGAGCCCTCAAGTGTAGCGTCGAGGTGGTTGATGGAGTCGAGACGGCGTTCGAGAGCCGATATGGCGGACCAGAGTTGTCACGGTAGTAGTTGCCGCAATCGAAAATCATAACGGGTCAGACGGCGTAGTCGGCGTAGCTCCTGAGTATAGAGTTGATGCGGTCGGACGGAGTTGACACAGCGGACGTATGGTCCAGGTTGATCGAGTCGCGTGGCGAATGTACGGTCCAGGCCGTGAGCCTATCCGGTGAAGCTGCGTCCAATAAGATTTATGTGGAGCCGTGCGTAGGGTCAATCCAAGCTAGCTTTTTGTAGACTCACGATTTTCGATCGATCAAGAAGTATGGGGTTTGGACGAGCAATCCGTGCTTGCAGTGTCCATGGTCCTCACGTGAAGCCTTGATTAACTTTTGCTAATTGAGTCCTTGGGAGTCATGCCGGTATATACTAGTAATATTTGACCTGGAGTCAGCCAGCTGCACGACTGGTTTCAATCTTGTTTTATCAACGACAATTGACGCACAAACCAGGCCATGTACATCACCGCCCAATCGCATGTGGCGACTCGTTTGAGCTACACCGATCGGACGTAGCTAGTTTGTTCGACTTCATGCCGATTCCTTCTCACTCTGCGTTGCCCACGAAGACAAAATCAGTCGCTTCGTAGTTATTGAATATGAACGTGATGAATCAGATGAATTGGCCAGATGCGATCTGGCCATCGTTGACGGCAAGGGATCCAGTCTGGTTGATAATGCATGGGATCCAGAGTAGATCTATTTTCTCGGTAGTCGTCGAATCGTAGATTGATGGTGATGGAGCCGTCGAGATCACAACATCAGCGCTTCCAGTTCCCACAGACGGCACCAATTGACGAGGGTTTAACTCATCAATGCCCATTGTTATGGACTTAGGTTCAGGAATTGTGGAGCGCTAGAGATCTCGGTACGGCTAGCAAACAAGCACACATGGACGCAAGGTTTACCCAGGTTCAGGCCTCGTAGAGGACCCTACTCCTGCTTGTCTGCTCTTGATTGATGAAGGATCCGAAGGATTACAAGGTCGCCGATGGCGGTATCGCGCAGATTGGATCTGGCGTATGTCTAGATCTATTGTCTATTGTGGGAGTTGCGATTGAGAGATTGGAGGTGAGGATGCCTTCTCATTGGACCCTCCTAACCTTTATATATGGGGAGGCTAGGTCTCAGGTACCAATACGAGTTGGTTACAAGTTGGATTAGAACTCTAGTCTTGAGCTTTCCTTATCTTGTGCGTTTGGGAGTCCGTATCCATATGGGCTTCATACCAGTCGAACCGTCATAGGCGTCATGGACCTTGGCGATTCATCGAGTGGGCCTTCCGTCGAGCTGCACCAGGTACGCTGTAGTTGAGTGCCTATTGGGCATACCCATGTCACCTATAGTTCGACGAGGTATATCGTGGAGAAAAAGGGACTTGGACGAAAGTTGCATTTGAAGGTATGTCGTCATGACTCTTTTGTACCCGGGAGTCGCCATGTTCTGCTAGGAGCCACTGCCAACTGATCGATCACGAATGAGAGTCAGGTCATGTCCGAGTCACCATGAGCCTATCGGGTCGCACACTTAAGAGCGAGAACAAGTTGTTTGGGTTGGACCTGAACCAGATTTGGACTGAGTCAGTGAGTTGGACTCAGAGTGACTAATATGGGCTCTAGTGAATGGGCCACAAGTGAGTGGAGCCCACTTTTACTCCCTATATATACTGGGGCACACATACCTAGATAGTGTGGCGATTAGGTCATTCCATGTGTTAGAAACCTTAACTCCAGTCTAGTCATGTCAAGCCGCTGTATTAGACCTAGCAGTCCACCATCGGCGCTCCTCCTCGTACGTGTGAATACTGGCGGAGGTGTTGTACGTTCAGCACTTTGACGGATCGTGAGGACTGCACTGCATCAAGCGACGTGCTTCATCAAATTCCGCAACTGTGTGTCTAGTGGTAATCCCCGTGGCCTATCACCTCAGCTAGATCATGGCATCACCGTGTAGGAAAAAAGTATTGTTTATCTCTATGTGGCCCAACAACAGCACCCCGATATATATTGACTAGGGGCGAGCCGACCAATGACCACGCCATTAATATGTACCGCTAGTCAAATATGTGGGACCCACAACTCTGGTGGAATTGCCTCCCACCTTGTCACATCGTCGATGCCTATTTATCGGGGGTGTCCGTTTTCGTATGCCACTAGTTGTAACAGCAGCATGGACACGTGACGGTGCTCTGCTGATGTGGTGTCTCCTATAAGGCTTTTCCTAGTAGTGGAGGGAACGACACCTACATATGCATCGCCGATGTTGGTGCCGGAGCGCTGAGCTTTCACCTGGAGACAACTTCGACACAATGCTCGATACCTCAGTTCGCTCACTTGCCCCGAGCCAAGCCTCCTAACCACGATCTAGGAGCATGTTGGGGTTTGCGTGTGCAAAACAAACAAAAAATCGCCCTACACGAACAACCAAGATCAAACCATGAAGACACTAGCAAGAACAGATATATATCTCATACTGACGTTGATGCGGAAGAGGACGTCAGTCGATGTAGATGTTGATGACGGACGAGTTGATCCCCACATCTAGGCGTATCCCTCCTAGTCATAAGGAGAATGTCCACTCTATGCTAGGATCGAACGGATGATCCCTCCCTGGATTGCACAAGTGTAGTCCTCCGATCCGTTAGTGTTCCGACGTGTAGAGCCCGACGCCAACAGTGCCCGTCTCATAGCCTTCCGAAGAAACTACTATGGTGTTGCACTAGGGAGAGAGAGAACTCAAGGAGGGGTTGTGGTGTGCTTTGAAGAAGGGGACTGGGTCCCTTTATATAGGAGGAGGGGAGTGAGAATCACGCCATAGGGTTCCTACCCTAGTACGACGGCCCAAGGTGGAGGCAACGGGAGAGGACGAGGGAAGGGGAGGGGTTGTCGTCGCCACCCAGCACCACCTTCTGTCGTCCATGCATCGCACTGTCCCAGCCTTCAGGCCGTCACCACCGGTCAAGCCCATATTCGTCGCATCGAATCAAGTCGTTGGTGGAGAATCCCATGAGCGCCCGCACCCCCACCATTGCCAGTGCACCCGCTCCACACCGAGGACGCACAGGGTGCCCGCCCACTGTCTCCACCTATGAGAGCCATCTGCCGCTGCGCGCTGGCCATCCCGCGCTAGGATCTGCCAAACCGCATTGAAGAACACTAACACTGATAAGACCCACACTATCCTACCAATGGATGGTAAGAAGAAGACTCGCGGCCTCTAGCACCGCGCGGGCTTGCCCGATGGCGACAGGAGAGGAGGAGGGAAGGAGAGGGGCTGCGACGGAGGTATAGAAGTGGTGATCACAACACTAGAACATGTGGAACCGAACAATAGCCAAGGATCGGAGCCATAATCCGTTATTTTGGCAACCAAACAAAGTATACAAATAAGCTCCAAATAAATGTGGGCAACCAAACAAAGCGCATAACATGAATTTAGCCTTGGCCCGGCCATTGACTACAATATACAAAGGACATTTACAATAATTGTGGTTAAAAATGGTTTTTATTTAAGCACACTGAAATTGTTGAAGTACCTTTAATTTCATATGGATGTGCGCCTCTTGCTAAAAAGGCTTTTTAGTTTGTCCCTCTCCTTACTCTGTTGGTTCCTCTTGGGCTAAACTTGTATTAGTCATTGTTGTGTGTTAGAAATCTAGGATTTGGAGCTAATCGGTCTACCCTCTATTCCTTTGCCTTGTCGATGGTGCCGCTCACAATGCATACTGAGACTAGAGGGTGGGATCTTTATATAGACTCCAAGTTCTAGATATTTGTATCTGTTTCCAGTTAGGACTCGTGACTTGTTAAACCAACCACAATTATTAACAGTTAGTTACCGAGCCTAATATTGTTAATAAATTAGGTCCCAAGCATGCATGTATGAGTCATGCGCCGAGTTTGAACTCAAATTCAAAACTCGCAGACTTTAACAATCCATAGATCCAATCTTATAGACAACCTGGCATTCCACTATATATTGTTCCCGGGTATAATTCCAGTGTATTCTTATACGCTGTGTTCCAGTATAGCCATATTGGCTTCCTTAAGTGTATTTCCTTAAGTACAATTCCACATCAATTATTCCCTCTTAATTCCACGAGTACTTCCACATCAAGGTTTTGATACCGGGAGTATAACAATGTAGTCCACATATAAAATATTGCAAGAAAAAAATTCCTACATCTTCCACTTGGCTGAAATAATTTTTATCCAACAAAGTGAATTGCCATGCTATTAACATGGTCAAAAGATAACTTCTTCCCTCGACGCATTCATGTTGCATATAAACTTTGTGACCTTTGGAGTCATATTATCACAGATAACAAGTTATGATGCTCCTTCCATGACTATAATTTCATTAGCTACATGCCTTTCTCTGATGCTTCAAATGCAATAGAGTGTTCATCTTTCATAACGAAAGAACATTTAAATCATGTTTCTTTTTAACACCTTAAGCACCTACAAAACAATAAATATCAAAACACAACATAAATATATGTTACCTTTCATGGAGATCCTCTTGACAAAAACAACATCAATATATCCAAGCTTGCAGCAGAAAGTTGTGATCGTCAAAATATAGTGAACGATCCATGATTCCTTGACATTACGCCATTAGCATTTCCGATGATTCCAACAATATTTCTAGATTTTAGCTTACCCTTGCTAACAGTACCAGCAAGTTTCAGTTACCATGCTAATTAAAATAGAAATAGTTCATGTGGCATGGCTAAGATCAGGTCGCATGAATAATGTCCCAAATAATTATTGGATAACAATTATTCTTCATTTTTCCTCAAGAGTTTAAACAAAATTCCTCATAGAGTATAATTCCCTTTATCAAAGGTACTTGAAAGTTTTGGAGTTTCCATAGAAAACATTTCAAAATATTCTCTATGTAATTCCACTCCCAACACATAGGAGGCTTTGAAGACACCTTTGATGTGAAAGTTAGAGGATAACCAAGCTTTCACTTCCATCAATGTGATATTTATATAAGAACATTGTTAGCACATATAGTAATAACACAAAACAATTCACACTATCCTTTGTATATGATCATCTTCTAGGATTAAGCAAACCATATGACCTAATATAGAATTGATGTAAAGCTTGTGCCATGAACAAGAATCGATCTCTTAAATTAGTAAACCCTCTCTTTATTCCCACTTTCTCTAAATTCTAGAGAAGTAAACTATCCCATAGGAGAAATAGTTTCCACAAAGTATAAATATTTGCTTTGTGTAAAGCATTTAACAACAAGCCTAGAATTGTAATTTCCACTAAGCATGTTGCATTAAACTTCCCAGTAAATAAATTCACTAACTACCTATAGTTGACGAGGGGTAACCTCGATAGTGCCTATGGTTATGAACTTAGGGTTTAGAGGAAAAGAGAACGTTAAGGATTTCGTCGGATGTCAGACAAACAAGGGAGTTGAATTTGTCTGATTATCGATGAACAATGAGTTTATAGATTGCTTGGGAGTTTTTCCGGTACGTCCCCTTAGGATCCTCCTGGCCAATATATAATAGTCTTGGGTACCGAGGCCGCATACATATAGGTTACATATTCTGGATTACAACACTAATACAATGTCGGTTCATATTTTCTTATCTAACAAAACTATGACTTCTATCGGACGCCCCTGAGCCTTCTTATTTGGTCTTCATGGGTCATGAGCCTTTATGCAGTTAGGGTAACTAAACATAAGTACTCGAGTAACCATATCCATGTCAGTAGTGAAGGGAATATGCCCGAGAGGCAATAATAAAATGGTTATTATCTTATTCCATGTTTATGATAAATGTTTATTTTGCATGCTATAATTGTATTAATTGGAAACGTTAATACATGTGTGTTTAATAAACAAAATACAAAGTTCCTAGTACTGCCTCTCATATAAACTAGCTCGTTGATTAACAAGATGATCAAGGTTTCCTGATCATAGACATTGGATGTTGTTAATAACAAGGTCACAACATTGGTAGAATGACGTGATGACCATTCATCCGAAGTATAGCATTACGATCAAAGTCATTATGCTTATATTGCTATAACATCATAGGAAGTAATCTTAGTCCTGTGACCATGAGATCATGTTAATTGCTAACACCAGAAGAGTATCTTGATAACACCAAACGTCACACCGTAACAGGGTGACTATAAAGGTGGGTTTAGTGCTACGAATGTGTTATGTTGAGGCTCATGGATCAAGAGTGGAATTTGTCAATCCCGATGACGGATAGATATACTCTAGGCCCTCTCGGTGATATCACATTAAGATAGCTTGCAAGCAAGTGATGTGATCACTAGAATGTTATATCATGGGAACGAGAAAAAAGTGCATGTTAGTAACGAGATCAAACTAGGTATTTGGATACCGATGATCGAATCTCGGACATGTATTATATCATGAGACAAAGGGATTTAGTTATGACGTTAAAGGTTCACACGATCACAAGAGTCATCGTTGAATATGTGGGAGTCAGTACGGATCTCTAGGTCCTGCTGCTGATTATTGATCGGAGAGGGGTCTCGATCATGTATTCATTATTCGCAAACCGTAGGGTGACACACTTAAGGGATACCGACACTATTTTGAGCAAATATGTTTCAGATAAAGATTTAAGAAAGCGCTGGAATTATTTCAATAGACACCGAAACTATTTCGGGTGAAATTGCTAAAATTGGTTCTGCATGCAATATTGAAATGTTGCAGGGGTTTTTATGTGAATGTTTGTTAATTAAAGTAATTAACAAAATTCTGAATAAAATTAATAAAATAGTTTTATTAAATGAGAGAGCATTAAATTTGGAGAAATTTAATGCATTTAAAGTGGAGACTTTAAAAGAGAATGTGAAGGGGCATTTTAATGTGGAGGGGTTACCACCACATTAATGGGGGAGGTGAAGGGACACCCTCCATGGGCGCCGGCCATGGGAGGGGTACCCTCCCCTCCTCCTATAAAAGGCCCCCCTCACACCCCTTCTTCCACACACCTCCTCGTGAAGGATCTCTCTCCCCCTCTAGTATTATTCCCCCATGGTCTCGGATTAGCGAGATACATGTTCCCGGTGGCTTTATCTGGAAAGGAGTTGCTGCTTCCGCTGCTTTGCTGGAGCGAGGGACGGAGGTTGTCGGGGTACCGGACGTGTGTGCGATCACAGATGCACCACTGCTTTGTGGTGCTAGACTTGGTGGTGCTGGACTTGCTGGAGCTAGATCTGAAGGACGTGCTGGAGCCGGACCTGCTGGACTTCATCACAATCTTGAGATCGGCAAGTGTACGACTACATCATCCACGAGTTCCAACTCGTTAACAAAGCTTTGTTGTCTTCGAGGGTAAGTTCTCCATGGATGCATATCCACCTGTTGCTTGTATCTAGTAGATAGATCTTGGCATATAGTTCCCATCGTAGGATTTTTTTTTGTTTTCTATGCTGCAAACCCCAACAGTGGTATCAGAGCCTGATCTATGTGTAGGTGCTTTGCACGGGTAGTACACATATGTTTATATGTGGGCGATGATGATCATGTTATTGCTTCTTTCATGTATTTTGGATATTGGTGGCATAGTGGGATGAAGCGGCCCGGACCAACCTTACATGTCATCGTACATGAGACCGGTTCCACGACTGACATGCATCTAGTTTTGCATAAGTGGCTGGCGGGTGTCTGTCTCTCCTACTATAGTCAATATCTGATTTACAACGAGTTGCTAATAACTTGGTTATCCTTGTTGTGGTTCCATGTTCGTAGGTAAGACCGGTTCTATCTCTGAAAGCCCTAAGCCACGTAAAACTTGCAATGGATAAATTAGAGGCGTCTAGTTTAGATCGTTGCTGGGCTAGTGTCATGATATGGTAATGTTATAAGTTGATGTATAGTTGATACTCTTACAACACACCTAACGTGTAAGTTCCATAGACCTTGGCCTTACACACAAAGGAATGATAGAGATCATACCACAATGCAAATGATAGAGATCAAATGCATAGACCATATCATCTCACTTTACACATTAGATGTTTGCATCTTATATTGCTAGTTTGGCGTTTTAGTAGTTGACATGGGTATACTCTACAGGTACTCGAGCTTGGTATATACGGTCTGAATACGTATAGGCCCACGGTGTCGCCAAGGCCCAAAACGAAGGATTCGAGTAATCTGCGGACTCTCGATTGCTTGAAGAACAAGAAGAAGCTAAAGATAGAAAGTTTGAAAGGGAAAAACCCTAACTTGTAACCGACTCGACCTGCTACCCGAGACCTAGCCTATCTATATAAAGGCTAGGAGGGGGCGGCGAGGAGGACACACGCAACCCTAGTTTCCACAACCCTCGCCAGATTGCATCTGCGCACCATTGTAACTTTCGACTCCTTCGATAATTCCACGAGCAGACAAGCAGGAGTAGGGACCTCTACGAGGCCTAAACCTGGGTCAATCTTTGTTCCCTGTGTGCTTGTCTGTTAGATGATAGATGTCTCCAGCGCTCCCTCCTTATCCAAAACCCAAGTCCATAACAATGGGCATTGACGAGTTAAACCCTCGTCAATTGGCGCCGTCTGTGGGAATTAGGAGTGCTGATGTTGCGGCTTCTTCGGCCCCATCAACTGCGATCTACAACTCCGCAACAGCGGAGATTCGCCAGCTCTTCGGCGCCTTCGACTTCACCATCCACCCGCCGGCCACCCGCCCGGCCTTCGAGTCCGTGGGCGACGGAATCAGCCTGGCGATTGGGAGCTTCCGCTTCCAAGTTGGTCAGATGGGCACGCTTCGCATGCCTGATCAGCCGACAACACCTGTGATTGCCCCGTCATCATGGTTCCCTCCATCGATCGGCATCCTCAGCAAGCTCAACGCCTCGGTGGTAGTCGAGAACACGATCAGCGACAGCAGCCGCGATTCCGATCTGAGCGATCTGGCCACTGAAGATGGAACCTACGGTTCTGAATCTGAAAGTTGTGGAAGCAACAGCTTCCCCAATCACTTCATGTGCGCTGTCATCAACGCAGGTGACACCTCTGCCAATCGCGACAACGGTGGTAACACCGGTAATGGCACCGATCCACCCACGCCAGCAACGGTGGCAATGGCGGTAACGGCAGAAATCATGCTCCCGTCCACAACGGAGGAGCAGTCGAACCTCCCAGCATAATCAATGAGCAAACCGGCGAACGCGTGGTAATCAAGCTCAACGAGCAAGAGTGGGATCGCTGCCGTGAGGCCTTACGGGGTACACCTCTACCCTTCGGGTCCCTGCAGGAACTGCTGATGGGCTATCACTGGCTCTTGCAAGAAGAATTCAAGCGCCAACTGCAAATAATCGCGCAACTTGAGGCGCGTAAAAAGGCAGCGGGCGAATCAAGCCTTTGTCGCGCTGGGCTCTCCTCCTACGGAGGATCCTCCTCAAGAGGCAACGAGTACCTTGCCAAGAAGAGGCAATCGCGGATGGCTCATCTTACCGAACAAGAGCACATAGAAGCCACGAAAGTCCTCGACTTCGGCTCTATGACAGTCGACACGAGAGGCAATGTGGTCCCCAGGACGCCGCAGGCTGCGGTGACAGCAGCCACCATGTACCTCCTTAATAACCAGCCGCCAGCTGGAGATCCCCGAACTGCCATGCACCGATCTATGATCGCGGGTTTGGGATTAATCGAGGCCGCCCTCGACAAGGAGCCAACACCAGACCCAAAAAAGGGCAAAGCGCTAGCAAAGCGCCACTCCTCGCCCTCATCCAGCGATGATAGTCACGACCTGTCTCGGCGTCGCCGCTCACGGCGACACGACCGTGACTACGATGCGCGCGACGATCTCACGCAGCGCAAGATCGACAAATCAAGAGCACGACGTGCTCGGTCAACTGACACGGAAGAAGAAGACGGGGAGCTCTGTGGCGCAAGATGCTTCAGCAGATCAATTAGGCAAAAGTGAATGCCTAAAGGGTTTAAACTCCCATAGGAACACCCGAAATTTGACGGTCTACAGGACCCCAAGATCTGGCTGGAGGATCACATCTCCTCCGTTAGACTCCACGGAGGCAGTCGAAGCACTGCCATGCAATGCTTGCAGCTACAGCTGCAGGGCGCCGCCCGAGCATGGCTCAATAACCTCCCACGCGGATCCATTCGCAGTTGGGATGAGCTGGTTTACAGCTTCGTGCGCAACTTTAAGGGCACGTACAAACGGCCCACATCAATCGAAGAGCTGAGATGCTGCCAGCAAAGATCTGGCAAATCACTGCGCTCCTACATCCAAAGGTGGTCCATCATCAAGAACTCCGCGGAAAACATCTTGTAAGACCGCGCGATTGACGCATTCAACGGTGGTGTCCGCCGCCTAGAGCTCAGGGAGGAGCTGGGCCGCTCAAAGCCCCAGACCATCGACCACCTGATGGAGATCGCGAATCGGTGGGCCGATGGAGAAGATTCAGTAAACAATCGCGCTCACTCCGACGAGGAGGCAGAACTCGAACGCAGACGCGACCGCCGAGGCAAGCGCCGCATGCGCATCTACAATGACCGGAACAACGTCAACATGGTCGTAGCCAGCTACGCCGATAGACGCGACGATAACCGCAACAGCGGATACCGTAGCGGCGGATACCACGACTCCGGGAAAACCACGCAAGTATGGCAACGCCGCACTCGCGATGAGGCACCCGCGACCTCCATCGAGGACAAACTGTCCGGGCCATGTACGGTGCACTTCTACATCGACAAGCATGATGGCAAGAAGAAGTCCAGCCACCTCCTCAAGGATTGCCGTGAGTTCCTCAAGCTACATGAGGGACTGGTTCAGATGAACCGCAATGCAGTGGAAAGAGGCTACGGAGCCGCTCCAGGCACCGTGGCACATGGCGCACCGCCACCACCACCTGGGCCACCCCCGAACGGAGCCGCACCAGACCAGCACCACGGAGGCGAACCGTACCCACGGGCCATGGGCACCATGATGATCCAAAAGGGACGCCCCTCCAACAGGGTGCAGAAGGCCATCACTCGCCAAGTCAACTTGGCCACACACTCGCCACCATCCACCACTGAGTACCTCAGTGGAAGCGAGTCATGCATCACCTTCGACAAGCGTGACCACCCGCCTTAGATACCCCGTCCAGGTCATTGCCCCCTCGTACTTGAGGCGCAAATTGGAGGCTTCGACATGAGTCGCGTCTTCATGGATGGCGGAAGCGGCATCAACCTCATATTCGCGAGTACCTTGCGAGCGATGAGGATCCCTCTAACCTGCCTGGAGGCATCAGACACAATGTTCCACGACATCGTCCCAGGGAAAGGCGTATACCCCTTGGGCAAAATCAACCTCGACGTCATCTTCGGCATGCCGAAGAACTTCTGGTGTGAGCGCATCGACTTTGAGGTCGTCGACTGGCCCTCACAATACCATTGCATCCTCGGGCGCGTCACATTTTCTCGGTTCATGGCAGTGCCCCACTACGCCTACCTGCAGATGAAAATGCCAAGTCCCAACGACGTCATAACGATCAACGGGAGCTTTGAGCGATCTGATAGTTGCGACAGGGAATTCAACAGAATCTCCTAGTCCTTCAGCATGCAGGAGGAACTCGCAAGATTGAAAGAGACGACAGACAACAGTCTGCCTCCCCTGAGTAGGCCAAGCTCACTTGATCTCTCCTTCGACTCATCTATGCACACAAAGAAAGTACATGTCCATCCATCGGATCCCTCCAAGATGACCCTCATCACCAACAACTTGAGTCCCGCATAGGAACTCGCGCTCGTCGAATTCCTCCGTGAGCACTGGGAAATTTTTGCCTGGTGTCCTGTGGACATGCCAGGAGTTCCCAGGGAATTCGCTGAGCACGCAGTCAACGTTAACCCCGACGCAAGGCCAGTCAAACAAACAATCAGGCGACTGTCTGAGCCACGAGCTCAGGCAGTTGGAATGGAGATCAACAGACTCCTCGAGGCCAAGTTCATACGCGAGATCAAGGAAAGCACTTAGCTCGCCAATACGGTGCTGGTACCAAAAAAGGACATGGATATCCTACGGATGTGCGTGGACTTCACTTCTTTAAACAAGCACTGCCCAAAGGATCACTTCCCGCTGCCACGGATCGACCAGATCATTGACTCCACCGCGAGATGCGAGCGCCTCAGCTTCCTCGACGCCTGCTCAGGCTATAATCAAATTCGAATGAAGGAGGAAGATCAGGAGAAAACAGCGTTTACAACGCCCTTTGGTGTGTTCTGCTACAACACAATGCCCTTCGGGCTAAAAACGCGGGAGCCACCTACCAGCGGTGCATGCAGGCTTGCCTCAAGGAACAACTAGGTCACAACATCCATGTCTATGTCGACGACATAGTAATCAAGACCAAGGAGGAAGCCTCTCTAATCGACGATTTGCGCGAAACCTTCGCCAACCTCGATCGCTACCGGATCAAGCTCAATCCGGACAAATGCGCCTTCGGTGTACCATCTGGGCAGCTACTCGGGTATCTCATCTCCGCGAGAGGAATCGAGGCGAACCCGAAGCAGATAAAAGCCATACTGGCCATGGAGAAGCCGAAGAATATAAGAGGCGTCCAGCAACTGGCCGGACGAATCGCGGCCCTCAGTCGATTTATCAGTCGGATGGGTGAAAAGGCACTTCCCTTCTACTAGCTCCTCCGCAAAGCTGAAAAATTCGAGTGGACCAATGAAGCGCAAGAAGCATTCGAAGATCTCAAGCGCCTGCTATCCACTTCGCCAGTGCTGGTGACTCCACGAGAAAGGAAACCACTGTTGCTATACATCTCTGCCACCAACCAGGTGGTCAGCACAGTGCTCGTCGTCGAGCGAGCTGAGGAAAACAAGGTCCACGGCGTACAACGCCCGGTGTACTACCTCAGCAAGGTCCTCACGCCAATAAAACAGCAGTACCCGCACTACCTGAAGTTGGCGTACGACGTCTTTATGACCGCTCGACGATTGTGCCACTACTTCCAGGAACACCCAATCGTGGTAGTCAACGACGCCCCGTTGGGACATATCCTCAATAACCCCGACGCCACGGGGCGAGTCGCGCTTTGGGGAATAGAGCTGTCTCCACGAGACATCACATATGAAAAACGCGACGCAATCAAGTCGCAAGTTCTCCCTGACTTCCTCGTGCACTGGATGGAGAACCAACTCCCGGACAAGCCAGATATGTCCTACCTCTGGACAATGCACTTCGATGGGTCCAAGCGGAAAGACAGAGCAGGCGCAGGTGTTATACTGACATCACCTCAAGGGGACAAGCTGAAGTATATCCTGCGAATGCAGTTCACAGCCTCAAACAACGAGGCTGAATACGAGGCCCTGTTGCACGGGATGAGGATGGCAAAATCTTGCGGCGCCAAGAGGCTCATCATATATGGCGACTCCAAGTTGGTCGTCAACCAAACAATGCATGAGTGCGACACACTGAACGACAACATGATCGCACACCGTGACCTCTACGATACACTCGAAGAAGACTTCGATGGTTGCGAGCTGCAACACATAGGTCGCGAAAGCAACGAAGAGGCGGACGCACTCGCCAACATAGGCTCTACCTGCGCCCCCATACCACCTGGGGTATTTCTCGAGCGCATATGCGAACGCTCCATCAAGCCAAAGGCCACAGAGAAGAAAGCAAGCGCAGCAACGGACTTGGGGGCTACGCCACCCAATGAGCCAATGGCACTCGATGACTGGACATGTGGACTCGAGGGACCAATGAGCGTCATGATGATCGAGCAATCCTGGACACAGCCGTACATTACGTACCTCCTCAGCAAGAGGCTACCGAACGATCCGACAGATGCACGGCACATCGTGCGGCGCTCCAAGGCATTCGCCGTTGTCAACGGCGAACTGTATAAATGCAGCATCACAGGAGTGCTACAACGATGCTTCTCCATGGCCAACGGAAGAGCAGTTCTCCTCGACATCCATGAAGGGACCTGCGGGCACCACGCCGGCAGTCGCGCCCTCGTTGCCAAAGCTCTACGAGCTGGATTTTACTGGCCCACGGCCATGCGCGACGCCAAGGACATAGTCCAAAAATGCAATGCTTGCCAGCGATTCGCGGACAAGCCACATGCGCCAGGCGTAGAGATACGGCCAATTCCATTGACCTGGCCCTTCGCATAGTGGGGGCTCGACATGGTCGGCAAGCTTCCAAGGTCCTCGCGAGGAAGCTATGTCTACCTCTTGGTGGCAGTCAACAAATTCACCAAGTGGATCGAGGCCATGCCGGTGACCAACCAATCAGGGCACAGCGTAGTCAAGTTCTTCGAGTCCATCGTCTACCGCTTCGGCGTGCTGCACAACATCATCACCAACAACGGGACGAACTTCACATCCAAGGAGTTCCAAGAATTCTACGAGAACCTAGGGATCAACATCAGCTACGCCTCAGTAGCGCATCCACAGACCAACGGCTCATCTGCAGCGGCATCAAGAAGCGACTACTACGACCACTCGAACAAGCCGCGGGTTGCTGGCCAGATGAACTGCAATCCATACTCTTGAGCCTACGTACAACTCCAAACAGCGCCACGGGCTACACGCCATTCTTCATGGTGCACGGAGCAGAGGCAGTGCTACCCGCTGAAGTACGATACAAGGCACCGCGCGTGGTCGCTTACAGCGAACAAGAGTCATCCCTTGCACTCGAAGACTCCGTCGACCTCCTTGACGAAGCAAGAGAAATCACCGCAGAAAGATCCATGATCTACCAGCAGAACCTGCGCAACTACCACGATGAAAAGCGCCCCGGATCCTTAAATCGAAAGTTACCTAGTCCTGCGACTGAAGCAGCAGGGGCATCTCAAGCTCGAGTCCTCCTAGGAAGGACCGTACGTGATTACAGAAGTAATCCCAGGTGGCACCTACCGCCTCCAAGATTTAGAGACAGGAGTCGCATACTCCAACCCCTGGAACGTCGCACAGCTGCGACGCTTCTACCCTTAGTCGTTTTTTACTTTTACATTGCAAATAAGGCTACTCAGCCAAGGCTACTTAGCCACACATTCTACCTCGCACTGTTCTTCGGATAAATAAAAGCTAAGTGCCCCAAAACTCTATGTTCTCCTCTACTTTGTCAATTTACGTACTCGGGGGCTGCGCCACCCTATACACGTTTGTTCTTCAAACCAAAAACGCGAGATCCTGAGTAGCTGGCACATCAGTCGAACCCCTTAACACAAACTCAACCCAGCTGCAACGCACATGATATGTTGACAAGGGACTGAGATAAAACATGGCCAGGCTAACTAAAAGGACTCGCATAGTGCAACGTACCTCATGCTAACAAAGCTCTTTATACACATTCGACAATAAATTATCTACAACATCTATATGAACTTTACAACACAAGTACACTTATGTGCAGGATACAAACTAGGCTACTATTGCAGCAGAAGAACGTTGGTTTGTTCCTCGAAGAAGTCGATGATCTCCTCTGCTGGGCAATCCACCGCCTGATAGTGCGGCACCATATTCCAAGCAGATCCTGCTGGCAGTGCTGGCGGCCCAGACACAATGGCGGCAACATCCACGTCAGGACTGTGCAATTGCACTATTGAGAGAGCAGCCTTGGCACCAGCCACCAACTGTTGCCTCACGCACTCGCGAACCGCAGACAGATCTTGAAATTTGGCAAGGAGAGCCAGCAGGCTTGATGGAGTGTCATCTAGCGGGAACATCGCCCGATAAATGTTCTTCAAGCACGACTGCGACTTCTTCAGAAAGAGCAGCACTCGCGATGCACGATCCTGCATGGTTGCCAGCGCAGTCGCACGATCATGATTTACCCAGAAGTATCCACTCTCTTGAAGTTGCTCCTAGGTGAGATCATGAAGGCGAATGGCAATTCTATCCTTCTCCTCCTGCGGATGGCGCACGCTAACAACTACACGAAGCAGCACCAATAGCATGAGTACAACGTACCACTGCGAGTGACTACAAAGGAAAAGATGAGAATAAGCAAACTAACACTTGAACTGGTCGCCCAACTGCGTCACCTCGCCAAGCAGATATTGCTCGCGTGCGGCGGCTTTTTCTGCCTTCGACTTCCACACGTCTGCGCTACCATGGAGCACGGGCAACTCACGCTCCAGCTGCTTCACGCTATCACGAAGTCACGAAAGCAAGAATAGCTCCTCTACCCTGGAGCGCGGCGGTGCCACGGTATCATCAAGAGATGGCGAGTCCTGGGTTCCCCTCACGGGATCACTTGATGTACCCTAACACAAGTCAAGATAGAAGCAAATAAGGCGATCAAATCAACACAAAGGTAAAAGGTCAGATGCATTCAAGACCAGCATAAAGTATCAGCAGATACACTCGCCAGCAGGCATGTTCTTAAACAAAAGGACATAAACTAATCAACTATTACAAAGCTAACTAAGGAGCAGCTGGCCTCTTCGACTTCGACGGCTTCGGGGGCTTCATCAAGTCCGTGGCAGTATCAGACGCCACTAACTTTCCGCTGGCCCCTGAGGCCGAAGCTTTCGCCGCCTTCTTGGCACGTTGGAGCTCCTCAGAGTACTTCGCAACAGTATTTACCAAAGGATGCCCATATTTGGCACAGACAGTCGCGAAAGGAGCAAAGACTACCTGCTGACCGTCCGCGCCAACAGGCATCGCCTTCGACACCGCGGAAGGATCGATCTCGACTCCCTGAGCCTGCACCATTGCGAGTGACATGGTCGCGCCAGCCGCGCGGAGTGAGTTCTTGTAGCTGGAGGGCACACCCCCGGCGAGTGATGCTACCAGCTCGTCCATATTATCGATCAGCTCCACCTTAGGCATCAACTCCTCCTGGAGGCGACTGAGGGCGACCTTGGCCTTCAAAAGTGTATCCTGGACGGCGGCGCTACGGTCCTCGACTGCGGACACCGCGCCCGCCAGAGCGTCATCGCGACGAAGGGCATGCGGGTCAAAGCTCAAATCGCCAGCATCTATACATGAACCCACGCAGGGACCAAAACATCAGCGCCACCAGCAAACACATTAAAAGCAGAGAAGAATAACAATATCCACAAGCAAAAGTACCTGAGAGGGCCTTGGCGATTGAAAATAGTTGTTCTTCGAACAACTTTTCCCTGGCCGCAAAGGAAGCATGCAGATCCTCTTCACGCTTCTGCGCTTCGTCACGTGCTGCGATTGCCTCGTCGCGATCCTTCACAGCCGCGGCAAGTGTCTTCTCTATGGTGGCGGCATTACGCAATAAGGCATTATTTTCAGCTACAGGACAGGCAAAAGTTGATCATCAGTCGACTATATCAAAAGGAGCAGACGAAGGAGAATAAAGTGCGGAATACTCACTTTCAACCACGTGATGACGCGTCTCCAGCATTGCATGCTGGCGACCCATCGCCATCACCTGTTCTGCCAAGTGCGCGGCTTCCTTCACAAGGAGCTGTAGCACAACCAAGGAATCAGCAGAGGCAACAGACAACGTCGACTGCAAACTAAAACGAAGAAAAGCTATACTTACATGGTCCTCCAGTGACTCCGAAGATGTCTGTTGTGCCGTCACCCGGGCAACCATTCGATGCTCCCCTGCATGGGGAGAATTGGAAGAGTTGTGCCTGGAGTGGGCCACCACCGGAGGGGAAGGAGTGCGCTCGACCTCTTCCTTGGCCTTCGATGTCGCGACTCCTGATTCCTTTAAAAATTGGATGTCGCCAGAAGATGACGACGCCTCTTGACTACAAGATAACGACCATATCAACAAAATGGCAAACCCAGAGACAAGCCAAAAGGAAGCAAACAGAGAAGAACAAGTGAACTAGAAAGCTTACCAGTCAAACTTGTCAAAGTCAAACGTGGCCTCCACCGACTCCGATGAAGACTCCTTGGGCAATCGCATCTTCTTGCGAGAAGACGGTGCCATAGCCCTCACAAGAACGGTAGGAATTGGCGATTCTGCACCAAAGCCCGTGCCTTCCGGAGTCGAAGGAGACAACACGTCGGAGTCCTCGCTACGCGAACGCTTGCAAGTATCCGGACTATCGGACTCGGGGGCTTCCTCCTCCACATCAGAAGGGACAGTCGACTCAGACTCATCCTCTTCCAAGGCTTCGCAAGGAATAATCCCCTCAGGGAGAGGAGGCATATAAGGCGACACCACCCAATCCTGCATACAGACAACAAAAATCAACAAAAAGCAAGTAAGCAATAGAAGAGCAATCGACAAAAATAAAGCTACTGTGTAGCACAACTATACCTCAGGAGGAGGATTCGAAGCATCAACGGGAGGAATAACTGGTTCACTGGGAAGCACATCCTTGCCGGTGTACTTCGTGACCAGTCGAACCCTCTTGTCCACCTCACTCGCGGACATACCATCGGCAGACACACGAGTGGGATCATCAACGCCAGCCCATTTAAACATGGGGTGGACTCTGGCTTGCAGAGGCTGGACGCGACGGTGCAGCCAAGGTCGGATGAGAGCACAGCCTCCCTCCTCTTTACCTATGCGACTCTCGAGGTCGCAGACGCGTTGATACAGCACGTCTGTCTCCGTGAGCTCGCCAGGCATGACTACGTTCTTCCAGGAGCGCATCCTCCTGCACGGCGTTGCGGGATCGAAGGGCAGAGTCCAAAGTGCTCATCTTTGGCCTTCTGATCGTGGATGTAGAACCATTTGTCCCTCCACCCTTGGATGGATGCCGTGAGCTTGATGTCGAAGTAGGTGGCGGATGGGTCGACGTGGATTCCGCAACCACCTACATCGTAAACTAAAGAGCCAGATGCAGACTGGCGCTTAAATTTGAAGATGCGCTTGAAAAGCCAAAGTGTGGCTCGATTCCGAGCCAGCACTCGCAGAGTGTGATGAAGCAAGAGATGTGGAGGATCGAATTTGGGGTCAGCTGATGGAGCTGGATCCCGTAGAAACAAAGAAGACCCCTAAAAAAGGGGTGAAGAGGCAAGGAAAGACCATGAATGATGAATGCAAGAAACATCACTCGAAAACCAGCGGGAGGAGCAGGAATGGTCTCACCGCTGGGGACGCGCGCATCGGCGACTGCCGCGGACAACACTCCGTCTTGGCGAATAAGACGGAGATCAGACGCCTTGATGATGGAAGGACGCCACGCACCATTCATGACGCGGGTGCCCGCGACCTTTTTCTTCCCGCCGGCGGCGGTGCTGGTTCCCGCAGCGGTGGAGCCGCCCTTTTTCTTCACCGCGGCAACAGTGGCCGCGGAATCAGTGGCAGCGCCTCCCTTCTTCTTCCCCATTGCACGACGACGATGTGAGCGAAGAAAGTAGCTCGGGAACGAGCGGAGCTGGTCCAGCGTCATGGAGGAAACGGGCGCAGGAAAAAGCAGAGGAGTAGTAGCAATGGCGATGGCAGCAAGGAAGAATGAGCACAGATGGGAAAATTACCGCCATAGCGCCGCTACTTAACCCCTGGAAGATGCAATCCAATGGCTCAGAAAAACCCTATTGGACGTGTGGCACACATCGTGTTGAACACGTGGAGAAGGGGAAGTGCGAACCGTCCCTCCACTACTCCCATTACGCACGGAAATCGAGGAGACGCAGTTAAAATAAAGATTACGCACGCCCAGTCAAATCAAAGTCAGGAAGTAGGACCCACTGCTCGTCACGTCCCGTCAAACTCGCTCACACGGCAATCGAGGTCGCCTGGCGTCGACCGGCGTCATCAAAGCTACGGAGGAAAAAACTTCGACTACTTTAGTCCTTGCTGGAGTCTTCGACTCCACCAAGCACTCGGGGGCTACTCCCATAGGGAGCGCTAGCCGCGCACCCTACGATTTTCTTTTTGCAGGAATAAGGACAATCAAAAGGCGAACCCAACCACTCGAAATACGATTCGATTATGGACATGGGTTACTCCCATAGGGAGCGCCGGAAACAAATTCGACTGAAACAAGCAAAAAGACGACAGCAGTCGCAAAATGATTCTTTAGTCCCTGCCCGAGTCTTCGACTCAACCAGGCACTCGGGGGCTACTCCCATAGGGAGCGCTGGTCGCGCACCCTATGATTATTTATGCAAAAACTGTATGTCGATAACATCCACACTCGAAACTCATGGTGACACCGCCTCATAATTTTCCCTACAAAGAGACTGCATCTCCTGGGTCACCCGAATTGTCTCCGCGATGATAAAATTTGGATGCCGCGCTTACAGCGTGAAGGTAAGACCTGAATAAGGCCTGGCAACACATTTAGCTGCGCACGACCAGAAATATATCCGTGCCTACAGGTATGATGAACATGCCTTGCCGGACGCGTCGAGTGCTCACACCCATATAACTGGAATTCGACTCCTGTAAGACCTCCGCAGCTTGAGTCGAATTACGCTAGCACTTTTCCGAATTCGAGTCCGGGGACTCGAGTTTGAGTAGATTGCGTTGTTTCACCCTAAGGTGGTTAACAGATACCGATACTTAGGTTACATCAGGCACGCATATCGACAATCCCTATGACACAAATAAAAGCAGTCAAAATATATACTCATTCAGGCACTCAAAAGACTTCAAAAGTCCCCAGTCGAATCTGTGATTCCACTAGACACTCGGGGGCTACTGACATGGGTATACTCTACAGGTACTCAAGCTTGGTATATACGGTCTGAATACGTATAGGCCCACGGTGTCGCCAAGGCCCAAAACGAAGGATTCGAATAATCTACGGACTCTCGATTGCTTGAAGAATAAGAAGAAGCTAAAGATAGAAAGTCTGAAAGGGAAAAACCCTAACTTGTAACCGACTCGACCTGCTACCCGAGACCTAGCCTATCTATATAAAGGCTAGGAGGGGGCGGCGAGGAGGACACATGCAACCCTAGTTTCCACAACCCTCGCCAGATTGCATCTGCGCACCATTGTAACTTTCGACTCCTTCGATAATTCCACGAGCAGACAAGCAGGAGTAGGGACCTCTATGAGGCCTGAACCTGGGTAAAAATCTTTGCCCCCGGTGTGCTTGTCTGTTAGCCGATAGATGTCTCCAGCGCTCCCTCCTTCTCCAAAACCCAAGTCCATAACAATGGGCATTGACGAGTTAAACCCTCGTCAGTAGCATTTTAAGATGATCCCTCATTTAGATATCAAGATAAAAATGTGTTCTTCCTTAAGTATGCACCGTTCTATGGATCTTGTTTCGAGACATCACGTGATGATCGGGTGTACTTGACTCTACGCTTTCATGCAACGGGTGTAAGACAGTTTTACACACGCGAATACTAAGGTTCTTACTTGGCGAGCCTAGCATGTACAGACATGGCCTCGGAACACGGACCAAAAGGTTAAGCATGAGTCATATAGTTGATGTGATGCCCATATTGATGCTCACCTATGAAGCTACACCGACTCACGTGATGATCGGACTTGGTGTAGTGGATTTGGTTCATGTAATCACCAAAAAAAGGCACGAGGGATGTCGTTTTTGAGTGGGAGTTCATTTCTAATTTGGATTATTCGAACTCAATTTGTCATAAACTAAATCAAAGTGAATTTGCATAATTTGTTGTAGTCATTGGCATCTGTTTACTACCTTACGCTTAGTTTTAATTGAGATAATAGAACTATAGAATTCTGGATATTTACTTTACGAACTGGTATCGTATTGTTTTGAATGTCAATTTAAAGTTTATAAGTCCTATTGCAAACTTTCAGCAAACTCTATTTACTCCATGAAGTTTAATAAGTAGTATTAAATCAAGAGTAAGAATTCCAATGTTAGTATCTAAAGTATCATGTTTGCCTCTATGATTAATGATATTCAAAAGTTGTTTTAATATCAAGATTATCTAGGAGCTAAAAAATTGTTTCAACAACCATCATGTGTGGAAGATATTGTGATATCTAAACAATGTTTTTGGTTGCATTATGATAGAGTATAATTTAGCAAAATACATGTTCTCATATTGTATGAGAATTTGTGAAGGATGGAGATGCTAAGCATCCGGATCTCCCAAAACGGTTTTGGGAACTAACATTATACTCGCGATTCTTCCTACAGGCTATAGTATTTTGATCATGAAAGTTTTCATGATAAGGATGAATAGAAGATGTAAGTAAAATGTTTACTACACTAATAGATTACTAAAGAATGGATTTTTGAAAGAACACCAAACATTTGATGATGGTGATCCACTTCAAAGTGCAAGTTCAAAGGTATTAGTATTTGACTATATACACTTTGTACTATGTGTCATGTGAATGACACCACTATTGAAGTTGATAGATTCTTTTAAAAGAAAAGGAATTGTTGAAAGAGAATCTATAAAATATTTGGCAGAAAAGAAAAGGTTGGAGATGTCCAACTTAGGTATATAGAAGATATACATGTTATGGTTGTATTCCTTGCTTATTAAACAATGTGGTTCTGAGGTATTGGATACCGGTATTGGATACCGAATTGGTTGGTATGAAGTGTCATACAGGACAATGCAATTCATGAACTGCAATGGCCTAAGTAACTAGCAAGAGAATAAGTGATGATGTTCGTCGAAAACAAATAAAGTGTAATTGTGTTTTTCGTTGTCATCAAACCTAGCCTTCAAGATTTGTTTTAATAATTGTTATTTTGTTCCGGTATTACGAGAACAATGGTTGTTCAAATAATTACCGTATTCCATAAAGGATGGATGAACTTTTACAAGTCTAGTGGGAGAAATCACATCCATAAACACTATTGCTAAAATGTTGCAAGACAAATGATTGAAAGATCACTTATGAAGTGCCATCACTGTTTTACATTATATTGGAAAGAAAACATGAAGAATGTCCATGTTGATGGAATTTTTGGAGTCTTTGATTTTGATCAATTGACGCTTGTGAAACTTTCCTCGAGATAATTGAAACTCTGTCCATAGGCCAAAGAGGAACGGATGACTAACTTATTGGATATTATGCATGTTGATGTATGTAGTCCATTATGTGTAGCCATATGCGATGGATCTTTTTGCTTCATATGCTTTCTCCAGAAATTTAAGTGAATATATCTATATATTTACTTAATAAGGAAGAAGTATGAAACATTTGAAAATTGTTCAAAGACTTTCAAGATGAAGTGGAAAATCATTGTAACAAGAAAAATAAAGAGTTTATGATTCGATCATAAAGGAAGATATTTGAGTATCACGTTTGGCAAAAACATCTAAGATTTGAGGAATTGTTCCATGATTTGTGTTTCCCGATAAACCATAGGAGTATGACATATTCGAGAGATGAAATCAAACCATGTTTGACATGGTAAGATCAAGGGTGTCATTTATAAAACTACCATTATGTTTTAAGGATTGAAGCTTTAGAGACTACCGCTTTTACACTAAAAAGAGCACCATCGTGATCCGTTGAAATGACACCATATAAGTCATGGTTTGGGATAAAACTCGAATTGTCTTTTCTTAAATTTTGGTATGCTATGCATAAGTAAAATGTTTACAACCAAAGTCGGTAAGCACGTCTTTGTAGGTTATCCCAAAGAATTTGTTGGGAATTCCTCCATAACACCGAGGACAAAAGAGTTTGTCGCTTGGAATGTCAAGTTTCTTGAGAAGGAATTTTTCGCGAAAAGTTAAGTGGGAGGACAATAGAACTTTAATAAGGTTGTTGAACCTTAGATATATATGCTAAGTAGCGCAGCGCCGGAAAGTGTCCCGGTGGTGGCCACGATGCTCATGGCTCCCGTGATTACAAAGGGTGTGATCTCGGAGATTAGAGTTCGTATTGAACCGTGTGGGTCGGTAAGAATCAAATAGTGTGATTTGATAAGCAAGTCGTTATTGTTTGGACAATGATGAACCGACTACATGCAAAGAAGCGATGATGGGTGATACATTGCAAATGTATCTATAATTTTTGATGTTCCATGCTTGGTTTTATCCACTTTCTTGTGTTTTGTTCCAACTTTGGAGTACTTTTCATACGATTTCTTGGACTAACCTATTAACAAGAGCCACAGTGCCAGCTACCCATTTTCTGCTGTTTTTGGTTCCAGGAAAGTCAGAAAATGAATATTATCGGAATTGGATGGGACAAAAGCCAAAGTGCCTATTTTTCCGGAAGGGATCAAGTGCCAGAATACGAGACGGAGAAGGGCCAGGGAGCCACCACACCACCTGGCCGCGCGGCCAGGCCTGGCCCGCACCAGGGGTTGGTGTGGCCGCTCCCGGCACCCCTCGGCCTCTCCTTCCGCCTATAAGATGCCCTAGGGACGAAAACCCTAAGTGCCCGATCAAAAATCCACGAAAGAGTCTGTAGCCACCATCATCTCCATCCCTAGATCGGGAGGGATCTGAAGCTCTTCCCGGCACCCTACCGGAGAGGGGAATTCACCCTGGAGGCCTTCTTCATCACCATGCAACCGTCCGGTGTGATGCGTGAGTAGTTCATCCTTGGACTACGGATCCATGTAGTAGCTAGATGGCTGGTTCTCCTCCTTTGTGCTTTCATGTCTAGATCTTGTGAGCTCCGTTCATGATCAAGATCATCTATTTGTATTCATACATGTTGTGTTTGTGGGGATCCGATGGATATTGAGATGCTATTTCAGATTGATTATTGATTCTATCATGTCTTTGTTATTTTTGATCTTGCATGCTTTCCGTTGTTAGTAGCTATCTTGGCCAAGTAGATGCTAGCAACTCCAAGAGTTAGTATTTATGCTCGATAGTGGGTTCATGCCTCCGTAATCTGAAGCGATGTGAAATCTCTAAGGTACTAGATGTGTTGTTGCTACTAGGGAGAAAACAACAATCCTTTGTTCATAGAACAATCGTATTGTTTACTTTACCTTGATTAAGTAAAGCAATAATCTGTTGCAACTTAATGGAGGGGTTCGGATGATAACCTGGAGGTGGATTATTAGTCATAGATGCAGTTGGATGGCGGTCTATGTATTATGTTGTAATGCCCAATCAAGTCTCAAAGGAGTCAAGATGATTAGTATATGCATGTATTGCTTTCTCGGTGTTTGTCAATTGCCCCGCTGTAATTTGTTCACCCAGCATGTTATCTATCTTAAGGAGAGCCACCTCTACTGAACTATGGATCCTGGTCCTTTCTCTTTACATACAATCTACAATCTTTAACTACTTTGTGTTTACTTTCTGCAAACTTTTACTTCTTTCCATTTGATACGTTTAATCCTTTGTTTTCCGCAAAATACGGTGAGATTGACAACCTCATCGCAAGTTGGGGACAAAGTTCTGTGGTTGTATTGTGCAGGTCTCCATGTTGCTACTAGCACCGGTAGTGCGCCCTCCCAAAGCTCAGCTAGTAACACCTTTGGGGTGTTTCCTTGCTCCTACTGGTTCGATTAAACCTTGGTTTCATAACTGAGGGAAAACTTACTGCTGTGCTCATCATACCTTCCTCTTGGGGTTCCCAACGAGCTCTACGTCGAACGACGAGCACATCAATGGCCCCTGACTCCATAAAATGACTAGAAGTCATAGAATCCGTGATAGTATCCATACACGACAAATCAAGTTTCTGAACTTGGAAGACCCTTCGGAAAGGCGTGAAGCCTATCGGTCATGTTTGGATCTATATAGAAATAGACATGGATGTTTAACATCTATGAAATAGTCGACATGTCGGAAAGAAGTTTATGACAATGTTCAAGGAGTTGAGTATGACAAGATTTGATCTTTCATAGCTATATTTAGTCTTGATGGATTAATGTAGCAACCACTACATATAATTTGATGTATGGTAGTTGAACAAACAAAACAAGGTTCTTCTAATAGAACGGTTACCTAGGACGTGTACGTGAAATGGTCCGAAGGTTTTTGTTAATTCAAAGGGTGTAAAAGGGCATGCAAACTTCAATAGTTGAAGTAAGCATAGCGGAGTTGGAAACTTCACCATGATAAAACTGTTAAAAGAGTTTAAATTCATCAGAGATGATGAAGATGCTTGCATTTGCAAGAAATTAAGTGGGAGCACTAAGACATATTTCTAATACATTATGTAGAGAACATATTATTGATTGGAAATGATGTATCTTGTATTGACACAAGTTAAGAATTTCATTAAAATAAGATTTCAATGAAAGACTTGGGCAAACTCGGAATATTTGGCATCAATATCTATATGGATATATTGAGGCACTAATATGGTTGTGCCAGACATACATATATGAGATATTGAAAGGGTTCAATATGGAAACAACAAGAAAGGTTCTTGCTGCATGGAAATGATTGTATCAAGATTCAAGTGTTTCAACACTTGGTGAGTAAAATCACATGAATATTTTGATCGATTATACCGTGATATGTATATATCCAGATATGTCCTATGCTCTAAATGTTATGAGCACATACCAGAATGATTCATAAGATGATGATTGGACGATAGTAAAGATATTCTTATGAGCTTTGGAAGAACTAAGAATATATCATGTGTAAGTGACAAATAGTTAAAGGTAGTTCATTGTTAAGTGTTACATTGATACTAGTTTTGTCACAAGATACAAATTAAATTTATCTCAATTTAGACTATGGGTGGCACAATGTAATGGAAAGGATGTTCCATGATGGATTTGGATAAATTCCAAAGTTGAAACATTGTGACGGATACTACAACAAAAGGCTAAGTATATTACTGCTATAGTAGCAGCAAAGGAGGGCATTTGTGTTAAGAAGTTTGTTATCAAACTAGGTGTGGTTCAAAGTGGGCTAATACTATGAAGATATATTGTATGACAATAATATCAACATATTTTAACCCGAACGAACTAAACGTCTCACCAAAGGACCAAATTTATATAATGCCATCTCATTTGAGAATGAGTGATGCATAGAGACGCAAAGACATGCAAATACACACGGACCTGAAAGTGCCAGATCTGGAGATTATGCTAACCACTAGCAAACGTGTATATTCAACACCTAGGTGTTGTATACACAAGTTTACAAACTAGATTATTGACTATAGTGCAAGTGGGAGACTGAAGGGAATATGCCCGAGAGGCAATAATAAAGTGGTTATTATCTTATTCCATGTTTGTGATAAATGTTTATTTTGCATGCTATAATTGTATTAATTGGAAACGTTAATACATGTGTGTTTAATAAACAAAATACAAAGTTCCTAGTACTGCCTCTCATATAAACTAGCTCGTTGATTAACAAGATGATCAAGGTTTCCTGATCATGGACATTGGATGTTGTTAATAACGAGGTCACAACATTGGTTGAATGATGTTATGAACATTCATCCGAAGTATAGCATTACGATCAAAGTCATTATGTTTATATTGCTATAACATCATACGAAGTAATCTTAGTCCTTAGACCATGACTATTGATCAGAGAGGGGTCTCGATCATGTCTGCATTATTCGCGAACCATAGGGTGACACACTTAAGGGATACCGACACCATTTGGAGCAAATATGTTTCAGATAAAGATTTAAGAAAGCGTTGGAATTATTTCAATAGACACCGATACTGTTTCGGGTGAAATTGCTGAAATTGGTTCTGCATGTAATATTGAAATGTTGCAGGGGTTTTATGTGAATGTTTGTTAATTAAAGTAATTAACAAAATTGTGAATAAAATTAATAAAATAGTTTTATTAAATGAGAGAGCATTAAATTTGGAGAAATTTAATGCATTTAAAGTGGAGACTTTAAAAGAGAATGTGAAGGGGCATTTTAATGTGGAGGGGTTACCACCACATGAATGGGGGAGGTGAAGAGACACCCTCCATGGGCACTATCCATGGGAGGGTTACCCTCCCCTCCTCCTATAAAAGGCCCCCCTCACACCCCTTCTTCCACACACCTCCTCGTGAAGGATCTATCTCCCCCTCTAGTATTATTCCCCCATGGTCTCGAATTAGCGAGATACATGTTCTCGGTGGCTTTATCTGGAAAGGAGTTGCTACTTCTGCTGTTTTGCTGGAGCGAGGGACGGAGGTTGTCGGGGTATCAGACATGTGTGCGATCACGGATGCACCACTGCTTTGCGGTGCTGGACTTGGTGGTGCTGGACTTGTTGGAGCTGGATCAGAAGGACGTGCTGGAGCCGGACCTGCTGGACTTTATCACGATCTTGAGATTGGCAAGTGTACGACTACATCATCCACCAGTTCCAACTCGTTAACAAAGCTTTGTTGTCTTCGAGGGTAAGTTCTCCATGGATGTATATCCACCCGTTGCTTGTATCTAGTAGATAGATCTTGGCGTATAGTTCCCATCGTAGGATTTTTTTTGTTTTCTATGCTGCGAACCCCAACAAGTAGCCCCCGAGACTCCATCTGAATCATAGATTCGGGTTGAGTCTCAAAGATATATTCAAGATTTATAATCGAAGTTTTTATGAAATATTTTATCTAAAGCTTTGGAGGGATTTGGTGCAACATGACTGATGCATCCGACAGATCGGGAATCAGTTAATTGCTCCTATGTAAAAACACTGTAGACCTACATCAAATTCAAGTCCCGAAGCTTGAACTTGGAGTTTTACTAGCGTAATCCAGTTGAAGCCGTTGAGGTCTTATCGAATACTGAATTCCAGTCCTATTATATCGGGTACCCAATGCGTCCATCGGGATTTTCATCATATCATCGATACGGGTAATTTACTGGCAGAGCACGTTCTTGTGCAATTACCAGGCCACATAGGATGAATCTTAGGGTCTTACCTTCGTGTCATGGACACAACATTAGGAGTTTTTACCACATCGGGCACGATCCGAGATTTTTACAATGATTTCATCGAATGCCTTGTTTGACTGTTGGAATTACTGAAGTTTATCAGTTTTTTCTTTTCTCGGATGATGTTTTTTAGACACTCCTGATGGCAGTAACCTTTTGAGGATACATATATGTAATACTCATTGGTTTTATCGGGTATGTTTTTAACATACGAGGATAATTTTCCTTCGGTTCTTGTTTTTATAGAACGAATTTTTCTGTTGGGTGCACGGCAACTCTTCTGATGGGAGTAGCCCCCAAGACTATGTTCGAATGCCTGCATCAGGACATAGGCTTGAAGTCTTTAATTATCCATAAAAAACTTTAATTTCAGTCATTCTTCTAATACCACCTTGATAATTTGTCGGGTGCACGACCAGCGCTCTCGATGGGAGTAGCCCCCGAGGCTATAGTAGAATATTTGTATTCGATTGTAGCCTCAAGTTTCTTCTGCTGGGGAATTTACTTCTACTCAGGTCTTTGTAAATACTTTCTCAAGAACCAGGATCTCGCCGCCCACGACGGCATGCCCAGCATGTCGCTTGCGGTGACCCAACATACCACTGCATGATGTAGTACACTATAGTCGTTGACATAAGACTAATGAAACACCGTTCACTAGTATTACATCTCTCAGAGTGGTACAACAGAAACACAACAGGTCCAAGACATGACTATATATTTCAACTCGACTCTTTACAAAAGATCTAGAGAACACTCTATGTTAAAAAGAGAGAAAGAACTTCTTACAAAGAAGAACCAGAAATAATACTTCAGAACTATCTGGCTAAAAGACTAACACCTAAACTATTTGGCTTGCAATTGCTACTAATGCAATGCTCTATATAAGTAGGTTTTATGGCTAGAGTATCTATTCCTATCTAAACAGAGACTTTGTCTTCACTTCGGTTGATGTATATTTTGACTTCATAGACTTTATTGAAGAACTTGAATTGTTGATGATGGTTTCTTGAGCAGAAAATTGATGTTGACATCGACTTCAACGGCTTAAAACCTATCAAGGGTTGAGAAGGTATGGTTGAGTACGGGCGTACTCAGCAAGTTCACTAAAAAGGAGTGGATGATGCACTATCTCTATATCCACAGACCAATGTCGTAGGCAATGCAGGTTTTCGTAAACATTTCTTCAAAGATTGCTTTTATTCTGAAAACTATGTCCGACAGCCTTCACAGGTTATCCAGAACCTTCGTGGGGTTACTTTCCTACCGCGTTCGTAGCTCCTTCCCGGAATAGGGAGTAACATGTCACAATTCTTACACTCTGCAGAGGTGCGTCACTTTTCCCACAAGAGACCTTAAGCTTTGTTGCACGGCCGGGAGTATGTCCCCGTTCAAACTTCCATGGTTTGAGGCCCAACTTAAGATCCAAGCCAATCATTGCCTCCTTCGCGACCCCGCAAGTCCCCTTGGTGTACGCCATACCCACTGATACGTCCATTTTTCATCACTATTCTATATCATAATTTACTGTTATTCATTGATATATTCCATATTAAGAGATGATACTTATGTTATTTCATCTGTTTTTGCATGGTTGATGACTTTTGGAGCATGGACCACTGTAGTCAGGATTCTGATGGAAAATATGCTGTTTGGAGGCAAAATTCGCGAAGATCATAAAATTCAGAAAAATACATGGAAAATTCTATTTGTCCAGAAGATGAAGATTGCCAGAAGGGGGAGTGGAGATGGGCCACAGGGGGCCGAAACCACCCCCTAGTGCGGGCAGCCCTAGGCCACGCCAGTAGGTGGTGTGGCCACCCTGGCCCACTCCAGGCTCTCCCCTCTGACGTATATTATGCCCTCGAAACCCTAATACCTGGTGAGCAACCACAGAAAGATTTCGCCGCCTCTGCGGGGCGAAAAACTACAGAGAGAGAAAGATCTCTCTGAAAGACAAAATTCTGCCGGGGGAATTCCTTCCCGGAGAGGGGAGATCGTCGCCATCAACACCACCATCAAGCTGGACTTCATCAGGATCATCATCATCATCACCATCATCATCTTTGCCAGCACCATCATCACCACTTCATACCATTGTAACAATTGGGTTGAATCTTGCATAGTTCTTAGGGGAAACTTTCCCGGTGTTGATTACTCCTTGTAGTTGATGCTATTGAGTGAACCATTGAATTATCGTTTATGTTCAGATTATTACAGATCATTATATCATCTCTGATCTTGATCCATATGATGTCTTGTGAGTAGTTCGTTTAGTTCTTGAGGACATGTGAGAAGTCATGTTGTTAGTAGTGGAATTGTGTTGAGAAAGATTCAATGGTTTGATATTTAAATTGTGGTGTTATTCTTCTAATGGTGTCATGTGAACATCGACTACATGACACTTCACCTATATGGGCCTAGGGGAATGCATTGTGTATTTGGCTACTAATCGTAGGGATTGCCTGAGTGACAGAAACCTCAACCCCCGTTAGGAAACCTTTGCACAAGGGACGTCAGGGTCTTAGAGTTTAAAGATGTGGTTAGGTGTCTACCTTAATTACTTTCTTATACTTGCGGATGCTTGCAAGGGGTATAATCACAAGTATGTATTAGTCCTAGGAAGGTCGGTACATTAGCATAGGTTCACCCACACAACACTTAGCAATCTAAAGAAGATTAATCAACTATATGAAGCGAAAGCACTTGACGATATTCCCGTGTGTCCTCGAGAACATTTGGCCATCTTAAGTAATACAACCAGCTTGTCCTTTGCTAAAGAAAGGATTGGGCCACTTGCTGCATTTATTATTATTGTCTTTTATTTACTCGTACTTTATTTACCTGCATTATCAAAAACCCCTAAAAATCTGTTTGCTAAGTATTTACAGAGAATTCCTGCTCCGAACCATTCGCCAACACCTTCTGCTCCTCGTTGGGTTCGACACTCTTACTTATCGAAAATACTGCGATACACCCCCTATACTTGTGGGTCATCAAGACTATTTTCTGGCGCCGTTGTCGGGGAGTGAAGCGCTATTGGAGAGTGGAACTGGTAAAGGAAACTTCTATTGTGAGTATTGTTTACTTCTGTTAGTTGCTTTATTTCAATATGGATAATTAGCTGAGTTTCTTATTTCGTAATGCTACTACCACTGCTAAGGTAGTAGATGAACCACCACCTGCTGAGAATGATACTTTTAAAATACCTACAAGAATTATTGATCGTGTTATGGATAACTATTATGTTGGAGATGGAACTATCCATCCCGGTGATCATTTGCTCTTTATACATGAATTATGCGGGTTGTTCAAGTGTGCAGGTATTACAACAGATCAAGTCAATAAGAAGTTATTCTCGTTATCACTAAAAGGAAGAGATGAGGAATGGTATAAGCTGCTGAAGAATGGTCAAGCTCTTGAATGGAAGGAAGTGGTACCTCTCTTTTATTCTAAATGTTATCCTCCTAGTGAGATTCATAAAGGTCGGAATCAAATATACAACTTTTGGCCTCTTGATGGAGAGAGTACAGCTCAAGCTTTGGGGAGATTGAAGTTACTAATACTCAAATGTCCTATTCATGAGCTCCCTCACAATATTATTATTAATAACTTTTATGCAATACTTTCTCTTCATGATAAGGATCTATTGGATGCTTCTTGCGGGCTGGATCATTTACACGCATGGAAGAAGAAGCTAAATGGGATCTTCTAGACCGTATTCAAGACAATGCTGAAGCATGGGAGAATGATAAAGGAAGAAATTCAGGTGTAAATTATGATTATGAATGCATTGAATCTTTTATGGGAACTGATGACTTTCAAAATATTAAAAATGCTTATGATTTAGACTCTCAAGCTATTGCAACTTATTTTAAGGCTTTTGCTTCCTATATTGAAGTTCCTAAAAAGAAGTGGAATAGGTATCATGTACCTTATAAAGACATTGTTAGTAGTGTTCCTGCAAGAAATACTAAAGTTTATACTGCTAATCATGTTTTACCTGAACCTTACATTGAGAAAATGCCTTTCCCAGTTAAGATAAAGGAACATTCTATGATAGCTAGTATGGTTAATGAAAGTACAAATAAAGTTGTTGAACCTGATGAACAAGTAGTTGTTAAACCTATGATAGCAAATGTGAAAGACTTTGACACTAAATATGTAGAAGAGGGGCACACTATCCTTTGTAAGGATATCCCTAATATTGTTTCACAAAGTAGTGTTATGAGAGCTAGTGTCCCTGTGTTTTCTGTTAGGATAAGTGATCATTGCTACAACGGTTCATGTGATAGTTATATAGTTAAATTTATGCATGATACTGAAAGTTATTATGAGAGGGGGTAAGACTGTTCTAATGCATCCTAATAATATTAAGTTTCCTCGCTTTATGCTAAAAGTCTTTATGTTACACTTGTTTTGCCTTCCTATGCTAGCAGTCCCTGGCTTCAACAATTTGTTTGCTTACAAAATTCCCTTGCATAGGAAGTTGGTTAGACTTAAACATGTGTATTTTTGCTTCTTGATGCTCTCTTTTACTTCAATTCATATTCTTATGTGAGCTTCATTGAAATTATCATGCCCATCTTAATGGCTATAAAGAAAAAGCTTTTTGGGAGATAATCCAATTTATTTGTGCTTTCAGTTGCTTTTGTTTATTTGAGTCTTGGAAATTATTACTTCAGTAATAACCTCTCCTTATCCTTTTTGTTTGGTTTTTGTGTCAAGATCAACATCAAATGAGAGAGAAGTAAGATTTGGGGAAGTTGCTATGCCGAAACAGATTTTTGTGCTTCACCGTAAAAATTCGTGAGAGAACTGTGTACGTCGGATTGAGCTGTAATTTTTTGTGCTTCTTCCCCAGGTTGTTATTTTACTTTTGTTAGTTTTGCACTTTTTTATTTGAGGAACAGAAGATTTTCGAAAAAATTGATCTTTACGTGCTGGTCTGTTTTGACAGATTTTTGCCACTCTTGCATTTGCCACTTAAATCAATTTTCTTTTTAAATTCTTTTTGGGTTTTCGGAAAGAGTTGCTACAGTAGCTTATGTTTTGATGGATTTCAGTTGAAATTGGACTTAAAAGGTTTATTACCTCGCTTACACTAATGTTGCTAATGAGAATTGTGTAAAGTTTTGTGTGAAAGAAATTTCCAGGTTATTAGAGAAAATGGTGTAATAAGAAAGTGAAAGGTTTCATGACTCGAGCAACATCTGTATGAAGATGAAGATTTTGATGTTATTTAAGAAGTGACTTCGGAAGAATCTACTAAATACCAAGTTCAGAGAACTGCAAAGTCCATTTTCGAATAGGTAACTGTTCTGGTAAGAAAAGTTCCACGAAAATTCTATCCAGTTATATTTTTGGAGTTTTTATCCAACAATGAAAGCAACAAAGTGAAAGAGGGACGGAAACGGATCCATGTGGGCTCACAGCACCCCCTGGCGCAAGCCTCCCTGGCCACGCCAGCAGGTGGTGTGGCCACCTCGGACTCCGTCTCCGACCCGTTTTCTCCCAGTACCTTCCTTATGTTGTAAAAATTCGTAATATATAATCCCCCGGATCCCCGAGGTTCTTATATCATGTTCTCGTCGTGTTTTCATTTTGATCTGTTTCTTCCAGGAACTATTCTTAAAGTTTAGAAGCATAATGGTCTCCGCCAAGGATAAGGGAAAGGAGCTTGCGGAGGAGGATCCCCAAGACCCCGGGCAGGAGAAGGAGATCGATGAAGGGGAGGCAAGGAAAAGCCAGCATCCTCACATTCATACTCTCACCTTCGAGATTGGGGACTTGAGGAAATTGATAGAAAATCTCATCTAGAGAACACAACCACCATCGAAGGAGTAATTCGTCATCAGGTTTTGGCATCCCCTTGGATTGTTCCAAGCTTGGGGGAGTGTCACGGTATCACATCACTATCTTATATCTTTTTACCTTTTTAGTAGAGTCATATCATGAATAGAGAAGTTATCATGTAGGATGGTTTGCATTATGGAAGTGTCCCCCTCTCGTTAGATATCTATGTATCCCTTGGTGTGAGTTGCCGTTATGGAATATTAATGAGAAGTTCTTTCATTTACTCTTTTGCATATCTTATATTAGTTTTCAATTATTGTTATATGATTTATCTTGTTGTTAGTATTAGTATCACTTTGGGATCATTGAGTTAATTTAGTTGCTTTTGGCAAACCTAGCTCGGTCAGTAGCAGCACTATTTTTGAGAATTGAATGAAAAAGATAAAAAGTACTCTAAAGAATTATAATTTCATCATCTTTCTTTCTTGATTTGCTCATAAGTTTAGTATTCTCTAGTTAAGATCTTTCGTGCTTCCATGGAAGATTGCATGTTTGTTTTTATCACTTGTATGTTTGTTTGTTTCCTTCAACTCTTATGCTTGCTACCCAGCCTTGTGATATGTTGCATACGTATCCATAATTTTTGATGTTCCATGCTTGGTTTTTATCTACTTTCTTATGTTTTGTCCATACTTTGGAGTACTCTCTATACACTTTCTTGGACTAACCTATTAACAAGAGCCACAGTGCTACACATTTTGTTTTCTGTTTTTGGTTCAGGAAAGTCGGAAAATGAATATTCTCGAATTGGGCGGGACAAAGTCAAAGTCAGTTTTTCACGGAGGGACATGGAGCAGAATACGAGGCGTAGAGGGCAGGTCGCCCACACCACTTGGCAAGGCCAAGCATGCCTTGGGTGGTCTGGCCACCTAGGGCACCCCCTCGGCCTCCCCTTTCACCTATAAGATGCCTTCGATATAGAAACCCTAAGTACTTGATCAAAATTCCACGAAAGATTCTGTAGCCGCCGTCATCTCCATCCCTAGATCGGGAGGGATCTGAAGCTCTTCCCGGCACCCTGCCGGAGGGGAGAATTCACCTTGGAGGCCTTCTTCATCACCATGCAAGCCTCCAGTGTGATGCATGAGTAGTTCATATCTGGACTACGGGTCCATGTAGTAGCTAGCTGGCTGGTTCTTCTCCTTTGTGCTATCATGCTTAGATCTTGTGTGAGACCAGGCACATGGCTTAATAGGATTGATAGAATACTCATACCAACAAGTTGCAACTTCTTTTCCGGAAGCTCATTCGAAAAGAACTCTAAGGTTAAGCGTGCTTGGCCTAGAGCAATTCTAGGATGGGTGACCGACCGGGAAGTGGGTAACCGGGTGCGCATGAGTGAGGACAAAGTGCGTAGAAAAGACTAGTGTTGGTCTGTGGGGCCAGTCTAGATATCCTATTAAGATGACAGGAGTGACAGCCCTGGGCCCAGGAGTGGACGGGGTGTTACATCTTGTGAGCTCCGTTCATGATCAAGATCATCTATTTGTAATTCCTACATGTTGTGTTTGCCGGGATCCGTTGGATATTGAGATGCTATTTCACATTGATTATTGATTATATCATGTCTTTGTTATTTGTGATCTTGCATGCTTTGCGTTGTTAGTACCTATCTTGGCCAAGTAGATTCTAGCAACTCCAAGAGTTAGTATTTATGCTCGATAGTGGGTTCATGCCTCTAGTAATCCGGGGAAGTGACAGAAATCTCTAAGGTACTAGATGTGTTGTTCCTACTAGGGAGAAAACAACAATCCTTTGTTCATAGAACAATCATATTGTTTACTTTACACGCAATGCATAATGCAATTATCTGTTGCTTGCAACTTAATACTGGAGGGTGTTTGGATGAGAACCTGAAGGTGGATTATTAGTCATAGATGCAGTTGGATTACGGTCTATGTATAATGTTGTAATGCCCAATTAAATCTCAAAGGAGTCAAGATAATTAGTATATGCTTGTATGCTTTCTCGATGTTTGTCAATTGCCCCGCTGTAATTTGTTCACCCAACATGTCATCTATCTTAAGGAGAGCCACCACTAGTGAACTATGGACCCCAGTCCTTTCTTTTATCATCAATCTACAATCAACTGTTTACTGCTTTCTGTTTACTTTCTGCAAACTATTACTTTCTTCCACACAATACGTTTAATCCTTTGCTTTCAGCAAAACCAGTGAGATTGACAACCTCACTGTAAGTTGGGGGGAAAGTTCTGTGGTTGTGTTGTGCATGTTTCCACGTTGCTGCTAGCGCCTGTAGTGCGTCCTGCCAAAGTCCAGCTAGCAACACCTTGGAGGTGTTTCCTTGATCCTACTGGATTGATAACCTTGGTTTCATAACTAAGGGAAAGCTTACTGCTGTGCTCATCTTACCTTCCTCTTGGGGTTCCCCAACGAGCTCGTTAATACACGAGTCAGCAAGTATATTTTCTGGCGCCGTTGCCGGGGATTAAAGAAGAAGAAGCTCCCACGTCAACCACGCGCCATCAAAATATTTTTTGGCGCCATTGCCGGGGACTCAAGGACATCTTCACAAGGGGAGTCCCTCATAACCAATCTCTTTACTTTGTTGTTTTTGTTTTTCTTAGTTTATTTCTGCTTTGTTTGCTTCTTTTTTATCAAAAACACACAAAAAATTAGTTCCTACTATAGTTGGTATTTTCGTTGGTCTGTTATTGTCTTGCTTTATCATGCTTACTATCAATGGTTGGTTTCTTTGAAACTGAATCTAATTGGCAAGGTGGGTTCACGGAAGAACAAAAATATTATTATAAGGAACACCGCTTGTCACAAAAAGGGAAACTCTTATGGTAACAAATTGATAAATTGAATACCATTGCTAGAAACGTGTGCTCTACTTATAATGTTATTTATTGCATTGATAAATCTTGTTGCTGTAGGAGGTATAAACACCTCCCTTTTCAATGTGAGTATAATGATAATGTTACCATATCTTCTTATATGAAAGGAAATTATGACTTTTATGATGTGGAACAAATTGAATAATTTGTTGCTTGGAAGGGTGCATTTGAACTTGCTAGTTTGCTTGAAAATACTGATGATGCACCTTATAAATATGAGGTTTATGATATACTTCAATTTTTCTTTGATAATTACAAGGAAGAAAATGGCTATATTCTTGAATATCTTAATAGATGCTCTCCACTAGCAGAAGAGACTAATGCCTTGCAGGAGCCTATGGAAGAAGAAATTGCTGAAATTGGAAGCTCATTGGATGAAAAAGAGGACGAGAGTGATGATCAAGAGGAGGAAGAATGGATCTACCCATTCCTACCTTCTAATGAGAGTAACTCTTTACCCCTTACAATATTTGATTGTCCCCCATGCTTACTAAAGGAGGATGAATGTTATGTTCCTGAGGATTCTTTTGAAAATGTTTATAATAAAGCTCTAGTGCTTGTAGATCATGAAAAGCATGCTTTATGTGATAGTTATATTGTTGAGTTTATTCATAAGTCTACTAAAAATTATTATGAGAGATGAAAATATGGTTGTAGAAGTTTTCACGGTACTGAAACACCTCTCTATGTGCTGAAAGTTTTGAAGTTACTTTTGTTTTATCTTCCTATGCATGTCACTTTGTTCTTTGTGCATTTATTTTCATACAAGATTCCTATGCATAGGAAGTGGGTTAGACTTAAATGTTTTTTGAATTTTCTTCTTGATGCTCTCTTTTCTTCAATTCATATTTCTTATGAGAGCATCTTCTCAAACTATCATGCCTAACTTAAAGGCGTTAAAGAAAAATACTTATTGGAATATAACCCAAAAGTTTTAGATGAGTCTTGGAAGTTATGACCTCAGTAATAACCTCTCCTTATCCTTTTTATTTGCTTTTTGTTCCAAGAGCAACCTCTAATGAGAGAGAAGTAATGATTGGGAAAGTTGCTGTCCCGAAACAGATTTCTGTGCTTCACCGTAAAAATTCGTGTACAATCTCTGTACGTTGTTTTGAGGCGTGAATTTTTGTGCTTCTGCCCCAGATTGTTATCTAACTTTCATTAGTATAACACTTTTTTATTTGAGCAACAGAAGGTCTTCAAAAAAATTGGTTTTTACCTACTGGTCTGTTTTGACAGAATTCTGCCATTATTTGCGTTTGCTTCTTGTTGGTTCATTTTTGAGTTCTTTTGGGAAATTGAGCTTTTTGAGGGAAGTTCTACAGTAGCTTGTGTTTTAATGGAAGTTTTATTGGTGTTGAAACTAAACCTAAAGACTTATTATATTGAGTGCACTAATGTTGCTAATAAAGATTGTGTGAAGTTTTGTATGAAGAAAAATTTTAGGTGTATGAAAGGAATGAGTAATGAGATGAAGGATGGACTAAAGCTCAAGCTTGGGGATTCCACACGTGTCACCCCAAGAAATATCCAATAAGTACAAGCATCAAAGCTTGGGGATTCCCAAGGCATCCCCTTCTTCATCAATAAAAATCCTAGGTTTCTTCCAAACACTTCATTTTTATTGTTTCATGCACAGTTGTGTTGTTCTTGGAGCATCTTCTTTTTCGTTTTCGTTTTGGTTTCGTTTGCTTGGTTTTCTTAGTTTGCTGAATAAATTGGTTGGACCCCCTCTTTGATGCATTGGTTTTCAAATATTTTAGTTTGGATTGGAAAAGAGTAGGAAAGTTCATGCTTAAGTGGTAAAAAGAGCTTGTTTTTTACTGTGGCCTATGCTTTGTCATGCCATGCTTGATATTGTTTTGGCCTTATGCTTAGTGATCTTTGCTGTAGCATGACATTTTATAAACAATTGAGATTTCTTAATGTGCCTTTTAAAGAATGATGCGTTGTTTTAGCATATTAAAGCATAGTATTGTGATATTCTCCTTTGATGCTTTATTTGGGTTGAATTGGCACATGCTCACACC
The DNA here is from genome assembly GCA_023614405.1 of Avena insularis. Classification (NCBI taxonomy): domain Eukaryota; kingdom Viridiplantae; phylum Streptophyta; class Magnoliopsida; order Poales; family Poaceae; genus Avena; species Avena insularis. The sequence continues at coordinate 431,386,475 of CM042684.1, read as the reverse complement.
ATGTTATGACTATCACAAGTCACCATAGCCTTTATGATCCTTTAGTTTTCGACTTGTAGTATCACTTTATGCTTTGAGTAATGATGTTTTGTCGCTCTGCATGGTTATGGCCATTATTGCTCTCTTAGTTGGTTGCTCCCAGTCTATAGCTAGCCTCCATAACCAAGTATGAGTTCCACTCATGCATCCAACTCCTAAAACCAAGTTATTCCAAAGAGTCCACCATACCTACCTATTAGCATTTGGTATTCCAAGTATATTCATGTTTTTATCTACCTTCCGAATTAAACTTGTTATGAGAAAACTAGTGATTAAAGCTCTCACGAACTTGATGGCACACTTTACTTTTCTTGCCCTTAATAAACTTGAACCATTGTGTCGTCTATGTTGTATATGCTTGCACTTATATGTTGGGGATTAGCAGAACCATGTTGTCATGGGGAACGCTTTCAACATTACACTTGTACTTTGTACCTAGTTGATATCATGCTCTTTTGTATATGGATGTCGTCGGTGTGAAATGAAAGGGGAGCTTGTAAGTCCATGGAGTTATGTATGTGTGTTAGAGAAACGCCTGGGCCGCTGGTCTAATCCATGCCGACATGGTGGAAACCTGCAGCGTAACCATAATGAGCTGTCTATGAAGCATTCTTCTTATAAAAAAAGAGTCAGATATTGAGAAAAAAGCGAAAAAGAAAAAAAGAGATATGAGAAAAGAGGAAAGAGAGAAAAAAACACCATTTTCCCATGGTAAATAAGAAGATTGCTGAGATGCTCGTTGTCTACTTGCCTTGTCATTTTGATATGGGGATTCTTCCGTATCATCGGGCAAGGGGTACCCCGTTGTTAGTTCTCTATGATACACATGTACTTACTATGACAAGAACTTACCGGTAACTAAACTTGAGTAGCATGAGGAGCGGCCCTCGTATTCAAGGGACATGAGATTTCCAACTTATACTTCGTCAAGCATATACACCATAGTTTGTTTACTTTAACCTTAATCACTTCAAGATGCTTATGATAAGGGCAATGAGAGCTGAAAGCTAACAAGTACCATAATTTTTGGAAGCTCTTTATGAAACTTGAATCCCTACTTCCTTCTATGAAGGCTTTTATTTTACTTTTATGTTGAGTCTCCACCTTCTATCTTTATGCACCTACTTTGAGAGCATAGTGGCCATTCTTAGTTCTATGTGCATTGTCCCAAGACTTGTTGATTGATGCATAACTTTGATATTGCTTGTTTTAAACTATTTGTATCTAGTCACTCTTATGAACTTTGAAGGTGTCCTATGCATTTATGTTTGCTACTTGATGGCTCAGTGTTGATGTAGAGCTCGTTGGAAACCCCAAGAGGAAGGTATGGTGAGCACAACAGCAAGTTTCCCTCAGTTATGAAACCAAGGTTTAATCGAACCAGTAGGAGCAAGGAAACACCCGAAAGGTGTTGCTAGCTGAGCCTTGGCAGGGCGCACTACCGGTTCTAGTAGCAACGTGGAGACCTGCACAACACAACCACATAACTCTGTCCCCAACTTGCGATGAGGTTGTCAATCTCACCGTGTTTTGCTGAAAACAAAGGATTAAACGTATCGAATGGAAGGAAGTAATAGTTTGCAGAAAGTAAACACAAAGCAGTAAACAGTTTATAGATTGTATGTAAAAGAAAAGGACCGGGATCCATAGTTCTCTAGAGGTGGCTCTCCTGAAGATAGATAACATGCTGGTGAACAAATTACAGCGGGGAAATTGACAAACATAGAGAAAGCAATACATGCATATACTAATCATCTTGACTCCTTTGGAACTTGATTGGGCATTACAACATTATACATAGACCACCATCCAACTGTATCTATGACTAATAATCCACCTTCAGGTTATCATCCGAACCCCCTCTAGTATTAAGTTGCAAGCAACAAGTTATTGCTTTACAAATTGTGTGTAATGTAAACAATACGATTGTTCTATGAACAAAGGATTGTTGTTTTCTCCCTAGTAGGAACAACACATCTAGTACCTTGGAGATTTCTGTCACTTCCCCAGATTACTAGAGGCATGAACCCACTGTCGAGCATAAATAGTAACTCTTGGAGTTGCTAGCATCTACTTGGCCAAGATAGCTACTAACAACAGAAAGCATGCAAGATCACAAATAACAAAGACATGATAGAATAAATAATCAATCTGAAATAGCATCTCAATATCCATCGGATCCCCGCAAACACAACATGCAGAATTACAAATAGATGATCTTGATCATGAACGGAGCTCACAAGATCTAGATATGAAAGCACAAAGGAGGAGAACCAGCCATCTAGCTACTACATGGATCCGTAGTCCAAGGATGAACTACTCACGCATCACACCGGAGGCTTGCATGGTGATGAAGAAGGCCTCGGTGAATTCCTCTCCGTGGTGCCGAGAAGAGCTTCAGATCCCTCCCGATCTAGGGATGGAGATGACGGCGGCTACAAACTCTTTCATGGATTTTTTTCCGGGTACTTAGGGTTTTCGTCCTGAGTGAAAGGGCATTTATGCCCTTACTATTATTTTGATGTTTGGTGACAACACTTGGATTAGTTTAATCATCTGTTAAATGTTTCAGGAGATTCCAACTGTCCCATGAATGGTGCAACAAGGGAAAAAGAGCTTCCCTGGCTCAGGTTTTTTGCAAGTGACTAGTCCCAGCCGAACTGTCCGGCCTGGCCGGACTGTCTGGTGGGATTTGGCCGGACTGTCCGCCTAGGAGAAGTGGGCAACTTCTCTGGACACTCAGAACAGGTTTTCAGACACTCTCCGGACACTTTCCGGATTCTGGCCGAAAACTTGGCCAGGCCGGAGTGTCCGGCTGGTCTCGCCCGGAGTGTCCGGTTGACATTGGCCGGACTGTCCGGGTCAAGTGGCTCCCAACGGATCCATTGCCAGGGGTCCTATATAAAGGCCCCTTCTTCTACCTTGGAAGCTGCTCGTCCACCTCAAGAACACCATGTCCATCTGAGCCAGCAAATCAACAAGATCTCTTCATCCAACCATCCAAAGTCTTTGATCTTTGGAGAATCGAAGGAGGAGGCCTTGATCTACAGCTTCACCAAGAGAGATCTTCATTTCCCCCTCATTCACTTGAGGGCCCCCATGCTCTAGTGTTTCATTGGAAACCCTAGGTTTTGATTTGGTTCTTACAAGCTTGTCTTTGATTGTTTGACAGCTTGCTTGTATTTGGGAGCCTCCAATTAAGTTGTGGATGTGTGCCCCGAACTCGTTGTAAAGGTGCAAGCTTCCACCTCGAAGGTTGACGTATAGTGGAAGAGGTGAATCGAACCCATTGGGGTGAGGTTCATCGGAGAACAAGGGAGGCCTCTCGTGGCGTTGGTGGTTTGAAACCACCCCCTCTCCAAACGTAGACGTACTTCCCCTCAAAAGGAAGGAACTACAGGAAACAAATCCTTGTGTCTCTGTGTGCTCCACTTTGGTTCCTTCTACCCTTTACTGCACTTTACTTATCTAGTTATTGTTTAGTTAGTGCTTGCTTGTCATATAGGTAAATTCACCTTAGTTGCATAATCTAGAGAATTTACCTTTCTTGTCAAACCCTAGTTTGAAAAGGAGTAAAATTTGAAGTAGCACCTATTCACCCCCTCTAGGTGCCCATACGATCCTTTCAATTGGTATCAGAGCCTCGGCTCTTTATTCGGGATTAACCGCCTAGGATATTATGGGCAACCCAGAGGAGGGAGAAAGTGAGGCTAGCCATTTAGTGACCATGGTAGATCGCAAGAATTTGGAAACAAGCTCGAGCTCTACCTTGGGCAACGAAATCCTACAATTGCGTCAACTCATTGAGAAACTTGTTAAGGATAAGCAAACCTCACCTCCTCCCTCTCCAGTGGAAACACCACCAAACCCAAAGACTAATGCTCCGGCAAAGCCTTTGGAGGAAGTGGTAGGGGATGAACATAATTCCACTAACTCCGCCACCAAAAAGGGTGATGGGAAGGAAGAGTTCCATACGGTTCCCGGATGGTACTCTCCCGACCCTCCTATCCCTCATCCACATATAAACAATAGAGGAGACCCACCTAAGTTAGCTACACATACTTTTTCTTAATGGCAAGTGTTGAAGATGGACTCAAAATTGAGGATCCAACCAACTTGACGAGAAGAGAAGTGGTCAATAGCCAACTCAATGCGACTGCCTTGCACATGATCCAACTTGGGGTGGGGCCAAAGGATTTTCCCCACATTGAGCACTACAACACCGCCAAGGAAGCTTGGGATGCTCTCATTGACTTGTTTGTTGGCAATGAGAGTATGAGGAGAAATAGATATGATGCCTTAAGCAATGAGGCCGAAGGTTTCTTCACGACGGATGGTGAGGATCATGAAGACATGTATCGAAGACTCAAATCCACAGCCACCGCTTTTAGGAATGTTGGCGCCTCTCACATTGATGACGCTTGGATCAAAAGTAAGTATGTGAGTGCTCTCATGCCCTTCGAGCCTACTGACTTGAAGAGTCTCCAAGGAAGACACAACTACCATCTCATGACCTCCAATGAGGTGATGCAAGAGATGGCAGCCTTCAAGGTTGTTGCCCAGAATGCCAAAGATGCCCGTGCTCGTGCCATTGGAATGAGTAGTGGTGTCAATCTTGCCTTGAAGGCCAAGGTTGTGGAGTATGATGAAGATGAAGGAAGTGATGAGGGACCTCCAATGAGCCACCCTGACAATGTCAAGACTGCTCATGGTGAATACATGGCCTTCTATGCCAGAAACTTTTGGAAAGACCCCGCCAAGGCCAAGATGGAAATGCAATGAAGAAGCAACGCCAATGGGAGAAGAGATAATGGGTCCAAGTTGAGAACTTGTTTCAATTGTGGTTACCGTTATCACTTCGTTGCAGCTTGTCCCTATGAGAAAATAGAAGATAATGGGGGAAAACTTGTGTTGAAGAAGACCTCCAAAGTTCCATACAAGAAACCCTTCATCAAAAGAAACCCAACCAACAAGAAGCCGAGAGAAATTGTCTTGATCACACATGAAGAGTACTCCTCTGATGATGATGATGAGGAGGAAGAAGAGGATACACCAAGTGGTGTGGCGGCTCTTGCCACTACCTCTACTCCTTCATTCTCACTCTTCGCCTCTCCTAATGAGAATATCTCCAACAAGAACGTCACTTGCCTTATGGCAAGAGGAACGGAGGTATTATCATCATCACACTCCACTTCCTTAATCAATGATGATTTTGATGATGAGTTATCTCTTGAGGTCAAAAAGGAACTAGTTGCTTTTGATGTGTTTATGAATAACTTGCAAGGGGAACATAAGAAACATGTTGTGGACCTCCTAAATCAACTTTCACACACACAAGAACTTCTAGATGAGAGATGCCAATTAGGAAGAGAGCACATGATTGAGGTAGAAGCTCTTAGTAATGCTCTAGACGAAGAACAAGAAACTAGAATATCTCTTGAAACTAAACTAGAGGGCCTTGATGAAGCTAATGACCTCATTATTAATAAACTCATCAAGGAACGTGATCATGCTATTGCTAAATACAAAAAGGCTAAAAAGTATAAGATTTAGTTTGATGTTGTTCATAAAAGACTTGCCGAGGACCTTAGGACACTTGACAAGGCTCACAAGGCCTTGGAAAGTGAACTCCTGTCCCTCACAAAGTCTCGTGAAAAGCTTCAAACTCAATTGATCAATACTCCCTCACCTAGTACATTCATTCCTTCTAGTTGTACAAATATTCTTGAAGAACATGCTAGGTTAAAGGGGGAGCTAGCTCAGACTTCCTTTCCCAAAGGAAACAAGTTTATTGATGACCTCTTAAACAAGCAAAGGTCAACTGGTGAAAAAAGGGGCTTAGGCTTTATCTCTAAAGCCAAGAAGAAAAAGAATAATAATAAGAAGAAGGCCAAGCCCGCTCAAGAAAAGAACAAGGTCATTGTGGGAAGTAAGACCACAAGTGGCAAAACTATGTCTCATGATGATTTTGCGGGTAGTGCTAACCCTCACTATGTCTTAATGCGTGATTACTATGGTGATGTGTATGCACAATATGTTGGCCCTTTTGATGGTTATATTGCATGGTCGATTTGGGTTCCCAAGACCCTTGTTACTAACAAAAGAGGACCCATTGAGAAATGGGTACCTAAAAACTAGTTTGATCTTTTGTAGACCTATGCTTTCGGAGGGTCAAAATGGATGCTTGATAGTGGATGCACAAGTCATATGACCGGAAGCGCCTCTAGTGTCAAGGAGTTGAGACCAAATGTTGATCAAATATCTGTGACATATGCTGACAAATCAAAGTCTAAGGTAATGGGTTTTGGCAAGGTTGTGGTGGCACACGATATCACTCTCGTGGACGTCATGCTTGTTGAGACCCTTGGCTATAATTTACTTTTAGTCCGTGCACTAGGAAAGATGGGTTTTGCTGTCTTCATTGATGTTGATATTGTGATCCTCTTGTGGAGCAAGACTCTAAAGGTTGCTTTCGTTGGGTACGTCGAGGATGACTTGTATGTGGTGGACTTCTCCGTGAAAACCACTACAGGTCCGATGTGCCTATTCGGAAAGGCTGACGTGGGTTGGCTATGGCACCGCCGTCTAGCCCATGTCAACATGAAAACTTTGCAAAGCCTTCACAAGGATGGTCATATTGTTGGACTAAAAGAAAATGTTTGCTTTGCCAAAGATCGTGTTTGCAGGGCATGTGTTGAAGGAAAGATGCATGATTCTCCCCACAACCCAAAGAACTACATCAAGTCCAAGAGGATCTTGGAGCTTCTTCATGTGGATCTCTTTGGTCCCCCGTCTCATGCAAGTCTTGGTGGGAAGAAATATTGTTTGGTGATTGTTGATGATTACTCAAGATACACTTGGGTATATTTCTTCAAGTTAAAAAGTGAGACCCAAGACAACTTCATCGAATTCATCAACATGGCTCAACGTCAACACAATGTCCTAGTATTAACAATAAGAAGTGACAATGGTACCGAGTTCAAGAACTACACATTAAATGGATTTCTTAGTGATGAGGGAATAAAACATCAATATTCTGCTGCATATACCCCGCAACAAAATGGTGTAGCTAAGAGGAAGAACCAGACTCTCATTGATATGGCTAGGACTATGTTGGCGGAATTCAAATCTCCATACAATTTTTGGGCTGAAGCTATCTCCACCGCATGCCATGCATCAAACCGTCTCTACCTCCACAAACAATTGATCAAGACTCCATATGAGATCCTTACTGGTAACAAGCCTAATGTTTCTTACTTCCGAGTATTCGGTTGTAAGTGCTTCTATTGCATTAAGGACATTCGTTTATCCAAGTTTGATTCCAAAGCATTAGAGGGTATTTTTGTTGGTTATGGTCTCGAATCCCACACTTATAGAATCTATGACAAGCTCTCAGGAATTGTCATAGAATCTTGTAGTGTGGTGTTTGAAGAATATGATGGTCCCCAAGCGGGACGTGTTGATGTTTGTGATGTAGATGATGAAATGCCTCAGGATGCCATAGGAAGAATGGGTGTGGGTTTCATCCGCCCTGTTGAGGAACCCCTTATGGTGGATCGAGAAGAACTATGCTCTACTCATGTGGAGACCTCATCTTCACAATTTCAACAAGCTACTGTCGAGGTGGACAACGACCCATGCCAAAGACAAGTTGTGGACCCTCAACCTACTGATCAAGAAGATGCGTCCAGCCAAGAGGTGTTTGAGTCTCCGTTTGCCAGGATGTCCAGTGGTGCTAAGGCCATTACACAAGCAAGGTCTATACAAACTGCCATAAGTACAGCTGAATACCTGGCCAGTTGTGGGACTGATCATGACCAAGGTTAATCCTCTCCTTCTATGGAAGGGAATGTTTCCAATGATGATCAAGGTCAAGTTATTGGTCAAGACGAGGACCAAAATGATGAAGTGATCCCACCAAGAAACAACAAGGAGATCGAAACTCGTCGCCAAGCTAGAATGGATAGAATATTGGAATTAAGAGACCACATTCTTGAGAATGTGGTTGGAGATCTAAGAAGAGGGATATCTACTCGAGCTCAATTGAAGAACTTTGGTGAGCACCAAGCACACATTTCCATGGTGGAACCAAAGAAAGTATGGGAAGCTCTTGAAGATTCAGATTGGTTGAATGCAATGCACAAAGATCTCAACAACTTTGAGAGAAACAAAGTATGGAAGTTAGTGGAAAAGCCAAAAGATTGCCGCAATGTTATAGGCACCAAGTGGATTTTCAAGAACAAGCAAGATGAGCATGGAATTGTGATAAGGAACAAGTCAAGATTGGTTGCACAAGGGTTCTCTCAAATGGAAGGCATTGATTATGGAGAGACTTATGCTCCCGTGGCTCGCCTTGAGTCCATCTGTATCCTTCTTGCTTATGCGGCTCATCATAATTTTAAATTACAACAAATGGATGTAGAAAGTGCATTTCTCAATGGTCCATTGCATGAGTTGGTTTATGTGAAACAACCCCCGGGATTTGAGGATCCCAACTTTCCAAACCATGTCTACAAACTTGATAAGGCTCTCTATGGGCTCAAGCAAGCCCCACACACGTGGTATGAGCACCTTAGAGAGTTGTTGTTAGATCGTGGTTTTGAGGTTGGGAAAATCGATCCCACTCTTTTTACCAAGAGGGTCAATGGGGAACTTTTTGTATGCCAAATTTATGTAGATGACATTATCTTTGGCTCTTCTAACAAAGCGTTTAATGATGAATTCTCTAAGCTAATGACTGACAGGTTCAGGATGTCTATGATGGGAGAATTGAGAGTATTTCTTGGTTTTGAGATCAAGCAAGTGAGAGGTGGTACGTTCTTCAACCAAGCCAAGTATACACAAGATATGCTCAAAAGATTTAACATGAAAGATCTCAATGGAGCCCCCACTCCCATGGCAACAAAGCTCATCTTGAACTAAACCCAAATGGTAAAGATGTGGACCAAAAGGTATACCGGTCCATGATTGGATCTTTGCTTTACCTTTGTGCATCTAGACCCGATATTGTGTTGAGTGTAGGAGTGTGTGCAAGATATCAAGTGGCTCCTAAAGAAAGCCATTTGATGACAGTCAAGAGAATCTTTCGATATTTGGTTCATACCCCAAACTATGGTATTTGGTATCCTAGGGGCTCTACTTTCTCTCTTTGTGGGTACACGGACTCGGATTGGGATGGTGACAAGGATGATAGAAAATCAACCTCCGGGGCTTGCCAATTCCTTGGGAGGTCCTTGGTGTGTTGGTCTTCCAAGAAGCAAAACTGTATATCTCTTTCCACCGCCGAGGCCGAGTATGTGGCAGCTGCTAGTGCTTGTACACAATTGCTATGGGTGAGGCAAACTTTAAAGAATACGGTGTCCATTGTGACAAAGTGCCTCTTCTATGTGACAATGAAAGTGATATCAAGATTGCATATAACCCAGTGGACCATACTAGAACAAAGCATATTGAGATTCGTCATCACTTCATTAGAGATCATGTTGCCCGAGGTGATATTGAGCTTTCATATGTGTCAACCAAAGACCAACTTGCCGATATTTTCACGAAGCCACTTGATGAAGCAAGGTTTTGTTATTTGAGGAATGAACTAAATATCGTGGATTCTAGGAGCTTGACTTGATTACCTTGCATACTCACCTAGGTCTTGACTCATATTTGGTGTAGGTGCAGGCATGGAGATAGGGGGAGTGCCGTTCTAATACATTGGACTATCCCTCCCCCCATAATGCCAACATTAATAAATTCAATCCTCTTTATATCATTTAGTGATATGTGAGCTTCATTGATGAGTAGTGGTAATGAACCCAATGATATTTCTTCGCGATGTCATACCACAATCTCTTACATGGTGGCCTTGGCCACCGCCCTCTTCATATGTGAAGAGGTGGTTTTTGACTTGTGTGGTTTAGACCTTAATTTGCCATCTTTTGACTATCTATGGTTGTTTGTTTTTTCACAGTACATCTTCTGAATCCCAGGCCTATACTGATCCTTAAACATGCTCCTCTTACCACACATTTGTCCAAATATTGTACTTGGAGCTTTTTGGTCGTGGGGACCGGAATGTCCGCCCTATACTGACCGGAGAGTCTGGCACGGCCGGACACTCCGCTTGATACAGGCCGGACACTCCGGTCGGCCAGACACTCCGGTCGGCCAGACACTCCAGCTGTTTTCGCCCGGATAGTCCGGCCCCAGCAGTTTCAGTCCTGTAAAAGGGGTCGGGGGAAAGTGGACGGTTCAGTCCTCCTTCTTCCCCCGACTCTCTTTTCTCCACTCCCTGCTGCTCCCGACCAGGATCTTCATCGGGAGGGCTCCTCCACCCCGGATTCGACCGTTGCCGCCGGCCATTGTCATCCCTTTGCCGCTGGGACCCGTTCCCCTCCGATGAAGGCCCCCATGGATGCTGGTACTTGCCTCCCCCTCTACTACATCTCTAGGGTTCCCTCTAGATGCTTTTTTGGAGGCAATGACCTATTTTGATCCATGGATTCATCAATGTGTGCATATGGCGTCTTAGTAGTAGTCCTAGCAATCCCGATCCACTCTGATTGAGTCAAGTCGCACTACCTAGAAAAATCACCAGATCTCCCACCGGACAGTCCGATGGGTACAAGGCGGACACTCCGGCCTGGCCGTCTGTCTGTATGCGTATGCCGGACTGTCCTTCGGCGGAGTCTCCGGCCCGATTCTTCCGGACAGTCCGGGTTTCCTCAATCGGTTTTTGATCTGGTATTCCTACCACTACTGCTATGTGCTTTATCCTCCTGGACAAATGTGCTTACCCTGCTGCTATCTCTCTACTCTGAATTCACAGGTAGCTCACGTCCTCGTCACTCTAGGGCCGCTCAGAAAGCCCGTCCTAGCCGGTACCGTGACGAAGCAAATGAGGTTCATGTGGATCCTTCCATGGTCAGGCAGGCTGCTCGTGACCGTGTTGCAACAAAGCAGGAGAAAGTCAGAAAACTAAAGAGGGATGAAGCCAAGCGCATGAAATTTGAGTCTTTGACCACCTCGGCAGATTTGGGCACCGAAGAGTTTGTGGAGATGCGTGTCCAGCCATTCTATTCTTTGCAGTGAACTTCTGAGGATCCTCGCTTCTGGAGGAATGAGCAGGCCTTGCTCTTCTCTGAGGTATTTTCTGCTTTCAGGACTCCGGTGTGCCCTATGCAGTGGTTGGATATTCCAAAGCTCCAGGCACACAGGTACTTTGAGGACGCCCTCTGGGTAACGGAGAAGATGGGACTGCACACCATCTTTCAAACAAGAGAAGATTACAACATTGAGTTGATCCAGCAGTTTTATGGCACAGTGGTTTTTGGGGACACTCCTGATATTCCCCTTGAGTGGATTTCTGGCACTACTAGATGTCGCTCCAGCATGGCTCAGTTTGCCCATCTCCTTGGTGTGCCTTTCAACCCCAATGCTCACAGTGGTCACCGGATGCATGTGCACGGTCAGGCGTATGACAAACAACTTTTGGCTCCTATCTACTCTCGGAATGGTGTGGTTGGCCAAACCATCAATATCAAGCTCATTTACAACATTCTACTCCGCATGTTCCGCCACACTCTCACTCCCAAGGCGGGCAACAAGGATGAGATGCGGGATGCTGAGATCAATCTTCTCCACCCACTCCGTGTATGTTCGCGGTCCAGCCCACCCAGGGGGCACCATAGATGTCATGGACTTCATCTATTAGGATATGTACAAGTGCATCACTGGCAAGAAGTGCCCTCTGTTTGCTCCATATGTGATGAAGCTCATTGTTTCTCAGGCTCCAGACACCCCACTGCTGTACACTGAGCTTGTTGCTCATCTCCCTACCAAGTTACAGAGGAAGGGTGCTCCTACCTCCAAGGCACCTCGTGGCTATACCCCTGCTCAGGATATTTTTGGGGATGATGAGATAGATGCCTCTGATAGTGATGATGCTTCTGAGGAGGTTTCGGGGGCTGTGACCCGTGGTCCTCGCATGAAGCATGCCAGCAATGCATACCGCTTCACCACCTCCAAGGAGGAAGTGCACAAGAAGGTGAAGAAGGCCTCCTGGTGGAAGAAGCTTCTTCTATGCCAGAACATTGACATTCACCATGGTCAGTATGATGCATATAAGGCGAACAAGAACGTGATGAAGGAAATCAAGCAGATCAACCAACCTATGGATGTTGATCCTTCTCAGCAGCAGTCGTCTGATGGCACTCTCTCATATGGTCACTGGAGTCAGGGTCGTGTGGATTGGTCCATGTTTGAGGATGTATCTTCTTCTTCTCGCCCTCACGGCCAGAGCTCTACTCAGGAGGATTAGGATGGTGAGGACGAGGACGAGGATGAGGAGGAGGATGACGACGATGACTACAGTGGCTAGAGTTGTCTTTGGGGTGCTTTAGATGTGCTCTTTTCCCTTTTTGGCGTCTCGATGCCAAAGGGGGAGAAGTAGCCCCTTTATTAGGTTGCTACCGGGGATTTGCATGGGTACACGAGCTTCACGCTATTTCGATTTGCCTCTTTGAAGCTTTGTGTTTGTATCCTACTCTTTGAGTACTTTGTTGGGTTGAACTCTGTGTTATGTGTTGAGATTTGCCTACTCGGTTGTGTTAAGTAACTATGTCATATCTATGTCTAGCTTATTGATCTAGTTGTGTTTATATATCATGTCACTTATTGCTAGCTACAAAATCTTGTGAGGATGTAATCCTATGGTGTGTGATCATGCATTCAAATGCAAAGCAAGAAGTGGTCACACATCTAGGGGAGCCTCGCTATATGTTGTATTTCTCCACTTGTGAACATGTATAGCTATCCCTTTTGCAAATCCTTGGGTTGTCATCAAACACCAAAAAGGGGGAGATTGAAAGGGCATTTATTCCCTTACTATTATTTTGATGTTTGGTGACAACACTTGGATTAGTTTAATCATCTGTTAAATGTTTCAGGAGATTCCAACTGTCCCATGAATGGTGCAACAAGGGAAAAAGAGCTTCCCTGGGTCAGGTTTTTTGCAAGTGACTAGTCCCAGCCGGACTGTCCGGCTGATCCTGGCCGGAGTGTCCGGCCTGGCCGGACTGTCCGGTGGGATTCGGCCGGACTGTCCACCCAGGAGAAGTGGGCAACTTCTCTGGACACTCGGAACAGGTTTTCGGACACTCTCCGGACACTTTCCGGATTCTGGCCAGAAACTTGGCCAGGCCGGAGTGTCCGGCTAGGCCGGACTATCCGGTTGACATTGGTCGGACTGTCCGGGTCAAGTGGCTCCCAACGGATCCATTTCCAGGGGGCCTATATAAAGGCCCCTTCTTCTACCTTGGAAGTTGCTCGTCAACCTCAAGAACACCATGTCCATCTAGGCCACCAAATCAACAAGATCTCTTCATCCAACCATCCAAAGTCTTTGATCTTTGGAGAATCGAAGGAGGAGGCCTTGATCTACAGCTTCACCAAGAGAGATCTTCATTTCCCCCTCATTCACCTGAGGGCCCCCATGCTCTAGTGTTTCGTTGGAAACCCTAGGTTTTGATTTGGTTCTTACAAGCTTGTCTTTGATTGTTTGATAGCTTGCTTGTATTTGGGAGCCTCCAATTAAGTTGTGGATGTGTGCCCTGAACTCGTTGTAAAGGTGCCGGCTTCCACCTCGAAGGTTGCCGTATAGTGGAAGAGGTGAATCGAACCCATTGGGGTGAGGTTCATCGGAGAACAAGGGAGGCCTCTCGTGGCATTGGTGGTTTGAAACCACCGCCTCTCCAAACGTAGACGTACTTCCCCTCAAAAGGAAGGAACTACGGGAAAAAAATCCTTGTGTCTCCGTGTGCTCCACTTTGGTTCCTTCTACCCTTTACTGCACTTTACTTATCTAGTTATTGTTTAGTTAGTTCTTGCTTGTCATATAGGTAAATTCACCTTAGTTGCATAATCTAGAGAATTTAGCTTTCTTGTCAAACCTATTCACCCCCCCTCTAGGTGCCCATACGATCCTTTCACCGAGGGCATCTTATAGGCGGAAGGAGAGGCCGAGGGGGTGCTGGGGTCAGCCAGACCACCCCCTGGCGTGGGCCAGGCCTGGCCACGCGGCCAAGCGGTGTGGCTGGCCCCCAGCCCTTCTCCGTCTCATATTCTAGCATCTGATGACTTCTGGAAAAATAGGCACTTTGGCTTTTGTCCCGTCCAATTCCGAGAATATTCATTTTCTGACTTTCCTGGAACCAAAAACAGCAAAAAAGCAGTACCGCTTTGTGGCTCTTATTAATAGGTTAGTCCAAGAAATCATGTGAAAAGTACTCCAAAGTATGGACAAAACACAAGAAAGTGGATAAAACCAAGCATGGAACATCAAAAATTATAGATACATTTGCAATGTATCACTACTCTATGAGGGACAAGCTGAATGCCACTATGCTATGTTTTCTTTATAAGAAACAAACAAACGTCTTGCAAAGCATTATTATTCATGAATCTTTTATTTGTGCCTTTTCATGTTGCAATAATAGTTGCTTTGTCTTATTGTTAGAACTTTATCTTTCATGTTATGATTGAAGTACTATGATCCCAGCTATCAATGTTTTACAAATACTTTGATCAATTTTATGATGGTGCATGTCACCTCAAAAATTATTCTTTCTTTTTATCACTTACCTACTCGAGGACGAGCAGGAGTTAAGCTTGGAATGCTGATACGTTGCAAACGTATCCATAATTTTTTATGTTCCATGCTTGGTTTTATCTACTTTCTTATGTTTTGTCCACACTTTGGAGTACTTTCTATACACTTTCTTGGACTAACCTATTAACAAGAGCCACAGTGCCAGCTGCTTGTTTTCTGCTGTTTTTGGTTCCAGGAAAGTCAGAAAATGAATATTCTCGGAATTGGACGGGACAAAAGCCAAAGTCAGTTTTTCACCGAGGGGGACACGGAGCCAGAATACGAGACGAAGGGGGGCCAGGGGCCGCCCTCACCACCTGGACGCGCGACCAAGCTTGGCCCGCGCCAGCGGGTGGTCTGGCCGCCTAGGGCACCACCTCGGCCTCCTGTTTCGCCTATAAGATGCCTCCGATACAGAAACCCTTAGTACCCGATCAAAATTCCACGAAAGAGTCTGTAGCCGCCGTCATTTCCATCCCTAGATTGGGAGGGATCTGAAGCTCTTCCCGGCACCCTGCTGGAGGGGAGAATTCACCCTAGAGGCCTTCTTCATCACCATGCAAGCCTCCGGTGTGATGCGTGAGTAGTTCATCTCTAGACTACGGGTCCATGTAGTAGGTAGATGGCTGGTTCTTCTCCTTTGTGCTATCATGCTTAGATCTTGTGAGCTCCGTTCATGATCAAGATCATCTATTTGTAATTCCTCCATGTTGTGTTTGCGGGGATCCGTTGGATATTGAGATGCTATTTCAGATTGATTATTGATTCTATCATGTCTTTGTTATTTGTGATCTTGCATGCGTTCCGTTGTTAGTAGCTATCTTGGCCAAGTAGATGCTAGCAACTCCAAGAGTTAGTATTTATGCTTGATAGTGGGTTCATGCCTCTAGTAATCTAGGGAAGTGACATTAATCTCTAAGGTACTAGATGTGATGTTGCTACTAGGGAAAAAACAACAATCGTTTGTTCATAGAACAATCGTATTGTTTACTTTACACGCAATGCGTAATGCAATTATCTGTTGCTTGCAACTTAATACTGGAGGGGGTTCGGATGATAACTTGAAGGTGGATTATTATTCATAGATGTAGTTGGATTACAGTCTATGTATAATGTTCTAATGCCTAATCGAATCTCAAAGGAGTCAAGATGATTAGTATATGCTTGTATGCTTTCTCGATGTTTGTCAATTGCCCCGCTGTAATTTGTTCACCCAACATGTCATCTATCTTAAGGAGATCCACCACTAGTGAACTATGGACCCCGATCCTTTCTTTTACCATCAATCTACAATCAATTGTTTGCTACTTTCTGTTTACTTTCTGCAAACTATTACTTTCTTCCACACAATACGTTTAATCCTTTGTTTTCAACAAAACTGGTGAGATTGACAACCTCACTGTAAGTTGGGGGTAAAGTTCTGTGGTTGTGTTGTGCAGGTTTCCACGTTGCTGCTGGTGCTAGTAGTGCGCCCTGCCAAAGTCCAGCTAGCAACACCTTGGAGGTGTTTCCTTGCTCCTACTGGATTGATAACCTTTGTTTCATAACTGAGGGAAAACTTACTGATGTGCTCATCTTACCTTCCCCTTGGGGTTCCCCAACGAGCTCGTTAATACACGAGTCAGCACCTTGCTAGCCAAAAACCTATACTGAGAGGGAAAGCTTCTCGTGGATCCAATCCTTAAACCAAAACCTATGCCATTTGTGTCCACCATACCTACCGATTAGCACTATTGCTATTCCAAGTAAATTCATGTTTCTATCTACCTTCTGAATTAAACTTGTTATGTGAAAATTAGTAATTAAAGCTCTCATGAACTTTATGGCACACTTTACTTTTTTGCACTTAATAAACTTGAACCATTGTGCCCATCTATGTTGCGTATATGCTTGCACTTTGTAAGTTGTGAATTAGCATAACCATGCTATCATGGGGAACGCTTTCAACACTGCACTTTATTTAGTTGATATCATAATATTTTGTTTATGGATGTCGTCGGTGTGAAATGAAAGGGGAGCTTGTAAGTCCATGGAGTTATGTATGTGTGTTAGAGAAACGCCTGGGCCGCTGGTCTAATCCATGCCTAATCATGGTGGAAACCTGCAGCGTAACCATAATGAGCAATCTATGAAGCATTCTTCTTATAAAAAAGATAGAGATTGAGAAAAAAAGAAAAGAAAAAAAGAGATGAGAAAAGAGGAAAGAGAGAAACAAGCACCATTTTCCCATGGTAAATATGAAGATTGCTGAGATGCTCGTTGTCTGCTTGCCTTGTCATTTTGATATGAGGATTCTTCCGTATCATCGGGCAAGGGGTACCCCGTTGGCGGTTCTCTATGATACACATATACTTACTATGACAAGAACTTACCGGTAACTAAACTTGAGTAGCATGAGGAGCGACCCTCGTATTCAAGGGACATGAGATTTTCAACTTACAACTTGTCAAGCATATCCTCATATTTTATCGCTTTAACCTTAATCACCTAAAGATGCCTATGATAGGGGCAATGAGAGCTAAAAGCTAATAAGTACCATAATTTTTGGAAGCTCTTTATGAAACTTGAAATCCCTGCTTCCCTCTGCAGAGGGCCAATCTTTTACTTTTTAGTTGAGTAAGTAAACCTATTCCCTTCTATCTCAGCAAGTATTTTGAGTTGTCATGTTTCATTCATTCATATGATGATTTATTCAATCATGTTTCTTATGTTCCTTGTTTTGCATATTTGCTCTTATCTTAGTGTTTACTACTTTGAAAGCTATCATTGAAAACCCTTTGTGTGTGAACTCCTGCAAATTGTCAACTATTCTTCGACCAAGAGCTAAGTTTGCCATTACCAATTCTGATTTAATTTGTGTATATTTATTGTCTTTCCTTTACTTATTGCAAGTTAAGTTATATAATAGTGAGTTGTATTCTATTGTGATTTATGTATTGATGAATGTGATGCTTCTTGTCTGTATTCTTTTATCGACTCTTCACTCCATAAACCTGAGGTCATGTTTATTGAGCTTAGTTTTCGCTTGGGGACAAGCGAAGTCTAAGCTTTGGGGGAGTTGATACGTCCATTTTGCATCACTATTCTATATCATAATTTACTGTTATTCATTGATATATTCCATATTAAGAGATGATACTTATGTTATTTCATCTGTTTTTGCATGGTTGATGACTTTTGGAGAATGGACTGCTGCAGTCAGGATTCTGATGGAAAAGGTGCTGTTTGGAGGCAAAATTCGCGAAGATCAGAAAATTCAGGAAAATACATGGAAAATTCCATTTTTCCAGAAGACGAAGATTGCTAGAAGTGGGAGTGGAGATGGGCCACAGGGGGCCCACACCACCCCCTAGCGCGGGCAGCACTAGGCCACCCAGCAGGTGGTGTGGCCACCCTGGCCCACTCCAGGCTCTCCCCTCTGACATATATTATCCCCTCGAAACCCTAATACCTGGGGAGTGACCACAGAAAGATTTCGCCACCTCTGCGGGGCGGAAAACTACAGAGAGAGAAAGATCTCTCCGACAGACAGAATTCTGCCAGGGGAATTCCTTCCCGGAGATTGGAGATCATCGCCATCAACACCACCATCAAGATGGACTTCATCGGGATCATCATCATCATCACCATCATCATCTCCACCAGCACCATCATCACCACTTCATACCGCTGTAACAATTGGGTTGAATCTTGCATAGTTCTTAGGGGAAACTTTCTCGATGTTGATTACTTCTTGTAGTTGATGCTATTGAGTGAACCATTGAATTATGGTTTATGTTCAAATTGTTACATATCATTATATCATCTCTGATCTTGATCCATATGATGTCTTGTGAGTAGTTCGTTTAGTTCTTGAGGACATGGGAGAAGTCATGTTGTTAGTAGTGGAATTGTGTTGAGAAATATTCAATGGTTTGATATTTAAGTTGTGGTGTTATTCTTCTAGTGGTGTCATGTGAACATCAACTACATGACACTTCACCTATATGGGCCTAGGGGAATGCATTGTGTATTTGGCTACTAATCGTAGGGGTGGCCAGAGTGACAGAAATTTGAACCCCCGTTAGGAAACCTTTGCACAAGGGACGTCAGGGTCTTAGAGTTTAAAGTTGTGGTTAGGTTTCTACCTTAATTACTTTCTAGTACTTGCGGATGCTTGCAAGGGTGATACATTGCAAATGTATCTATAATTTTTGATGTTCCATGCTTGGTTTTATCCACTTTCTTGTGTTTTGTTCCAACTTTGGAGTACTTTTCATATGATTTCTTAGACTAACCTATTAACAAGAGCCACAGTGCCAACTGCCTGTTTTCTGCTGTTTTTGGTTCCAGGAAAGTCAGAAAATGAATATTCTCGAAATTGGACGGGACAAAAGCCAAAGTGCCTATTTTCCGGAAGGGATCAAGTGCCAGAATACGAGACGGAGAAGGGCCAGAGGGCGGCCACACCACCTGGCCGCGCGGCCAGGCCTGGCCCGCGCCAGGGGGTGGTGTGGCCAGCCCAGGCACCCCCTCGGCCTCTCCTTCCGCCTATACATTGCCCTCGGGACGAAAACCCTAAGTGCCCGATCAAAAATCCACGAAAGAGTCTATAGCCGCCATCATCTACATCCCTAGATCGGGAGGGATCTGAAGCTCTTCCCGGCACCCTGCCGGAGAGGGGAATTCACCCTGGCGGCCTTCTTCATCACCATGCAAGCCTTCGGTGTGATGCGTGAGTAGTTCATCCTTGGACTACGGATCCATGTAGTAGCTAGATGGCTGGTTCTCCTCCTTTGTGATTTCATGTCTAGATCTTGTGATCTCCGTTCATGATCAAGATCATCTATTTGTATTCATACATGTTATGTTTGCGGGGATCCGATGGATATTGAGAAGCTATTTCAGATTGATTATTGATTCTATCATGTCTTTGTTATTTGTGATCTTGCATGATTTATGTTGTTAGTAGCTATATTGGCCAAGTAGATGCTAGCAACTCCAAGAGTTAGTATTTATGCTCGATAGTGGGTTCATGCCTCTGGTAATCTGGGGAAGTGACAGAAATCTCTAAGGTACTAGATGTGCTGTTGCTACTAGGGAGAAAACAACAATCCTTTATTCATAGAACAACCATATTGTTTACTTTACACGCAGTTCGTAAAGCAATAATCTGTTGCTTGCAACTTAATACTGGAGGGGGTTCAGATGATAACCTGAAGGTGGATTATTAGTCATAGATGCAGTTGGATGGCGGTCTATCTATTATGTTGTAATGCCCAATAAAGTCTCAAAGGAGTCAAGATGATTAGTATATGCATGTATTGCTTTCTCGGTGTTTGTCAATTGCCCCGTTGTAATTTGTTTACCCAGCATATTATCTATCTAAGGAGAGCCACCTATAGTGAACTATGGATCCTGGTCCTTGTCTTTTACATACAATCTACAAATTGTTTACTGCTTTGTGTTTACTTTCTACAAACTTTTACTTCTTTCCATTCGATACGTTTCATCCTTTGTTTTCCACAAAACACGGTGAGATTGACAACCTCATCGCAAGTTGGGGACAAAGTTCTGTGGTTGTGTTGTGCAAGTCTCCACGTTGCTACTAGCACCGGTAGTGCGCCCTGCCAAAGCTCAGCTAGTAACACCTTTGGAGTGTTTCCTTGCTCGTACTGGTTCGATTAAACCTTGGTTTCATAACTGAGGGAAAACTTACTGCTGTGCTCATCATACCTTCCTCTTGGGGTTCCCAATGAGCTCTACGTCGAACGACGAGCACATCAAGATCTTTTCTGGCGCCATTGCCGGGGAGTCAAGGACATCTTCACAAGGGGAGTCCCTCATAACCAATCTCTTTACTTTGTTGTTTTAGTTTTGTTTAGTTTCTTTTTTCTTTGTTTTCTTGTTTTGTTCTTTCAAAAACACAAAAAAAATTAGTTTTACTAGTTTGCTTTCTTATTTGAAAAACACAAAAAAATAGTTCCTATCTTGAGTTGCCACTATGTCTAGCCTTGCTCCAATCACTATGTCATCCGAGGAAATGATTTTCACTTTTAAACAAGGAATTGAGGAAAGTTTTCAGGAAGCTTGGTCTAGAATCTCTGATCTACGTGAAAAAACTAGGCCTAAAATGACTCAAAGCTTGTTCCTTAGCAGTTTTTACCTTGGGATTGCTCTTTGCTATAGATATGCTTTAGATGCTGTTGTGGGAGGAGATTTCCTCCAATGTAATGAGGATAATGCTATTAATTCTATAAAGAAATTGATCCTCACTTACAACATGCCTAGCCAAACTGATATTTCTTTCGCAAAAATATTTGCTAGGTTGAACACTCTTGAGACTAGCACTACTAGCTTAAAAGATTGATATAATATGCTTAGGGAGCATCAAAATTATGTTTTAATAAATTCTGAACCATCAAAGTGGCTTCCTACAGTAAAGATTGAGATAAATACTGAAACTTTTCAAGCCCGCTGTGATATCATGTCTGAATTTTGTCTTATGCCCAAAGATATTTATGAATCTTTGAATCTTTGGGGGCTTACTGAAGGAGGAAAAGAAATATCTCTTGCTAATAATGCTACCTTATTTCCTATTGGAATATTGAAGGAGTGTTTACAAAGATCCTTGGGAAAATGATTTCTACTGATTATCTTGTTATTGAATGTGCAGGAAAAGGACAAATTACACTTGGAAGGTCCCTATTAGAACTCGTTGGAGCAATAATAGATGTGGGAAAGGGGACCATGCACCTTTCTTCTCCACCAAACAATAACATTTTCCCAAAGGATAAGAATAAGAATAAGAGAGGTAACGGCAAGAAAGTGGGTTTTAATGCTTCTTCATTTGAGAACACTTGATTCTTTCTTTGCTTCTTATGCCTAACTTAAAGGTGTTAAAGAAAAGTACTTATTGGGAGATAACCCAAAAGTTTTAGATGAGTCTTGGAAGTTATTACTTCAGTAATAACCTCTCCTTATCCTTTTTATTTGCTTTTTGTGCCAAGAGTAACCTCTAATGAGAGTGAAGTAATGATTGGGAAAGTTGCTGTCCCGAAACAGATTCTTGTGCTTCACCGTAAAAATTCGTGAGAGAGCTCTGTATGTCGGATTGAACTGTAATTGTTTGTGCTTCTGCCCCAGGTTGTTATATAACTTTCTTTAGTTCAACACGTTTTGATTTGAGCAACATAAGGTCTTCGAAAAAATTCGTCTTTACCTGCTGGTCTGTTTTGACAGATTTCTGCCATTTTCTGCATTTGCTTCTTGTGGGTTCCTCTTTGAGTTCTTTTGGGGAATTGAGCTTTTTGAAGGAAGTGCTACAGTAGATAGTGTTCTAATGGAAGTTTATTTGGTGTTATAACTGAACCTTAAGACTTATGTATCTTGAGTGCACTAATGTTGCTAATAAAGATTGTGTGAAGTTTTGTATGAAGGAAAATTTTCAGGTGTATGGAAGGAATGAGTAATGAGATGAAGGATGGACTAAAGCTCAAGCTTGGGGATGCCACGCGTGTCACCCCAAGAAATATCCAAGAAGTACAAGTGTCAAAGCTTGGGGATGCCCAAGGCATCCCCTTCTTCATCAATAAAAATCCCAGGTTTCTTCCAAACGCTTCATTTTTATTGTTTCATGCACAGTTGTGTTGTTCTTGGAGCGTCTTCTTTTTCGTTTTCGTTTTGGTTTTTAGTTTGCTTGGTTTTCTTAGTTTTCTGAATAAATTGGTTGGACCCCCTCTTTCATACATTGGTTTGCAAATGGTTTGGTTTGGTTCGGAAAAGAGTAGGAAAGTTCATACTTATGTGGTAAAAAGAGCTCGTTTTTGACTGTGGCCTATGCTTTCTCATGCCATGTTTGATATTGTTTTGGATTTATGCTTAGTATTCTTTGTTGTAGCATGACTTGTTATAAACAATTGAGATTGCTTACTGTGCCTTGGATGAATCATGCGTTGTTTTAGCATATTAAAGCATAGTATAGTGGTATTCTCCTTTGATGCTTTATTTGGGTTGACTTGGCGCATGCTCACACCATGTTATGACTATCTCAAGTCACCATGGCCTTTATGATCCTTTAGTTTTCAACCTGTAGTATTACTTTATTCTTTGATCAATGATGTTTTGTCGCTCTACATGATTATGGCCATTATTGCTTGCTTAGTTTGTCGCTCCCAGTCTTTTGCTAGCCTCCACAACCAAGTATGAGTTCCACTCATGCATCCAACTCCCTAAACCAAGTTATTCCAAAAGAGTCCACCAAACCTACCTACTAGCTTATGCTATTCCAAGTATATTCATGATTTTGTTTACCTTCCAAATTAAACTTGTTATGAGAAAACTAGTGATTAAAGCTCTCACGAACTTGATGGCACACTTTACTTTACTTGCCCTTAATAAACTTGAACCATTGTGTCGTCTATGTTGTATATGCTTGCACTTATTTGTTGGGAATTAGCAGAACCATGCTTTCATGGAGAACGCTTTCAACATTGCACTTGGTACTTGTACCTAGTTGATATCATGCTCTTTTGTATATGGATGTCGTCGGTGTGAAATGAAAGGGGAGCTTGTAAGTCCATGGAGTTATGTATATGTGTTAGAGAAACGCCTGGGCCGCTGGTCTAATCCATGCTGACATGGTGGAAACCTGCAGCGTAACCATGATGAGTTGTCTATGAAGCATTCTTCTTATAAAAAAAGAGTCCTATATTGAGAAAAAAAAGAGAAAAGAAAAAAAGAAATACTATGAAAAGAGGAAAGAGAGAAAAAAGCACCATATTCCCATGGTAAATAAGAAGAATGCTGAGATGCTCGTTGTCTGCTTGCCTTGTCATTTTGATATGGGGATTCTTCCGTATCATCGGGCAAGGGGTACCCCGTTGGCGGTTCTCAATGATACACATGTACTTACAATGACAAGAACTTACCGGTGACTAAACTTGAGTAGCATGAGGAGGCCTCGTATACAAGGGACATGAGATTTCTGACTTATACTTCGTCAAGCATGTACACCATAGTTTGTTCACTTTAACCTTAATAACTTCAAGATGCTTATGATAGGGGCAATGAGAGCTGAAAGCTATAAGTACCATAATTTTTGGAAGCTCTTTATGAGACTTGAATCCCTACTTCCTTTTACAAAGGCCTTTCTTCCACCATTATATTGAGTCTCCACCTTCTATCTTTATGCACCTATTTTGAGAGCACAGTGGCCATTCTTAGTTCTATGTGCATTGTCCCAAGACTAGTTGATTGATGTATAACTTGATATTGCTTGTTTTAAACTATTGTATCTAGTCACTCTTATGAACTTTGAAGGTGTCCTATGCATTTATATTTGCTACTCTATTGAGGGACAAGCTGAATACTATTATGCCATGTTTTCTTTATGTGAAACAAACAAGCGTCTTGCAAAGCATTGCTATTCATGGATCTTTTGTTTGTGACTTTTCATGTTGCATCATAGTTTCTTTGCTTATTACTAGAACTTTGTCTTTCATGTTATGATTGAAGTACTATGATCCCAGCTTTGAATGTTTTGCAAATACTTTGATCAAGTCTTTGATGGTGCATGTCACCTCAAAAATTATTCTTTCTTTTTATCACTTACCAACTCGAGGATGAGCAGGAGTTAAGCTTGGGGATGTTGATACATTGCAAATGTATCTATAATTTTTTATGTTCCATCCTTGGTTTTATCCACTTTCTTGTGTTTTATTCCAACTTTGGAGTACTTTTCATATGATTTCTTGGACTAACCTATTAACAAGAGCCACAGTGCCAGCTGCCTGTTTTCTGCTGTTTTTGGTTCCAGGAAAGCCAAAAGATGAATATTCTCGGAATTGGACGGGACAAAAGCCAAAGTGCCTACGGCCACACCACCTGGCCGCGCGGCCAGGCCTGGCACACGCCAGGGGGTGGTGTGGCCAGCCCAGGCACCCCCTTGGCCTCTCCTTCCGCCTATACATTGCCCTCGGAATGAAAACCCTAAGTGCCCGATCAAAAATCCACGAAAGAGTCTGTAGCCACCGTCATCTCCATCCCTAGATCGGGAGGGATCTGAAGCTCTTCCCGGCACCCTGCCGGAGAGGGGAATTCACCCCGGAGGCCTTCTTCATCACCATGCAAGCCTCTGGTGTGATGCGTGAGTAGTTCATCCTTGGACTACGGATCCATGTAGTAGCTAGATGGCTGGTTCTCCTCCTTTGTGCTTTCATGTCTAGATCTTGTGAGCTCCGTTCATGATCAAGATCATCTATTTGTATTCGTACATGTTGTGTTTGCGGGGATCCGATGGATATTGAGATGCTATTTCAGATTGATTATTGATTCTATCATGTCTTTGTTATTTGTGATCTTGCATGCTTTCCGTTGTTAGTAGCTATCTTGGCCAAGTAGATGCTAGCAACTCCAGGAGTTAGTATTTATGCTCGATAGTGGGTTCATGCCTCCGTAATCTGGGAAGTGACATAAATCTCTAAGGTACTAGATGTCTGTTGCTACTAGGAGAAAACAACAATCCTTTGTTCATAGAACAATCGTATTGTTTACTTTACACAGTTCGTAATGCAATAATCTATTGCTTGCAACTTAATCTTGGAGGGGTTGGATGATAACCTGAAGGTGGATTATTAGTCATAGATGCAGTTGGATGGCGGTCTATGTATTATGTTGTAATGCCCAATCAAGTCTCAAAGGAGTCAAGATGATTAGTATATGCATGTATTGCTTTCTCGGTGTTTGTCAATTGCCCCGCTGTAATTTGTTTACCCAGCATGTTATCTATCTAAGGAGAGCCACCTCTAGTGAACTATGGATCCCATTCCTTGTCTTTTACATACAATCTACAAACTGTTTACTGCTTTGTGTTTACTTTCTGCAAAATTTTACTTCTTTCCATTCGATACGTTTAATCCTTTGTTTTCCGCAAAACACGGTGAGATTGACAACCTCATCGCAAGTTGGGGACAAAGTTCTGTGGTTGTGTTGTACAGGTCTCCACGTTGCTACTAGCACCAGTAGTGCGCCCTACCAAAGCTCAGCTAGTAACACCTTTGGGGTGTTTCCTTGCTCCTACTGGTTCGATTAAACCTTGGTTTCATAACTGAGGGAAAACTTACTGCTGTGCTCATCATACCTTCCTCTTGGGGTTCCCAATGAGCTCTACGTCGAACGACGAGCACATCAAAGGGCTATAATCACAAGTATGTATTAGTCCTAGGAAGGTCAGTACATTAGCACAGGTTCACCCACACAACACTTAGCAAACTAAACAAGATTAATCAACTATATGAAGCGAAAGCACTTGACGATATTCCTGTGTGTCCTCGAGAACGTTTGGTCATCTTAAGTAATACAACCGGCTTGTCGTTTGCTAAAGAAAGGATTGGGCCACTTGCTGCATTTATTATTATTGTCTTTTATTTAATCGTACTTTATTTACCTGCATTATCAAAAACCCCTAAAAATCCGTTTGCTAAGTATTTACAGAGAATTCCTACTCCAAGCCATTGGCCAACATCTTCTGCTCCTCGTTGGGTTCGACACTCTTACTTATCGAAAATACTGCGATACACCCCCTATACTTGTGGATCATCATCCACCTTTTGAATTACGGCAATGGTTAGTACAGACCGTCAATGCTAGAACTATTGTGGGACGTTGAGGGCTCCCACCCATATGCTGCATATGCTCTACGAATTACCAATAAATGCACGCTACAAGGATAACAGCCATGACCTGGCCATCCGGATGCATGCGAGAGGAAGAAGATACAACTGACTTCTCCATCCCATTCCAAATCTCATGGTTGATGTGTAATATACAACGCTAGAATCACTAGCGACATTGGTTGTTAAGTCCTAGATGATACATTACTGTACAGTGGCGTTTCCATTGCCAGTTATGATAGATTAGCTGATCACCCTGGACCAGTAACCGATATTTCTAGTTAATTATAAAAATAGTGTTTTCTGACCTTTTTGAAATTCAGGTGATGGCAATATTTGAGTTACAAGTATAGAAAATAATCAAAGGACATCACCAAGTTGTGAACTTGCCTTTTGTGATTGCAAGATTATGCACTCATGGTCTTCAGACACTAGAAGATCTAAATTCTGAAAGTAGCATCATTGGTTCGGTAAGGACGAATGTTTAAAGAAACAAGATGCAATGATGCATAAGTAATGTAATGCAATTTGATAAACGCGAATCCCTGGAATAGTCGTATCTGATTGATACGTCCATTTTGCATCACTATTCTATGTCTTAATTCACTATTATTCATTGATATATTTCGTATTGAGAGGTGATACTTATGTTATTTCATCTGTTTTTGTATGGTTGATGACTTTTGGAGCATGGACCGCTGCAGTCAGGATTCTGATGGAAAATGTGCTGTTTGGAGGCAAAATTCGCGAAGATCAGAAAATCCGGGAAAATATACGGAAAATCCTATTTTTCCAGAAGACTAAGGATGCCAGAAGATGGAGTGGAGATGGGCCACAGGGGGCCCACACCACCCCATGGCGCGGGCAGCCCTAGGCCGCGCCAGGAGGTGGTGTGGCGACCTTGGCCCACTCCAGCCTCTCCCCTCTGGCGTATATCATCCTCCCGAAACCCTAAGACTCGGGGAGCAACCACAGAAAGATTTCGCCGCCTCTGCGGGGCGGAAAACACCGAGAGTGAAAGATCTCTCTGGCAGACAGATTTCTGCCGGGGGAGTTCCTTCCCGGAGAGGGAGATCATCGCCATCAACACCACCATCAAGCTGGACTTCATCAGGATCATCATCATCATCACCACCATCATCATCACCATCAGCACCCTCATCACCATCTCCATATTGCTGTAACAATTTGGTTGAATCTTGCTATAGTTCATAGGGGAAACTTTCCCGGTGTTGATTACTCTTTGTAGTTGATGCTATTGAGTGAACCATTGAATTATTGTTTATGTTCAGATTGTTATACATCATTATTCCATCTCTGATCATGATCCATATGATGTCTTGTGGGTAGTTCGTTTTGTTCTTGAGGACATGGGAGAAGTCTTGTTGTTAGTAGTGGAGTTGCGTTGAGAAAGATTCAATAGATTGTTATTTAAGTTGTGGTGTACTTCTTCTAGTGGTGTCATGTGAACGTCGAATACATGACACTTCACCTATATGGGCCTAGGGGAATGCATTGTGTATTTGGATACTAATCGTAGGGGTTGCCGGAGTGACAGAAACTTGAACCCCCGTTAGGAAACCATTGCACAAGGGACGTAAGGGTCTTAGAGTTTAAAGCTGTGGTTAGGTTTCTACCTTAATTACTTTCTTGTACTTACGGATGTTTGCAAGGGGTATAATCACAAGTATGTATTAGTCTTGGATGGGGCGGTACATTAGCACAGGTTCACCCACACAACACTTAGCAAGCTAAAGAGGATTAATCAACTATATGAAGCGAAAGCACTTGACAGTCTTCCCATGTGTCCTCGAGAACGTTTGGTCATCTTAAGTAATACAACCGGATTGTCCTTTGCTGCATAAAGGATTGGGCCACTTGCTGCATTTATTCCTACTATCTTTTATTTACTCGTACTTTGCTTACTTGCTTTATTGAAAACCCCTAAAAATCCATTTGCTAATTATTTGCAAAGAATTCCTGATCCATACCACTAGCCAGCACCTTCTGCTCCTCGTTGGGTTCGACACTCTTACTTATCAAAAATACTGTGATACACCCCCTATACTTGTGGGTCATCAAGACTATTTTCTGGCGCCGTTACCAAGGAGTGAAGCACTATTGGAGAGTGGAACTGGTAAAGGAAACTTCTACTGTGAGTATTGTTTACTTCTGTTAGTTGCTTTATTTTCGTTATGGATAATTCGCTGAGTTTCTTATTTGGTAATGCTACTACCACTGCTAAGGTAGTAGATAAACCACCACCTACTGAGAATGATGTTTTCAAAAAACCTACAAGAATTATTGATCGTGTTATGGATAACTACTATGTTAGGGATGGAACTGTCCATCCCGGTGATCATTTACTCTTTATACACGAATTATGCGGGTTGTTCAAGTGTGCAGGTATTACTACAGATCAAGTTAAGAAGTTATTCTCATTATCACTGTAAGGAAGAGCTGAGGAATGGTATAAGCTGCTAAAGAATGGTCAAGCTCTAGAATGGGAGGAAATAGTGCCTCTCTTTTATTCAAAGGTTTATCCTCCTAGTGAGATTCATAAAGATCGGAATCAAATATACAACTTTTGGCCTCTTGATGGAGAGAGTACAGCTCAAGCTTTGGGAGATTGAAGTTACTAATGCTCAAATGTCCCATTCATGAGCTCCCCAACAATATAATTATCAATAACTTTTATGCAAGGCTCCCTCTTCATGATAAGGATTTATTGGATGCTTCTTGTGCTGGATCATTCACTCGCATGAAAGAAGAAGCTAAATGGGATCTTCTGGACTGTATTCAAGACAATGCTGAAGCTTGGGAGAATGACAAAGGTAGAAAGTTAGGTATAAATTATGATTATGAATGCATTGAATCTTTTATGGGAACTGATGACTTTCAAAATATTAAAAATGCTTATGGCCTAGACTCTCAAGCTATTGCTTCTTATTTTAAGGCTTTTTCTTCCTATATTGAAGTGCCTAAAAAGAAGTGGGATAAGTATCATGAACCTTATAAAGATATTGCTAAGAGTGTTCCTTCAAGAAATACTGAAGTTTATACTGCTAATCATGGTTTACCTGAACCTTATATTGAGAAAATGCCTTTCCCAGTTAGCATTAAGGAACATTCTATGATAGCTAGTATGGTTAATGAAAGTACAAATAAAGCTGTTGAGCCTGATAAACAAATGGTTGGTGAACCTATAATAGCAAATGTGAAAGACTTTGTTACTAAATATGAAAAAGAGGGACACCCTATCCTTTGTAAGGATACCTCTAATATTGTTTCACAAAGTAGTGTTATGAGAGCTAGTATTCCCATGTTTTCTATTAGAATAAGTGATCTTTGCTATGATGGTCCTTGTGATAGCTATATTGTTAAGTTTATGCATGATACTGAAAGCTACTATGAGAGAGGGAAAAGTGTTCTTAGGTATATCAATAATATCAAGTTTCCTCGTTTTATGCTGAAAGTTCCCCACTTGTTTTGCCTTCTTATGCAAGAAGCCTCTGGTTTCAACGACTTGTTTGTTTACAAAATCCCCTTGCATAGGAAGTGGGTTAGACTTAAATGTGTGTGTGTTTTTGCTTCTTAATGCTCTCTTTCACTTCAATCCATATCCTTATGAGAGCTTCTTCAAAATTATCATGCCCATCTTAAATGGCTATAAAGAAAGAGCTTTATGGGAGACAACCCAATTTGTTTTTGCTTTTAGTTTGTTTTTGTTTCTTTGAGTCTTGGAAGTTATTACTTCGGTAATAACCGCTCTTTATCCATTTTGTTTGGTTTTTTTGTCAAGATCAACCTCTAATGAGAGAGAAGTAATATTTGGGGAAGTTGCTGTCCCGAAACAGATTTTTGTGCTTCACCATAAAAAATCGTGAGAGATCTCTGTATGTCAGATTGAGCTGTAATTTTTTGTGCCTCTGACCCAGGTTGTTATTTAACTTTCGTTAGTTTTGAACTTTTTTATTTGAGCAACATAAGATTTTCGAAAAAATTGATCTTTACCTGCTGGTCTGTTTTGACAGATTTTGCCACTCTTGCATTTGCTTCTTTATTCGATTTCCTTTTTGAATTATTTTTGGGTTTTCGGAAGGATTTGCTTAAGTGGTTTATGTTTTGATGGTTTTCAGTTGAAGTTGGACTCAAAAGGTTTTATCACTTCACTTATACTAATGTTGCTAATGAGAACTGTGTGAAGTTTTGTGTGAAAGATATTTCCAGGAAGTGGAGATAATGGTGTAATAAGGAAAAGAAGGGTTTTATGACTCAAGTAATAAGTGTATGAAGATGAAGATATTGATGATTCAAGTGGTGACTCCGGAAGGATCCACTAAATACCAAATTCAGAGACCTGCAGAGTCCGTTTCCAACTAGGTAACAGTTCTGGTAAGAAAAGTTCCGCGAAAATACAATCCAACTATATTTTTGCAGTTTTCAGTCGATAAGGAAAGTTACGAAGCGAAAAAGGGATGGAACCAGAGCCGGGGTCGCTCACACCACCCTGTGGCGCGGGCCCCCCTGGCTGCGCCACCAGGTGGTGAGTCCACCCAGGATTCCGCCTCCGACTCGTTTTCTCCCAGTACCTTCCTTTTGATATGAAACTTCGTAATATATAACCCCCCGGATCCCTCGAGGTTCGTATATTGTGTTTTCGTCGTGTTTTTGTTTCGATCTGTTTCTGCCAGGACATACTCTTTGAAGGTTTAGAAGCACAATGGTGTCCGCCAAGGATAAAGGGAAGGAGCCTATGGAGGAAGACCTCCAAGACCCCGGGCAGAAGAAGGAGATCAAGAGTGAAGCTGAAGAGGAGGCAAAGCACACCGGCACTACCATTGCAAGCATTGGAGTGGTGGCGAACCCTGCCAGGACTATTGGAGGGAAGCCTCCTCATCACCGTTCAGATCCTTGGTCACTTCCTCCATGCACCAAGAATCCTTTCCATACCCTTATCCATGAGCATCAATACCAGAATATGCCCAAGGGTAAATTACCCTCCAATTGGGATTTGCCTCGTTCTAGTCATGCAGGAAAAGAAGACTCCAAGAGGGAAGAACGGAAAAAGAATCACAGGAGCTGGGATCCACAAACTGAAATGATCACGAGCCGTATTGAGCACAACTCGGAGTTGATTCGTACTCTCACTTTCCAGATTGAGGACTTGGGGAAACTGATCAGAGAGCTCATCGAGAGGATACCACCACCACCTAAGGAGTAATTCGTCATCAGGTTTGGCATCCCCTTGGTTTGTTCCAAGCTTGGGGGAGTGTCGCGGTATCATATCACTATCTTCTATCTTTTTACTTATTAGTAGAGTCATATCATGAATAGAGGAGTTATTATGTAGTATGGTTTGCATTGTGGAAGTGTCCCCTCTCTCGTTAGATATGTATCCCTTGGTGTGAGTTGCCGTTATGGAATATTAATGAGAAGTTCTATCATTCACTCTTTTGCATAACTTATATTAGTTTTCAATTCGTGGTTATATGATTGATCTTGTTGTTAGTATTGGTAGCACTCTGTGATCATTGAGTTAATTTAGTTGGTTTTGGCAAACCCGGCTCGATCAGTAGCAACACTATTTTTGAGAGTTGAAAGAAAAGATAGAACTACTCTAGAGAAAAATAATTTCATCATCTTTCTTTCTTGATTTGCTCATAAGTTTAGTATTTTCTAGTTAAGATCTTTTGTGCTTCCAAGGAAGATTGCATGTTTGTCTTTATCACTTGTATGTTTGTTTGTTTCCTTCAACTCTTATACTTGCTACCCAGCCTTGCTAGCCAAAAACCTATACTGAGAGGGTATTCTTGCCGTGCATCCACCTCCTTTAAACCAAAACCTTTTCCATTTGTGTCCACCATACCTACCTAGTAGCATTATTGTTATTCCAAGTAAATTCTTGTTTTATCTACCTCCCAAATTAAACTTGTTATGTGAAAACTAGTGATTAAAGCTCTCACGAACTTGATGGCACACTTTACTTTCTTGCATTTAATAAACTTGAACCATTGGGTCCTTCTTTGTTGCGTATATGTTTGTGCTTTATGAGTTGAAGTTAGCCGAACCATGTATCATGGGGACCGCTTTCAACACTTCATTGGTACTTGTACCTAGTTGATATCATGTTCTTTTGCTTGTGGATCCCGGTTGGTGTGAAATAAAAGTGGAACTTGTAAGATCATGGAGTTTATATGTGTGTTAGAGAAACGCCTAGGCTGCTAGCCTAAGCCATGCCTAATCATGGTGGAAACTTGCAGCATAACTGTAGTGAGCATTCTATGAAGCATCCTCAATAAAAACCTATGCAAATAGAAAATAAAAAGATCGCTGAGATGCTCATTGTCTGCTTGCCTTATCATTTTGATTATGGGATAACTCCTGTGTCATGTGCAAGGGGTACCCCGTTGGCGGTTCTCAATGATACGCATGTATTTACAATGACAAGAGCTTGCTCGTGACTGAAGTTGAGTAGCATGAGGATCGGTACTCATAAGTAAGGGTCATGAGATTTCAACTTATAACTTGTCAAGCATATCCTCTTAGTTGTGTCACTTTAACCTTAATCACCTAAAGATGCCTATGATAGGGGAAATGAGAGCTGAAAGCTAGTAAGTATCATAATTTTTGGGAGCTCTTTATGAGACTTGCAATCCCTGCTTCCCTCTGCGAAGGGCCCTTTCTTTTACTTTGTAGTTGAGTCAGTAAACCTACTCCCTTCTACCTCAGCAAGTATTTTGAGTTGATGTGTTTCATTCATTCATATGATGATTTATTCAATCATGTTTCTTATGTTCCTTGTTTGCACATTGCTCTTATCTTGATGTTTACTACTTTGAAATCTATCATTGAAAACCAGCTATTTGTGAACTCCAGAAAATTATCAACTATTCTTCGACCAAGAGCTAAGTTTGCCATTACCAATTATGATTCACTTTATGTATCTTTATTGTGTTTACTTTACTTATTACAAGTTGAGTTATATAATAGTGAGTTGTCTTCTATTATGATCTATGCTTTGGATGAATGTGATGCTTCTTGTCTGTATTCTTTTATCGACTCTGCACACCATAAACCTGAGGCCATGTTTATTGAGCTCAGTTTTGCTTGGGGACAAGCGAAGTCTAAGCTTGGGGGAGTTGATACGTCCATTTTGCATCACTATTCTATGTCTTAATTCACTATTATTCATTGATATATTTCGTATTGAGAGGTGATACTTATGTTATTTCATCTGTTTTTGCATGGTTGATGACTTTTGGAGCATGGACCGCTGCAGTCAGGATTCTGATGGAAAATGTGCTGTTTGGAGGCAAAATTCGCGAAGATCAGAAAATGCAGGAAAATATACGGAAAATCCTATTTTTCCAGAAGACTAAGGATGCCAGAAGACGGAGTGGAGATGGGCCACAGAAGGCCCACACCACCCCATGGCGCGGGCAAATTTTAGGTCAAGGCCAGGAGGTGGTGTGGCCACCCTGGCCCACTCTAGCCTCTCCCCTCTGGCGTATATTATCCTCCCGAAACCCTAAGACCCGGGGAGCGACCACAGAAAGATTCCGTCGCCTCTGCGGGGCGAAAAACACCAAGAGAGAAAGATCTCTCTGGCAGATAGATTTTTGTTGGGGGAATTCCTTCCCGGAGAGGGGAGATCGTCGCCATCAACACCACCATCAAGCTGGACTTCATCGGGATCATCACATCATCACCACCATCATCATCACCATCAGCACCCTCATCACCATCTCCATATTGCTGTAACAATTTGGTTGAATCTTGCTATAGTTCATAGGGGAAACTTTCCCGGTGTTGATTACTCTTTGTAGTTGATGCTATTGAGTGAACCATTGAATTATTGTTTACGTTCAGATTGTTATACATCATTATTCCATCTCTGATCATAATCCATATGATGTCTTGTGAGTAGTTCGTTTTGTTCTTGAGGACCTAGGAGAAGTCATGTTGTTAGTAGTGGAGTTGTGTTGAGAGAGATTCAATAGTTTGATATTTAAGTTGTGGTGTACTTCTTCTAGTGGTGTCATGTGAACGTCGACTACATGACACTTCACCTATATGGGCCTAGGGGAATGCATTGTGTATTTGGCTACTAATCGTAGGTATTGCCGGAGTGACAGAAACATGAACCCCCGTTAAGAAACCATTGCACAAGGGATGTAAGGGTCTTAGAGTTTAAACATGTGGTTAGGTTTTTACCTTAATTACTTTCTTGTACTTACGGATGGGTATAATCACAAGTATGTATTAGTCCTAGGAAGGTCGGTACATTAACACAGGTTCACCCACACAACACTTAGCAAGCTAAAGAAGATTAATCAACTATATGAAGCGAAAGCACTTGACAATCTTCCCATGTGTCCTCGAGAATGTTTGGTCATCTTAAGTAATACAACCGACTTGTCCTTTGCTGCATAAAGGATTAGGCCACTTGCTGCATTTATTCCTACCGTCTTTTATTTACTCGTACTTTGTTTACTTGCTTTATCAAAAACCCCTAAAATCCGTTTGCTAAGTATTTGCAGAGAATTTCTGATCCATACCACTATCCAGCACCTCTACTCCTCGTTGGGTTCGACACTCTTACTTATCGAAAATACTGCAATACACCCCTATACTTGTGGGTCATCACATTCCCCAAAGTTAGAATTTAAATGTTATTACTTGAATGAGGTGGTGTTTTATTAAAGTTATAAGTGAATAGAATTATTTTATTATTAATGCTTACATTTTATAAACATAGTAAGGGCATTACTTAAATTACTTATAAACTTGATTTAAACCATTGAGTAGTTTTCCCAACTTGTAAAAGAATTGGTAGTTAATCTCTTGATTATTTTATAGATGCATAATATCTTTTTGATAAGCAATATACTACTTTGATGATTTTATAATGAACAAAATTAGAATACACTTAATTTTAATTAATCAAACATTAATTGAACTTGTTAGTACATTTTTAAACGTTAAACAAATAGTGACAAAAGCAATAGTAAATATTTATATATTTTTAATGAATTAAAATAAAAGAAAAGAGTTAAAATAAGATTTGTTAGACCTTTACCTTTTATTTGACTTCAATTAAGAAAGATGATATTTTTAAGTTGTAGGTTTTATTTTTGTGATCATTTTGGTGTTTATAAGTACTTTTGTGATTTTTAAATAATAAGATATGATTTTTACAAGTTTTATCACTTTATAAATAATAAATACTTAGTTAAGTGATATAATATTTTAAGTTTATATTTTTACATTTTAGTTCTTATTTTTCCAAGAATTTTATTATATTATTTATATTTTTCTTATTTACCAATATTAAAATATGAATTTTCAAAGTATTATAACTTATAAATCTTTATTAAATAATTATTGTTTAAATAGTTAGCACAATAATGTTTGCTACTAAAGTTAAATTATAGGTTTTATTTTCTAAGCATTTTGATATATTATATACATTTTTCTGAATTATAAAACAAAAGATATTAAATTTATAAGATTTAATCATTTTCTTAAATTTCTGGAAATTATTTATATTTGAATTTATACTATTTACTAAACCGGTAATACTTTTTATACCTAGGCTACTGCTAACCACACCCATAGACACACGGGCCCAAAGCCACCTCAGCAGCCACGTGTGTGGAGTGGGGTCCGGCTCAGTTTTGACTGGTTGACCCGCCTTAGCCATGTCATCGTGATGTCGGCGTGACGTCAGCCAGCGGCGATGCAACAGATCAACAGCGGCGATAGCGATGGGAGACGTACGATACTACGTGGGGTACTGGGTTCGATGCGGGCGAGCGTGCTGAGCAGTTTAGTGGCGGCACCACCATTTATAGGTCACCGGAGCACCGGTTGCGACGGCGTCTGACGGCGGCCAGCGGCAGCGCAAGACGCCAGCGAGACACGGATTGCGAGGGCATGATTGAATAGATATGTGAGGACCAGTAGCTCACCCTGAGTCCGAAGGGCGTAATGGCGAGGCGGGAGGTGGTCGGGAGCGGTGGAATTAATGACGGCCGACGTCGGGAACGGAGGTACCAATCCGGTCATCAGGGGCTTCTTCGGCTTCCACGGGACGGGGTAATCGAACGAGAAGATCACCTCGGTCTTCATAGTGGCCTCAGCTGGCCGAGGCAAGCTCGAGAGCGATGGCTTTCTAGAGCTCCGATGATCTAGGGTTCTCGGTGGAGGAGATGTAGAGAGAGATGGAGAGCGAGCGAGGGGGAATGAGGATGAGGATAAGCGAGAGCGTTGCAGTGGCGTTCTTATCCCCTCCTAGTGACGACAGCGGCGTGAATCTTGGCGCGGCGACGGCGGACGGCATCGGCTCCACCACCGAGCTGCTTCCAGATGAAGGGGGAGGACGATGACGGACATTTTATGGAAAACCCCCAGATGCTTTCCAAACTCAACCCGCAGTCCACGGATGCCCTACCTGTCGGCAAGAGAGAGAGAACTTGGGCCGATGTTGCTGGTCCTTGAAAAAGTGTGTGGTTGATTGTTGTTGTTGCTCGCGTGTGATGGGTTAAAGAATGGGCCATGGGCTAGAACGGCTACGACCTAGTTTTGCTGGCAGGTCTTTTTCTTTTTCTTTATTCTATTTCTATTTTCTATTTTACCATTTGCTTTCCAATTTGATTTCTACAAGAGTTTTAAAACCAATTCATGGATATATGATAGAGTTCAATTATAACCAATTCCTTTATATTTCTTGTTGTGTATACACAATGTGTTATTATATAAAGGGTTCTTTTATTTAATAAAGTAAATATAATTTAGGGTTTTAGGGTTTACTTCCTATAAGAAAATCTTATAGAAATGATTTGTATTACTACTAAAAGAATGTATTAGCAGTGGTTTAAGAGGCTAATGATTTATGATGGTGAGTGATAGGCATGGAATATATGTATATTTAACCTCATATAATAACCATATTAGATGTTG
This sequence comes from Avena insularis, assembly GCA_023614405.1. Taxonomy (NCBI): domain Eukaryota; kingdom Viridiplantae; phylum Streptophyta; class Magnoliopsida; order Poales; family Poaceae; genus Avena; species Avena insularis. Next base: position 431,349,182 of record CM042684.1, on the reverse strand, counting down.
GTTTAAATCCTGGGTTTATAATATGCTAATTTGAATCCCATGGTTCTCCCTATTTGGTGATTTTACCAAATCCAATTCTACTTGATTTGTAATGTTTAGAATTACAAAAGAACATTCTTGGTTAGGTCATTATGAATCAATAACAATCATTGATGGAGAAATACTAAGATTTATTCAAATATAGGTATATAGATTTTGAGAGGATTTAATAACTCATTTTCAATTAGAGATATGGATGATTATTAAGGCTATTACATATTGCCATCATGTTTGGTGACCATGGATAATAATTCATCTTAGAGTGAGCTACAAAGATTACTTTCCTAACGTGATCTTGAGGCTCTATGAGACTAGGTTTCTATTAAGGTTTAAGACAATAAGGTGAACAAGGCTTTTTTCCATAAACTCTCAACTGGTATTCTACTTATCTCTTAGACATTTTATTAGAATAAGGGATACTATCCATTGGTTGCCTAAAAATAGGAATTGGTTTAACTACCTTCTTTATTCTAGGTTTTCAACAAAGAGGTAGACATGGTTCTTGTCATGGCTTGATGTGCTATTGGTTAAAGGCGTATAAAGAATCCTTACCTTTATACCTCTCTAGGATTATCTTGATATAAGGAATTACTTTCCTAAATACACTTTATATATCTCTCTTATCTTTTAATCACAAAGATCACATCTTCCTGAATAAGTCAATTATCTGGCTCCACCATATCCATCAACCTATGATGACATGGTCATGCCACTTCAACATTACTCCATTCTTACTCCTAGTATATAACTCCTCTTAATTAAATACTTTTATATTCCCCTTGCATCTATATCCAAGTCTTTCCATATTACAATTATCACTATATCTTATGTGATATCAATCCTCTGGTATAGGTATGGTACTACTCTCCATAATACAAGTTTGTTCTTGTATTACCTTGGTTAAACTATTATACTTCCAACTACTCCTACAACTTATGTTATATACTTCATTATACTCTAGCTTGACTTCTGATAATCAAGCTAGATGATTTAGCTTACTAAGGTTTTGCCTAATTTGGTATACTCACAACTCTTCTTCAACACCTAGTCATCTATTCTCAAGTGACTTAAGAATAATGACCACCATCATTTTATCAAACTAAGCTTAGGCTTCTAATTGTCTGATCAAGATCTATTATCCACTAAGTAGTAAACTTGTACTAGTCTTTCTATCAGGCTTATCTTGTTAAGGAAACTTACTTGAAGCTTATACCCACTTGGCTTAACAAGATTATTATTTGATACACAAATACTACTAGCTTTCTCATAGCTCCTCAACTACTAGCTTAATTCTTGGGTTTAGGTACTGCTTCTAGTTAACTTAGGAGTGAATTAACTCCTCCAACATCAGATGGTTTGATCTCCACTAAGGATCACATTCCATTGATGATGGTACACTCAACCATATCTAGTTCCTTCTTCTCATTAATTTACTTAAAATCTTTGAAAGTTCGGTATAATAGGTCAAAGGCTATGAGTCAATAAGTGCCAGGTCAAGAATTGATCACACACATTGATGATCAATAGACACTAGGACTTGGTTAAATAGGATTGTCATCTATTAACATGACACTAAGGGTAGGTGATGGATGGTCTTGGTTTGACTTCCCTTTCTACTCTATTTGTAATAAGAGTTAATGTTTAAGAACTACCATGGTACCAATGGTATTAACAACTATAGTAAACAAGTGTTTCTAGATTTAGTTATAGAGTTTCTTTACTTAAGTTATATACTTAACTTAGTATTCACGGTTTGTGGTAGATCATACCTTGATATCATCTTTAGAACATTAAGTATTCATCTTTGAGTTGTGGTATGGAATACCATGTAATGATCTCTAGAAGATCAAGTACTCCTTATTAAGCAGTGTGTTGTGACTTAGTTTTATTATATTTGATCTACTCTTAGATCAAATTATATTACCCAAAGATAAGGTTTTAGCAAAGATCATATTGAAACTCATCATATTCAACTTGATGATCTACTTCAGTTCCACCAAGTTAAGAGACGCTTCAATATGTTTGACAAGTTTTATTTAAAAGCGCGGAAATTATCTGGATTTTCTATGCATGAATGCAATGCACACACCTGTGTTCAGATTATTTTTAAGCTCTAATGCTGGGGTGTTACAGACTCTCCCCCTTAAAATAAACTTTGGCCCCGAAGTCCGTACTCTCTTGCGTTTCGAAATGAGGAGTTGACTTGTATTGATCACACCATTTCTCAAATTCCATTGTGATCATAGTTGGGGATAATTGTGGTATCCCGTATCCAGATCTTTTTTCCTAGAATTATGTTCATACTTGGCAACTTCTAGCTATCATTTTTAACTTGTAGCATAACTCCTTCTACTATAATCCATTAAGTTTATGCCCTCAAAGTTCTACTTAGAATTGGTTGTGGACACATTTTGTCCATTCCAATCTGTGTTTCCTATTACACTATACCGGTCTATTTTGGAATACTCTCTTTACACTAAAGGATAACTTACGAGTTGTTGTCGTCGGATTGATGACAAGTACGCCATGAGGGGGTCCTCGAGGCGTGCGGAAGAGAGGGGTGTGAGAAGTACTGTGTTCCGGGACGGTGAGCACACAAGTTTACCCAGGTTCGAATCCACCGGCTTTGGACGGATCCTACTCCTGCTAGCAATCTAGTAATACGGCAGAGCCGGAATATGGGTTACAAGGGTTTCGCCTGTGCGAGTTGAGGATCTAAAGTATTGGTTGTGCCCTAAAGGCTCTCCCTAGGACGGCTTATATAGATATCCGGCCTAGGGTTTACAGGAGAGATCTATCCGGCTATGACTAAGAGTCGATTACAGAGTACATCTTGAACTACAAGTAACATTATGGGCCTAAGCCGGTAAGTCTTCTGGGCCTTCCCGTAGCCGGATTGGACTCCGTCTTCTCTCCCTGACTGGGTTGCCCGTGAAGCAAAGCTCTAACCCGAAGTGGGCCACCCTGGTCAGTGAGGAACTGTGAGGATACCCGGAAAGTATATCCCCAACAGCAGCCCGCGGATGCCTCCAAGATCCAAAGTCGGATTTATCATCGTCTAGCTTAATCTTCGGCTTGCAGAATCTTGAAGGGTTCCTGAAACTTCAAAACAAGAAATACGATCCGGGTCTTAAAAATAAGTCGGACCTATCAACAGGTTACTCGGATTTTCTAGCTTGATTTCAAACTAAGCCGAAACTTGGTCTCTAACGCCACCTGACACAAGTCATGGTCAAGTCACGTCATCTGATAGGCATTCCGTCAGCACGACCGTTGGTGGGTCCACGGTTCGCGGAACCGAGGCACCATTTCAATGCGTGTGCGGAGATCGAGGCGACATAATCATCGCGTGGGTCCTTCCCAGTTCCTTCCACGACACGTGGCGGTTACACTGTAGCGTTTGCACGAATCTTGGCGCAGTTAGGTGGATATAAGGGGTTAGGATTTTCTCCTTCTCCTTTCACCAGTCCTTTGCCTTTTCCTCTCCTCCCAATCTCTCTGCACGCACAGAGCTCCCCCGTTCCTCCCCAAATAACTCCCAGCGCCGCCCATTCTAGGTTAACTGCTCGTCGGAGAAATGGCTTCCTCTTCCTCTTCCGGCTTGGCGGCAGCGGCGGCGACGGAAGCGGTGACGGAGAAAGAGAGCTTTCGCGGGCTCTGGATTCCCTGCGCTCTCAACGACGAGGGTCTCAAGAACGTGGGGAAAGAAGGGCTCCTCCGCACCGACGACTGGCGGAGCGGCTTCGAGGAAACCGTCCCCAACCCGCGCGACGACGAGCGGGTCCACTTCGGCACCCACCTCGACAGAGGTTTGTCGTTTACTCCCTCAGAGTTCTTCTCCGAGGTGATTGATTATTACGGAGTTCAACTCCATCATCTTCCTCCCAACTCTCTCTTAGAGATGAGCGCGTACGCTTTGTTGTGTGAGGGCTTTCTCAGCATTAGGCCGAGTTTGACTCTATTCCGGTACTATTTTCATGTCCGGAGAAACTCTATTACTGTCGGTGTTCCTTATATCACTGGTACTATTAGTTTTTCACTTAGACACGAGCGTGCGTATCCCAAAATTTTAGCTAGTGACTCGGTCAAACAATGGCCAGCCACATTCTTCTATCATAGGGATATTCCGACTCCCGGCAAAGCCACTGCTTTGCCAGCTTTCATCGATGGAGCTTCCATGGCCCAACCATCTTGGAACGAGGCTGCTCTGGCTCTCACCGACGCTCTGATCCTTGCTAAGAGGCGGATCGAATACTTGATCAAACACAAAGGACTGAAGGGATCCGACTTAGTCCAATGCTGGGTCTCACGTCGGATCCAGCCCCTTCAGTACCACGGAGATCGACTGATGCACTCCATCACGTCGTCCAAGAAAGACTCCCTCCGCATCAGCCCCAAAGCCTACACCACACAAGGCTATATAAGCTAGATCAAGTGGCTGATCAGGGAGCGGATCGAGAGGAGAATCCCAGAGGTTTCTCTGGATATGCATACGGCGGATAACCCCGTAGTGCCGGTAATCTTCTATCAGTACACCTTTCTATGTGTTTCAATCTTTGAGTTACATTGCAATACTGATATGGTTTCTTCTTTTCCGCTTGCTGACCTCCCCGAGTCAGAACTTGCTCCACTCGAAGGATATCCTCCGGAGTTCTCTCAGGAGGTAGAAGTGGTCCCATTGCCAGATCTTGCGCTCAAGAAGCGCAAAGCTCCGACAGTGGTTGTCGGCACAAAGGAGGTGCCCGTCGTGAAGAGGTAACTTTCAATCACGACTTCCGCCTTTGTACTTTTCTCGAATTTTTTTCCGAGATGTAATGTTTCCGACTTTACTACATTCTCAGAGCAAAACCGCTTATCAAGGGAAAGGGGAAGGGAACTTCTTAGAAGCCCCTGCGACAGACAAAGCTCACCATAGCTTCTCCTGCCGTGGCTCCTCCGACTCCTGCCCCTCAACCTTCTACAACACAGGTGACCATTCCTTCTCCGGTCATCGCAGAAGATCCGGCTCCTTCGATGGAGCCTGCGATCCTTGAATCGCAAACTGACGTCACCGTGGGTGAGTCAGATCTGGATAAGGGTGAACCCTCTTTGGGTAATGATCCCTCGGTAGAAACCTTCGCCGAAAACCTTATCAGCAATCCGGGACTTGCCAAGTTTGGCCTGTCCTAGAAATCTGCTGAAGAAATCCAGCGGCTCGCCAGGCAATGCCTGGAGAAAAGAAACTTATCTGCCGAAGAAGAAGTGCAAGAAGCAGAGGACGACAAGTTCTCCGACCTTCTTGCCCAGGTGACCCTTCACGCCGAGAGGATAAGGACTAGTGAGCTTCCAACAGCACCAGTGATTCCTCTGACTCTCGCCGAGAAGGTTGCCGTTGAAGTGAACGCGAGTTTGGATAAACTCACTCGCGAACAATATGTAAGTCGGAATTTCAACTCCTGTTTTTCCTTTATTTCATATCATATCCTCTAGCCCCCAAGCATGAAGTAGGATAAACAATCCGGGTTTATGCTTCATTAGGATGCCAAAGAATGAACTAGTGTAGCCCCCAAGGCTCGTGCTGATATTAGCAAAAATATTAGCCCGGGTCTTTAGTAGCTTTCTAACTTTGGGTATTCTGACTTACAGAAAGTATGTTATTATAACCAGGATTTATTGAAGAATGTTTGTGATGTGGAGAGAGATCAAGGCTCTCCGGCTTAAAAATGCTGAACTTAGAGTTGCCAAGGATGAGGCCGAAGGTAAACATTCTGAGACTCAAACCTTGTCTTTGTATTTTTAATATCAAATTTTTCCTGAACTGTTGTTGTTTTTGACTTACAGCGCTGGTAAAACAATCATGCGCCATGATTGAAGAGGCCGAGAACCTCAAGACCTTGGTGGTGGAGAACAAGGAGCTTCGCCAAGAGCTGGATAAGCTCAAGGCGGATCATGAAAAGAGCATAGCTCAAGTCCTTGATTCCTCCTCCATGGCTACTGATGAGCGTGATCGCAAGATCGCTGATCAAGATAAAACAATCTCGGACCTCAAAAATGAGCTTAGCAGAGAGAGGGACCTTTCCGAAGCGCTCCGGGCTGAACTCCAGAGTCTTCGGGAGGAGAAGACCAAAATCGACGACGTCATTTTCGGTACGTTCCATCTGTCTGACTTTTCGCTTTCTTCGACTTCTATCAACGTCAGATTTTTCCTGACTTATTTTGTGTATAGGTCCTCTGAACTTGATGGACTCTTCCTCCACCGAGCCCCGCACCCACCGGCTTACCCAAGTCGGTGACCTGCTTCATGACTTCCGCCAATCCCTTGAGGACATCGGTGAAGCTCACAAGATTCCGGACATGCACAGCATGTCGGATTTTCAGGTGCGGGACAAGGCAAAGGAGATGCCGCAACTTGTTCAGGATTGGAACATGTCCTACGCGCGGACTGCGGTGCAGAACGCTCTCACCATGGTCATGAGCCACCATGGAAACATGGAAATATGGCAAGTGACCAGAGGGTACTGCAAAGTAGATGAAGACGGCTAGGAGAAGGACCTTCAAGCCATCATGCACTCCTGCGCTGGATATGGGTGTCACGTGGCTGACCTAACCAGTTACGAGACCCCTTTCTTCACCCGCGTGGACACTCCGCCTCCTCCTCCAGAAGAATCAGCAGAAGTTTCCGACGACGAACGCACCACCTCGGATGCGAACATCTCGGAACGATACCAAGGCAGCGTATCCAGCGAGCCGGCAACTCCTTTCTCTCCTGCATCATAGATTAACAGAAATATTTGTATTATTCTGAAAAACATGACGGGCCTATAAATATGCAGTACTATGATTTTGCTAGTGCTAAGCTTTTGATCTATTCAGCACTTTTGGCTTTCATTTTTTGTGTGCCTGAAATGTTTACATAAGCACTTGTATTTTTTCGTCTATACTTATCGTTTATCTGGCTTTCCGCCTCGTCCCTTTCGTGAGCCGGCTAAACCTTCTGCCGGAAACTTTGCTGAGCAATGGAGCTCAATTGCTAAACTAGTTTAAACTCGGAAACAAAGCTGGCTTCCAGTACTAACAATTCACTACTCGGAAAATGCCCGCATCCAGCAATCAGACAAATAACCAAAGTAAAGACTAGAAATTTTTAGAGTTATACCCAAGGGTAGCAGTTTTAGAATCGGAAATCTAGACCAGAACGAGCATGGGCATAAAGTACTTTCAAGCATTCTGGGATTTTCGACTATGACATGATCATTCGGAAATAAGATGGTAAAAACTTCTCAGAAAAAATTGAGGCAACCAAAACTTTTATTTCTCACAGAACATGTACATATATATGTTTACAAAGAAGGATAAACTAAGAATAAAAGGGACGTAGTTGAGCAATATTCCATGGTCTGTCTAACTCATCCGGATTTGTACTGCCTCCAGCTCTCTTTCTCTTCTTAGTAGCAGGTCTTTCTTTGACTGGCCTCATGTCAGTTAAGTAGTACGATCCATTGTGCAATACTCGACTAACTAAAAAGGGCCCTTCCCATACCGGGGAAAGTTTCTGCTTTCTTTGTTGCACAAGCCGGAGAACCAAATCACCTTTATTGAAAGATCTATTTCAGACTCTCTGGCTATGATACTTGCGTAACTTCTGCTGATAGGCTGTAGATCTCATTTCAGCAACAACGCGAACTTCTTCGACTAAGTCGAGATCATTTTGTCGAGAAATCTCGGCACCATCCTCAATATACGCGACCACTCTAGGAGAGGTGTGAATCAAATCACTAGGAAGAACTGCTTCTACGCCATAGACCAAGAAGAAAGGTGTGTATCCGATTGACCTATTCGGAGTCGTTCGTAAGCTCCATATTACAGAGGGTAATTCCTCTACCCAAGCCCCCGCAGCACGTCGTAGTGGTGCTTCGAGTCTCGGTTTTAGGCCTTGTAGGATTAAACCATTTGCTCTTTCGACTTGTCTGTTAGCCTGTGGATGTGCGACTAACGCAATGTCAAGCCGGATATTTTGCTCGTTGCAAAATTCAGCCAATTCTCCCATAGAAAAGTTACTCCCGTTTTCCGTGGTAATGCTATCTGGATAACCATACCGGATTATAACATCCTCGACAAATCTTTTGGCTATTGCTCCATCACAACTAGTGTCAGGTTTAGCCTCAATCCATTTAGTGAATTTATCCACCACTACTAAGAGGTGAGTAAATCCACTTGGAGCTCGCTTAAAAGGTCCTACCATATCAAGCCCCCAGACCGCAAAGGGCCATGTTATAGGTATTGTTCGCAGCTGATCAGCCGGAACATGAGCTTGTTTGGCATACTTTTGGCAGCCTTTGCACGTCTTGACTAATCGTTCGGCATCTGCCTGAGCTATAAGCCAGAAAAATCCATGTCTAAAAGCTTTTGCCACTAAAGATTTGGCTGCAGCGTGGTGACCACACTCGCCTTCGTGGATTTCCCTTAAGATTTCCACTCCTTCTTCCGGAGACACACATCACTGAAAAACCCGAGAAACACTCCGTTTATGCAACTCGCCTTTAACAATAGTATAGGCTTTTGCTCAACGGATAATCTGCCGGCTCAACACCTCGTCTTCGGGTAATTTGCCATCTACCAAATAATCGAGATAGGGTTGAGTCCAGTTGGGAATTACAGCCAGAACTGCTATCAAAGGTGAGTCGGATTTGGTCAGATATTCCTCATCTACTCCCTTTATTGAGGGAACTTTGAGGTGCTCTAAAAAAGCGCCATCCGGGACCTCTTTCCATGCAGAACCTATCCGAGATAGTGCGTCTGCTTCCTCATTTTTTGCTCGAGGGATGTGTTGAACTTCGAACCCTTCGAACAATTTAGATAGATCATCCACGACAGCTTTATATGCTGCCATGTGTTTATTTGCATTAAAAATATCCGACACTTGTTGAGCAACAAGATTCGAATCTCCGTAACACATCAAACGTCGGATGCCAATATCCTTAGCAATCCGGATTCCATGTAGTAGTGCTTCATACTCGGCAATATTGTTTGTCGCTGTGAAGTGGATCTGCAACATGTATAAAAGTTTATCTTCTTGGGGTGATTTGAGCACCACGCTAGCCCCCGAGCCCCCTCAAGCCTTAGACCCATCGAAGAAGAGGGTCCAATATTCCGACTCAGGGAGGATCATGTTCTCCTTCGTCTCTGTCCAATCAGCAACAAAATCAGCAAGGATTTGGGATTTGATTATTATCCAAGGTTTATACTCAATATCAAAAGCTGAAAGCTCTATGCCCCATTTGGCGACGCGTCCTGTGGCGTCACTGTTGTTGATTATGTCTCTCATGGGAGTTGTGCTCACCACGGTAATTGGATGCTCCTGAAAATAGTGTCGTAACTTACGAGATGCTAGAAAAACACTGTAAGCCAACTTTTGATAATGCGGATACCGCTGTTTTGATTCTATCAGGACCTCACTGACAAAGTAAGTCGGACGCTGCACTAGGTGTTCCTGATTTTCCTCTGGTCTTTCCACCACCATGACGATACTAATGACCTTATTTGTCACAGCAAGATAAAGCAACATCGGTTCCTGAGGTTCCGGTGCTGCAAGGATAGGAGCAGATGAGAGTACTTTCTTCAGGTCTTGTAGCGCAGCTTCAGCTTCATCAGTCCAAACAAAATCCTTGGTCTTTTTCAGGAGTTTGTATAATGGTGCGGCTCTTTCACCAAGCTGGCTTACAAATCGACTGACTGCAGCGATGCATCTAGTTAATCTTTGTACGTCCTTCAGGCGAGTTGGCCTGGAAATATTGAGTATAGCCTTGATTTTGTCCCAGTTCACCTCTATGCCTCTTTGAGACACTATGAAACCTAACAATTTTCCGATTGGTATTCCAAAGAAGCATTTCTTCGGGTTAAGCATGATGTTGTATTTTTGTAGATTGGCAAATGTTTCCTCCAAGTCGGAAATCAGCGTTTCCTTCTTTTTGGACATTACCACAATATCATCCACGTATGCATGTACATTGCGTCCGAGTTGGTCATGGAGACAACGCTGCATCGTGCACTAGTACGTAGCTCCTGCGTTCTTCAGCCCAAAGGGCATCGTAACAAAACAGAAGGTTCCGAAGGGGGTTATGAATGAAGTTTTGACTTTGTCAGATTCCTTCATCCGTATTTGGTGATAACCGGAATATGCGTCGAGAAAACAGAGAAGTTCCGAGCCTGCCGTAGAATCAATAACTTGATCAATTCTAGGCAGAGCGAACAGATCTTTTGGACAAGCCTTGTTCAAGGCAGTATAATCAACACACATCCTTAAATTAGTGGTGTCCTTTTTAGGGACCATTACAGGATTGGCCGACCACTCAGTGTGGATGACCTCTTCTATGAATCCGGCTAAATCGAGTCGTGCTAGTTCCTTAGCTATTGCCTTACGCTTTTCATCGCCAAATCGACATAGGGACTGTTTGACGGGTTTAGTGTTCGGGTTTACATTTAGAGAGTGCTCGGCAAGTTCCATAGGTACCCCGGTCATGTCAGATGGCTGCCATGCGAAGATATCTTGATTTGCTTGGAGGAACTTGACGAGCGCGCTTTCCTATGCGCTACCTAGGCCTACGCCTATCTGGGTCACCTTGGAAGGTTCATCATCCTTCAACGGCGTCTTCTTCGTCTCTTCTGATGCCTTGAACTCCGGATTTGGCTTTGTCACCTCCTTCTTTGTTGCAGGCATCTCGGACAGATATATGCTCTTCTTGATCTCCTGGTACTCCTGGGCGTCCAGCACGGCTTCAGCAAAGGCGGCATTTCCATCCTCGCACTCTCGCGCTTTCTTCGGGTCTCCCCTGATGGTGATCACGCCGTTGGGACCTGGAATATTCATCATATTGTAAATGTAACACGGACGAGCCATAAAAGCCCAGTAAGCCGGACGTCCGAATATAGCGTGGTACGCGCTCTTGAACGGGACCACTTCAAAGGAAAGTGCTTCCGTCCGATAGTTCTTTGGAGTTCCAAAGGTGACATCCAAAGTAATCTCTCCCAGGGAATTAGCTTGTCTTCCTAGGACGACTCCGTGAAAGATCCCAGAGTTATGGTTCAGCTGAGTTTCCGAGATCCTCATCCAGCGTAGTGTTTCGACATAGAGAATATTTATACTACTACCACCGTCCATGAGGGTCTTGGAGACACCATAACCTTCAATAAGTGGATTGACGATTAAGGCGTATTTTCCTCGCCTATGCAACTTAGGCGGATGATCAGCGCGGTCAAATGTGATTACCACTTCCGACCAGTCCAGATATTGAGGGACAGCCGGAACTGTTGCATTGAGCTCATGTAGAACTACTTTCTTGACCTTTGCTGGTTGAGATCCGAGGAAAGTGACATAAGTGTCCTTCTTGGTGGGAAAAAAATTTCTTACCTTCTGGCTTGGGATTTGAAGCATCAGCTTCCTCCATGTCGGAATCTTCCTTGGTCTCCTTTTATTTTTCGGGATTCTTCTTTCCCTTCTTCCGCTTAGCTTTGTAGCCCACGGTGTCATCTCTTTTGATGTCGTCATTGAAACGACATTCGGCGTTGGTGTGGGATGAGCCCCCATTGGCGTCTAGGTGATGCACACATGGGTTGTTGGCTATGTCGGCCCAAGAGTAGGTTTTTCCTGGTTGCTGTTCTCCTCTACCTTGGACCCTTGAAGTCCCGTAGCCACGCCCGCGGCCTCCGCCGCGTCCTCCTCGTCCTCTAGACCCGAAAGTAGCAGTGACCACTGCTGTTTCCGTGTTGGGTTTCTCCTCCGAGGTATTTTTGTGCTTCTGAGCTTGTTGCTTTGGTTGTTTTGCCGAACTAGGTACAGCTAGGGCATTGAGAAATCTGCATCGTCGTCAGCATCTGCATACTTGCTCGCTGTTTCTATCATCTCCCCCAAGTCAGTAACCTTGTCGCACTTCAAGCGGTAACGTAGTAGACCAACTGGGAGTCCTGCGATGAAGGCTTCAATCGCGGTTTGATTCTTTACTCCTTCACAGGAGTTCTTGGTGTCGATCTATCATCCGAGGTAATCTCGGCAAGTTTCTCTGGCCTTCTAGGTGCAACGCTGTAGGTCTCCGACCGTACTGGGCCTCCGATATATGCCTTCGAAATTCCGAAAGAATGCACTTTGCATGTCATACCAGTTATGGATGGTGTTCTCCGGAAGATCATTGAGCCATGATCATGCCGTCTTCCGCAGCATAAGTAGGAGATATCGGGTTGCGACCAGGTTGTTTCCGCCTTTGGCGATGCAGCAAGCTTGGAAAAAATCCTGTAGCCAAGTATCTGGCCGAGCAATGCCGTCGTAGGCTTGGATATGCCTTGAGATAGCAAATCCTTCCGGGAATCTTGTAGCTCTGATGCATGGTCCGAAGCACTTTGGGTCCACATAGATATCATCGTTTTCGTAGCGCCGCACCTCTATGTTGGAGTTGATCATGTGCCTTGCGTCGTTCGGGGATAGAGATTGTCCCAAATGTCGGCTGTGGTTGTGGTTCCTTGGAGCCGAACTTCGGCTTCTACCACCACCTCCTCCACCATGTCGTCCTCCTTGTCCCCCTTGGGAGCCGTTATGATGACTGCTTGGTGGAGAGGGTGGGGCAGCTGGATAATTTCCGGCTGATCGCCGGCCTCCGTCTGGAGCGTCATTATTCCAGTTCCGGGGAGGGTCTTGGCTACGACGAGCCCCCTGCCGGCTTGTCCCGGCATGGTTTCCGTCGTTCCTTCGTCCATTGTTCCCACTATGGTGAGGCTCAGCCGGACGGCTTGCATGTCTAGGAGGTGGCATTTTTTGATGATCCTCCTCCCGACGCTTCCCTTTATCTTCTCCCCTTCAATCGTTAGACTCTCGTCGGGGAGGATTTCTCGGATTCAGGGCAGCGATGGCCTCTTTCTCGGCCGCTGGGGCAACGTTGCTCCAGTCACGCGTAGTCATGCGGTGCTGTCCTAACGATCCGGTTCTTGAGTAATTGTCTTCCCGGCGCTCGGGGCGATGATACTGCTCCGGGACGCGCTGGGGTCTTACGTCAACCCATGCCAGATCTATGCGACATTGGTCGGAATCTGAGACCAGTTTTTGACTTCCGGACATGGCGACCTTTTGCTGCTCCAGTCCTTTGTTGAGTAGTTTGATTCCCAACTGGATTTCCTCCGGTCCTGGATTAGCTGATAGAATTTCTCAGGCTGCCACAGTATTCTATACTGGGGTTGGATATACCCAATCTCCCTTGCTGTCTTTACGTGGGTTCCCCATCTCATCTCCGAAAAGGACGACACGGATGTGTGGGAACTAGTCGTCATTGGTGAGACGCTTCCGTGTCTTCTGATGCAACCGAGACATGTAATCCTTAGTTGCCATGCGTTTCTTCTCCTCCTCGATGTTTTTGGCTTCATCCAGGAGTTGTTGACGACGCGCTTCTAGGGCATGGGCCCTTTCGTCCAGCTCTTCAGCAGTAAGTTCTGCATCTGTAGGGATAGGTGTGGTTAATGCAGCATCGATGAGTTTATGCGCACCTTCGGTGATCACGAGTCCATCCATCGATTCTCCTTTTTTCGGCTCTTCTGGGATAAGCGCTCCATCCGAGTCTTCTTCGTATTCCTCGGCAATCACCTCCTCTGCTAGAGGGTCTTTTGCCGGGGTCTTGTTCTTCTTGTTCTTCTTCTTTGCCTTCTTGGTAGCGCCGGTAGCAAAGACGGCTTTGGGTCCGTTTCCCGGAGTCAAGCTCTGATCGGTACTTTCGGACATCTGGACTTCGGGATTATCTTCGACGTCCATGTCATCCTGCGCTTTGGGAGAGTGTTCCCCGGATCCTTCATCCATGGCTTCTCCTTCTTCTGCAGCTTTGGAGTTATACTCCTCTTCATATTCCACGGAGAACTTTCGGAAATCCGCTGACGTCATTGATTCATCCGAGGATGTGGGTACGTCGGCGTTTGTTCCAATTGCCTCCAGCACAGAGTCGGTGTTTTCTCCAGCATCGGCAGAGCCGGATCCGGATCCTACATATCCGACAAAGTGCGACGCGTTCTTCCTGAGGTACCTGCGGCTCTCGCGGTCAGCCATGTCGAAACTTTTAATGGTCTCGAGGATTGCAGATGCGCTTGCATCTTGCAGTATCATACGTCGCAGTGTGTACCTCAGGAAAGGCCTGTCTGTCCTGACGTCATTAGAGCCGGAATCAGTGTCGTTGACTTTCTCCTCCTGAACTTCGACTTCCACGGGTGGGTCGATCTGGGATCCGGCTCCTCCAGGGAGATCCACTCCAGATTCGACTTGGACCGCTAGGTCTTCTTCAGGCTCGGATTTCTCCACTATCTCCACAACTGGTGCGGGCTGGGTGGGTTTAGGGTTTTCTGAGATCCGAAATTCTGCCGCCTTCGTGGATAGAGGGGACCCAGAAGATTCTTCTGCCTCTATCATCACCGCTGGGGTGGGTGGGGCAGGTTCAGCAAAACCGATGTAAACATCGATCTCGCTGAAAGACATGATTGTATAGGCAGTCACAGCCTCCCTAGCCGGGATCCAAGTCTCGTCGAGAATGATGAGAGGGACGTCGCTGGCGTAGGGGATGCGACCGACAGCGATAGTCTCGCCGATTCCGATTCTAGCAGATTCCGCTCGAAACGCAGATCTGAAGCTCACTTGCCCCACGGTGGGCGCCAACTGTCATCGGATTGATGACAAGTACGCCATGAGGGGGTCCTCGAGGCATGCAGAAGAGAGGGGTGTGAAACGTATGGTGTTCCCGGACGGTGAGCACACAAGTTTACCCAGGTTCGAATCCGCCAGCTTTGGACGGATCCTACTCCTAGCAATCAATCGATGTCTGGCGAGGGAATATGGGTTACAAGGGTTTCACTTGTGCGAGATGAGGATCTAAAGTATTGGTTGTGCCCTAAAGGTTCTCCCTAGGACGGCTTATATAGATATACGGCCTAGGGTTTACAGGAGAGATCTATCCGGCTACGACTAAGAGTCGATTACAGAGTACATCTTGAACTACAAGTAACATTATGGGCCTAAGCCAGTAAGTCTTCTGGGCCTTCCCGTAGCTGGATTGGACTCTGTCTTCTCTCCCTGACTGGGCCGCCCGTGAAGCAAAGCTCTAACCCGAAGTGGGCCACCCTGGTCAGTGAGGAACTATGAGGATACCCGGAAAGTATATCCCCAACAGTTGTTTCTTTTGGAACTAGTCCACTAGGTTTAATCTATTATATCTACTTCCATCATTGATCCGGATATACTCTTGGAAATACTTTATAACGATGACTTCTTATAACCTTATGAGAATAAGGCTTACTCCCATCATGACTTTATACTTCTTCTCCAACCTTTAGTCAAAAAGTTAGACAATAACACTTCAATGTTTATTATTTACTCTCCCCCTTGAGGTTTCCTAATGGTCTCTAATCTACATGTATAATATCCATTAGCTCAATAGTAAGGATATTGGTCTCTATCTAGCTCATATCTTACCTATATAAGGTTTCACGAAAGAATTTGCGGTACACCCACACAGTTTTGGATCTCCAACATAAATCTTCCAACGTTACTTGTCTTACTTGTAACCTTCTAGACAACACTTTTCACCGGCAAATCCGATGTCGCGAAAACGTCTCGAAAGCTGTTCGTTTAAATTCTATACTTCTTTATGTCTTTCTTAACTTAGGCCAAGTTTTATGCTCTTTAAATCATACCAAGATGATCTAATTAGCTAAACCGCTAGGATACCAGCTACGGATACCAGCTGCGGATCCTCCTAGGTGCATGGATTACCCTATTGACTTTCTACTTACTATTGGCATTCTCTCTGAGTTATCAGAGCTTGAATACCACCCTTATTCCAAGACTTATTATTTGCACTGATTCATGATACTTCCATGAACTAGGTATACCTACTTCATTTGCTTCTTAGCAACATCACCTATCTTGAATGAACTAAAGTTCATTCCTTCATGTTGCTCCACAACTTGTCTGCATTAGTAATCTTTCTTATTGCCAACTAACAATAAGTTGGGATTGATCCATCCTTCAAAATAGTGTTAACACACCTTATATTTAGCTTCCTTCTTCGTGCAAGTCTTCATCTTGATCTTCGGAACTCGTCACACCCTTACACGAATTCCCTTTTCTATCTAGGTCTATAACACCAAGTAATAACTTGATGATGCAACATGCGTTTGCACATCAAGTTAAACTTCATGCACAGATCTAGTCAATCAAGAAGATACAAGAAAAACCAAGAAATCCAAATGTGGTACATATAACACACATCATTCTAAGCCCGTAATATAATAGTTGAGTATAATACCTCTAGAATTCAGGCTTAGCTGTGTAGTATATGACACCTCCTAATATAGTTTCACTTCGTGATACTTAACACTTAGGTTTAAACTACTCTTTGTCCCAATATATACCCAAATTGCTCAATTGCAATTGGATAATTTGGAGCAAAGTGATCTCACTTTGGTTTCGACTAACCAATTACCTTTCCTTTAGGACTACTAAATACTACCAACTTTCCATTCTATCGTAAACTATCCTCACATGATCTCTCAAAACTACTAACAAAATTGTAGTTACTACCTTAATCCAAAATTATCGTAATATTATGACACCTATGTCTTCTATCATAGACCTACACTGTTTTTTACTTACTGTTATTACAAGATTTGTTACCGAGTACTTATCCTAATATAGACTTATCATGGTCTCGGAGCTATTCTCACCACGAACTTGTTAAGATTTACCTAGTCATCATGATTAAAGAGCTAATCTCACCATGACGACTCTTCTTCTTAGCTTACTATCAATGATTCTTAACAAAATTCTACTTCATCACATGGAATTCTCAAGTGAATGCCACATGATTTACTCCCAATTATAGCTATACCTACTCTAATGGTCTACCCTGTATGGTATAGTGGTATCAACTAGTGGTAAGATTCTGCTACTTCACAGAAATTCTAAATATAGACTCCATCACTAATACTACTCCACATGATATCTAATCCTGGTCATAATCTTATTTGATATTTTATCTTACTTAAGATGTCTTAGTGGTGTTATACCTATTTAGAGCTACACTAAAAATGGCATTTCTCTAGAGAAGACATATAACTAATTCTTAAGAAAGATGACAAGAACATCCAACTTAAGTGTGACAAGGTTTATCCTTGTGGCGCCCCGCAAAAACCACTACTAGAAAATCGCGTTATTTTTGTTCATTGCATCATCATGACCCCATGCTCATGTCATCATGCCACATTGCATTTGAGTATCGTCATGTCATCTTGCATTTGTTTGCATAAAACTATTTTCGAAAAGCCTGTTTTTGTCTTCTAAACGCCCCGTCTTGATTTCAAATTAAAACCCGGGTCTCCGGAATATTTAGTTTCGTCTACCAACGGTTTGCAAAAGCCCCGTTTCAAATAATAAAATATTTCTTTTATTTTTAGGAGGCAGCCCGCCAGGCCCGAAAGCCTGACCGGCCACCTCCAAAATTCCTAAAACTACCCAATCCTAGTCTACCCAGCCCCCTCCACATCACCGCAGCCACTCACGGCTCGCCACATCCCCCTGGCCCAAAATCCCACCCCATCAGCCGCTGCCACCTCACCCCACCTACCCCTAATCCCCCAGCCGCCACACGATGCCCTGCCCGCCTCCAGCCTAGCCACCGACCCGTCCACCACCAACTTCCACCACCTGCCATCCACCCCCACCTCCTTCTCTCCCTGCCACCGGGCCCCACTCCGCGGTAGCCGTCCCCTTCGCCCCGCTCTCCCTCATCCCTCGCCCACGACCCTCCCCGCTCTCTGCATCCGCGTGGCTCCTTCCTCCAGCCCGGACAAGGCCGTCATGACTCTCCTCGCCCGCTAGCCTCACCCGCCGCCTCCCTCTGCTAGCGAGCGCCTCCCCCTCCCTGTCGTTCCACCGCCCTTCGCCTGTGTCACCGACCCTCCCCCGCCTCTCCAAGCTTCATCGTGTGCCGCCCGGGGCCCCTCTCCTCTTTCCCACGCGAGCTGCCTCTCCCTGGTCGCCTTGGCCGCCGTTCGACCTCCTCCGGCCGCCCTGTCCTAGCTCACCGGAGGCCGCCTCCACCGTCGCTCCTGGCCGCTCCCTCCTCCCTGCCGCTGTTCCTCTCGATCCGAGCTCCGGCCGCCGTCCGGGTTCCCCTCCATGCCCCTGACCCTTGGCTTCCCGGCCCCGAGCAGCGTCACCTTGGTCGCTTCGCCAGTGGCTGCACGACCGCCTCCACCTTCCAGAGCATGGCCGACATCCCCCATCTCCCGCGTCGCCTTGCCACCAGCGAGCCCGCGAGCCACCTCCTCGAGTCGCCTGGCGTGCAGCGTTGCCTTGCCCGTCGGCGCCGAGTCCCATGGCGCACTGCACCTGGCTCCGCCTGCGCCTCCCATCTCGGCCAACCATGTTCCTCTCCGGCCTGCCGGCCTGCGTCCTTGTAGGCGCTTTAAACTGCAGTCTGGCCGCCACGGCGCTGTTGCGTGCTCGCTGTTACATTTACGTGTTTTCCATTTATGCATGATGCTCACCACATGTTTGATGGAAACCCCGCAAGATCTCGGGTAGATACACGGTAAGATGTTGACAAGATCGTCCGGAGACCCAAGTACCAGGAAAACCGATGCCAAGAGCAGCCGAACATGGAGAACCCCGACTAAGCGACAAGATCTTCATCGGCGATAAGACTTCCGTGACCTCCAAGTTCGCCTACCACCGGCGTTTGAACCCGATGGAACCACACCGAGCACCCGCGGTACCCGGAGGTCGACATCGGCCCGTAGCCTCAAGACCGTCTTCATGGATCGCCAAGTTCATCGACTCGGATCCGATGGCGTGAAGGTCTCCTTCACGAGCCCTGAAGAACTCCGAAGACTGAACCCCGTCGAACCCCTGATCCAAGATCGCTGAACCCATGTGTGACTCCCTTTCCGAGCCCTATTTTATAAATTATAATATAAAACTCGTGCATCTTAATTTGACATGCTTGCATACATATTTGGTGGTTTGGGGGCATTATGCCGATTCACCTTATAATTAAATATGGGGTCATATGCGGGCTTATCTAGTCTTATATTGGCCCCAATTAAATTTATGTAGCGAACCGGTGATATATTTTGCCATGTTAAGACAACATTTAAATTGCGGGGTATCTAAACAATATGAACTTAGTAATTAATCGTCGGGGCCCCGGTTCTGCTTAATATTGCCTAATTGCATCGCATCCTTGCCATGACATACATCATACATGCATCATGCCCATTCTTATGTCATAGAATTAAATAGTGCATCCGGTGTTTCTTCTAGTGTTTTGCTTCTTCGCGGATTAGGCCGATGAGTTGATGCGAGTGTCGACCCGATCTTCGGATGAACCTTCGGCAATGTTTTCAGGCGAGCATCTCCCCCTTTCTACCTATCTTACTTTTATAGTATTTATTCCCTCCTGTTGATCTATTGCTATCTGTGTTGCGATGCTCTAGTTTTCGTGCCCGTGATATCCCTTGCAGCCTTATATTGCCTTGGACACATCCTATTACCTGTTGTTTGGTAGATAGTTGGACTTGCGCGTCGTAGTCGCTTGCTCAAGTGCTGTTGCGTGTCGTCCAGTACCACAGCGGTTGGAAGGCTGCCATATGCTTTATGTTGGAGATGATCATGGCTTTAATTATTGTTTAATAACTAAAATTGAAAGTAGGTAAATGCAGAGGCACCGGTGGGTAATAGACAATATTTGGTTTTTAACCGCTCACTGGTGTCCCGTAGGACCCCGAGTTCTTGACACCTGTTCCGAGATCGAGCGCTAACCACGGTGGGGTGTGGGCACCCCATCGATTTAGTACCTGATTCCAAGTCTTGTCTTGGGGGCCACAAAGTAGTTTGGGGCTTTATTACTATCTGTACTTATGCCATGCTTTCTTGCTTTATTTACGATTGCGTGGGCGCTATACTGTTAGGAACCCCGTGATACGTTTTATTTGTGTCGACAAGCCCAGTCACACTTTCGGATTCCCGATCGTTTACCGTCGACACAAACCACAGGTCCATCTCGGAGACCAGCCGACTTATTCACGGGTAGCTTAGTGGGGTGGCCCCGTGCTTGCTTTGGTGCAGGAAGCGTCGTGTCGAAACCCGTCGACATACCGTTGGGTGTATGTTTTGTGATCTTGTACCTACCTGATCTGACAACAAGGGTGTAGGTGCGTGTGGAAACTTTGGTGCACCCCTGCAGGGTTAAATCTTTTCGAGAAGCCGTGTCCGCGGTTATGGACGACTTGGAGCATAGTTCTCGATCATAGACAACTATAACTAAAGTTTACTGTTATAATTTGACTTGTATCCGACATGACTAGTAATCAGCTTCACTACAACGGAATGGCTAAATAAAAGTACCAACAACTGCTGGGTTTGGGATATCTCTTGCTAATCATATCTGACTAGTAAGTGTCGCAACTACAACGGAATGGTTAACTAAAAGTGCCAACTACTTATTATATTAGGATGACTATCTATACTTGACTAGTAATTGCTGCAACGATAACTGAATAAATAAAACTGCCAACTGTGTGAGTTCCTCGGTTGACTTCCTCGTTTGGTCTCGAGGGGGAAATACCAGGATGGGTATGTTCGGTGGTAGTATCAGGTTGGTTCCGAATAGGTCTTTCTCATCCCTCTCTGATAGTCGACAGTTAGCTCGAGTCTCTATAGGTTTTTTAGTGCTTGTTGTGCTGCCGCTTCAGTCCACCATACCTATGTAGGCGAGAGCCGCCGAATTCTAGTCTCATGCAGTCTTGGCCTCAAGATCTTGACCGCTCTCTTTTCCTTTGCCCTTTGTCGGCACCTTTTGTTTAAGCAGGTTTGAGATCGGCGTCGTTAGCAGGGTTACCCTTCCGGCGCTTGGCAGGGGTTATGGACGACATTGGTTATTCTTCAGGGCTCTTAGCCCCATTTGCATCTTGTCCGTAGTCGGACGTTGTATCATTTTCAAGGTGATTTGGATCTTTGTATGGTATATCTGTATTCTTAATTCTTGGAGTCGTTGTTGTATATATTTGTTCTGTGGGTTCCATCGAGGACTATTGGGTAATGGTATTACTTCGTTTTCCACCCGCACGAAAGTGCCTGGTGGGCACCTTTGAATCGTTTCTATGCGGGTTTGGCGGGGATCGCTGAAACTTGCATAGGGCCGATTCTGAGGGTGTTACAGAGTGGTATCAGAGCACAGCAGTTGCGATACCCCACAAGTCCAGCCTGTAGGATAACCTAGCTAACGGCCGAAGTAGAGTGTCAAAACTATTTTGGAAAATCGGTTGGATAGATCTGATTAGGTCTGCTTTTATTCCTTACCCCTCTGTTGTTCTCCTCTTACCTCTGCGTGTTTTGGATCTGTTCTCTTCCCTTCTTCTAGTCCAGGATTTCTCGTGGTTGGGTTTTCCGTCGTACCTTCAGGGTTTCGCTTCCTCCTTTGGTAACGATGCTTCTACATCCGGTCTTCGTGCTATCAGAGGAATCCTTCATCTGTTAGACTTCTCTTTGTTCCTAATTGTGCCTTCTGGTGTTTTCTGACGCGACGACATCATCTACGCCAGATCCGATGCAGAGTCTGCATCACTCCTTTGTTTCTGAACCTCGATTGTCGAGATCTTCAGTCTGATTCCGAGAATGGTTGCACGCTTTTCTACTGATTGTGCGGAGTAATAGTTTGGGTGCGTGATGGATTGGCCCCCATGCCGACTACCCCTTCTATTCGCTTTTGTACAT
Source organism: Avena insularis (assembly GCA_023614405.1). NCBI lineage: Eukaryota > Viridiplantae > Streptophyta > Magnoliopsida > Poales > Poaceae > Avena > Avena insularis. Next base: position 431,327,374 of record CM042684.1, on the reverse strand, counting down.
TGAAGTGGATGAGAATGCATCGGTTCCCTCTTTCTATCGAAGCTAGAGGTGGCTTTATTTGTTGATACCTCTACCTTCGACCTTTTGTTCCCGGAGTGTTCTCTCGACGATCACGGACAACGACCTCTTGTTAGTGGTGTCGCGAACATCTACACGAAGCGAGAAGACGCAGATCGCCGACCTTCCTTCCGGTACCATGAGGCGGATCTCGAGGGCGAGATCCATTGTTAGTGGTGTCGAATTGTGGCGCCCCGCAAAAACCACTACTAGAAAATCGCGTTATTTTTGTGCATTGCATCATCATGACCCCATGCTCATGTCATCATGCCACATTGCATTTGAGTATCGTCATGTCATCTTGCATTTGTTTGCATAAAACTATTTTTGAAAAGCCTGTTTTTGTTTTCTAAACGCCCCGTCTTGATTTCAAATTAAAACCCGGGTCTCCGGAATATTTAGTTTCGTCTACCAACGGTTTGCAAAAGCCCCATTTCAAATAATAAAATATTTCTTTTATTTTTAGGAGGCAGCCCGCCAGGCCCGAAAGCCGGACCGGCCACCTCCAAAATTCCTAAAACTACCCAATCCTAGTCTACCCAGCCCCCTCCACATCACCGCAGCCACTCACGGCTCGCCACATCCCCCTGGCCCAAAATCCCACCCCATCAGCCGCTGCCACCTCACCCCACCTACCCCTAATCCCCAGTAGCCACGTGCACGCCTAGCCACCGATTGGCCCACCACCAACTTCCACCACCTGCCATCCACCCCACCTCCTTCTCTCCCACTGCAGGGCCCCCTCCCATGTGGCCGTCCCCTTCCCGCTCTCCCTCATCCATCACGCCTGTGATCCCTCCTGCTCTCTGCATCCCTTGTGGCTCCTTCCTCCAGCCCGGCCCTTCAGCTGCGTCACCTTGTGACTCTCCTCGCCCTTAGCCCTGCCGCCCTCCCCTGCTGGCGCCTCCCCTCCCTGTCGTTCCACCGCCCTTCGCCTGTGTCACCGACCCTCCCCCGCCTCTCCAAGCTTCATCGTGTGCCGCCCGGGGCCCCTCTCCTCTTTCCCACGCGAGCTCTCCCAGTCGCCTTGGCTGCGTTCGACCTCCTCCGCGCCTGTCCTAGCTCACGAGGAGGCCTCCACCGTCGCTCCTGGCCTCCCTCCTCCTGCCATTGTTCCTCTCGATCCAGCTCCGCCGCCGTCGGGTTCCCCTCCATGCCCTGCGACCTCCGGCCTCCAGCGTGCAGCGTCACCGCCGGTCGCGCTTGCCGCCCAGGGCTGCACGACCGCCTCTACCTTCTAGAGCATGGCCGACATCCCCCATCTCCCGCGTCGCCTTGCCACCAGCGAGCCCGCGAGCCACCTCCTCGAGTCTGCCCTGCGCGCGTGCAAGCGCTGCTGCGTCGGCCTTGCGCCACAGCTCGCGCCCTGCGCCTCCCCATCTCGAGCTTCGCCCAACCATGTTCCTCTCCAGGCCGCCCGACCACTGGCTCCCTGTAGGCGCTGCAGCTTCTTTCGAGTCGGCCACCGCTGTCTGCCAGCAGCGTGCTCAGCTGTTTACATTTGGTGTGTTTTCCATTTACGCATGATGCTCACCACATGTTTGATGGAAATCCCGCAAGATCTCGGGTAGATACACGGTAAGATGTTGACAAGATCGTCCGGAGACCCAAGTACCAGGAAAACCGATGCCAAGAGCAGCCGAACATGGAGAACCCCGACTAAGCGACAAGATCTTCATCGGCGATAAGACTTCCGTGACCTCCAAGTTCGCCTACCACCGGCGTTTGAACCCGATGGAACCACACCGAGCATCCGCGGTCCGGGTTCCCCTCCATGCCCCTGCGACCTCCGGCCTCTGCGGCCCTGAGCCGCGTCACCGCCGGTCGCGCTTGCCGCCCAGGGCTGCACGACCGCCTCTACCTTCTAGAGCATGGCCGACATCCCCCATCTCCCGCGTCGCCTTGCCACCAGCGAGCCCGCGAGCCACCTCCTCGAGTCTGCCCTGCGCGCGTGCAAGCGCTGCTGTCTTGCCCGTCGGTCCAGGTCCTTGGCGCAGCTGCACCCAGCTCCGCCCTGCGCCTCCCATCTCGAGCTCGCCAACCATGTTCCTCTCCGTGCACTGCCCTGCGCGTCCTGTAGACGCCGCTTCTTTCGAGTCTGCCACCGCTGTCGCAGCGTGCTCAGCTGTTTCTGTTTCTGGTGTTTTCCATTTACGCATGATGCTCACCACATGTTTGATGGAAACCCCGCAAGATCTCGGGTAGATACACGGTAAGATGTTGACAAGATCGTCCGGAGACCCAAGTACCAGGAAAACCGATGCCAAGAGCAGCCGAACATGGAGAACCCCGACTAAGCGACAAGATCTTCATCGGCGATAAGACTTCCGTGACCTCCAAGTTCGCCTACCACCGGCGTTTGAACCCGATGGAACCACACCGAGCATCCGCGGTACCCGGAGGTCGACATCGGCCCGTAGCCTCAAGACCGTCTTCATGGATCGCCAAGTTCATCGACTCGGATCCGATGGCGTGAAGGTCTCCTTCACGAGCCCTGAAGAACTCCGAAGACTGAACCCCGTCGAACCCCAGATCCAAGATCGCCGAACCCATGTGTGACTCCCTTTCCGAGCCCTATTTTATAAATTATAATATAAAACTCGTGCATCTTAATTTGACATGCTTGCATACATATTTGGTGGTTTGGGGGCATTATGCCGATTCACCTTATAATTAAATATGGGGTCATATGCGGGCTTATCTAGTCTTATATTGTCCCCAATTAAATTTATGTAGCGAACCGGTGATATATTTTGCCATGTTAAGACAACATTTAAATTGCGGGGTATCTAAACAATATGAACTTAGTAATTAATCGTCGGGGCCCCGGTTCCGCTTAATATTGCCTAATTGCATCGCATCCTTGCCATGCCATACATCATACATGCATCATGCCCGTTCTTATGTCATAGAATTAAATAGTGCATCCGGTGTTTCTTCTAGTGTTTTACTTCTTCGCGGATTAGGCCGATGAGTTGATGCGAGTGTCGACCCGATCTTCGGATGAACCTTCGGCAATGTTTTCAAAGCATCTCCCCTTTCTACCTATCTTACTTTTATAGTATTTATTCCTCCTGATCTATTGCTATCTGTGTTGCGATGCTCTAGTTTTCGTGCCGAGATATCCCTTGCAGCCTTATATTGCCTTGGACACATCCTATTACCTGTTGTTTGGTAGATAGTTGGACTTATGCGTCGTCGCTTGCTCAAGTGCTGTTGCGTGTCGCCCAATTACCACAAATGTTGGAAGGCTGCCATATGCTTTATGTTGGAGATGATCATGGCTTTAATTATTGTTTAATAACTAAAATTGAAAGTAGGTAAATGCAGAGGCACCGGTGGGTAATAGACAATATTTGGTTTTTAACCGCTCACTGGTGTCCCGTAGGACCCCGAGTTCTTGACACCTGTTCCGAGATCGAGCGCGCTAACCACAGGTGGGGTGTGTGGGCACCCCCATCGATTTAGTACCTGATTCCAAATCTTGTCTTGGGGCCACAAAGTAGTTTGGGGCTTTATTACTATCCTGTACTTATGCCATGCTTTACTTTGCTTTATTTACGATTGCGTGGGCGCCTTTGACTGTTTAGGAACCCCGTGATACGTTTTCGCTGTATCGACAAGCCTAGTCACACTTTCGGGTTCCCAGTCGTTTACAGCCGTCGACACAAACCCTGGGTCCGTCTCGGAGACCGGCCGACTTCGTTATGGGTAGCTTAGTGGGGTGGCCCCCTGTGCTTGCTTTGGGTCTGGGAAACGTCGTGTCCGAAACCCCGTCGACATACCGTTGGGTGTATGTTTTGTGATCTTGTACCTACCTGATCTGACAACAAGGGTGTAGGTGCGTGTGGAAACTTTGGTGCACCCTGCAGGGTTAAATCTTTTCGAGAAGCCGTGTCCGCGGTTATGGATGACTTGGAGCACAGTTCTCGATCATAGACAACTATAACTAAAGTTTACTGTTATAATTTGACTTGTATCCGACATGACTAGTAATCAGCTTCACTACAACGGAATGGCTAAATAAAAGTACCAACAACTGTTGGGTTTGGGATATCTCTTGCTAATCATATCTGACTAGTAAGTGTCGCAACTACAACGGAATGGTTAACTAAAAGTGCCAACTACTTATTATATTAGGATGACTATCTATACCTGACTAGTAATTGCTGCAACGATAACTGAATAAATAAAACTGCCAACTGTGTGAGTTCCTCGGTTGACTTCCTCGTTTGGTCTCGAGGGGGAAATACCAGGATGGGTATGTTCGGTGGTAGTATCAGGTTGGTTCCGAATAGGTCTTTCTCATCCCTCTCTGATAGCCGACAGTTATCTCGAGTCTCTATAGGTTGTTTAGTGCTTGTTGTGCTGCCGCTTCAGTCCACCATACCTATGTAGGCGAGAGCCGCCGAATTCTAGTCTCGCTGTCTTGGCCTCGATCTTGACCGCTCTCTTTTTCCTTTGCCCTTTGTCGGCACCCCTTTTGTTTAAGCAGGTTTTGAGATCGACGTCGTTAGCAGGGTTACCCTTCCGGCTTGGCCTGGGCAGGGTTATGGACGCCATTGGTTATTCTTCAGGGCTCTTAGCCCCATTTGCATCTTGTCCGTAGTCGGACGTTGTATCATTTTCAAGGTGATTTGGATCTTTGTATGGTATATATGTATTCTTAATTCTTGGAGTCGTTGTTGTATATATTTGTTCTGTGGGTTCCATCGAGGACTATTGGGTAATGGTATTACTTCGTTTTCCACCCGCACAAAAGTGCCTGGCGGGCACCTTTGAATCGTTTCTATGCGGGTTTGGCGGGGATCGCTGAAACTTGCATAGGGCCGATTCTGAGGGTGTTACAATCCTCAAGTGGATATCCATCACAAGTCTTGGTTTAGATAAGATGGCTCCTATAGTCACTATCCAACCTACAGATCTTCCTAAAAGGGTTTTATTCCTAAGATCAAAGCATATGCTCTGATACCAGCTGCGGTGGCCCAGCATACCACTACATGATGTAGTACACTATAGTCGTTGACATAACACCAATGAAACACCATTCACTAGTATTACATCCCTCAGAGTGGTACAACAGAAAAGAAGCAGGTCCAAGACATGACTCTAGATTACAACTCGACTCTTTACAAAAGATCCAGAGAACACTCTATGTTAAAGAGAGAGAAAGAACTTCTTACAAACAAGAACCAGAAATAATAATTCAGAACTATTTGGCTAAAAGACTAACACCTAAACTATTTGGCTTGCAATTGCTACTAATGCAATGCTCTATAGAAGTAGGTTTTATGGCTAGAGTATCTATTCCTATCTAAATAGAGACTTTGTCTTCACTTCGACTGATGTATATTTTGACTTCATAGACTTTATTGAAGAACTTGAATTGTTGATGATGGTTTCTTGAGCAGAAAATTGATGTTGACATCGTCTTCAACGGCTTAAGACCTAGCAAGGGTTGAGAAGGTACGGTTGAGTACGGGCGTACTCAGCAAGTTCACTAAAAAGGAGTGTATGATGCACTATCTCTACAGCCACAGACCAAAGGTCATAGGCAATGCAGGTTTTCATAAACATTTCTTCAAAGATTGCTTTTATTTTGAAAACTATGTCCGACAGCCTTCATAGGTTAACTAGAACTTTCGTGCGGTTCCTTTCCTGTCGCGTTTGTAGCTCCTTCCCGGAACAGGGAGTAACATGTCACAATTCTTACACTCTGCACAGGTGCGTCACTTTTCCCACAAGAGACCTTAAGCTTTGTTGCACGACCGGGAGTATGTGCCCATTCAAACTTCTATGGTTTGAGGCCCAACTTAAGATCCACGCTAATCACTGCCCCCTTCGTGACCCCGTATGTCCCCTTGGTGTACGCCATTGATACGTCCAAAACGTATCTACTTTCTCGAACACTTTTGCTACTGTTTCTCCTCTAAACTTGTGTGATTTGGATGCAACTAATGCGGACTGACGCTGTTTTCAGCAAAATTGCCTTGGTGTCTACTTTTTGTGCAGAAAATCAACTTTCAGGAAAAATCCCGGAAAATATGCCAAAAATCCTATTTCACCCGAAGACTCCAGGAGCCAGAATACGAGACGGAGAAGAGCCCTGGGGTGGCCACACCACCTGGTGGCACGGGCCAGGCCAGACCGTGCCAGGGGGTGGTGTGGGCCCCCTAGACACCCCCTCGGCCTCTCTCTTCGCCTATAAGGAGCCTTCTGACCTAAAAACTTTGGGGGGTTCGACGTTTTTCCAGAAGGAGTTCCGCTCCTCCGCCACCACCAGATTCCACGAAACAGCACCAGAAACTCCTTCTGGCACCTGACGGGGAAGAGGTGGAGATCGCCATCATCATCACCATCGCTTCTCCATCGACCATCCATGTTTCCCCCATCTATGAGTGAGTAATCCCCCGTTGTAGGCTATGGGGATGGTAGGGATTGGATGAGATCGTTCATGTAATGGCATCAGATTGTTAGGGCATGGTGCCTAGTATCTTTTATTAGTGCTTTATGACTTTGTTGTGACTTGTTGTGCTTAATGCTTGTCACTAGGGCCCGAGTGCCATGATTTCAGATCTGAACGTATTATTGATTCATTATGATAGTATTATTCTTGGTCTTATCTACAAGTTGTATACACACGTTGTTGTCCGGAACCTATGGCCCTGAAGTGACAGAAATCGGGATAACCGGAAGGGAATGGCTTTGATGTGAGGATCACTTGTGTTCACGGAGTGCTAATGCTTTGCTCCGGTGCTCTATTAAAAGGAGCACCTTAATTGCCAGTAGTTCCCTAGAGGCCCCGCTGCAAACGGGCTGGCAGGACAAAAGATGTTGTGCAAGTTCTCATTGCGAGCACGTATGACTATATATGGAACACATGCCTAGGATTGTCTAGTACTTGGATGCTTTATCTTATTTATCTGCAATTGCCCTATGTTCTGATTGCTATGTGAATTGTCTTGTCCATGCAACGCCTGTGCATCCATCCCTATGCCTACCGCACTCGAATCCCATTGTTTACTGCTTTTGTTACTACTGTCCTTGCTTTACTACTGCTGCTACTCTGCTATTCCTACTACAAAACTATTGCTACTGATAAACTGTTGTGAGCAAGATTGTTTCCAGGTGCAGCTGAATTGATAACTCAGTTGTTAAGGCTTATAAATATTCTTTGGCTCCCCTTGTGTCGAATCAATAAATTGGGTTTCACTTCCCTCGAAAATACTGCGATACACCCCCTATACTTGTGGGTCATCAAGACTATTTTCTGGCGCCGTTGCCGGGGAGCATAGCTTTATTTATCAAGTTCACTTGGATTCTCTATTGTTCGCCGCTATCCATCCATCATGGGTAAGTCTCGTGATGGCAAGGTTCCTATTTTACCATCCACTACAAGAAGAGGTACGGTTCTAAACACCTCTGCTGCTCTTGATTCACCGTCTGTTATAAGTAAGCTCATTACACCACCACATACACATGCTACACACACTGCTACTACTGCTGAATTTGAAACTTCTGATGCTGCTTCTACTGTGCTTGATAAGAGTGGTTCATTAGGTCCTTTCCTAGATGCTACGATTGCTAGAACTATAGTTGGAAATACCGAAACTCCTAATGAAGACACTACCACACCTGTTAGCTCACCTGAGTCTAGTGAGAGTTATGATATTGAAGAAGATTATGTTGAGATGACCGATGAGTTTATTAAGGAATGTAAGAACACCCATGATAGGAGCGCTGCTAAGAGTGGCGTACTATTAGACCCAAATTATATCCTGCTGCTAAGTTTGCTGCTTCTCCCATAAACATTACAGATGAAGATTATGATTTCTCTCTCGATCTATCTTACATAGCTATTGTCGAGAAAGAACCTTTTGGTGGGACTAAGAATGAAAGTCGGTGCTTTATATGAATGAACTTTCTACCATGAGTGGTTTGTTTTCTGATGATATTAAGATGCGTACTTACTTTGTTGCTAAGATTTTCCCCTTTTCGCTGAAAGGAGAAGCTCAAACTTGGTTTAGTAATTTACCTCCTGGATCTATTGATAGCCCTGAGTGCTTGATTAGTACTTTTCTGCAGAAATATTTTCCTCCCAGTGCTAGACATGCTATTTTGCAGGAACTTTTTGATTTTAAACAGGGAGAAAAAGAGGTATTGCCTGAATCTTGGGCAAGGTTTTGTGCTTTGATTCATGCACAGGCTGGAAGTCCATTACCTAAGAATGAGCTTCTTGATATATTTTATAATGGACTAACCGAAGAATCTAGGACATACCTAGATAGTTGCGCTGATTGTGTTTTCAAGAATAGGACTCCTAAGGAAGCCAAGGAATTAATGGCTAAAATAAGCAAGAATTATGAAGATTGGACTCCTCCTAAACAAGCTATACCTGAAGTAATTGTACCTAAACCATCTATTCATGTGCCTATTCCAACATCAAAGAAGAGGGGAGTTATTGAATTAAATGATGAAGTGATGAAGGAAGCTAAGAAATGTCTTAAGGAGAAGGGAATTAAAGCTGCAGATGTCAAGAATTTACCTCCTATAGAAGAATTATGTTAGCCTATTCCCTACTTACCCACTATTGAGGTACACTCTCTCCAACACTTTGATGATGGTGATACCCCTTACTTGAAACCTCCTGATCAATGCTTAGAAGAATTTGATATCTTTATTGTTAAGCAAGATAACTTTAATAAAAGGGTGCAAAATCATCTAATGGAAAACACTTGAGCTATTGTTGAGTTGAAAGATATTGTGGAAAGAACCTCCAATGATGTTAAAATGATTTCTAAACACTTTCAAATGGTTCAAACTCAAATAGATCAACTTGTTAAAGTGCAAAATGACTTGCTAGTTAATGCCGCTAAAGAAAAACATGCCTATGAAATTAGAACTAGAAGTGGTGCTGCTACCCAGGATCCTCTATATCCTGAGGGGCATCCCAAAAGAATTGAGCAGGATTCTCAACAAGCTGAAAATAGTGGTTCTACTCGTAAGAAAAGGAAAAAGAAACATAAAACTGTTGTATAACCCTCTGAACCTGCTATAGATCCTAATAGTATATCTATCTTTGATGCTGAAACTGAAAGTGGTAATGAAGAAAATGTTGTTCCTAATGAAGAAAAAGTTGAAGAAGAACCTGAAAACCACACTAAGAATACTAAATACACCAAAGAAGATTTTATTTCTAAGAAACATGGTAGTGAAAGAGAACCTTGGGTCCAAAAACCTATGCCTTTCCCTGATAAGAAACACAAGTCAAAGGAAGATGAACACTATAATAAGTTTTGTGAGTGGATTAAGCCTTTATTCTTGCAAATTCCTTTGACTGATGCTATTAAATTGCCTCCTTACTCAAAGTATATGAAGGACATTGTCTCGAATAAAAGGAAGATCCCTAATGAAGAAATTTCTACTTTGCTTGCTAATTATTCCTTCAATGGTAAGGTTCCTAAGAAACTTGGAGACCCAGGGATTCCAACTATCCCTTGCTCTATTAAGAACAATTATGTTAGAACTGCTTTGTGTGATTTGGGAGCTGGAGTTAGTGTTATGCCTTTCTCTCTCTATAAGAGGCTTCAACTTGAAAAATTGATACCAACTGATATATCTTTGCAAATGGCTAATAAATCTACCACTATTCCTGTGGGTATATGTGAGGATGTACCTGTTCAGGTGGCTCACAATTGCTTGATATTAACTGATTTTGTTGTGCTTGAAATGCCCGAAGATGATAATATGTCTATTATTCTTGGGAGACCTTTTCTTAATACCGCAGGAGCTGTTATTAATTGTAATCAAGGGAAGGTGACCTTCAATGTTAATGATAAGGAAAATACTCTATATTTCCCCAAGAAGATTGAAAGGACTTATGGTTTGAATTCAATTGAATATGTTGAAGGCATTCAAGTTGGAGAAATATATTGTCCGATACCAAGAGAAAAATTTGAAACTATTATGATTGGGACCATTGCTATCAAGGTTAAGGTAACATAATCATTAGTAGAGTACAAAGTTTTGTCTCATATGCAATTGTTTTGGTAGCAAGACTTGATCAACCTTGCTAACAAAAGGATTCCATTGAACAAAACAATGTTTTCATTATGATTATCTTCGTTTATTTCTATCCTTTGCATTTTAGTTTTTGCTTTCGTTTAGTTTTCTTTGTGTTGTTAGTTGCTTGCATACTAGAACTTCTGTAGTTCTAGCCTTGTTTTGTCTTTGCATCATGTTTCCAAAAGAAAAAAATCTTTTTGTCAGAAAAATCATTCTTCTATTTCTAAAAAAAGCCCAAAAATAAAGTGTCTCGAAAAATTCCAGAAAATTCATATTAAATCTTTACGTGAAAAAAGGGTAGAGGAGTACCTAGTAGGTACTAGGGGGGCCCACCAGGCAGGCACACCATGTGGTGGCGCGGCCAGCCCTGGGTGGCGCCATGCCCTGGTGTGGGCCACCCTGGCCCCCCACTTACTCTCTCACCTGCCACTCTCTTCTCTCTCCCGAGTAAGCTCCAGTTCAAAGCTCAAAATCGTGTTCTTTCTGTGCTTGCTCTCGTTTTCTTCGATCTCCTTGCTCAGCCCATCTTTCTTGCCGAAATTTGGAGCATTTGTTCCTTGGTATGTGACTCCTCCCCTTGTCCAAGTAGATTTGTGTTTAGTGGATTATATGTTGAGTATTTTGCTGCTATAGGTGACTGGTTATGAGAGCTTGTAAGCTTGTTTGATGCTTAGAGATATAGTTTTGATGCATGTTTAGGCCTCTTGCAAGTCCCTATGAGTAGAATCCTTCATTATATTTACTTTGCAATCACTTGTTTAAATAGGTGTTTAAATTTCAGAATAGAAGATCAGTGAACACCACCTAAACCAACATGAGCTTTGGGTGCCTGAGGTCATGAAGGTCCATCGGGAGGAGGAAGTTTTTCCCTCCATTTATCCATGCCCTGAGTTCATGAGAGCTGCAGGAATTCTACAAGATTTTCACACTTTGGTTTCTAATGCAGGGTTAGAGCGCTTCTTGGAAGATGAAACTTGTCAATTTGTGAAGCTAACCATGTCTGTGGTGCAGGATTTCCAATTTAGTCACTTTTTGCCTAACCCCATGGTCCATTACAAAATTTACAATATTGCTGTCAATCTTCCTCTCAATGATTTTTGTGCAGCTATTAAGGTACCTCAATGGGGATCATGTAAGATGATTAAAGAGAGACCAGAACCACTCATGGATTTATACGCAGAAATTTGTCAAGGGAGTAGCTTCTCGAAGGAGAATGGAAAAATCCGTAACATTCATCTTCCCTCCATTCGCTACTTTTCCTACTTTATTGCCAAGTGTGTTCTTGCTAGGAAAACTGCCAATAAGTTATCTTTATTTGATCTAACATTTATCTTTGCTGCTCTTAGACGAGATAGGTCTTACAACTTGGGTGCTTTGATAGCTTTCCGTCTTGCTGCTAACCGTGAGAAAGGTGGAATTTGTGGAGGCCTCATTGCTTCTCGTTTACTAGCATTGTATGGTTTAGTGCCTCATCATCTAGACCTACAGTTTCCCATAGAGAGGCTTGATTTTAATTCCATGATACAGCATAAATTTATTTCCTCGTGGGCTAGTTTGAGTGAGTTGTCTTATGAAATAACCTTTCTCAAAGCTGGTTGGAGAAAGAGCAAGTCCAAGCGTGTTGTTCTTTTGCCTGCACCTGTTTTGTTTAACCTTGATAATAGGGAAGGATGGTCCCTCACTAAGGAGGAGCTTGACACGTACTTGGGAGAGCTCTCCCAACAGGAGCAGGACACTAGAAGGGAGGTCACGGATGATTCGGTCCAGCCCTCGAATGAGGGAGAGTCAGCAGCCCGCTTATGATTGGGGAGCTTCTTCTTCCTCTCATGGGCCCAGCTACGACCATTCTTACCAAGATCTGCCCGCTTGGAACCCCTATTCGTACATGGATTGATACCCACTTAGGCCAAAAGCCTAAGCTTGGGGGGAGGTACGCCGACACCGCACTCATCTCCATATCATGTTGCGTCGGTACTTTGTATATTCATGTTTTCGTTCTCTTTTTAGTTTTCGTTCTTATTTGCTTTTGCCTTCTAAAAACATAAAAAGACCAAAAATATTTTTGTTGTTTCTCTTTGGTTTGCTTCTTCTTTTTGCTTTGGTTTGCTTTTCCCTTTTTGCTTTGTTTGAACTATTCGAAAAACCCAAAAAGATTTTGCTTTGCTTGTTTTTCCCTTTTGGTTCTTGTTTAAAAATCGAAAACACCAAAAATATTTGTCGTTCTTCTTTGGTTTTTTGTGAGTTTGACACAGGGTTCGGCAGTTCTCAGTGGATTATTGGTTTCATATTATTATTCAAGCCACACAAGTGAAGAGCAATAATGAGGATTAATGACAACTTGAGGCGTGGTAAGAGGCTGGTAACGAACTCTATTTGTCTTCATTTTTGTACATATACTCATCATTGTGAGCTTGCTTAGTCCGTTCATGTAGAGTGTATGTTTTCTTTGGATGCTTAATAGTTCTTTCTTTCTTATGATTAGCTCCAGATCGCTAATAGTTTGTAGCATGTCTCATGAATGTTTGTTTGCATTACTCTATTCATAAATTGGTATGACACCGTGGTATACTCCTCTGAATGTTTCATCTAATTGACTTGGCACATGCTCACGCATGCACATGACTGTAATAATCAGTTAAGCCTCGATGAATTATTTTGCCTTGAGGATCTTGAATCAGTTTCATGCCATGAGTAGTCCTGTTTTGTTGCAAGCATGATAATGACAGCTATTGCTCTCTCATTTGTTGCTCCCTTTCTATTGCTAGCCTTCACTTCCACTAAGTGTTTTACTCAAGTTTCCAACTCCCTAAACCAAATATTTCCAAAGTGTCCACCATACCTACCCATTAGCATCATTTGCTACCTCCGTGCATATTCGTTATGCTTTGTTTTCTTCCGAATAAAATGTTTGCTTGTTATGAGAAAGTTAGTTAGTAAAGCTCTCACGAACTTGATGGCACACTTTATTTTCTTGCACTTAATAAACCTGAACCATTGCGTCCTTCTTTGTTGTGCATATGCTTGTGCTTTATGAGTTGAAGTTAGCAGAACCATGTATCATGGGGACCGCTTTCAACGCTTCATTGGTACTTTGTACCTAGTTGATATCATGTTCTTTTGCTTATGGATCCCGGCGGTGTGAAATAAAAGTGGAACTTGTAAGATCATGGAGTTTGTATGTATGTTAGAGAAACGCCTGGACCGCTAGCCTAAGCCATGCCTAATCATGGTGGAAACTTGCAGCATAACCATGATGAGCATTCTATGAAGCATCCTCAATAAAAATCTATGCACATAGTAAATAAAAGATCGCTGAGATGCTCATTGTCTGCTGCCTTGTATTTTGATTATGGGATAGCTCCTGTGTCATGTGCAAGGGGTACCCCGTTGGCGGTTCTCTATGATACGTATATACCTACAATGACAAGAGCTTACTTGTGACTGAAGTTGAGTAGCATGAGGATCGGTCTTCGTAAGTAAGGGGCATGATACTTCGATTCATAACTTGTCAAGCATATCCTCTTAGTTGTGTCACTTTCACCTTAACCACATTTAAGATGCTTATGATAGGGGCAATGAGAGCTCAAAGCTAACAAGTACCATACTTTCAGCATTTGGAAGCCTTTCAAAATTATCCAAAACCTTTTTTTCTTCTATTGTTGAGTCTCCATATTTTCTTTGAGCACCTTCTTGAGAGCTTAGTTGTCATTCTTTGTGTTTGTTCCATTACTTGATTATTTGTGTTATGACTTTGATGCTTGTATCCTTGATATCTTTACTTCTAGTCATCACTTGAACTTCAGAGGTGCCTTGACATTCATAATCAAAGGCAAGCGAGATACCACTCTATCATACCTTTTTATGAGCATTGTAATGTTGCTTATGTTCGTGCTTCGTGCTACTTATTATTCTTGAGTTGGAATCTCTTCATACCTTGCAATGACTATTAAGTAGACTTGGTTGCATACTCTTTATTATGAATTGTCCAAGTAGTTGATCACATTGCTGAGAATATTTACATCATATGAAGCAAATGTGTTCGTGAAAGTTCTTTTATCGCACTCAGTTTTCAATTGAATTGCTTGAGGACAAGCAATAAGCTAAGCTTGGGGGGAGTTGATACGTCCAAAACGTATCTACTTTCTCGAACACTTTTGCTATTGTTTTTCCTCTAAACTTGTGTGATTTGGATGCAACTAATGCGGACTGGCGCTGTTTTCAGCAGAATTGCCTTGGTGTCTACTTTTTGTGCAGAAAATCAACTTTCAGGAAAAATCCCGGAAAATATGCCAAAAATCCTATTTCACCGGAAGACTCCAGGAGCCAGAATATGAGACGGAGAAGAGCCTTGGGGTGGCCACACCACCTGGTGGCGCGGGCCAGGCCAGGCCGCGCCAGGGGGGGTGGTGCGGGCCCCCAGGCACCCCCTCGACCTCTCTCTTCGCCTATAAGGAGCCTTCTAACCTAAAAACTTCGGGGGGTTCGACATTTTTCTAGAAGGAGTTGCGCTCTGCCGCCACCACCAGATTCCACGAAACAGTACCAGAAACTCCGTTCTGGCACCCTACCGGGACGGGAAATTGGAGGAGATCATCGCCATCATCATCACCATCGCTTCTCCATCGGCCATCCATGTTTCCCCCATCTATGAGTGAGTAATCCCCCGCTGTAGGCTATGGGGATGGTAGGGATTGGATAAGATCGTTCATGTAATGGCATCAGATTGTTAGGGCATGGTGCCTAGTATCTTTTATTAGTGCTTTATGACTTTGTTGCGACTTGTTGTGCTTAATGCTTGTCACTAGGGCCTAAGTGCCATGATTTCAGATCTGAACGTATTATTGATTTAATATGATAGTATTGTTCTTGGTCTGATCTACAAGTTGTATACACACGTTGTTGTCCGGAACCTATGGCCCCTAAGTGACAGAAATCGGGATAACCGGAAGGGAATGGCTTTGATGTAAGGATCACATGTGTTCATAAAGTGTTAATGCTTTGCTCCAGTGCTCTATTAAAAGGAGCACCTTAATTGCCAGTAGTTCCCTAGAGGCCCCGCTGCAAACGGGCTGGCAGGACAAAAGATGTTGTGCAAGTTCTCATTGCGAGCACGTATGACTATATATGGAACACATGCCTAGGATTGTCTAGTACTTGGATGCTTTATCTTATTTATCTGCAATTGCCCTATGTTCTGATTGCTATGTGAATTTTCTTGTCCATGCAACGCCCGTCCATCCATCCCTATGCCTACCGCACTCGAATCCCATTGTTTACTGCTTTTGTTACTACTGTCCTTGCATTACTACTGCTGCTACTCTGCTATTCCTACTACAAAACTGTTGCTACTGATAAACTGTTGTGAGCAAGATTGTTTCCAGGTGCAGATGAATTGTCAACTCAGTTTTTAAGGCTTATAAATATTCTTTGGCTCCCCTTGTGTCGAATCAATAAATTGGGTTTCACTTCCCTCGAAAATACTACGATACACCCCCTATACTTGTGGGTCATCAGCCATGCCCACCTTTTGAATTACGACAATGGTTAGTACAGACCGTCAGATGCCATAACTATCGTGGGACGTTGAGTTCTCCCACCCATATGCTGCATATCCTCTACGAACTACCAATAAATGCATGCTATAAGGATAACAGCCATGACCTGGCCATCCGGATGCATGTGAGAGGAAGAAGATACAGCTGACTTCTCCGTCTCATTCCAAATCTCATGGTTGACGCATAATATACGGCGCTAGAATCACTGGCTATATTGGTTGTTAAGTCCTAGATGATACATTACTGTACAATGGTGTTTCTATTTCCAGTTATGATAGATTAGCTAATCACCTTGGATCAATAACCGATATTTCCAGTTAATTATGAAAATAGTGTTTTCTGACCTTTTTGAATTGCAGGTGATGACAATATTTGAGTTATAAGTATAGAAAATAATCAAAGGACATGAGCAAGTTGTGAACTTGCCTTTTGTGATTGCAAGATTATGTACTCACGGTCTTCAGACACTAGAAGATCCAAATTCTGAAAGTAGCATCATTGATCCGGTAAGGACGAATGTTTAAAGAAACAAGATGCAACGATGCATAAGTAATGTAATGCAATTTGATAAACGTGAATCCCTGGAATAGTCGTATCTGATCTAGGGTTTGGAAACTGGTGATGAGTTCTTAGGAATGTGTTGCACTTTTATATCAGTTTCACACTTGTGCTTCTTATTAAGGCTTGTGGCAGTGGGTGAAACAATATGTAAATACAACAAGTAATATGCAATACTAAAGCACTCAAATGGGTCATGGTATTTAAAATATTTCTTAAACAAGATTAAAAATCAATTAGAGCTTTTAAAGAAGTGTTCAAGGATCACTTTTAATGTTTCTTAAAAGAATAACTTTTGAGGAAAATATTACTTTACAAAGTAAAATGTATTTAAACTTAAGGCTAACACTTTAAGGTTTTCTTATTAGCTAAAATTATTAAAGAGGAAAACATTACTACATTAAACAATCATAGCATAAGTGGTGGAGATTTATATGTTTTGAATAAGGCATCACATTGTAGATGGTTTACTCCTTAACATTCCACAAAGTTAGAATTTAAATGCTATTACTTGAATGAGGTGGTGTTTTATTAAAGTTATAAGTGAATAAAATTACTTTATTATTAATGCTTACCTTTTATAAACATAGAAAGGGCATTACTTAAATTACTTAAAAACTTGGTTTAAACCATTGAGTAGTTTTCCCAACTTGTAAAAGAATTGATAGTTAATCTCTTGATGATTTTATAGATGCATAATATCTTTTTGATAAGCAATATACTACTTTGATGATTTTATAATGAACAAAATTAGAATACACTTAATTTTAATTCATCAAACATTAATTGAACTTGTTAGTACATTTTTAAACTTTAAATAAATAGTGACAAAAGCAATAGTAAATATTTATATATTTTTAACGAATTAAAATAAAAGAAAAGAGTTAAAATAAGATTTGTTATACCTTTACCTTTTATTTGACTTCAATTAAGAAATATGATATTTTAAGGTGTAGTTTTTATTTTTGTTATCATTTTGGTATATTATAAGTATTTTTTTGATTTTTAAATAATAAGATATGATTTTTACAAGTTTTGTCACTTTATAAATACTAAATAAATAATAAATACTTAGTTAAGTGATATAATATTTTAAGTTTATATTTTTACATTGTAGTTCTTATTTTCCAAGAATTTTAGTATATTATTTATATTTTTCTTATTTACCAATATTAAAATATGAATTTTCAAAGTATTATAACTTATAAATCTTTATTAAATAATAATTATTGAAATAGTTAGCACAATAATGTTTGATAATAAAGTTAAATTATAGATTTTATTTTTCTAAGCATTTTGATATATTATATACATTTTTCTGAATTATAAAACAAAAGATATTAAATTTATAAGATTTAATCATTTTCTTAAATTTCTGGAAATTATTTATATTTGAATTTATACTATTTACTAAACCGGTAATACTTTTTATACCTAGGCTACTTCTAACCACACTCACAGACAGACGGGCCTAGAGCGACCTTAGCAGCCACGTCGGCGGAGTGGGGTCCGGCTCAGTTTTGACTGGTTGACCCGCCTTGGCCACGTCATCGTGACGTCGACGTGACGTCAGCCGGTGGCGATGCAATAGATCGACGGCAGCGACGGCGATGGGAGACGTACAAGACTATGTGGGGTACTAGGTTCGACGCGGGCGAGCGTGCTGAGCAGTTTAGTGGCGACACCACCATTTCTAGGTCACCGGAGCACCGGTTGCGACGGCGTCTAACGGCGGCCAGCGGCGGCACGAGATGCCAGCGAGACACGGATCGAGAGGGCATGATTGAATAGATCTGTGAGGACCAGTAGCACACCCTGAGTCCGAAGGGCGTGATGGCGAGGCGAGAGGTGGTCGGGAACGGTGGAATTGACGACGGCTGGCGTCAGGGACGGAGGTACCAATCCGGTCATCAGGGGCTTCTTCGGCTTCCACGGGACAGGGCAATCGAACGATAAGATCACCTCGGTCTTCATAGTGGCCTCAGCTGGCTGAGGCGAGCTCGAGAGCGATGGCTTTCTAGAGCTTCGATGAGCTAGGGTTCTCGGTGGAGGAGATGTAGAGGGAGATGGAGAGCGAATGAGGATGAGGATAAGCGAGAGTGTTGCAGTGGCGTTCTTATCCCCTCCCGGTGACGGCAGAGGCGCGAATCCTGGCGCGGTGACGGCGGACAGCATCGGCTCCACCACCGAGCTGCTTCCAGCTAGAGGGGGAAGACGATGATGGACATTTTGCGGAAAACCCCCCAGATGCTTTCTAAACTCAACCCGCGGCCCACGGCTTCCCTACCTATCAGCGAGAGAGAGAGAGAGAACTTGGGCTGATGTTGCCGGGCCTTGAAAAAGTGTGCGGTTGATTGTTGTTGTTGCTCGTGTGGGATGGGTTAAAGAATGGGCCATGGGCTAGTATGGCTACGGCCTGGTTTTGCTAGCAGGTCTTTTTCTTTTTCTTTATTCTATTTCTATTTTCTATTTTACCATTTCCTTTCCAATTTGATATCTACAAGAGTTTTAAAATGTCCAGAAATTTTGTAAGTCATGGATATATGATAGAGTTCAGTTATAACCAATTTCTTTATATTTCTTGTTGTGTATACACAATGTGTTATTATATGAACGGTTCTTTTATTTAATAAATTAAATATAATTTAGGGTTTTAGGGTTTACTTCCTATAAGAAAATCTTATAGAAATGATTTCTATTACTACTAAAAGAATGTATTAGTAGTGGTTTAAGAGGCTAATGATTTATGATGGTGGGTGATAGGCATGGAATACATGTATATTTAACCTCATGTAATAACCATATTAGATGTTGGTTTAAATCCTGGGTTTATAATATGGTGATTTGAAACCTAGGGTTCTCCCTATTTGGTGATTTCACCAAATCCAATTCTACTTGATTTGTAATATTTAGAATTACCATAAAACATTCTTGGTTAGGTCATTATGAATCAATAACAATCATTGATGGAGAAATACTAAGATTTATTCAAATATAGGTATATAGATTTTGAGAGGATTTAATAACTCAATTTCAATTAGAGATACGGATGATTATTAAGGCTATTACATATTGCCATCATGTTTGGTGACCATGGATAATAATTCATCTTAGAGTGAGCTACAAAGATTACTTTCCTAATGTGATCTTGAGGTTCTATGAGACTAGGTTTCTATTAAGGTTTAAGACAATAAGGTGAACAAGGCTTTTTTCCATAAACTCTCAACTGGTATTCTACTTATCTCTTAGACATTTTATTAGACTAAGGGATACTATCCATTGGTTGCCTAAAAATAGGAATTGGTTTAACTACCTTCTTTATTCTAGGTTTTTAAACAAAGAGGTAGACATGGTTCTTGTTATGGCTTGATGTACTATTGGTTAAAGGTGTCTAAAGAATCCTTACCTTAATACCTCTCTAGGATTATCTTGAGATAAGGAATTCCTTTCCTAAATACACTTTGTATATCTCTCTTATCTTTTAATCACAAAGATCACATCTTCCTGAATAAGTCAATTATCTGGCTCCACCATATCCATCAACCTATGATGACATGGTCATGCCACTTCAACATTACTCCATTCTTACTCCTAGTATATAACTCCTCTTAATTAACTACTTTTATATTCTCCTTGCATCTATATCCAAGGCTTGCCAGATTACAATTCTCACTATATCTTATGTGATATCAATCCTCTGGTATAGGTATGGTACTACTCTCCATAATACAAGTTTGTTCTTGTATTACATTGGTTAAACTATTATACTTCCAACTACTCCTACAACTTATGTTATATACTTCATTATACTCTAGCTTGACTTCTCATAATCAAGCTAGATGATTCAGCTTACTAAGGTTTTGCCTAATTTGGTATACTCACAACTCTTCTTCAACACCTAGTCATCTATTCTCAAGTGACTTGAGAATAATGACCACCATCATTTGATCAAACTAAGCTTAGGCTTCTAATTGTCTGATCAAGATATATTATCCACTAAGTAGTAAACTTGTACTAGTCTTTCTATAAGGCTTATCTTGTTAAGGAAACTTACTTGAAGCTTATACCCACTTAGCTTAACAAGATTATTATTTGATACACAAATACTACTAGCTTTCTCATAGCTCCTCAACTACTAGCTTTACTCTTGGGTTTAGGTACTGCTTCTAGTTAACTCAGGAGTGAATTAACTCCTCCAACATCAAATGGTTTGATCTCCACTAAGGATCACATTCTATTGATGACGGTACACTCAACCATATCTAGTTCCTTCTTCTCATTAATTTACTTAAAATCTTTTAAAGGTCAATATAATAGGTCAAAGGCTATGAGTCAATAAGTGATAGGTCAAGAATTGATCACACACATTGATGATAAATAAACACTAGGACTTGGTTAAATAGGATTGTCATCTATTAACATGACACTAAGGGTAGGTGATGGATGGTCCTGGTTTGACTTCCCTTTCTACTCTATTCGTAATAAGAGTTAATATTTAAGAACTACTATGATACCCATGGTATGAACAACTATAGTAAACAAGTGTTTCTAGATTTAGTTATAGAGTTTCTTTACTTAAGTTACGTACTTAACTTAGTATTCAGGGTTTATGGTAGATAATACCTTGATATCATCTTTAGAACATTAAGTATTCATCTTTGAGTTGTGGTATGGAATACCATGTAATGATCTCTAGAAGATCAAGTACTCCTTATTAAGTAGTGTGTTGTGACTTAGTTTTATTATATTTGATCTACTCTTAGATCAAATTATATTACCAAAGATAAGGTTTTAGCAAAGATCATATTGAAACTCATTGCAGTCAACTTGATGATCTACTTCAGTTCCACCAAGTTAAGAGAAGCTTCAATCTGTTTGACAAATTTTATTTAAAAGCGCGAAAATTATCCGGATTTTCTATGCATGAATGCAATGCACACACCTGTGTTCAGCTTATTTCTAAGCTCTAATGCTGGGGTGTTACACAGCTGAAGCGCCACAACGCGGCGGCACACCGTCGGTGGTGGAGCGCACCAGGACGGACGCTCGCGGCGGTCCTAGAGCATATCGCTGCCGGCAACCGTCCGAGGCTGGGCTCCCCGCCTTACTTGCAGCCGGCGAGGCGCCGTGTGGGGCGAATTGGCTGCCCAGGAGGATGGGTGGCCTCAGCTCCTCGTCCTCCGCCGCCTCGGCCTCGTGCTCGTCCAACTCTACGCATGCACTATCGTCGCGCGCCACCGGCGAGGCCACTTGCACGCCCTCACTCTGGCCGGTAAAGCGGGAGGCCGAGACATCGGTGCGCTCGCCGCCGAGGATGGGCTCGCGTGACATCATGATCAACGAAGGCCGTGCGCCCTCGCGCACGCCGAAGCTGGATGCGGCGGACTGGGTTGTCCTAGTCGATGAGGACGCCTTCGTCATGTAAATGAAGATGAAACGTTCTTGAACGACGTCCTGCTTATGCAGGCGTCCGACGCCTACGCCCGGTCTAGAGCGGACTGGGAGCAGGAGGAGACGGTGCGAGTTTGGCATCTACAGCCCTGGAGGAGCAGGCCGAGCGCCGCGCCGCTCGCCGGCAGCGCGCCTACCAGGATGCACCGCTTATCGTTCTTGATGACGAGGACGACGACGAGGAGGGTCCGCCTTTGTCTCGGCCGTGGTGATGCGGCGACCCCGGCCGGGGCAGCTCACGCCCACCGCAGCCGCCGAGCGACGACGACGACGACGACGGCACTCAGGACACCGACTACACATATTTCTACCACAACTTCAGCATGTGAACGGCGACACCGGCGACATCTACATTGGCATCGCCGTCGGCTAGTAGTTGTTTTTATTTTTTTTATTTTTCTTTTAGCCTAATACAGTCAAAATTTGGGTATATATTCGAATTTGGCTTAATATGTACAAACTCGCCTTTGATTAAATGAAATCGTCTTTACTCATCCAAATTTCACCAAGTTTGATTAAAATTTGGCCAAACGCGAAAACCCGGGCTGGAAATCGCAAGTGGGAAAACAGACTTTCCGGGACCGAAAGTTATATATCCCTAATAGCGTCGGATGAACGGAAGGTGCTCGTAGGCCTATATAAAGAGGCGGCAAGTTCAGCACTAAGCAGCGACGCCCAAGGAGTGAAGTGCTCGTAGACGTTAGATTATTTCGTCCCATGAGTTCTGGATCTCGCTGTCATGTTATATTTTTATTATTTCCCCATCGTCCCCGCTCCTAGCTCGCGTGCAAACTCCATGGACAACATTGTTTCTTTCCTTCAGCCCTTTGCTAACGTCGCGCAACCTCAACTCACTTCACACGATATTTATCCTGTCTCTCCCCCTCCCCTCGCTACAGTAGTCAGGAGCCCTCTTCGCCGGACCGGGTTGAACCCGAGTCTCTCCGGCGGCTTTGCCGGCCGGAGATGGCGGAGGGGAGGCGCCGAAAGTAGTCTAGGGTAGGGTCTTGGGCTATATCCCCGTAGTTTGGAGCGTGATTCAAATCCTGGCTAGATCTGGATCTTAGGGTTCCGTCGCCATCGACTTTTCCTCCGGCGAGGACCAACGTCTCCGGTTCAATAAGGTTGATGTGGGCTTCCCGTTGGTGTGGATCCGCGACTCAGCGTCCTCAGTCCCTGACTGGCCGTGGTGGCGAGGAGGGGTGGTGGTCTGGGTGGTGCGCGGTGGAGTCGTCTCCTCTGGCCGGCTGTGGTGGCGAGGAGGGGGATGGCGTCCCTGCTTTCTTCAGCGATGCGGAGGCAGTTCATCGGCTTCTCCGTCTCGGGCATCTCGGTGTTGCTTGCCTGATTCATCGAGCCATGGTGGCTCTGTCTTAGGAGCTGGGCTCTAAGGTGCTACCTGGCGGAGAGGTGTTATGTAGCTTCTCTCCGGTGATTCTCTTGGAGACAGGTATCGTCAACGCGCCGGACTCAATGGCAGTAGGGCTGCCGCTCCTCTGCTGCTCTGTTACTGGTGTTGGTTGCCCTGTGGCATGGGTGTGGCCGATGCCGGAGCATCGTCGTCGATCTGGAGGAGGATGAGGACGAAGGACTTGATTGCTTTTTCAAGTTTTCTTCTAGGTCCTTAGTGCAAATTTTATGACCTCCGTGTAATTTTCACTTTTTAGCCCTTTTTGTACTCCAGTGACTTGAATGCAACAATATGTCAGGTGCGCACCCGTTCCCGTTAAAAAAAACTCACTACACACGAATAGCAGCTGAATGGCAAGGAAGCAACACATAATGAATCTCAAGTACTCCCTCCAAGATGTTTTAACTTTGTAAAAGAAGTGTATCTAGATTCTTTTACTACTCCTTCCAATCCATATTATTTGACTTGAATTTATCTAAATTCGGATGTATCTATACTAAAATATGTCTAAATATATTCGAATCTAGATAAATTCGTGTAAACTAATATGGGTCGGAGGGAGTATTTAGATTCACTCCAAAGCTAAATGAACCTAGACACTAAAAGAGATCTAGATACACTTCATTCATAAAGCTAAAATATTTATATTTTAAAACGGAGAGAGTAATAGGTACTTAGGCTTGAACTGATAATTTCCAACCTGGCATGAAGCTTTTAAGCAAATGAGCGGGCATTTCGTGGTTGGTTGCAAGTTAAAACTACTCCTTCGGTCCCAAAAATAAGTGACTTGAATTTGTTTATATTCACATGTATTCTATAGACAAACTCAAGTCATTTATTTCAAAATGAGCTAGTAATAATAATAAAATGTATCCTGCAAGAGTTTGGGAGAAAATGGATGCTGGGAAAGATGCTCTCCCACCGTCCCACGTAGGAGTAGATGTCTCGTGCCCTTCTCTGCCCCCACGCAAATCAGCCGCTTAATTAACGTCTCCACAGGCAGTTGCGTGCCAAATGAGGTCTGAGTCAAAGCCTGCAGGCTGCAGACCGAATAGCGAAGCAGTATGAGGGACGTCGAACTAGGTGTGGCGCGGGATTGGATTTTCGATCGCATAACCCCAGAGTTAGGCCTATATAAAGAGGCGGCAAGTTCAGCCCTAAGCACCAAACCATGTCGGCACCGAGAGCTCCCAGTTTGGCCACAGTGGCGACGGCCATCGTGGCCGTCCTGGCCGCAGCGCTCGCCACCTCCGCTCGAGCCCAGCAGTGCGGCATGCAGGCCGGCGGCGCGTTGTGCGCTAACTGCCTCTGCTGCAGCCAGCACGGATACTGCGGCAGCACCCCCGACTACTGCGGCGCCGGCTGCCAGAGCCAGTGCAGAGGCTGTACCCCCGTGCCACCTACTGCCCCTCCTCCCCCTGCTGTACCCCCTCCCCCAGCCGTCCCCTCTCCCCCAGCCGGCCCGGGCTTGGGATCGATCTTGTCCAGGGAGCACTTTGAGGAGATGCTCCTCCACCGCAACAACCAGGCCTGCCTTGCCCGTGGGTTCTACACCTACGAGAAGTTCCTCGAGGCCGCTGCGGAGTTCCCGGACTTCGTCGGGGAAGGGCTGAGCACCGAGCTACGGAAGCGAGAGGTGGCCGCGTTCCTTGGCCCTTGGCCAGACGTCCCACGAGACCACCGGCGGGTGGGCAGATGCGCCTGACGGCCGCTTCGCGTGGGGCTACTGCTGGAAGCGGGAGCGCAACCCGGGGTCCGACTACTGCGATCCCAGCTGGCCGGAGTGGCCATGCGCGCCCGGCAAGGTGTACATCGGCCGCGGCCCCATGCAGCTCTCCTGGAACTACAACTACGGCCAGGCTGGGCGCGCGCTCGGCGTGGACCTGCTGAACAACCCAGACCTGGTTGAGACGGACCAGGCGCTGTCGTTCAAGACGGCGCTGTGGTTCTGGATGACCCCGCAGGGAAACAAGCCGTCGTCGCACGACGTGATCACGGAGCAGTGGACGCCCACGCCCACGGACATCGCTGCCGGCCGCGTTCCGGGGTACGGTGTGATCACCAACATCATCAACGGCGGGCTGGAGTGCGGGATCGGATATGACGGCCGTGTGGCCAGCCGGATCGGGTTCTACCAGCGTTACTGCGGCATCCTCGGCGTCCACACCGGGATCAACCTCGACTGCTACAACCAGAGGCCGTTCTACAGCTCGTTCACGGCTGGGCTCGCGGCGCAGTGAAAAACGGCCGGCACGGACCGGCGTAGTACTAGTACTGTACGTGTGATGACCAGGAATTTTGTAGTCATGTGTAATGAGGTGAGAGCGTGTTGCATTGACCACGCTCGAAGCTCCCCCGCATCAGAATAAAATAAATAAAGCTAGTAGTTGTTTTTCTTTCGGGGAAAAGTATGTTGTTTTGGCTAAAAAAAAATTAATAGTACATTATATTTCATCATTTCGAGTTATAATATGCTATTTGAGAAAAATTTAAATCTAGCACATAGTCGAGGTCCGGCCAGTCGGTGTGGCCTCCACCGACTGGACCATTAGGTGTAGGCTACACTGACTGGCCACCCCGACTGCAATGGGCGTGCAACGCCCAGTCCAGGTAGGCAGGGTCGGCTCTATATTTTTCGGGATCCTTGGGTGAAGTCGATAAAAGGGCCCCTAACGACAATATATATATGTACGTATAACTAGATATATAGACGATATATGTGCCAATTTCACTTGCAAAACATTTAAAAGCATATAACCACATATTCATAGTCGAGATGTCTATAAATAATTGTCAAGCACTAAAGCATTGTGATATTTAGATAGAAAAAATAAAAATGGTAGGAAAACATAACAAGTATTTCATGCTAGCGAATACCTAAAAAACAGCCTCCAACTCCAATGAGATCATCGACAATTAAGCTTCAGTGCTTGGGAAAAAGCTTCTTCGAGCATTTCTAGATGCAAAATCATCGAGGACACTATCAAGATTAATGTTGTACAATATATCCTTCTCAATACAACACGTAGCCAAGCCATTCAATCTGTCTTGTAACATAGTTGACCTCAAACAATTCTTCAGTAGCTTTATTTTAGAGAAACTTCTTTCAGCTGAGGCCACAGTCACAAGTGAAGTCAAAAGGATCCGATAGGCAACTGAGACATTTGGATAGCAATCGACGTCTGTAATGAATTGAAAAATCTCATCCGCTAACATCAAATTATTTGGCAAAGTTACTTGCAACACCTTTAACTCAGAGAAAAAAATCATCAAGATCGACATCACACAAATTCTTATGAGTAAAAGTTTCTGCAAAAGTAGTGCAAGATTTTCGTAGATTACTATCATCCATGGACTTCAGATTCTTTGAGTTGAATAAGAAACTAAACACCTTTTCAAACTCCTTCAGCTACTCAAATCGACTATTCAATGAAGCAATTGTAGTGTTAACAATGACAAGAAAGTAAGAAACTCTGAAAGATTCAGTAGCTGACAACTGCAATTCGTCTTCTTCATCATTGATTTCATCAAAACGCTTCTTCCTTTTACTTTGACGTTTTGTACGAAAATTTGGCTCTATGTCCATAGAAGATGCAAGGTTTTTGGCAATTTCAATGCTAGTATTGAATCCTTCAACTCTGAACTTCTGAAAAAATTCAATGACCCCTTCAATGTGTTTGACAGTAGCATCAATATACACAATTTTTTCCTGTAACTTCTTGCTCACCATATTTATAGAAAATAAAACCTCATGCCAAATAACCATACCAACTAAAGTCTCAAATTTCCCAAGTGCTTTGTACAAAGATTGATAATCACTAACCGTAGTTGGATCATCAGTAGAAGCCTCCTCTAGTTTCTTCAAAGCTGATCTTACTTGGGCAGTTTGGAACCTTATAGGTTGCACACTCTTTATTCAACTCTCCCAACGAGTATCTGACAACAGTTTGAGAGTCATATTTGGAACATTATCAAGCAAAATCTTCCACCGCTTGGTAGAACATGCAAACAATACATATATACGCTGGATAATACCGAAGAATGAAATAGCTTGTTCGCATGATTTCGCCATATCACAAAGAGTGAGATTCAAACTATGACATGCACATGACATGTATAATGCTTTCGGGTTTACTGTAAGCAAGCGATTTTGAACACCTTGCTTTTTTCCCTTCATGTTGGGACCATTGTCATAACCTTGCCCCCTCACATTAGCAACATTCAAGTCAAGAGCATCCAATGTATCCAACAATACATTAAAAAGACCCAATCTTGATGTGTCATCAACCTTTATGAACCCTAGGAAAAACTCCTCCACTCTCGGGATGTCAGTTGATATATTGACACAACACACAATTAGCATCATTTGTTCTTCATGGCTCACATCTGGGGTACAATCCAAGATAACAGAGAAATACTTGGCATCCTTAATGATCTTTAACATAACCTTTCTCACAGCATCGGCAAGGAGTGAGATCAACTCATTTTGAATGTTGTGGCCAAGATAATGGTGATGAATTTCATTGTTTTGAATGCGCCTAATATGTTCTTAATCATCACATGATCAAATTCAGCAATCATTTCAACCGTGCCTAGAAAATTTCCATTACTATCTTGATACAACTTCTCATTTGACCCTCGAAAGGCCAAATTATGTTTTGCAAGAAACTTCACTACAACAACTATTCTTTGCAAAATCTGTCACCAACGCTCTTTTTCTTTTGCAACCAACCGTTGCATGTCATCATCAATTGTTTTATTTTTGCTTAACCTCAACCTTAGTTCATTCCATGTATTCATGTTTGTCAAATGCTCAACACTCTTCTCATGATCTTTGAGTCTTGGACTAAGACGCTGCCAATCCCTCAATCCATCAGATGCTAGCAAGGACTTGTTATTATTTGATTTGAACAACTTGCAGCAAAAACAATAAACTTTGTCCACCTCTTTGGTGTAAACCAACCACTTTCTATCAACAACCTCAAGATTGGCTAACTTTCTGGAGTAGTATTCATAAGAAAAATGTCTACCTTTGTCATCCGTAGGGAACTCCAGACCCAATTCTCTCACAGGCCCCTTTTCAATTAAAATATCCCTTTTGCAATTATCAAGATTATCCCATGTTTTAGGATCATAGATTGATGAAAGAGAATCATCTTGTTCATCACTATTAGGAGCATTTGCATGGCAAACAAAGGATTTTAATTAGTTACTTACTTACACTTAGAAAAATTGACGCTAGTTAGTTATTTATCATTTTCCGGGGATTGTTCATCACCACTAGAAGTATCTTATTCTTCCCCCAATTGTCCTCATTAACATTAAAATTAATATCAACATCAACATCTGCATGGCAAACAAAATATTATAATTAGTTACTTACTTACACTTGGAAAAATTGACGCTAGTTAGTTATTTACTGTTTTCCGGGGATTGTTCATTGGCCTCAAGATCTGCATTTGAATTATTCTCATCATCTTCTCCAAGATTAGATTCTTGCCTTTGATTATTATTGTTGACATCAACACTACTTTCTGTTGGAAAAAACTTATTTAAAGCACCTCTTTGTGAATCAATAAGCTGATTCTCGCTCTTTCTTTTCCTCTTTTTCGCAGCACCAGACAATTGCTTTCCCATCGTAACACCTATCATAGATTGTAATCTTAAAAATTATAACCCTAATTAACTATGACTAATTGAGGGATTAATTAGAACTTAGAAGGATTAGATGAGGGATTAATTAGAAGACGTAAACTTACAGAGGGAAGCTAGCTAGGCGCGTGTCCTGTGATGTAGAGAGAGAAGCAGAGTGCTGGGAAAGAGACAGGACATGGACGCGTCACACCTCTCGCCTGGTCACGGTTACGGAGAGCAACCGGCCGCCGGGCGAGGGCGACAGACGAACTGACAAAGAGACGACCCCCTGTGGCCTTTTCTGTTGACGAACTGACTCGCGAGACGGGCGACAAACGAGACCTGACGAGACCCCGACCCCCGGCCCCCGTGACCTTTAAAGTTCACGATCGATCGATCGGAATTCCAGGCGGCCACGGGATTGATCCCTCTCTTGATCGGAAACAGGTACGCCAACGCATCTCCACATCGAGGCCCAGCCCAGGACGGCAGGACGTACGCGTAAATTTTTTTCTGTTCAGCGCTGGGCCTGCTGCCTGCAGAAAAATTCTTGGCTCCCCCAGGCCTAGGCCCTTAGCGGTCGCACAACCCTGCCATGGGCTAGAGCCGGTCCTGCAGATAGGGTGGCCCAAACCGACTAGGACATTAGGTCTAGGCTACACCAACTGGACCCAGTCGGGCTAATCGCTGCAATTTGGCTACATGATCGTGGTTACGTAGCATAAATAACCACTGATTCCTGCAATTTGTCCCCTTTTTTCTCCCGTCACCGGTTCCCGCCACTTTGTCCCGTTTATTCCTCCCACCACCGATTTCTGCCACTTTGTCCCGCCACCGATTCCCGCCATTTTCTCCCGCCGATCTCTAGAAAATAAATGAGTTATTTATTACGTGATATCTAGGAAATCAATTAAAGAGACCGATATAGCACGAAAATTACCTCTAGAGCGTGTCTTGCATGTCCCTAAACTGTTCCAGGGGTCTTTTTAATGGGTCTATGACTTCAACTCTTCCCTTATCAAGTTGAATGTTTAGCAGAATCCAGTGGAATATGCACACACATTTATATATACATCAGTAACTCATCAATAACACTTAAATTGAGTAAGCAAAAGTGAATGTGTACACCAGAGTAATACCCTCACTTGAAATTGTAAGGAAACAGTATGTGGTCACAGAAATTTTGCTCTGTTAGAAACCTTAGAAGGTTTTCCTCCGTCTCCTCGGGTTTATCTATTAGCGTCTTTATATGTATTTTATCTGGGTCAATAAACCCAACACTAAAGAGTGACATTCTTTTACATTCCTGGATCTTCATTCTGCATAATAATAGAGTATAAAAGGATATAATAAGGATAATTACATGCAATGAACTGAATAACTAAAAAATTGAATAACTTATATGTAGACAATGAATTCAACAACTTACAGACAATAGCAACTCATGATAGATTTATCGAGGGCATCGAAAGCATATAACTGGAAGAGTTCTGGAAACTCAACATGGACCTCTTCTTATCGGAAGTAGTAGTCATGTGGTACTTCCGCCACGATCATTTTTCTCTCCTCATTTGTGGCTTTCAAGTACCAGTTATGTAAACTCCGCATTTTTGTTGGCAGTTGTTGCAACCTCCCTTGGGTGACCAACAACATCCCTGGGACATATTGAGGGACTACATCAGCCTTGGGTAACTTGTCGTCCTGTGAACCTAGCAATTCCTCAACAGTCACATTTATAGCAGCCTCAAGCTTCGCAGCTTCTTCCATATCCTGCTGATAGGGAATATCATAGGATGCCACCCTGAGGGGTGGGATCGATTTTTTCGCATGTTTCTCGAGCTAGGGGCGTCCTTTCTTTTCCCGGTTGCACTTTGACTTGATGATTTGCTCCCGCTTGCACTTTTACCTTATTTGCTCTTCTTCACTTCCTTTTGAAGCATGTGTAGATAGTCATCTGGCTTATGGTACAATTCATATTGCGATTTTGTGTTCAGAAAAGCAAGTGCATACGCATTTTGCTTCTCGGTGTATACCGGGGTAGGCTCAGGTTTCTTCTTTTGAAGCTGCACAACACATTCGGCCTTTGCGATCGCTGCGGTTTCCTCTTCAGTACGAGCGAAAGGTCTGATGGGAAGATTCTTATGAGGTACTCTTGGGAGGGGCGACATTTGTTGTTTTGGGTTGCTGCGTCATTTAGTACTCATCAACGGAGCACGCTTCCGCTTATTGTCCTTAGCGGGCGGCGAAGACGGTTGACCCTGCGGTGGAGATCGAGATGGACTCGAGCTGTGGTGGTCATAGTCATGGGGTGGGCTTCTTGTAGGTGATGTAGGTGAAGGTGACATGCGACGACTCAGAGGCGATGTTGGCCTTGGCGCTGAGCCTGGAAGCTTGATGTTGTTCTTGTCCCATAGAATGATACCACCCAATACTTCTCCGAGTGTTCTCTCACCTTCAGTTCCAGGAATGTCAAGCTCCATTGAGTCCCACCCCGACTTTAGCATAGCCAGCTGGAATCTCACGGCAATGCCAGTGTGCGTCAGGTGGACAAGGTAAAGCACATCTGACTGCCACCTTGATGGATAGGTTCTTCACCTTCTGATGGAGCTCACAAGATGTCTGCTCCTTGATTCCATCCATGGGGTAGCCGAGACCACCATCTACCATCCGTGCATCGTCAGGCGGGACCTCCAATTCAGCCACGCTGCTTCTCCGCTGATATGGGACGGTGGTAATATCGAGTGCAGGATCTTGCAGGCGCGCTACTCCTCGAAGTTCGTCAATCTGTTGCTGATGAATTCGAAGTGTTCCTAGCAACTCGTTGAACCTGTCTCCCTCCTCCTCCTGTCGTCGCCTCTTTGCTCTCTCTCGGCTCCTATAAGTATCTCTGTCTTTGGGAAACCCCATCTCCCATGTATAACTAGGTCCAAGGCCCCGTACTCGTCCTCCATGTTCTTTATTCCTGAAGACCTTTATCAGCAAGTCATTCTCTCTATTGGGACAAAACTTTGTTGTCCCCTTTTTAATTTCCTTCACCACTCTCTACCATGTCTCCTGGGGTATCCTAATCCCGTAACTGCAAATAAGGTCCCCTGTATTTTCTTCATACTCACTTCCATGCCTAAGGAACCAATTTCTTGCCCTCAAATCCCATTCTTCACGTATTGGTTCTGGAGTGATCCCTTTAGCAAGCAACTCATTCTCTTTAGCATCCCACTTTGGCATGGTAGTCGCGTAGCCCCCTGGCCCCAGGTGATGGTGATATTTCTTCTTCGCGGCATTTAACTTGTTTTTTTGTGACTTTTCCTTAGCATCTTCTGACTCCTTGTACTTCACAAATGCATCCCAGTTAGCATGCTGCTTCGTTAGATAGGCTTCGAATTTAGGAGGAGTCTTCTTCTTCTGATACTTTTGCCATAATGATTTCTTCCAGTTCTTGAATAGTTCGGCCATCTTCGTAAGAGTCCACTGCTTGACTTTCTTCCTTAATGAAGATGTGTCGGCATCATCCTCAAATTCTGGCAGGGTGAAATGTGTCATGAGGTCATTCCAAAGACCATCTTTGTACCTGTCGGCGACATACTCACCCTCTCCCGCCCCTTTTGTCCTATTCCACTATTGAACAGTGATCAGGATGTGATCCCTAACCATAACTCCGCATTGTTGTACAAATACACTTTTAGCCTTTTTGGGTTCCAACGGTTCACCCCGTGGTGATACCCGCGTAATTGTATAACGCGTAGATGCGTCCAACTTTTTGGTCGGGCCTCGTTTGGAATATTTTTGGCTCGATGTGGAGGTCTAAGAGAAGAAACATTCGTCATTTATATATATATAACTCAATTAATGCATCTCCTCATCACCAAACTTCATATATATATATACCTCGCCGGACTTAGTTAAGGGTCCACCAGAGGTGTCGGCTTCTCCATCATCGGAGCCATTGGCTTCTCCATCATCGGATCCGTCGACTTCTCCCTGGTCATTTTGGTCGACCTCCTCACCCACACCGGAGGGGTTCAGATACATTGATGGAGATTCGGGTGGATGGACATGGGGGGCGCCATTGATCATATTCTCGAGAATTTCTTCTTGTTCCAGGTCTCTACGGATTGGACTAGGTGGATCCATAGTTTTCTGAAAAATGCACACAATATAAAATAATACTAAATAATAATATGTACACCTAATTTGCTACAATAAAACTAAACAATAGCAAAACTCTAGTGCACCCTACCACCCTAACCCTAGGTCCAGGGCCCGTGTGCACTACCACCTTAACCCTAAGTCCGGGGGCCCACGAGCACTACCACCCTAACCCTAAGTCCGGGGGCCCGCGAGCACTACCACCCTAACCCTAAGTCCGGAGGGCCGCGAGCACTACCACCCTAACCCTAAGTTCGGGGGCCCACGAGCACCACCACCCTAACCCTAAGTACGGGGGCCCGCGAGCACTACCACCCTAACCCTAAGTCCGGGGACCCACGAGAATTACTACCCTAACCCTAAGTCCAGGGGCCCGCGAGCACCACCACCCTAACCCTAAGTCCGGGGGCCTGCGAGCACTACCACCCTAACCCTAAGTTCGGGGTCCCGCGAGCACTACCACCCTAACCCTAAGTCTGGGGGCCCGTGAAGACTACCACCCTAACCCTAAGTCCCGGGGCCCGCGAGCACTACCACCCTAACCCTAAGTCTGGGGGCCCGCGAGAACGACCACCCTAACCCTAAGTCTGGGGCCCACGAGGACTACCACCCTAACCCTAAGTCCGGGGGCCCGTGCGGTGACCCAGCATACCACTGCATGATGTAGTACACTATAGTCGTTGACATAACACCAATGAAACACCGTTCACTAGTATTACATCCCTTCGAGTGGTACACCAGAAACACAGCAGGTCCAAGTCATAACTATAGATTACAACTTGACTCTTTACAAAAGATCCAGAGAACACTCTAGGCTAAAGAGAGAGAGAAAGAACTTCTTATAAATAAGAACCAGAAATAATAACTCAGAAATATCTAGTAACTAAGACTAGCATCTAAACTATTTGGCTTGCCATTGCTGCTATTGCAATGCTCTACAGAAATATGTTTTATGGCTAGAGAATCTACTCCTATCTAAACCGACACTTTATCTTCACTTCAGCTGATGTATATGTTGACTTTATTGAAGAACTTAAGTTGTCGATGATGGTTTCTTGAGCAGAAATTGATGTTGACGTCATCTTCAATGGCTTAAAACCTAGCAAGGGTTAAGAAGGTACGGTTGAGTACGGGCATACTCAGCAAGTTCACTAAAAAGGAGTGTATGATGCACTATCTCTACAGCCACATACCATAGGTCGTAGGCAATGCATGTTTTCATAAACATTTCTTCAAAGATTGCTTTTATTCTGAAAACTATGTTCGACGGCCTTCACAGGTTGACCAGAACTTCATGGAGTTCCTTTCCTGCCGCGTTCGTAGCTCCTTCCCGGAATAGGGAGTAACATGTCACAATTCTTACACTCTACAGAGGTGCATTGCTTTACCCATGAGAGACCTTAGCTTTGTTGCACAACCGAGTTGCATTCTCGTCCACACTTCCTTGGTGTGGGGCCCGGTCTAAGATCCAAGCCAATCACTGCCCTCTCCGCGACCCCATATGTCTGCACGATCCTCCGGGGCTGACTACACCTCCGTTAATCCTCCAACTAGGGCAAGCTATAACCCTGGTGAGTTCCTGAAGACTCCATGAAGTGGTGATGCCCTTGGTAAGCTCCATAAAAGGCCCGACTATACCTTTGGCAGCCACTCATAAATAATCTAGACACCAAAATCGTGGGGCCTAAGGGTGCCCACCCATATGTTGGATCCATACCAGGAATCCCAATGTCACGCTAAGGTCATCTTGCCTCCATATGAAAGGAAGAAGATACAACTGACTTCTCCGTCCCATTCCAAATCTCATGGTTGACGTGTGTTATATGGCGCTAGAATCACTTGCGACATTGGTTGTTAAGTCCTAGATGATACATTACTGTACAATGGCGTATCCATTGCCAGTTATTATAGATTAGCTGATCACCCTGGATCAGTAACCAATATTTCCAGTTAATTGTGAAAATAGTGTTTTTGACCCTTTTGAAATGTAGGTGATGACACAGTTGAGTTACAAGCATAGAAAATAATCAAAGGACATGAGCAAGTTATGAACTTGCCTTTTGTGATTGCAAGATTATGCACTCACGGTCTTCAAGACTTTAAAAGATCCAAATTCTGTAAACAACATCATTGGTCCAGTAAGGACTAATGTTTAAATAAGCAAGATGCAATGATGCATAAGTAATGTAATGCAATTTAATAAACGCGAAACCCCGGAATAGTCCTATCTAATCTAGGGTTTGGGAAACTAAGAATGAGTTCTTTAGAATGTGTTGCACTTTTATAAGAAATTCACACTTGTGTGTCTTATTAAGGCTTGTGAGAGTGTGTGTGAAATATTAAGTGAATACAACAAGTAGTATACAATACTAAAGCATTCAAATGGATCATGGTATCTAAAATACTTCTTAAACAAGATTAAGAATCAAGTAGAGCTTTTAAAGAAGTGTTCAAGTATTACTTTTAATGTTCCTTAAAAGAATAACCTTTGAGGAAAGATTACTTTTACAAAGTAAAAAGTATTCAAACTTAAAGTTAATACTTTAGGGTTTTCTTATTAGCTAAGATTATTAAAAAGGAAGACATTACTACATTAAGCAATCATAGCATAAGGAAATGCATTTACCTTTTTATCTTATAAATCAATGGTTATACTTAATAAGTAAATAATAAGTATTACTTCAATTACTTTGGGATTTGGTTTAAATCTTTTAGTGGTTTTCTCAAACTAGGGAAAGAATTAATATTCAAATCTTGATGATTTTATAAGTGGTAAACTATTTTTGGAGTAAGATTTACTTAACTCTGAATGGTAGTTTTAGTAAGTACAACTTAAAATGGTTAAACTTATGTTAGCTTCAATTAAACATTATTTGAATTTGTTATTGCATTTTTAGACTCTAAACAATTAATTATAAAGATAATAGTAAAGGTTTATATATTTTTAATGAAGTAAAATAAAAGAAAAGGGTTTAAATAAGATTTATTAGACCTTTACCTTTTATTTTACTTCAAAAGTATGAGTTGATATTTTTAGTGTGTAGATTTCATTTTTGTGACCATTTTGGTATATTATAAGCATTTTTGTGAATTTTAAATAATAAGATATGATTTTTATAAGCTTATTCACTTTTTAAATACTAAACAAATAATAAATATTAGTTAAAGGATACAAAAATAATTGAAACAAGTTTGTAAATGTGGATTTTGTTTTTATAAGAATTTTGGTATATTATTTATATTTTTCTTATTAACTAATATTAAAACATGAATTTTTAAAGTTTTATTACTTATAAAATCTTTATTAAATAATAATTATTTAAATAATTAACACAATAATATTGGTTAATAAAGTTAAATTATAGATTTTATTTTTCTTAACATTTTGATATATAATATGTATTTTTCTGAATTATAAAACAAAAGATATAGGATTTCTAAGATTTAATCCTTTTATTAATTTTCTAGAATTATATTTATATTTAAACTTATTTTTTTATCTAATTACTTAAACAGATAAAACTTTTTACACTACTATCTAACCTAGCCACAGACACTGACTAATGGGCCCCTGGCCACGTCATTTACCACACGAGGTAAAGACTTTTTATACCTAATCTACTCTACCCCAAAGCCACTGACTAGTGGGACCAATGCCACGTCACATGCCACATGGGCATGGACCGGGTCAAACTGGCTGGCTAGGCGGTTGGTGACGTAGGTGTGACGTCACCTCGCCGGCCACCACCGGATGGTCATCGGTGGCGAGGTATGCGAGCGCGCGCGGGGCTCTAGAGGGTGGCGTTGGAACGAGGAGACTGAGGTGAATCTAATGGTACTAGCTACGCTCGCTTTTGGTCACCGGAACCTCGTCAGCGACAAGCTTCCACGGTGGCATGGCTCGGCTTACGTGGGGAGCTTACTATGGCGAGCGAGCGACAAATCGGAGAGGACCATGGGGTTCAGGAGTTTACCAGGAACATGAAGAAAGAGCTGGTGAGGCCGGATGACGTCGGACGACGTTGATTCAATGGTGGTCGGAGTTCGGGAAGACGAGGTCGTGGAGATCGATTAAGGGCACGCGCAGCCGATTCCTTCCATGAGATGAACTGGTGAAGCATGGGGGTTCTGTCGATGGTCACAGAGGTGCGAGGGGAGCTCGGAAATGGACAGAACGATGACCACCGACGGCTAGGGTTTCGGTGAGGAAGAGGGGTTTGCTCTAGAGAGCGAGAGAGAGAGGAAAAGACTGGGATGCATGGATAGAGGAGAGCACGACGGATCTTATCATCGAGGTCTGGGGCGTCGGCGAGCATCGTGGCGGTCCAATTTTTGCTGACGGCAGCGGATGACATCGGGCGACGACGAGGTACTCCAGCGAGCTGCTTTTGACGTTGAAGAAGACGACAATGAATCGGTATGTGGGCTTGGGCCGGTACTCGCCTTTGGTAAAGCAAGCAAAAGGTGGACGCTGGCGCTTACGGGTGGCACTTAAGCGAGGAGCAACGTGGGCCGTGGGCCGATACTGCTGCGTAGTGTTTCCTTCTCTATTTCGATTGAATTTCTTGTTTTCTTTTTCCATTATCTTTTTAAATTTGATTTTCTTCAGGGATTTAGATATCCATATATTTTGTAAGTTATAAATATTATTGTATAAAAGAACCATACCATTTCCCCTGCATTTCTTATTGGGCACTAAAATATATTCATAATTATATGAAAAGTCCTTTTCATTAGGAAGTATTATTAATAAGGATTAGGGTTTTAGGAATTGGTTTCTTATAATAAGTTTTCATAGAAATGACTCAATTTTCTCTTGATAATCTTAATGGTATTGGTTTGAAATGTGTATCCATGTATATAAAATTTTGTTCTCACTTATCTTCATAAAGGATTTATCTAAATACATTATAAAGAATTAATCTTTGTGGTTTTTTTAATGGGATGATATAAGTTTCATGGTTCTCCACATTTGGGAATTTACCAAATCCAATTCTACTTGGTTTGTAGAGTTTAGAATTACTACAAACACCTTTGGTTAGGTAATGATGAATCTATAATAAACATTGGTGGTAAAATACCAAGGTTTATTCAAATATAGGTGCATAGGTTTTGAAAGGATTTGATAACCCATATTCACTTATAAATAGGGACAAGGATCAAAGGTTAGGAATACTACTTCTAAATTCATGAGTGGTTTGATATCTCCATAGAGAGTGAGGTATCGGAATTACTTAGTAATGTGATCATAATAATTCTATCATTCTAGGTTCCTTTTAGGGTTTAAGACAACCAACTGGACAAGGCTTCTCAAACACTCACTTGGTTCTCTAATTACCTCTTGGAAGCTTTAGTTGTCCAAGAAATATTATCCAATGGTTACATAGTATAGAAGATGGTTTCCCTATCCACTTGATTCCAGGGTTTTGAATAATGAAATAGACATGGGTCCTTCCATGACTGCATATATAGCTAGCTAGAGGTTTCTAAAGAATTCTTACCTCAACACTTCACTAAGGTTATCTTGAGATAAGGAATTCCTTCCCTAACTATACACTAGATATCTCTCTTAAAATCTTCTTGAATAAGATAATCATCTAACTCCACCATATCCATCATCATATGATGACATGGTCATGCCGCTTCAACATTATTCCATTCTTACTTCTAGTATATAACTCCTATTAATTAACTACCATTGATACACCTATCAATGTAGCTACTGCTAACTCCATTTATTAACTTCCTTAACTTCATCTTGCAACTACTTCCAAGGTTTGCAAGACTACAATCCTCACTATACATAACAAAGGAGATTAATCCTTTGAAACAGGTTTAGTACTACTCCCATAATACCATTTGTCCTTACATTAGCTTGGTTAAGCTACTATGCCTCCAACTACTCCATACAACTCATCAAATACTTCATCATACTCTAGCTTGACTTCTAATGATCAAGCTAGATGATTCAGCTTACCATACTTTACCTGATTTGGTAAATTCATAACTCTTCTTCAACACCTAATCATCTATTCTCAAGTGACTTGAGAATAATGATCACCATCCTTTGATCATACAAAGCTTAAGCTTCTAATTGTTTGATCAAGATCTATTACTCAACTAAGTAGTAAACTTTTATTAGTCTCTCTATAGACTTATCTTGTTAAGCAAGCTTATTCTAAGTCTATATCCACTTGTCCTAACAAGATTGTTATCTAATGTACTAATACTACTAGCTTTCTCATAGTTTCATGGTCACTAGCTTAACTCTTGGGTTTAGGTACTTCTTCTAGTTAAGTCATGAGTGCGTTAACTCCTCCAACATCAAATGGTTTGATCTACACTAAGGATCACATTCCATTGATGATGGTACACTTCACCATATCTAGTTCTTCCTTCATATTAATTTACTTAAGGTATTTGAAAGGTTAACATAATAGGTCAAAGGCTATGAGTTAATAAGTTCTAGGTCAAGAATTGATCACACACATTGATGATCGATAGACACTAGGACTTGGTTAAATAGATATGGCACTTCTTAATATCATATTAAGAATATGTGCTGGATGGTGTTGGCTTGACTTTCCTTTCTACTCTATTTGTAATAAGATTAAATGTTTAAGAACTACCATGATACCCATGGTAGGAATAACTATGGAAAACAAGTGTTCCAAGATTTAGTTATAGAGTTTCTTTACTTAAGTTATATCCTTAACTTGGTATTCAGGGTTTGTGGTAGATAATACCTTGATATCAACTTTAGAAGATTAAGTATTCATCCTTGAGTTGTGGTATGGAATACCATGTAATGATCTCTAGAAGATCTAGTACTCCTTATTAAGTAGTGTGTTGTGACTTAGTTTTACTACATTTGATCTACCCTCAGATCAAATTATATTACCCAAAGATAAGGTTTTAGCAAAGGTCATATTGAAACTTATCGCAGTCAACTTGATGATCTACTTCAGTTCCACCAAGTTAAGAGAAACTTTAATCACTTGGCAAGTTTTATTTAAAAGCGCGAAAATTATTCGGATTTTCTATGCATGAATGCAATGCACACAACTGTGTTCCGCTTATTTCTAAGCTCTAATGCTGGCACGTTACAGCCCGCGAGCACTACCACCCTAACCCTAAGTCCGGGGCTCGCGAGCACCACCACCCTAACCCTAAGTCGGGGGCCCGCGAGCACCACCACCCTAACCCTAAGTCTGAGGGGGCCGCGAGCACCACCACCCTAACCCTAAGTCCGGGGGGCCCGTCAGCACCACCACCCTAACATATATATTTATATACACTATATATTACACTATATAGTAATAATAACATATTAGAAAAAATAATAACATACTATATATTACATTATATAGTATATAGCATATATTTTTATACAATATAGTAATAATAACATACTAAATATTACACACTATATAATAACATAATATATATTTTTATACAATATATATGCAGCGGCAGTGGCTGGCCGGAGACGGGTGGCTAGCCGGACACGAGCGTGGCGGCAACGGTGGCGAAGCGCGGGCTGGCGGCGGCGGTGGCGACGCATGGGTCGGCGGCGGCGGTGGCGACGCGTGGGCTGGCCAGAGACGAGGCGCGGCGGCGGCTGCTGGAGGTGGGCGGCCGACGGAGAGGAGAGAGTACCTGTGGCTACAGGTCGGGCGACGCGCGTCCGTGGTGGCCGGAAAGGAGGACGAGGCGCGGCGGCTAGAGGTGGGGCGGCTGGAGAGGGGCGTTGTCAGTGTAGGAATCGCGCAGCCTGCCGGTGTCATCGTCGTCGAGGGCGCCTCCTGCGTGAAGTGTGCGAATCCGGAATGAGTTAGGGAGAAGCCGCGGGCACCCTTTAAGCGGACGGACCTTTAGTCCCAGTTCGTAGCACGCACCGGGACTAAAGGGTCCCACCTTTAGTCCCGGTGCATGCCACGTACCGGGACTAAAGGGTTTTCGGTACCGCCCAAGGGGCGTGCGCCAACGTCACACCTTTAGTTCCGGTGTGTAGCACGCACCGGGACTAAAGGTCCATTTTTCAAATTTTTGACCAAAATAAGGGGCGCGCCTGTTTAAAAAAATTTCAATTTGTATTATATTTTTTAAACATTTGAATTATACCGTTTTTGCATACTTATGAATTTGAGAAAAATTTCAACATGAAAAGTTCTTGAATTTGAATAAGTAATCCAAATCTATTTGCTGTTTTATAAAATAATTATTCTAACTAGTCAAACTATTAACCATTTTGTCATTT
This sequence comes from Avena insularis, assembly GCA_023614405.1. Taxonomy (NCBI): domain Eukaryota; kingdom Viridiplantae; phylum Streptophyta; class Magnoliopsida; order Poales; family Poaceae; genus Avena; species Avena insularis. The sequence goes on along the minus strand of CM042684.1, from coordinate 431,286,237 downwards.
TCAATTTTAAAATGCATTAACTATTATATTTTGCATATTTTTGAATCTCACTAAACTTTTAACATAAAATGCTTAAATTTGAATAAGTAATACAAATCCATTTTTTGTTTTATCAAATAATTATTCTAACTAGTGAAACGATTAACCATTTTGCATATTTAGGGTTTAGGGTTTAGGGTTAGGGTTAGGGTTAGGGCTTAGAGTTTAGGGTTAGGGTTAGGGTTTAGGGTTTTAGGTTTAACTATTATATTTTGGGGGCCTTTAATCTCGGTTGGAGCTAATAACCGGGACTTAAGATATTTCCCGCCCTTCTCAGAGTCGTCAAGCCACGCGTCATGCTTTTCCGCCATTTCCCTTCGCTTCCCGCCATATTGTCCCGCCTTTTACCTCTATATATAGGTCGGCCACCATGGCCATCCACACATCCACATCTTCCCTCTCACAACAATGGACACCACATACTAGGACATTCTGACCCTCGAGGAGACTGAGGCACTGTGGGCCTCCAGCTACCCATGCCCTTGAGCTACCGGCTGCACGATCGATGGATCTTTGGCCGGAGGAGTTCCTGTCCCTCCTGTGCCTCAAGGTTCTGCCCGCCAGGCGGCCATCACGAACCACTTCTACCTCGAGCTCATGTCGGAGCAGCGGATGGATCCCCATTGGGATCCCGACAACTACGACACCTGGAATGCCTTCTTCTCTAACCGGCAGGAAAGGGAGCTCGCCAGGTATGAGGGTGATGGCCCACCCCCGTTGAACCACAACGAGGCTGGTCGCCGCCTGTGGGTGGCCAAACCGGACTACCGTCCGTGTGATGCGCTACATCGCCCAGGGAGATCATCCTCGCATGCGGTGCCCGCACTTTGACCCTCCACAGAGCCACAAGAAGGGTGGGGATGGTGAAGGTCGCAGGCTACGTGGCGTCTATTGGGGATATACTTTCCAGGTATCCTCACAGTTCCTCACTGACCAGGGTGGCCCACTTTGGGTTAGAGCTTTGCTTCACGGGTGGCCTAGTCAGGGAGAAGAAATGGAGTCCCATCCGGCTACGGGAAGGCCCAGAAGACTTACCGACATAGGCCCATAGTGTTACTTGTAGTTCAAGATGTACTCTGTAACCGACTCTTAGTCGTAGCCGGATAGATCTCCACTGTAAACCATAGGCCAGATATCTATATAAGCCGTACTAGGGAGAGCCTTTAGGGCACCCCTTACAATCACAATCTCAACTCGCACAAGTGAACCCTTGTAACCCATATTCCGGCTCTGCCGTATTACTGGATTGCTAGCAAGAGTAGGATCCGTCCAAAGCCGGTGGATTCGAACCTGGGTAAACTTGTGTGCTCAACGTCCCGGAACACTGTACATCTCACACCCCTCTCTTCCGCACGCCTCGAGGACCCCCTCATGGCATACTTGTCATCAATCCGATGACAGTTGGCGCCCACCGTGGGGCAAGTGAGCTTCGGGTCTGCGTTCCGAGCGGAATCTGCAAGAATTAGAATTGGCGAGACCATCGCCGTCGGTCGCATCCTCTACGCCAGTGACGTCCCTCTCATCGTTCTCGACGAGACCTGGATTTCGGCTAGGGAGGTTGTGACTGCCTACACCATCATGTCTTTTAGCGAGATCGATGTTTACATTAGCTTTGCTGAACCTGCCCCACCCACCCCAGCGGTGATGATAGAGGCAGAAGAAATCTTTGGATCCCCTTTGTCCGTGGAGGCGGCAGAGTTCCGGATCTCAGAAAACCCTAATCCCACCCAGCACGCACCAGTTGTGGAGACAGTGGAGAAATCCGAGCCTGAAGCAGACCTGGCGGTCCAAGTTGAATCTGGAGTGGATCTCCCTGGAGAGGCCGAATCCCAGATCGACCCACCCGCTGAAGTCGAAATCCAGGAGGAGCACAACAACCATGCTGGTTCCGGCTCTGATGACGTCGGAACAGACAGGCCTTTCCTGAGATACACACTAAGGCGCATGATGATGCAAAACTCAGGCGTAGATGAAATCCTCGAGACCATCAAGCGTTTCGACGAGGCCTACTATGAAGACCGCAGTTATCTCAGGAGGGGCGCATCGCACTTTATCGGATATGTGGGATCCGGATCTGGCTCTGCCAATGCTGGAGACAACACCGACTCTATGCTGGAGGCGATCAGAACAAACGCCGACGTACCCGCATCCTCGGATGAATCGATGATGTCGGCAGATTTCCGAAAGTTCTCCGCGGAATATGAAGAGGAGTATAACTCCAAAGCTACAGAGGAAGGAGAAGCCATGGATGAAGGATCCGGGGAAAACTCTCCCAAAGCGCAGGATGACATGGAAATCAGAGATAATCCCAAGGTCCAGATGTCCGAACGTACCGATCAGAGTTTGACTGCGGGAAACGGACCCAAAGCCGTCTTTGCTACCGGCGCTGCCAAGAAGGCAAAGAAGAAGAACAAGAAGAACAAGACCCCGACAAAAGACCCTCCGGCAGAGGAGGTGATTGCAGAGGAATACGAAGAAGACTCGGATGGAGCGCTTATCCCAGACGAGTCCTAAGAAGAGTCGGTGGATGGACACGTGATCACTGAAGGTGCGGGTAAACTCATCGATGCTGCATTAACCACACATATGCCTATAGCTGCAGAACTTACTACTGAAGAGCTGGACGAGAGGGCACATGCCCTAGAAGCGCGTCTTCAAGTACTCCTCGATGAAGCCAAAAACATTGAGGAGGAAAAGAAACGCATGGCATCTGCGGAGAAATACAACTCCAGGCAACACCAGAAGACCAGGAAACGTCATACTAATGACAACCGATTCCCGTAAATTCGCAAAGTCCTTTTCGGAGGAGAACTTGGGATGCCTCGACGCGACAGCAACGGGGATTGGGTGTACCCAACACCAGTACAGAACACCATTGCGGCTCGGGAAATCCTATCGGCTAATCCAGACCCGAAGCAGATCCGGTTGGGAATCAAACTACTCAACAAAGGACTAGAGCAGCAAAAGGTCGCCTTGTCCAGAAGTCAAAAACTGGTCTCAGATTCCGACCAATGTCGCACAGATCCGGCATGGGCTGACGTAAGACCCCAACGTGTTTCGGAATAGCAACATCGTTCCGACCGTCGGGAAGATAACCACTCAAGAACCGGATCTTCAGGACAGCACCACAAAGCTGCTCGTGACTGGCGTAACGTTAACCCAGTTGGAGAGCAAGAGGCAATTGATGCACTGAATCCGAGGAACCCTCCCCGATGAGAGTCGAAGGACCGCAAGGAAGAAGATAAAGAGAAACGTCGGGAGGAGGACCGACAAATAATGCCACCTCCTAGACATGCAAGCCGTCCGAATGACGGGCGAAGGAACGACGGACACCGTGCCGAGTCAAGCCAGCAGGGGGCTCGTCACAATGAAGACCCTCCCCGGAACCGAAATAATGACGCTCTAGATGGAGGCCGACGATTGCTCCACCCTCTCCAAGAAGTAGCCATCACAACGGCTCCCAAGGAGGCCAAGGAGGGCGTCATGGTGGAGGAGGTGGTGGCAGAAGCCGAAGTCCGGCTATAAGGCACTGCAGCCCTAGCCGTCACTCGGGATGATCTTTATTCTTGAATGACGCAAGGCACATGATCAACTCCAATATAGAGGCATGGTGCTATAAAAATGATGATATATATGTGGGCCCAAAGTGCTTCGGACCACGCATAAGAGCTACAAGATTCTCGGAAGGATTTGCTATCTCAAGACATATTCAGGCCTACGACGGTATAGCTCGGCCAGATACTTGGCTACAGGATTTCTTCCAAGCTTGCTGCATCGCCAAAGGTGGAAACAGCCTGGTCATAACCCGATATCGCCCACTCATGTTGCGTAAGACGGCACGATCATGGCTCAATGAACTTCCGAAGAACATCATCCACAACTGGTTTGACATGCAAAGTGTGTTCTTTCGGAATTTCGAAGGCACATACCAGAGGCCCTGTACGGTCGGAGACCTACAACATTGCACCTAGAAAGCCGGAGAAACTTTCCAGGATTATCTCGGACGATGGATCGACACCAAAAACTCCTGTGAAGGAGTAAATGACCAAACTGCAATTGAAGTTTCATTGCAGGTCTCCCAATTGGTTTACTGCGTCATCGTTTGAAGTGTGACAAGGTCACTAATTTGGGAGAGATGATAGAAACAGCGAGCAAGTATGCAGATGCTGACGATGATGCAGAGCAATTACTCAACGCCCTGGCTATGCCACAGTCAGCAAAACAACCAAAGCAACAAGCTCAGAAGCGCAAGAACACCTCGGAAGAAAAACCCAACGCGGAAACAACAGTAGTCACTGCTATTTTCGAGTCTAGAGGACGAGGAGGACGTGGCAGTGGCCGCGTCCGCGGTCGTGGGACGTCAAGAGTCCAGGGTAGAGGAGACCAGCAACCCGGAAAAACCTACTCTTGGGCCGAAATTGCCAAAAACCCATGTGTGCATCACTTAGACGCTAATGGGGGCTCGTCCCACACAAACACCGAGTGTCGTTTCAATGACAACATTAAGAGAGATGATACCGCTGGCTACAAAGCTAAGCGGAAGAAGGGAAAGAAGAATCCCAAAAAAGATAAAGAGACCAAGGAAGATTCCGACATGGAGGAAGCTGATGCTTCAAATCCCAAGCCGGAAGGGAAGAAAAACTTTCTGACCAAGAAAGACACTTATGTCACCTTCCTTGGATCTCAACCAGCAAAGGTCAAAAGGCAGTGCTACATGAGCTCAATGCAACAGTTTCGGCTGTCCCCCAATTCTTGGACTGGTCGGAAGTGGCAATCACATTCGAGGAAAATACGCCTTAATCATCAATCTACTTATTAACGATTATGGTTTCTCCAAAACTCTCATGGACGGTGGCAACAGTATTAATATTCTATATGTCGAAATGCTGCGCCGGATGAAGATCTCGGAGACCCAGCTGAACCACAGCTTTGTGATCTTTCATGGGTTGTCCCAGGAAGACAAGCAAATTCCCTGGGAAAAATCACTTTGGATGTTACCTTTGGAACTCCAAAGAACTACCGGGCGGAGGCATTTTCCTTCGAAGTGGTCCCGTTCAAGAGCGTGTACCACGCTATATTCGGACGTCCAGCTTACTAGGATTTTATGGCTCGTCCGTGTTACATTTACAATATGATGAAAATTCCAGGTCCCAATGGCGTGATCACCATCAGGGGAGACCCGAAGAAAGCGTGAGAGTGCGAGGATGGAAATGCCGCCTTTGCCGAAGCCGTGCTGCACGCCCAGGAGTACCAGGAGATCAAGAAGAGCATAGATCCATCTGAGATGCCCGCAATGAAGAAGGAGGTGACAAAGCCGAATCCGAAGTTCAAGGCATCAGAAGAGATAAAGAAGACGCCGTTGAAGGATGATGACCCCTCCAAGGTGACCCAGATAGGCATAGGCTTAGATAGCGCATAGGAAAGCGCGCTCGTCAAGTTCCTCAAAGCAAATCAAGATATCTTCGCATGGTCGCCATCTGACATGACCGAAGTACCTAGGGAACTTGCCAACCACTCTTTAAATGTAAACCCGAACGCTAAACCCGTCAAATAGTCCTTATGATGTTTCGGTGATGAAAAGCGTAAGGCAATAGCTAAGAAACTAGCACGGCTCGAGTTAGCCGGATTCATAGAAGAGGTCATCCACACTGAGTGGTTGGCCAATCCTGTAATGGTCCCTAAAAAGGACACCACTGATTTAAGGATGTGTGTTGATTATACCGCCTTGAACAAGGCTTGTCCCAAAGATCCGTTCGCTCTGCCTAGGATTGATCAAGTTATCGATTCTACGGCAGGCTCGGAACTCCTCTGTTTTCTCGACGCATATTCCGGTTATCACCAAATCCGGATGAAAGAATCTGACAAAGTCAAAACTTCATTCATAACCCCCTTCGGAACCTTCTGTTTTGTTACGATGCCCTTTGGGCTAAAGAACGTAGGATCTATGTACCAACGCACAATGTAGCGTTGCTTCCACAACCAAATCGGATGCAATGTACATGCATATGTGGATGATATTGCGGTAATGTCCAAAAAGAAGGAAACATTGATTTCTGACTTGGACGAAATGTTCGCCAATCTACGAAAATACAACATAATGCTTAATCCAAAGAAATGCTTCTTTGGAATTCCAGTCGGAAAATTGTTAGGTTTCATCGTGTCTCAAAGAGGCATAGAGGTGAACCGAGACAAAATCAAGGCTATACTTAATATTTCCAGGCCAACTCGCCTGAAGGACATACAAAGACTAACTGGCTGCATTGCTGTAGTCAGTCGGTTTGTAAGCCGGCTCGGTGAAAGAGCTGCACCATTATACAAACTCCTGAAAAAGACCAAGGATTTTGTGTGGACCGACGAAGCTGAAGCCGCACTACAAGACCTGAAGAAAATACTCTCATCTGCTCCTATCCTTGCTGCACTGGAGCCACAGGAACCGATGTTGCTCTATCTTGCTACAACAAACAAAGTCGTCAGTATCGTTATGGTAGTGGAGAGACCGGAGGAAAATCAGGAACACTTGGTGCAGTGTCCGACTTACTTTGTCAGCGAGGTCCTGACAGAATCGAAACAGCGGTATCCGCACTATCAAAAGCTGGCTTATGGTGTGTTCTTAGCATCTCGTAAGCTACAACATTATTTTCAGGAGCATCCAATTACCGTGGTGAGCACAACTCCCATGAGAGATATAATCAACAACAGTGATGCCACAGGACGCGTCGCCAAATGGGGCATAGAGCTCTCAGCTTTCGATATTGAGTACAAACCTTGGACAACAATCAAATCCCAAATCCTTGCCGACTTTGTTGCTGATTGGACAGAGACAAAGGAGAATATGACCCTCCCTGAGTCGGAATATTGGACCCTATATTTTGATGGGTCTAAGGCTCGCGGGGGCTTGGGGGCTGGCGTGGTGCTCAAATCACCCCAAGGAGATAAACTTTTATACGTGTTGCAGATCCACTTCACAACAACAAATAATATTGCCGAGTATGAAGCACCGCTACATGGAATCCGGATTGCTAAGGATATAGGCATCCGACGTTTGATGTGTTACGGAGATTCAGATCTTGTTGCTCAGCAAGTGTCGGATATTTGTAATGCAAATAAACACATGGCAGCTTATAAAGCTATCATGGATGATCTATCTAAATCGTTTGAAGGGTTTGAGGTTCAACACATCCCTCGAGCAGAAAACGAGGAAGCAGATGCACTATCTCGGATAGGCTCTGCACGGAAAGAGGTCCCGGATGGCGCTTTTTTAGAGCACCTCAAAGTTCCCTCAATAAAGGGAGTGGATGAGGAATATCCGACCAAATCCGATTCACCTCTAATAGCAGTTCTGGATGTCATTCCCAACTGGACTCGACCCTACCTTGACTTTATGGTACATGGCAAATTACCTGAAGACGAGGTTCTGAGCCGGCAGATTATCCGACGAGCGAAAGCCTATACTATAGTTAAAGGTGATCTCTATAAGCGGAGTGTGTCTGGGGTCTTTCAGCGCTGCGTATCTCCGGAAGAAGGAGTGGAAATCTTAAGAGAAATCCACGAAGGCGAGTGTGGTCACCATGCTACAGCCAAATCTTTAGTGGCAAAATCTTCCAGACACAGTTTTTTCTGGCTTACAGCCAAGGCAGATGCCGAACGGCTGGTCAAGGCGTGCAAGGGCTGCCAAAAGTACACCAAACAAGCTCATGCTCCGGCTGATCAGCTGCGAACAATACCTATAACATGGCCTTTTGCGGTCTGGGGGCTTGACATGGTAGGACCGTTTAGACGGGCTCCAAGTGGATTTACTCACCTCTTAGTGATGGTGGATAAATTCACCAAATGGATTGAGGCTAAACCCGTCACTAATTGTGATGGAGCAACAGCCAAAAGATTTGTGAAGGATGTCATAATCTGATATGGTTATTCGCATAGTATTATCACGGATAACAGGAGTAATTTCTCTATGGGAGAACAGGCCGAATTCTGCAACAAACAAAATATCCGGCTTGACATTGCGTCAGTCGCACATCCACAGGCTAATGGACAAGTCGAAAGAGCAAATGGTATAATCCTACAAGGCCTAAAACCGAGACTCGAAGCACCACTACGACGTGCTGCGGGGCTTGGGTATAGGAATTACCTTCTGTAATATGGAGTTTACGAACAACTCCGAATAGGTCAACCAGATACACACATTTCTTCTTGGTCTATGGCGCAGAAGCAGTTCTTCCTAGTGATTTGATTCACACTTCTCCTAGAGTGGCCACGTATATTGAAGAGGATGCCGAGATTTCTCGACAAAATGATCTCGACTTAGTCGAAGAAGTTCGCGTCGTTGCTGAAATGAGATCAACAGCCTATCAGCAGAAGTTACGCCAAGTATCATAGCTAGAGAGTCAGAAATAGATCTTTCAATAAAGGCGATTTGGTTCTCCGGCTTGTGCAACAAAGAAAGCACAAACTTTCCCCAGTATGGGAAGGGCCATTTATAGTTAGTCGAGTATTGCACAATGGTTCGTACTACTTAACTGATATGAGGCCAGTCAAAGAAATACCTGCTACTAATAAGATAAAGAGAGCTGGAGGCAGTACAAATCCGGATGAGTTAGACAGACCATGGAATACTCCTCAGCTACGTCCCTTTTATTCTTGGTTTATCCTTCTTTGTAATCATACATATGTACATGTTCTGTGAGAAATAAAAGTTTTGGTTGCCTCAAGTTTTTTCTGAGAAGTTTTTACCATCTTATTTCCGAATGATCATGTCATAGTCGAAAATCCTAGAATACTTGAAAGTACTTTATGCTCATGTTTGTTCTGGTTTAGATTTCCGATTCTAAAAATGCTACCTTCGGGTATAACTCTAAAGTTTCTAGTCTATACTTTGGTTATTTGTCTGATTGCCAGATGCGGGTATTTTCCGAGTAGTGAATTGTTGGTACTGGAAGCCGGCTTTGTTTCCAAGTTTAAACTGGTTTAGCAATTGAGCTCCATTGCTCGGCAAAGTTTCCGTGCAGAAAGTTTAACCGGCTCACGAAAGGGACGAGGCGGAAAGCCACATAAATGATAAGTAGAGACAAAAAATTATAAGTGCTTATGCAAACATTTCAGGCACACAAAAATTTAATCCAAAAGTGCTGAATAGATTAAAAGCTTGGCACTAGCAAAAGTATCATACTGCATATTTATAGACCCATAATGTTTTCAGAATAATACATTTGTTTCTGATAATCTATGATGCAGGAGAGGAGGTAGGAGCTACCGGCTCACTGGACACATCAGCCACGCCCTGATAATGATCCGAGATGTCCAAATCCGATATGGTTTGTCCATCGTCGGAAACTTCAGCTACTTCTTCGGGAGGCGGAGGCGGCGTGTCCACGCGGGTGAAGAAGTGTCGTGGTGGTGTCACGGCGGATGCCATGGATAGGCTAAAGGTGGGGACTAATATGCGCTAGGGGAATCCAGGGAGGGATAGTAGAGTGATTCTCCACACAGAAGTTTGTATTGCAATATCTCCAAGATTACAAGTGCTCCTTGAGCTGTATTGGCGAGAGGAGGAAGAAGGTGCTCTCTTACTCTAGCCTACTATCTTGCCCAAGAACCCTAGACCAGCTAGTGCTCAACCAACTAGAATTCTCTCAGCCAGCCAGCCAGCCCCTTCTACCAGAGCCTTAACCCCCCTTATATAGAAGTGGTTCAGTCCTAGCCTAGGGCATACGTGGAGGCATATTCCTAAGAATATGCCCCCTCCCAAAGTAGTAACCCGACAGGGGTGCTTTTACCCCGCATCACACTTTCTTTAGCGACTTGAGCCGATGTGAGCGTCGTCACCCTTGTCAGCGACGGTCCGGTGGTCCTGCCCTTGCTTTATCCGCTCAGCCAGTATGTACCGGACCCTCCTTTTTGACCAAAGAGATTCCTTCCTTCTCCTAGAAGCCAAGCGAGGATCCGGATCACCGTAGATCCGGCCACACCTGTTCCTGCATATAAGTTAGACAAGCATTTCCGACTTACTCCTTAAGTCGGACGAGACTACGTGAGTCGACCCCCCTGGTCCGGGTTACTCCGTGATCCGGCCTGCCTTGAGGTGACTTGGCCAGCATCCACTTTGACCTTGCCGAACCTCAGCTAACTCGGCTCTTATACCCCGGAGTGACCCTACGCGGGGGTATCCCCCCAACATTAGTCCCCGAAGCTGGCGCGGTCTTAGCTGCCTTGGCCGCTAAGGCCACATCAGGTTCATTTATGTCTGAGCCTCAGACTTTTACTTCCGGGCCAGCTCCTTATCTCGGATTACATGGATTTACGTTCCCTTCGCACGTTCCAAGTTTTCACTTATCGGCCGGGTTACCATTGTGGCTCGGATCCGAGCCTTGCTTCCTTCTCTCATACGCCAACCCACGTGGAGACTAATCATTATGTTGCCTCATTTTAAGGGCCTGCACAGTAACCGCCGCAGTAATTGTCAGTTTTACTGTACGCGGGTTACGTCATGCCTGTCTCCTCGTTTACCGCAACGGCACGTGGCGTCATGGGATCTTGTCCACCCTGTGGCCCCCTGTGTGGCTTCTCTGTGATTGGCTGATGCCGTTAATACACGGCCACATGGCGTGGCTCGCGGGTGCAGAGCAATCCCACTCATCGATCACTGCGGGCGGTTAAATAGGGGAGGGGGCGTCCCTTTGCATTTTTCCATCCCCGCGCCCCTTTGCCCGTTCCTCTTATTCTCCTTCGTCTTCCTCGCGACTGCGCCGCCGCCAGTGCTCGTAGCAGCAGTGCCGCCGCCGCACCTTCTCCGTGCCTCCGCACCGCATCCCCTGCTGCGCAGTTGCTTAGCCACGGGTCCTCGTCAATCTAGACCACAGACCCCCGCCGCCGCTTGCTCCAGCGAGGATAGCGGATACGAAATGACTGAAGAGGAGCTCGTCGTCGTCGAGCAGGAGATGGAGGAGGACGCCGCCGCCGCGGACCGCGGCGCGTGGGCCGGTTCGTGGGTCTTCCAAGACGACATCGATTGGCTCTACCGGACCAGGCGTATTCCCGCCGGCGTCGCCGCTCGTCTCCCCTCCTCGGAATTGTCCCCCTCACCCAATCCGGGTGAGTTTGTTGTTTTCCTATCCCATTTCCAACAGGGATTTGGTCTTCCAGTGAGTGATTTCTTCCGGGACTGGGTCCGGACCTATCACTTGCAACCACATCATCTCCCGGCGAACGCCATCACCTCTCTGTCCGCCTTTTCCTCTACGATTGAGGGTTACACCGGGCTATGGCCCACGAAGGAGCTATGGATCCGGTTCTTCGGCCTCCGTCGCAACGTCGTCCCCAACATCCACGTTGAGTCGGAGGGTAAGCAGCTCACCCAGTTCGGAGCTGCTTCCATCTCGCCCCGGAGGCTTTCAGTCTTTCCCCGGATCACCGGGCTCGACTCCTGCAAAGGATGGGCCCGGACCTTCTTCTATGTCCGGAACGAGGGTACCGAAGACTTGATCCGGTTGCTGCCCTATGCTCCGGGTCTCCCTGACACGGATTTCTGGGAGGAGGTCCCCAAGAAGCCTACCGCTCTGGCCAACCAAGTCAACAAGAGGTTCGCGGAGCTGAAGAAGCTCGGATTGCGCAACGAGGATGCTATGATCACGTTAAATGCGCGAATCTCTCCCCTCGTAAGCGCTCCCATAAGTTGTGCCACATGAGCTTCAGCCGCGACCCCAACCGAACCTCCTCCTTCGAATTGAGTAATACAGAGATCTTCCGCCGGGTCAAGGCTCTGTTCACCACTCACAAGGATTTCTCCACCGAATGGACATGGGGAATCAAGCATTACTGCCGTGACAGGCTCCCTCCTGCGGTAAGCTTCGCGGGGTAAACTTATTTCGGATCAATTATGTGTCGGTTTTCTGTCATATTTTTGACTCTGCTCTTTGTGCGTTTTCTCAGCTGTTTCTCCAGCAAACTCTTGAGGATGGCATGGATCCGACCCTTAAGTGGGCGCCGGACCGAGAGATCCCGGATGAGGTGGAGCCGGACCAGGAGATGTTCCTCCCTATGACCGACGCCACCAAACGTCCCAGCGGTAAATTCTCTTCTCTTAGAGATTGGCCCGATGATGAGGATGACTCGGATATCGATGTGATTGAACCTATTGAGGCTGTCCCTCTTTCCTTTGCCCTTCCGGCATCAGCTAACCCCGATGGACATATCCACGAGGATCCTCCACTTGCCTCGGGCGAGCCGGTTCCGGTGGCGTCGAAGAAGAAGCGCGGATCCGCGTCAAGTTCTTCCTCCGAACCTTCTCAGCCTACCAAAAGGCAAAAGAAGGCCGGAGACAAGACTGCCTCCAAGTGAGCAGGCAAAGCCCCGGCACGGAGGGCCCGGAAACCTAAGGAGGCCGAGACCTCGAACGCATAAGTCATTTTTTAATGCGCAACTCACTTTTCCTCGCATCGTGGTAATTTCACACCTGACCTTATTCTCTTTTTCAGGCCGCCTGTGGAGGTCCCTTAGAGCGGATCGAGCATCTCTTCTCCCCTTTAGTCCAGTCCTTCCCCTCCTCGTGACAACGAGTCACGCCCGCTGAGCCCTATTCCGAAGGGCTCTGCGGCTGCTCCGGGTTCCGCTGTACCTCGTCAAGACGAACGCGACCTCGGATCAGGAGGGGTCAGTTCAGCCAAGGCGACGGTGTCCGCCACTTCGGCATTGCCGCAACCAGCAACCACCAAGTCTACGGCAACTCCAGCACCAGCAGCAGCCCCAGCACCAGCTTCCGAACCACAACAGCTCCAGTACCAAGTTCCTCTGCTTCTTCCGAGTCATCCTAGCCTCGGCGAGGAACCATTCCTGCAACTTCCAAGGGGAAATCCGTCGTGGTTACTTCTTCCCAGCAATCAAAAGGCAAGAAGGCTCCGGATGCTGCCAAGTCTACCTCCGTCGAGGCCGGGCAGCGAACCTTGTCGTCAATGCTTCCGAAGAAATCACCAGCAGCGACGGATCCTCCTGCCGAGCCAACCGATACGCAGCAGATGGTTCTTCACACCAGCCCAGCTCTTGCTCTAATTGAGAGGAAGGAAGCTCATGTGAAGGGCTTGGTGGCACCCCACATGCCCACTGGCGAACGGTACCCTCCGAGCCTTATCGAGTTCGTCATGAACTGGAACAAGGCGGAGTTCGTCTACAACGACGATCTCCCAGAAAAGTTCGGCCCTGCAGAATTTTCTGCCCAGATGAACACTGCTGCCAAGGCAATTAACCTCGCGGGGCGAATGATGGAGGTATGTCGTTTCCCCTTTACATGCTGTAGATAATAACCATTAGTCCCCGAGCCTCCGGCGGAGTAACTTGTTACTCGGCTGGATGATCCTTAGAAAATTAACATAGCTGCATGTAAACTTCAAATATGCACCTACCTAGAGCCGGGTTAAGTTCCACTTGGCCCAGATCTTACACACTTCGAATATGCACACACCTAGAGCCGGGTTAAGTTCCACTTGGCCCGGATCTTACATACTTCGAATATGCACACACCTAGAGTCGGGATAAGTTCCACTTGGCCCGGATCTTACATACTTCGAATATGCACACACCTAGAGTCGGGTTAAGTTCCACTTGGCCCGGATCTTACATACTTCAAATATGCACACACCTAGAGCCGGGTTAAGTTCCACTTGGCCCGGATCTTGCACACTTCGAATATGCACACACCTAGAGCCGGGTTAAGTTCCACTTGGCCTGGATCTTGCACACTTCGAATATTCATCAAGTTAATGTCACACTTCTATGCTCCTTTCAGGTGACCACCAACCGCCGGAGCGCCGAATTTCAACGCCTGCTTGATACCCACAAGATCCTGCGTGCAAAACATGTTGCACTTGGTGCAGAGCATGAAAAGAGGGGTAATTTTCTCCCTCGGCACTTCTCCGTTTTTCTTTACTTGTTTCCGCCGGACTAATCTCCTCATTCGGTTTTTGCAGCTGGGGTGGAGGCTGAAAACAAAATTATGCGGAAGAACTTGGAGGAAATCCGAGGTATGTCCTCTTTCGTTCTACCTTGTTGTGTTTTCCATTTCTTCTTCTCCTTGGCTCGGCAAACATTCACTCCTCGGCTCTGCCGGGTCAACACATTATTTCAGCATTGCTTGAGGATAGTGTGCCCATGCCTGATATGATGCTGCATTTTCTCGAACAAGCAGGACAACATCAAGCTGAGATGAAGAAGAAGAATGATGAGCTTGCCCTCCTCCGGACCAAGGACGACGAGATAGCTAAGCTCAAAGCTGAGATGGAGAAGATGAAGGCCCAACACAAAGCCGAGCTCCAAAAAGTTGGCCAGACTTCACCGAAGAGCGCGAGCGCCTTGCTCTCCAGATCTCCAAGGACCAGGACCTGCTTAAGGAATCGGAGGTCCAGCTTGGGTCGGCGCTCGCTGAACTTGAACAACTTCACCAGAGACGCGACAACTGCATCAAGGAGTTAACCCGGATCCACCGCCATATCTCACGTGAGTTTCTTTCCCTTATCCGACATGTGCCTTTGCTCATATACCTTTCCGGGTTAGCTCATATGCCTTTGCTTCAACATCTTCGCTTTCCTTGTTTCCAGATCACTTTCCTGAGGGTACTCCCATTGCTAGTGCTGCTGTTGCCAAATTCCGCCGAGAAAGGGGTACTCCCGTCGCTCCTGATGGTGAAAGCATCCCCTTAGACATGGAGGACCTATTGGTCAACGTGTCAGCTCGCGTGGAAACCATCAAGAACTATGGGAAAGATCTCCTCGACGTTGCGGTCCAGATCTACAACACCTTCTGGCCAAGCGAAAGCGCTCCAGAGAGGATCACACTCCTTGCCGAAAAGCTGTTGGAAGTTGAGACTCAGCTTGATCTCTGGAGGGAGTCCGCCGGGCGTGCCGCAGCAGATACCCTCCTTCATCATATTCTTACATGGTACGAGAAGATCGACCTGAGCCTCCTCACACGCCGGCGCACCGGATCCAGATGGACCAATGATCCGGAGTGGGTAGCTCGGCGCCAGGCTTGCGCCTACAGCCTCGTCGAATATTCTCTGATCCATGACTGGGTTGAGGGACCGAGCTTTCTGGAGTCCGGTGGGGATGAGCCTAATGAGAATGTCGAAGATGGGTCAGATGAGGACGGGGAAGATGATGCTTCAGATATTGAAGACATCGACGACGACGCCGAACCTGCTCCTCCTGCTGCTCCTTAGTTCTAAAAAACTTGAAAATTTATCAGATCCCCGGTATGCCGGGTGTAATTGTATGCTGGATAAGTGATATTTTGCTACTACGTTTTTATGCCGGATTGACTTGGGCATAGTCCCCGAGTTTCATTTTCTTGTTCGTCCAATTCCTTGGCTCGGTCCGCGTCTACCTTGATTCGGTTTTACGACTTACGAATCCGAGCTTCAAAAACTGTCTTAACAATACTTAGAAACTTTTGAGGTTTGGCTCAAAATAATTCAGCATAATAACTTGAAAATAAAAATAGGGTTAGTCCGAAAAACAAACGTTAACTCGAATAACTTTGTTTCCTTAGCCGTTTTTCATGTGCTACGCAATTCCAAACTTGTTCCCTTGCTTGCCATGAAGCCAATTCTTGTTGGACATCAGCGAATCGAAGGGTTGGGTTTTTGGTGCTCACACATTACTAATCCGGGTTAAGTAAAACGATTCATTCTAGCTACCGCATAAGAAACTACGACAAACATTGTTAAGGCAGTCCCCGAGTTACTGCTCGAGGCGCCGTTATTTCATTGATAAGCTCATTGTCGACATACATACCGACATATGAGAGGACTCGGATACATACACTTCTTAGCTAAGTGTAGAAGGGACGAAGTAGTGCTACATTCCACGGTCGCTTGGATTCCTCTCCGGACCTGTCCGCCTTGTTCTTTTCCTGTGGCTTTGCATCTATAAGATAGTAAGAATCATTGTGCAATGCTTTGCTCACAATGAACGACCCTTCCCATGGGGGAGGGGGATAGTTTATGCATGCCAGCAGTATGTTGTACTAACCGGAGCACCAGATCGCCTTCCCGGAAGACTGGGGGGCACACTTTCCGGCTATGATAGCGTCGGAGGTTTTGCTGATATATGGCGGATCTGGACAGTGCTAGTTCTCTCGCTTCTTCCAGCAGATCAACATCATTTTGCCGGGCTTCTTGCACTTCGGCTTCTGTGTATTGGGTGACCCTAGGCGAATCATGCTCTATGTCGGCTGGTAATACAGCTTCTGCCCCAGATACCAGAAAAAATGGCGTATAGCCTGTTGATCGATTCAGAGTTGTTCTTAAGCTCCATAGTACCGCTGGTAGTTCTTCTATCCAGCACCCCGCTGATCTTTGCAGCGGCTCAATGAGCCGGGGTTTTATCCCGGATAACACTAATCCGTTGGATCTTTCCACTTGTCCGTTCGATGCGGGGTGGGCTACCGAGGCGACGTCGAGTCGGATCTTCTTATCTCGGCAGAAGCGCGCAAATGCTCCTTCCGCAAAATTTGTTCCATTATCAGTTATAATACTGTGTGGATAACCGTATCTCAAGATGATGTCTTTGAGAAATGTAACGGCCGTATTTCCATCACATTTTCTTATAGGTTTCACTTCAATCCATTTTGTGAACTTGTCCACCATGACTAAAATGTGTGTCATGTTTCCTCTCACGGGTTTGAACGGGCCAACCATGTCCAAGCACCATACAGCAAATGGCCATGTAATTGGTATGGTCTTGAGTTCCGACATAGGCATATGTGTCTTGGTGGCGTACCTCTGACAACCATTGCACTTTCTCACCAGATATTTTGCTTGTTCCAAGGCACTTGGCCAGTAGAATCCATGCCGGAACGCCTTTGCTACCAAGGCTCGGGATGAGGCATGATGCCCACACTCTCCTTGGTGTATATCTCGGAGGATGTCAAGCCCTTCTTCCAGGTCAACGCATCGCTGGAGGACATTGGTCACACTCCGTTTGTATAGCTCGGAGTTGATGATTGTGTATGCCTTTGCTCTCCTCTGCGTTTGCCTGGCTAACACCTCCTCAGCGGGTAGCGTTCCATCTTTCAGGAATTGAAATATAGGCAGTGCCCAAACTGGTATGGCTCGTGGAGGGAATATCTCCTCATCAATTTCCATCTGATCTACCGGCATAACTTCAGCCGGATCACGCTGAGCAGTCCCCGGGTCTAGCGAGGTAGTCCCCGGGTTTACCGAGGCAGTCCCCGGGTTTGCCGAGGCAGTCCCCGGGTCTCGCGTACCACCTCCCATGTCAATGTCCATGGGCTCAGCTCCAGACTCCGTATTTTCCGGGACATAGATCGAGTCAGTTCCTGGGGACGGCCTGGTAGATGGTTTTCTGAGGTGTTCCAATGCTACACCCGGTGGAATTGCTTGTCTGGTCGATCCAAGCTTCGACAACATGTCGGCAGCCTCGTTTTCCGCCCGGGGTACATGGTGAAATTCACATCCCTCGAAGTAACCAGATATCTTCTGCACATGAAATTTGTACAGCGCCATGTTTGGATCCAGGGCGTCCCACACTCCGGACACCTGCTGCACCACCAGGTCCGAGTCTCCGAAGCATATTATCTGACGTATGCCAATCTCTTTTGCCACTTTGAGCCCATGCACAAGAGCCTCATACTCAGCGACATTGTTCGATGCCGCGAAATGGATCTGCAATACGTACTTGAGCTGATCCTTCTTTGGTGAGGTAAGCACGACCCCGGCACCTAATCCGGTTTTGGTTTTCGACCCGTCAAAGTGCATCCTCCAGTAATTCGGATCCGGTGGCGGTGGTTCATATTGTACCTCGGCCCAATCCACGAAAAAGTCCGCCACAGCCTAAGATTTGAGCGCTTCTCTTCTGTCGTATTGGGGCGCATAAGGGGCTAGCTCAATTGCCCATTTTGCGATTCTGCCGCTCGCATCCTTGTTACCCAATATCTCAGATATGGGAGCTTCACATATTATTTTGATGGGGTGCTCCTCAAAGTAATGCTTTAACTTCTTCGCCGCCATATAGACACCCGTATGCCACCTTTTGAAAGTACGGGTAGTTCTGTTTTGAGTCAGACAATACCTCGCTCGGGTAATACACTGGCCTTTGCACCGACTTACCCTCTTCATTGCGTTCCACTACGATTACTGCACTTACAACTCGGTTGGTTGCGGCTACGTAGAGCAACATTGGCTCCTTTGATAGTGGAGAGGCTAACACTGGCGCAGTGGCCAACATCTTTTTCAAGTGGGCAAAAGCTTCATCGGCTTGTGGCGTCCAAATGAATTTATCCGACTTTTTCATGAGTTGGTAGAGAGGCAGTGCCTTTTCTCCCAACCGACATACAAACCGACTCAACGACGCCAGGCATCCAGTGAACTTCTGGACATCGTTAAGACACTTCGGCAGCTCCATTCGTTCGATGGCTCGGATCTTAGTTGGATTAACCTCGATACCTCGGCTAGAGACGAGAAACCCGAGTAATTTTCCAGCCGGGACACCGAAGGTACATTTTTCCGGGTTAAGCTTCATCCGGAACCTTCTCAACTTCGCGAATGTTTGTCTTATGTTGTCAAGGAGCGTTGCACTTTCCTTGGTCTTGATAACCACATCATCCACGTATACTTGTACATTTTGACCTATTTGGTCATGCAAACATTTTTGCATACATCTTTGGTACGTTGCACCTGCATTACGTAAACCGAACGGCATAGTGCGATAGCAGTAAGCCCCGTATGGGGTAATAAACGCCGTTTTTATTTGATCATCCGGGCTCAGAGGTATCTGGTGGAAGCCAGAATACGCATCAATGAATGACAACAGTTTGCATCCCACGGTTGAGTCTATGACCTGATCTATCCTCGGCAGTGGAAATGGATCTTTTGGACACGCCTTGTTCAGGTTCGTATAATCGATACACATGCGCCAAACCACTGCTACGTTCGGATCGTCCTTCTTCTTTTCCACTAGCACCGGATTAGAGAGCCAATCCGGATATAGTACCTCCATGATGAATCCTGCTGCTAGTAACCGAGCTATCTCGTCTCCAATGACTTTTCTCCTATCCTCGGCAAAGCGGCAGAGAGGTTGCTTCACCGGCCTTGCTCCGGGTCTTACGTTCAAAGAGTGCTCGGCCAACTCCCTCGGAATACCTTGCAAGTCCTGTGTAGACCAAGCAAAAATATCCCGATTCTCATGGAGGAAATTGACGAGCTCGCTTTCCTATTTGTCAGTCAACCCGGCACCAATCGTTACGGTGCGCTCCGGGAACATGTTAACAACCGGGATCTTCTTGGTGTCCTTTGCGGATTGAAATGAAACACTGCCATGCGGGTTACTTAATGCCGGCATATATTGCTGCGCGGACTAAGCTAACGCTGCCACCTCTTGGATTTTTCTTTTCTCTTGCGCGATCACGAGTGACTCGGCTAGGTTGGACCCGGCTGAAGCACACTCCATGGAACATCGGAAATCTCCAGCAATGGTAATCGCTCCATTTGGCCCGGGCAACTTCATCTTCAGATAAATGATGTGACAGCTCGCCATAAATTTGTTCAATGCTGGTCTTCCGAGTAACGCATGATATGCACTTTCCAAGTTCACCACCTCAAATTCCAGATTTTCGGTTCGGCAGTTGTCCCTTGTGTCGAATAACATGTCGACCCGGACTTTGCCTATGGGCTCACAAGAAATGCCTGGTACTATGCCATGGAAAGTTGTTCTTGTAGCCTGGAGCATGTTCTCCGAGATGCCCAACTTGCGCATCGTATCCGCATACATGATGTTAATGCTACTGTGATTATCAATCAAAACCTTGGAGAACCTCACATTGATGTTCGGTCCAATGAATGTCGGATCTAGGACTAGCGCATACGAACCTAGACTTGGCATGAGTTTAGGATGATCTTTGATGTTCCAGGTGATTTCCTGGTCCGACCAAGGCATGTAACTCGTCACCGCTGGCATGACCGCATTGACCTCCATATGTCGGTGCTGCAAGCTTTTTCTATCTGTTTCCTCAGTCGTGAACACACAATAACTCTGGTGATGTTCCCTGTACTCGTTTCTTCCCTCGTTTCCGGGGCACCTCTGATCCGATTGTTGCTGATTTTCCACTTGATACACTGCATCCCTTCTTTCATTGTTATCATACCTCGGTGGAGGGGGAGGCAACATTAGCTGCTGCGTGTTTGCTCCGGAAAGCAATTGCTGCCGGGGTAACTCCTGCCGAGGTTGATCATTCCGGGGTTCCTGAGCATTCCCCGAGCCACCTTGCTCTATCTTTCGCATCCACTCACATTGCCTCATCGTGTGACCCGCTGGGCTATTTGGATTTGGCGTGTGAAACTTACACGGCTGGTCCAGCATCGACTCATAGGTATACCTCGGACGGTCTTTCTTTTCACCTTCGCTTCTTTTGCTCCGGAGTCCATGTTTTCTTGCCATCATTCCTTGGAGTCCACTGCCCTCCAGTTCTCTGGCGTTGGTTACTTCCTCCTCCGGGTTGATCTTGATTCACTGCTGCAACTTGTTGCGAGCCATAACGATTGCCATCTCTCCCTTTTCCTCTGTAATCATTCCTCCGGGACGACCCAGCTCCGTCCCTCTGATAGTATTCCTTGTTTGACTCACTTGACGCGAGCCTAGGTTGAGTCGGGTCGCCCAATGCATACGAATCAGCAATCCGGATCATCTCTGCCCAGAATCGGCATTTTCCTTCGATTTCATCCACATTTCATTGCCTGCACTTTGCGCAAACCACGCAATGGCCTGTGACTCTATGACGCCCTCACACGAGTTTCTTACGGTACACCATCGGGTCAAGAATTCACGATCCGTCTTGTTGGGTCTTTGCTTGCACATTTCCAGGGTCTGCGGTCTATTCGGCCTCTGGTTCGTACTTGAGAAGTTGCTGATAAACATTTCTTCAAAATCTATCCAGCAGTTGATGCTTCCGGGTGGCAAGTTATTCAGCCATACTCTGGCCGGACCTTCCAACATCTGGGGCACGTAACGCACAGCCCATCTCAAGTTGCCTGTCGCAATTTTCACCGCCGTAGCATAGTTTATCAGCCAATCCTCTGGCTTGGTGCTACCGTCATACGTCTTCGTGCCCCTTGGTAACTGGAAGTTTGGTACCGGAGGTTCCTTCATGATCCGGGGTCCAAAGCACGCTGGACCCGGAGGACCTTGACATTCGATCTGTTCCGACCTATACAGGCGATCCAGTTTTAACCTGGCGTCATCTGGCATCAAATCTCTGCTCCCCAATCTTGACCCTATTACATGATAGTCCGGTCTGGGGTATCATGCGTTCACCATCTCTGAATCACCGTCGTTGTATCGGTTTTGCTCTCGTCGCACGTCTTTCTGCTGCATACCTCGGACGGCGCTTTGCTCTTGCCTCGGTATATTCCGTTGATGCGCTTGTCCTGCTCCTGCGGAGTTGCGCTGTCCGGCATTGCCGTTGGCAGCAATCCCTTGACCGGCATTGCCTTGGTCGTGATTACCTCGGCTAGCTTCACCTCGGCTCACACTCCGTCGATCGTCATTCTTCCACATTTCTTTGTCTTTTCCCGCACACGTTGGGTCGTACAGGACAATCTGTTTGTTCCGTCTGGCCGAGGTTACTACTTCTTCCCTCCTTGGACCGCCATGAGGCGATGATGCGCTCGGTAGATTTCTCCGGGTTACCCACCACCGAATGGACGATCTTGGAAGCCCCAGCTCTTCCCGGGTTAGCTCTCAGTAGCTCCTCGTTCTGCCTGTTCGCGATCCGAACCAGCTCGTTAACCCGGTCTTGTTGTCTTTGACGGGCCTCACCCGTCAGACCCTCTAGCTCGGATGCAGCGGCATCTGCTTCTCTGAGGTTCTTCGCCGGTGTGCTGTACCTCGGCAACCCCACAGACAGATATTTTTCCGACCCTTCTGCTCCATTATCCCCTTCTCTGTTCATCTCACTCATGAGATTTTTCCCTTTTACCCTTATTGCATCAACCTTGTTTGCCTTTGCGTACTCGCGTAGCGTCATGTTCAGGGACTGCTGAGCTGCGGCTATTTTCTTTGCGCCCTCCAATATCTTTTGCCGAGTTTCCTCTAGCTCGGCTTGTGCCTGAGCCGGATCTACCACTGCTGCTACTGGGTTAGCCAAGCTATCCATAGCTTCCCTCAGCACATTCTCATGCCTCTCCAGTGGAGGTCCTCTACCTTTCCTTGGTGCCTTAGGTGTTACCTCCGGGTCTGGCGCTGGATCCTTGCTTGCGCCCGCTTTGGCGATCATCATCACCTCCGCGCGGTCCGGGAGCGAGCAATATTCCCGCGAGCCATGAAGATGAGGATGGTTCCCCGCATCGACGACGCGACGCGGATGAACGCACGAGACGTCCACAGCAACGTAGACCTTGTGCGTGCCGAGCTTGACTAAGAGGCCGTTGCACGAAAGCGGGCGCGTGCCGAAGCAGCTAGCGTTGTCGCTGATGAAATCCAGCTCTCCAAAGCGCTGAACGAGCCCGGAGACAATGCGTTCGCCGGTGCCGATGAAGTTTCCCGTCCGGATCTTCACCCCTGCTAGCGCCGCTACCCCCACGGTGAGCGCCAACTGTCGTGGTGGTGTCACGGCAGATGCCATGGATAGGCTAAAGGTGGGGACTAATATGCGCTAGGGGAATCCAGGGAGGGATAGTAGAGTGATTCTCCACACAGAAGTTTGTATTGCAATATCTCCAAGATTACAAGTGCTCCTTGAGCTGTATTGGCGAGAGGAGGAAGAAGGTGCTCTCTTACTCTAGCCTACTATCTTGCCCAAGAACCCTAGACCAGCTAGTGCTCAACCAACTAGAATTCTCTCAGCCAGCCAGCCAGCCCCTTCTACCAGAGCCCTAACCCCCCTTATATAGAGGTGGTTCGGTCCTGGCCTAGGGCATACGTGGAGGCATATTCCTAAGAATATGCCCCCTCCCAAAGTAGTAACCCGACAGGGGTGCTTTTCCCTCGCGTCACACTTGCTTTAGCGACGTAAGCCGACGTGAGCATCATCACCCTTGTCGGCGACGGTCCGGTGGTCCTGCCCTTGCTTTATCCGCTCAGCCAGTACGTACCGGACCCTCCTTTTTGACCAGAGAGATTCCTTCCTTCTCCTAGAAGCCAAGCGAGGATCCGGATCACCGTAGATCCGGCCACACCTGTTCCTGCATATAAGTTAGACAAGCATTTCCGACTTACTCCTTAAGTCGGACGAGACTATGTGAGGCGACCCCCCTGGTCCGGGTTACTCCGTGATCCGGCCTGCCTTGAGGTGACTTGGCCAGCATCCGCTTTGACCTTGCCGAACCTCAGCTAACTCGACCCTTATACCCCGGAGTGACCCTAGCCGGGGGTATCCCCCCAACAAGAAGGGAGTGTCGTAGCTGGTTAGTTCAGCTACATGACACCCATATCTACCGCAGAAGTCCATGATGGCCTTGATGTCTTTCTCATGTCCATCTTCGTCCACCTTGCAGTACCCTCTGGTCACTTGCCAGATTTCCATGCTTCCATGGTGGCTCATGACCATTGTGACGGTGTTCTGCGCTGCTGATCGCGCGTAGGACATGTTCTAGTCCCGGACGAGCTGCGGCATCTCCTTTGCCTTGTCCCGCACCTAAAAGTCGGATATGCTATGCATATCCAGAACTCTGAGAGCTTCGCCAATATCCTCGATGGATTGGCGGAAGTCATGAAGCAAATCACCGACTTGGGTAAGCCGGTGGGTGCGAGGCTCGGCGGAGGTGGAGTCCGTCAAGTTCAGAGGACCTATGCATATAACACAAAACGGTTAAAATAAATCTGACATTGAAATAGTCGAAGAATGAGGATAAGTCAGAAAGAAAGAAACATACCAAAGATGGCATCATCAACTTTGGTCTTCTCTTCTCGAAGACTCCGCAGTTCAGCCCAGAGTGCCTCGGAAAGGTCCTTCTCTCTGCAGAGCTCGTCGTTGAGATCCAAAATTTTCTGCTCGTGAAGTGCAATCTTGCGATCACGCTCCACGGTGTCCATGGAGGAGGATTCGAGAACTTGAGCTATGCTTTTCTCGTGGTCCGCCTTAAGCTGGTCCAGCTCTCGGTAGAGATCCTTGTTTTCCACCACCAAGGTTTTCAGATTTTCGGCCTTTTCGATCATAGCACAGGACTGCTTTATTAGTGTTGTAAGTCAAAAAGAACAACAGTTCAGCAAAACATATTCGACTATGAAAACACAAGACAAGGTTTGAGTCTCGGAATGTTTACCTTTGACCTCATCCTTGGAAACCTTCAGCTCAGCATTCTTAAATCAGAGAGCTTTGATCTCTCTCCGCTTATTACATACATTCATCAGCAAATCCTGGTTATATGAATTAACTTTCTGTAAGTCAGAATACCCAGAGTCAGAAGTCTATTGAAGACTCGGGCTAATATTGTAGCTAATATCAGCACGAGCCTTGGGGGCTACACTAGTTCATTCTTTGGCATCCTAAGGAAGCATAAACCCAGATTGTATATCCAACTTCATGCTTGGCGGCTAGAGGATATGATATAAAGTATAATAAAGAAAAACGTGAGTTGGAATTCTGACTTACATGATGTTCATGTGTGAGCTTGCTCAGGCACATGTTCACCTTAGTGGTAACCTTCTCGGCGAGGGTGAGTGGAATAACTGGAGGTGGTGGAAGCACACCAGCTCTTAATCCCTCATCGCGAAGGCAGACTTGTTCAAGAAGATCGGAGTACTTGACGTCCTCCGCTTCTTGTGCTTCTTCTTCGGTAGAGAGATTACAGCTTTCCAGGCATTGTTGGGCCAGCCACTGGATTTCTGCCAGCCACTGGATTTCCTCCGCAGATTTCCGAGACAAGCCAAATTTGGCAAGTCCCAGATTATTCAGGAAGTTTTCGGTGAAAGTCTCTACCGAGGGATCATTACCCAAAGAGGGTTCACCCTTATCAAAACCTGAGCCACCCATGGTGGCATCAGTCTGTGACTCAAGGGTCGCTGGCCCTGTTGAGGGAGCCGGATCTTCGGCGACAACCGGCGATGGAGTAATCACCAGCGTTGTGAAAGGTTGACGGGAAGGAGTCAGAGGAGCCACGGCAGGAGAAGCCATAGTCAGCTTCGTCTGCCGCAGGGGCTTCGAAGAAGTTCCCTTCCCATTTCCCTTGATGAGATGTTTAGTGATGGCTCAATGCACGACACCCAGAAAAATGCTTGTTGGCGGTGTTGATGTAGAGCTCGTTGGGAACCCCAAGAGGAAGGTATGATGAGCACAGCAACAAGTTTCCCTCAGTTATGAAACCAAGGTTTAATCGAACCAGTAGGAGCAAGGAAACACCCCAAAGGTGTTACTAGCTGAGCTTTGGCAGGGCACACTACCGGTGCTAGTAGCAACGTGGATCCCTACACAACACAACCACAGAACTTTGTCCCCAACTTGCGATGAGGTTGTCAATCTCACTGTGTTTTGCGGAAAACAAAGGATTAAACATATCGAATGGAAAGAAGTAAAAGTTTGCAGAAAGTAAACACAAAGCAGTAAAAGATTGTAGATTGTATGTAAAAGACAAGGACCGGGATCCATAGTTCACTAGAGGTGGCTCTCCTTAGATAGATAACATGCTGGGTGAACAAATTACAGCGGGGCAATTGACAAACACCGAGAAAGCAATACATGCATATACTAATCATATTGACTCCTTTGAGACTTGATTGGGCATTACAACATAATACATAGACCGCCATCCAACTGCATCTATGACTAATAATCCACCTCCAGGTTATCATCCGAACCCCCTCTAGTATTAAGTTGCAAGCAATAGATTATTGCTTTACGAACTGCCTGTAAAGTAAACAATACGATTGTTCTATGAACAAAGGATTGTTGTTTTCTCCCTAGTAGCAACATCACATCTAGTACCTTAGAGATTTCTGTCACTTCCCCAGATTACCAGAGGCATGAACCCATTATCGAGCATAAATACTAACTCTTGGAGTTGCTAGCATCTACTTGGCCAAGATAGCTACTAACAATGGAAAGCATGCAAGATCTCAAATAAAAAAGACATGATAGAATCAATAAT
Organism: Avena insularis; assembly: GCA_023614405.1. Taxonomy (NCBI): domain Eukaryota; kingdom Viridiplantae; phylum Streptophyta; class Magnoliopsida; order Poales; family Poaceae; genus Avena; species Avena insularis. The sequence goes on along the minus strand of CM042684.1, from coordinate 431,260,115 downwards.
CAATCTAAAATAGCATCTCAATATCCATCGGATCGCCACAAACACAACATGTAGAATACAAATAGATGATCTTGATCATGAACGGAGCTCACGATATCTAAACATGAAAGCACAAAGGAGGAGAACCAGCCATCTAGCTACTACATGGATCCGTAGTCCAAGGATGAACTACTCACGCATCACACCAGAGGCTTGCATGGTGATGAAGAAGGCCTCCAGGGTGAATTCCCTCTCGGCAGTCGGGAAGAGCTTCAGATCCCTCCCGATCTAGGGATGGAGATGACGGCGGCTACAGAATCTTTCATGGATTTTTGATCAGGCACTTAGGGTTTTCGTCCCGAGGGCAATATATAGGCAGAAGGAGAGGCCGAGGGGGTGCCTGGGCTGGCCACACCACCCCCTGCAGCAGGCCAGGCCTGGCCGCACGGCCAGGTGGTGTGGCCGCCCTCTGGCCCTTCTCCGTCTCGTATTTTGGCACTTGATCCCTTCTGAAAAAATAGGCACTTTGGATTTTGTCCGTCCAATTCCGAGAATATTCAGTTTCTGACTTTCCTAGAACCAAAAATAGCAGAAAACAGGCAGCTGGCACTGTGGCTCTTGTTAATAGGTTAGTCCAAGAAATCATAAGAAAAGTACTCCAAAGTTGGAACAAAACACAAGAAAGTGGATAAAACCAAGCATGGAACATCAAAAATTATAGATACATTTGCAATGTATCAACATCCCCAAGCTTAACTCCTGCTCGTCCTCGAGTAGGTAAGTGATAAAAAGAAAGAATAATTTTTGAGGTGACATGTACCATCAAAGACTTGATCAAAGTATTTGGAAAACATTCAAAGCTGGGATCATAGTACTTCAATCATAACATGAAAGACAAAGTTTTAGCAATAAGCAAAGAAACTATGAAGCAACATGAAAAGGCACAAACAAAAGATTCATGAATAACAATGCTTTGCAAGACGTTTGTTTGTTTCACATAAAAAAACATAGCATAATAGTATTCAGCTTGTCCCTCAATAGAGTAGCAAATATAAATGCATAGGACACCTTCAAAGTTCATAAGAGTGACTAGATACAATAGTTTCAAACAAGCAATATCAAAGTATGCATCAATCAACTAGTCTGGGGACAATGCACATAGAAATAAGAATGGCCACTATCCTCTCAAAGAAGGTGCTTAAAGTTAGAAGATGGAGACTCAATAATAGTGGTGAAGAAAGGCCTTTTGTAAAAGGAAGTAGGTATTCAAGTCTCACAAAGAGCTTCCAAAAATTATGGTACTTAAATCTTTCAGCTCTCATTGCCCCTATCATAAGCATCTTGAAGTGATTAAGGTTAAAGTGAACAAACTATGGTGTACATGCTTGACGAAGTATAAGTCAGAAATCTCATGTCTCTTGTATATGAGGGTCGCTCCTCATGCTACTCAAGTTTAGTCACCGGTAAGTTCTTGTCATCGTAAGTACATGTGTATCATAGAGAACCGCCAACGGGGTACCCCTTGCCCGATGATACGGAAGAATCCCCATATCAAAATGACAAGGCAAGCAGACAACGAGCACCTCAGCATTCTTCTTATTTACCATGGGAATATGGTGCTTTTCTCTCTCTTTCCTCTTTTCATAGTATCTCTTTTTTTCTCTTTTCTCAATATAGGACTCTTTTTTTTATAAGAAGAATGCTTCATAGGCAGCTCATTATGGTTACGCTGCAGGTTTTCACCATGTCAGCATGGATTAGACCAGCGGCCCAGGCGTTTCTCTAACACATATACATAACTCCATGGACTTACAAGCTCCCCTTTAATTTCACACCGATGACATCCATATACAAAAGAGCATGATATCAACTAGGTACAAGTACCAAGTGCAATGTTGAAAGCGTTCCCCATGAAAGCATGGTTCTGCTAATTCCCAACAAATAAGTGTAAGAATATACAACATAGACGACACGATGGTTCAACTTTATTAAGGGCAAGTAAAGTAAAGTGTGCCATCAAGTTCGTGAGAGCTTTAATCACTAGTTTTCTCATAACAAGTGGAAGGTAAACAAAAGCATGAATATACTTGGAATAGCATAAGCTAGTAGGTAGGTATGGTGGACTCTTTGGAATAACTTGGTTTAGGGAGTTGGATGCATGAGTGGAACTCATACTTTGTTGTGGAGGCTAGCAAAAGACTGGGAGCGACAAACTAAGAGAGCAATAATGGCCATAATCATGCAGAGCGACAAAACATCATTGATCAAAGCATAAAGTGATACTACAAGTTGAAAACTAAAGGATCATAAAGTCTATGGTGACTTTGGATAGTCATAACATGGTGTGAGCATGTGCCAAGTCAACCCAAATAAAGCATCAAAGGAGAATACCACTATACTATGCTTTAATATGCTAAAACAACGCATGATTCATCCAAGGCACATTAAGCAATCTCAATTGTTTATAACAAGTCATGCTACAGCAAAGAATACTAAGCATAAAGCCAAAACAATATCAAGCATGGCATGACAAAGCATAGGCCACAGTCAAAAATAAGCTCTTTTTACCACATAAGCATGAACTTTCCTACTCTTTTCCAAACCAAACCAAACTATTTGCAAACCAATGTATGAAAGAGGGGGTCCAAGCAACTTATTCAGAAAACTAAGAAAACCAAAGCAAACTAAAAAACAAAACGAAAACGAAAAAGAAGACGCTCCAAGAAAAACACAACTGTGCATGAAACAATAAAAATGAAGCGTTTGGAAGAAACCTAGGATTTTTATTGATGAAGGAGGGGATGCCTTGGGCATCCCCAAGCTTTGACGCTTGCACTTCTTGGATATTTCTTGGGGTGACATGCGTGGCATCCCCAAGCTTGAGCTTTAGTCCATCCTTCATCTCATTACTCATTCCTTCCATACACCTGAAAATTTTCCTTCATACAAAACTTCACACAATCTCATTAGCAACTTTAGTGCACTCAAGATAAATAAGTCTCAAGGTTCAGTTCTAACACCAAATAAACTTCCATTAGAACACTAGCTACTGTAGAAATTCCCTCAAAAAGCTCAATTCCTCAAAAGAACTCAAAAAGGAACCCACAAGAAGCAAATGCAGAAAATGGCAGAAATCTATCAAAACAGACCAGCAGGTAAAGACGAATTTATTCGAAGACCTTCTGTTGCTCAAATCAAAAGGTGTTGAACTAACGAAAGTTAGATAACAACCTGGGTCAGAAGCACAAATAATTACAGCTAAATCCGATATACAGAGCTCTCTCACGAATGTTTACGGTGAAGCACAAGAATCTGTTTCGGGACAGCAACTTTCCCAATCATTACTTCTCTCTCATTAGAGGTTACTCTTGGCACAAAAAGAAAATAAAAAGGATAAGGAGCGGTTATTACTGAATTAATAACTTCCAAGACTCATCTAAAATTCTTGGGTTATCTCCCAACAAGTACTTTTCTTTAACGCCTTTAAGTTAGGCATAAGAAGCAAAGAAAGAATCAAGTGTTCTCAAATGAAGAAGCATTAAGACCAAATTTTGTTTTCATAGGAGAAGCAAAATAAATATTTTCTCTCTTTTTAGGGAAGTGTTCTATACCTTTCTTGAGTGGGAGTTGATATTTAATGGTGCCTTCTTTCATATCAATGATGGCACCAACAGTTATAAGAAAAGGTCTTCCCAAAGTAATAGGACAAGAAGCATTGTATTCAACATCCAAAACATAGAAATCAACGGGGACATAGGAATTGTTAACCATAATAAGAACATCATTAAGACTCCCCATGAGTTTCTTTTTAGCATTATCATCAAGTGGGACATTCAAATAACAATCTTCAAGAGGAAGCAAATCAAGCATATCATAAATCCTTCTAGGCATAATAGAAACACTACTATCAAGATCACATAAAGCTTTGAAATCAAAGTCATTCACTTTCATATTATTGATGGGTTCCTAACCATCTTCTTGTTTTATAGGAATAGAAGCTTTATGTTTCATCTTTTCTTCTTTAATCTTCATGAGAGCATCCGTAATGTGTTTTGTAAAGGCCATGTTCATAGCACTAGCATTAGGACTTTTAGCAAGCTTTTGTAGGAACTTAATAACTTCAGAGATGTTGCAACCATCAAGATCAAAATCAACTTTGTCATCTAAAGTAGTAGAACTATTACTAGTCTCAACACTAGTGGTGGTAATAGTAGAAACACTAATGTTTCTAGCAATTTCATCTTCTCTTTCCCACTTAGCATGTAATTCAGCTAATAGTCTAACATTTTCATCAATTCTTACTTATATGGCATTAGTAGCTGCAAAGGGATTCTCATTAGTTTCAGGTTTAGCAGCCATTTTATTCAAACAAGATTGAGCTTCAGCCAAAGATGCTCTATTTCTTTCAGCATTAGAGAGTTTTTCCTCAATAGTTTTATTGAAAGCAGTTTGTTTACTAATAAACTCTTTAAGCATAACTTAAAGTTTAGAGGGAGCACTCTTATTATTGTTGTAAGAATTCCCATAAGCATTACCATTGTTGGGAGGATAAGGCTTATAATTGTTGTTACCAAAATTGTTCCTATAAGCATTATTACCATAAGCATTGTTGCCAAAGTTGTTATTTCTTATGAAATTCACATCAACTTGCTCTTCTTGAGCAACCAAAGAAGCCAAAGGAACATTATTTGGGTCAATATGGGCTTTCCCATTAACAAGCATAGACATAATTATATCAATCTTATCACTCAAGGAGGAGGTTTCCTCAACATAATTTACCTTCTTACCTTGTGGAGCTCTCTCAGTATGCCATTCAGAATAATTAACCATCATATTGTCCAGAAGTTTCGTTGAAGCACCCAAAGTAATAGTCATAAAAGTACCTCCAGCTGCAGAATCCAATAGGTTCCTTGAAGAATAGTTCAATCCTGCATAAAAAGTTTGGATGATCATCCAAGCAGTCAGTCCATGAGTGGGACAATTATTTACCAAAGATTTCATTCTTTCCCAAGCTTGAGCAACATGCTCATTATCAAGTTGTTTAAACTTCATTATTTCACTTCTCATAGATATAATCTTAGTAGGAGGATAGTATTTTCCAATAAAAGCATCTTTGCATTTAGTCCAAGAATCAATACTATTCCTAGTTAAGGAATTCAACCATTCTTTAGCTTTTCCTCTCAAAGAGAAAGGAAACAATTTCAGTTTAACAACTTTCCCGAACTATGAATATGTTGTTCTATTCTTGTGTCGACGAGCTAACTAATTTAACATATTAGGGAGTACATCTATGGCCAACTTGTTGGAGATGCTGGAGGACTGGGCTCTGGTGGCATCTCCCACAAGTTGGTCGTAGGGTTGTCCCTGCTCTTGCATACCATCGTGTTTCACATATTAGAGAGTACATTTATGGCCAGTTTGTTGGAGATGCCGGAGGGCTGGGCTCCGGCGGCATCTCCCTCAAACTGGCCGTAGTGTGTTGTCCCTCCTCTTTCACACCATCTTGTTTGCAGTTGATAACTTCATAGGGATGCCTATTTATAGATTAAAGCAGCACAACATAGTGTCGACACTCACGACATAATGTCGACACTCACCCCTATCATAGTGTCGACACTCACCCCTTAAGTCCGGTTGGTTTCTTCAACCGGGACTAAAGATGAATCTTTAGTCCCGGTTGGAAACACCAATCGAGGCTAAACATACTTCTCGCCATGTTTTCCCGCCATTTTTTTCCGCCATGTTTTCCCACCATATGTTTTTCTTGCCACGTTTTCCCGCCCTTTCCCTCTCTATATAGGTCGGCGACCGTCATAACACCACACTTCCACACATTCCCCGCCACACATCCACACATTTCCCACTGCCTACTTTAGGATGCCCCCGCGTGTTCGTCCATGACTCAGCAGCAACAACGGCGGAGTACTGGGCTCCATCGGGCATGTCCGAGACTGGGCTCCGCCGGGCTAGCACTGGGAGCTGCTACCTTCCGGGACGCGTAGCCTGGTGAGGAATCCGGGTCCCGTCGTCGACCCGGAGCTTCTTAGGTGGCGGTCGCATGGTCCAGGAGCGGTGCAGAGGGAGCTGGAACCCGAGGAGGTGGTACGGAGGTTTGTCAGGGAGGAGGACGAGCACGTCCGCCGCTATATGTATGTGTTGGAGGTCAGGTTTTCCAATACCTGGCAGCATCTTCCGGGACCTCACCCGAGCTATGCTCCTGTGATGGTTCCTTATCTTTGGGTGACCACCTCCCGCGGCTCAGAACCCAGTCGTCGACTTCCAGTTTGATTGAGCAAGATGTATTACATGAAAGGGGGGCCTTTATGTCTCAAATAAAAGGTTTAATACATTACATAGATTTATGTCTCAAATAAAAGGTTTAATACATTATTATACATCACCAACATCTAGTGTTGTGGTTTTCTTCTACACCGTAGCCATGGAGAATCTTCATCATTTAACAAGATGCTTGGGTCAGTTTTCACTTTCCTTTTTCTCGGTTTGGTAGACATGTCCTTCACATAGAAAACATGAGCCACATTGTTGGCTAGGACGAATGGTTCATCCATGTACGCAAGATTGTTGAGATCCACTGTTGTCATGCCGTACTTTTGGTCTACATGTACCCCGCCTCCTGTCAGCTTGACCCATTTGCACCAAAACAAAGGGACCTTAAAAGTAGGTCCATAGTGAAGTTCCCATATCTCCTCTATGTACCCATAATATGTGTCCTTCTTCCCATTGTCATCTGTTGCATCAAAGCGGATACCACTATTTTGGTTGGTGCCCTTTTTATCTTGGGCAATCGTGTAAAATGTATTCCCATTTATCTCGTACCCTTGGAAAGTACATATAGTCAAAGATGGTAACCTGGCCAACGAGTACAACTGATCTCCAACAGTGGTGTTATTCATGAGATGTGTCTGCAACCAACTGCTGAAATTCTTCTCGTGTTCCCGTTTAATCAAGGAGTCAGGCTTCCCCGGGTTTTTGGAGCATAGAATATTCTTGTGTTTCTTGATATACGGATCCACCACAGTGGAATTGTGTAGAACTGTGTAGTGTGCTTGAGTGAAAGAATGCCCGTCCCTACATACCATTGATTTCCTTCCTAGCGTGCCTTTTCCAGTCAGCCTCCCCTCATACCGAGATTCAGGAACACCAATCGGCTTAACATCAGGAAGAAAGTCAACACAAAACTCAATGACCTCCTTTGTTCCATAACCCTTGGAGATGCTTCCTTCTGGCCTATCACGGTTATGAACATATTTCTTTAAGACTCCCATAAACCTCTCGAAGGGGAACATATTGTGTAGAAACACAGGACCGAGAATTCTAATCTCTTCGACTAGGTGAACTAGGAGGTGTGTCATAATATTGAAGAAGGATGGCGGGAACAATAACTCGAAGCTGACCAGACATTGGACCACATCAATTTGTAACCCTGATAGACTTTCTTGATTGATTACCTTATGAGAAATTGCATTAAGGAATGCACATACCTTCACAATGGCTAGTCGAACATTTTCTGGTAGAATTCCCCTAAATGATGTTGGGTCTGCAGCATAGAAAACAAAAAATTTCCTACGGTGTGAACTACACGCCAAGATCTATCTACTAGGTACAAAGCAACAGGTGGACATACATCCAACGAGAACTTACCCTCATAGACAATGAGCTTTGTTAACGAGTAGGAACTCGTGGTTGATGTAGTCGTGCACTTGCCGATCTCAAGATCGTGAGGAAGTCCGAGCGCCACAACTCAGCAGTGCATCCGCACTTTTCGCACTGCGTTCAAGCCACGGACAACCTCCACCTCCTCGCTCCAGCGATCCAGTGAGCAGCAACTCCTTCGCATTTAAATGCCACCGGGAACATGTATCTCGCTAATCCGAGACCATGCGGAAATAATTCTAGAGGGGGAGAGAGATCCTTCACAAGGAGGTGTAAGGATGAAGGAGGGAATGGGTGGCCTTTTATAGGAGGAGGGGGGGTGCCCCCTCTCTACATGGTCGGCGCATGGGGGGTGACCCCTCACCTCCCCCATTCATGTGGTGGTAACCCCTCCACATTAAAATGCCTCTTCACATTCCCTTTTAAAGTCTCCACTTTAAATGCATTAAATTTCTCCAAATTTAATGCTCTCTCATTTAATAAAACTCTTTTTATTAAATTTATTCAGAATTTTGTTAATTACTTTAATTAACAAACATTCACATATAGCCCCTTGCAATATTTCAATATCACATGCAGAACCACCTTCTGCAATTTCACCCGAAACAATTTCCGGTTTCTATTGAAACAATTCCTGCGCTTTGCAATTCTTTGGTCTGCAACATATGTGCTCCAAAATGGTGTCCTGTAACTCTTAAGTGTGCCACCCTACGGTTCGCGAATAATGCAGACCTGATCGAGACCCTTCTCCAATCAATAATCAGCGGGGACACGGAGATCCGTCGACTCCTACACATTCAACGATGACTCCTGTGATCGTGAGAACCTTTAACGCTTGTAACTAAATCCCTTTGTCTCTCGATATATTACATGTCCGAGATTCGATCATCGGTATCTCCATACCTAGTTTGATGTCGTTACCGACATGCACTCTTTTCTTGTTCCCGTGATATAACATTCTAGTGATCACATCACTTGCTTGCAAGCTATCCTAATGTGATATCACCGAGAGGGCCTAGAGTATATCTATCCGTCATCTGGATTGACAAATTCCACTCTTGATCCATGATCCTCAACATAACACCTTCGTAGTACTGAACCCATCTTTATAGTCACCCTGTTACGGTGTGACGTTTGATGTTATCAAGATACTCTTCCGGTGTTAGCAATTAACATGATCTCATGGTCTAAGGATAAAGATTACTCCGTATGATGTTATAGCAATATAAACATAATGACTTGATCATAATGCTATACTTTGGATGAATGTTCATCACATCATTCCACCAATGGTGTGACCTTGTTATTAACAACATCCAATGTCCATGATCAGGAAACCTTGATCATCCTGTTAATCAACAAGCTAGTCTATAAGAGAGGCATGACTAGGAACCCTTTTTGTTTATTAAACACACATGTATTGATTTTTCCGAATCAATACATTTCTAGCATGTAAAATAAACATCTATCATATATAAGGAATATATAATAACAACTTTATTATTGCCTCTCAGGGCATATTTCCTTTAGTCTCCCACTTGCACTAGAGACAATAATCTAGTTCACATAGTGATAAATCTAACACCCATGGAGTTCTGGTGTTGATCATGTTTTGCCCTAGGGAGAACTTTAGTCAACGGATCTGCTACATTTAGGTCCGTGTGTACTTTACAAATCTTTATATCTCCATCCTTGACATGCTCGCGGATGGAGTGAAACCGGCGCTTAATATGTTTGGAATTCTTGTGAGACCTTGGTTCCTTTGCGTTGGCTATGGCTCCATTGTTGTCACAATAGATCACCATCGGGTCCAACGCACTGGGAACCACACCCAGTTGTGTAATGAACTCTTTCATCCAAACTGCCTCCTGCGCCACTTCTGAAGCAGCAACATATTCCGCCTCCGTTGTTGACCCAGCCACCACAGGTTGTTTGGAACTCCTCCAACTAACTGTTGCTCCGTTCAAGAGAAATACGTATCCGGATTGAGACTTAGAGTCATATGGATCGGTGTCAAAGCTAGCATCGACATAAAACTTAGCGACTAGCTCTTCTTCACCTTCGTATATGAGAAACATATCCTTAGTTCTTCTCAAGTACTTAAGGATGTTCTTTACCGCTATCCAGTGTTCCGAACCTGGATTAGATTGGTACCTACTAGTCAAACTAATAGCATGTGCCACATCCGGTCTTGTACATAGCATGGCATACATAATAGAGCCTATGGCCGAGGCATAGGGGGTCTTATCCATCATCTCTCTTTCTTCCGTGGCGGACTTTGAGTCTTACTCAATGTCTTGCCTTGCAACATAGGTAAGAACCCCTTCTTACTTTCGTCCATATTAAACTTCTTTAATATCTTATCAAGGTATGTACTCTGCGATAGCCCAATTAGGCGCCTTGATCTATCTCTATAGATTTTATTGCCTAATATATATGACGCTTCACCAAGGTCTTTCATCGAAAATTTGCTGTTTAGATAACTTTTAACACTATTTAAAAGATCTATATCATTTCCAATCAATAATATGTCATCCACATATATTATCAGAAATGCCACATTGCTCCCACTCACTTTCTTGTAAATACAAGCCTCTCCATAAGTTTGGACAAATCCAAACTCTTTGATCACCTCATCAAAGCGGAGATTCCAACTTCGTGATGCTTGCTTCAGTCCATAGATGGATCGCTGAAGTTTGCACACCTTATTAGCATCCTTAGGATCGACAAAACCCTTAGGTTGTATCATATACAACTCTTCTTCAATCTTACCATTGAGGAACGCAGTTTTGACATCCATCTGCCATATTTCATAATCGAAATATGCAGCAATTGCTAACATAATCCTAACCGATTTAAGCATCACTATGGGAGAGAATGTCTCATCGTAGTCAACTCCTTGAATTTGTCGAAACCCCTTTGCGACAAGTCGAGCCTTATAGATGGTCACATTACCATCAGCATCGGTTTTTCTTTTGAAAATCCATTTATTCTCAACGGCCTTTCGGTCGTGAGGTAAGTCCACCAAGTTCCAAACTTGGTTCTCGTACATGGATTCCATCTCGAATTTCATGGCTTCTAGCCATTTGTTGGAATCCGGGCTCATCATCGCTTCTTCATACGTCGCAGGGTCATCGATTTTATCAACCATGAAATTCACAACAGGATTGCCGTACAGTTCAGGAGCTGCACGTGTCCTGCTTGACCTGCGAGGTTCGGTAGTGTCCTCTTACGGAGTTTCATGATCATTATCATTAGCTCTCTCTTCATCAGGTGAAGCCAACTCTGAAACAATTTCCAGTGTTGCGCCACTCGCCATTCCATGAAGAGAAGGTTCAATAACCTCTTCGAGTTCTACCTTCCGACTACTCACACCTTTCGCGAGAAACTCCTTCTCAAGAAAGGATCCATTCTTGGCAACAAAAACCTTGCCCTCGGATATGTGATAGAAGGTATACCCAATTGTTTCCTTAGGGTATCCTATGAAGACGCATTTTTCTGCTTTGGGTTCGAGTTTATCCGGTTGAAGTTTCTTCACATAAACATCGCATCCCCAAACCTTAAGAAATGACAGCTTAGGTTTGTTTCCAAACCATAATTCATACGGTGTCGTTTCAACGGATTTAGATGGTGCCCGATTTAAAGTGAATGCAGCTGTTTCCAGTGCATAACCCCAAAATGACAGAGGTAAGTCAGTCGGAGACATCATAGATCGAACCATATCCAATAAGGTACGATTACGACGTTCCGACACACCATTACGTTGTGGTGTTCCGGCAGGCGTGAGTTGTGAAACTATTCCACACTCTTTCATGTGTGTGCTAAACTCGTAACTTAGATACTCTCCTCCACGGTCAGACCGTAGAAATTTGATCTTTCTATTACGATGATTTTCCACTTCATTCTGAAATTCCTTGAACTTTTCAAAAGTTTCAGACTTGTGTGCCATCAAATAGATATACCCGTATCTACTCAAATCATCCGTGAAAGTAACAAAATAACGATATCCACCTCGCGTCGACACACTCATTGGTCCACACACATCAGTATGTATGATTTCCAATAGATCTGTCGCCCGTTCCATTGAACCGGAAAACGGCGTTCTAGTCATCTTGCCCATAAGGCATGGCTCACATGTATCAAATGATTCAAAATCAAGTGATTCCAAAAGTCCATCAGAATGGAGTTTCTTCATGCGTTTAACGCCAATATGACCTAGACGGCAGTGCCACATATATGTAGACATATCATCATCAAGTTTAATCTTTTTAGCATTAACATTATGAATGTGCATAATATTACTATCGAGATCCAATAGAAATAAACCATTCAACATAGGTGCATGACCATAAAAGATATCATTCTTATAAATCGAACAACCATTGTTCTCATATTTAAAGGAATGACCACTTTGCATCAAACACGATCCAGATACAATGTTCATGCTCAGTGCAGGCACCAAATAACAATTATTTTTATAACTAATCCCGATGGCAAATGGAGAGGTAGCATCCCGACAGCGATCACATCAACTCTTGATCCATTGCCGACCCGCATCCTGACCTCATCCCTTGCTAGCTGTCGCTTGTTCCGTAGCCCCTGAACCGAGTTACATATATTAGCAACCGATCCGGTAACAAATACCCAGTGCTCTGCAGTACTAGTCAAGTACACATCAATAACATGTATATCACATATACCTTTGTTTGCCTTGCTGGACTTCTTGTTCGCCAAATACTTGGGGCGATTCGCTTCAATGGCGATCCCTTGCAATAGTAGCACTCGGTGTATGGGACGTAGGGCCAGCGGGGTTTCTTTTCAGGCGTGGCAATGACTTGCCACCCTTCTTTCCCTTGTGCTTGCCTTTCTTGTCCTTCTTGAAACCGGTGGTCCTATTGATCATCAACACTTGATGTTCTTTCCTAATCTCCACTTCGCAGTCTTAAGCATTGTGAAGCTCGAGAAGAGACTTCTTCATGCCCTGCATATTATAGTTCATCATGAAGCTCTTGTAGCTAGGTGGCAGAGATTGGAGAACACGATGTATGCCTAAGTCAATGGGAATCGTTATTCCCAAGGACACAAGCTTATCGCGTACCCAGACATTTTGAGTACATGCTCACTAACGGAGTTGTTTTCCTCCATCATGCAGCTAAAGAACTTTTCTGTAGCATTATAACTATCTACGGCAGCATGGGTATCGAAAATCATTTTCAGTTCTCCCATGGTATCAAAGGCATTGCCATTTTCGAAACGCTTTCGAAGTTCTGGCTCTAGCCCATACAGTATGCCGCAATGAACTAAGTTGTGGTCCTCCTGACAAGTCACATAGACATTCTTTTCCTTGTTAGGGGCATCAGGAGCTGGTGGGGGGCCTAGCAGCGCATCTAGCACATATTGCTTTTGTGCAGCAGTGAGGAGAATCCTCAAATTCATAGCCCAGTTGGTGAAGTTGCTACCATTCGCAGCAAGTTTCTCTTTCTCCATGAACACATTGAAATTAAAAGCAGGTGGTGCCATCTACAACAGAATTTGTAAAGTTTATTTAGACTAAGTTTATGATAGATTGAGTTCAACTAATCCAAATTACTAATGAACTCCCACTCAAAAACGACATCCCTCGTGTCCTTTTGGTGATTACATGAACCAAATCCACTATACCAAGTCCGATCATCACGTGAGTTGATATAGCTTCAAAGGCGAGCATCTATATGGGCATCATATCAACCATATGACTCATGCTTAACCTTCTGGTCTGTGTTCCGAGGCCATGTCTGTACATGCTAGGCTCGCCAAGTAAGAACCTTAGTATTCGCGTGTGTAAAACTGTCTTACACCCGTTCCTATGAAAGCGTAGATTCGAGTACACCCGATCATCACGTGATGTCTCGAAACATGATCCATAGAACGGTGCATACTCAAGGAAGAACACATTTTTATCTTGATATCTAAAAGAGGGATCATCTTATAATGCTATCAAACGGGCCAAACTAGCAGTATAAGATGCTAACATCTAATGTGTAAAGTGAGATGATATGGTCCATGCATTTGATCTCTATCACTTGCATCGTGGTATGATCTCTATCATTCCTTTGTGTGTAAGACCAAGGTCTATGGAACTTACACGTTGAGTGTGTTGTAAGAGTATCCACCATACATCTACTTACCACAATACCATATCAATACACTAGCCCAGCAACGATCTAAACTAGACGCCTCTAATTTATCAATTCCAAGTTTTACGTGGCTTAGGGCTTTCGAAGATAGAACCGTTCTTACCTACGAACATGAACCACAACGAGGATAACTAAGTTATTAGCAACTCGTTGTAAATCAGATATTAACTATAGTAGGAGAGACAGACACCCGCCAGCCACTTATGCAAAACAAGTTGCATGTCAGTCGTGGAACCGGTCTCATATACGATGACATGTAAGGTTGGTCCGGGCCGCTTCATCCCACTATGCCACCAATATCCAAAATACATAGAAGATGCAATAACATGATCATCATCGCCCACATATCAACCATATGTGTACTACCCGTGCTAAGCACCTACGCATAGATCAGGCTCGGATACCATTTGTTGGGTCCGCATAGAAAACAAAAATTTCCTATGGTGTGAACTACACGCCAAGATCTATCTACTAGGTACAAAGCAACGGGTGGACATACATCCGAGAACTTACCCTCGTGACAACGAGCTTTGTTAACGGTAGGAACTCGTGGTTGATGTAGTCGTACACTTGCCGATCTCAAGATCGTGAGGAAGTCCGGCGCCGCAACTCAGCAGCGCATCCGCACTTTTCGCACACGTTCAAGCCACGACAACCTCCACCTCCTCGCTGCAGCGATCCAGTGAAGCAACAACTCCTTCCAGACAAAATGCCACCGGGAACATGTATCTCGCTAATCCGAGACCATGGGGAAATAATTCTAGAGGGGGAGAGAGATCCTTCACAAGGAGGTGTAAGGATGAAGGAGGGAATGGGTGGCCTTTTATAGGAGGAGGGGCATGCCACCTCTCTCCATGGCCGGCGAATGGGGGGTGACCCCTCACCTCCCCCATTCATGTGGTGGTAACTGATGGGTTCGTAGCATGGAAAACAAAAACATTATACCGCAAGAACGAACAAAACCCAGATCTAATCTAGATGAAAGCCAAGATCTAATCTATTAGACATGTGCAACGAGATAGATCTGTACTAACCTCGAGATCCGAAAGGCGTTACGAGATTAGATCTCGGGTTGATGTAGTCGATCACTTGCCAATCTCAAGATCGTGTGGACGATCCTTCGGCGCCGTGTTCGGCAGCTTTTGCAATCGGTCACGTCTTGGAGTCGAACAGACCTTCCTCTCCCGTTCCAGTGAGCGTGAGGTAGTAGATCTCTCCACGGAATCCAGGCCAAAGACGGCGTGGTGGTGGTGGAGTAGAGAATTCGCAGGCTTCGCCTAAGCAAGCAGGAGGGAAGGAGGAGGAGAGAGGCAACTTGAGATCTAGAGAATAGAAGGGCAAGGGTTTTGTGCCTCCACCTCTATTTAAAGGAGGGAGGCGCCATGGGGAGGTGGAGTCCTTGTAGGACTCCCCTCTCCCTTGGCCGGCGGATCAAGGAGGTGGGGGGAGAGTCCTACTCCCCCACGAATCCTTGTCTTGCCCCATAAGGATTCCTTGATCCTTTCTTGGTTTTCAAGTAAACTCCAAGAAATCTTCTAGAACCTTCCGGAACATTCCGAAACCTTCTAGAATCCCCATACAAATACTCTAGAACATTTTGTAACTTAGAAAATGATCCCCAATATATGAATCTTATTCTCCGGACAATTCCGGATCTCCTCGTGATGTCCCGGATCCAATCCGAGACTCCAAACAACATTTGGTCTCCAACGCATATCTACTTAAAACAACTTCGAACCTTAAGTGTGTCACCCTACGGTTCGTGAATATGCAGACATGATGGAGACACCTCTCCGATCAATAACCATCAGGGATCCGAGATCCATAACAGCTCCCACATACTCAACGATGACTTCGTGATCGATAGAACCATTAACATACGAAACCAATTCCCTTTGTCACGCGATATTCTACTTATCCGAGGTTTGATCGTCGGTATCTCCATACCTAGTTCTACCTCGTTACTGATAAGTACTCTTTACTCGTTCCATGTTATGTCATCCCTTGTGACCTAGTCACATGCTTGCAAGCTAACTAGATGACATTCCACCAAGAGGGCTCAGAGCATATCTATCCGTCATATGGATGGACAAATCCCAATCTTGGTCCATGCGCTTCAACACATACTTTCAGAATACCCAATGACACCTTTATAACCACCCAGTTATGAAGCGGTGTTTGATGTCATCAAAGTACTCATCCGGTGATGGTGATTAACATAACCTCATGCTCGAAGGATTGGGTTACTATGCATTTGAAATCTTACAGCAATACGAACTTAATGACTTGATCTTATGCTACGCTTACTATGTGTGTGTGTCCATCACATCATTCTCCTAATGATATAACCTTGTTATTAACGACATCCAATGTCCATGATCAGGAAACCATGATCATCCATCAATCAACAAGCTAGTTTAACAAGAGGCTTACTAGGGACTCTTTTATGTTTACAAAACACACAAGTATTAATGTTTCTGGTTAATACAATTATAGCATGGGATGTAAACATTTATCATAAACTTAAAGATATAATAATAACCACTTTATTATTGCCTCTTGGGCATATCTCCAATAGTAACCCCTCCACATTAAAATGCCTCTTCACATTCCCTTTTAAAGTCTCCACTTTAAATGCATTAAATTTCTCCAAATTTAATGCTCTCTCATTTAATAAAACTCTTTTTATTAAATTTATTCAGAATTTTGTTAATTACTTTAATTAACAAACATTCACATATAGCCCCTTGCAATATTTCAATATCACATGCAGAACCACCTTCTGCAATTTCACCCGAAACAATTTCCGGTTTCTATTGAAACAATTCCTGCGCTTTGCAATTCTTTGGTCTGCAACATATGTGCTCCAAAATGGTGTCCTGTAACTCTTAAGTGTGCCACCCTACGGTTCGCGAATAATGCAGACCTGATCGAGACCCTTCTCCAATCAATAATCAGCAGCGGGACCTGGAGATCCGTACTGACTCCTACACATTCAACGATGACTCCTGTGATCGTGAGAACCTTTAACGCTTGTAACTAAATCCCTTTGTCTCTCGATATATTACATGTCCGAGATTCGATCATCGGTATCTCCATACCTAGTTTGATGTCGATTCGACATGCACTCTTTTCTTGTTCCCGTGATATAACATTCTAGTGATCACATCACTTGCTTGCAAGCTATCCTAATGTGATATCACCGAGAGGGCCTAGAGTATATCTATCCGTCATCTGGATTGACAAATTCCACTCTTTATCCATGATCCTCAACATAACACCTTCGTAGTACTGAACCCATCTTTATAGTCACCCTGTTACGGTGTGACGTTTGATGTTATCAAGATACTCTTCCGGTGTTAGCAATTAACATGATCTCATGGTCTAAGGATAAAGATTACTCCGTATGATGTTATAGCAATATAAACATAATGACTTGATCATAATGCTATACTTTGGATGAATGTTCATCACATCATTCCACCAATGGTGTGACCTTGTTATTAACAACATCCAATGTCCATGATCAGGAAACCTTGATCATCTTGTTAATCAACAAGCTAGTCTATAAGAGAGGCATGACTAGGAACCCTTTTTGTTTATTAAACACACATGTATTGATGTTTCCGAATCAATACATTTCTAGCATGTAAAATAAACATCTATCATATATAAGGAATATATAATAACAACTTTATTATTGCCTCTCAGGGCATATTTCCTTTAGTCTCCCACTTGCACTAGAGACAATAATCTAGTTCACATAGTGATTAATCTAACACCCATGGAGTTCTGGTGTTGATCATGTTTTGCCCTAGGGAGAACTTTAGTCAACGGATCTGCTACATTTAGGTCCGTGTGTACTTTACAAATCTTTATATCTCCATCCTTGACATGCTCGCGGATGGAGTGAAACCGGCGCTTAATATGTTTGGAATTCTTGTGAGACCTTGGTTCCTTTGTGTTGGCTATGGCTCCATTGTTGTCACAATAGATCACCATCGGGTCCAAAGCACTGGGAACCACACCCAGTTCCGTAATGAACTCTTTCATCCAAACTGCCTCCTGCGCCACTTCTGAAGCAGCAACATATTCCGCCTCCGTTGTTGACCCAGCCACCACAGGTTGTTTGGAACTCCTCCAACTAACTGTTGCTCCGTTCAAGAGAAATACGTATCCGGATTGAGACTTAGAGTCATATGGATCGGTGTCAAAGCTAGCATCGACATAAAACTTAGCGACTAGCTCTTCTTCACCTTCGTATATGAGAAACATATCCTTAGTTATTCTCAAGTACTTAAGGATGTTCTTTACCGCTATCCAGTGTTCCGAAACTGGATTAGATTGGTACCTACTAGTCAAACTAATAGCATGTGCCACATCCGGTCTTGTACATAGCATGGCATACATAATAGAGCCTATGGCCGAGGCATAGGGGGTCTTATCCATCATCTCTCTTTCTTCCGCCGTAGCCGGACTTTGAGTCTTACTCAATGTCTTGCCTTGCAACATAGGTAAGAACCCCTTCTTACTTTCGTCCATATTAAACTTCTTTAATATCTTATCAAGGTATGTACTCTGCGATAGCCCAATTAGGCGCCTTGATCTATCTCTATAGATTTTATTGCCTAATATATATGACGCTTCACCAAGGTCTTTCATCAAAAATTTGCTGTTTAGATAACTTTTAACACTATTTAAAAGATCTATATCATTTCCAATCAATGTCGTCATCCACATATATTATCAGAAATGCCACATTGCTCCCACTCACTTTCTTGTAAATACAAGCCTCTCCATAAGTTTGGACAAATCCAAGCTCTTTGATCACCTCATCAAAGCGGAGATTCCAACTTCGTGATGCTTGCTTCAGTCCATAGATGGATCGCTGAAGTTTGCACACCTTATTAGCATCCTTAGGATCGACAAAACCCTTAGGTTGTATCATATACAACTCTTCTTCAATCTTACCATTGAGGAACGCAGTTTTGACATCCATCTGCCATATTTCATAATCGAAATATGCAGCAATTGCTAACATAATCCTAACCGATTTAAGCATCACTATGGGAGAGAATGTCTCATCGTAGTCAACTCCTTGAATTTGTCGAAACCCCTTTGCGACAAGTCGAGCCTTATAGATGGTCACGTTACCATCAGCATCGGTTTTTCTTTTGAAAATCCATTTATTCTCAACGGCCTTTCGGTCGTGAGGTAAGTCCACCAAGTTCCAAACTTGGTTCTCGTACATGGATTCCATCTCGAATTTCATGGCTTCTAGCCATTTGTTGGAATCCGGGCTCATCATCGCTTCTTCATACGTCGCAGGGTCATCGATTTCGTCAACCATGAAATTCACAACAGGATTGCCGTACAGTTCAGGAGCTGCACGTGTCCTGCTTGACCTGCGAGGTTCGGTAGTGTCCTCTTTCGGAGTTTCATGATCATTATCATTAGCTCTCTCTTCATCAGGTGAAGCCAACTCTAAAACAATTTCCGGTGTTGCGCCACTCGCCATTCCATGAAGAGAAGGTTCAATAACCTCTTCGAGTTCTACCTTCCGACTACTCACACCTTTCGCGAGAAACTCCTTCTCAAGAAAGGATCCATTCTTGGCAACAAAAACCTTGCCCTCGGATATGTGATAGAAGGTATACCCAATTGTTTCCTTAGGGTATCCTATGAAGACGCATTTTTCTACTTTGGGTTCGAGTTTATCCGGTTGAAGTTTCTTCACATAAACATCGCATCCCCAAACCTTAAGAAATGACAG
Source organism: Avena insularis (assembly GCA_023614405.1). Classification (NCBI taxonomy): domain Eukaryota; kingdom Viridiplantae; phylum Streptophyta; class Magnoliopsida; order Poales; family Poaceae; genus Avena; species Avena insularis. Next base: position 431,240,513 of record CM042684.1, on the reverse strand, counting down.
CTTAGGTTTGTTTCCAAACCATAATTCATACGGTGTCGTTTCAACGGATTTAGATGGTGCCCGATTTAAAGTGAATGCAGCTGTTTCCAGTGCATAACCCCAAAATGACAGAGGTAAGTCAGTCGGAGACATCATAGATCGAACCATATCCAATAAGGTACGATTACGTTCGAAACACACCATTACGTTGTGGTGTTCAAAGCGTGAGTTGTGAAACTATTCCACACTCTTTCATGTGTGTGCTAAACTCGTAACTTAGATACTCTCCTCCACGGTCAGACCATAGAAATTTGATCTTTCTATTATGATGATTTTCCACTTCATTCTGAAATTCCTTGAACTTTTCAAAAGTTTCAGACTTGTGTGCCATCAAATAGATATACCCGTATCTACTCAAATCATCCGTGAAAGTAACAAAATAACGATATCCACCTCGCGTCGACACACTCATTGGTCCACACACATCAGTATGTATGATTTCCAATAGATATGTCGCCCATTCCATTGAACCGGAAAACGGCGTTCTAGTCATCTTGCCCATAAGGCATGGCTCACATGTATCAAATGATTCAAAATCAAGTGATTCCAAAAGTCCATCAGAATGGAGTTTCTTCATGCGTTTAACGCCAATATGACCTAGACGGCAGTGCCACATATATGTAGACATATCATCATCAAGTTTAATCTTTTTAGCATTAACATTATGAATGTGCATAATATTACTATCGAGATCCAATAGAAATAAACCATTCAACATAGGTGCATGACCATAAAAGATATCATTCTTATAAATCGAACAACCATTGTTCTCAGATTTAAAGGAATGACCACTTTGCATCAAACACGATCCAGATACAATGTTCATGCTCAGTGCAGGCACCAAATAACAATTATTTTTATAACTAATCCCGATGGCAAATGGAGAGGTAGCGTCCCGACGACGATCACATCAACTCTTGATCCATTGCCGACCCGCATCCTGACCTCATCCCTTGCTAGTTGTCGCTTGTTCCGTAGCCCCTGAACCGAGTTACATATATTAGCAACCGATCCGGTATCAAATACCCAGGTGCTACTGCGAGTACTAGTCAAGTACACATCAATAACATGTATATCACATATACCTTTGTTTGCCTTCTTTGGACTTCTTGTTAGCCAAATACTTGGGGCGATTCTTCAATGGCATCCTTGCAATAGTAGCACTTTCGATTGTCGGACTTAGGGCCAGCCGGGTTTCTTTTCAGCAAGCAGACTTGCCACCCTTCTTTCCCTTGTGCTTGCCTTTCTTGTCCTTCTTGAAACCGGTGGTCCTATTGATCATCAACACTTGATGTTCTTTCCTAATCTCCACTTCTGCAGTCTTAAGCATTGACAGAAGCTCGAGAAGAGACTTCTTCATGCCCTGCATATTATAGTTCATCATGAAGCTCTTGTAGCTAGGTGGCAGAGATTGGAGAACACGATGTATGCCTAAGTCAATGGGAATCGTTATTCCCAAGGACACAAGCTTATCGCGTACCCAGACATTTTGAGTACATGCTCACTAACGGAGTTGTTTTCCTCCATCATGCAACTAAAGAACTTTTCTGTAGCATTATAACTATCTACGGCAACATGGGTATCGAAAATCATTTTCAGTTCTCCCATGGTATCAAAGGCATTGCCATTTTCGAAACGCTTTCGAAGTTCTGGCTCTAGCCCATACAGTATGCCGCAATGAACTAAGTTGTGGTCCTCCTGACAAGTCACATAGACATTCTTTTCCTTGTTAGGGGCATCAGGAGCTGGTGGGGGGCCTAGCAGCGCATCTAGCACATATTGCTTTTGTGCAGCAGTGAGGAGAATCCTCAAATTCATAGCCCAGTTGGTGAAGTTGCTACCATTCGCAGCAAGTTTCTCTTTCTCCATGAACACATTGAAATTAAAAGCAGGTGGTGCCATCTACAACAGAATTTGTAAAGTTTATTTAGACTAAGTTTATGATAGATTGAGTTCAACTAATCCAAATTACTAATGAACTCCCACTCAAAAACGACATCCCTCGTGTCCTTTTGGTGATTACATGAACCAAATCCACTATACCAAGTCCGATCATCACGTGAGTTGATATAGCTTCAAAGGCGAGCATCTATATGGGCATCATATCAACCATATGACTCATGCTTAACCTTACGGTCGTGTTCGAGGCCATGTCATACATGTTAGGCTCGTCAAGTAAGAACCTTAGTATTCGCGTGTGTAAAACTGTCTTACACCCGTTCCTATGAAAGCGTAGATTCGAGTACACCCGATCATCACGTGATGTCTCGAAACATGATCCATAGAACGGTGCATACTCAAGGAAGAACACATTTTTATCTTGATATCTAAAAGAGGGATCATCTTATAATGCTATCAAACGGGCCAAACTAGCAGTATAAGATGCTAACATCTAATGTGTAAAGTGAGATGATATGGTCCATGCATTTGATCTCTATCACTTGCATCGTGGTATGATCTCTATCATTCCTTTGTGTGTAAGACCAAGGTCTATGGAACTTACACGTTGAGTGTGTTGTAAGAGTATCCACCATACATCTACTTACCACAATACCATATCAATACACTAGCCCAGCAACGATCTAAACTAGACGCCTCTAATTTATCAATTCCAAGTTTTACGTGGCTTAGGGCTTTCGAAGATAGAACCGTTCTTACCTACGAACATGAACCACAACGAGGATAACTAAGTTATTAGCAACTCGTTGTAAATCAGATATTAACTATAGTAGGAGAGACAGACACCGCTTGACCACTTATGCAAAACAAGTTGCATGTCAGTCGTGGAACCGGTCTCATATACGATGACATGTAAGGTTGGTCCGGGCCGCTTCATCCCACTATGCCACCAATATCCAAAATACATAGAAGATGCAATAACATGATCATCATCGCCCACATATCAACCATATGTGTACTACCCGTGCTAAGCACCTACGCATAGATCAGGCTCGGATACCACTGTTGGGTCCGCAGCATAGAAAACAAAAAATTTCCTATGGTGTGAACTACACGCCAAGATCTATCTACTAGGTACAAAGCAACGGGTGGACATACATCCAACGAGAACTTACCCTCGTAGACAACGAGCTTTGTTAACGAGTAGGAACTCGTGGTTGATGTAGTCGTACACTTGCCGATCTCAAGATCGTGAGGAAGTCCGAGCGCCGCAACTCAGCAGCGCATCCGCACTCGCACACACGTTCAAGCCACCTGACAACCTCCACCTCCTCGCTGCAGCGATCCAGCGGAAGCAGCAACTCCTTCCAGACAAAATGCCACCGGGAACATGTATCTCGCTAATCCGAGACCATGGGGAAATAATTCTAGAGGGGGAGAGAGATCCTTCACAAGGAGGTGTAAGGATGAAGGAGGGAATGGGTGGCCTTTTATAGGAGGAGGGGCATGCCACCTCTCTCCATGGCCGGCGAATGGGGGGTGACCCCTCACCTCCCCCATTCATGTGGTGGTAACTGATGGGTTCGTAGCATGGAAAACAAAAACATTATACCGCAAGAACGAACAAAACCCAGATCTAATCTAGATGAAAGCCAAGATCTAATCTATTAGACATGTGCAACGAGATAGATCTGTACTAACCCTCGTAGATCCGAAAGCGTTACGAGATTAGATCTCGGGGTTGATGTAGTCGATCACTTGCCAATCTCAAGATCGTGTGGACGATCCTTCCGGCGCCGTGTTCCGGCAGCGCTTTATGATCGGTCACTGCGTCTTGGTCGAACAGACCTTCCTCTCCCGTTCAATGAGCAGCGGAGGTAGTAGATCTCTCCACGGAATCCAGCAGCACGACGGCGTGGTGGTGGTGGAGTAGAGAATTCTGCAGGGCTTCGCCTAAGCCAGAGCAGAGGGAAGGAGGAGGAGAGAGGCAACTTGAGATCTAGAGAATAGAAGGGGCAAGGGGTTTTGTGCCTCCACCCCTCTATTTAAAGGAGGGAGGCGCCATGGGGAGGTGGAGTCCTTGTAGGACTCCCCTCTCCCTTGGCCGGCGGATCAAGGAGGTGGGGGGAGAGTCCTACTCCCCCACGAATCCTTGTCTTGCCCCATAAGGATTCCTTGATCCTTTCTTGGTTTTCAAGTAAACTCCAAGAAATCTTCTAGAACCTTCCGGAACATTCCGAAACCTTCTAGAATCCCCATACAAATACTCTAGAACATTTTGTAACTTAGAAAATGATCCCCAATATATGAATCTTATTCTCCGGACAATTCTGGATCTCCTCGTGATGTCCCGGATCCAATCCGAGACTCCAAACAACATTCGGTCTCCAACGCATATCTACTTAAAACAACTTCGAACCTTAAGTGTGTCACCCTACGGTTCGTGAATATGCAGACATGATGGAGACACCTCTCCGATTAATAACCATCAGCAGGATCTGGAGATCCATAACAGCTCCCACATACTCAACGATGACTTCGTGATCGATAGAACCATTAACATACGAAACCAATTCCCTTTGTCACGCGATATTCTACTTATCCGAGGTTTGATCGTCGGTATCTCCATACCTAGTTCTACCTCGTTACTGATAAGTACTCTTTACTCGTTCCATGTTATGTCATCCCTTGTGACCTAGTCACATGCTTGCAAGCTAACTAGATGACATTCCACCAAGAGGGCTCAGAGCATATCTATCCATCATATGGATGGACAAATCCCAATCTTGGTCCATGCGCTTCAACACATACTTTCAGAATACCCAATGACACCTTTATAACCACCCAGTTATGAAGCGGTGTTTGATGTCATCAAAGTACTCATCCGGTGATGGTGATTAACATAACCTCATGCTCGAAGGATTGGGTTACTATGCATTTGAAATCTTACAGCAATACGAACTTAATGACTTGATCTTATGCTACGCTTACTATGGGTGTGTGTCCATCACATCATTCTCCTAATGATATAACCTTGTTATTAACGACATCCAATGTCCATGATCAGGAAACCATGATCATCCATCAATCAACAAGCTAGTTTAACAAGAGGCTTACTAGGGACTCTTTTATGTTTACAAAACACACAAGTATTAATGTTTCTGGTTAATACAATTATAGCATGGGATGTAAACATTTATCATAAACTTAAAGATATAATAATAACCACTTTATTATTGCCTCTTGGGCATATCTCCAATAGTAACCCCTCCACATTAAAATGCCTCTTCACATTCCCTTTTAAAGTCTCCACTTTAAATGCATTAAATTTCTCCAAATTTAATGCTCTCTCATTTAATAAAACTCTTTTTATTAAATTTATTCAGAATTTTGTTAATTACTTTAATTAACAAACATTCACATATAGCCCCTTGCAATATTTCAATATCACATGCAGAACCACCTACGCAATTTCACCGAAACAATTTCGGTTTCTATTGAAACAATTCCTGCGCTTTGCAATTCTTTGATGCAACATATGTGCTCCAAAATGGTGTCCTGTAACTCTTAAGTGTGCCACCCTACGGTTCGCGAATAATGCAGACCTGATCGAGACCCTTCTCCAATCAATAATCAGCAGCGGGACCTGGAGATCCGTACTGACTCCTACACATTCAACGATGACTCCTGTGATCGTGAGAACCTTTAACGCTTGTAACTAAATCCCTTTGTCTCTCGATATATTACCGAGATTCGATCATCGGTATCTCCATACCTAGTTTGATGTCGTTACCGACATGCACTCTTTTCTCGTTCCTGTGATATAACATTCTAGTGATCACATCACTTGCTTGCAAGCTATCCTAATGTGATATCACCGAGAGGGCCTAGATTATATCTATCCGTCATCTGGATTGACAAATTCCACTCTTGATCCATGATCCTCAACATAACACCTTCGTAGTACTGAACCCATCTTTATAGTCACCCTGTTACGGTGTGACGTTTGATGTTATCAAGATACTCTTCCGGTGTTAGCAATTAACATGATCTCATGGTCTAAGGATAAAGATTACTCCGTATGATGTTATAGCAATATAAACATAATGACTTGATCGTAATGCTATACTTTGGATGAATGTTCATCACATCATTCCACCAATGGTGTGACCTTGTTATTAACAACATCCAATGTCCATGATCAGGAAACCTTGATCATCCTGTTAATCAACAAGCTAGTCTATAAGAGAGGCATGACTAGGAACCCTTTTTGTTTATTAAACACACATGTATTGATGTTTCCAAATCAATACATTTCTAGCATGTAAAATAAACATCTATCATATATAAGGAATATATAATAACAACTTTATTATTGCCTCTCAGGGCATATTTCCTTCAAATGCAACCGGAAGCAATTGTGTCATAAGCATGTGGTAGTCATGAGACTTTAGGTTTTGAAATTTTTTCTATTTCATATTCGACGAGAAGCCAGACGGGACCTTGATACTGAAAAGGACTTCAAAAAATATCTCCTTCTCTTCTTTGGTAAGAGCGTAGCTAGCAATCCCTTGAAACTGCCCTGGATGCTTGCCGTCTCGTCCTTTATGATGTTGTTGGTCCTCCCGTGCTGCCTGGGTATCTTTTGACTTCCCATATAAGGCCAGGAAGCCTAGAATATTCATGCAAAGATTCTTCATCAGGTGCATCGTGCCGATTGTAGAGCGGACCTCGTGCACTTTACAATAGGGTAGCTCCCAAAACATAGATTTCTTCTTCCACATGGGTGCATGTCCGTCGGCGTCTTTCGGAACAGGTTGTCCTCCAGGACCCTTTCCAAACATTACATCCAAATCCTTAACCATACCAAATACATCAGCACCAGTATGGGGGACAGGCTTCGTTCGGGTTTCTCCCTTGCCATTGAAATGCTTGCCTTTCTTCCTTAAGGGATGACTTGGCGGAAGAAAACGATGATTGTACGGGTACACATTCTTCCTACATTTATCCAGATATATAGTTTCAGTCTCATCTAAACAGTGTGTGCATGCATTGTATGCTTTGTTCGTCTATCCTGAAATGTTACTATGAGCAGGCCAATCATTGATGGTTACGAATAGCAACGCTTGTAGGTCAAATTCCTGTTGTTTGTGCTCATCCCACACACATACACCTGGTTTGGCCCACAACTATAAAAGTTCATCAACTAATCGCATTAGGTACACATCAATGTCGTTGCCGGGTTGCTTCGGGCCTTGGATGAGCACTGGCATCATAATGAAGTTCTGCTTCATGCACAACCAAGGAGGAAGGTTGTAGATACATAGAGTCACGAGCCAGGTGCTGTGAATGCAGTTCTGCTTCCCAAAAGGATTCATGCCATCGGTACATAGACCAAACCATAAGTTCCTTGCATCACCATCAAATTCTAGGAAGTCCCTCTCAATTTTTCTCCACTGCCGACCATCAGCAGGGTGCCTCAACTTCCCATCTTTGTTATGGTCTTCCATGTGCCATCGCAACAACTTTGCATGCTCTTTCTTTCTGAACAGACGTTTCAACTGTGGTATTATAGGATCATACCACATTACCTTGGCAGGAACCCTCTTCCTGGGTGGCTCGCCCTCAACATTGCCAGGGTCATCTTTTCTGATCCTATACCGCAATGTAGTGCATACCGGGAATTTATCCATATTCTCGTACTTCTCACCACGGTAGAGGATGCAGTCATTAGGGCATGCATGTATCTTCTGCACGTCTAATCCTAGAGGGCAGACAACCTTCTTTGCTTCGTACGTACTAGAGGGCCATTCGTTATTTCTTGGAAGTAGCTTCTTCATTATTACCAGCAACTTTTCAAATCCCGAGTTAGTCACACCGGTCTCTGTCTTCCACTTCAGCAATTCAAGTGTGCTACCCAGCTTCTTCTAGCCATCTTCACAAGTTGGGTACAACAATTTGTTGTGGTCCTGTAACATCTTCTCGAACTGCAACCTCTACTTTTACGTATTGCGACTCGACCAAAGATCATCATGCGGTCTCAAGATCAACCCTGTCTCCGTTCCTCGCTCCTCTTCATTATCTTCCATTGTGGTATCAATGTATTCAGGGAACAAAGATCGGTAGTTGTCATCATCATTTTCTTCTTCATCGCCATCTTCCATCATAACCCCTCTTTCTCCATGCTTATAGCCAGACATGAAGCCAGACCGAAGTAGGTGGCTCTGAATGACTCTTGAGGAAGTGTGACCTGCTCATTCCGACATTCAACACATGGACAACACATAAAACCACCCCACCGCTTGTTCGCCTCGGCCACAAGGCAAAAAGAACACACGCCTTCTCTGTAAGCGTCAGAGCGTCGGTCACCGTACATCCATGGATGACTCATCTGCATCATACAACCATATATATCAAACGCAATCACGATGATAAAATTACTATCGCGTAGTCTAAATGATAAAATACTTGCTAACCTTTTAGGACACCTGGAAACAAAGATAAGAAAACTTAAGTGTGGCTCTGGCACCTCATATCATGTTTTGTCTTGTGTGAACTCAAGTGGCATCGCACTAATAGGCATTTCACCGAACACCTCTAGTGCATATGAAGAAAAAAATTAGCACAAAGTTATACCCACCTCACATAGGAAAAAAACAGGAGAGAGTGGAGGGCTGGTGCATTATATATAGGGCCAGACCATTAGTCCCGGTTTGAGACACAAACCAGGACTAATGGTTCTGCCAGGACCACAAGGGCATGCCCAGACCCATTAGTCCCGGTTTGTATCTCAAACTGGGACTAATGGTCCCTTACGGGCCGGGACAAAGGATGTCGGCGACCTCGGGTTGTCTGGTTCAGACCATTAGTCCTGGCCCCAGCCACAGCCGGGACTATTGTCCCAAACCAAAGGCCCATTTTCTACTAGTGTCACCATGAGTGTGCCTTGTTCAGACCCTGACCATAGGCCTAGGAATATGAAAGATGCAAGGTTGCCACTGAAGGTGAGAGCAGAGCGTTGTTGGTGTGGCCATCTTGCCAAGGTGAAGGAGAGCAAAGATCTCTCTGCTAAGATGGTATGAAGTTTTTCATGTGTGCCAACTATGACCAAAACCCACCCTTCAAGCTAGTTCGCCGTTCCAAAGGACTCCGGTTTGTTCTGAAAGCATGATGAATATGCCTATTTTACGTCCTTTTTTCTTTTATTCATGCCATTAATATGGTTGTAGTCTCCTCCTCCTCTCTGCAAGTGGTACCATTGGATTGACATAGAGTAGCCATCTTGGGCCGTGCAGGAGATCAAGGATTGGAACTAGCGTGCATGGGCTAGCTTTGACGCTAAGAAACTTGCCGAAAAAATTATCGCGCAAGAGAAGGAGCAGAGAGAGAACTAAAATAAATAAGAGAGGAACAAGCTCGGAAACGTGAGATGAATAGGAGGAGGAGGAAGGAAGAGCAACGCATGAAAGAGGTGCACAAAGAGGCACGTACAGCTGAAAGGCAGAGATTAAGGGAAAGGGCTACTAAGGCATAGTCAGCAGAAGAACGTGGAGATAAGACCGGAAAATACCCCGATGGACTCAGGACAGTTAGATGTATGTCCCAGAAGTGATGTATCATAATTTTAGTTATAGTGTCATGATGTATCTTAATTTCAGTTGTAGTATCGTGATGTATCTTAATTTCAGTTGTAGTGTCGTGATGTATCTTAATTTCAGCTCGTGTGTTGCGATGTATCTTAATTTTAGTTTAAGTGGAACAAACTATTGTTGCAAAAGTCTTCCCTCCAGTCTTTTCCCGCCATTTGTTACCGCCAAATTATCCCACCAGCGAGTTCCCGCCCAAAAAATTCCTGTCTAATTTCTCCCACGAGAATGTTCCCACCACATTCTCCCGCCGGATAGTTTCCACCATTTCTTCCCTTCTAGCTCTATAAAACCTCTCGTCGCCACGTTTTTTAAGCGGACAAATGTTTCCTCATCAAGATGTCGAGTTTTCCTTCTCATCGTAGCTTTAATAGATATATGTCCATTCGTCTTTTAGATTTAGACAGAGAGTTTAGGATAGATGATACTCTAGTTACATGGGAGGCTCTCATCAGTAGTGACATCTTACTCAATGAGTTGGGTGAGAAATTACATTTGGGTACTCTGGCAACATGAAGTGCTTGATGTCGACATAGGTTCCTGGATTCCTATCATGTAGTGTGTTGAGGAGCCGAACAACGCAGTCGTATCCATCTAGAAACAAGCCAAATCTTTCATCCAATGCCTTCTTCTTAGCTCTACAAGCCTTGACATAAGAGATCATATCGTTAAAACCGACCCTGACTTTATTCATGAAACCTTTAGCTTTCATTGATTTTCTCTCCACAATCTCCATGTATAACAATCGATCCAGGAATATAGATGTTAGGTTTCGATGATCCTGATGGATACTATATAGTATACATGTGTGCGGCACAAAGTCACTCACCTTCCAATTTGTATCATATATAGGGCAATATCCATGTACCCTTGCAGGACAACTGTCTTTCTTGCATTCCATAGTCAAATATTTTTGCGATGACACATTAGTTCTAAAAACCCTTTGAGTGGACATTGCACATGCTATGACTACTTCCTGCACTTGTTTCTTACTCGGATACAAGGTACCCAGGGTGATGGTGTTCTGGTGATACTGCTAGGAAGAATCATGTCCATTGTTCACATTCGTCACTGATGAGAAGTCCTGATTCCATGAGGCAGGAATCGGTACCTCCTCTTCCTCATCTGATTCATCAGAACCAGCTGAAATATCAATCTCATCGTCTATATCTTCCTCTTCCATCTACTCTTGCAGATGACCATCTCTCTTGTATGAATCTTCCTCCCAACTAAAAATAGTATCTCCTGTTGCCTGACTACTATTCTCTGATTCATAACCACCGCCTCTAGTGTGTGCATGGCTACTCTCTCCTGATTCGTAACCACCACCTCCAGCGTGTGTCTGGCTACTCTGGCCATGAAGTATCCACCTTGGGATACAGGCGAACTAACCTACTTCGCAACGGGAAGCATCAAGGTGACAGGGTTAACTTATCTGGTCTGGCAACTTTTTAACAAGCCCACCCACCCACTTAGAGTTCTCATTTATCGGCCTCAAATAAAATGAAATATTTGACCTTAAGTTTGTCCACAATGTATGCACACCAACGGTGTATGTATCTGGAAGTCATAAGCATGCTGCCACCCAGTCATTCAACTAGCCAACTGTGCATGTTAGAGGGGCCGTCAGTTCCAAATCACTATAGTAAAACTCACTCAGATCGACACCCTGATGACTTTTTCTAACTTGACCACGATCGTAATAGAAAACAAACTTCACTACATCTGACATATATGCCGACCTAAAAATATACTGATACTCATCAAGAACTAAACAACAACACATAATACAGTCTGATAAAATACTCCACAACTAACTAAGATCATGTATAAAAATAATAATCTAAAACCATTACTACTCTACCCGGACCAATATTTGCACAACTAACTACCGATATCTAGAAGCTAACCACTAAAAAACTGTAATTAGTGAGAGATCAGGATTTACCCTTGAAGCGTGTGAAGCTCTCGATCTTCAGTCACCGGGTCGGCACCAGCACTAGCTCAGTCAGCTCATCACCACCACCACCACCACAATCACCACCATTGCCATTGCTCTCACCACAATCATCACCACCACCAAATCGCCTCCCAAGCTAACCAATCAGTAGATCGAGGCTTAAACTACAGTTGTACTAAGTATTGCTTCAAGATCTTGAGGAAAACTAAGAAAAAGGAAGAAATTCGAGCTGGAGAGGGAGAGAGCTGCGGCAGGGAAGAGGAAACACGGAGGAGGAAGAAGCACTAGTATAAAAATGGGCATCAATACCGGTTCTAGAGGCCCTTTTGTACCAGAAATGCAACCGACACAAAAGATTTGGGACAAAATCCCCCCTCCTTTGGTACCGGTTCCTTACGAACCGGTATTAAAGGGTCCTCCACGTGGGCACCCAGCAGATCGCAGGGCTAGGGACCTTTGGTACCAGTTTGTAACAAGAACCGGTACCAAAGGTTGGCTACCGCGGGAGAGAAAGTGCATAAATCTCTGCCGCGGCAGAGAATCCAGGTTTTAGGAGGGGTTTAGGGGTACCGGACCGTTTCATCGTACGAGGATCGCATCGATGTGCCAGAAACGCGTTTGGGTTTAGGTAGTACATGAAGATCTAGGTGATGCATATCAACTTGGTGCATATAATATAACACATGTAATCGCATAAGATCACAAAATTAAGTAGTACATGCATGAAGATCGATCTTCATGCATAGTGGTACTCTCCGAGGCATACTATCTATTACATGTAACATAGTGGTACTCTCCGAGTCAAACTATATATTACATGTAGATCTTCATTCATAGTGGTACTCTGCGAAGTTAGGTATGACGTCCCTGATACGTCCATTTTGCATCACTATTCTATGTCTTAATTCACTATCATTCATTGATATATTTCATATTGAGAGGTGATACTTATGTTATTTCATCTATTTTTGCATGGTTGATGACTTTTGGAGCATGGACCGCTGCAGTCAGGATTCTGATGGAAAATGTGCTGTTTGGAGGCAAAATTCGCGAAGATCAGAAAATTCGGGAAAATATACGGAAAATCCTATTTTTCCAGAAGACTAAGGATGCGGAAGCGGAGTGGAGATGGGCCTGAGGCCCACACCACCCCATGGCGTGGCGACCCTAGGCCACGCCGAGAGGTTGTGTGGCCACCACAGCCTCCGGCCTCTCCCCTCTGGCGTATATCATCCTCCCAAAACCCTAAGACTCGGGGAGCAACCACAGAAAGATTCCGCCGCCTCTGCGGGGCGGAAAACATCGAGAGAGAAAGATCTCTCCGGTAGACAGATTTCTATCGGGGAATTCCTTCCCGGAGAGGGGAGATCGTCGCCATCAACACCACCATCAAGCTGGACTTCATCGGGATCATCATCATCATCACCACCACCATCAGCACCCTCATCACCATCTCCATATTGCTGTAACAATTGCGTTGAATCTTGCATAGTTCATGGGGGAACTTTCACGGTGTTGATTACTCTTTGTAGTTGATGCTATTGAGTGAACCATTGAATTATTGTTTATGTTCAGATTGTTATACATCATTATTCCATCTCTGATCATGATCCATATGATGTCTCGTGAGTAGTTCGTTTTGTTCTTGAGGACATGGGAGAAGTCTTGTTGTTAGTAGTGGAGTTGTGTTGAGACAGATTCAATAGATTGTTATTTAAGTTGTGGTGTACTTCTTCTAGTGGTGTCATGCGAACGTCGACTACATGACACTTCACCTATATGGGCCTAGGGGAATGCATTGTGTATTTGGCTACTAATCGTAGGGGTTGCCGGAGTGACAGAAACCTAAACCCCCGTTAGGAAACCATTGCACAAGGGACATAAGGGTCTTAGAGTTTAAAGCTGTGGTTAGGTTTCTACCTTAATTACTTTCTTGTACTTACAGATGTTTGCAAGGGGTATAATCACAAGTATGTATTAGTCTTGGATGGGGTGGTACATTAGCACAGGTTCACCCACACAACACTTAGCAAGCTAAAGAAGATTAATCAACTATATGAAGCGAAAGCACTTGATAGTCTTCCCATGTGTTCTCGAGAACGTTTGGTCATCTATAGAAATACAACCGGCTTGTCCATTGCTGTATAAAGGATTGGGCCACTTGCTGCATTTATTCCTACTGTCTTTTATTTACTCATACTTTGTTTACTTGCTTTATCGAAAACCCCGAAAAATCCGTTTGCTAAGTATTTGCAGAGAATTCCTGATCCATACCACTAGCCAACACCTTCTGCTCCTCGTTGGGTTCGACACTCTTACTTATCGAAAATACTGCGATACACCCCCTATACTTGTGGGTCATCACTCCCTCGAGCATGGCCAGATTGGCGGAGTAGGAGATGACTCCGCTTGGCGCCGCGCCTTTGCTCCCCATACCGTGCACTAGAGCCCAGCTGTTGTGACTACTTGACCGTCAGAAGCGACGGGCGCCAGCGTGAACACCAAAGATGGCTGCTTGTAGATGTACATGAGGTGGTACTGCCGCACGCCGAACACCTGCACGCCGAACACCTGATCCATACCACTATCCAACACCTTCTGCTCCTCGTTGGGTTCAACACTCTTACTTATCGAAAATACTGCAATACACCCCCTATACTTGTGGGTCATCAGTCCCGAAGGAAAAATCCCGCCAATTCCTCGCCAATTGCTTTGAAACGGTGCTCGATTGAGATCATGTCCCGCTTTCTTGCCAACTGTAAAAGAATGAGATACAAATGAATACATGAGCTATGTGTGTATATATATATATATCAAAATCACAATCAAACAATTATGACTGAAACTCAGCACAAGTTATGGTAACAAAATAAATTTGTGAATATTGTTTTCGTACCTCTCTATTTCTTTGATTATTCATTCTGTCGCTGACAATCTTGTGGATGTTTTCGCAAACGTAGTATCCACATAGATTAGTCCCCTTTGGTTGTTTCGTGCATTTATGTATAAGAATATAATTCAATCAAACAATAATCAAGTATGATAAAGGTGTGTGGACCTAGGTAGTACTACTTACTTTGTCCGCACGCCATATCAGCTTCTGTTTCCATCCACCGACCGGATCTTCCTCGATGAATTTTTTCCATACGCTACCCGACAAAAGAAAATGCATAAAAGAGTTATCAGTTTGTTGATATCAGGAAATTAACGAAAAAACCGATAAGAATTAAAATTACTTTTTGAGCATATCAAAAGCCGTCTTGTATAGTATAGGCTATTTGGTTAGTGAGTCAAAGACTTCAACTTCTCCATCATACATTTTAATGACGATAAGAATAAAGTGGAACCTGTGCACGTTTAAATATGCAGTGTCATAGATATAAGTCATCGGTTAAAAATCTAACATATGGTGAGCAAAATAGAATGTGTCATAAGACAGTAACACTCACTTGGAGTTGTAAGGCCAAAGAATTATCTTTTTGCCACGTTGTCGCTTCAAAAACCTTAGCAAAGTCTCGGTGTATCCTTGTTATAGATGGGATCTTCTATGGTTTTTTCATGCATTGTATCTGGTTCTATGAACCCAATGTCCGTGATTTCATCCCTTTTGCATTCGAGCTTCTTCGATCTGCATAATATAGCACACAAAAGATTAAATTGAGGATAATTTGTAGACAATGAACGAGCTGAGCTAAAGACTTCTCAAATTACATTAATAAATCACTTACAAACAATAGCATCCGATGATAGATTTGTCGAGGGCCCGAAGATTGTATAACTGAAAAAGTTCACAGAAGTCAACGCTCATAGAGTATTCTTGGAAGTAGTGCTCATCCTTAACTCGCACCATGATAGCCTCGATCCCTCTCTTTGTGGCATTAGTGTACCACACATGCAAATTACGCATACTTGTTGGTAGCGACCTGATATTCTCGACCAAATCTTTCCCTTGAGCAAATTTATATGCTACTTCAACAATGGGGTAATCGGTTGTGTTTTGTCGAGAACTTTGAACGGCCTTCTCGTCAAACACCTTGAGAGGGGGGACAGATTGAACGGGTTGTTCTCTGAGCTGGTGCACTTGTTTCCTTTTTATACCCGAGACCACCGATTTATCGGGTTTTTTCACCTCCACCATATCGTCATACAACCTTTCAATAGAACGCCTATAGTCAGATGGCGGCGATGGTACAGGGTCATATAGATTCTCAGCAGTACTTTAACTTTCACCGGACCTAGAGTCTTCTCAAAAGGTATCTCTAGCACTTTCTTAGCAAAATGTTTTTCCACCTCGAACTTAGAGGTTTCGATGCATTCCTCGATAGTTTTTTCCCAAGGTAACTTCTCAATAGGCGGCAGTGGTTTCTCCTTGCTAGGTCTCTTCCTAGGCGGTGTATGCTTCGCGTTTAAACATGCGTGATCTTACATGGAGGATCTCGAGATGGTGGACTCGCGCTGGGGTCCCTCTCAGGTAGGTGTGGACTTTGCTGCTCATGTGGACTGCTACCAGGAGGAGTCGATGGCCATTGATGCTCATGTGGAATTTGCTGCTCATGTGGACTGCTACGAGGAGGAGTCGGTGGCCTTGGCAAAAGGATGATGTATTTCTTGGACCATAGGGCGAAACCTCGCGTGACATCGGCCAATGTCTTCTCCTCGTCACCTCCAGGAAAATCAAGCTCCACTGTTTCATAATCCGGAACAACATCATCCACCCTGACACGAACACAGCCAGCTGGAATGGGCATATGATGGTGCATTGCTCCATCTTCAGTTGGGTAAACATAGTCGACCGCCACCTTAATGGACACGTTCCTCATTGGCAAATGTAGCTCGCAATCTGTCTTCTCCGTGACATAATCCACGGGGTAGCTTCCTCCACATTCAAGATGCGAGGAACCCACACTGCATCTTCGCTGAGATGGGGCGGCATCGACTTGAGGATCTTGTAGAAACAATGGATCGGTGCCCTCTGATTTTTCTCAAGCACCTCCACCCTATTTATCAATTCCGCTAACTTGGCTGACTCCTGCTTCTTGTTTCTCGAACGGCTTCTATAAGTGTCAGCGCACTCCAGCCACGCTTCCTTCATGGTGACACCTGGGAGGGCTCGTATCCGTCCAATGTGTTCAAGATTCCCTAGAGCGAGTGTCAGCTCGTCATTCTCTCTATCGGGAATGTACTCTCCCTTTCTAACTTTTTCAATTGCATCTATAAGCTCCATCGTGATTGCTTCAATTTTTTCTTCCATTTTCCCTTTGCAACGATCTTCCCTGTCTTTGGGTCCAACCCTGCCCCATGCGCGAACAACTAGAACTTGGACCAGTCGGGCCAGTCCCATGTCTGTGGAGTGATTCCTGCCTCCATTAGTTTAGCTTCAAATGCTATCCACTTCGGAATGGCAGTCTTGTAGCCACCTGACCCCAAATGATGGAAATGTTTCTTCTTTGAAGCATTTTTCGTATTTGTGATTGATCGGGACACAAAGTGAGCGATTTCTTATACCTCTTAAATGCGGGCCAGTGATCTTTTATCTTCACTAGACTTTCAGTGAATACTGGATCTTCATATTCATATCTGGCCCATAAATATTTCTTCCAGGTCTGGAGTTGTGTGGCCATCTTCTTAAAAGTCCATTCCTTGACTTTATTCTTCTGCCCTTCCGTCATGTCTTCCGGTAGGCTGAAGTGTGTCAGTAGACTGTCCCAAAGAAACTGTTTTAGAGTATCGTTGAATAACTAGCTTCAGCCCCTGCGTTCTTCGGCTTATGCCACTGTACAATGCTGATTGGTACATGGTCCTTAACAAGAACTCCAGCTTGATTTACAAATGTATGGCAGTGCTCCACCGGCTCACCACTAGCCTTAAATGCGGTGAGGGCTAACTTACCCTCGCCCTTTAGACGTTGCGTCGGGCCTCGTTGGGTTTTAACAGATTTGCTCGATGATCTAGAAGGCTATAAGAAAAATAATTCATTAATAAGAGCAATACAAATAAATCAATGCATCTAGCCTTGATATATAAATATACACCTCCCCGGAGTTTGTTAAGAACACTTCGTTGTCTCTTCTTTCTTCAGACTCAAGTCCCTCACCGACATCGTTTAGAAATTGTGAGGCGAAATCATCGTCATCTCCATCGGGTTTCGGTCCATGGGCACTCTCATATATCATTTTCTGCACCATTTCTTCTTGCTCCTCATCTCGGATGAAGGTGTTGTCCTCCATAGCTCAATGTCACTACAAAATTAAGTGGAATCGTTTGATTCATCATGTCATGATCATAACAGATTGCTAGACGGATAACATCGCCGTCGGCGCCTGGCACGGGGGCAGCCTTGCCAACACCGCCGTCGGCTAGGGGAGCAGCGTGCAAGGAGCATCGTCGGCTAGGCGGCATGGCGAGGCCGTGTGGCGAGGCAGCGTCGACACCGGACACTGCCGGCCCGCGCGCGCTAGCGAGGCCGCCTAGCCGGCGTGGCGTGTGGCGTGGCGAGGTGGCATCGACACCGGACACTACTGGCCATGTCCGGTGTGCTTCCGCTAGAGATGCTCTTAGTGTCGAGATGTATTACCCATGGTGCCGATGTCTAAGCTCGACAATGGCATCGCGACACAAAACAACTCGGCCATTAGAAAAGAGTTTGGTCATTGAGCTAGGTCTATCCGCGATCGACCGTGGTCCGAGTGCGGTGGAGGACATGGTGGACTCCCATGTACCGACATAGGAAGAAGACCAACGATGTAATTCTACAATACTACAAGAGTCCGTGGGAGCCAAAACCATGTTCCGCCCCATAACGCCCAGTCGTCCACGCCCCCGGCTGGTGTTATCTTCTTATAGGCTTCCCCGCGACAATGTTGATACTAGACCAAGTCTGAGTCGCTCTAAATAGGGTATTTTCTTGCGGTGCCTTGGAGGTATGGCAAGTGTAGTAGGCCTCGAGGTCTCCGTTGGCGTGGCGTGGCGTGGCGTGTGTGCGGCGCGAGCAAAGCGGGCATGTCGCCGGTGTGCGCATTTTGCCGAACACCCTAAGGGCGGTGTCGATGAAGCCACACACACACAGCGCACACCGGCGTCACTGGCATGAGCGTCTGCGGCGTCGGCGAGGATGGCGGCGCGGTGGCGTGGCTGGGTGGCGGCGTGGCTGGACGACGGCGTGAGCAGGGGAGGGAAAGAAGGGAAGGAGCGGGGAATTACCTGTGGACGGAAGCACGGCGGCGGACGGCGGCGCGGCGGCGTGCAGAGATCGACACGCGCGGCTGTGCGGAAAGGCTGTATAGAGAGATCGACGCGCACGTGGAAAAAAGGCCCCTAGGGTGAGAAAATCCCCTGGGAGACCCTTTGCTACAGGTTGCAGCCACAAACCGGTAAGGCTGCAACCGGTAGCAAAGGTATTTTTCTTTTCTTTTTTTCTTTTTCTATTTTGTTTTTTCTATTTCTTTTTATTTTCTATTTTTTTTGTTTCTATTTTGTTTTTTCTATTTCTATTTCTTTTCTATTTCTTTTTCTATTTCTATTTTCTTTTCTATTTCTTTTTCTATTTCTATTTTCTTTTGTATTTCTTTTTCTTTTCTATTTCTTTTTCTATTTCTATTTTCTTTTGTATTTGTTTTTGTATTTCCTTTTCTTTTCTATTTCTTTTTATATTTCTATTTTCTTTTGTATTTCTTTTTGTATTTCTTTTTCTTTTCTATTTCTTTTTCTATTTTCTTTTTTCTATTTCTTTTTCTTTTCTATTTCTTTTTCTTTTGTATTTATTTTTCTATTTCTTTTTCTTTTCTATTCTTTTCTGTTTCTATTTTCTGTTGTATTTCTTTTTTATTTCTTTTTCTTTTCTATTTCTTTTTCTATTTCTATTTTCTTTTGTATTTCTTTTTGTATTTTTTTCTATTTCTTTTTCTATTTCTATTTTCTTTTGTATTTCTTTTTGTATTTCTTTTTCTTTTCTATTTTCTTTTTTCTATTTCTTTTTCTTTTCTATTTCTTTTTCTTTTGTATTTATTTTTCTATTTCTTTTTCTTTTCTATTTTTTCTGTTTCTATTTTGTTTTTTCTATTTCGTTTTCTTTTCTATTTCTTTTTCTTTTCTATTTCTATTTTATTTTGTATTTCTTTTTCTTTTAAAAAATCATTTATAGGTTCACAACATGCTATTTCATCAGAGATCCACTTCAAGTTTAGCGAGGCTCAGTCCCGGGCTAAGAAGCTTTAGTCCCGGCTAGTGGGTGCAACCGAGACTAAAGCTGTCGGTGGGAAAAGGACGCGTGGGTAACCTTTAGTCCTGGCTGGTGGGGTACAACCGAGACTAAAGTTGTCGGTAGGATAAGGACGTATGGGTGGACGCACTGCTCGATGAGATAAAGCATGTAGCGCACGACGCCCTATCGGAGGAACAAGACAAAGTAGAAGCGGCGCCGTGCCTATAAAAGGAGCATCGATACGCCATGACAAGCAGCTCAACAAGCCAACATAGGTAGAGAGAGTTTCATCCCCATGGATGGAGGGTTGGGAAATCTCCCATGGCGGAGCTTGTCGAAGATGTTGTTGGTGCACACGCCCTACAGCATCTTCGAAAGCTCCGCCTCGGAAAAATTTCCCTGCAAGCCCGTGAAAGACTCCATCTCCTCTAACAGTGTTGGGGAAAGGGTTGGGAAATCTCCCGTGGCGGAGCTTCTCGAAGATGTCGTTGGTGCACACGCCCTACGGCATCTTCGGAAGCTCCGCCTCAGAAAAATTTCCCTACAAGCCCGTGAAAGACTCCATCTCATCTAACAGTGTTGGGGAAAGGGTTGGGAAATCTCCCGTGGCGGAGCTTCTCGAAGATGTCGTTGGTGCACACGCCCTACGACATCTTCGGAAGCTCCGCCTCGGAAAAATTTCCCTGCAAGCCCGTGAAAGACTCCATCTCCTCTAACAGTGTTAGGGAAAGGGTTGGGAAATCTCCCGTGGCGGAGCTTCTCGAAGATGTCATTGGTGCACACGCCCTACGACATCTTCATAAGCTCCGCCTCGGAAAAATTTCCCTGCAAGCCTGTGAAATACTCCATCTCCTCTAACAGTGTTGGGGAAAGGGTTGGAAAATCTCTCGTGGCGGAGCTTCTCGAAAATTGCCCTGCAAGCCCATGAAAGCTACTTAACTAGTAAAACAAGCCAATCATCTCCATTGTTAATATCTTACATACAGTAAGATCATTACACACAAATAAATGGGAAAGTGATTTCCATATTGAGATACATAAGTTATGATCCTTATCTAGTCTTCTGAGTTTTCTTCGTGTGTTTCCCTTTCTTCTGATTGCGACGCGACCATGGACAATCTTCATTATTTAACATGATGCTTGGGTCAGTTCTCACCTTGAAGGGTGGAATATCATCAAACTTATTATAATCTTCTGACATGTCTGACTTTTCCTCTACTCCCACGATGTTTCTTTTTCGTGAAAGAACTATGTGGCGCTTTGGCTCATCGTATGATGTGTCCTCTTTCCTTTGTTTTCTTTTTTTCGGTTTGGTAGACATGTCCTTCACATAAAAAACCTGAGCCACTTCACTGGCTAGGACGAATGGTTCGGTGTCGTACCCTAGATTCTTGAGATCCACTGTAGTCATTCCGTATTGCGGGTCTACCTGTACCCCGTCTTTCAGGTTGAACCATTTGCACCGGAACAAAGGGACCTTGAAATTAGGTCCATAGTCAAGTTCCCATATCTCCTCTATGTACCCATAATATGTGACCTTCTTCTCATTGTTCTCTGCTACATCAAAGCGGACACCACTGTTTTGGTTGGTGCTTTTTTTTATCTTGGGCAAACATGTAAAATGTATTCCCATTTATCTCGTACCCTTGAAAAGTTGATATAGTTGAAGATGGTTTCTTGGCCAACAAGTATAGCTGTTCTTCATCAGTGACATTCATGAGACGTGTTTGCAACCAACCGCCGAAAGTCTTCATGTGTTCTCCATCAATCCAATCTTCATGTTGCTCCGGGTATTCAGAGCGTAAAATATTCTTGTGTTCCACTATGTACGGAGCCACCAAGCTGGAATTATGTAGAACTGTGTAGTGTGCTTGAGTGAAAGAATGTCCGTGCATACACATTGTTGCTTTCTTTCCTAGCATGCCTTTTCCACGCAGTCTCCCCTCATAGCGCGATTTAGGAACACCGATCGGCTTAAGGTCAGGAATAAAGTCAACACAGAACTCAATGACCTCCTCTGTTCCATATCCTTTGGAGATGCTTTCTTATGGCCTAGCACGGTTATGAACGTATTTCTTTAAGACTCCCATGAATCTCTCAAATGGGAACATGTTGTGTAGAAATACAGGACCGATAACGCCAATCTCTTCGACCAGGTGAACAAGGAGATGCGTCATAATATTGAAGAAGGATGGTGGGAACACCAACTCGAAGCTGACTAGACATTGAACCACATCCTTCTGTAAATTTTGTAGAGTTAGTGGATTGATCACCTTCTGAGAAATTGCATCGAGGAACACACATAGCTTCACAATGGGTACTCGAACATTTTCTGGCAGAAGCCCCCTCAATGCAACCGGAAGTAATTGTGTCATAATCACGTGGCAGTCATGAGACTTTAGGTTTTGAAACTTTTTCTCTGACATGTTTATTATTCCCTTTATATTCGACGAGAAGCCGGACGGGACCTTGATGCTACTCAGGACTTCAAAAAAGATCTCCTTCTCTTCTTTGGTAAGAGCGTAGCTGGCAGTACCTTGATACTTCTCTGGATTCAGGTTGTTTCCTTTGTGGATACATTGTTGGTCCTGCCGTGCATCCGGTGTATCTTTTGTCTTCCCATACACGCCCAAGAAGTTTAGCAGGTTCACGCAAAAAAAATTCATCACATGCATCACGTTTATTGCAGAGTGAACCTCTAGAATTTTCAAGTAGGGTAGCTCCCAAAATATAGACATCTTCTTCCACATGGGTACGTGTCCATCAACATCATGCGGAACAGATTGTCCGTCAAGACCCTTTCCAAAGATCACTTTTAAATCCTTGACCATATCATATATAACATCCCCAGTAGGGCGGGTAGGCTTCGTTCGGTTATCTGCCTCACCTCTGAAATGTTTTCCTCTCTTTCTTACGTGATGCTGTTTTGGAAGAAATCGACGATGCCCTAGGTACACATTCTTGTTTTCCAAATATATACTGTCAGTCTCACCTAAACAGTGTGTGCATGCATTGTATCCCTTGTTTGATTGTCCTGAAATGTTACTAAGAGCAGGCCAATCATTGATGGTTACAAACAACAACGCTCGTAGGTTAAATTCATTTTGTTCGTGCTCATCCCACACAGGTACACCTTCTTCACGCCACAACTGCAAAAGTTCTTCAACCAATGGCCTCAGGTACACATCAATGTCGTCGCCGGGTTGCCTCGGGCCTTGGATGAGCACTGGCATCATAATAAACTTCCGCTTTATGCACAACCAAGGAGGAAGGTTATAGATACATAGAGTCACTAGCCGGGTGCTATGACTGGAGCTCTGCTCCCTGAAAGGATTAAAGCCATCTATACTTAGACCAAATCTTAAGTTCCTTGCGTCATCTGAAAATGACTTGAACTCTCTGTCGATTTTTCTCCACTGCGACCCGTCAGCGGGGTGTCTCAACATCACATCTTTCTTACGGTCCTCTTTGTGACATCGCAACAAATTGGCATGCTCTTTGTTTTGGAACAAATGTTTCAACCGTGGTATTATAGGAGCATACTACATCACCTTCGCAGGAACCCTCTTCCTAGGGGTGGACTCGCCTCAACATCGCTAGGGTCATCTCGCCTGATCTTATACCTCAATGCACCACATATCGGGCATGCATTCAAATTCCCGTACTCCTCACGGTAGAAGATGCAGTCATTGATGCATGCATGTATCTTCTGCACCTCTAATCCTAGAGGGCAGACAACCTTCTTTGCTCCGTACGTACTAGAGGACAATACGTTCTCCCTTGGAAGCATCTTCTTTATTATTTTCAGCAACTTTTCAAATCCCTTGTTAGAAGTACCATTCTCTGCCTTCCATTGTAGCAATTCTAGTGTGGTACCCAGCTTTTTCTGGCCATCTTCGCAATTTGGGTACAACAGTTTGTTGTGATCTTCTAACATTTTCTCCAACTTCATCCTCTTCTTTTCACTTCCGCAGTTTATCTTTGCATCAAGAATGGCCCAACCCAAATCGTCATCGGGGTCATCAAAAATGAGCTCATCAAAAATGGGCTCTTCTTCATCTTCGTCTTCCCCCATTCTACTATCACCGTCTTCAGTGAATATAGGATAGTTGTCACTGTCCTCTCCTTCTTCGTTGACTTCCATAATAATCCCTCTTTTCTTCGTGCTTGGTCCAACAATTATAGCCGGGCATGAAACCGTTCTCAAGCAGGTAGACGTGAAGGGTCTTTAAGATAGAGTAATCCTTCGTATTGTTACAGGAACTACATGGACAATAAATGAAACCATTCGACCGCCTGTCTGCCACAACCACGTTGAGAAAATAATGCATGCCAGTAATAAAGTCGGGATGGCATCGGTCACCATACATCCATTGTCGATTCATCTGCATTATATATATAAGTATATCAAAAATCATTAATTACACAACATCATGGATATATGAGTGACAAACTTAATTAATATTCAAGTTCATCACATAAAACTAAGTTTTTTTATAAAAAAGAAGAGGCTCGCCGAGGTGGTACGGTGCTGGCTAGGGGACGACGCTGGCGATCGACGATGGTGAGGACGGGGACGATACTAAAACCTACAAATCATACTTTAATTTGAGCTCAAATTGCATATAAAAAGAACGAAATCCCTAACTTAGACATTTCATCGAACACCTTGCTAGCACTACAAAAATAATACGAGTTAAACTAGGAAAAAAATGAGCTAAATTAGGAACGCCGGAAGAAAGGATGATATTGCTAACCCTTGGATAGATGAGTGCCGTCAATCTTGATAAAATGGTGGAAAAAATGAAGATTTGTTGGAGTGTGAGAGGTGCAAAATATTTGGAAATGTGAGAGGGGAGAAGGAGAAGGGAAATAAGATGCAAGCCGATCGGGCTTAAGAAATAGGACAGGGACCATATAGTACCGGAAGGTTCAGCTCTGGGCCACCTTGCTTCAAAATTGGACTGAAACCCTTTCGTACCGGTTCGTGCTCAACGAACCGATATTAATGTTCCTCGGCCACCTGGACAAAGGAGCCGGTACTAATGCACCCTTTGAACCGGTACTAAAGGCTTAGATGGAGGCCCATTTTTCTACTAGTGAAGGAGCGCAGGGCTAGCGGCTGTGTCGCGCGGCTTCCTTTATCCAAGTGCCAGATGGGGTGGCCGACACAGTTTGCGTCGGACGGGGTGGACGACTAGGCCATACGGGGTGGCCGGCACCGTTTGCAGGCCGGCACGCTGACCGTTGCGGGCCTGTCGGCTGATGGGCCTCGCCACCAGCGGCCAAACGGGGTGGCCTACACCGAGTGGCTCAATCGGTGTCGCCAACACCGCATATGTGCTAGATTTTGAAATTTTCTCAAATCGCATATTATAATTCAAAATGATTAAAAACTGTATTATTAAAAACATAGCCTTTTTTGTCCCGTCAAAGTCCTCGTTTCAAACCGCAAACTAGCAGGATGGCTGAAAATGCTTATGGAAACTTGAAATCTCAGTCAAATGATATCATGCAATCTTAGCTACAAACTTACTTGTTACTAAAAATATTTCAGTTACAACCTCACTTGTAACTTGAAAATCTACTTGTAACTTGAAAATCTCAGTTGCTGGCCAATTTTCTCCAGGTTTCGTTCGTACTCAAAGCAGCCAACCATGCTTAATCGAGAGGCTTTGCCCCTTCTTCTCGCTACTAGTAAGTTCGCACACGTCTTATAATCTACAATAACGATATTTTATTAATCGTATTTCTCTTTTACAGTTCTTTTTACCGAGCCGCTTAAATGTGTGATGCGTAACATTGTGAGTGCGTGTGACACACGATCCAGTGTTCACGTAATACTCGTGATCACATAAACGTACTGTATTATAATTATGAATAAAACACAACGACCGATAACTTGTTGTGTCTTCCCACCATCGGAGACCGAACACCCAATCTCCTGACTCCCTGCCGGTGGCCTCGACCACCGCCTCCTCCTTCTGTTTCCTCCAGGTGACCAGAGACCAGGCGGCGGTCGCGAAAGGCCAGGTGAACCAGTGCTAGGCGCCAATGGAGGTGGAGGGGTTGACCTAACCTCCACCGGATCCGCAACCACCACGACCAACATTTGATGGCTTTGCGTCGGCCTCCACTCGCCATGGAGTCCGTGTGACATGCAGCTGCCGATTGGTTCGCCCTACAGTACTTCGTAGTCTTAAGTGGCTCCTCTTCTTAACGTCTGGCTCGACATTCTTTTCTAGGTGAGAAAAAAGATATACATATTGTTGGGCTTCGTTCAGAGCCATGCCAGAAAATTAAAATTTCTCCGGCTTGACTCTGGCGAGCCACTCCAAGATCCAGCGAAGGTCAGAGGAAATAGTTCATACCCTTGATGTGTGCGTGAGAAAGAAGAGACGCGTCGAGGCCGTGCCGTACTTTTTTCTTCCGGCTCCAGCGAACTCCTCGACCCTGGGTCGTCCTTTCAATTTGTTGGCTCCGGTGTACTTCTTCGCTCTCCGCCACCCAATATCATCGCGGATACAACGCCTCTACCATCTCACGCACATACAAGGTGGAGCAGCAACAAGTGAGATGCTAGTCTCGGTCCTGCCGTCGGAGGACAGGAAGGAGGAAACGCCCAATTCTAGACCTAGTGGAAGGTTCGAGTGGAACTCGTATATCTATGTCCGCCTCCTCCATACCTTCCTTTATAAAGGCTGGTAAGTGAGGGCGCACAACACTTGTGTCCCTCAGTCCTAAACCCTAACCCTAGTCAAACCAGGTCCAACCTTTTGACACATGTCCCTGTCCGAGCAAGTCCAACTTGCCAGCTCATGTTAGTCGGATCATGCCTAACTGCACTCTCTTGTGCGATCCCGCAGGGTTACGATAAGTCAGACACAACTCCAAGGGTTTTCACTCTGAGCCGGAGCTTACATGGTTTCCGCCCTTAGTTGATAACTGGTATTGGCCTTTAGCAAGACGTGTCAGCTCCCGACTATGCGCAAGTGCCCTCAATATGACGATCTGCCCGAGTCCCTTTGGCTCACGATATTGGTGGTAAGCTGCAGGGGAGTAATAGATGGCTCAGTGTTGATGTAGAGCTCGTTGGGAACCCTAAGAGGAAGGTATGATGAGCACAGCAGCAAGTTTCCCTCAGTTATAAAACCAAGGTTTAATCGAACCAGTAGGAGCAAGGAAATACCCCAAAGGTGTTACTAGATGAGCCTTGGCAGGGCGCACTACCGGTGCTAGTAGCAACGTGGAGACCTGCACAACACAACCACAGAACTTTGTCCCCAACTTGCGATGAGGTTGTCAATCTCACCATGTTTTGCTGAAAACAAAGGATTAAACGTATCGAATAGAAGGAAGTAATAGTTTGCAGAAAGTAAACACAAAGCAGTAACAGTTTATAGATTGTATGTAAAAGAAAAGGACCGAGATCCATAGTTCACTAGAGGTGGCTCTCCTTAGATAGATAACATGCTGGGTGAACAAATTACAGCGGGGCAATTGACAAACATCGAGAAAGCATACAAGCATATATTAATCATCTTGACTCCTTTGAGACTTGATTGGGCATTACAACATTATACATAGACCGCCATCCAACTGCATCTATGACTAATAATCCACCTTCAGGTTATCATCCGAACCCCCTCCAGTATTAAGTTGCAAGCAACAGATTATTGCTTTACGAATTGCGTGTAAAGTAAAAAATATGATTGTTCTATGAACAAAGGATTGTTGTTTTCTCCCTAGTAGCAACAGCATATCTAGTACCTTAGACATTTCTGTCACTTCCCCAGATTACCAGAGGCATGAACCCACTATCGATCATAAATACTAACTCTTGGAGTTGCTAGCATCTACTTGGCCAAGATAGCTACTAACAACGGAAAGCATGCAAGATCACAAATAACAAAGACATGATAGAATCAATAATCAATCTAAAATAGCATCTCAATATCCATCGGATCCCCGCGAACACAACATGCAGAATTACAAATAGATGATCTTGATCATGAACGGAGCTCACAAGATCTAGACATGAAAGCACAAAGGAGGAGAAATAGCCATCTAGCTACTACATGGATCCATAGTCCAAGGGTGAACTACTCACGCATCACACTGGAGGCTTGCATGGTGATGAAGAAGGCCTCCAGGGTGAATTCCCCTCTCCGGCAGGGTGCCGGGAAGAGCTTCAGATCCCTCCCGATCTAGGGATGGAGATGACGACGGCTACAGAATCTTTCGTGGATTTTTGATCGGGTACTTAGGGTTTTCGTCCCGAGGGCATCTTATAGGCGGAAGGAGAGGCCGAGGGGGTGCTGGGGTCGGCCAGACCACCCCCTGGCACGGGCCAGGCCTGGCCGCGTGGCCAGGTGGTGTGGCCGGCCCCCAGCCCTTCTCCATCTCGTATTCTGGCATCTGATGACTTCCGGAAAAATAGGCACTTTGGCTTTTGTCCCGTCCAATTCCGAGAATATTCATTTTCTGACTTTCCTGGAACCAAAAACAGCAGAAAAATGTAGGCATCGTGGCTCTTGTTAATAGGTTAGTCCAAGAAATCATATGAAAAGTACTCCAAAGTGTGTACAAAACACAAGAAAGTGGATAAAACCAAGCATGGAACATCAAAAATTATAGATACATTTGCAATGTATCAACATCCCCAAGCTTAACTCCTGCTCGTCCTCGAGTAGGTAAGTGATAAAAAAGAAAGAATAATTTTTGAGGTGACATGCACCATCAAAGACTTGATCAAAGTATTTGTAAAACATTCAAAGCTGGGATCATAGTACTTCAATCATAACATGAAAGACAAAGTTCTAGCAATAAGACAAAGAAACTATGATGCAACATGAAAAGGTACAAACAAAAGATTCATGAATAACAATGCTTTGCAAGATGTTTGTTTGTTTCACATAAAGAAAACATAGCATAATAGCATTCAACTTGTCCCTCATAGAGTAGCAAATATAAATGCATAGGACACCTTCAAAGTTCATAAGAGTGACTAGATACAAATAGTTTAAAACAAGCAATATCAAGATATGCATCAATCAACTAGTCTTGGTATAATGCACATAGAACTAAGAATGGCCACTATTTTCTCAAAGTAGGTGCATAAAGTTAGAAGGTGGAGACTGATACATTGCAAATGTATCTATAATTTTTGATGTTCCATGCTTGGTTTTATCTACTTTCTTGTGTTTTGTCCACACTTTGGAGTACTTTTCATATGATTTCTTGGACTAACCTATTAACAAGATGCCACAGTGCCAGTTGCCTATTTTCTGTTGTTTTTGGTTCCAGGAAAGTCAGAAAATGAATATTCTTAGAATTGGACGGGACAAAAGCCAAAGTTCCTATTTTATTGGAAGACTCACGGAGCCAGAATACGAGATGGAGGAGGGCCAGGGCCTGGCCACACCCCCCTAGGCGCGGGTACCCCCAGGCCACGCCAGGGCATGGTGTGGGCCCCCTGGCTGGCCACCGACCTTGCCTCCTTCGCCTATATATTCCTCCCGAGGCAGAAACCCTAAATAGTCAATCATCCAGCCACGAAAAGTTCCACAGCACCGCCGCCACCGAAGGGGAGATTCGGGGGACAGAAAGTCTCTGTTCTGGCACCCTTCCAGGACGGGGAAGTGCCCCCGGAGCCATCTCCATCGATCTCCACCGCCATCTCCATAACCATTGCTGATTCCCATGATGAGGAGGGAGTAGTTCTCTCTCGAGGCTAAGGGTTCTACCGGTAGCTATGTGTTCATCTCTCTCTATGCATGATCTTATTGAGATCATGAGCTTGTAATCTATAGATCTACCTTACTACTCAAGTGCTTTAATAGATCTCTGCTCTCCCCATGTGTGTGAAATTGACAGTGTGCACACCATGGTGGACCTTAGGCTAGAGATTACAAATACTTGTTATGAGTTATATTTGGAGTTGGATGTCTCTATGAAATTGTGGTGTTTGTTGGAACCATCTAGTAATCAAGGTGACAGTGTGGGGTTATCTAGATGGGAAAGGCTTACTTTAAGGTGTGCTGTTATAGCCCTACCAATGATTAGAGTGTCCAACCGGAGAGTAGTTCAGCGTAGTATCATGAAGATAATATATTTATATGAGAGTGTTCACTAGTGAAAGTATGATCCCTAGGCCTTGTTTCTAAGTATTGAAACACCGTTTGCAATTAGATCTGTTACATGTTTGCTTGTTTCCATCTTTATTTCAGTTTTACTTTAGTCTTTTCCACGCCATCAAGCTATTTTCTATCACCATTACCACTTATAATTATCCATATCACTTGTATTTCACTATCTCTTCGCCGAACTAGTGCACCTATACACCTGACAAGTGTATTGGGTGTGTTGGGGACACAAGAGACTTCTTGTATCTTGATTGCAGGATTGCTTGAGAGGGAATACCTTTGACCACTTCCTCCCTGAGTTCGATAAACCTTGGGTAATCCACTTAAGGAAAAACTTGCTGCTGTTCTACAAACCTCTGCACTTGGAGGCCCAACAACTGTCTACAAGAATAGAAGTGTGTAGACATCAGAGACTCAATATAATGGTGGAAGAAAGGCCTCTATAAAAGTAAGTAGGGATTCAAGTCTCATAAAGAGCTTCCAAAAATTATGGTACTTAATAGCTTTCATCTCTCATTGCCCCTATCATAAGCATCTTGAAGTGATTAAGGTTAAAGTGAACGAACTATGGTGTACATGCTTGACGAAGTATAAGTTAGAAATCTCATGTCCCTTGTATACGAGGGTTGCTCCTCATGCTACTCAAGTTTAGTCACCGGCAAGTTCTTGCCATTGTAAGTACATGTGTATCATAGAGAACCGCCAACGGGGTACCCCTTGCCCGATGATACGGAAGAAACCCCATATCAAAATGACAAGGCAAGCAGACAACGAGCATCTCAGCAATCTTCTTATTTACAATGGGAATATGGTGCTTTTTTCTCTCTTTCCTCTTTTCATAATGTATCTTTTTTTCTCTTTTTTTCTCAATATAGGACTCTTTTTTTATAAGAAGAATGCTTCATAGACAGCTCATTATGGTTACGCTGCAGGTTTCCACCATGTCAGCATGGATTAGACCAGCGGCCCAGGCGTTTCTCTAACACATATACATAACTACATGGACTTACAAGATCCCCTTTCATTTCACACTGACGACATCCATATACAAAAGAGCATGATATCAACTAGGTACAAGTACCGAGTGCAATGTTGAAAGCGTTCCCCATGAAAGCATGGTTCTGCTAATTCCCAACAAATAAGTGCAAGCATATACAACATAGACGACACAATGGTTCAAGTTTATTAAGGGCAAGAAAAGTAAAGTGTGCCATCAAGTTTGTGAGAGCTTTAATCACTAGTTTTCTCATAACAAGTTTAATTTGGAAGGTAAACAAAAGCATGAATATACTTGGAATAGCATAAGCTAGTAGGTAGATATGGTGGACTCTTCGGAATAACTTTGTTTAAGGAGTTGGATGCATGAGTGGAACTCATACTTGGTTGTGGAGGCTAGCAAAAGACTGGGAGCGACAAACTAAGAGAGCAATAATGGCCATAATCATGCAGAGCGACAAAACATCATTGATCAAAGCATAAAGTGATACTAATAGTTGAAAACTAAAGGATCATAAAGGCCAAGTCAACCCAAATAAAGCATCAAAGGAGAATACCACTATACTATGCTTTAATATGCTAAAACAACGCATGATTCATCCAAGGCACATTAAGCAATCTCAGTTGTTTAGAACAAGTCATGCTACAGCAAAGAATACTAAGCATAAAGCCAAAACAATATCAAGCATGGCATGACAAAGCATAGGCCACAGTCAAAAACAAGCTCTTTTTACCACATAAGCATGAACTTTCCTACTCTTTTCCAAACCAAACCAAACTTTTTGCAAACCAATGTATGAAAGAGGGGGTCCAACCAATTTATTAAGCAAACTAAGAAAACCAAGGAAACGAAAAACCAAAACCAAAACGAAAAAGAAGACGCTCCAAGAACAACACAACTGTGCATGAAACAATAAAAATGAAGCGTTTGGAAGAAACCTGGAATTTTTATTGATGAAGAAGGGGATGTCTTGGGCATCCCCAATCTTTGACGCTTGTACTTCTTGGATATTTCTTGGGGTGACACGCTTGGAATCCCCAATCTTGAGCTTTAGTCCATCCTTCATCTCATTATCATTCCTTCCATACACCTGAAATTTTTCCTTCATACAAAACTTCACACAATCTTTATTAGCAACATTAGTGCACTCAAGATAAATAAGTCTTAAGGTTCAGTTCTAACACCAAATAAACTTCCATTAGAACACTAGCTACTGTAGCTCTTCCCTCAAAAAGCTCAATTCCCCATTAGAACTCAAAAATGAGCCAACAAGAAGCAAATGCAAAAAATGGCAGAAATCTGTCAAAACAGACCAGCAGGTAAAGATGAATTTTTTCGAAGACCTTCTGTTGCTCAAATCAAAAAGTGTTGAACTAATGAAAGTTAGATAACAACCTGGGGCAGAAGCACAAACATTCACACCTCAAAACGACGTTCAGAGATTTTACACAAATTTTTACGATGAAGCATAGAAATCTGTTTCGGGACAGCAACTTTCCCAATCATTACTTCTCTCTCATTAGAGGTTACTCTTGGCACAAAAAGCAAATAAAAAGGATAAGGAGTGGTTATTACTGAAGTAATAACTTCCAAGACTCATCTAAAATTTTTGGGTTATCTCCCAATAAGTACTTTTCTTTAATGCCTTTAAGTTAGGCATAAGAAGCAAGAAAGAATCAAGTGTTCTCAAATGAAGAAGCATTAAGATCAATACTAGAAATATTTTCAACAAGGCGAGGTATATCATCCAAATAAGTTCTAGAGGATCCTCTCTCAATGCTCTTAGGTTCACTATTTT
This sequence comes from Avena insularis, assembly GCA_023614405.1. NCBI lineage: Eukaryota > Viridiplantae > Streptophyta > Magnoliopsida > Poales > Poaceae > Avena > Avena insularis. The sequence goes on along the minus strand of CM042684.1, from coordinate 431,207,829 downwards.
CATCAAAAGGGTTTTCAGGAACATTCCAATCAAGATTCTTTTCTATGGTTTCATGTATTGCTGCTAGTTTAAAGGGGATTGGTATCTTAGGTTCCTCCCCATTAGGTTCGGTTTTGTTCATCTTTTCTCGTGTACCAACAACATCTACACATGAGCCTAGCATATTTAAACGTTCAAAGACTTTCCTAGCTTCCTTGGCAACATCATATAACTCCTTAAACAAAGTTTCTAGAATAAAATCCCTCTTTTCAGGGTCCTCAATTTCTTTAAGCTTAAGAAACATTACTTGCATTAAGGGGTTGAGGTTAACAAACCTAGCTTCTAACATGTGAATTAAAGAAGCTGCAGCAATCTCATAGTTTGGAGCAAGTTCTGCAAGGGATCTATCCTCAGTATCCTCATGTTTACTAACATGATTAAAGAATTCTTCAATATTATCTTTCCCAATTATGGAACCACTACCAATCGAAAGGTCTTTCAGGGTGAATTTAGGGATCAACATGTTGAGCTAAGGAAGAGGTGAAAACTAAAGGAGACTTAATTTTTTTGTGTTTTCAAATAAGAAAGCAAACTGGCAAAACTAAATTTTTTATGTTTTTGATAAAGAAACAAGAAAACAAAAAAAAGAAACTAAGCAAAAGAAAAATAACAAAGTAAAGAGATTGGTTATGAGGGACTCCCCTTGTGAAGATGTCCTTGACTCCGCAACAGCCAGGAAAAAATGTTTCTTTGGCGTGGTCGACGTGGAGCTTCTTCTTCTTCCCAAACGGCCTTTAAAAATGCTTGATGGCTCAGTGTTGATGTAGAGCTCGTTGGGAACCCCAAGAGGAAGGTATGATGAGCACAGCAGTAAGTTTCCCTCAATTATGAAACCAAGGTTTAATCGAACCAGTAGGAGCAAGGAAACATCCCAAAGGTGTTACTAGTTGAGCCTTGGCAGGGCGCACTACCGGTGCTAGTAGCAACGTGGAGACCTGCACAACACAACCACAGAACTTTGTCCCCAACTTGCAATGAGGTTGTCAATCTCACCGTGTTTTGCTGAAAACAAAGGATTAAACGTATCGAATGGAAGGAAGTAATAATTTGCAGAAAGTAAACACAAAGCAGTAACAGTTTATAGATTGTATGTAAAAGAAAAGGACCGGGATCCATAGTTCACTAGAGGTGGCTCTCCTTAGATAGATAACATGCTGGGTGAACAAATTACAGCGGGGAAATTGACAAACATCGAGAAAGCATACATGTCGTTGTATTGGGAACGGCAGTACCTAAGGAGGTTAGATAGAGGCATGGGGACTAGCAGGGAAGCTATCGACGGCGTCCGCAGGCGGGATTGGATACAAGCAAGCGTAGCTGGACGCAGGAAGTACCCAGGTTCGGAGCCCTCGTGATGAGGTAAATCTCCTACTCCTGCCAGATCTGACTATGAGGGATATACGAACTACAAGTGCTCCTTGAGCTGTATTCTCTAGCTACTGCCTTAAATGCATGGAGACCAACCCTTTCTACTAAGGCCTTGCCTCTCCTTATATAGGCAGAGAGGCAACAGTCTCACTGGCCAGTCCGACTAGCGGGCCCCACATGCGGGTCCCAGCCGGCTGGTCATCTACAGTGTCCGGTATGGTATGTCGCATCAGAGTACGAGTGGTATGGCTGTCGTAGGCACAGTGGCACCGTGCGAGCATGTCGTCAGCACCGGGCCACTATTCCCGCGTCATCCCCGCAAAGTCTTCGGTATGGACGAGTAGTGGCCGGTCTTGTCATCGTACAGGGCGTACCGTGCACTGATACGCACGTCGTCCTATCTCCTTGATTGGTTCCGGCTACGTTGCCGTAGCCGGTTGCTTCTTGTTGATCCGGCTACCATGAGGTAGCTGGCCTGGCCTGCTTTGTCCGGCTGCATATGGTCAGCCGGACGCGATCTGACTGCATGGTTTCTTGTCCGGTTGGGGTATCTAGGGATCATCCCCCCGACACTAGCCCCCGAGTGCGTGTGGATTCCGCCCTTAGGCAAAATGTGCACGCGCTCCCTCCTGATTTTGAATTTGTGTCCGGCTACGCCTGGCGGTTGCGCTACCTGCGGACGCTCTTGCCGACGCTGCCACGCTACAAGACGCTGCCATCATTACCGCTGGCAGCGTAACGTCCCGTCGCACGTCACCTCGGGAACCTTCTGCCGACGCTTCGGTTCTCGCTCCCGGATCTTCTGCGCATCCCACGTCGGCACACGGGATCTAGGCGACGGTTGGGGTGAGGGTCGCCCGGATGCGCGCCATGTGGCGCCGTGGACAGTTGCGCTTCCGGTCCTTTAAAGGGACGCTGCAGGGGGAGCAGTTCCCTTCATTCACTCCCCCGCTCCAGTTTTCCTCTTCTCTTCCGCGCTCCTGCCCTCTACCCCCTTGCTCTGCTGCCCGCTGTGCCGCCTGCTTTTCGTCATCGGCGGTACGGGACACCGTCACTCCTCCACCTCCGCGCCTCCTTGTCAGCCGGAAATGGCAGCCGAACGCAGAGGCTGGTGTGGCTCCTCCGTCACAGAGAACCACATCTAGAAGTACCGCGCAACCCGCTTCCTTCCGCCAGCGGAGGAAGTGGCGGTGCGGTTGGCGCCGGTGGGAGAGGTGTCACCGCACCCGGCAGAGGGGGAGCGTGTCATCTTCCTCTCGCATCTGGCACGCGGGTTCGCGTTGCTGGTGCACCCCTTCTTCCTCACTTTCCTGGCGTTCTTCGATCTCTGTCTCCACCATCTCGGCGCCAACGCGATCGGAATGTTGGCGCACTTCATGGCCTTCTGCGAGAGCTACCTCGGGATCCAGCCGGATCTCGGGCTCTTCTGCCGGCTCTTCCGAGTCCGTCCGCAGGTGCAGTACATGAAGGGGCCGCTAGTCGTCTGCGGTGGCACCTCCATCTACTCCCGCGCCCAGTCCGGCTATCCAAAGTTCTTGCTCCATGACACGGTGCGACTGTGGCAGCAGTCGTACTTCTACATCAAGAACGTCACCAACGTCGACCGGATCAATCTTCCGGCTTTCCAGGATATCGAGTCCAGCCGGCAGAACTGGGAGCTGAAGATTCACGGCGACAAGGCGGAGTCGGACGTGATGCTGCAACGCATGTGCTCCCTCGTCACCTGCCGGCTAACCGGCCTGGACATCACCCTCAGCTAGATGTCCCGGCTGATGATGTCGTTGCAGCAGCGAGCGCACAAAATGTGCTACTACTCCGGCCGGCTGTACCCGACCCGACTGTCGCGCCGCGATCCCCGCTACCACAACCTGAAGGAGTGGGTGTGGACGATCACGAAGGAGCGACTGCCGGAGGGCTGGACCTTCAACCTGGCGCCCTACAACCGGGACAACCGCGCGCCCTGGGTAGGCCCTTTTAGCCGGATCTTTCTTCCGTATTTCTTGCATTTCTTTCTTGTTCTGTCCGGCTAACTTCTTGTATTCGGCAGATCTTCGCTTGCATCCTTCACGAGGAGGGTGAGGCTCCTCTCGAAGTTTCCATGCCTGACTTGCCTGAGCCGCGTGCTCGGCGGTCCAGCAAGGAGTCGGACGGGGATGGTGACGCCTTCCCTAGACGGAACGATGAACCGGCTGCCGACCCCCACGCGGAGGTTCATGAGGAGGAGGAGGCCGCGCCGACTTCCGATCTGGCATAGTGCCCTGCGACGGACGGCGAAGCTGGCGGGAGCGGCTCCAGCCGTTCCAGCTCCCGCCAGCCTGCCGCGGAGGAGCCGGCCCCCAAGAGGAGCCAGACCGGCGCCCTTCCGCCGAGTCGCTTGGGCCGGAAGAAGGGGCCGCCTCCGGTTGTGCAGGGGTACGTCTTTCCTCTTCTTCTTTTGTCATCTTCCGCATGTTTATTTTCCTGCCTTTCTGCCCTTGGCTTATTTGCTTTTGTTTCCTTTCTCCTATCTTCTGTTCTCTTAGCGCGCTGGTCTCCTTTGGAGCCATGAGCCCGGCGCGAGTGCCAACCGGGTCGCCACCCCACGCTCCGACCTCGTCTGCCCGCGCCCCTCCTTCTCCCGTGGCGCCGCCTCCGCCACCACCTTGATCTGAACCGACTGCCTCAGCCGGAGCAGAGGGTCCGCAGCCGGATGTGGTGGCTCAGCCGGAGGTAGAGGATCCTCAGCCGGGTGGCTCTTCCGCGGCCGCGCGGGGGGCCGCTACCGGCAAGGAGCTCGTGGTTGTCGGTGATGACAACTCCGACGACGAGTCGAGGGAGGAGTGGAGGACGGCGGTGATTGCCGCGAAGGAGTACTTGGCCGTCAACGTCGTGGATGATGATGCCTCCTCCGCCGCCTCGCTGACGGACCTTGCCGCCACCCTTGAACTGGCGGTGAAGGAGATCCGGATGCTGGAGGCCACAGCCAGCGGGAACCGGTCCCTAGAGCAGAAGCTTGATGCTGCCAACGGGACTTCCTAGAGTGACTTTGCTTCATCTGGCTTGTCCCTTTTTTTTTGCTGATAGCCGGTTTTGTCGCAGCTATCCTCGTGTGCGCTCAGTGCGAGATCGATCGCTTGACGAAGGTAGACGGTCTGAAGGCCACCATCAAGGAGCGCGACGCCTCGCTCGCTAGCCGGATCGAGGCCTTCACTCTTCTCGAGGCCCAGAACAAGGACCAAGAGAAAGAGATCAAACGGCTGGCGAAGAGGAAGGAGAAGGCTCTGGTGGAGGAGCTGATGCAGGTTGGCCATACGGCTAAGGGTAAGTTCTTCTTTTCTGTTTCCCTTTCTTTTCGGATCTGGTAGCCGGATCTGACTCTCTTTTTTGATAGCGTTTTATCCCGGCATAGACCTGCTGGCATACAACCAGCTGCAGGAGAACTGGCCGGGAGCGCAGCCGACGGCCCAGGAGCTCGTCGTCCTTCTTGGCGAAGAAGCTGCCAAGCTTCGTCAAGTGGCACGAGTCGTCTTCTCCTTCCTACGGCCGGATGCTCCGATTCCGGAGACGATGGCGCAGCTAGCTGCAAAGGTGGGCGAGGTGCCGACTGCCGTGGACGGGCTGCGGGACTTGGCGGCGTGAGCCGGAGCAGAGATGGCTCTGGCTCTTATGCTTTCCTGGTACAAGGACGCCCGTGTCGAGAAGATCGACGGAGGCTTCCATGCCGGCGCTAACCTTGCCGTCATCCGCCAGGCCTATCCGGAGCTCCGAGGATCCGCCATCAAGATTGCCGACTACGTGGACCCTGACGAGGTGCTCACTGACTCGGAGTCCGTCTCAGACTCTAAAGTGGAAGCCTGACGAGCCGGGACGCCACGGAACAGGATCGCGCCTCCTCCTCCGCCTGAAGCCTCCGCCGGTCAAAACGCTCCTTACGGCAAGGGTCCTGCCGCGTAGCCACTGCCCCGGGATGCCGGGTGTATTTGTCTTGCTTTAGTTCTGTTTGAAACTTGTCCGTCGGTACCGGCTGTCTCTGACGCTGGGTAAACTTATGGGAGCTTCGCCTCCTTTTTCTTGTTAATTTTGAACTAGCTTGAGTTCCCTTCATCTTGTGCTTCGACTTTTCTTTCAACATTTCGCCTGTTGACTTTATCCGGCTAACTTCACCCGGCTACACACCTTTAGCCGGGAGAACTACACCTCTAGTGGGGGCGCGCTCAGCGCACCCACTGGGTGTAGCCCCCGAGATTCATAGTAGCCGGCATAGCAGGGTGCTTCGAATCTTTTCTTCTTTTCCTCAATCTTCTAACTTTGTCCGACTAAACTAGTCTTAGTCGGTTACTTTCGCTGGTTGAACACCTTTAGCCGGGGGAACTAACATTCCAGTGGGGCGCGAGCACTCCAATCGGGTAGCCCCCGAGATTCGGAGTAGCTGGCGTAGCCAGGTGCTTCGAATCTTCCTTGCCTTCTCTTGCTCCTGCCCTTGCCCTCACCTGGGCTCCGAACGACCGGCTAAACGCCTTTAGCCGGTCGGGAACTACAAGATTCCACTGGGGGCACGCGAGCGCACCCAATGGGTGTAGCCCCCGAGATTCAGAGCGCTTGATGAAGGCAATGACTTCGAATCTTCATCTCCTTCTCTTGCTCCTACCCTTTGATGGGTTCGTAGCATGGAAAACAAAAAAAATCTACCGCAAGAACGAACAAAACCCAGATCTAATCTAGATAAAAGCCAAGATCTAATCTATTAGACATGTGCAACGAGATAGATCTGTACTAACCTCGAGATGAAAGCGTTACGAGATCGGATCTCGTGGTTGATGTAGTCGATCACTTGCCGATCTCAAGATCGAGTAGAACCTTCCGGTGCCGTTAAGCAGCGCCTCAGATCGGTCACAATGGAGTCGAAGACCTTCCTCTCCCTGTTCCATGAGGCCGGAGGTAGTAGATCTCTCCACGGAATCCCAGCAGCACGACGGCGTGGTGGTGGTGGTGGAGTAGAGAATTCTGCAGGGCTTCGCCTAAGCCAGAGCAGAGGGAAGGAGGAGGAGAGAGGCGGCTAGGGTTTGAGGATTAGTGGTTGGGCTAGGGGGTGGCGCCTCCACCCCTCTATTTAAAGGAGGGAGGCGCCATGGGGAGGTGGAGTCCTTGTAGGACTCCCCTCTCCCTTGGCCGGCGGATCAAGGAGGTGGGGGGAGAGTCCTACTCCCCCACGAATCCTTGTCTTACCCCACATGGATTCCTTGATCCTTTCTTGGTTTTCAAGTAAACTCCAAGAAATCTTCTAGAACCTTCCGGAACATTCCGAACCTTCTAGAATCCCCATACATACTCTAACATTTCCTAACTTAGAAAATGATCCCCAATATATGAATCTTATTCCCCGGACAATTCCGAATCTCCTCGTGATGTCCCGGATCCAATCCGAGACTCCGAACAACATTCGGTCTCCAACGCACATTCCATATCTACTTAAAACAACTTCGAACCTTAAGTGTGTCACCCTACGGTTCGTGAACATGTAGACATGATGGAGACACATCTCCAATCAATAACCATTAGCGGGATCTGGAGATCCATAACGGCTCCCACATACTCAACGATGACTTCGTGATCGATAGAACCATTTAACATACGAAACCAATTCCCTTTGTCACGCGATACTCTACTTATCTGAGGTTTGATCGTTGGTATCTCCATACCTAGTTCTACCTTGTTACTGATAATTGCTCTTTACTCGTTCCATGATATGTCATCCCTTGTGACCTAGTCACATGCTTGCAAGCTAACTAGATGACATTCCACCGAGAGGGCCCAGAGCATATCTATCCGTCATATGGATGGACAAATCCCAATCTTGGTCCATGCGCTTCAACACATACTTTCAGAATACCCAATGTCACATTTATAACCACCCGATTCTGAGCCGTTTGATGTCATCAAAGTACCCATCCAGTGATGGTGATTAACATAACCTCATGGTCGAAGGATTAGGTTACTATGCATTTAAAAATCTTGTAGCAAAACGAACTTAATGACTTGATCTTATGCTATGCTTACTATGGGTGTGTGTCCATTACATCATTCTCCTAATGATATGATCTTGTTATTAACGACATCCAATGTCCATGATCAGGAAACCATGATCATCCATTAATCAACAAGCTAGCTTAACAAGAGGCTTACTAGGGACTCTTTTATGTTTACAAAACACACAAGTATTAATGTTTCCGGTTAATACAATTATAGCATGGTATGTAAACATTTATCATAAACATAAAGATATAATAATAACCACTTTATTATTGCCTCTTGGGCATATCTCCAACAGCCTTGCCCTCACCTGGGCTCCGAACGGCCGGCTAAACGCCCTTAGCCGGTCGGGAACTACAAGATTCCACTGGGGGCGCGCGAGCACACCCAGTGGGTGTAGGCCCCGAGATTCTGAGTGCTTGATGGAGGCAAGGACTTCGAATCTTCTTCTCCTTTTCTTGCTGAATTCCGACTCAAGGTAGTCGGACAAGAATATACATACACATACATCCTCACCGGTTAATAGGTTAGTCTGCCAAATTATAGCCGGAAAACGGATTTGTTTTTTCGAAAACTAGCTTGCGCCTCTCTGGACACTTGGTCGCTTTCTCGTGTGCTCTCCTGTTTTTGCTGCGTCCTTGCCGGGCAGCCGGGTTGCGGTCTGCGGCCGGAATCAAAGGGAGCTGACAATACATTCCGCACGGTACTAACGGCTTAGCAACCGGATTGGCTTAAGCTAGTTGCAAGGCCGGGACACCCGGTCTGTCGCGTCTCCTCCCTGTTTTTCGCGTGGGATGCCTCAGGCTTTTGCTCTTGCTAGCCGGACAGTCGGGTTGCGGTCTGTAGCTGAGACGAAGAGTGGGGCTCTGACATCGTCGCACACTACTCAGTCGGTTTGTTGACTTTGCAGGCCGGACCAGCCAGCGAGCCCCCGGGTAGGGGTTGCCAGAGCCGGAAAACCATAAGCGGAAAAATAGATGCGAAAACACATTTCTAGCAAGGAGCCCCCTAGCATCTCGTAGGGGTCCGCCTTTTTCATTCATAGGGTTTGCGTGATATATACACTGTCTGGCGACTAGGTGTAAAACGGGCGTAGCAAGGCCACGTTCCAGGGATGCTCGGTCTCCTCGTCTGATTTGTCCATCTTGTTCTTGCACGGCTGCTGCGCGTCAATGAGGTAGTAGGAGTCATTGGGCAGCGCCCGACTGATGATGAAGGGGCCCTCCCAGGGTGGCGATAGCTTGTGCATGCCCTTCGTGTCTTGCACCAGCCGGAGGACCAGGTCGCCCTCGCGGAATGCGACTGGGCGGATCCATCCTGAATGGTAGCGGCGTAGTCGTTGCTGGTACAGGGATGATCTGGACAGAGCCAGCTCATGGGCCTCCTCCAGGAGGTCCACTCCGTCCTCCCGCACCTCCTGGTTGGCCTTTTCGTCATATAGGATCTTGCGTGGTGAGTCGAACTCGATGTCCGCGGAGAGGACGGCTTCCGATCCGTAGACCAGGAAGAACAGGGTGTATCCGGTTGATCTATTCGGCATGGTGCGGAGGCTCCATAGCATAGACAGAAGCTCCTCGATCCAGCATCCGGGTAACCGCTCCAATGGCTCGACGAGACGCGGCTTGATGCCAGCTAGCACCAAGCCGTTTTCTCTTTCGACTTGCCCGTTGGACTTCGGGTGCACGACAGAGGCAAGGTCCAGCCGGATGCCCTTGTTGCTGCAGAATCGGGTGAAGGCCCCCTTGGCGAAGTTCGTGCCGTTGTCGATGATGATGCTGTTGGGGTAGCCGAACCGGTTGATGATGTCGGTCAAGAAGGTGACGACTGTCGCCCCGTCCAGCTTTCGGATAGGCTTAGCCTCGATCCACTTCGTGAATTTATCCACCGCCACCAGCAAATGGGTCATACCCGCGCGTGCTCGCTTGAAGGGACCGACCATGTCGAGGCCCCAAACCACGAAGGGCCAGGTGATCCGTATGGTATTGAGTACCGAAGTTGGCATGTGCCTGAGCTGCCCGAAGCGCTGGCACCCATTGCACGCGCGGACCAGCTGCTCAGCGTCCTCGAGGGCGGTGGGCCAATAGAAACCATGGCGAAACGCCTTGGCGACTATCGCCCTTGACGAAGCGTGGTGCCCGCACTCGCCCTGGTGGATGTCCTTGAGTAGCCAGTAGCCCGTGTCTACATCGACACATCTCTAGAAAATGCCGGATACGTTGCGCTTGTACAATTCGCCATTGATGATGGTGTACATGTGCGCGCGGCGCCGGATTTTCCTGGCCTCCACCTCGTCATCCGGAAGTTCTCCGTTGGCGATGTAGTTCATGAAGGGTTGTGCCCAGGATGGCACTTCCCGAATGACGAGGATGCTCCCGCTCTCTGGTTGATGGATGTCGGGGGGTCGTCCGGGTGACGTACACGGGACGGCGGCCCCCGAGCTGCTTGGTGAACCGGCAGCCCCCGGGTCTTGCGAGCCGGAGGGCACTGCCTTGCCAGAGTTGGTGCGGGTCTTCTTTTTTGGAGGCTCTGCCTGCCCCGCTTCTGCCGCTCCGTCAGCTGGAGCGCTCCCTACCCAGATGATGGAGTCTGACTCCGGCGACGGGTTGATGGAGGGTTTGCGCAGGTGCTCCAAGGAGACCCCTGGTGGGATTGCCTGCCTGGTGGATCCAATTCGGGCGAGCGAGTCGGCTGCCTCGTTGTTGGTGCAGAGGACATGATGGAATTCACATCCGTAGAAGGAGGCGCTGAGCTTCTGGATGTGGAACCGGTAGAGGGCCATGTTTGCATCTCTGGCGTCCCATTCTCCGGACACTTGTTGCACCACCAGATCCGAATCACCGAAGCAAAGGATCCGGTTGACACCGACCTCCTTGGCCAGCCGAGTCCGTGCGCCAGTGCCTCATATTCGGCTATGTTGTTGGAGGCCTTGAAGTGGATCTGCAGCACGTACTCCAGCCGGTCTCCCTTGGGCGAGGTGAGCACGATGCCGGCTCCCAAGCCCCTGAGCATCTTCGACCCGTCAAAGTGCATCTTCTAATGGTCCGAATCCAGAACCGGTGGGATATACTGGGTCTCAGCCCAGTCGACGAGGAAGTCCGCCAGTGCCTGTGACTTGATCGTGAGCCGGGGCTCGTACTGGATGGAGTAAGCGGCGAGATCGATGGCCCATTTGGCGACTCGGCCGGTGGCGTCCTTGTTGCCTATGATTTCCGAAAGGGGTGTGGTTCACACGACCTTAATCGGATGCTCCTGGAAGTAGTGCTTGAGTTTCTTGCATGCTAGGTACACGTCGTAGCACATCTTCTGGTAGTGGGGGTAGTTCTGCTTGGAGAGGGAGAGAACCTCACTGAGGTAGTAGACGGGCCTCTGAACCGGCTGAGCCTTGCCTTCCTCGGGGCGCTCCACCACCAGGACGACGCTGACGACCCGGCTAATGGCTGCTATATAGAGCAACATCGGCTCCTTGCTAGCCGGCGTGGCTAGAACCGGCGTTGTGGATAGCATGTGCTTGAGGTCATGAAATGCGGTGTCGGCTTGCGAAGTCCAGGAGAACTTGTCCGTCTTCTTCATCAGCTGGTACAACGGGAGTGCCTTCTCCCCCAGCCGGCTGACGAAACGGCTGAGGGAGGCCAGGCATCCGGTGAACTTTTGGACTCCAAGCAGGTTCCTGGGCGGCTGCATCCTCTCGATGGATGTGATCTTCTCTGGATTTGCCTCGATGCCTCGTTGTGATACGAGGAAACCGAGGAGCTGACCGGATGGCACTCCGAAGACGCACTTCTCCAGGTTCAGCTTCATCTGGTACTGGCGGAGGTTGCCAAATGTCTCTCCTAGATCTTTGAGGAGGGTGCGCTTCTCCTTGGTCTTGATGACCACATCGTCCACATAAGCATGCATGTTTCGGCCTATCTGCGAGTGCAAGCACTTCTGCATGCAGCGCTGATAGATAGCACCTGCATTCTTTAGACCGAAAGGCATGGTTACGTAGCAGAAAGCCCCGTAGGGGGTGATAAATGATGTCTTATTTTGATCAGCCGGGTTTAACCGGATCTGATTGTAACCAGAATAGCAATCTAGAAAAGACAACAAATCACAGCCAGCCGTGGAATCGATGACTTGATCGATACGGGGCAAGGCGAAGGGGTCTTTCGGGCATGCCTTGTTTAGGCTGGTGTAGTCGATACACATGCGCCAGGTCTTATTCTTCTTCAGCACCAGGACTGGGTTCGCCAACTAGTCCGGGTGGTACACTTCCATGATGAACCCGGCTGCAAGGAGCCGGGTGATCTCGTCACCGATTATCTTCCTCTTCTCCTCTGCAAACTGGCGCAGAGGTTGCTTGACCGGCCTGGCATCCGGCCGCACATGAAGTGAGTGCTCGGCGAACTCCCTCGGCACACCCGGCATGTCCTTGGGAGACCATGCAAAGATGTCCCGATTCTCATGGAGGAAGTCGACGAGCGTGCCTTCCTATTTGCTATCCAAGCCGGCACCAATGGTGACGAACTTAGTCGGGTCGGAGGGGTCGAGCAGGATCCTCTTCGTCTCCTTCGCCGGCTGGAAAGCTCCTTCTCCAGCCGGTTTGCTGCTAGCCGGCATGTCCTCCTGGGCCATGGCCATATTGCGCATGATCACGCGCTTCTCCTCGGCTATGATGAGGGCCTCTGCCAGTTTGGAACCGGCTGAGGCGCACTCATCGACCGCCTGAAGCAGCCGGCGACGGTGATCATGCCGTGGGGTCCCGACATCTTCGTCTTGAGGTACGCGTAGTGCGGGACGACCATGAACTTGGCGAGGGCGGGGCGCCCGAGGAGAGCATGGTAGGAGCTTGTCAGGTTTACCACCTCGAACCAGATTGGTTTGCGGCGGAAGTTCTCCTCGGACCCGAAGATGACGTCCAGCTGGATTTTCCCCAGCGGGGCAGGCTGGCCCCGGCAGTACGCCATGGAACGTTGTGGTAGTCGGGCGCAGGTCACATTCGCGAATGCCCAGCTTCTCCAGCGAGGACTGGTAAAGGAGGTTGAGTCTGCTGCCTCCGTCGATAAGGACGCGCGAGAATCAGCAGGTACGCGCGTTGGAGACGGTGAGGGGGTCGAGCACCATGGCGTAGCCCCCGAGAGTCGGCAGCTGCTCCGTATGGTCTGCGCGTCTCCAGGTGATGGGGGTTTCTGACCAGTTCAGGTACTGGGGGACCGGAGAGACGATGGCATTGACCTCCTTGGAGCATCGACTGCGGCTGTGCTTGTCATCCAGCTCCGTCTCGAAGATGTGGTAGGTGGCGTGCGGCTGGGGGTAACCATTGTTGTTGTTGCCGATGTTGCCGCCGTTACCATCATTACCGGCTCCCCTAGCCGGTGGTGGTGGTCCACCAGGAGGGGGCAAGGGGAGACGAGGCTGGTTACCCTGGTCTTTTAGCTGGCGGGTCCAGCTGTAATTCTGAGTGGTGTGCATAGCCGGTTTGAAGGGACCGCTATGCCACTTGCACGGGCCGTCAAACATCTGGTCGAAGGTGAGCCGTGGCTTCTGCCTCCTTGCATCGTTAGCCGGTGCGTCGGGCGCACCCTCCACAGCATTGACCTGCCGCGCGTGGTAGCGTGGCTTCTGCTGTCCGGCTTGGTGGTCCCCATGGAACCGGTTGTTGTTGCCGTGGCGCCTGGAGGATCCGGCTTCGCCAGCCGGATTGCTTGGACGGTCGCGAGCCGGCTCCGTCGGAGTCGGACGTTCATCAGCATTTACTCAGAGGGGCTTCTTCATGGTGGCATCCGCCATGGCGTACTGGTCCGCAACCATCATGAGCTCCGCCATGGTTTTCGTCTTGTCACACAGTAGCCGGTGGCAAAGCATGGTGCCTTCTGGGCAACCCTCGATGAAGAAACTGATGGCCTGGCTCTCCAGGATGCCCTCGCAGGTGTTGCGTAGCTCCGTCCATTTGGCGAGGTACTCGCGGTCGGTCTCGCGGTCACCCTGGACGCACAAGGCCAGGTCGCGTGGGCGCCCCAGACGCTTGTACGTGCCATTGAAGTTGCGGACGAATACCTTCTCGAAGTCTGGCCAGGCGTTGATGCTGTTGGGCGCAAGGCTGTTGAGCCATGTCCTTGCCGACCCGGTTAGCATAAGGGGGACGTAGCGCACGGCAGTGCACTTGTTCCCATGGGCGATGCTGACTGCCGTAGCATAGTCAGTCAGCCAATCTTCCGGCTTCATGCTGCTGTCGTACTTGGGGGTGTCCCTGGGCAGGGAGAACTTGTCCGGAAACGGCTCGTTCCGGATGCGGGGTCCGAAACAAACCGGGCCGGTAGAATCTTCTTCCTCTGTGACGCGCGCTTGAGCGAGGAGCTCGATGCGGTCACGGGCATCCGGACAATCCGGGTTGGGCGCTCCCACCTAGCCCGGGAGACGGGAACCGGCGGGTCTAGGCGCTCCGGTTGGTGGAGGAGGGAGGCGGCAGGTTGCTGTTCACCGTCTACTCCTGGCGTGGCTGGCCCTTGTTGCCAGAGCTGCAGCGCCTGCTGCGGGCCTTAGCTGGCTGAGGGGAGGACGCCTGCTGGGTGTCGCGCGGCGCGCCCCTGCTGTTAGCAGGCAGCTTGCTCCCCCTGGAGTAGCTGGGGTCCTCTTGCATCTGCCGATTGGTGTCAGCCTGCTCGTCCACGATGCGGAGGAGCTCCTACACGCGGGCATGCTAGCGGGCTCGCTCCTCGCCCTCCAGCTTGGGCAGCTCCTCTGCCGTGGCTCGCGCCGCACGCAGGTTCTTGATGGGCGTGTTGTAGGTGGGCCGGATGAGGGCGGGCGCGGGATCCGGTTCCCCATCCTTTTCCATCCTACCGCCTAGCTCGCTGCCCCGGCGCCGTACCTGGCCGCGCCGGCTCAGCTCCGCGGTAGCCGGAGTGAAGCCGTGTGCGCGGTCGTACTCGCGCCGGGTGATCTCGAGTTGCTTGCGGGTTGCCGCCAGCTCCATGGCCTCCTGGAGGAGGATCTGTCTCTCCATGGCGAAGTTGGCCTCTGCCTCCTCCGGGTTATCCCCGAGGTTAACCGGCGTTTGGAGCCGATCAATGGCATCCTCCATCGGGTTCCGAGGCTGCGGAGGGGCGGAAGTTCCAACCTCGTCCGCGCCTTGCTCCCGCGGCTGGTGGGGATGAGAGCTGGAGCCGGCCATCATGACCTCCACGCCGCAAGACGCGGCGGAGGCGCTACCGCCCGGATGCGGCAGCTCCGTGACAGAGACAATTTCCCTAGGGAAACGCTCCGAGGCGGTGGCGACGTAGACAGGGAGGTCGCCGAATAGCAGGACGGTGCCGTTCGGCGGGAAAGAGGTTCCGGTGAAGCAGGAAGCGTTGTTGATGACGCAGTCGAATTTTCCGAGCGTGAGCACTAGGCCGGAGGCCACGCGCTCACCGGCTGAAGTGCGGGGTCCCGTGCGGAACATGACTCCGGTCGAAGCCATCGGCCCCACGGTGGGCGCCAACTATCGTTGTATTGGGAACGGCAGTACCTAAGGAGGTTAGATAGAGGCGTGAGGACTAGCAGGGAAGCTATCGACGGCGTCTGCATGCGGGATTGGATACAAGCAAGCGTAGATGGACGCATGAAGTACCCAGGTTCGGAGCCCTCGTGATGAGGTAAAGCTCCTACTCTTGCCGGATCTGACTATGAGGGATATACGAACTACAAGTGCTCCTTGAGTTGTATTCTCTAGCTACTACCTTAAATGCACTGAGACCAACCCTTTCTACTGAGGCCTTGCCTCTCCTTATATAGGCAGAGAGGCAACGGTCTCCCTGGCCAGTCCGACTGGCGGGCCCCACATGCGGGTCCTAGCCGGCTGGTCATCTACAGTATCCGGTATGGTATGTCGCATCGGAGTACGAGCGGTATGGCTGTCGTAGGCACAGTGGACGCCGTGCGAGCATGTCGTCAGCACCGGGCCACTGTTCCCGCGTCATCCCCGCAAAGTCTTCGGTATGGCCGAGTAGTGGCCGGTCTTGTCATCGTACAGGGCGTACCGTGCACTGATACGCACGTCGTCCTGTCTCCTTGATTGGTTCCGGCTACGTCGCCGTAGCCGGTTGCTTCTTGTTGATCCGTCTACCATGAGGTAGCCGGCCTCGCTTTGTCCGGCCGGGCCGATAATCTTTGCATGGTTTCTTGTCCGGTTGGGGTATCTAGGGATCACCCCCCCCCCCCCCGACAATACAAGCATATATTAATCATCTTGACTCCTTTGAGACTTGATTGGGCATTACAACATTATACATAGACCGCCATCCAAATGCATCTATGACTAATAATCCACCTTCAGGTTATCATCCGAACCCCCTCCAGTATTAAGTTGCAAGCAATGATTATTGCTTCTTAATTGCGTGTAAAGTAAACAATACGATTGTTCTATGAACAAAGGATTGTTGTTTTCTCCCTAGTAGCAACAACACATCTAGTACCTTAGAGATTTCTGTCACTTTCCCAGATTACCACAGGCATGAACCCACTATCGAGCATAAATACTAACTCTTGGAGTTGCTAGCATCTACTTGGACAAGATAGCTACTAACAACGGAAAGCATGCAAGATCACAAATAACAAAGACATGATAGAATCAATAATCAATCTAAAATAGCATCTCAATATCCATCGGATCCCGCAAACACAACATGCAAAATTACAAATAGATGATCTTGATCATGAACGGAGCTCACAAGATCTAGACATGAAAGCACAAAGGAGGAGAACCAGCCATCTAGCTACTACATGGATCCGTAGTCCAAGGATGCACTACTCACGCATCACACTGGAGGCTTGCATGGTGATGAAGAAAGCCTCCAGGGTGAATTCCCCTCTCCGGCAGGGTGTCGGGAAGAGCTTCAGATCCCTCCCGATCTAGGGATAGAGATGACGGTGGCTACAGACTCTTTCGTGAATTTTTGATCGGGTACTTAGGGTTTTCGTCCTGAGGGCATCTTATAGGCGGAAGGAGAGGCCGGGGTGTTGAGTCGGGGACCACCCACAGCATGGGCCAGCCTGGCTGGCCAGAGTGGTGTGGCCGGCCCCCAGCCCTTCTTCGTCTCGTATTCTGGCATCTGATGACTTCCGGAAAAACAGGCACTTTGGCTTTTGTCCCATCCAATTCCGAGAATATTCATTTTCTGACTTTCCTGGAACCAAAAACAGCAGAAAACAGGCAGCTGGCAATGTGGCTCTTGTTAATAGGTTAGTTCAAGAAATCATATGAGAAGTACTCCAAATTGTGGACAAAACACAAGAAAGTGGATAAAACCAAGCATGGAACATCAAAAATTATAGATACATTTGCAATGTATCAGTAATCCATCATCCCGACGCCAGCTTAACTCTCTTCTCTTATTGCAGTGATAATTGATTCCTTCCGCCTAATGTAAGCCGGATCTACATCTGTATTGCGCTTAGTCGAACTACCTTGACTAGCACTTGGTCAAGTAGCGCATGGTCATGCTTTCCAGATGAAATCTCACAAGTGGATCCAGAGAATATCTCTCTGTGGTGGAGGGGAAAATTTCATCTTGGTTGATCCAGGTCACGCAACTTGCTTCCTAGCGGCCCAAAACCAACCCTATGGCTCCTAGTTAGGGAGAGTGAGAGACGAAATCAAAGCCAACTGTTTCACAACTCGGATCGTGCGATCCCTCCAGGTCTAAGGATTTCATTGTGTTAGTCGGAGCATATGACAAATTATCACGCTAACTAACCTTTGTATCAGTCTGGCTATCGTACCTCTTCCGACTAGCCAATGTAAACGGATAACATCTCCATGCACATGACACATGAGACCTTGTCATCTTCCATCTTGGCTACTAGTATCCATTCCATCCTCAACTGAGTAAGGACAAACTGAATAAAACTGAGTGTTAATACATGCCCTCAAACATGCAACAATTACAACATGATGTACAGACAGTTCTAAACTAGATGGCTGGTTTACAAACACAAGTCAGAAAGTGGCACTCTAGTGCACCATTCCCAACACATATACCATGTCGTCCAGTTTCACTCAAAATCATGTATTTGGGAGCATTTGTGAAGCATGTCACCGAAGATTAAACACTCGTGATATTTTTCTATGTGCAATATTTCTCCTGTGGATTTTTAGTAAGCACTAGTAAGTCTACACGTGCAAGCACGTCTCAACTCAGTGTTCATAATATATACAATGAAACTTAGAAAATAATTAGCATATAACTAGTTGTAGTATTCGCATTGTGCAATCCTATGACCTATTGCAATGGTTATGTCATGCAATTATACATACAGATTTTAGGTTACACATTAGTGGGCATGCAACCATGGTTACCCAATACATGGCTTACATTATTTTGTTAACGTTTTAGTCTCCACCTTAAAAAAGAGTCTATAGAAAGTAGTTGCTTGATCTCCCTTGGGTTGAAAGTTACCCCTAATCTATCGATGCTTTGTTCGTGAATCGACTAGATGTCCTCCGGAGGATCCATTTCTAGCACGCATAGCAGGCCACTCCACTCCTTGGAAAGACATATGCCCTCGTGTTAGGCTTTTTGTTTCGCTTTTGCATCATAATATACAACTCAAAGTGGATTCTACTGAGATATTTGGTTCTGCTTTTCACTCCCTAGCACTTGTTTCTTCTGCTCATGCCAAAGAAATTAAGTTTGTAAAATAAACTTTTGGTTTCCAGAGCTAGTTCCCCCCTAAGCTGACTTTTTGTGTGAAAATCCCTTGTTATATGGGTAGTTTATATCTAAATTAGCCCTAACTATCTCTAATGGACCCTCCAAGTTAGAATGTTCATTTGACCCCCACTTGATTACATTTCCTGTCTCCGTCCCTAGGCTTCTCTACATCAAACAATGAAAATAACTATTACTTACACATGCGAACCATTGTAAGACATAATCTAGTTGTAGGCATATTTCAACTTCGTGAATTTGAATCACGTAAACTACCCCAAATGGCAAAATAGCTAAATGAGTGTGCAATAACTCAAGGAGTTGAGATATCAGAATATCATATAGCTGATCCTAGGTGAATACATGATACGTGAGTATAAATTAATCAAGCAATAGTCTAAAAGCATGTGCCTGTGCAACAAAACCACATACCTGTTTGGTCATGGCAACTAAAACAGAACTCCAAAAGCTACAGTAATATACAAGATGAAATATCACATTTTGCAGTTATGTAGCACTTTTACTTTGCATAGGAAAAATGTAGTCTCGATGATGAATTATCCCAATGATTAGTGCAATTAACATCTCAATCTGAAAGCAAAAAAAGTTTGAAGGACAAGAAACACACTATTGATGTGCTTAAAGGACCATAACTATTCAGCATGTTAAAAAATCTTGATTTGAAGTTTGGCAAGACAAAACAAATGAACTAAGCAGATGACCGCGCTGCCAATGTATCAAATAACCCATTTATATCTTGCAGCATGTTGATCACCATGCATCACTAAGAACATAAACCTTTAGAGGGCAGTCTAATTTAGAAAATTACATAGCATTTACCTTAAAGTAAATTAAGTCCAAGGCTAGGAACTTTAATTTTCTTTCATCAGGCAGTTTCATAATATGGTTCATCATCATCAGTGAAGACCGACATTGGAGCACCTATAGTCTATCCTCAAGCATCAGTGAGCATATTTTGATTCTTTTACTAACATGGACATGATATAGATCACAAATGTTCTTAGTGAGAAATAAAAAATAGATCACATAATAGTCAACCAGACTAGACACTCAGTAGCCACGAAGTAGGTAAGGAGACAGTAAGAGAGGAGCCCCTCTAGGAAGCCCCGGTATCCGTAGCGAAAGCCTAGAGCTAATGCTCTGGCTGATCAATTTGTAGGTCGGCGCGAGAGGCTACATCTCTGGTGATGACGCGACAGCCAGAGTTGTCGACAATGTGCACGGTGAGCCCACACACGCACGCGGGGAGGCGGTTGGTCTCTAGGGGCACGCGATGCTCGATGCCTTGATGGTGCTTTGTCTCCATTCACAAAGCGATGCCATGGTTAAGGGACCAGCCATGGGCGACGTGGAGGTGATGGGAAGGCAGAGGGTTGGACGGAGAAGGGATTGGAGGAAGGTGTCATGGCGAGGGAGTCTGCGGCATGCATGGGGAGGTGGGCAGAGGTGGAGTTGGAGAGGGATAGTATGGCCACGACAACCATGGATGACGTTTGAGTTCAGGTATGGCGGCACGAGTACAATGCACAAATAGGGAGAGAGAGAGAGACAGGGAGAGAGAGATTATCTTCTTTGATCAACTTAACAAACGTGGGGAGTTTCGTATTTTCCCCTGTCGGTGAAGTGCAAGCAGTCATCGTAAATTACTAAGTGCACACCACATAACGGATTTATTAGTGGGTTTAATCATTCCTTGTGTGGGATGCGTGTAGGAAAGATAATGTTTGCTCCTTTATAAGTAGTAAAGATTCTATTGAAATAAATTGTCTAGCTCTTTCTATCAGTCCGGACTTCTGGTTGAGTTGTTGGTTGCGTTGGCTAGATAATTTATTTCAACACTCACTCTACGTCTTTGCCTTTTGGTCTATTGTGACCCATGTTTTTGGGGAGCCGCAATATTTTGTCTTTTATTTTGCGTGGCTAGGATTTGATCATCGGACATTTTGCTCTGATACCATATTGAATTGCATGCACTAGCCAACTTAACCAAAAGTTCGAACTGATGAGAAGGTTTAGGAAACATATTTCAACACTCACCATATACTTATTCCCCTTTGGCCTATTCTGATGCATGTTTGGGGAGCCACAATATTTTTTAGTTCTTGCTTTTGTCCAAACCGATGGAAAGATTTAGGCAATTTATTTCAAAATACATCCTACGTATTTTCCCTTTGGCCTATTGTGACGCATGTTTGGCAAAATACAATATTTTTTAATTCTTGCGTTCGTCAAAATTTAATCCTAGTACCTCGTGCTCTAATACCATATTGAATTGCATGCACTAGCCAACTCAACCAAAAGTCCGAACTCATGGAAATGGCTAAGCAATTTATTTTAACACTCACCTTACATCTTTACTCTCTAGCCTATTGTGACACATGTTTAGGGAGCCACAATATTTGTTTTTAATTCTTGTGTTGGTCAGGATTTGATCTTATAATCTCCTGCTCTGATACCATATTGAATTGCATGCACTAAGCAACTAAACCAAAAGTCTGAACAAATGAAAATGGATAGGAAATTTATTCAACAGTCACCCTATGTATTTACCATGTGGCCTATTGTGACGCGTGTTTGGGGAGCCGTAATATTTTTTTAGTTCTTGCATTGGCCGATTTGATCCTAAGACCTTCTGCTTTGATACCATATTGAATTGCATGCACTAGCCAACTCAACCAAAAGCCCCAACTGATGGAAAGGACTAGGCAATTTATTTCAACATATTGAATTGCATGCACTAGACAACACAACCAACAGTCCGAACCGATGGAAAGAGCTGCAATTTATTTCAATACTCACCCTAAGTCTTTGCCCTTTGTTTGGGGAGACACGGTTTTTTTAAAATTCTTGTGTTGGCCAAGTTTTGATATTAGGACTTCCTGCTCTGATACCATATTGAATCATGCACTAGCCAACGTAACCAACAGTATAAACTGACGGAAAGGACTAGTCAATTTGTTTCAACATATTCAAAGAGTCTGTATTGGCTACATTTCTTAGTACTAACTTTTCAAATCTTAACATGCCATCTTTATCCTAGATAATGTACATGTACTTGTTCGCAGTGATTTTGAGTTTCTCTTCTCCATTTCCTTTATAGCATGCAATTGTTCCTATATCATGCATTGATTTTTCTTTGTAATTTGCAGGTTCCAGTCATGTCATACAAATTTAATATACGGAGTATTCAGGCTCCTTATAGAAACTAGATCAGTATCATATGTATGTTTTGCTCAATGAGAAGCAAATGTTATCGAGGCCTACATTTTGTATATGAACATTGCAGTACTTATTGTTCCATCAAAAATCAATGGAGGTAAGTGTTTATAACTTTAGATAGCTAGATTTTCATTATTTCCCTTCCATCTTGCCTATATAATTTGATTTAGGAATTGTTCGTTTACTTGGATGTCTAGGATCTTCTCCCATGTTATACATGTTCTTCGTAATCTGAAATGTATCCTCTTTTTTCGGTCCACTTGCTTCACTGAAAATGTTAATTGATGATGTTATGGTTGCTATCGGTAGGTAGATATGGCCTCTTCCATTATGTAAAAAAGAGTTATGTTTGCAACTGCTATGTTAGTACCTAGCATAACATGCTTCTTTCTATTGTACAACATTGTAGAAGTTTTTTATTATTGGAGGTCATCCAATGAGGTTTTGCTGCCATCGTGGTGGAGGATGTCGATGCTTCAATAAATGATAAACCTACTGAATTAGTTTGAGGCTTTATTTAAAAAGCATTCATCCAAAAAAATAAAACTCTATTTGCAACATTGTTTGCCATGCCAAGATGCATATATGGGTACATTATCACTAACTATATCATGGATATGGCCATAACATCTGTCATTTGGCTTGAAATACATGAAATTTCATACATGGTAGCCTATTTTTAGAACATTTTGAGAAAATATTTGTAATATTCCAAGTTTGTTAATTTTTATTGGAAACTAGGTAATATAAATGACACGATGTGAAGCTTTTCCATTTGTTTAACTTTTTAAAATGTCTTGTGTCGATTCCAAAAAAATTCAAAACGATGGGCATGACCGTTGTTAGATCGTGAATAAATCTTACAAAGCTAATAGCAGGTATCCTATTAAATGACAACATGTGAACCGATGATACGTTGTAAACGTATCTATAATTTTTGATGTTACATGCTTGTTTTATATCTACTTTCTTATGTTTTATTCACACTTTGGAGTATCTTTACACATTTTCTGGAACTAACCTATTAACAAGATGACATAGTGCCAGTTGTCTGTTTTCTGCTGTTTTTGGTTTCAAAAAAGCTAGTAACAAAATATTCTCAGAATTGGACCGGACAAAAGACAAAGTCAATGTTTTACCTGAAGCAACATAGAGTCCGGAGGGCAGCCGAAGGGGGCCACGAGGCGGCCACACCCTAGGGTGGCACGACCAGCCCTAGGCGCGCCGCCACCTGGTATGGGCCCCTCAAGCCTCCACCGACCTTGCCCGTTCGCCTATAAAATCCTTTCGGGACGAAAACCCTAAGTACCCGATCAAAATTCCACGAAAGAGTCTGTAGTCGTCGTCATCACCATCCCTAGACCGGGAGGGATCTGAAGCTCTTCCAGGCACCCTGCCAGAGGGGAGAGATCACCCTGGAGGCCTTCTTCATCACCATGACTGCCTCCGATGTGATGCGTGAATAGTTCATCCCTGGACTACGGGTCCATGTAGTAGCTAGATGGTTGGTTCTCCTCCTTTGTGCTACCATGTTTAGATCTTGTGAGCTCAGTTCATGATCAAGATCATCTATTTGTAATCCTACATGTTGTGTTTGTGGGGATCGGATGGATATTGAGATGCTATTTTAGATTGATTATTGATTCTATCATGTCTATGTTATTTGTGATCTTGGATGCTTTCCGTTGTTAGTAGCTATCTTGGCCGAGTAGATGCTAGCAACTCCAAGAGAGAGTATTTATGCTCGATAGTGGGTTCATGCCTCGAGGAATCTGGGGAAGTGACAGAAATCTCTAAGGTACTAGATGTGTTGTTGCTACTAGGGAGAAAACAGCAATCCTTTGTTCATAGAACAATCGTATTGTTTACTTTACACACTTTGCTTAATGCAATTATCTATTGCTTGCAACTTAATACTGGAAGGGGTTCAGATGATAACCTGAAGGTGGATTATTAGTCATAGATGCAGTTGGATTACGGTCTATGTATAATGTTATAATGCCTAATCAAATCTCATAGGAGTCAAGATGATTAGTATATGCATGTATGCTTTCTTGGTGTCTGTCAATTGCCCCGCTGTAATTTGTTCACCCAACATGTCATCTATCTTAAGGAGAATCACCTCTAGTGAACTATGGACCCTGGTCCATTCTTTTACCATTGATAAACCATCTACTATTTACTCTTTACTTTCTACAAGAAATTACTATCTTCCATACAATACGTTTAATCCTTTGTTTTCAGCAAAACCGGTGAGATTAACAACCTCACTGTAAGTTGGGGGCAAAGTTATGTGGTTGTGTTGTGCAGGATTCCAAGTCGGAAACAACACCTTGGAGGTGTTTCCTTGCTCCTACTGGTTCGATAACCTTGGTTTCATAACTGAGGGAAAACTTGCTGATGTGCTCATCATACCTTCATCTTGGGGTTCCCCAACGAGCTCGATATATTTTGAGCCATCAAGCTTTTTTCTGGCGCCATTGCCGGGGAGTCAAGGACATCTTCACAAGGGGAGTCTCTCATAACCAATCTCTTTACTTTGTTTTATTTTTTTTTGCTTAGTTTATTCCTGCTTTGTTTGCTTGTTTCTTTATCAAAAACAAACAAAAAAATAGTTATACTAGTTTTCTTCTTTATATCAAAAACACACAAAAAATAGTTCTTTCTATAGTTGTTACCTCGTTCTTAGCTCACCATGTTGATCCCTAAGTTTACCCTGAAAGACCTTTCAATAGGTAGTGGATCCATAATTGGGAGAGATAATATTGAAGAATTCTTTAATCATGTTAGCAAGCATTAGAATATTGAGGATAGATCCCTAGCAGAACTTGCTCCAAATTATGAAATTGCTGCAGCTTCTTCAGTTCACATGTTGGAAGCTAGGTTTGTTAACGCATAATGCAAGTAATGTTTCTTAAACTTAAAGATATTGAGGACCCTGAAAAGAGAGATTTTATTCTGGAGACCCTGCTTAAAGAATTCTATGATGTTGTTAAGGAAGCCAGAAAAGTCTTTGATCGTTTTAATATGCTAGGCTCATGTGTAGATGTTATTGGTACACAAGAAAATATGGATAAAACCAAACCTAAAAATGGAGAGGAAATTAAAATACTAATACCTTTTAACTTGTAGGAATGCATGAAGCCTTAGAAAAGAATTTTGATTGGATTGTTCCTGAAAACCCGTTTGATGAAAATAGTGAACCCAAGAGCATTGAGAGAGGATCCTCTAGAACTTATTTGGATGAGATACCTTGCCTCGTTGAAGATATTTCTGGTATTGATCTTAATGCTTCTTCATTTGAGAATACGTGATTCTTTTCTTGCTTCTTATGCCTAGCTCAAAGGCGTTAAAGTAAAGCACTTATTGGGAGATAACCCAAATTTCGTTAGGAATCTTTTGTTGAGTCTTGGAAGTTATTGCTTCAGTAATAACCTATCCTTATCATTTTTGTGGGGTTTTTGTGCCAAGAGTAACCTCTAATGAGAGAGAAGTAAGATTTAGGAAAGTTGCTATCCCGAAACAGATTTTTGTGCTTCACTTTAAAAATTCGTGAAAAATCTCTGTACGTCAGATTGAGTTGTACTTTTTTGTGCTTCTGCCTCAGGTTATTATCTAACTTTCGTAAGTTCAACACTTTTCGATTTGAGCAACAGAAGGTCTTCTAAAAAATTGATTTTTACCTGCTAGTCTATTTTGACAGATTTCTGCCATTATTTGCATTTGCCTCTTAATCTCTTTCTCCTTGAGTTCTTGATACGTTCATTTTGCATCACTATTCTATGTCATAATTTACTGTTATTCATTGATATATTTCATATTAAGATATGATACTTATGTAATTTCATCTGTTTTTGCATGGTTGATGACTTTTGGAGCATGGACCGCTGCAGTCAGGATTATGATGGAAAAGGTGCTGTTTGGAGGCAAAATTCGCGAAGATCAGAAAATCCGGGAAAATATATGGAAAATCCTATTTTTCCAGAAGACGAAGGATGCCGAAGAGGGAGTGGAGATGGGCCACAGGGGGCCCACACCACCCCCTGGCGCGGGCTGCCCTAGGTCGCGCCACCAGGTGGTGTGGCCGCCCTGGCCCACCTCTGGCTCTCCCCTCTGGCGTATATATTCCTCTCGAAACCCTAAGACTCGGGGAGCAACCACAGAAAGATTCCGTCGCCTCTGTGAGGCGAAAAACACCGAGAGAGAAAGATCTCTCCGGCAGGCAGATTTCTACCGGGAGAATTCCTTCCTGGAGAGGGGAGATTGTCGCCATCAACACCACCATCAAGCTGGACTTCATCGGTATCATCATCATCATCACCACCATCACCACCATCATCACCATCAGCACCCTCATCACCATCTCCATATTGCTGTAACAATTGGGTTGAACCTTGCATAGTTCTTAGGGGAAACTTTCCGGGTGTTGATTACTCTTTGTAGTTGATGCTATTGAGTGAACCGTTGAATTAATGTTTATGTTCAAATTGTTATACATCATTATTCCATCTCTGATCATGATCCATATGATGTCTTGTGAGTAGTTCATTTTGTTCTTGAGGACATGGAAGAAGTCATTGTGTTGAGAAAGATTCAATAGTTTGATATTTAAGTTGTGGTATACTTCTTCTAGTGGTGTCATGTGAACGTCGACTACTTGACACTTCACCTATATGGGCCTAGGGGAATGCATTGTGTATTTGGCTACTAATCGTAGGAGTTGCCGGAGTGACAGAAACCTGAACCCCCGTTAGGAAACCATTACACAAGGGACGTAAGGGTCTTAGAGTTTAAAGTTGTGGTTAGGTTTCTACCTTAATTACTTTCTTGTACTTACGGATGTTTGCAAGGGGTATAATCACAAGTATGTATTAGTCCTAGGAAGGTCGGTACATTAGCACAGGTTCACCCACACAACACTTAGCAAGCTAAAGAAGATTAATCAACTATATGAAGCGAAAGCACTTGACAGTCTTCCCATGTGTCCTCGAGAACGTTTGGTCATCTTAAGTAATACAACCGGCTTGTCCTTTGCTACATAAAGGATTGGGCCACTTGCTGCATTTATTCTTATTGTCTTTTATTTACTCGTACTTTATTTACTTTCTTTATCAAAAAACCCTAAAAATCCGTTTGCTAAGTATTTGCAGAGAATTCCTTTACCACTAGCCAGCACCTTCTGCTCCTCGTTGGGTTCAACACTCTTACTATCGAAAATACTGTGACACACCCCCTATACTTGTGGGTCATCAAGACTATTTTCTGGCGCCGTTGCCAGGGAGTGAAGCACTATTGGAGAGTGGAACTGGTAAAGGAAACCTCTACTGTGAGTATTGTTTACTTCTGTTAGTTGCTTTATTTTTGTTATGGATAATTCGCTGAGTTTCTTATTTGGTAATGCTACTACCACTGCTAAGGTAGTAGATGAGCCACCACCTGCTGAGAATGATGCTTTTAAAATACCTACAAGAATTATTGATCGTGTTATGGATAACTACTATGTTGGGGATGGAACTGTCCATCCCGGTGATTATTTACTCTTTATACACGAATTATGCGGGTTGTTCAAGTGTGCAGGTATTACTACAGATCAAGTTAAGAAGAAGTTATTCTCATTATCACTGAAAGGAAGAGCTGAGGAATGGTATAAGCTGTTGAAGAATGGTCAAGCTCTGGAATGGGAGGAAATAGTGCCTCTCTTTTATTCAAAGTTTTATCCTCCTAGTGAGATTCATAAAGATCGGAATCAAATATACAACTTTTGGCCTCTTGATGGAGAGAGTACAGCTCAAGCTTGGGGGAGATTGAAGTTACTAATGCTCAAATGTCCCATTCATGAGCTCCCCAATAATATTATTATCAATAACTTTTATGCAAGGCTCCCTCTACATGATAAGGATTTATTGGATGCTTCTTGTGCTGGATCATTCACTCGCATGGAAGAAGAAGCTAAATGGGATCTTCTGGACCGTATTCAAGACAATGCTGAAGCTTGGGAGAATGAAAAAGGTAGAAAGTCAGGTATAAATTATGATTAGGAATGCATTGAATCTTTTATGGGAACTGATGACTTTCAAAATATTAAAAATGCTTATGGTCTAGACTCTCAAGCTATTGCAACTTATTTTAAGGCTTTTGCTTCCTATATTGAAGTGCCTAAAAAGAAGTGGAATAAGTATCATGAACCTTATAAAGATGTTGCTAAGAGTGTTCCTGCAAAAAATACTGAAGTTTATATTGCTAATCATGTCTTACCTGAACCTTACATTGAGAAAATGCCTTTCCCAGTTAAGATAAAGGAACATTCTATGATAGCTAGTATGGTTAGTGAAAGTACAAATGAAGCTGTTGAACCTGATAAACAAATGGATGGTGAACCTATAATATCAAATGTGAAAGACTTTGTTACTAAATATGAAGAAGAGGGACACACTATCCTTTGTAAGGATACCTCTAATATTGTTTCACATAGTAGTGTTATGAGAGCTAGTATTCCTGTGTTTTCTGTTAGAATAAGTGATCATTGTTACGATGGCCCTTGTGATAGTTATATTTTTAAGTTTATGCATGATACTGAAAGGTACTATGAGAGAGGGAAAAGTGTTCTTATGCATCTCAATAATATCAAGTTTCCTCGTTTTATGCTGAAAGTTTTTATGTTGCACTTGTTTTGCCTTCTTATGCAAGTAGCCTCTGGTTTGAACAACTTGTTTGTTTGCAAAATTCCCTTGCATAGGAAGTGGGTTAGACTTAAATGTGTGTATTTTTGCTTCTTAATGCTCTCTTTCACTTCAATTCAAATTCCTATGTGAGCATCTTTGAAATTATCATGCCCATCTTAATGGCTATAAAGAAAGAGCTTTTTGGGAGACAACCCAGTTTATTTTTGCTTTCAGTTTGTTTGTGTTTCTTTGAGTCTTGGAAGTTATTACTTTAGTAATAACCTCTCCTTATCCGTTTTGTTTGGTTTTTCTATCAAGATCAACCTCTAATGAGAGAGAAGTAAGATTTGGGGAAGTTGCTGTCCCAAAACAGATTTTTGTGCTTCACCATAAACATTCGTGAGAGATCTCTGTCTGTCGGATTGAGCTGTAATGTTTTGTGTTTCTGCCCTAGGCTGTTATTTAACTTTCATTAGTTTTGCACTTTTTGATTTGAGCAACAGAAGATTTTCTAAAAAATTGATCTTTACCTGCTGGTCTGTTTTGACAGATTTTGCCACTCTTGCATTTGCTTCTTTAATTGATTTCCTTTTTGAATTATTTTTGGGTTTTCGGTAGGAGTTGCTACAGTAGCTTATGTTTTGATGGTTTTCAGTTGAAGTTGAACTCAAAAGGTTTTATCACTTCACTTATACTAATGTTGCTAATGAGAACTGTGTGAAGTTTTGTGTGAAAGAAATTTCCAGGTAGTGGGGATAATGGTGTAATAAGGAAGTGAAAGGTTTTATGACTCAAGTAATAAGTGTATGAAGATGAAGATATTGATGTTATTCAAGTAGTGACTCCGGAAGAATCTACTAGATACCAAATTCAGGTTTGGCATCCCCTTGGCTTGTTCCAAGCTTGGGGGAGTGTCGCGGTATCACATCACTATCTTCTATCCTTTTACCTTTTTAGTAGAGTCATATCATGAATAGAGAAGTTATCATGTAGGATGGTTTGCATTATGGAAGTGTCCCCTCTCTCGTTAGATATGTATCCCTTGGTGTGAGTTATCGTTATGGATTATTAATGAGAAGTTCTATCATTTACTCTTTTGCATAGCTTATATTAGTTTTCAATTCGTGGTTATATGATTGATCTTGTTGTTAGTATTGGTATCACTTTGGGATCATTGAGTTAATTTAGTTGGTTTTGGCAAACCTGGCTCGGTCAGTAGCAACACTATTTTTGAGAGTTGAATGAAAAGATAAAAGTACTCTAAAGAAATATAATTTCATCATCTTTCTTTCTTGATTTGCTCATAAGTTTAGTATTCTCTAGTTAAGATCTTTTGTGCTTCCAAGGAAGATTGCATGTTTGTCTTTATCACTTGTATGTTTGTTTGTTTCCTTCAACTCTTATACTTGCTACCCAGCCTTGCTAGCCAAAAACCTGTACTGAGAGGGAATTCTTCTCGTGCATCCACCTCCTTAAACCAAAACCTATGCCATTTGTGTCTGCCATACCTACCTATTAGCATTATTGCTATTCCAAGTAAATTCTTGTTTTATTTACCTCCCAAATTAAACTTTTTATGTGAAAAATAGCGATTAAAGCTCTCACAAACTTGATGGCACACTTTACTTTCTTGCACTTAATAAACTTGAACCATTGTGCCCATCTATGCTGCGTATATGCTTGCGCTTTGTGAGTTGTGAATTAGCAGAACCATGATGTCATGGGGAACGCTTTCAACATTGCACTGGTACTTTGTACCTAGTTGATATCATGTTCTTTTGTCTATAGATGCCGTCGGTGTGAAATGAAAGGGGAGCTTTTAAGTCCATGGAGTTATGCATGTGTGTTAGAGAAACACCTGGGCCGCTGGTCTAATCCATGCTGACATGGTGGAAACCTGCAGCATAACCATAACGAGCATCTATGAAGCATTCTTCTTATAAAAAAAGAGTCAGAGATTGAGAAAAAGAGAAAAAGGAAAAAAGAGATATTATGAAAAGA
This sequence comes from Avena insularis, assembly GCA_023614405.1. Classification (NCBI taxonomy): domain Eukaryota; kingdom Viridiplantae; phylum Streptophyta; class Magnoliopsida; order Poales; family Poaceae; genus Avena; species Avena insularis. The sequence continues at coordinate 431,177,840 of CM042684.1, read as the reverse complement.
GGAAAGAGAGAAAAAAAGCACCATGTTCCCATGGTAAATAAGAAGATTGAGGAGATGCTTGTTGTCTGCTTGCCTTGTCATTTTGATATGGGGATTCTTCCGTATCATCGGGCAAGGGGTACCCCGTTGGCGGTTCTCTATGATACACATATGCTTACGATGACAAGAACTTACCGGTGACTAAACTTGAGTAGCATGAGGAGCGGCCCTCGTATTCAAGGGACATGAGATTCTCAATTTACAACTTGTCAATTCATATCCTCATATTTGATCACTTTAACCTTAATCACCTAAAGATGCCTATGATAGGGGCAATGAGAGCTGAAAGCTAATAAGTATCATAATTTTTGGGAGCTCTTTATGAGACTTGAAATCCCTGCTTCCCTCTACGAAGGGCCTTTCTTTTACTTTTTAGTTGAGTCAGTAAACCTATTCCCTTCTATCTCAGCAAGTATTTTGAGTTGTTGTGTTTCATTCATTCATATGATGATTTATTCAATCATGTTTCTTATGTTCCTTGTTTTGCACATTGCTCTTATCTTGGTGATTACTACTTTGAAAGCTATCATTGAAAATCAGTTATTTGTGAACTCCAGCAAATTATCAACTATTCTTCGACCAAGACCTAAGTTTTCCATTACCAATTATGATTTACTTCTATCTTTATTGTGTTTCCTTTGCTTATTGCAAGTAAGTTATATAATAGTGAGTTGTCTTCTACTATGATCTATATATTGATGAATGTGATGCTTCTTGTCCGTATTCTTTTATCGACTCTTCACTCCATAAACCTGAGGTCATGTTTATTGAGCTCGCTTTGTCAGGGACAAGCGAAGTCTAAGCTTGAGGGGAGTTGATACGCCCATTTTGCATCACTATTCTATGTCATAATTTATTGTTATTCATTGATATATTTCATATTAAGAGATGATATTTATGTAATTTCATCTGTTTTTGCATGGTTGATGACTTTTGGAGCATGGACCGCTGCAGTCAGGATTCTGATGGAAAAGGTGCTGTTTGGAGGCAGAATTCGCGAAGATCAGAAAATCCGGGAAAATATACAGAAAATCCTATTTTTCCAGAAGACGAAGGATGCCAGAAGAGGGAGTGGAGATGGGCCATAGGGGGGCCATACCACCCCCTGGCGCGGGCTGCCCTAGGCCGCGCCACCAGGTGGTCTGGCCGCCCTGGCCCACCTCTGGCTCTCCCCTCTAGCGTATATATTCCTCCCGAAACCCTAAGACTCGGGGAGCGACCACAAAAAGATTATGCCGCCTCTGCGGGGCGGAAAACACCGAGAGAGAAAGATCTCTCCGGCAGGCAGATTTCTGCCGGGGGAATTCCTTCCCGGAGAGGGGAGATCATCGCCATCAACACCACCATCAAGCTGGACTTCATCGGGATCATCATCATCATCACCACCATCATCACCATCAGCACCCTCATCACCATCTCCATATTGATGTAACAATTGGGTTGAACCTTGCATAGTTCTTAGGGGAAACTTTCTCGGTGTTTATTACTCTTTGTAGTTGATGCTATTGAGTGAACCGTTGAATTATTGTTTATGTTCAGATTGTTAGACATCATTATTCCATCTCTGATCATGATCCATATGATGTCTTGTGAGTAGTTCGTTTTGTTCTTAAGGACATGGGATAAGTCATGTTGTTAGTAGTGCAGTTGTGTTGAGAAAAATTCAATAGTTTGATATTTAAGTTGTGGTGTACTTCTTCTAGTGGTGTCATGTGAACGTCGACTACATGACACTTCACCTATATGGGCCTAGGGGAATGCATTGTGTATTTGGCTACTAATCGTAGGGGTTGCCGGAGTGACAAAAACCTGAACCCCCGTTAGGAAACCATTGCACAAGGGACGTAAGGGTCTTAGAGTTTAAAGTTGTGGTTAGGTTTCTACCTTAATTACTTTCTTGTACTTACGGATGTTTGCAAGGGGTATAATCACAAGTATATATTGGTCCTAGGAAGGTCGGTACATTAGCACAGGTTCACCCACACAACACTTAGCAAGCTAAAGAAGATTAATCAACTATATGAAGCGAAAGCACTTGACAGTCTTCCCATGTGTCCTCGAGAACGTTTGGTCATCTTAAGTAATACAACCGGCTTGTCCTTTGCTGCATAAAGGATTGGGCCACTTGCTGCATTTATTCTTATTGTCTTTTATTTACTCGTACTTTATTTACTTGCTTTATCAAAAAACCCTAAAATTCTGTTTGCTAAGTATTTGCAGAGAATTCCTGATCCATACCACTAGCCAGCACCTTCTGCTCCTCGTTGGGTTCGACACTCTTACTTATCGAAAATACTGTGATACACCCCCTATACTTATGGGTCATCAGTTCTCTTTGATCATTTGAACTTTTTAAAGGAAGTGCTACAGTATCTTGTGTTTTAATGGAAGTTTTACTTGTGTTGGAACTGAACCAAAAAGACTTATTATCTTGAGTACACTAATGTTGCTAATGAAGATTGTGTGAAGTTTTGTATCAAGGAAATTTTAAAGTGTAGGGAAGAGTAATGTGATAAGATGAAGATGGACAAAAGCTCAAGCTTGGGGATGCCACCCGTGTCACCCCAAGAAAAATAATCAAGAAGTACAAGCGTCAAAGCTTGGGGATGCCCAAGGCATCCCCTTCTTCATCAATAAAAATCGCAGGTTTCTTCCAAATACTTCATTTTTATTGTTTCATGCACAATTGTGTTGTTCTTGGAGCATCTTCATTTTCGTTTTAAATTTTTGTTTGCTTAGTTTGCTTGTATAAATTGGTTGGACCCCTGCATTCATACATAGTTTCAAATAGGTTGATTTAGATTGGAAAAGAGTAGGAAAGTTTATGCTTAAGTGGTATAAAAGGAGCTTGTTTTTGACTGTGACTTAGACTTTATCATGTCATGCTTGATGTTGTTTTGGCTTTATGATTAGTGATTATTGCTGAAGCATGACTTGTTATAAACAATTGAGATTTCTTAATGTGCCTGAAAGAATCATGCGTTGTTTTAGCATAAAAAAGCATAATATTGTGGTCTTCTCCTTTGACGCTTTATTTGGCTTAACTTGGTGCATTCTCACACCATGTTAAGACTATACCAAGTCACCATAGCCTCTATGATCATTTAGTTTTTGACTTGTAATATCACTTTATGCTTTAATTAATAATATTTTATCGCTTTGCATGATTATGGCCATTATGGCTCTCTTAGTTGGTCGCTCCCAGTCTTTTGCTAGCCTCCACATATACCAAGTATGAGTTCCACTCATGCATCCAACTCCAAATACAACCAAGTTATTCCAAAGAGTCCACCATACCTACCTATTAGCATTTGCTATTCCAAGTATATTCATGTTTTTATCTACCTTCCGAATTAAACTTGTTATGTGAAAATTAGTGATTAAAGCCCTCACAAACTTGATGGCACACTTTACTTTTCTCGCACTTAATAAACTTGAACCATTGTTCCCATCTATGTTTCGTATATGCTTGCGCTTTATAAGTTGTGAATTAGCAGAACCATGTTACCATGGGGTACGCTTTCAACATTGCACTTTATTTAGTTGATGTCATGTTATTTTGCTTATGGATCCCGACGGTGTGAAATAAAAGGGGAGCTTGTAAGCTCATAGAGTTTGTATATGTGTTAGAGAAACGCCTGGGCCGCTAGCCTAAGCCATGCCTAATCATGGTGGAAACTTGCAGCATAACCATAATGAGCAATATGTGAAGCATCCTTAATAAAAACCTATGCAAATAGCAAATGAAAAGATCGCTGAGATGCTCATTGTCTGCTTGCCTTGTCATTTTGATATGGGAATGCTTCCGTATCATCGGGCAAGGGGTACCCTGTTGGCAGTTCTCTATGATACACATGTACTTACAATGGCATGAACTTACTTGTGACTAAAGTTGAGTAGCATGAGGTTCGGTCTTCGTAAGTAAGGGGCATGAGATTTCAACTTATAACTTGTCAATCATATCCTCATATTTGTTCACTTTAACCTTAATCACCTAAAGATTCTTATGATAGGGGCAATGAGAGCTGAAAGCTAATAAGTACCATAATTTTTGGAAGCTCTTTATGAGAATTGAATCCCTGCTTCCTTCTATGAAGGGCCTTTCTTTTACTTTTTATGTTGAGTATCCATCTTCTATCTTTATGCACCTATTGAGAGAGCATAGTGGTCATTCTTAGTTTAATGTGCATTATCCCAAGACTTGTTGATTGATTCATAACTTTGATATTGCTTGTTCTTAAACTATTTGTATCTAGTCACCCTTATGAACTTTGAAGGTGTCCTATGCATTTATGTTTTGCTACACTATGAGGGACAAGTTGAATACCATTCTCATTATGTTTTCTATATGTGAAACAAACAAACGTCTTTCAAAGCATTGTTATTCATAAATCTTTTGTTTGTACCTTTTTATGTTACAACATAGTTGCTATGTCTTATTATTAGAACTATATCTCTCATGCTCATGTTAAAGTACTATGATCCCAGCTATCGATGCTTTACAAATACTTTGATCAAGATTATGATGGTGCATGTCACCTCAAAAAATTATTCTTTTTTTATCACTTATCTACTCGAGGACGAGCAGATGTTAAGCTTGGGGATGTTGATACGTTGTAAACGTATCTATAATTTTTGATGTTCTATGCTTGTTTTATATCTACTTTCTTATATTTTGTCCATACTTTGGAGTATTTTTACACATTTTCTGGAACTAACCTATTAACAAGATGCCATAGTGCTAGTTGTCTGTTTTCTGCTGTTTTTGGTTTCAGAAAAGCTCGTAAGGAAATATTCTCGGAATTGGACCGGACAAAAGCCAAAGTCAATATTTTATCTGAAGCAACACAGAGTCCGGAGGGCAGCCAAAGGGGGTCCACGAGGCGGCCACACCCTAGGGTGGCGCAGCCAGCCCTAGGCGCGCCGCCACCTAGTGTGGGCCCCTCGAGCCTCCACCAACCTTGCCCCTTCGCCTATAAATCCTCCCGGAACGAAAACCCTAAGTACCTGATCAAAATTCCACGAAAGAGTTTGTAGCCACCGTCATCTCCATCCCTAGATCGGGAGGAATCTGAAGCTCTTCCCAGCACCCTGCCGGAGGGGAGAGATCACCCTGGAGGTCGTCTTCATCACCATGACTGCTTCTGGTGTGATGCGTGAGTAGTTCATCCCTGGACTACGGGTCCATGTAGTAGCTAGATGGTTAGTTCTCCTCCTTTGTGCTACCATGTTTAGATCTTGTGAGCTCCGTTCATGATCAAGATCATCTATTTGTAATCCTACATGTTGTGTTTGCGGGGATCCGATGGATATTGAGATGCTATTTCAGATTGATTATTGATTTTATCATGTCTATGTTATTTGTGATCTTGCATGCTTTCTGTTGTTAGTAGCTATCTTGGCCAAGTAGATGCTAGCAACTCCAAGAGAGAGTATTTATACTCGATAGTGGGTTCATGCCTCTAGGAATCTGGGGAAGTGACAGAAATCTCTAAGGTACTAGATGTGTTGTTACTACTAAGGAGAAAACAACAATCATTTGTTCAGAACAATCGCATTGTTTACTTTACACACTTTGCTTAATGCAATTATCTGTTGCTTGCAACGTAATACTGGAAGGGGTTCAGATGATAACCTGAAGGTGGATTATTAGTCATAGATGCAGTTGGATTACGGTCTATGTATAATGTTGTAATGCCCAATCAAATCTCATATGAGTCAAGATGATCAGTATATGCATGTATGCTTTCTCGGTGTCTGTCAATTGCCCCGCTGTAATTTGTTTACCCAATATGTCATCTATCTTAAGGAGAATCACCTCTAGTGAACTATGGACCCTGGTCTATTCTTTTACCATCAATCTACAATCTATTTATTGTTTTACTGTTTACTTTCTGCAAGCAATTACTATTTTCCACACAATACGTTTAATCCTTTGTTTTCGGCAAAACCGGTGAGATTAACAACCTCACTGTAAGTTGGGGACAAAGTTCTGTGGTTGTGTTGTGCAAGATTCCAAGTCGGAAACAACACCTTGGAGGTGTTTCCTTGCTCCTACTGGTTTGATAACCTTGGTTTCATAATTGAGGGAAAACTTGCTGCTGTGCTCATCATACCTTCTTCTTGGGGTTCCCCAACGAGCTCGATATATTTTGAGCCATCAACCTACAAATTATTTTAAAAATATAAGAACACTAGGAAGCACCTATAATTCAAATTTGATCCATTTCCCGCTGAATCGGTAGAAATTTGTTTTTATTAGAGGTGGCTAGAAAGCTTTTGAGATACAACCATCTAGTTAGTTGTCCAAAAAACATGGTCAAGATAAGTCCAATTAGAGGTGAGAAATGTGCTTGCACGCGTGCAGTGTCCGTCGGGGATAGCATAAATATGGCGCTAGAACTCTCAGGCTCGGTATGTTCTCTTTTACTAAAAATTGATGGCTTGATTCATGCTGGAATTTTCGTTGGGACATTTTTGTACTTTGCATGTGTTATATCGTGTGTTATTTGCAGGAGGCGAATGTGAGCATGATAGTAATTGCTTGCACCAAGATGACCGGTGACCGCTCCATCTTAGGGAAGTATCATCAGGAAGCCCCGGTGACCGATTCATACCACATACCTTCGCCAGCGAGACCTAGCTAGCTCGATTCAACATGAGATGTGTCAGGAGGTGGTCATACCTCGTGACTTTGTGGTTGACGTGTTGTCAAAGCCGCCCACGTCCCGCCTCCGGGAAAGCTTGTCGAAGCTGATCTTCTTCAAATTGTGCTCGGCCTTGAGGCGGTCTCTGCGAAGGACGTTAACGGCTTGAAGAAAAGTGGTGCAATAAGAAAGGCACCCACGGCTGCTTGATGGATCATTTTCCGTTTCTGGACGTGTGCTCTAAGTTTGGGACGTTATGTGGCTTTGGTGTTGCACATTTCCTTTAATTGAGGTGTTGTCGTCGAGGGTCTCATCGTATTGTTAAGTCTCGAGGGTTGTAGTTGGCGTGTGTTAAGAGAGTTTGCAAGACTGCGTACACGGATGTGGATTTATTTATGCTTTGTGAGTTGTTTGTTTTGGTGTGTTTGTAGGTTTTTGTCCGAGATTTTTTAATTAATAGATTGGAGCAAAACTTTAAGCCCATATTTCTAAAAAAGTTGTATATGTGAAGACCTAACAAATCCACGGGAGGTACTACCTCCTATTAGGTGATTAGTTTGCCTCATATCTAGTCTGCTACTGGCTCAAGCCTCCTCCTCTTCAATATTTAAAAGAGTAAAATGCATGTGTGGTAACTAAACTTGTTCGAAATGAACTCAGAAAATATGTTCTTCGGGTAGAGAAACTTGGTACGAACGATCTCATACGGTCATTGCTACAGTTTGGTAGTGAACTAGGATGATGTGGCACAGTGGGACCCTATATCTGATTGTTTGAGGGATCGTAAAAGTTGTATTGTAGAGTGCGGGGGCTGTTTGGCAAAATGAACCCAAGGGAGGTTTTGGCAAAATGAAGACTACTATGTAGAGTTGCACGTAAAACCTCCATCAACAGCATGTCCGCCATCAGGGTCGTGCCAGTTGAGCTGTGAAAAGAAAGGGAAGAGGGAGGTGATCGTGGAGACGGGTCTAGGGTTTCTGCCTTGCCTCGCCGCGTGTAGGAGACGGGTCTAGGGTTTCTGCCTTGCCTCGCCACGTGTAGGAGACGGCTGCTGCGACGCCACTATAACTTTTTGAGCCATGGCACCTCAGCGTCGTGAGGCTGGGTAGCCGCCACCCATGTACGGTGAGTCCATGAGCACCTATTTTTTTCTGGCGCTGCCACCGCCAGTGTTGTAATGTCATGCCTATTTAGGGTTAGAATTTCTTCATGAACATGATAATCATGATCAATCTTGATTTTCTTCTATTTTTGGTCTTTCTCTGTTTGGGTTTAACTGAAACCGAAGTAGAAAGCAGGGCTTTTGGGGGGTTTAGGAGCAGGATGTGTTCATGTGGCCGTATGCAAGGCTTAAAGAGATGTGTGGTTAGATTATGGTTGAGTATGTTAAAATGTTGATGGAGAAGTTTAGGACGAGGTGAGGCGGAAAAAAAGGCCAGCGCCCTCTCGCGACGCACGGCGGTTGGGCTGCGCTCCGTTCTCCTCCCCCAGATCCTCCCCTCCTCTGCTCCACCGACGTCACCAATGCTTACTACCGACCCTTGGTCGAGCGGCGCCGGTGGCGGCGGTCCCCTGGTGTTTCCCCTCTTGTGGCGTGGATGCAGCGGGAGTATCCACCCCCAGGAGGTGTTCTTCAGCGACGGTGGTCCGGCACGGCGGCGGAGCTCCTAGACGGCGGTTGGGTAGTGGTGCGCGCTAGATTGCCTCTGTTGGTGGCGGGGCAGAGCTACTACAGGCAAGGGCACAGTAGGGCTCGTCCGGCCCAGATCTAGTCCCCTTTGGGCCCATCTGGGCAGGGACAGGCCATCGGGTCTTCTCGTGGCGGTGATGCCTCCTAAAGATGGAGATGGTGAATCGGCGGCGTTGGTTGGTGATGACGCACAGTGGGCCTGATGCAGCATGGCAGCGAAGACTTTGTGGGCCCGATATGGGCCCGGCTAGGCCCTTCGGGGGCCTGGTGTGTCTCTGCTGCCGCGTCCGGCCGGCTACCACCACGGCGGTGGAGGTAGTTCTCACCCACCCAGCTGCGGTGCTGTCACCCCTAACTATCGTTGTGCTTCCCGCTTCCTTCCTCTAGGTCCCGTGTGCCGGTGACCACAATGAGACGACAAGGGTGGCCTAAGACCGCAGTGGGACATGGTGGTGGGCGGCAAGGTTGGTGGTGTGCTACGAACAGTCCTGGGTAGTGGGCTTAGGGTTGGGAGAAATCCCGTCGGCTCGGCTGGCACCGACGCGCTGACGCCTACGGGTGCCATCTTTCCTTCTTGAAGGGCGTCGGGTACCCTCTCACACTTACCTCCGTGTGCCGAGGGAAATCCTAGGACCTATCCGGGCATCAGCCTCGTCATCGTCGCACTCCTTCTTGAAAGTGCTACTTGGTACGCGACGATTCGAAATACGAGGAGCGTGGTGGGACAACTCCGGAGGACGCAGCGGTTGCGAGTCATCCTTGTTTTTCCAATCTTCCGATGTTGGCCTTTGTTTCTTTTTTCTTTCTTTTCGTTTTATTTTGGGCTTGCTTGTATTGTTCGCACAAGCGGATCAGTTGTATAGTGTGGTTTGCTATATTAATATAGCGGGGAAGCCTATTTCAAGATTAAAATATTGATTGTGTTTGGCGTGGCTGGGTGTGTTTATTTTGCAAAAATTCCATTGCAACTCCGGAGACTAGCGCCGGAGGTATGGTCAAATGCATGACCCCATCGAGCCACGTCAGTCCAATACGCTGCCAAACTGTAGCAATGATCGTATGAGAGCGTTCGGAGCAAGTTTGTCTACCGATTTTTTTGGCAAGTTTCAGTGACCAAATCGTTCATTTCGGACACGCTCAGTTACCATAGGTGCATTTTACTCTACGGTTTTGCTATTTCTCAGTATACTGAGATTTTCTGAGAAAAATGCAATTGCTGCGGGGAGTTGTACATTTCCTTTAACTACAAATTGCACCTTTCTCAAGCTGACAATCGACAAACCCTTCACTCTATTCAAAACCCGAGCGAGCAACGCCGCACGTTCCCTGACGCGACACTCCTCCTGCGGCTCCGATCCGATTCCGATTGACCCGCTGGACCAAGCAAAAGCCGCTGACCTCTCACTCACTTCGCTCATCCGCGCGCCGTGGGCGCTGCCACCACGATGCGCTCGTCCCTGCTCCCCTCCTTCCTCCTCCTCCTGGCCGCGGCGCTCGCCTCGGCCGCCGCCGCGTCGCGGCTGGTGCTCCCGTCGCCGTCGGTCTCGCACCCGTCGTGCCTGGACAACCCGCCCGACCTGACAGCCGCGGGCGACGAGGCGGGCGAGCTCGTCCACGACCTCGGCGGCCTCGAGGCCTACGTCACAGGATCCCGCAGCTCTCCACGCGCCATCGTCCTCTCCTCCGACTACTACGGTCAGTTGGCTTCTTAATTTCAGGCGGGTATGCGTATGTGATTGTAACCCCCACTCCTATTTCTGCAGGTTTCCAAGCACCTAAACTGAGGTCTGTAATTACACCCTTCACTTACCAGTTACCACGGTTTGATTGTCTTCAAAGAAGGAATCTTATGATTGGAACTTGTTTCATCCCGCCTGTGTTTCATAATTTAGTTGTGAAGGTGAGGTTAACAGTATGTACATTGTGTGTTCACAAGGAAAATTGCGGATCAGGTTGCAGATGAAGGATACTTGGTCGTGGTTCCTGATCTTTTGCATGGGGACCCTTACAATGACGAGGCCAAGATTCCATTTCAAGACTGGATAAAAACTCACTCTCCGGTTCGTTCGTTTTCTTCTATATCGTCCTGCTTTTGTATTATTATTATTTTACTTTGCCTCTATGAAGTAAGCATTGGTGTGTATAACTGTACAAGTATTGAAACTCTATTGTTCTCTTTATATTTAAAGGGTAGGTAGAGCTCTTGTCATCCCTTTAGGAAAGTACATTTAGGGGGTAAAGAAGATGAAATGTTGGAGAGTGAAAATAATGAAGGAGAGTACAAGAAGCCTTTAATTTAGAATTGAAAAACCATATCACAAGTTTTTATAAAATCTGAAAAAATAAAGTTTGTATATAGTTAAAGATATATATTCTACAACCATGAAAAATCTCCATGTGAGATTCTTTGTATTTTTGCTTCAAAAATGAAAAAATCTGATGAATTTTATTGCTTTGAAATTATGTGCACAAACACTGTACAGAAATCCATACTTTAGTCATTTTGGGTAGCATGTAATATAAAGAATTTCGCAGAGATTTTGCATGCTTGTAACATACATCATTGACTACATCCATGCTTTAATTCAGAATTTTAAAAACTTTTGAAATATGATTTCGAATTTTCTAAAATAAAGGGCTCCCTGAAGCTCAGCCTCCATTTGGAGTTTTCATGAAATGCTGACTCTATATTTACCCACATCGGCAAATTATATGAAAATATTCAGTATGTTATGAATTTTATTTAATTATATTTCGATGAAAAGCACGGGTAACCATAAGAAACGTTGTAATAATATTTTAACATCTGAATGTTTCAGCCTCAGAATATGCAACATAACGGAAGTAGTTCTATCTTCTCTGTTGCCGTCACAGGTCGAAGCAGCTGAAAAGACCAAAGCGCTTATTGCCACTCTGAAGAAACAAGGGGTGTCTGCGGTTGGTGTTGGAGGTTATTGCTGGGGTGGTGAGTTAACTTATATCAACGAAATGAACGCTGTTTAACTTTTACCATTCTTCGACAAATTAGTCCATACATCATTTTCATGACAGGAAAGGTGGCCATTGAGCTATCAAAGTCTCCAGAAATCGAAGTAGTCGTCATCTCGCATCCTTCACTAGTGACTGTCGATGACATCAACGGTGTGTGTCTTATTTTCCCTTTCACTTAATCAGGGTTTCTTCAGCACTCAGCAGACATTTTTCTTGTGTATGTTAAAATTTCATTTTCCACCAAGAGCATGCACTGCATATCCTTTGCTCTAACTTTAAGTTTATGGCATGCGCAGAGGTCAAACATCCCATTGAGATTCTTGGAGCAGAGCTTGATGGCGCTTCTCCACCGCCGCTAGTGCACCAGTTTGAACAGGCCTTAGACCAGAACAAAGGGGTACACTTCTACTAGTTTCACTTCTGTACTGCATACCGACGTTTTCAGAGATTCTTGGAAGCATATTCGAACATTCAAATCTTATCCGCCATTTTGCTGCAGATTGACCATTTCGTGAAGATCTTCCCACGTGTGGCCCACGGCTTCGCTTGCCGGTACGACGCCAAGGACCCGTTCGCCGTCCAAACAGCAGAAGATGCCCGCAAGGACATGCTCAGCTGGTTCAACAAGTATCTGAAGAAGGGCCAAGAGCTTTCGCTCCACGAATCTTAGAATACCCAAACGTTTCCGGTTGTTCTAAATAAAGTACTAGCTCAGTCTCTCTGAATAAATTGCACATCAGTGCACTACTTGGAAGGCCTAGCTTGGCCATGTAAGCAATTTAGTAGGGTTGCACAAGCGGGTACCGCATTGACCCACAAAATAGGATGGGAAGAACAAATTGTACTACAGCCATGCATCACACTAATAGCTGAATAGTACTAGTCGGAAAAGAAATCCGCCCCGCATGTTGTGCCGCCTGCAACCCTACAATTTAGGCTCCTCCAGTGGGCAGTTTGGTTGTTCTTTGGCCTGTAAAGACTCTTCTGTAACACGCCTTCTTTTTTTCCGTGTTTCTCTGCATTTGAGTACTTGTCTAATAATTCAGCATATTTACTATGGAAAGAGATACTGGCCATGCAAGTCTTGATTTCTAATACTCCCTCCGTCTAGAAATAACTGACTTTGGTTTGTCTAGATTTGAATTTATCTATACATTAAAATACGTCTAGATACATTCAAATCTAGATAAATCCAAATCAGTTATTTGTGGACGGAGGGAGTACGTACGTTTGATCAAGAAAGCTCAACTTTAAACCAGCTAGTGAAGCTCGCAAATGAGGATTTGGCTTTGTGGGAAACAGCAGGAAAGAGAATAATGTTGCAGGTCAGCGAGAGGAGTTGTCCTGCTAGGGTTTAGGTGTGGAAGTGATAATAACGATAATAAAAATAGAAATGCAAAAAATTCCGTCGCCGGGACTTGAACCCGGGTCTCTCGGGTGAGAGCCGAGTATCCTAACCACCTAGACTACGACGGATTCTGTTAAGAATATTGAGTGATCACTAGATCAACAAATTAATCGTGAGATGATTAAGCTATGCGCCTTCAGTCCTATAACGATACGGCGAATTGCAATGCCAGCGGTACTTGTGGTCCAAATCTGCTGAATCAGTTTCAAGGCATGAGCATATCAAGTTACCAACAATGGAATTCGTGAAAGGAAAGAAAAAAATTATCAACCAAGGACGTCAATGAGTTGAGACTTGAGACAAGAGGGCTACGGTTAGATTTTTAGCTTGCTTTTGCAAAGATGAGTTTGGACAACTTGGCTCGGTTAGGCCATATAGCTTTACTTGGCAAAGCTGCATGTTTGGTGTCTTTGCCAGAGATTCAGCAACCTCTCTAACCCTGCATTCACTGCTTTCTCAGGGCAAAGGTTCTTGTACAGTTAAGGGCAAACTTGCCTAGCAAAGATAGTTTTCTTAATCAGATAGATTTCCTAACTAGTAGTAAGTAGAAAATTATCCCACTTATTAAGATCCAAACGCACTCAATGTTCCTAACAGCACACAAACCCTCCTTCAGATGATACCAGGCATGCAACACGAGCAGTATACCCTCCAAATCTTGATTAGCTTCTCAAAATGACATGAACGACAACACGACAATTACCGAAGACATGAACAACTCGCATTCATAGTTGGACAGAGTATTGAACTGGTTCCAAGAGAGACCATACATAACAATCACATGGCTGTGGAACAGGTTTCTGCCATAGTGCTCAAAATGAGTGGACAACACCCAGCAGCAGAGTTAGGAGTTTTACAATATTATTGTGCCAAAGGAAAATGACAAAACATGGAGCTTTATAAGAGGCCTAATTTCACTCAAAGAAGATCATGGCAAATCTGTCCTTCAAATGTTCTCACTCCTCAACCGGCCTTTGCCCCAGAACTGGTATGTCTTGGTACCGTTTCTGCATTCAAAATAAGGAATAATTGTCAGCCATGTTACCCAGCATAAGTATTTAGAGGATTTAGCATGTATAAGTTAACGAAGTGACACAAAGTCGTATACAATCACACTCCATGTGTGAGAAATGAGGCAGCTTGACCAACATACAGCTAGGGAACAAGTTTTCGATAAGTACTCCACAAGTGTCTGGTAGTGCTGAGCTAATGTATGCGCGCGCATTTCTGTAGCATGTAGAAATATTCAAGAGACTAGTGTGTGCGCATATGAGCTATTGAAAGTATGCAGAATTGGAAACTATGGAGTTGACAGACAGAAATATATGCTAAAAGGGATGTAAGAATGAAATCCGAAAGGTTTGCTAAATTGAGAAAAGATGATGTGATGTTATATTACTAGTTACTGAAAATATACTTATATGCACTATGTAGTGCGAAATGGGCATGTAATAGCATGCTAGGACATATGAGCAAGATTAATTAGCATAGAGGGTAATAGAAACTTCACCAGAAGAAACATGGTACAACGCATGTTATGCCAAACACATGCTGAATCCAGACTGATATAGGTATGCTTGTGATTCAGAGATTGCAAAAGCTGTGTATACACTTCAAGCACCCTAGTTCATCTACCATGGATGCAAAGCCAATATTTTATCAGATATGCATTCCCACATGGAACATGCCTTTTTTCCCCATCCAACTCATTTCAATCCTATGTGACCAGATTATCTGTACTATCCATGGTTCAGGACACTATAAAAGCACTATTCTCGTAAAATAAAATTATTACAGGCACAGAGCTTGCTGAATTTAGCTATTTATCAGAAAGTCATTTTACATTGCCAAATCATCATTGAAACTTTACACACATAATAACAGATTTAGCTAATTAGGTATTCACATAAAGAGAATTCAACCAATATGAAATGCTGCCCCTGCTGAACATGTATTTTCATTTGCTTGCTCTGCTAGAAGATGGCAAATCTCATGAATGCACCCACGGCCTCTGAACTAATGGACTGGAAGAGCACCTTCAAATGAGATATTCAGAAGAAACTAGAAAGCTACTCGATTTTCTAAGTAATTCAGTTGGTGCTGCAAAGATGAACGATACATGGCACAGATCCTTCCAGGTAACATCACACATCAAACAAAGTAAATCAACCAATTAAGTAATGCAAATGCTCCCACTTCGCAGGAAAAAATAAGAACCACTCAACAGATTATTCCCGTTTGATCTTGCAGGGAAAAAAAATCGGGGCGTGTACTCTTCTGATCATAAAGACCCGGGGATAGTATTCCCTACTATCCGAATCAGAGATGCACGATCTAGCACCCCACGAATCACGTAAGGTCAAACGAAGAAACGAAAGGAAAGGCCGGGCGAGAGAATATTACCCCGACGTTCTTCATCTCCCAGACCTTGCCGACGCCGTAATCCACCAGCTGCAACGAAATCAGATCAAGACATATCACGAGGCCGAATCGAGCAGCGCCCACGAGGACGCGCAGATCTGAAGATGCGGGATCGGAAAGGGGGATGGGGGTGCTTACCCGCTCGCCAGCGAAGGCGCCGGCGACGACGAAGGTGACGTAGACGCCGTTGCGGCGCATCACCAGGCGGTACATGCCTTCCCAGAGACCCATCTTCGTCGGCGGCGGCGGCGGGATGCGCGGGGGGGACGGTGGAGGTTGGGCACGCGACGACGGATGGAGCTGTTCCGTTTCGGTGAGCGTTCTCGATGGGAGAGCCTCGGGGGACCTCGGGCGATTTCTACCGTGTTTTGTCTTACGTGGGCCGGCCTGCGGCCCGTTCCTGATGTGTGGCTCCTCAGCTCGGATGCCAAAGAAAGGGGCCCACTATATCGCTACGGTGCCTGGTACTATGCGTAGCAGGAGAAGAAACCGGCCCGGCCCATTATCACTAGTTAGCAATGCTTTCAGAAACCTCCTCTACCCGCCTGTGTTTTTTTTTCATTCTGAAAAGTTGGTCTGAACTCTGAAGTTCTGATGGATCATTTTGGGGCTGGCAGTGCCGAGCAAGAAGGAAAGAACCTATGAAATCCAATCCACGCTCCAAAGTAGAGCTTTTCGCTCGGTGAAGAAAAGAATTCCTGGTCCCGTGTAGTGTAAGGAGAGGAGACGGAGATCCGTCCCTCGCAGAGAGCAAAAGCAGCAAAGCCGAAGCAAGGAATACCTGTGCCTTGTGCGTATGCATCTCTTAGCTGCCTGCCGATCTTTTCACTAGTGAAAGAACACGTTCCCCGTGGCGTCTATATATGTGGCCGATCACCACGCCGGAACAGCAGAACACGGCGGCGGCAGTAGCAGCAGCACATAGAGCGTAGCGCGCGCGCACCGGCACACGGCAGGCACATCGGTCTCGACCAGCAGCAGCCAAGCAAGCAAGCTAGCATGGCGAGCGGGGGCATCAGGTCGCTGGCCTCGTGCTTCCTGTTCCTGAACCTCGTCATGTACATCGTCGTGGCCATCATCGCCGGCTGGGCCATCAACTACAGCATCGAGGACAGCGCCAACTCGCGTAAGTAGTGGTCAAGTGCAAGCACGCACCTGAAACATTTCTCTTGTTTGAAACAATGTGTTCTGATCTGTGTTGCTTCGCGTGGATGTGGATGCGTGCAGTGAAGGGCGCGACGCCGCCGGTGCGGCTGTTCCCGATCTACTTCCCGATCGGCAACCTGGCCACGGGCTTCTTCGTCATCTTCGCGCTCCTCGCCAGCACCGTCGGCATCGCCACCTCGCTCACCGGCCTCCGCGACGTCACCGAGGGATACCCCGCCAGCATGATGTCCGCCACAGCCTCCGCCACCGTCGCCTGGACGCTCACCCTCCTCGCAATGGGGTAACAAGAACCATTCCACTCTCTACAAATTAAGCTTGAGCAGAGCAGTTGATCCTAACACATGCGTTTTGGTCGATCGTGGAATAATGCAGGCTGGCGTGCAAGGAGATCAGCATCGGATGGAGGCCCCCGAGCCTGGTAGGTAGTAGTAGTAGTACTCGAAATCATGGAGATTTTATCAACCGTGCTTCTTTCACTTCAGAATCTCCTACTCGTGGAACCTAACAGAGTTCTGTACTTGTGCCTGCAGCGCGCGCTGGAGACGTTCACCATCATCCTGGCGGCGACGCAGCTGCTCTGCGTCGGGTCGCTGCACGCCGGAGCCAACGCGGCCATCGTGGCGACGCCCATCGGTGTCAGGGCCAGAGTTTGATCCATCGGTCGAGGCAGGCCGTTGGCGTCGGCGATCAAAGTGTCTATAAACTGAACTGAAGGTGCATCATCTTGGCAAGGATTAATTGGTGGGTCTCTGTGTGCGGGCGGGCGTGTGGATATTAAGTACGGAGTACATGTTGCTACCGTGTCGATGTGTGTGTGCGCTTGCGGCGCACTTGTCTCCGGCCGGTGTGTGGGTCTTCTTTCATCATGTGACGAATTTGTGAGTTGAGGAATGTGTTGAGTTGTTACTCATGTATCGACCGAACGAATCGTGTATCTTCACTAGGTGACTGTAGGACGTGGTTATTTATACGAGCTACTCCCTCCGATCTAAAATAAGTATCGGAGACCTAGTATAAACTTTGTACTAAATCAATACGAAATCACTGACACTTATTATGGATGGGAGAGGGTATTAATTTATAGACTCCTCTCATTCTCAGCAAAAACTGTCCAATGTGAAAAAGAGTCTGTTTCCTTGCTCTGCCCCAAAGTGGGTTTTCTCTTTCAAGCTTAATACAATGATCTCTTGCGGGTTCTTGAAAAAAAACTGTTCGTTTTTTCTTTCAAATCTCAATCAATATACAAAGTACAGCTTCACTTTAATAGCATATCCAACGGTTTTACCCGTATTATGGCTACCCAAACCAAATATGGGGAGAGAAGAGAAAAACTTTAGTTAGCCAAAAAAACTCAGCTAAGTTTCATGATATAATATTAAATTTTCATAACTAGCAACATTTCAAATCCACAAATATTTTAATTCCAAGTTCATATTTAAGTCTAAAATCACGCCCATTATAAATCATAAACACAAACAAAAGTGCAAAGGCATAAACATAAATGTAGACATAGAGCTCTCAAATGGTATTGTTGCCAATATTGATATTGGTGCTTCCATTGTCACTTACACATGCCACAACTGTCTCTCGTGCCTCCAAATCCTCCATCCATGCCACCTATGAACCCTCCTATGGACCTTGCCGCCAAGACTTGATTGCGCATAAAGTCAAAACACACTCTCTCATCTAGATCATTCGGGTCCGTGGACATGAGCTTTTGTTCCCAATCTCTTGATCCACCCTCCTCTCATCAATATCGCCCTCCCTCGGTTGCGACCTTCCTCTCATTTGTGATAGTCCTCCTCTCCTTGGTCTCCATCCTATATTCCATTTCTCCATCCTATCTTCCATTTCAATGGTCCTCAAGTATCCTTATGGCCATCATGTTGTCCAATGATTCCTTGCAAGCATTGTCTTCCTTATGGCCATCATGTTGTCCAATTTTATGGTGTGAGGATTACTGTCAGGGTGGGGGGTGTTCTTTTGAGGTTACATGGATTGTCAGAATGTGACAGGAACGAAAGCAATGATAGTTGGCCCAGGGCAGGTTCACGAGATGATGTGAAAGTGGTAGTAACCACGTGATGCTAATAACATTTGTAGGTGACAATTGGTTGGACTGGACAAGATGCCGGGTGTATGGATGTTAAAGATGACAATATTGTGTGATTATGATCCACCGACGGCTAGAAATCAAATGTGATTTTGTGAATTTCAGGCGGTTGGGCTCAAAGGGCACCGGGGATCTAAAGCTTACATTAGTTGTGCCTTTCTGTGACTTTTTTTTCAAGGATACACCATGAAATACTTATCGATTTCATATAGAAGAAAGGACAAGATGGTCGATATATCGCTATAAAAGGCTACAACTCAAAACACCACGCCAAAGTGGCTTACAGTGCACCCGCTACGACGAACCTGCGACGACAACTCGCCTTGCCCAAAATCCTACCTTAAAGGATGAGGAGACGAGGCATCAGGCTCCAGCACCGCGTCACGCACTACTAGAAAAGGGCTATATGTAGATCACATACATGTGGCGCATCGAAGAGGAGGTGCCCCACAGGTTAATCACTTACCCATGGCGCATGTCCTAAGTGATGCGCCACATGTCCTTACCCGTGGCGCACCACTATGTGGTGTCCCACGGGTAAGTGTGGCCAACACCAACTCCACACCTGGATCGTCTTTTAGTTTTGCAAAAAAAATGATAAACACTTTAAAAAATAAAATTCTTTCAGATATAGATAGGTTATGTGATGTAGTTTGTAGGAAAATTAACAAATATAAATTTTATTTTTTTGCAAAAAAATGATGGTGCGATAAAACGACATACAATGTCGGAAAAAATCTTTACTATATCTGACTAGCACAAAATTTCCTATCCGATGGTAATCTTCGATTGTTTACCGATTTTTTAGAATGTCAAAATTCCAAAAGAAAAAAGATATTTCAAAAATAAGATTTTTTGCTGCAAAAAAAATAAGTCCACGGTTACCCGTGGCGCACCCCACAATGGTGCGCTGATGACCCACAAATATAGGGGTATATCGCAGTATTTGTGATAAATAAGACTGTCGAACCCAACAAGAAGCAGAAGGTGTTAACTAGTGGTATGGATCAGAAATTATTTGTAAATACTTAGCAAACGGGTTTTTAGAGGTTTTTGATAATGCAAATAAATAAAGTATGAGTAAATAAAAGACAATGATAATAAATACAGCAAGTGGCTTAATCCTTTCTTTAGCAAAGGATAAGCCGGTTGTATTACTTAAGATGACCAAACATTCTCGAGGACACATGGGAATATCACCAAGTGCTTTCGTTTCATATAGTTGATTGATCTTCTCTAGTTAGATAAGTGTTGTGTGGGTGAACCTATGCTAATGTACTGACCTTCCTAGGACTAATACATACTTATGATTATACCCCTTGCAAGCATCCGCAACTACAAGAAAGTAATTAAGATAAAAACCTAACCACAGCCTTAAACTTTGAGATCCTACACTCCCTTGTGCAAAGATTTCCTAACGGGGGTTCAGGTTTCTGTCACTCCGGTAACCCCGCGATTAGTAGCCAAATACACAATCATTCCCCTAGGCCATTAAAGGTGAAGTATCATGTAGTCGACATTCACATGACATAACTAGAAGAATAACACCACAACTTAAATATCAAACCAATGAATCTTTCTCAACACAATTCCACTACTAACAACATGACTTCTCCCATGTCCTCAGGAACTAAACGAACTACTCATGAGACATCATATGGATCAAGATCAGAGATGAAATAATGATAAGTAACAATCTGAACATAAACGATAATTTAATGGTTCCACTCAATAGCATCAACTACAATAAGTAATCAACACCGGGAAATTTTCACCTAAGAACTATGCAAGATCCAATCCAATTGTTACAGCGGTACGGAGTGGTGATGATAGTGCTGGTGGAGATGATGGTGGAGATGATGATGATGATGATCCCGATGAAGTCCAGCGTGATGACGGTGTTGATGGCGACGATCTCCCCTCTTCGGGAAGGAATTTCCCTAGCATAATTCTGTCTGCCGGAGAGCTCTTTCTCTCTCTATAGTTTTCTTCCCCGCAGAGGCGGCGGAACCTTTCTGTGGTCGCTCCCTAAGTCTTAGGGTTTCAGGAGGATTTTATACGCCAAAGAGCAGAGCTAGAGGTGGGCCAGGGTGGCCACACCACCTGGTGGCGCGGCCTAGGGTGGCCCGTGCAAGGGGGTGGTGTGGGCCCCCTGTGGCCCATCTCCGCTCCCCCTTCTGGCTTCTTTCGTCTTCTAGAAAAATAGGATTTCCATGTATTTTCTAGGATTTTCTGATATTCACCTCCAAACAGTGCCTTTTTCATTAGAATCCTGGCTTCAGTGGTCCATCCTCCAAAAGTCATCAACAATACAAAAATAGATGAAATAACATAAGTATCATCTCTTAATATGAAATATATCAATGAATAACAGTAAATTATGATATAGAATAGTGATGCAAAATGGACGTATCAACTCCCCCCAAGCTTAGACTTCGCTTGTCCCCAAGCAAAAACTGAGCTCAATAAACATGACCTCGGGTTTATGGAGTGAACTATCGATAAAAGAATACGGACAAGAAGCATCACATTCATCAATACACAAATCATAATAGGAAACAACTCACTATTATATAACTTAACTTGCAATGAGTAAAGGAAACACAATAAATATACACAAAGTAAATCATAATTGGTAATGGAAAACTGTGTTCTTTGGTCAATGAACGATTAACAATTTGTAGGAGTTCAAACATAATGGGGTTTTCAATGGTAGCTTTCAAAGTAATATTCACTAAGATAAGAGCAATGTGCAAAACAAGGAACATAAGAAACATGATTGAATAAATCATCATATGAATGATTGAAACACAACAACTCAAATACTTGCTTAAGACAGAAAGGTGTAGGTTTACTGACTCAACTGAAAAGTAAAAGATAGACCCTTCGCAGAGGGAAGCAGGGATTCAAGTTTCATAAAGAGCTTCCAAAAATTATGGTACTTACTAGCTTTCAGCTCTCATTGCCCCTATCATAAGCATCTTTAGGTGATTAAGGTTAAAGTGAACAAATATGAGGATATGCTTGACAAGTTATAAGTTGAAAATCGCATGCCCCTTGCTTAGAAAGACCGAACCTCATGCTACTCAACTTTAGTCACGAGTAAGTTCTTGTCATTATAAGTACATGTGTATCATAGAGAACCACCAATGGGGTACCCCTTGCCCCATGATACAGGAGCTTTCCCATATCAAAATGACAAGGCAAGCAGACAATAAACATCTCAGTGATCTTTTTATTTGCTATTTGCATAGGTTTTTATTGAGGATGCTTCACAGATTGCTCACTATGGTTATGTTGCAAGTTTCCACTATGATTAGACATGGCTTAGGCTAGCGGCCCAGGCGTTTCTCTAACACATATACAAACTCCATGAGCTTACAAGCTTCCCTTTTATTTCACACCGTCGGGATCCATAAGCAAAAGAACATGATATCAACTAAATATTGTGCAATGTTGAAAGCGTTCCTCATGGTAACATGGTTCTGCTAATTCACAACTTATAAAGCGCAAGCATATACGCAACATAGATGGGCACAATGGTTCAAGTTTATTAAATGCAAGAAAGTAAAGTGTGCCATCAAGTTTGTGAGAGCTTTAATCACTAATTTTCACATAATAAGTTTAATTCGGAAGGTAGATAAAAACATGAATATACTTGGAATAGAAAATAATGCTACTAGGTAGGTATGGTGGACACAAATGGCATAGGTTTTGGTTTAAGGATTAGATGCATGAGAAGCATTCCCTCTCAGTACAGGTTTTTGGCTAGCAAGGCTGGGTAGCAAGCATAAGAGTTGAAGGAAACAAGCAAACATACAAGTGATAGAAACAAACATGCAATCTTCCTCGGAAGCACAAAAGATTTTAACTAGAGAATAGTAAGCTTATGAGCCAAACAAGAAAGAAAGATGATGGAATTATATTTCTAAAAGTACTTTTCTCTTTTTCATGCAATTCTTGAAATAGTGTTGCTACTGACCGAGCCAGGTTTGCCAAAACCAACTAAATTTACTTAATGATCCCACAGTGATACCAATACTAACAACAAGATCAATCATATAACAGAAATTGCAAACTAAAATAAGATGTGCAAAAAGTAAATGATAGAACTTCTCATTAATATTCCATAACGGCAACTCGCACCAAGGGATACATAGATATCTAAGTAGAGGAGAGATACTTCCATAATGCAAACCATCCTATATGATAACTTCTCTATTCATGATATGACTCTACTAAAAAGGTAAAAAGATAAAAGATAATGATGTGATACCGCGGCACTCCCCCAAGCTTGGAACAAACCAAGGGGATGCCAAAACCTGATGACGAATTACTCCTTCGGTGGTGGTGGTGTTCTCTCAATGAGCTTTTCAATCAATTCCCTCAAATCCTCAATCTCGAAGGTGAGAGTACGAATCAACTCCGAATTGTGCTCAGTGCGGTTCATGATCATGTAGGGATGTGAATCCTAGCTCTTACGATCCTTTCCCCACTCTTCCTCCTTAAAGTATTCTTTTCCTGCATGGTTAGAACGTGGCATGTCCTAATTAGAGGGTAATTTTTCCTTGGGCATATTTTGGCTTCCTTTGCTTCCTCTTCAACTTCACTCTCAATCTCCTCCTCCTGCTCAAGGTCTTGGAGATCATCTTCCGCAGGCTCCTTGCCCTTATTGTTGGGGTTCGCAGCATAGAAAACAAAAAAATTCCTATGATGGGAACTATACGCCAAGATCTATCTACTAGATACAAGCAACGAGTGGATATACATCCATAGAGAACTTACCCTCGAAGACAGCAAAGCTTTGTTAACGAGTTGGAACTCGTGGATGATGTAGTCGTACAGTTGCCGATCTCAAGATCTTGATGAAGTCCAGCAGGTCCGGCTCCAGCACGTCCTTCAGATCCAGTTCCAGCAAGTTCAGCACCACCAAGTCCAGCACCGCAAAGCAGCGGTGCATCCGTGATCGCACACACATCCGGTACCCCAACAACCTCCGTCCCTCTCTCCAAAGCTGAAGCAAAGAACTCCTTTCTAGATAAAGCCATCGGGAACATGTATCTCGCTAATCCGAGGCCATGGGGAAATAATACTAGAGGGGGAGAGAGATCCTTCACGAGGAGGTGTGAGTGTGAAGGTGTGAGAGGGGGCCTTTTATAGGAGGAGGGGGGTACCCCTTCCCATGGCCGGCGCCCCATGGGGGGTGACTCCTCACCTCCCCCATTCATGTGGTGGTAACCCCTCCACATTAAAATGCCCCTTCACATTCTCTTTTAAAGTCTCCACTTTAAATGCATTAAATTTCTCCAAATTTAATGCTCTCTCATTTAATAGAACTCTTTTGTTAATTTTATTCAGAATTTTGTTAATTACTTTAATTAACAAACATTCACATAAAACCCCCTGCAACATTTCAATATTACATGCAGAACCAATTTCAGCAATTTCACCCAAAACAGTTTCGGTGTCTATTGAAATAATTCCAGCGCTTTCTTAAATCTTTATCTAAAAAATATTTGCTCCAAATGGTGTCGGTATCCCTTAAGTGTGTCACCCTACGGTTTGCGAATAATGCAGACATGATCGAGACCCCTCTCAGATCAATAATCAGAAGCAGGACCTGGAGATCCATACTGACTCCTACACATTCAACGATGACTTCTGTGATTGTGAGAACCTTTAACGCTAGTAACTAAATCCCTTTGTCTCATGATATAATACATGTCCGAGATTCGATCATCGGTATCCAAATACCTAGTTTGATCTCGTTACCGACATGCACTCTTTTCTCGTTCCCGTGATATAACATTCTAGTGATATCATTACTTGCTTGCAAGCTATCTTAATGTGATATCACCGAGAGAGTCCAGAGTATATCTATCCGTCATCGGGATTAACAAATTCCACTCTTGATCCATGAGCCTCAACATAACACCTTCGTAGTACTGAACCCACCTTTATAGTCACCCTGTTACGGTGTGACGTTTGGTGTTATCAAGATACTCTTCTGGTGTTAGCAATTAACATGATCTCATGGTCTAAGGACTAAGATTACTTCGTGTGATGTTATAGCAATATAAACATAATGACTTTAATCGTAATGCTATACTTCGGATGAATGTTTATCACATCATTCCACCAATGTTGTGACCTCATTATTAACAACATCCAATGTCCATGATCAGGAAACCTTGATCATCTTGTTAATCAATGAGCTAGTTTATATGAGAGGCATTACTAGGAACTTTGTATTTTGTTTATTAAACACACATGTATTAACGTTTCCAATTAATATAATTATAGCATGCAAAATAAACATTTATCATAAACATGGAATAAGATAATAACCACTTTATTATTGCCTCTCGGGCATATTCCCTTCAGTCTCCCACTTGCACTAGAGTCAATAATCTAGTTTGAAAAACTTTGCGTATTGAACACCTATGGCTTTTTGGTGTTGCATATACGCGATTGCTAGTGGTTAACATAATCTCCGGATCTGACAGTTTCAGGTCCATGTGTATTTGCATGTCTTTGCGTCTCTACGCATCACTCATTCTCAAATGAGATGGCATTGTATAAATTTGGTCCTTTGGTGAGACCTTTAGTTCGTTCAGGTTAAAATATGTTGATATTATTGTCATACAATATATCTTCATAGTATTAGCCCACTTTGAACCACACCTAGTTTGATAACAAACTACTTAACACAAATGCCCTCCTTTGTTGCTACTATAGCAGTTATATACTTAGCCTTTTGTTGTAGTATCCGTCACAATGTTTCAACTATGGAACTTATCCAAATCCATCATGGAACATCCTTTCCATTACATTGTGCCACCCATAGTCTAAATTGAGATAAATTTAATTTGTATCTTGTGACAAAACTAGTAGCAATGTAACACTTTACAATGAACTACCTTTAACTATTTGTCACTTATACATGATATATTCTTAGTTCTTCCAAAGCTCATAAGAATATCTTTACTATTGTCCAATGATCATCTTATGAATCATTCTGGTATGTGCTCATAACATTTAGAGCATAGGACATTCTGGATATATACATATCACGGTATAATCGATCAAAATCTTCATGTGATTTTACTCACCAAGTGTTGAAACACTTAAATCTTAATACAATCATTTCCATGCAGCAAGAACCTTTCTTGTTGTTTCCATATTGAACCCTTTCAATATCTCATATATGTACGCCTGGCATAACCCTATTAGCGCCTCAATCTATCCATATAGATATTGATGCCAAATATCCGGTTTTGCCCAAGTCTTTCATTGAAATATTATTTTAATGAAATTCTTAACTTGTGTCAATACAAGATACATCATTTCCAATCAACAATATGTCCTCTACATAATGTATTAGAAATATGTCTCAGCGCTCCCACTTAATTTCTTGCAGATGCAAGCATCTTCATCATCTCCGATGAATTTAAACTCTTTTAACAGTTTCATCATGGTGAAGATTCCAACTAAGCTATGCTTACTTCAACTATTGAAGTTTGCATGCCCTTTTAGCACCCTTTTAATTAACAAAACCCTTCGGACCGTGTCTTGTACACGTCCTAGGTAACCATTCTATTAGAAGAACATTGTTTTGTTTGTTCAACTACCATACATCAAATTATATGTAGTGGTTGCTACATTAATCCGTCAAGACTAAATATCGCTATGAAAGATCAAATCTTGTCATAGTCAACTCCTTTAACATTGTCGTAAACTTATTTCCGATATGTCAACTATTTCATAGATGTTAAACATCCATGTCTATTTCTTTATAGATCCAAACACGACCGATAGGCTTCATGCCTTTCTAGAGGGTCTTCCAAGTTCAGAAACTTGATTTATCGTGTATGGATACTATCACGGATTCTACGACTTCAAGTCATTTTATGGAGCCAGGGCCCATCATCGCTTCTTTGCATGTAGTCGGTTCATCATTGTCAAAACAATAACGACTTGCTTATCAAATCACACTATTTGATTCTTAGCGACCCACACGGTTCAATAGGAACTCTAATCTCCGAGATCACAACCTTTGTAATCACGGGAGCCATGAGCATTGTGGCCACCACCGGGACACTTTCCGGCGCTGCGCTACTTAGCCCATATAGCTAAGGTTCAACAACCTTATCAAAGTTCTATTGTCCTCCCACTTAACTTTTCGCGAAAAAATCCTTCTCAAGAAACTTGACGTTCCAAGTAACAAACTCTTTTGTCCTCGGTGTTATGGAGAAATTCCCAACAAATTCTTTGGGATAACCTACAAAGAGTGCTTATCCGACTTTGGTTGTAAACATTTTACTTATGCATAACATACCAAAATTTTAAGAAAAGACAATTCGGGTTTTATCCCAAACCATAACTTATATGGTGTCATTTCAACGGATCACAATAGTGCTCTTTTCAGTGTAAAAGCGGTAGTCTCTAAAGCTTCAATCATTAAAACATAATGGCAGTTTTATAAATGACACATTTGATCTTACCATGTCAAACACGGTTTGATTTCATCTCTCGAATATGCCATACTCCTATGGTTTATTGCGAAACACAAATCATGGAACAATTCCTCAAATCTTAGGTGTTTTTGCTAAACACGTAACTCAAATATCTTCCTTTATGATCGAATCATAAACTCTTTATTTTCTCGTTACAATGATTTTCCACTTCATCTTGAAAGTCTTTGAACAATTTTCAAATGTTTCATACTTCTTCCTTATTAAGTAAATATATAGATATATTCACTCAAATTTCTAGAGAAAGCATATAAAGCAAAAATATCCATCGCATATGGCTACATATAATGGACTATATACATCAATATGTATAATATCCAATAAGTTAGTCATTCGTTCCTCTTTGGCCTATGGACGGAGTTTCAATTATCTCGAGGAAAGTCTCACAAGCGTCAATTGATCAAAATCAAAGACTCCAAAAATCCATCAACATGGAGTTTCTTCATGTTTTCTTTCCAATATAATGTAAACAGCGATGTCACTTCACAAGTGATCTTTCAATCATTTGTCTTGCGACATTTTAGCAATAGTGTTTATGGATGTGATTTCTCCCACTAGACTTGTAAAAGTTCATTCATCCTTTATGGAATACGGTAATTATTTGAACAACCATTGTTCTTGTAATACCGGAATAAAATAATAATTATTAAAACAAATCTTGAAGGCTAGGTTTGATGACAACGAAAAACACAATAACACTTTATTTGTTTTTATGAACATCATCACTTATTCTCTTGCTAGTTACTTAGACCGTTGCAGTTCATGAATTGTGTTGTTTTGTATGACACTTCACACCAACCAATTCGGTATCCAATACCGGTATCCAATACCTAAGAACCACATTGTTTAACAAGCAAGGAATATAACCATAACGTGTATATCTTCTATATACCTAAGCTAGACATCTCCACCTTTTCTTTTCTAGCAAATATTTTATAGATTCTCTTTCAGCAATTCCTTTTCCTTTTAAAAGAATCTATCAACATCAATAGTGGTGTCATTCACATGACACATAGTACAAAGTGTATATAGTCAAACACTAATACCTTTGGACTTGCACTTTGAAGTGGATCACCATCATCAAATGTTTGGTGTTCTTTCAAAAATCCATCCTTTAGTAATCTATTAGTGTAGTAAACATTTTACTTACATCTTCTATTCATCCTTATCATGACAACTTTCATGATCAAGCTACTATATCCTATAAGGAAGAATCGTGAGTATAATGTTAGTTCCCAAAACCTTTTTGGGAGATCCGGATGCCTAGCATCTCCATCCTTCACAAATTCTCATACAATATGAGAACATGTATTTTGCTAAATTATACTCTATCATAATGCAACCAAAAATATTGTTTCAAATATTTTCCACACATGATGGTTTTCGAAACAAATTTTCAGCTCCTAGATAATCTTGATATTAAAACAACTTGAATATCAATAATCATGGAGGCAAACATGATACTTTAGATACTAACATTGGAATTCTTACTCTTGATTTAATACTACTTATTAAACTTCATGGAGTAAATAGAGTTTGCTGAAAGTTTGCAATAGGACTTATAAACTTTAAATTCACATTCAAAACAATACGATACCAGTTCATAAAGTAAATATCCAGAATTCTATAGTTCTATTATCTCAATTAAAACTAAGCATAAGGTAGTGAACAAATGCCAATGACTACAACAAATTATGCAAATTCACTTCGATTTAGTTTATGACAAATTGAGTTCGACTAATCCAAATTAGAAATGAACTCCCACTCAAAAACGACCTCCCTCGTGCCCTTTTGGTGATTACATGAACCAAATCCACTACACCAAGTCCGATCATCATGTGAGTCGGTGTAGCTTCAAAGGCGAGCATCAATATGGGCATTACATCAACTATATGACTCATGCTTAACCTTTCGGTCCCTGTTCCGAGGCCATGTCTGTACATGCTAGGCTCGCCAAGTAAGAACCTTAGTACTCGCATGTGTAAAACTGTCTTACACCCGTTGTATGAAAGCGTAGAGTCGAGTACAGCCGATCATCACGTGATGTCTCGAAACACGATCCATACAACAGTGCATACTTAAGGAACAACACATTTTTATCTTGATATTTAAATGAGGGATCATCTTATAATGCTACTAAAATTCCAAACAAGCAATATAAGATGCGAACATCATATGTGTAAAGTGGAATGATATGGTCCATGCATTTGATCACCATCATATGCATCGTGGCATGATCTCTATCATTCCTTTGTGTGTAAGGCCAAGGTCTATGGAACTTACACGTTGAGTGTGTTGTAAGAGTATCTATCATACATCTACTTACAACAATACCATATCAAGACACTAGCCCAACAACGATCTAAACTAGACGCCTCTAATTTATCAATTGCAAGTTTTACGTGGCTTAGGGCTTTCGGAGATAGAACCGGTCTTACCTACAAACATGAACCACAACGAGGATAACCAAGTTATTAGCAACTCGTTGTAAATCAGATATTGACTATAGTAGGAGAGACAGACACCCGCCAACCACTTATGCAAAACAAGTTGCATGTCAGTCGTGGAACCGGTCTCATGTACGATGACATGTAAGGTTGGTCTGGGCCGCTTCATCCCACTATGCCACCAATATCCAAAATACATAGAAGATGAAATAACATGATCATCATCGCCCACATATAAACATATGTGTACTACCCGTGCAAAGCACCTACGCATAGATCTGGCTCTGATACCACTATTGGGGTTCGCAGCATAGAAAACAAAAAATTTCCTACGATGGGAACTATACGCCAAGATCTATCTACTAGATACAAGCAACGGGTGGATATACATCCATAGAGAACTTACCCTCGAAGACAACAAAGCTTTGTTAACGAGTTGGAACTCGTTGATGATGTAGTCGTACACTTGCCGATCTCAAGATCGTGATGAAGTCCAGCAGGTCTGGCTCCAGCACGTCCTTCAGATCTAGTTCCAGCAAGTCCAACACCACCAAGTCCAGCATCGCAAAGCAGCGGTGCATCCGTGATCGCACACACGTCCGGTACCCCAACAACCTCCGTCCCTCGCTCCAGCAATATAGCGGAAGCAGCAACTCCTTTCCAGATAAAGCCACCATGAACATGTATCTCGCTAATCCAAGACCATGGGGAAATAATACTAGAGGGGAGAGAGATCCTTCACGGGGAGGTGTGAGTGTGAAGGTGTGAGAGGGGGGCCTTTTATAGGAGGAGGGGGTACCCCTCCCCATGGCCGGTGCCCCATGGGGGGTGACTCCTCACCTCCCCCATTCATGTGGTGGTAACCCCTCCACATTAAAATGCCCCTTCACATTCTCTTTTAAAGTCTCCACTTTAAATGCATTAAATTTCTCCAAATTTAATGCTCTCTCATTCAATAAAACTCTTTTATTAATTTTATTCAGAATTTTTCTATTTACTTTAATTAACAAACATTCATATAAAACCCCCTGCAACATTTCAATATTACATGCAGAACCAATTTCAGCAATTTCACCTAAAACGGTTTCGGTGTCTATTGAAATAATTCCAACGCTTTCTTAAATCTTTATCTGAAACATATTTGCTCCAAATGGTGTCGGTATCCCTTAAGTGTGTCACCCGACAGTTCACAAATAATGCAGACATGATCGAGACCCCTCTCAGGTCAATAATCAGAAGCGGGACCTGGAGATCCATACTTACTCCTACACATTCAACGATGACTTCTGTGATCGTGAGAACCTTTAACGCTAGTAACTAAATCCCTTTGTCTCATGATATAATACATGTCCAAGATTCGATCATCGGTATCCAAATACCTAGTTTGATCTCGTTACCGACATGCACTCTTTTCTCGTTTCCATGATATAACATTCTAGTGATCTCATCACTTGCTTGCAAGTTATCTTAATGTGATATCACCGAGAGGGCCCAGAGTATATCTATCCGTCATCGGGATTGACAAATTCCATTCTTGATCCATGAGCCTCAACATAACACCTTCGTAGTACTGAACCCACCTTTATAGTCACCCTGTTACGGTGTGACGTTTGGTGTTATCAAGATACTCTTCTGGTGTTAGCAATTAACATGATCTCATGGTCTAAGGACTAAGATTACTTCATGTGATGTTATAGCAATATAAGCATAAGGACTAAGATTACTTCGGATGGATGTTCATCACATCATTCCACCAATGTTGTGACCTTGTTATTAACAACATCCAATGTCCATGATCAGGAAATCTTGATCATCTTGTTAATCAATGAGCTAGTTTATATGAGAGGCATTACTAGGAACTTTGTATTTGTTTATTAAAGACACATGTATTAACATTTCCAATTAATACAATTATAGCATGCAAAATAAACATTTATCATAAACAT
Source organism: Avena insularis (assembly GCA_023614405.1). NCBI lineage: Eukaryota > Viridiplantae > Streptophyta > Magnoliopsida > Poales > Poaceae > Avena > Avena insularis. The sequence continues at coordinate 431,146,437 of CM042684.1, read as the reverse complement.
GGAATAAGATAATAACCACTTTATTATTGCCTCTCGGGCATATTCCCTTCACTTATCGTTGGCGGAGACCATTGTGCCTCTAAACTTTGAGAATAGTTCCTGATAGAAACAGATCGAAAAGAAAACATGATGAGAACACGATATACAAACCTCAGGGGATTCGGGGGATTATATATTACGAAGTTTAACAACAAAAGGAAAGTACTGGGAGAAAACGGGTCGGAGACGGGCTCCGGGGTGGCCACACCCCTGGTGGTGCGGCCAGATGGGCCCACACCACGGGGTGGTGTGAGCCACCCGGGCTCCGTTTCCGTCCCTCTTTTGACTCATTGCTTTCCATGTTAGATAAAAACTATAAAAATATAAATTGACAGATTTTTCGCGGACCTTTTCTTACCAGATCTATTACCTATTCAAAAACAGACTCTACAGGTTTCTGAATTTGGTCTTTGATAAATTTTTCTGGAGTCACCACTTGAATAACATCAATATCCTGATTGTAAGAATCTCCAGCAATATAATGCTTGAGTCTTTGATCATTCACCACTTGTTACACCATTTTCTCCTACCACTTGATACAAAACTTCACACAGTCTTCATTAGCAACATTAGTGCATATAAGATAATAAACCTTTGAGTTCAATTTCAATTGAAATTCATAAAAATATAAGCTACTGAAAAAACTCCTCTTAAAAGCCCAAAAGGAATTCAAAAAGGAAATCAATTTAAGAGGCAAATGCAGAAATAGCAGAGATCTATCAAAACAGACTAGCAGGTAAAGATCATTTTTTTCGAAAATCTTCTATTGCTCAAATCAAAAAGTGCAAAACTAATGAAAGTTAAAAAATAACCTGTGGCATGCACACAAAAATTTACAGATCAGTATGACATTCTGAGATATTTCATGATTTTTTATAGTGAAGCACAAAAATCTGTTTTAGGATAGCAACTTCCCCAAATATTACTTCTCTCTCATTAGAGGATGATCTTGACACGAAAACCAAACAAACGGATAAGGAGAGGTTATTGCAGAAGCAATAACTTCAAGACTGAAATGAACAAAAACAAACTGAATATGAATTAAAGTAAAAGAGAGCATCAAGAAGCAAACATACACATGTTTAAGTCTAACCCACTTCCAATGCAAGGGAATTTTGTAAGAAAATAAATTGTTGAAACCAGAGGCTACTAGCATAGGAAGGCAAAACAAGTGCAACATAAAGACTTTCAGCATAAAGCGAGGAAACTTAATATTGTTGAGATACATAAAAACAATTTTCCCTCTCTCATAATAACTTTTAGCATCATGAGTAAATTTAACGATATAACTATCACATGAACCATATAGCAATGATCACTTATTCTAACAGAAAACACAGGGACACTAGCTCTCCTAATACTACTTTGTGAAACAATATTAGAAGTATCCTTACAAAGGATAGTGTGTCCATCTTCTACATATTTAGTGACAAAGTCTTTCACATTTGCTATTGCAGGTTCAACATCTATTTGTTCATCGGGCTCCACAGCTTTATTTGTACTTTCATTAACCATACTAGCTATCATAGAATGTTCCTTTACCTTAACAGGGAAAGGTATTTTCTCGATATAAGGTTCAGGTAAAATATGATTAGCAGTATAATTTCAGCATTCTTAGCAGGAACACAATTAACAATATCTTTATATGGCTCATGATACTTGTTTCATTTCTTCTTAGGAATTTCAATATAAGAGGCAGAAGCCTTAAAATAATTTGCAATACTTTGAGAATCAAGACCATAAGAATTACTAATATTACGAAAGTCATCAGTTCTCATAAAAGATTTAATGCATTCATAATCATAATTTATACCTGACTTTCTTCCTTTATCATTCTTCCATACTTCAGCATTGTCTTGAATACGGTCTAGAAGATCCCATTTAGCTTCGTCTTCCATGCGTGTGAATGATCCAGCACAAGAAGCATCCAATAAATCCGTATCATGAAGAGAAAGCCTTGCATAAAAGTTATTGATAATAATATTGTTAGGGAGCTCATGAATAGGACATTTGAGCATTAGTAACTTCAATCTCCCCCAATCTTGAGCTGTACTCTCTCCATCACAAGGCCAAAAGTTGTATATTTGAGTCCGATCTTTGTGAATCTCACTAGGAGGATAAAATTTGGAATAAAAGAGAGGTACTACTTCCTCTCATTCAAGAGATTGGCCATTCTTCAGCAGTTTGTACCATTTCTCAGCTCTTCCTTTTAGTGATAATAAGAATAACTTCTTCTTGACTTGATTTGTTGTAATACCTGCACACTTGAACAACCTGCATAATTCGTGTATAAAGAGCAAATGATCATCGGGATGGACAGTTCCATCTCCAAAATAGTAGTTATCCATAACACGATCAATAATTCTTGTAGGTATCTTAAAAGTATCATTTTCAGCAGGTGGTGGTTCATCTACTACCTTAGTAGTGGTAGTAGCATTACGAAATAAGAAACTAAGTGAAATATCCATATTGAAATAAAGTAACTAATAGAAATAAACAATACTCACAGTAGAAGTTTCCTTCACCAGTTCTAATCTTCAATAGTGCTTCACTCCCCGAAAACGGCGCCAGAAAATAGTCTTGATTACCCATAAGTATAGGGGGTGTATCATAGTATTTTCGATAAGTAAGAGTGTCACCCAACGAGGAGCAGAAGGTGTTGACTAGTGGTATGGATCAAGAATTCTCTGTAAATACTTAGCAAACGAATTTTTAGGGTTTTTTGATAATGCAGATAAATAAAGTATGAGTAAATAAAAGACAATAAGAATAAATGCAGCAAGTGTCCCAATCCTTTCTTTAGCAAAGGACAAGCCGGTTGTATTACTTAAGATGACCAAATGTTCTCGAGGACACATGGGAATATCGTCAAGTGCTTTCGCTTCATATAGTTGATTAACCTTCCCTAGTTAGATAAGTGTTGTGTGGGTGAACCTATGCTAATGTACTGACCTTCCTAGGACTAATACATACTTGTGATTATACCGCTTGCAAGCATCCGCAACTACAAGAAAGTAATTAAGATAAAAACCTAACCACGGCCTTAAACTTTGAGATCCTACACTCCCTTGTGCAAAGGTTTCCTAACGGGGGTTCAGGTTTCTGTCACTCTGGTAACCCCGCGATTAGTATCCAAATACACAATGAAGGAAATATGCCCTGAGAGGCAATTATAAAGTTGTTATTATGTATTCCTCGTATATGATAGATGTTTATTTTGCATGCTATAATTGTATTGATCAGAAATGTCAATACATGTGTGTTTAATAAACAAAAAAAGGGTTCCTAGTTATGCCTCTCTTATAGACTAGCTTGTTGATTAACAAGATGATCAAGGTTTCCTGATCATAGACATTGGATGTTGTTAATAACAAGGTCACAACTTTTGTGAAATGATGTGATGAACATTCATCCGAAGTATAGCATTACGACCAAGTCATTATGTTTATATTGCTATAACATCATACAAAGTAATCTTTATCCTTAGATCATGAGATCATGTTAATTGCTAACACCAGAAGAGTATCTTGATAACATCAAACGTCACACCGTAACAGGGTGACTATAAAGATGGGTTCAGTGCTACGAAGGTGTTATGTTGAGGCTCATGGATCAAGAGTGGAATTTGTCAATCCTAATGATGGATAGATATACTCTAGGCCCTCTCGGTGATATCACATTAAGATAGCTTGCAAGCAAGTGATGTGATCACTATAATGTTATATCACGAGAACGAGAAAAGAGTGCATGTCAGTAACGAGATCAAACTAGGTATTTGGATACCGATTGTCGAATCTTGGACATGTATTATATCATGAGACAAAGGGATTAAGTTGCTAGCGTTAAAGGTTCTCACGATCACAGAAGTCATCGTTGAATATGCAGGAGTCAGTATGGATCTCCAGGTCCCGCTTCTGATTATTGATCTGAGAGGAGTCTCAATCATGTCTACATTATTCTCAAACCGTAGGGTGACACACTTAAGAGTTACCGGACACCATTTTGGAGCACATATGTTTCAGACGAAAGAATTGCAAAGCGCACAAATTGTTTCGATAGAAACTGGAATTGTTTCGGGTGAAATTGCAGAAAGTGGTTCTGCATGTGATATTGAAATGTTGCAAGGGTTTTATGTGAATGTTTGTTAATTAAAGTAATTAACAAAATTCTGAATAAATTTAATAAAAGAGTTTTATTAAATGAGAGAGCATTAAACTTAGAGAATTTTAATGCATTTAAACTGGAGACTTTAAAAGAGAATGTGAAGAGGCATTTTAATGTGGAGGGAGTTACCACCACATGAATGGAGGAGGTGAGGGGTCACCTCCATGAGGCGCCACCATGGAGGGGGTACCCCCCCTCCTCCTATAAAAGGCCCCCCTCTTCCTCCTTCTTCCACACACCTCCTCGTGAAGGATCTCTCTCCCCCTCTAGAATTATTTCCCCATGGTCTCGGATTAGCGAGATACATGTTCCCGGTGGCATTTCGTCTGGAAGGAGTTGCTGCTTCCGCTGCATCGCTGGAGCGAGGAGGTGTAGGTTGTCCGGTGGCTTGAACGTTTGTGCGAGGACGGATGCGCTGCTGATTTGCGACGCTCGGACTTCCAGACGATCTTGAGATCGGCAAGTGTACGACTACATCAACCACGAGTTCCTACTCGTTAACAAAACTCGTTGTCTTCGAGGGTAAGTTCTCGATGGATATATGTCCACCCGTTGCTCTGTATCTAGTAGATAGATCTTGGTGTGTAGTTCTCATCGTAGGAATTTTTTTGTTTTCTATGCTGCAGACCCAACAGTGGTATCAGAGCCTGATCTATGCGTAGGTGCTTTGCACGGGTTGTACACATATGTTTATATGTGGGCGATGATGATCATGTTATTGCATCTTCTATGTATTTTGGATATTGGTGGCATAATGGGATGAAGCGGCCCAGACCAACCTTACATGTCATCGTACATGAGACCGGTTCCACGACTGACATGCAACTTGTTTTGCATAAGTGGCTGGCGGGTGTCTGTCTCTCCTACTATAGTCAATATCTGATTTACAACAAGTTGCTAATAACTTTGTTATCCTCATTGTGGTTCATGTTCGTAGGTAAGACCGGCTCTATCTCCGAAAGCCCTAAGCCACGTAAAACGTGCAATTGATAAATTAGAGGCATCTAGTTTAGATCGTTGCTGGGCTAGTGTCTTGATATGGTATTATTGTAAGTAGATGTATGATAGATACTCTTACAACACACTCAACGTGTAACTTCCATATACCTTGGCCTTACACACAAAGGAATGATAGAGATCATATGTAAGATCCCTCCTTATTAAAGGAAAAGATCCCTGTGATTGCAATGCTAGTCCCTGGATCAATGCTAGCATCCACAGTTTAAGATGAAGTACACAGATACAAAGGTCGTTTATTACAGTCATTCCAGAGATAAAACATAGTCTTTTACAACTCATGGCCAAAGGCCTAATACAAGAGTTTATGGAATAAGTAAATAAACATAAGTCTTCATCTTCATGTGCCACAGGCAAGCATGTTGAGTGTAGACTCATGACTCCTAATCATCATCAGAGTAACCTGCAACATTACAAATTACAGCCACAGAGGGTCAATACTTTGGAATAGTATTGGCAAGTGATACCTTAGTATATTTTAAGTGGACTATAATACTATATGCATTTGGCTGGTGGAGCTTAGGCTTGCATTGCTCAAAATAGATTTTTCCTTAACTTTTGAAAATACTAAGTTTTTGCTTGGCACAAAACACCCTAAGGCATCTACCAATCAAAGACTGAAGATCCACTCAGGGCATCTACCAATCTAGGACTGAAGATCCTTTTAACCCTTGTTCACCCACAAGTTTTATTTTGAAATTGGAGTGATGAGATTCTTGAAGTTTCCATGTCTTGATGCTCAAATTGTCCTTTACCAGGGACATGGCTAAGTACTTAGGTTTTACACTCTGCAGAGGTGGTGCACTTTCCCCACAAGACTTGGTTTCCCAAGACAAGATCCTTCAGAAGCCTTTCCTTAGTCAAATGGACGCGTTCCAACCTATCATTCCCTCTACCACCAACTGTCCAAGAGACTAAGTTCTAGCAACCTAAGATCATGGCAGAGCCCATAATGCCAAGTGGTTGCACTTGAAGCTTCTCAACATTTGACATCTCAAATCTCTTTGTTTCCTGGGTGGCCATCCACAAGTGAGATACACTAAGGTAAACCATAAACATGGGCCTTGTGAACCACTCAACCAAAAACCACCAAGCAAGTCCCATTCCACCCAGGAGATTCATTAACTTAGTTGTTTTGTTAAATAAAACTCAAGTCCTCAGACTTAGAATAATTTTTCCATAGTGTATATATAAACCACCCTTGTTTTCTAGTAGCTAGGCTAAGCATGGCATGGCAACTTATCCTTAGGGAATTTTCCTAGCAACTCTAGCATTCTATTCTAAATAGGATTTCCCATCATCAATTGACAAAAGTAGCATGCAAGTCCTAACAAAATATATCTAATGCATGTATAAAATATAGGAATGGAATATTCATGAAGATATCACTTGCCTTGGTAGTGTGGAGAGTAGCACTCGTCACAATCACAATCACTAGCAAAATCTACACACAAGGTTGTAGCACACAATTACACACAAGTATATACAAACAAAGATATTATGAATGCATGCATGCATGAATCTACTAAGTGGTGATTTTTGAAAATTCTACCAAGCAAGTGCATGAATACAGAAACTAAACAAGTCACAAAAAATAGCCAAGACAATTTACTTAACCCTAAAACAAAATACTAAACTAAATCTATACTCAAAAAGGCCTCAAACAAGTTTCTACAATTTAGGCCAAACTAATGGTTACTATTTGCTAAACAAAAAGGATAGGCAGAAAGGTCTTGTTTTTCTGAATCCAACGGTATAAAGTTTGCAAAATTCCAACGTGGAATTCAAAAGATATAGGCATTTGAATTTGGATCAAATTTCTGGTTTTAAATCTATTTTCAGACCTAACCCTAGCCACGCCAACGCTCAATTGGTCGGTACGGTTCGTCTGGATCGAGTGATACAGACCGCTGGATTTAAAGGGGCAGGTGCGGCTCAGATCATCGCGTACCCCTTCGATTAAGTGAATCTATCCAAGCCCTCAGATGCAGATCTAACGGTTCCTATTGACCTGGCCAGAAACTGGCGGCTGAGCGGTGGCTACCGGCGGCGGAACTGTCGGTCGACGACGGAGGCGATGCTACAGGGGGTGAGTGAGAAAGAGGAGTAGCTCACCGGCTCGAGTCGTGGGCGGCGGTTGCCGGTTGCTCGCCGAGGACGAAGTCAGTAGATCACCCCAAGGCAAAACAACGACGCAGTTAGGTTCACGGTGGTCAAGAAAGTCGTGTGCATGAACGGAAAGGCGAGGGGCGGTCTGGGCTTACCACTAGAGTTCGCCAGAGTTCGTGCAGAAGACGGTGGCGGCCAGTCGACGATGTTGCCGGAGCTACGGTTCATGCGAGGGCAAACGAAGGGTGTTAAAAGAAGCACAGAGGCTCGCTGAACCAGACAGCAAGAACGAGAGGCAGAGGGGAGCTCAGAACTCACCGGAATTCGCCGGCGCAGTCGTCGGAGACGGCGGGGCTACAGAGAGTAATGCTCGCAGCCTGGTGGCGCTCTGGGTTTGGGGTTTGAGGGAGAAGAGAGAGGGGGCAGAGGGGGTTCTTATAGCCTGGTCACGAGCGAGAATCACTCAGCCATTGAATCGAATTAACGCCGCGAATTAAACACAGAAAACGCCCGTGTTGATTTGGGGATGAACTGGTCGTGCGGGTGGAGACGACGCAGACGTGGAGAAGGCCCGCTTGTCAGCGAGGTGCGCGAGGTGGTAGTGGGGTCTGGCTGTCAGCGACTCAACGCTTGCGCTCGCGAGTGAGAGAAGAAAAGGAAGGTCCCCGGGTGGGCTAGATGGGCTTGATCTACTGATGGGCCAGATACCAGCCGCGCGGCCCTTTTCTTTTGTTGGCTTCTTTTCTTTTTCTAATTCTATTTTCTGGATTGATTTTGATATGAATTCAAATCCTTTTGAATTCAAACAGCTTTGGGAATTTTTGCAGGGTTTTGTGGGTTCAAAAACAGTCATATTAACTAAGTGGTTACCTTGCAAGGCTTGGACAAGCTTGGGTTTTGAAATAAACAGAGATTTTGTCTCTAGTTTGCAAATGTTTGAGAAAGGGTTTGAAAAAAAAATTATAAATTGGAAATTTGGGATAAAATGCTACACCTACTCTTTCCAACAATGGAGACAATCAAACAAGTTCATAGACAATCAAATCTCAAAGGGTGATGGCCAATTGAGATAAATTGCCCACATGAAATCATAGCCTAAGTTTATGCTTCTAAATGATTTTGAGAAAAACCCTAAATGAATGAAAGATGCAAGGATGATATGAATGAGTTTTGAAACATGATTTTTGGGATGTTACAAATCTAACCCCCTTAAAATTAATCTCGCCCTCGAGATTCGGATTGGCTAGCAAATAGGTGAGGGTGGTATTTCCGAAGATCATCTTCTCTTTCCCATGTTGCTTCCTCTTCGGAATGATGATTCCATTGTACTTTGCAAAACTTGATAGTCTTTGTCCTTGTGACTCTTCTCATGGGTCTCGAGAATTTTGATGTGCTTTTCTTCATAGGTGAGATCACTTTCTAGTTGAACTTCCTCCAAAGGTATGGTATCCTTCAAAGATGATTCTTCCATTTCGGGTGACATTTCTTAAGTGACTCACATGAAAAACATTATGGATCTTGACAAAGATGCCGGTAATTCTATTTCATATGCAACTTCTCCTTGCGACTTAGAATGTTAAAAGGTCCAACATATCTTGGTGCTAACTTTCCTTTGACTCCAAATCTCTTCACTCCACAGTGGTGATACTCTAAGATAAGCTCTATCTCCAACTTCAGAGGGTGACTTCTCTACGCTTAGCATCCGCGTAGCTTTTCTCGAGACCGGCTATCTCAACCTGTCCCTAACCAATTTGACTTTTTCTTCGGCGTCTTTGATAAGATCTGGTCCAAACAAACTTCTTTCTCCCACACCATTCCATAGCAATGGGGTGGTACACTTTCTTCCGTAGAGAAACTCAAATGGTGTCATCCCAATGCTAGATTGGTGACTGTTGTTGTAAGAGAACTCTGCGTAAGGCAGACTTTCATCCCAACTTGCTCCATAGTCTAGGGCACATGCCCTCAACATGTCTTCAAGAATTTGATTAGTCCTTTCTGTTTGTCCATCGGTTTCAGGATGAAAGCAAGCTGAATTCCAATCTCGCTCCTAAAGATTCATGAAGTCGTCTCCAAAAGTGAGAGGTGAACTGAGTTCCTCTATCAGACACAATACTCTTAGGTACACCGTGAAGGCATACAATTCTGCTCATGTAGATTTTGGCTAACTTGGCACTGGTATAAGTTGTCTTTACGGGTATAAAATGAGCTACTTTAGTTAGGCGATCCACTACTACCCATATGGAATCATACCCTGACCTGGTCCTTGGTAATCCGGTAATGAAATCCATACCAATATTTTCCCACTTCCATTCAGGAATAGGCATTGGTTGAAGCAAACCTGCTGGTTTCTGATGTTCCGCTTTCACTCTACTACACACATCACACAAAGCAATGTGTTCGGCGATGTCTCTTTTGAGATTGTTCCACCAAAATCTTTCTTTCATATCCATGTACATTTTGGTGTTTCCCGGGTGAATAGAATATGGAGAGTTATGGGCCTCTTGTAAAATCAGTTTCCGCATTTCCGGATCTTGTGGAACACAAATACGTTTCCCGTGCCATAAAGTACCTTGTTCGTCCATATGGAAACTTTTAGCTTTCCCTTGGCTATTCCTTTCCTTAATCTCTTCGATTTCTTTATCCATCTTTTGAGCTTCTTTAATCTTATCCAACAGAGTGGGTTGAACATCCAAAGACATGAGATGTCCTTCAGGCACAATCTCCAACCTGAGTTCCTTGAATTGCTTACACAAGTCATCTGGCAATTCACCTTTGGTAAGGCCATTTACAAACGCTTCTTTACTTAGAGCATCTGCTACTACATTTGCTTTACCAGGATGGTACTGTAAACTCAAGTCGTAATCTTTGATAAGTTCTAGCCATCTCCTTTGTCTCATATTGATTTCTTTTTGGGTGAAGATATATTTCAAACTCTTATGATCGGTGAATACTTCACAACGTTTTCCCAAAAGGTAATGTCTCCATGTTTTGAGTGCATGGACAACAGCGGCTAACTCTAAATCATGGGTAGGATAATTTACTTCATGAGTTTTGAGTTGTCTCGAGGCATAAGCCACAACTTTTCCGCCTTGCATAAGTACGGCCCCTAATCCTTGATGCGAAGCATCACAATACACTTGGAAATCCTTTTCTAAATCTGGTAGGCACAGAACTGGTGCTGACACAAGTCTCTTCTTTAATTCTTGAAAGCTGAGTTCACAACCTTCAGACCAAGCAAATTTCTTATCTTTCTTTAACAATTCTATCATTGGTTTAGCAACCTTTGAAAAAATTTCAATGAACCTTCTGTAGTAACCTGCTAAACCAAGGAAACTACGAACCTCTTTTACGTTCTTAGGAGATTCCCATTCACACAAAGAAACTTTAGCAGATCAATCGCTACACCATCCTTTGTCATAACGTGACCAAGAAATCCAACTTCCTCTAACCAAAACTCACACTTGCTGAATTTGGCATAAAGCTTATGTTCCCTTAGTTTCTCAAGTATCAAGCGTAGATGTCTTTCATGCTCTTCCTTACTCTTGGAGTAGACTAAGATGTCATCGATGAAAACGACAATGAACTTGTCGAGAAATTCCATGAACACTTTGTTCATCATATTCATGAAGTATGCTGGAGCGTTGGTTAAACCAAAAGGCATCACAGTGTACTCATACAATCCATACCTTGTGGTGAATGCTGTTTTAGGTATGTCTTGCTCTCTTATCTTGAGTTGAAAATAGCCTGACCGAAGGTCAATCTTCGAGAACACACAAGCTCCTTCTAGCTGATCAAACAAATCATTGATTCTTGGCAAAGGATATTTATTCTTGATGGTTACCTCGTTGAGAGAACGGTAATCTATGCATAACCTTTGAGTTCTGTCTCTCTTTTCTACGAACAAAACTGGAGCTCCCCAAGATGAAGAACTTGGCTGGATGAATCCTTTCTGCAATTGTTCTCCAAGTTGTTTCTTGAGTTCCTTAAGTTCGTCAACTAACATTTTATAAGGCCTCTTTGCCCTTGGTCCAGAACCTGGTACCAAATCTATTATAAATTCCACATCTCTATCTGGTGGCATTCCCGGTAACTCTTCTGGGAACACATCCGGATACTCACACACAATTGGCACACTGTCCATGCTAACCCCCTTAAGAGAATTCAGCTTACTCCCTTTAGATTTAAAATTGGACTTAAATTTTATCCTCTTACCTTCAGGGGTTGTGAGTGAAACTGTACGATTTGCACAATCTAGTACTCCCTCATACTTAGCCATCCAATCCATTCCCAAAATCACATCCAATCCTTGGGAATTCAGGATTATTAAGTTCACTGGAAACTTATGTTTTCCAAACTCTATGACTAAATCATGACATCCTGAGTTTACTATCATTTCTCCACTAGGAGAACTTACTTTTATAGGACATCCAATGGTTTCTACCGGTAGTTCATTTCTTTCGACGAATGCTTTTGATATGAATGAATGAGATGCACCAGTATCAAAGAGTACAAATGCTAAGATGGAATTGAGTCTCTTCATAGACCTCTTCCACATTGATGTGGTTGACCTGTCCTTTCTGAAAAGGATTGGGCTTGTTAGGTCCTTCAACGTTCTTCTCAGGGCACTCATTAGCATAATGCCCCAGCTTCTTGCATTTGAAGCATTCAACCTGACTGATGTCCCTCTTAGACTGACTTCCACTTCCACTGTGGTGGTTCTTATGTCCACTCTTGTGATTCTTATACTTATCATTGTCATGACTGCGATGATGCTTGTTGTCATGACGGTTGTGGTTGTGGTGCTTGTTAAATTTCCCATGCTTGTGGGATCCTGAGCTGACACTATCATCATAGTGAGATCGTTTATGAGACGATCCCGAGTTGTGCTTGTCGGAGTGTTTCCTCTTCCTACTCTCGACTTGCTTCATTTTATTCTCCACAATAACAGCCTTGTCACACAGCGACTGGTAAGTGGGAACATATGCCACAGACAACTGCAAATTCAGCTCATCATTTAAGCCTTCCAGAAACTTTTCCTTCCTTTTGGCATCAGTGTCAACCTCATCCGGTGCATAGCGCGCCAGATTGTTGAACTCTTCAATATATTCAGCCACGCTGTGGTGGCGCTGCTTCAGGTTGTGAAATTCCTTCTTTTTCAGGCTCATCATACCTGGTGAGATATGAGTAGTACGAAATCTGTCTTCAAAAATAGCCCAAGTCACCTCATCAATAGGCGTGGTAATCTGGAAGTTGTCCCACCATGCGGCGGCTGGTCCTTCCAACAGATGTGCTGCGAACCTGACCTTTTCAGCATCTGTGCACCCCACGGTCACTAAGTCTTTGTTCACAGAACGTAGCCAATCATTGGCCACCATGGGATCAGTCGTTCCCGAAAACTTAGCTGGCCTCAGACGCAGAAATCTGGTGAGCATATCAAAACCTGGAGGGTTGTTGTTGTTGTTATTGTTGTTATTGTTGTTGTTGTTGTTGTTGTTGTTGTTGGGGTTGTTGTTCTCCGGATGAACGCCGCCATCATTTGCATAAGCTGGTTCACAGATTCATCATTTGTTGCATTTCCGGGGTAATGTTGGGGTTGGGGTTTGCGCGACGGGGAGGCATCTGTGGTTTATTCATATAGAGATAAGAATGAGATACCCTTACATGATTTATGCACAATACATTGCACAATCAAACACATAGCAAGCAACACCAGGATAAAACTCAACAACAAAACAAAAGTCTCAAGTAAAAACACACAAGTGGCAAGCCATCCACATGTCGGATGGTCCAATAATAAGTTCACAAATAACAAGTGCGATAAATAAAGATAACTGAGTAGTCAAATCTACTGCCAAGATCAATCTCCTCCTCGACAAAGGTAAGACCTGCGTTCTCCATTGCGGTCTTGTTCTCCTCGATGGTAGTGGTCAAAGAGTCGATCTTGGCCTTGAGAGCCCTCTTCGGGAACGGCTCTCAATCAATCCTGCTCGCTGCTCTAACTCAAGTCCTTGACCGCGTTCTCTCATATCACTTAATCCTCTTGTTCCTATCCTGACACGCTTCTTGACTCTTGAACTTAGGGTCTTGGGTCTCGAACTTCATCTCCATCTCCTTGAGTATATCGTCCTCACAAGAAAGAGCTTGTCCTTCTCAAGGTTGCACTGAGCTCGGCTCATTACTAAGCATGACGTTGGTCCCATCGGTATCCACGTGCCTAATAAGAGTCTCTAAGTCCTGGAGGTACAGGCGATCGGCTCATTGTGACCCTCGAGTCGCCCCTCAAAGTCGATGGACTCCGTCATCATCTCGCCCAAGGCGTGGAAGTGAGTGCCTCTAACCTGTCGGGAGGACGGCCTAATAGTCGCCCTATCGATCCTGCATGACAACCTCCATGCCTCTCTCCTCACATCGCATAAGCTTGAAGACGATGGCCTCCGAGTAGGCTCACCAAGGCCCCGGCTGGTTCACCTTGAAGCCCCAAAGGTCCTTCCTCTCAAACTTGGTGAGTGGGTGCACCGTAATGATAGGAAGAGGGAGATCGAGTAAAGTAGTAAGCTCTACGATACGAGGACCAAAACGGGTAGCCTGAAACTCCTCAACAGTGCTGATGGCAATAGGCATCTATTTATAAGATTGAAAAAGTTAGAACAACACAATTTAAGATAATCAAGTCAACTTTCAAACACATTCTTGGAACACACAAAATCATACAAGTCATGCATACATGAATCCATTACATCAACCAAGGTTCAAACTTATTTAAGGTATCATTTTGGAAAATAAGGTGATAGGTGGTGGTCCAACTAACTATGCGCTTACAATCCTATCTCACCGGATCTGTAGCTAACACAATGTTCCTAGTGGCAATCACCCTATCTTGTTCACATGCTTCTATCACTAAGTCTATAATATCTCCTCTTAAGGATTGGTTGGTGACTTCCAACTCTTGGGTATGTTCCTTCTCTTTCTCTAAGTCTTTTTGGAGGTTGAGCATCCTGCACTTGACTCTAGCACTTAGTTCTTTGATAGTCTTCCAAGCTGCTTCTTTTGCTGACTCAAAGAATGTGGTGTGCATAAAAGTGTTGGTGTACATGCAGTTTTTTTTCTTTGTGGTTGTCTTCCTTGTTTTTGTACAAGTGAAGTTGCACCCACCAATACTCCACTCCATCCTCCATCACTGGAAAGCCCTTGTACACGGCTGCACCATGTGCTCCCATTGTCTCCATGAGATCCCTGAGAATCTTGGGAAACTCAGTCTCACACTCCAAGGTCATGGTCATGAGTGGTCCTCTCTTCACGGCTTCGTTGATGGAGTTCATCTACAAATAGAGATGAGAATGAGAAGATTAGAAAAGTTTACGAGAAGAATAGACAAGTGTAGAAGAAGTAAAAAATTCCTTAGTGGTTTCTAATCCTAGGGTCATAATCCTACAGGCAACATGGTTCGATACCATCTGTAAGATCCCTCCTTATTAAAGGAAAAGATCCTCGTGATTGCAATGCTAGTCCCCGGATCAATGCTAGCATCCATGCTTAAGATGAAGTACATGATACAAAGGTCGTTTATTACGGTCATTCCAGAGATAAAACATAGTCTTTTACAACTCATGGCCAAAGGCCTAATACAAGAGTTTATGGAATAAGTAAATAAACATAAGTCTTCATCTTCATGTGCCACAGGCAAGCATGTTGAGTGTAGACTCATGACTCCTAATCATCATCGAGTAACTCGCAACATTACAAATTACAGCCACGAGGGTCAATACTTTGGAATAGTATTGGCAAGTGATACCTTAGTATATTTTAAGTGGACTATAATACTATATTCATTTGGCTGGTGGAGCTTATGCTTGCATTGCTCAAAATAGATTTTTCCTTAACTTTTGAAAATACTAAGTTTTTGCTTGGCACAAAACACCCTAAGGCATCTACCAATCAAAGACTGAAGATCCACTCGGGCATCTACCAATCTAGGACTGAAGATCCTTTTAACCCTTGTTCACCCACAAGTTTTATTTTGAAATTGGAGTGATGAGATTCTTGAAGTTTCCATGTCTTGATGCTCAAATTGTCCTTTACTGGGGACATGGCTAAGTACTTAGGTTTTACACTGCAGAGGTGGTGCACTTTCCCCACAAGACTTGGTTTCCCAAGACAAGATCCTTGAAGCCTTCTTAGTCAAATGGACGCGTTCCAACCTATCATTCCCTCTACCACCAAATGTCCAAGAGACTAAGTTCTAGCAACCTAAGATCATGGCAGAGCCCATAATGCCAAGTGGTTGCACTTGAAGCTTCTCAACATTTGACATCTCAAATCTCTTTGTTTCCTGGGTGGCCATCCACAAGTGAGATACACTAAGGTAAACCATAAACATGGGCCTTGTGAACCACTCAACCAAAAACCACCAAGCAAGTCCCATTCCACCCAGGAGATTCATTAACTTAGTTGTTTTGTTAAATAAAACTCAAGTCCTCGACTTAGAATAATTTTCCATAGTGTATATATAAACCACCTTGTTTTCTAGTAGCTAGGCTAAGCATGGCATGGCAACTTATCCTTAGGGAATTTTCCTAGCAACTCTAGCATTCTATTCTAAATAGGATTTCCCATCATCAATTGACAAAAGTAGCATGCAAGTCCTAACAAAATATATCTAATGCATGTTTAAAATATAGGAATGGAATATTCATGAAGATATCACTTGCCTTGGTAGTGTGGAGAGTAGCACTCGTCACAATCACAATCACTAGCAAAATCTACACACAAGGTTGTAGCACACAATTACACACAAGTATATACAAACAAAGATATTATGAATGCATGCATGCATGAATCTACTAAGTGGTGATTTTTGAAAATTCTACCAAGCAAGTGCATGAATACAGAAACTAAACAAGTCACAAAAAATAGCCAAGACAATTTACTTAACCCTAAAACAAAATACTAAACTAAATCTATACTCAAAAAGGCCTCAAACAAGTTTCTACAATTTAGGCCAAACTAATGGTTACTATTTGCTAAACAAAAAGGATAGGCAGAAAGGTCTTGTTTTTCTGAATCCAACGGTATAAAGTTTGCAAAATTCCAACGTGGAATTCAAAAGATATAGGTATTTGAATTTGGATCAAATTTCTGGTTTTAAATCTATTTTCAGACCTAACCCTAGCCACGCGTCACTGTCTAATTGGTCGGTACCGGTTCGTCTGGATCGAGTGATACAGACCGCTGGATTTAAAGGGGCAAGTGCGGCTCAGATCATCGCGTACCCCTTCGATTAAGTGAATCTATCCAAGCCCTCAGATGCAGATCTAACGGTTCCTATTGACCGCCGTAAATCGTACCGAGCGGTATACCGCGGCGAACTGGCCGATTCGACGACGGAGGCGATGCTACAGGGGGTGAGTGAGAAATAGGAGTAGCTCACCGGGCTCAGGGGGTCACGGTGATGCTCGTCGTACTTGCGGTTGGTCAAGGGGCGCTCGGGGCTGTCCTAGATTGCTCGCCGGAGTTGCTGTGGGCGGCGGTTCGTTGTCGCCGAGACGAAGCTGTAGATCACCCCAAGGCAAAACAACGACGCGGTTAGGTTCACAGGGTCAAGGCGAAGTCGTGTGCATGAACGGAAAGGCGAGGGGCGGTCTGGGCTTACCACTAGAGTTCGCCAGAGTTCGTGCAGAAGACGGTGGCGGCCAGTCGACGATGTTGCCGGAGCTACGGTTCATGCGAGGGCAAACGAAGGGTGTTAAAAGAAGCACAGAGGCTCGCTGAACTGCATAAAGAAGAACGAGAGGCAGAGGGGAGCTCAGAACTCACCGGAATTCGCCGGCGCAGTCGTCGAAGACGGCGGGCTACAGAGAGTAATGCTCGCAGCCTGGTGGCGCTCTGGGTTTGGGGTTTGAGGGAGAAGAGAGAGGGGGCAGAGGGGGTTCTTATAGCCTGGTCACGAGCGAGAATCACTCAGCCATTGAATCGAATTAACGCCGCGAATTAAACACAGAAAACGCCCGCGTTGATTTGGGGATGAACTGGTCGTGCGGGTGGAGACGACGCAGACGTGGAGAAGGCCCGCTTGTCAGCGAGGTGCGCGAGGTGGTAGTGGGGTCTGGCTGTCAGCGACTAACGCTAAGGGCCATGAAAGGAGAGAAGAAAAGGAAGGTCCGGTGGGCTAGATGGGCTTGATCATCGATGGGCTGATACCACCACGCCCCTTTTCTTTTGTTGGCTTCTTTTCTTTTTCTAATTCTATTTTCTGGATTGATTTTGATATGAATTCAAATCCTTTTGAATTCAAACAGTTTTGGGAATTTTTGCAGGGTTTTGTGGGTTCAAAAACAGTCATATTAACTAAGTGGTTACCTTGCAAGGCTTGGACAAGCTTGGGTTTTGAAATAAACAGAGATTTTGTCTCTAGTTTGCAAATGTTTGAGAAAGGGTTTGAAAAAAAAAATTATAAATTGGAAATTTGGGATAAAATGCTACACCTACTCTTTCCAACAATGGAGACAATCAAACAAGTTCATAGACAATCAAATCTCAAAGGGTGATGGCCAATTGAGATAAATTGCCCACATGAAATCATAGCCTAAGTTTATGCTTCTAAATGATTTTGAGAAAAACCCTAAATGAATGAAAGATGCAAGGATGATATCAATGAGTTTTGAAACATGATTTTTGGGATGTTACATCATACCATGATGCAAATGATAGAGATCAAATGCATGGACCATATCATCTCACTTTACACATTAGATGTTAGCATCTTATACTGCTAGTTTGGCGCTTTCTGTAGCATTGTAAGATAATCCCTCATTTAAATATCAAGATAAAATGTGTTCTTTCTTAAGTATGCACCGTTCTATGGATCGTGTTTCGAGACATCACGTGATGATCGGGTATACTTGAATCTACGCTTTCATAGGAACGGGTGTAAGACAGTTTTACACACGCGAATACTAAGGTTCTTACTTGGCGAGCCTAGCATGTATGCATGGCCTCGAACACGTAATCAAAGGTTAAGCATGAGTCATATAGTTAATATGATGCCCATATAGATGCTCGCCTTTGAAGCTACATCAACTCACGTGATGATCGGACTTGGTGTAGTGGATTTGGTTCATGTAATCACCAAAAAGACACGAGGGATGTCGTTTTTGAGTGGGAGTTCTTTAGTAATTTGGATTAGTTGAACTCACTCTATCATAAACTTAGTCTAAATAAACTTTACAAATTCAGTTGTAGATGGCACCACCTGCTTTTAATTTCAATGTGTTCACGGAGAAAGAGAAACTTGCTGCGAATGGTAGCAACTTCACCAACTGGGCTATGAATTTGAGGATTCTCCTCACTGCTGCACAAAAGCAATATGTGCTAGAGGCGCCGCTAGGCCCCCCACCAGCTCCTGGTGCCCCTGACGAGGAAAAGAATGTCTATATAACTCGTCAGGAGGACCACAACTTAGTTCATTAAAGGCATCTTGTATGGGCTAGAGCCAAAACTTCGAAAGCGTTTCGAAAATGGCAATGACTTTGATACCATGGGAGAATTGAAAATGATTTTCGATACCCATGTTGCTGTAGAGAGTTATAATGCTTCTGAAAAGTTCTTTAGCTGCATGATGGAGGAGACCAGCTCCGTTAGTGAGAACGTACTCAAAATGTCTGGGTACGCCGATAAGCTTGTGTCCTTGGGAATAACGATTCCCATTGACTTAGGCATACATCATGTTCTCCAATCTCTGCCATCTAGCTACAAGAGCGTCGTGATGAACTATAATATGCAGGGCATGAAGAAGTCTCTTCCCGAGCTTCTTTCAACGCTTAAGACTGCAGAAGTGGAGATTAGGAAAGAACATCAACTGTTGATGATCAATAAGACCACCGGTTTCAAGAAGGACAAGAAAGGCAAGCACAAGGGAAAGAAGGGTGGAAAATCTGTTGCCACATCTGAAAAGAAACCCCGAGCTGGCCCTAAGTCTGACACCGAGTGTTACTATTGCAAGGGGACTGGCCATTGGAAGCGCAATTGCCCCAAGTATTTGGCAGACAAGAAGGCCGGCAAGGCAAACAAAGGTATATGTGATATACATGTTATTGATGTGTACTTGACTAGTACTCGCAGTAGAGCCTGGGTATTTGATACGGGATCGGTTGCTAATATATGTAACTCGGTTCAGGGGATGCGGAACAAGCGACAACTAGCAAGGGATGAGGTCAGGATGCGGGTTGGCAATGGATCAAGAGTTGATGTGATCGTCGTCGGGAGGCTACCTCTCCATATGCCATCAGGATTAGTTATAAATCTGAATAATTGTTATTTGGTGCCTGCACTAAGCATGAACATTGTATCCGGATCGTGTTTGATGCAAAGTGGTTATTCCTTTAAATCTGAAAACAATGGTTGTTTGATTTATAAGAATGATATCTTTTATGGTCATGCACCTGTGTTGAATGGTTTATTTCTATTGGATCTCGATAGTAGTATTACGCATATTCATAATGTTGATGCTAAAAGGATTAAACTTGATAATGATATATCTGCATATATGTGGCACAGCTGTCTAGGTCATATTAGCGTTAAACGCATGAAGAAACTCCATTCTGATGGACTTTTGGAATCACTTGATTTTGAATCATTTGATACATGTGAGCCATGCCTTATGGGCAAGATGACTAGAACGTCATTTTCCGGTTCAATGGAACGGGCGACAGATTTATTGGAAATCATACATACTGATGTATGTGGACCAATGAGTGTGTCGGCGCGAGGTGGATATCTTTATTTTGTTACTTTCACAGATGATTTAAGTAGATACGGGTATATCTATTTGATGAAACACAAGTCTGAAACTTTTGAAAAGTTCAAAGAATTTCAGAATGAAGTGGAAAATCATCATAATAGAAAGATCAAATTTCTATGGTCCGACCATGGAGGTGAGTATCTAAGCTACGAGTTTAGCACACACATGAAAGAGTGTGGAGTAGTTGCACAACTCACGCCTGCCGGAACACCACAACGTAATGGTGTGTCGGAACATCTTAATCGTACTTTATTGGATATGGTTCGATCTATGATGTCTCTGACTGACTTGCCACTGTCATTTTGGGGTTATGCACTGGAAACCGCTGCATTCACTTTAAATCGGGCACCATCTAAATCCGTTGAAACGACACCGTATGAATTATGGTTTGGAAACAAACCTAAGTTGTCATTTCTTAAAGTTATGGGATGCGATGTTTATGTGAAGAAACTTTAGAAGGATAAACTCAAACCCAAAGCGGAAAAATGCGTCTTCATAGGATACCCGAAGGAAACGATTGGGTATACCTTCTATCACAGATCCGAGGGCAAGGTTTTTGTTGCCAAGAATGGATCCTTTCTTGAGAAGGAGTTTCTCACGAAAGGTGTGAGTAGTCGGAAGGTAGAACTCGAAGAGGTTATTGAACCTTCTCTTCATGGAATGGCGAGTAGCACAGCACCAGAAATTGTTTCGGAGTTGACTTCACCTAATGAAAAGAGAGCTAATGATATTGATCATGAAACTCTGAAAGAGGACACTACCGAACCTCGCAGGTCAAGTAGGACACGTGCAGCTCCTGAACTGTATGGCAATCCTGTTGTGAATTTCATGGTTGATGAAATGGATGACCCTGCGACATATGAAGAAGCGATGATGAGCCCGGATTCCAACAAATGTCTAGAAGCCAGGAAATCCGAGACGGAATCCAGGTACGAAAACCAGGTTTGGACATTGGTGGACTTACCTCACGATCGAAAGGCCGTTGAGAATAAATGGATTTTTAAAAGAAAAACTGATGCTGATGGTAATGTGACCATCTATAAGGCTCGACTTGTCGCAAAGGGGTTTCGACAAATTCAAGGAGTTGACTACGATGAGACATTCTCTCCCGTAGTGATGCTTAAGTCGGTTAGGATTATGTTAGCAATTGCTGCATATTTCGATTATGAAATATGGCAGATGGATGTCAAAACTGCGTTCCTCAATGGTAATATTGAAGAAGAGTTGTATATGATACAACCTAAGGGTTTTGTCGATCCTAAGGATGCTGATAAGGTATGCAAACTTCAGCGATCCATCTATGGACTGAAGCAAGCATCCCGGAGTTGGAATCTCCGCTTTGATGAGGTGATCAAAGAGTTTGGATTTGTCCAAACTTATGGAGAGGCTTGTATTTACAAGAAAGTGAGTGGGAGCAACGTGGCATTTCTGATATTATATGTGGATGACATATTATTGATTGAAAATGATACAGATCTTTTAAACAGTGTTAAAAGTTATCTAAACAACAAATTTTCGATGAAAGACCTTGGTGAAGCGTCATATATATTAGGCATTAAAATCTATAGAGATAGATCAAGGCGCCTAATTGGGCTATCACAAAGTACATACCTTGATAAGATATTAAAGAAGTTTAATATGGACGGAAGTAAGAAAGGGTTCTTATTGCAAGGCTACGGCGGAAGAAAGAGAGATAATGGATAAGATCCCCTATGCCTCGGCCATAGGCTCTATAATGTATGCCATGCTTGAAGGGTTTCGCAGCATAGTAAATCAAAATTTTCTACGGAAGCAAACAGAAGGAAAGCCAAGATCTAATCTAGGAGATGCAAACGAGAGAGATTGGATTAGATCTTCATACCCTTGAAGATTCGCATAGCGGAACGTTCGTCGGAACGTGGGTGATGTAGTCGTACTCGCTTCTCCTCCTCGCGATCTGATCCGATCTAGCACCACAAGTGGCGGTGCCTCCGTGAGATGCACACGCAAAGACTCGACGCCTCCTCCTTCCTCGGACCAGCAAGTAGGGTGGAGAGATGGATTGGATCTACAACACGACGGCGTGGTGTATATGGTGGAGAATTTCTGCCGCAGGCTTCGCCACAAACAATGGGAGGGAGAGAGAGGAGGGCAGGCTACTAGGGTTTGGAGGAAGGTGTGGAGGAGGGCGCCTAGCCCTCTATATATAGAGGGGAGGGGCCAGAGCCAGCCCTCCTCCAAGCCTTGGGCCATGCCAAGGGATAAGGAGGAGTGGGGATAGGGTTCTATCTCCGCTTTAAACGATTTAAACTTTCCTTATCTAGAAATTCTATCTCTAGATTTAAACGAGTTAAATCTATCTAGAATCGGTCAGCCTATGGGGCCTTGTGCCTGGCCCAATGCGCCAGGACACTCCCTCATAGGCCCATGCCCTCCCGGAAGGTGGGACCACGTTGTCCCACCTTCCGAAGGTTCTAGAAGCTTCCAAGACAATACCGATTAATCCGGAACAATTCAACTCCAAAACTGCACCGCCTTATATGAATCTTATTCTCGGACCACTCGAACCTCTCGTGATGTCCCAGATCCCATCCGAGACCAACAAAAATTCATAAACCAAGTATCCAATCTATCCTAGCCGAGATACGTTATGTGTGACCTCGGGTTCGAGAATATGCGATATGATCTTCTATCAATAATCAATGGGTCCGGGCACCCATATTGACTCCCACACATTCATCGATGATCATATCGGATGAACCACGATGCCAGGATTCAATAAATCCCATATATATATTCCCTTCGCTCGCGATATTTTACTTGCCCGAGATTCGATCGCTTACTGGCCATACCTAGTTCAATCTCGCTCACGTTAGAAGTACTTTACTGCTCCGTAATCCGATATCACTTTGTGATTAACTCCTTAACCACATGCTTGCAAGCGGTGTTGATATCGACATCGAGTGGGCCCGAAGTATATCTCTCCGACTTGGGAGGGACAAATTCCATCTCGATACATACAACCCAACAAATACTTTCCGATCACCTGAGAGACACCTTTATGATCACCCTCTCATAGGATGACGTTTGATGACCTCAAAGCTTTCTTCCGGTACCAGGGAGTTGCATTATATCATGGTCTAAGGAATACAATATTTGACATAGGAAAAGCTTCGCAAAGATGAACACGATGAAACGATCTAATTGCTTTGCTTAGTTTGGGTCTGTCCATCACATCATTCTCCCAATGATATGATCTCATTATCAATTGACAACTCATGTCTATGGTTAGGAAACCTTAACCATCATTGATCAATGAGCTAGTCCATAGAGGCGCATTAGGGACACGTTGTTCACAAACCACACAAGTATTAATGTTTCCGCTTAATACAATTCTAGCATGGAATATAAACTTTATCATGAACAAGAATTATAATAATAACATCTTTATTATTGCCTCTAGGGCATAATTCCAACAATGCTATGTACAAGACCGGATGTGGCACATGCTATTAGTTTGACTAGTAGGTACCAATCTGATCCAGGTTCGGAACACTGGATAGCGGTCAAGAATATCCTTAAGTACTTGAGAAGAACTAGGGATATGTTTCTTATATACAGAGGTGAAGAAGAGCTAGTCACCAAGTGTTATATCGATGCTAGCTTTGACACCGATCCGGATGACTCTAAGTCTCAATCCGGATACGTATTTCTCTTGAACGGAGCAGTAGTTAGTTGGAGGAGTTCCAAACAACCTGTGGTGGCTGGATCAACGACGGAGGCGGAATATGTTGCTGCTTCAGAAGCGGCGCAGGAAGCGGTTTGGATGGAAGAGTTCATAACGGAACTAGGTGTGGTTCCTAGTGCATTGGACCCAATGGTGATCTATTGTGACAACAATGGAGCCATAGCCAACGCCAAGGAACCGAGGTCTCACAAGAATTCCAAGCATATTAAGCGCCGGTTTCACTCCATCCGCGAGCATTTTAAGGATGGAGATATAAAGATTTGTAAAGTACACACGGGCCTAAATGTAGCAGATCCGGTGACTAAAGTTCTCCCTAGGGCAAAACATGATCAACACCAGAACTCCATGGGTGTTAGATTTATCACTATGTGAACTAGATTATTCTCTCTAGTGCAAGTGGGAGACTGAAGGAAATATGTCGTGAGAGGCAATAATAAAGTTGTTATTATGAATTCCTCGTATATGATAGATGTTTATTTTGCATGCTGTAATTGTATTGATCGGAAACATCAATACATGTGTGTTTAATAAACAAAAAAGGGTTCCTAGTTATGCCTCTCTTATAAACTAGCTTGTTGATTAACAAAATGATCAAGGTTTCCTGATCATAGACATTGAATGTTGTTAATAACAAGGTCACAGCATTTGTGAAATGATGTGATGAACATTCATCCGAAGTACAGCATTACGATCAAGTCATTATGTTTATATTTCTATAACATCATACGAAGTAATCTTTATCCTTAGACCATGAGATCATGTTAATTGCTAACACCAGAAGAGTATCTTGATAACATCAAACGTCACACCGTAACAGGGTGACTATAAAGATGGGTTCAGTGCTACGAAGGTGTTATGTTGAGGATCATGGATCAAGAGTGGAATTTGTCAATCTCGATGACGGATAGATATACTCTGGGCCCTCTCGGTGATATCACATTAAGATAGCTTGCAAGTAAGTGATGTGATCACTAGAATTTTATATCACGGGAACAAGAAAAGAGTGCATGTCAGTAACGAGATCAAAATAGGTATTTGGATACCGATGATCTAATCTCAGACATGTATTATATCATGAGACAAAGGGATTAAGTTACTAGCATTAAAGGTTCTCACGATCACAGAAGTCATCGTTGAATATGCAGGAGTCAGTATGGATCTCCAGGTCCCGCTTCTGATTATTGATCTGAGAGGAGTCTCAATCATGTATGCATTAGTCGCGAACCGTAGGGTGACACACTTAAGAGTTACCGGACACCATTTTGGAGCACATATGTTTTAGACGAAAGAATTGCAAAGCGCAGGAATTGTTTCGATAGAAACCAGAATTGTTTCGGATGAAATTGTAGAAAGTGGTTCTGCATGTGATATTGAAATGTTGCAAGGGGTTTTATGTGAATGTTTGTTAATTAAAGTAATTAACAAAATTCTGAATAAATTTAATAAAAGAGTTTTATTAAATGAGAGAGCATTAAACTTAGAGAATTTTAATGCATTCAAAGTGGAGACTTTAAAAGAGAATGTGAAGAGGCATTTTAATGTGGAGGGAGTTACCACCACATGAATGGAGGAGGTGAGGGGTCACCTCCATGAGGCGCCGGCCATGGAGGGGGTACCCCCCTCCTCCTATAAAAGGCCCCCCTCTTCCTCCTTCTTCCACACACCTCCTCGTGAAGGATCTCTCTCCCCCTCTAGAATTATTCCCCCATGGTCTCGGATTAGCGAGATACATGTTCCCGGTGGCATTTCGTCTAGAAGGAGTTGCTGCTTCCGCTGCATCGCTGGAGCGAGGAGGTGAAGGTTGTCTGGTGGCTTGAACATGTTGCTGATTTGCGGCGCTCGGACTTCCACACGATCTTGAGATCGGCAAGTGTACGACTACATCAACCACGAGTTCCTACTCGTTAACAAAACTCGTTGTTGGGGGGATACCCCCGGGTAGTGTCACGCTGGGGTATAATGGCCGAGTTAGCCGAGGTACGGCAAGGTCAAAGCAAGTGTTGGCCGAGTCACCTCAAGGCAGGCCGAATCACGGAGTAACCCGGACCGGAGGATATCCGCCTGACTGAGTCCCGACCGACTTATGTCGTATGTCGGTAAGATGTATCTAACTTGTATGCAGGTACAGGTGTGGCCGGATTAACCAGGCATGATCCGGGTTATATCAGGCTTGCAAGAGAAGGAAGGTATCTCGCTGGTCAAAAGGTGGCCACTGTACGCAGAGCGTGAGCAAAGCAGACAGAGGCCAGGACCACCGAGGCGTGGCCGACAAGGGTGACATCGCCTGTGTCGAATGACGCTGGCGCCGCAGAGGCTCATGTAGCCTCTGCATGGCTGACGACGGGGGAAAGTGTAGCATCCCAATTGTCTAACAATTGTAATGCTACTAGCCTAGTCTATATAATGCTACTTCATGTATATAATTGTTGCATCATAATTACATCATGCTCATGTCATCATGCCACCTTGCATTTGAGCATCATATAAAACCCTTTTTGTTTTGGATCTTCTCTCATATGCATTGTAAATTGTATTTGCCTCTTGATATTGTATTTGGTTATTGATATATTGTTTAATGCCCAAGTTGAGTTGGGGGCATATCTTTTATTCCACTCCACCACCACTTTTCTTTCACCACCTTACAATTCCACCATCCAACTAAATATGAGCATTGCAATTTATTTGGTTTTCCTCTAGCTCATGTGGGTTGGGATGGATCCAATTCTTTCTCCACATGCTCTCATATATGCACCATATTGTTTCCACATTATTGGTTTATGAGAGCCACATGGCCACCTTTGCATGCCTTGTGAGTGGAACCCTTTTCTAGCTTCCATATGTGTTGTTGAGAGGTTATTATCATGTTGGGATATTTTTGGGCTTATTAAATACCTAGTGGCACATACACACTAGCATGTCCCATTTTATTTCAAATATGGTCATCTCCAACTACTCCACATGGGGCATCCTTTCACTTCTTTTAGCTTGGCTTATTCCATGTTTTTGGAATGCATATGTATAAATGCTATGGATATTTATTTTGTTTTCACAAGATGAAACCTAGCATTAATATTATGCATGGGCCATGCAACCATCTCTATATTTTTGCCTCCTTTGTTTTTACTTGGTCTTTTGAGTGAATCATCTATCACCCTCTCTACCACTCCTTGGCTTGATCTAGTTTGGTCTTGCTATAAAGCCACACCACATCTCTCTCTCTTTCTCTTTTCCTCACCTTTCTCTCTTTTTCACCTCCATCCATGCATGATCAAGTGGATCATGATTAAAAACTAAACTCTACACCAAATCCACCTATTCTTGTTTGATCTAGCTTAGTGCATGCAAGCATCTAAAACTCTAAACCCTAAGCACCCTACCTCATCTCTCTCTCATCTCACCCTCTATCTTTACCCTCTCTCCTAAACCCGAGCCCCCTCTCTATCTAACCCTAGTTCCACCCTCTCTCTCGGCCTCCCTCCTCTCTTACCTAGCTGGCCCACCTGGCCACCCTGGCCACCTAGCTACCATCCAACCCAAACCCTAACCCTCACCTCTCCTCTCACCAACCCGAGCCACCCTAACCCGACCCTAGTACAAACCCCAACCCGAGCCTACCCCCCTCTCTCTCTAGCTCTCTCTCTGCCGTGCTTGCCCCACACCGAGCCTACCCTCCTTGGCCTCACCCTGGCCCCACCTAAACTACCCTGCCCCAACCCTAAAACCCTAACCCGAGGCTATCCTAGCTCCTAACCGAGCCTCCCTCCTACCCTAGATATCTCTCTCCCTCTCTTTCTCTCCCTGTCGTGAGGACCCCCCCAGCCCGAGCCTCCCCACCGCACCAGCCCGAGCCCTACCTGCCCATCACCTACCCTGCTCCTGCCCCGACCCGAGCACGTGAGGAGGAGGAGGAAAAGTGGCCGAAGCCACCTTTTCTCTACCCCACTCCCCCACGGCACCCTACCCTCTCCCTATGCTATCTACCACCACCTCCCGCCTCCTCGACCTCTCCCAGATCTCCCCAGGCCGCCCCTTCCTCTCCGTCTATCCCTACCACCGTCTATACCATCGCTGCCACCGCCTCCCACCTCCCTCCTCTTACCAGGGTGGCATGATCATCGTGTCGAGGAAGACCACGCGGCACCCCTGCATTGCTCTGTAACAGCCAGCGAGGAGGAAGAGCCCCAAGAGCGCCGGTACCAGCGCCGCCCGAAGCCAAACCCTAGATCCTCCGGCCGTCCAGATCGCCGCCGATCGCCACCTTCCGCTCAACCAACACCGCCAGCAGCTGCAGGTGAGCCTCTCCCCGACATGGTTCGCCTCGCCTGCCTAGCGCTGCTTTTTTCGTCGAACGCCGGCAAGGCCGGGCTCACGTTGTCCGCAGCCTCCTGCCAGCCAAATTTCTTCTAGCTCAAGGCCCACCTTCCAACACCAAACCCAGGCCACCGCAGTGGCTCCGCCTACAAGACGCCCAGTCACGAAGTTCGAGCCTCACAGGCGCCCAAGGCCGACGAGCACCGATCGATCGTCAGATCGCAGAGAAGAACTACAGTACGCGTCGCCTTTTTGCATAAACCCCCCTAGATTTTTAATCCTAACCCGCGCTCCTAGAGGCCCCACCCGTCGGTCACCCCGGCGTTTTAGCAAATAGGTACCTGGGTTTTACACCGCCTCAACCCAAGACTACCTCGGGATCCCCACGTGTCACGCCCCATTGGCGCGCCTGTGTGGCCTCGAGGTTGCTGTGGCCCCACCCGTCAACAGAGAGGCTAGGTTACCATGGGAAAAACTTTTCATACAAGATGTTGCCCATAGCAAGAGCTGGCCCACCGTCACCGGGCTGGGTCTCAGATTGCCGAGAGTACAAAAAGGTTTCTGTTATCTGTTTTAATTTAAATCTTTTCAAATTTATTTTAAATTCAAATTCAAATCTGTTTTTAAATATCTTTTGAAATATAAATCCAAATAATACATGTAATATATGTTTTGAGATCAGAAAAATTTGAGGAATTCAAATCTTCCATTCAAAATATATTTCGAACACTTAAGTTTCCAGGTTGATTAAAATTACAATAAAATGCCCTTTTTCCTTAATTAATTAATAACTTTTGTTTTATAACTCCAAATTTGACAAATAATATGTCTAAAATGATTAGCTCGACGAGACCTTTCTGTTTATGCATTCCATGTTCTGTTTTGCAGCATGCATCATATAAATATAAAGTATACAGCAACTTATTTGAGGTTAAAATATGATCAAAACCCCATAAAATGATTTATTCTTGTATTCCACACCTCACCCATGCCATGCTACTTTACTGCCATGCAAATTGTGCATCATTCATCATGGCATGATTGTTTGCTTGTCGCATTTATTCATATGCTTGTGCACTTTATTTATGTTGGCCCTTGTTTGTTTGGTTCTTCTTCGAATAGACGCCGAAAGGTGGGATATATCAAGAAACCTGTGAGCACTACCAGATCCTTCTCTCGCTTCAAGCTGCTGTGCAAGCAAGCACTACCACATGCTTGCATACATATAGTACCTATTGCTTCTATCTTATTCTTGCATCATTGAGTCGCGATTGCATTAATTTGAATCCCAAGTATTGCATAGCCTTTACTTTTAAACCCCACTGAAGCTTGTTCCTCCATCCCATGAGCCATTACTACAGGAGTTGTTTGAGCCATGCGAGTCGTAGAACAGCATGTGTAGGGTATGTGGGTGTCTGGTGGATAATGAGGTACCTAAACAACTTAACCTGAGTAGTAATGGGATAACTAATGAAAGTGGCATCGGTGAGCAATATCTGCTATTTGGTTTTTCATGCTCACTTGTGTCCCGTAGGACCCCGAGTACTTGATTCCTGTTCCTTGAATATTCGCGCTATCCACATCCGGGAGGCCTTATGGACCCCCCTGAGCCAGAGCTTGATTCATTCTTATTTCTTGGGGCCACAATTAGTTTGGGGCTTTATAACTATCCTGTACTTATGCCATGCTTTACTGCTTAATTTAAGATTGTGCGAGGATGCACTGCATCGCTTAGGTCCGTGGACACGTTTTCAGTATCAACAAGCCCACCACATTTTCGGTTCCAATGCTTACTGGCCCACACACAAACCTTGAGTCCGTCTCGAGTCGCCAACTTCGTCATGGGTAGCTTAATGGGGTGGCCCAAATATTTCTGAATCTCGTGATCGCTTTGTCGGATCGCCTGCTGGTTTTGATTTGGTTTTTCCGAGGTTGATCGAGTGTGTGTTGCTATTTGTGCACCCCTGCAGGGTAAAACTTTCTGAAAGCCGTGTCCGCGGTTATGGATGACTTGGAGCACAGTTTCTCGGTCATAGACAAGTATAATTAAAGTACCGCTTTTAATTTGACTAAGTACCTGACTAGTAATTAGTGCAACACTCATGGAATGGTTAATAAAACTGCCAACGGATGGGGGGGTTGTTCGTCTGCTTCCTCGTTGGTAAGCGGGGAGGAGGATGGATCGGTTGATATTACTGTTAGAACTGTTGTTTTAATTCACGGACATCCGTCTATCTTTGGTTAGGTGGATGGTTAGCGAGTATCTATAGAATTGTTAGGTATTATCTTTTGCTGCAATTCGCCACCCTGTTGTGTCCCTTTAGAGGCATAAAGACTTCTGAAAATTACCCTAGGGTCTCACACGATAAATTGTTTGATTCGATGAACAGTAAACTCGCAAGATGGATACGGTGGAGGAGACGGACGATGTGGGCAACGATCATTCGTGTAGAGATTCCGAACGGGATCCGTGAGATCTGTGGGCGGATGTGTTTATTTATGGGGCATCTTATGCCGATTTGCTTCTTATCCGCACTGGATCTTGTTTTCCGCTCACCGATACTCGATGTTTGATGTATGAGGAGATATCCTAAACTATTATATCTATCTAGGATATTTGGATCTTGCCGTATGGCGTTGCAATATTTCTATTTCTTTTAGATGGAATGGCTCTGAGGACTATTGTATGGTGGCTTGCATACATACTCATTTGTGTATGTAGTTGATCCTTCGCCGATTACGCCGTTCTTGTCCCGATGTTTGGAAATGGTTAGGACGGCCGAAAGGTCTACCTGTGAGTGGTATTTGGGCCCCACCGTACTATTTTAACCATTTCCGCTCATCCAGGCTTGTAACTAGGAGCGTAATTCACCGAGGTAGTTACAGAAAGTGACCCGGTCGGTTTACTATTTTGGGAAGAGGCATATTTCCTGGAATATGCCACCACGTATGCCCTAATTGGAGACCTAGCCACCCCTATATAAGGAGGGCTAGGGCTCCTGTAGAGGGGGTTGAGTTCGATGGGGTCATTGACTAGGTAATGGGCATTTGAGTAGAGGGTTCCTGAGAGCAAAGCGGTGTTGAGAGTAAGAGAGTTCCTTCTTCCTCCTCTTACCAATACAGCTCAAGGAGCACTTGTAACTCATCTAGATTGAATAATACAAAACATCTGTGTGTGTAATCACCACACTATCCCTCCCTGGATTCCTCTAGTGCATCTTGTCCCCACCTTTAGCCTATCCATGGCATTTGCCGTGACACCACCACGGGCTTGGCGCCACTGCGGGCTAGCGCTAGCAGGAGTGAAGATCCGGACGGGAAACCTCATCGGCACCGGCGAACGCATCGTCTCCGGGCTCGTTCAGCGCTTTGGAGCGCTTGATTTCGTCAGCGACAATGCTGGCTGCTTCAGCAGGCGACCCCTTCCGTGCAACATCCTCTTCGTCAAGCTCGGCATGCACAAGATCTATGTCGCTGTCGATGTGTCGTGCGTTCATCCGCGACACGTTGTTGAGGGAGGCGAGCCACCCCTTAGCGCGGCTCGTGGGGCGCGTATCACTCGCTCCCCTGACCGTGCCGAGGTGATGATGACTACACTTGACGCTGGCGCGAGCAAGGATCCGACACCAGATCCGGAGGTAACACCAAAGGCACCAAGAAAAAGTAGAGGTCCTCCACTAGAGAGACCAGAGAATGTGCTACAGCAGGCGATAGATAGCCTAGAGAACCCCATAGCACCTGCAGTAGATCCGGCTCAGGCACAGGCCGAGTTAGAGGAGACTAGGAAGAAAATACTAGAGGGTGCGAAAAAGATAGCAGCGGCTCAGCAGTCGTTGAACATGACACTGCGTGAGTATGCAAATGCAAATAAGGTAGATGCTGTAAAAGTGAAGGGGAGAAACCTCATTAGTGAAATGAACAAAGAGGGTGATACTAGAGTTGAGGAATCAGAGAACGTTTTGTCCGTGGGGCTGCCGAAGTATAGTACCCCGGCAAAGAACCTCAGAGCCGTGGATGCAGCTGCGTCCGAGTTAGAGGGTTTGACGGGTGAAGCCTGGCAAAGGCAGCAGGATAGGGTCAATGAGTTAGTTCAGATCGCGAACAAACAAAACGAAGAGTTACTAAGGGCTAATCCAGGAAGAGCTGGTGCCTCCAAAATTGTTCACTCGGCAGTAGGTAACCTGGAGAAATCTGCTGGAGCTACATCGTCTCCTCATGGTGGCCCAAGAAGAGAGGAGGTGGTAACCTCGGCAAGGAGAAACAAATAGATAGTCCCATATGACCCGGCAAGGGCAGGGAAAGGAAAAGAAGTGCAAAGAAATAAGGATCGGCGAAGTGTGAGCCGAGGTGAAGCTGGCCGAGGTAACCGCGACCAAGGCAATGCCGGTCAGGTAAACGCTGTGAACGGCAACGTCGAACAGCGTAACTCAGCGGGTGCAGGACAACCGTAGCAGCGGAATATACCACGACAAGAGCAAAGTGCCGGCCAAGGTATCCAACAGAGAGCAGCTCCACAGGAGCAGGATAGATACAACGATGGTGATTTGGAAATGGTGAACGCGGGATACCCTAGGCCGGACTATCACGTGATAGGGTCAAGGTTGGGAGGCAGGAACTTGATGCCTGGCGACGCCAGGTTAAAACTGGATCGGCTCTATAGGTCGGAGCAAATTGAGTGTCAAGGTCCTCCGGGTCCTGCGCGTTTTGGGCCCCGGATCATGAAGGAGCCTCCGGTGCCTAACTTCCAGTTGCCTACAGGAACAAAAACATATGACGGTAGCACCAAGCCGGAAGATTGGTTGATCAACTATGCGACGGTAGTGAAAATTGCTACAGGCAACTTAAGATGAGCTGTGAGATATGTACCTCAGATGCTGGAAGGGCCAGCGAGGGTATGGCTAAACAATTTGCCACCTGGAAGTATCAATTGTTGGATTGATTTTGAGGAAATGTTTGTCAGTAACTTCTCTAGCATGTATCAGAGGCCGAATAGGCCACAAACCCTAGCAATGTGCAAGCAGAGACCGAATGAGACAGACCGGGAGTTCTTGACTCGTTGGTGCAACATGCGAAACTCATGTGAAGGTGTGATTGAGTCACAGGCCATAGCTTGGTTTGCCCAAGGGTGTAGATATGCAAGCATGTTATGGCAAAGGTTGCAAAGGGATATGCCAACTACACTGGCAGAGACGATCCGGATTGCTGATTCATATGCCTTGGGTGATCCGACTCAACCTAGGCTTGTGGCAAGCGAGTCAAATGAGGAGTACTACCGGCGAGATGGAGCCGGATCATCCGGCGAAATGACTACCGAGGTAAGAGAAGAGACGATAGGCCGGATTACCGGTACAGTTCGCAACAAGTTGCTGCTGTAAATCAAGATCAACCCGGAGCAGGGAATAATCAGTGTCAGAAAACTGGAGGGCAACAATGGACTCCAAGAAATGATGGCAAGAAAACTTGGACGCCAGAGCAGAAGAAACAGTGGCAAGAAAAGAAGGACTGTCCGAGGTATACCTATGAGGCAATGCTGGATCAGCCATGTAAATTTCACACGCCAAATACGAGTAACCCGGTGGGTCACACGACTCGGCAGTGTGAGTGGATGAGGAAGATAGAACAAAGTGGTTCGGGGAATGCTCAGGCACCTCGGAACGATCAACCTCGGTAGGAGTTACCCCGACAGCAATTGCTCTCCGGAGCGAACACGCAACAGTTAATGTTGCCTCCCCCTCTGCCGAGGTATGAAAACCATGAAAGAAGGGATGTAGTGCATCAGGTAGAAAACCAACATCAGCCAGATCAGAGGTATCCCGAAAATGAAGGGAGAAATGAATATAGAGAGCATCACCAGAGTTACTGTGTGTTCACCACGGAGGAAACAGATAGAAAGAGCTTGCAGCGCCGACAAATGGAGGTGAATGCGGTGATGCCCGCAGTGACGAGGTTTATGCCTTGGTCGGATCAGGAGATTACTTGGAATATCAAGGATCATCCCAAGCTTATGCCTAGCCCTGGTTCGTATGTGCTAGTGCTAGACCCGACATTCATCGGGCCAAATATCAATGTGAGATTTTCTAAGGTACTGATAGAAAATGGCGGCAACATTAATATAATGTATGTGGATACAATGCGCAATTTGGGTATCTCGGAGAACATGCTCTAGGCCACGAGAACAACTTTCCATGGTATTGTGCCGGGCATATCTTGTGAGCCCATTGGCAAAGTCCGGGTTGACGTGTTATTCGGCACGTGAGATAACTGCCGAACTGAAAACTTGGAGTTTGAGGTTGTAAACCTAGAAAGTGTGTATCACGCGTTACTCGGCAGGACAACACTGAATAAGTTCATGGCAATTTGTCACATCAGTTACCTGAAGATGAAGTTGCCCGGCCCAAATGGAGTAATTACCATAGCTGGAGATTTCCGACGTTCCATTGAGTGTGCGTCAGCCGGGTCTAACCTGGCCGAGTCACTCATGATTGCGCAAGAGAAAAGAAACATACAAGAAGTGGCGGCATTGGCTCAATCCGCTCAGCAGTATATGCCGATGTTGAGTAATCCGCATGGAAGTGTTTCGTTTCAAGCAACGAAGGATACCAAGAAAGTGCCTGTTGATGATCTGTTCCCAGAGCGCACCGTAACAATTGGTGTCGGGTTAAATGACAAATAGGAAAGCGAGCTAGTCAACTTCCTCCGTGAGAATCAGGATATTTTTGCTTGGTCCACACATGACTTGCAAGGTGTTCCGAGGGAGTTGGCCGAGCACTCTTTGAACGTGAGACTCGGAGCAAGGCCGGTGAAGCAACCTCTCCGCCGCTTCGCCGAAGATAGGAGAAAAGTCATTGGGGATGAGATAGCTCGGCTCCTAGAAGCTGGGTTTATCATGGAAGTGCTTTATCCGGATTGGCTGTCTAATCTGGTGCTGGTGGAAAAGAAGAAGGATGATCCGAATGTGGCAGTGGTTTGGCGTATGTGTATCGATTACACGAACCTGAATAAGGCGTGTCCAAAAGATCCATTTCCACTACCAAGGATAGATCAAGTCACAGATTCTACTGCAGGGTGTGAACTATTGTCTTTCATAGATGCATATTCTGGTTTCCACCATATACCTCTGAACCCAAGCGATCAAATAAAGACTGTGTTTATTACCCCGTATAGGGCTTATTGCTATCACACCATGCCATTTGGTTTACGTAATGCAGGGGCGACATACCAAAGATGTATGCAAAATTTTTTGCACGATCAAATCGGTGGAAATGTGCAAGTATATGTGGATGATGTGGTTATAAAGACCAAGGAAAGCAAAACGCTCCTTGATGATATCAGGCAAACATTCACAAACCTGAGGAGGTTCCGAATGAAGCTTAACCCGGAGAAATGTACCTTCGGTGTCCCGGCTGGAAAATTACTCAGATTTCTTGTATCCAGCCGAGGTATCGAAGTTAACCCAACCAAAATCCGAGCCATAGAGAGAATTGAGCTACCGAAGTGTCTTAACGATGTCCAGAAGTTCACTGGTTGCCTGGCATCTTTAAGTCGGTTTGTATGTCGAATGGGAGAAAAGGCATTGCCTCTCTATCAACTGATGAAAAAAGTGGATAAGTTCATATGGACGCCGCAGGCCAACGAAGCCTTTATCCAATTAAAGAAAATGTTAGCCACTGCGCCAGTGTTAGCCTCACCACTATCCAAAGAGCCAATGTTGCTCTATATAGCCGTAACCAACCGAGTTGTAAGTGCAGTAATAGTGGTAGAGCGCGACGAAGAGGGTAAGTCGGTGCAAAGGCCAGTCTATTACATGAGCGAGGTATTATCCGCATCAAAGCAAAACTATCAGCACTATCATAAAATGGCATATGGTATGTACATGTCGACAAAGGAGATAAAACACTACTTTGAAGAGCACCCCATCAAAGTGATATGTGAAGTCCCTATATCTGAGATAATGAGTAACAAGGATGCAAGCGGTCGAATCGCAAAATGGGCAATTGAGCTAGCTCCTTACGCTCCGCAATACGACAGGAGAGATGCGATCAAGTCTTAGGCTGTGGCCGATTTTTTCGTAGATTGGCCGAGATGCAATACGAACCACCGCTACCAGATCCGAAATATTGGAGAATGCATTCGATGGATCAAAGATAAAAACCAGGTTAGGCGCCGAAGTTGTACTTACCTCGCCAAAGAACGACCAACTGAAATATGTGCTGCAGATCCATTTCGCAGCGTCAAACAATGTCGCCGAATATGAAGCACTTGTGCATGGGCTCAAAGTGGCAAAGGAAATTGGAATACGTCGGATCCAGTGCTTTGGCGACTCGGATTTGGTAGTTCAGCAAGTTTCAAGGCAGTGGGACGCTCTTGATCCAAACATGGCATTGTACAGATTCCATGTGCAAAAGATATCTGGGTACTTTGAGGGATGCGAGTTTCACCATGTACCCCGGCTGGAAAATGAGGCTGCCGACGTATTGTCGAAGCTCGGATCAACCCGACAAGCAATTCCACTAGGTGTAGCACTAGAACACCTCAGAAAACCATCTATCAGGCCATCCCCAGAAACCGACTCAATCTATATCCCGGCAGACCCAGAGTCCGGAGTTGTACCCATGGACATTGACGTGGGAAGTGGTTCAGGAAACCCGGGGACTACTTCGCAGAACCCGGGGACTGGGCAGCGCGATCCGGCCGAGGTTATGCCGGTGGAGAAAATGGAACTAGATGAGGAGGTGTTTCCAGTGCGAGCTATACCAGCTTGGGCGCTGCCCATATTTCAATTCCTGAAGGATGGAACTTTGCCCAACGAAGAGGTGCTTTCTAGGCAAATT
The DNA here is from genome assembly GCA_023614405.1 of Avena insularis. NCBI lineage: Eukaryota > Viridiplantae > Streptophyta > Magnoliopsida > Poales > Poaceae > Avena > Avena insularis. The sequence goes on along the minus strand of CM042684.1, from coordinate 431,109,443 downwards.
CAGAGACGCGCAAAGGCATACACAATCATCAATGCCGAACTATACAAGAGAAGTGTCACAAATGTCCTCCAACGATGTGTTGACCTAGAAGAAGGGCTTGACATCCTATGGGACATACATCAAAAGGGGAATGTGGGCATCATGCCTCATCCAGAGCATTGGTGGCAAAAGCTTTCCGACATGGGTTCTACTGGCCAAGTGCCTTGGAACAAGCAGAAGATCTAGTAAGAAAATGCAATGGCTGTCAGAGGTATGCTACCAAGACACACATGCCAATGTCGGAGCTCAAGACTATACCAATTACATGGCCATTTGTTGTATGGTGTTTGGACATGGTTGGCCCGTTTAAACCAGCAAGGGGGAACATGACCCACATCTTAGTCATGGTTGACAAGTTTACAAAGTGGATTGAAGTGAAGCCAATAAGAAAATGTGATGGAGCTACGGCCGTGACATTCCTCAAAGATATCATCTTGAGATACCGCTATCCTCGCAGCATCATAATATATAATGGCACAAATTTTGCTGAAGGAGCATTTGCGCGATTCTGCCGAGATAAGAAGATCCGGCTGGACGTTGCCTCGGTAGCCCACCCCGCATCGAACGGACAAGTGGAGAGATCCAACGGATTAGTATTATCCGGGATAAAACCCCGGCTCATTGAGCCACTGCAAAGATCAGCGGGGTGCTGGATAGAAGAACTACCAGCGGTACTATGGAGTTTAAGAACAACTCTGAATTGATCAACAGGCTATACGCCATTCTTTCTGGTATATGGGGCAGAAGCTGTATTACCAGCCGACATAGAGCATGACTCGCCTAGGGTCACCCAATACACAGAAGCCGACGTGTGAGAAGCCCGGCAAAATGATGTTGATCCGCTGGAAGAAGCGAGAGAATTGGCATTGTCCAGATCTGCCATATATCAGCAAAATCTCCGATGCTATCATAGCCGGAAAGTAAACCCCCGAGTCTTCCGGGAAGGCGATCTGGTACTCCGGTTGGTACAATGTACTGCTGGCATGAATAAGTTATCCCCCCCATGGGAAGGGCCATTCATTGTGAGCAAAGCATTGCACAATGACTCATACTATCTCATTGATGCAAAACCATAGGAGAAGAACAAGGCGGACAAGTCAGGCGAGGAATCTAAGCATCCATGGAATGTAGATATACTTCGTCAGTTCTACACTTAGCAAAGAAGTGTGTGTATCCGAGTCTCTCATATGTCGGTATGTATGCCGGCAATGAGCTTATCAATGAAATCTTGGCACCTCGAGCAGTAACTCGGGGACTGCCTTAGTGATATTTATTGTTTGTTTTCTGTATTTGTTATTTATATGTCGGTTGGCGTAAGTTGCTTCTACCTAAGCCGGATTAGTAGTGTGTGAGCACCAAAAACTCAACTCTTCGACTTGCTGCTGTCCAACAAGATTTGGCTTCATGGCAAGCAAGAGAACAAGTTTGGAATTGCGTAGCACATGAAAAACGACTAAGGAAAAGAACTTAATCGAGCCGACGTTTGCTGTTCGGACTAACCTTATGCTTACTATGCTGAATTATTTTGAGCTAATCCTAAAGTTTCCAAGTATTGTTAAGTCAATTTTTGAAGCTCGGACTCGTAAGTCATAAAACCGAACCAAGGTAGACACGAGCCGAGCCAAGAAATTGGAAGAACAAGAAAATGAAACTCGGGGACTACGCCCAAGTTAATCTGGCACAGACAATTTAGTAGCAAAATATAACTTGTGTACTTAATACAACTGCACCCGGCATACCGGGGATCTGATAAACTGCAAAGTGTTTTTAATCAAGGAGCAGCAGGGGGAGGTAACTCGGCGCCAGAAGGTGGAACTCTAGCCTCGGCTTCAGCATCATCTTCTTCTCCTTCGACGTCCGAGTCTTTGTCCTCTTCCTCCTCACCCGGATCATCTTCGACATATTCATCGTTGACAACGCCAAGGAAACTTGGTCCCGTATTCCATTGGTGGATGGGGGCATACTGAATGAGGCTATGGGCCCAAGCCTTGCGCCGAGCTATCCATTCCGGGTCAGTGGACCACCTTGATCCGGTGCGCAAGCGCTCGAGAAGCTTCAGGTTTATCTTTTCATACCATGTGAGCACATAGTGGAGGGCAATTTTAGCTCCGGCGCGTCCAGCAGATTCCCTCCAAAGGTCAAGCTGGGTTTCACACTCCATTAGCCTGGCAATAAGAGTAGTGGCTCCCTCCGGAGTATCTTCTTCAGGCCAAAAGGCATTGAAGATCCGGACTGCCACATCCAGGATATCTTTGCCATAGTTCTTCACAATTTCGACACGAGAAGACAAGCTGACCAGCAGGTCCACCATGTCATAAGGAATCTCTTCAGCGCCAGGAACAATTGGGGTACCCCTCTTCTGGCGGAACTTGGCAACGGCAGTAGTTGCAATAGCATTGCCCTACGGAAATTTGTCTGAAAACAAGACAAGTGAAGCAAGTGAGGAAAGTTGACCCGGAGAGATTCATGCCAGTTGAAGAAAAAGAACTTACGAGAAATATGGCTGTGGATCCGGGTCAGCTCCTTAGTGCAGTTGTCACGCCTCTTCCGGAGTTGCGCAAGTTCAACATTCGCCGACTCAAGCTTAGTGTCGGCCTCCTTTAGCAGTTCTTGGTCCTTGGCAATTTGAAGGTTGAGACGTTCGCGCTCTTTAGTAAAGTCTTGGCCAGCCTTGTCTATCTCGGCTTTGTGGAGCGCCTTGAGCTTCTTCATGTCTGCCTCAAGCTTCGCAGTTTCTTCATCCTTGGTCCGGAGAAGGGCGAGCTCATCATCTTTCTTCTTGAGTTCGGCCTAGTGCTGCCCTGCTTGTTCGAGAAAATGCAGCATCATATCAGGCACAGGCACACTATCTTCAAGAGAAGCTAAAATAGTTTGTTGACCCGGCAAAGCCGAGGTATGAATATTTGCCGAGCCAAGCAGAAAAAGGAGATAGAGCACAGAACAAGATTAAGCAAGAATAACTTACCCTTTATTTGGTCCAAATTTTTCCTCATAAGGATGTTCTCGGCCTCCACTCCGGCTATACAATCCGAATATCAGATTAGTCCGGTGGAAAAAGACAAAGAGAAATGGGAAAAATGCAAAGGAGAAAACTTACCCCTTTTCTCGTATTCGGCGAGAAGTGAAGTATGTTTCGCGCGCAACATCTTGTGAGTGTCCAAGAGATGCTGAAACTCAGTGCTCCGGCGATTGGTGGTCACCTAAGAAGAGTACAAAAGGATAGCTTAGTAATGTGCATACTCGAAGTGTACAAAATCCGGGCCAAGTGGAACTTAACCCGGCTCTAGGTGTGTGCATACTCGAAGTGTACAAAATCCGAGCCAAGTGGAACTTAACCCGGCTCTAGGTGTGTGCATATTCGAAGTGTACAAAATCCGGGCCAAGTGGAACTTAACCCGGCTCTAGGTGTGTGCATACTCGAAGTGTACAAAATCCGGGCCAAGTGGAACTTAACCGGCTCTAGGTGTGTGCATATTCGAAGTGTACAAAATCCAGGCCAAGTGGAACTTAACCCGGCTCTAGGTGTGTGCATACTCGAAGTGTACAGAATCCAGGCCAAGTGGAACTTAACCCGGCTCTAGGTGTGTGCATACTCGAAGTGTACAAAATCCGGGCCAAGTGGAACTTAACCCGGCTCTAGGTGTGTGCATATTCGAAGTGTACAAAATCCGGGCCAAGTGGAACTTAACCCGGCTCTAGGTGTGTGCATATTCGAAGTGTACAAAATCCGAGCCAAGTGGAACTTAACCCGGCTCTAGGTGTGTGCATATTCGAAGTGTACAAAATCCGGGCCAAGTGGAACTTAACCCGGCTCTAGTTGTGTGCATATTCGAAGTGTACAAAATACGGGCCAAGTGGAACTTAACCTGGCTCTAGGTGTGTGCATATTCGAAGCTACTGAGGAGCTACGCTAGTTCTCTAAGGAGCATCCGGCCGAGTAACAAGTTACTTCCCCGGAGGCTCGGGGACTAATGGTTATATCAATAATATCCACATGTTAAGGAAAATGTGAAGTAGCGTACCTCCATCATCCGACCTGCAAGGTTGATTGCCTTGGCAGCAGTGTTCATCTGTGCAGCAAACTCGACAGGCCCAAATTTCTCCAGGAGATTGTCATTATGGACGAACTCCGCCTTGTTCCAGTTGTTAACGAACTCGATCAAGGTCGGAGGATAGCGTTCTCCGCTGAGCATGTGGGGCGTGACCAAACCCTTGGCGTGGGCCTCCCTCCTCTCAACTTGGGCAACAGCGGGGTTGGTGTGCAAAACGAGTTGTGCATCAGCTGACCCGGCAGAAGTGTCCTTCGTCGGTGGGGTCTTCTTCGAAAGCATGGACGCAAGTGTGCGCTGTCCAGCTTCGATAGACGCTGCCTTGGTGGCATCAGGAGCTTTCTTGCCCTTGGGATGCTGCTGAGAGGTGGAGGTCTGAGCCATGGATTTGCCCTTGGGAGCGGCCTTAGTGCTAGCGGTGGTGCTGCTGGTGCCTTCTCGCCGAGTCTTGGAAGACTCGGACGAGGCGGAGGGGCTTGGTGCTGTTGCTGATGCGGGTGCTGCTGCTGCTGGTGCTGGTGCTGGTGTTGATTTTTGTCTTGGCGAGGGTGCTGAAGGAACCTCGGTGGTGGCTGGTTGCGGCTGAGCCGAAGAGGGAGCAACCACAGCCTCGGCAAAACCACTTCTCCCTGTTCCGAGGTTGCCCTCCTCTTGGCGAGGTGGGCTAGAACCCGGAGCAGCCGTTGAACCCTCCTGAATGAGGCTCAACGGGCATGAATCGTCGCCACGAGGGGGAGAAGGGCTATGTCAGAGCGGCGAGGTGATGCCGGATCCACTCTGAGGAACTTCCACTGTAGACCTGCCGAATCAAGCGACGGACGATGAGTTACAACAAGAGAAAGGCACGAATTAGAAAATTGGATAAGGAAGAAGTGACTTACTCATCTGAGGTCAGAGGCTCCTTTGGCTTGCGAGCTCGCCAGGCTACGGCCTTAGTCGTGGACTTGGTGGAAGCTTTGTTTGTGGACTTCTTTCGCCTCTTGGTTGGCTTAGAAGGTCCGGAGGAAGAAGCAGATACGGCCCCCCTCTTCTTTGATGCGACCGGGACTGGCTCACCCGTGGCAAGGGGAGGATCTTCATGGATCTGCCCACCGGGGTTAGCTGATGCCGGAAAAGAATAAGAAAGGGGGACAACGTCAAATGCCTCCATCACCTCAACGTCGGAATCATCTTCATCCTCAGGCCAATCTCTGATGGAAGAGAGTTTATCGGTGTGTCACTTGGTCGCATTGGGGAACGACAGGAACATCTCCTGATCCGGCTCCTCCTCGTCCGTGACATCTCGATCCGGGGCCCACTTGAGAGAAGGCTCGGTGCCATCCTCAAGAGTTTGCTGAAGAAACATCTAAGAGAAAGAAAATGCAAAGGGATCAAATCTACAACAAAATCCGACATATGATTTAGCTCAGAAAAAGATTGGGGCACGAGACTTACCGCAGGAGGAAGCCTATCTCGGCAGAAGTGCTCAATCCCCCACTCCCAATCAGCGGTGAATTTCTTGTTGGTGGCGAAGAGGGCCTTGACCCGGCGGTAAATCTCGGTGTTGCTCAATTCGAATGAGGAGGTCCGGTTGGGGTCAAGGCGCCAGCTCATGTGGCAAAGTTTATGCATGCATTTCTAAAGAGGGGAGATCCAGTTGCGGACGAAGGTGATCATTGCGTCCTCATTGCATAGTCCCTGATCCTTCAGCTCCTGGAACCGTTTGTTGACTTGGTTCGCCAGGACTATGGGCTTCTTGGGGATCTGGTCCCACAGATCCGGATTAGGAGGACCCGGAGCGTAGGGGCGCAGCCGGATCAAATCTTCAGTCGTGTCGTTTTTGACATAAAAGAAGGTTCGGGCCTAGCCCTTGCAGGAATCGAGCCCCGTGACTCGGGGAAAGATAGACTGTTTCCGGGGAGAGATAGAGGCAGCGCCGAACTATGTGAGTTGCTTGTCCTCCGAGTCAAGCTCTCTATTCGGAATCATGTTCCGGCGGAGACTAAAAAACCGGATCCAAAGCTCCTTCGTGGGCCATAATCCAGTGTAGCCCTCGATGGTAGAAGCAAAGGCGGAAAGAGAGGTGATGGCATTCGCCAAAAGATGATGCGGCTGAAGCTCGTAGGTGTTGAGCCAGTCGTGGAAGAAGTCGCTGACAGGGAGGCCGAACCCACGCTAGAAGTGGGAGAGGAATACTACGAACTCACCCGGATTGGGTGAGGGAGCTAGTTCCTCGGCGGCGAGGCGGGCGATGACGCCCTCCGGGATACGGCGCGTGCGATACAGCCAGTCGAGGTTGTCCTGGCATACCCAGGACCCCGCCCAGGTGCCGCGCTCGGCATTCTCCACGTCCTCCTCCATCTCCTGTTCTGCGACGGTGAGTTCCTCCTCTGTCATTTCTAGGTCACTGTCCTCACTGGCGCTATCGGCGGTAGGGGGCAGTGGCCTGGACTGGCGTGGACCCGTGGCGGAGGAGATGCGTGGGAGTGGCGGTGACGTTGGTGCGCGGGAAACGGTGCGACAGCGGCGCAGCTAAGCAGATGCAGCGGCGGCGGCGCTGTCACTGGGAGGTAAAAGAAGAAGAGGCAGAGGGGCGCAAGAATGGGGAAAAGACCCAAGGGGCACGCCCCTCCCCTATTTAACCACGCCCTTAAGGGGTAGTGGGATCGTGCCGTGCAGACGTGCCACACGGTGTGGCCGTGTACAATCTGGATCAGCCAATCAGCGACGAGCCACAAGAAGGGCCACAAGGCACAGGGGATCCCACGACGTGACGTGGTGATACAGTTAACGAGGAGACAGACATGATGTGACATGCGCAACAGTAATATCTGACAATAACTGTGGCAGTTACTAGCGCAGGCCCTTAAAATGTGGCAAGATAATGATTACCCTCCACGTAGGATAGCGTACGAGAGAAGAAAACCCGGATAACCAAGGGATAACCCGGCCAACGAGTAAAAACTCGGAATGTGCCAAGGGAAAGTAAGCCTATGGAATCCGGACTATGAGATAACTCGAAAAAGGAGCAAAAGGCTCGATAAAATTGAACCTGCTGTGGCCTTAGCGGCTAAGGCAGCTAAGACCGCACCAGCTTCGAGGACTAATGTTGGGGGGATACCCCCGGGTAGGGTCACACCAGGATATAATGGTCGAGTTAGCCGAGGTACGACAAGGTCAAAGCAAGTGCGAGCCGAGTCACCTCAAGGCAGGCCGAATCACGGAGTAACCCGGACGAGAGGATATCCGCCTGACTGAGTCCCGGCCGACTTATGTCGTATGTCAGTAATATGTATCTAACTTGTATGCAGGTACAGGTGTGGCCGGATTAACCAGGCATGATCCGGGTTATATCAGGCTTGCAAGAGAAGGAAGGTATCTCGCTGGTCAAAAGGTGGCCACTGTACGGAGAGCGTGAGCAAAGCGGACAGAGGCCAGGACCACCGAGGCGTGGCCGACAAGGGTGACATCGCCTGTGTCGGATGACGCTGGCGCCGCAGAGGCTCATGTAGCCTCTGCATGGCTGACGACGGGGGAAAGTGACCCGGTCGGTTTACTATTTTTGGAAGAGGCATATTCCCTGGAATATGCCACCACGTATGCCCTAATTGGAGACCTAGCCACCCCTATATAAGGAGGGCTAGGGCTCCTGTAGAGGGGGTTGAGTTCGATGGGGTCATTGACTAGGTAATGGGCATTTGAGTAGAGGGTTCCTGAGAGCAAAGCGGTGGTGAGAGTAAGAGAGTTCCTTCTTCCTCCTCTTCCCAATACAGCTCAAGGAGCACTTGTAACTCATCTAGCTTGAATAATACAAAACATCTGTGTGTGGAATCACCACACTATCCCTCCCTGGATTCCTCTAGTGCATCTTGTCCCCACCTTTATCCTATCCATGGCATCTGCCGTGACACCACCACGACACTCATTGTCTTCGAGGGTAAGTTCTACATGGATGTATGTCCACCCGTTGCTCTGTATCTAGTAGATAGATCTTGGCATGTAGTCTCATCGTAGGAAATTTTTTGTTTTCTATGCTGCAGACCCAACACACAATGCATTCCCCTAGGCCCTTAAAGGTGAAGTATCATGTAGTCGACGTTCACATGACACCACTAGAAGAATAAAACCACAATTTAAATATCAAACCAATGAATCTTTCTCAACACAATTCCACTACTAACAATATGACTTCTCTCATGTCCTCAAGAACTAAACGAACTACTCACGAGACATCATATGGATCAAGATCAAAGATAAAATAATGATAAGTAACAATCTAAACTAAACGATAATTCAATGGTTCCACTCAATAGCATCAACTACAACAAGTAATCAACACCTGGAAAGTTTCCCCTAAGAACTATGCAAGATTCAACCTAATTGTTACAGCGGTACGGAGTGGTGATGATGGTGCTGGTGGAGATGATGATGATCCCGATGAAGTCCAGCGTGATGAAGGTGTTGATGGCGACGATCTCTCCCCTCTAGGAAGGAATTTCCCTGGCAGAATTCTGTCTGCCGGAGAGCTCTTTCTCTCTCTGTAGTTTTTTGCCCCGTAGAGGCGGCGGAACCTTTCTGTGGTCGCTCCCTGAGTCTTAGGGTTTCGGGAGGATTTTATACGCCAAAGAGAAGAGCCAGAGGTGGGCCAGGGTGGCCACACCACATGGTGGCGCGACCTAGGGTGGCCCGCGCCAGGGGGTGGTGTGGGCCCCCTGTGGCCCATCTCCGCTCCCCCTTCTGGCTTCCTTCGTCTTCTGAAAAAATAGGATTTTCCATGTATTTTCTGGGATTTTCTGATATTCGTGAATTTCGCCTCCAAACAGTGCCTTTTCCGTCAGAATCCTGGCTTGAGTGGTCCATCCTCCAAAAGTCATCAACCATGCAAAAATAGATGAAATAACATAAGTATCATCTCTTAATATAAAATATATTAATGAATAACAGTAAATTATGATATAGAATAGTGATGCTAAATGGACGTATCATGCGCCATGGGTAACCGTGGACGAGATTTGAATTTCGAATCTAAACCGGGCCACCTACCACCTCCACCTGCCCCTTCCCTTTCCCCTTCATCTTCCTCCTCCCTTCTCCTTCTCATACTCTTTCTCTTCTCCTTCTCCTTATCTGGCTCCTTCTCCTTCTCCTTCTCTTCACCATCTCCTTCTCCCTCCCTTCCCTCCTCCACGACGGCCCTCCTCTACCTCCACCCTGCGCCCTGCCTGTGCTCTGCGATGCCGCCTCGAGCTCGTCCTCCTCCACCGTGAGCGTCGTGCCCTGTCCTTGGCCTCCGTCCACGTCCTCCGTCCTTGGCCACCGTCCATGTGGAGTTCACCGGCGCGGCCACGGCCTCCAGCACCTCCTGCGATGGTAGGTTGTGGCCATGGATTCCCCGAGCTCCGACGAGGCAGAGACAACGGCGTGGACTCGATACTTTTCTGATTCAAAATGAGGGTGTTTTCTGCAAAAAAAAGTTTTCAAAAAACATACCTGCGGTGCACCGTTGACCCCTACTAGTGGCGCACCACCTGGTGCGCCACAGATGTCCAAAACACGTGCGCCACGTGTAAGCCTTTTTTTTCTAATAGTGACGATCAAAGCGAGACTTACCATAGCACGACCACTACTTCAAGGCTTCTCAAATCAACATACCTTCCCTCATATGCCTAGAGGGAGTTGGCGAAAAGAAGGCAGAATCTAGCTTGTCTTGGGGAAGGCGGCGACTATGGTATCTCTGCCATGCTGTATATTTTGCCCCAGAGGCCCTTCACCCTTGGTAGCAACCCACACCAATAAGAACATCATCCCCATCCTACCGAACAGAGCACTCCTCTGGTAGCCAAAGACGACATCTTTAAGAAAAGAGTGATGCCTTGGCACCGCCGTTGTTTGTGCCGTAAAACATGACCTAGGATTTACCCCGACACCCCAGTAGAGGGAGTGTAACACCCTACTTTTGGTAGGTCTTGTTAAGGATCCAAAGTGTAAAAATTAGGGGAACAAAAACTTTTTATTAGCAAGTGTTGTATTAGTTTGCTTGCTTGATTGTTATACTTTAGTTTGATCTTGTGTTGTGAGCAAGAAAATCTCTACCTTCTCAAAACTACTAAATATATTTACTAGAAGCTTCATCTTGGTTTCACATCTACTCCTTCTAGTTTTGACTTTTCAAAATAAAGAAGCCAAGGTGACTTTACATAAAACTTTTGTTTACAACAAAAACTTCTTTACGAAACCTAGAAGACCTATATTTCTGTCAATATGTTCCAGTATGTCATATATAAAAACTGAATTCTGTTAAAATATATTTGCATTGCACCTTTTCTTGACATATGTTGTTTCCGACTCTTTCAGTCCCAAAATAAGTGACTTAACTTTGTGTAGATACACATGTATCTAGACATGTTTTGTGACTAGATTCCTACATATCTAAACAAAGTGAAGTCACTTATTTTAAAACAGAGGAAGTACTTCGTTTACTACTTATGAGCTAAACAAGACAATGCTTTATCTTTGGATATCATTGTTCTTTTGTATAGTTTTTTCTCTAAGGTGGACGGATATATGTGGCAAAGCTTTGCGTAATGCTGAAAAAATCTTGTAAAAAACATCGAGCTATAGCGTATTTAGAGAGCCCACACTATACTAATCAGTGTATAATGCCTCGCTAATAGCACGTTATAGCATGATATAGCACACTAAGGACAGCCACAATGTGGCCAAAGCTAAATTTGCCACGTAACCACAGATGGCATCGGTGTCAAATTCCACTTAACATCCACAGTGTAGCCCATTGCCAAATTTATTTTCATGTAGGCCCAAATCTGACACAAATTAAATAAAGCCTCTCCTTCCCATGCGATGAGGTGGACCTCCAAGCAAAATACATGCATACCAAAGCGCTGAGCGTGAGCAACTTTGAGTTTTTTATTCCACACGAGCATTTTGGCATCGGCGCATCTACATGCGTCAGCTTCCTCTTTTTTGGGTTTTGCCAATCAAAGTTGATATCCTACAGCGTAGGAAACCGATGACAAAAGCCAAATAGTCTGATAACATAATTTGGCATACACCGTGGCTCAGGCTGTAGGTGGGCATGCCCACGGCTGCCCACCAGCAAACCCACCTATGTCGTATAAAGTAATTGGGCTTTGGCTACTGGTCTATTTAAATCTGCTAGTCTTAAACAACATCCATTTGCCCACCTATACCCGCCAGCTTCAGTACTTCAGTACATACCCGCGAGAGCTGCCTGCAACAAGCTTGGACAGTACACATGAAAAATCAGCTAGCTTCATCACACAAATTCACAGAAAAAGCATCCCGATTCATCACACTAGTACACAAGATCATTCTATTTTCAAAATGTGACAACACATGAATTTATTACTAGTGCACAGGACAATCACTGGATCAGTACATGGATCAAGCTAGTACAAAGGAAATGCCCTACTGATTAGATACAGTCTATTGTCTTCTACTCCAGTACATGGAGTATTAGTGATCACTTGCATATTGTTTCTTATTGTGTAGTTGCATGGTCATAACCTCGCCTGATGCTGGAATGATGTCCTGAACAATTGACAAAAACTTTCAATATTTAGACCTTAATCAAGTACAAAGCTCTTGAAAAATAACAAAGAAAGATCATCCAGCAGACTAGTAAAATAACAAAGAAGAATGTACTTTAACCAAAATTCAGATGGAGATCCTAAACTCGATGTACATGTATGAAAGAGTTTTTACAGACATATATCTTGTTGATCATTCACTGCTTCTGAACAAACATCTTAGTACCATGTTACGAACATCCCTGCCAGTTCAGTTCCAAGAATTAATAATTCCAGATTTGCTGCTTTCTGCTTCTAGCAATGCATCCATAAAAGCTCATAATTTACCAGTAATAGTCAAAAACTCAAAATGCACCACAAATCTTGAGAGCAAACCCAAATGTACCTTCCTTGACAAGTTGACATATCAAGGATATCATCATATTAAATAGATATATCATATGCAGGTCCTAGTTTTGTACAGTTCCATCCACTCCTATGGTTGCAAGAAAGAATCAATAGCAAATGGCATAAGTGAACATGGTAACATAATAAATTTAACCAGGATCTAAAGCTAGCGTTTCGTATGCTAAAGCTAGAATACAAACAACTGATCGCAAGCCAGATAAGGCCACTTACACATTGAGACAATCGTCCAAACCGTAGCAAGCCGTCAGGTGCAGGGTATACCTTGGCATCCTATTACAAATATCAGAATTTATGAGCATAGTACATCTCTTGCAAGAACAGTGCTACTGCTATAGGTTTTGGAGGACTACCATCTTCAGACTGCAAATTTGTTTACTTGCACTTGTTCACTAACTCGAACTCACAAGACACAACAGTGAAGTTGTTCACTTTCAACTCTCCAAAATCTGATTTATGCAATCAATCAAGCAGAGCCTGCACATGAGCTCATTGTACATAAATAAAATATTGGAGAAAAGGCATCTGTTATCCATATCCTAATCTGACACTACAAAAAGATGTGTACATATTATCGATTTATATATTCGGCTAATTTAGCAATCAAACTCACAAATCACTTGGTAAAAATCTGATAATAAGAAGGCATAGACAAGAATGGTAGCCTTTTCAGTTTCAGGTTATCTTAGCAAATTCAGCACTACCAGATTCACTTGCACACATACTGATTCAGCTAGATAGATACACTTCTACACATACCAGTTCAGCTTTTAGTCCATCTTCAGTTTCATGTCATCTTAGCAAATTCAGTATAGTATAATTTCAGATTTTGGCAAACAGACCTAATGTTGTACCATCAGCAAATCGTACTATAATAGTCAATCTTAGAGAAAATGGGACAGTTTGGTGACGCCTTGGTCAAGGTTTTGAGCGATCCACTGGCAATTAATTGGTAATAATCACTAATCAGATAGCTGATCATAGAAGAGATGCAATAATGATACATAACGTACTTTACATTGGAAGCTTCCCTTCGTGAGAAGCAAAGGTGGAACGAGACTACTATATAGGAAATTTGTCGTGAGCTTTCTAGCCGTATGCTAACCGTTTATAGGTCAGGGTCGTGATACGTGTCAGCAGTTTTGCCGTGGGTCCTTCTTTGCCATGAGTATCGCTGACAATTTGCTGTGAGTCCTTCTGTCCTTGTTCGCCGCGAGTATTGCCGCCATTTCGTCGTGAGCTGCCGTTTGCCGTGAACCATCAGTTCTTCGTGAGTTTTATCCAATGCTCACGAAACATCTATGTTTGTCGTGTGCCCCGATGAAATGCTCACGGCAAAATCATGATTTCTCGTAGTGCTTCAGCATATACATTATTCTTATCACCGGAAAATATCAATTTATTCGAATCATATTGTACAAGCATATTGTAGATCAAAAAGCTATTCCACCGAAAAAACCTATAGTTTTTTGATGATTCCGAGGTGTGTACAAATGTTTGTGCATATTTTAAGATAACAACCTGATCGTTGTTTCGCAAAAGAGACAACATATAGCAATGAATCTAGCATGACCTCGGCGCTAATTTATTCGAATCAGACTCAACATCAGTCATCAGCCAAACAAAGTGTACATGGATCTTACATGGATCTGATTGAATTTAAGCAGGAAGGAGAGGGTGATTTACCTTCTTCCCCGTCTTCTTTGACGAAGCCACTGGATCCTGTCCCACAGAGATGCTACCCGCTGGATCCTTCACCAAATCCCTAGACGTCTGGCCTCCTTGCTCCGTGGGCGAGGGTCTGGATGTGATGCCGCCGCTGATGGGGAAAGTGGGCCGATGAAGAGGGATCTGGGGTGGCGCGGTGCTGGCCATGCGGCTTGGAATGCGAGGGGAAGGAAGGGGGCGAGCGGGGGAAGGCAACGGCGACGGGGCATGGCGTCTGCCTCCATCGCCATGGAGGGCATCCCGATGTAGCGTGGGCGCGTGGCGGCGGTAGCGAGCTGCCCGTGAGTGTCTGCGATATTATTTTGCTGGCCCATGGGTGTCCATTTAGCGGAAACAGGTGGGATGGGCTGGCGGCGCCGTGGGCTGCCCTATCCCACCTACAGGCTGAACCGTGGCTGCCCCAATAGCGTAATTTTAAGGTCGACGCTATTTGCTATACCACGCTATTTTTTTTTGAAAAAAAATAATTCATCGGCAATAAGAAAAGGTAGATGATTGTACAGTGGGAAAAAAAAATCTTGGAAGTCTCTTTAAATTCAAGTTGATGCTCACGTTTCTATTTGCTTGATGAAGTTTTCTATTCATTGATTAAGATTTTTAACAATTATATTCGTGCAACTCAAAAGGCTTGCTTGATAATGAATGAGTTCATGTATACAGTATACTTAGCGATCTATCTTATTATTTGTTAGCAGGAAAATATGACATTATGTCAATGGACAAGGTGGAAAAAATCACTACCGTATTTCGAAAAAATACCGGCCGGTATGCAATCCTGCTAGGCTGCTCCGGCCTCGAGCTGCATCGCTCACACCTGCGAACCAAAAGTCCCCGCCTCCCGCTGCCCCTCCCCCCTCCCGCCCTCCGGTGGAGCGAGCCACCGATGGCGGCCATCCGCCTCCGCCCTTTCCACCCCCTCGCTCTCCCCGCGGCGAAAACCACCGCCAGTACCAACCGGCTTCAGCTCCCGGCGAAGCCAAGGGCGGGGAGCAGAAGCGCCACTTCGGTTTACTATTGTGCTCCGCTTCCAACCCCGCCACGCCCGCAGCCCCCTCGTCGTCCTCGTCCTCCGGGGATAAGAATGGCGCCGCGTCGGCCGCTGCCAGGTGGGCCGCGTGGATCCCGCGCGCCGCGGTGGGCGGGGTTGGCCCGGAGAAGCTCCTGAGGCTCATCTCCGGCGCCGCGGCCACGCCCATCTGCCAGTTCGTCGACTCCCCTCGCACCTTCCTCCACTCCGTGGACCCCCGCGTCAAGCTGGTAAGGGGTAACTAACCGTCCTCGCATTTCGGATAAACTGCCAGTAGCTTCCAGGTACCGGTTAGAGAGGATGCACTCCAGGTCCTTGTGAAAATGTCGCCCCTGCGTTATAAACTAATAAATGAAGTAGACGACATATCACTCCTATTGACTTATTGATCTGCATTGTAACACAGCAACAGGCTGTAGGATGAGCAATTGTGGACTTGTGGTTCTGTAGTTCTTGGTTATGTTGAATACTCCATGGCGATCAAAGATCGTGGGGGGTCAATGTATGATCATGGGGGATCATATAACGGCTTGACCGGCATACTTTCCTTGCTTTGTAATTCTCCTACTATTTTGGAGTTAACCAAGATTAATCATGAAGCGATGCTTATTTGTTAAATTTGTTGTCTCCTTCTGGAGGGCTATATACCTTGCATAAACAAGTCAAATGAAATCGCTGAATCAGATAAATTATGTGGTCTATGTACAAATTAGGTGATCTATGTACTTCCTCCGGTCCACATTAATGGCCTCAACTTTGTCTAGATACAAATGCATCTAGTCTAAATACTTAAATAGATACATACGAATCTAGATAAAGTTGAGGCCATTAATATGGACCTGAGGGAGTACTATGCGGTGTCTCACTTGGTTGACCGGTTCTTTTATCTACCTTAGAGGGGAGGAGAATATGGCATCTCAGACAACACACATGTTTTTTTTTTCATGTGTGTCGCGTGTACTTCTCTTATATGGTGTTATTGTTTTGGTAATGTTAGATGGTATAATCACCTTAGAAACATGAGAGAGAATTGAATTAGTTCAGTTACGTTTGAAAATCAACTGAATTATCTTGTACCTGTTGCTCTCCTGCTGCTTTTGACAATGTAAATACTTCTGTTTGCAGGTGTGGCTCTTGGCCCTTGTTGTCCTGCCAGCCAGATCAAATATTTATATGCGTTTTGGTTTGGTAGCAGGCCTTGCTCTTCTTTCAATGTGGGTTCTGCCAAATCATGTTTGGAAGGTATGATGTTCGGTATTAAGTTGAAATGCACATACATCATATCATTGAGAACTTCTTCTTTTTTTGGTAAAATATCATTGAGAACTTCCGCATGCATAGCCAGTTCTGGTTCTAATTGTCCCTCGTTATTTGGAATTTTCCTTATGATGTTTGTTTGTGGGGCATTGATGACTTTCCATACTACTTGAAGTTTATGATTTGTGAAAGTAAAAACAGATTCAATTACTGTTTAACTGTTTTCATGTTTTAGGCTAAGGGCCAAATATAAGGTGTATAGAAGGACTCCCTAGTCTAGAGTCTAGACTGAAACCTAGGGCTTTGCAGTTTCTACCAAATCCAGCCGGTCAATTCAGTTTGACAGGTATCTGGTATTTGGTATGGCAAGACAGGTTCCGTGGTTTTGGTATTAGGTATAATCAGTAAAAACTGTGGGATAAACCGAAGATACTGAAAAACCTGGAACCTCTGTTGCACTCGCATATGGTGCCCAACACCCATGCAGGATGACAGATTCTTTTTGAACACGTTAAGTTGGTAGTGGGCTCTGGCATAGTATATCCTTACTGGAAGTTGCTCTTTCAGTACAAGGCCTTGTCTCAATTGTCTAGAATCCTGCTATTGTTTAAACCTAACATAATGAACTGTAGTAAAATTACTTCGATGTTTGGTGTTGATGCAGGGCTTTAAGTTAGTCAATTTCAGCGATCCATGTTTTGCTTATGTTGTTATCCTTCATATCCCTTATATACCTATGTGACTCACTAACTCATAGCATTTGTTGCCTTGTATATTAAATATATTCTTCTCATTGCACTTGCGTTGCTTCTATCTATAAATCAAATTATATTTACTGTGTAGGATCAACTTGGAAGGGTTACTCTTCTTTCAGGCATCATATTCATAATGCTGGGATTTGGTGCTGATGGAGCGCCTTCGTTAGTCCAGACAAGAACTCCTCCCCCATCTGTTCTAGGTGTGCCGAATATTCCTAGTTCCTTGAGTGGATATTCTTACACAATCATGAAACTAGGACCGCTACAGTTTACAAGGAAAGGCCTATCAGTAGCAAGTACATCGGCATGCCTCTCCTTTGCGGTATGTCCATCATTTCATCGAGAAGCATGCTTTAAATGTTTTTCTTTTATCCAAGATCTTCATTATCTTATGCTTTATAATGCCTTTTTCATTCTCTAGCTGCCGGCATACAGCAGACAAACACGTCATTGGTGCAAAATGCACTGTTTTTTAGTTCTTTGAAATGCAAGTGGTACAATGTTGAGACTTCTATTTAAATACTTGTTGCTTGGATGCAGATATTCCAAAGTGCAAGTCTCTGCTTGACCACAACCACTCCTGAGCAGCTTGCTTCTGCTTTGTGGTGGTTTATGATTCCACTGAAGCTTATTGGCGTGCCAGTACCCGAGATAGTACTTACACTACTACTATCACTGAGGTTCATTAATCTAGTATTTGACGAGGCAAGTGTAGGGTAATTACTAAAGTGAACGTCGCCATTACCTTTTCCTAACTACTCACATTGCTATTTGAGACCAAGCTAGTATGACTTATTCAAATATTGTACTAGGTCCGCAATTCAGCACTGGCAATCGTAACACGTCGGATTGATTGGAAAAAGCTGGCCACTATGGAAACTATAGATAGTAAGTACTTTCTCTAACATGACTATCGGGGTTGAATCAACAGCTTTACATATTATGTGGAAAAACATCGAATTGAATCATTCACTTATTATATAAATTTTGCAGTTTTCTTCAACTACGTCCAACGGATTTTCAAAAATATATTTGATCACGCGGAGCAAATCTCCAAGGTTAGTTTATTTTAGATTTTCACTATTCTCAAAAAATGTAAACTGACGATGCTGTGTGCGATTCATTGTGTTCAAATGTTGTTTGATGAACTAATTATAATTTCCAGGGTTCCATCTAGCAGTCTTTGGTCACACATAATTACTAAGTAGCATTAATAGGATGATATATCTCTGAGTGCTTCTGCAACATGTACTCCCTCCGTCCAGAAATAAGTGACTTTGTTTTGTCTAGATTTGAATGTATCTACACACTAAAACATGTCTAGATACATGCGAATCTAGACAAAACCAAGTCACTTATTTCTGGACGGAGGGAGTACTACCATTTGATGTTTGACTAGACTCAAGAAGCTTTATTAACTCTGTAGTGTACACCTAAATGATGGTAGATGCTTAACAATGCTAGCATGTATCCCCAAGCAATCAATAGCATGTTGAATTAGAGGGGGCAGCTATCCCCGTGGATAGCAGGCTATTTCCCTTTTTTATAATCAAGTTGGATGTCTAAGAGGAAAATTGAACCTGACATGGACTTCAGTGCTTGTGTACGAATGCATTTGGGCCAAAATGGGGTAGAAATCACACAGGTGAAACTTGTTCAAGGTTTAGGACCATCACAACTCTCTGAAATCTGAATGGCTTTTTGTTTGAGAAACTAACTGAAAGTAACATCGAGCACATATGCATCATTAATTAATAGAAAGGCGCTCTTCTGTAGTCTCATTGATACCGGGAGCTCATAAGAATGGTGAAACTTGATTACATCATGGTTGATACATTACATTTTGAGGCACATAACTTTGTCTCGATCATTGTTCCTAGATGGAAATAGAAATCCTTATATTACATGGCTGATGCAGCTGTAATCGGCATTACTTTGCAACTTCTGTTGCTTCGCCTCTTTAACCTCTGATTTGCGCAGACAATGGTTGCTCGAGGATACCGTGGTGACCCTAGCAACCACAAGATCTACTTCCTTACCAAGTCTTCATTTCGTGTTGTGGATGCATTTTCGTTGCTTTGCCTATTTGCTGTAATGGGCCTGGCTTCCTATTCAGATAGATTGGTTTGATGGTACCAGGTATTCAAGAGCTATTCACATATTTCTTATCGTGGTGTTCATTAGAATTTACTAGCATCTTCTCATTTGTTTCAGGAACTATTCTAGATTGTCATGTGAACGTCATACACCATATTCTTTCTCAAAATTGCGATTTACATAATCAATTTTGGGACATCTTGAAGCAGCACTTTTAGTGAAGTGGAAACAGAGCGGTAGCATGATTAAATTGCCAAGAACAAATTTGTGATTTCTGCATGTACAGCAGGACTCCCTTGTGGAGAAAAGACTGACATCCATAAACTGATTACACTAACCTCGGTTCTAAACAGGTGACCTATATGTGTTTTACATCTGAAGGAGTCTCAATGTAGGTTTTATATTGCGTCATCTGATCTCAGACTCTCATGTTCTCTGTGCAGGTATGTACGCATTGAAGGGGTACCACATGTTGGCGCTGATAGCTTAGAGTTAACATTAGTCCAACTGTCCAAGCGAAAGGTGTTTGTTAGTACAGTGTTGCCAGATGGAACAACCTCCAATATATGTGTATCACTATCCCATGAATGCCATTCAAATCTATGTTATGGAACGATACGTTCACTTCATTTGATAGCATTGACTTGTACTTCCATTTAGCTACGATCTGATTGCCAACGTTTACCATTGTCAGATGTGAGAAAAGTGGCTTGGGCAACACGCTGTTGTACAATCTTATCTGAAAGTTAAGACAAGTGCTTGAATTCCAATACATTAACCACTGTCCACTACCGTGGCTCATCAACTACAGTTAAATAAGTTCCTAGATAAGATAATACATGACCCAGTTCTCTTGCAACCTTCCTTCGGGGCTTCTGCAACTCAACGTTATAATGCATCAGGATGTCAAAGTTGAAGAGTATCACAAGGCTGCAGTCTTGTCTGGATCATTTATGATGCTGCACCAGGATCACTGATAATGCCCAGATAGTCATCTTTTATCGTGCCGATGCAAAACTGATACAAGAAAAGGATGAAACTATCAGAAAAGTGTACATCACAAAGCTTAAAAGGTTCAGATGAAAGTGCCTTGTTTCTGGTACTTCCTTTGACCGGGTTTTATACCAACCTATCTACCAAATGCATAGTCATTGCTGATATTTTTTGGACTGATTAATCAAGGTTGCTATTTTCCCAAAAACTACACATGCCTCTTCATAAACCGTTAGGGACTACAAAAATTTATATGCAACGATCTCAATGGCACTGCAAGTGGAATTAGACCATCAAGTCAAAATATCAATAACATATGGTAGTTACTCAGAAGGTCCTGCCTCGAAATTCCGAAGAAGACCGAGCATTTCAGTTCAGAAATTTCCGTGAAAGAAAGTGTAACAGACTTACAATTTCTGTTGCATCAACACGGGTGCCTATGATCTTCAAACGAACCTCACTTTCTTTTTGAATTTTCACCTGAACCAGATAAACATGCAATGCCCACTTAACACAAGAAAATGACTAAAGCAAATCGCTTTCAACAGAATCATCCTTTTCGATTTCATAATGATACCCAGTACCTAAGTCCTACATGTTTTTATTAGAGAGATTGGTTATATATACCCTATTCATGTATGCAGCAAGCATTCATAATTTCATATAGCATGCAGAACCCACAATTAGATGCTAAACAAATACAAGCACACACAATTTCAATTCCAAGATGCTTCAATAAGATAAAACAACAAGTGGATATTTCATGACCTGCATATCGTTGCTCAGTTCGCTCATTCACACAAAAGAGCAAATTATGTAGTTATATTCATGACCTGCATATCGTTTCTTTTTCTTTATTTTCTAAACCAGCAAACTTTCGTGCAACTCTCGGGTCTCAACAAACTAAAAACATTCCTTTGTTTCAGCAAATTATGTAGTTATATTTAACATATGATATATCATTGCTTTAATATTTCAACAAGCCAAATAACCACTTATGCAACTTTAAACAAACATTACCTCCTTTCAGAAAGCAAATGCCAGAGTGAATTTGATATGCTTACAAAATATAAAGGTTGAAAGGGATAATCCTTGGTCCAAATAAACATTTTTTACTCCCTCCGACCCAAATTAGTTGACTTAAATATATCTAGATGCGATTGTATCTAGACATGATTTAGTATTAGATACATCCGTATCTTGACAAATTCGAGTCAACTAATTTGGATCGGAGGGAGTACTTCCTTTTAAGAATGGATGTACTGGTGAAGTCTGTAGTAATGTGCAGCTAGTAGTTACTGAAGATGAGAAGAACAGTAAGAACAACTTGTACAAAATACACATACCGATCCATCAGAAGTTGTGTAGTTTGGCACATCACCAGATTGGAACTCCATATCGTCAGGAATCAACTGCATACAAAAATAGAATAACACGTCCAGTAAGCCAAAATGTGCAAGGTCAACAAGAACTTTGTACTAGTACCTTTTACCATTTCACCATAGCAAAGCATGTTAATATCTACATGAACCCGCACTATTCGACTCCGGGACACAACCAAATCGGATGTAAGAGCTTGTACTGAACTATTGATCACAGAGAATTCTGAAGTTTATCGATTTATTACTCCACCAATTTGACAAAGCAGCTCTAGCTAAAAGCACACAAGCCACTCACATGATTTGACACGAAGATCTGCACAGGCCCAGCCTCTGCGAAGAATCCCATCTGCAGAACCAAGAGGATGAACAATCCAAGTTCAGGAAACCACACACTAAGGCACATCACACCTGTGGATAAAATGCCACAATAGTTCAGTAAAATCCACCACCTTGTTGACCATGGTGACGACGGCCTCGAGGATCTCGCCCTTGAAGGGTCGGAATACGACGCACTGGTACTTGACGGGGAAAGTGACGAAGCCCGTGCCCTCCCGGATGAGCCCCTTGCCGACGTCCTCCACCCCCGTGATCGCCACCACGAACCCGTGCCGCCCGCTGCAAGAGAGCAACCGAAATTCAGCCTTGCTAGCCCTAGGGTTCAGCGAACCGGAGGGGTGGGCGGAAGGCAGAATTGATGGAACCCTACCTGCAGGTGCCCTCGACGTCCTTCATGAGCTTGGCGACGAGCTTATCGCGGAGGTGCGGGCCGAAGTGCCGCGGGTGCAGCTGCATGTTCCGCTCCAGGATGATGTGGAAAAACATCTTGGCCTCTCCTCCTCGTCGGCCGGCGGCGGCTGCTGCGGCGGTGGGGAGCGAGCGAGCGAGCCCTTTCGCCGAGTGGGGAACGGGCTACTGCCTAATCGATGCCTCGCCCAGTGAGCTAGCTGCGGGAGTAATAGCCCGGAGACTTGACGCTCTGGGCCGTCAGATCTGTGGTCGTTGCATCTGGACCGTCGGATGCGAAATCGTCTGACACTCTCTCTCGCCTTCGTAGTGCTCCCTTGGTTCGGTTTGGTCCAAGTCTGACCGACCCTGTTCATCCGGCCTCTCACCGCCCGAACAGACAGAAAAAACCAAAACCCTACCCCGCCGCCCCCGTCGATGAGCTTCCGGATGGCGTCGAGGTGCGCGGCGAGGCTTCCACAGCCACCATGCGCAGCGCCGCAGTCCCTTCAGGCGAGGTCGCGGGCCTTGGTACGCCCGGCGAGATCCGGCGCGTCAAGTATGTTTTCCCCCTTTCGAATTCCTCTGTGACCTGAGATGCATTGCTACGGTGTCTGGTAGTCTGGTCGATAGTCGGGGTTATGAGATTGGCCGTGCGTTTTGGCAGGAGGACGTGCAGTCGTGTGCGCCGTTAGCTTCAGACCATGTATCGACATTCACAAGGTCAGTGGCCAGCAGGAAGAGACTCCGGTAGGAATAATAGTGCTAATCATCTGCCCTTTCATGATCAGTGGGTGCTGAGCACTGCACTTTTGGTGTGTTTGCAAACTGATCCCTAGTTTCTCGCGTGATTTCTAATCATTTTGCGGCGGTGTGATTCACAAGTGGACTGCATAGTGCTAAAATTGTGCTCGACGAAACATTTATCTGTACAGCTAAATGTTTTATCATCACCGTTTATCTGATAGGTTGTGTTTGTGAACTCCCAGGGGAAAGTTAAACAGATTGTTGGCTCCACTCTGCGCGATGCAGTGGATGATGGCACGGCACTAGTGACGAACTTTGAATCGGACAAGTCCGCAGCAGAATTTGCCAATGTTTATAAGGAAGATGGACTTGTTGGTGGGCATGTCATAATGCTTGGTGGAGACAATGCAAGCCATTCTGCTGCCCTGGAAGCACTACATGCATATCCCGGTGAGAATATGTTATCTAGTTATTAGCTATTACCTTAACAAGGAGTCCTATTCATTTGGTTTGCTTTGTGTATAGCTGTGCATTGTTGCTCACTGATATTTGTGAGGTTTTAGAAACAGAGACCCATTATTTATTTTTTTGTATTTTATCACCTTTTTTGTGGTCTGGATGTTTTTATGGTTGCTTATATTGCAACACGGATTAATGTTTTACTTCAAAACCTATATGAGGTAGCTTGCGTCTGATAAAGAGTATCTTTTGTTGAAAGTAAGCATGTGTTGCAACTTCATAATGTGTGACACACATCTCAATCAGTAAAATGCTTTTTCATGTTGGTTCATGATATTCGGCGGCAGCATAGATTTTTTGCTGATAGTTTATTAACCTCAGTTCAGGTTTTATCTTGTCAAAACCTTATTTAAGCTTACACACCAAAATTTGGCTTCATTGCAAGGGCCTCATAGTGCTGTTGTTTACAATTATTTAAGGCTGTTGCCATCAACTTTTGCCTTGCAAGAGTTTGTACATCTGCTAGTGGTGCTCATGCAGAATTGCTTGTTTCTGTTGTAAGCCATGAGATAACATCAATTTTGATATATTGTCATAAACTTGGGCTATCATAATACTAGGTGGTTTGCAAGTTGGAGGTGGAATAAATTTGGAGAATGCAATGTCTTACATTAATGAAGGGGCAAGTCACGTGATTGTAACTTCTGTACGTGCTCATGCTCTAATTTGTGTAAATAATGCAATTATCTTTTTCTTCATGCCATGAACCCTTGGCGCCTCTGTTTGTTAAATGTATATATGTATATTAGCTTATAGAATAAGCTTCGGTCCTGGCCGCATCGTATTTCCACTTCCTATCCATCTCTTGTTTGTAATAGTTTAAACATTATTATTTTTCTTCAATATCAATATTGTTGTTTCACCAAAAATGCCAGAGCGAGATTACCTATATATCCCATTGATAATCACTTATCAACAGCTGTTACCATTATCCTCTACCTTGCCAATTTTGTGATTGTCACATTTTGGCTACTCCTGTATTGCCAATGTAGTTGCTTTGTGGCTTTGTTTTTATTGACAAAGACTCCCTAAGAGCCTCAATGGCTAGTATTAGCTATAACACGTTCTTTGAAGTTGGATTTTTTTTTTTTTTGGAACCAGCTGGTTGCCACCTATGCTCAGGGTCTGGAAATTTTTCTCATTTATTGTAGAGGACTGATCAGTTGAATATTTGAAGCTTATGTATTTGAGTCTTTTATGCAGTATGTATTTAGTGATGGAAAAATGAATATCGAAAGATTGACGCAACTTGTCGAGCTTGTTGGGAAGCAAAGGCTTGTATTGGACCTTAGTTGTCGAAAAAAGGTACATTTCATCTTGTGTTAGAACTTTGAAGTATGTTAATGCACTGAACATCAATGCTAATTTACAGTTCTGTTTTGTTGTGATCTACCTTCTGAAGTTCGTAGGCAACTTACACAAAATGTTCTCTAAAAGTAACATGGTTGTTGCCCCTCGTCATCCAAACATAGTGCATTGTCTTAGTTGATGAAACAGTTACATTGAACACATATTGAGCTAAGCCCGCTGCATAAATAGGGTCCAGAATGGAACAAAATCAGTTCTTTGATGGCCATTGTTATCTTACTGACAGTTCTTTCTATCGTCGGTTTATCTCACCAAATTATTTCTGGTTAGGATGGCAGATATGCCATTGTAACTGACAGATGGCAGAAGTTCAGCGATGTCTATGTGGATGGGCCAACATTAGAACATCTTGCAGCCTATGCAGATGAGTTTTTGGTTCACGGAGTTGATGTGGAGGGCAAAAGGTGAACCATGTTCTTTCTGTATTTAATTAATCCTTCTTTTACTGACATGGAGTAGTATAGTCACCCTTGGTGGATATGATTTTCTTGTCGTTTTTATTCCCACAGTTATTCTCGAGATACTGAATTAATTTCGTCTGCACATATCTCTGTGAGCCTGTGCATGTGTTTCAGCTCAGTCCGTAAATTTGAAGACATATTGAACAAGTGAAGTTACCTCTTGTTTGGTTGATTATACCAAGTGGTACATCAATGTGATTGGTCCTAGAGAAAAGCCATCCTTTTTTTGTTGATATCCCTCCTAGTCCTAGATGCCGCACCGTGTTATCCAGCATAACCTGTCAAACTCCATTGTACATCTGTACATGGACCATCCCATCCAGCATCATCCCACCACTAAAAACACTGTTTTTCTGGCCCTCCAAAAAATGCTAGTATTTGCAGACAGGAATTTTGTGTACTTCTATGTGTTTAGTTACAGTTTACTGGTGACTCATCATTACTGCACGTTTTATTCACCCATGTTTAAGTATTTAATCTCACCAGAACCAGATATAAGCTGGATTCTCTTCCTGTTGATCGTCCTGTTATGGGACCGTAAAGACGTTATTGAGCAGTTACTTCGTCTAATTTAAGCTTGTTGTCGGTTGGTAAACACCGATCTTATGATATATAGTTATACTCTACTCATTGTCGAAGCTGCTATGCGAGCTGCAGGCTAGGAATTGACGAGGAACTTGTGGCACTGTTGGGACTTCATTCACCTGTATGTACAGTTCTATACTTGATAGTTTAAATCCGAGTTTTATGTTCTGTTTTCTCTTCTTTTTTTTCGTTTGAAATCCTATTACGCTGTGTAGCAATTTGAATCGTACACATTATTACTAGTTGCTCAAACATCTTTTCATGTTTGATTTTATTGAACTCGAATGTGTTCAGAAATGGAATTTCATAAGTTATGTTTCATTCTAGATTTTCGAGTTTATATTATGAGTTGCTTTATTATGTCTACGTGTACTCAGTATCCATCTCTAATTTATCTTTGGTTCTGTAGATCCCTACAACATACGCTGGGGGTGTGTCGACAATGGATGACTTGGAGAGGATAAAGCAGGCAGGCAAAAGCCGAGTCGACGTTACTGTCGGCAGTGCCCTAGACATATTCGGAGGAGATTTGCCCTACAGTAGAGTTGTCAGTTGGCACAAGGAGCAAAACATGGTTAGCCAGCGGTGAAGTCAGTTGTCTTTACTATAGAGCATGATGGAAGTTCAGCTTATTTGTGATCCCCAGTGGACCATTACGGTTGGGTTGAACATCATAGCGCGACCAGCTCAGTGTGTGGCATGTCAAAGCTGAAGCAGATGTGCCAATTCGGTATCATAGATGGACTAATGAAACAGTTGACTAGGTACACTCAGTATTTCAGTCAGATACCGTACTGGGTTTTGTTGTATTGTAATGATGAATAAGCAGGGGTTGAACTGCAGAGGTGTGGTCAAATTTGAAACTAAGTTTTTGTTTGTTGTATCCAATTTATTTAGCTGAACCAGTAGCACTAGTGTCAGAGAGGGACCTGTTGCTGCAGATGGGGTGAAAGTCCAAAATTCCCGGCGCAACAACCGGCAGGTAATGGTGAGCCGAGACAGACAGTGGCAGGAAGAAGACGAAAATGGTAGGAAGCTAGAGGTTTCAGAAAAAGGAATGGTAGTGAACCCTGGAGAGCGGTCGCCTAATTTTTCCTTGTGTACAGACTTGCCACTGCTCTGCATTTCACTCCTATGGCGATCGATTTTTTGGAAGGTAAAATATGTGCTTCACCATACGAATCGGATGACTCGTGGAGAGAAGGCGGAATTTCTGCACCATGCTGAAACTACGCATAGGCGTGGTCACTGGGAGTGCAAGCAACGTGGACAGTTCATTCAGTAATAATTTGCAAAAAGGTAAAACGTTGACAGGACGTCTTATCTTCCTCGTGGTCCACTCTACGCATTACCTCGCGACCCGGCGTCATGGCGCAACGTCGATAATGGAAAGCACTCATCATGATAGTGTGGTGTCCGCGCCGTTGCTACTACTACAGTTGCAGTTGCAGTATTGGCCGCTGGATGAAAAATAGAGGGTGGTTCACATGTCAATTTCCGACAGTTTCATCCTTGGACTAGTTACGCTATCTGCGGTCTGCGGCTTTCTTTCCTCGTCGTGGTAAAATCTCGACCGATGGTCCCGATCACATCAGCAGCAGCATCGAGTAATGGAGAATGTCTGATGCTGCCTTGCGCGCGCCATGTGCGGGAATATACGGAGTATGGGTAAGCATAAAGGGCAGAGACAGCACATACATACAGTAAACAAAAGCAAAATCGCCCCTGCGCACCACATATCCACTGCCACTTAACCGTTGCCTCCTGCAACCTACGTGCAACCCCACACCTAGATCCTAATGATTTTTTCTTTTTCGAAACAAATCCTGATGACTTTCTGTTGAAGTATTAGACAATTTTTTCATGAGATTAATTACTGAAATCTGTAATCACTAGCAGATCTAAACATATATAGTCAAACAAGCTCATCTAATAGATCTGAAAATCTAGTAAAAACTAGTGCATACAAAAAGAGGAAAAGCACGTGCAGGTTAATCGGAAAGGTCATCACCGCAACAGCACCTTAATCTTTTTCGTTGTCGCCCATGGTCGTTGTCGCCCATGGTGTTGTTGAGGTTGTCGGTTGATGAAGAAGAACACGAACGGAAGCGAGCAGTCGCGCCGAGACGTTCCCAAAAAACCTTATCGCCCGTCTCCCGGTGCAGGATCTCAACGGACGGGGTTTCGGAGGCCTGCTCTTCCGGACGGCAGCGCACACAGTCGTCGGGATGGGGAAGCGTAGAGAGCATCGCAGCAAGAGGAACATACGACGAGAGAGACATAGAGAAAGAACAAGTTACTTCTAGATCTGTTCTGTTTCTCCCTCTATAGTCTGGGAGGTGAGTCGATCGAGTCGCCACGCGGTGAAAGACAAGGACACGCGTCAAACATGCACACGAATATTGACACGTACCCAACAACTGATGCACCATGCAAAAATTTAGTCTTTCACAAAACGAGTTTCTAACTCGAACTCGATTCACGAAACGCGATGCGCGTGCGGGCGAGACAGACGCTGGAGGAGGAGGAGTGCGCGTGGACTCCTTCTCTTCTCACTCACTTAGTGGGAGTGAAACAACTCACCTTATAAGCTGGTCCAACTCTCTCCCAACTAGCAATGTGGGACTAAACTTTATCTCACACACAGCTCCCAAGCTGTCATAATAGATGGGCCTTGAGATTTCAAGATTTATTAGACTACATGGGCTGCCTACATGGGTCGTAGCCCATATAAATCTAACAACCCCCACCAGATCTCAGAGGCATATCATATGGCTCATTAGTTTCAATCACTGTTTAATATACCCACAGTTCAGTGGAGACTATTAAGTTGAACTTCCACCTAGACAAAGAGTACGCTTACTACAACTGAACAATGGACTATACCTTGAATTGCCAGTCTTGTGCAGCAAGTTTCACTCAATGCCGATACCGGTACTTGGCTGCCATAGGCTACCCCTCGGGTGGAGCTTATAAGTCATACTCCTCGGCCTTTCATGAGCTTCCTAGAGATTCACCCAAATATCATACACTATAACTAGCAGTGTAACTCATATAGGTATGTTCTTTCAAGATCGCTCTGTAGAACAGCGTCTTTGCTCCCAAGGAGACATACAGAACACATTAAGATGTAATCAACCTTCCCAGGTCCTAATTCACGGGATCTCTGAGCACATAGGTTGGGTTACCCCCTTGACAACTCACGTGGGTCTCAAACCCATCTCTCTCGATGCATTTTCTATCAAATTTCTTGATAGTCCTTTCGTAAAAGGATCTGCCTGATTCTTAGCCATTTGGACATAATCCAATGCAATAACTCCAGAGTTTCTCAGCTTTCTGACAGACTTTAGTCTTCTCTTGACATGTCTTGAACTCTTCATATTATCCTTAGAACTGTTCACTTTGACAATCACAGCTTGGTTGTCACAGTTCATAAGGAGTGCCGGTATTGATTTTTCAATTATAGGCAAATATGTTAAGACTTTACGAAGCCATTCTGCTTCGACAGTCGCAGTATCTAATGCTGTGAGTTCTGCTTCCATAGTTAACCTCGTTAAGATAGTCTACTTGCAAGACTTTCATGAAACAACGCCACCACCAAGAGTGAATATATATCCACTTGTGGCCTTTCTCTCATCAGCATCTGATATCCAATTTGAATCACTAAACCCTTCAAGTACTCTTGGATACTCGGTATAATGAATTCCATAGCTCACTGTTTCCTTTAGATAACGCATTACTCTCTCAAGAGCATGTCAATGATCATCTCCCGGGTTGGCCACAAACTGGCTAAGTTTGCTCACAGCAAACGAGATGTCAAGGCTCGTAGCACAAGCTAAATACATAAGTGAGCCAATAATCTGAGAGTATCTCAATTGATCTCTAGCTACCTTTTGATTCTTTTGAAGCAAAACACTAGGATCATAAGGTGTGGGAGAGGATTTGTAATCATCATATCCAAATCTGCTCAACACCTTCTACACATAATGTGATTGCACAAGTGTAATCCCATTATTCTCATATCTCAGTAGCTTGATGTTTAGGATAACATCAGCTTCTCCAATATCCTTCATCTCAAAACATTGAAATAAGAAGGTTTTGACCTCATTAATCACTTTGAGACTTGTCCCAAAATTTGTATGCATGATGTCATCAACATACAAACATAGGACAACTCCCTCGCCCCCATCATGGCGGTAGTATACACATTTGTCGGCTTCATTTACAACAAAGCCCACATATGATAAAATTCTTTCAAACTTCTCGTGCCATTGCTTAGAGCATCTCCAGCAGACGCGCTATATCGGCTGCACGCTAAAAAACCACCGTTATGCAGCGCGCGGAGCAAAAAACCTCCCTCCAGCAGGCGCTATAAACCGCGCGGAGCTGCAATTTTTTTTGGGCGCGCGGGGTTTTGCACTATCCGGAGCGCCAAATGTGACGCGTTCGCTGTAGCGCGCGGCATCTTCTCTCACGCGCGCGTACCGCCAATGGCTGGAAATTTCACCCCGCGCTCGCGCCTCCATTTTCCCCACCCGTGCCGCCGCCTTGCGATTTCGCCTGCGCCGGTCGATTTCGCCGCCGCCCGCGCTCGGCTTTGCCGCTGCGCCGTAGATCCGCCTCTCCCGCGCCTATTCCCGGTGTTTTTGAGCGGTCCACTGCTTTGTACCGAGCGGGCACCGCCGCCGCCACTGCCACCGACGCTACTGACCCGCGCCAACGATGGCGCCTAGCCTTCCTCCACTTGCTCCAGCGGCGACCATGTCGTCCTCAAGCATACTTGCAACATGGCGCCGCCAAGATGCTCGCCAATTTACTCGCAAGGTATGCGCCTCCTCGGCCGCAATTTTTTTTTAGCTAAAAGGTAGTAGCAACAAGTCATTTTATATGTATATTTGTAGAGTTCATCATACGATTCTTCAGATGACGAGTATGATATAGAGGAAGAAGAGAACATATCCATATTATTAGCATACCGTGCCTTTAAGAAGCTGAAAATAGGAGGATTGGTGTTCGGTAGATAAAAATTATGGAGAGAAAGGATTGAAGGGCACGAGAAGTTGATGTGGTCGTATTTCAATGAAAATCCGATATTTCACGAAAGCTATTTTCGTTGGCGTTTTCGGATGAGCATCAACTTGTTCAAGCACATCGCAACGGAGGTGGTTAAGTATGATTGGTTCTTTGAGCAACGAAGAAACGCTGCCGGAGAACTTGGTCATAGCACCTATCAGAACGTGACCGCCGCCTTGCGTATGTTGGCATACGGTATATCGGCGGATCTTATTGACGACCACTTGGCCATGGGTGAGAGCACTTCTACATGTGTGCCAAGCGCTTTGCCGTAGAAATTGTGAAAGTTTTCGGATCCACATACTTGAGAGCCCCCAATGCTCAAGACACGGCAAGACTTTTGGAGTTCAACACTGAGCGGGGATTTTCAGGTTTGCTTGGCTCAATTGATTGTATGAATTGGAGTTGGGAGAATTTTCCAGCGGTATGGCATGGACAATTCAAAGGGTATAAAAAGGATGTCACTATAGTCCTTGAAGAGGTCACCAATCATGAGACTTGGATATGGCATGCATTTTTTGGAATGCCCGGGTCTTGCAATGACATCAATGTTCTTCAACGGTCACCACTAATGACAAGACTTGCAATGCAGGAAGGTCCATTGGTGGAGTTTGAAGCAAATGGCCACAAGTACAACTATGGATACTTTCTCACCGACGACATTCATCCAAGGTGGCAAATATTTGTGAAGCCGGTTATTCAACCACGAGGTAAGAAACTGTCAACACCCGGATTTTTAATCCCCGATGCCTGTTATGCCATACATCACAATCCCAGGATCACCATTTTTGCAAGACATAACAGATTGGTACCACAGTACATCATCCCTTACAAACCATAATAAGGTCTTACAAATAAAGGATCTCATGATCCAGTCTTAATACAAATCAAGCATCAGAAAATAAATGTAGTAGGGGCTCCATCTTCAGGGTCACATGCAATGCTGACGATGGGAGATGATCCTAGTTGTCGTAGACCTCCTGCTGTCCATCATCCTGGTAGTCCTCCTTATAGTCTGGCCACGGGAATAGCTAGGGACAAAGCCATGAGTACTCTTTAAGTACTCGCAAACTATCACTAACAAGTAAGGTAGTTCTAGTAGGAACCTTAAGCTCTAGGTTTATTTGCAAAAAGGCAGGTTTATCTCATACTGAGTTTAGAAGTAAAGAAAACTAAGTTAATGTTCTAAATCACTTAAGTGGGAACCTAGTTTTCATATCGACAACCCTGTTGTGGTCAAGTCAAATTCATAGTTCAATTCACAAGTCATTTTGAAAACATCTGACGACGGAACAGTATGGCCACTCCAACTGTCCATAACCGCGGACCCGGCTATTCAAATAGTTTGACACTCTGTAGAGGTGGTACACTTTCACCACAAAATTCGATACATCCGTCAGGGATAACCCTGAATCATCATACTTAGTATGCGGATAATCAATCCTAACCTTTCAATTACACACTCTAGTATAGGCACCTCCCCTATGAGCTTGGCCTCCTAGCCATGGCCATCTTCCATCCTGGGCACTACATAGGTGGACATTCACACTCACGAGGTAGCCTCAGCTCAACCTGTTTCCACGAGGGAACCCATACTAAGGCATATAAACTTCTAGTTAAGTCGTACCCAATTCAGGTATTGTGGTTGTATGGTAAAATTGGAATGGTATCGCATCCGAACCCAACCATCAGTTTTTATAAAAGGGCGAAGGCTCATGCCTCAACATTTTCATCATCAAATCATTTTGTGTCCATAACACATGTCAAAACATTTCAATAGAATGAACCATCATTCCAAGGTTTTCATAATCATTCTCACCAAGTATTCTCATCTAAAGTGATCAACTTTTATACTTAGCACTAGCCACTAAAGTTGTGGGTATTCACTAATGAGGGGTGCTAATCAAGTGTAACTATCCAATTCTAATCTCATGCCTTGGGATGACATCTAAGTATAACTAGTTAGGCCTAGTTTTATACTCTTTATGGTATCTATCATATTTTTCCAATACTCACCAAGCACTGACTAAAAGTAAATAAATTTAGTAAAGTAAAAGAATAAAGCTTGCAAGTAAAACTTGGGATTGGTATAATCAAAATTGGATAACCAAGCATGCCTAAGGCATCTTTCATAGGTTATCTTTCATAGGTATGAAGCTTGCAAGTGTTAGCTTGCAATTAGTGATGGCTTGCCTTGAGTAGTGTAGTGATTGAAGTTCTCCTCTTCTTCTTCTTGGTAGTACTCCTCCTCCTCGTATCCCGGGTCGGTACTATCGTCTATAAATGAATACGAGGTACATAATCACCAAACAATACTTAACTACTTCTATTTAGCATACTAAGGCTCACACTTGATGATCTAGCATCATCACAATCATCACATGAATTAAAGACCTAGTCTTATTTTTCTTATTTTAGAAAAGTAATTTCTACTTATTGAAAATACTTAAGATTTAATATTCTCCAATTAAAATATGGGATCATTTTGACACATGTCATCACCACATATTCTAATACATGGGAATGTGATTTAAAGTGTTGGTCATATTTTATAAAGTTTAATATTACTATTTAAGAACATTAAAGTGACTAGAAATGCCTATATAGCATTCTTTTGGTACTAGTCCAATTTCACTGCATGTAAACCTAAATATTTTTACATATTCAGATAGATATTATCAAATATTATTTTTGAGAGTTGGAATCAACTCAAAATCATTTATGATTGATTTTTGAAAAATGTTTGAAGTTGGAAAAGTCGCTGTCTTATTATTTTTACTATAGGTGATCTATAATTTCAAATGGTTTGAATCCAACAGGCTTGGATAGATAATTTAAATACCTTTATAAGAAAATTGGAATCATGCAATTTGGTTTAGTGAATCTCTTTGAATTGATTTTTAAATCTACTGGCAGAATCTGTTTTCAACTAAAATGGAAAATAACTATTTGAATCACTGGGCTCTGCGCAGGAAAGTAAACGGGTCATCCCAATCTGCACAACACGGTGTAGAGGACTACTGACAGAGGGGTCCCACTAGTCAGTGACTCTATCTAACCAAAACGGTATCTTTCAATCTAGGCCCTACGATTAGAAAGAGATCTAACGGCTGAGGTTCATCGTCTACGACGAATAGCTCTGGCGAGGTTCTAACCCTAACGCGACTGGGGGGGTCGTGTGAGGCTCACCAGGGCTACAGTTAGGGTCAGCGATGGGGGCGAATGACGTTGTCGACGACGGTGGTTTGAACGGTGGTCGCGGCGGCTCCAATCGACGACTCTTATTCTCCTCTACAACGGCAGACTCCAGCGAAATTACAGCGAGCTAGTGCTTGCCTTGCTTCGTGGAGAGGTGTGGGAGGTTCTGTGAGGAGTGGGGAGGGAGATGGTGTGGTGAATGGAGGTGGAGGGGGCCTCTATTTATACACCGGCGAGAGGGACATTGCGACATGGGCTGGCTTCTCCGGCGACGGCGGTACAACGAGCTATTGGCATGGATGAGGGTAGGGGGCGACGCGGTGCTCCCTGGTGGTCGTCATAGGCTTAAAGGCGCGGCACGGGGCGGTCGAGAATGGTCGGGCGCAGGCGATGCTCTGCGCGGAACTGGCGGTGTTCGAGACGGCACACGGGGGCTACAGGTCGCGTGGCAGCGAACGGGGATGTCTAGGAGCTAGATAGGGTCATGGTGAGTGTGTGCACGCGCGGAGAAGGCGAGGCACGGCATGTGCGCGCTGGTCGGCTACGGCGCTCTGGCGTGCTCTCAGCATGGCACAAAGAAAATGGGCGCGACAAGGCTGGGTGGTCCACAACTGGCCTGCGGTCGAGGGTTGGACAGGGGGTGGCGGTGGACGGTCGCCTGTCTCCTGGTCGTCGTGGGAGAGGGCGGTGCTATTTGTGGCGAGCTTTCCATGGTCGGTCGGCGTAGCAAGCTTCGGGCGGCGCTGCACTGGCGCAACAGCAAAGGGGGGGGAGGTTGTCCACTGTGTTGCTAGGTGCTGGAGGAGGCAGGGGAGTGAAATGGGGGCAAATGGTCGAGTGATCACTGCTCCAAACAGTGGAGTTAGGCAGGGTTTGATTTGTGTCTGCAAGGTGTTCGACTAAATGGCCGCAAGAATTCAAATTTGAACTTTTTGAATGAAATTTAGTGAGTGTTGTGAGCACTTGCTTGAGTGTCTATGGTTGCTTGGAAAAGTCAAGGTGAATTGATTTGAGTGGTTTTTACAAAATGGTGATCTTAGTACATGAATTTGTTTCAATTTTGAATTATCCTTTAAATATATTTGAAAATAGTTTCTGTGAGTTTGTAAAGTGGGCTTGGGTTCACTTGTACTTGGTCTAGCAAGGCTTGAAAAGAAATGGAAATGTTTCTGTTAGAAATTCTTTACTAGGAACACACAAAGTGGCCTAGTGGTTGATTTTGGTCAAAATGACCATTTGCTTATTTATATTCATATTTGATTTCTTTTTCTTTGGATTTTGTTTGTAATTGGCCTAGATGATGTAGTATTCATCTCTAAACCATTTCTTATCATTTGTACCAAACACACATGGCAATTTCACTCAATCATACACTAATGCAAATCACACATGCACTCATATTCAATTTAGTAATAAAAGTTTTTGTTAACCCTAAACTTGGGTGATTAGAATTTGATAATCTTGATTAATATTTTTGGGGTGTTACAAACCTTCCCTCCTTAAACAAAATCTCGTCCCGAGATTTAAGAAAAAACTAGGAACTAAAGAGATTTGGAAACTCAGTCCTAATGTAGTCTTCTCGCTCCCAAGTAGCTTCTTCTTCAGTATTGCTCCACTGGATCTTGAGAAACTTGATACTCCAGGTCCTGGTGGTTCAGAAGGCTTCTTCCAAAATACAAATGGGTACTTCACGATACGTTAGATCCTTGTTGATATCTATGGTTCCGTGATCAATATTCTTGAACACTTCGGTCTTCTCCAGAACTTCTAGGCATTTGCGAAGTAATGAGATATGGAACACATCATGTATGGATGACATCTCCTCTGGCAGTTCCAGTTGATATGATACTTCTCCTCGGCGATTCAAAATCTTGAAGGGTCCAATATATCTGGGGGCTAACTTCCCTTTAAGTCAAAAACACTACATTCCTTTCAAGGGTGATACTTTGAGATATACAAAATCTCCGACATTGAGGTCAGGTCTCTATGTCTCTTGTCAGCATAACTCTTTTGTCTGGATTGGGCGGTCTTGAGGTGTTCACGAACTTTGTGAACCTTCTCTTCGGCTTCTCGTAGGATGTCGGGTCCGAAAATCTGACTCTCTCCTACTTGTGACCAATTCAAGGGGGTACGACACTTCCTTCCATACAGAAATTCAAAGGGGCCATTTGCAAACTAGCTTGATAACTGTTTTTGTATGAGAATTCTGCGAAAGGCAGACAATCTTCCCATTTTTATCCATATTCTAACACACAAGCTCTCAACATATCTTCTAAGATTTGGTTGACTCTTTTAGTTTGTCCGTCGGTCTGCTGGTGGTAAGTTGTGCTGAAGTTCAACTTGGTTCCTAATCCTTCTTGGACTTTCTACCAAAATCTTGAGGTAAGCTGGGTTCCTCGATCCGATACTATGGTCTTAGGGGTTCCATGCAAATTGACGATTCTAGCAATGTACAACTCTGCTAGCTTCGAACTCTGGTAGGTGGTCTTGACAGGTATAAAATGGGCTACCTTGGATAGTCTATCATGACCCAAATAGAGTTATTTCCCCTACTAGAAGTAGGCAAATGTAGCGCCCCGCAAAAACCACTACTAGAAAATTGCGTTGTTTTTGTGCATTGCATCATCATGACCGCATGCTCATGTCATCATGCCACATTGCATTTGAGCATCGTCATCATCATGCATGGGTTTTGTCTAAACTATTTTCGAAACGCCTAGTTTTGTTTTCTAAATATTCCCGTCTTTATTCAAATTAAAACCCGGGTCTCCGGAATATTTTGTTTCGTCTACCAACGGTTTTCAAAAGCCCCGTTTTAAATAATAAAACTTTTATTTTATTTTTGGGAGGTAGCCAGCCAGGCCCAAAAGCCCAGCCGGCCACCTCCAGATAAAAATCCTACCTACCCCAGAACCACCCAAAACCTTTTCCACCATATAACCTACCCAGCCTAATCTACCCAGCCCCCTCCACCTCACCCCGCCCTATCACATCGCGCCACATCACCCCTGGCGCAAACCCCACCCAATCACCCGCTGCCACCTGCCCCATCCACTCGCCAACTCCCCACCACCAGGCAAACTCCCGCGCACGCACGCACTCCCACGCGCGGACACGCTCTACCTAGGCGCGAAAATCCACCCCGCCGCCTGCCGCTTCCCGCCCGGACCGCCTCCACCCCACGCGCCATCTCTCGCACGCCACCCTCCCGTGCACCGCGCGCCCAGCCTGCCCCACCACCTCTTCTTCCTGCGCGTCTTCCCCACCGCTCCCTCTCTCTCCCCATCCCCGCGTTCTCCTCTCCATCCTGCCGACCCCGCCGCCGCGGGCGTGCTCTGCAGCAGCCCGGCCTCCTCCCTCTGGCCGCCGTCGGTCCGCCCCGCCCCTACTCGATCCCCTCCCACCTACCACCATCGCGTCGCCTCCCCTTCGTCTCCAACCATCGCCTCCACATGAGCCCCGCCACGACCTCGTCCGTCCCACACGGCCCCGCCTCTTCCCCGAGTAGTCGCTGCAGCGAGCCTCGACCTAGTCGGCCCCAGCTCTCCCTGCCGTCGTGCTCCTTGCCGACGTCCTCGCCACCGTCGACCTGGGCCCCGTCGCGGGCCACCTCCCTCGCCTCCTCACCCTCACCATGCGCGCGTCCCTGGTCGTCCTCGCCTCTTCCGCCGGCCTCTCCGCTCCAGCGCCCGGCCAGCGCCTGCCACGCTCGCCCTTGAGTCCGCTCCCAGCCGCCTCCTCGTTGCCCTGCAAAGCTTGCCACGACCGGCCGCTCGCCACCTGCATACCATGAACTCAACTTTTGTAACCCGACGCAAGATGTTCGATCCTATGCCTGCACGGAACATGGTCCTCTTCGTGGCGTATTTTTGTCCTCTGTTTGTTGTTGTCCTGCAGTGCTAAGCCTCGTTTGGTGGTATTATGTACCAGTGTTGGCAGATGGACTTCCTAGGTCTGCCCCATGTCGTACGAATGTGGCATATTTGCTCTCATCATGACCCCTCCCGCTCCGGCGTTGGCAAGTGAACTCGCGCTACACGAAGACCATGCATGCCCCAAGTCCTTCCTCAACACGAAGCCGAAACCAGAAGATCACCAGCACAGATCCGATGGCCGAGACCCTGAAGATTGATCCGGAGCACCAAGGCCTTTGACATGGAACCGACAAGATCTCCTTCCTGGAATATCAAGATCTTCTGGCGCCGAGACACAAGACCAACACCGTCAACCGAGGACTACGACAAGATCGTCCCAACCCGCCAAGTTCGTCTACCCGGACACCGTGCGACAAGATCTACCTCACGAATTTTGAATATTCCCGGACGCCAAGGTCGTCGACACGGATACGCCAAGTACTTCCTCGTGGACGCCAAGACTCGAACCCGGAGACCGCCAAGATCGCCAATGAAGGACGCCAAGTTCTTCACCTTGAACGCCAAGACCGACCCGATATGAGGGCCCGACAAGATCTTCGCGATGACAAGATCGACACCGACCAGGGCAAATCCGATGAGCCGTCGACGCCGAACCAAGTCCGTCTTTTCAGAACGCCAAGTGCTCCTTCCGTTGTCCGAGAACGATCACGTCAATCCGAACCTCAAACCCGATCCCCGTTGAACCCTATCAAACCCCGAACCCCTGGAACCAAGGTCTTCCGAACCCAGATGTGTGAACCTTTTCCCGAGCCCCTATTTTATAAATGCTATATATAAAACCTGTTGCATAATCATTATTCATCTCGCATGCATATCATAATCATGTCGGATCTTCTGCCGTAGTATTAAATATTGCATCTGGTGTTTATTCTAGTGTTTGCTTCTTCGCGGATTAGGACGATGAGTTGATGCGAGTATCGACAAGTTCTCTGGATATGATCCATCGACAGTGTTTTCCCAGGCGAGCATCTCTTCCCCTTCTACCTATTTTGCATTTATAGTCTTTATTTCCTCCTGTTGATCTATTGTTATCCGCGTCGCGATGCTTTAGTGTTCCATACCAGTTATATCCCGTGCAGCCTCTCTATTGCCTTGGACACCTCCTATTACCTGTGTTTGGTAGATAGCTTGCCTTGCGAGTCATAGTTGCTTGCTCAGATGCGATCTCGTGTTGTCAAGTACCAAAGTTGTTGGAATGCTGGCAGATGTTGATGGTGGAGATGCTTACTGGTGGAGATGATCATGACTTTAAATACAACTATTAAAATGCTAGCTATAACTAATGCAGAGGCATCGGTGGGCAATAGATGTTATTTGGTTCTTCCACGCTCACTGGTGTCCCGTAGGACCCCGAGTACTTGATACCTGTTCCTTGATTTTTCGCACTATCCATATCCGGGAGGCCTTATGGACCCCCCTGTGCCAGAGCTTGATTCATTTCTATTTCTTGGGGCCACAAAGTAGTTTGGGGCTTTATTACTATCCTGTACCTATGCCATGCTTTACTGCTTTATTTACGATTGTGCGTGGAGCACCTGTACTGTTTTGGATCGCGCCACGTTTTCGCGGTATCGACAAGCCCAGTCACACTTTCGGGTTCCCAGTCGTTTACAGCCGTAAAGCCAAACCACAGGTCCGTTCGAGCCGCCAACTTCGCTTGGGTAGCTTAGTGGGGTGCCCCCCTGAAATATTTCTGAATCATGTGATCGCTTTGTCGTGAATGCCTCGTTGGGTTTTGAGTTGGTTTTTCCGAGGTTGATCGAGTGTGTGTTGCTATTTGTGCACCCCTGCAGGGTAAAACTTTCTGAAAGCCGTGTCCGCGGTTATGGACGAATTGGAGCACAGTATCTTGATCATAGACAAGCATAACTAAAGTAGTGCTATAAACTTGACTTAATATATGACTAGTAAGCAGATGCAACTATAATGGAATGGATAATAAAAATGCCAACAACTAGTGGATCTGTGGTGATCTGTGACATACTATACCTGCCTAGTAAGTATTGCAACTCCAATGGAATGTGATAAAAGTGCCAACCACTGCTGGGTTTTGGGATTCCTTAGGACAATTGCATCTGACTAGTAAATGTTTCCACTACAACGGAATGGTGATTAAAACTGCCCACTACTTATGCTATCAGGATGACTCATGCTATCTATATCTGATTAGTAACTGCTGCAACTATAATGGAATGAATAAAACTGCCAACCGTGTGAGTTCCTCGGTTTGACTTCCTCGTTTGGTCTCGAGGGGGAAATGCCAGGATGGGTATGTTTGGTGTTAGTATCAGGTTGAATCCGAATAGGTCTTTCTTATCCCTCTCTGATAACCGCCAGTTGTATCGAGTCTCTATAGGTTGTTTAGTGCTGCTGCGCTGCCGCTTCAGCCCACCATACCTATGTAGGTGAGAGCCGCCGAATTCTAGCCTCGCCGTGTACTGGCCTCAGTACTGACGCTCCTCTTTTTCCTTTGCCCTTTGTCGGCACCCCCTTTTGTTTTTAGCGGGTTTGAGATCGACGTAGTTAGCAGGGTTATCCTTCCGGCTTGGCCTGGGCAGGGTTATGGACGCCATTGGTTATTCTTCAGGGCTCTTAGCCCCATTTGCATCTTGTCCATAGTCGGACGCTCTATCATTTCCAAGGTGATTTGGATCTTTGTATTATATATCTGTATTCTTGACTCATGGAGTCGTTGATGTATCTATCTGTTCTGTGGGTCCCATCGAGGAATGTTGTGTAATGTTATTACTTCGTTTTCCACCTGCACGAAAGTGCCTGGTGGGCGTCCTTGAATCGTTTCTATGCGGGTTTGGCGAAAAAGGCAAAAACTTGCATAGGGCCGATCTGAGGGTGTTACAGCAAACTAGTGATGAAATCCATTCCGACATAATCCCATTTCCATTCCGGAATCTGCAATGGTTGCAAAAGTCCTGCGGGTCGTTGATGTTCCGCTTTGACTTTCTGACAGATATCACACTTGGCTATGTATCTTCCGATTTCTCTCTTCATCTTGTGCCACCAAAATTGCTCCTTCAAATCCTGATACATCTTCGTTCCTCCAGGGTGCATAGAATAAAGAGTATCATGATCTTCCTGCATGATAGCTTGTTTCAACTCAGAATCTACTGGCACACATATACGTCCTTTGTACCACAAAAATCCTTCTTAATCTTCGGTGAATCCGGGTACCTTTCCTGTACCGATACGACGCTTGATTCTGTCGATACTTGCATTTCCTTTCTGGGCTTCCTTGATCTGACTGATCAAAGTAGGTTGAAGTTCAATGCTAGCTAAAAATCCTTTGCTAACTACCTCCGTTCTAAACTGCTCCAACTCTTCATGCATCCGCTACCACATTGGCTAAGAGCATCCGCTACCACATTGGTTGGGCTTCTTTTATCATGGTGTTTAATCTACACGGTAATCTGCTAAGAGCATCCGCTACCACATTGGCTTTGCTGGGGTGATAGTGAATGTCAAGGTCATAATCCTTGATTAACTCTATCCATCTCGTTTGCCTCATACTCAGCTCCTTCTGGCTGAAAATATACTTCAGACTCTTGTGATCCGAATAAATCTCACAACGGTTACCCATAAGGTAATGACGCCATGTCTTCAATGCTAAAACTACGGCTGCTAGTTCAAGGTCATGGGTAGGGTAGTTTTGCTCATGCTGCTTCAGTTTTCTGGACAAATATGCCATGACTTTGCCTTCCTACATCAACACACATCTGAGACCAATCTTGGTTGCATCACAATACACATCAAAAGGCTTCTTGATATCCGGCATAATCAGAATTGGGGCTGAAATCAATCTCTTCTTGAGCTCTTGAAAACTTGCTTCACATTTGTCAGTCCATTCAAACTTATTATCTTTCTTCAACAATTGGGTCATTGGTCTTGCGATGCTTGAAAATCCTTCAACGAACTTGCGCTAATATCCCGCTAATCCAAGAAATGCACGGACTTGGGTTTGGGTGGTTGGGGCTTTCCATTCTTCAACATCTTTGATCTTGGCGGGATCAACAACGACTCCTCCTACCAACACAATATGTCCTAGGAATCCTACTCCCTTCAACCAGAACTCACATTTGCTAAACTTGGCATACAACTGATGTTCTCTAAGGGTTTCAAGGATGGTCCTCAGGTGTAGCTCATGGTCTTCTTCTGACTTGGAATAGATCAGAATATCATTGATAAAAACAACGACAAACTTATCCAGGAAGTTCATAAAAATATTATTCATGAGATTCATGAAATAAGCGGGGCATTGGTTAATCCAAAAGACATGACCGTATACTCATACAATCCATATTTGGTGGTAAAGGCGGTCTTTGGAATATCCGTTGCACGAATCTTGAGTTGATGATAACCAGTTCTAAGATCAATCTTAAACACTCTGGCACCAGTCAACTGGTCAAACAGATCCTCTATCTTCGGAAGTGGGTACTTGTTCTTGATAGTGACATCATTCAGCTTCCGGTAATCCATGCACAAACGGTTACCTCCATCTTTCTTATCCACAAACAAAATAGGCGATCTCCATGGTGATGCG
This sequence comes from Avena insularis, assembly GCA_023614405.1. Lineage (NCBI taxonomy): Eukaryota > Viridiplantae > Streptophyta > Magnoliopsida > Poales > Poaceae > Avena > Avena insularis. The sequence continues at coordinate 431,066,994 of CM042684.1, read as the reverse complement.
CTTGGTTGAATCAGACCTTTCTCCAACATAGCATCAAGTTGTTTCTTTAGCTCCACAGGTTCAGATGGGTTCATACTATAAGGTCTCTGAGCTATGGGTCCAGTTCCAGGAATTAGTTCAATGATGAACTCGATATCCCGATCTAGGGGCATACTGGGCAATTCATCTGGGAACACGTCCAGGTATTCACAAACTACTCTGACTTGGTCTAGGGTTGGTTGGGATAGACTCTTGTTGCATTTGAATTAACGGGGCAGTGTCTCAGATACATGATCTACTAATACTCCAGTGATACTGGTCATGGTTATGGCTTTCTTGGCACAATCGATTAATCCTTTATGTTTCGACATCCAATCCATTCCTAGTACTACTTCCAAACCTTTGGTTTCAAGTACTATTAGATTAGCATAAAAATATATTCCATGGATTCTGATAGGTACAGCCTTGCAAATTTTGCTAGCTTTGGTGGTTGAACCAGGTATTTGAACTATCATAACATGCTTCAATTTTGTTGGTTGAATCTTACTAGTGCATGCAAATTCTTCTGTAACAAATGAGTGCGATGCTCCAGAATCAAACAACACTCTTGCAAGTATTGAGTTAACAGAAAACATACCCAGCACGACATCGGGCGCTTCCTAAGCTTCTTTAGCATTCATGTGGAACAGACGGCCGTTGCGGTTGAGCGAGTTCCCTAGGGCAAATCTCCTTCTAGGCTGAACACGGCGTTGCTGCTGAGCGGGTGCATTCACATTGGTTGCTGCTACAAGCTTCTTGGGGCACTCATTGGAGTAGTGACCCTTGACTCCGCATTCAAAGCAAGTAATCTAGGACTTGTCTTTTCCTGCGATAGGCACAACATTGCTTCTAGTCCTTGGGGCAGTATTGTTGTTGTTGTTTTTGGACTTGGGCGGTGCACGGTTGAAGTTATTGGAGTTGCCGGGGTTGTTGTTGTGGTTTCCTCCAGACTTCAGGTTTCCTCTGCTACGATTGGGATAGTTTGGACGGGACATAGGGGGTTTGTTGTTTCTTGGGGCATATCCTGCAGACGGATTGGGGTGATACTTCTGGGTATGGTGGGATCCAGGCTGGTGCATCATCATGCGCTTGCGATTGTCATTGGCTTGGTTTATCTTCCCTTCCATCTGAATGGCAGAGTCTACTAGCTCTTGTAGATCTGCAAAACGAATGTTGACTAACACAGTCTGCATCTCATCATGTAATCCATTCAGGAACCTTTCCTTCTTCTTTGCTTCAGTGTTAATCTCATCAGGGGCATATCTAGCTAGTGACAGAAATTTGTCATGGTACTCAACTACCGTCATCCTTCCTTGGTTCAGTTCCCTGAACTCATCCCTCATCCTGGTGACCAAACCTTGGGGCACATGGGTCCGGCTAAACTTGATCTTGAATTCTTCCCAAGTCATCATCTTACCTTTGTTCATGGTACGGGTGCTATTCCACCAGGCTCTTGCATCTCCTGCCAGATAATGGGTGGCAAACAATACTTTTTCATTGGCTTCAACTCCTGCGACCTCCAGATTGTTCTCCATGGTTTGCAGCCAGTCATCAGCATCTAAGGGATCCTCAGACTTACTAAAGATAGGTGGGTTGGTATTCTGAAAGTTCTTGAGCTTGGATTCATGGTTATTCTGGTTTCCGTGACCTTGATTATTGTGGGCCATCTGAGCTATCTGTTGAAGAGTGGCTAGGTTGGTTTGGCGTTCGGCTCTACTAGCTTCACGGTCAGAAACTAGCATTTGCAGAATCTGCAGCATCGGGTCCTGAGATGAGCTTCTTCCTCTGGGATTTCCACGAGTCATCTGAAGATTGAGATAAATAATGAGATAAGAGGGAAATCTCTAAGGTTCATAGTTTTGTTTCAAAATCTTTAAACTTTGAGTTTGACTCAGGTTTTTCAAACTAACAACTTCCTCTCATTCATTCATTCATTCATTCAAAGCACACAATACAAACACACACCACAACACAAATAGAAAATAGATGGTTTTAAGAACCATTCTATGAAACTATGATATAGTGGGACCAGTACAACTCACTCCTATGGTAGTGCTCAAGTGCATCTAATCATCATCAATGAAGTCAGAATCATCATCATCATCAGTGTGGAACTCCATGGCATCATCCTCCAGGTAGTCGTTGTCATCACTGAGGTAAGAGTAAAGATCTCCCTGGATATCTTCACCTTCCTCCTCCTTTGCTTCAAGATGGATTTCCTATTCACAGATGGTCTTCTCAAGAGTGGCCACCTTCTTGCGAAGACGATTGATGGTGCGATCCTTCTTGTTGCGTTAACGACGAAGTGATTGGCTCTCCTTGGCGAGAATTGCAAGGGTCTGGTCTTTCTTGACTGCAATGTCATGGTTGTGGTTGGCGTAGGTGCGAGCGTTGTCCAACTCCTTCTGCCTATCATACAACATGAAGTCAAGATTGTCCACCTGGTGCTTCAACTCCGGGTGTCCTGGCATCTCCAAGGGCATTCGCATAGAATCACGCCTTGCGTAGTGAGCAAAGTGAGTTCCCTGGATCTAGTTCCCACACAAACGGGCAAGAGCTTCATGCATAGCCCTGGCTAATCCATCTAGCCAGTTGTTCTCATGCAAGGTGAATTGGATCTTCTCCGAAGTGGGTGCTTCCATCTTGCCTTTGAGATCTGCAACTATCAGCCGTTATAGATCTCCTCCTATGTGATCGTTGAGTTGGGCCCCGAAGAATTCTGGGTGCGGGTGCTAAAGATACTCTGATAGTGCATCTAGATCCCTCTCAAAGATCAGGTGGCCTCCGTTGCCTAGCTGGTAGAACTTGCAATACTGGACTTCCATCTCTAAGAATTTAGGGTGAGTAAGTTAGTGAGGTGATCAAGTGTGTCAAATTTTATGTAGGAATGCAATAATTTTTGAGGAACATGACTTCTGAAAGAATCAAGGATAAGAGTAGGGATAGGTTTTCATAAATACTCACTTCTTGTGTTTTGAAACTAAGTTTTTGTTCGGACGTCCATTCTAACTAGGGTCTCCTATGGTTAGGATGGCTCTAATACCAACTTGTTAACACCCGAATTTTTAATCTCCGATGCCTGTTATGCCATACATCGCAATCCCAGGATTACAATTTTTGCGAGACATAACAGATTGGTACCACAGTACATCATCCATTACAAACCATAATAAGGTCTTACAAATAAAGGATCTCATGATCCAATCTTAATAAAAATCAAGCAGCGGAAAATAAACGTAGTAGGGGCTCCATCTTCAGGGTCACAGGCAATGCTGATGATGGGAGATGATCCTAGTTGTCGTATACCTCCTGCTATCCATCATCCTGGTAGTCCTCCTCATAGTCTGGCCACGGGAATAGTCAGGGACAAATCCATGAGTACTGTTTAAGTACTCGCAAACTATCACTAACAAGTAAGGTAGTTCTAGTAGGAATCTTAAGCTCTAGGTTTATTTGCAAAAAGCCTGGTTTATCTCATACTGAGTTTAGAAGTAAAGAAAACTAAGTTAATATTCTAAATCACTTAAGTGGGAACCTAGTTTTCATATCCACAACCCTGTTGTGGTCAAGTTAAAGTCATAGTTCAATTCACAAGTCATTTTAAAAACATATGACGACGGAACAGTATGGCCACTCCAACTGTCCATAACCGCGAACGCGGCTATTCGAATAGTTTGACACTCTGCAGAGGTGGTACACTTTCACCACAAAATTCGATACATTAGTCAGGAATAACCCTGAATTATCATACTTAGTATGCGGATAATCAATCCTAACCTTTCAATTACACACTCTAGTATAGGCACCTCCCCTATGAGCTTGGCCTCCTAGCTAGGGGTGGAATCGAGCCGAGCCAAGCCAGCTCGTGGCTCGGCTCGATCAAGCTCGGGGAAATTCGAGCCGAGCCAGTCTCGGCTTGGTGCCTAAATTTTCCTGAAATATGGGCTCGCAGCTCGGCTCGGCAAGCTCGTGGCTCGCTCGTGAGGCTCGTCGAGACGGACATGATTCCCCTCGATTCCCTCACGCGGTCACGCCTTGCCTCTGTCTCCCATCAGCCATCGTGATTCCCCTTGATTCCCAGCCCCGCCGCGTCGCCGTGACCACCAAAGCCGGTCGCCACCGACAACGCTCCAACGCCCCTTCCCGCCTCCACCAGGAGTCCATTCGCGCAACGCTCGCGAGCTGGCCATCACGCGTCCCCACGAACCCTTGTCAAATCTGGCCGGCCGAACCCCTGTCGATCCCGTGCTCCTAATTGCAGGGAACCGTTGATTCCGGCCACCGCCGCTTGGGTCCATGAGGCACGGCGGCGTTGCTCGCATAGGGCTGGTTTGTTGAGAAGAAGAGTAGAGGAGGAGGGCTGGGCACATCGTGGTGGTAGGAGCGCATCATCGCTGTGGAACTACATGAGCGATGCTTGCATCTGATCTCCATGAGGATTTGAGAAATTGATGCAGTTTGGATGCCGTTCTTTGTTCAGGTGAAGGAGTTGATAGGGGAGGACGGTAGGAGCATAGGGAGGATAAGAGTCGATGGATTGATTGAGAACCATGTAGAAGTACGTGTAGTATGTGGTTTCTTTTTTTTGTGGTTTCTTCTAGTAATTGCTTACGTCCATTTTTTGTGTGCTTGTGACTAGCCTACTAGTGCTAGGTACGTGTACATAGATAAATTTCCTACTGACCCATATTATTGATAATTTTAATATTACATATATCCGTATTTAGATAAATTCGAGTCAACTATTATGGATTGGAGTTAATTATTTCTGACATGGAAATATCAAATTCATTCCACATAGTTTGGGCATATTGTATTGTGAAAACCACTTCATTAATACATTGGTCCTAATATGTTGTGATAAAAATAGAGAATAGCAGTCAAAATTGATATTCTGATTGTTTGATCAAATTCATGGATTAAAAATTACTATGGTTTCTAGCAGTTGCAATTATTAAATGCTTGAACTATAATGGTTAGTGGTAAACGATGAAACTTGTAGAAAATATGATTGATAAATTCATGTATAATTGTTGATTATAATTGTGAATTGTCACATTTTATCAAAGGTCATGTTAAATTTTTATCTTTCACCGAGCTTTCGAGCCGACTTTCGAGCTTCGTCGAGCTGGCTTGTCGAGCTTCCAACCTGTATAGCGGGATTTAGGCTTGGCTTGTCCAACATTCGAGCTGAGCCGAGCCTTGTCGAGCCCGAGCCAAGCCTCGAGCTTCAAGCTTTGTGTCCACCCCTACTCGCAGCCATGGCCATCTGCCATCCTGGGCACTGCATAGGTGGACATTCACACTCACGAGGTAGCCTTAGCTCAACCTCTTTTCGCGAGGGAACCCATACTAAACAATATAAACTTCCAGTTAAGCCCTACCCAATTCAGGTATTATGGTTGTACGGTAAAATTGAAATGGTATCGCATCCGAACCCAACCATCAGTTTTTATAAAAGGGCTAAGGCTCATGCCTCAACATTTTCATCATCAAATCATTTTGTGTCCATAACACATGTCAACACATTTCAATAGAATGAACCATCATTCCAAGGTTTTCATAATCATTCTCACCAAGTATTCCCATCTAAAGTGATCAACTTTTATACTTAACACTAGCCACTAAAGTTGTGGGTATTCACTAATGAGGGGTGCTAATCAAGTGTAACTATCCAATTCTAATCTAATGCCTTGGGATGACATCTAAGTATAACTAGTTAGGCCTAGTTTTATACTCTTTATGGTATCTATCCTATTTTTCCAATACTCACCAAGCACTAACAAAAAGTAAAGAACTTTAGTAAAGTAAAATAATAAAGCTCGCAAGTAAAACTTGGGGTTGGTATAATCAAAGTTGGATAACCAAGCATGCCTAAGGCATCTTGCATAGGTTATCTTTCATAGGTATGAAGCTTGCAAGTGTTAGCTTGCAATTATTGATGGCTTGCCTTGAGTAGTGTAGTGATTGAAGTTCTCCTCTTCTTCTTCTTCTTCTTGGTAGTAATCCTCCTCATATCCCAGATCGGTACTATCGTCTATAAATTAATACGAGGTACACAATCACCAAACAATACTTAACTACTTCTATTTAGCACACTAAGGCTCACACTTGATGATCTAGCATCATCACATGAATTAAAGACCTAGTCTTATTTTTCTTATTTTAGAAAAGTAATTTCTACTCATTGAAAATACTTAAGATTTAATATTCTCCAATTAAAATATGGGATCATTTTGACACATGTCATCACCACATATTTTAATACATGGGAATGTGATTTAAAGTGTTGGTCATATTTTATAAAGTTTAATATTACTATTTAAGAACATTAAAGTGACTAGAAATGCATATATAGCATTCTTTTGGTACTAGTCCAATGTCACTGCATGTAAACCTAAATATTTTTACATATTCAGATAGATCTTATCAAATGTGATTTTTGAGAGTTGGAATCAACTCAATAGCATTTATGGTTGATTTTTGAAAAATCATTGAAGTTGGCAAAGTCTCTGTATTATTATGTTTACTATAGGTGATCTATAATTTCAAATGGTTTGAGTCCAGCGGTCTTGGATAGATCATTTAAATACCTTTCTAACAAAATTGGAATCATGCAATTTGGTTTAGTGAATCTCTTTGAATTGATTTTTAAATCTACAGGCAGAATTTGTTTTCAACTAAAATGGAAAATAACTATTTGAATCACTGGGCTCTGCGCGGGAAAGTAAACAGGCCGTCCCAATCTGCACAACACGGCGCAGAGGAATACTGACAGAGGGGTCCCACTAGTTAGTGACTCTATCTAACCGAAACGGTATCTTTCAATATAGGTCCTACGATTAGAAAGAGATCTAACGGCTGAGGTTCATAGTCTGCGACGAACAGCTCCGGCGAGGTTCTAACCCTAACATGGCAGTGGGGGTCGTGTGAGGCTCACCAGGGCTCCAGCTAGGGTCGGTGATGGGGGCGAACGATGTTGTTTACGATGGTGGTTCGAACGGTGGTCGCGGTGGCTCCTGGGGCGGCTCCAATCAACGGCTCCTCTTCTCCTCTGCAGCGGCGGACTCCGGCCAATTCCAGCGGGCTGGTGCTCGCCTTGCTCCAGGAAGAGGTGTGGGAGGTTCTATGAGGAGTAGGGAGTGATATGGTGTGGTGAATGGAGCAGAGGGGGCCTCTATTTATACACTGGTGAGAGGGACATTGCGGCATGCGCTGGCTTCTCCAGCGACGGCGGTACAACGAGCTATTGGCGTGGATGAGGGTAGGGGCGACGCGGTGCTCCGTGGCGGTCCTCACAGGCTTAAAGGCGCGGCACGGGGTGGTCGAGAATGGTCGGGCGCGAGCGGTGCTCTACGCAGAACTGGCGATGTTCGAGACGGCGCACGGGGGCTACGGGTCGCGTTGCGGCGAACGGGGATGTCTGGGAGCTAGCTAGGGTCATGGCGAGTGTGTGCACGCGCGGAGAGAGCGAGGCGCGGCATGTGCGCGTTGGTCGGCTACGGCGCTCTAGCGTGCTCTCGGCATGGCGCGGAGAAAATGGGCGCGGCGAGGCTGGGTGGTCCACGACTGGCCTGCATTCGAGGGTTGGACAGGGGGTGGCGGTGGACGGTTGCCTGTCTCCTGGTCGTCGTGGGAGAGGGTGGCGCTGTCTGTGGCGAGATGTCCATGGTCGGCCGGCGTGGCAAGCTTCGGGCGGCGCTGCAATGGCGCAACGACAAAGGGGGGAGGTTATCCATTGTGTTTCTAGGTGATGGGGGAGACAGGGGAGTGAAATGGGGCAAATGGTCGAGTGATCACTGCTCCAAACAGTGGAGTTAGGCAGGGTTTGATTTGTGTCTGCGAGGTGTTCGACTAAATGGCCGCAAGAATTCAAATTTGAATTTTTTGAATGAAATTTGGTGAGTGTTGTGAGCACTTGCTTGAGTGTCTATGGTTGCTTGGAAAAGTCAAGGTGAATTGATTTGAGTGGTTTTTACAAAATGGTGATCTTTTTACATGAATTTGATTCAATTTTGAATTGTCCTTTAAATATATTTGAAAATAGTTTCTGTGAATTTGTAAAGTGGGCTTGGGTTCACTTGTACTTGGTCTAGCAAGGGGTGAAAATAAATGGAAATGTTTCTATTAGAAATTATTTACTACGAACACACAAAGTGGCCTAGTGGTTTATTTTGGTCAAAATGACCATTTTCTTGTTTTGTTCATATTTGATTTCTTTTTCTTTGGATTTTGTTTGTAATTGTCCTAGATGATGTAGTATTCATCTCTAAACCATTTCTTATCATTTGTAGCAAACACACATGGAAATTTCACTCAATCATACACTAATGCAAATCACACATGCACTCATATTCAATTTAGTAATAAAAGTTTTTGTTAACCCTAAACTTGGGTGATTAGAATTTGATAATCTTGATTAATATTTTTGGGGTGTTACAGAAACAAACCCACTTTTCACAGTGCACAAGCGGCAACTCGGAAAGATGTATGAGAGAGAGTTTGGGATTTTGCAAGCCCAATTTGCCATAGTGAGGGGCCCGGCTAGATTTTGGGACCAAGAGTGCCTTTGGTATATCGTGACTGCTTGTGTCATCATGCATAACATGATTATAGAGGATGATCGTGGGAAAAATGTGGATCCTACCCACTACGAATTGATGGGGGTTCCCGTGCAAGTGAGGAGGAATGCACATAGGATTGCCTGGTTTATTGCCTCGTATCATTCCATTCGGTCCAACGAAACACATGATGAGCTCTAAAAAGATCTCATGGAAGAATGGTGGAATTGGCATGGACAACAATAGTAACTACTTCTAATTTGTATTTTTGTTGTATTGTTTGAAAACTATGTTGTATTGTTGATTCATTGAACTTGTTGTATTTGTTGTAAACAATTTGATGTACTTGTTGTATTTTTGGTGCATTTATTCGTTAATTTTAGAAGCTTGTTTGATCTTGTTGAATGCATAGTGCTGTGTGAATGTTGTTTCCAGCACTGCTACGCGTTGTAGTTTCTAGCGCCTGGTGGAGGACCCCTTTTTGCGACCGCGCTCGCGCTGCGGTTTAGCGCCTCCGGTGGAGGAAAACATTGCGCGCTACACTTTAAAATTATACAGCGCCGACGCAGCAATGTTTACAGCGCCAAAATATAGCGTGTCTGCTGGAGATGCTCTTAGGAGCTTATTTGAGGCCATACAAAGATTTCTTCAGTTTACACACCTTTCTTTTTTTGACCTTCTAGTACAAAACCATTAGGCTGTACCATGTAAATTTCCTCGTCCAACTCTCCATTTAGGAAAGTCGTCATAACGTCCATTTGATGAACGAAAAGACCGTGTGAGGCAGCTAGTGATAGTAGTACTCGAATTGTGCTCAATCTAGCCACATGTGAGTAAGTATCAAAGAAATATTCGCCTTCTTTTTGGGTATAGCCTTTAGCCATAAGCCGAGCTTTGTACTTTTCAATAGTACCATCAACCCTAAGATTATTTTTAAATACCCATTTACATCCTACAGGTTTATACCCATACAAACGTTCAGATATCTCCATGTTCCATTAGCCAAGATGAAATCCATCTCGCTCTGAACCGCTTCCTTCCAATAGTCTGCATCTAGAGATGCAAAAGCTTCTGAAATAGTAGTGGGAGTGTCATCCACTAGGTACACAATGAAATCATTACTTGCTCCTTGTGGGAGCTTCATTGTCATCCTCTTCTGAATCTGAACTCTCATTATATGATTGTTCATCAGTCTCCATGGGAGTTTCAGGTTCAGAAGTTGGATTATATTCCTTATTAGATATGCTAGGCATATCTCTCATAGGAAATATATCCTCAAATAATATAGCATCTCTTGATTAAAAAATGGTACCGACACTCATGTCATCCACTTTAGATTTCACCATAGGAAATCTGTAAGCAATGTTGTGAGAAGCATAGCCAAGAAAGACACAATCCACGGTTTTTGGTCCAAGCTTACGCTTCTTGTTGATTGGCACGTTGAATTTTGCCAAACAACCCCAAGTTCGTAAGTAAGAGAGTGTCAACCTTTTCTTTTCCCATTCTTCAAATGGAGTAATATCTTTATTATTAGTTGGAACATGGTTTATGACATGACATGAAGTTAATATAGCCTCCCCCACTATTACTTGGATAAACCGATAGTGTCTAACATGGTGTTAACCAAATCTATTAGAGTCCAGTTTTTCCTCTCAGCAATCCCATTGGATTGAGTGGAATTGGGAGGCGTCCTCTCATGTATAATACCATGTTCCGAACAGAATAAATTGAACTCATTAGAAAAGTATTCTCCACCACGATCAGACCGAATTCCTTTGATCTTTATCTCAAGTTGATTTTCAACTTCTGCCTTATAGATTTTAAAGAAATCTAGAGCCTCGTCTTTAGTTTTCAAGAGATATACATAACAATACCTAGTAGAATCATCAATCAAAGTCATAAAATATTTCTTTCCACTAATTGTCAACACACCATTCATCTCACATAGATCTGAATGTATGAGCTCTAAAGGTGCCAAGTTTCTTTTCTCTGCAGGCGTGTGGGGCTTGCGAGGCTGCTTTGCTTGCACACAAGCATGGTACTTAGAGCCTTTGAAAATGGTGAATTTCGGAATTAAACTCATACCAACAATCCGTGACATACAACCAAAATTAATATGACAAAGTCGTGAATGCCAAACATTAGTCTCATTACCAGTAGTGCAAACATGGTTCACTACATCATCACAGAAGTCTATCAATAAAAAACGGAACATGCCTCCGCATTCATAGCCTTTTCCAACAAAGGTTCCATACTTAGACAGTACAACTTTATTAGATTCAAATACCAACTTAAACCCATCTTTGAGAAGATGGAATCCACTAACGAGATTCTTCTTGATAGAAGGGACATGCTGCACGTTCTTCGATTGCACGATCTTGCCCGAAGTAAACTTCATATCTACCGTGCCAACACTAAGAACAGTAGCATGTAACCCATTCCCCATCATGACTGAGGAATCTCGAGCCTAATAAGAGGTGAATATGGAAATATCAGCACACACATGAACATTAGCACACATATCAACCCACCATTATGTGGGTTGAAATACTGAAAAAACAGTAGGTAATAAATTATCGTACCTAGAATCTGAAGTTCCTGCATCAGTATTGCCAATGATCATGTTGACATATTTAGAACTCTGTCTAGCCTGACCCTTCTTGCCTTTCTTCTGTGGACAACGATGAGCCCAATGGCCAATCTTGCCACACACCCAGCAAGGTTCTTTCTTTTCCTTGTTCTGCCCCTTTTTCTTCTTGAAGATGGTAGTCTGGCAGACTTTGTTATTTCCCTTGGACTTGTGGGCATTTTTCTGCACCATATTGGCAGCAAAATGTCCCTCAGTTCCACTAGTGTGTTTTCTTTTTCCCTTGCCTTCTATTCAACATCCAAAGAGCCAATGAGATACTCAATAGAGAGCTCATGCCTCGAATGTTTCAGAGAGGTGGAAAAGTTCCTCCACAAAGGGGGAAGCTTAGTGACAATGCATCCCGCGACAAACTTGTCCGGAAGCACATACTTGAGGAGTTCGAGTTCCTTTGCCATGATCTGTAGCTCATGAGCCTGTTCTACTAGAGATCGGATTTTAACCATCTTATAGTCATTGAACTGCTCCATAGCATACAGTTCACCACCGGCATCGGCAGCACCGAACTTAGTGTCCAGCGCATCCCACAGTTTTCTTGGCATCACGAATATGCAAATATGCATTAACCAACTTGTCTCCAAGCACACTGAGTACGGAGCCTACAAAAAGTACAGTGGCCTCCTTGAACGCTCTTTCTTCCTCGAGAGTAAGCGGACCTCTAGGAGTGTCATCTGCAACTTTTTATATGCCCAAAGCAGTAAGCCACAAGAGGGTTTTCCCTTGCCATCTCTTAAAGTTAGCACTTGTAAACAGGCTCGGTTTCAGTGAAGCAGCAAAGGCAAATGACGAAAATTGCCTAAATAAATAAGATTTTTGGATTGATGGAGTATTAGGCAATTTTCCCATGAGATTAATTACCGAAATCAACATTATGTAGCACTAGAAGATCTAAACACATGCAGACAAACCAGCCCATCTAGTAGATCTGAAAATCTAGTAAGAACTAGTACATACAAAAAGAGAAAACACACGTACAGGTTGACCGGAAAGGTCATAACCGCAGCAACACCTTGGTCTTTGTTGTTCTCGCCCATGATGTTGTTGAGGTCATCGATTGATGAAGAAGAACACGAACGGAAGGGAGAAGTCGGGCCGAGACGCTCCCTAAAAACCTTATCGCCCGTCTCCCGGTGCAGGATCTCAACAGATGGGGTTTTGGAGGTCTGCTCTTCTAGACGGCAGTGCACGCAGTCATCGGGATGGGGAAGCCTAGAGAGCAGCGCAGCAAGAGGAACATACGACGAGAGAGACAGAGAGAAAAAACAAGTTACTTCTAGATTTGTTCTGTTTCTCCCTCTATAGTCTGGGAGGTGAGTCGACCGAGTCGCCACATGGTGAAAGACAAGGACACGCGTCAAATATGCACACGAATATTGATACGTACCCAACAACTGATGCACCGTGCAAAAATTTAGTCTTTCACAAAACGAGTTTTTAACTCGAACTCGATTCACGAAACACGACGCGCGTGCGGGCGAGACAGGCGGTGGAGGAGGAGGAGTGCTCGTGGACTCCTTCTCTTCTCACTCACTTAGTGGGAGTGAAACAGCTCAGCTTATAAGCTGGTCCAACTCTCTCCCAACTAGCAATGTGGGACTAAACTTTGTCTCCCACACAGCTTCTAAGCTGTCATAATAGATGGGCCTTGAGATTTCAGGATTTACTAAACTACATGGGCTGCCTACATGGGCTGTAGCCCATATAAATCTAACATTTTCTTTCTCTCTTCGTGTTGCATTGCGGTTTTTGTACAACATGATGCAGTATTAGCGTGTGGCTGTAACTATCAAATTATTTTTTAAACAAGACAAATTTTTTGCCATTTTTATTAATTAAGAAGAGGTCTTTAAAAAACATGATGCCCAGGATAAATTCCAGGATTTTATAAAAAGGTCTGCTCTCCTGATATTACACTTCTCAAGAAATTTCCCCCAGATAAACACCACGCTTTCGCTTCATCTTTCATTCTAGCAATAACCACATTTGCGAGGAAAGCGTGATGTCGAAACACCCTTGGATTTCGCTCTTTCCAAATCTCCCAAGAGATAAGCATGATGGTGGAGGCCATAAATTTTCTTGTCTTTCCTCAAACAAGCGCAAGCTTTGTCCACCGATCATCAACGGAAGCCTCGTTAGCGCAAAGCGTTGGGAAGATGTCATGACACCCACATCAAGCTAAAATCTCTTTCCGTATCCTCGTAGTGAATCTACATTTGTAGATGAGGTGTCCCGCCGGTTCTTGGACTTGGTTGCATAAAGGGCAATTTTCCACAATTTGGCCAACCTTTGTTTTTCCAGATGATCCGCTATCCAAATCCTGTTTCGTATCACCAACCAAGCAAATAGCTTCCAAATCCTGGTACTGAAGGGGTGGAATGATGCCTTCAAATTGCATTTTGTAAGCTGACTTGGTGGTGTATTGGCCATCATTTGTAAACTTCCAACAAATCTTGTCGTGGGTCTCTTAGGAGATATTAACTTCAGATAGTAGTTCCCGAAGAGTGACAAATTATTGTATGTGATTGATATCTAGCCCTTGTTGGATGTTGATTTGATTTATCCAAAAGTTATCCTGGAGAGCTTTCTTGACCGTTCAATTCATTCTCTCTACTCTTTCAAAGAGCTTGGGAGCGATGTCTTTTGGTCTAATCATGTCTAGCCATTGAGAGGCTCAATGCTTCGTTTTTTTACCATTTCCAACCGTCACCACCATTGCTACAATGAAGAGCTCTATGTCGGACTCGTTGCAGGGTTTCTGAGGCCCTTCCATGGATTGTTGATGTCCCATTTAAACCATAGACACCGTAGCCGAAGTATGGATGCAAACTTTTTGAGGTTTAGAATGCCAAGGCTTCCAAGCTTTGTGGGGTGACACAAAGCCTTCCAATTCACCTTGCAGTTTCTACCGGGGTTTTTGTCACACCCCACCCACAAATATACTCTATAAACGAGATAATCTTGTTAATCGCTTACTTTGGGAGGTTGATATGGTATATAGCTTGTGCAGGGATGCATCATGGATTAAAAACTTCATGTGCTGGGGAAAATAGGCCACGCTATACAAGAGAAGATTGGAATAACTTTTCCTACTAGCTCACTTATCTTCATTTCCAATTCCAGAAAGAAAATCATTCAAGAAATATACCAAAATGGGACATCCCGTGCATATATACCTTCTCAAATCTCCATAATTACCACCTGCTCCTCACGTCGACATATCCTCCTACGCCAGTACTCTTATCCCTGGTAACCTCAGAATATATCAGTACTTGCAGGGGCTAAACTACGAAAGCGAGCTACAAAAGTAGGCAACAGTGGAGCACACACCACTTAATCATTAATGGTCTCCCGGTCCTCCGGAATCTCAAATCAAATCTGTGCCTTCCCCTCCCCTTAATCATTATTGTATATGATTGATATCTAGCCCTTGTTGGATGTTGATTTGATTTATCCAAAAGTTATCTTGGAGAGCTTTCTTGACCGTTCAATTCTCTCTCTCTTCTCTTTCAAAGAGCTTGGGAGCGATGTCTTTTGGTCTAATCATGTCTAGCCATTGAGAGGCTCAAAGCTTCGTCTTTTTACCATTTCCAACCGTCACCACCATTGCTACAATGAAGAGCTCTCTGCCGGACTCGTTGCGGGGTTTCTGAGGCCCTTCCATGGATTGTTGTTGTCCCATTTAAACCATAGCCACCATAGCCGAAGTGTGGATGCAAACTTTTTGAGGTTTAGAATGCCAAGGCTTCCAAGCTTTATGGGGCGACACAAAGCCTTCCAATTCACCTTGCACTTTTTACCGGGGTTTTTGTCACACCCCGCCCACAAATATACTCTATAAACGAGATAATCTTGTTAATCGCTTCCTTTGGAAGGGTGATATGGTATATATCTTGTGCAGGGATGCATCATGGATTAAAAACTTCATGTGCTGGGGAAAATAGGCCACACTATACAAGAGAAGATTGGAATAACTTTTACTACTAGCTCACTTATCTTCATTTCCAATTCCAGAAAGAAAATCATTCAAGAAATATACGAAAATGGAACATCCCGTGCATATATACCTTCTCAAATCTCCATAATTACCACTTGTTCCTCACGTCGGCGTATCCTCCTACACCAGTACTCCTATCCCTGGTAACCTCAGAATATATCAGTACTTGCAGGGGCTAAACTGCGAAAGTGAGCTACAAAAGCAGGCAACAGTGGAGCACACACCACTTAACATTAATGGTCTCCCGGTCTTCCCTAATCTCAAATCAAATCTGTGCCTCCCCTCCCCTAAACTGCAAAGCTTCAAGCATCAGCAAACCGCCCTCTCCCGTTCTCCTCTTCTTCTCGCCCATCCCATCCCGCCTCGCATGGGCTGGATGGAGTAAACACGAATCACAAGAGTGCAAGGTAGTGTAACGGCCGGAGTGGCGTAGGGGGCTGGTCAAGGCAGCGGCTCCATCCAACCTCCAACCACCGCCGCCCAGCCGCGAGCGGGAACCATGCCTCCAACGCGTGCCGCCGTGGCGCTCCTCCTCGCGGCGGTCCTCTGCCTCGGCGGCCGCGGCGGGTGCCGTGCGTCGTCGGACTTCGACTACCCGGCGGCGTTCAACTTCGGCGACTCCAACTCCGACACGGGCGGCCGCATCGCCGCGGGCTTCGAGCCCATGTCCCCGCCCTATGGCTCCACCTTCTTCGGCGGGCCCTCCGGCCGCTTCTGCGACGGCCGACTCATCCTCGACTTCCTCAGTGAGCAACCCCCTCTCCTTCAACTCCCATTTGATTGGTTCCTGTAGTGTCTCGTCATCGCAATCTGAATCGTGCCACGACAATCGCTGTACCGCACCGCTTCCCCCTGAATTGCACGAAAGGAATCGCTGTCTTCGTTAGCGCGTGATTGTTGGTACTAGCGATGTTACAACACGAAGAACAGTCGGTGTACGGCGGTTTCGTTTCCCGTCGGTCCTTCGAGTTCGAGGTAGTGCGCCCCCACTTGGTTCGTCCCGGCGGTGGGTGGAGAAAAAGTGCGAATTAGTTAGGATTGTCCTCTGCGGTCAAATAGGCGGTGGTTAGGAGTGGAGATTGACGCATCGCTGCAAATGGTCCTTCGTAGTTGCAGTTGCATACACTGCTCTAACACTACGCTCGTGGGATCGTGCTGGATGTGGGGGGGTCCAGTTCGTGCGATTTAGGCACCCCTGATTGTTGCGACATATTGGTGGTGGGATTCGGTCGGATCTGCAGAGAAAGCAACTGCTGCTCCTTGATGGAATTCATCGCGATCGATTGGGGAAATTGAGTTACTGCCATCCGTACTTAACCTGTGGGGAGCTTTAGTTTGTCGCAATCTGGCTGCCTACCTTCCTGGCTGAATTGACTGGAACATATCGTGTGCTTTCATTTAACTCCAGTACTTTGCAGCTGACTTGGATAAACTAAATCATTATGAGGCCATGTGATGGCGGGAGTTTGAATGAAAACAATTTTTAGAAAAGTTTGGAGAAGTAGCTCAGAAGCAAACAAATGGCTAGTACGATTCTTCTTGTGCATTTCCTCGAGAACTAAGCTGTTGATCAGTATCACAAACATATAAGCCCGAATTCCATGGTTTCACCACGACAGTAAGTGGAATGAAAAAATAGTTGTGCAGTATCAATTTCATTGGCACAAATCAATTTCTGGCTTGCTTACATTAGGAAGGCTGTAGGGTGACTATTTCGTATATATTTATTTAAAAATGCTGATCCCACTGAATGTTTGATTTCGTTGATATGACTGACAAGCTATTTATTCTCATTTTTCTCAAAGAACAAAGTATAGTGGTCTGTAATCAGATATTTGTTTCTTGAAATTCTTTTTGTAGTGGATGCGATGGATATGCCATTCCTCAATTCATACCTGGATTCTGTTGGTGCACCTAACTTTCGGGCAGGTGTTAATTTTGCTCAAGCTGGCTGTTCGATTACTCCAGCAACTGCAACATCTGTCAGCCCGTTTTCCTTTGGTCTTCAGATTAAGCAATTCTTTGCATTCAAGGAAAAAGTCACTAGACTGCTCTCCAAAGGTATGACAGATTAACAGGTTGTCTTGTATCAACACCTTTGGATATTATGGAACACAAAACAAAATAAAAATGCCATCTGCAGTATGCTAGAAGCATTTAATCCTTAGTTAAACCATTGAGTGTATACTAGGATGTGACTTACCAGCTGTTGTAAAGACTTCATGCAAAAACTCTGCACCTATAAAAGATATCAGCTAAACAATTGGAACCATCAAAATGAGCAAGTAGATATACTGTTGAGTGAATGTCGTGTTTGTGAAAAGTCCAACTAAATTTCTTTTACTTCATGAGAGTAAATTAGACAACGCAACAAGACCTAACGTCCATAACACATTTCGAATTTTTGTTCTCAGTGCAATTGTAAAATCTATCAGTTGATGCTGTAGTAGGTTTTGAAATATGCTGTTTGAATGGGCTGACAAGCTTTGGTTATGTTTATTTAGTTTATACGAGCATGTATCTACACATTGTAATAATGATAAGCTCGTTGATACAACTGATAACCATTCAACAATTTCAACATCAACCCAGACAATGGAACTCTTTCCCCATTAACAATTAAACTCTACTAGTGATGATACTGCTTTTTCGTTATATTTTGCAGGAGATAGGTACAGGCATTATATTCCTCAGTTGGAATACTTTTCAAAGGGACTCTACATGTTTGATATAGGTCAAAATGACCTTGCTGGTGCATTTTACTCAAAAACAGAGGACCAAGTCATCGCATCCATTCCGACTATTTTGTTGGAACTTGAAACTGGGCTCAAGGTTTGTAATTATACAGTATTTTTACTGCATGGTCTTGACAGTTGTCATTTTCGCAACAGTGCATTTTGGTAATTACATTGTTAATAGAGGTAATAGAAAACTGATATAGTCAATATAGATTTTAGATTCTCTACAATGAATCTTGATATACTCTTCCACATACAATCTTTGAGTATCATTTATAATTTGACCTTAATGTGGTCCCTGTTCTTATTTCAGACACTATACGAGCAAGGTGCCAGGAAATTCTGGATTCACAACACAGGACCTCTCGGCTGCTTACCTCAAAATATTGATCTTTGGGGCAAAGATCCATCACAGCTGGATGAACAGCATTGTGTAGCAAAGCACAATCGTGCTGCAAAGATTTTCAACTTACAGCTGCATGCACTTTGCACAAAATTGAGAGGTCAATTTGCTGGATCTGATATCACTTACATCGATATCTACTCCATCAAATACAGCATGATCGCCAATTACTCTCGATATGGTATGCAAATCTATACTTACCACATCCTCTAGCCATTGAGAAAACCAATGCATCAGAAAACATTTGGATTTATCACTGTATTGCATTACTAGGAACAGATGTTTCAAGAACACTAATCATGCTTCAAACTGAAGACTTGTGACGAAATATCACTATGATTACTGAACAAGAACCCGGTAAAAGAGGGGGAAACTAAGATGCTTTAGTTTTTTAATCTCATTGCTCAGCCTGCCTTGTTTAGTTCTTTCACTTGTGCTATGGATTTTTTTACATTTGTTGTACTATGAGTGTTCAATGCTAGCTCATCTTGATGTAGCATTAATTGAAGTTAAGTTTTTAATTTCCACTTTGAAACCTTTACAGGGTTCGAGAGTCCCACCGAAGCATGCTGTGGATATGGAGGGCCACCCCTGAACTACGATGGTAGAGTACCGTGTGGACAGACGAAATCTGTGAATGGTAATCCTGTAACTGCAAAAGGATGCATTGACAGTACTGAGTATGTCAATTGGGACGGAATACATTACACGGAAGCTGCGAATTTTCACGTTACGTCACAGATTCTGACTGGGAAATACTCCGATCCTCCGTTCGCCGACAAGATGCCGTTCCTTATAAAACCAAGATTCTGATATGTGGGTATTTGTTTCCACTGAATCAGTAAGCTGATGTACTTTCTTACCGATCTCACAGATGATGTATTTACCACTTGTCAATAATCATATATAGCTTGTTTTCAGTTTGTCCAGATCATGGTATGCCCTATTTGTGCAAAGTTACCGAGTATTTCATTGTAGTAGCATCTAAATTTTGAAGCAGAAATTACCAAAGATTTCACTGTAGCATCTAAATTTTGAATGAGAGACTCACATTTTCGCAAGCACTTAAAATTACCAGGGAACCGAGGCCAGAAATTTGCACCCAAATCAATCCCCAGTAATCAGAGACATGTATATCCAGCTGAGCTACCGCAAGAAGAACTAGTTAAGTCTACTTTGGGTGAGATTTCCTTTTTCCTGTAAAACTTCCTGAGTTTCCAAACATTGCACATGAGCGTGCGCCTGTATTGATCACCTCTCTGTTCACTTCTACTAATTGAACTCCAACTGAAAACCGGGGGGAATCGATTTTTTTACTGTACAGTGCACGCCGCTCACTTCTTAGAGATGTAGGCATAATACTGCGCCATGGGCACGACGAAGGCGATGACGACCAGGCCGCCGACGACGAGCGTGAACTGGCCGCGCTTCTCCTCCGTCTCCTGCTTGCTCTTGTAGTTTGACTCCCGCTTGCTCTCCTGGAACGCCGGCCCGCCTGGGTCTTCCAGCCCGTCGATCGCCGCCACCAGCCGCTTCGCCGTCGAGTAGATCGCCTCGTTGTACTTCTCGTCCGTCGCCAGCACTGACCATGGAGAAGGGTGAGATTTTCGTGCTCGATCATTGCCGCAGTAAGGTGAACAGCATAGTGGCCGGAGAAGCTAATTACTAACCTGGTAGGTTCTCGGAGACGGTGGCGTCGAGGATGGCGTCGCCGACCGCCTTCACGAACTCCGGGCCGCCGGTGATGGCGCCCTCCTTCTGGCTGGTGACGAGCACGACGATCCCCTTGTTGCTCCCGTCCTCCACCGTCGGGTACCACTTCTCCAGCACTTGGTCCGCGTACTCGAACGCGTCAGCTTTGCTCTGCGTACCCAAATGCAAGGGCATGATGAGTGAACTAGCTCACCGCCGGCCACGAGCCGAGGACCAGAACAGGACGTACCGTGAGCTTGCGGACGGTGACGAAGTTGATCCGGATGTTCTTGCGGGCCTCGAGGTCGCGGGCGAGCCGCTTCACGTCGGACTTGGTCACGCGGCTCAGCACGCCGGCGTCGTCCACCACGTACGTGTCGGCCGGCGGCCCGTCGTTCAGCACGTCGAACTCCGACGCTGCCACCGGCGCGGGCGCAGGCGATAGGGTGAGGGCCAGGGACAGCGCCGCGGCGGCGAGGCCGTGGTGCAAGAACGACGCCCAGCTCCCGACGCCACTGCTCGCGCCGTCTCCACTCCAAGCGACGCCCGCCTGCGTCGGCGGCGTCTGCTTCCTGAGCGAGCAGGAGACGGCGGACGGAGCTGGCTTCTTGGAGCCGCGGAGCGGGCTGAGCAATGCGGAGGGGGAGAGGAGGGTCTCCATTACCGCGGGGCCGGGGGAGATGGGAGTTTGTGAGGGGCAGAGATCACCGGAGTTCCTCTGCCGCTTCCATTTTGTTTTGGATTTCTTTTGTGTGAATGGCGTCAGTTGAGTTGGATTGTGATTGGGTGGATGGGATTCTGGAGAGGGATAAGGCGCGGTGCCAGCATGGACAGTCATGTATGTTTGTCAGGACCACTGGCACCGGGGAATGCCAAGGTGTCACTCTGCAATGGATTTTGCAGTTTGCGCAGCTACCAGTTTTTCTGCAGTTTGTGTGTACAGAGACTGCGATCGGAACAGTACAGCGTTGACTGATTCGATACATATATGTTTAGAGCATCTCCCACAGATATTCCAAACCACCCTTGTGCCCAATAAAATCGCACTTTTTTTTAACGTGGAACGACCACATAATTTTTTTCCTTGCTTCCTCGGGTGCTTGCGTGAGCGACTCGAGAGGGAGTCCCTCCGAACCCTAGCCAAAAGAATCTCAGATCACGTGTCTCCCTGGACGCCGCAGGTGGTGGCGGAGGGCATGGAGGACGCACACAGGCGCTTCCGTCCTCGTGGGCGGGCGGGGGAGCACAAAAAGATGGAGCAGTGGAGGAGGCATGGCCCCGTGTACGGCGTGCGGAGAGGGTCACAGTGGCGGCGCATGATGGACTAGGCCCGCCCCGGGCTGCAAGGGCCACAGTTTCGGTGGTTCCTGGCTGCTCTAGAGGTGTTAGGATGGCTGTTGTTGCTGGTCGAAAGTCGTGCAGAGGTGTAGGTGGAGCGGGGGAGGTTGCAGGATGGCTGTGCTCGGCCGACCGCCGAGGAGATACGAGCGAAAGTAGTTTGTACACAGAGGAGGGACATGAGGTGCATGCGTTCTGATCCGGTGTGGAACAGCGGTAGCAAGACAGGCATGCCTGATTTTGGGCAGTGGACCACGCCGCGCTCCGACTCACTAGTTGTCTAGGTGCAAATGTAATGGCATGCCCAGGACTACTTGCATCTTGCTTGCTTGGGTCTGCAGAAGCCGGAGATGAATGTCACCATTGTTGGGGTGTTCCATCCTCCCGCCGACTGCGAAGAAGAGGAAGTCCGCAATAGAAGTGGGATAGTGCACCTGGCTGTGCAGCGCCGGCAGGGTCAAGTGAGAGCGGTCGTGGATGCATTTCCAGCGGAGGTGTGTTGCAGCGTATGGGCGGCTGGCCGGATCTTGGATTAGGGTGGTTGAGGTTGCCGGTGGAAGCCACACTCTCTCACCTCCCTCCCTAAAATGCTCCAGTGGAAACCCCAAATTTGGTCTCTAGATCAGATGATGGCAACCCTAACTAGCGTCATGTTCTTGCTTGAGGACATCATTCTTGGAGGTGGATCCACCGGAGGGACCTGTGGTTCATCGAGATATGGGGCGATGTCGGCTGTAGGAGCCCCCTCCGCATGCAAGGAATGTCATATAAGCCCTTTGTTCTTTGCTCGCAATTTTAGAGAGGCACATGACCTTCTATCTTGGCATGTTGTTTCTCTCTAGCGTCGTCTAGGTTGGTCCAAGTGCTCATGGCATATCTGATCGATACTGCAGTTTTCGGTGCGCACTTGGAGCGAAGGTGCTCGGGTGCCAGGTTGTGTGTATGTCATGTGTTCTGTCTTCCGACATCTTGTATGTCTTGTGGTGTTCTAGGTGTGGCTTGCCATTGTTAGGGTTTTATACCCGATTTTCCTCTAATAAACGAATCAGTCAATTTTCTATATATTCATTGAATTTAGCAGTTCTCCTACTAACATTCAAAAAAATCACGAGGGGCTAAAAACGCAGCTCCAGCAGATGTCCTATCCTAGTTTGTGTCTAATTTTTGCTAGGCATTCCCAAAATAGCCCCAACATGTTTTTTCAAGTGAAAATATAATCTAGGTCTTTTGCGGAAGTACCGAACCGGTACGTACAAGAGAAGATAAGGAGCTCTCCAGGAGGCGGCGGCAAAACCCATCTAGAGTTCCTTCCCTCCGCTGGCAACGCCACCGGTCCGTCCGGTCTCAGGCGGCCTTAGGACCTTGGAGGCGTGGCGGACCACAGCTTCTCGTCGGCGGGAGATTTCAGAGTTTTGTTTAGACTATTTTCAGTGTCTTCTTCAAGATATTGAGGCGGCGTATACGTCCTGAGGTCAGAATAAGGTTCTTCCCGCCCTATCCTCACTCCGGTGGTGCATGTAGCATCAGTGGAGGACGCGAGGAGTCATGTGTCCGACGGATTCATTAGGAATCGGTCATTTTTCGTATGTGTGTTTTGAGGTCAGTCTCTTCCGATCTACGTTGTTCATCTTCGGCGATGGTTGCTACTCTGGTGCGCTGGTCCTTTAGGGCCGTAGCACGACGATTTACCGTCCGTCTACTACAACAAGCTTTGCCCTGCTCCGGTGATGGAGCGGCGAGGATGGTGGCGCGCCTTCGGCTCATGCTAGTGTTTGTAGTCGTCGCTAGGTTGTCCAATGATCTATTTGTATTTTTTATTACTTTTGAAACTTTTTGTACTGTTGTTGATGATTATTAATAGGTCGATGGAAATTCGCAAAAAAAATAGCCCCCAACACTGGCATGGATGCACTACCGCTACCGCAAATCCTTCGATGCACATCCCAATCTCTTGGATGAAAATCCCCATGCGCGACCGTCCGCATCCTGCTTTGATGGCCACCGGCGAAATCTCAGCCATGGACGACGGTTTCGGCACTCCCCCATCCCTCCCTTCCCCTCCGCCCCTACTGATGGGTTCGTAGCATGGAAAAAAAATTCTACCGCAAGAACGAACAAAACCCAGATCTAATCTAGATAAAAGCCAAGATCTAATCTATTAGACATGTGCAACGAGATAGATCTGTACAAACCCTCGTAGATCCCAAAGCGTTACGAGATTGGATCTCGGGGTTGATGTAGTCGATCACTTGCCGATCTCAAGATCGTGTGGACGATCCTTCGTGGCGTTCGTGCTTCCATGACAGTCACACGTCGTAGTCGAAGTAGACCTTCCTCTCCCCGTTCTAGCGAGCAGCGGTGGTAGTAGATCTTCTCCACGGAATCCCAGCAGCACGACGGCGTGGTGGTGGTGGTGGAGTAGAGAATTCTGCAGGGCTTCGCCTAAGCCAGAGCAGATGGAAGGAGGAGGAGAGAGGCGGCTAGGGTTTGGAGTGGGAAGGGGCAAAGGGGGGTGGCGCCTCCACCCCTCTATATATAGAGGGAGGGGTGCGGCCTAGGGTTCCCACCCCTAGGCCCACCCCGAGAACCAAGACAGGAGCTTGGGGGGAGAGTCCTTCCCCCCAAGTTTCCTTTACTTATCCTTTAAGTTTTGCCTTATCTTATCTTGGTTTTCAAATAAACTCCAAAAGATCTTCTAGAACCTTCCGGAACATTCCGAAACCTTCTAGAATCCCCATCTGAAACACTCCTAACATTTCCTAACTTAGAAAATGATCCCCATTATATGAATCTTATTCCGGACAATTCGGATCTCCTCGTGATGTCCGGATCCAATCCGAGACTCAACAACATTCGGTCTCCAACACACATTCAATATCTACTTAAAACAACTTGAACCTTATGTGTCACCCTACGGTTTGTGAATATGTAGACATGATGGAGACACCTCTCCGATCAATAACCATTAGCGGGATCTGGAGATCCATAAAGGCTCCCACATACTCAACGATGACTTCGTGATCGATAGAACCATTAACATACGAAACCAATTCCCTTTGTCACACGATACTCTACTTATCCGAGGTTTGATCGTCGGTATCTCCATACCTAGTTCCACCTTGTTACTGATAAGTACTCTTTACTCGTTCCATGTTATGTCATCCCTTGTGACCCAGTCACATGCTTGCAAGCTAACTAGATGACATTCCACCGAGAGGGCCCAGAGCATATCTATCCGTCATATGGATGGACAAATCCCAATCTTGGTCCATGCGCTTCAACACATACTTTCAGAATACCCAATGACACCTTTATAACCACCCGATTTAAGCGGTGTTTGATGTCATCAAAGTACCCATCCGGTGATGGTGATTAACACAACCTCATGGTCGAAGGATTAGGTTACTATGCATTTGAAAGCTTGTAGCAATATGAACTTAATGACTTGATCTTATGCTACGCTTACTATGGGTGTGTGTGTCCATCACATCATTCTCCTAATGATATAACCTTGTTATTAATGACATCCAATGTCCATGATCAGGAAACCATGATCATCAATGAACCAACAAGCTAGTTCAATAAGAGGCTTACTAGGGACTCTTTTATGTTTACAAAACACACATGTATTAGTGTTTCCTTATAATACAATTATAGCATGGGATGCAAACATTCATCATAAACACAAAGATATAATAATAATCACTTTTATTATTGCCTCTTGGGCATATCTCCAACAGTCTCCTACTTGCACTAGAGTCAATAATCTAGATTACATGGTAATATACCTAACACTCATGGTGTTCTGGTGTTGGTCATGCTTTGCTCTAGGGAGAGGTTTAGTCAACGGATCTGCCACATTCAGATCAGTGTGTACTTTGCAAATCTTTATGTCACCATCTCGGATATACTCGCGAATAGCATGGAAACGTAGCTTGATATGTGACCTTGGCTCCTATGCATTAGCTATGGCACCTGTGTTGTCACAGTAGATGGCCATCGGGTCCAACGCACTAGGAACCACGCCAAGTTCAGTAATGAACTCCTTCATCCATATGGCTTCTTGCAGCCTCCGAAGCAGCTATGTATTCCGATTCAGTTGAAGATTTTGCCACAACGCTTTGCTTGGCACTCCTCCAGCTCACTGCAGCACCATTCAAAATAAATACGTATCCAGACTGTGACTTCGAGTCATCTGGATCGGTGTTCCAACTAGCATGAGTGTAACCGTTTACAACAAGTTGTTCATCACCTCCATAAGAAAGAACCATATCCTTAGTCCTATTTAGGTACTTTAGGATATTCTTGACCGCTGTCCAGTGCTCCATTCCAGGATCACTTTGATATCTGCTAGTCAAACTAACAGCATGTGCTATATCCGGTCTTGTACACAGCATGGCATACATGATAGAACCTATGGCCAAGGCATAGGGAATATTATTCATCTTTTCTCTATCTTCTGCCGTAGCCGGACTTTGAGTCTTACTCAAGGTCTTACCTGACAACATGGGCACGAACCCCTTCTTGCTCTCTTCCATTCTAAACTTCTTTAGAACTTTGTCTAAGTATGTACTTTGTGAAAACACTATTAGGCGTCTTGATCTATCTCTATAAATCTTGATGCCTAGAATATATGCCGCTTCGCCAAGATCCTTCATTGAAAAACTATTATTCAAATAGGTTTTGACGCTATTAAGAAGTTCTATATCATTTCCAATCAACAATATGTCATCTACATATAGTACTAGGAATGCTACAGAGCTCCCACTCACTTTCTTGTAAATACAAGCTTCTCCATAAGTTTGTATAAATCCAAAGTTTTTGATTACTTTATCAAAACGTTGATTCCAACTCCGGGATGCTTGCTTCAGTCCATAAATAGAGCACTGAAGTTTGCATACCTTGTCAGCATCTTTAGGATCGACAAAACCTTTGGGTTGTACCATATACAACTCTTCCTCAATGTCACCATTAAGGAACGCCGTTTTGACATCCATCTGCCAAATCTCATAATTGAAATATGCAACGATTGCTAACAAAATCCTCACAGACTTTAGCTTCGCTACTGGTGAGAAAGTCTCATCGTAGTCAACTCCTTGAATTTGTCGGAACCCTTTCGCGACAAGTCGAGCTTTATAGACGGTAACATTACCATCGGCATCTGTTTTTCTTTTGAAAATCCATTTGTTCTCGACAGCCTTACGGCCATCTGGTAAGTCCACCAAAGTCCATACTTGGTTTTCGTACATGGACCCCATTTCGGATTTCATGGCTTCTAGCCATTTGTCGGAATCTGGGCTCACCATAACTTCTTCATACGTCGCAGGGTCATCAGTGTTGTCCACCAACATGACGTTCAAAGCAGAGTCATACCAATCAGGAGTGGCACGAACCCTTGTTGACCTGCGAGGTTCAGTAGCAACTTCGTTCGAAGTTTCATGATCACCATCATGAGCTTCCTCTCCAATTGGTGCAAGCGGCACAAAAACATCTTCCGGTGCTGCGCTACTCTCAACTCCGAGAGAAGGTTCAATAACCTCGTCGAGTTCTACTTTCCTTCCAGTCAATTCCTTCGAGAGAAACTCCTTCTCAAGAAAGGATCCATTCTTGTCAACGAAAACTTTGCCTTCGGATCTATGATAGAAGGTATACCCAATTGTTTCTTTAGGGTATCCTATGAAGACGCATTTCTCCGCTTTGGGTTCAAGCTTATCAGGTTGTAACTTCTTTACATACGCTTCGCAACCCCAAACTTTAAGGAACGACAACTTAGGTTTCTTTCCAAACCATAATTTATACGGTGTCGTTTCAACGGATTTAGATGGTGCCCTATTTAAAGTGAATGCGGTTGTCTCTAATGCATAGCCCCAAAACGATAGCGGTAAATCTGTAAGAGACATCATAGACCGAACCATATCTAAGAGAGTTCGACACGACGTTCGGACACACCATTACGCTGTGGTGTTCCAGCGGTGTCAATCTGAAAGTATTCCACATTTCTTTAAATGCATGCCAAACTCATAACTTAGATATTCACCTCCGCGGTCAGAACGCAGAAACTTAATCTTCTTATTACGATGATTTTCCACTTCACTTTGAAATTCCTTAAACTTCTCGAAAGTTTCGGATTTATGTTTCATAAAGTAGACATACCCATATCTACTTAAGTCATCCGTGAAAGTGAGAACATAACGATATCCACCACGCGACGCTACACTCATTGGACCGCACACATCGGTATGTATTATTTCCAATAAGTCTGTAGCTCGCTCCATTATACCAGAGAATGGAGTCTTAGTCATTTTTCCCATTAGACATACTTCGCATCTTTCAAGTGATTCAAAATCAAGTGATTCAAGAAGTCCATCAGAATGGAGTTTCTTCATACGCTTCACTCCAATGTGACCAAGACGACAGTGCCACATGTATGTAGAATTATCATTCAATTTTGTTTGTTTAGCATCTATGTTGTGAACATGTGTATCACTACTATCGAGATTTAGTAAGAATAAACCATTCATCTCAGGTGCATTACCATAAAAGATATTACTCATATAAATCGAACAATCTTTATTCTCGGACTTAAAAGAGTAACCGTCTCGCAATAAACAAGATCCAGATATAATGTTCATGCTTAACGCAGGCACCAAATAATAATTATTTAAATTTAAAACTAATCCCGAAGGTAGATGTAGAGGGAGCGTGCCGACGGCGATCACATCAACCTTGGAGCCATTTCCAACAAGCATCGTCACCTCGTCTCTCGCCAGTCTTTGTTTATTCATGACTCTGTTTGAGTTACAAATATGAGCAACGAACCAAGATCAAATACCCAGGCACTACTATGATTACTAGTAAGATACACATCAATAATATGTATATCGAATATACCTTTCTTCTTGATGTTGCCGTTCTTCAGATCTGCCAGGTACTTGGGGCAGTTACGCTTCCAAAGGACTAACACCCTTGCAAGAGAAGCACTCGGTTTCAGGCTTAGGACCAACCTTGGGCTTCTTAGCAGTGCAGCTTTCTTGCGTCCTTCTTGAAGTTGCCCTTGTTCTTAGGCTTGCCCTGCTTGAAATTGGTGGTCTTATTGACCATCAACACTTGGTGCTCCTTCTTGATCTCCACTTCAGCAGTTTTCAGCATGGACGATAGTTCAGCAATGTCTTGTTCATGCAAAGGCATATTGTAGTTCATCACAAAGTTCTTATAACTTGGTGGCGGTGATTGGAGGACATGGTGAATCCCTAACTCATTAGGAATCGTTATCCCCAACTCTTGGAGCTTGTTTATGCTCCTGGACATGGTGAGCACGTGCTCGCTAACTGAGCTTCCTCTTCCATCTTACGTAAAGAACTTTCGAGGACTCATAGCTCTCCACGGCCGTGAGTCTCAAAATGAGCTTGAGCTCCTTAATGATCTCGAACGGGTCGTGGTGCTCAAAACGCTCGAGCTCCGCTTTCTAAACCGTCTGTGATGGCACACGAATCGTGAACTAATGATTTTTCCGAGTGGCGTAAACATTCTTTACGTCATCGGTGGCATCTTCGCAGTGGGTCACCTAGCGGTGCTTCGAGCACATAGGTCATCTGACCAGCCCTGAGGACAATCTTCAGACCACGGAGCCAGTCCGTGAAGTTGCTTCCATTGTTCTTAAGTTTTTCTTTCTCTAGGAACGCAATGAAATTGATGGAGAGATTCGCCATAATCTATAACAAATTTGCAAGTAGTTTAGACTAAGTTTATGATAAATTGAGTTTAATTTTAATTCTTAAATTAACTAGGTGAACTCCCACTCAAAACAACATCCCTCACATTGTCTTAGTGATTATACGAACCAAGTCCACTACACCAAATCCGATCTTCACGAGAGAAGATGTAGTTTCATCGGCGAACAATCTTCATGTTCATCATATCACTTATATGATTCATGCTCTACCTTTCGGTATTCCGTGTTCCGAGACCATGTATGTACATGCTAGGCTCGTCAAGATTAACCTTAGTTTCCGCATGTGCAAATCTGGCTTGCACCCGTTGTATGCACACGTAGAATCTATCACATCTGATCATCACGAGATGCTTCGAGACGACGAGTCTTAGCAACGGTGCCAACTAAGGACGAATACTTTATTACTTGAATTTAGTGAGAGGGATCATCTTATAATGCTACCGTCGTGATCTAAGCAATACAAGATGCATAAAGGATTAACATCACAGGCAATTCACAATTAGTGTGATATGATATGGCCCTTTCTTCTTGTGCCTTTGGTCTCCATCTCCAAAGCACGAACATGATCTCCATCATCACCAGCATTGCGTCAAGGTCAGTGGCGCCGCTTCATGGTTCTCCATCATCACTAGCAACTATTACAACTACTTGGAATAAAGCTTATTACAAGATGAATAGACACGCAGGTCTTAACAGAATTAAAGACAACCATTAGGCTCCTGCAGGTTGCCAAATTACAATAAGGATCATTGCATACGTCAAATATAATCACAATCACATGATGGCCATATCACATCACAAAACCCCTGCAAAAACAAGTTAGACGCCTCTAATTTTCTTTGCAAGTTTTACGTGGTTTGGAGCTTTCGAATAAGAATGGATCTTACCTACGAAACTAAACCACAACGTTGATACAAGTGCTATCAAGTGCAAAGTGTAGATTGGATCTATACTATGGTGGAAGAGACAGACACCCGCAAAGCCACTTGTGCAAAGCAAGTTACACGTCAAGCGTGGAGCAAGTCTCATGTGCGATGACATGTAAGGTTAGCCCGAGCCGCTTCATCCCACCATACCGCAAGATGCAAAGTACACAAAGCAAAAGACGACATGAGCACCAACGCCCACAAAACCATTGTGTTCTACTCGTGCAACAGATCTACGCATAGACAAGGCTCTGATACCACTGATGGGTTCGTAGCATGGAAAACAAAAAATTTCTACCGCAAGAACGAACAAAACCCAGATCTAATCTAGATAAAAGCCAAGATCTAATCTATTAGACATGTGCAACGAGATAGATCTGTACTAACCCTCGTAGATCCGAAAGCGTTACGAGATTGGATCTCGGGGTTGATGTAGTCGATCACTTGCCGATCTCAAGATCGTGTGGACGATCCTTCCGTATGGCGTTCCGGCAGACGCCACAGACGGTCACACGCGTCTGAGTCGGCAGACCTTCCTCTCCCCGTTCAAGCGAGCAGCGGTGGTAGTAGATCTTCTCCACGGAATCCCAGCAGCACGATGGCATGGTGGTGGTGGTGGTGGAGTAGAGAATTCTGCAGGGCTTCGCCTAAGCCAGAGCAGATGGAAGGAGGAGGAGGAGAGAGGCGGCTAGGGTTTGGAGTGGGAAGGGGCAAAGGGGGGTGGCGCCTCCACCCCTCTATATATAGAGGGAGGGGTGCGGCCTAGGGGTGGGAACCCTAGGGTTCCCACCCCTTTAGGGCAAGCACCAAGGAGCTTGGGGGGAGAGTCCTTCCCCCCAAGTTTCCTTTACTTATCCTTTAAGTTTTGCCTTATCTTATCTTGATTTTCAAATAAACTCCAAAATATCTTCTAGAACCTTCCGGAACATTCCGAAACCTTCTAGAATCCCCATACAAACACTTCAGAACATTTCCTAACTTAGAAAATGATCCCCATTATATGAATCTTATTTCCCGAACAATTCCGGATCTCCTCGTGATGTCCCGGATCCAATCCGAGACTCCGAACAACATTCGGTCTCCAACGCACATTCAATATCTACTTAAAACAACTTCGAACCTTAAGTGTGTCACCCTACGGTTTGTGAATATGTAGACATGATGGAGACACCTCTCCGATCAATAACCATTAGCGGGATCTGGAGATCCATAAAGGCTCCCACATACTCAACGATGACTTCGTGATCGATAGAACCATTAACATACGAAACCAATTCCCTTTGTCACACGATACTCTACTTATCCGAGGTTTGATCGTCGGTATCTCCATACCTAGTTCCACCTTGTTACTGATAAGTACTCTTTACTCGTTCCATGTTATGTCATCCCCTGTGACCTAGTCACATGCTTGCAAGCTAACTAGATGACATTCCACCGAGAGGGCCCAGAGCATATCTATCCGTCATATGGATGGACAAATCCCAATCTTGGTCCATGCGCTTCAACACATACTTTCAGAATACCCAATGACACCTTTATAACCACCCGCCATTTAAGCGGTGTTTGATGTCATCAAAGTACCCATCCGGTGATGGTGATTAACACAACCTCATGGTCGAAGGATTAGGTTACTATGCATTTGAAAGCTTGTAGCAATACGAACTTAATGACTTGATCTTATGCTACGCTTACTATGGGTGTGTGTGTCCATCACATCATTCTCCTAATGATATAACCTTGTTATTAATGACATCAAATGTCCATGATTAGAAAACCATGATTATCAATTAACCAACAAGCTAGTTCAACAAGAGGCTTACTAGGGACTCTTTTATGTTTACAAAACACACATGTATTAGTGTTTTCTTATAATACAATTATAGCATGGAATGCAAACATTCATCATAAACACAAAGATATAATAATAACCACTTTTATTATTGCCTCTTGGGCATATCTCCAACACCTACTGCTGGCGTCGAAGCACTTCCCCCGCCACCGCGACAAACACTAGCACCGTCGGAACATGTTCATGTGTTGTCGTTGGCATCCCGACGCGCGCACAGGATTTTGTTTGGGCGGCCGGCTCGTGACCAAATATACATCACACTAGGGAAAAAATTGGGCCTGCCCTATAAATTTTACATCACCAAAACATTTTAAGGTTACCTGTTAGAGATCGTGTTTTTCTCCGAGTGATGTTAAAGTTAGGTTATAGAGCACCAAGCCTATTTTATATCGTCTTAAGATGTACTATTTGAAGGAAACAACATACTATGTTTTATATTCACAAATCAATCGCGTGGGAACTTAGCTAGTACTACTACTACAAAATAGTACGACAAAAAAATTGTGGTTACATTACTCCTGAGGGACAAAAACATCTTTTTAGGTCCCAATAAACACCGTTGTCAAAATGCAGAGTGTCGTGTGAGGCAAGCACAAATCCAGCAGCACACCAATGTTGACCAATAATGCTAGACTTACGGACACCACGTTACGGACGAAAACCTACGGACTGACGTGCAAAACGCTGGGTGGTTGGAATACATTTGCCCTCCGTGATTTGAGGAACGTGGATTTGCACCTACTGGCCACGTGCCCACGCTCTGCTTCGCCTGGTTCTTGCGAAGAACCAGCACCCGATCAACGGCGAGCTTCTGCATCCTGCTCTCGACGCGGGCGCGGTCCCGCCGCTCCATCGCCATCTTCACGGCCACGTGCTCCAGTATCCCCAGCCTACGCTGTATCGTCCTCAGCGCCAGCTCCGTGCGCGCGCCGTCTTCGAGCGCCTCCCGGATCGATCCCAGCATACTGTGGTACATCTCCCGGAGCACCTCCTGGCACTCGCGGCTGGGGAAGAGTTCCTCGAACGCGCGCCCACCACTGGGCGGCGGCTGCGGCGCGTCCTCCGTCGGCTCGTATGCGTTCAGCAGCTCCTTGGTGCGCCTCGCCGTGGCCACCAGCTTCGTGTACGTCGTCTCGAACTCCCACGCCTCCCTGAACGCGGAGACCCCGCTGCTCTTGGGTGCAGCAGCGTCGACGACGGCGGGGGAATTGGCACGCCGGTTCGTCGTCCTCCGGTCGTCGGCGCGGGATCTCTTCGCCGCGCTCGGGTTGTCGGCGGCGGCCTTGCGTTGGGGCGCCGGAGCGCAGTTCTCTTCCTCCTCCTGCGCGAGACGGCTCAGCAGCAAGACACGCTCGCGTCCCGTCGGGATCGGGAGATACTCCGTGAATTCTCGGAGGAGATCGCCGTTCGCTGGGCCGAAGACTTGCCGGGCCCGCTGGTAGATTCGATTCAAATCCGTCGCCTCCTCGAAGCTGGCCTCCGAGATCAGCTCGAGGAGCCTGTCGTAGAGATCCGCTTGCCTCTGACTCACCCGTTCGAGGTACCGCACGGCTCTGCTTATGCGGTCCCCTTGATCGACGGTGGCGGTGGCGGCGGGCGTGGGGCGGCGCTGCCTTTTGGGCCGCCTCGGCGCGGGATATTCGCGGGCGGGCTCGGGCGCGTGCTCGTCGGGCATGAAAGCATCGAGGCGGCGGACGAGGTCGGGGTGGCCCTGGAGGAGCGCGTACGCCTTGGTCACGACTTCACGGCGATCGATGGTCTCGCCCGTTCTGAAGCGCCGGAGGGTGAGAAGTAAGTCCTCGTAGACGGCCGGCTGCTGCGCGAATCGGATTTTGACGTGGTGGAAGAAGGAGAAGGCGGAGGCAAAATCCTTATCCTGGAAGAATTTGTCCGGCAGTCGCTCCATGGCGGCGGCTCGTTCGTCTGTCTCTCACGCTCGCCGGGCTCAGGGGAGATGCGGCTGCGTTTCCTGTGCGTGCGGAGGCTGGTCTCCTGGTGGGTTCGACTATTTGTCTACCCGTGAGGGCAGGAGATCACACGAGGATGAGCTTGAGTCGGGCTCGGACTGTATTTTACAAACACTAATACAGTCCTGGTATTACTCGTCATCGGTCATGTAGATATTTATATTCTTTGCAATAACAAGGTGACTTTAGTTCTACATAATCAATATACAAACTAGCATATCATATACGAATTCGGAACGGTGAACGGATTCTCTAACTTGTCTTCTTCAAGTCAGACTCTGACTTTACCAAACCCGATGCCATCCATTCTCCATCCCACGTCTCCCGTTTCTATATGCTCTCATCACACACTTGTCAGATCCAACCCATATATCTAAGCCCTTAAAAGACCGGACTCTAAATCGCGAGTACACAGGTTCTTTTTAACCGGCGCAGATCGAAGCCTGTGAATTCAACCCGTATTTTCGAAATTTAACTACCCGGTGACAAAATTTTCACGCGAACGCAACTTCATCGGCAGATCAAGCATTTCATACATATTACACATCAAAATCCTAAAAACAAACTTAATTAGGGGGAGAGCTCGCTAGGGACGCCGGCGCGTCCACGTGAGGCCAAAATCGAGCTCTCCGTAAGACCACGGAGCTCCGCGGCGGCCGACTAGTCGTCGAGGACGACGACGTCCACCTCCATCTCGTCGCCAGAGACGCCCGTGACCGCCTCGGCCTCCACCTCCTCGGCACGTTGGGCCAAGGTCACCGCGACGATGGCCCTCTCCACCTCCTCCCGCTCGCGGCGGTCCTGCTCCTCTGCCTCCGCCTTGGACTCCGCGAGCGCGCGTAACAGCTCCTCCATCTCCTCCTCGTCGTCACGGCGCGTCCGCTTCGGGCGCGATGAGGCGGTCGAGGACGACGTCTCGCCGGAAAGAAGAGGGCGCGGGGCCTCCGCTTTGGGCAGCCGGCAACAGAGGGCGCCAGCGAGGGGGGCGACCGTAGACCCCTGTTGGTCCAGCGGCGCGCCTCCCGATGCTTAGCCCCGATGGACCGCACTAGTTTCGCGGCCGCCTCGTCGGAGCAGGGATGCAGGGACAACCACGGGAGCGGCCGCCGACCACCTCCTCCTCCTCCCTGCCCGCATCCGCCGTGCAGCGTGGACATGGCGATGGCGGGGTCGTCGAGCCGTAGTCGCCTTGGTCTGCATCGCTCGCTGGAGGAGCTTTGCTGTGCAGCGACGACGAGGGGATAGGGTTTCTAGGCAGCGACGTTGGGCGGGTTGGAACCCGTATTCGCCCGCACACACACTACTTGTAGAGGCCGCGGGGTGGTGTTCACGGGGGACCGGGAAAAACGAATACATGTTGGGGTCTTTAGAGGCTGGGTTAGCTCGGCTTCGTGGCCCACGGTCCGTATTCTCGCCGGAATTTTACAGGTTTGGTACTTTAAGGGTTCCGATGCTCTAAGCCTAGTTTGAGACCAGCTCGAAAGGAGGGGAAACATAACAGCTACTACAGGAAGCAGTTTTGGCGCCAAGACTCGTCTCTTCGCATCTCTCCTGGTATCTCTGTTGTTGGCGATCTAGGGGCGATTTCCGTCTTCCTTGCGATTCTTCTTCTTATAGATAGGAAAATCAGATTTCGCCTCTTTTCACTTGTATTTATTCACAAAACTAATATTTTACTTGTATTTCTCCATGATTTGTGCAGTATTTATTAAGTTCATGCCTTTCAATTAAGATTCAATGGCACAACCAAACAAGTAAGTTGCATATATTCGGAATTCTTTTGCTTTATTTGCATATAGATCTGTAACAAGTATGCATATATTTATTTTGGTGTAGCGAGAATGTGACCTGCTTGGTGATTCTTTTACAGATCAGACCACCTGCTAGTGCAAATGTCAAAAAAGATCACCTGCCGAAATTTTTGTCAAAAAGGACCACCGGTTCATGGCGGCACGTCTTGTTAGGCGACACTTGGAGGATGCCGTTGTTGCCAGCGGCGGCACGTCGCCTCGCCATCGAGGCACACAACAGTTAGCGGCGTTAGTGGGCCATGCCGCCGTTGACAGAGGCGGCAGGCTGACCTGGCACTTGCCTCCACATCCCAAGGCGGTATTTAGGCATGCATGAACGACACCAGCTTTAGGCTGGTCATAGTGGGGTGCATATTTTACTAGTCTAAGTTACTATCTCCATAGTGAAAAATAACATAAGTGTTGTATCATGTAAAATCTTATTTATTGCAATGTAGACTCATTTTGTCTTAAAATGTGTGATATTATGATAACATAGCTAGTTATCACAAGACTCTCTCATCATTTAATTGCATGCCATGTTAGCTAAATGCTTAGTTGGCAATACATGTAGGACCATGTTACTATCCAAGTTACTCCCACTATGACTAGCCTTGCCACACTCTCCATGAATGCATCGGGGCACCAACACTAGCTTTACCACAATGCATTAATCCAACACTAGCTTTATCACACTGCATTAATCTGCATGTATACATCGGAGCGGTGCCTACATGTCGCCATGGGCTGTGGTGGCAAGCGCCAGCTAAGCCTGCGGCCTCTGTCGGCTGCGGCATGGCCCACCAGCACTGTTAATGGCCATGAGTCTCGATGGTGAGGCTACGTGTCGCCTGTGGCAACGGCGGCAGGCACATGCCTCCACTGGTAACGGCGGCATCCTCCATGTGTCGCCTGCCGAGACGTGACGCCACGAACTGGTGGTCCTTTTTGACAAATTTCTTTCTTCATTACTTCAACTTGCTCTGAAACTTAGAAACTTGGATGATGCTTGATCATTTTGGGTGAACTATGGAGTTCGTGCGGGTTTTGAGGCCAACAAAAGATGTACCAATAAAAGCACAATATATGAAAATGAAACTTCATAGGCGCGTTTGGTATGGGGCTCGTTGCGGCTAGGCACGGGGGACATGGCCAGGCAAAACGACCATTGAGCCATGTTCTTCACTTTGGTTGGTAGGCGGTGTGGACCTTTTTTGGCTCAGCGAAGACGCGGACATAGACTATTTGGTTGCATAGGAGCTCAACACTAATCTCACATCTTATCCAAGATGGTGAACTTACCTCTACCACAATTACATACTTCGATGGCGGCAACTAGCCGGTCATCGGACTGCGTTATGGCCGGTGTAAAGCTTACACTCCCTGGCGACAAAGCTTGTAAGCTCATCGATCATTCCATCACCTCAGCGCAAAGCTTGACGTGGCCACAGAGCTTGCAAGCTGACACTACATACATCAAGCTCGACCTACAACACTGAAAGGTATGTGTACTCTACTGCAATCTGGATCTACAACATCAACTCAACTTCACGTGATTTCGTGTTTGCATAATTTGTGCAAGTGGTAGGGCAGAGGTCCATCGTCTATGACTTCCTCGCCTCGCTCACCTCTGCATGGAATGGGGCGGCCACATCCTCCATCTGGCGGTGGTGGTGGCCACGCCCTCCATCCGTCCAGCAGTTTTACATGTGCAAAGTAGCCGCGATCGTGCGGTGACCTAGCATACCACTGCATGATGTAGTACACTATAGTCGTTGACATAACACCAATGAAACTCCTTCACTAGTATTACATCCCTCAGAGTGGTACAACAGAAACACAACAGGTCCAAGATATGACTATAGATTACAACTCGACTCTTTACAAAAGATCCAGAGAACATTCTAGGTTAAAGAGGAAGAAATCAACTCCTTACAAAGAAGAACCAGAAATAATAACTCAGAACTATCTGGCTAATAAGACTAGCATCTAAACTATCTAGCTTGCAATTGTTGCTAATGCAATGCTCTACAGAAGTAGGTTTTATGGCTGGAGAATCTACTTCTATCTAATCAGGATCTTTGCCTTCACTTCGATCGATGCACATGTTGACTTTGTTGACTTTCTTGAAGATCCTGAGCTTGCGATGAGGATTTCTTGAGCATAGGTTGGTGTTGACGTCATCTTCAACGGCTTAGAACCTAGCAAGGGTTAAGAAGGTACGGTTGAGTACGAGAGTACTCGGCAAGTTCACTAAAAAGGCGTGTCTGATGCACTATCTACAGCCACAGACCATAGGTCGTAGGCAATGTAGGTTTTCGTAAACATTTCTTTAAAGGTTTCTTTTATTCTAAAAAGCTATGTCCGTCAGC
Source organism: Avena insularis (assembly GCA_023614405.1). Taxonomy (NCBI): domain Eukaryota; kingdom Viridiplantae; phylum Streptophyta; class Magnoliopsida; order Poales; family Poaceae; genus Avena; species Avena insularis. The sequence goes on along the minus strand of CM042684.1, from coordinate 431,028,967 downwards.
CTTCACATGTTTACCAGAACTTTTGTGGAGTTCCTTCCTACAGCTTCGCAGCTCCTTCCCGGAACAGGGAGTAACATGTCACAGTTCTTACACTCTGCAGAGGTGCGTCACTTTTCCTATAAGAGACCTTAGCCTTGTTGCACATCCAAGTCACGAGCTTGTCCACACTTCCTTGGTATGGGGCGCAGTCTAAGATCCAAGCTAGTACTGCCCTCTCCGCAACCCCGCATGAAGACATGATCCCTTAAGAAGGTTTACCACGAGTACAATCCGGGTAGCCTCTCGAGGACTCTGTAAGCAGCTCTGCCCTGGCAGCCACCATCAGCTATGGTGAACCTCCACCAAGATAGCTATGCACAGATAATCTAGACGCCAATATAGCGGGGCACTAGGGGGTCCCACCCTTGTGCTAGATTCTCCACGAGAAGTCTGCAGCTTCATGATAAGGTCATCCTTCCATGCGAAAGGGAGAAGATACAACTGACTTCCCCAGAGTCATTATAGATCTTATGGTTAACGCGTAATTTAGCGCAAGAATCACTAGCGACATTGGTTGTTAAGTCCTAGGTATTATGTTCCTTTACCAATAGAACTATAATAGAAGATTATTACCATTTGGTAAATAATCCATAATCATATTATTATAAAAATAGGGTTTTCTAACCTTTTTGAAATACATGTGATGACAACATTTGAGTTACAAGTATTTGATAGAAAATAACCAAAGGACATAAGCAAGTGTGAACTTGCCTTTTGTGATTGCAAGATTATGCGATCACAGTCTTCACGACAATAGAAGATCCAAATTCTGTAAACATCATCATTGGTCCGATAAGGACGAATGTTTAAAGAAACAAGATGCAATTATGCATAAGTAATGTAATGCAATCGGATAAACGCGAATCCTCGGAATAATCGTATCTGATCTAGGGTTCGAAGCTTGTGATGAGTTCTTTGGAGTGTGTTGCACTTTTATACCAGTTTCACACGTGTGCTTCTTATTAAGGCTTGTAAGTGTGTGTGAAACAATATGTAAAAGCAACAAGTAGCATTCAATATTAAAGTACTCAAGTGTGGAATGGCACACAAGAATTTATTAAAAGGGTTGTTAATTCATTAGAGTCCTTACAGAAATGCTTAAGGATTACTTTTAATACTTCTTAAAAGAATAACCTTTGAGGAAAAGATTATTTTACAAAGTAAAAGAATTTAAACTTAAATCTAACACTTTAAGGTTTTCTTACTAGTTATGAGTATTAAAGAAGAAAACAATTAGCATTTTTGAATAGCTATTCCACTAGCAAGTGGAGACTTATATATTTTGGATACGAAAGAACACTACATGTTATTTAATTCATAACACCTCATGAAGGTGAAACAAGGGTATTATTTCCTTTGATTGAGTAGGGTTACTTAATCTTTGGAAGTAGAGGGAATCATTATTGAACTTTGAATAATCACCAAACTTGTAGTGGAAATTTATATGTTTTGTATATGGCATTATATTATATGTGATTCACTTCTTAATGATCCATAAAGATGAAATAAGAGTATTATTACCTTATATAAGTGATGTCTTCTTAATTTTATAAGTGAATAGGACCACCTACTTATTTTAGAAGTAATGCTTATATTTTATAAACATGGAACAAGGCATTAATTTAATTACTTAAAAACTTTGTTTAGCTTTTTAAGTAAATTCAGATAAAGAAGTAGTAGATATTATCTTGGTTATTACATAAGTGACGAGAATCCTTTTGATAAACAATATACTATTTTTGATGATTTTATAATTGATAAAATCTTTTGGGAAAATTAATATACACTTAATTTTAAATGGTAGTTTTAGTAAATACATCTTCAAAATGGTTAGACCTATTTTGATTTTACTTAAACATCAATTGAACTTGTTATACACTTCTAGACTTTACATAACTTATATTAAAGACATAAGTAAGGGTTTATATAATTTTTATGTCTTAAAATAAATGAAAATGGTTTTAACAAGACTTACTAAACCTTTACATTCATTTTACTTCAATTGTGAAATGTGAGATTTTTAATGTGTAGATTTTATTTTTGTGATCATTTTGGTATATTATATGTATTTTTGTGATTTTTAAATAATAAGATAAGATTTTTATAAGTTTTATCACTTTATAAATACTAAATAAATAATACTCTTTAGTTAAGTGACACAAAAATATGTGAAACAAGTTTATAAATGTTTATTTTGTTTTTCTAAGAATTTTGATATACTATACTCATTTTTAAGAATTTTCAATAATAAGATATGTTTATTTAAGATTTATCCCTAATAGGGTATAATACTAACTAGTTACAAAGTTCACCATTGATGATAAAACACAGAGAACCTCGCAACCTGATCCTTTCACTGTGAGGTACTGCAAATCACCATTCCGGAGGAAGCTTAGATGGTTATCAAAAATCATCTCGTAACAGGGTGATCAAAAAGGTGCCACTCAGGTTTTCCAAAGGGATGCGTAGAGGAGTACATATCAAGACCATGATTTGTCTAATCCATGTAACGGATAGATACATGTGGCCATCCCGGTGACGTTGCATTAATGAAGGTTGCAAGCATGTGACTTGGTCACGGAATGCAACGACATGAGAACGAGTAAACAAGTTCATTGGTAACGAGACCGAACTAAGGTATGGGGATACGGAAGATCAAGTCTCAAATGAATTAGGTATCATATGACAAAGGGGGCAGGAAACGACTATCTCACGGTTTGAACGATTATATTCGTGAAACGCACGGGGGTCACATGGCTGTCCAGGTCCCTCTATTGATCATTAATGTGAGAGTAGTCTCGATCATGTCCGGAGTGTTTCTAAATCGAAGGATGTCACGCTTAAGGGTAGAGACGCTTAGGGTAGATGAGGTATCGTAGGAGAAATAGAGAAAGAGAAACCAGAATAGTTCCGGGTAACATCCGATGAAGATCGGAAGGGGTCCGAAAGGTGTTCCGGAGTGAAGGAATAATATAATATGTGTATTTGAATGTTAATTGGAGGATTAATATTAAATATATATTTTATTTTATTATTAAAGGCTTCGTAATGCTAATGGGCCTCACCCGAAGGGAGGCCCAATAGGGCATGGCGCCTAGGGAGAGGGGGCCAGCCGGCCTGGGCTTGGTGGGCCGCCCTAGTGGGCCCCACCTAGGGCCGGCGGCTGCCCCTAGGTGGCCGACGGGTGTGGGGATTAGTCCCACACCGCCTGGCCCTTGGGTGGTACACCCCCCTCCCACTATATATAGGGGTCTCCCCTCCCCCTTTGGAATCATCCCATTCCCTCTCTCTTAGGGATGTAAACAGATAGGATAATTTCCGCACCAAAACCGGCTCCGAAACCGTTTTAAGGTATCCATATCCGATTTTATAGAATTCGACGGATAAGGATATCCGATTCCGAAGTGACGCCCAGGATATGGTATGGAAAATAGCATGCGGATATGGATTATCCGGAAATTAATTAGGATTCTCCGAGTGTTTCAAACCGGATAATCCGATTTTAGAGTCAAAAGTCAAGGACAATATCGCAAAGCAAGTACTTATTTAGTTACCGAGTTCATTTGACGAACATGTCTAACTCTGACTTTTAACACCATATCTCTATTATCTTATCTAGTTGATTCATGCAAGGCCAAAAGATCAAATCTCTCCCAAAACTTTGTTAGAAATATAATTATCTACCTATGTGAGTATTTATCCGACTACTTTCATGTCCAACCCGATTCCGCTCCGTTTCCAATTCGAATCCGCGGTCCAGTATATCTGCGAATCCGTAACCGGTCATTATCCGCTTCGCTTCGAATCCGAGAAACTAATATGGAAAAGGATATGGTACGGTCAAAATCCGATCCGATCCGTTTACACCCCTACTCTCTCTCTCATCCATTGAGGGCTTCTCTGTAATATTGGAGAGGACCTCGTGAGTGAGTTCTCCACCTTCACACCATCGTCGTGTGATCAGCGATCCGGCATCTACTTCTTCCGCTGCTCGGCTGGATCGGAGTCCGGTTGATGTCTCCTACACCAGACATGTGACGAACTTCGGAGGCACCACACTTGGGGTGCTGCTCATCTTCATCAATATATGCCTTATTGCGTAAGGCGTGCCTCGGTCTTCAAAGGTATGGATACCGTCTCTCTCCTCCGTTACTTATGTCTACATAGTATAGATCCTGGTATTAGTGTTCGAGTAGATAGAAATTTTTTGTTTTTTGCTACGGAATCCTTCACAAGAGAGGGGAAAAATGGGGATGAGGATGGACATGAGCGTCGCGGTGGCGGTTTTATCCTCCTTGGTGATGGCTAGCATCATGGCGGTCGGTTCTTGCTGACAGCACCGGACTACATCGGCGGAGCACATGCAGCTGCCTGTGTGCGTGAGGGTGACGACGATAGTGACTTTTGCAAAAAAAACCTAACGTTTCTACAAATTAACCCGCGGTCCACCTAGCTGTCCCACCTATCAGTGAGAGAGAGAGGACACGGGCTGCTGTTGGGCTTTTGCAAAGTGAGTAGTTTTTAGTTTCTGTTGCTCGCGTGCTAGGAATAGAGGATGGGCCTTGGGCTGTGCGGCTGGCTGATTCCTTTTTTTCCATTTCTCTTTATCTATTTTCTGTTGTTTTACAAACCAATTCAAATATGAATTTCTTCAAGGATTTAAATATTCAAAATCCAGTGAATCAACAAAGGTTCTACATGGTTAATGTAGCTAGTTGATTTGGCATTCCTTTTTTGTATTTATTTTCATTATTCATGATTAAATAAAGGATTGTTTTCATTAGAAATATAGAGGACTTAGGGTTTTAGGGATTTTTTTCTTATAATAAGACTTCATAAAAATGATTATGTTTTCACTTGATAATTATAATGGTAAGGATTAAAATGGTTTATGATGTATATAGAATCTGATTCATACTTAACCTCATAAAGGAATTATATATATATTCATTATAAGGTATTAAACCTTGTGGTTTATAATATGATGATTTGAGTTTCATGGTTCTCCATATTTGGTGATTTCTCCTATTCAAACTCTACTTATTTTGTGGGGGTTTAGAACTACCATAAAACAATCTTGGTTAAGTCACTATGCATGAATATCAATCATTAATGAGGAAATGAAAATGTTCATTTCCAAATAATGGCCATGAGTTTTGGGAAGGTTTAATAGACTCATATCTATTATGGATATGGATGAAGATTAAGAGCTAGGATGGATTTCCTTCATGTTTTGTGGCCATGGATAATAACTCAACTTAGAGTGAGCTATTTGAGATTGCTTTCCTAATGTGATCTTCATGGTATATGAGACTAGGTATTTATTAGGGTTTAAGATAATAAGGTGGACAAGGCTTCCATCAATACACTCTCAACTGGTACTCTAATTATCTCTTAGAAACTTCATTTGACTAAGAGTTACTATTCTTTGGCTGCCTAAAAATAGGAATTGGTTCCACTACTAGCTTAATTCTAGGGTTTTGGACAAAGAGGTAGACATGGGTCTTGTCATGGCTTGATATACTGTTGGTTAAAGGTTTCTAAACTAATCCTACCTTAATACCTCACTAAGCTTATCATTAGATGAGGAATTCCTTTCCTAAATATACTCTATATATCTCTTATCTTATTCACAAAGATCACATCTTCCTGAATAAGTCAATCATCTGACTCCACCATATCCATCATCATATGATGACATGGTCATGCCACTTCAACAATACCCATTCTCCATTCTTACTCTAATATGAAACTTCCATTGCTAAACTACCCTTGAGGAAGTCATTCATCTAGTTAGTTATAACTTCATTATTCCATCCTCCTAGCATTCTTCGTTTACTGCCTAACTTGCACTTCTTAACTACCCTTGATGAATCCATCAATGTAGTTGTTTCTAACTCCATCCATAAACTCCTTTATATTCACCTTGGATTTACTTCCAAGGCTTGCAAGATTACAATCCTCTCTATATCACATGTGATATCACTCCTCTAGAATAGGTATGGTATTACTCTCCATAATACAAGTTTTTTCTTGTATTAGCTTGGTTAAACTATTATGCCTCCAACTACTCCATACACCCATATTATATACTTCATCATACTCTAGCTTGACTTCTCATGTTCAAGCTAGATGATTCATCTTACTAGGGGTTTACCTAATTTTGTATACTCACAACTCTTCTTCAACACCTAGTCATCTATCCTCAAGTGACTTGAGAATAATTACCACCAACCCTTGATCAAACAAAGCTTAGGCTTTTAATTGTTTGATCAAGATCTATCATCAACTAATTATTTGACTTGTACTAATCTCTTTATAGGGTTTATCTTGTTAAGGAAACTTACTTCAGGTGTATACCTACTTGGCTTAACAATATTATCATCAGATTCTCTAATACTACTAGCTTTCTTCTAACTCCTCAAGTATTAGTTAATTCTTAGGTTTAGATACTTCTTCTAGTTAACTCAAGAGTGAGTTAACTCCTCCAACACCAAATGGTTTGATCACCACTAAGGATCACATTCCATTGATGATGGCACACTTCACCATAGCTAGTTCCTCCTCCTTATTAATTTACTTAAGGTCTTTGGAAGGTCAATATAATAGGTCAAAGGCTAAGAGTCAATAAGTGCTAGGTCAAGAAATGATCACTCAACATTGATGATCAACTTGACATCAGGACTTGGTTAAATAGGAATGTCATCACTTAATATGATATTAAGGGTATGTGCTGGATGGTCTTGGATTGACTTTCCTTTCTACTCTATTTGTGATAAGAGTTAATGTTTAAGAACTACCATGATACCCATGGTAGGAATAACTATGGCAAGCAGGTGTATCAATATTTAGTTATAGAATTTCTTTACTTAAGTTATATACTTAACTTGGTATTCAAGGTTTGTGGTAGATAATACCTTGATATCATCTTTGGAATATTGACTATTCATCCTTGAGTTGTTCTATGGAATACCATGTAGTGATCTCTAGAAGATCTAGTACTCCTTATTAAGTAGTGTGTTGTGACTTAGTTTTATTACATTTGATCTACCCTTAGATCAAATTACATTACCTACGTAAGGTTTTAGCAAAGCTCATATTGAAACTTATCGCAGTCAACTTGATGATCTACTTCAGTTCCACCAAGTTAAGAGAAGCTTCAATCACTTTGATAAGTTTTATTTAAAAGCGCGAAAATTATCCAGATTTTCTATGCATGAATACAATGCACACACCACATCTCAGCTTATTTCTAAGCTCTAATGCTGGGATGTTATAGGTCGTTGCCAACAGCGCATCTGGCCCCACACACGTGCTCCTTGATGAGTGGAAGACGGACAAGGACTGCTCCCGCAATATTCAGTATGGACTGCATGGTCATGGACGGGGGCCTAGTGCTAAGTGGACATTATACACAGGAGCTAACACTTTCAGTTACATAATACACTATGTGTATAACATTAAGGACAATCTAGCCTTTGAAGAAGCATTTGACATCATGAGGAATATAAGGTGGATACTAAGAAGTCATCATGGCTAGATAGCATCCACAAGTTTAAGGGAAAATGGGTCGAATGTTACATGAGGGATGGAAAAATGGGCTGAATGTTACATGAGGGATGTTTTGACATTGGGAATGAGAAGCACAAACTTAAGTGAGAGTCTCAATAGTGATATGAAAAAACATCCAAAGTTATATTTTGACATCATTCGGTTCTTAAAATATTCAGTGCAAGGAAAAAGAGACAAGGAACTAGATGGAGAGTTTGAAGCCATGAAACAAATACCAAGTATAAGAATGAAGACACCATGTTGTTGTTGCAAAGAAGCCAACTTTACACACCCACCATATTTGAAGCATTCCAAATTGAATATGACAAACCCAAGACTGCATGTACTCGAGCATTGGATGGATAATACCTATGATGTTGCAACTGTGAGGTCTGATGGTGATTTAAGCTCTAAACAAGGGCGCATAGTTGTAATTGATTCTTTGGAGAGAATGGCTTTTGTTAGTTGTTTTTAGTTTAAAAGGGCTGCGAGTATTGTGTTGGCATGCTTCAAAAGTTCTTGACTTGATGAATATCAAGTTATTGATGAACCATTGCATTCTAAAGCGATGGACAAAGGAAACAAGATATGGAACTATACAAGATACCAAAGTAAGAAACATCTTTGAAAATCCAAAATTGGATGCTATATTGCATAGCAAGTTTCTTTTTCAGAAATTTCATGATTTTGCATATAAAGCCGCAAGCGATCCAGAATGTAGCTTGTTGGTGGACACTGAGTATGTTCTCTACACTATTTCTAGACTGTATTTCTTCTTTGTTTTAGTTTTATTATCGGTATATGTTTAATTCTGTTAGCGTGTATTTTAGTTTACTATATGTTCCCTTCTCCTAAGTTAGGCTCGTTTGGCTCCCGTATGGGCTTTCCATGGATTGGGCCGGTAGGTGTGAGTTGAGAGAGCAGAGATAAACATGAGACATGGGATGGAGAATGGATGAAGTCGAACTCTGACTTTTCACAACCCGATGCCATCCATTCTCCATCTCACAATTCCTCTCAATGGGAAAACTAGAATTTCTATCCTCTCCAGGTATTTTGATAACAGTTTTCCTCCTTCCACACACCCCCTCTAAGGGGAACATATGTGTATGTAGCAATTATTTGTATGGTTTGGTGAATCAGGCATCCATCTTGGATTTGGATTCTCTCTAGGAGGTAAGTCCCTTGTTAATGATGGAGCTTAGAAGCCTTTTGATTTTTTATGTTGGAGTGAGTGTAGACTGGTATAAATATACCTTTCGTCATCTTCATTTTGTCTCCCGTTTCTATATGCTCTCTCAACACACACTTTCCAGATCCATCCCACGTATCTAAGCCTAATTTGAGACCATCTCGAAGCAGAGGAGGGAAATAGAGTTTTTTAACCAGATAACAGCTACTTGAAGCATTTTTAGCACCAAAACTCCTCTATTCGTATCTCTCCTTGTATCTCTCTATTGTTGGCGATCGAGGGGAGATTTTAGGCACCTTCCATCTTCCATTCTTGCGATTCTTTTTTTGTACAGGTAGGAGACGCATATTTCCCCTCTTTTCACTTGTATCTGTTCACAAAACTAGAATTTTACTTTGATTTCTCCATGATTTGTGTAGTATTTATTAAGTTCATGCCTTCCAATTAAGATTCAATGGCACAACCAAACAAGTAAGTTGCATATATTTGGAATTCCTTTAATTTATTTGCATCTAGATATGTAACAAGTATGCATATATTTATATTTTGGTGTAGGAAGAATGTGATTCCTTCTTGGTTACCTCAACTTGGTCTGAAATTTTGAAATTTGGATGATGCTTGGTCATTTTGGGTGAACAATGGAGGTCGTGCAGGTTTTGAGGTCAAAAAAGATGTACCGATAAAAGCACAATGGATGTAAAGGAAACTTCATAGGCGCATTTGGTAGCCAGCAAATCTTTTGGAGCTCGTTGTGGCTAGGCCCTGGGGGCATGGCCAGGCCAAAACGACCATTGAGCCATGTTCTTCACTTTGGTTGGTATGTCGTATGGACCTTTTTTTCTTAGCGGAGACGCGAACGTAGACTGGTTGGTTGCATAGGAGCACAATGATACGTCCATTTTGTATCACTATTTTATGTCTTAATTCACTATTATTCATTGATATATTTCGTATTGAGAGGTGATACTTATGCTATTTCATCTGTTTTTGTATGGTTGATGACTTTTGAAGCATGGACCGCTGCAGTCAGGATTCTGATGGAAAAAAGTGCTGTTTGGAGGCAAAATTCGCGAAGATCAGAAAATCCGAGAAAATATACGGAAAATCCTATTTTTCCAGAAGACTAAGGATGCCAGAAGACGGAGTGGAGATGGGCCACAGGGGGCCCACACTACCCCATGGCGCGGGCCTAGGTCGCGCCAGAGGTGGTGTGGCCACCGCCCACTCCAGCCTCTCTCCTCGGGCGATATCATCCTCCGAAACCCTAAGACTCGGGAGACCACAGAAAGATTCCGCCTCACAAGGCAGAAAACACCGAGAGAGAAAGATCTCTCCAGCAGACAGATTTCTGCCGGGGGAATTCCTTCCCGAAGAGGGGAGATCGTCACCATCAACACAACCATCAAGCTAGGCTTCATCAGGATCATCATCATCATCATCACCACCATCACCACCATCATCACCATCAGCACCCTCATCACCATCTCCATATTGCTGTAACAATTGAGTTGAATCTTGCATTAGTTCATAGGGGAAACTTTCCCGGTGTTGATTACTCTTTGTAGTTGATGCTATTGAGTGAACCATTGAATTATTGTTTTTGTTCAGATTGTTATACATCATTATTCCATCTCTGATCATGATCCATATGATGTCTTGTGATTAGTTCGTTTTGTTCTTGAGGACATGGGAGAAGTCTTGTTGTTAGTAGTGGAGTTATGTTGAGAAAGATTCACTAGATTGTTATTTAAGTTGTGGTATACTTCTTCTAGTGGTGTCATGTGAACGTCGACTACATGACATTTCACCTATATGGGCCTAGGGGAATGCATTGTGTATTTGGCTACTAATCGTAGGGGTTGCCGGAGTGACAGAAACCTGAACCCCCGTTAGGAAACCATTGCACAAGGGACGTAAGGGTCTTAGAGTTTAAAGTTGTGGTTAGGTTTCTACCTTAATTACTTTCTTGTACTTACATATGTTTGCAAGGGGTATAATCACAAGTATGTATTAGTCTTGGATGGGGCGGTACATTAGCACAGGTTCACCCACACAACACTTAGCAAGCTAAAGAAGATTAATCAACTATATGAAGCGAAAGCACTTGACAGTCTTCCTATGTGTCCCCGAGAACGTTTGGTCATCTTAAGTAATACAACCAGCTTGTCCTTTGCTGCATAAAGGATTGAGCCACTTGCTGCATTTATTCCTACAGTCTTTTATTTACTCATACTTTGTTTACGTGCTTTATCGAAAACCCCCAAAAATCCGTTTGCTAAGTATTTGCAGAGAATTCCTGATCCATACCACTAGCCAGCACCTTCTGCTGCTCGTTGGGTTCGACACTCTTACTTATCGAAAATACTGCGATACACCCCCTATACTTGTGGGTCATCAAGACTATTTTCTGGCGCCATTGCCGGGGAGTGAAGCGCTATTGGAGAGTGGAACTGGTAAAGGAAACTTCTACTGTGAGTATTGTTTACTACTGTTAGTTGCTTTATTTTTGTTATGAATAATTCACCGAGTTTCTTATTTGGTAATGCTACTACCGCTGCTAAGGTAGTAGATAAGCCACCACCTGCTGAGAACGATGTTTTCAAAATACCTACAAGAATTAATGATCGTGTTATGGATAACTACTATGTTGGGGATGGAACTGTCCATCCCGGTGATCATTTGCTCTTTATACACGAATTATGTGGGTTGTTCAAGTGTGCAGGTATTACTATAGATCAAGTCAAGAAGAAGTTATTCTCATTATCACTGAAAGGAAGAGCTGAGGAATGGTATAAGCTGCTGAAGAATGGTCAAGCTCTGGAATGGGAGGAAATAGTGCCTCTCTTTTATTCAAAGTTTTATCCTCCTAGTGAGATTTATAAAGATCGGAATCCAATATACAACTTTTGGCCTCTTGATGGAGAGAGTACAGCTCAAGCTTGGGGGAGATTGAAGTTATTAATACTCAAATGTCCCATTCATGAGCTCCCCAACAATATTATTATCAACAACTTTTATGCAAGGCTCCCTCTACATGATAAGGATTTATTGGACGCTTCTTGTGCTGGATCATTCACTCGTATGGAAGAAGAAACTAAATGGGATCTTCTGGATCGTATTCAAGATAATGCTGAAGCTTGGGAGAATGACAAAGGTAGAAAGTCAGGTATAAATTATGATTATGAATGCATTGAATCTTTTATGGGAACTGATGACTTTCAAAATATTAAAAATGCTTATGGTCTAGACTCTCAAGCTATTGCTTCTTATTTTAAGGCTTTTGCTTCTTACATTGAAGTGCCTAAAAAGAAGTGGAATAAGTATCATGAACCTTATAAAGATGTTGCTAAGAGTGTTCCTGCAAGAAATACTGAAGTTTATACTGCTAATCATGTTTTACCTAAACCTTACAATGAGAAAATGCCTTTTCCAGTTAAGGTAAAGGAACATTCTATGATAGCTAATATGGTTAATGAAAGTACAAATAAAGCTGTTGAACCTGATAAACAAATGGTTGATGAATCTATAATAGCAAGTGTAAAAGACTTTGTCACTAAATATGAAAAAGAGGGACACACTATCCTTTGGAAGGATACCTCTAATATTGTTTCCCATAGTAGTGTTATGAGAGCTAGTATTCCTGTGTTTTCTGTTAGAATAAGTGATCATTGCTATGATGGTCCTTGTGATAGCTATATTGTTAAGTTTATGCATGATACTGAAAGTTACTATGAGAGAGGGAAAAGTGTTCTTATGCATCTCAATAATATCAAGTTTCCTCGTTTTATGCTGAAAGTTTTTATGTTGCACTTCTTTTGCCTTCTTATGCAAGTAGCCTCTGGTTTCAACAACTTGTTTGTTTACAAAATTCTCTTGCATAGGAAGTGGGTTAGACTTAAATGTGTGTGTGTGTGTGTTTTGCTTCTTATGCTCTCTTTCGCTTCAATTCATATTCCTATGTGAGCATCTTCAAAAATTTCATGCCAATCTTAATGGCTATAAAGAAAGAGCTTTTTGGGAGACAACCCAATTTGTTTTTGCTTTCAGCTTGTTTTTGTTTCTTTGAGTCTTGGAAGTTATTACTTTGGTAATAACCTCTCCTTATCCGTTTTGTTTGGTTTTTGTGTCAAGATCATCCTCTAATGAGAGAGAAGTAAGATTTGGGGAAGTTGCTTTCCCGAAACGGATTTTTGTGCTTCACCGTAAAAATTCGTGAGAGATCTCTGTATGTCAGTTTGAGCTGTAATTTTTTGTGCTTTTGCCCCAGGTTGTTATTTAACTTTCGTTAGTTTTGCACTTTTTGATTTGAGCAACATAAGATTTTCGAAAAAATTAATCTTTACCTGCTGGTCTGTTTTGACAGATTTTGCCACTCTTGCATTTGCTTCTTTATTCGATTTCCTTTTTGAATTCTTTTTGGGTTTTCGGAAGGAGTTGCTACAGTAGATTATGTTTTGATGGTTTTCAGTTGAAGTTGGACTCAAAAGGTTTTATCACTTCACTTATACTAATGTTGCTAATGAGAACTGTGTGAAGTTTTGTGTGAAAGAAATTTCCAGGTAGTGGAGATAATGGTGTAATAAGGAAGAGAAGGGTTTTATGACTCAAGTAATAAGTGTATGAAGATTAATATATTGATGTTATTCAAGTGATGACCCCGGAAGAATCTACTAGATACCAAATTCAGAGACCTGCAGAGTCTGTTTTCAAATAGGTAACAGTTCTGGTAAGAAAAGTTCCACGAAAATACTATCCAACTATATTTTTGCAGTTTTTAGTCAATAAGGAAAGAAAGTTACGGTTAAAAGCAGAGCCAGGGTGGCTCACACCACCCTGTGGCGCGGGCCCTCCCCTGGCCGCGCCACCAGGTGGTGAGTCCACCCCGGACTCCGCCTCCGACCCGTTTTCACCCAGTACCTTCCTCTTGTTATGAAACTTCGTAATATATAACCCCCGGATCTTTCGAGGTTCGTGTATCGTGTTTTCATTGTGTTTTCATTTTAATCTGTTTCTGCCAGGTAAGATCCCAGATTTGTAGCCACAATGTCTTCCACTGGATCAGTCGAGGGAGATTCCTTAGAAGATATCATCAACCCATACATGAGAGAATTGAAGATTCATCCCAAGGAGTTATTGCTCGAAGGTGGGGAGGTTTGGATTAAAGAAGTTCAACACCCTAAAGGTGAAGGAAGTCTAGAGGACAGGATGGAAGCACTGGAGCAAGAAGTCTTTAGGTACAAGAAGATGGCGGAGCGCGAAGTGGATATCATCCATAAGATTTGTTCCGAACTCATCACCGAGCACCAAAAGGAGACTGCTGAACTCAAAGACGAAGTCCTCTCACTCTGCCAAACAACCAACAAACTGCAAGCACAGTTCTGTGACGTTCAAAATCAAAACTGTGAGTATGAGGCTAGATTTAAACGCATAAGTGCTGCTACAAGTTTCAGGATGTTGGAAACCACGATGTCCTTTGTTGATGGGAAGCCTTTACCCTAGAAGACGGACGAAGGTGAGAAGATACCACCACCACCAAAGGAGTAATTCATCATCAGGTTTGGCATCCCCTTGGTTTGTTCCAAGCTTGGGGGAGTGCCGCGGTATCACATCACTATCTTCTATCTTTTTACCTTATTAGTAGAGTCATATCATGAATATAGGAGTTATTATGTAGTATGGTTTGCATTATGGAAGTGGCCCCTCTCTCGTTAGATATGTATCCCTTGGTGTGAGTTGCCGTTATGGAATATTAATGAGAAGTTCTATCATTTACTCTTTTGCATAGCTTGTATTAGTTTTCAATTCGTGGTTATATGATTGATATTGTTGTTAGTATTGGTATCACTTTGGGATCATTGAGTTAATTTAGTTGGTTTTGGCAAACCTGGCTCAGACAGTAGCAACACTATTTTTGAGAGTTGAATGAAAAAGATAGAAGTACTTTAGAGAAAAATAATTTCATCATCTTTCTTTCTTGATTTGCTCATAAGTCTAGTATTCTTTAGTTAAGATCTTTTGTGCTTCCAAGGAAGATTGCATGTTTGTTTTTATCACTTGTATGTTTGTTTGTTTCCTTCAACTCTTGTACTTGCTACCCAGCCTTGCTAGCCAAAAACCTGTACTGAGAGGGAATTCTTCTCGTGCATCCACTCCTTTAAACCAAAACCTTTGCCATTTGTGTCCACCATACCTACCTAGTAGCATTATTGCTATTCCAAGTAAATTCTTGTTTTATCTACCTCCCAAATTAAACTTGTTATTTGAAAATTAGTGATTAAAGCTCTCACGAACTTGATGGCACACTTTACTTCCTTGCACTTAATAAACTTGAACCATTGTGCTCACTGTTATGATATGCTTGCGCTTTGTAAGTTGTGAATTAGCAGAACCATGCTGTCATGGGGAACACTTTCAACATTGCACTGGTACTTTGTACCTAGTTGATATCATGTTCTTTTGTCTATGGATGTCGTCGGTGTGAAATAAAAGGGGAGCTTGTAAGTCCATGGAGTTATGCATATGTGTTAGAGAAACGCCTGGGCCGCTGGTCTAATCCATGCTGACATGGTGGAAACCTGCAGCGTAACTATAACGAGTATCTATGAAGCATTCTTCTTATAAAAAAGAGATAAAGATTGAGAAAAAGGGAAAAGAAAAAAAGAGATATTACGAAAAGAGGAAAGAGAGAAAAAAGCACCATATTCCCATGGTAAATAAGAAGATTGCTGAGATACTTGTTGTCTACTTGCCTTGTCATTTTGATATGGGGATTCTTCCGTATCATTGGGCAAGGGGTACCCCGTTGGCGGTTCTCAATGATACACATATGCTTACGATGACAAGAACTTACCGGTGACTAAACTTGAGTAGCATGCAGAGCGGCCCTCGTATTCAAGGGACATGAGATTCTCAACTTACAACTTGTCAATGCATATCCTCATATTTGATCACTTTAACCTTAATCACCTAAAGATGCCTATGATAGGGGCAATGAGAGCTAAAAGCTAGTAAGTATCATAATTTTTGGGAGCTCTTGATGAGACTTGCAATCCCTGCTTCCCTCTTTGAAGGGCCTTTCTTTTACTTTGTAGTTGAGTCAGTAAACCTATTCCCTTCTATCTCAGCAAGTATTTTGAGTTGTTGTGTTTCATTCATTCATATGGTGATTTATTCAATCATGTTTCTTATGTTCCTTATTTTGCATATTGCTCTTATCTTGCTGTTTACAACTTTGAAAGCTATCTTTCAAAACCAGTTATTTGTGAACTCTAGCAAATTATCAACTATTCTTCGACCAAGAGCTAAGTTTGCCATTACCAATTATGATTTACTTCATGTATCTTTATTGTGTTTCCTTTACTCATTGCAAGTTGAGTTATATAATAGTGAGTTGTCTTCTATTATGATCTATGTATTTGACGAATGTGATGCTTCTTGTCCGTATTCTTTTATCGACTCTTCACTCCATAAACTTGAGGCCATGTTTATTGAGCTCAGTTTCGCTTGGGGACAAGCGAAGTCTAAGCTTGGGGGGAGTTGATACGTCCATTTTGCATCACTATTCTATGTCTTAATTCACTATTATTCATTGATATATTTCGTATTGAGAGGTGATACTTATGTTATTTCATCTGTTTTTGCATGGTTGATGACTTTTGGAGTATGGACCGTTGTAGTCAGGATTCTGATGGAAAAGGTGCTTTTTGGAGGCAAAATTCGCGAAGATCAAAAAATCCGGGAAAATATACGGAAAATCCTATTTTTCCAGAAGACTAAGGATGCCAGAAGACGGAGTGGAGATGGGCCACAGGGGGCCCACACCACCCCATGGCGCGGGCAGCCCTAGGCCGCGCCAGGAGATGGTGTGGCCACCCTCGCCCACTCTAGCATCTCTCCTCTAGCGTATATCATCCTCCTGAAACCATAAGACTCAGGGAGCGACCACAGAAAGATTCCTCCGCCTCTGCGAGGCGGAAAACGCCGAGAGAGAAAGATCTCTCTGGCAGACAGATTTCTGCCGAGAGAATTCCTTCCCGGAGAGGGAGATCGTCGCCATCAACACCACCATCAAGCTGGACTTCATCGGGATCATCATCATCATCATCACCACCATCATCACCATCAGCACCCTCATCACCATCTCCATATTGCTGTAACAATTGAGTTGAATCTTGCATTAGTTCATAGGGGAAACTTTCCCGGTGTTGATTACTCTTTGTAGTTGATGCTATTGAGTGAACCATTGAATTATTTTTTATGTTCATATTGTTATACATCATTATTCCATCTCTGATCATGATCCATATGATGTCTTGTGAGTAGTTCGTTTTGTTCTTGAGGACATAGGAGAACTCTTGTTGTTAGTAGTGGAGTTATGTTGAGAAAGATTCACTAGATTGTTATTTAAGTTGTGGTGTACTTTTTCTAGTGGTGTCATGTGAACGTCGACTACATGACACTTCACCTATATGGGCCTAGGGGAATGCATTGTGTATTTGGCTATTAATCGTAGGGGTTGCCGGAGTGACAGAAACCTGAACACCCGTTAGGAAACCATTGCACAAGGGACGTAAGGGTCTTAGAGTTTAAAGCTGTGGTTAGGTTTCTACCTTAATTACTTTCTTGTACTTACATATGTTTGCAAGGGGTATAATCACAAGTATGTATTAGTCTTGGATGGGGCGGTACATTAGCACAGGTTCACCCACACAACACTTAGCAAGCTAAAGAAGATTAATCAACTATATGAAGCGAAAGCACTTGACAGTCTTCCCATGTGTCCTCGAGAATGTTTGGTCATCTTAAGTAATACAACCGGCTTGTCCTTTGCTACATAAAGGATTGGGCCACTTGCTGCATTTATTCCTACTATCTTTTATTTACTCGTACTTTGTTTACTTGCTTTATTGAAAACCCCTAAAAATCCGTTTGCTAAGTATTTGTAGAGAATTCCTGATCCATACCACTAGCCAGCACCTTATGCTTCTCGTTGGGTTCGACACTCTTACTTATCGAAAATACTGCGATACACCCCCTATACTTGTGGGTCATCACACAACACTAATCTCACCTCTTATCGAAGATGGTGAGCTTATGAAATGACCCAGGGTTATATATTATAGGAAAGGGTATATATGTGAACTGAGATTGTGCATAGCATGCATTTAAAAATTTAGGGTCAATTTGAAAATTTTCTTAACCTATTTGAATATGGTTCTAGTGAGGTTGTTAGCAAACAAAAGGTCACTAGGAATAGAGACCACATTCAAATACTCAACTCAAAATAATTTGGATGAGTTCAGAATTGAAATTTACCTAAGTCAAACTTGAACTCAAATTCAAATTCCACACATTTAAACACAAACCACAGATGATGGAATATAATGCTCCATTCAAATAAGAAATTACTCAAATCTTAAAGAACAAACACTTAAAGATACAATCTGTATCAAACAACATGAAATGATCTTTATTCATATTTGAATATGAGTACATGATATACTTCAAAAAAAAATATGAGTACATGATCTAGAGTTACAAGAATTTCATAAATAAAAGGAAAAACCTAAAAGAAAAACTCTACATTGTCTATCTATCTGCTCAAGCCTTGATCTTCAACCTGTGAACGCAAACATCAAACAAAAACACTCGTTAATGTTACATTGTTGGTTCTTCCCTAAGGCAAAACCATTTAATATAAGAATCCTTAAGTTAGAGTCTGGGAATGGATCCCAAACTTTAAGCCTGAGTAATAGAGTAGCAAAACCTTGAATAACTGACAGTAACCTAATCAAAAACTTCACATTAAACATTTATAATCCCTGATTCATCAAGAAACGTATAGAATAGATCACCAACAATTCCTAAGAACTGACATAATATCCAAGATGAACAAATAGTAAACTGGTAGTCATCCACTAGAATTTTTCACTAGATCAAGTAGGAAAACCAAACCAATAGAACTGCTAGAGGTCATAATATAAGACATTCAACCAAAGGAAAACCCCAAGATCAGGATTCTATGAAGAATAGGTAGAAATCCATAAAACTGAAACATCATCAATCAAAAATCTAATCCAGTAGAAACTCTAGCAACTATTAAACATGACCAATCACCAAAAGGTTTAGCAAGGCATTGAATTCTGCCAAGAACCCTAGAACTCCCAGAATTTGAAACATGATAAACCAAAATTGTAAACCAATTAAACTTCATAGCAATGAAATCTATGAACAATCATCCTAATAGAATTATAAGGGGCCATGGATGAAAACTAAACCAAATACATCCAAAACTAATTAATAAACACTTGTCAAGTTCTAAGGATAGAACAAGACAAAGGCCATCTGGCTAGGCCTTGGGGGCATGGCCAGGCCAAAATGGCCATTGAGCCATGTTGTTCACTTTGATTGGTAGGTTGTATAGACCTTCTTTTGGCTCAGTGGATATGTGAACATAGACTGTTTGGTTGCATATGTAGTGCTATGTTAATGTCACTGGATTACGCTGCAATTGGAAATTATCGAGGATGGTAGTGGCCTTCCTCTTACTATGCACAGGATCAAAAGATACATTTGTAGTGCTATGTTAATGTCACGGACTATTTTTTTGACATGTGTAAAAAGGGTAAAATAAATTTTCTCCTAAGTAATTATATTAGGGTATCGAAAAATCCTTTATTACACAAGACTTAAGGGAATATTATTTTTCGAAAAATTGCACGAACATAGAATCTTTCGATGTAAACGTAGTTTTTTCTAGATTGTTTGGACATTCTAAAATGAGATTTCTGGAAAAGTACACCTACGACACATACTAGAAATGGCAAGAAATTTCTTGTTCATAGATTCGCACAGATATGTCTACAGCTCGTTCTTTCATCAATTTTTTTAGTGCCACACTCATTTTACTAACGGTGCCATAAAGCTAAGGGACAACTATTTCTATGCCCCACTAGAGTATGTACTACTCTGAATTGTCGAGCACTCGAAACACTCCTCAGTTTCCCCACCTTGCTCTAGACCAACCTTGTGAATATCTAGATGAAGCATTTCCATCGAGTTAAGGCCCTTTGACCAAGGTTGTGCTAACATACTGACATGAGTGGGTCCCGAAAACACTTACAGGTGGGATAATGACTTGAGGACATGGCAAAATAGTAAATATCTGATAGTGGGACCAACTAACCCTTACAGGTGGGACCAAATAACTCTTACAGACGGGACCAATTTTTTGACTATTCTCTCGTATGCATATTCTTATCCACCTAAATGAAGGGCCCATACATTCCAGCATGGCACACCTACTTTTCATTTTTTTTATCTAGACGAAAGTACAACAGGAGATAGGGACCAAGATCTATTCCCCTTTCATCTCTGTGACAAACCTCTTCTTAAACCTCACCTCCATCGCTCCATGTCACATGCGTCCGTCCACTCCTATCTCCGAGGGAGAACAAGATCAGTCACCGTCTTTATCAGGTATGCCATGCTCGCTTAATCCCCTCCCATTTTCCATATGACACACTAAGATTTATGTAGGGATTTAGTGGGGTTTTAGGTAGGGATGGATGCAGGACGACACCACACTTGGTTAGCTTAGTTTGTTACCCTGCTAAGATTTAGCCTCTTTTTAAGTATCTCCTCTGTAATTTGGGAATATATTATCTTGAATGCTTTGGATATCCCTCGATCTCTTTCATTCCCCTCTATTTATAGTTTCTAGTGGTAGAAAAAGTAGAAATCATGGACTGTTCCAATGCTAATGTGAGCGGTGATGATAAAATATGCGGCAGTGAGGAAGACGCCATTGTGGCTACAAAGGGTAAAGTTATATTTGGATTGTAGCATTGAATTCCACTATGCAACAATGTACTATAACAATGTATTACTCTCTAAAGTTATATTTGGATTGTAACATTGGACGCAATGTAGAGGAATAAAAGAGAGATGTCCTCAACTCAACTTGGGCAACACCAAATACATTTATCAAGAACCAATACATTTAATAAGAGGCAAATATAATATGCAAGTATGAAGGATAAGAACCAAATACAATCTTTGATATGATTCTCAAATGAAATGTAGCTTGATGACATGAGCATGATATTATATGATGCAACAATTAATAAGTATAGAGTAGCATTATAATGATTTAAAATGTAGCATTGCAAGGGTTAGACACTTGGGATGCTACAACTTCATTGTGGGTAGCTTAGCGGGGTGGCTCCCTAAAGCTTTCTTTGGTTCTTGGAAGAGTTGTGTCGTGATACCTCGTTTCCTTTTACCTTCCTTTGGTTTTTATGAGATTGATCGAGCGTGTAAAAAATACATTTATGCATCCCTACAGGGTAAATCTTTCTGAACACCCGTGTCTGCGGTTATGTACTACTTGGAGCACAGTTTATCAATCACAAACAACTTACATTAAAGTAGTACTATAAATTTGACTTGGACATGTCTAGTGAGTAGCACAACTACCACAAATGAATTAATAAAAAATTCAACTGTGTGAGTGCCTCAAGTATTGCTCCATACCGGTTACGCGACAGGGGTAATTCTCATGGATGGGTTATATTTGGTGTAAGTATCAAGTTGATTTCAGATAGGTCTCTCTTATCCCTCTCTAATACATAGAAGGTGTATCATGTATTGGTTCAGTGCATGCTTTGCTATTGCTTAAGTCCACCATACCCATGTAGGGGAGAGAAGCCGAATTCTAAGCCTCACTAAGCACTTGCCTTAGTACTTATCTTCATTGATTTTCCTTTCTTTCTATCAGCAACCGTTGGCCCAGCAACCGTTGGCCCAACTGTGATAGGTATGAGATTAATGACATTAGCAAGGTTACCCTTCCGGATTGTTCTGGGCAGGGTTATGGACACCATTGGTTATTCTTCAGGACTCTTAGTCCCATTTGTGTTCTTATCCATACTCGGATGTTGTATCGTTTTAAATGTTATTTGGATCTTTGTAATGTATATTTGTATTCTTGACTCGTTGAGTCGTTGTTGTATACATATGTTTCTTGTGGGTTCCATCGCAAACTATTGTGTAATGGTATTATTTCATTTTCCACCCACACGCAGTGCTTGGCGGACGTCTTTGAATCGTTTCTATGTGGGTTTGGCAGAAATCGCTTAAATCTTCATAGGGATGATTTAAGGGTGTTACACTAACCAATATGAGAGATGTGCACACCTGCTCTGTGTGGACCTTATCGTGACCTTGATAGGGCTAGCGAACGGCAATCTTGTCCATCTCATGCGCTATGTGATCAGTAGTTGTCGTGTCCATGTACCAGGTGGGGTCGCTAGGATATTGGAGTGTGTCCCTGTGTCACCATCTGATCCTAACGCTCATTGCCTTTGCTGTTGTTGACAATGCCCAAGAACCAATTTTGAAACAGTGGTGACATCGAGATGCGATATGGCC
Source organism: Avena insularis (assembly GCA_023614405.1). Lineage (NCBI taxonomy): Eukaryota > Viridiplantae > Streptophyta > Magnoliopsida > Poales > Poaceae > Avena > Avena insularis. The sequence continues at coordinate 431,006,754 of CM042684.1, read as the reverse complement.
TTCAATGCCACATAGCTGGCACGACACCTGTGCACCCCAAGCAGCTGGGTAGGGCAGCACACACGCGGTCATCCACCCCCTCGTGTGGATTCACTAGGGTGCGGTTGGTACTGTGCGGGTTTCCCTCCTCTAGTACATGGTGCAACCAGAGGTGGTAGGAGGGTTTGCCTCCACCGTGATATGCCGTGTTGGCTGAGGAGTCATCGTTGTAAACGTATGTTGAGCGGTGAGTGGAGACGCATTGCTCCATCCCGAGTAGGAACACATAAAGACCCGAGGATGTTTGATACATCACACTAGTACAAACTCATTACTTAGAGACTGTGTACTCAGACGGTTTTCTCCAAGTACGAAAAAACCCGCCTCTATTTGTCCCTCTCAGCCGATTGTTTCAAGATGACCGCCTCTACTAGTCTTCGAAGCGGTTGTTTACCGTAGCTGACTCAAAAAATGGGCCAGTGGCAGGCGAACAATAAAAAAAATGCCTTAGTGTATGGCCTTAGACGATTAGAAAACTCAATCGTCTCTAATACTCAGAGCGGTGAGTCGGTTATTATTATAAACCACCTCTATTTGGTTGCCTGACACATGCAGTTACGGCACAACTAGTTGCCCTGCCTTGTGCAGCCCCCACGAGTGCACTTCAGACGGATGATAATGATAACCGCCTCTAAGAGTGGTAACCGGGAAGCGGTTAGGGTTTTGCGCTGCCTACTAGATCTACACTCGGGGCAAACTGAATCTGTATACTCAACGGTCAGTTCTTGAGGTGGAGTACAGAGGAACTCCTGCCTGCAGGTTCTCCTTTCTCTCTACTCTTCTTTCTATTTGATTTCTTTCTCTGGATTTAGTCTAATCAAATGTAGGCGCTTGTTCATACATAGAGCTCGAGTTGCACAGATTGTTCAGATGCTTCTCTAGATATATACAAATAAGATTTTCTTGCTCTATTTTCCTCCACTTTGTGTACTGTACAAATGGGGTTTTCAGTTTGTTCTGAATCTTTTCTTCGATCATTTATTTTTTTAGTGCGCAGAACCAAGCTGCGATGATGAAAATCTGTCGTGTATGCAGCCAACCAACGCATAACTGTGGCTGTTTAAATAGGACTTCAGAGTCCTTCATCATCATTCTGAACCAGCCTAACTTTCGGGAAGCAGTGGTAAGTAATTTTAGCCTCAATTTTTCTACAAAGTCCTTCACTGTCAGTCTATTAGCATGCCTACGTATGAACTAAAATTATTGTTCCGATGCTTGGTAGCTAGGAATTTGAGTTTTTGTTGTTTGAGGAATTAGAAACATCAATGGGCATATCTTGGAAAGTTTTCTTCAGATTTTAGGAGTAATAAGCCATATATGCATATCTGTTTCCTTTAGAATTTGTTAGAGAAACATCAATCATTTATTTTCTGTTTCTGTCATATATGCATCTCTGTTTGGATTAAGCCACATATGAGTACATGCATTTATGATTTTATATAGGTTCTAGTGATCCAACATCATCAAATTTATTTGGTTAGTATTAAATTTTCCTACTAGAAAATAATTGTACCATGTGTATGTTACAAAGACAATTTAAATAGTTTAGGAGTAGTGGAAATATTTTTGTTTGAGAAATTAGAAACATCAATCAATGTACGGTCTATTTCTGCCATATATACATCTCTATTTGGATCTGATAAGCCACACATGAGTACATGCATTATGTTTTTTATATAGGTTGTAGTGATTCAATATCATCAAATTTATTTGGTTAGTATTAAATTTTCCTACTAGAAAATAATTGTACCATGTGTATGTTACAAAGACAATTCAAATAGTTTAGGAGTAGTGAAAATATTTTTGTTTGAGCAATTAGAAACATCAATCAATGGTACAGTCTGTTTCTACCATATATGCATCTCTGTTTGGATCTGATAAGCTACATTCATTTTAGTAGTAAATTCTTCCTACTATTATATGTATGATCAATATCACATATTTATTTGGTTTTTTTCAGACTGTTCCTTGTCACTTCAAGGAAAAACTCAACCAGTATACCGATAAGTGGTTACACGCTTTGGCTAGAGGGCGTAGGTTTGAGCTTTTCCTGCAGAAAAAGGAAGATGCTACATCCATAAGAGGGCCATTTTGGTTATCTTTCTTGAGGACATACAATGTTGCTATCCATGATGTGGTGACCTTTAACTTAATCACAGAAGATGATGATGAAGAAGATGAAGAGGAAGGAGGTGAAGAGGAAGGAGACGATCAGTCTATGTTTAGTATGGAAGTACATGCCCTAATGGTGACATCAAGGGATACCACACTATTTATGGTATGTGTCTTTTCTCTATCAAATGTATGTATATTAATATTACCATTTGTGGATTCCTACATTATTTCTCCTTTTAATGGTAATTGAATTTTACAGGATTTAGGGTGCCATTTGTGGATCCCTACATTAGAGGTGTTCTCTATAGGAGTGTTTTCACACATATGAATCTAATTACCGTGGAAGACATGTATGCCATTACTTTTGAGATGCTGAAGGATGTAAGCAGAATATGTCGGCTGCATGATGAGGATGATTTTTTTCATATCTCTAACATGCAGTACTATGTTACAAGTCTCAGTGCACTTAATTTAGGTAACAATACCTTTGTGACTTATTCTACCTATAAGGACATAGTTTCAATTTTACTTGTGTGTTTATAATTACTAATGTGTTTTAATTATTTCATCATTTCAGGTCATGCCATCAAGCTTTGCACTTGGTTACAACATCACAAAGAATGACACAACTTTGTTTCATGGTTTTGGCATGGACGACACAGTTACTAGCCAGTACACTATCTTGCGTGGTAGATTGAACCAGATAGTGTTCTCCAATAGTTGGAACCTCTTATGCAACATGAACCAACTTGAAGGTGGTTCACTAGTTTCTGTGAGGGTGGAAATGAAGGAACACTACATTGGCTTGTTCGTGACGAAAATTCGATGAACCCTCCAAGGAAGATCCGCATCTTATTTTGTTTAGCTAGATCTAATGTAGGAACTATGTTTGAACAATTATGTTTGTAATATATTCACCTCCCTTGCCTTTTGGTCCTGAATATAATTTGCAAGTTTTAGAATTATCAAAATCTGGAGTGTCTGAATATATCCGGAGTCCCGACTACACGAATTCTTGAAAAAAAGTTTAAATTGGTGAAAAAAAGTTTAAATTGATGATAACATATTTGAGTAACCAAAGGATCTCACATCGTGATTAAACATTGGAATTAGTCGATTTCTAAACTTGCACCTTATTGCTATGTAGTAAGCACATGAACACTAGGAGTTGTCATACCTTTCAGGATAAGTCCAAGGTTTGTATTATAGCATATAATTTTTTTATTCAATGCATGAATCTAATTTAGTCTTAGGAATTAATTTAACACTGGTACACATGTATAACCACATTAATTTGCCTTTTTGTTCTCAATAATTTTCAAATGTTAGGATCGCACAAATCCGGAGGGTCCAAACATATGCAGAGTACCCGAATATATTATTAAGGTAGAGACGGTTATTTTTATGGGTCGCCTCCTACAGAATCCCCCTTCCATTTAATATCGAGAAATCCCCAAAGGCCGACTTCCTCTCTTCTAGATCCAGCTCCCCCTTTCGCTGCCAATAAGTCTAGAACGAGGCCGCCGCCACGCATCGGCGCCGAATGGCTCGACGACGCCGGCAACAACAACGTCGACCCCCTCCCCCGTGACAAGATATATGGCAACGTGCCATATTTGCAAGACTCACTACAAGGAAATAATCTTATCAACTAGCTCACTGTTCAGTGTTCATATCATACCTGGTTATTTCGAGAAATCAGTGGTACATTCTCGGACACTCGTACAATTTAAATTCATCTCATACCTGTCAGCATATTAAAATCATTAATTTAATGTGCTCTTTTGGTGCGCAGATTGTCCCATGCAATGCAAGGGCACATTTCAATGAACTCATAGGAGATATGGTGCAATTCCGAGCTTGTGGGCGGACATACACGGTTGAAGTGCAAAAGGTGTTGGAAATATGCCCTAGAGACAAATAGTAGTAAGGACTATTATTATATTTCATATAGTTTATGATCAAGTTTTATATCATGCTATAACTGTATTGAGTGGAAACATCAATATACGTGTGATACACAAACAACTAGGGGTTTCCAGTGAAACTCTAGTCACTGGTTCATTGGTCAACAGATGATCATGTTTCCTGATCATGTGGCATTTATGCCAGATGGAAATAAGGTCATCTCATTCTAAGAATGAGATGATGAACCAATACCCAACCTAAACATCGTGACCCGATCATGTCACGAAGTTCAAGTTACGATGATTAGAAATGGATCCTCGTAGACTATTTCTTAGACCATGAGGCTATATCAATCAGTGTCTCCCGAGAGTGCTTAGATAGCATCAAACGCCATCTGGTAAAACGGTGGTTATAAAGGTGTGTTCAGGTACTCGGAGGAAATCATAGAGGCAATATATGTCAAGAGAGGGATTTGTCTATCCATGTGACGGGAAGATACTCAAGGGCCCACTCGGAGAGGTTATATCCAATAGCTGCGCAGCATGTGATTTGATCACGGGGATATCACTTGGCGGAATGAGTCAAGTAGCATTGTTCAGTAACGAGATTGAACACGACATGGTGATGTCATTGATCAGATCTCGGGCAATGCAAGTATCGAGTGACAAAGGGAATAAGACACGACTGTCCCGGTTCAAACGACGAAAGATCTTCGTGGAACGCACAGGGGTCACATGGCCAGCCAGGTCCCTCTGTCGATCATTGGTGCGAGAGTGTCCCGACCATGTATGAAGTTTTCCCGGACCGTGGGGTATCATGCTTAAGAGCTTGATGATGCTTAGAGAGTGTTTATAGGATCGGTAGAATCGCCAAAGAAAAGAAGGGAGAAAACCAGAAGGGTTTCGGTAAGTCCGGAGGATGTCCGGAGTGGAGGTGGAAGGTGTTCCATAGCCACGGAGATTGAATAATGTGTGAATGAATGTTAAATGTTGATTTAATCATTTATTCATAATTATTTAATAAAGAGAAAATCAATTTTAATGGCCAAAGGCTTAATGGGCCAATTCTGGAGGGAGAGGGCCCATTAGGGGGAAGGAGAGAGGGAGAGGGGCCAAGGGGGAGGCCGGCTGGTCCTACCCCCCCCCCCCTCGGGCGGGGCCCACTAGGTGGCCGGTGGCCACCTCCTCCCCCCTCCTCTCCTTTAGTCCCACCCCGGGACTTTGAGGGAGGTAGTACCTCCCCTCCCCCCTATATATAGTGGGGTATTTGGCCTAGAAAAACACACCAATAATCAATAAAGGTCTCCCCACTTTCGGGAGGACCTCCAATTGATATTTTCTCTCTCCCCCTCTTTCTCTCTCGTGACCGTGGTCCCAAGTCTGGACTGCGCGAGCGAGAGACATCTTCACTGTGGAGCGCCATCGCGCTGCGGGATTCGGATCCGGGAGCTCTACTTCCGCAACTACTGCTGGATTGGGGAAGCGGGAGTCATCGTCAGGCACCAGACTTGTGTAACTCCCCGCGAGGTGTCGCACTTGAGGCACTCAAGTCGTTGGAGCCAGAAGGAGCGCAAGGACTTCATCACGACCTTGAGGTCGGCTTCGGCTCGTCTACATCAACCACACTCTCCGGAGCGTTGACAACGCTTTTCGGTATTCAAGGGTAAGTTCGCGAAAAGCCCCTCCCACATCAGACATTACTAGATAGGTCCTGGCAGCTTCAGGGGTTCAGGGGCGTAGAGTAAAATTTATTGTTTTCATACGCGGAACCCCTACAAAAAGGGCCATCTAGGACTCGATTGGGAGGTGGAGGGTGGCGTCGGTTCATTGCTGATAACCATCTCACCGGAGATGGTCAGTTGGTGTGCTTTTTCTTGCAAGGAGATAGACCGAGGATAACTATCATCTATCTAAACAATGTTGACGAAGAGGAAGAAGATGGGGAAGAAGAGGAAGAATCTGAGGAACCGCCTATAGAGAAGTTATCTCCAATTATCTCCCAGAGATGTAAACTTATCGATGGTGAGAATGATCACCTCCAATGAATAATCCCTCCAAGTAATTCCATCATTGGGTGCCATTTGTCACCCGCTTGACAAAGACGAATGTCGAGAGGCGCCTTATGGTAAGTATATCATGTCAATGAAGCTATACATAGTGTTCTACTATAATTATAACTTGTGATAATGATCGCGTGTAACATTGAGTCATCTTACCTTTGCATCATAGAAATTACCTAAGGACATTTTTTATCATCTTCATATCCCTAACGATGGCTTGGTTGGACTAAGCGTTGAATCACGAGGTGGCATCAGCACCGTTGAGTACAAGACAGATTTTGATAGCCGCATCTCCTTCAGCACTAACGGATGGACTAACTTCCTCTAACCCGAGCATCTCCAGATTGGGCAAGCCATACTCATCACTACGAGGTTGACCACCACACGCAGGGACCTGCATATGATGTTTGTCACCGACATCATCAATGATTTAGCATCCTTGTCGGACTCAGACTCGTAGGAGTGATACTCGGATGAGCACGCCGTGTGACCTTAATAATATTGTTTGCTAGATTATTGTCTGAAACAACTTTGGCTAGTTTCATCTCTATGTTTTGGACAAAATTCATCTTAATTAGCCATTTAACGATGTATGATATGTGCTCTAGGCCGCCGATCTCATCCTCTTCTCTCCCTTAATTAGTTCCTTTGTGTAAATATAACCGATAAATCAAACGAACAAAGTTTCCCTTTAAAAATTCAAGAAGGTTGTAATGTCTAGCCGCTTGAGGGAAGTACTTGGCGACAAAATATGAAATTCAGATGTTGTTACAGACGTTTTCCGTTCGCAGCCGTCTGAGGTAGTACTTGGCAACAAAGATCTGAAAATATTTGGACAAATATTTTAGATATGTGCCACATTTTTCGTTCCCTGCCCGCTGAGGTTAGTACTGCTTGACCCCCACTGTCCACCGCCACCATTGCTGGTGCCCTCCACGACCGCTTCCTCCGATCCCCTGCCTCTCCTCCCCGCCGCCTCTCCTTCCCTATGGTGCGGACGCTCTCCCTCACCTCCAGACCCCTTAGACGTCCAGGTAGGTATGCGTGAAAACCAAACCTCCAAAACCCTAACGTTGAGCTTTGATTTAGGAATTTTAGCATGGAATTTGCCATTTTGCTTGACGAAATTAGGGTTCAGGATTTCTGAGCTGTAGAGACACGACGGCGGCGTCGGGAGAGCCTCCCCCAGCCTACCTCTATCTGTCCCACCTCTTTTCCCCTTGTATACATCTCAAAATCTACAACTCTTAATTGATTCCTCATTGTTTGTTGCCCTTCTAGCAATATGGATTTAATTGTCACTTCATTAGTCTGCTTGCATCTTGTTTATTCGATGAATTTTAAATTCTTTGGTTGTGTATGCTTTTTATTAATGTACGAGAATAAGAACTGTGTTTCTATTTTCAGTCTAATTCATTATTATATTTGATTGTATTAAAATGCTCAATGTCTGTATCTATTTAACAGATGGAAACCTGCAATGATCTTGCAATAGTGCTATATAGCAATGACAGTGTTCCCATTAGCTCTCGTAGTTTTGAATTCCCCTCATCAGAAGATCCCATTGAGAGGCTTGAGCTTAGAGGTATAAAAACATCAAAATTCTAGTCATCTATTTTAAATTTGGTTGTGCTTAGACTATAGACATAGGAATATTATTCCACCATATTGAAGTTTATATGTGTTATTGCATCAGGGCCTCAACACAAGGGGAACACTGATTTTGATAAGCAAAGTCTTTTTGGAAACAACATGTATCTGAAAAAGTTTACAAGAAAATATCTAAAGAATCGTCTTGATGAACCAATTGATGTCCATGTTTGGTAAATAGAGAGCAAGGAGCCAAATATGGTCACGATGAAGATGGGAGCTGGTGGATCAAATGCAATCTTGACGACTGGATAGGAGAAGGTTGTGATAAACTTCAATTTAAAGGAGGATAGCATTGTTCTTTTTTGCTTTGATGAAATAGATAATGGAGAGGTATATATTCTGGTTCAGAAACTTCCACCAGGGGGCCCATTACTACTCGAGTACTAATTATGATTCTTCCATGTATGGACTTCATATTGTATGCACCGCCATAAAGTAATGACTAAATATGTATAGATTTCTCCAACTACTGGGCTAATGTTAATTGTTAATATGATGGTCTTCTTTTGACTAGCTGCTATAATTAAGTTTGAATTAATCTGTCTATTTAGCTGTTGAATCATGATTATGTGTCATGTCAGCTATGATCGAGTTCGAATTAGCATGCTACTATTTAAAATGGTTTATGCACACTGGAGATGGTCACTTTCAAAAGCCGCTTCGAGGCACACTAGTTCTGAAGATGGTCTTTGTTAGAATCCGACTCCGGTCGCCTGACTATTGGAGACGGTCCCTAGTATAAGCCCTTTGAGGTTGAAGAGTTCTTCCAAGCGGTCCAGAATACGGGGCGTCTGCAGCTCGTACATGTTAGAGGCGTTTTCGTTTTTGCACTGTCCGAGGGATCGTATCTTAGAGCCACAAAGAAAAACCGGCTCATGTGGTGTGCTCTTAGAAGCTATGCGCTTGAAACTGAACAAGAAACCGACTGAGACCTATGGGGAATTGGCGTCTCTGAGTCACGTGTTTGTACTAGTGTCACGCTCTTTCACGACCTCTACATACTCGTTGTACAACTTGTTAAGAATATACCTTCTGAACTCCTCATCATGGAGAGGCTAGACAATGGATTCGAGTGTGTCTGCCAGGCGCTTGACCTTGTTGAAGAAGGCAATGACCGTGAGGTCACGCTTTTTAATATCACAAAGCTAGGTATGAATCGCCATAGAATGCATCAAATACTGTGAGGAAAAACTCACATCAAGTGCAACCCAAGCATCCTGAGAGGTACCAACAAATAACACCAGCACGGTGACACCATTGGTAGAGAGGACTGAACCGCCGAGAGGATTGCTTGATCTTGCGTGACCCACGGGTGATATGACAAATTACCCGGTGGCTACGGAGAAGCGGAAGCACCTGCGCACGCCAGTACAAGTAGTTGTCCATCTTTAGCTTGATGGGCAGAAGATGCGCGAAGTAGAATGGTGACAACGACACCATGTCAAGGGTTGGTGATGCCGCAGAGGGATCCCCATATGACGCTGAAGACATGACACCGTATGATGGTGGTGGATACCCGTCATAGGGCGCCGTCAAATACACGCCATAGGGCACAACATAGGGCACCATTAGAGTGGCACCATGAGGAGGATGCGCCACAAGGGAGCCATACTAAGAAGATGATGTGGGGACGATGTATTGAGGAGACACGGCATGGGCAACATACGAAGATGAGGCCGCGGGGATGCCGTACTGAGGAGACACCGTGGGGACGCCATACCGAGCCAATGTCGCGGAGGCTCTATACTATGGAGAGGCCGTGGGGATGCCATACTGAGCCGAGGCCGCGGGGGCACCGTACTATGGAGAGGCTGCGGGGGCACCATACTGAGCCGAGGCCGCAGGGGCACCATACATATGGGGCGCGGACACGGCTTGGTGATGAGGCGCGGCCGCGACCTGGTGATTGGACGCAGACGTGACTTGGACGTCAAGCGCTGGCGCGACCATGGACGGAGGCAAGGCCGAGGCGACCGGGGCGGCGGTGAAAGGTCACGCCCAGGCCAGAGGATGGGACACCAGGAACGGCGACGTAGAACCGGCGGCCGGGGAACTCGAGGTGGCGCTGGCGGCCGTCAAAGCCGGCGTGACGGCGGCAACGGAAGAGAGGCGCGGATCAATTGCTTATGATACCATGTTGAACAAACTAGGGTTTGGGAACTAGCTTGGTACCTAAGGTGGTGTGGCTGTTTTCTTTATATATGGGTATATTGTACATATACAAAATACATGGTGGTTATATAATTATATACATGGGCTATATCTAACGATTCTTCACGGCTTAAAAAATATGGGAGCTCCTAGATCTCATGCGCTTGAGAACTTTTTATGTCTCAGTCGGATAACATCATCCTACTAATTCTTGGTTACAATCTAGTTGTAACTTATAAAATTTATACTAATACTCACTAAATTAAAATTTATACTAATACTCACTAAATTCTCAGTTACGAGCTATTGTAATTGCAACTCATGTATAACTCACACATTGCACGAATCGCAAGATAAATTCGATGGTACGAGACATGAGGGAGACAGAACTAGCGAATCTGAAAAAAATATTCATAACAAATCAACCCCATGAGGATCATACACGTGTATCATTCGGAAAGATGGTCGAAAACGTTATCTATGTTCCAGGACATGGGAGTCGTGGTCAGTAAGTCTTCCACTGACGTACGCGCAGCACCTAAATCAACAGTTCAACGCATGATCATCTAAACGCGTTTCTTCCTCACTGACTGTAACACGCCGTGGCTTCTGCATCTCACAGATAAAAGTGTAGCTGTAGTAAGGTGGTATGAGAGATTTCCAAGCAAGTGCTTCAAATTTGCCATCAGGCAGTACCACACTTCCGTTCAAAACCTCCTGCATTTTTATCACAGGAGTTTCAACTCTAGCAGAGACTATTTGACGATCATTAGACATCAAAATCCACTCACCGGTGGTACCAATCCTTGGAAATCGTGGCGGTTCCTTTCGCTGCCATGAACTCACGGGAATTGCAAGTGCACCAAACACGAAAGGGTACCTCCGTCTGCATTCTCTCACGCACAACATCGCCATGTGCCAGAACCTGGCGCTGAAATTGGCCCTTAGCAAGCCGGCGATGATGTTCCCCGCTACGAAGGAGCCGTTCAGGTCGGCGGCGATCTCCATGGCCAGCGACGCGAGCTTTGGTTCCGCCCCGGGGTCCGTGCTCCCGAACGCGAGCGCCTTGAAGAAGTACCAGTACGCTTCTGGGGTCAGAAACTGCACCCTGACAGCCTGTGCTGTCCCAAATCTCGCGATCTTGGCGGACCGGCTAGAAATGATCATCTTGCGATCACCCGCAGGATACCTCTCAGATGCCGAGCACAACTTTCTCCAAGCATCATCGCCAATATCTCCTTCTAGTTCCAGGATAACTAGAATCTTGCCGTCCTTCGAGGCGCGGCGGGGAACTTCGTGCTTTACGGTGCCTCCCCCGTCTTCCTCCTCAAGATCATCTTCGGTGAAGAGTACGATTCGGGAGAAGGCCCTCCGCACCCTCTCGTCGTTTCAGGCATGCTCGATCATAGTGCTCTTGCCAACTTTTGTTGGCCCAAGAATGGGCAGGACCTCCAGATCTCCGGTGCCCCTCTGCAGCAAGAAGTTGACGATTTGCTCCATCTCGGCATGGCGGCTAAACATGCACCTCTCCAACAGCATGTACGTGTCGTAAGGCTGCCGGCGCAGGCGAGGACAACCTGCCAGGAACGAGGCGAACTCACCCGTGTCGGCAATCATGGCGTCGAGGCGGACGAGCACTTGCCGCAGCTCGTGTTCGCCGCTGGCGCCGCGGCTACTTCCGCCTAAGCGCAACTGAACACGTTTGGCCGGATTGATCTTAGACAGGGCGAAAACGCGCGTCACGCAGTCCTTGCTGCTCTCTGGTTCTTGGCAAGATCGGTACTTGAAGCTGTCCAGCACGAAGTAGCCTCTGTGCATCGCCTCTCGCAGAAGCTTGAGTTGCTCCAGCATGGAGCGGCTTGTGATATGCCGCCCCTCCGCTTCCTCGACCATGACGTGAACCCGCAGCAGCTTGCCCCGCAGGGTCTCCTCCGTCGGCATGGCCGGCTCCTCCGGCTTCGACAGTCTGTCCACCAAGAAGGATATGGATCGTTGGGCGAGTTCACCTATGAACGCAGAGAACGCAACCTCCATTGGAGTTTCGAGACTAGTTAGCGAGCTGACCCGCTCCACGATGTGGTGCATTTTCTACGCGGTCTGCGAATCTGATTATATATGATCGTAGCTGGTCTGGTCAAAAGTACGAGTTTCGTCTAGAATTTAGCGTGCACGGATTCTACACGACTTAATTATCGACAGCGAAATGGTTGAAATAAGTCAAAAAGGGTGTTTGTCGTGTTACTTTCGAAACAAATTTTGGTATCACTGGTTGGTCCAGACATGCATGCAGTGCTGCTTTTTCAGATAAAAATAAATCAGAAAAGTGTAATATTAATGGTTTACTTTTTATTCCTTTTGTTACCGGGCTCAATGCATATCACAATGCATGGTCTTTTACTAGCACGTTAGTAGTATTTTAGGAGAAATTAAAACTTAAGGCACTACTACTCCAACAAACTGTCTCTCAAGCGTTGTATCCAATAAATTTTCCTTTAATGATTTTGGGTTCGTGCATGATTGGATTAGATTTTCTTTTTTTTTGCCTATGTCCTCATGCAAGAGTTGCATCTTATTAGCTACTCGTTAAATATAGTGTCACGTAATAGCGATCGACTAAGAGATAATGTGAAACGCCCAACAATTATCTCCACATCCAACACCTTGTCAACAGCCCCAGCATATGCCAAGTCAAGTGGACCTCAAAGGTGAATTTGTTATCCTATACGAGGCCTGATTCCTTCCGAACGATATACTATGTCATACGCTGGCCTATGATAATGCTACGTTTTCATCGACAAGCAAGCGCATGAGGACTCAAGTACGACATCATTAAAGCTTAGAAAAGATGGAAGAAGAAGCAACAGCTACTCCAGAGTCTTCGGCCCTACAAGCCCGGAGTCTTTGGCTCTGCACTCCAAGATCGTAGTCTCCGCCCTGACAAAGATCGTAGTTTTCGTCCCCATGTACCTAGCGAGCGGTGCAAGCGTCTATGGCCAGTCCGAAGTTTACCCCTGGAGTCCAAGACCAGAGTCTCCCGTCCCAGCTGTCGAGACTAGAGTTTCCAGCCTGAGTGGACTGGATGCACGCATGGATGTTGGGCCAAGGCCTGTGTACCCCTGTTTTACGTCTAAAATACCTCTAGCTTATGGCTTGCTATGTTATAAGCACGACAAGCAAAACGAAGAACGAAAACGAAACACACGCAGGGGGACACAAGATTTTAACGTGAAAAAACCTCTTGCCCAATCACAATATAACATTCTATATATATGCCCACGCCTCCATATGTAAAACCTAAAAAAGAGCAAAGAGAATAGATAGAGCTTTGCTGATCACACACCCCCCCCCTCTTGTGGAGAAAATCCTCATGTGGATACCAGGCCTCCCTAGTTATACTTTGGAGTTGTACATGATATCTTTAGGCGCTTGATCTCTCTATAGAGTTGAATTCTAGCGGTGCCTCCTTTCTCCTCTTTAGATTCTAGTTGGAGAAATCTCTCCTTTCACTAGATTTTATCAAGGCCTTGTCAATCTCTCTCAGGGGATTCTACACTATGGTATCTCACTTGTGATTCTATTGGGTTGGTGGTTTAGGCCAACGTGAGCAAACTAAATTGTATCGGGTGTGGCGTGTATGTTTATATCGTGTTCTTCCTTGAGTCAATCGTGTTCTTCGTATTCTCCTTCGAATACCCCATGAATCCATAAAAATTGGGTCAACCCTCTAGGTTAAACCTTATAGTTTCCATCCAACACTAAATACAACTTAATAATAAAAACTTGTGACAAAACAAATGAAAATAGACAACTTTAAAAGAGAATACTATGTGATACACGTGAACTTCTTGGCGTCAAGCTATGCCTGCTCATCGTGTTGTTGAGACTTGTTAACATAGTAAGACAACATGGGCAATTTCCAATCAACTATCTGAAAATACTGACTCACCATCGTCTTCTCACAATTATTGAATGGAAACTCGTAGAGGAAAGACTCCAAAAACACCTTAATTGTTGGAAAGGGAAATTATTATCCCTTGGGGGAAGACTGGTAGTCATAAATCCAGTACTCACCAACATGATATTGTATATGATCTCTTTTTCTAGTTACTAACAGGTGTCTTGAATAAAGTGAATTATTTCACTTCAAGATTCTTTTGGTAGGGGATAGTGAAAAGAAGAAATATCGACTTGTCAGATGGAATTTGGTTTGCGACTGAAAGAATATGGTGGACTTGGCATACACGATTTGCAAGTGAAGAATACCGCGCTTATGGGTAAATAGATTTCAAGCTACTCACAGAAGAAGGTGTCTGGCAAACCATGTTACAGCATCTCCACTCGGCCCCCAATACGACGTCCGGTGCGGCCGTTTTTTCGCCCGTATTGGGGAGGCACCGAATAGGTCACAAATTTGGGGGGGCGCTGGCTCCTAGCCGTGCCCCCCATATAAAACTTCAAACATTTGAAATAATTGCCAAATACGAAATTAAAATTGATTTTACAGATAATTGAAACAACTTTCACATATTTTAATAAACAAGAGAAAAAACGGAACTACTGGGGCCACGACTGTCGATTCTGGCGCCGAGCGCAAGCCTAGAGACTTTTAATCTAGACGAGGGTGGTTCCCGGCGGCGATGTAGTCGAGCACCCAGTCAAACGTGCACCCTGGTGCACTCCACCATCGCCGTCGGCCGTTGAAATTGTTGTCCTGTGGCGGCGGGCCAGCGCTGTGATAGGCGATGATGCGTCCCGCGCGCTGCTGTTCGAAGAAGATCGTCCATCCGTAGTGGTTGTCGGGATGCCGCTGGGGGTCGTCCCTCTCCTCCGACACGAGAGACAACCATAAGTGGGTGAAGATGCCGCGAATAGGGCCTCGCCGACCGGCACCGGAGGTACCGGTAGGCCACCAGCATTGAGCACCCATCCCCTCGGCAACTGAGTGTCCGGAGGGACTGGATACTGAGCGTCCCTGAGCGCTTGCGCCTCCTGGATGCGTAGGCACCATCACCCGTAGGCATTGACGGACGCCTCATCTTCTAGAAAATACTCCATAGGCGGCGGGGATTCGGCTACGGTTTCGATGGTAAAGATTGCGTGTGGGTTGTGAAAATAATGGCGGGTGTGGGCATGGTGTAGATTTGCAATGGCGATAGCCGCGCCTACATAGAGCGAGAAAAGGGCGGGAAGCCGGGGCTGGAAGCGGTGAAAAAGGCGGGAAGGGCATGGCGGGAGAACGCGTGGCCGGCGACGGCACGACTCTCAGGAGATGAGCCGTCTATCTCACTGCCAGGGCTAGCCCGTGTCATTCTCAACTCCATCTGGCGCCCCCGCTAGCCCCCCTCCCCCCCCCCCCGTGGGTTGGGTTCGACCTGGGGCGCCGGATGACAAAACGGGTCGCGCCGACGCGAAAAAAAGTTTGGGGGCGGGCTGGGCTCGATTTTGAGCACCGACACCCCCCCATAGCCCTTTAGGGGGGCTTTACCCCCAAGTGGATATGCTCTTGTAGAGAAAATATGTTGGCTCCAAAGCTATCTCAAGTGGTTTGGAAACCTGGTGATTCACACTTTTGGACTGGACTAATGGCGTCCAAAAAGCATTTCTTCTATTTTGGTGTTTTCAATATCAAGGATGGATCATATATTAGATTCTGGGAAGATAAGTGGTCAAACTTCTATTCGTGAACAATATCCATCTTTATATTTGATTGCTAGGCATAAAGGGGATACACTTTTCATTGTGATGGAATCTAATCCTCCGAATGTGTCTTTCAGAAGAAACCTCATCGGACCTCGACTGTTATATTGGAACAATCTTTTATTACAATTATCCGTGATTCAGCTGTCGGATGGTATGGACGAGTTCAAATAGAAATTACTGGAAAGTGCTAAATTTTCGGTTGACTCAATGTATAGAGCTTTGATACAACCTTATATTCCGGTCGATGATAACAGCAAAATTTGGAAGATGAAAATACCCTTAAAGACGAAGATATCTGCATGGTATCTTTGTAAGAGAGTAATTCTTGCAAAATATAATCTTGTAAATAGGAATTGGTATGGAAGTACACAATGCGCTTTTGTCATCATGACGAGACCGTTCGATATTTATTATTCCATTGTAAATTTGCTTGCTCTACATGTTCAATCATCCAAGTAGCCTCTGGTTTATCTCCTCCATGTTCGGTTTCCAATGTGTTTGATAACTGGTTGCATGAGATAGATGATAAACACAGGACTTTGTTTAGGGTGGGAGCGCTTGCCATTATTTGGTCGTCATGGCTATTTATAAATGATAAGATTTTTAATAACATTGTGTCTTCTAACCTGCAGGTCATCTATCGGGCCATGGCTAGTCTCCGCTCATGGACTACTCTACAACGTATGGAGTTTTGTGACTTATTTTCGGTTGGGTGTACGTGATTGGAGGATACGGTGGGGGATATTTTGTCCCGACATGGATGGCCGCGTGATTTGCGGATCACTCCTCCATAGCTTGAGGCCATTTATTTTGATAGTGCTTTATGTAATGTTGGTCTACTTACTTGGTTGTCTAGTCGTGTGGATTGATCAGCTGTGTTCATCTTAGCTATGTAGAGGTCGGTGTAAACATTACTTTATGTAATAAAAGCGTCAATTTCCAAAAAAAAAGACAACACATGATCGAAACTAATTGGTGCACGAGAACAACACCTGCATGAAAGTGATAGTGAAAAACTAGATCATTTCGACATAGTCAAATAGACAAGAAATGCTCCCACAAAAAAATAAGAGAAGGAGAGTCCTATCAATACCCACAACCAAGACCCAAACATAATAACAATTCACGCACTATGTAAATCTCATCTAGAATATGTCTTTGTTATGATGATTATTTAGTACGATGAAATTTACAAGATTTACCCGCGATGAAGATTCGCACAGGGCGCGGTAGGCAGGGACAATGGCGGGAAAGGCGTGTGTGATGGCTCAAAATGTAGAGCTCGTTGGGAACCCCAAGAGGAAGGTATGATGAGCACAACGACAAGTTTTCCCTCAGTTATGAAACTAAGATTATCGAACCAGTAGGAGCAAGGAAACAACTGCAAGGTGTTGCTAGCAACTTGGAATCCTGCACAACACAACCACAGAACTTTGCTCCCAATTTACAGTGAGGTTGGCAATCTCACCGGTTTTGCTGAAAATAAAGTATTAAACGTATTGTGTGAAAGATAGTAATTGCTTGCAGAAAGTAAATAGTAAACAGTTGAAGGTATAACAATGGTACAAACATGGACCAGGGTCCATAGTTCACTAGAGGTGATTTTCCTTAAGATAAATAACATGCCGGATGAATAAATTACAGCGGGGCAATTGACAGATTTGAGAAAGCATACAATGCATATACTAGACATCTTGACTCCTATGAGATTTGATTGGGTATTACAACATTATACATAAACCGTAATCCAACTGCATCTATAATTAATAATCCACCTTCAGGTTATCATCCAAACCCCTTCCAGTATTAAGTTGCAAGCAACAGATAATTGCATTAAGCAAAGTGTGTGAAGTAAACAATACGATTGTCCCATGGACAAATGATTACTGTTTTCTCCTTAGTAGCAACATCACATCTACAACCTTAGAGATTCTTGTCACTTCCCTAGATTACTAGAGGCATGAACCCGCTATCGAGCATAAATACTCCCTCTTGGAGTTGCAAGCATCTACTTGGCCAAGATAGTTATAAACAACGGAGAGCATGCAAGATCACAAATAACATTGACATGATAGAATCAATAATCAATCTGAAATAGTATCTCAATATCCATCAGATCCCCGCAAACACAACATGTAAGATTACAAATAGATGATCTTGATCATGAACGGAGCTCACAAGATCTAAACATGATTGCACAAAGGAGGAGAACCAACCATCTAGCTACTACATGATAGCACTCAGAAATTCTTGACCAAGCTTCTTTGAAACTCTCTTCAATTCCTTGTTTGAAGGTAAAAATAATTTCCTTAGGTGACATAGTGATTTGAGCAATGCTAGACATAAAAGCAACTTGAAGTAAAAAATTCTATATATTTTTTTAGAATTAATTTTGTGTGTGTTTTTGATAAACTACTCACGCATCACACCGGAGGCAGACATGGTGATGAAGAAGGCCTCCAGGGTGATCTCTCCCCTCCGGCAATGTGCCGGGAAGAGCTTCAGATCCCTCCTGATCTAAGGATGGAGATGGCGGCGACTACAGAATCTTTCGTGGAATTTTGATCGGGTAAAATATTGACTTTGGTTTTTATCCCGTCCAATTTCGAGAATATTTTCTTACTAGCTTTTCTGAAACCAAAAACAGCAGAAAATAGGCAACTGGCACTATGGCATCTTGTTGATAGGTTAATCCCAGAAAATGTATAAAAATATCTCAAAGCGTGAACAAAACATAAGAAAGTAGATATAAAACAAGCATGGAACATCAAAAATTATAGATACGTTTACGACGTATCAACATTTCCAAGCTTAACTCCTGCTCGTCCTCGAGTAGGTAAGAGATAAAAAGAATAATTTTTTAAGGTGACTGATACGTCCAAAACGTAAATACTTTCCCGAACACTTTTGCTATTATTTGTCCTCTAAACTTGTGTGATTTGGATACAACTAACATGGACTGACGCTGTTTTCAACAGAATTACCTTGGTGTCTAGTTTTTGTGCAGAAAATCAACTATCAGGAAAAATCCCGGAAAATATGCCAAAAATCCTATTTCACCAGAAGACTCATGGAGCCAGAAGACGAGACGGAGGAGGGCCACGTGGGGCCCACACCACCTGGCCACGCGGGCCAGGCCAGGCTGCGCCTAGGGATGGTGTGGTCGCCTCGGTCACCCCCTCGGCCTCCCTCTTCGCCTATAAGTTGCCTCTTAACCTAAAAACCAAGGGGGGATTCAATGTTTTTCCAGAAAGAGTTCCGCTGCGCCGCCACCACCAGATTCCACGAATCGGAACCAGAAACTCCGATCTGGCACCCTGCCGGGACGGGGAATTGGAGGAGATCATCGCCATCATCATCACCATCAGTTCTCCATCAACCATCCATGATTTCCCCATCTATGAGTGAGTAATCCCCCGCTGTAGGCTATGGGGATGGTAGGGATTGGATGACATCGTTCATGTAATGGCATCGGATTGTTAGGGCATGGTGCCTAGTATCTATTATTAATGCTTTTTGACTTTGTTGCAACTTGTTATGCTTAATGCTTATCACTAGGACCCGAGTGCCATGATTTCAGATCTGAACATGTTATTGATTCATTATGATAGTATCGTTTATGGTCTTACCTGCAAGTTGTATACACATATTGTTGTCTGGAACCAAAGGCCCCGAAGTGACAATAATCGGGATAACCGGAGGGGATGGCTTTGATGTGAGGATCACATGTGTTCATGGAGTGTTAATTCTTTGCTCCAGTGCTCTATTAAAAGGAGCACCTTAATTGGCAGTAGTTCCCTTGAGGCCCCACTGCAAACGGGCTGACAGGACAAAAGATGTTGTGCAAGTTCTCATTGCGAGCACGTATGACTATATATGGAACACATGACTATAATTATTTTGTACTTGGATGTTTTATCTTATTTATCTGCAAATGCCCTATGTCTGGATTGTCATATGAATTGCCTTGACCATGCAACGCCCGTCCATCCATCCCTATGCCTGATGACCCACAAGTATAGGGGGTGTATCGCAGTATTTTCGAGGGAAGTGAAACCCAATTTATTGATTCGGCACAAGGGGAGCCAAAGAATATTTATAAGCCTTAACAACTGAGTTGTCAGTTCAGCTGCATCTGGAAATAATCTTGCTCACAACAGTTTATCAGTAGCAGCAGTTTTGTAGTAGGAATAGTAAAGTAGCAGTAGTAGTAAAACAAAGACAGTAGTAACAAAAGCAGTAAACAGTGAGATTCGAGTGCGGTAGGCATAGGGATGGATGGACGAGCGTTGCATGGACAAGACAATTCACATAGCAATCAGAACATAGGGCAATTGCAGATAAATAAGATAAAGCATCCAAGTACTAGACAATCCTAGGCATGCGTTCCATATATAGTCATACGTGCTCGCAATGAGAACCTGCAGAACATCTTTTGTCCTGCCATCCCATTTGCAGTGGGGCCTCTAGGGAACTACTGGCAATTAAGGTGCTCCTTTTAATAGAGCACCGAAGCAAAGCATTAACACTACGTGAACACATGTGATCCTCACATCAAAGCCTTTCCATTCCGATTATCCCGATTTCTGTCACTTCGGGGCCATAGGTTCCGGACAACGACGTGTGTATACAACTTGTAGATAAGACCAAGAACAATACTATCATAATGAATCAATAACATGTTCAGATCTGAGATCATGGCACTCGGGCCCTAGTGACAAGCATTAAGCACAACAAGTCGCAACAAAGTTATAAAGCACTAATAAAAGATACTAGGCACCATGCCCTAACAATCTGATGCCATTACATGAACGATCTCATCCAATCCCTACCATCCCCATAGCCTACAGCGGGGGATTACTCACTCATAGATGGGGGAAACATGGATGATCGATGGAGAAGCGATGGTGATGATGATGGCGATGATCTCCTCCAATTCCCGTCCGTGAAGTGCCGAACGGAGTTTCGGTGCTGTTTCGTGGAATCTGGTGGTGGCGGCGAGCGTAACTCCTTCCGGAAAACGCCGAACCCGGAGTTTTTAGGTCAAGGCTCCTTATAGGCAAAGAGAGAGGCCGAGGGGTGCCTAGGGGGCCCACACCACCCCCTGGCGCGGCCTGGCCTGGCCCGCGCCACCAGGTGGTGTGGCCACCTCCTGGCTCTTCTCCGTCTCGTATTCTGGCTCCTGGAGTCTTCGGATGAAATAGGATTTTTGGCATATTTTCCGAGATTTTTCCTGATAGTTTATTTTTTGCACAAAAAGTAGACACCAAGGCAATTCTGCTGAAAACAGCGTCAGTTCGCATTAATTGCATCCAAATCACACAAGTATAGAGGAGAAACAATAGCAAAAGTGTTCGGGAAAGAAGATACGTTTTGGACGTATCAACTCCCCCAAGCTTAGCTTATTGCTTGTCCTCAAGCAATTCAGTTGAAAACTGAGTGCAATAAAAGAACTTTCACGAACACATTTGCTTCATATGATGTAAATATTCTCAGCAATGTGATCAACTACTCAGACAGTTCATAATAAAGAGTATGCAACTGAGTCTACTTAATAGTCATTGCAAGTTATGAAGAGATTCCAACTCAAGAATAATAAGTAGCATGAAGCACAAACATAAGCAACATTACAATGCTCATAAAAAGGTATGATAGAGTGGTATCTCGCTTGCCCTTTGATTATGAATATCAAGGCACCTCTAAAGTTCAAGTGATGACTAGAGGTAAAGTATCAAGGATACAAGCATCAAAGTCATAACACAAATAATCAAGTAATGGAACAAACACAAAGAATGACAACTATGCTCTCAAGAAGGTGCTCAAAGAATATGTGGAGACTCAACAAGTAGAAGAAAAAGGTTTTGAATTTTTTTGAAAGGCTTCCAAATGCTGAAAGTATGGTACTCGTTAGCTTTGAGCTCTCATTGCCCCTATAATAAGCATCTTTAATGTGGTTAAGGTGAAAGTGAGGTCCAATCTGAGTTATATGCTTGACAGACTATAAACTGAAGATCCCAAGTCCCTTGAGTACGAGGGTCGCTCCTCATGCTACTTAACTTTAGTTACCGGTAAGTTCTTGTCATCGTAAGTATGTGCGTATCATTGAGAACCGCCAACGGGTACCCCTTGCCCGATGATACGGAAGAATCCCCATATCAAAATGACAAGACAAGCAGACAATGAGTATCTTAGCAATCTTCTTATTTACCATGGGAAAATGGTTCTTTTTCTCTCTTTCCTCTTTTCATAAATCTCTTTTTTTTCTTTTTCTCAATAGCTATCTCTCTCTTTTTTTTATAAGAAGAATGCTTCATAGATATCATTATGGTTACGCTGCAGGTTTCCACCATGTCAGCATGGATTAGACCAATGACCCAGCGTTCTCTAACACATACATAACTCCATGGACTTACAAGCTCCCCTTTTATTTCACACCGATGACATCCGCAAACAAAAGAGCAAGGTATCAACTGGGTATATATTTACAAGTGTTGAAAGCGTTCCCCGTGATGACAGTTCGCTAATCCCTGACCTATAATTTGCAAGCATATAACTTTCATGGAGAGTTCACAATGGTTCAGGTTTATTAAGTGCAGGAAATAAAGTGCGCCATCAAGTTCGTCAGAGCTTTACTAACTAGTTTTCCCATAACAAGCAAACATTTTATTCGGAAGAAAATAAGGCATAATGAATATGCACGGGAGTAGCAAATGATGCTAATAGGTAGGCATGGTGGACACTGTAAATATTTGGTTTAGGAAGTTGGAAACTTGAGTAAAACACTCAGTGGGAGTGAAGGCTAGCAATAGTAAGGGAGTGACAAGCGAGAGAGCAATAGCTGTCATTATCATGCTTGCAACAAAACAAGACTACTCATGGCATGAAAGTGATTCAAGATCCTCAAGGCAAAATAATTCATCGAGGCTTAACTGATTATTACAGTCATGTGCATGCATGAGCATGTGCCAAGTCAATCAAATGAACCATTCAGAGGAGGATACCACGGTGTCATACCAATTTATGAATAGAGCAATGCAAGCAAACATTCATAAGACATGCTACAAACTATTAGCGAGATGGAGCTAATCATAAGAAAGCAAGAACTACTAAGCATCCAAAGAAAACATACACTCTACATGAACGGACTAAGCAAGCTCACAGTGATGAGTATATGTACAAAAATGAAAACAAATAGAGTTCGTTACCAGCCTCTTACCACGCCTCAAGTTGTCATTAATCCTCATTATTGCTCTTCACTTGTGTGGCTTGAATAATAATATGAAACCAATATTCCAATGAGAACTGCTGAACCCTGTAGCGAACTCGCAAAAACCAAAGAAGAACGACAAATATTTTTGGTGTTTTCGATTTTTAAACAAGAACCAAAAGGGAAAAACAAACAAAGCAAAATCTTTTTGGATTTTTCGAATAGTTCAAACAAAGCAAAAAGGGAAAACAAACCAAGGCAAAAGAAGAAGCAAACCAAAGAGAAACAACAAAAATATTTTTGGTCTTTTTGTGTTTTAAGAAAGCAAAAGCAAAGAAGAGCGAAAACTAAAAAGAGAACGAAAACATGAATATACAAAGTACCGACACAACATGATATGGAGATGAGTGCGGTGTCGGCGTACCTGCCCCCAAGCTTAGGCTTTTGGCCTAAGTGGGTATCAATCCCAAGTTGGCCAAGATGAAGTGTCACCGTGGTACGACGAGGAGGTACCCTTGTCCTGGTGCGAGCTCGAGTACGTCCCTCCGTAATGTGCGGAGTAATCATAGGAGGGCACATCCTCCTGGTGCTGCTCGTGGAAACCCAGCAAGCGAAGCTGCTCGTCCACCTCCTCCTTGGAGCACGACCACGGTCTCCTGTCAACACTAAACAAAGCAGGCTGTGGCAAAAGGATCTCCCTTTCATCCCCGTCAGTGAAAAGCATCATATATACTAGATTGTTCAAATTAGAGGTAGTAGTGACAAAGTGATGAGTTTTCATGGCAACAAGGTCAAGCCTCTGTGGTGCTAGCATAGCATCATCAGGATCCACCGAAATACCTAATGCATTGACTACACGCGAGGCAATGATGCCCCCATAGATAGGCCCCCTAGCAGCTAGGCGACGAGCAATAAGCGAACCAAGATTGTACCGAGTATCATTGTTAAGCGCAGCAGCAAGGAATGCCAAATGATAGTTGGAGATATTACTCGTGTTCTCCCGACCCAGTACACTAGTAGCAAGATAATATGCAAAGTATCTAAGAGCGGGGAGTTGGATATTTCTTATCTTTCCGCGTTGTGCCACGCAGTCATCATCATTGGTCACCCCTCGGTAAAGCTCCAACAAATCAGCGGGTCGTCCTTGAATTTTCTTCACGGTCCCTGTCATGCGTACACCTACAATACTGCAGAATCTCTCCAAAGGCATGGTGAAGGGCAGATTATAAATTTTGAAAGAGACAGTCGACTGATAGGATGTGTTAGTAAACGTGAAGCTCTCAACAAAGGTTTTAGTGAGCATAGTGTATTGCTCACTCTCATCTTGCATATATGAGGTCAAACCAACCCTCTCAATCAGTAGCAAGAAATCATCAAGAATACCTGCAGCTTGTAAGAAAGTAAAACAAGGAAAAGAGGATGGGTGAGCATCCCCATCATCCCTTTCACTGCCAATACGGGTTGCAATGAGGTCTTCATTGTATGATGGCCTAGCTTGAGAGGCTGTTCTTGAGGGTCTCGACCTCCTAGGTGCATCACTCTCAAATATCTCTCCAAAAGTATGGTTGTTCATGCTTGGTATTCTGAAATTTAAACACCTATTAAACAAGTGATTGCAAAGTAAATATAATGAAGGATTCTACTCATAGGGACTTGCAAGGGGCCTAAACATGCATCAAAACTATATCTCTAAGCATCAAACAAGCTTACAAGCTCTCATAACCAGTCACCTACAATAGCAAAATACTCAACATATAATCCACTAAACACAAATCCACTTGGACAAGGGGAGGAGTCACATACTAGGGAACAAATGCTCCACATTTCAGCAAGAAAGATGGGCTGAGCAAGGAGATCGAAAAAATCGAGAGAAAGCACATCAAGAACGCGATTTTGAGCTATGAACTGGAGCTTACTCGGGAGAGAGAAGAAAGTGGCTGGTGAGAGAGTAAGTGGGGGGCCAGGGGTGGCCCACACCAGGGCATGGCGCCACCTAGGGCTGGCCGCACCACCACATGGTGTGCCTACCTGGTGGGCCCCCTGGTACCTACCAGGTACTCCTCTGCCCCTTTTTTCATGTAAAAATTTAATATGAATTTTCTGTAATTTTTCGAGACACTTTATTTTTGGGCTTTTTTTCAGAAATAGAAGAATGATTTTTCTGACAGACAAATTTTTTTCTTATGGAAACATGATGCAAGGACAAAACAAGGCTAGAATTACAGAAGTTCTAGTATGCAAGCAACTAACAACACAGAGAAAACTAAACGAAAGCAAAAACTAAAATGCAAAGGATAGAAATAAACGGAGATTATCATAATGAAAACATTGTTTTGTTCAATGGAATCCTTTTGTTAGCAAGGTTGATCAAGTCTTGCTACCAAAACAATTGCATATGAGACAAAACTTTGTATTCCACTAATGATTATGTTACCTCAACCTTGATAGCAATGGTCCCAATCATAATAGTTTCAAATTTTTCTCTTGGTATGGGACAATATATTTCTCCAACTTGAATGCCTTCAACATGTTCAATTGAATTCAAACCATAAGTACTTTCAATCTTCTTGGGGAAATAGACAGTATGTTCCTTGTCATTAACATTGAAGGTCACCTTTCCTTGATTACAATTAATAACAGCTCCTGCAGTATTAAGAAAAGGTCTCCCAAGAATAATAGACATATTATCATCTTCAGGCATTTCAAGCACAACAAAATCAGTTAGTATCAAGCAATTGTGATCCACCTGAACAGGTACATCCTCACATATACCCACAAGAATAGTGGTAGATTTATCAGCCATTTGCAAAGATATATCAGTTTGAATCAATTTTTCAAGCTGAAGCCTCTTATAGAGAGAAAGGCATAACACTAACTCCAGCTCCCAAATCACACAAAGCAGTTCTAACATAACTGTTCTTAATAGAGCAAGGGATAGTTGGAATCCCTGGGTCTCCAAGTTTCTTAGGAATCTTACCATTGAAGGAATAATTAGCAAGCAAAGTAGAAATTTCTTCATTAGGGATCTTCCTTTTATTCGAGGCAATGTCCTTCATATACTTTGAGTGAGGAGGCAATTTAATAGCATTAGTCAAAGGAATTTGCAAGAATAAATGCTTCATCCACTCACAAAACTTATTATAGTGTTCATCTTCTTTTGACTTGTGTTTCTTATCAGGGAAAGGCATAGGTTTTTGGACCCAAGGTTCTCTTTCACTACCATGTTTCTTAGCAATAAAATCTTCTTTGGTGTATTTAGTAGTCTTAGTGTGGTTTTCAGGTTCTTCTTCAACTTTTTCTTCATTAGGCACTTCATTTTCTTCATTACCACTTTCAGTTTCAGCATCAGAGATAGATATACTATTAGGATCTATAGCAGGTTCAGAGGGTTCTTCAACAATTTTACGTTTCTTTTTCTTACGAGTAGAACCACTATTTTCAGCTTATTGAGAATCCTGCTCAATTCTTTTGGGATGCCCCTCAGGATATAGAGGATCCTGGGTAGCAGCACCACTTCTAGTTCTAATTTCATAAGCATGCTTTTCTTTAGCAGCATTCACTAGCAAGTCGTTTTGCACTTTAACAAGTTGATCTATTTGAGTTTGAACCATTTGGAAGTGTTTAACAATCATTTTAACATCATTAGAAGTTCTTTCCATAATATCTTTCAACTCAACAATAGCTCTAGTGTTTTCCATTACATGATTTTGCACCCTTTTATTAAAGTTATCTTGCTTAACAATAAAGATATCAAATTCTTCTAAGCATTGATCAGGAGGTTTCGAGTAAGGGATATCACCTTCATCAAAGTGTTGGAAAGAGTGTACCTCAATAGTGGGTGAGTAGGAAATAGGCTTACATAATTCTTCTAAAGGAGGTAAATTCTTGACATCTGCAGCTTTAATTCCCTTCTCCTTAAGACATTTCTTAGCTTCCTTCATCACTTCATCATTTAATTCAATAACTCCCCTCTTCTTTGATGTTGGAATAGGCTTAGCAATAGATGGTTCAGGTACAATTACTTCAGGTATAGCTTGTTTAGGAGGAGTCCAATCTTCATAATTCTTGCTTATTTTAGCCATTAATTCCTCAGCTTCCTTAGGAGTCCTATTCCTGAAAACACAATCAGCACAACTATCTAGGTATGTCCTACATTCCTCGGTTAGTCCATTATAAAATATATCAAGAAGCTCATTCTTAGGTAATGGACTTCCAGCCTGTGCATGAATCAAAGCACAAAACCTTGCCCAAGATTCGGGTAATACCTCTTTTTCTCCCTGTTTAAAATCAAAAAGTTCCCGCAAAACAGCATGTCTAGCACTAGGAGGAAAATATTTCTGCAGGAAAGTACTAATCAAGCACTCAGGACTATCAATAGATCCAGGAGGTAAATTACTAAACCAAGTTTTAGCTTCTCCTTTCAGTGAAAATTGAAAAATCTTAGCAACAAAGTAAGTACGCATCTTAATATCATCAGAAAACAAGCCACTCATGGTAGAAAGTTCATTCATATGTACTACCGCACTTTCATTCTTAGTCCCACAAAAAGGTTCTTTCTCGACAATAGCTATGTAAGATAGATCGAGAGAGAAATCATAATCTTCATCTGTAATGTTTATGCGAGAAACAGCAAACTTAGCAGCAGGATATAATTTGGGTCTAATAGTACGCCTCTCAAGGAGACTCTTAGCAGCGCTCCTATCATGGGTGTTCTTACATTCTTTAATAAACTCATCGGTCATCTCAACATAATCTTCTTCAATATCATAACTCTCACTAGACTTATGTGAGCTAACTGGTGTGGTAGTGTCTTCATTAGGAGTTTCGGTATTTCCAGCTATAGTTCTAGCAATCGTAGCATCTAGAAAAGGACCTAATGAACCACTCTTATCAAGCACAGTAGAAGCAGCATCATAAGCATCAGAAGTTTTAGATTCAGCAGTAGTAGTAGTGTGTGTAGCATGTGTATGTGGTGGTGTAACGAGCTTACTTATAACAGACGGTGAATCAAGAGCAGCAGAGGTGTTTAGAACTGTACCTCTTCTTGTAGTGGATGGTAAAATAGGAACCTTGCCATCACGAGACTTACCCATGATGGATGGATAGCAGCGAACAATAGAGAATCCAAGTGAACTTGATAAATAAAGCTATGCTCCCCAAGAATCGCGCTGTAAAATAGTCTTGATGACCCACAAGTATAGGGGGTATATCGCAGTATTTTCGAGGGAAGTGAAACCCAATTTATTGATTCGACACAAGGGGAGACAAAGAATATTTATAAGCCTTAACAACTGAGTTGTCAATTCAGCTGCACCTGGAAATAATCTTGCTCACAACAGTTTATCAGTAGCAACAGTTTTGTAGTAGGAATAGTAAAGTAGCAGCAGTAGTAAAGCAAAGACAGTAGTAACAAAAGCAGTAAACAATGGGATTCAAGTGCGGTAGACATAGGGATGGATGGACGGGCGTTGCATGGACAAGACAATTCACATAGCAATCAGAACATAGGGCAATTGCAGATAAATAAGATAAAGCATCCAAGTACAAGACAATCCTAGGCATGCGTTCCATATATAGTCATACGTGCTCGCAATGAGAACTTGCACAACATCTTTTGTCCTGCCAGCCCGTTTGCAGCGGGGCCTCTAGGGAACTACTGGCAATTAAGGTGCTCCTTTTAATAGAGCACCGGAGCAAAGCATTAACACTCCGTGAACACATGTGATCCTCACATCACAGCCTTTCCCTTCCGGTTATCCCGATTTACATCGCACTGGGGCCATAGGTTCCGGACAACGACGTGTGTATACAACTTGTAGATAAGACCAAGAACAATACTATCATAATGAATCAATAACATGTTTAGATCTGAGATCATGGCACTCGGGCCCTAGTGACAAGCATTAAGCACAACAAGTCGCAACAAAGTCATAAAGCACTAATAAAAGATACTAGGCACCATGCCCTAACAATCTGATGCCATTACATGAACGATCTCATCCAATCCCTACCATCCCCATAGCCTACAGCGGGGGATTACTCACTCATAGATGGGGGAAACATGGATGGTCGATGGAGAAGCGATGATGATGATGATGGCGATGATCTCCTCCAATTCCCCATCCCGGTAGGGTGCTAGAACGGAGTTTCTGGTGCTGTTTCGTGGAATCTGGTAGTGGCGACGGAGCAGAACTCCTTCTAGAAAAAGGTCGACCCCCCCGGAGTTTTTAGGTCAGAAGGCTCCTTATAGGCGAAGAGAGAGGCCGAGGGGGTGCCTGGGGGGCCCACACCACCCCCTGGTGCGGCCTGGCCTAGCCCGCGCCACCAGGTGGTGTGGCCACCCCCTGGCTCTTCTCCATCTCGTATTCTGGCTCCTGGAGTCTTCGGATGAAATAGGATTTTTGGCATATTTTCCGAGATATTTCCTAATAGTTGATTTTCTGCACAAAAAGTAGACACCAAGGCAGTTCTGCTGAAAACAGCGCGAGTTCGCATTAGTTGCATCCAAATCACACAAGTATAGAGGAGAAACAATAGCAAAAGTGTTCGGGAAAATAGATACGTTTTGGACGTATCAACTCCTACCACGCTTTAATCCTACTATTTACTGCAATTGTTACTATTGTTTTTACTTTTACTACTGCTATTACTTTGCTATTGCTACTACAAAACCGTTGCTACTGATAAACTGCTATGAGCAAGATTGTTTCCAGGTGCAGCTAAATTGACAACTCAGTTGTTAAGGCTTATATATATATTCTTTGGCTCCCCTTGTGTCGAATCAATAAATTGGGTTTCACTTCCCTCAAAAATACTGTGATACACCCCCTATACTTGTGGGTCATCAGTGACATGCACCATCATAATCTTGATCAAGGTATTTGTAAATCATTAATGGCTAAGATCAAAGTACTTTAACATGAACATAAAAGACAGAGTTCTAACAATAAGACATAGCAACTATGTTGTAACATGAAAAAGGTACAAACAAAAGATTCATGAATAACAATGCATTAAAAGACATTTGTTTGTTTCACGTATAGAAAACATAATAAGAATGGTATTTAGCTTGTCCCTCATGGTATAGCAAAACATAAATGCATAGGACACCTTCAAAGTTCATAAGGGTGACTAGATACAAATAATTTAAGAACAAGCAATATCACAGTTATGAATCAATCAACAAGTTTTTGGACAATGCACATTAAACTAAGAATGGTCACTATGATCTCTCAATTGGTGCAAAAGGATAGAAGATGGAGATTCAACATAAAAGTAAAAAAAGAAAGGCCCTTCATAAGAGGGAAGCAGGGATTTCAAGTTTCATAAATTGCTTCCAAAAATTATGGTACTTATTAGCTTTCAGCTCTCATTACCCCTATCATAAGCATCTTTTAGGTGATTAAGGTTAAAGTGAACAAATATGAGGATATGCTTGACAACTTATAAGTCGAAAATCTCATGCCCCTTGCCTACGAGTACCGGACCTCATGCTACTCAACTTTAGTCACAAGTAAGTTCTTGTCATTGTAAGTACATGTGTATCATGTAGAACCGCCAACGAGGTACCCCTTGACCCATGATATAGGAGCTATCCCATATCAAAATGACAAGGCAACATACAATGAGCACCTCAGCGATCTTTTTATTTCCTATTTGCATAGGTTTTTATTAAGGATGCTTCATAGAATGCTCTCTATGGTTATGCTGCAAGTTTCCACCATGATTAGGCATGGCTTAGGCTAGCCGCCTATGCGTTTCTCTAACACATACAAACTCCATGAGCTTACAAGTTCCCCTTTTATTTCACACCGCCGGGATCCATAAACAAAAGAACATGATATCAACTGAATAATAAGTGCAATGTTGAAAGCGTTCCCCATGACAGCATGGTTCTGCTAATTCTCAACTTATAAAGTGCAAGAATATACGCAACATATATGGACGCAATGGTTTAAGTTTATTAAGTGCAAGAAAGTAAAGTGTGCCATCAAGTTCGCGAGAGCTTTAATCACTAATTTTCACATAACAAGTTTAATTTGGAAGGTAGATAGAAGCATGAATATACTTGGAATGGTGTAACACACCATGCATAGGAATTTATAGTGGACCCTTTGGAATAACTTGGTTTTCTTGGGGGTTGGATGCATGAGTGGAACTCATACTTGGTACATGTGGAGGCTAGCAAAAAACTGGGAGCGACCAAGTAAGAGAGCACTAATGGACATAATCATGCAAAGCAACAAAACATTATTAATTAAAGCATAAAGAGATATTACAATTCAAAAAACTAAATGATCATAGAGGCTAAGGTGACTGATGCATAGTCTTAACATGGTGTAAGCATGTGCCAAGTCAACCCAAAGAAAGCATTAAAGGAGAATACCATAATATTATGCTTTTGTATGCTAAAACAACGTATGATTCTTTCAAGGCACATTATGAAATCTCAATTGTTTGGAACAAGTCATGCTACAGCAATAATTACTAAGCATAAAGTCAAAGCAATATCAAACATGACATGATAAAGTCTAGACCACAGTCAAAACAAAACTCCTTTTGTACCACTTATAAGCATGAACTTTCCTACTCTTTTCTAATCACCAATCAACTTATTTGAAATATCATATGAATGCAGGGGTCCATCAAATTTATTTAATCAAACTAAACAAAAGAAAACTAAAAGCAAAAACGAATACACTCCAAGAACAACACAATTGTGCATGAAACAATAAAAATGAAGTGTTTGGAAGAAAACCTGAGATTTTTATTGATGAAGAAGGGGATGCCTTGGGCATCCCCAAGCTTTGATGCTTGTACTTCTTGAATATTTCTTGGGGTGACACGGGTGTCATCTCCAAGCTTGAGCTTTTGTCCATACTTCATCTTATCACATTTATTCTTCCCCTACACTTGAAAATTTTCCTTCATACAAAACTCCACACAATCCTCATTAGCAACATTAGTGTATTCAAGATAATTGGTCCTATGATTTAGTTTCATCACAAGTTAAACTTCCATAAAACACAAGCTACTATAGCAATTCCTTCTAAAAGCTCAAGTGATCAAAGAGAACTCAAAGAGAAAGAAACGAAGAGGCAAATGCAAATAATGGCAGAAATCTGTCAAAACAGACCAGCTGGTAAAAACCAATTTTTTCGAAGACCTTCTGTTGTTCAAATCGAAAAGTACTGAACTAACGAAAGTTAGATAATAATCTGGGGCGTAAGCAAAAAAAGTACAGCTCAATCCGACGTTCAGAGATTTTTCACGATTTTTTACAGTGGAGCACAAAAATCTGTTTCAGGACAACAACTTTACCAAGTCTTACTTCTCTCTCATTAGAGGTTATTCTTGGCACAAAGACCACACAAAAAGGATAAGGATAGGTTATTACAGAAATAATAACTTCCAAGACTCAACAAAATAAAAACTTACTGAATAGAAATTTGGGTTATCTCCCAATAGTGCTTTTCTTTAACGCCTTTGAGCTAGGCATAGGAAGCAAGATTCAAGTATTTTCAAATGAAGAAGCATTAAGATTAATACCAGAAATATCTTCAACAAGGCAAGGTATATCATCCAAATAAGTTCTAGATGATCCTCTCTCAATACTCTTGGGTTCACTTTTTTCATCAAACGGTTTTTCAGGAACAATCCAATCAAAATTCTTTTCTAAGGCTTCATGCATTCCTACAAGTTTAAAAGGTATTGGTATTTTAATTTCCTCTCCATTGGGTTTGGTTTTGTTCATCTTTTCTCATGTACCAATAACATATACACATGAGCCTAACATATTAAAACGATTGAATACCTTTCTCGCTTCCTTAACAACATTATAGAACTCTTTAAGCAAAGTTTCTAGAATAAAATCTCTCTTTTCAGTATCCTCAATATATTTAAGTTTAAGAAACATTACTTGCATCATGGGGTTAAGGTTAACAAACCTGGCCTCCAACATGTGAACTAAAGAGGCTGCAACAATTCATAATTTGGAGCAAGTTTTGCTAAGGATCTATCCTCAATGTCTTCATGCTTGCTAACATGATTAAAGAATTCTTCAATATTATCTTTCCCAATTATATAACCACTACCTATTGAAAGGTCTTTCAGGGTGAACTTAGGGATCAACATGGTGAGCTAAGAACAAGGTGACAACTACAGAAAGAACTAATTATTTTGTGTGTTTTTGGTAAAAATAAACAAGCAAACTAAGCAGAAATAAACTAAACAAAACGAAAAACAAAGTAAAGAGATTGGTTGTGAGAGACTCCCCTTGTGAAGTTGTCCTTAACTCCCCGGTAACGGCGTCAGAAAAAGTGCTAAACAACGATGGCTCAAAATGTAGAGCTCGTTGGGAACCCCAAGAGGAAGGTATGATGAGCACAGCGGCGAGTTTTCCCTCAGTTATCAAACCAAGGTTATCAAACCAGTAGGAGCAAGGAAACAACTGCAAGGTGTTTCTAGCAACTTGGAATCCTGCACAACACAACCATAAAACTTTGCTCCAACTTACAGTGAGGTTGTCAATCTCACCGGTTTTGCTGAAAACAAAGGATTAAACGTATTGTGTGGAACATAGTAATTGCTTGCAGAAAGTAAATAGTAAACATTAATAGTTGAAGGTATAGCAATGGTACAAACATGGACCGGGGTCCATAGTTCACTAAAGGTGATTCTCCTTAAGATAAATAACATGCTGGGTGAAAAAATTACAGCGGGGCAATTAACAGATTTGAGAAAGCAAACAATGCATATACTAGACATCTTGACTCCTATGATATTTGATTGGGCATTACAATATTATACATAGACCGTAATCCAACTGCATCTATGACTAATAATCCACGTTCAGGTTATCATCCGAACCCCTTGCAGTATTAAGTTGCAAGCAACAGATAACTGCATTAAGCAAAGTGTGTAAAGTAAACAATACGATTGTCCCATGTACAAATGATTGCTGTTTTCTCCCTAGTAGCAACAACACATCTAAAACCTTAGAGATTCCTGTCACTTCCCCAGATTATTAGAGGCATGAACCCACTATTGAGCATAAATACTCCCTCTTGGAGTTGCAAGCATCTACTTGGCCAAGATAGTTACAAACAACGGAGAGCATGCAAGATCACAAATAACATAAACATGATAGAATCAATAATGAATCTGAAATAGCATTTTAATATCCATCGGATCCCTGCAAACACAACATGTAAGATTACAAATTGATGATCTTGATCATAAACGAAGCTCACAAGATCTAAACATGATAGAACAAAGGAAGAGAACCAACCATCTAGCTACTACATGGATCCGTAGTCCAAGGATGAACTACTCACGCATCACACCGGAGGTAGGCATGGTGATGAAGAAGGCCTCCAGGGTGATCTCTCCCCTCCGGCAGGGTGTCGAGAAGAGCTTCAGATCCCTCCCAATCTAGGGATGGAGATGGCGGCGGCTACAGACTCTTTCGTGGAATCTTGATCGGGTAAAATATTAACTTTGGCTTTTATCCCGTCCAATTCTGAGAATATTTCCTTACTAGCTTTTCTGAAACCAAAAACAGCAGAAAATAGGCAACTGGCACTATAGCATCTTGTTAATAGGTTAGTCCCAAAAAATATATAAAAATAGCTCAAAGTGTGAACAAAACATAAGAAAGTAGATATAAAACAAACATGGAATATCAAAAATTATAGATACGTTTATGACGTATCAGTGTGGAGACTAGATTTGGTAGCTGTTTGGCTACCGGAGGTGGCCGAGGAGTCGAAGAGATGTGGTGGTGGTGTTTTTGAAGGGAGGATGTGACCAGCTCCTCCCTTTCCGTATCCATGACCTCCTCGTCAGATGTTCTTGTGCCTAGAGCCACCGACTCCCCGGTAGCCGATCTCTATCAGCGAATGATTATCACGAGGCGCTACCGTGGTCACATTGTTGGTCACAATTCCCTTGTGCTCCTGGTCGTGGCTTATCTAGCTCTCATGTGAACTGGCCTATATCGCCTTGGTGGATGGGTATAAGGTGGGAGAAGGGATGTGCTCGATAGAAATTGAACGTGAGTTGTCCATCTGGTAGCTATTTCACATTACGGTGTGTATGGTAGGTGAATTGTGTTAGTGCAGCATGATCATCCATACCGGTGGTTTGATTCAAAATACAAATGATAATGTTAAGATGAATCTCGCTTATTCTGTTGCATTATTGGAATTGCTTTTCATGCGCCATGCACGCTTACACTTATCTACTCTATTCTGTCTTGAAGCTACCATCTCTCTCTACTTTTCTCGCGTCTACTTGGGCCTAGTGTACTTGTTGCTGGCGTTTGAACCAAACCAACATGCCGGTGATTGTGCATTTTTTCTCATTTTCTCACAAAAATTCCACCAACCTAATAATACTTTGAATCGCGTTGTGGATAGTCTTACTGGATTACATATGGGATCTGATTACATCCCATTGTGTCTCAAACCTACGAGACGTTTTAAAGTTACAATTTTATCTTATTTTTTAGACGAGTTAGAGTGTTATCTAACTACTGCCAAAACTGACTAACCAAATAAAACTTACACGACTAAAGAATAGGATTATGTGCTAGGAATAAAAAATCGATACTAAATCATGTGACAAAATGTCTATCCCCCTTGGCTTTCCAGAATAGATAGCGGCCTACTGGTAATATGCCATAGAACTAATCATGGATAATGATATTTTCTAAAAGTATTCATAAGTTATATAATTGTCCTTGAACTTCTCTAATGATCTATTTGTGATTTAGTTGCAAACCACATTGCATGATGCTTGTTTTAATATTCCCTAGTCGAGAAAGTTATGGGAACAAATCATCACTAGTGTATGAATCGGTAATGACTCGGTTCGACTTGTCATGAGCATGGTGATGCCAGTAGGGATAATACTGACTTTGGAGGAGTTTACCTATCGAACATACCCATAATGAGACACACCAAGGGAAATTATAATTTGTTATTAGTCTCAAGAAATGTACATGCCTTGTCCTTAGACCTAAGGTCCACGCATGATGCGTGTTGTGAATTGGCCAACCCTAGGGTCTATCAAACACTATTTCGTAACTGGGTATTTACGAAGGTATATTTCGGTTGTACTATGATGCAAGCTTCATGTCGTGGTTTGTCAAGATGCAATTTGTTCCTCTGAATCAGAGAGATATTCTCTAAGCCCTCTCAAGTGATTTGATTTAGCAAGTATGGCCATGTGACTTGTTTAATAGTTAACAAAGGAGTCAGATTAAGAGTTAATCCAGTGAATCTATATCACATGATCGAGAAGAGAGTCAAACTATTAAAATAGTGAAAAGAACTCTCCTATATCTTGACAATGTATATTGTGAGGCAAAAAGAATGAGACACATGGAACATTGTAAAGGTTTGTCGTTATGACTTTATGACACTTGGGAGTCGACATTTTCTATGATGACCTGCTACAGATTATTGACTTGAGGTCGAGTGTTCATGGGAGTGAGTCAGACCTAGACCATGGAAGCATTCAGAGGAGTAATTCAAGTCGTGTCTGAGTAATTCATAAGTGATGGGCTGGTTGGATGTGATCTGACTGAAACTGGGTTGACTA
This sequence comes from Avena insularis, assembly GCA_023614405.1. Classification (NCBI taxonomy): domain Eukaryota; kingdom Viridiplantae; phylum Streptophyta; class Magnoliopsida; order Poales; family Poaceae; genus Avena; species Avena insularis. The sequence continues at coordinate 430,970,317 of CM042684.1, read as the reverse complement.
GGTTGGAACCAAGTTGGACCAGGATAGATTCCAACATGAATTAGATTCAAGTTGCACTCAGGTTAGGGTTCAGTGGGACTGCAAGAGTTGGGGGTCCACACAAACACTTATATAAGGTGGAGGCAAGGGAAACCAAGGGTTATAGGTTTTTGGCGTTACATTTCCATGTGTTAGAAACCCTAGCCACTGCCAACTCCTAGGTTAGTTGGAAGGGAAAAGAATAATTCGCTGACGTTCTGACTCCCACGGGTGGATACTAGTAGATGTGGTGTATGTTCAAAACCAAGAAGATGAAGGGAGTTCATATATCCAGAAGAGTTGTTTGAGGGATCAAACATGTACAAGGACTGCATTGCCCGATGCTCTTCATCAACTTCTGCACTCGTTCGTATAGTGGTAAACTTGTGATCTACTTAGATATTGGAGCTCCATGGTAGAGAAAGTTTCATAATGCAAATATTGCACCCAACGTACCTCAACACCTCCATCCTAAAATTCATTTCCCCTTCCCCTCCACATCCAACCACCTCAGATTCATTTTCCCCTCCCCTCCACATCTAGCCACTGCTTTGGCAATGGGGGAGGGGCGTCTCTCATCTAGTGTAGGAAGTTTTCTTTCGGTCGGTCTTGGTGTGATGGAAACATTACTCGTGCGATAATGGAGGTGTTGATTCAAATAAATGTCCTTCGGTTGCAATCTCGTCTCGTGATGCTTGGTTGGTGTTGCACGAAGTTTGGATGTTTTTTCCCTACTGGTCTTCACAGAGGACGAACTTATTCTTATTTATGTTTGTTGATATGGCTCCATGGACACCGTGGCGACAACAACGTCTTCAACAACTCCTTTTTCAAGCATTTGCGAGCAAAACTGTTAGCCTATTTTGGCGTCGGTAGCTCTAGATCGGGGCGGCACCCCCGCTCATATGCTTGACGTGATTGCTAATGTTTGTCGTAATCGGCACTCCACTATTCAAAATTTTCCTTTATAGGCACTTCGATGAGTGAATTTTTTGTTGTCATCTGGTACAAGCGAGAGTTATGGTGGTGCAATGACGACAAGTTTTGCTACTACTTTGCAAGAATTTTGAGGGTTATGATAATGGGTGTATGTTGCTCTTTGTTTAGGGTTTTCTCCACATCTCTGGGTTCAATTTTCTAATTATACGGTGGCAAACATTGTTCTCTTTATCTAATCTAGCAAATATACCTTTGCTATATGTAGATTTTATTAAATATTTTAAATTTAATAAATTTACTATTGTAAAAGGGTATTTCTCGATAGGGACATGACTACCTGTAAGAATTAGAATGCCTTTCTTGTCGAATCATGCTAACTAAAAATACACATCTTTCTTGGCGTTTGGTATCATACCATTATGAAATTGTGTTTTTCTTAACGTTAATGTATCCACCTAAATAAAGTCATGCAAAATAGCCAGCTACTCACGGGTATAGCTGTACATATGCAGCTGGCTATCGGATAACCCACAAAGAGATATAGAGATCACAAAGATAAGCACATGCAAAACTAATGCCGTTATATAGAAAGCACGTTCTGCCAACAAAAGGCTACCCACCCCTACTTTAGAGGCTTATTTTTTCTCCTTTATAGGTTAAAGTCCTATTGCATGCTTTCTATGATATGGTTCTTCGCCCACGAACATACCAAATGGGAGTTTGTACATGTTGGTGCTACGATGGATGGCTAGGCCAAACAACCACCACCCACCCCTAATTTACATGCAGTGGGTTTTACATGCTTCATTAGGGGTGAGAACGATTGCTTGTACCCATCGTTGTAGACCATTTCTTGGTCCAACATGCAAATAAAATCAAAGCTTATATCCTATGGTAGTAAATTTTGCATGCATAAAAAAGGCAACTATCCACATTAGCACGTAAAAAGACTAGCCATCCATATTAGCATGTAAAAACATGTTGTCATCCATATTAACATGCAAAAGAGGTATCTCTCATGCATGCATGCATGCTTGCAAACGGCGTAGGGACGGTGTCATCTGCCATTACACTACTATCATGTTAAAAAGTTTGTCATCGCATCCAAGGAAGCCTGCGATCTCTATATCCAACGGCCAACTACGTATGCATAGCTATATCCATGAGTAGCAAAATCCACATTGATAAATCCATATTACATATGTGATCTCATATATATATCACCATCAAGAAACCATGTAGTATGGTGTCCCATAGAAGGATTTTGTGGCAGGGCCAATTTTTTAGGCATGTGGCGATCACGTAGAGACACAGCGTACCTGCTCCAATGCTTAGAGCATCCCTATAGGGATGTGATATAAAAAACTATTTATATACCATATTAGGCAAAAAATAGGTCTTCAAAATGTGATGTTGACTTATACGGTGATGTATACTTTTGAGAGATGATGTACGTATATTTATTTACATCACCTCCCCGGTGATGTACAATTAACCACACACACCAAATCAAAGTCTAGCCCATTGCATCTAACCACACATCCTAAATTTAAAAAATCTGTTTTTGATATGTTTGTGGTGATTTTGCATAGTTAAAATTAAGAAGAGAATGGCGACATCGGTGTCCTATTTTGCATCGCCTTGTGTGATAGTTGTGCTCTATTTTGCATCATTTGAAAAGGCAGAAATGGTACAAGTGATATTTTTGTTGGTGATGTACCGTTTTAGGTGTCCTGTAATCCATGTTCCTTTCACGTTAGGGGTCAATTCAGGGTGAATCTCAAATTGACATGTCATTTGTCCATTTGAGAGTCTGCTTTGATAATTACTTAATAGCTTAAGCGTGGTGTTCACCGTGCTCTCCGAGGCTATTTGTGCGCGTAGTCCGCATCATGGTCGCTGGTCGTGGGCCTTTGACGGCCTCTACCGCTGCTTGTGGGTTAGGGGCTCTTTTCACGCCAGTTCCGGTTGGTGCTGCCGGTCGTGGATGGTGCGCGTCACTGGTTGGGTCTCTCTCTACACGTCAGTTGGGATGTTTCTTCCTAGTTCGCGTCCCACCTCCCGAACACCGCTGGGTCAAGTAAAAAAATAATCGCTCAATCCCCAAGTCAAAAAAATACCGCTCGTTCCCTCGTGGTTGATGTCTACACATTTCTATTCTTGTAGACAGTTGTTGGGCCTCCAAGTGCAGAGGTTTATAGAACAGCAGCAAGTTTTCCCTTAAGTGGATCACCCAAGGTTTATCGAACTCAGGCAGGAAGTGGTCAAAGGTATCCCCTCTCAAGCAACCCTACAATCAAGATACAAGAAGTCTCTTGTGTCCCCAACACACCCAATACACTTGTCAGGTATATAGGTGACTAGTTCGGCGAAGAGATAGTGAAATACAAGTGGTATGGTGATAGAAAATAGCTTGAGAGCATGGAAGAGACTAAAGGAAAACTGAAATAAAGAAGGAAGCAAGCAAACATGTAATAGATCTAGTAGCAAACGAAGTTTCAATGCTTAGAAACAAGGCCTAGGGATCATACTTTTACTATGAACACTCTCATATAAATATATTCTTCTTTATGATACTATGTTGAACTACTCTCCGGTTGGACACTCTAATCCATGGTAGGGCTATAACAGCACACCTCAAAGTTCATCTTTCCCATCTAGATAATCCCACACTGTCACCTTGAGCACTAGATGGTTCAAACAAACATCACAATTTCATAAAGACATCCAACTCCAAATATAACTCATAACAAGTATTTGTAATCTCTAGCCTAAGTGCCACCATGGTGTGCACGCTGTCACTTTCACACACATGGGGAGAGCAGAGATCTATTAAAGCACTTGAGTAGCAAGGTAGATCTATAGATTACAAGCTCATAATCTCAATAAGATTATGCATAGAGAGAGAGATGAACACATAGCTACCAATAGAACCCTTAGCCTCGAGAGAGAACTACTCTCTCCTTATCATGGGAATCAACAATGGTGATGGAGATGGCGGTGGAGATCGATGGAGATGGCTCCGGGGACACTTCCCCGTCCCGACAGGGTGCCGGAACAGAGACTTTCTGTCCCCCGAATCTCCCCTTCGGTGGCGGCGGCGCTGCGGAACTTTTCGTGGATTTCTGATTGACGATCTAGGGTTTTTGCCTCGGGAGGAATATATAGGCGAAGGAGGCAAGGTCGGCGGCCGCCCAGGGGGCCCACACCATGCCCTGGCGCGGCCTATGGTTGCCCGCGCCTAGGGGTGATGTGGCCACCCTGTGGCCCCTCTCCGACTCTCCTTCTGGCTCCGTGAGTCTTCCGGGAAAATAGTAACTTTGGCTTTTGTCCCGTCCAATTCCGAGAATATTCATTTTCTGACATCCTGGAACCAAAAACAGCAGAAAACAGGCATCTGGCACTGTGGCATCTTGTTAATAGGTTAGTCCAAGAAATCATATGAAAAGTACTCCAAAGTTAGAACAAAACACAAGAAAATAGATAAAACCAAGCATGAGACATAAAAAATTATAGATATATTTGCAATGTATCAGTGGTCTCTATCCTCTCTCTCTCATTCTCGACCTCCAAGCTAGGGTTTCTGGCCGCTGTCCGACAATCTCCAGCCTTTGCACTGCTTAGACTAGGCAACAGTTCTGGCGCACTCCCATTATCTGGAAGCCACATCAAAGTTGCTCGCTGCCTGCCCCACTCATTACTCTATGGTCGCCATGTTGCACGGCTTTCGCGTTGTCGTCGACAAGCGCGATGTATCCACACGGCGCTCCTCTGGGAGCTCTAGGGCGCTGCATGTGGCTCGGGGCCGCGCCTTCTCTCTCACGTGACTCTTCATTCGGAGGACGGACCTTTGCCAGGGCCAACAAAGCCAGGCAGTTACATGAGGCCGGCAAGCTTTGGCGCGGCATCACGTGCCAGGGCCTAGCCATCATCTGTGCCGCCTACGGGGGCATCCGCTTCTCGCCTTACCCTTCCTGTGCAGGATTCCTAAATGTCTACGTCAAGGAGGAATGGTGTGCACCAATCGGTGTGCTAACTGCAACAAGAACAGTTGGTATGCTGCTTGCTTTCTAATATGAACCTTTTTAGTCTTAGTAGTATTAGAAGGATTAGAGATACTAGCAAGATCAGAGGTATATTTCTTGAATTCTTGGCCTAGAAAATTTCTCGTGGTCATGTACTCCTTTGTGTGTTGGGTTTGCTTTCCTATTTCTATGTGGCCTACAAGAACAATGAGTTCTTGTCCCTATTTTTGTGAAACTTGCAACCTTCGCTTTATGAATTGTAACAAGGAGATTTTGCTAAGATTGAACAGGGAATGAGAGAGAGAGGTAGGGGCACGGAATGGACACGCAAAAGCTTCCGCTAGTATTATGGCTTTCCTCTATTGATTGTACTGGTTTTCTCGGTGCATTTAGTTTTGGCCATGTAGAAAGACAATCAGAGAACTGTTGCTATAATCTTCAGGTTGAGTTCACCTACTCTAATGCTCACACTTCAGAGATTGGCAATTCTCAACATGAATTGGGTTACTTGTTTTTCCTATGACATGATGTATTATTGGATAAGAGCAGCTAGTAACACAGATGAATAGATTAGACCAATTGGTTATCCAGTGAACCATTGTTGGAGCAATCTTGTCACATTGTGTCCATTTACTACTTAGTATATGGTCCAAAAAGTCAAATGGTAATATATCCATACTTATCGCGAGTCAAGGTATCGTTCTATTTTTTCTTGAATCTAACTAAGATCCTTCTTTCTCACCACTAACACATCAAGGATCATTCACACAAAGAAAGTTTATGTTGTCATCGCGGGGTGTCATTTCTTAAATTAGCTATCACATTTATTCATACATGATTTCTTATCCTAGAGTAGTTATATAGTTCAACGGTGAAACTATGTGGCACCATGTTATAACCATTTTCAGAAATGTTCTGTCGAACCATAGAGGTGCAGCTCCACTCCTCTACACCTTTAGATGATTCCTAGGGATAAGGCTGCCAAATCCAGTTATCGATTAGAGGCTAATCTTGGAACATGATTTTCTCGAGCAGGATGTGGTCGACCTGACACTTTGCAATAGTGCTAGACTACATGCGTCTAGAAGGCCAATAAAAATTGAGCAACTATTTCTCTCTCTGTGTCATCTCTCTCACACCGGTGTAGCTTCCGCGACTGAAAGTGAAAAGTATTCAAAGGTATATGCGTTCCAAATTTCTGGTTGGTCCTATTATGATCTAACCATTTAGCAACAAACTATTAAAATCATATGTTTGTGGGTATTACACCGGATACTATTAGCATCATAACCGATATCTTATGGCTCATAAGGACATGTACAATGGGGTGACATCATTCTTTCCTTAAGCATGCCACATCAGATTTTTTATTAGTTGGAGGAGAGATAATGAAGAATGAGAAGGCTGTCTTCTCTTAACTAAGGGTTGATATCTTAGAAAATAAGTGAAGGCTCTTTTCACCATTGTAGCATATGCCTTTTCTTAACTATATAATTTCCTACTAAAAATTAATTTATTCCCATTAATTCCTAGGGAGGTTGACAAGATATAATGCATTGTACGACTTATATGTATTACCTTCTCTAAATTATGTGGAGAGATAAGATAAGACTAGCCTTCCCTATCATTGTACATGCTCTAATTGTTGGAGTCTACAAGGTTATTCTCTAGAATGTATTAAGAGTAACTTCCATGTATTGAACATCAACTTCCTTAGTTTGCAAATATCTACATACCTAGATATGCTACTACATTGTTTTTGTAACCCTTATTTTGTACATCAAGCATATAGGCATAAATTGGGTATTGTTATGGTTTATATGTCCTTTACTAGTCGTGTGCATTGTATTTTTGCTCCTTAGTTTCTTAGAATAATACTTCCAGTGTGAAGGATCTGCACACGATGTCTGCATATTTGTCTCTTGACTAAATGAGGTTACAGATGAAATATTAAGATACCTTGATGCCCTATTAGTATGCCTGAGGTTAGCTTTTTTGCCAGGAGGCATCCAATATTACAACATGCTTTTGTCTAAAGTAGATAGAAGGACGTTATAAAGCCGGTGGTTCATATTTGGTTGTACACACAACACTCACTGTGCCATTCCTACTATTTATCTTAGTTTGCCTTTTTTTTAAATCCAAAATGATTGTCATTCTTCTATATCCCGTGGCAACGCTACAGTTGTATCATTGAGATGAAATGGCAGTCGGCCATCTATGTTGAACTCCATTTATAGATTTTATTATATGGTGCTGCAATAATTAGCCCTGGTTCTAGAAGCTTCCTTTTAGTTCCTCTATCCAAAGGTCCCTTTTTGATACTTTTGAGTTAAGCTTAAGAAAAGTAGAAAAAATTGGTGCCTATTATTTAGAATATAACTATAGTTTTCCACAGTTTTGTTCTTACGATGATATTGAGTGATGTTGTCATGATTCTCAGTTCTTACCTAGGGCTTGTGCTCTATTATTCAGGGATCACATGCCACTTATGGAATCTAAAATCTGTTATTGTATCACTAACTTACTACAAAAGATTAGGTGAGAACACATGAGATTATTCTAGTTCCCCCATCTTTTGTCATGATATTTATAGGATGGTTACCAACAAGCAAGATTTTTCACCTTCAAGCAATATTTATTTATATTTAACTTTATGTAATCATAATTTATATCTAAACAACAAAGATTAACTGTCAATTGTGCATTTAGAGAAAGGTTTGAATGGTTGCATCATGTTAGTGTTTTTGCACTAGATATGCCCCTCTAGGTAGATATGCTATAGAAAATAAATTATTATAGCTGCTGCTCCACCTTTAGTTGATTGAACGAGGTTTAATTTGTATCTTTCTTCGTTTTCCAGTGAACACTATGAGTTGCAAGTCATGCAAGATAGGTATTTCTTTAGAGGGTAGATCAGTTATGTCCTCAACAAATTTTATTGCCTCTTAAATATGGTTGATATCATTGGGTGGCAAGTACGGGGTGGAGATGAGAGAGTCCAAGGGGAAAGCTTGCAGATGGCTTATGAAAGTCCTCTCCTCGCATACTGAGGAACGAAAGAGACAAATTATGACCAATTCTGCTAGGATGATTATTGCATGGGTTATCAAAGTTCACTCCTTACACTAAGCATTAAAGCGAGGATCCTAGCGGTGGGCGACGCATGGCGGAGCTATCTAAAGCATCGACATTGGACAATGACAAATAAAATCTAAGCATTACAGTGAGGAGCCAAGCGGTTGGTGGCTTATGGCGAGATCGGTGAGGCCAATGACGCACATGGAATGTCACGCCTGCTTTCTCTCATCTTGGATTGGTATATTGATTTTCTTAATCCTAATATCCACTCCTCACATCCTAATAGTAAAGTATCAGTTCCTGAATTTTTTGCTAGAAAATTGGACAGTTTCTAATCCTAAGACCATGCTAATATTACCCGAATAGTCATCTACTTTCTATCATTTGCCACCAAAGGATTTTATTTCTACAAGGATAAAATAATAACCTTTGCATTTATATTGCTGGAAGTATAATTTTTCTTTGAACAAAATGGAAGTATAATTAATGCTTTGTATGGATCCTTGATGAAGACTCTTCAGTGTACAAAAGGTAATAATTGTGAATTTTTGTGGACATATAATCTCAAGTTCAGCGTGATACTTGCAGCCTTGCAGGTCCTATTAACTCAAATGTTAAATATTTATTTATTTTTTCCTATTTCTTATTTTTAAGATCATGTGTCTTATTTCACGCCCCAAATTTATGTATGCTATGTTTTTGTTGGGTTGGATTTGGAAAACATGACTAGTCTGTAAAGTTTATGGAAAACGTGAAGTTTACCATATGCCATGCTTTGGAGCATAATTTTGTCATCTACCTAAATAAGTTCATGAATGTTCTATCGAAGTTTGTCACGTATGCTCTCAAAAGTATGATATTACCCGATCTCAGTGCCTATGATTTTTATACAATTTATCTAATGTTCCGAGATGTTCATTTAACAACTTATACGAGTTCATATTTCCCCCGTATTTGAGTCAGGTAACATCACCAAATTTATAATGAGATCAAATATTGGTGTTTACATCGGTACCTCATTGTCCTTCTCGTATTATTTAAGTACTCATGTCATATAGCTAATAGTCTATGCTCCTACTTTTTTCAATTATAATTTTTGAATATTTGCATGCAAATTCTAGGTTTGTATTGCAAGTTAGAAAATTCTAGGTTGTATTGCAAGTTAATCAGTGTTGCACAATGTCATCTTTCACTTCCCTACCAGGAGTATGAATAAAAAATCTTTGATACTTTACATGGAGTTTGTTTGCTGCTCACTTCTCACCCCAATAAGGCAAGTAAACTGTTGTTTTTTCCGGTTGAATAGCTAGACTGGTCTTTGCATAAAAGTTAGAACATTTTTCAATACTGATCTTGGTGGCTAAGATGAGAATGTTTGGTTAATAATTAGGTACTAGAAGTAAATATTATATCTATATAGTATCTTGTTCGATCTCTGATTGGTGTTTTACTTTATACCTTCCAGTTTAATGGACGCATTAAGGATTCTCATAAGGCAACATAGTCATTAGATTCAATAATTATATTCTCTCTACATCAAAACCTAAGATTTATACAATGACCTACAAATTTCAAGTTCCGACATGCCATAACAGAACATGAGTAGATATACCATAATCAAGAGCAAATTGTAAGAATATATACATTTTGGCCAATAAATGGCAGCACGTACTATTAAATGTTCGGATATTCAAATATAGTTTTATATACCAATTGATCTTTAACAGATTTTGGTCATGCTTATCTTCTCTCCATTCCAAGAGCAAGGATTAGGTGAGAAAGACCAAAGTGAGGTAATCAAGTTAGTTCTTTGCTATATTTATTTTTATTCCTACTAACTTTATGAATGTTTGTATACGGGATTATCAAGCTGGATACGGAGTAATGAAAATTTTGAAATAGCTCTTCATATGAATTAAATTAATAATTTACCGAGCTTCTGTATGCATATGCAACATTGCATATATATTAAATTAGTGTTTATGCTATCTTTTTCCTACAAACATGACAATACTCTATCTAAATTCCACTTAAATAGTTGAAAATGAAATTGTATGTTTGGAAGAGTTTTCCATTCTTTGTAATTGGATTATGCTAACCAAGAAGACATTCGATTAGTGAAGATATGTTTGCGGGGATGTTGTAAGCAGTTGTTTATATTCCATGTTGTGCTACCATATGAATCCTTCTATTATGATGGATAATAGACTAATATGTCATGTTAGTCTAATTATACAGTTGTTGCAAGTCATGATCATTCTTTGAAGGAAGGCATAACCATAATTCTCATTTCACAAGAAAGAGATGCAAGAATCACTAATATTCTAGGACGCATTCATATGGAATATGTGGACTATGTTTTGTCTTTGATAGTCTTGAGATTGCAGGCTGCCATCTCGGGGTACACCGGGGAACATGATGTGCATCGATGAGTAAAATACAATTGTATATGTAGTTTTGTCAAATTGATATTCACTCTTAGTTGGGTACATCTCAACAACATTTTATTTTTACTATTAAATCTCATAGGAGATTGCTCTCCTATTGTCATGTAAATGATGTCCACATTAAGCAATAGTGTATGTGCTTATTCTTTCATGATCGTTGTATTACTCATAAAAAAATATGACGTGTGCACTTATTCCCCACAGTCATATTTTTCTTTATTCACATGTGCTATTAACATTTTTTAGGTTTGTAACATGAAATGATAATGAGAGATGGTGCGGACATTGTACCCATGTGACATGTGCTAACAATCCGAGTTAGACATGCTCCTCCCAAAAATTTTGCGAGCCTATTTTTCTATATAATTTACTTGCAACATTCGGATAAAAGATATGGAAAGACCTACAGCCACATTGCCAAATATATATGCAAGCCCGCATTTTTTTAAAATAATATAAATTATTTAATTAATATCACGAATAATACAAAAAATTAAAATTTTTGGAAAGTAGCGTGGCCTCGATAGTTGAGCCACCGACAAGCACTCGTCGGTAGTTGAACCACCGACATGCCAGCCGGCGGCGGTGCAGGGTGGCACATGGCGAGAGCTTTGTAAGTGCTTATAACGACTAGTACTTGTCGGTAGTTCAACTACCAACGAGTTCTTGTCGGTGGTTCAAGTACTGATGCCACGCTACTTTTCAAAATTGCTAATTTTGTGTATCTATTATTAAAAAAAATTAGCTACAAGCCCATACGCTTCGTACTATTATAATACTACAAGTAAATTAAAAGGAGAACGTGGCCTCATTTGGGTTAGTGGGCTGGAGATCAGTTCACAGAGCCTGTCCCGGCAAAGTGAATATACCACCGTGAACATTGCCGACCCCTCTCTCTCAGTCTCTCTCTCTCTCTCTCTCTCTCTCTCCTTTCTACCCTAACCCCCAAATTAGCCGCAATCTCACAGATACCAGATCGCCATGGAATCCAAGCGACTGCGGTCCCCAACGCCGCCGCCGGCCGCCTCGCACGGCGAATCTAAGGTTCTGGGCGACGACAATCTCCTCCGCGAGATTATCGTCCGCCTCGCCTTCCCTACCGACCTCGTCCGCACCGCCCTCGTCTGCAAGCGGTGGCTCAGCCACGCCTCCGAACCGGCCTTCCTCCGCCGTTTCCGCAAACTCCACCCGCTACGTCCCCTCGGCTTCTACATCGACACCAGGTCGGCAGACACGGCCTCCCCGCGCTTCGTCGAGATGCCGGCTCAGCCGCCGGAGCTTGCCGCCGTCTGCCGCCGCGCCAGCTTCGACCTGGACTCCTTCATCTGGGACTGCTGGAACGGCAGCGTCCTCATCATCTCCCAGCAGGGCGACAATGGATTGACGAGTCTAGTGTACAGTCCGCTCTGCCCGTCCAGAAGCATGCCCGTCGTCCCAGAGCTACCCCAGCTAGACCATATCAGCCCTGCCAATTACACATTTGAGAAGCTCCTCTTTAGAGAAGGTGACGACAACGGCATGCCCTATCTGTGGCTGTTGCTGCAGTCTATCAATCATGTATATACGGTGCACGTATATATGCTGCAAGACGGTGTTTGGAGCAAGCACACCTCGGCCACAACAGAGTTCCCTCATCTGCCGTCAGAACCAAAGCCTCTGCTCATCAATAGTAAGATCTATATGACCACCGCGTTGAGCCTTCCAAATGTTGTGATTGTCGACAATACGAGCTTTAGGGCAGCTGTCTTGAGTGGCATCCTTGTGATGGATCTGAAGGACTCAAGTCTCTTCACAATTCAGCTTCCAGAAGGGGTGGAGTTTCTTGATATAGACGTCCTTTTGGCAAAGGCAGATGATGATTCCGGGGTTTATCTCATTCAGTTGAAGGATCTGAAACTTCGCATCTGGCTCCATAGTAGCAGCACCGGCAATTGGTTGCTGGTGGATACCATTTGTCTGCGTGAGATGCTAGCTGCGTTGACGGCGTCAGACCACACTGTGGGGGGCGAACATACTGTTCTCCGTATGAAAGAGGCAGGGGACAATGCTGAGTTTGTCTTCTTCCAGATGGGTCCATCCATACTCTACTTGGATATTAAGTGCAGGGAGTTACGTAAAGTCTATGCCATGACAGAACATCATCAATTCCTAGGTCACATATATCCTTTCATGATGGTCTGGCCTCCCACATTTCCTGCACCCAAGGATGATCTTGCAAGGTTTGTCTTTGTTTTACCTGTGGGTGATACGTATGGTGCTCTTGCTGAGATAGCTATATCTTTCCAATCTGCATTACGTTAATGTCTTATCTAGTTCATTGCATAACTAAGATTCTTAACAAGCGAAGATGGTACAGCTTATCTGCAGCGATGATACAGAATAAACATGTTATTTTTTATGATAATTCACTTCTTGACTAGATTCTGCCATAGAGTATATATATGGTTTATAGTATAGTAGTTTCAATATAAAAAACTATTTTTTTTATGAATTCTTTAAGGAAACTATGTTTACTTTTCATATTAGTGTGAACCTCAGACCATTCTATATGACAAATACAGAGTTAATTGAATGATGATTCCATGCCTATATGCTAATGCCTGTTACTCCATATTGTTTTTACAATTTGGAAGCTTCAATAACCCCCAGCCTCCACATTGATAGATGCATACAGCCCATAGTTTATTACAACCCAACACTTCTGATAAAAGGTAGCCTAATGAAAAAGGTGTGACACGCCACACATATATAAAATGTAGCCTAGTCAGAAGTGTGACAGTGGATTAAGTGTCGCTCGACAAGTCGCGACTTGTCACACGACAAGTCTACAGGTCGCAACTCGACTGTCGACAAGTTGGAGCGACACGACAAGTTGAACTTGTCGATCGACAAGTTGAAGTTGACTTGTCAGCGATAAACCTTGACTTGTCCCTGTCAACGAGTCGAGCGACAAGTTGAGGCCTGGGATAGAAGGTGTCTTGCGTGAAGCCCTACGCCGCCAAAACAGATTATGACCTCCCTCCCCAGCCGCCTCTCCTTTGGCCCCACCCCTAGCGTCGCCTCTCACCCAGCCGCCGCAGGCGCCACCGCCACCGCCTCTCCCCTGCTCTCCCACTCCATACCTGGGTCGTGAGCACCTCTGAAGGCTGCACCACCACCAGTATCAGATTCCTCTTCTCTCCCTATGCTATTAATATTTATTACATTATATACCAAAACTAATAGGCTAGTTACTTAGTATTTTTCGGTAGTTACAGCTCGACTACACATCGACAAGTCTAGCACTTGTCGAGACTTGTCACGACTTGTCTGCTTGTCGGTACCCCAGCAACAAGTTGCGACACGTCGGCACGCAATCCTCGCAGACCACACATAGAACAAAAATTCAGCCTACTTAAAACAAAAGACAAATAGCCACACGACACATCACGCACTCAGAAGCCTATGTGCCGCACATTGTCCAAACTGGGACATCAACTCCCTGGTAAGCCATTCTAGCTGCTTGGCGCTAATTTTCACCATCTTTGGTATTGCATATTTTGCAGGATATCCCATGATCACAGCCAGTTCATACATAAGAACACCTGTGAAAAACATACCACTCTCTATTTGCTAAAAACTAAATCATTACGGCAGAGCCATATAGACAAAAATAAAAGCATGCTCCCCACAAAAAAAAAGAGAACTTTCAGACTTCTCAACCCCATGTAACCAGGATCCAAAATTATTGGACATGTTTCGAGGAGGGTTAATATTAAAAGCAATATAAATTGCGTGCCATGTTACCCTGGCCATTGGACAATTTTTGTTGTTGTTGTATAATCACTTGCTGAAAAAAGAAACTACAATGTGTATATCCGTGCTAATTTCTCTTAGCTAGATTATCTTCTGTAAGAATGACACCATGACATAGAAACCAAAGGATAACCTTATTTTTAAGTGGCACTTTAAGGGTTTGTTTGGTTTGAGCCCCAACTAGCCTCACCAAAATTTTGGCATGACCAAAGCAAGGGCATGACCAAAATTTTGGTAAAGCGTTGTTGTTTGTATTGTAGCCATTTGTACTATCCAAAATTTTGCAAAACAACCCTGTGTGTTCTTCCCAACCGACTGATGTATAATAGTCTTCAAAATATTTGATAGATCTATCATCTGAACTTGAGAGAATATGTAGAACAATACTAAGATGCGGGCATGCAGTCAAATAGAGAAAAAAACTTACGAAGAATGACAGGCGCTGGAACTTGCGACACATGCGGAGTACACCGTTGCTTGTCCTTGCTAGTTGTGTAGGGGGCACCGATTAATTACTAGCCAAATAAGCAAAAACTTGCATGCATTCGCTAAGTAATAATACAAAAAGAAAAGGTGCATGGGACCCACCTAGACGGATGGGCAAGTCATGATGGACAATTTTTTGGCACAGGTTTTGTGCGCCCTTGATTCTCCCGCGAGTTGGCCAGATTTACACCGGCGTGTGCCTAGGGTGCTTGGCGAGCCAATTTTTTGGCGCTAGTCCAAAAGGTTTCCAATTTCCACGGGCTGGCCAATTTTTTGGTAGGGTCAGCATTGGTTGTCATCCAAACACACCCTAAGTTTCCATAGCCTTTTGGACCGAAAATGTTCTCTAGCATCAAATAAAGCAGAACACATTCTACTGATAGTAAAGCATTTGGTAGTATTCCTATTCAGGTTCCATCTAAAAACATAATCCACCGTTGAAACTGAAACATTTGCCACCTTGCTAACTGTGTCATGCCAATCATGTAGGTGATGACCAACAAGAGTGACAGAACTCGACATTAAAAGGTACTGTTCCTCGGGGAATGTTAAAAAGTCTATGACATCGGTTGCAAAGGTTGCCATCGTCTAACCAGTTATCTTCCAAAAACGAGTTCTCTCACCATTCTCAACCAGAAAAGTTGAAGAAAAGTTCCTTTTGCTCGCATTAAACCTTTCCAAAAGCGAGAATCTCTCGGTTTAGCTGTGATGAAAATTTGAGTTTTATCACCCATATATATTTTTTTTTTGAAGTAACGACTGCCAAAAACCATCCTCCAAAGCCATATGGGAATTTAAGTTGCCTAATTTACACTGGCAGAATTGTGTTTATGCATGTTTCCCGATTCAGATATATCATGATGAAGATATATTCAGTTCAGATACACTACCTCCGTTCAGATATACACTGGCAGATTTGTGTTTATGCATGTTTTCTGATTCATATATATCATGATGAAGGTATATTCAGTTCAGATATACTACCTCAGTTCCATAATGTAGAACGTTTTGGCAAGCTAAATTAGTTTGTTAAAAAGTTCTATATTATGGAACAGATTTAGTATTAACTATTACATGGTATAGAACATAGTGGCTATTTAACACAGTGGGTATTTTTTTTTCCTTGTGTGACAACTGACAACTGGTTTGTTTTGGTGAACTAAGAGCTGTAGCAAATAATATATGCGCGGCTAGAAGAGATACTCAAGGCATTAATGTATTTTTTAATAGATGTATACTTCGACATTGGAGTACCTTTGCACCATACAGTATCGAACTATTATTGTCTATTTCGTTTTTGCTCTTTTGATATTTCTGACTCTTGAATCTACTTGAAACAGAAACGCCAGTTGAGTAGCAAGGAGGTTATCATGAAGTTTTTGGATGGTACCAATGTCAGCCATAAAGGTGCCGGCAAGGAGGACCAAAAAGCTGCATTTCCCCCTAGCTGATTAATATAAACAACTCTCTTCATTGGCATTGCCCAGAACCAACATTTTGTTCTTTTGTTTTGAGTCAATGACAAGTTCCATAATATCTACCCCCTCCGTCCTGAATTAGATGTCGCAGATTTGTTTAGGTTCACATGTATTTATACACTAAAACGCGTCTAGATACATGTGAATCTAGACAAATCTTCGATATCTAATTTGGGACGGAGAGAGTACTAGATTATGAATTTAGAATGTTATATGCAACTGGAGGAACAGTTCCAGTCTCAAGAAATCCTCTTGTTGGTATGTGTGCCCGATGTGCATAAGTGTGATTCTGTGGTTGACATGTACTAATCAGTTTCTGCCATGCATCTATGGTTCATGCTTTGAACTGCATAAAATCTTGTGCTATTTACTCCTTGTATGTATGCTAGTTTATAGAAATATAACAGCGAATCCCCTCACTGCCAGTGCCAGATGTCCAATATATATAATGGGTCTGGCAATATTGATACATTGCCTGTTTCAAAATATAAGATGTTTTAGCTTTGTGAAAGGAGTACATCTAGACCCTTTTTAGTGTGTAGGTTCAGATTTTAGTTGAGCATCTCATCTCTTATCTGATTTCAGCTGTGCCTTTTTCTTCTCACTCCAGTATATGTGGAGAGGAATTAGTTGGTCTCTGGCGCCAAACAGATGACCGCGCTTACCTTAGCTTGGGATCAGGTGAAGTGGAAATGTACTGCAGATGGAAAATATTCAGCACGAACAGCTTACCTCTGTTAGCTGGTGGGCAGGATCAAGACCTGTTTCTAGCCATTCAGAGGAGATATCTAACTTCATATAATTTGGCTAAGAGAGGATAGCCTCGCAACCCCGTCTGCCCTTTGTGCCACTCGGGGAATGAATCTTCAGTTCACTCATTGGCAAACTGCTCGTACTCAACCGGCATTTGGCCATTTTGTACGACTAAGTTTGCATTCCCCTAGGATATCAAGCCATATTTACATAAGGAGGAGTTCAGTACCACTGTAGCAGCTGGCTTGAAAGGAGCCCAATGGACCGTCGCAGCAGCGTAGCCTTTTGATGTTCTTTTCCTGTGCAGAGTATATGATCTTTCTCGTTTCTACTTTGTACCTTTGTACGGGTTTTTTCTCTTAACGAATGAAAGCAGCGCTACTGTATTTCGTCCAGAATGGAAGAATATTCGACTGATTTTCCATCTATGTGTCGATCGTCTTTGTGCCTTGTGCCTGCCTTTCCTTTATTTTGGGGTGGGGACAGACTCATCGATGAGCCAATATCACCAAACACGCTTGCTGCTCACCTTTATTCTTCAGTGGTTGTATAGGAATCCGACGACCAAATTTATAATAGCTAGGGTGTCAAGTTGGATCCCGCCAAAATTCCACTTTTAGTTTATTTGTCAAATTCTAATTCAAATTTTGAGCAAAACTTTAAACTAGAATTTGATAAATGAACTAGAAGTGGGACTTTGGCGGGATTCCACTTGACACCCTAGGAATAGTGGGTGCTAGTTTTAATTGGTGATGGAAATGATGTATGGACGTTTTCTTCAAGCTGGTCAATTCTTTTCAAATTAGTTGGCAATTATTTTCTGTTGTTCGAGATGTATCCAGGAGTATGCAACACAAAATTTGGTGCATGTTCTACCTCTGTATGACTCAAACTCAGCAGAACATGAACGGCAACATCCATATGCACCCAGTCCTTTCTTGGAACCGGATGAGATAATAATAAACAAACAAAAAACAAAACGTTTCTCATTGATTCTGACCTCACCTATCCCTACTCATCATATTTCTACGTACCGCTTCGGCCCTGTGCTACTCACAAGGCCACAACAAACTCAGCTAAATTACAGGCAGATCGACCAAACCCTCACAAGAAAAGAAAAGAAAAAACACCGGCACCACTTCGCAAGAGGACGACGACGACGACGAGAGTCAGCCACCAAACAAAATACACAGGGAGGGCAGGGACACACACACTGCCGCGCGTTTCCGAACTTTCTTTTGCCTCGGAAGAAGAAGAAGAAAACCCGCTCCACCATGCGCCTCTATGGGTTTCAGCCTTGCGCCTCTATGGGTGACATCATCGCCGAGAACCGGCGCTTCTGGATGCGCGGGGGAAGGTGCTTGTTGTACCTCTTGGGCCCCACCGTCCACGGCAGGAACACGCCGGTGCCGCCGCGGCCCATCCTCTTGTTGATGTTGCCGGAGGGCGCCATCACCATCGGCCTCGCGGGCGCCACCATCATCATGGGCGCCGCGCGCACGGCCATTCCCCACGCCGGGGCGAGCATGGCCTGCGGCGCCGGGCCGTAGCCGATGATGGCCCCGTTGCCTCCGTGGGGCGATTTCTGCATGCCAGCGGACGCCGCGGTAGGCGGAGGCTGCCAGAGCGTCATGGCCTTGGTGGGAGACGGGAGCGGGCTGAGGTCCACCGGCGTCGATGGCCTCACCCTCACGAACGTGATGCTAACTCGCCTGTTGGACGACGGGCACACGACGTGCCGTGCCATGTCTGCGCTGTTCCCGCGCATCACTAGAAGTGATCTGCAAAGATGATCCATAAAAAGTAAGAGACCAACTCCATCTAGTAATAGCTAAATGCGTTCCTTGATGAGATGAAACAGCAAGACGAGAAAAATATGAGAAGATTTGCAATTTGAAGATTTTTTCAGTAATCAAAGTAGTATTTAAGCGTACATACCCTTGTTTCAATGAGAGTGTCAGGGGTCCCTTGTAGTTGCCATTGTTGTCGGTGACAAGTGACCTTCCAAATGCCATTGAGGTCTCAGACAGCAGGAGAGTGGAAATGGGGTTGTCCAGATGGGGAGGCTTGAAGTAGGGCTGCGAGTGTTCATCCTGTAAAGCATTTTCACCAATTGTCAGAGACCTATACCTGGACAAGTTTCAAAAAAAAAAAATATACCTGGACAAGTTTCAAGCAAGAAAGGCACTCTGTTCTACTACACTAGTAGATTTTGATTGCAGTAACGACAATAAGTACTACTAGTTCATACTGCATACATATCAAAAGGGATTTTCCTGTTTTCAAAAGAACAAAAATAGTGTTGTTACCCTCCCTAATTTCAGTTTTCCCCATTCCGTAACTTAAAGTGCACAGTGTTTTCTACTCCTGCATATTGCTCACTCTCCATGATTAGCAATGCTTTAACAAGTCTCCAATTGATTTGCATATCTTCTTGTAAGGACCACAAATATTGAATATGGACAGTTGACCCTAAAAGAACCCACCAGTTGCATGTCCAAAATTACATTGTTAGTTGTACAGACAAGTGGCTGGTTTTCAAGGGGAAGAAAAGTGTTTGATGACTCTCAGTCCTGCGTCAGAATTGACAGCAAATCCCACGAACAGACAAGAAGCAAGAACTCAGTTGGTTTCATTTAGTTATGATTACTCTATATTAAATATCAACAGCACAAAAAAACCTACCTCATCGAAGAAATTGATGATGACACTGTTTGGTTTCCTGCTTTCTGGTATTAAGTGCCAAAGAACAAGGTGGTCAATGACAGCCTGCAAGACAACTGGGATTGGTTCTATATGACCTGCACACAATACGAAGGGAAAACAAGTGTAAGTTATGACATCTTTCACAAGGGCCTCACGTTGTCTGGAGATGGGATATTCTTGCAAATATCCTACACCCAAAAGAATATTCTTGCAGCTGTATGTAGGTTGATGAAAATGTTGTATGGGCTGTCAGTTTGCCTGAACATACAATTGCTTTCCTCTGTGGTGTGTTGGAATAAAGGGACGCCTAGCTGAATGATCTCCCTCTTGTTCCCCTTGATCTGCTTGTTGAAGAATATGAATGTTTCACCTAGATTTTGAAACTAGAGAATTAGCATCAAAATGGTCAAGGCAATGGCACAAGGGCAAACATGCCAACATGAATTGACATTTCAAGAGATAAATGAGCCTGAATCCCTTCCAAACACCAACCCAATCTCCATTCCTTGATGGGAAATGAGCAAGACCATATGTTTATATAAAATATAGCCCCGCGGTTATTTTTTTTTAAGTGACTAGAACTTCTATCAACTACTATTCTAGCACACAGCTGTGCCATGTGTTTATTCTATTCTATTCTTCAGGTATTCCTTTGAATAGTGCACACTACGAAGCTAGCCGAGAAATTCTGTCATAGTCAAGTTCAGGCAGCTTACTTGCCTATAAAGATTATGGCCAAAACCCTATAGAACCATACCAATGTTGTGGGCTCTATGTCGAACCTTAAGATTGACTAAGGAATTAAACGTTTTTTGATGGACAGATCTGGGAGTAGGCATAGCATATGAAATCAAACAGAATAATCTAACATGCTACTATGATTGAATTATACATCCACTTCAAACTTTTCTTCTGTCAATGAGAAGTAATTGTAAAAGTAAGCTACTTGAGGAAACAAGCCGTCCAAATCGTCCAGGTAGTGTAGTCACTAGGTTGATGCCTTTACGTTCTCAAATGCAAGTTTTAAATATCCGAGATTATAATAACCGGAAGCTTTCTATGCAACAGCAACTACTAAATTACACTAATTTAGCCTATACATGGAGACAGTTGCTAGGACCATGAACCTGTAGATACTGAGTCAGTTAGCACAAAAGTGTATCAGACAAAACCATCACCGCCGACAGAAAAATAGTAGTGCCTGAACTAGGACCACAATTAGGTGCTATCAGCAGTAGGGAATATCTGGTATCTCGAAAGCATCAATTGGATAATATCAGAGGTTAGTTGTGGTCTTGTGGACACAACAGAAGTAACCAGAAAGGAATGGACACCAAAAAAAGTAGGAAAATAAGTAGAAGCTCATAAAACAATGCGCAAATTCTGCATTTTTTGGAGATTTAAGGAAAAGAATAAGCGCCAAAGCAACAAAGCGCAACTTACCTGAAAGTTCTCCATTTCTGCCAGCCTGACGAATTCCATTGATGAAATCAGCAACCTTCATGAGCTCTGATGTTGTGAACACATCTTCATAAATCTTCAAGCCTTTCACAACATTAACCTGCTAACACAATGTTATAAACATCTGTTAGAAAACAGCGGTTTTAGGAGAACGGTTATAAAGTGGTAGATCAATGGATGTGCTACTACTTCCTACAGTATCTCTAGTTCTTCAATACAGAAAGTTTTGCCGAGTGGTGTAAAGATGGAACTCGCCATGTGCCCCTTCACGGACTCCTTGGCCATGAAACCTTTCTGGATCTTGATCCTCTCGGGGCGGGAAATGCAGTCCTCGTGGTCAGAGCAGATAGGGTAGCTCTCTGGTAGGCTGTGGTCGCCTTGCGATCCTTGGTCGGTATTATCTGGTAACAGGGTAATATAGATCTCAGAAGGGTTCCAAGCATTGCATAAGTGTGCACTTTGACTAGTGATTCGCAAAAGGTACAGAGAATGTTTTTTTAAGTGTGCTATCTTGTTCAGAAAAAAAACTTATGCTTGACTGAGGAAAGCCTTAGGAAATGCAGCAAATAAATACGAATGGAATGTGTCATCAGTAAAATCCGGCACTGGTTGGTTCATCATTTAGCTCGTAAGAAAACGTTCTCTCCTAAAAGCAGGTTGTTAATTGCGTAAGGGTGAGCACAAAATGAGAAATGGAGTTGGCAGGCTAGATCATCACCGACAGCTTTCGAACAGATTCTCTAAAAAATTCCAAGAAGAAACAAAAAAATACGAAATGTATTATATCTCAGCTTTTCTGGCGTGGCATAATCTGGTATTCACCTACCTAAGGTAGGTTAGTGGGCATAGTCGCGCAGCAATAAAGGTCTAGTTGATCACCGATTTGAAGTTTTGAACTCATACATGATGCAGTTTCACCTTTTCTCGCATAACCTAATCTTAGTGGGTACAGTCACGCAGCAACAAAGGTCCAGCAACATCACCGGTTTGAAGTATTGAACTTGATACAAAATTGATGTACAACGCTTTGTCGTGCAGCATCGGAGCATGATGCAGTTTTCACTAGATCTTCCGAGATCCCCATCATAGCACAGGAAGAAATGCCGTCGACCCAAGCAGTATTCTCTCCCCATGTCATTTTCTACGAAGCACTACGTGTGGAGAGAAAAGAGGCCGCCTTTCATGATAGGCAATAACGAAAAGGCGGGTATGTATGTATAAACAAGAGATTCCCTCAGCTTGAATAATGTACAAGCACATCAGTACATTGTGTGGGGGCAAGACGAGCACCAAGCAGCGAGCAAGCAGGGACCAATGCGTGTTCAATTATTGGGAGAGGAAGAAAAAGGCATCGAGATGGCGATATTAGACCATTCTATGTACGTACTTATTGCAAAATCTTCGCAATTGTCAATCCTAGGCAGATGGAGAACACAAGATTTTCTTTTCCTCTCTTTTTGAAAGGTAGCAGTCCCTCAGTTGTCAATTTGGAAGAGATCGTAGAAAATCTGGTAGAATAAAGCCTAAGCTGCAAAGGTTGGTGGTGACTACAAGCAGCAAACCGACAAAGGCTGCTGCTGTGATGATCGCATCAGCGAAGTGTGTATGTAAACACGGCCACATGCGCACGCCACACTGGCTACGCTGTTAACCTGAATTATCAATTCCAAACCGCATATGATAATAATCATGTAATATAATCACGTGCATCACACAGCCCCTCTGTCCAGCGCTGCACACAAACACCTACCGCTGCCCTGCATGAACACCGCAGCCATGGCCCCCATGATGCACCGATTTCCACAGGGATGGCGCTATGCGGAGACAAGCCGGGTGTTTCGAGAAGAAGCGCCCAGCCTTGCAGCCAGAGGGGCCTAGTAGTTGACTGGCACGGCCACACCAGCCAGGCAAAAGGCCAACCACGTGTACACAGCTCATCGGGCTCGAGAGCGGCCACTCCGATCGGAACGGCACCAGATCCAGCCTCTCGGCCGGAGATTTTGGCTTCTCGAAACCCGATCTTCAGGTCCAGCCGAGTGGCTGCTCGACACGTGCGCTGCAGGCCGTGGAGGAGAAGAATGCGTGCTGGAATTAAAAATTTCCTCGGGGGTGGTCATGTGGGTCCATTAACTTCTAGCTCCCTCCGTTTGATTGCGATCAGACGGGTCGTCGCGGGGAGCTGGCAGACCGCCGGGTTCCACCACGCTACGCAGCAGCCTGACTGGACTGACGCACACTCCTCATGAGACCCACCCCAACAACACGAGGAATTTTGTTCCTGCTGCAGGGCATGTCTCCCAAAAGTCCTATACGAGGGAGACCCTGTACAAAAGACTCGTGGCCTGGAAGGAGATTTGACCATTGGATTTAAGAGCAGTTGTTCACTTCTGGCATTAATAGGACAGGTCATCATGTGTGACATTTTTGGATTTTTTTTCTTGCAAGCGAAAAATAAGAAGGCACACACATGATTATTTTTTCAAGCAATGAAATGATCACCTCCCGGGTCACTGTTGCAAGATAACCACGTCCAGAGAATTTTCATGTTTGCACGCTTTAAAACCACTTGTGTCGCTCTCTCCGAGAGAATCGCCAGTAAGCTAGCTTCGTGACGGTTGGAAAACCTTCCACGTAGGACCATCAGAATTCAGAGATAATATTTTATTTAAAATAAAGTAAAATTTGTCAACTGCCCTATATAGAAATGTCAACTCTAGCGCATCACATAGTGGTCGGTCAAGCTTGAAGACAGAGATGACGAACCAAAGGTACACATGTTTCGTCCCTTCTATAATACACTTTTTATTGGTTTCCCAAAAAACAATTTTAATTGTCTTTTCTAAAAAAATACTTACGAAGTGCAACCTTGACATTTTTTTGGGACCTTGCGAGACGGTTAGCAAAAGCAGGATCATTCGTCACTCCAGCCCCCAAGATGAATACGGCAAACCATCCGTCACATACTCAGTTATGCACATACTGACATATGTTTTGAGAGCGCGGAGTGCACAGCATCACCACTACGTGGAACGCCAAAGCAGCACTCAAACACACACGGCCCCAAAGTCAAAACACGGCTCCAAAGCAGAGAGATGTTGAGGGTTGGTGCCATCGCTAATCGGATGCGCAGTTTGGTTTTGTCGAGACCAAAGTCGCCAAATCTGGTGAGACCCCCGGGCACATGCAACAGATTCTTCACCTGAAATACTTTATTCCGCAGTACAGCCTATCGTCGCTGGTGTGCACCAGATGGAACCCCATGGCATGGCAGGCTGTTGTGGCGCTCGCCAGGCTACAACACACAACGATGCTCTCGATGCCGCCGCGAGCGGTCTGGCGGGCCGGCGAGAAGGACAAGGCCACGGAGGCGTCAAACTCCCCGTCACGGCGCGGCGCCTTCTGCACTGCACTGCACCACGCGCCCGATAATAGTAAACATTATTAATGGGCGAACCAAGCACCAAGAGTAAACATGGGTTAATTACTGGTTGGCAGGTAGCGGCCGTACTACCGGCCAGTACTTTCCACGGCCACGGGACAGGGACCAGGCCAAAAGGGTGGCCGAGGGTGGAGGGCGCGTGCAGGCGAACCAAAAATAAAGCGGGTGAAGGAGAGAAAGCCCGTAGGGTTTTAAGTAGTTGCAGCGCCCTCGTGATGCCGTTTCACGGGGTGCCGCCGCCGCCGGCACGGGCGGCCAGGATTGACCGGCCGAGGCTGTCCCCGCCGTCCGATCCTCCGCCTTTTGGTGGGACTCTGCTCGGAAATTATTGGCGTTCTCGCTCCAGTTTTTTCCCCTAACCACCAGACCGTAATGGACCCCGTAGGCCGGTTCGACGACTACCCAACACGTGAATTTAACCATGCCATGCCGCTTTAGCAACAGCACTAGTATGCCATAAATAAAACGTAACCTCGAAGTCTAATTCGATCCCTTTTTTGGTTCGGCCCCGATAATACAGGAGATATTTAAAAGTGGGAAACCTTGCGGAGAAATCCATGGCAGGCAGGTAACGACCAGATCCAACGTTTGCGAAGCGGGGGCAAAAACAAACAAACTGGAGATCGGTTCGACGGATGAGCTTCACGGCGGATTGGGAAAAAATCGAATGCGGGAAAGGGAAATTTTCGGAAGGACGGTAAAATTATTAGATTAGTAATATGTGCACGCGAGGATTAATTAATTAACCTAATGGGGTGATGATTGTACTTACGGCCGTCGTCGGGGACGGCGTCGTCTTCCGTGGAGGCCGCCTTAGGCTCCGACGAATCTCCCGAGGAATCTTCGCCGTCCAGCTCGTGGTCCGCATCCACGGGGACCGCGTCGTCGGGCTGCGCCTCCTCCGTGGCCGCAGGATCCTCCTCCTGCGGTGGTACCGGCTCGTGCACATGCTCCGGCACCGGCACGGGGTCGGCGGCGACGGCGACGAGCTCGTCCATGGGCTCCTGGATCACCGTGGACGCGGCCTCCTCCTCGGAGTATGCGGCGGCGGCCGCGGCGTGGGCGTCGGCGACGCGGCGGAGCTCGGAGGCGACGTCGTTGATGGAGTAGAACTTCTGCATGTGGAGGACGGGGAACCAGTTGAGGCGGCGGCGGTGGAGCGCGGCGTACATGGCTTCGTACTCGGCGGCCCCGCCGATCTGCGCCAGGTGGCCGCAGAGCGCGTCGATCACGGCGTTGGCGGCCGCGAACTCGCCGCGGTACCACCCGATCACGGCGTCCCTCGCGGCCACCTGATCCGGCGCCGCCACGGGCGACCCCGGGGACCCTGCCGCCGGCGGTGTCGTCATCGCTCCGGCGATCGCCAGAGTCGCGCAGCCACCCCTCCCGAGTGACCACCACTCGTTTATCTCTCTCCCTCACAGAACCGTTCACGGGGTCCTCTGGAATATATCTATCTTCTATCTAACAATATCTGTGGAAGCTTTTTGTAATGGCGTCGTCGAGGTGTTGGACGGACGCAGCCCTGTTCTAAATCGGCAGAGGAGGACGGTGTGGGGAGCGCTTCTCTCTCGGGGGCGCGCCTATAAATACCCCCAGAGAAGAAGCGGCCGAGGGTACCCGTAGCCAGGCAGGGGCGGGGTGACGTGGCTGGCAGGATGGACTAGCGGGTACGGGCGCAGATCCGACAAGGAGGTGGCATGGCAGCAGTTAGTTAAGGTCTGTTTCGCTTTCTAGGAGGGAGGCCTCGACCCGGCCTACGGGGGTTTGGGCGCGTGTGGACCGCGCGCTACACACCGAGATGGGCTGCGCGATTCGGCGCACGGCGACGTCACACGCCGGCCTCGGCGACGGCGTGCACCTGGTCTTTGTGTCCCGTCCATGGACCGGCTGCCCATGGGTCGGACCATCCCAGCCGTCCATTTCTGAACCCCACACCCTTGTTCGGTTTTTTGTTCCTGTTTGTGCAAGTTATGATTGGGGTCGAGAAAATACGGGAAGATTTTTCTGTATGGGTGGACACGCGCTGTAAGGTGTGAGCGTAAGTAATTAGGACTCCTTTTGGAAAGTAGATATTTTTTCGAATAAAAATCCAGCTGCATGCTGTTAAACTCCTCCTGTAAAAATCAAGCGGCCTCAATATCTCCTTTCCATTTAAAGGTAGATACAAATATAGAGTTTTACAGAGTCCCCGGTGGACACCGTGGACGCCATCTTCTAAAGAAAGCACCATGCAATATTTTGATTTTTTTTTTACAGAGTCCCCAATGGACAACGTGGACTCCATCTTCTAGAGAAAGCACCATGCAATATTTTGATTTTCTTAGAACATAGAAAAGAAAGACGGTTACACTCTCTTGGGGATGTCTCAATTGTAAGTTGTAACATAACATGGCTTTTCTTCATATGCGATTTCTTATTTATTTAATCAGCATATTTGTAGTATTTGTTAATTACATTAGATAGGACAAAAATGATAAGCAGTGACATATTAATGCACGAAGCGAGTATGTACGGAAAGTACGAAAAACATTAGGACAAGATAAAACTACCCGACACAAATGGTCACCTCCTATTGTCGGTTGCTCTCATATTTGGCGGTCGTTTTAGCGCTAGGAGGCGGAAGAAACGACGGATCTATGTGTAGAGTGCAATTATTTTCATCAATGTTAGGTTTGTGTATCCCGTGTGACATGTTTAGGCTGTGGAGATGATGTCATGTGGAACAAGATTATCTTGGATCCATCTTTGTCCTGGTGTGATTTATCGTGGTCGTGGTCAGCATTGGGGATCCCGTGTTGTTTTGGTCCCGTATGTCGCTGGCTTTCGGTAGACGGTTTTTTCACTGGCACTTCGACCTGTCTTGGTGGTGGCGGTAGCGACGACCGTATTAAGTTTCTCTTTTGGAATTGGTTCTCAAGTTCTATTTGTCTGTACTCGTGATAGTACAACCATGAATTGACGGTTATGTAATCTATCTTGCGAGGGGTGTGTCCTGGACCATATTGCGTTCAATGATCAACGGTTCTCACATATCGTGGTGGGTGACTCAAATTGCTTTTCGAACCTTTGGGGTTATACTGGCTTACACATGTTTTGTCTTCTGTGATGTCAAGATGGAAAAAAGAATCCGAAGTTGTTTGGTTTTATTAAACAACTTTGTTCCTCATGTCATGTTTTAGTTTTGTTCAATCATATGTCTATTGTCTACTAGTCTTTAAATGTAGAACGGTTTGCTCGAGAGAAGAAAATACATAAAGCTAACACAAAAACACCAACAACACAACTTCAAACATAGATGGCACAAGAGAAATCAATCTTCCCTACTCTTGAAGGTGCCGTTAGAATTATTCAATCAACTAGCAATTGGCATGCCGTATCAGTCTCCAATTAAGAGGGAAGATGGTCGCTGCTTTTTCAACCATGATCGACCCAATGGGTTGATTCTGACCTTTGCAGGTCGACCGTGACTCTATGGCTAGATTACCTCATTTTCCTCCGTTGTTTAATTGCACTAGCAGAAAGTAGAGCGTAATGACGATTGGCTTCTGAATCTTGCGTGATCAGGTTACCTTGCCTCTATGGCAAAGCATGTACCACCAGTCCAAGCATCTTTCTAGGGTACCCATCCGATTGGAACTCTGAAGGAATAATTCAGCAACATGACTACTGCACCTCTCATTAATCTTCTCCGTTCGGGTCGGCAGATTTTTCTCATCCTAGTCTGGGCAATGCCAATAAATCTCAGATCATCATCCCTCTAGGGCTCCGTGATCTCACAAATCTAAGATGGTACATGCCCCCAAAACCAAGGTTTCATGTTACTACTTCCTTTTTCAATGTTCATTCCGTTTTCTTAATTCACGCACCTTGGGATCGGGACTTTGATGGAGTAGTAAAATTTATAAGACTGTAAGAAACGGTTCTTCTTGGATTCCCCTTGGTGACTGTGAAGAGCTCCTGCTTGCAGACGCCATGTCCTGTTTAACCTAGAAGTGAGATGCATCTAACTATTTTTTTTCCTTGTTAAGATGTGCTACAGCGATGCAGTTACTGTTGGGAACCGGAATCAAGTTATGGTGGCTTCATTAGTTTAAGGGCTATTTTTTATATGGATTGGCCCTGAATCTGATTTGGTTCTGATTAAATAAGAGCATTGTACATCTGGTGGTAGGTGGTGGCTGGATGCGCTGCGTCTGTTCTGGCTTCCCTTTCAGAATTTGAAACACACTGTCACACTGGATACACCTACCAAACTGCATAGTATATGGCATGTGATCAACGATTTATATCATGGGAACGATTTGTGTTTGTCCTTCAACTTTAGTAGGCCGTATATATGATTGATGACGTGTATTACATATTGTTTGATCGGAATTTAGTTCTATAGTAATGTCCTACCAAAGACTTTCCGTTAGGCCATCTCTGCCCGACAGTATTTAGATGAGTGAGGAAACGGATCATACCCTCGAAGATCGAACTAGTGAAAGTTTTTCGATGACGAGGTTGATGAAGAAGAACATCAATCCACTCAACGAGGCTCGTCAAGTCGCGAGGAGATGTATTATCCCACGAACGGCTCCGGCGATCTTGTAGCGCACACACAATGGTATCCATCGACAATGCTTTCGTAGTCTCATCTAGATTAGATCTAAACGGAGGTAGAACTCGGACAATGTTCTGGCATCGGTGATAAAGGAGATCTCCGTCCGGCGTTGATGGCGTCAACGTGGAAGAGAGAATAACAAGGAGTCTAGCGCGACGCTTGGCAGCGAGGCGGTGGCTTGGAGGTGGCAGCGACGACTTCGAGGTGGCGGCGTCTTGGGGCGGGGTGGTGTGTGGGATAGGGTTTGCATTGTGTTGCCCCCTCGTTATATGGGTGGCGTGCCGGATAGAAGAGAAGGAAAGGGGGTCGAGTCCTCCTTGGACTCCCCTCCCAATCCGAGTTGGGCAGGCACTCGACCTCCTCTCCCTCCCCACACCGGCCAGCCCTAGGAGGGACCATGCGCCCCTTGCCCCATGGGTCCCCTAGGGTTTGACCCTTATGAATCTTTCTTAATATTATAGAAACTTTTTGGCCCTTCCGAAGCTTTCGAGATGTTCTAGACCTGGCATAACTGTAGCATCCCAGCATTTAGGAACCAACGAAGGGTAGACATAAAAATATGTGCATGCGCATGCATTCATTTGTAAGTCTGGAGAATTTTTTCGTAAACAAAAACCCTGGAGAGATCAGAGTTTCTTTCACTAAGTTGAGATAAGGTTTAGCTCATTCTGGTGATTGTTACAAATTTTGACATGATCTCTAGGAATTTTGAGTTATTTTGGGGTAATAATTTGAATTTATATTCAAATTTGAAACTACTTTTGAAATGATTCAAACCAAAAGCAATTAGGAGTTAATTATTTAAAAAGTACATTTAAATATTATAGTTTGAAGAAATGGTATTATATTATTTAATAAGTATACAATTAAAGAAATTTCAGACATTATAAAAATATAGATAAATATACAATTATTAGAAATTATTTTTCTTTTCTTATTCCATAATTACAAATATGAAAGGAATACAAATGAGTAAGAAATTATTATACAAATAAATAATTACAAGTGAGAAGAAGTAAACTTTATTGAATAGTATAAATATTACATTGTTCTTTCTAGAGAAAAAGGAATAAAAATTACAAACATAAATAAAAGGAAAAGTCCTATACTAGTTCCTAACTAGTCCTAGATATATTTCTTCTCAATCTTCTCTATGGTACTTGTACCTGCAAGCAAACAAATAAAAACAATAAAAAGAAAAGGTTATGGTTAGTATGTTGCTCTCAGCTATGAATAATGAAGTGCACTGTTTAAATTGCATCATTGAGATTTTATGAGAGAATTGGGGCAAATTTCACCAGAAGAGTAGTATTTGTTATTTTTATTCAAATGGTTTCAATACCACATCATAAACCATAGGGGCAAGTTTCACCAGGTAAGATAATAGTAAAAGGGTAAAGGCAACATATATTTCAACTTGAGCTGATCCATAGACCAAGGTAGCAAAACAACAGATCACACACACATGAAGACTGTGTGATGTCGATATAGGAGGAGCCCTGATTAAGGGATAAGTTCCTAGCCAAAGTAAGAGAGAGCTCTTCTGGTGAGAAGAAGATTCCCACCAGTTTAGCCAGCCCTGAGTAAAGGAAGCATGTACCACAATAACAGAGACCAACAAGAACAACACACATAGAGATCTATAATCAAGTAGATTCCCACCAGTTTAGCCAATAAAACATCACAACAATCCATTAGTTCACAAGCCATGATGGTTACCTGAGGAGGGGGTGGATCAGGTGTTGGGAAAGATCGAGAAATGTGGAGATCAAGGAGGAAAAGGGTCAAGCTGGTCATAGCAAGGAGCTCGACAAGCTCACCAAAAGCAGCAAGGGTAACTTAGGCATCACAACAACATGACCACCAACATCAGGTTGGATATTTTCCAACAATCAAGCCTTGTACATGTTCTTATCAATTATAAGGACATGATTTTGTTAGACAAGATAAAAATCCTCAGAGTTACACCCAAATGGGGTTCAAGATCATCACAAGATGATCATAGCCATTAGTAGTAGCTATTCTTTATTGATGAACTGAAGAAAATCTTAGCCTGTGCATCCTTGATCTGATTCAGCAAGCATGAAGGCAATAGCTAGATAAAGTGGAGGTTACCAATGTGTACCGTCCATTAGGAGGTTTCACAGTGGCATCCATCTAATGAATGTCACATCTACAATTATGCAACTTAAGTAATCATTTTCCTGGAAAACTAGGAATCATCCAAGCTTAATCGTCTCTCTTAGAATAGCAACTCATATAACAGTACATGAATGTAACATAGGAAATCCTCAATGTCATTTCCATCTAAACATCATAAGCAACCAATCAACATCCCTACCACAATAGCAGTAATTACAGGCTAATCATAAGTATGCCATTATTCTCAAATCGAGAGTCGCCAGATCAACAACAATAAGATATTTATAACCAACTAGTTACTGGCAATCCAAGACAGTATAAATTGAATCAACATCAATTCATCTAAGCAACACCAAGTTCATATTTAGATAGTAACCAATTGACAGGATACCTCTATCAGTAGTTCTAATCCAATCACAGAATTAGGTTCCTCACAGTATCCTCATAGAAGAAATATACTAAAGCAAGTTACTATCCCAACTGATAGTAAACAAATAGAGGGTTGAGTCTAGAACAGAGGGTAACTCTAATCGGGGTTACAACATCACCACACTAAGGAATCTAGAAAGGGATAGAGAAAAGGGAGGTTGAGGAACAACTTACACATGGTCCTCGCTAGACTTTTAGAAGAGGAAGGAGAGGCGGTCGTCGAGGACTGAACCATGGAGGCATAGAGAGAACCTAGGGGCACTACAACCCGAGCCATGCCGCAGTCCCAGCATCCAAAGCACGGTGGCATGAGTCACCACTGCAACACCACAACACCAGAGCAACACCGCAGGATCGCCGGAGTACCACACCGAGGCGAGAGATGAAACCCTAGCTCCAGTGAGGTAGCGGGGCGAGCGAGGCGAGGCGCGCACAACAAATTGAGCATGGCCAATTGACGTAGTGTCGTCGATTTGGTTAGTTCACATCACGGCGGTGGTTGGGGAGGCCGAGGCTTGCCGGGATCATAGAGAGACGACGACGGTGACGCAAGGTTGCGAGGGAGGAGGCAGACGCGCTCGAGAGAGAGAGAGAAGTATCTGTTGGAGATATGCCCAAGAGGCAATAATAAAAGTGGTTATTATTATATCTTTGTGTTTATGATGAATGTTTGCATCCCATGCTATAATTGTATTATAAGGAAACACTAATACATGTGTGTTTTGTAAACATAAAAGAGTCACTAGTAAGCCTCTTGTTGAACTAGCTTGTTGGTTAATTGATGATCATGGTTTCCTGATCATGGACATTGGATGTCATTAATAACAAGGTTATATCATTAGGAGAATGATGTGATGGACACACACACCCATAGTAAGCGTAGCATAAGACCAAGTCATCAAGTTCGTATTGCTACAAGCTTTCAAATGCATAGTAACCTAATCCTTCGACCATGAGGTTGTGTTAATCACCATCACCGGATGGGTACTTTGATGACATCAAACACCGCTCAGAATCGGGTGGTTATAAAGGTGTCATTGGGTATTCTGAAAGTATGTGTTGAAGCGCATGGACCAAGATTGGGATTTGTCCATCCATATGACAGATAGATATGCTCTGGGCCCTCTCGGTGGAATGTCATCTAGTTAGCTTGCAAGCATGTGACTAGGTCACAGGGGATGACATAACATGGAATGAGTAAAGAGTACTTATCAGTAACAAGGTGGAACTAGGTATGGAGATACCGACGATCAAACCTCGGATAAGTAGAGTATCGCGTGACAAAGGGAATTGGTTTCGTATGTTCATTGTTCTATCGATCACGAAGTCATCGTTGAGTATGTGGGAGCCTTTATGGATCTCCAGATCCCGCTGATGGTTATTGATCGGAGAGGTGTCTCCATCATGTCTACATATTCACGAACCGTAGGGTGACACACTTAAGGTTCGAAGTTGTTTTAAGTAGATATTGAATGTGCGTTGGAGACCGAATGTTGTTCGGAGTCTCGGATTGGATCCGAGACATCACGAGGAGATCCGGAATTGTCCGGGGAATAAGATTCATATAATGGGGATCATTTTATAAGTTAGGAAATGTTCCGGAGTGTTTGTATGGGGATTCTAGAAGGTTTCGGAATGTTCCGAAAGGTTCTAGAAGATATTTTGGAGTTTACTTGAAAACCAAGATAGGATAAGGGAAACTTAAGGGGTAAGTAAAGGAAACTTGGGGGGGAGGACTGTCCCCCCAAGCCTCCTTGGTGCGCCGGCCCTAAGGGGTGGGCCTAGGGGTAGGAACCCTAGGCCGCACCCCTCCCTCTATATATAGAGGGGTGGGGGCGCCACCCCCTTGCCCCTTCCCACTC
The DNA here is from genome assembly GCA_023614405.1 of Avena insularis. NCBI lineage: Eukaryota > Viridiplantae > Streptophyta > Magnoliopsida > Poales > Poaceae > Avena > Avena insularis. The sequence goes on along the minus strand of CM042684.1, from coordinate 430,936,650 downwards.
AAAAACCCTAACGCCTCTCTCCTCCTCCTTCCATCTGCTCTGGCTTAGGCGAAGCCCTGCAGAATTCTCTACTCCACCACCACGCCGTCGTGCTGCTGGGATTCCGTGGAGAGATCTACTACCTCCGCTGCTCGCTGGAACGGGGAGAGGAACGTGCGCCGACCTTGACGTGTGACCGATCAAGCAGCTTTAGGAACGCGGCGCCGGAAGGATCGTCTACTCGATCTTGAGATCGGCAAGTGATCGACTACATCAACCACGAGATCCGATCTCGAACAAGGCTTTGGAAACTACAAGGGTTAGTACAGATCTATCTCGTTGCACATGTCTAATAGATTAGATCTTCGCTTTTATCTAGATTAGATCCGGGTTTTGTTCGTTCTTGCGGTAGAATTTTTTTGTTTTCCATGCTGCGAACCCATCAGTGGTATCAGAGCCTTGTCTATGCGTAGATCTGTTGCACGAGTAGAACACAATGGTTTTGTGGGCGTTGGTGCTCGTGCCGTATTTTGCTTTGTGTACTTTGCATCTTGCGGTATGGTGGGATTAAGCGGCTCGGGCTAACCTTACATGTCATCGCACATGAGACTTGCTCCACGCTTGACGTGTAACTTGCTTTGCACAAGTGGCTTTGTGGGTGTCTGTCTCTCCCACCATAGTATAGATCCAATCTACACTTTGCACTTGATAGCACTTGTATCAACGTTAGGTTCAGGCAGAGGTAAGATCCGTTCTTATTCGAAAGCCCCAAACCACGTAAAACATGCAAAGAAAATTAGAGGCGTCTAACTTGTTTTTGCAGGGGTTTTGTGATGTGATATGGCCATCATGTGATTGTGATTATATTTGATGTATGCAAGGATCCTTGTTGTAATATGGCAACCGGCAGGAGCCTAATGGTTGTCTTTAATTCTGTTAAGACCTGCGTGTCTATTCATCTTGTAATAGCTTTATTCCAAGTAGTTGTAATAGTTGCTAGTGATGATGGACAACCATGAAGCGGCGCCACTGACCTTGACGCAATGCTGGTGATGATGGAGATCATGTCCGTGCTTTGGAGATGGAGATCAAAGGCATAAGAAGAAAGGGCCATATCATATCACACTAATTATGAATTGCCTGTGATGTTAATCCTTTATGCATCTTGTATTGCTTAGATCACGATGGTAGCATTATAAGATGATCCCTCTCACTAAATATCAAGTAATAAAGTGTTCGTCCTTAGTTGGCACCATTGCTAAGACTCGTCGTTTCGAAGCATCTCGTGATGATCGGATGTGATAGATTCTACATGTGCATACAACGGGTGCAAGCCAGATTTGCACATGCGGAAACTAAGGTTAATCTTGACGAGCCTAGCATGTACAGACATGGTCTCGGAACACGGAATACTGAAAGGTAGAGCATGAGTCATATAAATGATATGATGAACACGAAGATTGTTCGCCGATGAAACTACATCTTCTCTCGTGAAGATCGGACTTGGTGTAGTGGACTTGGTTCGTGTAATCACTAAGACAATGTGAGGGATGTTGTTTTGAGTGGGATTTCACCTAGTTAATTTAAGAATTAAAATTGAACTCATTTATCATAAACTTAGTCTAAACTACTTGCAAATTTGTTGTAGATTATGGCGAACCTCTCCATCAATTTCAATGCGTTCCTAGAGAAAGAAAAGCTTAAGAACAATGGAAGCAACTTCACGGACTGGCTCCATGGATTGAAGATTGTCCTCAGGGATGGTCAGTTGACCTATGTGCTCAAATCACCGCTAGGTGACCCACCTGCAGAAGATGCCACCGATGACGTAAAGAATGTTTACGCCACTCAGAAAAATCATTACTCCACAGTTCAGTGTGCCATCCTGTATGGTTTAGAAACGGAGCTTCAGCAGCGCTTTGAGCACCACGACCCGTTCGAGATCATTAAGGAGCTCAAGCTCATTTTTGAGACTCACGCGGCCGTGGAGAGCTATGAGTCCTCCGAAAAGTTCTTTAACTGTAAGATGGAAGAGGGTAGCTCCGTTAGCGAGCACGTGCTCACCATGTCTGGGCACGCAAACAAGCTCCAAGAGTTGGGGATAACGATTCCTAATGAGTTAGGGATTCACCATGTCCTCCAATCACTGCCACCAAGTTATAAGAACTTTGTGATGAACTACAATATGCACTACATGAATAAGACGCGTTGCTCGAACTATCGTCCATGCTGAAAACTGCTGAAGTGGAGATCAAGAAGGAGCACCAAGTGTTGATGGTCAATAAGACCACCAATTTCAAGAAACAGGGCAAGCCTAAGAACAAGGGCAACTTCAAGAAGGACGGCAAGAAAGCCGCCGCACCTGCTAAGAAGCCCAAGGCTGGTCCTAAGCCTGAAACTAAATGCTTCTACTGCAAGGGTGCTGGTCACTGGAAGCGAATCGCCCCAAGTACTGGCGCAGATCGAAGAACGGCAACATCAAGAAGAAAGGTATATTTGATATACATGTTATTGATGTGTATCTTACTAGTAATCGTAGTAGTGTCTGGGTATTTGATACTGGTTCGGTTGCTCATATTTGTAACTCGAAACAAGAGCTACGGAATAAACGAAGACTGGCGAGAGACGAGGTGACGATGCGCGTTGGAAATGGCTCCAAGGTTGATGTGATCGCCGTCGGCACGCTCCCTCTACATCTACCTTCGGGATTAGTTTTAAATTTAAATAATTGTTATTTGGTGCCTGCGTTAAGCATGAACATTATATCTGGATCTTGTTTATTGCGAGACGGTTACTCTTTTAAGTCCGAGAATAAAGGTTGTTCGATTTATATGAGTAATATATTTTATGGTAATGCACCTGAGATGAATGGTTTATTCTTATTGAATCTCGATAGTAGTGATACACATGTTCACAACATAGATGCTAAACGAACAAAATTGAATGATAATTCTACATACATGTGGCACTGTCATCTTGGCCATATTGGAGTGAAGCGTATGAAGAAACTCCATTCTGATGGACTTCTTGAATCACTTGATTTTGAATCACTTGAAAGATGCGAAGCATGTCTAATGGGAAAAATGACTAAGACTCCATTCTCTGGAATAATGGAGCGAGCTATGGACTTATTGGAAATAATACATACCGATGTATGCGGTCCAATGAGTGTAGCGTGGTGGATATCGTTATGTTCTCACTTTCACGGATGACTTAAGTAGATATGGGTATGTCTACTTTATGAAACATAAGTCCGAAACTTTCGAGAAGTTTAAGGAATTTCAAAGTGAAGTGGAAAATCATCGTAACAAGAAGATTAAGTTTCGCTGCTCGACCGCTGAGGTGAATATCTAAGTTATGAGTTTGGCATGCATTTAAAGAAATGTGGAATACTTTCGCGATTGACACCACCGGAACACCACAACAGTAATGGTGTGTCCGCACGCGTCAGAATCGAACTCTCTTAGATATGGTTCGGTCTATGATGTCTCTTACAGATTTACCGCTATCGTTTTGGGGCTATGCATTAGAGACAGCCGCATTCACTTTAAATAGGGCACCATCTAAATCCGTTGAAACGGCACCGTATGAATTGTGGTTTGGAAAGAAACCTAAGTTGTCGTTCCTTAAAGTTTGAGGTTGCGAAGCGTATGTAAAGAAGTTACAACCTGATAAGCTTGAACCCAAAGCGGAGAAATGCGTCTTCATAGGATACCCTAAAGAAACAATTGGGTATACCTTCTATCATAGATCCGAAGGCAAAGTTTTTGTTGCCAAGAATGGATCCTTTCTTGAGAAGGAGTTTCTCTCGAAGGAATTGACTGGAAGGAAAGTAGAACTCGACGTGGTTATTGAACCTTCTCTCGGAGTTGAGAGTAGCGCAGCACCGGAAGATGTTTCTATGCCACATGCACCAATTGGAGAGGAAGCTCATGATGGTGATCATGAAACTTCGAACGAAGTTGCTGCTGAACCTCGTAGGTCAACGAGGGTTCGTACCACTCCTGATTGGTATGACTCTGCCTTGAACGTCATGTTGGTGGACAACACTGATGACCCTGTGACGTATGAAGAAGCTATGGTGAGCCCAGATTCTGACAAATGGCTAGAAGCCATGAAATCCGAAATGGGATCCATATACAAAAACCAAGTATGGACTTTGGTGGACTTACCGGATGGCCGTAAGGCTTTCGAGAACAAATGGATTTTCAAAAGAAAAACAGATGCTGATGGTAATGTTACCGTCTATAAAGCTCGACTTGTCGCGAAAGGGTTCCGACAAATTCAAGGAGTTGACTACGATGAGACTTTCTCACCAGTAGCGAAGCTAAAGTCTGTAAGGATTTTTTTAGCAATAGCTGCATATTTCGATTATGAGATTTGGCAGATGGATGTCAAAACGGCGTTCCTTAATGGTGACATTGAGGAAGAGTTGTATATGGTACAACCCAAGGGTTTTGTCAATCCTAAAGATGCTGACAAGGTATGCAAACTTCATCGCTCCATTTATGGACTGAAGCAAGCATCCCAGAGTTGGAATCAACGTTTTGATAAAGTAATCAAAAACTTTGGATTTATACAAACTTATGGAGAAGCTTGTATTTACAAGAAAGTGAGTGGGAGCTCTGTGGCATTCCTAGTACTATATGTAGATGACATACTGTTGATTGGGAATGATATAGAACTTCTTAATAGTGTCAAAGCCTATTTGAATAATAGTTTTTCAATGAAGGATCTTGGCGAAGCGGCATATATTTTAGGCATCAAGATTTATAGAGATAGATCAAGACGCCTAATAGCGCTTTCACAAAGTACATACTTGGACAAAGTTCTAAAGAAGTTTAGAATGGAAGAGAGCAAGAAAGGGTTCGTGCCCATGTTGTCAGGTAAGACCTCGAGTAAGACTCAAAGTCCAGCTACGGCAGAAGATAGAGAGAAGATGAATATTATTCCCTATGCTTCGCCCATAGGTTCTATCATGTATGCCATGCTGTGTACAAGACCGGATATAGCACATGCTGTTAGTTTGACTAGCAGATATCAAAGTGATCCTGGAATGGAGCCTTCGACACGTCGAGAATATCTGAAGTACCTAAATAGGACTAAGGATATGGTTCTTTCTTATGGAGGTGATGAACAACTTGTTGTACACCGATGCTAGTTGGAACACCGATCCGGATGACTCAAGTCACACCGATACGTATTTATTTTGAATGGTGCTGCAGTGAGCTGGAGGAGTGCCAAGCAAAGCGTTGTGGCGAAATCTTCAACTGAATCGGAATACATAGCTGCTTCGGAGGCTGCACAAGAAGCCATATGGATGAAGGAGTTGATTACTGAACTTGGCGTGGTTCCTAGTGCGTTGGACCCGATGGCCATCTACTATGACAACACAGGTGCCATAGCTAATGCACAGGAGCCAAGGTCACATAGCAAGCTGAAGCACATCAAGCTACATTTCCATGCTATTCGCGAGTATGTCCGAGATGGTGACATAAAGATTTGCAAAGTACACACTGATCTGAATGTGGCAGATCCATTGACTAAACCTCTCCCTAGAGCAAAGCATGACCAACACCAGAACGCCATGGGTGTTAGGTATATTACCATGTAATCTAGATTATTGACTCTAGTACAAGTGGGAGACTGTTGGAGATATGCCCAAGAGGCAATAATAAAAGTGGTTATTATTATATCTTTGTGTTTATGATGAATGTTTACATCCCATGGTATAATTGTATTATAAGGAAACACTAATACATGTGTGTTTTGTAAACATAAAAGAGTCACTAGTAAGCCTCTTGTTGAACTAGCTTGTTGGTTAATTGATGATCATGGTTTCCTGATCATGGACATTGGATGTCATTAATAACAAGGTTATATCATTAGGAGAATGATGTGATGGACACACACACCCATAGTAAACGTAGCATAAGATCAAGTCATTAAGTTCGTATTGCTACAAGCTTTCAAATGCATAGCAACCTAATCCTTCGACCATGAGGTTGTGTTAATCACCATCACCAGATGGGTACTTTGATGACATCAAACACCGCTTCGTAACTGGGTGGTTATAAAGGTGTCATTGGGTATTCTGAAAGTATGTGTTGAAGCGCATGGATCAAGATTGGGATTTGTCCATCCATATGACAGATAGATATGCTCTGGGCCCTCTCGGTGGAATGCCATCTAGTTAGCTTGCAAGCATGTGACTAGGTCACAGGGGATGACATAACATGGAACGAGTAAAGAGTACTTATCAGTAACAAGGTGGAACTAGGTATGGAGATACCGACGATCAAACCTCGGATAAGTAGAGTATCGCGTGACAAAGGGAATTGGTTTCGTATGTTAATGGTTCTATCGATCACGAAGTCACCGTTGAGTATGTGGGAGCCTTTATGGATCTCCAGATCCCGCTGATGGTTATTGATCGGAGAGGTGTCTCTATCATGTCTACATATTCACGAACCGTAGGGTGACACACTTAAGGTTTGAAGTTGTTTTAAGTAGATATTGAATGTGCGTTGGAGACTGAATGTTGTTTGGAGTCTCGGATTGGATCCGGGACATCACAAGGAGATCCGGAATTGTCCGGGGAATAAGATTCATATAATGGGGATCATTTTCTAAGTTAGGAAATGTTCCGGAGTGTTTGGATGGGGATTCTAGAAGGTTTCGGAATGTTCCGGAAGGTTCTAGAAGGTATTTTGGAGTTTACTTGAAAACCAAGATAGGATAAGGGAAACTTAAGGGGTAAGTAAAGGAAACTTGGGGGGGAGGACTCTCCCCCCAAGCCTCCTTGGTGCGCCGGCCCTAAGGGGTGGGCCTAGGGGTGGGAACCCTAGGCCGCACCCCTCCCTCTATATATAGAGGGGTGGGGCGCCACCCCCCTTGCCCCTTCCCACTCAAAAACCCTAGCCGCCTCGCTCCTCCTTCCATCTCGCTGGGCGAAGCCTGCAATTCTCTACTCCACCACCACCACCATGCCATCGTCTGCTGGGATTCCGTGGAGAGATCTACTACCTCTTGCTTTCATTGAACGGGGAGAGGAAGGTGCTTCGACTCAGACGTGTGACCGATCATGAAGCGCTTTAACGCGCGGGAAGGATCGTCTACTCGATCTTGAGATCGGCAAGTGATCGACTACATCAACCACGAGATCCGATCTCGAACAAGGCTTTGGAAACTACAAGGGTTAGTACAGATCTATCTCGTTGCACATGTCTAATAGATTAGATCTTGGCTTTTATCTAGATTAGATCTGGATTTTGTTCGTTCTTGCGGTAGAATTTTTTTGTTTTCCATGCTGCGAACCCATCAGTATCTGGGTCGGTCGACCCAGTGGGGTGATATGGGTTTAGCCCAAACCTATTGGGCTGAGCCAGGGCTGGGCCAGCCCAACGGGCCAGGCCTAGGTTTTAAATAAAATGAAGCCCATAATAAAATACTAAAATACAAAAATACCCCTTAAGGTATTTAAGCTCTAAAAAATAATTAAAAATTCTAAAAATACAAATAATATATGTAAATGTTCATAAAAACATAAACTATCGAATAAAAATACTAAGTTGTGTTTTAGCATGATAAAACTTAAATTAATTATTTTTATGTAATAAATCCTTTAAGGAATTTTCTAAAAATAAGGATAATACTTAAAAATAAGTAAAAAACATTTTTAAGATTCTACATAAATGCTTTATGAAAGAAAATATTAAGTCTGTCTTTTAATCTAATAACATTAAAATAAATATTTAAAAACACTTATTCCTCTGTGGAATTTTAATAAAATAAAAGTATGGTTTATAAATAAATAAAATTACTTTTAAGCTCTTGATTTAATATATGTTACTATAAAAATATAAAATATAATAATTATAGGATATTAAGGTTTTTAAATTAATAACTTATTTGTAGTTATTATTTAAATAAAAAGACCTTGACCTTTAATAATGTGGGTAAAACACACAAAGAAAGGTAATCCTAAAATAAAACAATGCATGACATTACTATGCATGCCCATTATTGCTTCTATAAATATTATCCTTACCGAGCAATAATGGTGGTTTGTAGAAATAGGAGCTCAAGGTCTAGTGGAAGCATCCGATTTCACTATCTTGCAGTCACGAGGCAAGTTCATCACTTGCTCATGTCCTTTGATATGTTTTCCAAAGTATTTGAAAATTGTTATGTGATCACTTGAGTTCAAAAAAGGAGACGTAAAAGGGATATTTTCTTAATATATAAACTGTTAGTTATCATTCGATGTGATGGTAATTTATATTACCTAGCAATGGAATCTAGGATTCCATTTGCAATAAAGTCATCAAATAGGGCTTAGCAACTCCTAACATCAACGATTCTAGCATCATATAATACGTGTTAACCATGCGACCTGGAATGAGAAAGTGAAGTTAGTTGGATCTTCTTCCTTCCGTATTGATGGCTCAAGGCACGGCGCCCAGAAAAATACTTGATGGCGGTGTTGATGTAGAGCTCGTTGGGAACCCCAAGAGGAAGGTATGATGAGCACAGCAGCAAGTTTCCCTCGGTTATAAAACCAAGGTTTAATCGAACCAGTAGGAGCAAGGAAACACCCCAAAGGTGTTACTAGCTGAGCTTTGGCAGGGCGCACTACCGGTGCTAGTAGCAACGTGGAGACCTACACAACACAACCGTAGAACTTTGTCCCCAACTTGCGATGAGGTTGTCAATCTCACCGTGTTTTGCGGAAAACAAAGGATTAAACGTATCGAATGGAAAGAAGTAAAAGTTTGCAGAAAGTAAACACAAAGCAGTAAAAGATTGTAGATTGTATGTAAAGGACAAGGACCGGGATCCATAGTTCACTAGAGGTGGCTCTCCTTAGATAGATAACATGATGGGTGAACAAATTACAGCGAGGCAATTGACAAACACCGAGAAAGCAATACATGCATATACTAACCATCTTGACTCCTTTGAGACTTGATTGGGCATTATAACATAATACATAGACCGCCATCTAACTGCATCTATGACTAATAATCCACCTTCAGGTTATCATCCGAATCCCCTCCAGTATGAAGTTGCAAGCAACAGATTATTGCTTTACGAACTGTGTGTAAAGTAAACAATACGATTGTTCTATGAACAAAGGATTATTGTTTTCTCCCTAGTAGCAACAACACATCTAGTACCTTAGAGATTTCTATCACTTCCCCAGATTACCAGAGGCATGAACCCACTATCGAGCATAAATACTAACTCTTAGAGTTGCTAGCATCTACTTGGCCAAGATAGCTACTAACAACGGAAAGCATGCAAGATCTCAAATAACAAAGACATGATAGAATCAATAATCAATCTAAAATAACATCTCAATATCCATCGGATCCCCGCAAACACAACATGTATGGATTACAAAAAGATGATCTTGATCATTAACGGAGCTCACAAGATCTAAACATGAAAGCACAAAGGAGGAGAAACCAGCCATCTAGCTACTACATGGATCCGTAGTCCAAGGATGAACTACTCACGCATCACACTGGAGGCTTGCATGGTGATGAAGAAGGCCTCGGTGGTGAATTCCCTCTCGGAAGGGTGCCGGAAGAGCTTCAGATCCTCCCGATCTAGGGATGGAGATGACGGTGACTCAGCACTCTTTCGTGGATTTTGATCGGTACTTAGGGTTTTCGTCCCGAGGGCAATATATAGGCGGAAGGAGGCCGAGGGGTGCCGGAGCCACCACACCACCTGGCGGGCGCCTGGCCGCGTGGCCAGGTGGTGTGGCCGGCCCCTGGCCCCTCTCCGTCTCGTATTCTAGCACTTGATCCCTTCCGGAAAAATAGGCACTTTGGCTTTTGTCCCGTCTAATTCCGAGAATATTCATTTTTTGACTTTCCTGGAACCAAAAACAGCAGAAAACAGGCGGCTGGCACTGTGGCTCTTGTTAATAGGTTAGTCCAAGAAATCATATGAAAAGTACTCCAAAGTTGGAACAAAACACAAGAAAGTGGATAAAACCAAGCATGGAACATAAAAAATTATAGATACATTTGCAATGTATCACGTATGTCAACAGATGACCATATCGTGGCGCTGGTGTACCTTTTGAGGCCTAGTACATGGGTGGAACCCCTCAGTTCCCCGTGATCTTGGTCTCTAGACTATCTAGAGAGACTATCCTTGGTAGGTCCACCAACTTGTTGGGGCGACTAGGATGTTGTCTACTCACTAGTCCTCAAGGAGTCAACCATAGTTATATCTTCTATGTGGATTACAAGAGGTTGTTCTGCTTGGGGGGTCGTGTGGCATATGGGGTCACGAAGAAGGGTAGTGATTGGCTTGGATCATCTACTGGGCACCACATCAAGGAAATGTGGACGAGAAAGTATGCCCGATTGTGCAACAAATTTGATCTCTCATGGGTAAAGCAACGCACCTTGATGACCCACAAGTATAGGGGGTGTATCACAGTATTTTCGATAAGTAAGAGTGTCGAACCCAACGAGGAGCAGAAGGTGCTGGCTAGTGGTATGGATCAGGAATTCTCTGCAAATACTTAGCAAACAGAATTTTAGGGTTTTTTGATAAAGCAAGTAAACAAAGTACAAGTAAATAAAAGACAGTAGGAATAAATGCAGCAAGTGGCCCAATCCTTTATGCAGCAAAGGACAAGCCGGTTGTATTACTTAAGATGACTAAACGTTCTCGAGGACACATGGGAAGGCATCCAGTGCTTTCGCTTCATATAGTTGATTAATCTTCTTTAGCTTGCTAAGTGTTGTGTGGGTGAACCCGTGCTAATGTACCGACCTTCCTAGGACTAATACATACTTGTGATTATACCCCTTGCAAACATCCGTAAGTACAAGAAAGTAATTAAGGTAGAAACCTAACCACAACTTTAAACTCTAAGACCCTTACGTCCCTTGTGTAATGGTTTCCTAACGGGGGTTCAGGTTTACATCCTAAGCAACCCCAACGATTAGTAGCCAAATACACAATGCATTCCCCTAGGCCCATATAGGTGAAGTGTCATGTAGTCGACGTTCACATGACACCACTTGAAGAAGTACACCACAACTTAAATATCAAACTATTGAATCTTTCTCAACACAACTCCACTACTAACAACATGACTTCTCCCATATCCTCAAGAACAAAACAAACTACTCACAAGAGGCGGCGGAATCTTTTTGTGGTTGCTCCCCGAGTCTTAGGGTTTCGGGAGGATAATATACGCTTAGGGGAGTGTGGTGGACCAGCGGCCACACCACCACCGGTGGCACGGCCTAGGCTGGCCAGGGGGGTGGTGGGCCCCTGTGGCCCATCTCCAGCCCCCCTTCTGGCTTCCTTCGTCTTCTGGAAAAATAGGATTTTCCGTATATTTTCCCGGATTTTCTGATCTTCGCGAATTTTGCCTCCAAACAACACCTTTTCCATCAGAATCCTGAGTGCAGCGGTCCATGCTCCAAAAGTCATCAACCATGCAAAAACAGATGAAATAACATAAGTATCACCTCTCAATACGAAATATATTAATGAATAATAGTGAATTATGACATAGAATAGTGATGCAAAATGGACGTATCAACTCCCCCCAAGCTTAGACTTCGCTTGTCCCCAAGCGAAACTGATCTCAATAAACATGACCTCAGGTTTATGGAGTGAAGAGTCGATAAAAGAATACGGACAAGAAGCATCACATTCATCAATACATAGATCATAATAGAAGACAACTCACTATTATATAACTTAACTTGCAATGGGTAAAGGAAACACAATAGAGATACATGAAGTAAATCATAATTGGTAATGGCAAACTTAGCTCTTGGTCGAAGAATAGTTGATAATTTGCTGGAGTTCACAAATAACTGATTTTCAATGATAGCTTTCAAAGTAGTAAACACCAAGATAAGAGCGATGTGCAAAACAAGGAACATAAGAAACATGATTGAATAAATCATCATATGAATGAATGAAACACAACAACTCAAAATACTTGCTGAGATAGAAGGGAGTAGGTTTACTGACTCAACTAAAAAGTAAAAGAAAGGCCCTTCGCAGAGGGAAGCAGGGATTGCAAGTCTCATAAAGAGCTCCCCCAAAAATTATGATACTTACTAGCTTTCATCTCTCATTACCCCTATCATAGGCATCTTTAGGTGATTAAGGTTAAAGTGATCAAATATGAGGATATGCATTGAAAAGTTGTAAATTGAGAATCTCATGTCCCTTGAATACGAGGGTCGTTCCTCATGCTACTGAAGTTTAGTCACTGGTAAGTTCTTGTCATTGTAAGCATATGTGTATCATAGAGAACCACCAACGGGGTACCCCTTGCCCGATGATACGGAAGAATCCCCATATCAAAATGACAAGGCAAGCAGACAACAAGCATCTCAGCAATCTTCTTATTTACCATGGGAATATGGTGCTTTTTCTCTCTTTCCTCTTTTCATAATCTCTTTTTTTTTCTTTTTATCTTTTTTCTCAATATTGGACTCTTTTTTATAAGAAGAATGATTCATAGATGCTCGTTATGGTTACGCTGCAGGTTTCCACCATGTCAGCATGGATTAGACCAGCGGCCCAGGCGTTTCTCTAACACACATGCATAACTCCATGGACTTACAAGCTCCCCTTTCATTTCACAAGCGACATCCATAGACAAAAGAACATGATATCAACTAGGTACAAAGTACCAGTGCAATGTTGAAAGCGTTCCCCATGACAACATGGTTCTGCTAATTCACAACTTACAAAGCGCAAGCATATACGCAACATAGGTGAGCACAATGGTTCAAGTTTATTAAGTGCAAGAAAGTAAAGTGTGCCATCAAGTTCCTGAGAGCTTTAATCACTAATTTTCACATATCAAAATTAATTTGGGAGATAGATAAAACAAGAATTTACTTGAAATAGCAATAATGCTACTAGGTAGGTATGGTGGACACAAATGGCAAAGGTTTGGTTTAAAGGAGGTGGATGCATGAGAAGAATTCCCTCTCAGTACAGGTTTTTGGCTAGCAAGGTTGGGTAGCAAGTACAAGAGTTGAAGGAAACAAACGAACATACAAGTGATAAGGACAAACATGCAATCTTCCTTGGAAGCACAAAAGATCTTAACTAGAGAATACTAGACTTATGAGCAAATCAAGAAAGAAAGATGATGAAATTATTTTTCTTTAGAGTACTTTTATCTTTTTCATTCAACTCTCAAAAATAGTGTTGCTACTGACCGAGCCAGGTTTGCCAAAACCAACTAAATTAACTCAATGATCCCAAAGTGATACCAATACTAACAACAAGATCAATCATATAACCACGAATTGAAAACTAATATAAGCTATGAAAAAGAGTGAATGATAGAACTTCTCATTAATATTCCATAACGGCAACTCACACCAAGGGATACATATCTAACGAGAGAGGGGACACTTCCATAATGCAAACCATCCTACATAATAACTTCTCTATTCATGATATGACTCTACTAATAAGGTAAAAAGATAGAAGATAGTGATGTGATACCGCGACACTCCCCCAAGCTTGGAACAAGCCAAGGGAATGCCAAACCTGATGACGAATTACTCCTTTGGTGGTGGTGGTATCCTCTCGATGAGTTCTTTGATCAGTTTCCCCAAGTCCTCGATCTCGAAGGTGAGATTACGAATGAGCTATGAGTTTTGCTCAATGCGGCTCATGATCATGTCGGGTTGAGAATTCCAGCTCTTGCTATTCTTTCCCCACTCTTCCTCCTTGAAGTCTTCTTTTCCTGCATGGCTAGAACGAGGCAAATCCCAATTGGAGGGTAATTTCCCCTTGGGAATATTCTGGTATTGATGCTCATGGATAAGGGTATGGAAAGGATTCTTGGTGCATGGAGGAAGTGACCGTGGAGCCAAGCAGTGACGAGGAGCTTTCCCCCCAGTCTGCATCCGTGCAGTCCTTCTAACCCTGACAGGTTTTGTCACCACTCCAATGCTTGCAATGGTAGTGCCGGTGTGCAGATGTTGGCCTTGCTCCTCTTCACCTTCACTCTTGATCTCCTTCTCCTTCCCGGGGTCTTGGAGGTCTTCCTCCATAGGCTCCTTCCCTTTATCCTTGGCGGACACCATTGTGCTTCTAAGCTTTCAAGAATAGTTCCTGGCAAAAACATATCGAAACAAAAACACGACGAAAACACGATATACGAACCTCGGGAGATCCTGGGGGTTATATATTACGAAGTTTCGTAACAAAAGGAAGGTACTGGGCGAAAACGAGTCGGAGGCGGAGTCCGGGGTGGACTCACCACCTGGTGGAGTGGCTAGGGGAGGGCATGCGCCACAGGGTGGTGTGAGCCACCCTGGCTCCGTTTCCGTCCTTTTTCGCTTCGTAGCTTTCCTTATTGACTAAAAACTGCAAAAATATAGTTGGATAGTATTTTCGCGGAACTTTTCTTACCAGAACTGTTACCTATTTGAAACGGACTCTGCAGGTCTCTGAATTTGGTCCTTGAATTTTTTTTCCGGAGTTATAACTTGAATAACATCAATATCTTCATCTTCATACACTTAATACTTGAGTCATAAAACCTTTCACTCCTCATTACACCATTATCTCCACTTCCTGGAAATTTCTTTCACATAAAACTCCACACAGTTCTCATTAGCAACATTAATATATATGAAGTGATAAAACCTTTTGAGTCCAACTTCAACTGAAAACCATCAAAAATAAGATACTGTAGCAATTCCTTCCAAAACCCCAAAAAGAAATCAATAAGGAGATCGAATAAAGAAGCAAATGCAAGAGTGGCAAAATCTGTCAAAACAGACCAGCAGGTAAAGATCATTTTTTTGAAAATCTTCTGTTACTCAAATCAAAAAGTGCAAAACTAATGAAAGTTAAATAACAACCTGGGGCAGAAGCACAAAAAATTACAGCTCAAACCGACATACAGAGATCTCTCTCGAATTTTTACGGTGCTGCACAAAAATCTGTTTCAGGACAGCAACTTCCCCAAATATTACTTCTCTCTCATTAGTGGTTGATCTTGACACAAAAACCAAACAAAACGGAAAAGGAGAGGTAATTACCGAAGTAAAAAATTCCAAGACTCAAAGAAACACAAACAAACTTAAAGCAAAAATAAACTGGGTTGTCTCCCAAAAAGCTCTTTCTTTATAGCCATTAAGATGGGCATGATAATTTTGGAGATGCACACATAGGAATATGAATTGAAGTGAAAGAGAGCATTAAGAAGCAAAAATACACACATTTAAGTCTAACCCACTTCCTATGCAAGGGGATTTTGTAAACAAACAAGTTGTTGAAACCAGAGGCTACAAGCACAGGAAGGCAAAAGAAGTGCAACATAAAAACTTTCAGCATAAAACGAGGAAACTTGATATTATTGAGATACATAAGAACACTTTTCCCTCTCTCATAATAACTTTCAGTATCTTGCATAAACTTAACAATATAACTATCACAAGAACCATCATAGCAATGATCACTTATTCTAACAGAAAACACAGGAATACTAGCTCTCATAACACTACTTTGTGAAATAATATTAGAGGTATCCTTACAAAGGATAGTGTGTCCCTCTTTTTCATATTTAGTAACAAAGTCTTTCACATTTGCTATTATAGGTTCAACAGACATTTGTTTATCAGGTTCAATAGCTTCATTTGTACTTTCATTAACCATACTAGCTATCATAGAATGTTCCTTTATCTTAACTGGGAAAGGCATTTTCTCAATATAAGGTTTAGGTAAGACATGATTAGCAGTATAAACTTCAGTATTTCTTGCAGGAACACTCTTAGCAATATCTTTATAAGGTTCATGATACTTATTCCACTTATTTTTAGGCACTTCAATATAGGAAGCAAAAGCCTTAAAATAAGAAGCAATAACTTGAGAGTCTAGACCATAAGCATTTTTAATATTTTGAAAGTCATCAGTTCCCATAAAAGATTCAATGCATTCATAATCAATTTATACCTAACGTTCTACCTTTGTCATTCTGTCTTGAATACGGTCCAGAAGATCCCATTTAGCTTCTTCTTCCATGCGAGTGAATGATCCAGCACAAGAAGCATCTAATAAATCCTTATCATGTAGAGGGAGCCTTGCATAAAAGTTATTGATAATAATGTTGTTGGGGAGCTCATGAATGGGACATTTGAGCATTAGTAACTTCAATCTCCCCCAAGCTTGAGATGTACTCTCTCCATCAAGAGGCCAAAAGTTGTATATTTGATTCCGATCTTTATGAATCTCACTAGGAGGATAAAACTTTGAATGAAAGAGAGGCACTATTTCCTCCCATTCCAGAGCTTGACCATTCTTCAGTAGCTTATACCACTCCTCAGCTCTTCCTTTCAGCAATAATGAGAATAACTTCTTCTTAACTTGATCTGTAGTAATACCTGCACACTTGAACAACCCACATAATTCGTGTATAAAGAGCAAATGATCACCGGGATGGACAGTTCCATCCCCAACATAGTAGTTATCCATAACATGATCAATAATTCTTGTAGGTATTTTAAAAACATCATTCTTAGCAGGTGGTGGTTTATCTACTACCTTAGTAGTGGTAGTAGCATTACCAAATAAGAAACTCAGCGAATTATCCATAACGGAAATAAAGCAACTAGCAGAAGTAAACAATACTCACAGTAGAAGTTTCTATTACCAGTTCCACTCTCCAATAGCGCTTCACTCCCCGACAACGGCGCCAGAAAATAGTCTTGATGACCCACAAGTATAGGGGGTGTATCGTAGTATTTTCGATAAGTAAGAGTGTCGAACCCAACAAGGAGAAGAAGGTGCTGGCTAGTGGTATGGATCAGGAATTCTCTGCAAATACTTAACAAACGGATTTTTAGGGTTTTTTGATAAAGCAAGTAAACAAAGTATGAGTAAATAAAAGACAGTAGGAATAAATGCAGCAAGTGGCCCAATCCTTTATGCAGCAAAGGACAAGACGGTTGTATTACTTAAGATGACTAAACGTTCTCGAGGACACATGGGAAGACTATCAAGTGATTTGCTTCATATAGTTGATTAATCTTCTTTAGCTTGCTAAGTGTTGTGTGGGTGAACCTGTGCTAATGTACCAACCTTCCTAGGACTAATACATACTTGTGATTATACCCCTTGCAAACATTCGTAAGTACAATAAAGTAATTAAGGTAGAAACCTAACCACAACTTTAAACTCTAAGACCCTTACGCCCCTTGTGCAATGGTTTCCTAACGGTGGTTCAGGTTTCTGTCACTCCGGCAACCCCTACGATTAGTAGCCAAATACACAATGCATTCCCCTAGGCCCATATAGGTGAAGTGTCATGTAGTCGACGTTCACATGATACCACTAGAAGAAGTACACCACAACTTAAATATCAAACTATTGAATCTTTCTCAACACAACTCCACTACTAACAACATGACTTCTCCCATGTCCTCAAGAACAAAACAAACTACTCACAAGACATCATATGGATCATGATCAGAGATGGAATAATGATGTATAACAATCTGAACATAAACAATAATTCAATGGTTCACTCAATAGCATCAACTATAATGAGTAATCAACACCAGGAAAGTTTCCCCTATGAACTATGCAAGATTCAATGCAATTGTTACAGCAATATGGAGATGGTGATGAGGGTGCTGATGGTGATGATGGTGGTGGTGATGATGATGATGATCCCGATGAAGTCCAGCTTGATGGTGGTGTTGATGGAGACGATCTCCCCTCTCCGAGAAGGAATTCCCCCGGCAGAAATCATGCGCGGAGAGATCTTTCTCTCGGTGTTTTCAACCCAGTGAGGCGGAATCTTCTGTGGTCGCTCCCGAGTCTTAGGGTTTAGGAGGATAATATACGCCAGGGGAGTGCGAGGTGGACGGTGGCACCACACCACCTGGTGGTGCTAGGCTGGCCGCGCCGAGGTTTGTGGGCCCCCTGGCCCATCTCCAGCCCCGGGCTTCCTTCGTCTTCTGGAAAAATAGGATTTTCCGTATATTTTCCCGGATTTTCTGATGTTCGCGAATTTTGCCTCCAAACAACACCTTTTCCATCAGAATCCTGACTGTAGCGGTCCATGCTCCAAAAGTCACCAACCATGCAAAAATAGATGAAATAACATAAGTATCACCTCTCAATACAAAATATATCAATGAATAACAGTGAATTATGACATATAATAGTGATGCAAAATGGACGTATCACACCTCTGCAGAGTGTAAGAATTGTGACATGTTACTCCCTGTTTCGGGAAGGATCTACGAACACGGCAGGAAAGGAACTCCATGAAGTTCTGGTCAACCTGTGAAAACTGATTAGCATAACTTTTATAATAAAAGCAATCTTTGAAGAAAGATTTACAAAAACTGCATAGTAGCAAAGACTTATAGTATGAGGTGGTAGTTAGTGCATCAAACTTCCCACTGTGCAGATAATGAACTTGGTGGGTAATGTTGTTACTCACTCTTTCCTTTGATCCTCTGCTTAGACTCTGAAGACCAGGAGGATACCCCAATGTGTGCTACAAAGAGCCAATACGATGTCTTCTAAGAAGAACCTGATCTCTCTAGCGGAGTTGAAGGGCTAGACTACGAAATACGCTATGGAGCATAAGGCAATGAGTCAGAGTAGTTCTTTAGTCGTGCTTAGTTTCTAGGTTGAGTCGAGCAGCACAAACTATATAGAATAAGTTGTTGAGCTCTCGCCATGTTAATTAAGTTGGATCTTTTGTTCTTTTGCTGAACTTCAAGTTCACAGTTTGTAAGTTGAAGAACCTTTGAATATCATTATTTTCGCATTGTAATAATAGGTTTGTATGTAATATGGACCCGCATGTTGTACCACTCCGAGGGATGTAATATTTGTGGAATTGTGTTCCGTGGGTGTTATGTTAACGACTTGTGTACTACAACATGCAGTGGTATGCTGGGTCACCACAGCTGGTATTAGAGAAATTGCTTTGACCTTAAGTTGTAAACATAGTAAAGGGAATAAACCTGTAGGAGTTTAGGGGCAACGGTATAGAGTTCTCTAGAATTTTTGATGGATATTCATTTGGGAATAGTTCATTATATCTTTTAGTGCGATAATTCTTTATTATGATGCATCATACATAATTAAAACTAACCATTATTAATATTGTGTATACAACTCGGTTGGCACCAAAGTTTCCTAAACAACCTTTTACAAAGAAGGAAGAAAGTCTTGATGACTATCAGGGGACATTGATCGAACAACTCAGAGAACTTTTGCGAGTCTTCGGGCGTGAGATCAATGTCCGAGTGAAGACTTTCACACACTATGATGGACACATGATAACAAAGTATCGTGTTACTATCCACATACCAGAGCAGCTTAGGTCGAGTCAAGCCATGGCTTTTGGTGAAGGTCGTAATTAGTTAGCGGCATATAATATTGCATTAGTGGATGCATTAGCCACTATCCGTGAGTACAAAGTTGGATATCTTGTAGGAAGCACATATGCTGCGATTCATCATGATTCCATGGACTCCAAGTTAGACATGGATCACCTTCAGTTAGTTAAGGAGCATCCATAGTTAGCTTCCAAGTTCTTGGATCAGTATAAGCAATTAGTTGGGTCTTTCTATAACACTCATCGTGTCATAGTGGAGGACAAATATAGTATGTTGGAGGACCTTACCGATCCTAAGAGAAGGGAGGTGTTGGCGGCACAGTTAGAGAAAGAAGCACGTGGCCAAATTAGTCCAATCTCAAAAGACATTCCTATAGATCCATAATCCTATACACCATATCCTTATTCACCTATACCAGAGCCTACCCGATATCCTGATGTAGGTACTAGATACCCAGTACCATAGAGCTCATGGGGGCAACGGATTCAGAACTTACCATTGATAATTCTGATGGATGGATGTTTGGATCGCCAGACAAATCTAGTGGAAATCCTATTCTAGTAGAAGATTATGTTAGTGACACTGGGCAGATGAGATGGATGGGAGTTAGGTCCTATTCTGCCGATGGAAGAGACGCATATGTGGTGGATGTAGAGTCAGAGGAGGAAGATATCAAGGAGGTAGAGTTCTAGTCATCCGAGTATTCCATGACTCTGGTGTATGTCCATCATTCTATTATGACTGACGGATGGGCGCATGAGTCTTATGGAGACACTAATGTGGACATAGTTACAGGGGATTACTCTGATGATCTGGAGGGAGTTGATGCACTCTGACTGGATGATATGTTGAGTCCTAATACTTCCGGTACTGAGTACATTCCATCTGTAAGACCATACATTCCAGATACGGTGCGACAGACTTCACGTCAACACGGTTGGATTCCAGGAATGTACGATGAGCACCATGGATACTGAGGAGTAGGACTTCGTAAGATGGAAGATGTTATGGTAGTAGTAGTAAGTTGGTACTGCGTATTGTAGTATTTGAGAGCTTGATGTATTTAAATAAGTGAGTTAGTGCTCACATGAGACTGTAGTAGTTGTATTATATTTGTTGTACTGTGTACTGTATTAATATGTGCTTGTATGGTATATTATAAGATGCATAGTTGGTTTTATTTGGATTTGGATCTTGATTTTCATTGTGTGACTGGTACTGGGCATGAAGTAGAGCTCAAAAGCATAAGCATGATGTAATTATGAGTAATCACTTTGTGTTACAGGACTAGGGGGTTATGGACACGGGAGTAGGACCCGAGGCTGAGCAGCAGCGCTTGGAGCACGAAGCCAAAGAAAAGGCGGATGAAGATGCCAGAGCGCAGGCAAAATTACCACCACCACCAATGAGGCCACTGATGGAACATAATTTCATGCAGTACATGCAAATGATGTAGGAGTCCCAGAACAATTTCATGCAAGATCTGCTTGGACGGGTTGTAACACCGAGGGATCCTGAAGGTCGGGGCATGAGTCGCTCGGATTTTCAAAATGCAAGACCATTACCCTTTGCTTATGCACCCAAACCCATGGACACAGAAGATTAGTTAACGGGAATTGAGCAGAAGCTAAAGACAATGGGGTGTAGTGATGAAGAGAAGCTGAGGTATGCAACATCTTTGGGGGAGAATCAGCTAGCAATGGAACTTCCAGATAGAGAATACACCTGGGAGGAGTACAATCATAGATTCCGTGAATACCATGTTTTGGAAGTTCGAGGAGTTACAATAGGGATATTCTAGTTTCATGAAATACATTCGTGAGTTCAGTCAGTTATCTCATTACGTAGCTGACGAGGTAAGCACTGATGAAAAGGGTAAGAAGCAGTTCATGTGTGGCTGGTACCTTCGATCCAGATTACGGATGTAGTGTAGCTTCTTTTCCCTAGTAGACCTAGGTTATCGAATCCTCGGGAAGCGAATGCGTAGTGAAGTTACTTTAATGGACCTTCAAGAGTTTTAGAATTCCTTTTGTGTTTTCGTTGGACCAATAGCTTGCATCTTTTTGTTGTTGTCGATGATGGAGAGAGAGGGCCTAGGGCGTCCGGTTTCACCTGTAGCTGTGCAAAACATATGATGGAAATAAAAGATAGAAATAAAGTATGCGTGTACTTGTTAGAGCAAGATAAATTATATGTGGGTAGTGCATCCATAATTGCTATTGCCTCTACAACCGCTTATAGCAATAACCTACTAGTCTCATCCATAGAAGAAAGAGAACTAATGATATGCATAGTGATGTCACCGTTAATCCCAAGCAAATCCCTCACATACAGTCGTACTACCCCTTCTATCACTAGGGTTCCCAACCTGAAGATCAGTCATCACTCATACTCCCTATACCTGGCTCAACCCTCGGGGTCTTGGGTACCTGACAAGTCCTTGGATTGAGGCAAGAGAGGATACAATAATCATCATGTCATACAAACTAATACATGATCCCATCTATGATAATTCACATGCACAATTTCTACATGGCTAGGCCGAAGCCCTTAGCCCAAGGAGAATTACTCACACATAGAGATGAGATCAACAATCGCAAACATTGTAATAAAAATCATAAGGTTAATAGCAATAGTCTTACAATGTCGCCAACCAAAGAAGAGATCTACTATTACAAGTGGTGGAATATGGCTATGGAGATGGAGAAGGGTTTGGAGATCTGGAGGCGGCTGGTGATATGTGGAAGAGACTTCTAGATGGTGCGAACTCTTTTTTCTCATCACCCGAGGCTTATTTATATAGGGTTCCCTTCAGGAAAGTTGTTCTGTTTGACCTAATGGTGGTGGCACCAACTATACGATCGGAGCTATACGGTCGAAAATTTTGCTCCGGCCGTATAGTTGGTTGTTAAAGCGTCTGCCTCCAATGTAAGGCTCCTGGTTTCTTCTGGTAGTTGTAAATCTCGTATCTTTGACTTTAATGTAGTGATTCCCTCCTTTAAAGAACATTATCTGCCTACGAAAAATACAAAAAGAAAGGATTGCTTACCCCTCTGAATATTAGCATTAGTGGCAGGGTTTAGAGAGATATTTCATCAAGAATATGATTAATATCTAGTTTAAATGTGGACGTTAGATGGCTATATTTCAGAGCCATCAACCTCCCCAAGCTTAAACTTGATCGTCCCGAGCAAAAAAACCAAAATAAAAAAGGAACTCGACATTTAAACTGAAATAACGAGATGGTGATCTTACTCATGATTAGTAGTCTCATGTTTCCTCCACTTTATAAATCTGAAAAACTTCAGCATAGATAGAGCAATGGCAAGCATATCATATGGGTTTCATGCATCCTTATAGTGCAGCAAAATTATTGTAAACATGGATGATTCAAATGAGTAAACTTTATTCCATGTCAAGTAATCAACTCATAGGCTTGCCTTTGAGCAGTAAAGTATAATCATGTAAATTAAGAGTGTGAGAGTTGTCGTGAAAATTATATATAATAGAGTGTCTCAAATCTCCCACATCAATAAATCAATACTTTTCAAGCACTACTTTTCTATTCATTGTCCTTCAAGAATTTCAGTTTTTAAGTAATTGAGAGCATGCCAAAAAAATATATTTAGTTTATCGAGATGTGATGGACACTCGTGGCATCACTAAGGTTTTTGTTCCTTTTGCATAATGATTTCTCATAACAGCCAGAGGAGTGATTCCATCATGATTACAGCTACCCAGGAGTGCCAAGAATCTTACCCACTATAGCATTACTGCTACAAGTGTTTAATTAACTCATAGCCGAAATCTAGGAGTTTCCTCATGAAGATCGTTCGTAGGCTAGCGGAGTTGTCGGCATCCCATGAAGTTTGACACGCATAAAGCTATATCATTCTTATGATTAACAAGTTAAACTTTGGCATGCTCACAGAAACCGCTAAACATTAGTTCCAATCGAACAAATCCTTTCAAAGAGAGCTATCAAGTCAATCAATATTTTCAGTGGTGTTGATTATCTCTAGAAATAAGCCTTCAAGACTAAGCATTACAACACACAAGCCTTCAATTGTGAGGCTTTTTCTTATTACAATTGTTTAGCAATTTTTTAGGCAAGACTTGGTTAATTACGAGAGCTAGAACAAAACGTACCCAATTAAATACCCATGCTGAAAATCTTACGACGATACAAGGACTCACTCCACCAATATAATATCTCAACATTTACTACTAACTAGCATGGGTCTCTCAAACTTCAAAAGTGGGGATTCATAAGGCATACCTCTCATGTTTTGGTTCCACTTCTCTCTTCCTTTTTTATTTGTTTCTTGGAAACTCAAAGTCGACCACTCTCCTGCAAATATACGAAGACCTCGAGGCGGAAAGAAAAGGAAGAAAGAGAATAAGGAAAAATGGAGAAATCTTTTTGTGGTTTTTTAAGAGAGGAAAATTAAAGAATAGAAAATTCACGGCAAAGCTCGGCTAGAGAATTTCGAAAGCAAAATAGAAAGAACTAAAGATAAAGTGTTGGAGAAACCAACACGAGTGCTTATAAACTCAAATAAAAACACAACCTCTAAATAGAAGCAAATAAACGCCAAATAAAGATACATGAGGAAACTTCCCCAAGCTTAGGCTTTTGCAAGCTCTTCAAATCATCGTGGTGGCGGGAAAAAGTCGTTACTCTAGTTTGCGAATTGAGTTGTGAGGTTACTTGTTGATTCTCAGAGGTTCAAAGAGAGGCTGTGCATCCTCTCCACGGTTCCTCCAAGTCCTTGGAAATCTTGGTATGTGGCGAACCGGGTTTGTGGCTGCTCCTCTTGATAAGGAACTTCTTGCTCCTCTTCTTGGTCCTCGTCCTCTTCAGGAATCTCTTCCTCGGGCTGGTGTTTCTCAACCTGTGAATCATATAGCAAACATCCTTCCTCGATAGAGGAAAGACCATTAGGTATAGGAGCGGGGTAGATATGCCCAACTCTAGCAATATTCAGGTAATAAGCACCACCTCTCCTAGTTAGCATTCCACATGCTCTCAAGGTGGAGAAACCAACACGTGTCTCACCTAGTACCGGTTGCAAATCACCTAGGTCGAGGCCTAGGTCAGTGGCAAGCACAGTGACAATGCCTCCTCCTGTGATTGGCCCTTGGCTTTGGGAGGCTTGGTTATCCAGGTAGCGCACAAGGATGGCACCCAAGTTGAGTGACAAGCTGCAGTTGATGTAAGCAGCCTTTGCAAGGACTAGGATGTCCTCCTCATTGAGTCTCATGAACTCATTACGTGCCTGCAAAGTGTTAGCAATAACATAGAACAAATAGCGAATTGAAGGATGTTGAATATTCTTCCCCTTGTTCACTCTACTAGTGAAACTCATTCCATTATAGTATTGATTGAGGGAAGGACTTAAGCCAGTAAAGGATGTGCGTAAAGCTTGAATATCATTGTTTGGAAAATTAAAACATGCGCACCATTCATCTAATGTTAAAGTGTAGTTGTTGTTCATCAGACGGAAAGAAATAGTATCCTCTCCTTGCCATTGTTTAACGGTGCTTTGCAATGAACTAAGGAATTCAGTGGTTAAGCGGCGATAAGTAGGTACATCATTGTACACAAAGTTTTGCAGGCCAGCTCTATTGCAAAGTAAATTGAAGTCATCAGCAATACCGAGTTGGTTTAATATGATGGGACAAGCCCACTTGGTGGCCTTCACTTCGCGGTTCTTGATCCTATTGAAGCAATCACGATGGGCCTCATCCCTGAACCGTATCCCCATGCGTTCCTGAGCGACAGCCCGAGAAGCGCTAGCGGTGGAACGAACACGAGTTTGGATCCTTGTGTTCATCATCTAAAACATTGAAGAAAGGAAAAATAAAACTTTTTGATCCAACAACAGTAAGTTTATCATATTCCTCATCATAGCACACTAAAGAATTCTCCTCAAAGTAATAATAATCTAGGCAAGAAAATCATGGCAATTGGTTCATAGTAGGTTGATATGTTGCAAACGTATCTATAATTTTTGATGTTCCATGCTTGTTTTATATCTACTTTCTTATGTTTTGTCCACACTTTGGAGTACTTTGACACATTTTCTGGAACTAACCTACTAACAAGATGCCACAGTGCCAGTTGCCTGTTTTCTTCTGTTTTTGGTTCCAGAAAAGTCAGGAAATGAATATTCTTGGAATTGGACCGGACAAAAGCCAAAGTCGATATTTTACCGGAAGATTCATGGATCCAGAAGACGAGACTGAAATGGATCGTATGGGAACCTAGAGCGGGTGGGGGGGGGGGTGAATAGTTGCTACACCAATTTTTAATACTTTTTCAATTTTAGGCTTGGCACAAAGGGTGAATTCTCTAGATAGACTAATAGGTGGAATTTTCCCTATATGCAAACCTATCTACTAGCGAGTAAAGAGCTAGTGGAAGAGGAATGGGTAAACCAAAGTGAAGCACGCAGAGACACAGGATTTGTTTGACCGCAGTTCCTTCCTTGTTAAGGGAAGTACGTCTGCGTTGGAGGGGTGGGCGGTACTAAGACCACCACGCCACAAAAGGCTTCACCCTGTTCTCCGATGGATCTTGATGACCCACAAGTATAGGGGGTGTATCGCAGTATTTTCGAGGGAAGTGAAACCCAATTTATTGATTCGACACAAGAGGAGCCAAAGAATATTTATAAGCCTTAACAACTGAGTTGTCAATTCAGCTGCACCTGGAAACAATCTTGCTCACATCAGTTTATCAGTAGCAACAGTTTTGTAGTAGGAATAGCAGAGTAACAGCAGTAGTAAAGCAAAGACAATAGTAACAAAAGTAGTAAATAGTGGGATTCGAGTGCGGTACGCATAGGGATGGATGGACGGGCGTTGCATGGATAAGACAATTCACATAGCAATCAGAACATAAGGCAATTGCAGATAAATAAGATAAAGCATCCAAGTACTAGATAATCCTAGGCATGTGTTCCATATATAGTCATATGTGCTCGCAATGAGAACTTGCACAACATCTTTTGTCCTGCCAGCCCGTTTGCAGTGGGGCCTCTAGGGAACTACTGGCAATTAAGGTGCTCCTTTTAATAGAGCACCGGAGCAAAGCATTAACACTCCGTGAACACATGTGATCCTCACATCAAAGACTTTCCCTTCCGGTTATCCCGATTTCTGTCACTTCGAGGCCATAGGTTCCGGACAACAACGTGTGTATACAACTTGCAGATAAGACCAAAAACAATACTATCATAATGAATCAATAACATGTTCAGATCTGAAATCATGGCACTCAGGCCCTAGTGACAAGCATTAAGCACAACAAGTCACAACAAAGTCATAAAGCACAAATAAAAGATACGAGGCACCATGCCCTAACAATCTGATGCCATTACATGAATGATCTCATCCAATCCCTACCATCCCCATAGCCTACAGCGGGGGATTACTCACTCATAGATGGGGGAAACATGGATGGTCGATAGAGATGATGGTGGAGATCCATGGATATGGCTCCGGGGGCACTTCCCCGTCCCGGCAGGGTGCCAGAACAGAGACTTTCTGTCCCCCGAATCTCCCCTTCGGTGGCGGTGGCGCAGCGGAACATTTCGTGGAAAAACGTCGACCCCCCGGAGTTTTTAGGCCAAAAGGCTTCTTATAGGCGAAGAGGTAGACCGAGGGGGTGCCTGGGGCCACCACACCATGCCCTGGTGCGGCCAGGCCTAGTCCGTGCCTAGGGGTGGTGTGGCCAGCCCCTTGCCCTCCTCCGTCTCGTATTCTGGCTCCTGGAGTCTTCTGGAAAAATAGGCACTTTGGTTTTTGTCCCGTCCAATTTCGAGAATATTCATTTTCTGACTTTCCTGGAACCAAAAACAGCAGAAAACAGGCAAGCATCGCTTTGTGGCTCTTGTTAATAGGTTAGTCCAAGAAATCATATGAAAAGTACTCCAAAGTGTGGACAAAACACAAGAAAGTGGATAAAACCAAGCATGGAGCATCAAAAATTATAGATACATTTGCAATGTATCAGATCTCGCCACCAAAGGCCTGATCCACCTTTCCACTATAGGTACCCTTCGAGGAGGGCACCGGCGCCTTTACACAACTAGCGGGGCAACAACTCCACAACAACTTGGAGGCTCCCGAAATGACAACAAGCTGCCACAAGAACAAAGTTATCAAATACAATGAACAAGATCTAGGTATTGACAAGAATACTAGATCAGGGATTTCTCCAAATGAATGGAGAGGAGTTGAAGCGCTTGATTCGTGATGATGATGATGAACTTATCCTCCTTCAATTCCCCCAAAGATCAAGACCTTCGGGTGGTTGAAGTGGGAGATCAAGAATGAGAGCTCTTGCACAATGTCTGGACAATTTCGAATGAATCAAGAGTTCTGAACGTTAGGGAAGAAAGGGTATTTATACCCCCTTCAGAAACCAGCCGTTGGACACTTTGGGGGACGGATTATCCGGCCCAAGTGATGGCCGGATTATCCGGCCTGGGGAAAACACCGCCCCAGACTCGGAATATCCGGCAGATAATCCGCCCCCTATCTGAGCATCGCGCCGAGCTTGCCCTTGATCAACTTCTGGGGGCCGGATTATCTGGTCCTATGTGAAGGCCGGATTATCCGGCCTAGGGAGGAAAAACCGCCCCAGTTCGGATTTTCCGGGAGAAAATCCGACCGGATACCGAGCGACGCGCCTTGGCTCCCTTTGCTCAAAAACTAGGGGCCGGATTATCCGGCCCATGCGACCGCCGGATTATCCGGCCTGGGGAAGAAAACGCGATTCGGATTTTCCGGAGAAAATCCGACCGATCTTGGCGGCGCCTTGGCTCCCTTTGAGCAATGAGGTAGGCCGGATTATCCGGCCCTTGGTGGGGCAGATAATCCGCCCCCCCTCAAAGCTTCCTGCACACTTAGCGCACATGAATAGTCTCCACATTATTGTTATCTAACACGCAAAACATAGGAAAACATGAAATGTTCTTTCAATCTCCCCCTTCTTGGTGTTAGATGACAATACTAGGATTTGCAGGAGAAAGTCACAAGACAAACAGTAATAACCATGAAAGAGACTCCCCCTCAATGTGTGCATAATAGAATTTTGCATTGGAATACAAATGCACACAAATAGGTGAATCTATTCCATAGACATGTGAGCAACAAACACATACCACCGAGGTAGAGGGAAGGCCTCCTTGACATAAGCCACAATTATTACCGGATAACCAATATGAGCGCCTTCCGTGATAAGAACCTCCAACAATAGGATATGAATAGATATCTCCGTACGCATAATCCATGAGATGAAATCCATAGGTATAATAATCCAGACAACCACATAGAGTCTCAACCAACCACAAACCACAAATTTAAAGTTCAACGCTAAATGGGCACAAGCAAGAAAACAACGAATAGAAAAATGCAAGTGCTTATGCCCGACCCATGCAAATCCACGGACACCCTAATAGAACTACTTCTCCCCCTTTGGCATCGAGACACCAAAAAGGGAGAAGAGCGATGCTAGCGCCCCATAGGATCACTCGTAGTCCTCATCCTCGTCCTCTTCCCCGTCTTCATTCGCATCCTCATCCTCATCTTCAAGCTCCTCAGTGTCACCATCCTCATCCTCATCATCAGCAGCAGGCGCCGAGGGGAACAAGTGACGCTCCAGCTCACCATAGTTCAACCCGGAGGAAGAGTTCCACCGAGCATACAAAGTGGGAGGTGTAGGAGCCGGAGGATCACCCGAAGCACCGGACACATGGTGGAGAATGAGCTGCTGGGAGTGAGCCAACTCATGGCGCTGCTTGTATGCCTCGTACTGACCCTTGCGCGTGTCCACTCCCATGCACATAATGTTACGCTGGAACCAGTTCAGCTGCTTGATCTCACGGGCAACGGCACTGGAGGCCTGCGAGCATCCACTAGAGGCCCGCGAGCATCCCTCATGAGGCCCTCAGGAGCAGAGGAGGGGTGAGAGGTCTTCCGAACCTTGTTGTAGATCTTCTTGGCCTTATGCACCGAGTCAATGTGGAACTCCTCAGCAGGAAGCAGGTGCCTGATGA
The DNA here is from genome assembly GCA_023614405.1 of Avena insularis. NCBI lineage: Eukaryota > Viridiplantae > Streptophyta > Magnoliopsida > Poales > Poaceae > Avena > Avena insularis. Next base: position 430,907,213 of record CM042684.1, on the reverse strand, counting down.
GCAACATAATGTAGGGTGCATAGGGAATGGACAGACGATTGAACATAGCATCAGTCAACTCATGGTAAATGAAGTCCATGACATCCAGCCTGTACTGCACCGACTCGTCCTCGCAAGAGGCAACCTCATGAGAAAATTGAAGTAGCTGAACAAGGTGACCACGGATGTTGTCATTGTTGCCCCCACTCAGAGTAATGGAGTCACGGAAGAGACCCACTAAGGCAGCATAGATGGGAGCAAGGCGGCCAGTGCCCACAATGCCATTGTCCACAGTGCAAGGAGAGAGCTGCATCTTTGTTGGGCTTCATTTGGGTGATGATGCGGTGGCCACCGGCTCTATCCCCTACGGAAAGAGTATCCAAGAACCTCAAACACGTGAAAATCAGCGTCATAGGCTGTCATGAGTCATCCACTTCATAGTCGGCGCTTATCCCCACAAATAACCATAGTGGAGAAGCGCTTCACCACCTCGAGTCAAAGGAGCCTTTGGAGAGACATGAGATGGTGCAGCCCCATCCTCTCAGCCACAAACATCGCATCCACAAGATGATCCTTCTCCAAAGCATCGGCAAGTACGGTGGGTGCATAGGCCTAATGTTCACTGGCATACACATCTTCATAGATTCCCTTACATTACGGACACCAAGCAGTATCCCCAGCCCATCATCACGAGGCAGCTCAACAAACAAGTCACAGTGACAGATGGAGGAATAGGTGACCGCATCCAAAGTCCTGTAGTTGATCTTGGGCTCCTTGCCCTTCCTCTTGGACACCCCCTTCCTAGTCCTCTTAGCTTGTTCAACCATGCGCTTCTCCTCGTTCTTTCTCCTCCTCAACTCAACTTAGTCCACCAAGTTACCTTGTCCGTCGTCTCGAAAGTATTTGGCGCGGGAGCGGCGCTTGTAGGTCTTGGGAACACTGGAACCACCTGTGAGGAGAATAAGGGCGATAGGAAGGGGATAAGCATACACACAAGTCCAAGAGAGAGCATGGAAAAAGTATTCAAAAAGTTCATAGGAGAAATCTACCCAGTGCATACTCCATAGTGAAACTGAACCAGAATCGAATCTGTCAGGCCGGATTATCCGGCCTGGCCAGGGGCGGATAATCCGGCCCTGGCAGAAAATTTCGATTTCACCTAGATTGAATGCAAAAAAGTAGATCGGGCCTAGAAACTGCAAGACTACGATTTCTATGCGAAAACACATCCTTCTAGACAACGTTCCACCCAACAAGTAACACATCTAGCCAAAGATGGGGAGAGAGGGAGTTACCCTCACTCATTTGAGGAAGAACACGGAGGAGAAGGTACCCGGAGGCGCGGAGAAGAAGATCCGGGGAGGCCCGGAAAATCCGGTGGCCGGAGAGGCTCCGGGGAGGGTGGGGGATTGCAGGCGGTGGCTGAGGAGGAGGAGAGGGTTGGGGGAGAAGTGCTGCTCGTTATGAGCCCTTCCCCCCGATCCCTGCCCTTTAAGACGAAATCCGCCAGGGCCAGATTATCCGGCCTACACTTGGGCCGGATTATCCGGCCTCAAATCTGGAATTCTGTTGTACACAGAACCAGGCCCGCGTGTCCCCAAACAACACCCCCACAAGGTGTACAAGGGACTTGTGTGCTAGAATAGATGACTTAGGGGTAGGGAAAGGCTTAGGATTAAGAGAGCCAAACTGAGATGGTACTAGACACTCAAAATTGCAAAATCCAAATCAAATAAAAGCCAAGATTGAATGTGATTCCCATAAGAACATGAGATAGCAAAGAACATCCAAAAAGAGCCAATTCTCCTCAAGGGAGTGGGCGGTGGCTGAGGCCACCTTGTTGGAGTGTATGGTGTGATACCGCGAAGATATATCTTGGGTTCATGACCAATACTCATCAAGAAGCTCACATATCACAAAATGATATTAAGAGAAATGATTTATCTTGCTTTTGGCATTATGGGGGGAGGGTTAGCCCAATGAGTTAGGACCACACTCCCCCTATATCCATGCCCACACCTAGACCAAAGAAGGATTGAGATGTACGAGTGAGTGCATGGGTAATCAAGACAAGCTCCTGGAATCAATGATATTTAGCTCATTCCTCAAGTAGCAGAATCTTGCTTCATCAAGTGGCTTTGTAAAGATATCCGCAAGTTGGTTCTTCGTGCTCACAAAAGATAGATCAATATCTCCGCGAGCAACATGGTCTCGAATAAAATGATTCTGAATCTCAATATGCTTTGTCCTTGTGTGCTGAACAGGATTGTACGCAATTTTGATTGCACTTTCATTATCACATAAAAGAGGCACTTTGTCACAATTGACACCGTATTCCTTTAAAGTTTGCCTCATCCATAATAATTGAGTGCAAGCGCTGGCAGCAGCAACATATTCAGCTTCGGCGGTGGAGATAGATATATAATTTTGCTTTTTAGAGGACCAACATACAAGAGATATTCCCAAGAATTGACAAGCTCCAGAAGTGGATTTCCGATCATCCTTATCACCAGCCCAATCTGAGTCAGTATAACCACATAAAGAGAAATTGGAGCCCTTGGGATACCAGAGACCAAAGTTAGGGGAATGAACCAAATATCGAAAGATCCTCTTGACCGCCACCAAGTGGCTTTCTTTAGGAGCTGCTTGATACCTTGCACACACACCCACACTCAACACTATATCGGGTCTAGATGCACAGAGGTAAAGAAGAGAACCGATCATGGACCAGTATACCTTTTGGTCCACATCTTTACCATGTGGGTTAAGTTCAAGATGACATTTTGTTTGCATCGGAGTGGCGACACCATTTAGATCCGTCATCTTGAATCTCTTGATCATGTCTTGGATGTACTTTGCTTGATTAATAAAGGTTCCTTCTCTAAGTTGCTTGATCTCGAATCCAAGAAAGAACCGTAATTCCCCATCATAGACATCTCAAACCTGTCAGTCATAAGCTTTGAAAATTCATCATTAAAAGCTTTATTAGTAGAACCAAAGATGATATCGTCTACATATAGTTGGCATACGAAGAGCTCCCCCTTAACCTTCTTAGTAAAAAGAGTGGGATCGATTTGCCCAACTTCGAAGCCACGATCTAACAAAAGCTCTTTAAGGTGCTCATACCACGCACGTGGGGCTTGTTTAAGGCCATAGAGTGCCTTATTGAGTTTGTAGACATGGTTCAGAAAGTTAGGATCCTCAAACCCCGGGGGTTGCTTTACGTATACCAACTCATGTAGAGGAACGTTAAGGAAGGCACTCTTGACGTCCATTTGCTGCAACTTAAAATTGTTATGGGCTGCATAAGCAAGAATGATACAGATGGACTCAAGGCGAGCCACTAGAGCATAGGTCTCACCGAAGTCAATGCCCTCAACTTGGGAGTAACCTTGTGCCACAAGTCTTGCCTTGTTCCTCACAACAATGCCATTCTCATCTTGCTTGTTTTTGAAAATCCACTTGGTGCCGATAACATTGCGACACTCTTTGGGTTTCTCCACGAGTTTCCAGACTTTGTTGCGCTCAAAATTATTTAATTCTTCATGCATAGCAACAACCCAGTGTGGGTCTTCAAGTGCTTCAAAGACCTTCTTAGGTTCCACCATAGAGATATGAGCTTGATGCTCACCAAAACTGGCCAATTCTCTTCTTGTAGAAACCCTTCGTCGAAGATCACCAACAACCTTGTCGAGAGTGTGACCCCTCAACTCAAGGTTTCGATCAGCTCGAGCCTTGCGACGAAGTTCAATAAGTTTGTTGTCTCTTGGAGGAGTAGATTCATCACTTGAGTCTTCATTGGAAGCATTTACTCGACCTTGATCAGGAACTGGAATATCAGCAGCAGGTGGTGATGATGCGTGCCCTTGAGGTGAGTCAGTAGCCGTAACAGGAGGCTGCTGAACTGGAGAGTCAGGGCCGGATAATCCGGCCGATGGAGAGGCCAGATAATTCGGCCTAGGAATGTTTGTAGCAGTATCATCAGGAAACCTGGGGCTTGCTTGAACTGGCGAGGGGCCGGATAATCCGGGGCTTGCCGGAAAATCTGGCCTGGAGCTTGCGTTGATATCTTCTCCACCAGGAGCAAAATGGTTAGCTGGAGCAGGGTGGCCGGATAGTCCAGCCTAGAGTTTTTTGGAACAGCTTGACCTTCAGCAGTTGATGGACATGGTGCAGAATTTGCTCCCGTGGTGGGAACTTGTTGGGCATGTGTAGATGAGGGCTCTTCATGGGAAGAGCATTGTCCTTCCCGATCCGCCACAAGGGGTTCCTCAATGGGGCGGAAAAATCCCACACCCATTCTTCTTATGGCATCTTGGGGTATTTCAACATCTACATCACAAACACCAACTTGCTCCGCACGGGAACCGTCATTTTCCTCGAACACCACACTACAAGATTCTACAACAGTTCTGGAGAGCTTATTATAGACTCTACAAGTGTGGGATTCGGCACCATAACCAACAAAAATACCTTCTAAAGCCTTAGATTCAAACTTAGATAAACGAACTCCTTTGATAAGAAAGAAACACTTACACCCGAATACCCGAAAGTATGAGATGTTTGGCTTGTTACCGGTAAGTATTTCATACGGTGTCTTGTCCAAGATCTTGCGGAGGTATAATCGGTTGGATGAATGACAAGCAGTAGAGATTGCTTCAGCCCAGAAGTTATATGGAGATTTAAATTCGGCTAACATTGATCTTGCCATATCCATTAGAGTTCGATTCTTCCTCTCGGCTACACCATTTTGTTGAGGGGTGTACGCAGCGGAATATTTATGTCTTATCCCCTCTTCACTTAGGAACTCATTTAAGGTGTAGTTCTTCAACTCAGAGCCGTTATCACTTCTTATAGCCAGAATGGGGACGTTGTGTTGACGTTGAACCTCGTTGTAAGTCGATGATGATTTGTTGAGTTTCGCTCTTCAACTTGAAGAAATAAACCCAAGTGTATCTTGAGTAATCATCAACAATCACTAGACAATACTTCTTCCCACCGAGGCTTGCATGAGATGGAGGTCCGAAGAGGTCCACATGAAGGAGCTCCAAAATCCTTTTTGAAGAGATAATAGTTTTCCTTCGATGAGGTGAGTCATGCATTTTCCCTTCAACACACGCCCAGCAAACACGATCTTTGGCAAAGGAGACATTTTCTTTTAGTCCAAGAATGTGGCCACCCTTGTGGAGACTTTGCAAAGTTCTCATATTGACATGGGCTAGTTGGCGATGCCATAGCCAACCCGCGTCAGCCTTTCCAAAAGACACATCGGGCCTGTAGTGGTTTTCCCCGAAAAGTCCACCACGTACAGGTCGTTTTCGACATATGAGACTTTGCAAAGTTCTCATATTGACATGGGCTAGTTGGCGATGCCATAGCCAACCCGCGTCAGCCTTTCCGAAAAGACACATCGGGCCTGTAGTGGTTTTCCCCGAAAAGTCCACCACGTATAGGTCGTTTTCGACATATCCCACGAAAGCGACTTTTAGAGACTTGCTCCACAAGAGTACCACCAAATCAGCATCAATATAAACTGCAAAGCCCATCTTACCAAGGGCGCGAACTGAAAGTAAGTTGTACCCGAGGGTCTCAACAAGCATGACGTCCACGAGAGAGATATCGTGAGCCATCACAACTTTGCCGAGACCCAATACCTCAGATTTTGACTTGTCACCATAGGAGACGGTTATGTGATCATGGTTTGGCCGCATCTCCGTGATGATCTCCTTGCTTCCGGTCATATGACTCGTGCAACCGCTATCGAGTACCCATCTAGAACCACCGGAAGCATAGCCCTGCAAGAAAATTACTTCTTGGTTTTAGGTACCCATTTTTCAATGGGTCCTCTCATGTTAGTGACAAGGGTCTTGGGAACCCAAATAGACCAAGGAATGTAACAGTCATAAGGCCCTACATAACTAGCATAAACATCACCATAATAATCGCAATATAGTTCAAATTTAGGATTGTTGATCCCTGCAAAACCATCATAATTAGTCTTATCATTAGTAATGTTGCTAGTCTTTGGTTGAGCAGTCTTGCTCTTCTTCTTCTTCTTCTTCTTCTTCTTGTTTTTCTTGCTCTTTGTCTTGGGTATGTAACCAAGACCTTCTTTACTATTGTTTGTCCTTTGCCTGCTCAGTATCTCATCAATAACCCCTTTACCTTTGTGTTGAGAACTTCTTGCAAGGTCTTCTTTTCCAGAGGATGAAGTGGAGGTACTTGGCACATCATACCGTTTCAATTGAGTTTGTAGATGGTCATGAGACTCATTTAAAGTAGAATGATCACTCTTCAATGTCGTGTGAGCACTTTCAAGATTATCAAACTTCTCCAGAAGTCTAGCATGAACAGCCCCAAAGTCAATCTTTTCTTTCTTTAGTTTCTTTACCTTGGCAAGATCATGGTCACGTTCTTTAATGAGCTGAGCTACAACTTCTTCTTGTGACTCCTCAAAGGATTTGAGTCTCTCTTCCAAAGATACTCGAGATTCCTCTTCCTCTTCCAAGGCATTCTTCAAAGAAGCTATCTCCAAGGCATCTTCTCTTTCAATTCTGCCCTTTTCTTCAAGAAGATCTTCGGCTTGAGCAAGTTGACTCATAAGAGCATCAAAATGGAGTTTGTGCTCACCTTGTAGGTTAGTGAAAAAAGTATCCAAAGCAATAACTTCTTCTTTCATTTTAAGACTATCATGATCATCCATATCCAAAATTATGTTAGTCTTAGGAAATGAAGAGCTAGAAGTTGATACCTCGGACCCTCTTGCCATTAGGCAAGTGGTGTTGTTGTTGATGACGTTCTCGTTTGGCGAGTCAAAGAGAGATGAGGGAGTCGATGTGGTGGCTATAGAAGCCACCTCGCGGGAACTATCATCATCCTCTTCATCTTCACTTGCGGAGGAGTATTCCTCTTGAGCTACCAAGACAATCTTGGGTTGCTTCTTGAAAGGGCCATTCTTCTTAATAAATGGCTTCTTCTTAGGTGCTTTAGGTTTCTCTTTAAGAATGAGCCTGCCACCATTGTCTTCTCTATTTTGATATGGACACTCGGCTACAAAGTGCATTCTATCTCCATAGTTGAAGCAAGTTCTCAATCTTGGGCCACTTTCTCTTCTTCCATTTGATCCGTTCTTGCGCTCAAGTTTAGACTTGGCTTTGGCAGGGTCCTTCCAAAAGTTCCTTGCATAAAATGCCATGTACTCACCATGAGCATGTTTGACCTCATCGGCGCAGTCCATGGATACCCCCTCAAAAGCTCCTTCATCTTCCTCTTGCTCAACAACATTGGCTTTGAGAGCCACATTGACACCATTTTGCATTCCAATGGCCCGAGCACGGGCATCTTCATTCTTCTTGCCACTTTGAATGACGCCATTTCTTGCATGACTTTGTTGGATGTCATTTGATGATAGTTATGTCTACCTTGCAGGCTCTTCAAGTCCGTTGGCTCGAAAGGCACTAAGGCAATCACATATTTCCTTTTTATCCATGCATCATCAATGTGAGTGGCCCCATGCTTTCGAAATGTTGTTGCGATGCCCTTGAGTCTTCTATACATGTCCTCATGGTTTTCACCATCCAACATGTAGAATCGCTCAGCTTCATTACTAAGGGCATCATACCTGTTTCTTCTCATGCTTTCATTTCCAACAAAGAGATCCATAAGAGCATCCCAAGCTTCTTTAGCTGTGTTGAGATGTTCAATGTGTGGCATGTCCTTGGGACCCACACCCAGCTGTATCATGTGGAGAGCGGTGGCATTCAACTGACTGTCCACAACTTCTCTTCTTGTTAGGTTGGTTTGATCTCCAATATGAAGACCCTCTTCAATAATCCTCCACAATTCAATAGAGGAGCTGCACACATGAGATTTCATTAGGAATTGCCATTGATTAAAGGAGGGTGCAGTGAGCTTGGGTGGATCACCCCTATTGTTTATATGAGGATGAGGGATAGGTGGGTCGGGGGAATATACGTGGCGAACCTCACTATATTCCTCCTTACCACTTCCCTTCTTGGAGGTGGAACCATTAAGTTTTTCACCTTCCACATTATCATCCTTGGATCCAGTGTTACCCTTTTCCTTAGATGATGGTGTGGCAGCCTCAGAGGAGGATGGAGATGGGGCTATGGATGATGTAAGGCGAGCAATCATTTATTTCATCTCCTCCATCTTGGCCTCAAAGGATTTCAACAAGGTTGTTTCCAATGACTTGAGATCATCCATTGTGACCTTATCCATAGCCTCATTTCCATCATCCTTGGTACCCATACTACTCTTAGGCGGTTAAGCCCGAATTAAGAGACGGGGCTCTGATACCAATTGAAATGGATCGTATGGGCACCTAGAGGGGGGGGGGGGGTGAATAGGTGCTACACCAATTTTTAATACTTTTTCAATTTTAGGCTTAACACAAAGGGTAAATTCTCTAGATAGACTAATAGGTGGAATTTTCCCTATATGCAAACCTATCTACTAGCGAGTAAAGAGCGAGTGGAATAGGAACGGGTAAACCGAAGTGAAGCACATGGAGACAAAGGATTTGTTTGACCATAGTTCCTTCCTTGTTAAGGGAAGTACGTCTGCGTTGGAGGGGTGGGCGGTACTAAGACCACCACGCCACAAAAGGCCTCACCCTGTTCTCCGATGGATCTCGCCACCAAAGGCCTGATCCACCTTTCCACTATAGGTACCCTTCGAGGCGGGCACCGACGCCTTTACACAACTAGCGGGGCAACAACTCCACAACAACTTGGAGGCTCCCGAAATGACAACAAGCTGCCACAAGAACAAAGTTATCAAATACAATGAACAAGATCTAGGTATTGACAAGAATACTAGATCAGGGATTTCTCCAAATGAATGGAGAGGAGTTGAAGCGCTTGATTTGTGATGATGATGATGAACTTCTCCTCCTTCAATTCCCCCAAAGATCAAGACCTTCGGGTGGTTGAAGTGGGAGATGAAGAATGAGAGCTCTTGCACAATGTCTGGACAATTTCTAATGAATCAAGAGTTCTGAACATTGGGGAAGAAAGGGTATTTATACCCCCTTCAGAAACCAGCCGTTGGACACTTTGGGGGCCGGATTATCCGGCCCAAGTGATGGACGGATTATCCAGCCTGGGGAAAACACCGCCCCAGACTCGGAATATCCGGCAGATAATCTGCCCCCTATCTGAGCATCACGCCGAGCTTGCCCTTGATCAACTTCTGGGGGCTGGATTATCCGGTCCTATGTGAAGGCCAGATTATCCGGCCTGGGGAGGAAAAACCGCCCCAGTTCGGATTTTCCGGGAGAAAATCCGACCGGATACCGAGCGACGCGCCTTGGCTCCCTTTGCTCAAAAACTGGGGGCCAGATTATCCGGCCCATGCGACAGCCGGATTATCCGGCCCGGGGAAGAAAAACCGCCCCAGTTCGGATTTTCCGGGAGAAAATCCGACCGGGTACTGAGAGACGCGCCTTGGCTCCCTTTGAGCAATGAGGTAGGCCGGATTATCGGGCCCTTGGTGGGGCGGATAATCCGGCCCCCCTCAAAGCTTCCTGCACACTTAGTGCAAATGAATAGTCTCCACAGTATTATTATCTAACACGCAAAACATAGGAAAACATGAAATGTTCTTTCAGAGACGGACAGGGCCCAGGGGCTAGCCACACCATGTGGTGGCGCGGGTCCCCCTGGCCACGCCACCAGGGGGTGTGGGCCCCTGGTCCACCCTCTGACATCACCCCTTCGCCTATAAGAAGCCTCCAATGCAGAAACCCTAAATAATCCAGCCTCCAGCCATGAAAAGTTCCACAGCGCTGCCGCCACCGATGGGGAGATTTAGGGGACAAAAAGTCTCTGTTCTGGCACCCTGTCGGGATGGGGAAGTGCCCCCGGAGCATCTCTATCGATCTCCACCACCATCTCCATCACCGTTGTTGATTCCCATGATGATGAGGGAGTAGTTCTCTCTCGAGGCTAAGGGTTCTACCAGTAGCTATGTGTTTATCTCTCTCTATGCATGATCATATTGTGACCATGAGCTTTGTAATCAAGTAGGTCTACCTTGCTACTCAAGTGCTTTAATAGATCTCTGCTCTCCCCATGTGTGTGAAGTTGACAGTGTGCACACTGTGTGGCACTTAGGTTAGAGATTACAAATACTTGTTATGAGTTATATTTGGAGTTGGATGTCTCTATGAAATTGTGGTGTTTGTTGGAGCCATCTAGCGCTCAAGATGACAGTGTGGGGTTACCTAGATGGGGAAAGCGGACTTTGAGGTGTGCTGTTATAGCCCTACCATGGATTAGAGTGTCCAACCGGAGAGTAGTTCAGAGTAGTATCATGAAGAGAAGATATTTATATGAGAGTGTTCACTAGCGAAAGTATGATCCCTAAGCCTTGTTTCTAAACATTGAAACAACGTTTGCAACTAGATATATTACATGTTTGCTTGCTTCCATCTTTTTGCCTTTAGTCTCTTCCTACTCGTCAAGCTCTTTTCTGGCACTGTTACCACTTATAATTATCTATACCACTTGTATTTCTCTATCTCTTCGCCGAACTAGTGCACCTATACACCTGACAAGTGTATTGGGTGTGTTGGGGACACAAGATACTTCTTGTATCTTGATTGCATGGTTGCTTGAGAGGGATACCTTTGACCACTTCCTCCCTGAGTTCGATAAACCTTGGGTAATCCACTTAAGGGAAACTTGCTGATGTTCTACAAACCTCTGCACTTGGAGGCCCAACAACTGTCTACAAGAATAGAAGTGCGTAGACATCAAGCTATTTTCTGGCGCCGTTGCCGGGGAGGTAAGGTAAAAGGTACTCACATCCTCCGTGTGAGTGCTCGAAGTTATTTCCTTTATATTCTGCAATTTTGTCTTTTTGTTTCTTGTTTTCACTAGTTAGGCTTAATGGAAAAGAACAATTTTTTTTAGAGAGCTTTATAGTATTTATCTTGAGTTAGGACATGAAGTGTTTGAAGAGAAAATTAAAAAACCTATGGAACATTATTTGCATGCTAATAGCAATGTTGTTAGTATAAATTCTTTGGACACCATTATTTCTAATGCTATGGAAAAGTCTAAGCTTGGGGAAGCTAGTTTTTATGAAAATGATCTTTTTAGTCCCCCAAGCATGGAGGAGAAAATTTACTTCGATGATACTATACCTCCAATATATGATGATTACAATGATGAATATGATATTTTTAGTCCACCAACTATTGAGGAGAAAATTCATTAGGATTATAATATGCCTCCTATATTTGATGATTATGGTGATGAGAATAATAATGGTAGCTATTTTGTTGAATTTGCTCCCACCATAATTAATAAGAATGACTATGCTTATGTGGAGAGTAATAATCATTTTATGCATGTGGCTTATGATAAGAATGTTTCATGTGATTGTTATATTGTTAATTTTATTCATGATGCTACTGAAAGTTATTATGAGAGAGGGAAACGTGGATTTATGTATCTTAACAATATTAAGTTTCCCCTCTTTATGTTGAAAGTCTTGAAGTTGCACTTGTTTTGCTTTACTATGCTTGTTGCTTTGTGCTTTCATGACTTGTTTATTTACAAAATTCCTATGCATAGGAAGTCGGTTAGACTTAAATGTGCTTTGAATTTTCTTCTTGATGCTCTCTTTTACTTCAATTCATATTTCTTATGTGAGCATCTTCTCAAACTATCATGCCTAACTTAAAGGCGTTAAAGAAAAGTACTTCTTGGGAGATAACCCAATAGTTTTCTTGAGTCTTGGAAGTTATTACTTCTGTAATAAACTCTCCTTATCATTTTTTATTTGATTTTTGTGCCAAGAATAACCTCTAATGAGAGGGAAGTAAGATTTGGGGAAGTGCTATTCCGAAACAGATTTTTGTGCTTCACAGCAAAAATTCGTGAAAAATCTCTGTATGTCGAATTGAGCTGTAAGTTTCTGAATAAATCCACCAGGTTGTTAGCTAACTTTCGTTAGTTCAACACTTTTCGATTTGAGCAACATAAGGTCTTCGAAAAAATCGGTTTTCACCTGCTGGTCTATTTTGATAGATTTCTGCCATTATTTGCATTTGCCTCTTTATCGATTTCTTTTTGGGTTCTTTTTGGAGAATTGAGCTTTTTGAGGGAATTGCTACAGTAGGTTGTGTTTTTAATGAAAGTTTTGCTGTTTTAAAACTAAAACCCAAAGGTTTATTATCTTTTGAATGCACTAATCACACCAAGTTAAGACTATACCAAGTCACCATAGCCTCTATGATCATTTAGTTTTCGACTTGTAATATCACTTTATGCTTTAATTAATGATATTTTGTCACTTTGCATGATTATGGCCATTATTGCTCTCTTAGTTGGTCGCTCCCAGTCTTTTGCTAGCCTCCATACCAAGTATGAGTCCCACTCATGCATCCAACTCCAAATAAAACAAAGTTATTCCAAAGAGTCAACCATACCTACCTATTAGCATTTGCTACTCCAAGTATATTCATGTTTTTATCTACCTTCCGAATTAAACTTGTTATGTGAAAATTAGTGATTAAAGCTCTCACGAACTTGATGGCACACTTTACTTTTCTTGCCCTTAATAAACTTGAACCATTGCATCCATCTTTGTTGCGTATATGCTTGCGCTTTATAAGTTGAAGTTAGCAGAACCATGTATCATGGGTAACGCTTTCAACATTGCACTTATTATTCCGTTGATATCATGATTCTTTTACTTATGGATCCTGGCGGTGTGAAATAAAAGGGGAACTTGTAAGATCATGGAGTTTGTATGTGTGTTAGAGAAACGCCTGGGCCGCTAGCCTAAGCCATGCCTAATCATGGTGGAAACTTGCATCATAACCATAATGAGCATTCTATGAAGCATCCTCAATAAAAACCTATGCAAATAGCAAATAAAAAGATCGCTGAGATGCTCATTGTCTATTGCCTTGTCATTTTGATATGGGATAACTCATGTGTCATTGGGCAAGGGGTACTCCGTTGGCACTTCTCTATGATACATATGTACTTACAATAACAAGAGCTTACTTGTGACTGAAGTTGAGTAGCATGAGGTTCGGTACTCGTAAGCAAGAGGCATGAGATTTCAACTTATAACTTGTCAAGCATATCCTCTTAGTTGTGTCATTTTAACCTTAATTACCTAAAGATGCTTATGATAGGGGCAATGAGAGCTGAAAGCTAATAAGTACCATAATTTTTGGAAGCTCTTTATGAGACTTGAATCCCTGCTTCCTTCTACGAAGGCCTTTCTTTTACTTTTATATTGAGTCTCCATCTTCTATCTTTATGCACCTATTGAGAGAGCATAGTGGCTATTCTTAGTTTCATGTGCACTGTCCCAAGACTTATTGATTGATTCATAATGTTGATATTGTTTGTTCTTGAACTATTTGTATCTAGTCACCCTTATGAACTTTGAAGGTGTCATATGCATTTATGTTTTGCTACTCTATGAGGGATAAGCTAAATACCATTCTCATTATGTTTTCTTTATGTGAAACAAATAAACTTCTTGCAAAGCATTGTTATTCATGAATTTTTTGTTTGTGCCTTTTCATGCTACAACATAGTTGCTATGCCTTATTGTTAGGACTATATCTTTCATGCTATGTTAAAGTACTATGATCCCAGCTATCAATGTTTTACGAATACTTTGATCAAATTTGTGATGGTGCATGTCACCTCAAAAATTATTCTTTCTTTTTATCACTTACCTACTCGAGGACGAGCAGGAGTTAAGCTTGGGGATGTTGATACGTTGCTAACGTATCTATAATTTTTGATGTTCCATGCTTGTTTTATATCTACTTTCTTATGTTTTGTCCACACTTTCGAGTATTCTTGCACACTTTCTGGGACTAACCTATTAACAAGATGCCACAGTGCCAGTTGCCTGTTTTCTGCTGTTTTTGGTTCCAGGAAAGTCAGAAAATGAATATTCTTGGAATTGGACGGGACAAAAGCCAAAGTCAATATTTCACCGAGGGGAACACTGAGCCAGAAGTCGAGACGGAGAGGGGCCAGGGGCCGGCCACACCACCTGGCCACGCGGCCAGGCCTGGCCCACGCCTGGGGGTGGTGTGGCTGCCTCGGGCACCCCCTCAGCCTCCCCTTTTGGATCGGACAAAAGCCAAAGTCGATATTTAACGGGAAGTGTCATGGAGCCAGAAGACGAGACGGAGAGGGGCCAGGGGCTGGCCACACCATGTGGTGGCGCGGGTCCCCCTGGCCGTGCCACCAGGTGGTGTGGGCCCTGGTCCACCCTCTAACATCGCCGCTTCGCCTATAAGAAGCCTCCAATGCAGAAACCCTAAATAATCTAGCCTCCAGCCACGAAAAGTTCCATAGCGCCGCCGCCACCGAAGGGGAGATTCAGGGGACAGAAAGTCTCTGTTCCGGCACCCTGCTGGGACGGGGAAGTGCCCCCGGAGCCATCTCCATCGATCTCCACCACCATCTCCATCGCCGTTGCTGATTCCCATGATGATGATGGAGTAGTTCTCTCTCGAGGCTAAGCGTTCTACCGGTAGCTATGTGTTCATCTCACTCTCTATGCATGATTATATTATGATCATGAGCTTTGTAATCAAGTAGATCTACCTTGCTACTCAAGTGCTTTAATAGATCTTTGCTCTCCCCATATGTGTGAAGTTGACAGTGTGCACACCGTGTGGCACTTAGGCTAGAGATTATAAATACTTGTTATGAGTTATATTTGGAGTTGGATGTCTCTATGAAATTGTGGTGTTTGTTGGAGCCATCTAGCGCTCAAGGTGACAGTGTGGGGTTACCTAGATGGGGAAAGCGAACTTTGAGGTGTGCTGTTATAGCCCTACCATGGATTAGAGTGTCCAACCGAAGAGTAGTTCAGAGTAGCATCATGAAGAGAAGGTATTTATATGAGAGTGTTCGCTAGAGAAAGTATGATCCCTAGGCGTTGTTTCTAAACATTGAAACACCGTCTGCAACTAGATCTGTTACATGTTTGCTTGCTTCCATCTTTTTGCCTTTAGTCTCTTCCTACCCATCAAGCTATTTTCTAGCACCGTTACTGTAACATCCCAAAACTTTAATCAAGGTTATCAAGTTCAAATCACCCAATTTAGGGTTAACAAAAACTTTTATTAAAGAAAAGGCATATGAATGCATGTGTGTTTGCATTAGTATAGAATTGTGTGTATATGCCATGCTTGATTGTTCTAAATGTTGTGAAATGGTTTAAAGGTGAATGCCACATCATCTAGACCATTTACAAAAAAAACCAAAGAAAAAGAAATCAAATAAGATTAAATAAGGCAAATGGTCATTTTGACCAAAGTTAACCACTAGGCCACTTTGAGTGTTCCTAGAAGAGAATTTCAAAGAGAAACATTTCTAATTCTTTTCACCCCTTGCTAGACCAAGTAAATATGTACCAAGGCCCACTTTACACACTTACAAAAACATCTAGCAAAGCAATTTAAATGACATTTGAAAATTGAATCCAATGCATATGTGAAGATCCCACTTTTTCAAAAACCCACCAAATCAATTCCCCTTGCCAATCCCAAGCAAACCTAGTCTCTCAAACTTAAGTCAAGTTCACCCAAAAAGTTTGAATCAAAAATTCAAATTTAAATCTCATGCGGGCATTGTGTCGAACACTTGGTGAACACAGAAACAGCTGCCAAACTTTTATTGTTTTTGATCAATGCTTTGTCGACCATTTGTCGCCAAAATT
This sequence comes from Avena insularis, assembly GCA_023614405.1. Taxonomy (NCBI): domain Eukaryota; kingdom Viridiplantae; phylum Streptophyta; class Magnoliopsida; order Poales; family Poaceae; genus Avena; species Avena insularis. The sequence continues at coordinate 430,891,496 of CM042684.1, read as the reverse complement.
TGTCCCTGGTCTCCCTAGTCCCAACCAGCGCCATAGAACCACTCCCCTTTGTTGTTTGCGCCAGTGCCGAGCCACCCCGAGCACCCCCATGCCGGTCGACCATGGACCGCTCACCCCAGACCGCCCTGAGCTCGCCCATGATGCCTAGGAGGTAGCTGAGACCTTACCGCCGCACCTTGTCCACTCACTGAGCGACGCCAAGCCGTGGACCACCACAGCAAAGTCGTGCCCACAGTGTTTGCGCCATGCCGAGCACGCACCAGAGCGCCGTGCCCGACCAGCCCGCACACGCCGCGCCTCGACCTCACCCCGCGCGCACTGCTCCGCCATGACCCTAGCAACCGCCCAAACACCCCCGTTCGCCACCGCTTGACCCGTAGCCCCCGTGTGCCGCATCGAACACTGCCTCTGCCGTGCAGAGCACCGCCCTCTCCCGAACAACTGTGACCGCCCCATGACTCGCCTTTAAGCCAGAGAGGACCGCCAGGTGACCGCACACCGTCCCCTACCTCCAGCCGCGCTGCTAGCTGCTCAGCGTCTACCACCGATGAGCTGCTTACGCGCCGGTTCCTCTTCGGCTGTATAAATAGAGGCATCCCCCGCCTCAATTCCTCACACCATTCCACTCCCCTCTCACCATTGATCCTCCCACACTCTCCCCGGAGCAAGGCGAGCCTCAGTCCGTCGAAATTTCGCTGGAGTTTGCCGCTTCAGAAGACAAGAGGCACCATCGATTGGAGCTGCCCCAGGAGCCACCGCGACCACGCCTCGAACCGTTGTTGCCTACCAGCTCGAACGCCCCCATTGCCAACCTTAGATGGAGCCCAGGTGAGCCCCCGTAGACCCCCACTGTGCCGCTAGGGTTCGTCCTCGCTGGAGACCTGTTCACCAGGGACGATGAACTACAGCCGTTCGATCGTAGTCTAATTGCACGACTGAGTTTGAAACGTACCACTTCGCGTAGTAACATCCACTGACGCCTGGACCCCCCTATCAGTAGCCTGCTGTGCCTGCGCAGTGCAGCTGGGCCGTCCCATTTCCTTTCCCGCACTAGCGCACATATTCAAATTAGTATTTTTCCTTTTAAATGGAAATCCTATTCTGTCAGTAGATTCAAAAATCAATTCAAAGAGATTCACTAAACCAAATGACATGATTCAAATTTTGTTAGAAAGACAATTAAATTATCTATCCAAGCTCGTTGGATTTAAATCAATTGGAGTTACATATCACATATAGTAAAAATAATAAAACAGAGACTTTGGGAACTTTAAACATTTTTCAAAAATCAACTATAATAGATTTTGAGTTGATTCCAACTCTCAAAAATCACATTTGATAATATCTATCTGAGTATGTAAAAATATTTAGGTTTGCATGCAGTGACTTTGGACTAGTACTAAAATAATGCTATATAGGCATTTCTAGTCACTTTAAATCATTTAAATGATAATCTTAAAATTTATAAAATGTGACCAACCTTTTAAATCACATTCCCATGTATTAAAATATGTGGTGATGACATGTGTCCACATGATCCCATATTTTAATTGGAGAATATTAAATCTTAATTAATTTCAATGAGTAGAAATTACTTTTCTCAAATAAACTAAAGAAAACTGGTTCTTTAATTCATGTGATAATTGTGATGATACTAGATCATCAAGTGTGTGCCTTAGTGTGCTAAATAGACTAGTTAAGTATTGTTTGGTGATTGTGTATCCCGTATTTATTTATAGACGATAGTACCGACCAAGTCTACGAGGAGAAGGAGTTCTACCCCGAAGTAGACGAAGAGAACTTCAATCACTGCACGTATCAAGGCAAGCTAACACTTGCAAGTTTCTTAACTATGCAAGCTATTATTGGCAAGCTAATACTTGCAAGCCATCACTAGATGCAAGTTAACCTAAGCAAGATGCATTAGGCATGCTTGGTTATACTTTTTGATTTATACCCATCCCAAGTTTTACTTGCAAGATTTACTCTTTTACTTTACCAAAGTTTCTTTACTTTTAGTAATGCTTTGTGAGATTTTGGAAAGTAGTAAAGATAGCATAAAGAGTATAAAACTAGGCCTATACTTGATGTCATTCTATGGCATGAGATTGAGATTAGCATCCCTCATTAGTGAACACTCTTAACCTTAGTGGCTAGTGCTAAGCATAAAACTTGATCACTTTAGATGGGAATACTTGGTGAAAATGCTTATGAAAACCTTGGAATGATCAGTCATTCTATTGAGATGTTTTGACATGTGTTTAGAAACACAAATGGTTTATGATGATGAAAATGTTGAGGCATGAGCCTTAGCCCTTTATAAAAACTGATAGTTGGGTTCGGATGCGATACCATTCCAATTTTACCGTACAACCACAATACCTGAATTGGGTAAGGCTTAGCCGGAAGTTTATATGCATTAGTATGGGTTCCCGTGCGGAAGAGGTTTGAGCTGAGGGTACCTCTTGATGATGTCCACCTATGCAGTGCCCAGGATGGCCGATGGCCATGGCTGGGAGGCCAAGCTCATAGGAGAGGTGCTTATACTAGAGTGTGTAAAGGAAAGGTTATGATTGATTATTCGCATACTAAGTATGATGATTCAGGGTTATCCCTAATGGATGTATCAATTTTATGGTGAAAGTCTACCACCTCTGCAGAGTGTCAAACTATTCGAATAGCCGCGTCCGCGGTCATGGACAGTTGGAGTGGCCATACTGTTCCGTCGTCAGATGTTTTCAAAATGACTTGTGAAATGATCTATGATTTTGACTTGACCACAACAGGGTTGTGAATATGAAAACTAGGTTCCCAACTTAAAGTGATTTATAACATTTAGTTAACTTTCTTTGCTTCTAAACTCAGTTAAGATAAATCTGGCTTTTTGCAAATAAACTTAGAGCTTAGCATTCCTACTAGAACTACCTTACTTGTTAGTGATAGTTTGCGAGTACTTAAAGAGTACTCATGGCTTTGTCCCTGGCTATTCCCATGGCTAGACTATGAGGACTACCAGCAGGACGGCTACGACAACTAGGATCATCTCCCATCGTCAGCATTGCCTGTGACACTGAAGATAGAGCCCACCGCTACGCTTATTATTCTGCTGCTTGTTTGTATTAAGACTAGATCATGAGATCCTTTATTTGTTTAATACCTTATTATGGTCTGTAATGGATGATGTACTGTGATATCCAATCTGTTATGTCTCGCAAAAATGGTAATCCTGGGATTGCATTGTATGGCATAACAAGCATCTGGGATTAAAAATCCGGGTGTTGACAAGTTGGTATCAGAGCCATCCTGACCATAGGAGACCCTAGTTAGAATGGATGTCCGAACAAAAACTTAGTTTCAGAACCAAAGAAGTGAGTATTTGTGAAAACCTATTCCCACTCTTATCCTTGATTCTTTTTAAAAAATCATGTTCCTAAAAAATTCTTACATTCCTACATAAAATTTGACACACTTGATCACCTCACTAACTTACTCATCCTAAATTCTTATAGATGGAAGTTCAGTATTGCAAGTTCTACCTGTTGGGCAACGGAGGCCAACTGATATCCGAGAGGGATCTTGATGCACTGTCTGAGTACCTTGAGCGTCCGCATCCAGAATTCTTCGGAGCTCAACTCAAGGACTTCCCAGGAGGAGATCTACAATGGCTGATAGTTGCAGATCTTTGAGGCAACATGGAAGCACCCCTTTCTGAGAAGATTCAATTCACCGTGAGAGAGAACAACTGGCTAGATGGATTAGCCAGGGCTATGCATGAAGCTCTTGCTCGTATGTGTGGGCAAAACATCAACTTGATCCAAGGAACTCGCTTTGCTCACGATGCAAGGCGTGGTTCTATGGGAATGCCATTGGAGATGCCAAGTCACCCGGAGATGAAGCGCCAAGTGGAGAATCTTGACTTCCTGCTAAATGATAGGCAGAAGGAATTGGACAATGCTCGAGCCTACGCCAACCACAACCTTGCCATTGCCGCCAAGAAGGACCAGACTTTCGCCCTGCTCGTCAAGGATCGCCAATCCCTTCATCGTCAACACGAGAAGAAGGATCGCACCATCGCTCGTCTTCGCAAGATGATGGCCGACCTCGAGAAGACCATCCAGGAAAAAGAAGCCCAACTTGCTGCAAAAGAAGAAGAGGAATAAGGTGAAGACATCCAGGGGATATTCACTCATACCTCAGTGATGACAATGATTACCTGGAGGATGATGCCATGGATTTCTACACTGATGATGATGACTCCGACTTCATTGATGATGAGTAGATGCACTTGATCACTACCATAGGAAGGAGTTGTATCGGTCCCACTGTATCTTAGCTCACGGAATGGTTTTTAAAATCATTTGTTTTCCTTTTATGTTGTGGTGTGTGTGTTTGTATCATGTGCTTTGATTGAATGAATGAATGAGAAGGAGTTAGTTTGCAAAACCTGAGTTCAAACTCAAAATTTTAGCTTTGAAAACAAAACCATGAACCTTAGAACTTTCCCTCTTATCTCATTATCTATCTCAATCTTTAGATGACTCGTGGAAACCCCAGAGGAAGTAGCTCATCGCAGGAACCGATGCTGCAAATTCTGCAGATGCTAGTTTCCGACCGTGAAGCTAGTAGAGCAGAGAGCCAAGCCAACCTAGCCACCCTGCAACATATAGCTCAGATGGCCCACAATAATCAAGGCCATGGAAATCAGGATCATCATGGATCCAAGCTTAAGAACTTTCAGAATACCTATCCCCCTATCTTCAACAAATCTGAGGATCCCTTAGATGCTGAAGATTTGTTGCAAACCATGGAGAACAACCTAGAAGTTGCAGGAGTTGACGACAACCAGAAAGTTCTGTTTGCCACCCATTATCTGGCAGGAGATGCAAGAGCCTGGTGGAATAGCACCTGTACTACGAACCACGGTCAAATCATGACTTGGGAAGCTTTCAAGATCAAGTTCAGCCGCACCCATGTGCCGCAGGGTTTAGTCACCAGAATGAGAGATGAGTTCAGGGAACTAAAGCAAGGCAGGATGACGGTAGTTGAGTACCGCGACAAATTTCTATCCCTCGCTAGGTATGCACCTGATGAGATCAACATTGAAGCCAAGAAGGAAAGGTTCCTGAATGAACGGCATGATGAGATGCAGACTGTTTTAGTCAACATCCGTTTTGAAGATATCGAAGAGCTCGTAGATTCCGCCATCCAGATGGAAGGGAAGATCAGCCAAGCAAATGACAACAACAAGCGCAGAATGATGCATCAGACTAGGTCCCACAATACCCAGAAGTATCGCCCCAACCCATCTACAGGATATGCCCCAAGAAACAATAGACCACCGATGTCTCGTCCAAGCTACCCCAATCGTAGCGGAGGAAACGTGAAGTCTAGAGGAAACCACAACAACAACCTCGGCAACTCCAACAACTTCAATCATGCACTGCCCAAGCCCAACAACAACATCAACAACAACAATACTGCCCCAAGGACTGGAAGCAATGTCGTGCCTGTTGTAGCCGAAGACAAGTCCTAGATTACTTGCTTTGAATGTGGAGTCAAGGGTCACTACTCCAACGAGTGTCCCAAGAAGCTTGCAGCCACCACCAATGTGAATGCCCCAGCTCAGCAGTAGCGCCTTGTTCAGCCTGGAAGGAGATTTGCCCCAGGGAACTCGCTCAACTGCAATGGCCATCTATTCTACATGAATGCTGAGGAAGCCCAGGAAGTGCCAGATGTCATGCTGGGTATGTTTTCTGTTAACTCAGTATTAGCAAGAGTGTTGTTTGATTCTGGAGCAGCGCACTCATTTGTTACAGAAGAATTTGCATGCACTAGTAAGATTCAACCAACAAAATTGAAGCATGTTATGATAGTTCAAATTCCTGGTTCAACCACCAAAGCTAGAAAAATTTGCAAGGCTATGCCTATCAGAATCCATGGGATAGATTTTTATGCCAATCTAATAGTACTTGGAACCAAAGGTTTGGAAGTAGTACTAGGAATGGATTGGATGTCGAAACATAAAGGATTGATCGACTGTGCCAAGAAAGCCATAACCATGACCATTATCTCTGGAGTATCAGTAGAGTATGTATCTGAAACCTTGCCCCATCAATTCAAATGCAACAAGAGTCTAGCCCTACCCACCATAGACCAAGTCAGAGTAGTCTGTGAATACCCCAACATATTCCCAGATGAATTGCCTGGTATGCCCCTGGATCGGGATATCGAGTTCATTATTGAACTAATTCCTAGAACTGGACCCATATCTCAGAGACCTTATAGTATGAACCCATCTGAATTAGTAGAGCTGAAGAAGCAACTTGATGCTATGCTGGAGAAAGGTTGATTCAACCAAGCGAATCACCATGGAGATCGCCTGTTTTGTTTGTCGACAAGAAAGATGGAGGTAACCGTTTGTGCACGGATTACCGGAAGCTGAATGATGTCACCATCAAGAACAAATACCCACTGCCAAAGATAGAGGATCTGTTTGATCAGTTGACTGGTGCCAGAGTGTTCTCTAAGATTGATCTTAGAACTGGTTATCATCAACTCAAGATTCGTACAACGGATATTCCAAAGACCGCCTTTACCACCAGATATGGATTGTATGAGTATATGGTCATGTCTTTTGGATTAACCAATGCCCCCGTTTATTTCATGAATCTCATGAATAAGATTTTTATGAACTTTCTAGATAAGTTTGTCGCTGTTTTTATCGACGATATTCTAATCTATTCCAAATCAGAAGAAGACCATGAGCAACATCTGAGAACCATCCTCGAAACCCTTAGAGAGCATCAGTTGTATGCCAAGTTCAGCAAATGTGAGTTTTGGCTGAAAGAAGTAGGATTCCTCGGACATATTGTGTCGGCAGGAGGAGTCGCTGTTGATCCCGCCAAGATAAAAGATGTTGAAGAATGGGAAGCCCCAACCACTCAAACCCAAGTCCATGCATTTCTCGGATTAGCGGGATATTACCGCAAGTTCGTAGAAGGACTTTAGAGCATCGCAAGACCGATGACCCAATTGTTGAAGAAAGATGTTGGGGGGATAACCCCGGGTAGGGTCACTCCGGGGTATAGAGGCCGACTTAGCCAAGGTTCGGCAGGATCAAAGCGGATGCTGCCCGGGTCACCTCAAGGCAGGCCGGATCACGGAGTAACCCGGACCAGGGGGTCGCCTAACATTGTCTCAGCCGACTTAAGGAGTAAGTCGGAAGTGCTTGTCTAACCTATATGCAGGAACAGGTGTGGCCGGATCTACTATGATCCGGGTCCCTGCTTAGCTTCTGGGAGAAAGAAGGAATCTCTCTGGTCAAAAAGAAGGTCCGGTACGCACTGCATGAGCGAAGCAAGCAAGGGCAGGACCACCGGGTCATGGCCGACAAGGGTGACGACGCCCATGTTGGCTGACGCAGACGCCGCAGAGGCTTACGTAGCTAAAGCATGTATGACGCGGGGGAAAAGCACCCCGGTCGGGTTACCACTTTGAGAGGAGGCATATTCTTAGGAATATGTCTCCACGTATGCCCTAGGCAGGGACCGAGCCTCCTCTATATAAGGGAGGCTAGGGTTCCAGTAGAAGGGGTTGAGCTCTAGTTGGCTAGGGTTTTATGATTCCATAGTGACTGGTGGAGCTAAGGTTCTAGGGAAAAACTGTAGGCAAGAGTAAGAGAGCTCCTTCTTCCTCCTCTCGCCAATACAGCTCTAGGAGCACTTGTAATCTTCAAAGGAAATCAATACAAACTTCTGTGTGGAGAATCACTCCACTATCCCTCCCTGGATTCCCCTACCGTGTATTAGTCCCCACCTTTAGCCTATCCATGACATCTGCCGTGACACCACCACGACAGTTGGCGCCCACCGTGGGGCTAGCGGCGCTAGCAGGGGTGAAGATCCGGACGGGAAACCTCATCGGCACCGGCGAACGCATCGTCTCCGGGCTCGTTCAGCGCTTTGGAGCGATGGACTTCGTCAGCGACAACGCTGGCTGCTTCAGCACGTGCCCACTTCCGTGCAACAGCCTCTTCATCAAGTTGGGTGCACACAAGGTCTACGTTGCTGTGGACGTATCGTGCGTTCATCCGCGCCGCATCATCGATACGGGGGAACCACCCCTCACTATGGCTCATGGGCGCCAGACGCTCGCTTCCCCAAACCGTCTTGAAGTGATGATGATCGCGCCGAAGCAAAGCGAGCAAGGATCCAGCACCGGACCCGGAGGTAGCACCTAAGGCACCGAGGAAAGGTAGAGGGCCTCCACTAGAGAGGCCTGAGAACGTACTGAGAGAAGCTATGGATAGCTTGGCTAACCCGGTAGCAGCAGTGGTAGATCCGGCTTAGGCACAGGCCGAGCTAGAGGAAACTAGGCAAAAGATACTACAGGTCGCAAAGAAAATAGCCACGGCTCAGCAGTCGCTGAACATGACGTTGCGTGAGTATGCAAAGGCAAACAAAGTTGATACGGTAAAAGTAAAATGGAGAAACCTCATGAGCGAGATGAACAGAGAAGGTGATGATGGAGCCGAGGGGTCGGAAAACTATTTGTCTGTGGGGTTGCTGAAGTATAGTACCCCGGCAAAGAACCTCAGAGCAGCGGATGCGGCTGCATCCGAGTTAGAGGGTCTGACGGGTGAGGCCCGTCAAAGACAACAAGATAGGGTTAACGAGTTAGTTCGGATCGCGAACAGACAGAATGAAGAGCTACTGCGAGCTAACCCGGAGAGAGCTGGAGTGTCCAAAATCGTCCATTCGGTGATGGGTAACCCGGAGAAATCCGCTGGAGCCGCATCGTCACCTCATGGTGGTCCAAGGAGAGAAGAGGTAGTAAGCTCGGCCAGACGGAACAAACAGATCGTCCCGTACGACCCGACGCGTGCGGGAAAAGAAAAAGAAACGCGGAAAAATGATGATCGACGGAGTGTGAGCCGAGGTGAAGTTGGCCGAGGTAACCACGACCAAGGCAATGCCGGTCAAGGGAACGCTGCCAACGGCAATGTTGGATAGTGAAACTCCGCAGAAGCAGGACAACCGCAACAGCGGAATATACCAAGGCAAGAGCAAAGCGCTGGCCGAGGTATGCAACAGAAAGGTACGCCCCAAGTGCAAAACCGATACAATGACGGTGATTCGGAGATGGTGAATGCGGGGTACCCGAGACCAGACTATCATGTGATAGGGTCAAGATTGGGAAGCAGGGATTTAATGCCGAATGACACCAGGTTGAAACTGGATTGCCTGTATAGGTCGGAACAGATCGAATGTCAAGGTCCCCCGGGTCCAGCGTGCTTTGGACCCCGGATCATGAAGGAGCCACTGGTACCCAACTTCCAGTTGCCCAGAGGCACGAAGACGTATGATGGCAGTACCAAACCGGAGGATTGGCTGATAAACTATGCTACGGCTGTGAAAATTGCCACTGGCAATTTGAGATGGGCTGTACGATACGTACCCCAGATGTTGGAAGGTCCGGCCAGAGTATGGCTGAATAATTTACCACCCGGAAGCATCAACTGCTGGATAGATTTTTAAGAAATGTTTATCAGCAACTTCTCAAGTACATATCAGAGGCCAAATAGGCCACAGACCCTAGCAATGTGCAAGCAAAGACCTAATGAGACGGACCGTGAATTCTTGACCCGGTGGTGTACCGTGAGAAACTCGTGTGAGGGTGTCATAGAGTCACAGGCCATAGCATGGTTTGCACAAGGGTGCAGATATGGCAGCAAGTTGTGGATGAAGTTGCAAAGGAAAATGCCAATTACGTTGGCAGAGATGATCCAGATTGCAGATTCGTATGCTTTGGGTGATCTGACTCAACCAAGGATCGTGTCAAACGAGTCAAACGAGGAATACTATCAGAGGGATGGAGCCGGGTCATCTCGGAGGAACGATTACAGAGGAAAAAGAAGAGATGATAGACCGGATCATCGCTATGGTTCGCAACAAGTTGCAGCTGTGAATCAAGATCAACCCGGAGCAGGGAGCAACCAACGCCAGAGAACGGGAGGGCAATGGACTCCAAGAAACAATGGCAAGAAAACATGGACTCCGGAGCAAAAGAAACAGTGGCAGGAAAAGAAAGACCGTCCGAGGTATACCTATGAGTCGATGTTGGACCAGCCGTGTAAGTTTCACACGCCAAATCCGAATAGCCCGGCGGGTCACACAACGAGGCAATGTGAGTGGATGCGTAAGATAGAACAAAGTGGTTCGGGGAATGCTCAGGCACCCCGGAATGATCAACCTCGACAGGAGTTACCCCGGCAGCAATTGCTCTTCGGAGCAAACACGCAACAGTTAATGTTGCCTCCCCCTCCGCCGAGGTATGACAACAATGAGAGAAGGGATGCAGTGCATCAGGTGGAAAATCAGCAACAGCCGGATCAGAGGTACCCGAGAAACGAGGGAAGGAATGAGTACAGAGAACATCACCAGAGCTATTGTGTGTTCACAACTGAGGAAACAGATAGGAAAAGCTTGTAGCGCCGACATATGGAAGTCAATGCAGTAATGCCAGCAGTGACGAGTTACATGCCTTGGTCGGACCAGGAAATCACCTGGAACATCAAAGATCATCCTAAGCTTATGCCGAGTCCAGGTTCGTATGCGCTAGTGCTAGATCCGACATTCATTGGACCGAACATCAATGTGAGGTTCTCCAAGGTACTGATTGACAATGGCAGTAGCATTAACATCATGTATGCAGATACAATGCGCAAGTTGGGCATCTCGGAGAACATGCTCCAGGCTACGAGAACAACTTTCCATGGCATTGTACCAGGCATTTCTTGTGAGCCCATAGGCAAAGTCCGGGTCGACATGCTATTCGGCACAAGGGATAACTGCCGAACTGAAAATCTGGAGTTTGAGGTGGTGAACTTGGAAAGCGCGTATCACGCGTTACTCGGAAGACCAGCATTGAACAAGTTCATGGCAAGCTGCCACATCAGTTATCTGAAGATGAAGTTGCCCGGGCCCAATGGAGTGATTACCATTGCTGGAGATTTCCGACGTTCCATTGAGTGTGCTTCAGCCGGGTCTAACCTAGCCGAGTCACTCGTGATCGCGCAAGAGAAAAGAAAAATCCAAGAGGTGGCAGCTTTAGCTCAGTCCGCACAGCAGTATATGCCGACGTTGAGTAACCCACATGGCAGCGTTTCGTTCCAAGCCGCAAAGGACACCAAGAAGGTTGCAGTTGATGACATGTTCCCGGAGGGCACCTTAACAATTGGTGCCGGGTTAACTGACAAATAGGAAAGCGAGCTCGTCAACTTCCTCCGTGAGAATCGGGATATTTTTGCTTGGTCTACATAGGACTTGCAAGGTGTTCCGAGGGAGTTGGCCGAGCACTCTTTGAACGTAAGGCCCGGAGCAAGGCCGGTGAAGCAACCTCTCCGCCGCTTCGCCGAGGATAGGAGAAAAGTCATTGGAGACGAGATAACTCGATTGCTAGCAGCAGGATTTATCATGGAAGTACTATATCCGGATTGGCTCTCTAATCTGGTGCTGGTAGAAAAGAAGAAGGATGATCCGAACGTGGCAGTGCTTTGGCGTATGTGCATCGATTACACGAACCTGAATAAGGCGTGTCCAAAAGATCCATTTCCACTGCCGAGGATAGATCAGGTCATAGACTCAACCGCGGGATGTGAACTGTTGTCGTTCATTGATGCATATTCTGGTTTCCACCAGATACCTCTGAACCCGGATGATCAAATAAAGACTGCGTTTATTACCCCGTACGGGGCTTATTGCTATCGCACTATGCCGTTTGGTTTGCGTAATGCAGGTGCAACGTACCAAAGATGTATGCAAAAATGTTTGCACGACCAAATAGGTCAAAACGTACAAGTATACGTGGATAATGTGGTTATCAAGACCAAGGAAAGCAAAATGCTCCTTGACGACATCAGGCAGACATTCGCTAACTTGAGAAGGTTCCGGATGAAGCTTAACCCGGAAAAATGTACCTTCGGTGTCCCGGCTGGAAAATTACTCGGATTTCTCATCTCCAGCCGAGGTATCGAGGTTAATCCAACTAAGATTCGGGCCATTGAGCGAATGGAGCTGCCGAAGTGTCTTAACGATGTCCAGAAGTTCACTGGATGCCTAGCATCGTTGAGTCGGTTTGTATGTCGGTTAGGAGAAAAGGCATTGCCTCTCTACCAACTCATGAAAAAGTCGGATAAATTCGTTTGGATGCCACAGGCCGATGAATCCTTTGCCCACTTAAAAAGGATGTTGGCCACTGCACCAGTGTTAGCCTCTCCACTATCAAAGGATCCAATGTTGCTCTACATAGCCGCAACCAACCGAGTTGTAAGTGCAGTGATTGTAGTGGAGCGCAATGAAGAGGGTAAGTCGGTGCAGAGGCCAGTATATTACTTGAGCGAGGTATTGTCTGCCTCAAAACAGAACTACCCGCACTTTCAAAAGGTGGCATATGGTGTTTATATGGCGGCAAAGAAGTTAAAGCATTACTTTGAGGAGCACCCCATCAAAGTAATATGTGAAGCTCCCATATCCGAGATAATGGGTAACAAGGATGCGAGTGGCAGAATTGCAAAATGGGCAATTGAGTTAGCCCCTTATGCGCCCCAATACGATAGAAGAGAAGCGATCAAGTCCCAGGCCGTGGCGGACTTTTTGTAGATTGGGCCGAGGTACAATACGAACCACCGCCACCAGATCCGAACTACTGGAGGATGCACTTTGACGGGTCGAAAACAAAAACCGGATTAGGCGTCGGGGTTGTGCTTACCTCGCCAAAGAAGGACCAGCTAAAATACGTATTGCAGATCCATTTCGCGGCATTGAACAATGTCGCCGAGTACGAGGCTCTTGTGCATGGGCTCAAAGTGGCAAAGGAGATTGGCATACGTCGGATAATATGCTTTGGCGACTCGGATCTGGTGGTGCAGCAAGTGTCCGGAGTGTGGGACGCCCTGGATCCAAACATGGACACTATACAAATTTCACGTGCAGAAGATATCTGGTTACTTCGAGGGGTGTGAATTTCACCATGTACCTCGAGTGGAAAACGAGGCCGACATCGTCCGAAGCTCGGATCGACTCGACAGGCAATTCCACCGGGTGTAGCATTGGAACACCTCAAAAAACCATCTATCAGGCCGTCCCCAGGAACCGACTCGATCTATGTCCCGGAAAATACGGAATCCGGAGCTGAGCCCATGGACATTGACACGGGAGGTAGTACGCGAAACCCGGGGACTGCATCAGCAAACCCGGGGACTGCCTCAGCAAACCCGGGACTACCTCACTTGACCCGGGGAATGCTCAGCGTGATCCGGCTAAAGTTATGCCGGTAGATCAGATGGAAATTGATGAGGAGATGTTCCCTCCACGAGCGATACCAGCTTGGGCACTGCCTATATTCCAATTCCTGAAAGACGGAACGTTACCCGCTGAGGAGGTGTTAGCCATGCAAACTCAGAGGAGAGTAAAAGCATACACGATTATCAATTCCGAGCTGTACAAACGGAGTGTAACCAACGTCCTCCAGCGATGCGTTGACCCGGAAGAAGGACTTGACATCCTCTAAGATATACACCAAGGAGAATGCGGGCATCATGCCTCATCTCGAGCCTTGGTGGCAAAGGCGTTCCGGCATGGATTTTACTGGCCAAGTGCCTTAAAACAAGCAGAAGATCTGGTGAGAAAATGCAATGGTTGTCAAAGGTACGCCACCAAGACACATATGCCTATGTCGGAACTCAAGACCATACCAATTACGTGGCCATTTGCTGTATGGTGCTTGGATATGGTTGGCCCGTTCAAACCAGCAAGAGGAAACATGACACACATTTTGGTCATGGTGGACAAGTTTACGAAATGGATTGAAGTGAAACCTATAAGAAAATGTGATGGAGCTACAGCCGTGACATTTCTCAAAGACATCATCTTGAGATACGGTTATCCACACAGTATTATAACTGATAATGGAACAAATTTTGCGGAAGGAGCATTTATGCGCTTCGCCGAGACAAGAAGATCCGACTCGATGTAGCCTCGGTAGCCCACCCCGCATCGAACGGACAAGTGGAAAGATCCAACGGATTAGTATTATCCGGGATAAAACCCCGGCTCATTGAGCCGCTGCAAAGATCAGCGGGGTGCTGGATAGAAGAACTACCAGCGGTACTGTGGAGTTTAAGAACAACTCCGAATCGATCAACATGCTATACGCCGTTTTTTGGTATATGGGCGCTGTATTACCAGCCGACATATAGAGCATGATTCGCCCAGGGTCACCCAATACACGTAAGTGCAAGAAGCCCGCAAAATGATGTTGATCTGCTGGAAGAAGCGAGAGAATTGGCATTGTCCAGATCCGCCATATATCAGCAAAATCTCCGACGCTATCATAGCCGGAAAGTGCGCCCCCGAGTCTTTCGGGAAGGCGATCTGGTGCTCCGGTTGGTACAACGTACTACTGGCATGCATAAATTATCCCCCCATGGGAAGGGCCATTCATTGTGAGCAAAGCATTGCACAATGATTCTTACTATCTTATAGATGCAAAGCCACAGGAAAAGAACAAGGCGGACAGGTCCGGAGAGGAATCTAAGCGACCGTGGAATGTAGCACTACTTCGTCCCTTCTACACTTAGCTAAGAAGTGTATGTATCCGAGTCATCTCATATGTCGGTATGTATGTCGGCAATGAGCTTATCAATGAAATAGCAGTACCGAGCAAAGAATCGGGGACTGCCTTAATAATTATTGTTGTTGTCTCTCGTACGTTAGCTGGAATAAGTTGTTCTACTTAACCCGGATTAGTAATGTGTGAGCACCAAAAAACCAACTCTTCGACTTGCTGCTATCCAACAAGAATTGGCTTCATGGCAAGCAAGAGAACAAGTTTGGAATTGCGTAGCACATGAAAAACGACTAAGGAAACGAATTTATTCGAGCTAACGTTTGTTTTTCGGACTAACCCTGTATTTATTTTCAAGTTATTATGCTGAATTATTTTGAGCTAAGCCTAAAAGTTTTTAAGTATTGTTAAAACAATTTTTGAAGCTCGGATTCGTAAGTCGTAAAACCGAATCAAGGTAGACACGGACCGAGCCAGAGGATTGGACGAACAAGAAAATGAAACTCGGGGACTACGTCCAAGTTAATCCGGCATAGAAACGTAGTAGCAAAATATCACATATACAGCATACAGTTGCACCCGGCATACCGGGGATCTGATAAATTTTCAAGTTTTTTGTCCTAAGGAGCAGCAGGAGGAGGAAGTTCGGCGTCGTCGTTGTTGTCTTTAATATCTGAGGCATCATCTTCTCCGTCCTCATCCGAACTATCTTCAACGTTCTCAACGTGCTCGTCCCCAGCGGATTCCAGGAAGCTCGGTCCTTCAACCCAGTCATGGATAGGAGAATATTCCACGAGGCTGTAAGTGCAAGCCTGGCGCCGAGCTACCCACACCGGATCACCGGTCCATTTGGATCCGGTGCGCCGGCGTGTAAGGAGGCTGAGGTCGATCTTCTCGTACCATGTGAGAATATGGTGAAGGATAGTATCAGCTGCGGCACGCCCAGCGGACTCCCTCCAGAGGTCAAGCTGGTTCTCGATATCCGACAGCTTTTCAGCAAGAAGTGTGATCCTCTTCGGAGCGCTCTCACTGGGCCAGAACGTGTTGAAAATCCGGACTGAAATGTCGAGGAGATCTTTGCCGTAGTTCTTGATGATTTCCACGCGAGATGAGAGGCTGACCAATAGGTCCTCCATGTCTAAAGGAATGCTCTCACCATCAAGAGCGACGGGAGTACCCCTCTCTCGGCGAAAATTGGCAACAGCAGCGCTTGCAATAGGAGTACCCTCTGGAAAGTGGCCTAGAAACAAGGCAAAGGAAGAAGCTGAAGAAAAGACATATGAAGTAACCCGGAGAATTATGTCGGATAAGGGAAAGGAATTTACGTGAAATATGGCTGTGGATCCGGGTCAACTCCTTGATGCAATCGTCGCGTCTCTTGCGAAGTTGTTCAAGCTCAGCGATGGCTGATCCAAGCTGGATGTCGGATTCTTTGAGTAGATCCTGGTCCTTGGAGATCTGGAGAGTAAGGCGCTCACGCTCTTCTGTGAAGTTCTGGCCAACTTTTTGGAGCTCGGTTTGGTGCTGGGCCTTCATCTTCTCCATCTCAGCC
Organism: Avena insularis; assembly: GCA_023614405.1. Lineage (NCBI taxonomy): Eukaryota > Viridiplantae > Streptophyta > Magnoliopsida > Poales > Poaceae > Avena > Avena insularis. The sequence continues at coordinate 430,875,319 of CM042684.1, read as the reverse complement.
TTGAGCCTAGCAATCTCGTTGTCCTTAGTCCGGAGGAGAGCAAGCTCATCATCTTTCTTCTTCAGCTCGGCTTGATGCTGCCCTGCTTGTTCGAGAAAATGCAGCATCATATCAGGCACGGGCACACTATCCTCAAGCGATGCTGAAACAATATGTTGATCCGGCAGAGCCGAGGAGTGAATGTTTGCCGAGCCAAGGAGAAGAGGAAATGGAAAACACTAAGAGGTCGGACAAAAGAGGACATACCCCTGATTTCCTCCAAGTTCTTCCGCATGATCTTGTTCTCAGCTTCCACCCCAGCTGTAGAAACCGAATGAGGAGATTAGCTCGGCAGAAGAAGGTGAAGAAAAATGGAGAAGTACCAAGGGAGAAACTTACCCCTTTTTTCATGTTCTGCAATAAGTGCAACATGCTTTGCACGTAGCATCTTGTGGTTATCCAGCAGACATTGGAATTCAGCACTCCGGCGATTGGTAGTTACCTGAAAAAAGTATAGAAGCGTAAAATTAGCTTGGTGCATATTCGAAGTGTACAAGATCCGGGCCAAGTGGAACTTAACCCGGCTCTAGGTGTGTGCATATTTGAAGTGTACAAGATCCGGGCCAAGTGGAACTTAACCCGGCTCTAGGTGTGTGCATATTCGAAGTGTATAAGATCCGGGCCAAGTGGAACTTAACCCGGCTCTAGGTGTGTGCATATTCGAAGTATACAAGATCCGGGCTAAGTGGAACTTAACCCGGCTCTAGGTGTGTGCATATCCGAAGTGTACAAGATCCGGGCCAAGTAGAACTTAACCGGGCTCTAGGTGTGTGCATATTCGAAGTGTACAAGATCCGGGCCAAGTGGAACTTAACCCGGCTCTAGGTGTGTGCATATTCGAAGTGTACAAGATCCGGGCCAAGTGGAACTTAACCCAGCTCTAGGTGTGTGCATATTCAAAGTGTACAAGATCCGGGCCAAGTGGAACTTAACCCAGCTCTAGGTGTGTGCATATTTGAAGTGTACAAGATCCGGGCCAAGTGGAACTTAACCCGGCTCTAGGTGTGTGCATATTCGAAGTTCACATGGAGATACGTTAGTTTTCTAATGAGCATCCGGCCGAGTAACAAGCTACTCCACCGGAGGCTCGGGGACTAATGGTTATTATCTACAGCATGTAAAGGAGAAACGACATACCTCCATCATTCGCCCCGCAAGATTAATTGCCTTAGCGGCGGTATTCATTTGGGCAGAAAATTCCGCGGGGCCGAACTTTTCCGGGAGATCGTCGTTGTGGACGAACTCCGCCTTATTCCAGTTCATGACGAACTCAATAAGGCTCGGAGGGTACCGCTCACCGGTGGGCATTTGGGGTGCCACCAAGCCCTTCGCGTGCGCTTCTTTCCTCTCAACCAATGCAAGGGCTGGGCTGGTATGCAGAACCATCCGCTGCGCATCAGTTGGGTCGGCAGGAACATCCTTCGCTGCTGGAGTTTTCTTGGGAAGCATCGATGATAGGGTTCGTTGCCCAGCCTCGACGGATGCTGACTTGGTAGTATCCGGAGCCTTTTTGCCCTTAGCTTGCTGGGAAGAGGTAACTGCAGTGGATTTCCCCTTAGAAGCTGCTGGAGTAGTTCCTCGCCGAGGTTGAGATGACTCGGACGAGGCGGAAGAACTTGGCAACGGAGCTCTTGTAGCTAGACTTGGAGCTGTTGTTGGTTTTCTTGGTGCCGAAATAGGTGCTGGAGCTGGTTCGATCACTGGTACTGGAACTGCTGCTGGTGCTGGTGTTGAGATAGATTCGGTGGCTGCTAGTTGCGGCGATGCCGAGGTGGTGGACGCCGTCGCCTCGGCTGGACCGACCCCTCCCGCTCCGAGGTCGCGTTCCTCTCGACGAGGTAGTGTGGAACCCGGAGTAGTCGCAGAACCCTCCGGAATAGGGCTCAGCGGACGTGACTCATCATCACGAGGAGGAGAAGGGCCGGATCGAAGTGGTGAAGAAATGCTTGATCCGCTCTGAGGGACCTCCACTGGAGCCCTGAACAAGAGAATAATGTCAGAAGAGAAATTGCCCCGATGCAAGGAAAGTGAGTTACGCAACGAAAAATGACTTACGCATCCGAGGTTTCGGCCTCCTTGGGTTTCCGAGCCCTTCGTGCCGGGGCTTTGCCTGCCAGCTTGGAGGCAGTCTTGTCTCCGGCCTTCTTTCGCCTTTTTGTGGGCTAAGAAGGTTCGGAGGAAGACCTTGATGCGGCTCCGCGCTTCTTCTTCGACGCCACCGGAACCGGCTCGCCCGTATCAAGTGGAGGATCCTCGTGGATATGCCCACCGGGGTTAGCTGATGCCGGAAAGGTAAAAGAAAGAGGGACAGCCTCAACAGGTTCAATCATGTCGACATCCGAGTCATCCTCATCATCGGGCCAATCTCTAAGAGAAGAGAATTTACCGCTGGGTCGTTTGGTAGCGTCGGTCATAGGGAGAAACATCTCCTGGTCCAGCTCCTCCTCATCTGGGATTTCTCGGTCCGGCGCCCACTTAAGGGTCGGATCCATACCATCCTCGAGAGTTTGCTGAAGGAACAGCTGAGAAAAAGCATGAAGAACAGAGTAAAAAACACAACAAAAACCGACACATATTTGACCCGAAATAAGTTTGCCCCGCGAAGCTTACCGCGGGAGGGAGCCTATCACGACAGAAGTGCTCAATTCCCCAAGTCCATTCGGCGGAGAAATCCCTGTGGGTGGTGAAAAGAGCCTTAACCCGGCGAAAAATCTCCGTGTTGCTCAACTCGAAGGAAGAGGTCCGGTTGGGGTCACGGCCGAAACTCATGTGGCACAACTTGTGGGTGCGCTTCTGGAGGGGAGAGATTCGGTTGCGCACGAACGTGATCATAGCATCCTCGTTGCGCAATCCGAGTTTCTTCAGCTCCGCGAACCTCTTGTTAACTTGGTTGGCCAGAGCTGTGGGCGTCTTGGAGACCTCCTCCCAGAATTCCGGGTCAGGTGGACCTGGAGCGTAGGGCAACAACCGAATCAAATCTTCAGTGCCCGCATTCTGGACATAGAAGAAGGTCTGGGCCCATCCTTTGCAGGAGTCAAGCCCCGTAACCCGGGGGAAAACGGAAAGTCTCCGGGGTGAGATGGAGGCAGCTCCGAATTGGGTGAGCTGCTTATCCTCCGACTCTACTTGGATGTTGGGGATGACGTTGCGACGAAGGCCGAAAAACCGGATCCACAGCTCCTTCGTGGGCCATAGTCCGGTGTAGCCTTCGATCGTAGAAGCAAAGGCAGAGAGAGGTGATAGCGTTGGCTGGGAGATGGTGTGGCTGCAAGTGGTAGGTGCTAAGCCAATCCCGGAAGAAATCGCTCACCGGCAGACCAAATCCTCGTTGGAAGTGGGACAGGAACACGACGAACTCACCCGGATTGGGTGAGGGGGCCAGTTCGGCGGAGGGGAGACGAGCGGCGACGCCGGCAGGAATGCGTCTGGTCCGGTAGAGCCAGTCAAGGTCATCTTGACAGACCCATGATCCGGCCCACGCGCCACGGTCCGTCGTGGCAGCGTCCTCCTCCATTTCCTGCTCGGCGACGACGAGCTCCTCCTCCGTCATCTCGTATTCACTACCCTCGCTGGCGCCAGCGGCAGCGGGGATCTGAGGCCTGGATTGGCGAGGACCCGTGGCGAGGAAGTCACGCAGCGGTGGCTGCGACGCAGAAGCACGGCGGCGGCGCTGCTGCTAGAAGCACTGGCGGCGGCGCGGTCGCTAGGAAGACGAAGGAGAAGAGCAATGAGCAGAAGGGCGCAGAAGTGGGAAAATGCTAAGGGGTGCGCCCCTCCGCTACTTAACCACCCCCTGAGAGGGTGAGTGGGATCGCGCTACGCCAACGAGCCACATGGTGTGGCTATGTATCGCACGCCTCAGCCAATTGTAGAGGAGCCACACAGAGGGCCACAGAGCAGAAGCAATCCCGTGACGTGATGCACTGATGCGGTAAACGAGGAGGCAGGCGTGACGTGACCCTCGCACAGTGATAACTGACAAGTACTACGGCGGTTACTGTGCAGGCCCTTAAAATAAGACAACGTGATGATTAGCCTCCGTGGGTTGGCGTATGAGAGAAGGAAGCAAGGCCCGGATCAAACCATGGTAACCCGGACCACAAGTAAAAACTTAGAATGTGCAGAGGGAAAGTAAAACCATGAGATCCGAGTCACAGTGGTAACCCGGCCGGCAAGTGAAAACTTGGAACATGCGAAGGGAACGTAAATCCATATAATCCGAGATAAATAGCTAACCCGGAAATAAACGTCCAAGGCTCGAACATAAATGAACCTGATGTGGCCTTAGCAGCCAAGGCAACTAAGACCGCACCAGCTTCAGGGACTAATGTTGGGGGATAACCCCGGGTAGGGTCACTCCGGGGTATAGAGGCCGACTTAGCCAAGGTTCGGCATGATCAAAGCGGATGCTGGCCGGGTCACCTCAAGGCAGGCCGGATCACGGAGTAACCCGGACCAGGGGGGTCGCCTAACATTGTCTCAGCCGACTTAAGGAGTAAGTCGGAAGTGCTTGTCTAACCTATATGCAGGAACAAGTGTGGCCGGATCTACTATGATCCGGGTCCCCGCTTAGCTTCTAGGAGAAGGAAGGAATCTCTCTGGTCAAAAAGAAGGTCCGGTACGCACTGCATGAGCGAAGCAAGCAAGGGCAGGACCACCATGGCCGACAAGGGTGACGACGCCCATGTCGGCTGACGCAGGCGCCGCAGAGGCTTACGTAGCTAAAGCATGTATGACGCGGGGAAAAGAACCCCGGTCGGGTTACCACTTTGAGAGGAGGCATATTCTTAGGAATATGCCTCCACGTATGCCCTAGGCAGGGACCGAGCCTCCTCTATATAAGGGGGGCTAGGGTTCCAGTAGAAGGGGTTGACCTCTAGTTGGCTAGGGTTTTATGATTCCATAGTGACTGGTGGAGCTGAGGTTCTAGGGAAAAACTGTAGGCAAGAGTAAGAGAGCTCCTTCTTCCTCCTCTCGCCAATACAGCTCTAGGAGCACTTGTAATCTTCAAAGGAAATCAATACAAACTTCTGTGTGGAGAATCACTCCACTATCCCTCCCTGGATTGCCCTAGCGTGTATTAGTCCCCACCTTTAGCCTATCCATGGCATCTGCCATGACACCACCACGACAAAAGATAAGAAGTTTGAATGGACCGACAAATGTGAAGCAAGTTTTCAAGAACTCAAGAAGAGATTGATTTTAGTCCCAATATTGATTATGCCAGATATCAAGAAGCCCTTTGACGTGTATTGTGATGCATCCAAGATTGCTCTCGGATGTGTGTTGATGCAAGAAGGCAAAGTCATAGCATATCTGTCCCAACAACTAAAGCAACATGAGCAAAACAACCCTACCCATGACCTTGAACTAGCAGCTATAGTTTTAGCATTGAAGACATGGCGTCATTACCTGATGGGTAACCGCTGTGAGATTTATTTGGATCACAAGAGCTTGAAGTATATTTTCACTCAGAAAGAGCTGAACATGAGGCAAAAGGAGATGGATAGAGTTAATCAGGATTATGACCTTGACATTCACTATCACCCCGGCAAAGCCATTGTGGTAGCGGATGCTCTTAGCAGATTGCCATGTAGATTAAATACCATGATCAAAGAAGCCCAGCCAAGTTTGCATGTCAGTCGTGGAACCGGTCTCATGTGCGATGACATGTAAGGTTGGTCTGGGCCGCTTCATCCCACTATGCCACCAATATCCAAAATACATAGAAGATGCAATAAACATGATTATCATCGCCCACATATAAACATATGTGTACTACCCGTGCAAAGCACCTACGCATAGATCAGGCTCTGATACCACTGTTGGGTTCGTATCATAGAAAACAAAAAAATTCCTACGATGGGAACTATGGCCAAGATCTATCTATTATATACAAGCAACGGGTGGATATACATCCATAGAGAACTTACCCTCGAAGACAATAAAGCTTTGTTAACAAGATGGAACTCGTGGATGATGTAGTCGTACACTTGCCGATTTCAAGATCGTGATGAAGTCCAGCAGGTCCGGCTCCAGCACGTCTATCAGATCTAGCTCTAGCAAGTCTAGCACCGCAAAGAGGCAGTGCATCCGTGATTGCACAGACGTCCGGTACCCCGACAACCTCCGTCCCTCGCTCCAGCAAAGCAACGGAAGCAGCAACTCCTTTCTAGATAAAGCCACCGGGAACATGTATCTCGCTAATCCGAGACCATGGGGAATAACTAGAGGGGGAGAGAGATCCTTCACGAGGAGGTGTGTGTTTTGAGGAGGAGAGGGGGGCCTTTTATAGGGAAGAGGGGGGCGGCCATGTGCCATGGCGTGGCAGCCATGGTGGTGCCCCCACCTCTTCCATCATTCATGTGGTGGATGCTCCACTCACATAAATATGCCTCCACTCACACTTCCACTCACATGCATTAAATTTCAACCAAATTTAATGCAAGCTCTCATTAAATAAAACCATTTTATTTATTTTATTCAGAATTCTGTTAATTACTTTAATTAACAAACATTCACATAAAACCCCCTACATCATTTCAATATCGGAACACATTTGCTCCAAATGGTGTCGGTATCCCCTAAGTGTGTCACCCTACGGTTCACGAATAATGCAGACATGATCGAGACCCCTCTCCGATCAATAATCAGCAGCGGGACCTGGAGATCCGTACTGACTCCCACATATTCAACGATGACTCTTGTGATCGTGTGAACCTTTAATGTCGTAACTAAATCCCTTTGTCTCGTGATATATTACATGTCCGAGATTCGATCATCGGCATCCAAATACCTAGTTTGATCTCGTTACCGACATACACTCTTTTCTCGTTCCCGTGATATAACATTCTAGTGATCACGTCACTTGCTTGCAAGCTATCTTAATGTGATATCACCGAGAGGGTCCAGAGTATATCTATCCGTCATCGGGATTGACAAATTCCACTCTTGATCCATGAGCCTCAACATAACACCTTCGGAGTATTTGAACCCACCTTTATAGTCACCCTTTTACGGTGTGACGTTTGATGTTATCAAGTTACTCTTCCGATGTTAGGAATTAACATGATCTCATGGTCTAAGGACTAAGATTACTTCGTATGATGTTATAGCAATATAAACATAATGACTTTGATCGTAATGCTATACTTCGATTGATGTTCATCACATCATTTCATAAATGCTGTGACCTAGTTATTAACAACATCCAATGTCCATGATCATGAAACCTTGATCATCTTGTTAATCAACGAGCTAGTTTATATGAGAGGCATTACTAGGAACTTTGTATTTTGTTTATTAAACACACAAGTATTAACGTTTCCAACTAATACAATTATAGCATGCAAAATAAACATTTATCATAAACATGGAATAAGATAATAACCACTTTATTATTGCCTCTCGGGCATATTCCCTTCAGTCTCCCACTTGCATTAGAGTCAATAATCTAGTTTGAAAAACTTTGCGTATTGAACACCTATGGATTTCTGGTGTTGCATATACACGATTGCTAGTGGTTAACATAATATCCGGATCTGACAGTTTCAGGTCCGTGTGTATTTGCATGTCTTTGCGTCTCTACGCATCACTCATTCTCGAATGAGATGGCATTGTATAAATTAGGTCCTTTGGTGAGACCTTTAGTTCGTTCGGGTTAAAATATGTTGATATTATTGTCATACAATACATCTTCATAGTATTAGCCCACTTTGAACCACACCCACTTATGCAAAACTAGTTGCATGTCAGTCGTGGAACCGGTCTCATGTGCGATGACATGTAAGGTTGGTCCGGGCCGCTTCATCCCACTATGCCACCAATATCCAAAATACATAGAAGATGCAATAACATGATCATCATCGCCCACATATAAACATATGTGTACTACCCGTGCAAAGCACCTACACATAGATCAGGCTCTGATACCACTGTTGGGTTCGCAGCATAGAAAACAAAAAATTTCCTACGATGGGAACTATCACCAAGATCTATCTATTAGATACAAGCAACGGGTGGATATACATCCATAGAAAACTTACCCTCGAAGACAACAAAGCTTTGTTAACAAGATGGAACTCGTGGATGATGTAGTCGTACACTTGCCGATTTCAAGATCATGATGAAGTCCAGCAGGTCCGGCTCCAGCACGTCCATCAGATCCAGCTCTAGCAAGTCCAGCACCGCAAAGCAGCAGTGCATCCTTGATCGCACACACGTCCGGTACCCCGACAACCTCCGTCCCTCGCTCCAGCAAAGCAGCGGAAGCAGCAACTCCTTTCCAGATAAAGCCACCGGGAACATGTATCTCGTTAATCCGAGACCATGGGGAATAACTAGAGGGGGAGAGAGATATTTCACGAGGAGATGTGTGTTGTGAGGAGGAGAGGAGGGCCTTTTATAGGGAAGAGGGGGGCGGCCATGTGCCATGGCGTGGCAGCCATGGTGGTGCCCCCACCTCTTCCATCATTCATGTGGTGGATGCTCCACTCACATAAATATGCCTCCACTCACACTTCCACTTACATGCATTAAATTTCCACCAAATTTAATGCAAGCTCTCATTAAATAAAACTATTTTATTTATTTTATTCAGAATTTTGTTAATTACTTTAATTAACAAACATTCACATAAAACCCCCTGCAACATTTCAATATCACATGCGTAACTGGTTTACGCAATTTCACCCGAAACAATTCTGGTTTCCATCGAAATGATTCTAGCGCTTTCTTAAATCTTTATCTGAAACATATTTGCTCCAAATGGTGTCAGTATCCCTTAAGTGTGTTACCCTATGGTTCGCGAATAATGCAGACATGATTGAGACCCCTCTCCGATCAATAATCAGTAGCGAGACCTGGAGATCCGTACTAACCCCCACATATTCAACGATGACTCTTGTGATCACGTGAACCTTTAACATCGTAACTAAATCCCTTTGTCTCGCGATATATTACATGTCCGAGATTCGATCATCGGCATCCAAATACCTAGTTTGATCTCATTACCAACATGCACTCTTTTCGCTCCTGATATAACATTCTAGTGATCACATCACTTGCTTGCAAGCTATCTTAATGTGATATCACCGAGAGGGCCCAGAGTATATCTATCCGTCATCAGGATTGACAAATTCCACTCTTGATCCATGAGCCTCAACATAACACCTTCGGAGTATTTGAACCCACCTTTATAGTCACCCTTTTACGGTGTGATGTTTGATGTTATCAAGTTACTCTTCCGATGTTAGCAATTAACATGATCTCATGGTCTAAGGACTAAGATTACTTCCTATGATGTTATAGCAATATAAACATAATGACTTTGATCGTAATGTTATACTTCGGATGAATGTTCATCACATCATTTCATAAATGTTGTGACCTTGTTTTTAACAACATCGAATGTCCATGATCATGAAACCTTGATCATCTTGTTAATCAACGAGCTAGTTTATATGAGAGGCATTACTAGGAACTTTGTATTTTGTTTATTAAACACACATGTATTAACGTTTCCAATTAATACAATTATAGCATGCAAAATAAACATTTATCATAAACATGGAATAAGATAATAACCACTTTATTATTGCCTCTCGGGCATATTCCCTTCAGTCTCCCACCTGCACTAGAGTCAATAATCTAGTTTGAAAAACTTTGCGTATTGAACACCTATGGCTTTCTGGTGTTGCATATACGCGATTGCTAGTGGTTAACATAATCTCCGTATCTAACAGTTTTAGGACCGTGTGTATTTGCATGGCTTTGCGTCTCTACGCATCACTCATTCTCGAATGAGATGGCATTGTATAAATTTGGTCCTTTGGTGAGACCTTTAGTTCGTTCGGGTTAAAATATGTTGATATTATTGTCATACAATATATCTACTTAGTATTAGCCCAGTTTGAACCACACCTAGTTTGATAACAAACTACTTTACACAAACGCCCTCCTTTGCTGCTACTATAGCAGTCATATACTTAGCCTTTTGTTGTAGTATCCGTCACAATGTCTCAACTTTGGAACTCATCCAAATACATCATGGAACGTCCTTTCCATTACATTGTGCCACCCATAGTCTAAGTTGAGATAAATTTAATTTGTATCTTGTGACAAAACTAGTATCAATGTAACACTTTACAATGAACTACTTTCAACTATTTGTCACTTATACATGATATATTCTTAGTTCTTCCAAAGCTCATAAGAATATGATCCAATGATCATCTTATGAATCATTCTGGTATGTTCTCATAACATTTAGAGCATAGGACATATCTGGATATATACATATCACGGTATAATCGATCAAAATCTTCATGTGATTTTACTCACCAAGTGTTGAAACACTTGAATTTTGATACAATCCTTTCCATGCAGCAAGAACATTTCTTGTTGTTTCCATATTGAACCCTTTCAATATCTCATATATGTACGTCTGGCATAACCATATTAGATCCTCAATCTATCCATATAGATATTGATGCCAACTATTCCGGTTTTGCCCAAGTCTTTCATCGAAATCCAATTTTAATGAAATTCTTAACTTGTGTTAATAAGATATACATCATTTCCAATCAACAATATGTACTCTGCATAATGTATTGGAAATTTGTCTCAGCGCTCCCACTTAATTTCTTGCAAATGCAAGCATCTTCATCATCTCCGATGAAATTAAACTCCTTTAGCATTTTCATCATGGTGAAGATTCCAACTCCACTATGCTCACTTCAACTATTGAAGTTTGCATGCCCTTTCAGCACCCTTTGAATTAACAAAACCCTTCGGACTGTGTCATGTACACATCCTAGGTAACCATTCTATTAGAAGAACCTTGTTTTGTTTATTCAACTACCATATACCAAATTATATGTAGTGGTTGCTACATTAATCCGTCAAGACTAAATATCGCTATGAAAGATCAAATATTGTCATAGTCAACTCCTTGAACACTGTCGTAAACTTCTTTCCGACATGTCGACTATTTCATAGATGTTAAACATCCATGTCTATTTCTTTATAGATCCAAACAAGACCGGTAGGCTTCACGCCTTTCTGGAGGGTCTTCCAAGTTCAGAAACTTGATTTCTCGTGTATGAATGGTATTACGGATTCTATGACTTCTAGTCATTTTATGGAGTCAGGGCCCATCATCGCTTCTTTGCATGTAGCCGGTTCATCATTGTAAAAACAATGATGACTTCTATTTCAAATCTTACTATTTGATTCTTACCGACCCACATGGTTCAATAGGAACTCTAATCTCCAAGATCACACCCTTTGTAATCACGAGAGCCATGAGCATTGTGGCCGCCACATTACGACACTGCCATTTAGCACATATAGCTAAGGTTCAACAACCTTATCAAACTTCTATTGTCCTCCCACTTAAATTTTCACGAAAAATTCCTTCTTAAGAAACTTGACGTTCCAAGCGACAAACTCTTTTGTCATCGGTGTTATGGAGGAATTCCCAACGAATTCTTTGCGATAACCTACAAAGACGTTCTTATCCGACTTTGGTTGTAAATATTTTACTTATGCATAGCATACCAAAATTTAAGAAAAGACAATTCAGGTTTTATCCCAAACTATAACTCATATGGTGTCATTTCAACGGATCACGATGGTGCTCTTTTTAGTGTAAAAGCGGTAGTCTCTAAAGCTTTAATCCTTAAAACATAATGACAGTTTTATAAATGACACCTTTGATCTTACCATGTCAAACAAGGTTTGATTTGATCTCTCGAACATACCATACTCATGTGGTTTATCGGGAAATGAAAATTCATGGAACAATTCCTGAAATCTTAGGTGTTTTGCTAAACCTGTAACTCAAATATCTTCCTTTATGATCAAATCATAAACTCTTTTATTTTCTTGTTAAAATGATTTTTCACTTCATCTTGAAACTCTTTGAACAATTTTCAAATGTTTCATACTTCTTCCTTATTAAGTAAATATATAGATATATTCACTCAAATTTCTGGAGAAAGCATATGAAGCAAAAAGGTCCATCACATATGGCTACACATAATGGACTATATACATCAACATGCATAATATCCAATAAGTTAGTCATCCGTTCCTCTTTGGCCTATGGACGGAGTTTCAATTATCTCGAGGAAAGTTTCACAAGCGTCAATTGATCAAAATGAAAAGACTCCAAAAATCCATCAACATGGAGTTTCTTCATGTTTACTTTCCAATATAATTCAAATAGCAATGTCACTTCATAAGTGATCTTCCAATCATTTGTCTTATGACATTTTAGCAATAATGTTTATGGATGTGATTTCTCCAACTAGACTTGTAAAAGTTCATCCATCCTTTATGGAATACGATAATTATTTGAACAACCATTGTTCTTGTAATACCGAAACAAAATAACAATTATTAAAACAAATCTTGAAGGCTAGGTTTGACGACAATGAAAAACACAATAACACTTTATTTGTTTTCGATGAACATCATCACATATTCTTTTGCTAGTTACTTTGGCCATTGCAGTTCATGAATTGTGTTGTTCTATATGACACTTCCCACCAACCAATTCGGTATCCAATACCTAAGAACCACATTGTTTAACAAGCAAGGAATACAACCATAACATGTATATCTTCCATATACCTAAGTTGGACATCTCCAACCTTTTCTTTTCTGCCAAATATTTTATAGATTCTCTTTCAGCAATTCCTTTTCTTTTAAAAGAATCTGTCAACATCAATAGTGGTGTCATTCACATGACACATAGTACAAAGTGTATATAATCAAATACTAATACCTTTGGACTTGCACTTTGAAGTAGATCACCATCATCAAATGTTTGGTGTTCTTTCAAAAATCCATTCTTTAGTAATCTATTAGTGTAGTAAATATTTTACTTACATCTTCTATTCATCCTTATCATGAAAACTTTCATGATCAAGCTACTATAGCCTAAAGGAAGAATCGCGAGTATAAAGTTAGTTCCCAAAACCTTTTGGGAGATCCGGATGCCTAGCATCTCTATCCTTCACAAATTCTCATACAATATGAGAACATGTATTTTGCTAAATTATACTCTATCATAATGCAACGATAAACATTGTTTCAAATATCACAATATCTTCCACACATGATGGTTTCTGAAACAATTTTCAGCTCCTAGATAATCTTGATATTAAAACAACTTTTGAATATCAATAATCATGGAGGCAAACATGATACTTTAGATACTAACATTGGAATTCTTACTCTTGATTTAATACTACTTATTAAACTTCATGGAGTAAATAGAGTTTGCTGAAAGTTTGCAATAGGACTTCTAAACTTTAAATTGACATTCAAAACAATATGATACCAGTTCGTAAAGTAAATATCCAGAATTCTATAGTTCTATTATCTCAATAAAAACTAAGAATAAGGTAGTGAACAGATGCCAATGACTACAACAAATTATGCAAATTTACTTTGACTTAGTTTATGACAAATTGAGTTCGACTAATCCAAATTAGAAATGAACTCCCACTCAAAAACGACATCCCTCGTGCCTTTTTGCTGATTACATGAACCAAATCCACTACACCAAGTCCGATCATCACGTGAGTCGGTGTAGCTTCAAAGGCGAGCATCAATATGGGCATCACATCAACTATATGACTCATGCTTAACCTTTCAGTCCGTGGTCCGAGGCCATGTATGTACATGCTAGGCTCGCCAAGTAAGAACCTTAGTATTCGTGTGTGGAAAATTGTCTTACACTCGTTGTATGAAAGTGTAGAGTCGACTACACCTAATCATCACGTGATGTCTCGAAACACGATCCATAGAACGATGCATACTTAAGGAAGAACACATTTTATATTGATATTTAAATGAGGGATCATCTTATAATGCTACTAAAATGCCAAACTAGAAATATAAGATGCAAACATCATATGTGTAAAGTGGAATGATATGGTCCATGCATTTGATCACCATCATATGCATCGTGGTATGATCTCTATCATTCCTTTGTGTGTAAGGCCAAGGTGTATGGAACTTACACGTTAAGTGTGTTGTAATGGTATCTACCATACATCAACTTACAACATTACCATATCATGACACTAGCCCAGCAACAATCTAAACTAGACGCCTCTAATTTATCCATTGCAAGTTTTACGTGGCTTAGGGCTTTCGGAGATAGAACAGGTCTTACCTACGAACATGGAACCACAACGATGATAACTAAGTTATTAGCAACTCATTGTAAATCAGATATTGACTATAGTAGGAGAGGCAGACACCCGCCAGCCACTTATGCAAAACTAGTTGCATGTCAGTCGTGGAACCGGTCTCATGTGCGATGACATGTAAGGTTGGTCCGGGCCGCTTCATCCCACTATGCCACCAATATCCAAAATACATAGAAGATGCAATAACATGATCATCATCGCCCACATATAAACATATGTGTACTACCCGTGCAAAGCACCTACGCATAGATCAGGCTCTGATACCACTGTTGGGTTCGTAGCATAGAAAACAAAAATTTTCCTACGATGGGAACTATCACCAAGATCTATCTATTAGATACAAGCAACGGGTGGATATACATCCATAGAAAACTTACCCTCGAAGACAACAAAGCTTTGTTAACAAGATGGAACTCGTGGATGATGTAGTCGTACACTTGCCGATTTCAAGATCATGATGAAGTCCAGCAGGTCCGGCTCCAGCACGTCCATCAGATCCAGCTCTAGCAAGTCCAACACCGCAAAGCAGCAGTGCATCCTTGATCGCACACACGTCTGGTACCCCGACAACCTCCGTCCCTCGCTCCAGCAAAGCAGCGGAAGCAGCAACTCCTTTCCAGATAAAGCCACCGGGAACATGTATCTCGTTAATCCGAGACCATGGGGAATAACTAGAGGGGGAGAGAGATATTTCACGAGGAGATGTGTGTTGTGAGGAGGAGAGGAGGGCCTTTTTTAGGGAAGAGGGGGGCAGCCATGTGCCATGGCGTGGCAGCCATGGTGGTGCCCCCACCTCTTCCATCATTCATGTGGTGGATGCTCCACTCACATAAATATGCCTCCACTCACACTTCCACTTACATGCATTAAATTTCCACCAAATTTAATGCAAGCTCTCATTAAATAAAACTATTTTATTTATTTTATTCAGAATTTTGTTAATTACTTTAATTAACAAACATTCACATAAAACCCCCTGCAACATTTCAATATCACATGCAGAACCAGTTTCTGCAATTTCACCCGAAACAATTCTGGTTTCCATCGAAATGATTCTAGCGCTTTCTTAAATCTTTATCTGAAACATATTTGCTCCAAATGGTGTCAGTATCCCTTAAATGTGTTCCCCTATGGTTCGCGAATAATGCAGACATGATTGAGACCCCTCTCCGATCAATAATCAGTAGCGAGACCTGGAGATCCGTACTAACCCCCACATATTCAACGATGACTCTTGTGATCACGTGAACCTTTAACATCGTAACTAAATCCCTTTGTCTCGCGATATATTACATGTCCGAGATTCGATCATCGGCATCCAAATACCTAGTTTGATCTCATTACCAACATGCACTCTTTTCTCGTTCCCGTGATATAACATTCTAGTGATCACATCACTTGCTTGCAAGCTATCTTAATGTGATATCACCGAGAGGGCCCAGAGTATATCTATCCGTCATCAGGATTGACAAATTCCACTCTTGATCCATGAGCCTCAACATAACACCTTCGGAGTATTTGAACCCACCTTTATAGTCACCCTTTTACGGTGTGATGTTTGATGTTATCAAGTTACTCTTCCGATGTTAGCAATTAACATGATCTCATGGTCTAAGGACTAAGATTACTTCATATGATGTTATAGCAATATAAACATAATGACTTTGATCGTAATGCTATACTTCGGATGAATGTTCATCACATCATTTCATAAATGTTGTGACCTTGTTATTAACAACATCGAATGTCCATGATCATGAAACCTTGATCATCTTGTTAATCAACGAGCTAGTTTATATGAGAGGCATTACTAGGAACTTTGTATTTTGTTTATTAAACAGACATGTATTAACGTTTCCAATTAATACAATTATAGCATGCAAATTTATCATAAACATGGAATAAGATAATAACCACTTTATTATTGCCTCTCGGGCATATTCCCTTCAGTCTCCCACTTGCACTAGAGTCAATAATCTAGTTTGAAAAACTTTGCGTATTGAACACCTATGGCTTTCTGGTGTTGCATATACGCGATTGCTAGTGGTTAACATAATCTCCGTATCTAACAGTTTTAGGACCGTGTGTATTTGCATGTCTTTGCGTCTCTACGCATCACTCATTCTCGAATGAGATGGCATTATATAAATTTGGTCCTTTGGTGAGACCTTTAGTTCGTTCGGGTTAAAATATGTTGATATTATTGTCATACAATATATCTACATAGTATTAGCCCAATTTGAACCACACCTAGTTTGATAACAAACTACTTTACACAAACGCCCTCCTTTGCTGCTACTATAGCAGTCATATACTTAGCCTTTTGTTGTAGTATCCGTCACAATGTCTCAACTTTGGAACTCATCCAAATACATCATGGAACGTCCTTTCCATTACATTGTGCCACCCATAGTCTAAGTTGAGATAAATTTAATTTGTATCTTGTGACAAAACTAGTATCAATGTAACACTTTACAATGAACTACTTTCAACTATTTGTCACTTATACATGATATATTCTTAGTTCTTACAAAGCTCATAAGAATATCTTTACTATCATCCAATGATCATCTTATGAATCATTCTGGTATGTGCTCATAACATTTAGAGCATAGGACATATAATCTTGAAGTGCCGGAGTTTTCAAGAACATCGATCACCGAGCCATTGGTATCAACAAGGATTTGACGTATCGTGAAGTGCCCATCCGTATCTTGGAAGATGCTTTCAGAACTACCAGGAGCCGGAGTATCAAATTTCACAAGGTCCAATGGAGCAACCATACCGAAGAAGAAGCTACTTGGGAGCGAGAAGATTACATTAGGACTGAGTTTCTAGATCTCTTTAGGTCCTAGTTTTTCTTAAATCTCGGGATGAGATTTTGTTTAAGGATGGAAGATTTGTAACATCCCAAAACTTTAATCAAGGTTATCAAGTTCAAATCACCCAATTTAGGGTTAACAAAAACTTTTATTAAAGAAAAGGCATATGAATGCATGTGTGTTTGCATTAGTATAGAATTGTGTGTATATGCCATGCTTGATTGTTCTAAATGTTGTGAAATGGTTTAAAGATGAATGCCACATCATCTAGACCATTTACAAACAAAATCCAAAGAAAAAGAAATCAAATAAGATTAAATAAGGCAAATGGTCATTTTGACCAATGTTAACCACTATGCCACTTGGAGTGTTCCTAGAAGAGAATTTCAAACAAAAACATTTCTAATTCTTTTCACCCCTTGCTATACCAAGTAAATATGTACCAAGTCCCACTTTACACACTTACAAAAACATCTAGCAAAGCAATTTAAATGACATTTGAAAATTGAAACCAATGCATATGTGAAGATCCCACTTTTTCAAAAACCCACCAAATCAATTCCCCTTGCCAATCCCAAGCAAACCTAGTCTCTCAAACTTAAGTCAAGTTCACCCAAAAAGGTTGAATAAAAAATTCAAATTTAAATCTCACGTGGGCATTGTGTCGAACACTTGGTGAGCACAGAAATAGCTGCCAAGCTTTTACTCTTTTTGATCAATGCTTTGTCTACCATTTGTCACCAAAATTTGTCCCTAGTCTCCCCTAGTCCCAACCAGCGCCATAGAACCACTCCCCTTTGCTGTTTGCGCCAGTGCTGAGCCACCCCGAGCACCCCCATGCCGGTCGACCATGGACCGCTCACCCTGGACCGGACCGAGCTCTCCCATGATGCCTAGGAGGTAGCTGAGACCTCATCGCCGCCCCCTATCCACTCACCGAGCGACGCCAAGTCGTGGACCACCGCATCAAAGCCGCGCCTAGAGCGTTTGCGCCATGCCGAGCACGCGCCAGAGCGCCGCGCCCGACCAGCCCGGACACGCCGTGCCTCGACCTCACCCCACGCGTACTGCTCCGCCATGACCCCATCAGCCGCCCAGACACCCCCGTTCACCGCCGCTTGACCTGTAGCCCCCGTGCGCCGCATCGAACACCGCCTCTATCGTGCAGAGCACCGCCCTCTCCTGACCAACTGCGACCGCCCCATGCCTTGTCTTTAATCCAGAGAGGACCGCCAGGAGACCGCGCACCGTCCCCTACCTCCATCCACGCCTCTAGCTGCCTGTAGCGTTGCCACCGACGAGTCGCGCCCATGCCGCTCGGTTCCCTCGCTGTTGTATAAATAGAGGCCTCCTCCTCCTCAATTCCTCACCTCATTCCACTCTCCCCTCTCACCACTGATCCTCCCACACTCTCCCCGGAGCCTTAGTCCGCTGGAATTTCGCCGGAGTTTGCCGCTGTAGAAGAGAAGAGGCACCATCGATTGGAGCTGCCCTAGGAGCCGCCGGGACCACGCCTCGAACCGCCGTTGCCTACCAGCTCGAACGCCCCATCGCCGACCTTTGCTGGAGCCCAGGTGAGCCCCCGTAGACCCCCACTGTGCCGCTAGGGTTCGTCCTTGCCGGAGACCTGTTCACCGGGGACGATGAACCACAACCATTCGATCATAGTCTAATCGCACGGCTGAGTTTGAAACATACCGCTTCACATAGTAATAGGCACTAACGCCTAGACCCCCTGTCAGTAGCCCGCTGCACCCACGTAGTGCAACTGGGCCGGCCCATTTCCTTTCCCGCGCCAGCCCACAGATTCAAATTAGTATTTTTCCTTTTAAATGGAAATCCTATTCTTTCAGTAGATTCAAAAATCAATTCAAAGATATTCACTAAACCAAATGACATGATTAAAATTTTGTTAGAAAGATAATTAAATTATCTATCCAAGCCCGTTGGATTTAAATGAATTGGAGTTAGAGATCACATATAGTAAAAATAACAAAACAGAGACTTTAGCAACTTCAAACATTTTTCTAAAATCAACCATAATTGCTTTTGAGTTGATTCCAACTCTCAAAAATCAAATTTGATAATATCTATATAAGTATGTAAAATTATTTAGGTTTGCATGCAGTGAGTTTGGACTAGTACTAAAATAATGCTATATAGGCATTTCTAGTCACTTTAAGTCATTTAAATGATAATCTTAAACTTTATAAAACGTGACAAACCCTTTAAATCACATTACCATGTATTAAAATATGTGGTGATGAACATGTGTCCACGTGATCCCATATTTTAATTGGAGAATATTAAATCTTATTTAATTTCAATGAGTAGAAATTACTTTTCTCAAATAAACTAAAGAAAACTAGTTCTTTAATTCATGTGATGATTGTGATGATACTAGATCATCAAGTGTGTGCCTTAGTGTGCTAAATAGAGTAGTTAAGTATTGTTTAGTGATTGTGTGTCCCGTATTTATTTATAGACGATAGTACCGACCAACTCTACGAGGAGGAGGAGTTCTACCCCGAAGAAGACGAAGAGAACTTCAATCACTGCACGTATCAAGGCAAGCTAACACTTGCAAGTTTCTTAACTATGCAAGCTATTATTGGCAAGATAATACTTGCAAGCCATCACTAGATGCAAGTTAACCTAAGCAAGATGCATTAGGCATGCTTGGTTATACTTTCTGATTTATACCCATCCCAAGTTTTACTTGCAAGCTTTACTCTTTTACTTTACCAAAGTTTCTTTACTTTTAGTAATGCTTTGTGAGATTTTGGAAAGTACTATAGATAGCATAAAGAGTATAAAACTAGGCCTATACTAGATGTCATTCTATGGCATGAGATTGAGATTAGCATCCCTCATTAGTGAACACTCTTAACCTTAGTGGCTAGTGCTAAGCATAAAACTTGATCACTTTAGATGGGAATACTTGGTGAAAATTCTTATGAAAACCTTGGAATGATGAGTCATTCTATTGAGATGTTTTGACATGTGTTGAGAAACACAAATGGTTTATGATGATGAAAATGTTGAGGCATGAGCCTTAGCCCTTTATAAAAACTGATGGTTGGGTTCGGATGCGATACCATTCCAATTTTACCGTACAACCACAATACGTGAATTGGGTAAGGCTTAGCCAGAAGTTTATATGAATTAGTATGGGTTCCCTCGCGGAAGAGGTTTGAGCTGAGGCTACCTCTTGATGATGTCCACCTATGCAGTGCCCATGATGGCAGATGGCCATGGCTGGGAGGCCAAGCTCATAGGAGAGGTGCTTATACTAGAGTGTGTAAAGGAAAGGTTATGATTGATTATCCGCATACTAAGTATGATGATTCAGGGTTATCCCTGATGATTGTATCGAATTTTGTGGTGAAAGTGTACCACCTCTGCAGAGTGTCAAACTATTCGAATAGCTGCGTCATGCAAATCATGGACAGATTAGGTGGCCATCTGTTGTCGTCGAAGGTTTTCAAAATGACTTGTGAAATGATCTATGATTTTGACTTGACCACAACAGGGTTGTGAATATGAAAACTAGATTCCCAACTTAAAGTGATTTATAACATTTAGTTAACTTTCTTTGCTTCTAAACTCAGTTAAGATAAATCTGGCTTTTTGCAAATAAACTTAGAGCTTAGCATTCCTACTAGAACTACCTTACTTGTTAGTGATAGTTTGCGAGTACTTAAAGAGTACTCATGGCTTTGTCCCTGGCTATTCCCATAGCCAGACTATGAGGAGGACTACCAGCAGGACGACTACGACAACTAGGATCATCTCCCATCGTCAGCATTGCCTATGACACTAAATATGGAGCCCACCGCTATGCTTATTATTCCGCTGCTTGTTTGTATTAAGACTGTATGATGAGATCCTTTATTTGTGTAAGACCTTATTATGGTTTGTAATGGATGATGTACTATGATATCCAATCTGTTATGTTTCACAAAAATGGTAATCTTGGGATTGCGATGTATGACATAACAGGCATCTGGGATTAAAAATCCAGGTGTTGACAGTTACCACTTATAATTATCTATACCACTTGTATTTCACTATCTCTTCGCCGAACTAGTGCACCTATACACCTGAAAAGTGTATTAGGTGTGTTGGGGACACAAGAGACTTCTTGTATCTTGATTGCAGGGTTGCTTGAGAGGGATACCTTTGACCACTTCCTCCCTGAGTTCGATAAACCTTGGGTAATCCACTTAAGGGAAACTTGCTGCTGTTCTATAAACCTCTGCACTTGGAGGCCCAACAACTGTCTACAAGAATAGAAGTGCGTATACATCATAGGTCTCACCCTAGATTGACAATGACAATAGACCTAAGTTGAATTAGCAAAAAGTAATTAGAGGATCGGAGGAGAAACATACCGTAGATCACTTGTGTGCGAGGAAATCAAACGAAATTGAATAGAGATGGAGATCCCTTGAGGTTTTGAGAGAGTTTTGGAGGCAGAAGAAATAAAAAGGATTGGAGTTTTGGAGTTAGGAGTACCTTCCTGTGTGATTTTGTGGTCGGACGCAACTATACGGGCGGAACTATATGGTTGGAACAATGTGTTCCGGCCATATAGTTGGCCTTTTGTCAAAAATTTAGGTTTTCTTCCTAGCGGCGTAGCTATACGGACACAGCTATACGGCCAGAACAAAATGTTCCGGCCGTATAGTTGGTTGTTAAACTGTCTGCCCCTGCGAAAGAAAATTTGCAAAGGCATCGATATCTATACGACCGGAACTATACGCCTGGAATTTTTATTCCCGCCGTATAGTTGGTCATTAAACTCTCAGAACATATGAAAGAAATTGTACGGGGGCATTGATATCTATACGACCGGAGCTATACGGCCGGAATTTTTATTACCGCCGTATAGTTGGTCGTTAAACTCTCAGTACATATGAAAATAAATTGTACGGAGGCATTCATATCTATACGACCGGAGCTATACGGCAGGAATTTTTATTCCCACCGTATAGTTGGTCGTTAAACTCTCAGTACATATTGCAGAACAATTCTCGATGGCAAAGATATCTATACAACCGGAATTTTTATTCCCGCCGTATAGTTGGTCGTTAAACTCTCTGTGTGCATCAAAAAAATTCCGTTTCTTCGTAAACTATTTCTTTTCCTGTAACTTAGTGATATACCTTGTTTTTGATAGAAAATTGACAGTAAATATTGTCGACCAACAATAGCATGAATAAAGAAGAATTTCAAGTACTACCGAACTTCTTCTCCTCGAATGGAGTTTTCTAGCACTCTTTATTAAACAAAAACTTAAACTAAAACTAAAAACTTAACTCAAACCTTTATTTCACATGGGTTGCCTCCCATGGAGAGCTCTTTTATTGTCAATAGCTTGACCTTGATGATACTCACTTGGGTCAGAGGAGTGGAACACCCACTCCAAAGTAATTGGCCTTCAAAGTGATAGCCTCCTTTTCGTCATGCTTGGCTTTCTTCTTCCTGGGGAAATGAATAACAAAAGGATCCCGCAAAGGCAATTGCAGCTTCACGTTCCCTTCATGTAGATTAATCAAAGCCTTAATAGTTCTTAAGAAAGGACATCCTAATATAATAGGAGCAGTAACATCTTCAGGCATGTCAACAATAACGAAATCAATAAGAGCGAGACAACCTTTAATGTATACTAAAGTGTTCTCCTTAATTCCTACAGCTTGTTTGTAGGTGGAATCTGCTAGATGCATTTTTAACTCACTAATTTCAAAGGAGCCAAGATTTAACTTGTTAAAAAGACTCTTTGGAATTGTTGAGACGCTTGCACCTAGATCACAAAGTGCAGCTATCTCATTGGTTCCAATTTTAATCTTAATAGTAGGCTCAAATATGTCATCTCGTTTGACAGGTAATTTTTCAGCAATTTGCTTGTATTCTTCTTCAAGCTCACGTACCTTTATTGCTACTTGATTGACAAAATGTTGGTACATAGCTTCCTCACTACCTTCACTCATCGGAATCTTGACGTTGATCCTTTTTCCGAGATCTTCAACGGTGTATCCTAGTGAAGGAGCATTACTATAGTCAAGTTCTTCAGGCTCCTCCCTTTGGATCCTCATCATTTTGAGTTCCTCAACCAGATTGGGCTCAGCTTTACCTACAAATTTAGCTAAAATGAGAGTTTGACTCTCGGTTATCTTACCTAGCTGTGCCTCAATGATCCTTGTTCTTTCTTGAAGGGCCTGTAAATCATTTCTCAAACTAACAGCTTGGTTAGATAATTTACCAAGCATAGCATCATGGTTCTCTGTAATTTTGACTAGAATATTATTTTGTTCGGTTTGTGAGTCTATGAAAGACTTCAGTGTTTCTTGGAGACTACCATTACTATTTCCCATTTTATTATTAGAGTTACCTACAGGACTAGCTTAGTGTTTCTGAAAGTTAGGATTGTAACTCTTCTTCCAAGCAGGATTATAATTGTTACGAGCTACAAAGTCTATTTCTTCAATATTTGTTTTGGGAATGGCTCTTACCTGAATTTCGTTACCTTTTATGGCTAGTATGAGCTCATCCAACTTAGCATTGAGATCTTCGTTCTTGTGGTGAGACAGAGTTCACCTTCTTCGTATTTGATCTTTCCATATGCCATTAGGCATGGTTGTCTTGCATATTGTCTAGCAGCTGCTTTGCTTTGGTAATATGTTTACCCATAAATGTTCCTCTAGCTGCAGTATCAAGCATAGACTTAGATATAGGATTAAGAACATTGTAAAATAAATGGAGGATTAACCAATCTTCCATCCCATGACTAGGACAGTTTCTTAGGCATTCTTTCATCCTCTCCCATGGAAGCGCTAGTGGCTCACGCCCTTCCTGTCTAAAGGCAGTAATATTAGATCGAAGTTGCATAGTCTCTGCAGGTGGGAAAAATTTAGTCATAAATAAAGAAGTACATCCCACCCATGATGTAATAGTATTTTTAGGCAAAGATAGCAACCATTCTTTAGCTCTCCCTCTTAGAGAGAAAGGAAATAGATGCAATTTGACCACATCAGGGTCAACGTCTTTTATACACATCATATCACATATTTCAGTGAAAGTATTCAAGTGCATACATGCGTCTTAAATAGTAGAGCCTCCAAATTGATTCTGTTGAACCAAACTTAAGTAATGGGGCTTAATTTCATAGTCATCAGCAGCGATTGCTGGCTGAGTTATAGGAGTATGCAAATAATCATTATTGGGAGTAGCAAACTCCCCAAGCTTCTTTTCAGCCATACTTCCTATGTTTTTGGGTTTTCTTAGATAAAGAATTATAACGGTAAAAGCAAGAATTTAAAGACTAACTATTTTTTGGTTTATCAAATAAAGACTGAAAGTAAACTAACAAAATTAAAAACAAGAATTAAAACTAGCAAGGTTCCTAATAACCTCACCAGGGTAGCTATTGCTTCCCCGGCAACGGCGCTAGAAAAAGGGTTGATACCTTCGATCCGGATTACAGATGTAGTATAGCTTCTTTTTCCCTAGAAGACCTAGGTTATCGAATCCTCGGGAAGTGAATGCATAGTGAAGTTACTTTAATGGACCTTCGGGAGTTTTAGAATTCCTTTTGTGTTTTCACCGGACCAGTAGCTTGCGTCTTTTTGTTGTTGTCGATGATGGAGAGAGGGCCTAGGGCGTTCGGTTTCACCTATAGCTGTGCAAAACATCTGATGGAAATAAAAGATAGAAATAATGTATGCGTGACGAGGGGTAACCTCGGCAATTCCCATGGTGATGGACTTGGGGTTTCGCAGAAAAGAGAACGCTGGGGATTTCCTCGGATGTCAGGGAAACAATGGAATCAAAGTCGCCTGAATATTGAGTAAACACACTATTACAAGTTGACCTCTAGATTTTGTTACCCTCGCTTAGGCTTCTCCCGTCCTATATATAATAGGCCGGGTCTCAAAGTTCTATGCGGACAGGTTTGATACACGCGGGATTACAATACCAAACACAGTGTCGGTTCGTAGTTTCTTCCCTAATACAATCAGAGTCTTTGTCGGTTGCTTCCTTGAGCTATTATCTGGAATCTTCATGGCCCGCAGGCCTTTTTACCCAATGTAGGGTAGCCAATTATAAGCACCTGAATACTCATAGCCATGTCAGTAGCCCCCAAGACTCTGCCTCAATCGCAGTTTCAGGTTGAGTCTCAAAATTTCCCCTTTTCTTTATTTTTATCGCTTTTTTACATTTTGTAGGGATTTGATACAACGAGTCTGATGCTTCCGACGGATCGGGAATCATCTAATTGCTCCTGGGCAAAAACAAGGTTGACCTACATCAAATTCAAGTCCCCAGGCTTGAATCCGGAATTTGCAACTGGCGCAATTCAGTTCGAGCCGCTGAGGTCTTAACGAATACTGAATTCCAGTTTTCTATCTTTATCGGGTACCCAACGCGTCCATCGGGATTTTTCATCGTATCGTTGATACGAATTGTTTACTGGCAGAGTGCATTCTTGTGCGATTACCAAGCTACACAGGATGAATTTTGGGGTCTTACCTTCATGTTTTTGAACACGACATTTAGATTTTTATAGTGTCCGGTGCGATTCGAGAGTTTTTTTACTTTCTGCAATATGCTCCCGATAGGAGTATCTGTCGTCGAATGTTTCCTTTGTTTTTCTTTATCGGGTGCGCGTCAGCGCTTCTGATAGGAGTTGCACCTGAGGCTATGTTTGGATATATGTATCTAAACATAGGCTCGAAATTTTATTGCATCATTACTTCTGTAATTTTTGTCGGGTGCACGACCAGTGCTCCCGATAGGAGTAGCCCCCGAGGCTACAGTCGTAATATTGTATATTCGAGTGTAGTCTCAAATTTTCTCCTGGAGGAATTTACTTCTACTCCAATTGAATTTCTTCGGGTCATATCCTTTAAAAAGCCGCAATTTATTACAGTGCGTCCGTTGTGACGTCAGTGGTGACGTATCTGATGTTGTTAATTTCCAGAGAACACGCCCTGATGGGACGTGTCAAACGTGAGCCTATGCAGCAGTAATTATGACGCGTGATAGCGTATTCAGCAGAGATTCTTGACTACACGTCCCCTCTCTGCGTGAGAATCGAGGCGTCACGCGCTTTTCTCCGTTTTTACCGCAGCCATAACTTTTCTTTAACTTTTTCCTTTATGGAATCTTTGTAACACATGTCACCATCGTGCGACCTTTTGTCAATTCGATTTTGCATCCAACGGTTCAGTCCTTGCGTCGTTGCTCTTTATAAGGGAGGAGGGGGTGTGTTTTACTGTTTTACCTCACCTCTCCTTGCCTCATCTTCTTCCTTGCGCTCTTGCCTCCTTGCGGACTCCTATTCTTGTTCCCTTGCAAAAAAACCTGGTTCTTGTGCTCTTGCCCCCCTTTTGCTACCATGGGAAAAAGCAAAGCTGCTGGAACTTCTGATGCCACTGCGAAGGCCACCAGGAAGAGGGTCGTCGGACGGGCCCCCACCAAGTGCACGGGTGATGGCCCAAAATATATCGAGATCGTTGGGGAACCCCAAGAGGAAGGTATGATGAGCACAGCAGCAAGTTTTCCCTCAGTATGAAACCAAGGTTATAAATCCAGTAGGAGCAAGGAAACACCCCAAAGGTGTAGCTAGCTGAACGATGGCAGGGCGCACTACCGGTGCCAGCATCAACATGGAGACCTGGACAACACAACCACAGAACTCTGTCCCCAACTTGCGATGAGGTTGTCAATCTCACCGGTTTTGCTGAAAACAAAGGATTAAACGTATCGAATGGAAGGAAGTAATAGTTTGCAGAAAGTAAACACAAAGTAGTAAACAGTTTATAGATTGTATGTAAAAGAAAGGACCGGGATCCATAGTTCACTAGAGGTGGCTCTCCTTAAGATAGATAACATGTTGGGTGACCAAATTACAACGGGGCAATTGACAAACATCGAGAAAGCAATACATTCATATACTAATCATCTTGACTCCTTTGAGATTCGATTGGGGATTACAACATTATACATAGACCGCCATCCAACTGCATCTATGACTAATAATCCACCTTCAGGTTATCATCCGACCCCCTCCAGTATTAAGTTGCAAGCAACAGATTATTGCTTTACGAATTGCGTGTAATGTAAACAATACGATTGTTCTATGAACAAAGGATTGTTGTTTTCTCCCTAGTAGCAACAACACATCTAGTACCTTAGAGATTTCATCACGTCCCAGTTACGGAGAGGCATGAACCCACTATCGAGCATAAATACTAACTCTTGGAGTTGCTAGCATCTACTTGGCCAAGATAGCTACTAACAACGGAAAGCATGCAAGATCACAAATAAGAAAGCATGCAAGATAGTCCAAGGATGAACTACTCACGCATCACACCAAAGGCTTGCATGATGATGAAGAAGGCCTCCAGGGTGAATTCCCCTCTCCGGCAGGGTGCCAGGAAGAGCTTCAGATCCCTCCCGATCTAGGGATGGAGATGATGGTGGCTATAGACTCTTTCGTGGATTTTTGATCGGGTACTTAGGGTTTTCGTCCCGAGGGCATCTTATAGGCGGAAGGAGAGGCCGAGGGGGTGCCTAGGCTAGCCACACCACCCCCTGGCGCGGGCCAGGCCTGGCCACGCGGCCAGGTGGTGTGGCCGGCCCCCAGCCCTTCTCCGTCTCGTATTCTGGCATCTAATGACTTCTAAAAAAATAGGCACTTTGGCTTTTGTCCCGTCCAATTCCAAGAATATTCATTTTCTGACTTTCCTGGAACCAAAAACAGCAGAAAACTGGCGGCTGGCACTGTGGCTCTTGTTAATAGGTTAGTCCAAGTAATCATATGAAAAGTACTCCAAAGTGTGGACAAAACACAAGAAAGTGGATAAAACCAAGCATGGAACATCAAAAATTATAGATACATTTGCAATGTATCAACGGCGCGGGAACTCCGTGAGGCGCGGAAATCTGGTCATCTGACAGAGGGTTCCTTCAAGCTCCCTGGGGACGAGGCTGCACCCATCCCCAAATCTGGCTGGAGGGTAATGTTCCTCTCTTTCCTCTTCCATGGTATTTCTCTTCCTGTCCATGAATTTCTTTGGGGCCTTTTGTTTGTTTATGGCGTGCAGCTGTATCAGCTCACACCCAACTCTATTCTCCACGTCGCTTGTTTTGTCACTCTTTGCGAGTGTTTTCTTGGGATTCATCCCCATTGGGGCCTCTGGAAACACTTCTTCTATGTTCACCGCAACACCACAGATACCATTGTCCATGACGTTGGTGGCACCATTTTGTCTGTCTGATCCGACGTTGATTACTTTGATCTCAAAATCACGGATTCTGTCCAAGACTGGAAGTCCAAGTGGTTTTATGTCAAGGATCAACCACTTGAAGGCCAATCCTTCGGGTTAGCCCCCTTTGACCCAAACAAAACCTGCCGCAAACTTGATTCCTGGGACCAACGTCCTTCTGCCGAAGTAATGGCAGAAATCCAGCCCTTTGTTGATCGCATTTCCGAGCTGTGGCATGACATTGGCAAAGAATTGTCGGGTCTCCAGATCCTGGCATATTTTTGCGGATCCGCGTCCAGCCGCTTCAAGCTCGGTCGTCTGGTATGTGGGCGTATACCAGGAAGAAGGACCCGATGAGGATTTCCTCAAAGGACCTCGCTCTCAAGGTGTATGAGAAGAGAGTCCGGAGCTTCACAACTTTGATGGCAAAAATCCCGGTTCCTTCAACTTGCCTTGTGGAGCTCTATGGCAAGAAGAAACGGCTTCCCGAGGTACATTTCCTTCGCCTTTGTCTTTTCTTGTCTTTTGTTTGTAGGTACATTTTTCAAGTCTTCCGCTTTTTGTAGGATTTTGATCACCTGAGCTCACTTCCTCCCCTTCCTGGAAGTGGTGAGCCCCCTGTCCACCCCTCTGCATCTGACGATATCCCTATGACTGGGACTACCGTGGATTAGGAGGGAGAATTTTCTGCATCCGATTCTTTGTCGAAGACGCAATCACTTCCTTCAGCTGGCTCTGGAGATTTCCGCATGGAGCACACTGGCGAAAAGAGGAACCGCCCTTATGTTGTGGAAAGGGTCGAGGATTCGGATGACTTGACTGCTTCCAAGCCTTTTGGTACCTCTCCGATCGCAGCTGCTCCTGCCAAGATGAACTTGTTCCATCTTGCGCAGGATGTGTCTTTGTAAGTATTTGCTTTCTTCTTTTTCTGTTTCACCGGGTGATTTTACTGCTGATGCTTGCTCCTACTTGTGTTGTACTGTTGTAGTGATGACGAAGATCTTCCCGCTTCTCCTCTTCCCACATCTATGGGCTTCTCCACAAGGAAAACTCCTCCGCCATCAGCGGAGCTGAAAGAAAAACCTCTGTCTCTTGTGGATAAGAACATCTAGAAGGATGTTGCCACTTCATCCAAGCCGCCGCCGCAAAAAAGGAAGAAAACAGCGGGTAAAGGGGTGGTGATATCTAAAGAGCTTGTTGATGTCGACATGAAGGATGTAAGTCACTTTTGATCCCAAAATTTTCCCTTTTCCGTACACTTTTTATTTTGCCCTCATATCCTTTTGCTGTGATTTTTCTTTGCTCAACCTTTGATGCACGAGATGGTTGGTATGGCCTCTCGTTTCATAAGGATTTGCGATGATGCCGAAGAACTAAATGGTATGTGCTGATCATCTTTGTAATCTCCTTATAAAAATGCTCATCCTCATTTTTGTGATTCGCTCCTACAGCCGCTGCCAAGCAATCCGAAGTTATTCGGGATGAGGCGATGAAGCATGCCGGTGATCTAGAGGGCAGACTCCGAGCTGCGGAAAAGGCTTTGAAGGAGGCCAATCAGAAGGCGAAAGCTGATGCTGAGGAAGTGGCAGGCAAGTCGCTGCTTGGGATGCGAATCTGTGGCAGCGCCTGGAGGCCCTTAATAACTCATTGAGCCATAAGTTTTTATTTGTGCGTGTTTGTTGTTTTGTTTCTTTCTTTTGGTTGTCAATCTCTTCTTCTCTCTTTGTTGTCAGAACTGACTGGCCAGAACCTGACGCTGGATGATGATAAGAAGGTCGATCCTTTGTCGAATGCTGTTAGCACTTTGGAGGCCAACAACGTTCGTGGGCGCAATATTCTTATTCGCTCATGCCGCACCTTCAAGAAGCTCCATGCCAAGATATTTCTAACCAAGGATGTGCCAGAGAAGCTGAATGATCTTGTCGCCGTTTTCGGTGTTGATCCTGGTCCCCTTGTTGGTTATAGTTTGACGCAGTCAAGGAGCGGTGCCAAAACTTCGATGGCACTGGCGATGGCACACGGCAAGAAGGTCGACTAGGAGAAGGTTAGCTCCTCTATCCTAGTCACCCCCAGTGGCCAAGCAATTGACCTGAAGCTGCATATTAAAAAGGCCAGAAAATATTCTCGGCTGCTCCTTGGTCTGGTCTCGGGTTCAGGGAACCTGGTTGTCCCTTCTTCGGCTACTCTTACTATGACGAGTGCTCCTTCTTTGGCTACTCCTGCCACCGCTGTAGCTAGTGCTACTTCCGCTAGCACCACCTTGTATTTGAAGGACGCGGCCTCATAGGCCCTTTTTTGTAATCGCTTATCGTTTCTCCCTTGATGTTTGTAATGAACCTTGACTTTATCCAGCTTTCCCTTGCTTCTTTTTACAAGAAGGAAGCTTTTGAATATATGTGTGCGAGCTTGCTTTTGTATGCTGAATGTTTCACATTGTTTTGTCTTGTCAGATCTTGACTAATTCTTCGGCTCCTTCTAAACCCGCGCAATTGTCGGATGTTGTTCCGTACTCCACTGTAATAGGCCCAACCAGTTCCACCATCGTGCGTATGGTGGACCCACTATTGTATGCTGAAAAGATAGAGCAGTGAAAAAACTTGAAGGAAAACTTCGGGTTATTCAATCGATGGTGGATGTTTCCATCACTTTGTGAAGCTTCAACTTGTGGCGGGTGCTAAGCTCGCGCTTTCTTGGGTGCATGTGCATCATCCGACGTTGGACTTGGACGATGTATCTTCATGGCTACCTTCTCCTTCCGATGGTGGCCTGATTGATATGGTGCCTCATTACGCTGCTGCTCGTAGACCAGCCATTAGTATTATCCGAAAGTGTTTGGAAGCAGACGAAGAGTTTTTTGTAAACTTTCTTATCTGATTATTTGCTTGCTTTGCCTTTGTACTTTGTGTAGAACTACTTTATACTTGTCAAAAAGGTCGTATGCTTTATATGAGATTTTGATTGTATGGTGTATTCTCTTGTGGGGAAATCCGATGAACTTATGTTTATGTGCCATAGAATTTTTGTGTCACGGAATAATTTCTTTAGCTATTGAAAATAATGGGCAGGAGTACATTGCGATGGCATGATCGCCTGACCGTTGGCCTTTATTGAATATAGGGTGCATCTAAATAGAGGTTTTATGAAGGAATCTTTAGATTCTGTTCCTAGGGATCTTCATCATCTTCCGCATTATGGTGCTCGCGACTTGTCAATTAGTGGGTCTTCTTATGCGGGACCATTATTGGAGGCCGCATACATTGCTTTTTGCGAGACGGTTGCGTGCTTGCTCTTCCGATATTTTCTTTTTGCGGGTGTACCCTTCGTGTGCCGACTCTTCATCCGCCAGCTTTAGCTATCTAAGTTATGCCTCCATCCCGAAAGATTCCGAGATTTTGTTGAATTCTCGATCGCAGCTCTCCGCGCGGCTGAAGCTTCCTTTGACTATGATGACCCCGTTGGGGGCTGGCATTTTTAGCACTAGGTACGCGTAGTGAGGTACTGCCATGAACCTAGCGAAAGCTGGTCGTCCCAGTATCGTGTGGTATTGAGATGGCCAGTCCATGACTTTGAATTCTAGCTTTTCTCGTCTGAAGTTATTTTTTGAATCGAAAACTATGTCGAGGTGGATTTTGCCCAATGGAATTTCGGCTTTTCCTGGAACTATCCCATGGAAGGTTGTGTCTATTGGTGTTAGGCTCGTTACGGACCAGTTCATTTCCCACGGAGTTTTGGCGTAAATCAGATAGATGTTGCTTCCTGCATCCAAGAAAACCTTGCTCATGTCGAACCCGCCGATTTGCGCTTCCACTATTAGTGCTGACTGGCCTGGCTGTGGGACCCGTAATGGATGGTCAGCTCTGCTGAAAGTAATTTCTTGTTCTGACCAATGGAGATACTCCGATGTAGGAGGTGGCTTTGTTACCGCCAGGTTTACTTGCCTAGTGATCAATTTCTATGTTCTATTAGAGGGTGGCCCCTTCTGGATCATTGACATTGCTCCTTTTGACCTGGAATATTCATTGTCTTGGTATATTGTATTTTGCGGCTGTCCTGCTGGTGGAGGTCCCTATGGTGGAGGTGGAGCGCCAATGGACAAAGTGCCAGGTGTAGGGGCATAGTTTCTGTTTGTTGCTTCGGCTACCTTTGTGTTGCATAGTTCTTGCATCTTTAGGAATGTCTGCAGTCCTTTAGGAGGTGATTTGATCACCTTTTCACTGTTGAGTCGATGTAGTAGTGCATATTGCCGGGTCCTTCCAACATTTGTCCTGCTGACATTGGTGGGTCTCGGTTCATCGGCTGGTGTTGTTGCCACGGCTGGCTTTCACCGATGTTGTCCCTACTGCCACGATATCTGGTGTTGTAGTCATCACTTTGTTGGTTGTCCATTCCATAAAAGCTCGCTGCAACGTAACTGGGTGTATGGTATCCATCATTGGTTCGTCGTCTCCGGTCGTTATTACGCCAGTCTCTGTCATCGGGTGAACGGGCCCTTTTGTTGTGTACTACATCCTCTCCGTCGGCCCAGTGATTGGCTATTTCCATCAGTTGTGAAATTGTCCTTGGCTTGGTTCATCCTAGTTCTTCAATGAACTCCTGTCAACGAATACCATCATTGAAGGCGTCGATCGCTCTTTCGTCAGATATTGCTTCAGCTGAATTTTTGGTAATGTTCCATCATTGGATGAAGGCTCATATTGATTCTCCTGGCTTTTGCTTGCAGCCACGCAATTGCTCCAAAGACGCGGGTCGCTTGAATGTAGATTGAAAGTTTCTGATAAATTTGTCTTCAAGATCATTCGAACTGCTGATAGAATATTCTGGTAGTTGCTTCAGCCAGGAGCGTGCCGCACCAGTTAGGTGGAGCTGCAGGCTTTGCATTGCCGTGGCTTTGGATCCGCCTTGTAATCTGATGGTTGCCAGATAATATGTCAGCCAAGCTTTGGGTTCTTGGAGGCCGTCATATTTTTGTCGATCTTGGGGTAGCTTAAATTCTTTCAGCACCGGAGTTTTGCGAACCCGTCGGGTAAAGTAGCTGGCTCCACATAATTCTTGTTCGTCTTCGCTTTCGCCGTCACGGTACCCTCGGGTGCTGCGCCCTTCTTGTGATCGATCGATCCTTCGTTGGGTGATGTTGTTTCCCACGTCGTTGCACTGTTCTTGTTTAGAAAAGTGGACCCAATGTGGCGACCATGATCGTCGGGTGTGACCTCCCTACCGAGGGCTGCTGCGATGGCGTGGGGACCTGTCAAGTTGCCTCGTGGTTCCTTTATTTACTTGGGCAAGAGTTTCTCCCACCAAGCCGAGGTTCATCAAGGCGGATCGATGGAGGGCCGCACGAGGATCGTCGGGCGCATGTTGTGTTGTGATTAGGTATGTTTGTGCGGCCACAATAGCTGCCTAAGCTATTTTGCATTGATATTTCCAACTTGGTCTATCGACATAAATGAGAGATCAAGGTCTCAGATTAATCCACTTCTCTCTTCCTCGGGTATACCTTGTAATCTAGACGTTCCTCTTCTTGGCAATTCTCCTCCTATTATGCTTCTTGATCCTCGGGTGGGGCTTAGCTGCGCCCGCCTTAAGCTAGATTCATCGGCTACCCTTTTCTTTTCATCGAGCTGCCTCTGCATCCTAAGGAGGTCTCTCTTTTTGCAGTGTATGATATGTTGCAAACGTATCTATAATTTTTGATGTTCCATGCTTGGTTTATATCTACTTTCTTATGTTTTGTCCACACTTTGGAGTACTTTTTATACACTTTCTTGGACTAACCTATTAACAAGATGCCACAGTGCCAGCTTCCTATTTTCTGCTGTTTTTGGTTCCAGGAAAGTCAGAAAATGAATATTCTCGGAATTGGACGAGACAAAAGCCAAAGTCAGTATGTCACCGAGGGGGACACAGAGCCATAATACGAGACGGAGAGGGGCCAGGGGCCGCCCACACCACCTGGTCGCGTGGCCAGGCCTGGCCCGCACCAGGGGGTGGTGCGGCCACCTAGGACACCCCCTCGGCCTCCCCTTTCGCCTATAATATGCCTCCGATACAAAAACCCTAGGTACCCGATCAAAATTCCACGAAAGAGTCTGTAGCCGCCGTCATGTCCATCCCTAGATCAGGAGGGATCTGAAGCTCTTCCCGGCACCCTGCCGGAGGGGAGAATTCACCCTAGAGGCCTTCTTTCATCACCATGCAAGCCTCCAGTGTGATGCGTGAGTAGTTCATCCCTGGACTATGGGTCCATGTAGTAGCTAGATGGTTGATTCTTCTCCTTTGTGCTACCACGTATAGATCTTGTGAGCTCCGTTCATGATCAAGATCATCTATTTGTAATCATACATGTTGTGTTTGCGGGGATCCGATGGATATTGAGATGCTATTTCAGATTGATTATTGATTTTATCATGTCTTTGTTATTTGTGATCTTGCATGCTCTCCGTTGTTAGTAGATATCTTGGCCGAGTAGATGCTAGCAATTCCAAGAGGGAGTATTTATGCTCGATAGTGGGTCCATGCCTCTAGTAATCTGGGGAAGTGACAGAAATCTCTAAGGTACTAGATGTGTTGTTGCTACTAGGGAGAAAATAGCAATCCTTTGTTCATAGAACAATCGTATTGTTTACTTTAAATGGAATGCGTAACGCAATTATCTGTTGCTTGCAACTTAATACTGGAGGGGGTTCGGATTGATAACCTGAAGGTGGATTATTAGTCATAGATGTAGTTGGATTACGGTCTATGTATAATGTTGTAATGCCCAATCCAATCTCATAGGAGTCAAGATGATTAGTATATGCATGTATGCTTTCTTGATGTTTGTCAATTGCCCCGCTGTAATTTGTTCACCCAACATGTTGTCTATCTTAAGGAGAATCACCACTAGTGAACTATGGACCCCGGTCCTTTCTTTTACCCTCAATCTACAACTGTTTACTATTTTCTGTTTACTTTCTTTAAGCTTTTACTTTCTTCCACACAATATGTTTAATCCTTTGTTTTCAGCAAAATAGGTGAGATTGACAACCTCACTGTAAGTTGGGGCAAAGTTGTTGTGTTGTACAGGATTCCAAGTTGGCAACAACACCTTGGAGGTGTTTCCTTGCTCCTACTGGTTCGATAACCTTGGTTTCATAACTGAGGGAAACATGTTGTTGTGCTCATCATACCTTCCTCTTGGGGTTCCCCAATGAGCTCGAGATATCTTGAGCCATCAAGCTCTTTTCTGGCGCCGTTGCCGGGGAGTCAAGGATATCTTCATAAGGGGAGTCCCTCATAACCAATCTCTTTACTTTTTTGTTTTTGTTTTGCTTAGTTTATTTTCTGCTTTGTTTGCTTGTTTCCTTTATCAAAAATACAAAAAAATTAGTTCCTACTATAGTTGTTATTTTCGTTGGTCTGTTATTGTCTTGCTTTATCATGCTTTCTATCAATGGTTGGTTTCTTTGAAACTGAATCTAATTGCCAAGGTGGGTTCATGGAAGAACAAAAATATTATTGTAAGGAACACCGCTTGTCACAAAAAGGGAAACACTTATAGGAACAAATTGATAAATTGTATACCATTGCTAGAAACGTGTGCTCTACTTATAATGTTACTTATTGCTTTGATAAATCTTGTTGCTGCAAGAGGTATAAACACCTCCCTT
The DNA here is from genome assembly GCA_023614405.1 of Avena insularis. Lineage (NCBI taxonomy): Eukaryota > Viridiplantae > Streptophyta > Magnoliopsida > Poales > Poaceae > Avena > Avena insularis. The sequence goes on along the minus strand of CM042684.1, from coordinate 430,839,314 downwards.
TTCAATGCGAGTATATTGATGATGTTACCATATCTTCTTATATTAAGGGAAATTATGACTTTTATGATGTGGAACAAATTGAAGAATTTATTGCTTGGAAGGGTGCATTCGAACTAGCTTATATGCTTGAAAATACTAATGATGCACCTTATAAATATGAGGTTTATGATATACTTCAATTTTGCTTTGATAATTACAAGGAAGAAAATGGCTATATTCTTGAATATCTTAATAGATGCTCTCCACCAGCAGAAGAGACTAATGCCTTGCAGGAGCCTATGGAAGAAGAAATTGTTGAAACTGGAAGCTCATTGGATGAAAAAGAGGAGGAGAGTGATGATCAAGAGGATAAAGAATGGATCTACCCATTTGTACCTTCTAATGAGAGTAACTCTTTACCCCTTACAATATTTGATTGTCCCCCATGCTTACTAAAGGAGGATGAATGTTATGTTCCTAAGGATTCTTTTGAAAATGTTTATAATAAAGCTCTAGTGTTTGTAGATCATGAAAAGCATGCTTTATGTGATAGTTATACTGTTGAGTTTATTCATGAGGCTACTGAAAATTATTATGAGAGAGGAAAATATGGTCGTAGAAGTTTTCATGGTACTGAAACACTTCTCTATGTGCTGAAAGTTTTGAAGTTACTCTTGTTTTATCTTCCTATGCCTGTCACTTTGTTCTTTGTGAATTTATTTGCATACAAGATTCCTATGCATAGGAAGTGGGTTAGACTTAAATTTGTTTTGAATTTGCTTCTTGATGCTCTCTTTTACTTCAACTCATATTTCATATGTGAGCATCATCAAAATTATCATGCCTAACTTAAAGGCGTTAAAGAAAAGTACTTATTGGGAGATAACCCAAAAGTTTTAGTTGAGTCTTGGAAGTTATTGCTTTAGTAATAACCTCTTCTTATCCTTTTTATTTGCTTTTTGTGTGCCAAGAGTAACCTCTAATGAGAGAGAAGTAATGCTTGGGAAAGTTGCTGCCCCGAAACAGATTTTTGTGCTTCGTTGTACAAATTCGTGTAAAATCTCTGTACGTCGGTTTGAGCTGTGATTTTTTGTGCTTCTGCCCCAGGTTGTTATCCAACTTTCGTTAGTTCAACACTTTTCTATTTGAGCAACAGGAGGTGTTCGAAAAAATTCTTTTTAGCTGCTGGTCTGTTTTGACAGATTTCTGCCTTTATTTGCATTTGCTTCTTGTTGGTTCCTTTTTGAGTTCTCTTTGGGGAATTGAGATTTTCAAGGGAAGTGCTATAGTAGCTTGTGTTTTAATGGAAGTTTTATTGGTGTTCAAACTGAACCCAAAGACTTATTATCTTGAGTGCACTAATGTTGCTAATAAAGATTGTGTGAAGTTTTGTATGAAGGAAAAAATTTAGGTGTATGGAGAGAATGATGTAATGAGATGAAGAATGGACTAAAGCTCAAGCTTGAGGATTCCACGCGTGTCACCCCAAGAAATATCCAAGAAGTGCCAGCGTCAAATCTTGGGGATGCCCAAGGCATCCCCTTCTTCATCAATAAAAATCTCAGGTTTCTTCCAAACACTTCATTTTTATTATTTCATGCACAGTTGTGTTGTTCTTGGAGCATCTTTGTTTTTGTTTTTGGTTTTTGTTTGCTTCTGTTTTCTTAGTTTTCTTGAATAAATTGGTTGGACCCCCTCTTTCATACATTAGTTTTCAAACATTTTGGTTTGGATTGGAAAAGAGTAGGAAAAGTTCATGCTTAAGTGGTAAAAAGGAGCTTGTTTTTGACTGTGGCCTATGCTTTGTCATGTCATGCTTGATATTCTTTTGGCTTTATTCTTAGTGATTTTTGCTGTAGCATGACATGTTATAAACAATTGAGATTGCTTAATGTGCCTTGAAAGAATCATGCGTTGTTTTAGCATATTAAAGCATAGTATTGCGGTATTCTCCTTTGATGCTTTATTTGGGTTGACTTGGCGCATGCTCACACCATGTTATGACTATCCCAAGTCACCATAGCCTTTATGATCCTTTAGTTTTCGACTTTTAATATCACTTTATGCTTTAATTAATGATGTTTTGTCGCTCTACATGATTATGGCCATTATTTCTCTCTTAGTTGGTCGCTCCCAGTCTTTTGCTAACCTCCATAACCAAGTATGAGTTCCACTCATGCATCCAACTCCAAATAAAACCAAGTTATTCCAAAGAGTCCACCATACCTACCTATTAGCATTTGCTATTCCAAATATATTCATGTTTTTATCTACCTTCCGAATTAAACTTGTTATGAGAAAACTAGTGATTAAAGCTCTCACAAACTTGATGGCACACTTTACTTTTCTTGCCCTTAATAAACTTGAACCATTGTGTCATCTATGTTGTATACGCTTGCACTTATATGTTGGGGATTAGCAGAACCATGTTGTCATGGGGAACGCTTTCAACATTGCACTTGTACTTTGTACCTAGTTGATATCATGCTCTTTTGTCTATGGATGTCATCGGTGTGAAATGAAAGGGGAGCTTGTAAGTCCATGGAGTTATGTATGTGTGTTAGAGAAATTCTTGGGTCGTCGGTCTAATCCATGCCTAATCATGGTGGAAACCTGTAGCGTAACCATAATGAGCTGTCTATGAAGCATTCTTCTTATAAAAAAAGAGAGAGATATTGAGAAAAAGAAAAAAAAGAGATATGAGAAAAGAGGAAAGAGATAAAAAAGCACCATTTTCCCATGGTAAATAAGAAGATTGTTGAGATGCTCGTTGTCTGCTTGACTTGTCATTTTGATATGGGGATTCTTCCGTATCATCGGGCAAGGGGTACCCCGTTGGCGGTTCTCTATGATACACACGTACTTACTATGACAAGAACTTACCGGTAACTAAACTTGAGTAGCATGAGGAGCGACCCTCGTATTCAAGGGACATGAGATTTCCAACTTATACTTTGTCAAGCATATACTCCATAGTTTGTTCACTTTAACCTTAATCACTTCAAGATGCTTATGATAGGGGAAATGAGAGCTGAAAGCTAATAAGTACCATAATTTTTGGAAGCTCTTTATGAAACTTGAATCCCTGGTTCCTCCTATGAAGGCCTTTCTTTTACTTTTATGTTGAGTCTCCACCTTCTATCTTTATGCACCTATTGAGAGAGTATAGTGGCCATTCTTAGTTCTATATGCATTGCCCAAGACTTGTTGATTGATGCATAACTTTGATATTGCTTGTTCTTAAACTATTTGTATCTAGTCACCCTCATAAACTTTGAAGGTGTCCTATGCATTTATGTTTGCTAATCCATGAGGGACAAGCTGAATGCCATTATTCTATGGTTTCTTTATGTGAAACAAACAAATGTCTTGCAAAGCATTGTTATTCATGAATCTTTTGTTTATGCCTTTTCATGTTACAACATAGTTGCTATGTCTTATTGTTAGAACTTTATCTTTCATGCTATGTTGAAGTACTATGATCCTAGCTATCAATGTTTTACAAATACTTTGATCAAGTTTATGATGGTGCATGTCACCTCAAAAATTATTCTTTCTTTTTATTACTTACCTACTCGAGGACGAGCAGGAGTTAAGCTTGGGGATGTTGATACATTGCAAATGTATCTATAATTTTTGATGTTCCATGCTTGGTTTATATCTACTTTCTTATGCTTTGTCCACACTTTGGAGTAATTTTTATACACTTTCTTGGACTAACCTATTAACAAGATGCCACAGTGCCAGCAGCCAGTTTTCTGCTGTTTTTGGTTCCAGGAAAGTCTAAAAATAAATATTCTCAGAATTGGACGGGACAAAAGCCAAATTCAGTATTTCACTGAGGGGGACACAGAGCCAGAATACGAGACGGAGAGGGGCCAGGGCCGCCCACACCACCTGGCTGCGCGGCCAGGCCTGGCTCGCGCCAGGGGGTGGTGCGGCCACCTAGGGCACCCCCTCGGCCTCCCCTTTCGCCTATAAGATGCCTCCGATATAGAAACCCTAGGTACCCGATCAAAATTCCACGAAAGAGTCTGTAGCTGCCGTCATTTCCATCCCTATACCGGGAGGGATCTAAAGCTCTTCCCGACACCCTGCCGGAGGGGAGAATTCACCCTGGAGGCCTTCTTCATCACCATGCAAGCCTCCGGTGTGATGCGTGAGTAGTTCATCCCTTGTCTACGGGTCCATGTAGTAGTTAGATGGTTGGTTCTTCTCCTTTGTGCTACCATGTCTAGATCGTGTGAGCTCCGTTCATGATCAAGATCATCTATTTGTAATCATACATGTTGTGTTTGCGGGGATCCAATGGATATTGAGATGCTATTTCAGATTGATTATTGATTCTATCATGTCTTTGTTATTTGTGATCTTGCATGCTCTCCGTTGTTAGTAGATATCTTGGCCGAGTAGATGCTAGCAACTCCAAGAGGGAGTATTTATGCTCGATAGTGGGTTCATGCCTCTAGTAATCTAGGGAAGTGACACAAATCTCTAAGGTACTAGATGTGTTGTTGCTACTAGGGAGAAAACAACAATCCTTTGTTCATAGAACAATCCTATTGTTTACTTTACATGCAATGCGTAATGCAATTATCTGTTGCTTACAACTTAATACTGGAGGGGGTTCAGATTGATAACCTGAAGGTGGATTATTAGTCATAGATGCAGTTGGATTACGGTCTATGTATAATGTTGTAATGCCCAATCAAATCTCATAGAAGTCCAGATGATTAGTATATGCATGTATGCTTTCTCGATGTTTGTCAATTGCCCCGCTGTAATTTGTTCACCCAACATGTTATCTATCTTAAGGAGAATCACCACTACTGAACTATGGACCCTGGTCCTTTCTTTTACCATCAATCTACAACTGTTTACTATTTTCTGTTTACTTTCTATAAGCTTTTACTTTCTTCCACACAATACATTTAATCTTTTGTTTTCAGCAAAACCGGTGAGATTGACAACCTCACTGTAAGTTGGGGGCAAAGTTCTGTGGTTGTGTTGTGCAGGATTCCAAGTTGGCAACAACACCTTCGAGGTGTTTCCTTGCTCCTACTGGTTTGATAACCTTGGTTTCATAACAGAGTTAAACTTGCTGATGTGCTCATCATACCTTCCTCTTGGGGTTCCCCAACGAGCTCGAGATATCTTGAGCCATCAATGTAGCAGATACTGGTATGCCAATAGATCTTCGTGGTTGGCGTCCGTTGTCATTGGGACTGCACCCGAGATTGCTGCTCTCGCTTTTTCCCATGCACTGGTTGGTAGGCCAAGGGTTCACCTCTCATCTTCACATGGTTGCTCTTCTTCCTGATTTTCTCAGTTGACTATTGGATCTGCTCTGTTTCCTCGACTTCCTTCGTTGTCATTGCTTCCTGCATTATGGCTTGCAAGAATATCATCGGGGTTAAGAATTGGGTTACCGTTGGAGTCTTGCTAGGTCATGGTGTCTCCGATGATCACGTATTCTTGGTGCTGAGTGGCGTATGGACTGGTAATGTCGTCGTTTTCACCGACGGAGATACTATCGGATGAGACAGTGAAGTCCATCAGTTTTTGCTCTGGATAGATTTCCTCCATCTGAATTCCAAAGTCGATGCTTTCGCTACTTTCTTCAGGTTCTGAATTGGCTGGGCTTGCTTCACGTGGTGGTTTGAACGGTGGGTCTGATCCGAAGGAGAGATTTTCATAGATACCATCAAGATCCCCCAGATTCGTATTGATTTGCCCGCTTTTGTTGCCTTCTTTGATCTGTGCTTCGACTTCCATTGAGAATCCGATGGAAAGTTCCTGTACTTCTGTTGGCGTAGTTGTTCGGGTGGGCGGGCGTGGATTTGCTTTTGTTGAGTTGATGCTTGGTAGAGAGCGTTCCACCGAATCCGTGTTTCCAGCGTTCGAATTTCTAACAGACGACGCCAATTGACAAGGGGTAACCTCGGTAATGCCCATGGTGATGGACTTGGGGTTTCATGGAAAAGAGAACGCTGGGGATTTCATCGGATGTCAGGGAAACAATGGAATCAAAGTTGTCTGAATATTGAGTAAACAAACTATTACAAGTTGTCCTCTAGATTTCGTTACCCTCGCTTGGGCTTCTCCCATCCTATATATAATAGGCCGGGTCTCAAAGCTGTATGCGGATAGGTTTCATACACGCGTGATTACAATACCAAACACAGTGTCGATTCATAGTTTCTTCCCTAATACAATACGAGTCTTTGTCGGTTGCTTCCTTGGGCTGTTATCTGGAATCTTCATGGGCCGCAGGCCTTTTTACCCAATGTAGGGTAGCCAATTATAAGCACCTGAATACTCATATCCATGTCTCCGCAAGATAAATTATATGTGGGCAATGCATCCATAATTTCTATTGCCTCCGCAACCGCGTATAGCACTAACCTACTAGTCTCATCCATAGAAGAAAGAGAACTAATGATTTGCGTAGTGATGTCACCGTTAATCCCAAGCAAATCCCTCACATACAGCCGTACTACCCCTTCTGTCACCGGGGTTCCCAACCTGTAGATTAGTCATCACTCATACTCCCTATACCTGGCTCAACCCTCAGGGTCTTGGGTACCTGACAAGTCCTAGGATTGAGGCAAGAGAGGATACAATAATCATCATGTCATACAAACTAATACACGATCCCATCTATGATAATTCACATGCACAATTGCTACATGCTAGGACGAAGCCCTTAGCACAAGGAGAATTACTCACACATAGAGATGAGATCAACAATCGCAAACATTGTAATAAAAATCATAAGTTTGATAGCAATAGACTTACAATGTCGCCAATCAGAGAAGAGATCTACTATTACAAGTGGTGGGATATGGCTATGGAGATGGAGAAGGGTTTGGATATCTGGAGGCGGCTGGTGATCTGTGGAAGAGACTTCTGGATGGTGCGAAATCTATTTTCTCATGGCCCGGGGCTTCTTTATATAGGGGTCCCTTCACGAAAGTTGTTCTGTTTGACCTAACGGTGGTGGCGCCAACTATACGACCGAAGCTATACGGTCGGAATTTTTGCTCCGGTCGTATAGTTGGTCGTTAAAGCATCTGCCTCCGATGTAAGGCTCCTGGTTTCTTCTGGTAGTTGGAAATCTTGTATCTTTGACTTTAATGTAGTGATTCCCTCCTTTAAACGACATTATCTGCCCAGGAAAAATACAAAAAGAAAGGATCGCATATCCCTCTGAATATTAGCATTAGTGGCAGGGTTTACAGAGATATTTCATCAAGAATATGATTAATATCCAGTTTAAATGTGGATGTTAGATGGCTATATTTCAGAGCCATCAGTGGCTTGAATCCATTTGTGAAGATGCAGTTGAGGCTTGCCAGTAAACAAATATTCCAACATATGATGGATGCAGCCATTACCTTCGAGGACGATTACAAATGTTTTCAAGAGGACAGGAGAAAAAGGTGAAAGCATGAGAACAAGAAGGCACAAGCAAGTAAGCCTAAACCAAATCTAGAGTTTAAACCTAGAATTAGGCCCTCCAATAACAATCCAAATCAGGGAGCACCATCATGCCGGAGGAATATCATCTGTCACAACTGTGGGTTACTCGGACATGTTAAAAGTGAATGTCGAAATCCTGTGATTATATGTCATGAATGTGGTCAGGGACACATAAGACTAGATTGTCCTAAGAAGCCAGCAGGTGGGTGGCCTACAAAAGGTGGTAATAATGGGAAGAACAACAATGGCAAGAGAATCAGACCTACTGGGAGGCTGAACTGCACCACTTTGGCATAAGTGGATAATTCTGACCAATCTGTGATAGGTACGCTCAACATACTCACCAATCCTAGAAATTTTTTATTTGACACCGGTGCAACTACTTCATTTATTTCTGAGCAATTTTGTGAAAAAATTGGGGTTAGAAGGGCACCGTTAGAAAACCCATTGTCCGTAAGAATGACAAGGGCACCATAGTAGTCACCATATAAAGATGAATCAAGTCATCATGATCTGTGGAGGTGTTTACTATTCATATCTTTATGTGATCCCAATGAAACGGATAGCAGTAATTTTGGGAATGGATTGGATGACTGAATATGGAGCTCAGATTAATTGCGTAGATAAGTTGGTCTCAATAAAAACTCTAGGAGGAGGAAGAATGGTTTATCAAGCTGATAGGCACACACATATAGATGCGGATCTTTAGTTAAACTCCATGAGTGAATTAAAGTTGGAGGATATCCCTGTGGTGAAGGAATTCATGGATTGTTTTCTAGCAGAGTTACCAGGAATGCCACCTGATCGAGAAATTGAGTTCACCATTGACTTGATACCAGGAACATCACCAATTGCACAAGCACCATACAAGATGGGTCCTAAAGAGTTGAAAGAGCTTAAAGAGAAAATTTATGAATTAGGTGGTAAAGGATTCATTCAACAGAGTGTATCACCCTAGGGAACTCTAGTTATCTTTGAGGATAAGCATGACGGAGCTCGGTGAATGTGTGGAGATTACCGGAATTTGAACAATGTTACTATCAAGAACAAGTATCCTTTGCCAAGAATTCAAGATTTGTTTGACCAAGTCAAGTGAGTAGGTGTGGTTTCCAAGATAGACCTCAGATCGTGCCACCATCAGATTAAGATTAAACCTAAATATGTTCCAAAGACCACATTTGTCTCAAGATATGGACATCATGAATTTTTAGTCGTACCTTTTGGGTTGACTAATGTGCCAGCAATTTTCATGAACTTGATGAACAAGATCTTTATTCCGTACTTGGACAAGTTCGTCATAGTGTTCATTGATGATATTCTGATATATTCCAAGAATAAAGAGGAACATACTGATCATTTGAGAATAGCATTGCGAATCCTGAGGGAGCATAAGCTTTATGCCAAGTTTAGTAAGTGTGAATTCTAGTTAGACAAGGTAGAATTCCTTGGTCATGTCGTTAGCATGGATGGAATTGTTGCGAATCCAACAAAATTTCAATCAGTATTAGATTGGAGTGCATCCTACCAATGTTAAACACGCCAGAGGTTTCTTGGGGATGGCATGGTATTATAGAAGGTTCATTGAAGGTTTCTCCAAGATAGCCGGACCAGTGACTAAATTGCTAAGAAATAATACTCCTTTTGTGTGGACTGACAAGTGTGAAGAAAGTTTTCAAGCATTGAAGACCAAGTTAACTACATCACCAGTTCTAACAGTGCTGAAGACTGGCAATGATTACACAGTTTACTATGATGCGTCTAAGGATGGACTAGGTTGTGTGCTTATGCAGGCCATAAGATTATTGCTTATGGGTCTAGACAACTCAAACCACATGAATTCAACTACCCAACACATGATTTGGAGTTAGCAGCAGTGGTATTTGCTTTGAAAAGTTGGAGGCATTTTCTTTATGGAGCAAGATGTGAGTTATACACCGACCACAAAAGTCTCAAGTATTTCTTCACTCAGAAGGAATTCAACATGAGGCAGAAGCGATGGCTAGAGTTGATTAAGGATTATGATCTTACCATCAACTATACTCGAGGGAAGGCTCATGTTGTACTTTAAGTCGAAAGAGCATTGACAATCAACCTACAAATAGGGAATTGCCAAAAGAATTGAGGATGGATCTAGAAAGATTACAAGTACAACTAGTGGGGACAACAACTCTTGGAGGTTTAGCTACTATGTTTTTTTGTAGAAGCATGCAGTGATCTTCGTTATGAAGTATTCCGGTGATAACAAAATGATCGTTTCATCATTGAGGAAATGAAGAGGATATCAGAAGGCCAACCATCAGCATTTCACCTGCGTGATTATAGTTTTTGTGGTTCTAGAATAGAATCTGTGTGCCAGAAGTGCTGGAAGTCAAGGAGATAATACTTCGAGAAGCTCACATGAAATACCCTACTCAATACACCCGGGCAGTACCAAGATGTACATGGATCTCAAGGAGTTATTTTGGTGGGACAACATGAAAATATACATTTCTAAATATGTTTCAGAATGCCACACTTGCCAAAGAGTGAAAGCTGAACATCAAAGTCCAGAAGGACCAATGCAACCTTTAGAGATTCTAGAATGGGAATGGGAGGAAATTGGTATAGATTTCATCACTGGTTTACCAATGACCCAAAAACATAAAGATATGATCTAGGTGATCATGGACAGACTTACTAAAATTGCACACTTTATACCAGTAAATCAAAAAGACACACAGAAAAATTAGTAGACATCAATGTCAAGGAAATTGTGAGCAAGCATGGAGTGCCCAAGAAGATAGTAATGGATCGAGGATCTGTGTTCACTTTAGCATTTTGGACGCGATTACATGAAACACTTGGGTCTAAACTAGATTTCAGTATAGATTATCATCCAGAAATAAGAGGTCGGGCAGAGAGGACTAATCAAATCTTAGAAGATATGCTTCGAGCATGTGCCTTACATTTTGGAGGATCGTGGGAATATCATCTACCATTGGTAGAGTTTTCCTATAACAACAGTTATCAAAGTAGTCTGAAAGCAGCACCATATGAGGTACTTTATGGACGAAGGTGTAGATCACCAATATGTTGGTATGAACTAGGAAGCAACAAAGTTTTTCACTGGATTACATCAAAGAGAAACAAGGTGTTATCGATATCATCCGGGATCGATTGAATATAGGTTAGAGTCATCAAAAGAGTTATGTTGATGAAAGTAGAAGGTCATGGCATCCTAAAGTTGGGGACATGGTCCATCTTAAAGTTAGTCCGATGAAGGGAGTGAAGAGATTCAGAGTCAAAGGGAAGCTAAGTCCAAGATATATTGGACCTTTCAAGGTTCTGAGTCAAAATAGGGAAATAGCTTATGCTCTGGAATTACCAAAGGAGTTAGCTCAAGTTCACAATGTCTTCCATGTATCACAACTATGAAAGTGTTTGGAAGCACCAGAGGATTCCATTACTCATAAGGAGTTGGAACTGCAAGCAGATCTAACTTATGTTGAGAAACCATCCAAGATTTTGGAGGAGAACTGGAAGAGGTTGAGAAATCGAGCTATTAAATATTGCAAGGTGATATGGAAACATCATCCAGAACAAGAAGCAACCTAGGAGAAAGAGGATAACTTACGTGAAACCTATCTAGAACTATTCAGGTACACACCAATGCAACTTCAGGATGAAGTTTTATTTAAGGGGTGAAGATTGTAACATCCCAGCATTTAGAAACCAACGAAGGGTAGAAATAAGAATATGTGCATGTGCATGCATTCATCTGTAAGACTGGGGATTTTTTGCAAACAAAAACCCTAGAGAGACCAGAGTTTCTTTCACTAGGTTGAGATAAGGTTTAGCTCATTCTGGTGATTGTTACAAATTTTGACACGATCTCAAGGAATTTTGAGTTATTTTGTGTTAATAATTTGAATTTATATTCAAAGTTGAAACTACTTTTGAAATGATTCTAACCAAAAGCAATTAGGAGTTAATTATTTTAAAATGGACATTTAAATATTATAGTTTGAAGAAATAGTATTATATTATTTAATAAGTGTGCAAGTAAAGAAATTCCATACATTATAAAAATATAGATATATATACAATTATTAGAAATTCTTATTCTTTCTTATTCCATAATTACAAATATGAAAGGAATGCAAATGAGTAAGAAATTCTTATACAAATAAATAATTACAAGTGAGAAGAAGTAAACTTTATTGAATAGTATAAATATTACACTGTTCTTTACTAAAAAATAGAAAAAAATTACATACATAAATAAAAGGAAATTTCCTATACTAGTTCCTAACTCGTCCAACATATATTTCTTCTCAATCTTCTTTATAGTACTTGTACCTACAAGCAAACAAATAAAAAGAATAAAAAGGAAAGGTTATGGTTAGTATATTGCTCTTAGCTGTGAATAGTGAAGTGCACTGTTTAAATTGCATCATTGAGCTTTTATGAGATTTGGGGCAAATTTCACCAGAAGAGTAGTATATGTTCTTTTTATTCAAATGGTTTCAGTACCACATCATAAACCATAGGGGAAAGTTTCACCAGGTAAGATAACAGTAAAAGGGTAAAGGCAACAGATATTTCAACTTGAGTTGATCCATAGACCAAGCTAGCACAGTAGCAGCAGCTCACACACACATGCAGACTGTGTGATGTCGATACAGGAGGAGTCCTGAATAAGGGATAAGTTCCTAGCCGCAGTAAGAGAGCTCTCCCTAAAGCATGTACCACAACAATAGAGAACAACAAGAACAACACACATAGAGGTCTATTCTCGGGTAGATTCCCACCAGTTTAGCCAATAAAACATCACAACAATCCATTAGTTAACAAGCCAGGATGGTTACTTGATGAGGGGGTGGATCAGGTGTTGGGAAAGATCGGGAAAGTAGGATATCAAGGAGGAAAAGGGTCAAGCTGGTCACAGCAAGGAGCTCGACAAGCTCACGAATAGTAGCAAGGGCAACTTAGGCATAACAACAAGATCACCACCAACATGAGGTTGGACATTTTCCAACAATCAAGCCTTGTACCCGTTCTTATCAATTAGAAGGACATGATTTTGTTGGACTAGATAAAAATCTTCATCTGACGATACCTTTATGATCACTCTATTATGGTGTGATGCTTGATGTAATCAAAGTACTCTTCCGGAGTCAGTGATTGACGTGATCTCATGGTCTAAGGATTAGGGTTACTTTGAATCACATAATAGTAGTGTAAACATAATGGCATGATCGTGTTACTATACTATGGGAGTTTGTTCATCACATCATTCCACCAATGTTGTGACCTCGTTATTAATAACATCCAATGGCATGATCAGGAAACCTTGATCATCTTTTTATCAACAAGCTAGTGTCATGAGAGGCATTACTAGGAACATTTTCTTTTGTTTATTAAACACACATGTATTAACGTTTCTGGTTAACACAATTATAGCATGAGAAATAAATATTTATCATAAACATGGAATATAATATAATAACCACTTTCAAAAGGTTATTCAACTTACAAACTGTGAACTTGAAGTTGAGCAAAAGAACGAAAGATCCAACTTAATTAACATGGCGGGAGCTCAACAACTTATTCTATATAGTTTGTGATGCTCGACTTAACCTAGAAACTAAGAACGACTAAAGAACTACTCTGACTCATTTCCTTCTGCTTTGTAGCGTATCTTGTAGTCCACCCCTTAAACTCCGCCAGAGAGATCTGGTTCTTCGTAGAAGACATTGTCTTGGCTCTCCATATTGGGGTATCTATAGCACCCCGATAAAACCACTACTAGAAAATCACGTGTTGTTTTGTTTTATGCATCATCATGACCGCATGCTCATGTCATCATGCCACATTGCATTTGAGCATCTTCATGTATACATGCATATGTTTGCCTAAAATTATTTTACAAAAGCCTAGCTTTGTTTTCTAAATAACCCCCTCTCTCTTTCAAATCAAAACCCCCGATCTCTTCTGGATCTTTTATTTGTCTAAAAACTATTTGCAAAAGCCTTGTTAAAAATAAAAGAGATCAGTAAAAATATTTTCTAGGGGAGGCTGCAAGCCGCTAGGCCCAAAGCCCAGCAGCTAGTAGCCTACAACCCCGACCGAACCACCCCAAAACCCTAATCCCCATCTAGTCCTAAACCTAACCCTAAGACCAACCACCACCCAACCTACCCTACCCCCACCCCCAGATGCGACACACCCACACCCACCTGACCCAGTCCATCCCATTCGTCCCCACACGCCTCCACCCTGGCCCCACCCGGTCAACCTGACCACCCCACGCGCACCCCCAGGATCGATCGATCCCATCGTCGCCAACCACCTACCCCGCGCCTGGTCCCACCACGACACGACCCCCGCTCCCCTGGTTCTCCTCTACGTGAACCCCTCTCTTTGCACGATCACTGTCGGCCGCCGCCACCAGTGTCTCCCCCGCCACAGCACCGCTCGCCCGCAGCACCACCGCTGCTCCAGGGTCGTCCTCCTCCTGTGCGTGGCCGCACCGCCGGTGACCTCGCCACGACCCTCTTCTGAGATTCCTCTGGCCAGCACCTCGTCGGCCACTGCATCTCCACCGTCATCGTCGACTAGAGTCCGAGCGCTGCCGTTTGCGCGGCCCCGTCTTCCCTGGGCCCGAGCTCGGCCGCACGCCGCCATCGGAGGCCCGAGACCGCCGTCTCGTTCCCCAGTTCCTGCAGAGCCGCCTTGATCACCTCGTGCTCCCAGCGAACGACCACCGCCGGCCCTGCCACGGCTTCCTCTCCAGCGCCACCGTGCCCGCCTTTCCCCAAGAGCGTCCTCTCACGCAGGTTACCGCCGAGCCGCCCTTCCCCGCTTCGGTCGCCATCCTCTGCGTCGCCCCTCGTCGGCCGCTCCAGCGGCTCTCCTCTGTGCCCTCGCGCCCGCAGCAAGCCCCGCTGCCCTCGGCTTCCTCTCCAGCCTACTACTCCCCTGCAAGCTCGCCTCTGTCGATGCCGTCGACCGGTTCCCCGCAAGCACCAGTGCCTTCATGTTATGCCTTGTCGTCTCGCGCGCGTCCTGACAATTACCTTCTCCTGTGCTTTTGTCTGACTTGAGTCCTTGGTCTGCCTGTGTGTTTGTGATGTTGATGCTACCCGATGTTCAGGGGCTCCGATTCTGCTACGAGTGCCACGAGTGACTCCTGGTTGATGTCAAGTGTGGCGGTGCAGGGGAGATGTTGGTGTGGTGGCATGGCGATGGCGACCGTGTGAAGATAGATCCTTGCCCGCTACCACGACTACATGACTTCGATGACGATGTTACGAAGAATGAGCACGGTGCCACTCGAAGAACGACCGACAAGATCTCTGACCCAGGACATCTAGCTCTCCGGCATGGACATGCAAGATCGCTCGCTTGGATTCGAAGCCCGATCCCGAGGACCTGAAGACCAAACCCGAACCCCGTCGAACCTCCCGGAACCAAGATCGTCGAACACCCAAGTGTGACCCCTACCCTATTCGAGACCCCTATTTTATAATATATGACATATACTTGTTGCACATTAATTGAACATGTTGCATACATATTATTGGTGTTTGGGGGTATTTTGATGATTCACCTAAATTAAATGTGGAGAGTATATGCGGGCTATTCTAGTCTTAGATTAACCCCATTTAAATTTGTGTAGCAAACCGATGCCATGTTTTGCCTTGTTAATGCAACATTTAAATTGCGGGGTATCTAAATAACTTGAACCGTTAATTAATTTTCAGGACCTCGGTTCCGTTTAATATTGCCTAGTTGCATCGTACCTTTGTCATGTCACACATGCATCATGCCCGATCTTCTGCCGTAGTATTAAATAGTGCATCTGGTGTTTCTTTTAGTGATTTGCTTCTTCACGGATTAGGCCGTTGAGTGGATGCGAGTAACGGCAAGTCCTTCGGATAATGTATCATCGGCAGTGTTTCGCAGGCGAGCAATCTCCCCCTTTCTACCTATTTTGCATTTATAGTCTTTACTTCCTCCTATTGATCTATTGCTACCCGTATTGCGATGCTTTAGTTTTGGTGCACCATTTATATTCATTGCACCATCTATATTGCCTTGGACACATCCTATTTCCTGTTGTTTGATAGATAGATGGTCTTGCGAGTCGTAGTCGCTTGCTCAGGTGCGATCCCGTGTCGTGAAGTACCACACAGTTGTTGGAATGTTGTCACATGCCTTACGGTGGAGAGGATCATGACTTTAAATAGAATTATTAAATTGCTGGGATAACTAATGAAAGAGGCACCGGTAGGCAATATATGCTATTTGGTTTTTCATGTCCACTTGTGTCCCGTAGGCCTTGAGTACTTGATACATGTTCCTTGATTATTCGTACTATCCACATCCGAGAGACCCTATGGACCCCCCTTAGCCAGACCTTGATTTATTTCTTATTTCTTGGGGCCATAAATTAGTTTGGGGTTTTATTACTATCCTGTACTTATGCCATGCTTTACTGCTTTATTTACGATTGTGAGTGGAGCACCTGTACTGTTTTGGATCGCGGCACAATTTCGCGGTATCGACAAGCCCAGTCACACTTTCGGGTTCCAAGTCGTTTACAGCCGTTCTCGCAAACCCTGGGTCCGTTCCCGAGCCGACCAACTTCATTGCGGGTAGCTTAGTGGGGTGGCCCCCTGAAATCTTTTATGAATCCTGTGATTGCTTTGTCGTGAAAGCCTCGTTGGGTTTTGATTTGGTTTTTCCGAGGTTGATCGTGTGTGTGTGTTGCTATTTGTGCACCCCTGTAGGGTAAATCTTTATGAAAGCCGTGTCCGCAGTTATGGACGACTTGGAGCACAGTATCTCGATCATAGACAAGCATAACTAAAGTAGTGCTATAAATTTGACTTAATATGTGACTAGTAATCAGCTTCACTATAATGGAATGGATAATAAAAGTGCCAACAACTGGTGGAACTGGGGTGTATCGTGTCATATTATACCTGCCTAGTAAGTATCGCAACTCCAATGGAATGAAATAAAAGTGCCAACAACTGTTGGGTTTGGGCTGTCACGTGCTATTTGTATCTGACTAGTAAGTACTGCAACCCCAACTGAATGATTAACTAAAACTACCCACTACTTATGCTATCAGGATGACTCGTGATATCTATATCTGACTAGTAAGTGTTGCAACTATAATGGAATGAATAAAACTACCAAGTGTGTGAGTTTCTCGATTTGACTTCCTCGTTTGGTCTCGAGGGGGGAAATGCCAGGATGGGTATGATTGGTGTTAGTATCAGGTGGTTTCGAATAGGTCTTTCTTATCCCTCTCTAATAGACGACAGTTGAATCGAGTCTCTATAGATTGTGTAGTGCATGCTGTGCTGCCGCTTCTGTCCACCATACCTATGTAGGTGAGAGCCGCCGAATTCTAGCCTCGCCGTGTACTGGCCTCAGTACTGACACTCCTCTTTTTCCTTTGCCCTTTGTCGGCACCCCTTTTGTTTTAGTAGGTATAAGTTCGACGTCGTTAGCAGGGTTACCCTTCCGGCTTGGCCTGGGCAGGGTTATGGACGCCATTGGTTATTCTTCAGGGATCTTAGCCCCATTTGCTTCTTATCCGTACTCGGATGTTGTATCGTTTTCAAGGTGATTTGGATCTTTGTACTGTATATCTGTATTCTTTACTCATGGAGTCGTTGTTGTATATAAATGTTCTATGGGTTCCATCATGGACTAATGTGTAATGGTATTACTTCGTTTTCCACCTGCACGCAAGTGCCTGGTGGGCGTCCTTGAATCGTTTCTATGCGGGTTTGGTGGGAAGCGCTAAAATCTGTGTAGGGCCGATTCGAGGGTGTTATAGTATCCTCCTGGTGTTCATAGACTAAGCAGGGGATCAAAGGAAAGAGTGAGTAACAATATTACCTAGCAAGTTCATTATGTGCATGGTGGGAAGTTTGATGCACTAACTACCACGTCAGACTATAAGTCTTTGGTACTAAGCAGTTTTTGTAAATATTTCTTCAAAGATTGCTTTTATTATAAAAATTATGCCCTTTACTCTTCAAAGGTTGACCAAAACTTCATGGAGTTCCTTTCCTACCGTGTTCGTAGCTCCTTCCCGGAATAGGGAGTAACATGTCACAATTCTTACACTCTGCAGGAACTTTCCTACTGTGTTCGTAGCTCCTTCCCGGAACAGGGAGTAACATGTCACAATTCTTACACTCAGCAGAGGTGCGTTACTTTACCCATGAGAGATCAAATCTTTGTTGCACAATCGGGCGTACTTTACCATCCACATTTTCTTGATTTGGGGCCTAATAGATGATCCAAGCCAATCACTGCCCTTCTCCACGACCCCATATGCAACACGACCCTCCCAAGCAGGACGACCTCTGTTAATCCGCATAGTAGATATAACTATAGTTGACTCCTTGAGGACTCTAGTGAGTAGAAAACATCCTGGTCGCCCCAACAAGTTGGTGGACCTACCAAGGAAGGTCTCTCCAGATAGTCTAGATACTAAGATCACGGGTAACTGAGGGGTCCCACCCATGTACTAGGCCTCAAAAGGTACATCAACACCACAATATGGTCATCAGTTGACATCCGAAAGGAAGAAGATCTAGCTGACTTCACCGTCCCATTCTAGATCTCATGGTTAACGCGTATTATACGATGCTAGAATCACTGATGTGAGGAGTTGTTAAGCCCTATCTGATGACTTCATTGCAAATGGAATCCTATATTCCATTGCTAGGTAATATAAATTACCATCACATCAGATGATAACCAACAATTTATATATTAAGAAAATATCCCTTTTTTGTCTCCTTTTTTGAACTCAAGTGATCACATAACAATTTTCAAATACTTTGGAAAACATATCAACGAACCTGAGCAAGTGATGAACTTGCCTTATGACTGCAAGGTAGTGAAGTCGGATGCTTCCACTCGACCTTTAGCTCCTATTTCTATGAAACACCATTATTGCCCAGTAAGGACAATATTGAAATAAGCAATAAAGAGCATGCATAGTAATATCATGCATTATTTTATTTTAGGATTACCCTTCTTTACGTGTTTTACCCAAATTATTAATGGTCAAGGTATTTTTATTTAAATAATAAATAGAAAGAATTTATTATTTTATAAACCTTAAAATCCTTGAATTATTATATTTAATATTTTATAGTAACATATATTAAATCAAGAGCTTAAAAGTAACTTTATTTATTTTTAAACCTTACTTTTATTTTATTAAAATTCCATAGAGGAATAAGTGTTTTTAAATATTTATTTTAGTGTTATAAGATTAAAATACAAACTTAATATTTTTCTTTCATAAAGCATTTATGTAGAATCTTAAAAATGATTTTTACTTATTTTTAAGTATTATCCTTATTCTTAGAAAATTCCTTAAAGGATTTATTACATCAAAATAATCAATTTAAGTTTTATCATGCTAAAATACAACTTAGTATTTTTATTCGATAGTTTATATTTTTATGAACATTTAGATATATTATTTGTATTTTTAGGATTTTTTTAGAGCTTAAATACCTTTAGGGGTATTTTTGTATTTTATTATGGGCTTCATTTATTTAAAACCTGGACCTGAACCGTTGGGCTAGCCTAGCCTTGGCTTGGCCCAATGGGTTTGGGCTAAACCACATCACCCCACTAGGTCGACCGACCCAGTTACTTCTCTCTCCGTCAAGTGCGTCTGTCTCCTTCCTAGTGACCTTGCGTCGCTGCCGTAGTCTCTCTCCAATCCCGGCTAGCCTCGGCCTCCCCCTGCCGTCGTGATGTGAACTGACCTAGTCGACAACATTGCGTCGATTGGCCCTACTTGATTTGATGTGCGCGCCTCACTCGCCCCGCTACCTCACTGGAGCCAGGGTTTCGTATCTCGCCTCGGTGTGGTACTCTAGCGATCCTGCGGTGTTGCTCTGGTGATGTGGTGTTGTGGTGGTGACTCACTCTGCCGTGGTTTGGCCGCTGGGACTGTGGCATGGTGCGGGTCGCAGCACCCCTAGATGCTCCCTGTGTCGCTGTGGTTCTATCCCCAGCGAACGCCTCTGCTTCCTCTTCTAAAAATCTAGCGAGGACCATGTGTAAGTTGTTCCTCAATCTCACTTTTCTCTGTCCCTTTTTGGATTCCTTACTGTGGTGTTGTTATAACCCCAATTAGAGTTGACCTTTGTTCTAGACTCAACCCTCTATCTGTTTACTATCAGTTGGGGTAGTAACTTGCTTTAGTATATTTCTTCTGTGAGGATACTGTAAGGAACCCAATTTTATGATTGGATTAGAACTACTGACAGAGGTATCCTGTCAATTGGTTATTGTCTAAATATAAACTTGTTGTTAATTAGAGGAATTGATGTTGATTCAATTGATATTGTCTTGGATTGCCAGTAACTAGTTGGTTATAAAGATCTTATTGTTGTTGATTTTTTGATTCTCAATTTGAGAATAGTGGCATAGTTATGATCAGCCTGTAGTTACTGCTATTGTGGTAGGGATGTTGACTGGTTTCTTATGATATTTAGATGGAATGACCTTGAGGATTTCCTATGTTGCATTCATGTACTATTATATGAGTTGCTATTCTAAGAGAGATGATTAAGCTTGGATTATTCCTAGTTTTGTAGGAAAATGATTACTTAAGTTGTCTGATGAGAGATGTGACATTCATTGGATAGATGCCACTATGAAACCTCCTAATGGATGGTACAACGTGGTAACCTCCTATTTATCTAGTTGTTGCCTTGATGCTTGCTGAATCAGATCAAGGATGCATAGGCTAAGATTTGCTTCAGTTCATCAATAAATAATAGCTACTACTAATGGCTATGATCATCTTGTGATGAGCTTGCACCCCATTTGGGTGTAACTTTTTACTTGGAAAGTGTTAGTTGAGGCTCGTGGATCAAGAGTGCAATTTGTATATCCTGATGACGGAGAGATATACTCAGGGCCCTCTCGGTGATATCACATTGACATAGCTTGCAAGTAAGTGATAATGATCACTGAGAATGTTATATCACGGGAACGAGAAAAGAGTACTTGTTAGTAACGGGATCGAACTAGGTATGGATGATACCGAATGATCCGATCCCAGACAAGTAAAATACCACGAGACAAAAGGAATTGGTTATTGTGAATAAAAGGTCACGCGATCACTAAGTCATCGCTAGAGCTGGTGGGAGTCATTATGGATCTCCAGGTCCCGCTAATGATTATTGATCAGAGAATGTCTCAATCATGTCCACTCTATTCGCGGCCCGTAGGGAGACACACTTAAGGGTACTCGACGCATTTGAGTGGATAGGGAACACCGGAGAAAATACTGGACATCACAGGAATTGTTTTGACAAATCTGCCAGAATAGTTTTGGTGTATCAGAATATTACCGGGGATTGAATTATTAATGTGTTCATTAAATGAAGTGATTCATTAAATTAAGTACTCATTAAATGAAGTGATTCATTAAATGAAGTACTCATTAAATGAAGTGATTCATTAAATGAGTGACATTAAATCAAGTGAATTAAAGTGCTTTAATGGAAAGACCTTTGATTTTTGAGTGGAGAATTAATGGAATTATGGTGACCCTTTGATTTGTGTGAGTGGAGACTCCACCACCATCAAGAGGGGAAAGGTGGGGGCACCACTAGGGGTTGGTTCATGCCTCTTTGGTGTATCCCCCTCTCCTATAAAAGGAGGAGGTGGAGACCCCCTCTCAACACACCATTACACATTCTCCGTTCCTCTGATATGCCCTTTGGTTGGCATCTTCATCCCCCTTCTAGCCTTGTCCATTGACACGAGCACGGTGCTTAGCTAAAGACCTGCTCAAGATCTTCTCCACCACCATAACCACCATGTCATAGTGTTGGTGGAGTTCCCGAGGATCCACTACTTCCACTGCCATGCTGGAGCGAGGGACGGAAGTCGTCGGCACACCGTATATGTGACCGATTACGGAGGTTCTGCACTTGTGGTACTGTCATCGCATCCTTGAGGATGGTCATGTAGAGTCTACAACAATGATGTTTGTTTGCGAGAATATTATCCCGCGTTATGGTCTTCGAGGTGAGTCCATCTGAAACTGTTACATGTATATCCTAGATATGATCTTGGTTGTTGCAACCGTATGATTTTTGTTTTGTTTTTCATGCAACAAACCCTATCAGTGGTATCAGAGCCAGGTATATGCGTAGATGCTATGTACGGTTAGAACGCATATGAATATGTGGGTGCTGATGATCATTTTATTTCATACTTCATGTATTTTGGATATTGCGGCATAGTGGGATGAAGCGGTGTAGACAAACTTTACATGTCCTCGCACATGAGACCTGTTCCATGCTTGACATGCAACTAGTTTTGCATAAGTGGCTAGCAGGTGTCTGTCTCTCCCACTATAGTTGATATCTAATTTACAACGGGTTGCTAATAATTTGATTATCATCGTTGTGGTTCCTTGTTCGTAGGTAAGATCGATTCTATCTTCGAAAGCCCAAAGCCACGTAAAATATGCAAAAGATAAATTAGAAGCGTCTAGTTTTATTTTTTCTGGGCATGTGCCATGATATGGTAAATGTTATAATTTTAGTATCATAAGGATACTCTCAGGAATTATAACAAAGTAATTGGGAGCACCATAGACGTTGGTGTTACACAAATAGAATGATAGAGATCATACCATGATGCACAAGATAGTCATCAAGTGAAAGAACCATATCATATCACTTTATGCATATGATGTTTGTTTGCATCTTATTTTGCTTATGTCTAGCTTAAAACTTGGCGGTATCATTATAAGATGATCCCTCTCACTAATATCAAGATAATAATATGTTCTTCCTTAGTATGCAATGTTAAGAAAGTTCGTCATTTTGAAGCACCACGTGATGATCAGGTGTGATAGAATCTACGTTCGCATACAACGGGTGTAAGACAGTTTTACACATGCGGGTACTAAGGTTATTACTTGGCAAGCCTAGCATAGCCTAGCATGTATAGACATGGCCTCGGAACATGAACCGAAAGGTAAAGCACGAGTCATATGAATGATATGATGTCCATATGATGCTTGCCATTGGATATCACTACCACTCATGATGATCGGTCATGGTGTAGTGAATTTGGTTCGTGTAATCACCAAAACGACTCGAGGGATGTTGTTTTGAGTGGGAGTTCAATTTAATAATTTGGAATAATTTGAACTTAATTTATCATAAACTAAATCGAAGTGAATTTGCATAGTTCGTTGTAGTCACTATCATTCATTTACTACCTTGTATTTAGCTATAATTGAGATAATAGATCTATAGAATTCTGAAATTTTACTTTACGAGCTGGTATCATATTGTTTTATGAGTGTAATTTAAAGATTAAAGTACTATTGCAAACTTTAAGAAAATCCTCACTTACTCCATGAACTTCAACAAATAGTATTGAATCGAGAGTAACAAATTCTAGCGTTAGTATCAAAGTATCATGCTTGTCTCCATGATTCTTGAGATTGAAAAATGGTTTTAATATCAACGTTATTTAGGAGCTGAAATTTGTTTCAAAAACCATCATGTGTAGAAGATATTGTGAAATTTGAAACAATGCTTGGTTGCAATATGATTGAGTATAATTTAATGAAATACATATGCACGTATTGTATGAGAATTTGCAAAGGTTGGAGACGCTAGGCATCCTGATCACCCAAAAGGTTTTGGGAATTAACATTATACTCGTGGTTCACCTTTATAAGCTATAGTGGCGTGATCATGAGATTTGTCATGATAAGGATGAATAAAATATGTAGGTAAAAATTTTACTGCATAAAAGGATTACTAAAAGGAATGAAATTTGGAAGAACACCAAACATTTGATGATGGTGATCTACATCAAAAGTGCAAGTGCAAGGATATTAGTATTTGACTATACACACTTTGGACTGTGTGTCATATGTATGGCACCACTATTGATGTTGATATATTATTTTGAAAGGAAAATGAAATATTGAAAGAAAATCCGAAAAAATATTTGGCGGAAAAGAAAAGACCAGAAATGTCCAGATTATGTATATAGATGATATACATGTTATGGGTGTATTCTTTGCTTGTTAAACAATGTGGTTCTTGGGTATTGGATACCGAATATTTTGGTGTGAAGTGTCATACAGAACAACCCAATTCGTGAACTGCAATGGCCTAAGTAACTAGCAAAAGAATATGTGATGATGTTCATCAAAAACAAAAAAGTGTTATTGTGTTTCCCGTTGACATAAAAAGCTTGCCTTCAAGATTTGTTTTAATAATTGTTATTTTGTTTCAATATTATGAGAATGATGGTTGTTCAAATAATCACCGTATTCCATTGAAGATGGATGAACTCTTACAAATCTAGTTGGATAAATCACGTCCATAAAAATTGATGCTAAAGTGTCGTAAGACGAATGATTATAAGATCACTTATGAGTACCACTGTAGTTTAAATCATATTGGAAAGAAAACATGAAGAAACTCCATGTTAATGGAATTTTGGAGTTTTTTGATTTTTGAATCAATTGACGCTTGTGACAATTTCCTGGAAATGATTTAAATTTTGTTCATAGGCCAAAGAGGAACGAACGACTAACTTATTAGACATTATGCATATTGATGCATATAGTCCATTATGTGTAGCCGTATGTGGTGGATCATTCAAACTTCATATACTTTAACCAAAGATTTGAGTGAATATATGTATCTTTACTTAATAAGGAACAAGTATGAAACGTTTGAAAATGTTCAAATGATTTCAAGATGAAGTAGAAAATCATTGTGACAAGAAAATAAAGAATTTATGATTACATCATAAAGGAAATATTTGAGTTACAAGTTTAGCAAGAACACCTAAGATTCAAGGAATCGTTCCATGGATTTATGTTTCTCGATAAACCATAGGAGTATGGAGTATTCGATAGATGTAATCAAACTTTGTTTAACATGGTAGCATCAACGGTGTTATTTATAAAATTGCCATTATATTTTGAAGATTAAGCTTTAGTGACTGCCGCTTTTACAATGAAAAGAGCTCCATCGTGATCTATTGAAATGACCCCATATGACTGATGTCTACGCACTTCTATTCTTGTAGACAATTGTTGGGCCTCCAAGTGCAGAGGTTTGTAGAACAACAACAAGTTTTCCCTTAAGTGGATCACCCAAGGTTTATCGAACTCAGGGAGGAAGTGGTCAAAGGTATCCCCTCTCAAGCAACCCTGCAATCAAGATACAATAAGTCTCTTGTGTCCCCAACACACCCAATACACTTGTTAGGTGTATAGGTGCACTAGTTCGGCGAAGAGATAGTGAAATACAAGTGGTATAGATAATTATAAGTGGTAATGGTGATAGAAAATAGCTTGATGGCGTGGAAAAGACTAAATTAAACTTAAATAAAGATAGAAGCAAGCAAACATGTAATAGATCTAATAGCAAACGGTGTTTCAGTGCTTAGAAACAAGGCCTAGGGATCATACTTTCACTAGTGAACACTCTCATATAAATATCTTCTCTTTATGATACTACTCTTAACTACTCTCCGGTTGGACACTCTAATCCATGGTAGGGCTATAACAGCACACCTCAAAGTAAGCCTTTCCCATCTAGATAACCCTACACTGTCACCTTGAGCACTAGATGGTTCCAACAAACACCACAATTTCATAAAGACATCCAACTCCAAATATAACTCATAACAAGTATTTGAAATCTCTTGCCTAAGTGCCACCATGGTGTGCACACTGTCAACTTCACACACAGGGGGAGAGCAGAGATCTATTAAAGCACTTGAGTAGCAAGGTAGATCTATAGATTACAATCTCATGATCTCAATAAGATCATGCATAGAGAGAGATGAACACATAGCTACCGGTAGAACCCTTAGCCTCGAGGAAGAACTACTCCCTCCTCATCATGGGAATCAGCAACGGCGATGGAGATGGTGGTGGAGATCGATGGAGATGGCTCTGGGGCACTTCCCCGTCCCGGCAGGGTGCCGGAACAGAGACTTTCTGTCCCCCGAATCTCCCCTTCGGTGGCGGCGGCGCTGTGGAACTTTTCGTGGCTGGAGGCTAGACGATTTAGGGTTTTTGCATCGGGGGTGATATATAGTCAAAAGAGGCAAGGTCGGTGGGCGGCCAGGGGGACCCGTGCCTAGGGGTGGGGTGGCCACCCTGTGGCCCCTCTCCGTCTCTCCTTCTGGCTCCGTGAGTCTTCCGGGAAAATAACGACTTTGGCTTTTGTCCGGTCCAATTCCGAGAATATTGATTTTCTGACTTTCCTGGAACCAAAAACAGCAAAAAACAGGCAACTGGCACTGTGGCATCTTGTTAATAGGTTAGTCCCAGAAAGTGTATAAAAATACTCCAAAGTGTGGACAAAACATAAGAAAGTAGATAAAAACCAAGCATGGAACATCAAAAATTATAGATACGTTTGCAACGTATCAACATCCCCACTCGTCCTCGAGTAGGTAAGTGATAAAAAGAAAGAATAATTTTTGAGGTGACATGCGCCATCATAAACTTGATCAAAATATTTGTAAAACATTGATAGATTGGATCATAGTACTTCAATAATAGCATGAAAGATAACATTCTAACAATAAGACAAAGCAACTATGTTGCAACATGAAAAGGCACAAACAAAAGATTCATGAATAATAATGCTTTGCAAGACGTTTGTTTGTTTCACATAAAGAAAACATAGCATAGTGGCAATCAACTTGTCCCTCATAGAGTAGCAAACATAAATGCATAGGACACCTTCAAAGTTCATAAGAGTGACTAGCTACAAATAGTTTCAAACAAGCAATATCAAAGCTATGCATCAATCAACAAGTCTTGGGACAATGCACATAGAACTAAGAATGGCCACTATGCTCTCAAAATAGGTGCATAAAGATAGAAGGTGGAGACTCAACATAAAAGTAAAAGAAAGGCCTTCATAGAAGGAAGTAGGGATTCAAGTCTCATAAAGAGCTTCCAAAAATTATGGTACTTATTAGCTTTCAGCTCTCATTGCCTCTATCATAAGCATCTTGAAGTGATTAAGGTTAAAGTGAACAAACTATGGTGTATATGCTTGAAAAAGTATAAGTTGGAAATCTCATGTCCCTTGAATACGAGGGCCGCTCCTCATGCTACTCAAGTTTAGTCACCGGTAAGTTTTTATCATCGTAAGTACATGTGTATCATAGAGAACAGCCAACGGGGTACCCCTTTCCCGATGATACGAAAGAATCCCCATATCAAAATGACAAGGCAAGCAGACAACGAGCATCTCAGCAATCTTATTATTTACCATGGGAATATGGTGCTTTTTTCTCTCTTTCCGCTTTTCTCATATCTCTTTTTTTTCTTTTTCTATTTTTTCTCAATATATGACTCTTTTTTTATAATAAGAATGCTTCATAGACAGGTCATTATGGTTACGCTGCAGGTTTCCACCATGTCAGCATGGATTGAACCAATGACCAGGCGCTTTCTAACACATATACATAACTCCATGGACTTACAAGCTCCCCTTTCATTTCACACCGACGACATCCATAGACAAAAGAGCATGATATCAACTAGGTACAAATAAAGAGTGCAATGTTGAAAGCATTCCCCATGACAACATGGTTCTGCTAATCCCCAACGTATAAGTGCAAGCATATACAACATAGACGACACAATGGTTCAAGTTTATTAAGGGCAAGAAAAGTAAAGTGTGCCATCAAGTTCGTGAGAGCTTTAATCACTAGTTTTCTCATAACAAGTTTAATTCGGAAGGTAGATAAAAACATGAATATACTTGGAATAGCATATGCTAATAGGTAGGTATGGTGGACTCTTTGGAATAACTTGGTTTTAGGAGTTGGATGCATGAGTGGGACTCACACTTGGTTATGGAGGCTAGCAAAAGACTAGGAGCGACAAACTAAGAGAGCAATAATGGCCATAATCATGTAGAGCGACAAAACATTATCAATCAAAGCATAAATTGATACTACAAGTTGAAAACTAAAGGATCATAAAGGCTATGGTGACTTGGGATAGTCATAACATGGCGTGAGCATGTGCCAAGTCAACCCAAATAAAGCATCAAAGGAGAATACCACAATACTATGCTTTAATATGCTAAAACAACGCATGATTCTTCAAAGGAACATTAAGCAATCTCAATTTTTTATAACAATTCATGCTACAACAATAATCACTAAGCATAAAGCCAAAACAATATCAAGCATGGCATGACAAAGCATAGGCCACAGTCAAAAACAAACTCTCTTTACCAATTAAGCATGAACTTTCCTACTCTTTTCCAAACAAAACCATACTATTTGAAAACCAATGTAATGAAAGAGGGGGGTCAAACCAATTTATTCAGAAAACTAAGCAAACAAAGCAACCGAAAAACCAAAACAAAAACAAAAAACAAGACGCTCCAACAACAACACAACTGTGCATGAAACAATAAAAATGAAGCGTTTGGAAGAAACCTGTGATTTTTAATGATGAAGAAGGGGATGCCTTGGGCATCCACAAGCTTTGACGCTTGTACTTCTTGGATATTTCTTGGGGTGAAACACGTGGCATCCCAAAGCTTGAGCTTTAGTCCATTCTTCATCTCATTACTCACTCCTTCCATACACCAGAAATTTTTCCTTTATACAAAACTTCACACAATCTTTATTAGCAACATTAGTGCACTGAAGATAATAAGTCTTTAGGTTCAGTTCCAACACCAATAAAACTTCCACTAAAATACAAGCTACTGTAGCACTTTCCACAAAAATCTCAATTTCCCAAAAGAACTCAAAAAGGAACCAACAAGAAGCAAATGTAAAAAATGGCAGAAATCTGTCGAAACAGACCAGCAGGTAAAGACGAATTTTTTCGAAGACCTTCTGTTGCTCAAATCAAAAAGTGTTGAACTAACGAAAGTTAGATAACAGCCTGGGGCAGAAGCACAAATATTCACGCCTCAAAAGGACGTACAGAGATTTTACACGAATTTTTACGGTGAAGCACAGAAATCTGTTTCGGGACAGCAACTTTCCAAATCATTACTTGTCTCTCATTAGAGGTTACTCTTGGCACAAAAACCACACAAAAATGATAAGGAGCGGTTATTACAGAGGTAATTACTTCCAAGACTCAACTAAAACTTTTGGGTTATCTTCCAATAAGTACTTTTCTTTAACGCCTTTAAGTTAGGCATGATAGTTTGAGAAGATGCTTACATAAGAAATATGAATTGAAGTAAAAGAGAGCATCAAGAAGCAAATTCAAAACACATTTAAGTCTAACCCACTTCCTATGCATAGGAATCTTGTAAAGAAACAAGTCATGAAAGAACAAAGCAACAAGCATAGTAAAGCAAAACATGTGCAACTTCAAGACTTTCAACATAAAGAGGGGAAACTTAATATTGTTGAGATATATAAAATCATGTTTCCCTCGCTCATAATAACTTTCAGTACCATCATGAATAAAATTAACAATATAACAATCACATGAAACATTCTTATCATGAGCCACATGCATAAAACAATTAATATTCCCCACATAAACATAGTCATTCTTATTGATTGTAGTGGGAGCAAATTCAACAAAATAGCTATCATTATTAGTTTCATCACCATATTCATCAAATATAGGAGGCATATTGTACTCATAATTAATATTCTCCTCAATATTAGGTGGACTGAAAATATCATATTCATCATTGCAATCATCATATATTGGAGGTTTGGTATCATCATAAGCAATAGAATAGCTATCTTCCAAAGCTGGGGAACTAAAAAGATCATTTTCATAAAAACTAGCTTCCCCAAGCTTAGACTTTTCCATAGCATTAGCAATAATGGTGTCCAAAGAATGCATACTAACAACATTGCTATTAGCATGCAAATAAAGTTCCATAGGTTTTTTAAGTTTCTCTTCAAACACTTCATGTCCTAACTCAAGATAAATACTATAAAGCTCTCTAATTTTGTTGTTGTTTTCCATTAAGCCTAACTACTGAAAACAAGAAACAAAAAGACAAAATTGTAGAATCTAAAGGAAATAACTTCGAGCACTCACACCGGCAACCGCACTAGAAGATAGCTTAGTAGCCAGAGGATGTGAGTACCTTTTACCTTACCTCCCCGGCAACGGCGCCAGAAAAATAGCTTGATGTCTACGCACTTCTATTCTTGTAGACAGTTGTTGGGCCTCCAAGTGCAGAGGTTTGTAGAACAGCAGCAAGTTTTCTCTTAAGTGGATCACCCAAGGTTTATCGAACTCATGGAGGAAGTGGTCAAAGGTATCCCCTCTCAAGCAACCCTGCAATCAAGATACAAGAAGTCTCTTGTGTCCCCAACACATCCAATACACTTGTCAGGTGTATAGGTGCACTAGTTCGGCGAAGAGATAGTGAAATACAAGTGGTATAGATAATTATAAGTGGTAATGGTGATAGACAATAGCTTGATGGCATGGAAAAGACTAAAGTAAAACTGAAATAAAGATAGAAGCAAGCAAACATGTAATAGATCTAATAGCAAACGGTGTTTCAGTGCTTAGAAACAAGGCCTAGGGATCATACTTTCACTAGTGAACACTCTCATATAAATATCTTCTCTTTATGATACTACTCTTAACTACTCTCCGGTTGGACACTCTAATCCATGGTAGGGCTATAACAGCACACCTCAAAGTAAGACTTTCCCATCTAGATAACCCCACACTGTCACCTTGACCACTAGATGGTTCCAACAAACACCACAATTTCATAAAGACATCCAAATCCAAATATAACTCATAACAAGTATTTGAAATCTTTTGCCTAAGTGCCACCATGGTGTGCACACTGTCAACTTCACACACATGGGGAGAGCAGAGATCTATTAAAGCAGTTGAGTAGCAAGGTAGATCTATAGATTACAAGCTCATGATCTCAATAAGATCATGCATAGAGAGAGAGAGAGAGATGAACACATAGCTACCGATAGAACCCTTAGCCTCGAGGAAGAACTACTCCCTCCTCATCATGGGAATCAGCAACAGCGATGGAGATGGTGGTGGAGATCGATGGATATGGCTCCGGGGGCACTTCCCCATCCCGGCAGGGTGCCGGAACAGAGACTTTCTATCCCCTGAATCTCCCCTTCGGTGGCAGCGGCGCTACGGAACTTTTCATGGCTGGAGGCTGGACGATTTAGGGTTTTTGCATCGAGGGTGATATATAGGCGAAAGAGGCAAGGTCGGTGGGCGGCCAGGGGCCCACACCATGCCCTAGCGCAGCCAAGGGACCCGCGCCTAGGGGTGGTGTGGCCACCCAGTGGCCCCTCTCCGTCTCTCCTTCTGGCTCCGTGGGTCTTCCGGGAAAATAACGACTTTGGCTTTTGTCCGGTCCAATTCCGAGAATATTGATTTTCTGAATTTCCTGGAACCAAAAACAGTAGAAAATAGGCAACTGGCACTGTGGCATCTTGTTAATAGGTTAGTCCCAGAAAGTGTATTAAAATACTCCAAAGTGTGGACAAAACATAAGAAAGTAGATAAAAACCAAGCATGGAACATCAAAAATTATAGATACGTTTGCAACGTATCAATACTTATGGATTGGGGTAAAACCCAAGTTGTCTTTTCTTAAATTTTGGTATGCTAGGCATAAGTAAAATGTTTACAACCAAAGTCGAATGAGCACATTTTTTTAGGTTATCCCAAATAACTGTTGGGTTTTCCTCCAGAACACCAAAGACAAAAGTATTTGTCACTTAGAACATCAAGTTTCTCAAGAAGGAAATTTTCGCGAAAAGTTAAGTGGGAGGAAAATAGAACTTTGATAAGGTTATTGAACTTTAGCTATATGTGCTGAGTTGCGCAGTGCCAGAAAGTGTTCCGGAGGAAGCCATAATGCTCATGGCTCCCGTGCCTCAAAGGTTGTGGTCACGGAGATCTAAGTTCCTATTGAACCGCGTAGGTCGGGTAATGAATCAAATAGTGAGATTTGAGATTAAATCATTATTGTTTGACAATGATGAACCAACTACATGCAAAGAAGCGACGATGGACCTAACTTCATCAAATGGCTTGAAGCCATAAAATCCATGATAGTTCCATACACAAGAAACCAAGTTACCGAACTTGGAAGACCCTCTAAAAGACATCAAGCCTATTAGTTGTATTTGGATCTATAAAGAAACATACATGGATGTTTCACATCTATGAAATAGTCGACATGTCAGTAAAGAGTTTTTTACGACCTTGTTCAAGCATTTGAATACGACAAGATTTGATCTTTCGTAACGATATTTAGTCTAGACGGATTAGTGTAGCAACCACTACATATGTAAATTGTTGTATATGCTAGTTGAGCAAACAAAACAACATTCTTCTAATAGAATGGTTGCCTAGGACATGTACATGACATAGTCCGAAGGGTTTTGTTAAATCAAAGGATGCTAAAAGGCATGTAAACTTCAATGGTTGAAGTAAGCATAGCGGAGTTGGAATCTTCACCGAGATGAAACTGTTAAAAGGTTTAATTTCATCAAGGACGATGAAGATGCTCGCATTTGCAAGAAATTAAGTGGGAGCGCTGATACATATTTCTAATACATTGTGTATAAGACATATTGATGATTGGAAATGACGTATCTTTTATTGACACGAGTTAAGGATTTCATTAAAATTAGATTTAAATGAAAGATTTGGGCAAAACCAGAATATTCTACATCAAAGTCTATTTGGATAGATTAAGACACTAATATGGTTATGCCATATGTACATAGATGAAATATTGAATAAAGTTCAATATGGAAACGACGAGAAAGGTTCTTGCCACATGGAAAAGGTCGAGTCGATATTTAAGTGTATTGACACTTAGTGAAGTGAATAAAGATTCAAGTGTTTTGACACTTGATGAGTAAAATCACATGAATATCTTGATAAACGATATTCAAGTGTTTTGACACTTAGTGAGCAAAATCACATGAATATCTTGATAAACGAGATTCAAGTGTTTTGACACTTGGTGAGTAAAATCACAGGAATATATTAATCAATAATATTGTGTTATGTACATATATAGATATGTCCTATGCTCTAAATGTTATGAGCATATAGCAGGGTGACTCATAATATGATCATTAGATGATAGTAAGGATATTATTATGATATTTGTGAGAACTAAGAATGTATTCTATATGTAGAAGTGACAAATAGTTCATTGTGAAGTGTTACATTGATGCTAGCAAGATAGTTCATTGTAACGTGTTACATTGTCACTATACAAATGGTTAAAGTGTTACATTGGAACTAAACAGATAGTTCATTGTAAGATGTTACATTGGCATTAGTATTGTCACAAGATACAAATTAAGTTTATCTCAATTTAGACCATAGGTTAAGGTGGCACAGTGTAATGGAAGAAAGTTCCATGATAGTTTTGGATGAGCTCCAAAAGTTAAGTGACGGATACTACAACGAAAGGCTAAGTATACTACTATAGTAGCAGCAAAGGAACTATGTGTGGTTTACAATGGGCTAGTACTATGAAGATATATTGTAAGACAATTATATCAACATGTTTTAACCCAAAGGAACTAAAGGTCTCACCAAAGGACTAAATATACAATGCCACCTGATTTGAGAATGAGTGATGCGTAGAGATTAAAAGGCATGCAAACACACATAGACCTGAAAGCATTAGATCACGAGATTATGTTTACCACTAGCAAATTCATATATACAACACTAAAATGCCATAAGTGTTGAATGTGCAAGTTTTTCAAACTAGATTATTGACTCTAGTGCAAGTGGGAGACTGAAAGGAATATGCCCGATAGGCAATAATAAAGTGGTTATTATATTATATTACATGTTTATGATAAATATTTATTTATCATGCTATAATTGTGTTAACCGGAAACATTAATAAATGTGTGTTTAATAAACAAAATAAAAGGTTCCTAGTAATGCCTCTCATGACACTAGCTTGCTGATTAACAGATTATCAAGGATTCCTGATCATGACACTGGATGTTGTTAATAGCGAGGTCACAACATTGGTGGAATGATGTGATGAACAAACTCCCAAAGTATAGCAGCACGATCATGCCATTATGTTTACACTACTATAATTTCATTCAATGTAACCCTAATCCTTAGACCATGATATCACGTCAATCACTAAGGCTGAAGTGTACTTTGATTACATCCAGCGTCACACCGTAACATGGTGATCATAAAGTTGTCATCAGATACTTGGAAAGTGTCAGTTGAGGTGCGTGGATCAAGAGTGGGATTTGTCCATCCTGATGACGGAGAGATATACTCAAGGCCCTCTCGGTGATATCAAATTGACATAGCTTGCAAGCAAGTGATAATGATCACTAAGAATGTTATATCACGGGAACAAGAAAAGAGTACTCGTCAGTAATGAGATCGAACTAGGTACAGATGATACCGAATGATTGGATCTCGGACAAGTAAAATATCACGAGACAAAAGGAATTGGTTACTTCGAATAAAAGGTCACGCGATCACTAAGTCATCACCAGAGCTAGTGGGAGTCATTATGGATCTCCATGTACCGCTAATGATTATTGATTAGAGAATGTCTCAATCATGTCCACTCAGTTTGTGGCCCGTTGGGATACACACTTAAGGGTAGTCGACGCATTTGAGTGGATAGGGAACACCAGAGAAAATACTGGACATCACAGGAATTGTTCTGACAAATCTGCCAAAATAGTTTTGGTGTATTAGAATATTATTGGGGATTGAATTGTTAATGTGTTCATTAAATGAAGTGATTCATTAAATGAAGTACTCATTAAATGAAGTGTTCATTAAACTCAGTGACATTAAATCAAGTGAATTAAAGTGCTTTAATGGAAAGACCTTTGATTTTTGAGCGGAGAATTAATGGAATTATGGTGACCCTTTGATTTGTGTGAGTGGAGAATCCACAACCATCAAGAGGGGAGAGGTGGGGGACCACTAGGGGCTAGTTCATGCCTCTTGGGCGCAGCCCCCCTTTCCTATAAAAGGAGGAGGTGGAGACCCCCTCTTAACACACCATTACACATTCTCCCTTCCTCTCATATGCCCTTTGGCTGGCATCTTCCTCCCACTTATAACATTGTCCATTGACACGATCATGGTGCTTAGGTGAAGCCCTGCTCAAGATATTCTCCACCACCATAATCACCATGTCGTAGTGCTGGCGGAGTTCTCGAGGATCCACTACTTATGCTATCATGCTAGAGCGAGGGACGGAAGTCATCGGCATACTGTATGTGTGACCGATTACGGAGGTGCTGCACTTGTGGTACTGTCATCGCGTCCTCGAGGACGGTCGTGTAAACTCTACAACATTCACGTTTGTTTCTGGGACCGTTATCCCACGTTACGGTTATCGAGGGTGAGTCCATCTAAAACTGTTACATGTATCTCCTAGATATGATCTTGGTGGTTGCAACCATAGGATTTTTTTTGTTTTTCCATGCAACGAATCCCATCACATTTGAATATCATTCTTTTGGTATTATAATAATAAGTTTGTATGTAATATGGACATGCAAAGTTTCTATTGTACCACTCTAAGGGATGGAATATTTGCGGAACGGTGTTCCGTGGGTGTGCTGGGTCACCACAATAAACCTTCCATAAAATGCCCGGAACCCTTCCGCACACTCTCAGTAACACTTCAGACACTTTCAGAATATTTCAAAACCTTTTTGAATCACCTTCAGAATTACTCCTTTCACATATCTATAATCGCACTCATAATCTATATGTCACTAATCCTTTAAGTGACCCTATGGGTTCGAATATGTGGACATGTCTGGAACTCATTCTACAACAATGATCAACATAGGTATCTTGATCTATACTTATTGATCCACACCTCATAACATGAAGATCTATATCGTGTGGACATTTTGTATTACTTATCGATACACATCGCATTGCTTCTCGATACTTCACATAGCCCGTGGTGAAACACTAGGTTATCCCCGTTACCTGGTATGTACTCTTTTAATCATTCCATATTATCAATATCATATGATCGACACTTTTATCACTTGTCCGTCCAGACGATAATGAACATCACAAAACATGAGTGTGACCAGCGTGTATCTATCCATCGCCAGGAGTAGCAATTGCCACAACTACAACATACAAAACATTGGCATACTATCCAGTAAGGATGAAAACCGATGTGATTATTACCCAGTCACGAATTAACATTTGAAGGACTCTGTCACATCCATATAGTATCCAAGTATATATGTGTATTATGGTCTAACGATCTTATAGTAACGGGAATACCATTATGAGAAACTATCGATAATAATATTGACGATACGTTTTACGGTATATGATGTTGGGTATATCCATCATCGTTGTTCTCTCAATAACTTTGATCTCATATGTCACCATAAAATCCTACAACACTTTTGATCTTTGCCCAATTGTTAGAAAACCAAGACTATAAATAACATATGATCTAGTCTTAGAGACGAGACTAGGGATATATAAATGGCGTTTATGATTCTGCACATGTATTACGTTTTTTCTCCAAATACACATTATTCAAAACTATTGTAGCATAAAACAATAAATTTTATTATGAAACATAAATATAAATAATAATCCATTTATTATTGCATCTAGGGCATATTTCCATCACTCTCCCACTTGCACTAGAGTCATTAATCTAGTTTACATTTAGCAGTTTAACACCTATGGATTCTCGATATTGTTCATGCTTTGCAAGTGTCAATGGTTGCGTCAAAGGATTTGACATGTTTAGGTCCATGTGAATTTTGCACATCTTGATATCACTGTCATTCATGAATTAGCGAATGAGACGAAATTGATTTTGTACATGCTTGTTTCCCTATTAAGACCTTGGTTCTTTAGTTTGAGTAATGGCACCATTATTGTCACAATGAATCTCCATCGGCTCTAATGCACTTGGAACCACACCAAGTTCTATAATGAAGTTCTTCATCCATACACCCTCCTTCGCAGCTTCTAATGCTGCTATGTACTTTGCTTCTATTGAAGAATCCGCAATAGTATCTTTCTTAGAACTATTCCAGCTCACCACTCCCCCATTTAAAGTGAACACATAACCTGATTGAGACTTGAAATCATCAGGATCAGTGGTAAATCTAGCATCTGCATAACCTCTTACAACAAGATCTTTATCACCTCTATAGATGAGAAACATATCCTTATTTCTTCTTAAGTACTTATGTTTATTTTCACTATTGTCTAGTGAGCCTTTCATGGATCACTCTGGTATATGATTGTAACACTTAAAGAATAGGACATATCTGTTATTGTACATATCATGGCATACATGATATAACCAATAATCGAAGCATATGAAACATTACTATGATCACCATCTAACGTAGGACATTGCATCTTGATTAATGGCTTGTCATGCAACATTGGAAGCTTTCCGTTCATCAAAACATGAGCGTGAAAGAGGTTCAAGAATCCGTAAAGACCCAATTTGGGCTAAAACTCATACAATGGGGAGGACTAACCTCAAAAGTACTAGAAAAGCCCAAATTGCAAATAGGATAAATTGCGCTAAATATGGATAGCAATACAATCTCAATAAAAAGTTTAGCAGTCTTTGTCTCATTAGCATTCTATCTCTCATCATTACTCAATCTTTACCAAAAACTATTCCGAGGAACCTTTCAATTGGATTTGTCATTGTGCAATAAAAAACTCAGCAAAATTCTTTCTAATATTTTAGATAGAAGAAATGTTTCCTCTATCTAAAATATTAGAAAGAATGTAAAGGGGTGGCCCTTCTCACTATTTAGTAGCCATCTTACCTTGAACTTAGTGAACTGAGACAAAATCAACACGTATCTTTCTTTTGATGAAATGGAGCCTACTTTCTCTCGATCGTTCGTATTATCATATCATTGTCATGTTTGAGTTCTTTACATGTACATACAATTACAGCTCGTCTTACTTCTGTCTGATCTTTCTAGAGGCATTTTGGGCAAATCTTCCATATTGAACCTCTTAAATACCTTGTCGAGATATGCATCTTGAGTAAGCCCTATTAGGTGTCAATATCTATCTCTATAGATATTTTATGCCTAATATGTAACCTGCTTCACACACATATTTCATTGATAAACTACTCTTGAATGATTCCTTTATAGTATGAAGAAAAGTTTTATTGTTTCCAATTAAAAATATGCCATCCACATATAAAGAAATGCTATTGATATCCCACTTACTTTCTTGTAAATACAAGCTTCACCTACATTCTTGATGAATCCAAAACCTTTGACCACTTTGACATGGGGTGACCATGTCAATGCCCATGGTTGATGGACTTGGGTTTTGAGGAAGAGCGCACGCTGGAAACTTCGTCGGTTAACAAACAAGAAACATGGGAGATTTTAATTTTGCGGCCCCAAAGTTGAGACACCGAGTCATAGCGGGCCCCGAGTTTGTTGTAATCAGATCGCGTTACCTAAACGCTTAGAGGGTCTTTTCGGCACGTATTCAACATAACTTTTTGAATAAAAAATATCATGCTAATGCCTGTCAAGTTGGATCCCCATGTCAGCCTTGGCCGTTATGTCGCTGCCATCGTGGCTGCCATGTAGACTTGTAGTGTTGCCTCCTACATCCATTCCCCATTATGCCACCTTCTTCTTCCTCGGAGCGACGATCTATGGGCGCGGCCATGGTGCGGAGCTAGGATGCCAATTCCTTCGGGGGTGAGATCTAGAACGTGGCCAAACTTGCTTGGCCCTGCTCTCCTCCTCATTCCGAATCGGAGCTCGCCATCACCATGGTTGCACCCATGGCACGGCGTGGGGAAGAGAATTCATTCTCGAAGGAGATCTGTCACCATGCTGAACCTGATCGGTCCTGCTGTCCTCCTCCCGAATCCGAGCTCACCGCTGCCATGGTTGCACCTGCATCAACCATCGTGTTTGATAGTGCGTGCGAGTGGGTTTGGTCTCTTCTCGCCTGAATTCATTGTTTTATTTTTTATCATTAATTGGTAGTTTTTAGAGCACCTTTTTCCCTCTCACTAACATTTATGTTCTTTTTCCCAAATTGGTAGCAAATCTAGAGCAGCTTCTCTTTTCAATCATTCATTCCTTTTAGCCCTCGTTTTTTTCCAATCTGGTAGCAAATATAGAGCATCAAATCACACCAGAAAAATACAAAATTCAAAAAACAAAACACATGTACATATAGTTGTGTGTAGCTAATGTAGGATATAGAGATAGATAATAGGGTACTAATGAGTTTCGATACATTCGCTGCTCAGCAGCCAACACACAACATACAAAAACAAAAGAAGCTGCTTTACAGTAGCACCAACACACACATTCATCCCCTCCTAGCCTTTGTCTCCTCCCTCTGGCGCTTCCTCCACTTCTTGCTGCCAGTCCCTTGATCTCGGGGATCTTGGGCTTGATCGGAGGCATGCAACCCTGTGCAATGGCCACATGCTGGAGGTTGAGGAGGTGAATGTCGAGCGTCGTGTGGTGAGCAGTGAAGGCTTCGATGTTCACGGTCGTGCCGACATTGGGTTTGCTGCTCGAGCCCTCTACATGCATCACGAGTAAGTTGAAGTCAGTGTGGGTGAGTCTCATCTTGCATAACCACATCCACTTGAGTGTGTGTGGTCATGTGGATCAAGGTGGTTTGGAAAAGAACACATGCAATTACTCTAGAGACTCCATGTGTCAAACCATGGTCCAAAATCCTCACAAAGCCCCTGAATGCAACTGCCACACATGGAATGGTGCACCAATGTGACAGAAGTTGCATCACCACATCTATTGGAGTGTGTGTGTGGTCATGTGGATCAAGGTGCATTGCAAAATAACACATGCAATGACTCTAGAGACTCCATGTGTTAAACCATGGTCCAAAGTCCCTAGAAAGCCCCTGGAATGCAACTGCCACATGAAATGGTGCACTAGTGTGACAGAAGTTGCATCACCACATCTATTGGAGCGTGTGTAGTCATCTGGATAAAGGTGGTTTGGAAAATAACAAATGCAATGACTCAAGAGACTCCATGTGTCAAACCATGGTCAGAAATCCCTAGAAAATCCTGGAATGCAACTTTCAAATGGAATGGTGCACCAGTGTGATAGAAGTTGCATCACCACATCTACTGGAGTGTGTGTGTGTGGTCATGTGGATTAAGGTGGTTTGTAAAATAATACGTTCAATGACTCTAGAGACTCCATGTGTCAAACCATGGTCCAAAATCCCAGAAAGCTCCTGGAATGCAACCGCCAAACATAGAATGGTGCACCAGTGTGACAGAAGTTGCATCACCACATCCGCTATAGTGTTTTTGGTCATATGGATCAAGGTGGTTTTGAAAAGAACACATGCAATGACTCTAGAGACTCCACGTGTCAATCCATGGTCAAAAATTCCTAGAAAGCCCCTTGAATGCAACTGCCACACATGGAATGGTGCACCAGTGTGACAGAAGTTGCATGACCACATCCACTGTAGTGTTTGTGGTCATGTGGATCAAGGTGGTTTGGAAAAGAACACATGCAATGACTCTAGAGACTCCATGTGTCAAACCATGGCCAGAAATCCCAAAAGCACATAGAATACAACTACCACATGGAATGGTGGACTGGTGTGACAGAAGTTGCATCACCACATCCACTGGAGTGCGTGTGTCTTTATGTGGAACTAGGTGGTTTGGAAAAGAACACATGCAATGACTCAAGAGACTCCATCTGTCAAACCATGGTCCAAAATCCCCAAAGCACATAGGAATGCAACTGCCACACATGGAATGATGCATGAGTGTGATAGAAGTTTCATCACCACATCAACTGGAGTGTGTGTGGCCACGTGGATCAAGGTGGTTTGGAAAAGAACACATGCAATGACTCTAGAGACTCCATGTGTCAAATGGTCCAAAATCCCAGAAATCACCTGGAATGCAACTGCCAAATGGAATGGCACACCAGTGTGACAGAAGTTGCATCACCACATCCACTAGAGTGTGTGTGTGGTCATGTGGATCAAGGTGGTTTGGAAAGAACACAAGCAATGACTCTAGAGACTATATGTGTAAAACCATGGTCCAAAATCCCTAGAAAGCCCCTAGAACGTAGATGCCACCTGGAATGGTGCACCAATGTGATAGAAGTTGCATCACTACATCTACTGGAGTGTGTGTGGTCATGTGGATGAAGGTGGTTTGGAAAATAACACATGCAATGACTCAAGAGACTCCATGTGTCAAACCATGGTCAGAAATCTACAGAAAGCCCCTAGAATGCAATTGCCAAATGGAGTGGCGCACCAGTGTGACAAAAGTTGCATCACCACATCTACTAGTGTGTGTGTGTGTGGTCATGTGGATCAAGGTGGTTTGGAAAAGAACACATGCAATGACTCTAGAGACTATATGTGTCAAACCATGGTCCAAAATCCCAGAAAGCCCCTGGAACACAAGTGCCACACATGGAATGGTGCACTAGTGTGACAAAACTTGCATCACCACATCTACTGGTGGGTGTGTGGTCATGTGGATCAAGGTGGTTTTGAAAAGAACACATGCAATGATTTTAGAGACTCCATGTGTCAAACCATGGTCGAAACTCCCCAAAAAGCCGCTAGAATACAAGTGCCAAATGGAATGGTGCACCAATTTGACAGAAGCTGCATCACCACATCCACTGGTGTGTTTCTGGTCATGTGGATCAAGTTGCAATTACTCTAGAGACTCCATCTATCAAACCATGGTCAGGAAGCCCCCAAAGCCCCTAGAATACAAATGCCACATGGAATGGTGCACCGGTGTGACAGAAGTTGCATCACCACATACACTGGAGTGTGTTTGGTCATGTGGATCAAGATAGTTTGGAAAATAACACATGCAATGACTCCAGAGACTCCATGTGTCAAACCATGGTCCAAAATCCGAAAAACATATAGGAATGCAACTGCCACACACGGAATGATGCACCAGTGTGACAAAAGTTGGATTACCACATCCACTCGAGTGTGTGTGGTCATGTGGACGAATTTGGTTTGGAAAATAACACATGCAATGACTCTAGAGACTCCATGTGTTAATCCATGGTCCGAAATCCCCAGAAAGCCCCTGGAATGCAACTACACACTGATGGCTCCCAAGTGCAGGAGATCAATTGTAGTACTTTTCAATTAGAAAAGGTTGTTGAACCCACGAGGAGATGAAGGTATTGGTTAGCAAGAATGGTAAATAAAACAATAATAGCTGCAGGTGTTTTAGGAGTTTTTGTTGTAAGGTTGCAAGTAAGTAAAATACTGAAAGTAAAATGCAATAAGTAAAAGCTCTTATGAAGAGAAAGCCCAATCCTATATGCAACAAGAGGACAACTCAAGTGTGTGTGATCTTATATGTGACAAGC
Source organism: Avena insularis (assembly GCA_023614405.1). Classification (NCBI taxonomy): domain Eukaryota; kingdom Viridiplantae; phylum Streptophyta; class Magnoliopsida; order Poales; family Poaceae; genus Avena; species Avena insularis. Next base: position 430,797,389 of record CM042684.1, on the reverse strand, counting down.
ATTCCCGAGGGCATCATGGATTTACTTGGCATAGAGATTTCTAAATCAACATGTCGTTGTATTGGGAACGGCAGTACCTGAGGAGGTTAGATAGAGGTGTGGGGACTAGCAGGGAAGCTATCGACGGCGTCCGCAGGCAGGATTGGATACAAGCGAGCATAGCGGGACACAAGAAGTACCCAGGTTCGGGGCCCTCGTGGTGAGGTAAAGCCCCTACTCCTGCCTGATCTGACTATGTGGAATACACGAGCTACAAGTGCTCCTCGAGCTGTATTCGCTAGCTACTGCCTTAAATGCACTGAGACCAACCCTTTCTACTGAGGCCTTGCCTCTCCTTATATAGGCAGAGAGGCAACGGTCTCCCTGGCAAGTCCGACCGGCGGGCCCCACAAGCGGGTCCCAGTCGGCTGGTCATCTGATGACCAGTATGGTATGTCACATCGGTATGAGCGGTATATCGTGAGATGCGATGGGCGCCCGCGCGAGCGTCAGCACATGCCACTGTTCCCATGTCAGCCACGCAAAGTCTTCGGTATGGGCGGGTGGTTGCCCGTCTTGTCATCGTACAGGGCGTACCGTGCACTGATACGCACGTCATCCTGTCTCTCTGATTGGATCCGGCTACGTCGTCGTATCCGGCTGCCTCTTCGTGGTCCGGCTACTGGGTGGTAGCCGGTCCATCCTATCCTGTTCGGCATCAGATCGTCAGCGATCCGACTGTCCTGTTTCTTATTCGGGTGGGGTACCCGGGGATCATCCCCCTGACACTAGCCCCCGAGCGCATGTGGATTCCGCCCTTAGGCGAAATGTGCGCGCGCTCCTTCTTGCTTTTTGAATTTTCGTCCAGCTGAGCCTAGCGGTTGCGCTACCCGTGACGTCGATCTTGGCCACGCAGCGCCGCGCCATCATTGCTCTGCGGCGGGCAGCGTAACGTCCCGTCGCACGTCGCCTCGGGGAACTGCTGTCCGGTGCTTCGGTTCTCATTCCAGGATCTTCTGCGCATCTTGTCCTGGCACACGGGATCTAGGCGGTGGTTGGGATGTGGGGTGCCCGGATGCGCGCCACGTGGCCCTGCCGACGGTTGCCCTTCCGATCCTTTAAAGGGGCGCCGCGGGGGAGGCAGTTCTTTTCCTTCGCTCCCCCGCTGCAATCTTTCTCTCCCTCGCGTGCTCTTGCTCCTGCGCTCTTGCCTTCTGCGCCGCCCGCTCGCCGTCATCGATGTTACGGGCCACCGTCACTCCTCCGTTGTCGCCCCTCTCCCTCAGCCGGAAATGGCCGCTGACCGCAGAGCCTGGTGCGGCTCCTCCGTCACCGAGGACCAGATCGCGAAGTATCGCGCGACCCGCGTCCTCCCACCGGTGGAGGAGGTGGCGGTGCGGTTAGCACCGGTGGGGGAGGTGTCGCCGCATCCGGCGGAGGGGGAACGCGTCATCTTCCTCTCGCACTTTTTGGCGGCGGGTTTCTTTCTCACGTTTGGCCTTCTTGACCTCCGCCTCCACCACCTCGGCGCCAACACAATCGAACGCTGGCGCACTTCATGGCGTTACGCAAGAGTTACCTCGAGATCGGCCGGATCTCGGGCTCTTTGCCGGCTCTTCCAGTTGACGCAGTGCAGTACACGAAGGGCCCGCTAGTCGTCTGCGGCGGCGCCTCCATATACTCCCGCACCCAGTCCGGCTACCCGAAATTCTTGCTCCAGGACACGGTACGGCTGTGGCAGCAGTCGTATTTTTACGTCAAGAACGTCACCAACATGGACTGGATAAACCTGCCGGCCTTCCAAGACGTCGAGTCCAGCCGGCAGCACTGGGACCTAAAGATCTACGGCGACAAGGCGGAGACGGATGCGATGCTGACACGCATGCGCTCCCTTGTCACCTGCCAGCTATCAGGTCGAGACATCACTCTTAGCTGGATGTCCCGGCTGATGATGCCGCTACAGCAGCGGGCGCACAAGATGTGCTTCTACTCCGTCCGGTTGGACCCGACCGGTATTGTCGGCGCATGATCCCCGCTACCACAACTTGAAGGAGTGGTTGTGGACGATCAGCAAGGAGCGGCTACCGGAGAACTAGAAGTTCGGCCTGTAGCCCTACAGCCGGGAGAACCGCGCGCCCCGGGTAAGTTCTCATAGCCGGAAATTTTGCTTATTCCCCTAGTGTTATCTTCTTGTTCTGTCTGGTTGACCTCTTGCGTTCGTCAGATGTTCGCCTGCATCCTTCGTGAGGAGGGTGAGGCTCCCCTCGAGGTATTCGCGTCAAACTTGCCCGAGCTGCGCGCTCGGTGATCCGGCGAAGTATCGGATGGGGACGAGGACGCCTTCCCCAGCCAGAACGACGAGCCGGCCACCGACCCGCATGCGGAACTGCACGAGGAGGAGGAGGCCAGGCCGACCGCGGAGCCGGTGACGCGGTCTGCGGCGGACGGCGAAGCAGATGGGAGCAGCTCCAGCCGTTCCGGCTCCCGCGCCAAGCCGTCTTGGCCGGAAGAAAGGGCCACCCCCAGTCGTGTCGGGGTACGTTTTTCTCCCCCATCCCTCGGTGGTTTCTGCCTGTTTATCTTCTTTCTTGCTTTTCTGACTTTGGCTTGTTTTGCTCTTGCATTTTCCTACTTCTTTTTAGCGTGCTGGTTTCTTTCGGAGCCGCGAGCCCGGCCCGGGCGCCAGCCGGGTCGCCGCCTCGCGCCCCGACTGATCCAACCGGCGCCTCTCCTTCCTCTGAGGCGCAGCCTCTGCCCCCTCCTCAAGCTGAGTCGGCTGCCCCCTCCCAAGGATGCGGATCCCGGCCGAGCGGATCACTCCCGGCCGGAAGGTTCCTCCAGCAGGCTTGAGGCTCTGGCAGGAGCTCGTCGTTGTTGGCGACAACTCCGACGAGGAGCTCGGGGAGGTGGAAACAGCGGTGCTCACGGCGAAGAGTCCTTGGCCGTCAACGCCGTGGGACGGCGATGCCTCCTCCTGCTTGTCGGATCTTGCCGCCACGCCGAGCTGGCGGTGAAGGAATCCGGCTGCTCGAGGCCACCGGTGGGAACCGGACCACAGGCGAAGCTTGCTGCCAACGGAACCTCCTAGAGTAAGTTCGCTTTATCCGTCGGCTCTTTTTTAATAGCCGTTCGTTGCGTTGTCCTCGTGTCGCCAGCGAGATCGATCGCTGAAAAGCGAGCGACCGGCTGAGCAGGTCCAACTCTCCACTACGCTTGCAGAACAAGGACCGCAGCGGCAGTAGACGGCCTGGAGGCCACCGTCAAGGCCGCGACGCCTCGCTTCGCTAAGCCGGGCGAAGCCTTCTCCCTTCTCGAGGCCCAGAACAAGGACCAAGAGAAGGAGATAAAACGGCTAGCGGTCAAGGAGAAGGCGCTGGTGGAGGAGCTGATGCAGGTCGGCCACACTGCCAAAGATGAGTTCTTTCTTCCATCTTCTTTTCTTCCCGGATCCGGTAGCCGGATTTGACTCCTCTTTTCTGACAGCCTTTTACCCCGGCATAGACCTGCTGGCCTACAACCGGCTGCAGGAGAACTGGCCGGGAGCGCAGCCGATGGCTCAGGAGCTCCTCGTCCTTCTTGGCGAGGAGGCTGCGAAGCTTCGTGAGGCGGCGCGGGACGTCTTCTCCTTCATGTGGCCGGAGGCTCCGGTTCCGGAGACGATGGTGCAGCTGGCGGCGAAGGTGGGAGAGGTACCGGCTGCGGTGGACCGGCTACGGGACCTGGCGGCGCGGGGTGGAGCGCAGATGGCCCTGGCGCTGATGCTTTCCTGGTTAAGGATGCTCGCGTCGAGAAGATCGACGGGGGCTTCCGTGCCGGAGTTGATCTTGCCGCCATCCGCTAAGCCCATCCGGAGCTTCGTGGGTCCGCCATCAAGATCGCCGACTACATGGATCCGGACGAGGTGCTCACCGACTCGGAGTCCCCCGACACTCCGGATGTGGAGTCCCCGGTGCCGCCGCCTGCCAGCGCCGGAGCCGGAACGAGCACTGCGGCTCCACCCCCGCCCCCAGCTTCTGCCGGCCAAGAACCCCCCCACGGCAAAGGTCCTGCCATTTAGCTGCTACCCCGGGATGCCGGGTGTATTTGTCTTGTCTTAGATTGTTCGTGAAACTTGTCTGTCTGTACCGGTTATCTTTGATGTTGGGTAACTTATGGGAGCTTCGTCTCCCTTTTGCTTGTTAATGTTGAATTCTTGAGTCTTGTGTCTTGAATCTTCTTTTGATATTTTGCCGGCTCACTTCGCCCGGCTAACCTCGTCCGGCTACACACTTTTAGCCGGACGAACTACACCTCGGTGAGGCGTGCAGCGCCTGCCCAGGTGTAACCCCGAGATTCGAGTAGTGGCGTAGCAGTGCTTGAATCTTCCTTGTTTTTCACTCTTCTAACTTTATCCGACTGGCCTCGTCCCAGTCGGCTGCTTTCGTCGGCTGGACGCCTTCAGCTGGGGGAACTAACATTCCAGTGGGGTGAGCGCACCTTGGTGTAGCCAGATTGAGTAGTGGCATAGCAGTGCTTGAATCTTGCCTTTCTTGCTCCCGCCCTTGCCCTCACAGGCTCGAGCATTGGCTAACGCCCTTAGCCGGTCAGGAACTACAAGATTCCACTGGGGGTGCACGAGCGCACCCAGTGGGTGTAGCCCCCGAGATTCGGAGCGCTTGATGAAGGCAAGGGCTTCGAATCTTCTTTCCTTCTCCTAAATTCTGACTCTAAGTAGTCGAACAAGAACGCACATATGCATACACATACATCTTCATAGGTTAATATGTTAGTCTGACAAATCATAGCCGGAAAACGGCTTATTTTTTCAAAAAACTGGCTTACTCCTTTCTAGACACTTAGTCGCCTTCTCGTGTGCTCTGCTGTTTTCGCTGCGTCCTTGCCGGGCAGCCGGGTTGCGGTCTGCGGCCAGAATCGAAGGGAGCTGACAGTACAGTACGCACGGTACTAGCGGCTTAGCAGCTGGATTGGTTTTAGCTAGTTGCGGGGCCGGGACGCCCGATCTGTCATGCCTCTTCCCCGTTTTTTGTGTGGGATGCCTCGGGCGTTTGCTCTTGCTAGCCGGACAGTCGGGTTGCGGTCTGTAGCTGAGACGAAGAGTGGGCCTCTAGCATCATTGCACACTACTCAGCCGGTTTGTTGGCTTAACAGGCCGGGCCAGCCGGCGATCCCCCGGGTAGGGGGTTGCCGGAGCCGGAAAACTTGAACCGAAGAACAGGTGCGTACACATTTCTAGAAGGAGCCCCCGAGATTCTCGTGGGAGTCCGCATTTTCATTCATGGGGTTTTCGGGATACATACACTGCCTGGCGACTAGGTGTAAAACGGGCGCAGCAGGGCCGCGTTCCAAGGACGTTCGGTCTCCTCGTCCGATTTGTCCATCTTGTTCTTGCGGCTGTTGTTGTGCGTCAATGAGGTAGGAGTCGTTGGGCAGCGCCGGCTGATGATGAAGGGCCCTCGGGTGATGATAACTTGTGCATGCCCTTCCGTGTCTTGCACCAGCGGAGAACCAGGTCGCCCTCGCGGAATGCGTTGGCGAATCCGGCTTGAATGGTAGCGTGTAGTCGCTGCTGATGCAGGCAGATCTGGATAGGCCGGCTCGCGGGCCTCCTCCGGAGATCCACCCGTCCTCCGTGCCTCCTTGTTGGCCTGCTTCGTGAGAGGAGCTTGCGAGAGTCGAATTCGATGTCGGCGGAGGATGGCTTCGATCCGTGAACCGGAAGAATGGCGTGTAGCGGTTGACCTATTCGGTGTGGTGCGGGCTCCACGGACAGCGAAGTTCTTTGATCCAGCATCCGGGTGATCGCTCCAGCGGCTCGATGAGGCGTGGTTTGATGCCGGCTAGCACCAAGCCGTTTGCTCGTTCGACTTGCCGTTGAATGCGGATGTGCAGCGGGCGAGGTCTAGCGGATGCCCTTGTTCTTTGCCAGAACGGGCGAAGGCCCCTTGGCGAAGTTCGTGCCATTGTCGGTGATGATGCTATTGGGGTAGCGAAGAGGTTGATGATGTCGGTGAAGAAGGTAACAACCGTCGCTCCATCCAGCTTCCGGATAAACTTGGCCTCGATCCACTTTGTGAACTTGTCCACCGCTACGGCAAGTGGGTCATTCCAGCGAGCTCGCTTGAAGGCCCGACCATGTCGAGGCCCCAAACTGCAAAGGCGGTGATCGGTATGGTCTTGAGCACCAAGGTTGGCATGTGCACGAGCTGCCAAGCGTTGGCACCCATTGCACGTCGCGGACCAGCTGCTCGGCATCCTCGAGGCGGTGGGCGGTAGAAACCATGGCGAACGCCTTGGCGACTATCGCCCTTAATGAGCGTGGTGCCCACACTCACCACGGTGGATGTCCTTGAGTAGCGGTAGCTTTGTGTCTACATCGACACATCGTTGGAAGATACCAGATACACTGCGCTTGTACAGCTCGCCGTTTATGATGGTGTATGTATGCGCGCGGCGTCGAATTTGCCTGGCCTCTACCTCGTCGTCCGGGAGTTTGTTGTTGGCGATGTAGTTCATGAAAGGCCGTGCCCAGGATGGCACTTCGGATAGCGAGGGCGCTCTGTCCTCTGGTGACGGGTGTCGAAACTGTCCGGGTGGGATATCCGGGACGGCAGCCCCGAGCCAACGGCGGCGGCCGGTCGTCTGAGCGAGGGCACCGCCTGGCCGGAGTTGGTGTGAGTTTTCTTCTTTGGCAGTTCTGCCAGCTCCGCGTCCGCTGCCCCGGCCGCCGGAACGCTTCCCGCCCAGACGATGGAATCTGATTTCGGCGACGGGTTGATGGATGGCTTGCGCAGATGCTCCAAGGAGACCCCTGGTGGGATGGCCTGCCTGGTGGATCCTATCTTGGAGAGCGCGTCGGCTGCCTCGTTGTTGGTATGGGGGACGTGATGAAATTCGCACCCGTCGAAGGAGGCGCTGAGCTTCTGGATGTGGAACCGGTAGAGGGCCATGTTGGCATCTCTGGCGTCCCATTCCCCAGACACCTGTTGCACCACCAAGTCCGAATCGCTGAAGCACAGGATCCGGTTGACGCCGATCTCCTTAGCCAGCCGGATCCCGTGCACCAGTGCCTCGTATTCGGCTATGTTGTTGGAGGCCTTGAAGTGGATCTGCAACACGTACTCCAGCCGGTCTCCCTTGGGCGAGGTGAGCATGATGCCGGCTCCCAAGCCCCCGAGCATCTTTGACCCGTCGAAGTGCATCCGCCGATGATGGTCTGAATCCGGCGCGGTGGGAGTCTGGTCTCGGCCCGATCGACGAGGAAGTCCGCCTTTGTGACTTGATCGTGAGCCGGGCTCGTCTTGGATGGAGTAGGCGAGCTCGATGGCCCATTTGGCGACTCGGCGGTGGCATCCTTGTTGCCGATGATTTCGAAAGTGCGTGCACACGACCTTGATCAGTGCTCTGGAAGTAGTGCTTGAGTTTCTTGCATGCCAGGTACACGCCGTAGCACATCTTTTGGTAGTGGGGGTAGTTCTGCTTGGAGAGGGAGAGAACCTCGCTGAGGTAGTAGACGGGTCTCTGAACTGGCTGAGCCTTGCCTTCCTCGGGGCGCTCCACCACCAGGACGACACTGACGACCCGGCTGGTGGCTGCTATATAGAGCAACATCGGCTCCTTGCTGGTCGGCATGGCTAGAACCAGCCTGTGGACAGCATGCACTTGAGGTCGTGAAACGCGGTGTCGGCTTGCGAAGTTCAGGAGAACTTGTCCGTCTTTTTCATCAGTTGGTACAACGGAAGTGCCTTCTCTCCGGCCGATTTGAAACAAGCGAGGGAAGCCAGGCATCCGGTGAACTTCTGGACTCCAAGCAGGTTCTTGGGCGGTTGCATCCTCTCGATGGCCGTGATCTTCTCCAGATTTGCCTCGATGCCTTGCTGAGATACGAGGAAACCGAGTAGCTGGCCGGATGGTACCCCGAAGACGAACTTTTCCGGGTTCAACTTCATCTGGTACTGGCGGAGGTTGCCGAATGTCTCTCTCATATCTTCGAGGAGGGTGCGCTTCTCCTTGGTTTTGATGACTACGTCATCAGCGTGGCGATCTGCGTTTGACTATCTGCGGTGCAAGCATTTCGCATGCACGCTGATAGGTGGCGCCCTGCGTTCTTTAGGCGAAAGGCATGGTTACATAGAAGAAAGCCCGTGAAGTGATAAATGATGTCTTAATCTGATCAGCCGGGTTTAGCCGGATCTGATTGTACCCGGAATAACAATCTAGAAAAGACAACAAATTACAGCCGGTCGTGGAATCGATGACTTGATCGATATGGGGCAAGGCGAAGGGGTCTTTCGGGCACGCCTTGTTCAAGCTGGTGTAGTTGATACACATGCGCCAGGTCTTGTTCTTCTTCAACACCAAGACTGGGTTTGCCAGCCAGTCCGGGTGGTACACTTCCATGATGAACCCGGCTGCGAGGAGCCGGGTGATCTCGTCACCGATTATCTTCCTCTTCTCCTCTGCGAACCGGCACAGAGGTTGCTTGACCGGCTTGGCATCCGGACTCACATGAAGTGAGTGCTCGGGGAACTCCCTCGGCACACCCGGCATGTCTTTGGGAGACCATGCGAAGATGTCCCGATTCTCACGGAGGAAGTCGACGAGCGCGCCTTCCTATTTGCTGTCTAAGCCGGCACCAATGGTGACGAACTTAGTCGGGTCGGAGGGGTCGAGAAGGATCCTCTTCGTCTCCTTCACCGGTTGGAAGGCTCCTTCTCCAGCTGGCCTGCTGCTAGCCGGGATGTCCTGCTGGGCCATGGCCACATTGCGCATGATCGCGCGTTTTTCTTCGGCTATGATGAGGGCCTCTGCTAGTTTGGAACCGGCTGAGGCGCACTCCATCGATCGCCTGAAGCAGCCGGCGACGGTGATCACCCCGTGGGGTCCTGGCATCTTCGTCTTGAGGTACGCGTAGTGGGGGATGGCCATGAACTTGGCGAGGGCGGGGCGCCCGAGGAGAGCATGGTAGGAGCTCCTCAAATTTACCACCTCAAACCAGATTGGTTCGCGGCGGAAGTTCTCCTCGGTTCCGAAGATGACGTCCAGCTGGATTTTTCCAGCTTGAGCGCAGTTGGCCAGCAAAGACGCCGTGGAACGTCGTGGTAGTCGGGCGCAGGTCGCTTTCGCGAATGCCCAGCTTCTCCAGCGAGGACTGGTAGAGGAGGTTGAGGCTGCTGCCTCCGTCGATGAGGATGCGCGAGAATCGGCAGGTGCGCGCGTTGGAGATGATGAGAGGGTCGAGCACCATGGCGTAGCCCCCGGGAGTCGGCAGATGCTCAGGCTGATCTGCCCGGCTCCAGGTGATGGGGGTTTCCGACCAGTTCAGGTACTGGGGGACCGGAGAAACGATGGCATTGACCTCCTTGGAGCGTCGCCTGTGGCTGTGCTTGTCGTCCTGCTCCGTCTCGAAGATGTGGTAAGCGGCGTGCGGCTGGGGGTAGCCGTTGTTGTTGTTGCCGCTGTTACCATCATTATCGGCTCCCCTAGCCGGTGGTAGGGGTCCACCTGGTGGGGGAGGCGGGAGACGAGGTTGGCTGCCCTGGTCCTTTAGCTGGCGAGTCCAGCTGCAGTTCCGGGTGGTGTGGGTAGCCGGTTTGAAGGGACCGCTATGCCACTTGCACGGGCCGTCAATCATATGGTCAAAGGTGAGACGGGGCTTCTGCCTTCTTGTGTCGTTAGCCGGTGCGTCGGGCGCACCCTCCACAGCATTGAACTACCGCGCGTGGTAGCGAGGCTTCTGTTGTCTGGCCTGGCGGTCCCCATGGAACCGGTTGTCGTTGTCGTGGCGTCTGGAGGATCCGGCTTCACAAGTCGGGTTGCTCGGACGGTCGCGAGCCGGCTCCGTGGGTCAGACGTCGTCGCGTTTACTCGGAGGGCTTCTTCATGGCGGCATCCGCCGTGGCGTCTTGATCGCAACGTCATGAGCTCCGCCATGGTCTTGGCTTGTCACACGATGGCGGTGGTGAAGCATGGTGCCCTCGGCATCGCCGATGAAGAAGCCGATGGCAGCTCTCGAATGCCCTCGCAAGTGTTGCGAGCTCTGTCCACTTGGCGAGGTATTCGCGGTCGATCTCATGGTCGCCACAGGACGCGAGGCCAGGTCTGCGGCGCCCGGACGCTTATGCGTGCCGTTGAAGTTGCGGACGAACACCTTCTTGAAATCAGGCGAGCGTTGATCTTTGTTGGCGCGAGGCTATTGAGCCAGGTCCTTGCCGACCCGGTTAGCATGAGAGGGACGTAGCGCACAGCTGTGCACTTATTCCCGTGGGCGATGCCGACTGCCGTAGCATAGTCGGTCAGCCAATCTTCCGGCTTCATGCTTCTTGTCGTGCCCAGGGTGTCCACAGGCGGGAGAATTTATCTGGAAACGGCTCGTTCCGGATGCGGGGTCCGAAACAAACCGGTCCGGTAGAATCTTCCTCCTCCGTGACGCGCGCTTGAGCGAGGAGCTCGATGCGGTCGCGGGCATCCGGACAATCCGGGTTGGGTGCGCCCACCCGGCCCGAGAGGCGGGAGCCGGCTGGTCTGGGCGCTCCGGCTGGTGGGGGGGGAGGTGGCGGGTTGCTATTCACCGGCTGCTCCTGGCGTGGCTGGCCCCTGTTGCTGGAGCTGCGACGCCTGCTACTGGGCCTGGGCGGCTGGGGGGAGGATGCTTGCTGGGTGTCACGCGGTGCGCCCCTGCTGTTGGCGGGTAGCCTGCCTCCTCTGGAGTAGCTAAGGTCCTCCTGCGTCTGCCGGTTGGCGGCGGCCTGCTCATCCGCGACGTGGAGGATCTCCTGGACGCGAGCGTGCTGGCGGGCTCGCTCCTCGCCCTCCAGGCTGGGTAGTTCTTCTGCTGCGGCTCGCGCCGCGCGTAGGTTCTTGATGGGCGTGTTGTAGGTGGCCCGCGTGGGGGCAGGCGCGGGATCCGGTTCCCCGTCCTTCTCCATCCTGCCGCCCAGCTCACCGCCCCGATGCCGTACCTGGCCGCGTCGGCTCGGCTCCGCGGTAGCCGGAGTGAGGCCGTGCGCGCGGTCGTACTCGCGCCTAGCGATCTCCAGTTGCTTGCGGGCTGCTGCCAGCTCCATGGCCTCCTGGAGGAGGATCTGCCTCTCCATGGTGAAGTTGGCCTCCGCCTCCTCCGGGTTGTCCCCGAGGTTAACCGGCGTCAGGAGACGATCAATGGCATCCTCCACCGGGTTCCGAGGCTGCGGGGGAGCAGAAGTTCCGACCTCGTCCATGCCTCGCTCCCGCGGCTGGCGGGGCTGCGAGCTGGATCCGGCCATCATGACCTCCACGCCGCAAGGTGCGGCGGAGGTGCTGCCGCCTGAGCATGGCGACCCCGCGACAAAGACGATTTCCCTAGGGAAACGCTCCGGGACGGTGGCGATGTAGATGGGGAGGTCGCCGAATAGCAGAACGGTGCCGTTCGCCGGAAGGAAGTTCCGGCGAAGCAGGAGGCGTTGTCAATAGCGATCAAACTTGCGGCGTGAGCACCAGGCGGAGGCCACGCGCTCCGGCTGAAGTGCGGGGTCCCGTGCGGGCGTGACTCGGTCGAAGCCATTGCCCCACGGTGGCCAAGCGCCGTCGTATTGAGCAGCGATGCACGAGGAGGTTAGATAGAGGTGTGGGGACTAGCAGGGAAGCTATCGATGGCGTCCGCAGGCGGGATTGGATACAAGCGAGCATAGCGGGACACAAGAAGTACCCAGGTTCGGGGCCCTCGTGGTGAGGTAAAGCCCCTACTCCTGCCTGATCTGACTATGTGGAATACACGAGCTACAAGTGCTCCCCGAGCTGTATTCACTAGCTACTGCCTTAAATGCACTAAGACCAACCCTTTCTACTGAGGCCTTGCCTCTCCTTATATAGGCAGAGAGGCAACGGTCTCCCTGGCCAGTCCGACTGGCGGGCCCCACAAGCGGGTCCCAGCCGGCTGGTCATCTATAGTACCCGGTATGGTATGTCACATCGGTGTATGAGCGGTATGGTCGTCGAGGATGAGTGGATGCCGTGGCGAGCCTGCCACAAAGTCGTCGCTGTTCGCAACACGCAAAGTCTTCGGTATGGGCGGGTGGTTGCCGTCTTGTCATCGTCTGTATGCGTCGTGCACGTCACGCACGTCGTCTGTCTCTCGATTGGATCCGCTACGTCGCCGTATCCGCCGCCTCTTCGTGGTCCGGCCATCGGGTGGTAGCCGTCCATCCTATCTGTCTGTGCATCTGGGTCGGTAGGAAGCATTCCGACTGTCATGTTTCTTATTCGGGTGGGGTACCCGGGGATCATCCCCCTGACACAACACGGTGAATATTTTGTCCAGTTTTAGCCTTTCCGGACATAGCCTTAATTTGGTGCATCCAACTAAATGAACTAAAGAACTACCTTATGATGGATCGTACATCCAAGTTAATGTGCAAACATAGGAATTATTAAGACTAGAATGTCCCACCATAGCTATAAACTCTAGGTTCTCCGATATATATCCCTCTAATGCAACTTTATGTATTGGACCATGGTTTACGTGTCCTCCAAGGTCCTACCCACGCCATTACACTATGGTGCTATCCTATGAGCCCATAAAGGTGAAGTGATGTGTAGTCGATGTTCGCACACCACCATCATAGAACAACATAAAAGATAAAATCTAGACCAAATACTCAACACATGTCATATAGAAATCATTGCCAATTCATCATATGCCCTCAGGAACATATGGAACTACTCACAACATGGAAACATGATAGTATTCAGTATAATATGTGGTACAACACAATCTGAAAATATAACCTCTCCACAAGATAATATCAATTGTCCAATCTCACACATGTAAAATAGCACAAACAATTATCTAGGGTTCGATAACTTCTCAAACAATGAGGGGGATGAAGTGGATCTCAAAGATGGTGCTGGTCCTGGTGATGGAGATGATGGAGAGGCCTCCCCTACACCTAGGAGGAGTAGTGATGTCGATGACGATGATTTTCCCCTCTCCGGTGCCCCGAAGCAGCAGGATTTTCCCCTCCTGGAGAAGGAGAGAGCCTTCGCCTCCGATGTTGCCTCAATAAATCTTGGAAAAATTAGGGTGTATGTTTTTCCCAAGCGGAGTTGTGCACAAAAGGAGAGGTCAAAACGATGCCCGGGGGCCGAACGAGCCACCCACCCAGAGCCAGGTAGTGGGGTCGCGTGTGGTGTGCTCTTCTGGCCCTTGTGGCTCCTCTTGTCTGGTTCTTTCACCCACAGTCTTTCTCCTGACGAAATATTTGTTGTGTATTTCCCCCGATGCATTTGACGTCTAGAAGGTCCTAAAACACCAAAAATATGAAAAAAGCAGGTTTTCTGCCTCCTAGAAATTAAATACCAAAACAAAGGACTTTGTAGGAAAGTCCCATAAATCATCTAAATATGCAATAAAAATGATATAACAATGCAAATAACATTCTAATATGATGACATAATGCTACTAAAATGATGATACAAAATGCAAGTATCACATACATGGAATGGTGCACCAGTATGACAAAAGTTGCATCACCACATTTGCTGGAGTGTGTGTGGTCATGTGGTGGTTTGGAAAGAACACATGCAATGACTCTAGAGACTCCATGTGTCAAACAATGGTCCAAAATCCCCAAAAAGCCCCTAGAATGCAACTGCCACATGGAATGGTGCACCAATGTGACAGAAGTTGCATCACCAAATCTACTAGAGTGTGTGCGGTCATGTGGATTAAGGTGGTTTGGAAAAGAACACATGTAATGACTCAAGAGACTCCATGTGTCAAACCATGGTTAGAAGTCCCCAGAAAGCCCCTAGAATGCAACTTCCAAATGGAATGGCGCATGAGTGTGATAGAAGTTGCATCACCATATCTACTAGAGTGTGTGTGCTCGAAAAACCACTATTTTTCTTGTTTTTCCAAAGGAGGTGCAAGATTTGATCGTAACCTTAGCGCCCAATGGTGTCCTTTAGATCAAGTCTAAGAAGGCTCGCCCCGCTAAGAAACTTGTTCTGTGTCCCGATTGTTATAGACCGTTCAATCGGGGCGCTTGGATGATAGGATGGTTCTTTGTAAGACCGATCCACGAGTAGGATGTTCTACGACATGATTGGACCTACTTACTCTGGACAAACTAACAATATCGCGTGCTCCTACCTGCCAGTGTCACCTGTTCTGTGGGCCATGTTCCAAAGACATTATATTTGTTCGTATGTCTCATTTACTTCTCTTCCTTCCCCTCGAAGCCACTGTTCCCACTTCTCTTCCATCTCCCCGTAGCCACAAGTCGATGGCGCCTCCAGCAATATCTCCCACAGACACCACACTCCCCACCCCTTTCGCTATGGGTTCACGGGGAAACATTGAGGAAATGCATGGAGATGATAGGGACAGTGAAAGAGATGTGAGTTGTCTCATATCTAACATCTATGGCCATTTATCTATTTTGAGGTAGATCTACTCTGATTACTCATGCATGTCTGATGCGTTGGGCCGTTGAGACACTATACGACTCTGATTGTCATGGTTTAGCGGACGGAGACAATCCTCCGCTATGTAAAATGGAGATGTGCCCGCTAAATTTGTAGAGTTTGATGGACGCAACTAATGGCAACAATCGTGGCTACTTTTAGTTGGGACTCCAAACGCAGAGTGTTGTAGCAAGCTTATTTTCCCCACAAGGGTGACTTGAGGGTTTATATCAAACTCTCGGGGAATTGGTTATGGAAGTTTTATTCGTCTTCTCCTTGTCAAGAAACCTGTAAAGTAAAATAATTTCTCTTGTGTCCCCAACTCCACCAAGCGATTGCCAAGCACAAGGTTTCGTATTAGTAATATGAAATATAATATAAAGTAAACAGAAATAAAATAAAGTAAATAAAGTAAAGTAATGCAAACTATATGACATGGAAGATAATAGAGTTGTTTTGGGGATTTTATGGATGATTGCAAGTAGGAAAAGTATTTTTGTATTTTCGAAATAATAAATTTCAGAAAATATAAAAGGTAGTAATTGCAATGGAAAGGTGTTTTTTATGATTAAAATTGGACCGGGATTCATGGGTTCACTTGTCTACTCTCCTTTTAAGTTGTAGTGATCATAAAACAATTTATCAATGATAAATATTCGTGGAACTTCTATATGTGTATGATAAGCATTCATATGGGCATCGCGTCCTAACATAGAGATGCAACACATCTCTCTTATACTCCTCAAGAAAGGGAAACTCCATGGAATCTTGAATTAAGAACAAATCAGAGTATAGCTTTAAGTACTGTGACATGATGTTTGAAATATAGATATGCTACCTTGATCTATCAAGATGATCTCACTGTCACATTATAGCACATGATTTCACTTTATCCCTAGTGAGGCAGCAAAAGAAAGGTAAAAAACCAAAGTTGATCTTGAATATTGTTTGTCACAATTCAATCACTATCACCATGCTACTCCATCTAATACACACTTCTCCCCATACAAGTTCTTGCATACAAGCTGGACCAAAACAAGCAATTAAGAACGGGGTACATGGTATGCATCTACCAATTAATCTTACACAAAATAGGTTCAAATTTCATATATCAAATCATAAAATAAAGAACCATCACATAGGAATTACATATATGACCATATTCATGTTGGGCAGCTCATATGGTACTAGATATATGAAGAACAAGAGAGAAATAGATCAAGATACTGCGAAAAACCCATAGTCTAGAGGTGGACTACTCCCTCTTCATCATGGTGATGATGCTGGAGATGTTGGAGAGGGTGGACATCTCCCCGGAGGTGGCTCCATCGCATATTCCCCCTCCAATCTTTGTTATATCTTATTATATTTGGTTGTGTTTATGTCTCTGGTGGCTTTTGTATCAAGGATTCCTCAAGGGATCCTTATATAGGCTTTTTAGGTCAATAGAACTCGGTGGGTGAAAGAATCAAGACGATCGGACGACCGAGGAGGAAAAGAGGGAAGGTGGCGCACCCACCTGGGCTGGGCGCTCCACCCAGGAACTTTTGGGCATCCTGGCCCTCCAGGTGAGGTTCTTGTGTTCCAGATGCTTCTCGTGGATAAATATTGACGTCCCCAAAAGCTCAGGTCCATTTTACTCCGTAGAGGTCCTGAAACATCAAAAACATTGAAAACATGGTTTTTGCCCTGCCAGGTTATAACCAAAATAAAGGGGATCATTGGTAAATCCCCAAAAATCAATGTAAAACATGGATATAACATTAAATATGATGCAAATATGTGGATAAACATGTTAACAAACTACAAAGTTCATGTATGCATTTTACATGCATCAACATTCCCAAGCTTAATCTATGCTCGTCCTTGAGCATGGAGGTGATAAAAATAAACATGGACTTTGGAGTTTCTTACTTTTGCTTCTTTCATTATCATGTAAACTTCATAGGTTTAAATACTTTCAATGAAACACAATATGAAAGTGTACTATCAAGTTGTATCTTTTGCACATCTATAAATATGTCAAACAATAAGTAATGGTGTGATAAAACAAATGAGGAACAAAATAGACCTTCAAGCACACTTTGATGAACCTATAGAATAAGAGACTCTTCCTATAATTGGCATTGGTGTTTTATGCCTCTACTTTTATTTTTGGGCTACTTCTTTGTTTAATGCCCGACTAGAAGATTCACTTCTTAGTTTCATGTCTTCCCTTGAGATGTTTTGCATCTCGTACCGAAAGTAAGCATTAAATACATATGTTAATCCTCCATAAAGAATGTAAAATAAAGTTTTGAGCTATGTAATTCATGTCAACAATACTAATAAGGATGGGGTTCCAAGTAGCTTTTGTTTCAAAAGTTGCATATGGTTTATGTGTTAAACATCTTACAAGTTGATTGTCTCATGCACCATACCTATGATCTTGCAGTCCTCATGCTACTCAACTTAGGCCTGTCATTGGAGGATACATATTTATTATTGAAACCGCATCACTGAGGTGCCTCTTGCTCCCTGTATAGCTATATGCCCCCCTATTGGGTTTGCAGCATAGGAAACAAAAAAATCCTACGATGGGAACTATCGCCAAGATCTATCTATTAGATACAAACAACGGATGGATATACATCCATAGAGAACTTACCCTCGAAGACAATAAAGCTTTGTTAACAAGATGGAACTCGTGGATGATGTAGTCGTACACTTGCCGATCTCAAGATCATGATGAAGTCCAGCAGGTCCGGCTCCAACACATTCATCAGATCTAGCTCCAGCAAGTCCAGCACCACCAAGTCCAGCACCGCAAAGCAGCGGTGCATCCGTGATCGCACACACATCCAGTACCCCGACAACCTCCGTCCCTCGCTCCAGCAAAGCAGCGGAAGCAGCAACTCCTTTCCAGATAAAGCCACCGGGAACATGTATCTCGCTAATACGAGACCATGGGGAATAACTAGAGGGGGAGAGAGATCCTTCACGAGGAGGTGTGTGTTGTGATGAGGAGAGGGGGACTTTTATAGGGAAGAGGGGGCAACCAAGGGCCATGGCATGGCATCCATGGTGGTGCCCCCACCTCTTCCATTATTCATGTGGTGGATGCTCCACTCACATAAATATGCCTCCACTCACACTTCCACTCACATGCATTAAATTTCCACCAAATTTAATGCAAGCTCTCATTAAATAAAACTATTTTATTTAATTTATCCAGAATTTTTTTCAATTACATTAATTAACAAACATTCACATAAAACCCCTACAACATTTCAATATCACATGCAAAACCAGTTTCTGCAATTTCACCCGAAACAATTCCGGTTTTCATCGAAATTATTCCAGCGCTTTCTTAATATTTATATGAAACATATTTGATCCTAAATGGTGTCGGTATCCCTTAAGTGTGTCACCCTACAGTTCGCGAATAATGCAGACATGATCAAGACCCCTCTCCGATCAATAATCAGCAGCGGGACCTGGAGATTCGTACTGACTCCCACATATTAAACGATGACTCTTGTGATCGTGTGAACCTTTAACGTTGTAACTAAATCCCTTTGTCTCGTGATATATTACATGTCCGAGATTCGATCATCGGTATCCAAATACCTAGTTTGATCTCGTTACCGACATGCACTCTTTTCTCGTTCCCGTGATATAACATTCTGGTGATCACATCACTTGCTTGCAAGCTATTTCAATGTGATATCACCGAGAGGGCCCAGAGTATATATATCCGTCATCGGGATGGACAAATCCCACTCTTGATCCATGAGCCTCAACATAACACCTTCGTAGCACTAAACCCACCTTTATAGTCACCTACATTGCAGTGTGACGTTTGATGTTATCAAGATACTCTTCCGGTGTTAGCAATTAACATGATCTCATGGTCTAAGGACTAAGATTACTTCGTATGATGTTATAGCAATATAAACATAATGACTTTGATCGTAATGCTATACTTCGGATGAATGTTCATCATAGCATTCCACCAATGTTGTGACCTCGTTATTAACAACATCCAATTTCCATGATCAGGAAACCTTGATCATCTTGTTAATCAACGAGCTAGTTTATATGAGAGGCATTACTAGGAACTTTGTATTTTGTTTATTAAACACACATGTATTAATGTTTCCAATTAATACAATTATAGCATGCAAAATAAACATTTATCATAAACATGGAATAAGATAATAACCACTTTATTATTGCCTCTCGAGCATATTCCCTTCACCCCCTATGTTACTTTACCTTAGGAGTTAATATAATTCTGTGGCCATGTTTATAAGGGTCAATATCTCTACTCCAGAAGAACAAGAAAAATAGACATATAATCATCTCAACAAGGATCATCATGCTGTAAGTTTCCACCATGAGTGTCGCATGGCGCATGGCTTTGACTAGCGGTTCAAGAATGTTTTCTCTAAACATGCCAACTCTAGTATGCACACTTTATTTCACATCGATGCAATCCACATGCAGAACTAACATGATTATCTTCACTCTATGTTGAAGGCTTGTGCCATGACAACATGGTTTGGCTAACAAACAACTTATAAGATGTGAAGCACATAAAGTTCCATAAACCTTACTTTCTTATGAGCTTTAAAATACATGAAAAAGATGTTTTAAGAATGTTTGGAGGATTAACATACATATTGTACTTGTAAGTAGCTTTTTCCACAAATAGGTGGATATGCCTAGTCTAGTTTAGGGTATTTCGAACAAGTCTTAGCTTGCGTTGTGAAGGCTTAGCAAAAAGAGATCTAAAGAGTGTGCCATCTAGTTTATAATGCCAACATTTACTTTCTCACCTTGCTCATTATGGTTGAACATAATATACATGAACAAAGGATACAAATTAATAGGAACAAGCAAATCATACTTCATATAAAGTACTTGAGCTTAAAAACTAGACACAACATGAATTTCAGCTTTTTTGCTTTTATCACCCCTTTTCTTTTATTTCAAGGCATTCATATTCAATCTTAAGCTCATCATGGCAAAGTTTATTTTTAGTAGCTTAATCATAAAAATTCAAAATAATAGTGATGGTGGTCCTTTTATTGCAAACAAAAGTAAAATAAACAAAATAGACGCTCCAAGTTTCTACGATAGTTTTATGTTGCTCGAAAAACAAAGTTTAGAGGTTTGCAAAACAAGAGTTTAATAAGTCCAGTGGGGTCCCTTAGGCATCCTAAATCTTATGGTGTCACCATCCTTGGATTGCTATTGGTGTGATGTTCCTCTATTCCCTGTCAAAAAACTTCAACACAAAACTTTTCTCCCATCTCTTTTCTGAGTAGTGACATTAGTGGCACAAAAGCATAATAGTTTCTGCATATATATCAAAGATAAAATTCTTTATAAATGTTCAACAATCATATAATTTTTTTACATATCCTATCATATAATATGACTCATAACAATCATTTTAGGACATTCGGGAATGGTTAAAACAAAACATGGCAGCATCTGTCCAGATTTTCAGCAGCAGCAAAACGAATTTATTTCGCCCACTTATACATGTCAGGAATTTTAGCGAATTTTTTCATACAAAGGATGAAATTTTAAATGATGTGTAAACATGAGCGTAATCGGAGTTACATAAAAAATCAGAAAATTCTTGCACTAAAAACTGTTCTGCAGAAATTTGCTACTCCATATGTTTAACAACTTTTATAACATTCAAAATGGGTTCCACTTGGTACTTTATTAAAAATTACAGAAAATAAAACAAAAACTCTCTTGCTACATCAAGAGTTCAAAGAAAAAAACAAAATAAAATAACTGGCTTGCCTCCTGCAAAGCGCTTTCTTTATAGCCATATAGCTAGGCTTACTTACTTGGTTTACGTGATATGGAGTTCATGGGATAGCTTGTGTTTCTTTGGTGCCTCCTTCTTACATGGAAAGTGTTCCATACATTTTTTGTGAGGAAACTAGAACTTCACATTTCCTTCTTTTGTATCAATGACTACACATGTGGTTCTCAAGAAAAGTCTACCAAGTATTGTAGGAGTTGAAGTATTTCTCCCCATGTCCCTGACAATAAAATTAACAGGTACAAATGTCATATGTAATTCAACCATGATATCTTTAACTTTTCCTAAAGCATGTTTTGTTGAATCATCAGCAAGTAAAATATCTATAGAGCATTTTTCCAGGGGTTTCAAATCAAGTAAATCATATAGATATTTGGATAAAACCGAGACACTAGATCCTAAATCTAGAATAGCATAATGTTTCTCCTTTACAATAGTGATTAATATCTTGGGGAGCCAAACATCCCCAAGCTTAGGTGGTATCATAGCTTCATTATTATATCTTTCAATTTTTTCTTTTCCTAGGTACGAACCAAATCATGCTTGATGAACATTAAAAGATGGATCATTAGAAAACTTTTGCAATAAGTTAATGAGTTCATGCAAGCTACATGTTTCAAGATCAAGTAGAGGTTCTTTTTTTACATAGCATTTTGACTTATTCTACTTGTTTATCTCTATTGTATAAATTAAAGATCTTATATCTATCATCAAATTCATCTTCTGGCACTTTAGCTTTTTCAAGGATTTCTTTTACTTTTACTTCTAAGAGTAGGCCATCTAACAATATATAAGCGTTGTTGGTTGTTATATTCATGAAAGAACCTACACTTTATTTATCTAAATAGGCCATTGAACTTTTAGTTAGCCTCTATAGAACATATGTATTAACATCCAATCTCTAAAACCATGTTCTGTTCCAAAAGCTAGTTCTCTAAATATTTCCCAAGCTCTTATAAGAGGTTCATCTTTATTTTGTTTAAACCTGATAAGCACTTCCCTAAGATGGCCTATTATTTTAGGGGTTCCAAATCTTTCAACAAAAGCAACTTTAACATTAAAGCAAGAGCTAAAATTTCCAGGTGGCCATTTTAATATCCAATCTAATGCCTTACCAGCAAGCGAATATGGGAAAAGTTTAACTTTGATCATACTATTGTTATTATTACTCATGTTTAAATGTTTAAATCTTTGCATCTTTCATTAAAAATTCTCAAATGTTGCATAGGGTTTTCATTAGGTTCCCATAAAAACTGTTTTCATAAATGGCTTTAGTAGATGCATGGTCTATTTCAAATGGTTCAAAGGGTATCTCTCCTTCTTTTGGAAAGTTCTTTACTCTAAAGGCCAATAAGCTCTCTTTTCCATTTTTACGTGTTTTTGTGTTTTTTAGGGAAAACTTAAAAAGACTAAAAATAAGACAAAGTAAAATACTTTAAAATCTAAATGACGAGGGTTTAACTCATCAATGCCCATTGTTATGGACTTGGGTTTTGGAGAAGGAGGGAGCGCTAGAGGCATCAGTCGGCTAGCAAACAAGCACACAAGGACGCAAGTTTTACCTAGGTTCAGGCCTCATAGAGGTCCCTACTCCTGCTTGTCTTCTCTTGGAATTAACGAAGGAATCGAAGATTACAGGGGTGCGTAGATGCGATCTGGCGAGAGTTGTGGAAACTAGGGTTGTGTGTTCTCCTCCTCACCGCCCCCTCCTAGCCTTTATATAGATAGGCTAGGTCTCGGGTAGCAGGTCGAGTCGGTTACAGATTAGGGTTTGCCCCTTTAAACTTTCTATCTTAAGCTTCATCTTGCCTTGCAAGCAATCTAAGAGTCTGTGGGTCACCCAAATTCTGTATTGGGCCTTGGCAACACCGTGGGCTTCTGCCGTATCCAGGCCATATATACCAAACTCGAGTACCTGTAGGGTATACCCATGTCACTAAAAGAAGAAGAAAAAGCTCATAGTGGTGTAACCTCCCCAAGCTTAGGTTGTTACACAAGTTGATGAAGATGACGGCAGCAGAAAATACATGCAAGTGTCATGGGAACTACCTTGCTCTTTCAAACTTGATAAGGATGTAGTTGTGAGGTAACTTCGCCAATTCCCTGGCAACGACACTAGAAAATACTTCTTGATGGCAACAATCGTGGCCACTTTTCGTTGGGACTCCAAGTGCAAAGTGGTGTAGCAAGCTTCTTTCCCCACAAGGGTGACTCGAGGGTTTATATCGAACTCTCGGGGAATTGGTTATGGAAGTTTTATTTGTCTTCTCATTGTCAAGCAACCTGTAAAGTAAAATAATTTGTCTTGTGTCCCCAACTCCACCATGTGGTTGTCAAGCACAAGGTTTCATATTAGTAATATGAAATATAATATAAAGTAAAATAAAATAAAATAAATTAAATAAAGTAAAGTAATGCAAACTATATGATATGGAAGATAATAGAGTTGTTTTGGGTTTTTTTTATGGATGATTGCAAGTAGGAAAAGTATTTTTGCATTTTTCAAATAATAAATTGCAGAAAATATAAAAGGTAGTAATTGCACTGGAAAGGTGTTTCTTATGATTAAAATTGGACCGGGATTCATAGGTTCACTTGTCTACTCTCCTTTTAAGTTGTAGTGATCATAAAACAATTCATCAGTGATAAATATTCATGGAACTTCTATATGTTTATAATAAGCATTCATATGGGCATCATGTCCTACCATAGAGATGAAACACAACTCTTTTATACTACTCAAGAAAGGAAAACTACATGCAATCTTGAATTAAGAACAAATCAGAGTATAGCTTTAAGTAATATGACATGATGTTTTAAATACAAATATGCTACCTTGATCTAACAAGATTATCTCATTGCCACATGATAATTATAGCACATGATTTCACTTTATCCCTAGCGAGGCAGCAAAATAAAGGTAAAAACCAAAGTAGATCTTGAATATTGTTTGTCACAATTTAATCACTACCACCATGCTACTCCATTTAATACACACTTCTTTCCATACAAGTTCTTGTTTACAAGTTGGATCAAAACAAGCAATTAAGAACAGGGTACATGATATGCATCTACCAATACATCTTACACAAAATAGGTTCCAATCTCATATATCAAATCATAGAATAAATATCCAGCACATAGGAATTACATATATGACCATAATCATGTTGGGCAGCTCATATGGTACTAGATCTATGAAGAACAAGAGAGAAATATATCAAGATACTGCCACAAACCCATAGTTCAGAGGTGGACTAGTCCCTCTTCATCATGGTGATGATGCTGGAGATGTTGTATAGGGTGGAGATCTCCTCAGAGGTAGATCCGACGGAGTTTCCCCCTCCAATCTTTGCTAGATCTGACTCTGTTTTGGTGGTGTTTTTGTCTCTGGTGGATTTTGTATCAAGGACTCCCCGAGGATCCTTATATAGGTTTTTAGGTCAAGAGAACTCCGTGAGTGAAAGAATTAAGGCGATCGGATGGCTAAGGAAAAGAGGGTAGGTGGCGCATCCACCTAGGATGGGCGCGCCACTAGGCTCTTTTGGGCCTTCTGGCCCTCTAGGTGAGATTCTTGTGCTCCAGATGCTTCTCATGGATAAATATTGATGTCCCCAAAATCTCGGGTCCATTTGACTCTGTATAGGTCCTAAAACATCAAAAACATTGAAAAGAGGCGTTTTCTGCCCTCTTGGGTTATAACCAAAATAAAGGGGATCATTGGTAAATCCCCAAAAATCAATTTAAAACATGGATTTAACATTATATATGATGCAAATATGTGGATACACTTGTTAATAAACTACAAAGTTCATGTATGCATTTTACATGCATCAGCAACGCAGGCAGGAAGCTTTTAGGGTGTCAAGGTAGGGTGCAAAGTTGCCACACAAAAGTTGCGGTGTTGTCAAATGGGTAGATCTAGAGTGGCCCAAATCGATGGAGAAATTGTTGGAAAAAGTATGGAATATGACTATTGAGTTGAAAGAATCCATAGTCAGCTCAAATATTGAGAGTGCTAAGGTGAGGTTACTAGACCATGGCGACACATACAAGCTTCACCGTTATCTCAGGAGGGTGCAAGACAATGTTAGCAAAGTCGAGGAGTAGAGGGAACTGGTGCTAGCCCTGAAGGCTAAAGCAGGGCAAGATCTGACTAAATCAAGGATTGAATTGCACAAGGAAAATGTCCACTAGGTTACAACTATGAGTATGGACAAGTTCATGCTCATGAATGCAGAGAAACAATTGAAGAAGTACAAGGAGGATGCTAAAAATATGGCGCTGACGATTCATACCTTGAGCTCGTAGGAATATGTGTAGCGGGCTAAGATTAGGAAGATCAATGATATGTGTGATAACTAGTTCTATTTAGCTAGAGCTTTGTACTTTTTTAATTGTAATAATAGTACGTGTTGACCAAGTGGTCTAAACTAGTAGCAGTGTTTGGGAGTCTTGCGAGAAAAAAATTGGTCGTCCGTTCCTCTATCTTAGCCATTCATTTCTTCCTTTTGTCTGATGGTTGTAATCTGACTTTAGTGGTTTGTTTAAACGTAATATACATGGATTCTACCGCATGAAAATGACACAAACACAATTTATAAAGTGGAACCATGTAC
The DNA here is from genome assembly GCA_023614405.1 of Avena insularis. Taxonomy (NCBI): domain Eukaryota; kingdom Viridiplantae; phylum Streptophyta; class Magnoliopsida; order Poales; family Poaceae; genus Avena; species Avena insularis. Next base: position 430,772,519 of record CM042684.1, on the reverse strand, counting down.
ACCCTATTATTGCACTTAACACAACTATCCATATTTGTTATTATAGCTTGCCAAACCCATTACAATAATTGTACTCGTAGTAAACACAACCGAAATTGCAACTAGCCTAAACAACATCTAAACCTAGATCACGCCACTATCGTCAGAGTCCACATCGATTGGTGACCCTTCCTTGCCCTTCCCAATGACATCCACTCTCGCCCGTGGCTTGCCCTTCCCCAAGGAGGCTTCAATGGCATTCTGCATTGCTTCGTCACCTTCGTCCTCGTCATAGGATGCAACAATGATGAAGGGGATGGGGGTTGCATCGACCGAGCCCTTAGCAGCATGAGCTACAATGCCTGGTGGATAGGCACGGCCACAGCAAACAGTAGCTACAATAGAAGCAGTTGCTGCCATGCCACATCGATGACCAGGAGCACTTTCCATAACAATAGTGCTTTGAATACTAGCAGAGTCTAGACCATGAGCTTGATCCACAACAATAGGGCTTCGAGTAGCCGCAGTAGCAGCCCACTGAACTTCACCACCGGTTCAAGGAGGGCCAGCCCCCAAAACAGCAGTTTTCGCAACAAAATCAGGGCAGCCTCTAGAAGCCTTACTTTGCTCAATAGTAGCAAATATTGGGTCAGCAGCAGCCAGAGCAACAACAATACGGGGACTCCTAGTAGCAGCATCTTCCACATCAGTATATTACAATTCTGGAAAAACATGCGAGCCATTAGAGACTTTTTCATCACCCCGCTTAGTTGACTATCACACGTTACAGGAACCATGATGCCTCGTTCATCCTTAAATCTGAACTGTGTAGTCTGCTTTGACCCTATTTCAGTATGTTTATGCAAAGCAACAACCATACCAAGGATAGTGCAGATCTGCGTTGTTGCTTCTTTCATTATGATACAATGAAGAGGATTCCACTTGCCCTTCCCATTTGCTAATTTAGAGTTGTAGCTGCCGAGGATTATCGTAACTAGGTAAAGGCTATCCAGGGAGATCCTGCTTGACAGAAATTTGGGGACAAAAATAAGAATTGTTTGCAGCGTTGGGCTAGCAAACAATTCTAGATTTGATCTATCTCTATAATGTTAATAGCCAGCTAGTGGTTATAGTTAGTGCGAATAGCAAAGAGAAGAGTAGCTCACCCGCATATAGCTAGAACTTCTTCTTCCTTGGTAGTAGGATCTACCATCCTCCATGATGCTCATCTCATCCGGTGGTGGAGGTGGGATAGAGCCTTGCAACGGTGGGCACATCATGCGACATTGGAGCTCGGGATCAGCGAGTGGGCGCAACAACTTGGTGCCGGAATGCAAATATCCCAAGGGATCGTTCGGGTTGGAGGATGGACTTCGTCGCCACCGGAGCTAGGGTTCATGCAAAGGAGGTAGTGAATTTGTGAATTTGGTCAAGGCACTAAGGCCCTTAGTTCCTCGGTTGCCACATTGGCAATCGCATCATGGACATATTATTGACATGGGGGTACAGATCGTCTACTTCATGGGGCAGTTGACAGAATGTTTGAATTTGGTAGGGGTGGGATGAGTTTGCCTCGAAATGTGCCCTCTCGGTAGTTGGCAGCCCAACTTTGCAAAACCCAGCAATTACAAGCAATTTGGACCCCGCGATGCACTCGCACACCAACTTTGGGTCCGCGAAGTAACAAGATCGCAACACAGGGACACGGTGTTTACCCCCACAGCGGGCTTGGCCAGGCCAGGTGGTGTAGTAGCCTAGCACCTCGGCCTCTCCTTCCGCCTATAAGATGCCCTCGAGACAAAAACCCTACGTACCCGATCAAAAATCCACGAAAGAGTCTATAGCCGCCGTCATCTCCATCCCTAGATCGGGAGGGATCTGAAGCTCTTCCTGGCACCTTGCCGGAGAGGGGAATTCACCCTGGAGGCCTTCTTCATCACCATGCAAGCCTCCGGTGTGATGCGTGAGTAGTTCATCCTTGGACTACGGATCCATGTAGTAGCTAGATGGTTGGTTCTCCTTCTTTGTGCTTTCATGTCTAGATCTTGTGAGCTCCGTTCATGATCAAGATCATCTATTTGTAATTCTGCATGTTGTGTTTGCGGGGATCCGATGGATATTGAGATGCTATTTCAGATTGATTATTGATTATATCATGTCTTTGTTATTTGTGATCTTGCATGCTTTCCGTTGTTAGTAGCTATCTTGGCCAAGTAGATGCTAGCAACTCCAAGAGTTAGTATTTATGCTCAATAGTGGGTTCATGCCTCTGGTAATCTGGGGAAGTGACAGAAATCTTTAAGTTACTAGATGTGTTGTTGCTACTAGGGAGAAAACAACAATACTTTGTTCATAGAACAATCGTATTGTTTACTTTACACGCAATTCGTAAAGCAATAATCTGTTGCTTGCAACTTAATACTAGAGGGGGTTCGGATGATAACCTGAAGGTGGATTATTAGTCATAGATGCAGTTGGATGGCGGTCTATGTATAATGTTGTAATGCCCAATCAAGTCTCAAAGGAGTCAAGATGATTAGTATAAGCATGTATTGCTTTCTCGATGTTTCTCAATTGCCCCGCTGTAATTTGTTCACCCAGCATGTTATCTATCTTAAGGAGAGCCACCTCTAGTGAACTATGGATCCCGGTCCTTTTCCTTTACATACAATCTATAAACTGTTTACTGCTTTGTGTTTACTTTCTGCAAACTTTTACTTCCTTCCATTCGATACGTTTAATCCTTTGTTTTCAGCAAAACACGGTGAGATTGAAAACCTCATCGCAAGTTGGGGACAGAGTTCTGTGGTTGTGCTGTGCAGGTCTCCACGTTGCTACTAGCACCGCTAGTGCGCCCTGCCAAGGCTCAGCTAGTAACACATTTGGGGTGTTTCCTTGCTCCTACTGGTTCGATTAAACCTTGGTTTCATAACTGAGGGAAACTTGCTGTTGTGCTCATCATACCCTCCTCTTTGGGTTCCCAACAAGCTCTACATCAACACCGAGCCATCAGACTTCATCATGATCTTGAGATCAGCAAGTGTATGACTACATCATCCACGAGAATAAATCTTGTAACGCTATTCGGTCTTCGAGGGTAAGTTCTCTATGGGTGTATATCCACCCGTTGATTGTATCTAGGTAGATAGATCTTGGTGCTTAGTTGTTCATATCGTAGTTTTTTCTATGCTGCAAACCCAACACATAATTCATGTGAGTTCTATTTTCTCACTTGGTGATGATATTGCATATTTTGCATCAAACATGTCAGCTAATTTCTTTTTTGGTTTGTTCGCAAGCATGTTCATGATTTGGATTTCCTTTTTGAAAACCATGATTCTATGATCCTTGATGTTGATTATGTTAGTGTTGCAACAAAATATTGAACACTTTCTATTTCAAATGCTTTGTTTACACACTTGATAAGGTCTTGGACATGCTTACTCATGTGTTTTTGCCAAATTGTCCTATTACAGCATCAAAGATGTTGGCCGATTTATCTTTCAAATGCTTTGAGTTATATCATGACTACTTTCATACAGTTTTTAAGTTCCCACATTTGGATGATATTCCAAATATTTGCTTGGAAATTGACTTTGCATATTCATTCACTTTGATATATTTGTGGTGTGCCAATGGTGCTATGAACAAGAATGGACATGTCATAGTTGATGTGCTCCTCTATCATGCACACACATATTTTGCTTGGTCTTTGGTGTGTATAGGCACAAATATCGATGACATGGTGTTCCCTCATATCAAGATTGTTCGTCTACCTCCTCTACATGATGATGAGCGTCTAGAGTCGAGGACGACTCTTTATAAAGTGGTGGGGAGGGGGATATGATGCAGCCTGTCATATGGTCATCACCATGCCACACATGCATACTAGAATCCAAGTCATGCTACTCCAACAAATGCACCCAAGGTGAATTCTTTGCATCCCATGACCTCCTTTAGTCCCCATTTGAATGGAATGCTACTTGAGACAAATGCCCATCTTCTGCCTAGGTCCATACCCATGATCTTGACGCCACGATGAGATGCAAAGGATGCTCGAGGAGCTAAGACCACCAAGCATGAAGTATGGAAGAGGGGCAAGAAGAAGCCTACTGTGACTGCACCAGAATCTCTAGTGTCCTCTACATCGGAATCACTGGCCTGACTGGAACCTCCGGCCCTGCCAAACCAAAGTCTCTCGTGCTCTCCAGGACTTGTGAAGCAAGTTCTGACAACCCCCAGTACCCCAAATCGGATACTACTCGGAGACCTATCAAAAAGTTCAGCCACACCAGAATCTCCGACCTACTCACACCAGAGTCTCTGGCCTAAGCATCGGTCATGCGAGCTCTGAGTTGGGCCTCAACCCATGTAATACCCCGGACCTAGTTTTAAGCTTAAACTACCACTTGTTAAGTGGCTGGCCTATATACATTCCTCCACCCATCCTAAAAACCCTAGAGATTGAGGTGATGAATTGGAAAGAGCTTTGCTCCTTTCCTTCGCCCCTTGTGTGTGAAAATCCCAAGGAGATGATTCAGGTTCTTCGCATACCTACTCTTTCCCCTTGTAGATTCTAGTATGCATGTGTCAATTTTCACTATCAAGATTCTAGTAGTGCCAATCTTTCATAATCTTCTATTGGCTGCTATTCTTCCTTGCTAGGGTTTTATTAGATCGGTGGACCGGCTGGTAAGAAGGAACCGGTTTTAATTAGAATGATTGTTGGCTTGTCTTTCGAGTTCCAGAGGTTGCTCCGTTGGGGGTTTATTGTCAGGATCTATTCTACGGGTTTGTTTTGGTATTTATCTCCATGTGTGTGTGTTGTTCTCTGTGTTCTTCGGCATGTTCTTCACTGTGTTCCTCGAATCCCCGTCAAAACAAACGAATCGTGAAGATGGGAACCTCTATGGTAGGATCGTAAATCGTAGGATCATACGCGAGAATCATAATATCATAGGTTCTACTACCTAGAATCGTATAATCGATCCGTTCAATTTAAATTTTAAAATCATAGAATCGTGTGACATAATCGTGATTTTGACAACTATGTCACTGACCTTGGCATATTGTGTTTGGAAACCTGCCATCACATGTCTTTTGTTTTGTGTATTTTATTGATTTTTGTAAATAATATATGGTTGGTGTAGAAGCCGGGATCAATGAAACTTAAGTTTTCCATAAAGAAACATGATGTCCAACAGCGTTTTCTTGTAAGAAAACCACAACATTTTGGTGAAATAAGTCACAGTACGAGATACAAATATGCTCTCGCTATTCTAGAATATAAAATTTTGGTAGGCTAAAAGGGAAATATTAGGTTTGAACGCTAACAGAGTGGAAAACATAATTCTCATGTTCGTGTCATCATTAGCTCATCAAGCACGGGCACACATTTCTTAATGCCTGTGTCGGGAGAGCTGACCTTTTTTGGTGTATATGGCCTTCCCCTATTGGAACGGGCACTGTCTTAATCAGAGGCAGTATGAATATTAATATCCTGCGCGTCATCGACCGTTAGTTGCTACAGTTAACTTCAGATCTAGGCTTTCAGCATGACAAGCCACGACGACGTGTTAGGAGTTCAAATTGCGTCTGAGACCTGCATGATGTTCACATAACTCTGTTAACAACCGTACTATTAAATCATCCGGGAACTAAATTTGCAGGGAACAACCTTGTATAAATACTCGATTGGCATTACTGTAGCCATTACTGCTACAAGGACCATATGAGGAATATTACAAGTGAAATCATTTTCTAATTAACCTTAATAATTTAGTAATATTACAGAATCAATGGAACTCAGTGTGTGGAACAGAAATCGCCGAGCTCGATGAGTGGATTAATAAGTATTTTATAGGACGAATGAAAATGGGAAGCTCGAACGACAGCGACGACGTACTAAGACAAACGTGTCGATCGGCCGTGTGTCCATTCTACACCGTCTCGCTGGCAGTGACAACAAGCCCCTCCATGACGTGATCCCATATCAGCGAAGCTTCTGCTCAACAGGAGTATTTTAATCGTCACCTCGCCAGCGACCATGGCTACATAATTCCCTAAAGTAATAGTGGGTCTAAATGCCAAGTTAGCCTTTTGTTTCGAGCTCAGCTCGATGACAGGCAGTGGAGATATCTTACTTTAGCCTGTCGTCATGGACAATAATGCTCGTTATTTAGCATACAGATGGTAGGATTTTCAGGGACAATAATGCTCGTTATTTAGCAAATTGGTCGAAGTCGATTACATACAACTTTGTTCGGAACATGGAAAGCTGTTTGTATGATTATTAATAATCGGTAGAATTTTCGCAAAAGAAAAGGTTAAGCCAAAGACATTGTTATACTCATGGGACTTCTAAACATATAGTACTACATTTGTTTGGCATTATGAGTCCTAATGGTCAATTTGCTAGTACCTACACACACATAACTGTCTCTCATTAATCTATGCATTCATCAATAGTTTTACATGCATGAAAGAAGTAAAAGAAAAGGAAAAACATGCATTGGACGAGAGCGACTAATAAATGAGATAGCCCTTATAATCTCAAACAATATAAAAAAACTCTTCGGACTTATGATCCCAGACATAGGGAGTATATGTCATTTGTAAAATGTCATGATTATTGATTACTATTATTATTTGAACTAGCAAAAGTGTCTTGCATGATTCTTCTAGAGCACTTTTGGATATCTGAGGAGAGAACGATTCCGTTGAGAGTTGACCCTATGGAGTAGCCGGAGAAAGATACGACCGGCCACAGTTAAGAGAGGTCATAGTTGCCCTTTAGAGCAGGATATCAATTATGGCTTATCTTTCCCAGCCTCGAAAGGCTAAACAGGATCACGGCGACGCACGTCCTTGAAACTGGACGTTCCTTTCCTTTTTCCAGGGAACAAACTTGGAAGTTCTTTGGGGGCACTAAACGGTGCCAATGGATCAATGCACGGAATAACCAGTGCAGCATATCAGTACGTAACGTACGATTAAAAACGAGAAGACTTTGGACTTTGGTTAATGCTGACTGCTGAATTAATCCGAGTAGTACTTCTTAGCTCAGATTATACGGTCATTTTTCTTCTCTGTCAACACAATATGCAAGTTATTCCTAAATGTGTTATTTTTTCTAAGCAAACGAACCAACTTCATTGGTTACGGATCGACGACACTAAAACACATAACAACAAAGAAAGATCCCTAATAAAAATATAACATCAGATTTGTCACGTTAGCTTCATCTTTTGCATCTTGACGCTTCTTCCAAACTTCGGTGAATACGAATTTTGGAAACGCACGATGGAAACATCACGTTTCGAGTTATATCCATGCTATGAACTTTGTGCAATGAGAATATTTTCTATGCGCAACTTCAGATTCGTCCCTTTAGCTTCATCTTTTGCATGTTAACTCTCTTCCAAAACTTAGTGAAAACCCATAGAAGAGTAAACTTGCACAATCTGGATGAACTTGAAAAGTTTTGAAAAATCGCTTGAGTCGCCCTAGCCAAACTAATAGGTGAGAACTTTATATCGCAAAACGGCTTGTGGTAAACAAGGTAGGATGTTGATCCGCCGATTCTTGAGGAAATAAGTTCAATGTCTTGCCATGTTAAAATTTAGGTTTTTTCCATTTTCGCTGGATCGGAGGTCCCCACATTACTATATATCAGAAGCATCGTGGTAAATATACGAAACGTACAATGGGAACAACACGTTTGGAGTTGTTTACATGCTATGAACTCTATGCAATGAGAATATTTCTATGTGATGGAAGTGTCGTTTTTGTTTGACGGAAAAATGTCCGACTAGAGCTACAACCTAGTTAGGCTCTAGTCTACGAGCCACTTATAAATTTTAGTACTAAAAACAATGTATTTCTAAGTTTTTGGAACATTACTGAAAAACATAAACTTGGGTATTTACTAGAACTACGATTATAAAATTTTGAAAAATAATACTATTACCGTCGATACCTTTGTAAAAATTATTTTGGTAAAATTTATAAAGTTACAAGTCCCAACTCGATATATAGGTCTGAGGTTTTTTTTGTGTGTACATTTCTAAAGCTTAGAAGCACGATTTTTTGCTGATGTTTTAAAACTGTGGATACACCTAAACCCAGATCACCATGTCATACCAAAAGTTAGAATATACTACCATTGTAAAATTGAAACATATGCCAACCAACAAAAGTGTGCAGGCGTTCAGGGCCGCCGTAACTGGTTTCATGCATGTCGACAAACCTATGCAGGAGTGCAGCACCTAGCTTGTCACCTTATCTAGCGTACGTGCAAAACGTTGATTTGATAAATGGTACACGGCCACTCGACAATGGTTTTGTAATGCAGTTCCGTACTTGGATCATCCACATGTACTCCGTACGTTTCTGTCGCCACATCCCAGTCGTCGGCCGGGCCGTTCGTACAACGGCTGGACGTACGGGCGTGCCAAGTTTGCACGGCTTCAATTCTCGATCGGGCACGTAGACCGGTAGACGTGCCACGCCCCGGGACGACGTGACCACCAGCAATCGCCACTGCCAGCACTAGCTAGTTTATTTAATTTATTCGCCATCGTTGTCGACCCGGAGCAAATCTACACGCTTAATTTGGCCGCAGCGCTCCTGCCCCGGCCCGCCCCGGTACTGCCTGCCCGGTGCCCGGCACCTGAAGGCGACACGAGGGATTTTGCGAGCCAGGCGATGGAGGTGGCCGTCGTTTGCACGCGAGAACGGCATCGGCATCGGCATAATAAGTTCCAGGACGGAGGAGCACTCGTACGTGCCAGCGAAGGGGGAGAGAGAGAGAGAGAGAGAGAGAGAGAGAGAGATGCCGGTGGGGGCAGCCGGTTCACACGTTCCGGACGCCGCGCGCGGCCTGCGTGTCCGTCTTCGCCGGCTCGTCCGTGCTCCGCTTAGGAAATGTAATGATGAAGAAGCAAGGGAAGGGGAAACACGAATTGTGATCTTGCAGGAGGAGGTCGTGGTCAGAGCCTGTAGAGACGCGCGGTTGATCGAGATGGAAGCTTGCCCCCACCCAGTGCTGGCCGGTGTGACTTGGCAAGGAAGCACGGCCTCTCGAGCCGAGCAAGATCCAGCATGACGTAATTACTCTACTACTACTACGTGGCAATAATGTCCCTGGCGACACCGATTCCGCCAGCTGATTATGTGGCGCGTACTCATGCTGTTGCCTGTCTAAACGCGAGCTTGATTTCTTATCAGTAGCCTGCCTTACTATAATTCCATTGCTAGAGATGGACCTGGCAGATAATTAACTACCGAATCAGATGGAATATCGCACGATCGAACTAGTACTGGTTAGCCCCATTATTGCTCGGGGGCCGTGTCAGATCACATCTAGTATCATACTATACTACTCCGGCCTTTTGGTGGTAGAGAAGGCAGGCGCTGCTGCTCTAATTAAGACCATCAACGTGGCTCCATCCCGAACTGGCCTGCCGTTACCGGCGATACACGGATCGCGGTCGAGATCCGGTGATGCTAGCACGTACTCTCAGGATGCAGCTGGACACGTCCGCGACGTCCGTTGCAACAAATGCATCAGCCGTATCAGCTGGTTCATCTGTCTACGGCATCCGCGTAAACTAGTTCACCTGTCCACGGCTTCCGCCGGCCACTCGCGGACACGGCGATGTAGTACACTAGCTATCTTGAATACAGTATATACACGAACTAGTAGCAGCGGCTGCTATGCATGCATACAAACTTTTCGTAAACGAGGTAGTTTAGCGGCGAACGAGCGGGGCGCTGGTGTGGCGGCCGGTATTGCTCTGTTCCGTTTCTTTGCGCTGGCTAGTTGCAGGATACACTCAGCATACACGGACTGACGGACGGACCAAGAGCTGAGCGGAGAGAGTCCGTCAAGCCGTTTAGTTGGCACGGCCCGTCCGTAAATCCGTTTAGGCTATTTACACGGCGCGGACGAGATGGACTCGCGGACTGTCCGCCGTCCGTCTGCACCCCTAACGCACTCCTACCCACGCGCGCGTGGCGCCGTGCGGTACGGTCGCCGTCAGCACAGTGCCCGCCCGCCCGGGAAGGAACGATCGAGAGCTCGACCGCGCGCGTGCTGTGCACACCGCGCCAAACCATGCAAGGGAGAGCGCCGGCGCGAGCCAAAAGCGCGCCCGTCGTGTCGTGGCGCGCGGCTTTTGTCACCGCGCGCCATGTAGGCTTCCGGCGGAAACGGAATCGCGGGGGTATCCATCGCCCGGTGTGGGAGATGCCGTTCCGGCGCACGCGCGCCCCTCAGCGTGTGGCGTCATGCTGGGTGGGCACTGGGCTAGACCAGCCGGTTTGCCGCGCGCTGAGCCGGCTCGATACGTGCAAAGATGACGTACCGATCTTGGAACGTGAGCTCAGCTGGTCTGTCTGTCCGTCTGTCTAGAAGCCTTACAACATTTCCACTCGTTGGTCATTCCTAGGCCGAAATCTGGTGCTATTTTGCGCTGCACGGATGTAACTTTCGGTTTCGAAACGACAGTTTTCCCACTCGCGTTTTCAGACCGAGTCCCCACGTTTGACCGAAATTTGATCAAACACGCCGAAGTTTGGACGAATATAGGCGATTTTAATTAAACAACGGCGAGTTCGTACAATAGTTGGCCAAATTCGGACATATAGCCGAACTTTGGCCAAATTAGGATAAACGAAACCTAAAAACAGTAAAAAAAGGGCGATGCCAATGCCGAGAGCGGAAAAAAGGAAGCGACGGGAATTTAATGCCCGCCGGTCTGTCGCGGGAGCCGAGGCGACGGTGGCGTGCCATTACGGCGACGCATGGCCGATGAAACCGGTGGTTAATGTCCACGGCCGGCGTCGCCGCTTCGAAACGGCCTGGAAAGGCCGGACGTATTTTGGGCCAAATTCGGACGAAACCGGGATTTTGGGAACACGACTGTGCAGAATTACGGCGTGCTGGGAAGCTGTCCGATAAGCTGTTTATCAATGACTGAAGAGTATAAACTTTCTACTTATGATCGTCATGAATTGAATTACAATCAAATTGCTTTAAGTCGGTTACCGATCTCCATAATAAAAGATTACACAATTCAAACAAATAGAAATTCTACTAAAAGTAAAATAGAGGAAGATAAATCTTCGAATTCAAGAACGATTACTGATTACTAAATTCGTACTTTTTTCTTTTCTTTTCTTTTTGTTATAAAAAAACAATCCTTTGCTAACTATAAAGAAAAAGAATAACTACATGCTTATTCGAAATTTTTGATTATTTTAAATAAGACTAGATTTTCGTGATATAATTTCTAACTATAACAGCTTATACCTGAAAAATAAATATCCTAATCCCTTTTGTCTTCCTTGAATCCTTTAGTTTTAGTCAGTCCCGAATGGAGATGCTTTTACACGGTTCTTCCAACTTGGGCCAGAGCCTGCTCCCGACCTCCTTGAGCAGTTCAGCTGTAGTACGTCTAGAAGGCTTACCCGGCCGGTTCCAATCCAACTTGGTCCCAAGTTCCAACCAATTACTAGCATTTGCTTCCGAAGCCAGTCCCTGGCCCGGGCTACACGCCCTACCGGCCAAGCTAGCTTCACGTACTCACCTAGCAGCGGACCAGCTCAATCGGCGGCGTCTCTGTCAGGCCTGCTCCAAGTGGAAAGCCCGTGCGCAGTACTACTACATGGTGCTTGCCAATGTAGCAACGCCACTGGCTCCCTCACCGGTCGTTTCACCAAGCTCCGACTTGGTTCGTTTGCGGGGAAAAATCCCGTCGACCGCGCATGACACGCCGGTACGGGCGTCCCGCACCATGCCGCACCAACAGAAAGCCGGAGCCGCGAAAGTTGCCATGCCGCCGAGCGCCGACTGGTCCCTACACTCGGCCGGGGCGAAACAACAGACATCATCCGCTGATATGCTTTCTCGGTGCGCCGTCCATGGGCGTATACCACATCAGGCAGACCGGCACAGGCAGGGCAAGGTGCCATCCATGATCCATCACACTCACAGTGAGATAATTACCCACTGTGATGATCCTCGTCAAATTATTGACCTTGCGTCAACGCCAGGCAGCTCTTTCACGATAGATTAACGCATGACGGCCGGCCTGAGGCGTCACTGTCCGGTGGTACAAGCCTACAAGGTGAGACCGGCTTAATTTGTTTCCTCCTAAACAAGAACGGGGCTGCGATCTCAGGCTTTTGGCACGTAACAGGACCTTGACCCCTCCACACCTGCTCATGTGGTCTCCACGCCTCTTTTGACTTTGGTAATTTTGTTATACGCGGGTGGGGTTAAAAGCAAGCTTTACCGCTGAAAGGTTGACGACAACGGACCGGCGACGTCAATTCTACACGCACGCATGCGTGCAAAGCAACACAACAGAGAGGTATGGAGGCGGCGGTGGCGGGAAAAACACACGCACACACGACCGTTGCGTCAGGCTGCTGGATTTGTTCATCACTCCGCATGATCTTCCACACCTTCCAGAAAGAAACCACTTTTTGAGTCGTCCATGTTTCGGTCTTGTTAGCTTCGACCGGACCATTTTCCTTGTCGATCATCAGTGCCCTCGGCGGACGGGAGCGGTGCTCTCGCTTTCGGGTGGCACCGGATCCGTATGGCGAGTGTTCATTTTCGTGGGCAAAAGACCCTTTTGATTAGGCCCTCATTCTTCTGCGTTCGTTTGCCATTAAGGAAAAAGTATGATCCGTAGAATACGTATCTCCGTTTCAAAATATAAGATATTTTAGGTTTGTGAAATGAATGTATCTAACGTCATTTTAAAATATAGTATGTAGATTCATTCTGAACCTCTCCGAATCTACATTACAAAAGTGGTATAGATATATTAGCTCCACAAACCTAAAATAAAACGGCGGGAGTAATAGATGTTTAGGTTTGTGAACAAAATGTATTTAGACTTCTTTTAGCGTGTAGATTCACTCCAAATCTGAGTAAATCTACGTTTTAAAAAAATCTTGCTACATTTATTCACAAATCTAAAACTTCTTATATTTTAAAACGGAGGGAGTACTGCCTAGCAGAGCACGAACAAACTGGCGGTTAGCAAGATCGATACATCGAAGCTACTACTAATAGAAGAGGCCAACGGACTGTGCTGTACTACGTTACACCACCTCCATGCTGCACCACCGGAGGAGCATCCACTGAAGCCGGCCACTTTCACGGCATTTAAGAGCTACCTTTTTTTTTGCAGAAAAAGATTCTGATGTATTTCATGAGTTCATAAGAAGTATAATAAAAATTACACCGAGGTCTTTGGACCACCTAACGAATACTACTACCGCCAGAGCGAGCCGCCGACGTGTCGCTGTCGCCGCTCCATTACCGGAGCCAGCATGCCATTGTTGATGACAAATGGAAGTCTCAAGACGCGTTCTAAGGACCAGCGTCCCAGAGATAAAGTTGTCGTCATTGAATCCTTGAATTGATCTGAAACTTGTAACACCAAACCTAAAACACACGTAGACTAGACGAGATCCAGAACACACGTAGACTTGACGAGATCCACCACTCCATGGAAGCGGCGACCAGACGAATCCCCACCCTCCTCAACGCCAGCAGCAGGATCGTCGCCGACGAGGTGGAAGAGGAGGCAGGTATACCTTATTCTTGTCCCGCACAACGCCGCCATAGCCACCATAACGACGATGCCGGATGACCAAACTCTAACTTTAGGGACCCTTCTACACCGCCGAGCGCAGGTCCGAGGTCCCCACCTCCTCCCGCCGCCGGAGCGGCAAGCAGAGGAGCCGGGGACTCGTCGATGCTCGGTCGCAGACGGCGAAGACAAAGTAGATTGTGGCGGCTACTAGGGTTTTTACCCTAGCCGTCACCTCTTTTTCTCACGGGAGGAGAGGAAACGTAGAAGGCGGCATTTAAGAGCTACCTTGCTCTTGTTAGGATACCGGACCCCTTTTCTACATGCTACATAGATATATCAGACGTCCTATACTAAACCGGTGCGATGACCTAACAACGTATCACGACCTAATTTATCCCTTATGATTAACTAGTAGTTCATCATCATGTTATGTGTTCTTGTTTACTGCATACAGCTGCCAGGCATCATGCATGGCTCAGGTTCAGTGCACACCTGAATTGAAATGTTTTCTTCTATCAAATCTGAGCCATTCCTTTGTGGCCAAGGAAAAAGGATGAGCTTTATGATAGAGTTGATTCTCTCAACTCCCGTAGCTAGCTAGCTCTCTATTTGCCTCACACAACACGTACAGAGCACGCAGGAATTTTGGTGCCCTCACGGCTTTTCCTACTCTGTATTTCTTAACACCCAAAGAAACGTGCTTACATTACTGCCTTAAGTAGGCCACACACGCACCCACTAACTCCACACACTTCACCATACCGGCCACTAACGCATGACCCGGCCAAATATGCATGGCTAGCTAACAAACTCTATCACATGCGCTAACTAAATAACTGACAAAGACTGAATCTCAGGACAGATCCTATGCAGACTGTTGGCTTCAATACGTCAGCATGCACCACCGTTTCACACGGCAGCGACGCCGGCTTCACGCCGCCCGTTGCCTCTCTCGAGCATGCACTTCCAGCTGAAACCATCAGCTCATACGTATCACACGTACATCTGCAGACCTATACTGACACAACTAGCTAAAATGCAGATACAGAAATAAATATGCTGATACATATATCAAGATTATACCCAACAATCAACCCCCTAATCTTGATATCCATTCTTCACGCAGCTTCAAAGAAGGGTTGGTTCATCTTCGACGCAGCCATTAGCCAACAAGGCCTTCTCCTCCTTCTTCTCAGGACACTCCCAAGCAAAGTGTCCAAATTCATGGCTGTTGTAACACTCTACCTCACTCTTGTCTCTGCGGCCTCCAACACGGCCACGACCGCGGCCACGTCCTCGCGGCGAGCCATGTCCCCTTGTCATCAGAAGTTGCTCTTCTCCTCCTTCCTCCTCTTGTCCCTTGAGGAGTTCCTCGTGCGCCTTCAACGATCCAAAGGCCTCCTCCATGGACATCTTGTTCACGTCACAGAACAACCCAATGGAAGAAGCAACATTGATGTACTTCTTGGAAACGACTCGGAGCAGCTTCTTCACCACATACTTCTCCTCCATCGGGTCTCCAAGCTCACGTATGCGACCCACGAGGGTCGTGAACTTCGCCGCAAAGTCATCCACGGACTCTGCATAAGACATCTTAAGGCCATCAAAATCTGAGCGCAAGGATTGGATCCTCGCCTCCCGGACGCGCTCGGCGCCGACATGCATGGAGCGCAGCGCTGCCCACACCTCCGCTGCGGTCTCCTTCTCCGCAACTCGCAGCAGCGTCTCGTCATCGATGCCTTGGGAGATGATGGTCATGGCCATCTCCTCCTTGCTCCCGTCGGCCTCCGCGGCCGAGCTCTCCGGATCAACGGCACCCCATACGCCGTGTACACGCATGATGTACTTCATCCGCAACGCCCAGGCTGCGTAGTTCGTCCTTGTCAGCATCGGCACCGACACCTTGCCGGCGGCCGCCGCAGTCGCCGCCGCCGCACCACCTAAGCCACTGGTCACCATGGCTCCACTCGCCGTCTTCTTCGCCAGCTCCATCGCCTTGGCCTTCTCAGCAACGTCGTCCCCCGCCATCACCACAGGAACCAAGAGCGGATATGCTCTGATACCAAATGATAGAGTTGATTCTCTCAACTCCCGTAGCTAGCTAGCTCTCTATTTGCCTCACACAACACGCACAGAGCACGCAGGAATTTTGGTGCCCTCACGGCTTTTCCTACTCTGTATTTCTTAACACCCAAAGAAACATGCTTACATTACTGCCTTAAGTAGGCCACACACGCACCCACTAACTCCACACACTCCACCATACCGGCCACTAACGCATGACCCGGCCAAATATGCATGGCTAGCTAACAAACTCTATCACATGCGCTAACTAAATAACTGACAAAGACTGAATCTCAAGACAGATCCTATGCAGACTGTTGGCTTCAATACGTCAGCATGCACCACCGTTTCACACGGCAGCGACGCCGGCTTCACGCCGCCCGTTGCCTCTCTCGAGCATGCACTTCCAGCTGAAACCATCAGCTCATACGTATCACACGTACATCTGTAGACCTATACTGACACAACTAGCTAAAATGCAGATACAGAAATAAATATACCGATACATATATCAAGATTATACCCAACACCTTATGATATCACATTTTTGTATGTGTACTTGGGATGCCCTCGGTTGATGATCGAGGGCAACCACTGAACCCACCTAATTAACTTGATTGCAGCCTTGCAGGGACAGTACTATACTGCCTTACTACCTGTGTGTGTACTAAAATATATTCAACCTCTAAAGGGAATCTGTTACGCTCGACTGTAGGTGATTGGTTTACATGCTTTGATTAGTTGCCAAACTTGGCAACTTGTCACTTTGCGCAAGCATTAAACGGAATTTTCAGGTTGGTCACCTCAGCTGGTTCTATATCTCACCCGGCACAAGGAATGACACACCTTGCAATGACATGTAAACAACATATATCTAGTCCTTTGCTTAAAGTAGGAACGGGAGACACTTCAATATTGCCGGAAAGACGGGCTCTTGTTAAATCGGTGCTAACCTCACAATCTATTTATCCCGTCACCGTCCTCGACGTACCGGTGGAACCTCTGCAAGCAATTAAAGAGATCGTTAGAAGTTTCTTTTGGACGGGTACCGAAGAAGCCACCGGTGGTAAATGCAAGTCAATTGGACGGTGGTTTGTAGGCCTACCTTTATAGGAGGTATTGGCATTTTAAACATGAATAAGTTTACGAGGGCATTTCGACTAAGATGGCCATGCCTCACTTGGACGGCCCCGGATATACCTTGGGTTAGCTTTGAGAATTCATACAATAAGGGTGACATGGAGCTTTTCTACGCTTTGACCAAAGTCACGATTGGCAATGGCAATATGGCACCCATTTGGGATGCACCGTGGGCAGATGGTGTAAGCCCAAAATCCTTGGCGCCCTCAATCTATGATATTTCGGAAGAAGAAGAATATTTCTGTTTGAAAAGCAATATCCAATGACACTTACGTGACTCATCTTGACATCTCCAACGGCCTCACTCTTCAACAACTTCAAGAATTTGCCAAAATTTGGGCGCTAGCTTCACTTCTTCACTTGGATGACGACACCCCGAACTCGATTCAATGGAAGCTCACCAATTCCAGTGAATACTCTTGCTCCTCTGCCTACAATGAGGATTTGGAACATGGCGAAAGATTGGTGCAGTCTCCCGAACCTTGACCCCTCGACTTGGGGCCAGTTGGAGGATGTGCTCTCTTGGTGGAGTAATGTGGTCCTCTCCAATGGATCAAGACGGAAGGTCTCGACATCTCTTGTCATGGTTATTGCTTGGGAAATTTGGAAGGAGAGGAATGCGAGTACTTTTAACAAAAAATGTATCATGCCATCCATTGGCTTCTCTACTAGTATTAAGTTAGAAGCTAAGTTGTGGGCGCTTGCAGGCGCTAAGCATTTGGGTATTTTGATGGCGGGAGAGTGATTTTTTTGTTGTTTTTGTGGCTTGTACATTGAACCTTGAACTTATTTCTTCTCTATTAATGAATCAAGGCAAGCATTTTCCCTTTGTTTAAAAAAAGTAGGTAACTTGTATATGATGTAGTTAGGATGAAATACGGATGGACCATTTGAAGGGGGTCGTAAAAAACCAAAAAAAACGCAAGATCTATCTATGAGTTAGTGCAGTAACGGGATGGAGGTTTCGGTGTCATACCCTTGTAAACCGAAAGTGTTACATTCGTGGGAACATTGGTGATATAGTCGTACTCGTAGCCGATCTCGAGGTTGCATTGCTCCTTGCACGTCACCTTCTGGTCCTTCATGACAGCTCCTGCGCCATAAGTGGCAGCGCCTATGTGGTTTCGCACATGTACGGTGTCCTATGTCGATTCCCGTTCTCCTTGGTCCAGCCAGAATGCGGAAGTAGACTCTCTGGAACCGGGATCCAGCAGCGCGACGACGTGACGGGGTGGTGTCATCTCCCACGTGCACAGTTCTTGTTGGAACCGCACTCGCGAGATTCCCCGAGAGAGGGGAAAATTCTCTAAGAAAAAATGCCTTAGGAAATTCCTAATTTTTATTGTATTTAATCCTCTCCTATTCCCATCTATTTATAGGAGGAGGGATTCCCACCTTGCCTGCCTGGCAATGTGGGACTAAAGGAGGAGAGGGCATGCGGCGGCCAAGGAGGATATACGATTGGCCAGGTGGGCCCCACCTAACCCGCATGCACATGGCCTGAGGCGGCGACGACTAGCCCGGGGTGAGACCCACCTTCCCTCACGGAGGCCCATTGGCCAAGCCGACGGGTGTCCTAGGCACAGTGGCGGCTAGCCCTTTCGGTGGCCTTCCCTCTTGCACTATTAGGAAACTAGCTATAGATAAAAAGGGTTTTTGTGACGTATATAAAAGTGCATGCTCCACAGAATCTGTGGCGCATAAAAATGCATGGGCCACAGAAATATGACAATTATGTGGCGCACGTAACTCATATGCGCCACAAAAATATGGCGCATATCTTTGTGTGCGCCACAAAAATTTGATGGGATCCACAACCAAGTGTGGATGGATGGGATTCTATGGCGCATATGGCTATATATGCCACATAAGTGATGATTCGGTGGCGCATAGAGACATATGTGCCACAAAAAGTCGAAAATAGATCTCACCCCTTGGGATCGCCTTTTTAGTTTTGTAAAAAATAAACGAAAATAATAAAAACTTGAAAAAAATAATTCTTTTTATATTTAGTTATATTTTTGGGTCTAGTTGCAGGAAAAATTTAAAAACATGAATTTCGATGTATTTTGCAAAATAAAAATGTCATGTCTCGGTTAAACGGCTCCAGATTTTGCTTACGACCTCCGTAGAAAATCTGTAACCTATCAAAACGATCGTCTCGAAATTTTTCTTTCAAATTCAACCACCTAAGGTTGTTCTAGATTTTATAGAATCCCCAAATTCTAAAAGAGTAAAAAGTTATTTCAAAAAGAAGATTCTTTTATTGTAAAAAAAGAGGGAGAAAATTCTGTGGCGTATTTTGGAAATATGCGCCACGAAAAAAATTAGTAGTGAGGTAATAGTGGCGCATCTAATATGCGCCACAGAATTGCAAAAATATGCGCTACTGATAGTTTGTTTCTTAGTAGTGTTGGGCCTTTGGCCTATTGGTGGAAGCTGCCAAAAATAATTTAAATATTTATTTTATTAATTCCAATAATTAATATTAAAAGATCAACAAATAGGCTGTGAACAACATCAAAAAATAAAGCAAGTGAACTTGCTTCTTTATGTTCTATGCATGTGGTGTGTTTTTAGTATAGCTACATGTGTATAAGTAATTGTTGTATATGCTATGACTGTGGTCTAGTGGAAAGTGGTGTGTTTTGGATATGCTATGGCTGTGGTAGTGGAAGAGATTGTGTTTTAACTTGATCAAAAGAATATAATTGTTTGGGTGGACGAAAGGAGGATATAATTTTAGTGACATGGGAAGGACCAAGGATGGGCTTACTAACATGTTCACTAGTAGGGATTAAATTCCATGGTAGGGACATTGAACCTGACAATTGACATGAGCATATCCGAGTGGCATGGTAGGACATTGAGCTTGACTACTGACATGTACAATAGAGATTAGTTGTTAAAGAGATGCATGGTAAAGGGCCTTGAGCCTGACTTACTGACATGTCATTGGCGGAGTTGGAATATTGAATCGGAGTTAGAGTATGGAAACTATCTAGTGAAGTTGGAGGTTTAAAATGTGATTGGGGAAAAGTAGGACAAAAAATGTGTGTATAATATGCTAGTACATGATGGATATGTTACAGTTTCTTAGTAATACTTGCCAATACATTCAAAGTATTAACCAAATTGGCGGAGTGATCATTATAGGTCGCGAGAATCCACTCAACAATTGTTCGCATGTGGTACATTTGAAGGGTGGAGATCTAACTTGTTAATGTTTTACGCCATGTACTTGAATATTTCGAGATATGTAAGTTGCAGTAATTGCAAATTCTATGTCATGCGAGGTAATAATGTGTCATGCGAGGTAATAATGATGCACTATTAATTGTTTTGGTATTCATATGTACTGTATGTACTAGTGGACTGAGCCAAGGATTAACACTATACACAGGACCTTAGCCTTATCAGGTGAGTGTGTTACATTTGGCCTTTTCCATATGACTATTTTTGTTTTGGCTACTTTTTGATATTGACCTCTACTTGTATTATTTCACACAAATTTGGAGATAAATATCGCAGACCCATGATTTGGGGTAAGGGTGGGCTTACATTGGTTTTTGTCAAGATTATTTTCGGTATTCTAGGTTTTTTGTATTTCTGTTTTGGTACATGGATAGCTGGAAAATCGGGGGGGGGGGTCCATCCCATCAACAAGTTGGAGCGAGTTATCAAATTTGTTTTCCACAAGGTTGTCGGTTTAGCATTGGGTTATGTTCGGCCTTGGTTTCAATGGGTTATGAGATTATGTCCCTTTATAACTATCATGATGTTGTAATGAATTGGGTTTCTGCATCTGGTCACTATTGGTCACTATTAGAGGTAGCCAAGGCGAAGATCTACTCTAAATAAAGGATCGATGTCATGAACGAACACCAACTGGGAAAGTGGATCTCCCCATCGAAGCACCTTTGGTGCATAATAGGCTTATGCGGGATCCCATTGAGAAGAACATGTGAGGAGTGCTTGATGAAGAGGGATGTTATACAATCAAGGATTTTGTCTAGGAAACGCCTCTACTGAAGTAGGTCAAGCACGTAGTCCCATCTAACAGAGCATAAGTGTTTTTTGATATAGAGTTCAAATAGAAGAGCATTAGTCTTTGTATGATGCAGTTTTCTTGCAAGATTTCTCACATAGAAGAAGTTGCCGTGAATACTTCCGGTTTTGATGAAAGGGCTCAGACAACTAAGAATATGACCATACATGAAATATGCAACCCTCGAAGCCAACAATTTAATGCCATTTTAGCAATGGAGAGTGGATCAGGCTAATGGGTCCATAATCCGCAATCGATTCGGGCTATGGGTGTCGGTTCTGCATCGGGTTCATCGGGTTCTTCCTAAGTTTCAACTGTTTTATGAGGTTGCATTCCCCTTTTATTTTGACAATGGCTTTGATAAGCAAACTATTTCTCACACTTTGCATGGTCGTGTTCATGTCTATCAACTGTTTGCAAATATGATATTGGTTGCACCGTCCTGAGAATCTCGAGTGCATGTTGGGGCACACCCATGATTTTGGGTAAGGGTGGGCTAACATTGTTTTTTTCATGATTTTTTGGTATTCTAGGTTTTTTGTATTTCCATTTTGGTATATGGATCGCTCGAAAATCGCGGGGGGGGGGGGGGGGGGTCTGCCCCGTTGTACGGGGCATCAACAAGTTAGAGATATCAAAAAAATCCACACGGATGTCGGTTTAGCATCAGGTTATGTTTTACCTTGGTTTCAATGGGTTATGAGATTATGACCCTTTATAACTATTCGTGATGTTGCACTGAATTGGGTTTTCTGCAACTGGTAACTGTTAGCGGTAGTCAACACGAAGATTTGCTTTAAAGGATCAATGGCATGATCCGTCGCCGCCGGCCAGCCATCCCCCGCCCCCGGCCAGCCATCCCCCGCCCCCGGCCAGCCACCCCTTCCCGCACACCCCCTCCGCCCCGTCGCCGTCGGATCCGTCGCCGGACAAAGCTCCAGCGGCGCGACGGTGGCGGGGTCCCAGCCCTCGCGTGTGTCGCTTCCATGGCGGCGGTGGTGGCTCGAGCTCCAAGCAATGGTGGCGGCGCTCCAGCGGATCTCCAACAGTGATGGCGGGTGGGCGGCGGCCGGTGAGCTCTGACAATAGCGGTCCCTAGGCGGCGAGGCGGCGGATGGTGGCGAGATCTAGGGTTCCTGGATCGATGACGTCTTCGCCTCCTCGACATCGGCCGGTGTCGTCCAGAGGCCTTCTGTGGCCTACTTTGCATCATGAGGACGCCCAGGGCTAAGGCCCTAGGTTTGGTGGAGGTGGTCATCTTCTCCGTCGAAGGTGGCCGGTCTGCGGCTGGATTGGCAGATTTCGTGATCCGTCTGTTGGAGATATGCCCAAGAGGCAATAATAAAAGTGGTTATTATTATATCTTTGTGTTTATGGTGAATGTTTACATCCCATGCTATAATTGTATTATAAGGAAACACTGATACATGTGTGTTTTGTAAACATAAAAGAGTCCCTAGTAAGCCTCTTGTGGAACTAGCTTGTTGATTAAATGATGATCATGGTTTCCTGATCATGGACATTGGATGTCATTAATAACAAGGTTATATCATTAGGAGAATGATGTGATGGACACACACCCATAGTAAAGCGTAGCATAAGATCAAGTCATTAAGTTTGTATTGCTATAAGCTTTCAAATGCATAGTAACCTAATCCTTCGACCATGAGGTTATGTTAATCACCATCACCGGATGGGTACTTTGATGACATCAAACACCGCTTAAATCGGGTGGTTATAAAGGTGTCATTGGGTATTCTGAAAGTATGTGTTGAAGCGCATGGACCAAGATTGGGATTTGTCCATCCATATGACGGATAGATATGATCTGGGCCCTCTCGGTGGAATGTCATCTAGTTAGCTTGCGAGCATGTGACTAGGTCACAAGGGATGACATAACATGGAACGATTAAAGAGTACTTATCAGTAACGAGGTAGAACTAGGTATGGAGATACCGACGATCAAACCTCGGATAAGTAGAATATCGCGTGACAAAGGGAATTGGTTTCGTATGTTAATGGTTCTATCGATCATGAAGTCATCGTTGAGTATGTGGGAGCCATTATGGATCTCCAGATCCCGCTGATGGTTATTGATCGAAGAGGTGTCTTCATCATGTCTGCATATTCACGAACCGTAGGGTGACACACTTAAGGTTCGAAGTTGTTTTAAGTAGATATGGAATATGCGTTGGAAACCAAATGTTGTTCGGAGTCTCGAATTGGATCCGGGACATCACGAGGAGATCCGGAATTGTCCGGAGAATAAGATTCATATATTGGGGATCATTTTCTAAGTTAGGAAATGTTCCGGGGTATTTGTATGGGGATTCTAGAAGGTTTCGAAATGTTCTGGAAGGTTCTAGAAGATTTCTTGGAGTTTTCTTGAAACCCAAGAAAGGATCAAGGAATCCTTGTAGGGCAAGACAAGGAGTAGTGGGAGAGGAGGACTCCTCCCCCTTCCCAATCCGCCGGCCAAGGAGGGAGGGGAGTCCTACTAGGACTCCCCCTCCCATGGCGCCTCCCTCCTTTAAATAGAGGTGGGGCCACCTGCCCCTCCACTTCATACCCTAGCCGCCGCCTCTCTCCTCCTCCTTCCCTCTGCTCAGGCTTAGGCGAAGCCCTGCAGAATTCTCTACTCCACCACCACCACACCGTCGTGCTGCTGGGATTCCGTGGAGAAGATCTACTACCTCCGCTGCTCGCTGGAACGGGGAGAGGAAGGCCTGCTTCGACTCCGCACGCAGGACCGATCAGAAGCGCTGCCGAACGCTGCCGGAAGGATCGTTCACACGATCTTGAGATCGGCAAGTGATCGACTACATCAACCCTGAGATCCAATCTCGTAACACTTTCGGATCTCCGAGGGTTAGTACAGATCTATCTCGTTGCACATGTCTAATAGATTAGATCTTAGCTTTTATCTAGATTAGATCTGGGTTTTGTTCGTTCTTGCGGTAGAAATTTTTTGTTTTCCATGCTACGAACCCATCAGTGGTATCATAGCCGTATCTATGCGTAGATCTGTTGCACGAGTAGAACACAATGTTTTTGTGGGCCTTGGTGCTCGTGCCGTCTTTTGCTTTGTGTACTTTGCATCTTGCGGTATGGTGGGATGAAGCGGCTCGGGCTAACCTTACATGTCATCGCACATGAGACTTGCTCCACGCTTGACGTGTAACTTGCTTTGCACAAGTGGCTTTGCGGGTGTCTGTCTCTCCCACCATAGTATAGATCCAATCTACACTTTGCACTCGATAGCACTTGTATCAACGTTGTGGTTCAGTTTCGTAGGTAAGATCCGTTCTTATTCGAAAGCCCCAAACCACGTAAAACATGCAAAGAAAATTAGAGGCGTCTAACTTGTTTTTGCAGGGGGTTTTGTGATGTGATATGGCCATCATGTGATTGTGATTATATTTGATGTATGCAATGATCCTTGTTGTAATATGGCAACCGGCAGGAACCTAATGGTTGTCTTTAATTCTTTTAAGACCTACGTGTCTGTTCATCTTGTAATAGCTTTATTCCAAGTAGTTGTAATAGTTGCTGGTGATGATGGACAACCATGAAGCGGTGCCACTGACCTTGACGCAATGCTAGTGATGATGGAGATCATGTTCGTGCTTTGGAGATGGAGATCAAAGGCATAAGAAGAAAGGGCCATATCATATCACACTAATTATGAATTGCCTGTGATGTTAATCCTTTATGCATCGTGTATTGCTTAGATCGCGGCGGTAGCATTATAAGATGATCCCTCTCACTAAATATCAAGTAATAAAAGTGTTCGTCCTTAGTTGGAACCGTTGCTAAGACTCGTCGTCTCGAAGCATCTCGTGATGATCGGATGTGATAGATTCTACGTGTGCATACAACGGGTGCAAGCCAGATTTGCACATACGGAAACTAAGGTTAATCTTGACGAGCCTAGCATGTACAGACATGGTCTCGGAACACAGAATACCGAAAGATAGAGCATGAATCATATAAGTGATATGATAAACATGAAGATTGTTCGCCGATGAAACTGCATCTTCTCTCGTGAAGATCGGACTTGGTGTAATGGACTTGGTTCGTGTAATCACTAAGAAAATGTGAGGGATGTTGTTTTGAGTGGGAGTTCACCTAGTTAATTTAAGAATTAAAATTGAACTCAGTTTATCATAAACTTAGTCTAAACTACTTGCAAATTTGTTGTAGATTATGGCGAACCTCTCCATCAATTTCAATGTGTTCCTAGAGAAAGAAAAGCTTAAGAACAATGAAAGCAACTTCACGGACTGGCTCCGTGGTCTGAAGATTGTCCTCAGAGATGGTCAGATGACCTATGTGCTCGAAGCACCGCTAGGTGACCCACCTGCAGATGATGCCACCGATGACGTAAAGAATGTTTACGCCACTTGGAAAAATCATTACTCCACAGTTCTGTGTGCCATCCTGTACGGTTTAGAAACGGAGCTCCAGAAGCGTTTTGAGCACCACGACCTGTTCGAGATCATTAAGGAGCTCAAGCTCATTTTTGAGACTCACGCGGCCGTGGAGAGCTATGAGGCCTCCGAAAAGTTCTTCACCTGCAAGATGGAAGAGGGAAGCTCCATTAGCGAGCACGTGCTCACCATGTCTGGGCACGCAAACAAGCTCCAAGAGTTGGGGATAACGATTCCTAATGAGTTAGGGATTCACCGTGTCCTCCAATCACTGCCACCGAGTTATAAGAACTTTGTGATGAACTACAATATGCACTGCATGAACAAGACGTTGCCTGAACTATCGCCCATGCTGAAAACTACTGAAGTGGAGATCAAGAAGGAGCACCAAGTGTTGATGGTCAATAAGACCACCAATTTCAAGAAACAGGGCAAGCCTAAGAAAAAGGACAACTTCAAGAAGGACGGTAAGAAAGCTGTTGCACCTGCTAAGAAGCCCAAGGCTGGTCCTAAGCCTGAAACTGAATGCTTCTACTGCAAGGGTGCTGGTCACTAGAAGCGTAACTGCCCCAAGTACCTGGCGGATCTGAAGAACGGCAACATCAAGAAGAAAGGTATATTCGATATACATGTTATTGATGTGTATCTTACTAGTAATCGTAGTAGTGCCTGGGTATTTGATAATCGGTTCGTTGCTCATATTTGTAACTCAAACAGGAGCTGCGGAATAAACAAGATCGGCGAGACGAGGTGACGATGCGCGCGTTGAAATGGCTCCAAGGTTGATGTAATCGCTGGCACGCCCTCTACATCTACCTTCGGGATTAGTTTTAAATTTAAATAATTGTTATTTGGTGCCTGCGTTAAGCATGAACATTATATCTGGATCTTGTTTATTGCGAGACGGTTACTCTTTTAAGTCTGAGAATAAAGGTTGTTCGATTTATATGAGTAATATCTTTTATGGTAATGCACCTGAGATGAATGGTTTATTCTTATTGAATCTCGATAGTAGTGATACACATGTTCACAACATAGATGCTAAACGAATAAAATTGAATGATAATTCTACATACATGTGGCATTGTCGTCTTGGTCACATTGGAGTGAAGCGTATGAAGAAACTCCATTCTAATGGACTTCTTGAATCACTTGATTTTGAATCGCTTGAAAGATGTGAAGCATGTCTAATGGGAAAAATGACTAAGACTCCATTCTCTGGAATAATGGAGCGAGCTACAGACTTATTGGAAATAATACATACCGATGTGTGCGGTCCAATGAGTGTAGCATCACGTGGTGGATATCGTTATGTTCTCACTTTCACGGATGACTTAAGTAGATATGGGTATGTCTACTTTATGAAACATAAGTCCGAAACTTTCGAGAAGTTTAAGGAATTTCAAAGTGAAGTGGAAAATCATCATAACAAGAAGATTAAGTTTCGCTCGACCGCTGGAGGTGAATATCTGAGTTATGAGTTTGGCATGCATTTAAAGAAATGTGGAATACTTTCGCGATTGACACCGCCGAACACCACAGTAATGGTGTGTCCGAACGTCGCAATCGAACTCTCTTAGATATGGTTCGGTCTATGATGTCTCTTACAGATTTACCACTATCGTTTTGGGGCTATGCATTAGAGACAGCCGCATTCACTTTAAATAGGGCACCATCTAAATCCGTTGAAACGACACCGTACGAATTGTGGTTTGGTAAGAAACCTAAGTTGTCGTTCCTTAAAGTTTGGGGTTGCGAAGCGTATGTAAAGAAGTTACAACCTGATAAGCTTGAACCCAAAGCGGAGAAATGCGTCTTCATAGGATACCCTAAAGAAACAATTGTGTATACCTTCTATCATAGATCCGAAGGAAAAGTTTTCGTTGCCAAGAATGGATCCTTTCTTGAGAAGGAGTTTCTCTCGAAGGAAGTGACTGGAAGGAAAGTAGAACTCGACGAGGTTATTGAACCTTCTCTCGGAGTTGAGAGTAGCGCAGCACCAGAAGATGTTTTTGTGCCGCCTGCACCAATTGGAGAGGAAGCTAATGATGGTGATCATGAAAATTCGAACGACGTTACTGCAGAACCTCGCAGGTCAACGAGGGTTCGTACCACTCCTGATTGGTATGACTCTACCTTGAACGTCATGTTGGTGGACAACACTGATGACCCTGCGACGTATGAAGAAGCTATGGTGAGCCCAGATTCCGACAAATGGCTAGAAGCCACGAAATCCGAGATGGGATCCATGTACGAAAACCAAGTGTGGACTTAGGTGGACTTACCGGATGGTCGTAAGGCTGTCGAGAACAAATGGATTTTCAAAAGAAAAACAGATACTGATGGTAATGTTACCGTCTATAAAGCTCGACTTGTCACGAAAGGGTTCCGACAAATTCAAGGAGTTGACTACGATGAGACTTTCTCACCAGTAGCGAAGCTAAAGTCTGTGAGGATTTTGTTAGCGATCGCTGCATATTTCGATTATGAAATCTGGCAGATGGATGTCAAAACGGCGTTCCTTAATGGTGACATTGAGGAAGAGTTGTATATGGTACAACCCAAGGGTTTTGTCGATCCTAGTGATGCTGACAAGGTATGCAAACTTCAGCGCTCCATTTATAGACTGAAGCAAGCATCCCGGAGTTGGAATCAACGTTTTGATAAAGTAATCAAAAACTTTGGATTTATACAAACTTATGGAGAAGCTTGTATTTACAAGAAAGTGAGTGGGAGCTCTGTAGCATTCCTAGTACTATATGTAGATGACATATTGTTGATTGGGAATGATATAGAACTTCTTAATAAGCCAAAACCTATTTGAATAATAGTTTTTCAATGAAGGATCTTGGCGAAGCGGCATATATTCTAGGCATCAAGATTTATAGAGATAGATCAAGACGCCTAATAGCGCTTTCACAAAGTACATACTTAGACAAAGTTCTAAAGAAGTTTAGAATGGAAGAGAGCAAGAAGGGGTTCGTGCCCATGTTGTCAGGTAAGACCTTGAGTAAGACTCAAAGTCCGCTCTACAGAAGATAGAGAAAAGATGAATAATATTCCCTATGCATCGGCCATAGGTTCTATCATGTATGCCATGCTGTGTACAAGACCGGATATAGCACATGCTGTTAGTTTGACTAGCAGATATCAAAGTGATCCTGGAATGGAACACTGGATAGCGGTCAAGAATATCCTAAAGTACCTGAATAGGACTAAGGATATGGTTCTTTCTTATGGAGGTGATGAACAGCTTGTTGTAAACGGTTACACTGATGCTAGTTGGAACACCGATCCAGATGACTCGAAGTCACAGTCTGGATACGTATTTATTTTGAATGGTGCTGCAGTGAGCTAGAGGAGTGCCAAACAAAGCGTTGTGGCGAAATCTTCAACTGAATCGGAATACATAGTTGCTTCGGAGGCTGCACAAGAAGCCATATGGATGAAGGAGTTCATTACTGAACTTGGCGTGGTTCCTAGTGTGTTGGACCCGATGGCCATCTACTGTGACAACACAGGTGCAATAGCTAATGCACGGGATCCAAGGTCACATAGCAAGCTGAAGCACATCAAGCTACGTTTCCATGCTATTCGCGAGTATGTCCGATATGGTGACATAAAGATTTGCAAAGTACACACTGATCTGAATGTGGCAGATCCGTTGACTAAACCTCTCCCTAGAGCAAAGCATGACCAACACCGGAATGCCATGGGTGTTAGGTATATTACCATGTAATCTATATTATTGACTCTAGTGCAAGTGGGAGACTGTTGGAGATATGCCCAAGAGGCAATAATAAAAGTGGTTATTATTATATCTTTGTGTTTATGATGAATGTTTACATCCCATGCTATAATTGTATTATAAGGAAACACTGATACATGTGTGTTTTGTAAACATAAGAGTCCCTAGTAAGCCTCTTGTGGAACTAGCTTGTTGATTAAATGATGATCATGGTTTCCTGATCATGGACATTGGATGTTATTAATAACAAGGTTATATCATTAGGAGAATGATGTGATGGACACACACCCATAGTAAAGCGTAGCATAAGATCAAGTCATTAAGTTTGTATTGCTATAAGCTTTCAAATGCATAGTAACCTAATCCTTCGACCATGAGGTTATGTTAATCACCATCACCGGATGAGTACTTTGATGACATCAAACATCGCTTCGTAACTAGGTGGTTATAAAGGTGTCATTGGATATTCTGAAAGTATGTGTTGAAGCGCATGGACCAAGATTGGGATTTGTCCATCCATATGACGGATAGATATGCTCTGGGCCCTCTCGGTGGAATGTCATCTAGTTAGCTTGCGAGCATGTGACTAGGTCACAAGGGATGACATAACATGGAACGATTAAAGAGTACTTATCAGTAACGAGGTAGAACTAGGTATGGAGATACCGACGATCAAACCTCGGATAAGTAGAATATCGCGTGACAAAGGGAATTGGTTTCGTATGTTAATGGTTCTATCGATCACGAAGTCATCGTTGAGTATGTGGGAGCCATTATGGATCTCCAGATCCCGCTGATGGTTATTGATCGAAGAGGTGTCTTCATCATGTCTGCATATTCACGAACCGTAGGGTGACACACTTAAGGTTCGAAGTTGTTTTAAGTAGATATGGAATATGCGTTGGAAACCAAATGTTGTCCGGAGTCTCGGATTGGATCCGGGACATCACGAGGAGATCCGGAATTGTCCGGAGAATAAGATTCATATATTGGGGATCATTTTCTAAGTTAGGAAATGTTCCGGGGTATTTGTATGGGGATTCTAGAAGGTTTCAGAATGTTCTGGAAGGTTCTAGAAGATTTCTTGGAGTTTGCTTGAAAACCAAGAAAGGATCAAGGAATCCTTGTAGGGCAAGACAAGGAGTAGTGGGGGAGGAGGACTCCTCCCCCCTTCCCAATCCGCCGGCCAAGGAGGAGGAGTCCTACTAGGACTCCCTCCCATGGCGCCTCCTCCTTTAAATAGAGGGGTGGGGCGCCACCCCCTCCACTTCATACCCTAACCGCCGCCTCTCTCCTCCTCCTTCCCTCTGCTCAGGCTTAGGCGAAGCCCTGCAGAATTCTCTACTCCACCACCACCACCACACCGTCGTGCTGCTGGGATTCCGTGGAGAAGATCTACTACCTCTGCTGCTCGCTGGAACAGGGAGAGGAAGGTCTGCTTCGACTCCGCACGTGTGATCGACTGTGGAAGCGCTGCCGGAACGCGGCGCCGGAAGGATCGTCCACACGATATTGAGATCGGCAAGTGATCGACTACATCAACCCCGAGATCCAATCTCGTAACGCTTTCGGATCTACGAGGGTTAGTACAGATCTATCTCGTTGCACATGTCTAATAGATTAGATCTTGGCTTTTATCTAGATTAGATCTGGGTTTTGTTCGTTCTTGCGGTAGAAATTTTTTGTTTTCCATGCTACGAACCCATCACCGTCTTCCAGTCCCAACAGCGACACGGGGAGACCTAGGTGCCGGTGAAAACTGAGCCATTGGCAGGCGATGGCGGCGTTACTACGCTGCTACCTTGATGAAGGCATCGCCGTGCACCTTGTGTCGACCTCACTCGTGCTACTTCGGGGAAAACCCTAAGATCTTCGGGTCGGACGATGGCGGTGCCGCGGTGTCGGTCTCACGTTCTCTCCTGGGAGCATCGTCTGTGGAGCAGCGTTGGATGGAAGCGGCAGGAGGGATGGAGCGGCTAGCGCGCAGGGGGGTGCTGCTTGGCACCGCGGTGGTGTCGATGGCTAGTGTGGCGAGAGTCTGCACATCGATCTACATGCCGACGACGGGTTGGTGGAAGATATTGAAGGCGGCGACATCCGGAGCATGTGCGTGGGCATCGTTCCGTGAATATGTTGTGCGGTTCTAGGGATCCTTCTGCTTGAATTCGAGCCGCCGCGCCAAGACACTCCAGCTTCTCTTGGCGAGTGGCAACAGTGTGAGTGACCATGGGGCGAGGTCGAAACAGGTAGATAGGTGTTTGATAGATATCGTTGGGAAGCTGGCGATATGGTTATCGTTTTTGCTCGGTGTTTTGTTTTGACGGTTCCGGTTTATATGATCCTTGTAATAGCTTTTGCCAAACAATATGGTTCTAATAATAAATAATTGTGTGCATTGCTTAATGCAGAGGCCGGGACCCCGCTTCCCATTTTGAAAAAAAAAAGATCAACAGCGTGAAGGAACAATAAACATGGAGAGCGAATCTCCCCATCGAAGGCCCCTTTGGTGCATAATAGGGTGGAGAGGGTGGTTATTCAATCAAAGAATTTGTATGGGAAACGTCTCTGCTGGAGTAGGTCAAGCACATAGTCCCATCTAAGAGAGCATACATGTTTTTTGATATCGAGTTCAAATAGATTAGCATGAGTCTTTATACGATGCAATTTTCTACCAAGGTTTCTCACGTAGAAGTAGTTGTCCGTGGATACTTCCGGTTCTGATGAAAAGGCTCTAGCAACTAAGAATACGATCGTTCATGAAAGATGCAAGCCTGGAAGCCAAACAATTTCCTGCCATTTTTGCAACGGAGTGGATCGGGCTAATGGGTGTGTCATCCGTAATCGATCGGGGCTATGGATGCCGGCTCTGTGTCGGGTTCTTCCTAAATTTCAACACTTTTATTTATGAGCTTGGGTCTTACTTTTCTTTTTGACTATTCGGTTGTTGCAAAGAAATGGTTTTGTACATCCTTTGGTTGGAGGTCACGTTTATGCATTTGTTACGTGAAGCTCGGCAGAAAAATGTAATCAACCTATGTTAATTAAGTGGTAATCGACCTATGATAATCAATGGAGTGGTTTTGTACATCCTTGGTTGGAGAGGCTGAGAAGATGTTTTTCTCTAGTATATATCTAGTAATCACGTCAATTGATTGAAGGTCACGTTTATCCTCTCAAGCCTTGGGGTAACTGAACTATACATGAAGCTCAGCAGAAAAAGGTAAGCAACGTACTGTACGTTAATTAACCTGAGCACGGCGTCCCCATGCAATCTTACTCGAGCGCTTACATAAGCCGGCGCCGCCCCTGGAGCACGCGAATCTTCGGTCACTTTTCACATCCCGGAGATCCCACGCGAGGGCGAGGCTGGTGAGGTGCTCGATCGATCGCGATCACCTCGATGCCGTAGCGCGAGTCACCTCCAAGTGTTCGGGGCAGCCGACGTCGACGATGCCCGAGCGAGTGCCACTGTGTCGTGCCGTGCCGCATCCGCATCCATCGGCATCGGCATGGGCAGCACCGGTCCGTGTCAGTCACGGGGAGCTCACCCGTCCAAGTAGGACTGTAGGAGCCCTGGCACTTGTTCCTTTTACTAGTCAGAGAGATCGCCATCCCGGAATCCGGAAACCCCTGGTAAGTTGCCCGGCGGGACAGCAGCT
Organism: Avena insularis; assembly: GCA_023614405.1. Lineage (NCBI taxonomy): Eukaryota > Viridiplantae > Streptophyta > Magnoliopsida > Poales > Poaceae > Avena > Avena insularis. The sequence goes on along the minus strand of CM042684.1, from coordinate 430,739,835 downwards.
TTCCGCGCCACCAGCACAGAAAGCAGAGGACGGAGTAGTAGTAGTAAGTTGCTTAAGTACTCCCTCCGTTTGGAAATATTAATGTTTTAGGTTTGTAAAGCTAATATATCTAGACACGTTTTATTGCATAGGTTCAAGTGAATCTACAGATTAAAAGATGTCTAGATACATTTGCTTCATGAATCTAAAACATCTTATATTTCTAAATGGAGGGAATAACATCTACCTAATATAAACATGAGCCTTAAGTAAATACCGAAGTGATGAAAAACATCTTGATCAGACGGCTGTTGGTTTGGAATGAGACATGGATGAGTATTTTAAATAGGCTGAGTTATGATCGCTTCAGGAACTTAAAAGAGAGGGAAAACGTCATTTGCTTGCACATACCGACTTCAATTATTTCGCACTCTTTGTCAGCAAATCTGTCATTTTATTTGGAGTTTCGGTTCCAGCCTCGCTTCCTCCTCGCAACGTGACGAGCTTGGCTCATCGAGGAAATCCGAGCCGTGGGGTCACCTGAAGATCTGTCTTCGTTACTGCGGAGACACGAACAGGGGGATATGAGCCAAGCTTTTCAATCGGTTTCCTCCCAAAGGCCTACCACTTCCTTTAGCCCGTATGATGATCGATGCGTATGATCTCGCAATTGCAGAGAGCTAGACCAGTGTTTTTCAAGATGGCCCGCCTTGATTTGATGCTACAAGTGCTAATATTTTACCTCTAGCCTTTTTGTTCCAAATGAATATGGCATGATACTGAAATAAGAAAGACAACTAAGTACAACTTCATAAAAAAAAGGGAGGCCATGCACAAGATTGACGCAGCGCTAGCACTGCCCTCCTCCGGCCATGAGCAAGTTCCTTTCTTCAGCTCGTGTACTTATTTAGAGCATCTTCACCGGCGTCTCTTCAACCCGAATCCCAACCAAGTTGTGGTGGAGGATAAAAATTGATCCACACCGGAGGCCCCCAACGGGTGTCGGAAGTTTGGGCTACCCACTGAACTGTCCGACACGGCACGTCTTGCTGCCCTCGGCAACCAGGGGCCGGGCTAGAGCTGCCGGCAACGAGCGCCGCATTGGACAAGTCCCGTCCGTCCATGCCAGGCCTAGTTGGTAGCCACCAAAAATGGCCGGTCAGAGTAATTAATGACCCCGTCGGGCGGGTAGAACATGGTTGGACCAGCGCCTCCAACTTCTCCTCCTCGGTTCGTGTTGTGACTCTAACGCAGCTGCTGCGTCGAGCTCGCGATGTCTTCTTCCCCTCCGTTGTGCCACAGCCACGGTCACCGGAGTGGCCGAACGAGCACAGTTACTAGCAGGGGCTCATCAACAGGCCGGAGGAGCTGGCAGGCGCCAGCGCCGGCCAAGAGGAGGACTACATCGTCAGGAATGAGTCGGACGCACATCAGGACCTGAAAGAGGAGGAACGATGGAAGCTTCGGTCGCCACGCCGGCACCTCCACCGCATCCACCCTTCCAGCAGCCGCCGTCACCACCCTTTTTAGCCGCCTCTGCCGCCCGTCTAGTGGGAGCATGCTCTTGGAAGGCGCCGGACTGGGTGAACCTTGCCTCCGACGAACCATGTTTAGGTTTAAATTCACGCAAACTTCATTCAAATCATGTAATTTTTCCTAAATTTGAATGAATTTCCTTTATGTTTTGTTTTTCTGGACGTCGTGATCGTTGGGGGTGTCGGTGTGGGACGGCCTTCCCAAACTACTGGTAGTTTGGACAGCCCTCCCCCCCCCCCCAAACCAACCGCCGACGCGCTTGTCAGCCACCTATTGGAGGCACCGGTGGATATGCTCTTAGAGGAAACTATGTTTTAACTTTCCTAGAGATTGTTGGGCACTAATTGCAAAGTCTGGGAAAAAATAAGCAGGGTACTATCTTTCTTTACACCGCAATTGGAGTTGCTTACTGGATTAGGGATGGGCTAGTTAAAGATGTGTTGATTTTTGTAGCTTATATATCATCCATTTGGTGCAAGGGATAAAAACATGGTACCATCTTAATGTTGGAGTGTGATACTAGCTTGGTTTGTGGTTGCTTACTGAATTATGATGCGCTACATGTAATTAATAAAATATTGTGCAAAGTAATTATGTAGAAATGGGATTAGGTATGTATAAGTGGTGTATTTTTTGTATGTAAGTAGGCCTCTTAATAACTTTGCAAGATGCAGAGTCTAGGGGCTTTGTCTCCGTTATGAAAAAAAAAGCAATTATGCGGAAACTATGTGTCATGTTTAGCAAACTAGTAATAATCTACTCCATCCGTTTTAAAATACAAGATGTTTTACCTTTTATGAGTTGAATGTGTCTAGACCCCTTTTAGAGGTTCACTCCGAACATACACACTAAAAGACGTCTATATACATTAGTTTCACAAAAGCTAAAACATCTTATATTTTGAAACAAAGGGAGTAAATAACTCCTAAAATACTACATAAAAGATGTTACACTTCAATATAGGTCACGTGAGTTTCTTTCTTATCTAAATATAGCGACGCTGGCGGATACATTTCTTATTTTTATTTGTTATTCGGGATTTAATTTTGAACTTATTTTGTACAAATAAATCCAAAACTAGATAATCAAGCAACAAAACATGTAATTAACAGTTAAATTGCAAGATTCGAATACGTTACCTCCAACGATAAAATGACAATAAAAAAACATCACTAGCAAAAGATTTGCTACATCTGTCGAATCTAACACCAAGCCTACTTAGTGATATATTAGTTTTTTTTATCTTATACCTGGTCCATTTCTTAGTAATATATGAATAATCCACATTCGTATATATCTTTTATATTGTGGAAGATGCATCAAGTTCTTTTTCTACTTGTGAACCCGTAAAAGGTACTTTTATCACAGCGTGCACGTCTTGGTCGGAGGTACAAGGAATTCATTTGCCAATTCAACCACGCCAAATGTGGCTACCTTTGCTCATAACCATAAATTGTCACACTTCTATCACAGCGAGCATGATGATGTGTATGATCTGACAACTACAAAGAGTTAAACAACTGTTTTTCAGTATGGGCCACCTTGATTTGATGCCACAAGTGTTAATATTTTATGTTTAGCCTTTTTTGTTCCGTAGGAATATGACATGATATTGAAATTAGAAGGACAACCAAGTTTCGTTAAAAAAAACACAGGATTGATGCAGCACTAGCATTGCCCGCTCCCGGCCATGAGCAAGTTCCTTTCTTCAGCATGTACTTAGAGGATGTTATATATGTTTTTTAACTTCCCTGGAGATTGTTGGGCACTAATTGCAAAGTCTAGGGAAAAAATAAGCAAGATACTATCTTCCTTTATAGCCCGAGTGAGATGGCTTGGCTTGCAGTTGCTTACTGGATTAGGGATATAGGCTATATCTTACTGAATCATGATGTGCTAAACTTGTTTAATAGTACCTCTGTTTGGGATTATTAGTCCTAAGGACCAAGTTGATAGGATCAAGACACTCCATTACTCTTTCTCATTATGTACCAATAGTTTTACATGCACGAAAGAAGTGAGAGGGAAAATAGAATAGAACGTGCATTGGACAAAAAAGACTAATAAATGAGATAGGCATTATAATCTCAAACAATATAAAAAAAGCTCTCCGGTCTTGTAATCCCAAACAGAGGTAGTAATTATGATGCAAAACAATTATGTAGAAATGGGATTAGTTATGTATATAAATGGTGTCTGTAATATTGTTTCTATGAGAAGAAGGCCATGTGTTATCTGCTGTAATTTTTGTGATGTAAATCTCTTAATAACTTTGCGGTAAAATGGCGTTGTGCATCAACTGATGCATACCAAAGGGGTTTTGCCTCTTTTTCAGAAAAAGGAAACTATGCAGAAACTGGGTGATAATCTAATTAAGTCCTAAAATACTAGGAAAAACATGTTACACACACTCATAATCTAAAGATAACAGCGATGATGTATATATCTCTTCTCTTTTTACTACCCAAAGATTTCTTTTCGGACCTCTTTTGCACAAACAATCTAAAAACTAGATGATGATCGAACAACAAAACATGTAATTAACCGTTACATTGCCAGAATCAAACTTCGGTGCCGGTAGATCCGCTACATCTATCGAACCTAGCCTAGTTGGATATTTTTGATTTCTCTTAGCTTATAGCCGGTCCATTTCTATGCATAATATATGAAGAATCCACATTATTCGTATGTCTCTCCCATATTGTGCAGGATGCATCTGGTTCTTTTTCTACTTGTGAACCGTGCAGCGTGCGCGTCTTGGTCGGAGCTACAACGGATTCGTTTGCCAATTCGACCTCGACAAATGTATCTAGCTTTGCTCGTAAGTGTTGTTAAATTCGCTCATGCATTCATCAGCTACGCCAAGTGCAAGAATGGGGATAACAAGCATAACTGAGCTAACAGCAAAGATTGAGAATACACTAGGACTCGTTGTCACCATGATTGCAGCTAGTACGTTTTTCTTTTTCTTTTGCGATGAGGAACGATTGCGCAGCTACCGTTCAGAACGACGACACATACGCAGGAGCATATTTGGAGAGCACATATATCTCGAGCCCTCGACAGCTACGGCCTTCTCAAAAGGATCCAGCTTTGCGTTCCCGTTTCGGTATATATCCTCCGTAGAGCTGCAGGTAGGATGGGAGCATCAGGACACTGATGATTGTACGCGTACAGATCATCGGCCTTGACAGGCACTCGATCCAATGGCTCGAGTAGTGCTTGATTAGATGCTGAAACATGTGCACCACCCAGCTGCAGCAGCAGTGCTACGCCGCTGTCGATCGTCGACCCAAGGGCAAGGGAACCTGATGCCTTTTCTATGTCGACCGGCCATGCAAAGGGAGCTCCAACGGTAAGATAGGGTGATGATCGACTGAGTAAGTGCACGCGCGTACAGGGAACTAACTAGCTACTGGCTTGGCTGGCTGGTGGATCACCTACTGTACTGTAGCTAAGCACGCTAGTGGGATCTATCCAGTGGCGGAGCTATGTATAGCTCAGGGGGGGCCACCGCCCCCCCAAACTTTGTATATTCATTGAAGAAAATATTTTTTTAGAACTTAGATCAAAGAAAATACTCTAATTTGCCCCCCCAAATATTCATAGTTCACATTTTGCCCCCCCATAATTCTTGTGCTAGCTCCGCCACTGGATCTATCTATGATCTATCCTTGTTCATGCCGATCTCTGCGATCGATCGACCGATCTCCTGCCGCAACGAGGTATGGATCCAATGATAGTGGGAGCTTTTCCCAGTTTTTGCAGGAATTGGAGGACTGATGCCTGTAAAATCCATGTGTGTTCCCATCGTCCAACTACGCCCTCTTTTTCTAAATAATCTAGCTTACCAAAATACCCTGTACTCCCTCCGTTTAGAAATAATTGACTTTTGTCTAGATTTGAATGTATCTATAATTCTATACACTAAAACATGTCATCAGTACGTTGTTATTTATGTTGCAATCGAGGAACAAGGCTATTGGATAGAGCTACAAATATCTAGCTAGCTCCATTTGATTAAGTAACTTATCCTATGATTCTGCTCGGCATCATCAGTGGCTATGGCTGCTCTAAATTCTCCATGGTAGTCTCACCAGAAAGACTAACAGTACAGATAATACGTAGATCCTAGATTCCCACTCTGAATGATTATTCCACATCACGTACGGTACGATCAGGCCGATTGGAATAATTAAGGTGGCGGTAAATTCCACCAAAAAGTTGCACCAATCACGCATGATGCGTATATATACTTTATCATATTCGTGCCAAGCCATTGCATTGGTCCACAGATAGTGTTACATATATTCCTAATCTTTTCAGTTTGTACTCCGTATCCTACAATCCCAGCTTTATACCGGTAGCTGTACTGCCATGTGGTGCTTGTCTGATTCTCCCGTCAGTTCATTTCTGCCGACGTACGTCGCACAAAATGAAAGGCGCTTTCCGTGTCACTTTGGGGATGACTGTCATTACCTTTCTAATCCGGTATTAAGGGAACCAACAAGCACCTCCCGACAAGACAGACAAGTACACATGATTGGACTACTATATAGCACTGCACTCTTGTTCTTGTAATTGTTTGGTCATATATAAGTGGCAAAACCTTCACATACATTGAGGGCAACTGTTTTCAAATGTCGGAACTAGTTAGCTAAAACAGATAGACTGCTCATACACTTAAATTAATACTCCCTCCGTCCCAAAATAAGTGACGTGGATGTCTAAATTCGGATGTATCTAGACATGTTTTAGTATATAAGTACATGCGAATCTAGACAAACTCAAGTGACTTATTTTGAGACGGATGGGAGTATATGGGTTCGATGATTTGATGTTTATCTATACCGATACAAAAATAAATGATGGGGTTCGGCGCAACTAGCCATCATATCGGAAAAGAAAATCTTAGTTGAGCGTTTAATGAATGATTAACACTATAAGACTTAGTACTTACAATCCATTTTTCAAATTAGGATTACTTTGGTGATCCTAATTTGAAATATACTCACCCCGTTCCTAAATATAACATGTTTTGGCGAACCAAATTGACTTGTCAAAACGTTTAATACTTATTAGGAACGAAGGAATTAATATACTGCTGGACCTATATTGCTGTCCAAATCTAATGTTTTGAGTATATACTCAAAGGCAAAGTATTTTTCGGGCAATGATTGTTATAAGTACTGTAGTACAATTAACTCCAAGAGATGAAACGTATTTTCAACCAATTTTTTTCCGAGGGATTCAACCAATGATTGTTGTACAGAGCAAGGCAGGCTTTATTCGTTACGACATTAACGGAATCTAGCTAAAGGCGCTAACAGTGAGCTGACCCCCATTGAGTTACCCTTTTCATTCCCCTTTCAGAATCTCCTCCATTGCTCGCTGCAAACCTGCAGGGGCAAGCGCCCCGCATTCCCTATTCCCGATTCAACGCCATTCCTGAACGCAATCCCATCATCATCATCCTCATCATCACAATGCGATCCCAAATACAGCGTCAATCTTCTTCTGACTTTTTTCTCGCAGAATCTTGTGCAAGTTCCTGTGTGGTGAGACACAGACACGGGCATGATCGGTATCCGGAGCAGTGCGGTGCTGTCGTCCGGGAAAAAAGAAAGTAGTTTTAAGAGGAGGGGCGTCGCCCGCCCAGCGCTTTGCGCGGGTGGCTGGGATTCGCCGGCACGAGGCGACCGCCGGCCACCGCTGCTTTAGCTAGGCCTCTCTCGTACCCCTCACCGGCCCGGCCGTGGGATGGGAACCCGCCCCGCCCCGGGCGTCGGTAAAGATCGGCGAGGGGGAGAAAGGGTGAAAGCTACCGGAAAAGGCCCGTCCGTTATGGTGGTAGGCATGCAGGTTCAATCTCCTCAATCATTTGAGCCGTGGACGCACAGTTTCCCATGGGGATCGGGTGGGGTGGTGGCGGATGGATGGCCGGCGGCAAGTGGTGGGGCGTTTTGGCTTCTCCAGGAAATGGACGTGGGGGAGTGGCGGGCCTGGCTGCCGCCGGCGCGTGTCGGGCTCTGGCCGTCGCCCGTTGCAGTTGCAGCCGAACGGTTTGCAGTTTGGACAGTAGCGGACAGATGAGGTTCAAGCTGAAGTCCAGGGACCATGGCATGCAGTGGGATGATCTTGCGATATCGAAATGCGGCAGTGTAACAGGGAGCTGGGTGACTCCTTGTTCATGTCACGGTTCAACCGCTGAAGCGTGCAAAACGCCACAAATCTTGAATTGCGTCCATGACCTGAAAGAGAAAACCTTTCAAGGAATTTTCTTTGTAACGACTTTGGACGTATGAGAGTTCCAAATTGGATCTGTTCAGATAGAGGATCGTTTGTCTCTCGTGGTAACCTGCTCTAGTCCTCTTACCAAAATTCCTTTATTGGGTACATTCACATGGTATCATCTTTTTATCTGACACCTGGTACTGGTAGATACTTAACCCACTCTTCTCTTATACTAACACTACAGAATATTCTTACTCCCTCCGATCCAAATTAATTGACTTTATTTATCGGATGTATTCTGAGCGTATTTTAATCTTTAGATCAGACATCCGAGCCTGCATAAACCAGCCAATTAATTTGGATCGGAAAAAGTATAAGAAGTGACTTCAAATCCAGAGCAGTGCATCCGAGATTTTAGCTCTATAAGAGCCTGGTCGTTCGAGGACAGCCGTGATACGCTAGTCTGGATCCTGGGAAGCCCAGCCCAACTCTTGGGGAAATGTTTCCGAGATTTCCTAGCCAGCGCAGCCCAAAATACCACATACCTGGTCACTAAAGCACTCGATCCAAAAGTCCATTTAACCAGCGAAGCTGCAGCCCGTGCCACATGCCATGTACCTCCCGTCAAAAAACATATCCCCTGGAAATAAAATGCCATGTACCTCCGTTCCGTAAAAGAAAAGCGTATAGTCGAACAAGTAGTCCCTTCTGTCTCGAGTAAAATTTAACCGAGCTTATATATAATAGTACTTCTCTAGCTCTTCACGTCATCTGGAGAAGACTATATATATATATATAGAGAGAGAGTCGCGCTATTTAACACCCAGGGTGTAGAATAGTTATTCTACACACACCCTCTATCTTTAGAACTGTATATTATTTTTACATCACGTAATTTTTTCTTACACTATAAGTTAAGAAGAACATAATAAAATTTAAAAATGACATAATTTTTTTAATTTTCTTACCATATAAAATTACGATGTAAAATTCGTATTTTTTGGTGTTTTTACACTATAATGACTCATAAAATTTATTTTTGTGTTGAAATTTTTTGTTATGGTAAATATATGAACATAATTATTTATATACAAAACATAATTTTTTAATCTAACAACATAAAAATATGTTGGGTGCAGAATAGCAATTATGCAACCTGGGTGCTGAATAGGGTTTCTATATATATATATATATATATATATATATAGAAATCCTATTCAGCACCCAGGGTGCAGAATAGTTATTTTGCACCCCACATAACTTTATGTTGTCACGTTTAGAAATTTATGTTTTGTATACAAATAATTATATTCATTTTCATCCACAACGCAAAAAAATGACATAAAAAAATAATTTATGAGTAATTATAGTGTAAAAAACACTAAAAATACGTATTTTACGTTGTATTTTTATACGGCATGTAAACAAAAAAAAATTATGACATGTCTATATTTTTTTATGTTCTTCTCAACTCTCGAGGTAATACAAAATTTACGGAACGTAAAAATAATATACGGTTCTGAAGATAGAGGGTGGGTGTAGAATAACTATTCTACACCTTGGGGGTCAAATAGCGTCACCCTATATATATATATATAGAGAGAGAGAGAGAGAAACCCTATTCAGCATCCAGGGTATAGAATAGTTATTTTGCACCCTACATATTTTTATGTTCTTACATACATAAATTTATGTTTTGTATACTAATAATTATGTTCATATTCATCAGAAACGTAAAAAAATCGACATAAAAATACGATTTATGAGTCATTATAGTATAAAAAATAGAGAAAATTCGCATTTTATGCCGTATTTTTTTACGGCATGTAAACAATTTTTTTACGACATGTCTAAATTTTCTTATGTTCTTCTTAACTTCTGAGGTAAGAGAAAATTTACGTGACGTAAAAATCTTATACGGTTTGAAAGATAGGAGGTGGATGAAGAATAACTATTCTACATCCAGGATGTCAAATAGCGCCACTCTCTCTCTCTCTCTCTATATATATATATATATATGAAAAATATTTCTTACTTCTGAGTGTAGTTACACCCGGCAGTAGTATGAATATGTCCAAAATATTTCTTACTCCTGAGTGTAGTTACACTCACGTCTCATATACTCTCATACGTAAGTATACGTGATACTTTATCGGTTTGAGTATGTTCATATACTACATCTAAGATACTTCAAATGAAGTTACATGAAAAAATGCAAGTGAAGCCATAGTTTGCACTATATTTCCGAAATAGCCTTCATATTTGTACGTAAAATAAGAGTATGTAAAAATTATACATACTATCTCAAAAATAGTATATATACTACCAAATAGTCATAATACTTTATACTACATGTATATACTTTTCGGTATGACATATACTACCTAGATGGTGTGAAACACACGTGGATGTAGTTACACCCGGGAGTAGAAACCCTATTCAGCACCTAGGGTGCAAAATAGTTATTTTGCACCCCACATATTTTTATCTTCTCACATTCAGAAATTTATGTTTTGTATGCTAATAATTATGTTCATATTTATTAGAAATATAAAAAAATCGACATAAAAATACAATTTTTAAGTCATTATAGTGTAAAATACATAGAACATATATATTTTATGTCGTATTTTTATACGGTATGTAAACAATTTTTTTTACGACATGTCTAAATTTTCTTATGTTCTTCTCGACTTATGATGTAAGATAAAATTTACGTGACGTAAAAATCATGTACGGTCTAAAAGATAGAGGTATATATATAGTCGCGCTATTTGACTCCCAGGGTGCAAAATAGTTATTCTATACCCACCCTCTATCTTTTGAACCGTACATGATTTTTACGTCACGTAAATTTTATCTTACATCATAAGTCGAGAAGAACATAAGAAAATTTAGAAATGACATAATTTTTTTATTTACATGTCGTATAAAAATATGACGCAAAATACTTATTTTTGGTCTTTTTTACACTATAATGGCTCATAAACTCATTTTTTGTCGATTTTTATTGTGGTGAATATATGAACATAATTATTCATATACAAAACATAATTTTTAAATCTAACAACATAAAAATATATTGGGTGTAAAATAACTATTCTACTCCCTGGATGCAGAATAGGGTTTCTATAGAGTGGCGCTATTTGACATCCAGGGTGTAGAATAGTTATTCTTCACCCACCCTCTATCTTTCAAATCGTACATAATTTTTACGTCATGTAAATTTTCTCTTAGCTCGGAAGTCAAGAAGAACATAAAAAAAATTAGACATATCGTAAAAAAATTATTTACATGCCGTATAAAAATACGACGTAAAATGCATATTTTCTATATATTTTACACTATAATGACTCAAAAATTGTATTTTTATGTCGATTTTTTTGCATTTCTAATAAATATAAATATAATTATTAGTATACAAAACATAAATTTCTGAATATGAAAACATAAAAATATGTGGGATGCAAAAATAACTATTCTACACCCTGGATACTGAATATATATATATAAGTTATACAATGCATTATCTCTTAGTGTCATCTGTAGCAATTAACGAGAATTAACTATTTTTAGTAGGAATTTGGTTTGCTAAGAGAAAACATATGGTACAATAAAGAAAATAGCGTTTGAAAGGATCGTATGGGCACCTACAAGGAGTGTGAATAGGTGTTATTCCAAATTTTACTCTTTATCAAATTAGAGTTTGACACAAAAGGTAAATTCTCTAGATTGTGCAACTAAGGTGAATTAACCTATATGTCAACTAAGCACAGGAACTAAGCAAGAACTAGATATGTAAAGTGCGATAAAGGATAGAAGTAACCAAAGTGGAGCGCTCGGAGACACAGGGATTTGTTTCCCGTAGTTCATTTCTTTTGAGGAGAAGTACGTCTACGTTTGGAGAGGGGGTGGTATCAAACCACCAACGCCACAAGAAACCTCCCCTGTTCTCCGATGAATCTCACCCTAAGGGGATCGATTCACCTCTTCCACTATACGGCAACCTTCGAGGTGAAAGCCGGCACCTTTACAACTAGTTCGGGGCACACATCCACAACTTAATTGGAGGCTCTAAAATACAAGCAAGCTATCAAACAATCAAAGACAAGCTTGTAAGAACCAAATCAAAACCTAGGGTTTCCAACGAAACACTAGAGCATGGGGGCCCTCAAGTGAATGAGGGAGAAATGAAGATCTCTCTTGGTGAAGCTTTAGATCAAGGCCTTCTCCTTCGATTCTCCAAAGATCAAAGACTTTGGATGGTTGGATGAAGAGATCTTGTTGATTTGGTGGCTCAAATGAACATGGTGTTCTTGAGGTGGACGAGCAGCTGGAAGAAGGGGATAAGGTCCTCTATTTATAGCCCCGCATCGCTGAACTGCTTTTGACCGTTGGAGAAGAAGGCACCGAGACTCGGGCTCACACCGGAGACTCCGGACCAAACCTGCATGACCTAGCCCACTTGGGAGCCAAGTGGACTGGAGACTCCGGTCCCTCTACACCGGAGACTCCGGCCTGGGGCATAGATCGGAGACTCCGGACCAACCTCCGGACCAAGCTCCGAACCACCCTTCTGGCTGTCCTAGGTAGGAAACTAGAAGCCCCCTCTGGAGACTCCTGGGGAAACTCCGGACCACACCGGAGACTCCGGTCATGATAGACTGGAGACTCCGGTCTAGAAATCCCAAGGAACAAGTAATAGTGCCTGGAATGTTCCGCAAGCCAATGGTCCTTTTCACTTTGTAAAATATCAACATGTAGACAATAGCAAACTGTAAAAGGTCTACTAGTTGTTAACGAACACCAGAAGTGATTATGACAGTAAATGTCCTTTCAATCTCCCCCTTTTTGGTGTTCGATGACAACTACTGATTTTTGCATGAAAAGGTTTACAGTGACTTATGACTGAGTATGGACATGCTCCCCCTGAAGGAGATATGCCCTAGAGGCAAATAAGAAATATGTTTTTATTATCATATCTCAATTAGTTTATAATAGTTTCATATTGTGCTAGAACTGTGCCAAGTAGAAACATTGGTACAGGTGTGGTATGAAACAACAAAGTCCCTAGTAGCCTCTATTCATACTAGTTTGTTGGTCATGAAGATGATCTGGGTTTCAAGATCATGGGCATTTATGCCGACTGACAACGAGATCATATCATTGGAGAATGATGTGGTTGGACATTCCTCGAAGGATTGCAACACGATCAATTCATATAGTTCATTGTTGCAACGGCTATACCTAGACTTCTTCTCCTTAGACCATGAGGTCATATTACTCACTGTTTTCCTAGGCTGCTTTGACTGCATCAAACGCTATCTGGTAATACGGTGGTTATAAAGGTGTACGTTGGGTATTCCGAAGGAACAGTAGATGACATGTGACTGCAAGACCGGGATTTGTTCACCCATATGACGGGTAAAGATACATACGGCCTACTTGGTGAGATTACATCTATAAATGTTGCAACATGTGACTAGGTCACGGGATGTAATATCACGGTAACAAGTAAACATAAATTGTTGTGAACGAGATTGAACAAAGGTATGGGATACCGGTGATCGGATCTCGGACAAGTTGTATCGAGAAACAAAAGGAAGAGGATGCTACATTTAGACGGTTCAAGCGACATTGTCATCAGGAATGCATAGGGTCACATGGATATTCCTGGTCCCTCTGTTGATCATTGATACAGATCATGTCTAGAGCATTCCCGAGCCATGAGAGGATACACTTAACGGTATGATGAGAGCGATCATTCGTAAGACGGAATCACGGTAGAGAAAGAGATAAAGCCGGAATCGTTCCATGAAGAGATCCGAAGTTGTTCGGAGAAAGAATAAAGGAAAAGCCTCGAAAAGTGTTTTCGGATAAATGGGAATTTAAATATATATTTATTATATGTTAATTGTGAATTAATATATTATAAATAATATTTAGATTAAGATTTTTTAATTCAACTTTTATATTAGGCCAAATCCTAGAGGGAAAAGGCCTAGAAATAAAACTGCAGGAAAATAAAAGGAAAAAGGAAAAATAGCCACTACAGCATGGATAACTTACCATGACAGTGGCGGATAGTTGCGACGCCGAGCCACCAAGAGGCCTCCGCTGCCAGCCCACCCAGCGGGCAGAACACAGTGAGGCGGAGGGTTGCCAGCCACTTGCCCAGCCCATGGAGGGGTCGGGTCTTTGGTAGGGGTGGACACCGGGGTCCTTCCTTTCCAGTGCTGCCCAGCTGGGGCCCACCCGGCTGGCCGGCTGCTGCTGCTGCTTTTTCTTTTTGTTTTTATTTAGTATTTTCTGTTTTGTCTATTGGGTTGAGTACTTTTGGCCCATTTGACAAGTCCGAAAATCTGCTGCCTTTTCTTTTAGTATTAGTCCCACATGGCTTAGCCTTTGAGAAAGGTATACCCCCTTAGCCTATATAAAGGGGTGCCCATGGGTGGGATTAAACACACATTTTTGGAGAAGTCCTTTGGTTGACTTCCTCCTTCTCTCTCTCTCTCTCTATACCTCATGACCATGGCCCCAAGTCAATTTGTGCGATCAAGGCACACACTGCGATGCGCCGTTGTCTTTGAGGATTCCTAGCCGGATATCAACTTCCGCACTCCCGGCGGGATCGGGGAGCCGGAGGTCTCATCGTGCACCGAATGTGTACGAAGACACGAGGCGCAACACTTGGGGCGCTTAAATGTCGTGAGCCGGAGCTGTTGCACGATGAAGATGATGAAGATCAAGAAGGAGCTAGGGGTGACCTGCGAGGAGCTTCGCGACCTTGAGGTCGGCTTCGAGTACGACTACATCAACCACGTTCCCCGCGGAACGTTAACCGCGTACGGTCTACAAGGGTATGTACTCTATACGCATTGGCCGTTACTGCATTACTACATAGATAGATCCTAGGCTAGGTTTCCAGGGATCCTTCGTAGGAAAAATTTTGTTTTCCGCGCCGATCCCCCTGCCTATGTGCCCAAAGATAAACATGTAAAGCATGCAAGGTAGGTAGAGTATGAATAAAACACATAGTTCTCACATGAGATACAATAATGTAGGAGCACCCACAGAGTCACACACAAATAGGAAAAAGTGTCTCGCAATAACATAAGGCAAATAGAGACGAGAAAGCAAATAAGAATCAAGTAGCCCAAACCCATGCAAATCCCGATGACAATGTCTTCTCCCCCTTTGGCATCGAAACACCAAAAAAGGGAAAAGACCTAAGCTAGCGTGCAACAGATTAGTAGTCCTCGTCATCATCCTCCTCGTCCTCCTCATCCATATCCTGATCATCATCATCATCATCATAGTCCTCATCACCATCTGGAGTTGCAGGCCCTTTGCTGTGAGGGCGAGAAGAGGATGTACCTTGGTACCCAAATCCAGAAGTGACATCAGAAAAGGTCTTCCAATCCACCAAGCTGTCATGTTGGGCATTCCATGCCCCAAACAAAAGAGTGTGATATGACTCGGTGGATGGCTGGGCGCCATGCTCGTTAGTGTACTCAGCCTCACCTTCCTCATCATACGCTTCACCCTGAGCCTTGATCTCCTTGAGTAGTTTCTTGATGCGACAATTGCTCTTGTAGGAATCATGTTGTTTCTTGCGGATATCCACATTCATGCAACACAGAGTCCTCTCCCAGAATGAGGCCTTCTTAACCCTCTCATGTACATAGTAACGTGTCATGGGAGGAAGAGGTGCATTGGAAGCATTCTTCCTCCGAGCCCTAGGAGGAGAGGGGTCCCTTTCGGTCTCTGAGATCTCCTCCTCCACATGTACATGGGAGCGTCTAGGAGGAGCCCTCATTTCCCCTTTCTACTGCAGAGATATGAGAGTGTGCTCGGTAAGGTTGGGAGGCATAGCAAGCGGAGAACCATGTTGCTAAGTGTTGATGAGTCTCATGACCAGGGGTGCATATGGAGGGGCCTTCTTGTATAAGATGGCATGATACATCTCCTCAAATATGTAATCCATCACATCGATAGGATCACCATCAGCATCGGGGCCAGCCATGTAAGTCTTGTGGGTGTGATACAGCAAGTTGACCAAACCACATCTGATGGCATCATCATTCCTAGCACTAGGGGAAATGGTCTGGCGAAAGATCCTCAACATCAGATTGTAGAGAGGCTTGAGTCCCTTGGACCCTCCCACAACACCCTCGCTACCATATAAAGGGGCAAGCTTGTTCTTGTTCACCCCAAGAGCTGCTGAGTGCATGCGAACTCCAACATGAGTAGATACCCCCTGGAATGTCTTGAAGATAGCCTCAGCAAAGTCATAGAAAGTTGCAGAACAGCGGTGGTTGCCAGTCATCCAAGTCATAGTCCTGGCTTGGTCAGTCCTAAACACAACTGTGGCATAGAACTGCTGCACAAGGGTGATGTTGTAGTCTTCACGGAGCTCCATTAAGTTGAACAGCCCCAACTTCTCACTAATCCACAGTGCATCAGAGAAGTAGGGGCTCTTCCTCATCTGCTCAACACTCAAGTACTTCTGGGGGCACACAGGAGATCTCTTGAGCACACTGTAAATGTCTTTCATGAAGACAACTTGCTCTTTCCTCCAATAACAGGGGTCATCACTGGTGCGAGGCAAGTCATAGAAATTAGTCTTCCGCAGCTCACAGTACTCCTGTTTAGACATGCAGGCCAAAGACTGAAGATTGTCGTATTTTGCCCTCTTGGCACGGTTCTCTTCCTCAACCCTGTCCTGCTCCCGCCGCATATAGGCTGCATCACAGGCCTGGTGTCTACGGTTGGATGGGGGCACAATGTACTGACCCTCTGACTCATCATAGCGAGGATCCCCTCTCTTCATCTTGGCCTTGGTGTGAGGAGGACGACGAGAGCCAGAACCTGTGAAAAGCAGCGAGGAAGATAGAATGGAGGTAAGTATATATGTCCCAAGAAGGCAGCATAGAACCCTTGAGACCTTGCAAAAAGTGTCATATTCAGATCACGCCGGAGTCTCTGTGGTCCACAGCAGAGTCTCCGGCTCAGACCAGAGTCTCCGTTCCAAGGGACCAGAGTCTCCGGCCTAGACCGGAGTCTCCGGCCTGCGGGCCGGAGTCTCTGGTTAGGAGACTCAGGGGAAGATCAGGAAGGCTCCAATGGTGTTGAATCCAACAGATCGGGCAGGGTAACAAGGGTAGAGTACACAAGTGCACGCAACAAGGGATTTCCATCGCCAAAACTAGTACCAATCCTCAAAAACAAAGCAAGGGAAGAACCCTAGGTGAGGAAAAAGGAGGAGAGGTACCAGATCTCTCCATGGGATGGATTCCACTGGTGGAAATCACCCAATGGTGGAAAGGAGATGATTGGCCGGCGGCACGGCGGATCTCGGGGGCTTCTTGACCTTTGGGGAGGAGATTTGGGAGAGGAGGCGACGGGGTAGAGAGGGGAGGACGGGGTGGATGAATGAAACTGTTGTTTCAGTTCACCCCGTCCTCCCTTTAAGTGGTCAGAAACCGTCCAGACCGGAGACTTCGGTCTACACCGGAGACTCCGGTGTGAACACACCGGAGACTCCGGTCCTCCTCAACCAACAAGATCCAAGGTAAGTGTATGGGGACATATATTAGATAGAGTGGGTTTTCAATACAGAGGGAGGGCTTGGGTTAAGATCTCATACTGTGAAAAGTCAAGAAAACCACGGAAATCTATTCAAATGCGTCAAGTAAATCCGAACTAAGAACCAACTCTACAAATGAGAAGAGGGTGGTGGCTGAAGCCACCATCTAGGAGTTTGTGGCATGACACCGCGAAGAGTTATCCTTGGGTTCATAGCCACTACTCAACAATGACGCTCACATATCACTAAATGATAATAAGAGAATTGAATTTCTTAATGTTGGCATTATGGGGGGAGGGATAGTCCACTGAATTAGGACCGCACTCCCCCTATCTCCATGCCTGCACCTACACCAAATATGGGTCAAGACATAGGTGAGTATGCAAGGCAATCAAGTCAAGCTCCTAGAATCCACGATATTTAGTTCATTCCTCAAATAACAAAACCTTGCTTCATCAAGTGGCTTCGTGAAAATTTCGGCAAGTTGGTCTTTGGTTGACACATATGATAGCTCAATATCACCTCGGGCAACATGATCTCTAATGAAGTGATGACGAATCTCAATATGCTTTCTTATTGTATGGTCCACTGGGTTATATGCAATCTTGATAGCACTTTCATTGTCACATAGAAGAGGCACTTTGTCACAATGGACACCGTATTCCTTTAAAGTTTGCCTCATCCATAGCAATTGTGTACAAGCACTAGCAGCAGCCACATACTCAGCTTCGGCGGTGGAAAGAGATATACAATTTTGCTTCTTAGAAGACCAACATACCAAGGACCTTGTCACATCCCAAGATTTTCCAAATCTTGTAATGTGAAAAATAAATAAACAAAATAAATCTTTGTTGAAAATCAGGGTAAAAAGAAACTTTTGTTTCTAAAAGGAAACTTAAAAATCCCATCTTGAGCAAACTTTGGTGGAAGTTTGAATTCAACAAAAATTCAAATCAAGGGAAATGCATTCCTCAATGAATGTATCTGGAAATTTGAACATTAGGAAAGTAAATCCAAAACCCTAAACCCTAATGGAAGGAAATCATTTTCCAAAGTATCTCCAAATCTATGGATTGGATCCATACCAAATCTGATCAACAAATAATCACAAAGGATCAAGAATAGACCATAGAGATTGGTTCCACTTAGTTTGGAACCATAGACAAAAATCTTATGACTATAATAAGATAAGGAAATTGAATTTCCAAAGCTAATAAAGCCCTTACCAAAAGCCATACCAATTGGTGAACAATTATAATCCTAAAGGGATTAAAAAGATAAACATTTAATAAAGGAAAAATAAATTGTTTTGGAAATACTATTTGGATCTTTTAATAGAAGACTTTGTTTTCAAATGAAAAGGTGAGCCAAATTAATTTTGGCCAAACTTTTGTAATAAAATATTTTGTTTTGATAAAATGAGTAAAAGTTTATTTAAATAAAATAATAAGGATTTAAATATCCAATTTTATTTAAGTAAAGGCTTTCCCATTTTAATTAAAACACCAAAACTTATTTATTTATTTAAATAAGTTTCCAAGTATTCTTTTATTTTTCAAATAAAACCTTCTGGTTTGGTTTTGAAAATAATTGGATTTCAAATGGAAATTTTATTAAATAAATCAAACCCTATTTTATTAAATAACTAAAGATCCATTTTATTTAATTATTAAATGGATCCTAAAATAAATATAAAATATTATTTTATTTTGAGATTTGGATTATGTTGATAAACAGAACCAAATTCAAAGTGAAAAGTTTGTTGTTTGTTTGAATAATTGTTTGAAATTCAAAACAGAAAATATAAATAGAAAAGGAAAAAGATTTAGACAGAAAAAAAATAGGGAAACAGACCAGCCCATTAGGCCCAGCAAAACCAGCCCAGTCTTCTCCTCGAATAAAACATTTGGCACCCACTTTCTTACCCACTGAGTCACAGACAAACGGGACCCACCTCTCCCTCTCACTCACTCGCTGACGAGATGACCCCACCTCCTCTTATTTTTCCCCGAACCGTTTTTCCTCACCGCCGAATCAGCCCACAGAGACACTGACCAGTGGACCTCCTCCTCTCTCCTTTTCCCACTAACTGGTAGGCCCGCTATCACTGTTCATCGTCTCCTTCACCCACCCCGCAGCGACCAGTTCTTCTCCCCTGTTCTGCCGTTGATTTCTCCGGCTTAATTCGTCATAACGCCGAGCCTTTACCTCGCCTTGATCACGCAGATGGAAACGCCAGGGCATCCTCTATATTCCCCCTCTGACACCTCGCGCTCGCACGCCCTAGACCGCCTCCAATTTCTCCCCGAGCATCCTCTGCTCCGACGAGGTCCAGAACCGATTCCGACCAGCACACGCTGCCCCTTGCCTCCTCAACCATGCTCACGTGATCCCCACCTCCTGGCGATCATCCCCGTAGCACCAGCTCGTCCCCGAGCGCTCCAGAGCGTCGGCAACGACAACCTCCAAGGCCGCCATTGCGGTTCTTCTCCGACGAGCTCCACAGGTAGACTCGGTCGCCCCTCTTCTTCTAGTTCTCGCACACGACTCTGTCGATCTTGCGTCTAACCGTCTTCGCCTTGTCTTGGGGTGATCCAGCGATGTCCACGACGACCACCCGACGCACCGTCCTCCACTCCGGTGAGGAATTGCGCAGAACCCGGCGCCTCGCCCGACCAACACCTCCCCGAGCATCGCCGTAACCCCCTGAGCCCGGTGAGCAACCCCTCCTTCTCCCTCACCTTCTGTAGCATCGCCTCCGTCGTCGACCGACCGCTCCGCCGCCGCTAGCCACCGCAGCGCCGCCAGCTTCTGGTCAAACCCGCGCGAGCCGTTCGATCTAGATCGGTAGTGCGATAGATCACTTAAGCCGCGAATGGGTATGCGCCTGCGCACGTGCGATCTAACTTAATCCACCGCTCCACAGCCACGATCCGGCCGAACCGGTATCGACCAATGATATCACGCCGCGTGTCGCCTGTTAGGTTTAAAACAGAATTTGAAAACAGAAACTTTTGCAAACTTCAAACCCTTGTATCTTTGAATCCACACGTCCAAAAATTACAAATTTTATGTCGTTGGATTCAAGAAAACAAGACCTAACCAACCCTGCCTTTGGTTTAGCAAATAGTAATTGTTAGATTGGTTGATTATGCAGAAACATTTGATTGCTTGTTTAGACTAGAAAATTGTTTAAAAATGATTTTAAGGTTAAAACCTTTGCAAAATGGTTTGTTGTGACCTTCTTGACCCTAGGAACCAACCTATGTTTTGGAAAATGATTTTGGAAAAGAATAGAATGGATTAATTAGTTTAGTCCATTTCTAGCTAACTAAAAACTATAGTTTTGTTTATGAAAATGTTTTTGTAAAGAAAACTTTGAGAAAATATTTTGAACCCAACCTACTAACCCAAACACCAAGTTTTGCAATAGCAACTCATTTGGTGAACCCTATAGGTTAAAGCCTTAGTAAAAAATATTTCTACACCACATAAAATGAATCTTAGTTTTGAAAATGGTTTTGTAGTGAAACCCCTTTGCAAATGACTTTGCCATTTTGGTAAATGACCAATTTGGAACTTACAAAGTTTAGAAGCCTAGTGGAGACCACCTTTGCAATTAGAACCATCTTTTGCATGCTTGCATGCATTACCTTGACTTTAGGATTTTATGTGTGTTGTTTTGCTTGATTGGTGGATTGAGTTTGTGTTTGCTTGATTGACTTGTAGTGAAGTTAGAGAAGAGTGAGACTAGCAAGATCAAGGAGTGAACCTATACCCTCTACCAAAAAGGCAAGTGATACTTCATACTATCTATCCCATTATTTTCAATATGCATTAGTGTTTTTGCCAAGTAAAACTTGCATGGTTTTTATTTTGCTAAGTATAGACCTTGCTATAGGAAAACTAGTAGAATGAATCCTTAGAAGGATTTTCCTAAGTTAAGAATCCTATTACTATCAAGCTTAGCCTAGCTAATAGAAAACCTGGGTGGGATATATATATTCATGCTATAAAAATTTCTAAGTCTATGGACTTGTGTTTTGTTTAATAAAACAACTAAGATAATGAATCACCTGGGTGGAAATGGAAGGAATGGTTTGTGTTGAGTGGTTCACAAGGCCATGGACTTGGCTTGTGTATCTCACTTGTGGATGGCCACCCAGGAACAAAGAGATTTGAGATGTCAAATGTTGAGAAGCTTCAAGTGCAACCACTTGGCAATATGGGCTCTGCCATGATCATATAGGTTGCAAGAACTTAGCCATATGGACAGTTGGTGGTAGTGTTTGATAGGTTGGAGCGCGTCCATGATGGTCTAAGGGAAAGCTTCTGAAAGATCTTGTCTTGGGAAACCAAGTCTTGTGGGGAAAGTGCACCACCTCTGCAGAGTGAAAAAAATCTAAGTACTTAGCCATGTCCCTGGAAAAGGACAATTTGAGCATCAAGACATGGAAGCAATCAAGAATCTCATCACTCCAATTTCTAAATTAAAACTTGTGGGTGAACAAGGGTTGTGTGAAATTCTTCAATCTTTGATGGAGAGATGGCTCGGTACAAGGATCTCAAAATCTTAGATTGGGAAAATTGTTTTTGCCAAGAAAATCTTCAGTCTTTGATTGGTAGATGCCTTGAGAGGATCTTCAGTCTTGATTGGTAGATGCCTTGGTGGTTTTTGCCAAATAAAACTTAGTGTTTTCAAAATGATAGGGAAAATTCTATTTTGAGCAATGCAAGCCTCAACTCCACTTAGCCAAAATGCATATAGATGATAGACTCCACTATACTACCAAAGTATCACTTGCCAATACAATTCAAATGTATTGACCCTTGTGGCTGTAACTTGTAATGTTGCAGGTTTGATTGATTTTAGTGAAGATTGATTGATTAGGATTACAAAGTCTACAACCAACATCTGCCTGTGGTAGATTTGAAGATAAAGGACCCAAGACTATAGTTATTCCGCTGCAATGTAATGTAATTAGCCAATGAGCTAAGTTTGATGTAATAAAACTATTTTATTCCTGGTTATAAAGTTGTATTATGACCTTTGTTTCTTGATATTACATCTAAACTATGGATGCTAGCTATTGATCCAAGGACTAGCATTGTAAACACAGGGGACCCTACCTTATTAAAGGCAGGGGATGCTTCAGATGGTATCAGAGCATTGTTTTGCCTGTAGGATTTGTAACCCTAGGATTGGACAAAACCCCTTAGAAAAAAAAATAGGAGTTGTATTTGTTCCAAAATTTATTTACAAAACAATCTTGTAAACTCTTTCCTCAACCATTTTGGTTTCAACTCTACTTCTCTTCTACTTCAAAACTTGATGGAAAAACCTACCCCATGACCAAAGACTACACTATGTGCGAAGGACTTCTTCAACACCTTCAACTCTAATGACTTCAATACCTTCAACTCTAATGACTTCAATACCTTCAACTCTAATGACTTCAACATCTTCAACATGTTCACCAAAGACTTCAACCTAGGATATCACTAAAGACTACAAATGAGACAAGAAATCTTGCTCAAGATTTGAAGATTAAGGAAACACAACTTAGAAGAAACCATGATCACCTTTGAAGATTTGTGACCAAGACACAAGAATTCTCCAAGGATACAAAGATCTCAATCAAGAAGAATCAACCAAGAAGGATGGAAAGATCACAAGTGAACCATATAGATGGACCACCATATTTTAGTTAAGTCAAACCCACCAACTTATGTGGTGTAACAAAAATATTTTGTTGCCTAAGTATGTGCTTGAAACTATTGTTTGAGTGGAGTGTTTGTTTGTGATTGCTTGCACATTGCTTGTGTGATTTGTGATGTGTGTGAATAAAATTGATTCCTTAGAAAAATCTTTTGCCTATTCTAATCCCCTCCAACCCAAACAGATGACTTCTCCAAGAGACTCCATCAAGGATGATGACATCAACAACAACCAAGAGGTCAACATGAGAGAACTCCTAGCAACCCAACACCAGTTGAACCAACTAACAACTCAGTTCATAGCCAACAATAGTGATAAAGACCCTACCTTGCAAAAGTTTTTGGAAGAACAATCCCAACTGATGCTTAAAGTGACTAATCAAATGATCAGCATGGAAGAAAACTATCCCAAAAGAGTGTATGACAACAAGGATGACAAGAATATTATTCTAGAAGGAGCCCCAGCTTGCATTAATTGTGGAGACAAGGATCACACTTCCAAGGAGCATGAAGATCAATGCCCCAATTGTGAAGAGGAACATCCAGTTGGTCAATGCCCCACATCTCAAGTTACTTGTTACCTTTGTGAAGGAAATGACCATGTCCCTATCCAATGCCCCATCTATGCTATTGTTGAACAAAGGAAACAAGAAGGATCCAAGTATGCCAAGAATGTTGATGACAAAGGAAAAGGACCACTTATACCTCCAAACAAGACAACCCAATTCAAAGGATCAAAGAAGCCCAAGAAACCAAAGCAAGACATGAGCCTTGTGCAATGTCGTAAATGTAAGGAAATGGGACACTACCCCAGTGGATGCCCAGAGAACCCGAAGAATAAAGAGATCGGCCAAGTAGTGTGCAACAACTGCAAGGAACCAGGCCACTACGTAGCAACTTGTCCACAAGAGCAACGTAAAGAACTCCAAGATATCCACTGTTTCAATTGCAAGGAACCAGGACACTATGTAAGCAATTGTCCAGAAAAGATGAAGAACAAGATAAACAAGCCTATGAAGGATCTCAACCTTGGCCCATGAGTCAAGCATGGAAACAAGGGACACTAAGCAGAAATTTTCTAAGAAGAAGTTTTCCTCAAGATTCCAAGCAAGCCAAGATGTAGTTTAGTTGGAAAAATTTTAAGGGTGGTAGTACCCTAGCTGTTTGAGCCAACTTGTAACCCTAGCCTCCCCAAATCTCGGGACGAGATTTATTTTAAGGGTGGTAGCCTGTCACATCCCAAGATTTTCCAAATCTTGTAATGTGAAAAATAAATAAACAAAATAAATCTTTGTTGAAAATCAGGGTAAAAAGAAACTTTTGTTTCTAAAAGGAAACTTAAAAATCCCATCTTGAGCAAACTTTGGTGGAAGTTTGAATTCAACAAAAATTCAAATCAAGGGAAATGCATTCCTCAATGAATGTATCTGGAAATTTGAACATTAGGAAAGTAAATCCAAAACCCTAAACCCTAATGGAAGGAAATCATTTTCCAAAGTATCTCCAAATCTATGGATTGGATCCATACCAAATCTGATCAACAAATAATCACAAAGGATCAAGAATAGACCATAGAGATTGGTTCCACTTAGTTTGGAACCATAGACAAAAATCTTATGACTATAATAAGATAAGGAAATTGAATTTCCAAAGCTAATAAAGCCCTTACCAAAAGCCATACCAATTGGTGAACAATTATAATCCTAAAGGGATTAAAAAGATAAACATTTAATAAAGGAAAAATAAATTGTTTTGGAAATACTATTTGGATCTTTTAATAGAAGACTTTGTTTTCAAATGAAAAGGTGAGCCAAATTAATTTTGGCCAAACTTTTGTAATAAAATATTTTGTTTTGATAAAATGAGTAAAAGTTTATTTAAATAAAATAATAAGGATTTAAATATCCAATTTTATTTAAGTAAAGGCTTTCCCATTTTAATTAAAACACCAAAACTTATTTATTTATTTAAATAAGTTTCCAAGTATTCTTTTATTTTTCAAATAAAACCTTGGTTTGGTTTTGAAAATAATTGGATTTCAAATGGAAATTTTATTAAATAAATCAAACCCTATTTTATTAAATAACTAAAGATCCATTTTATTTAATTATTAAATGGATCCTAAAATAAATATAAAATATTATTTTATTTTGAGATTTGGATTATGTTGATAAACAGAACCAAATTCAAAGTGAAAAGTTTGTTGTTTGTTTGAATAATTGTTTGAAATTCAAAACAGAAAATATAAATAGAAAAGGAAAAAGATTTAGACAGAAAAAAAATAGGGAAACAGACCAGCCCATTAGGCCCAGCAAAACCAGCCCAGTCTTCTCCTCGAATAAAACATTTGGCACCCACTTTCTTACCCACTGAGTCACAGACAAACGGGACCCACCTCTCCCTCTCACTCACTCGCTGACGAGATGACCCCACCTCCTCTTATTTTTCCTCGAACCGTTTTTCCTCACCGCCGAATCAGCCCACAGAGACACTGACCAGTGGACCTCCTCCTCTCTCCTTTTCCCACTAACTGGTAGGCCCGCTATCACTGTTCATCGTCTCCTTCACCCACCCCGCAGCGACCAGTTCTTCTCCCCTGTTCTGCCGTTGATTTCTCCGGCTTAATTCGTCATAACGCCGAGCCTTTACCTCGCCTTGATCACGCAGATGGAAACGCCAGGGCATCCTCTATATTCCCCCTCTGACACCTCGCGCTCGCACGCCCTAGACCGCCTCCAATTTCTCCCTGAGCATCCTCTGCTCCGACGAGGTCCAGAACCGATTCCGACCAGCACACGCTGCCCCTTGCCTCCTCAACCATGCTCACATGATCCCCACCTCCTGGCGATCATCCCCGTAGCACCAGCTCGTCCCGGCGCTCAGGCGTCGGCAGCGACAACCTCCGGCCGCGCATTGTCTGGTTCTTCTCCGACGAGCTCCACAGGTAGACTCCGGTCGCCCCTCTTCTTCTAGTTCTCGCACACGACTCTGTATCGATCTTGCGCGTCTAACCACGTCTTCGCCTTGTCTTGGGGTGATCCACAGCGATGTCCACGACGACCACCCGACGCACCCGACGCCGTCCTCCACTCCGGTGAGGAATTGCCGCAGACCCCGAGCGCCCCTCGCCCGACCAACACCTCCCCGAGCATCGTCATAACCCCCTGAGCCCGGTGAGAAACCCCTCCTTCTCCCTCACCTTCTGTAGCATCGCCTCCGTTGTTGACCGACCGCTCACTTAGCCACCGCAGCGCCGCTTGACTCTGGTCAAACCAGCGAGCCGTTCGATCTAGATCGGGCGGGTACGATAGATCACTTAAGCCGCGAATGGGTATGCGCCCTGTACCGTGCGATCTAACTTAATCCAACGCTCCACAGCCACGATCCGGCCGAACCGATATCGACCAATGATATCACGCCGCGTGTCGCCTGTTAGGTCTAAAACAGAATTTGAAAACAGAAACTTTTGCAAACTTCAAACCCTTGTATCTTTGAATCCACACGTCCAAAAATTACAAATTTTATGTCGTTGGATTCAAGAAAACAAGACCTAACCAACCCTGCCTTTGGTTTAGCAAATAGTAATTGTTAGATTGGTTGATTATGCAGAAACATTTGATTGCTTGTTTAGACTAGAAAAATTGTTTAAAAATGATTTTAAGGTTAAAACCTTTGCAAAATGGTTTGTTGTGACCTTACTGACCCTAGGAACCAACCTATGTTTTGGAAAATGATTTTGGAAAAGAATAGAATGGATTAATTAGTTTAGTCCATTTCTAGCTAACTAAAAACTATAGTTTTGTTTATGAAAATGTTTTTGTAAAGAAAACTTTGAGAAAATATTTTGAACCCAACCTACTGACCCAAACACCAAGTTTTGCAATAGCAACTCATTTGGTGAACCCTATAGGTTAAAGCCTTAGTAAAAAATATTTCTACACCACATAAAATGAATCTTAGTTTTGAAAATGGTTTTGTAGTGAAACCCCTTTGCAAATGACTTTGCCATTTTGGTAAATGACCAATTTGGAACTTACAAAGTTTAGAAGCCTAGTGGAGACCACCTTTGCAATTAGAACCATCTTTTGCATGCTTGCATGCATTACCTTGACTTTAGGATTTTATGTGTGTTGTTTTGCTTGATTGGTGGATTGAGTTTGTGTTTGCTTGATTGACTTGTAGTGAAGTTAGAGAAGAGTGAGACTAGCAAGATCAAGGAGTGAACCTATACCCTCTACCAAAAGGCAAGTGATACTTCATACTATCTATCCCATTATTTTCAATATGCATTAGTGTTTTTGCCAAGTAAAACTTGCATGGTTTTTATTTTGCTAAGTATAGACCTTGCTATAGGAAAACTAGTAGAATGAATCCTTAGAAGGATTTTCCTAAGTTAAGAATCCTATTACTATCAAGCTTAGCCTAGCTAATAGAAAACCTGGGTGGGATATATATATTCATGCTATAAAAATTTCTAAGTCTATGGACTTGTGTTTTGTTTAATAAAACAACTAAGATAATGAATCACCTGGGTGGAAATGGAAGGAATGGTTTGTGTTGAGTGGTTCACAAGGCCATGGACTTGGCTTGTGTATCTCACTTGTGGATGGCCACCCAGGAACAAAGAGATTTGAGATGTCAAATGTTGAGAAGCTTCAAGTGCAACCACTTGGCAATATGGGCTCTGCCATGATCATATAGGTTGCAAGAACTTAGCCATATGGACAGTTGGTGGTAGTGTTTGATAGGTTGGAGCGCGTCCATGATGGTCTAAGGGAAAGCTTCTGAAAGATCTTGTCTTGGGAAACCAAGTCTTGTGGGGAAAGTGCACCACCTCTGCAGAGTGAAAAAAATCTAAGTACTTAGCCATGTCCTGAAAAGGACAATTTGAGCATCAAGACATGGAAGCAATCAAGAATCTCATCACTCCAATTTCTAAATTAAAACTTGTGGGTGAACAAGGGTTGTGTGAAATTCTTCAATCTTTGATGGAGAGATGGCTCGGTACAAGGATCTCAAAATCTTAGATTGGGAAAATTGTTTTTGCCAAGAAAATCTTCAGTCTTTGATTGGTAGATGCCTTGAGAGGATCTTCAGTCTTGATTGGTAGATGCCTTGGTGGTTTTTGCCAAATAAAACTTAGTGTTTTCAAAATGATAGGGAAAATTCTATTTTGAGCAATGCAAGCCTCAACTCCACTTAGCCAAAATGCATATAGATGATAGACTCCACTATACTACCAAAGTATCACTTGCCAATACAATTCAAATGTATTGACCCTTGTGGCTGTAACTTGTAATGTTGCAGGTTTGATTGATTTTAGTGAAGATTGATTGATTAGGATTACAAAGTCTACAACCAACATCTGCCTGTGGTAGATTTGAAGATAAAGGACCCAAGACTATAGTTATTCCGCTGCAATGTAATGTAATTAGCCAATGAGCTAAGTTTGATGTAATAAAACTATTTTATTCCTGGTTATAAAGTTGTATTATGACCTTTGTTTCTTGATATTACATCTAAACTATGGATGCTAGCTATTGATCCAAGGACTAGCATTGTAAACACAGGGGACCCTACCTTATTAAAGGCAGGGGATGCTTCAGATGGTATCAGAGCATTGTTTTGCCTGTAGGATTTGTAACCCTAGGATTGGACAAAACCCCTTAGAAAAAAAAATAGGAGTTGTATTTGTTCCAAAATTTATTTACAAAAACAATCTTGTAAACTCTTTCCTCAACCATTTTGGTTTCAACTCTACTTCTCTTCTACTTCAAAACTTGATGGAAAAACCTACCCCATGACCAAAGACTACACTATGTGCGAAGGACTTCTTCAACACCTTCAACTCTAATGACTTCAATACCTTCAACTCTAATGACTTCAATACCTTCAACTCTAATGACTTCAACATCTTCAACATGTTCACCAAAGACTTCAACCTAGGATATCACTAAAGACTACAAATGAGACAAGAAATCTTGCTCAAGATTTGAAGATTAAGGAAACACAACTTAGAAGAAACCATGATCACCTTTGAAGATTTGTGACCAAGACACAAGAATTCTCCAAGGATACAAAGATCTCAATCAAGAAGAATCAACCAAGAAGGATGGAAAGATCACAAGTGAACCATATAGATGGACCACCATATTTTAGTTAAGTCAAACCCACCAACTTATGTGGTGTAACAAAAATATTTTGTTGCCTAAGTATGTGCTTGAAACTATTGTTTGAGTGGAGTGTTTGTTTGTGATTGCTTGCACATTGCTTGTGTGATTTGTGATGTGTGTGAATAAAATTGATTCCTTAGAAAAATCTTTTGCCTATTCTAATCCCCTCCAACCCAAACAGATGACTTCTCCAAGAGACTCCAGCATCAAGGATGATGACATCAACAACAACCAAGAGGTCAACATGAGAGAACTCCTAGCAACCCAACACCAGTTGAACCAACTAACAACTCAGTTCATAGCCAACAATAGTGATAAAGACCCTACCTTGCAAAAGTTTTTGGAAGAACAATCCCAACTGATGCTTAAAGTGACTAATCAAATGATCAGCATGGAAGAAAACTATCCCAAAAGAGTGTATGACAACAAGGATGACAAGAATATTATTCTAGAAGGAGCCCCAGCTTGCATTAATTGTGGAGACAAGGATCACACTTCCAAGGAGCATGAAGATCAATGCCCCAATTGTGAAGAGGAACATCCAGTTGGTCAATGCCCCACATCTCAAGTTACTTGTTACCTTTGTGAAGGAAATGACCATGTCCCTATCCAATGCCCCATCTATGCTATTGTTGAACAAAGGAAACAAGAAGGATCCAAGTATGCCAAGAATGTTGATGACAAAGGAAAAGGACCACTTATACCTCCAAACAAGACAACCCAATTCAAAGGATCAAAGAAGCCCAAGAAACCAAAGCAAGACATGAGCCTTGTGCAATGTCGTAAATGTAAGGAAATGGGAAACTACCCAAGAGTATGCCAAGAGAACCAGAAGAATAAAGACATCGGCCAAGTAGTGTGCAACAAGGAACTGAGCCACTACGTAGCAACTTGTCCACAAGAGCAACGTAAAGAACTCCAAGATATCCACTGTTTCAATTGCAAGGAACCAGGACACTATGTAAGCAATTGTCCAGAAAAGATGAAGAACAAGATAAACAAGCCTATGAAGGATCTCAACCTTGGCCCATGAGTCAAGCATGGAAACAAGGGACACTAAGCAGAAATTTTCTAAGAAGAAGTTTTCCTCAAGATTCCAAGCAAGCCAAGATGTAGTTTAGTTGGAAAAATTTTAAGGGTGGTAGTACCCTAGCTGTTTGAGCCAACTTGTAACCCTAGCCTCCCCAAATCTCGGGACGAGATTTATTTTAAGGGTGGTAGCCTGTCACATCCCAAGATTTTCCAAATCTTGTAATGTGAAAAATAAATAAACAAAATAAATCTTTGTTGAAAATCAGGGTAAAAAGAAACTTTTGTTTCTAAAAGGAAACTTAAAAATCCCATCTTGAGCAAACTTTGGTGGAAGTTTGAATTCAACAAAAATTCAAATCAAGGGAAATGCATTCCTCAATGAATGTATCTGGAAATTTGAACATTAGGAAAGTAAATCCAAAACCCTAAACCCTAATGGAAGGAAATCATTTTCCAAAGTATCTCCAAATCTATGGATTGGATCCATACCAAATCTGATCAACAAATAATCACAAAGGATCAAGAATAGACCATAGAGATTGGTTCCACTTAGTTTGGAACCATAGACAAAAATCTTATGACTATAATAAGATAAGGAAATTGAATTTCCAAAGCTAATAAAGCCCTTACCAAAAGCCATACCAATTGGTGAACAATTATAATCCTAAAGGGATTAAAAAGATAAACATTTAATAAAGGAAAAATAAATTGTTTTGGAAATACTATTTGGATCTTTTAATAGAAGACTTTGTTTTCAAATGAAAAGGTGAGCCAAATTAATTTTGGCCAAACTTTTGTAATAAAATATTTTGTTTTGATAAAATGAGTAAAAGTTTATTTAAATAAAATAATAAGGATTTAAATATCCAATTTTATTTAAGTAAAGGCTTTCCCATTTTAATTAAAACACCAAAACTTATTTATTTATTTAAATAAGTTTCCAAGTATTCTTTTATTTTTCAAATAAAACCTTCTGGTTTGGTTTTGAAAATAATTGGATTTCAAATGGAAATTTTATTAAATAAATCAAACCCTATTTTATTAAATAACTAAAGATCCATTTTATTTAATTATTAAATGGATCCTAAAATAAATATAAAATATTATTTTATTTTGAGATTTGGATTATGTTGATAAACAGAACCAAATTCAAAGTGAAAAGTTTGTTGTTTGTTTGAATAATTGTTTGAAATTCAAAACAGAAAATATAAATAGAAAAGGAAAAAGATTTAGACAGAAAAAAAATAGGGAAACAGACCAGCCCATTAGGCCCAGCAAAACCAGCCCAGTCTTCTCCTCGAATAAAACATTTGGCACCCACTTTCTTACCCATCGAGTCACGCAGACAAACGGACCCACCTCTCTCCTCTCACTCGCTGACGAGATGACCCCACCTCCTCTTATTTTTCCTCGAACCGTTTTTCCTCACCGCCGAATCAGCCCACAGAGACACTGACCAGTGGACCTCCTCCTCTCTCCTTTTCCCACTAACTGGTAGGCCCGCTATCACTGTTCATCGTCTCCTTCACCCACCCATGACCAGTTCTTCTCCCTGCTCGCCGTTGATTTCTCCGCAATTCATAACGCCGAGCCTTTACCTCGCCTTGATCACGCAGATGGAAACGCCAGGGCATCCTCTATATTCCCCCTCTGACACCTCGCGCTCGCACGCCCTAGACCGCCTCCAATTTCTCCCTGAGCATCCTCTGCTCCGACGAGGTCCAGAACCGATTCCGACCAGCACACGCTGCCCCTTGCCTCCTCAACCATGCTCACATGATCCCCACCTCCTGGCGATCATCCCCAGCTCGAAGGCCCAGAAGCTCGGGCGTCAAGAACGACAACCTCCAGACCGCCGCTATGCGTTCTTCTCCGACGAGCTCCACAGGTAGACTCCGTCGCCTCTTCTTCTAGTTCTCGCACACGACTCAGACGATCTTGCGTCTAACCACGTCTTCGCCTTGTCTTGGGGTGATCCACAGCGATGTCCACGACGACCACCCGACGCACCCGACGCCGTCCTCCACTCCGGTGAGGAATTGCCGCAGACCCCGAGCGCCCCTCGCCCGACCAACACCTCCCCGAGCATCGTCGTAACCCCCTGAGCCCGGTGAGAAACCCCTCCTTCTCCCTCACCTTCTGTAGCATCGCCTCCGTTGTTGACCGACCGCTCCGCCGCCGCTTAGCCCGTGCGCCAGCCCGACTCAGTCAAACCATGAGCCGTTCGATCTAGATCGGGCGGTACGATAGATCACTTAAGCTGAATGGGTATCGCTACTGTACCGTGCGATCTAACTTAATCCAACGCTCCACAGCCACGATCCGGCCGAACCGATATCGACCAATGATATCACGCCGCGTGTCGCCTGTTAGGTCTAAAACAGAATTTGAAAACAGAAACTTTTGCAAACTTCAAACCCTTGTATCTTTGAATCCACACGTCCAAAAATTACAAATTTTATGTCGTTGGATTCAAGAAAACAAGACCTAACCAACCCTGCCTTTGGTTTAGCAAATAGTAATTGTTAGATTGGTTGATTATGCAGAAACATTTGATTGCTTGTTTAGACTAGAAAAATTGTTTAAAAATGATTTTAAGGTTAAAACCTTTGCAAAATGGTTTGTTGTGACCTTACTGACCCTAGGAACCAACCTATGTTTTGGAAAATGATTTTGGAAAAGAATAGAATGGATTAATTAGTTTAGTCCATTTCTAGCTAACTAAAAACTATAGTTTTGTTTATGAAAATGTTTTTGTAAAGAAAACTTTGAGAAAATATTTTTAACCCAACCTACCCAAACACCAAGTTTTGCAATAGCAACTCATTTGGTGAACCCTATAGGTTAAAGCCTTAGTAAAAAATATTTCTACACCACATAAAATGAATCTTAGTTTTGAAAATGGTTTTGTAGTGAAACCCCTTTGCAAATGACTTTGCCATTTTGGTAAATGACCAATTTGGAACTTACAAAGTTTAGAAGCCTAGTGGAGACCACCTTTGCAATTAGAACCATCTTTTGCATGCTTGCATGCATTACCTTGACTTTAGGATTTTATGTGTGTTGTTTTGCTTGATTGGTGGATTGAGTTTGTGTTTGCTTGATTGACTTGTAGTGAAGTTAGAGAAGAGTGAGACTAGCAAGATCAAGGAGTGAACCTATACCCTCTACCAAAAAGGCAAGTGATACTTCATACTATCTATCCCATTATTTTCAATATGCATTAGTGTTTTTGCCAAGTAAAACTTGCATGGTTTTTATTTTGCTAAGTATAGACCTTGCTATAGGAAAACTAGTAGAATGAATCCTTATAAGGATTTTCCTAAGTTAAGAATCCTATTACTATCAAGCTTAGCCTAGCTAATAGAAAACCTGGGTGGGATATATATATATTCATGCTATAAAAATTTCTAAGTCTATGGACTTGTGTTTTGTTTAATAAAACAACTAAGATAATGAATCACCTGGGTGGAAATGGAAGGAATGGTTTGTGTTGAGTGGTTCACAAGGCCATGGACTTGGCTTGTGTATCTCACTTGTGGATGGCCACCCAGGAACAAAGAGATTTGAGATGTCAAATGTTGAGAAGCTTCAAGTGCAACCACTTGGCAATATGGGCTCTGCCATGATCATATAGGTTGCAAGAACTTAGCCATATGGACAGTTGGTGGTAGTGTTTGATAGGTTGGAGCGCGTCCATGATGGTCTAAGGGAAAGCTTCTGAAAGATCTTGTCTTGGGAAACCAAGTCTTGTGGGGAAAGTGCACCACCTCTGCAGAGTGAAAAAAATCTAAGTACTTAGCCATGTCCCTGGAAAAGGACAATTTGAGCATCAAGACATGGAAGCAATCAAGAATCTCATCACTCCAATTTCTAAATTAAAACTTGTGGGTGAACAAGGGTTGTGTGAAATTCTTCAATCTTTGATGGAGAGATGGCTCGGTACAAGGATCTCAAAATCTTAGATTGGGAAAATTGTTTTTGCCAAGAAAATCTTCAGTCTTTGATTGGTAGATGCCTTGAGAGGATCTTCAGTCTTGATTGGTAGATGCCTTGGTGGTTTTTGCCAAATAAAACTTAGTGTTTTCAAAATGATAGGGAAAATTCTATTTTGAGCAATGCAAGCCTCAACTCCACTTAGCCAAAATGCATATAGATGATAGACTCCACTATACTACCAAAGTATCACTTGCCAATACAATTCAAATGTATTGACCCTTGTGGCTGTAACTTGTAATGTTGCAGGTTTGATTGATTTTAGTGAAGATTGATTGATTAGGATTACAAAGTCTACAACCAACATCTGCCTGTGGTAGATTTGAAGATAAAGGACCCAAGACTATAGTTATTCCGCTGCAATGTAATGTAATTAGCCAATGAGCTAAGTTTGATGTAATAAAACTATTTTATTCCTGGTTATAAAGTTGTATTATGACCTTTGTTTCTTGATATTACATCTAAACTATGGATGCTAGCTATTGATCCAAGGACTAGCATTGTAAACACAGGGGACCCTACCTTATTAAAGGCAGGGGATGCTTCAAACCTCCCAAGGAATTGGCAAGCCCCGAAGGTTGATTTTCTATCATCCTTGTCACCAGCCCAATCCGAATCCGTGTACCCACAAAGAGAGAAAGTTAAGCCCCTAGGATACCAAATACTATAGTTTGGGGTATGGACCAAATATCGAAAGATTCTCTTGACTGCCATCAAATGGCTTTCTTTAGGAGCCACTTGATATCTTGCACACACTCCTACACTCAACACAATATCGGGTCGAGATGCACAAAGGTAAAGCAAAGAGCCAATCATGGACCGGTATACCTTTTGATCCACATCTTTACCATTTGGGTTTAGTTCAAGATGAGTCTTTGTTGCCATGGGAGTGGGAGCTCCATTTAGGTCTTTCATATTGAATCTTTTGAGCATATCTTGAGTGTACTCGGCTTGGTTGAAGAATGTTCCTCCTCTCACTTGCTTGATCTCAAAACCAAGAAATACTCTCAATTCTCCCATCATGGACATCCTGAATCTGTCAGTCATAAGTTTTGAGAATTCATCATTAAAAGCTTTGTTAGATGAGCCAAAGATGATATCATCTACATAAATTTGGCATACAAAAAGTTCCCCATTGACCCTCTTGGTAAAAAGAGTGGGATCGATTTTCCCAACCTCAAACCCACGATCTAACAACAACTCTCTAAGGTGCTCATACCACGTGCGTCGGGCTTGCTTAATCCCATAGAGTGCCTTATCGAGTTTGTAGACGTGGTTTAGAAAGTTGGGATCCTCAAATCCCGGGGGTTGTTTCACATATACCAACTCATGCAATGGACCATTAAGAAATGCACTTTCTACATCCATTTGTTGTAGTTTAAATTTATGATGTGCCGCATAAGCAAGAAGGATACGGATGGACTCAAGGCGAGCCACGGGTGCATAAATCTCTCCATAATCAATGCCTTCAATTTGAGAGAACCCTTGTGCAACCAATCTTTCCTTGTTCCTTATCACAATCCATGCTCATCTTACTTGTTCTTGAAAATCCACTTGGTGCCTATAACATTGCGGCAATCTTTTGGCTTTTCCACTAAGTTCCATACTTTGTTTCTCTCAAAATTGTTGAGCTCTTTGTGCATTGCATCCAACCAATCCAAATCTTCAAGAGCTTCCCATACTTTCTTTGGTTCCACCATAGAAATGTGTGCTTGGTGCTCACCAAAGTTCTTTAGTTGAGCTCGAGTAGATATCCCTCTTCTTAGATCTCCTACCACATTCTCAAGAGTGTGGTCTCTTAATTCCAATATTCTATCCATTCTAGATTGGCGACGAGTTTCGATCTCCTCGTTGTTTCTTGGAGGGATAACTTCATCATTTTGGTCCTCGTCTTGACCATCAACTTGACCTTGATCATCATTGGAATTATTCTCTTCTATAAGAGGCAAAGATTGACCTTGGTCTTGATCAAGCATACTCCTAGACATGCAAGCTTTCTTTATGGCAGTTTCTATGGATCTTCCTTGTGTAATAGCCTTTGCACCACTGGACATTCTGGCAAATGGAGATTCAAGTAACTCCTGACTAGATGTTTCTTCTTGATCAGCAGGTTGAGGGTCCACAACTTGTCTTTGGCATGGATCAATGTTCTCCTCGACAGTAGCTTGTTGAAGTTGTGAAGATGAGGGCTCCACTTGAGTAGAGCATAGTTCTTCTCGATCCACCATAAGGGGTTCCTCAACAAGGCGGATGAAACCCACACCCATTCTTCCTATGGCATCCTGAGGCATTTCATCATCTACATTACAAACATCAACACGCCCCGCTTGGGGACCATCATATTCTTCAAACACCACACTACAAGATTCTATGACAATTCCTGAGAGCTTGTCATAGATTCTATAAGTGTGGGATTCGAGACCATAACCAACAAAAATACCCTCTAAAGCTTTGGAACCAAACTTGGATAAACGAATGCCCTTAATGCGATAGAAGCACTTACAACCGAATACCCGGAAGTAAGAAACGTTAGGCTTGTTACCGGTAAGGATTTCATATGGAGTCTTGATCAATTCTTTGCGGAGGTAGAGACGGTTTGACGCATGGCATGCGGTGGAGATAGCTTCAGCCCAAAAGTTGTATGGAGATTTAAATTCTACCAACATCCTTGCCATGTCAATAAGAGTCCGGTTCTTCCTCTCAGCTACACCATTTTGCTGAGGGGTATATGCAGTGGAATATTGATGTTTTATTCCCTCATCACTAAGAAATTCATTTAATGTGTAGTTCTTGAACTCGGTACCATTGCCACTTCTTATTGTTAACACTGGGACATTGTGTTGACGTTGAGCCATGTTGATGAAGTCAATGAAGTTCTCTTGGGTCTCACTTTTTAGCTTGAAGAAATATACCCAAGTGTATCTTGAGTAGTCATCAACAATCAGCAAACAATATTTCTTCCCACCAAGACTCGCATGAGATGGAGGACCAAAGAGATCCACATGAAGGAGCTCCAAGATCCTCTTGGACTTGATGTAGTTCTTAGGCTTGTGGGGAGAATCATGCATCTTTCCTTCAACACATGCCCTGCAAATATGATCTTTGGCAAAGCAAACATTTTCTTTTAGTCCAACAATATGACCATCCTTGTGGAGGCTTTGCAAAGTTCTCATGTTGACATGGGCTAGACGGCGATGCCATAACCAACCCACATCGGCCCTTCCGAATAGGCACATCAGACTTGTAGTGGTTTTCCCTGAGAAGTCCACCACATACAAGTCATTCTCGACGTACCCAACGAAAGCGACCTTTAGATACTTGCTCCACATGAGGATTGATGGCGCGAGGTTGACATGGGAGCTTCTTCTTCTTCAGTCCCCGGCAACGGCGCCAGAAAAGATCTTGATGCACTCGACGATCAATGTAGAGCTTGTTGGGAACCCCAAGAGGAAGGTATGATGAGTACAGCAGAAAGTTTTCCCTCAGTTATGAAACCAAGGTTTAATCGAACCAGTAGGAGCAAGGAAACACCCCAAAGGTGTTACTAGCTGAGCTTTGGCAGGGCGCACTACCGGTGCTAGTAGCAACATGGAGACCTGCACAACACAACCATAGAACTTTGTCCCCAAGTTGCGATGAGGTTGTCAATCTCACCGTGTTTTGCAGAAAACAAAGGATTAAACGTATCGAATGTAAAGAAGTAAAAGTTTGCAGAAAGTAAACACAAAGCAGTAAAAGTTTATATATTGAATGTAAAAGACAAGGACCGGGATCCATAATTCACTAGAGGTGGATCTCCTTAGATAGAAAACATGCTGGGTGAACAAATTACAGCGGGGCAATTGACAAACACCGAGAAAGCAATACATGCATATACTAATCATCTGGACTCCTTTGAGACTTGATTGGGCACTACAACATAATACATAGACCGCCATCCAACTGCATCTATGACTAATAATCCACCTTGGTTATCATCGAACCCCTCCAAGATTAAGTTGCAAGCAACAGTTATTGCTTTATGAACTGCGTAAAGTAAACAATACGATTGTTCTATGAACAAAGGATCGTTGTTTTCTCCTAGTAGCAACAACACATCTAGTACCTTAGAGATTTGTCACTTCCCAGGATTACGAGGCATGAACCCAGTATCAAGCATAAATACTAACTCTTGGAGTTGCTAGCATCTACTTGGCCAAGATAGCTACTAACAATGGAAAGCATGCAAGATCTCAAATAACAAAGACATGATAGAATCAATAATCAATCTGAAATAGCATCTCAATATCCATCGGATCCCCGCAAACACAACATGTATGGATTACAAATAGATGATCTTGATCATGAACGGAGCTCACAAGATCTAAACATGAAAGCACAAAGGAGGAGAAACCAGCCATCTAGCTACTACATGGATCCGTAGTCCAAGGATGAACTACTCACGCATCACACCGGAGGCTTGCATGGTGATGAAGAAGGCCTCTGTGGTGAATTCCCCTCCCAGGTGCCGGAAGAGCTTCAGATCCCTCCCGATCTAGGGATGGAGATGACGGTGGCTACAGACTCTTTCGTGGATTTTTGATCGGGTACCTAGGGTTTTTATACCGAGGGAAACTTATAGGCGGAAGGAGAGGCTGATGGGGTGCTGGGGTCGGCCAGACCACCCCCTAGCGCGGGCCAGGCCTGGCCGCGCGGCCAGGTGGTGTGTCCGGCCCCTGGCCCCTCTCCGTCTCGTATTCTAGCACTTGATCCCTTCCGGAAAAATAGGCACTTTGGCTTTTGTCTTGTCCAATTCCGAGAATATTCATTTTCTGACTTCCCTGGAACCAAAAACAGCAGAAAGCAAGGTACCGCCTTGTGGCTCTTGTTAATAGGTTAGTCCAAGAAATCATATGAAAAGTACTCTAAAGTTGGAACAAAACACAAGAAAGTGGATAAAACCAAGCATGGAACATCAAAAATTATAGATACATTTGCAATGTATCAACATCCCCAAGCTTAACTCCTGCTCGTCCTCGAGTAGGTAAGTGAATAAAAAGAAATAATTTTTGAGGTGACATGCACCATCAAAGACTTGATCAAAGTATTTGCAAAACATTCAAAGCTAGGATCATAGTACTTCAATCATAACATGAAAGACAAGGTTCTAGTAATAAGCAAATAAACTATGATGCAACAGGAAAAGGCAAAAACAAAAGATTCATGAATAACAATGCTTTGCAAGACGTACGTTTGTTTCACATAAAGAAAACATAGCATAATAGTATTCAGCTTGTCCCTCAATAGAGTAGCAAATATAAATGCATAGGACACCTTCAAAGTTCATAAGAGTGACTAGATACAATAGTTTCAAACAAGCAATAACAAGTTATGCATCAATCAACTAGTCTTGGGACAATGCACATAGAACTAAGAATGGCCACTATGCTCTCAAAGTAAGTGCATAAAGATAGAAGGTGGAGACTCAATATAATGGTGGAAGAAAGGCCTTTTGTAAAAGAAAGTAGGGATTCAAGTCTCATAAAGAGCTTCCAAAAATTATGGTACTTATAGCTTTCAGCTCTCATTGCCCCTATCATAAGCATCTTTGAGGTGATTAAGGTTAAAGTGACACAACTAAGAGGATATGCTTGACAAGTTATAAACCAAAATCTTATGCCCCTTACTTACGAAGACCGATCCTCATGCTACTCAACTTCAGTCACGAGTAAGCTCTTGTCATTGTAAGTATATGTGTATCATTAAGAACCGCCAACGGGGTACCCCTTGCACATGATACAGGAGCTTTCCCATAATCAAAATGACAAGGCAAGCAGACAATGAGCATCTCAGCGATCTTTTTATTTGCTATTTGCATAGGTTTTTATTGAGGATGCTTCATAGAGTGCTCATTATGGTGATGCTGCAAGTTTCCACCATGATTAGGCATGGCTTAGGCTAGCGGCCCAGGCGTTTCTCTAACACACATACAAACTCCATGATCTTACAAGTTCCACTTTTATTTCACACCGCCGGGATCCGTAAGCAAAAGAACATAATATCAACGGGGTACAAAGTACAAGTGCAATGTTGCAAGCGTTCCCCATGGTACATGGTTCTGCTAATTTCAACTTATAAAGCGCAAGCATATACGCAACAAAGAAGGACCCAATGGTTCAATTTTATTAGAGGCAATAAAGTAAAGTGTGCCATCTAGTTCGTGAGAGCTTTAATCACTAGTTTTCTCATAACAAGTGAAAGGTAAACAAAAGCAGGAATATACTTGGAATAGCATAAGCTAGTAGGTAGGTATGGTGGACTCTTTGGAATAACTTGGTTTAGGGAGTTGGATGCATGAGTGGAACTCATACTTGGTGGTGGAGGCTATCAAAAGACTGGGAGCGACAAACTAAGAGAGCAATAATGGCCATAATCATGCAGAGCGACAAAACATCATTGATCAAAGCATAAAGTGATACTACAAGTTGAAAACTAAAGGATCATAAAGGTCATGGTGACTTGTGAAAGTCAAAACATGGTGTGAACATGCACCAAGTCAACCCAAATAAAGCATCAAAGGAGAATACCACTATACTATGCTTTAATATGCTAAAACAACGCATGATTCATCCAAGGCACATTAAGCAATCTCAATTGTTTATAACAAGTCATGCTACATCAAAGAATACTAAGCATAAAGCTAAAACAATATCAAGCATGGCATGACAAAGCATAGCCACAGTCAAAAATGAGCTCTTTTTACCACATAAGCATGAACTTTTCTACTCTTTTCCAAACCAAACCAAACCATTGCAAACCAATGTATGAAAGAGGGGGTCCAACCAACTTATTCAGAAAACTAAGCAAACCAAGCAACCTAAAAACCAAAACGAAAACGAAAAAGAAGACGCTCCAAGAAAAACACAACTGTGCATGAAACAATAAAAATGAAGCGTTTGGAAGAAACCTGGAATTTTTATTGATGAAGAAGGGCCTTGGGCATCTCCAAGCTCTGACGCTTGCACTTCTTGGATATTTATTGGGGTGACACGCGTGGCATCCCCAAGCTTGAGCTTTAGTCCATCCTTCATCTCATTACTCAT
Organism: Avena insularis; assembly: GCA_023614405.1. NCBI lineage: Eukaryota > Viridiplantae > Streptophyta > Magnoliopsida > Poales > Poaceae > Avena > Avena insularis. The sequence continues at coordinate 430,698,496 of CM042684.1, read as the reverse complement.
TCCTTCCATACACCCAAAAAAATTCCTTCATACAAAACTTGACACAATCTCATTAGCAACATTAGTGCACTTAAGATAAATAAGTCTCAAGGTTCAGTTATAACACCAAATAAACTTCCATTAGAACACTAGCTACTGTAGAACTTCCCTCAAAAAGCTCAATTCCCCAAAAGAACTCAAGAAGGAACTAACAAGAAGCAAATGCAGAAAATGGCAGAAATCTGTCAAAACAGACCAGCAGGTAAAGACGAATTTTTTCGAAGACCTTATGTTGCTCAAATAAAAAAGTGTTGAACTAACGAAAGTTAGATAACAACCTGGGGCAGAAGCACAAACAATTACAGCTCAATCCGACGTACAGAACTCTCTCAGGATTTTTTACGGTGAAGCACAAAAATCTGTTTCAGGACAGCAACTTTCCCAATCATTACTTCACTCTCATTAGAGGTTACTCTTGGCACAAAAAGCAAATAAAAAGTATAAGGAGAGGTTATTACAGAGGTAATAACTTACAAAACTCATATAAAACTCTTGGGTTATCTCCTAACAAGTACTTTTCTTTAACGCCTTTAAGTTAGGCATAAGAAGCAAAGAAAGAATCAAGTGTTCTCAAATAAAGAAGCATTAAGACCAAATTTTGTTTTCATAGGAGAAGCAAAATAAATCTTTTCTATCTTTTTAGGGAAGTGTTCTATACCTTTCTTGAGTGGGAGTTGATATTTAATGGTGCCTTCTTTCATATCAATGATGGCACCAACAGTTCTAAGAAAAGGTCTTCCCAAAGTAATAGGACAAGAAGCATTGTATTCAACATCCAAAACATAGAAATCAACGGGGACATAGGAATCATTAACCATAATAAGAACATCATTAAGACTCCCCATGAGTTTCTTTTTAGCATTAGCATCAAGTGGAACATTCAAATAACAATCTTCAAGAGGAGGCAAATCAAGCATATCATAAATCCTTCTAGGCATAATGGAAATACTACTATCAAGATCACACAAAGCTTTGAAATCAAAGCCATTCACTTTCATATTAATGATGGGTTCCCAACCATCTTCTTGTTTTATAGGAATAGAAGCTTTATGTTTCATCTTTTCTTCCTTAATCTTTATGAGAGCATCGATAATGTGTTTTGTAAAGGCCATATTCATAGCACTAGCATTAGGACTTTTAGCAAGATTTTGTAGGAACTTAATAACTTCAGAGATGTTGCAACCATCAAGATCAAATCAAATTTATCATCTAAAGTAGTAGAACTATTGCTAGCCTCAACACTAGTGGTGGTAATAGTAGAAACACTAATGTTTCTAGCAATTTCATCTTCTCTTTCCCACTTAGCATGTAATTCAGCTAATAGTCTAACATTTTCATCAATTCTTACTTGTATGGCATTAGTAGCTGCAAAGGAATTCTCATTAGTTTCAGGTTTAGCAGCCATTTTATTCAAAGTAGATTGAGCTTCAGCCAAAGATGCTATATTTCTTTTAGCATTAGAGAGTTTTTCCTCAATAGTTTTATTGAAAGCAGTTTGTTTACTAATAAACTCTTTAAGCATAACTTCAAGTTCAGAGGGAGCACTCTTATTATTGTTGTAAGAATTTCCATAAGCATTACCATTGTTGGGAGGATATGGCTTATAATTGTTGCTACCAAAATTGTTCCTATAAGCATTATTACCATAAGCATTGTTGCCAAAATTCTTATTTCTTATGAAGTTCACATCAACTTGCTCTTCTTGAGCAACCAAAGAGGCTAAAGGAACATTATTTGGATCAATATGGGCTTTCCCATTAACAAGCATAGACATAATAATATCAATCTTATCACTCAAGGAGGAGGTTTCCTCAACAGAATTTACCTTCTTACCTTGTGGAGCTCTCTTAGTATGCCATTCAGAATAATTAACCATCATATTATCCAATAGTTTTGTTGCAGCACCCAAAGTGATGGTCATAAAGGTACCTCCAGCAGCAGAATCCAATAGGTTCCTTGAAGAATAGTTCAATCCTGCATAAAAAGTTTGGATGATCATCCAAGCAGTCAGTCCATGAGTAGGACAATTCTTTACCAAAGATTTCATTCTTTCCCAAGCTTGAGCAACATGCTCATTATCAAGTTGTTTAAACTTCATTATTTCACTTCTCATGGATATAATCTTAGCAGGAGGATAGTATTTTCCAATAAAAGCATCTTTGCATTTAGTCCAAGAATCAATACTATTCCTAGTTAAGGAATTCAACCACTCTTTAGCTTTTCCTCTCAAAGAGAAAGGAAACAATTTCAGCTTAATAATATCACCATCTATATCCCTATGCTTTTGCATCTCACAAAGTTCAACAAAGTTGTTTAGATGGGAAGCAGCATCTTCATTACCAATACGAGAAAACTGTTCTCTCATAACAAGATTGAGCAAAGCAGGTTTTATCTCAAAGAAAGTATTTTCAGCCACAGGTGGAGCAATAGGTGTGCTCATAAAATCATTATTGTTGGTGCTAGTGAAGTCACACAACTTAGTGTTTTCAAGAGTAGTCATTTTTTGGGTTTTCAAATAAGAAAGCAAAACAAGTAAAACTAAATTTTTTTGTGTTTTTTTAAAGAACAAAACAAGCAAACAAAGCAAAAAGAAACTAAGCAAAACAAAAACAACAAAGTAAAGAGATTGGTTATGAGGGACTCCCCTTGTGAAGATGTCCTTGACTCCCCGGCAACGGCGCCAGAAAACACTTTGATGGCGCGAGGTTGATGTGGGAGCTTCTTCTTCTTCAGTCCCCGGCAACGGCGCCAGAAAAGATCTTGATGCACTCAACGATCGACGTAGAGCTTGTTGGGAACCCCAAGAGGAAGGTATGATGAGTACAGCAGAAAGTTTTCCCTCAGTTATGAAACCAAGGTTTAATCGAACCAGTAGGAGCAAGGAAACACCCCAAAGGTGTTACTAGTTGAGCTTTGGCAGGGCGCACTACCGGTGCTAGTAGCAACATGGAGACCTGCACAACACAACCATAGAACTTTGTCCCCAACTTGCGATGAAGTTGTCAATCTCACCGTGTTTTGCGGAAAACAAAGGATTAAACGTATCGAATGGAAAGAAGTAAAAGTTTGTAGAAAGTAAACACAAAGCAGTAAAAGTTTATAGATTAAATGTAAAAGACAAGGACCGGGATCCATAGTTCACTAGTGGTGGCTCTCCTTAGATAGATAACATGCTGGGTGAACAAATTACAGCGTGCAATTGACAAACACCGAGAAAGCAATACATGCATATACTAATCATCTTGACTCCTTTGAGACTTGATTGGGCATTACAACATAATACATAGACCGCCATCCAACTGCATCTATGACTAATAATCCACCTTCAGGTTATCATCCGAACCCCTCCAAAGATTAAGTTGCAAGCACAGATTATTGCTTCTAACTGCGTGTAAAGTAAACAATATGATTGTTCTATGAACAAAGGATCGTTGTTTTCTCCTAGTAGCAACAACACATCTAGTACCTTAGAGATTTCTCACTTCCCGGTTTACAGAGGCATGAACCCACTATCGAGCATAAATACTAACTCTTGGAGTTGCTAGCATCTACTTGGCCAAGATAGCTACTAACAACGGAAAGCATGCAAGATCTCAAATAACAAAGACATGATAGAATCAATAATCAATCTGAAATAGCATCTCAATATCCATCGGATCCCCGCAACACAACATGTATGGATTACAAATAGATGATCTTGATCATGAACGGAGCTCACAAGATCTAAACATGAAAGCACAAAGGAGGAGAAACCAGCCATCTAGCTACTACATGGATCCGTAGTCCAAGGATGAACTACTCACGCATCACACCGGAGGCTTGCATGGTGATGAAGAAGGCCTCTGTGGTGAATTCCCTCTCCAAATAGGTGCCGGGAAGAGCTTCAGACCCCTCCCGATCTAGGGATGGAGATGACGGCGGCTACAGACTCTTTCGTGGATTTTTGATCGGGTACCTAGGGTTTTCGTTCCGAGGGTAACTTATAGGCGGAAGGAGAGGCCGAGGGGGTGTTGGGGTCGGCCAGACCACCCCCTGGCGCGGGCCAAGCCTGGCCGCGCGGCCAGGTGGTGTGACCGGCCCCTGGCCCCTCTCCGTCTCGTATTCTGGCACTTGATCCCTTCCGGAAAAATAGGCACTTTGGATTTTGTCCCGTCCAATTCCGAGAATATTCATTTTCTAACTTTCCTGGAACAAAAAATAGCAGAAAACAGGCAGCTGGCACTATGGCTCTTGTTAATAGGTTAGTCCAAGAAATCATATGAAAAGTACTCTAAAGTTGGAACAAAACACAAGAAAGTGGATAAAACCAAGCATGGAACATCAAAAATTATAGATACATTTGCAATGTATCAGGATCACAATATCATTATCAATAAAGACGGCAAAACCCATCTTTCCAAGAGCACGGACTGAAAGTAAATTATAGCCAAGAGTCTCAACAAGCATGACGTCCACGAGAGTGATATCGTGTGCGACCACAACTTTGCCGAAACCCATTACCTTAGACTTTGACTTGTCGGCATATGTCACGGATATTTGATCAACATTTGGTCTCAACTCCTTGACACTAGACGCGCTTCCGGTCATATGACTTGTGCAACCACTATCAAGCACCCATTTTGACCCTCCGGAAGCATAGGTCTACAAAAGATCAAACTAGATTTTAGGTACCCATTTTTCAATGGGTCCTCTTTTGTTAGCAACAAGGGTCTTAGGAACCCAAATAGACCATGCAATATAACCATCAAATGGGCCAACATATTGTGCATACACATCACCATTATAATCACGCATTAGAACATAATGAGGGTTACCACTACTCGCAAAATCATCATGAGACATAGTTTTGTCACTTGTGGTTTTACTTCCCACAATGACCTTGTTCTTTTCTTGGGCGGTCTTGGCCTTCTTCTTCTTGTTGTTCTTTTTCTTCTTGGCTTTAGAGATAAAACCAATGCCCCCTTTTTCACCATTTGACCTTTGCTTGCTCAAAAGATCATCAATAGACTTGTTTCCTTTTGGAAAGGAGGTCTTAGCTAGCTCCCCCTTCAACCTAGCATGTTCTTCAAGTGTATTTGTACAACTAGAAGGAATGAACATACTAGGTGAGGGATTATTGATCAATTGAGTTTGAAGCTTTTCACGAGACTTTGTGAAAGACAAGAGTTCACCTTCCAAGGCCTTATGAGCCATGTCAAGTGACCTAAAGTCCTCGGCAAGTTTTTCATGAACAACATCAAACTCAATCTTGTCCTTTTTAGCCTTTTTATATTTAGCAATAGCATGATCACGTTCCTTGATGAGTTTATTAATAATGAGATCATTTGTATCATCAAGACCCTCTAGTTTAGTTTCAAGAGATAATCTAGTTTCTTGTTCTTCTTCTAGGGCATTACTTAGAGCTTCTACTTCAATCATGTGCTCTCTCCCTAATTAACATCTCTCATCTAGAAGTTCTTGTGTGTGTGCAAATTGATTTAAGAGGTCCACAACATGTTTCTTGTGTTCCCCTTGCAAGTTGTTCATGAACACATCAAAAGCAACTAGTTCCTTTTTGACCTCAAGAGATAATACCTCCGTTCCTCTTGCTTAAGGAAGTGGAGTGTGATGATGATAATACCTCCGTTCCTCTTGCCATAAGGCAAGTGACGTTCTTGTTGGAGATATTCTCATTTGGAGAGTCGAAGAGTGAGAGTGAAGGAGTAGAGGTAGTGGCAAGAGCCACCACACCACTTGGTGTATCCTCTTCTTCCTCTTCATCATCATCATCGGAGGAGTACTCTTCATGTGTGATCAAGACAATTTCTCCCAGCTTCTTGTTGGTTGGGTTCCTTTTGGTGAAGGGTTTCTTGTAGGGAGCTTTGGAGATCTTTTTCAATACAAGTTTACCCCCATGGTCTTCTCTTTTCTCATAGGGACAGGCCGCAACGAAGTGATAGCGATCACCACAATTGAAACAAGTTCTCAACTTGGACCCATTGTCTCTTCTCCCATTGGGGTTGCTTCTTCGTTGCATTTTCATCTTGGCCTTGGCGGGATCTTCCCAAAAGTTTCTTGCATAGAAGGCCATGTATTCACCATGAGCAATCTTGACATCTTCAGGGTGGCTCATTGAAGGTCCCTCATTACTTCCTTCATCTTCATCATACTCCACAACCTTGGCCTTCAAGGCAAGGTTGACACCACTACTCATCCCAATGGCACGAGCACGGGCATCTTTGGCATTCTTGGCAGCAACCTTGAAGTCGGCCATCTCTTGCATCACTTCATTGGAGGTCATGAGATGGTAATTGTGTCTTCCTTGGAGACTCTTCAAGTCAGTAGGCTCGAAAGGCATGAGTGCACTCACATACTTCATCTTGATCCAGGCATCATCAATGTGAGAGGCGCCAACATTCCTGAAAGCGGTGGCTGTGGATTTGAGTCTTCGGTACATGTCTTCATGATCCTCACCATCCTTCATGAAGAAACCTTCCGCCTCATTACTTAAGGCATCATATCTATTTCTCCTCATACTCTCATTGCCGACAAACAAGTTAATGAGAGCATCCCAAGCTTCCTTGGCGGTGTTGTAGTGCTCAATGTGGGGGAAATCCTTTGGCCCCACCCCAAGTTGGATCATGTGCAAGGCAGTTGCATTGAGTTGGCTATTGACCACTTCTCTTCTCGTCAAGTTGGATCTTCAATTTTGAGTCCTTCTTCAATAATATTCCACAAATCAATGCAAGAGCTGCGCACATGAGATTTCATTAACACTTGCCATTGAGCAAAAGTATGTGCAGCTAACTTAGGAGGGTCTCCTCTATTATTTATATGTGGATGAGGGATTGGAGGGTCGGGAGAGTACCATCCGGGAACCGTATGGAACTCTTCCTTCCCATCACCCTTTTTGGTGGTGGAGTTGGTGGAATTATGTTCATCCCCCACCACATCCTCCAAAGGCTTAGCTGGAGCATTAGCCTTTGGGTTTGGTGGTGTTTCCTCTAGAGAGGGAGGAGGTGAGGTTTGCTTGTCCCTAACAATTTGCTCAACGAGTTGACGCAACTGTTGGATTTCGTTGCCCAAGGTAGAGCTCAAGCTTGTTTCCAACTTCTTGAGATCTACCATGGTCACCGAATGGCTAGCCTCACTTTCTCCCTCCTCTAGGTTGCCCATAATCTCTTAGGCGGTTAAGCCCAAATAAAGAGCCGAGGCTCTGATACCAATTGAAAGGATCGTATGGGCACCTAGAGGAGGGTGAATAGGTGCTACTCCAAATTTTACTCTTTATCAAATTAGGGTTTGACACAAAAGGTAAATTCTCTAGATTGTGCAACTAAGGTGAATTAACCTATATGTCAACTAAGCACATGAACTAAGCAAGAACTAGATATGTAAAGTGCGGTAAAGGATAGAAGTAACCAAAGTGGAGCGCTCGAAGACACAAGGATTTGTTTCCCGTAGTTGCTTCCTTTTGAGGGGAAGTACGTCTACGTTTGGAGAGGGGGTGGTATCAAACCACCAACGCCACAAGAGGCCTCCCTTGTTCTCCGATGAATCTCACCCCAAGGGGATCGATTCACCTCTTCCACTATACGGCAACCTTCGAGGTGGAAGCCGGTACCTTTACAACGAGTTCGGGGCATACATCCACAACTTAATTGGAGGCTCTCAAATACAAGCAAGCTGTCAAACAATCAAAGACAAGCTTGTAAGAACCAAATCAAAACCTAGGGTTTCCAACGAAACACTAGAGCATGGGGGCCCTCAAGTGAATGAGGGGGAAATGAAGATCTCTCTTGGTGAAGCTGTAGATCAAGGCCTCCTCCTTCGATTCTCCAAAGATCAAAGACTTTGGATGGTTGGATGAAGAGATCTTGTTGATTTGGTGGCTCAAATAAACATGGTGTTCTTGAGGTGGACAAGCAGCTGGCAGAAGGGGATAAGGTCCTCTTTTTATAGCCCCTCGCATTAGTGAATCGTTTTCTGACCGTTGGAGAAGAAGTAGACCGGAGACTCCGGTCTCCACACCGGAGACTCCGGTCAAACTCCGGACCAGCCTCCGGACCGACCGACAGAATGACCCAGCTCACTTGGGAGCCAAGTGGACCGGAGACTCCGGTCCCTCTACACCGGAGACTCCGGCCTGGGGCACGGACCGGAGACTCCGAACCAACCTCCGAACCAAGCTCCGGACCACCCTTTTGGCTGTCCTAGGCAGGAAACTAGAAGCCCCCTCCGGAGACTCCTGGGGAAACTCCGGACCACACCGGAGACTCCGGTCATGATAAACCGGAGACTCCGGTCTAGAAATCCCAAGGAACAAGTAATAGTGCATGGAATGTTCCGCAAGCCAATGGTCCTTTTCACTTTGTAAAATATCAACCTGTAGACAATAGCAAACTGTAAAAAGGTCTACTAGTTGTTAACGAACACCAAAAGTGATTATGACAGTAAATGTCCTTTCAGCGTTCTCTTATAATTAAGAGATCATCCCTTAGCTAATGAAAAACAACCTTCTCTTTCTTATTTCTCTCCTCTAACTAAGCAAAAATCCAACATGGCAACCATAAGGGCAAAATATGGGATGTGACATTTTCGTCACTCATCCTCCCCTGCTAATTTTGTCATTGCAAAGATTAAGGACATGTTTGATTCGTGGAATAGGAAAAAACATAAGAATAGAAAAAACGCAGGAGTAAAATGTCATGTTCAGTTGAATCCTGCAGGATTTAGAGCCTACAAAATTTTTTCTTAAAAAGGTGTTTAATTCATAGGAAAAGTAAAAGAATTGTAACATGAGGTTAAGGTGGATAGAAAGTTTCCTCCAAAATATAGTACAATGCAGTCCTATGAAAAAATTTCCTAAGGATCAAACCTTATGAATCGAACTATACACGTAGAAAAAATTCGTATGGATCAAAATCCTCCAAAATTCCTATATGATTCCTTTGAATCAAAACGAGTCCTAAGGAGGAAGCCGAGGCTTAGAGAATGGCCGGTGCAAAAAGGAGGAAGCCAAGGCTTAGAGAATGGCCGGTGCAAAAAGTTTGAGCAATGTAACGCCGGGAGAGTAGACCTTGTCTTGTAAAGCCCTATGTAAAGCCTATAGCTTGTCATAGCCATTTGCTTCTAAAACCTTCTCCTTAATTAATAAAAATGGCAAACCTTTTGACTTATTCAAAAAAAAACTTGGTTAACAGAGGTAGTAAGCAAAGTTTAATGTTGATTGAGGCCTATCTCGTCAAGGTGATCGGGAGCTTCAGACTAAACAGGGAAGTATATTGAAGTTTCAGCGGTAGTGCATAGCATCCAATGAAGACATTATAAATGAACATACCTCTGTTTCCCCTAAAAAATGCTGAAGCCCGTGCTATGTGCCACATTGATGATCTCGTATTCTCGCACAAACTTCAAGCATTGAGCTAATTCTCACAAAGTACAAGGGGAAAAAACACATCATACAAACCACAAGACGTAACAATTATTGGCACCATGGCACAATCGTTCGTAGGATCACTGTCTGTTGGCAGTAGATGCAGAAACTCACACTAGAACACCTATACATATGTCGTACTTCGGCGTCATCCTCAGGATGGATGATGGCATAACACATTACAAGGTCTTCCGAGTTATACATATTGCAGTTCAAAAGACTCGATAAAGGAGGGGACCTGCCCGAGTTGGCACAAGGTCCTGATGGTTCAGAAGGGGACCCATTAGTTCTCGTTTTGCTTGAGCATCTGAAGGATGGTGAGGAACAGATTGAGGATGTCGAGGTAAAGCTCAACAGACGCCCAGATATACTCGTCATAAGTGTGGCGCTTGATCAAGTTCTCGGTGTCGTAGATGATGAAGCCTGAGAAGACTAGAGCTCCAAACCCGCCGATCAGGACATTCGATGCAGGTCCAAATGGGAAGAAAACCTGCAGTGCAGCATTTTGTGGCACAAGGGTTACCGACTACTGGACTGCTCAACAGGACACTTCTACACGAGTCAGTTAAATGCTCTTTCCAAAGTTCATCATACACGTTACCTGGATAAAGCTTGTTATGACGAGGATAGTAAGAGCAGAAAACAGAAATGGTCCAAGATAACCAAATTCCTTGCCCTTCTTTGAGGCCCAGAATGTATATGCAGTTAGGGAGACAACCACGGCTGAAGTCAGTACCAATGCCTGGAGCACAATTGTTCCTGCAATATGCAAATGAACCAATAAGAAAACTAGTCTATAATGTAAGAAAACAGTGAAGACAATTTTACGAAAAGAACAAACCTTCAGTGTTTGCACATGCCACACCAATGCTGAAGCTCAAGCACAGAGTGAACAAACCGAGGAAAACCAAGTTGTGCGGGTGCCTGTGCTGATAGTGATACAATGGGATCATCACTGCAACAAATATCACAAAATTAGCTGTCAGGTAAAAAAATGTCAATTTTCTGATATATGAAATAACATCAACTGCCAGTCGATTCTCTCAGAATTCAAAATAGGGTTCGCGGGTTGAGGTTGGGAGTGCATCAGTATAATTAACTGATGCTGCTGCCTGTTGGAAACACTAACGTAGACATCATCACATTAACACGGGCAAAATTTATTCTCTTGCACTTTCTGATGTGAGACGTGAGATTTATGCTGAATTATTTCTCCATATCCTACTGAACTAGTCATGCAGAAATTGCCGTATTTATGTCTATTTGGTCAGTACAAAAACAGAAACAGAAACAGATCATTCAGCTAGAATGATAAACTTACTATTCGATGATGGAAATTTTACCAGAAAACAGTTTGCTCAGAAAAGGAAAATTCAGAGCGAAGGAACATTCACAACTTATGTATCTAAGGAGAGCCCAACCGAATGTTCTAAATAGTACTAGTAAGCAGGTAGTGAGAGGCTGACACGCCTTGAACTTGAAGTGCTATTGCAGGTGTTTTAGTTACTTACAAATGAAATATGTGTAAGCAATAGAATTAGGGAGAAAACACCCAATGGACGAATGATTTCTAAAGGAAAAACAGATTGTTTCATATAAGGACATTGCTAAGGGTTTAGTTACTACTAGATTGAAAGTTTAAATGATGAAAGAAACTAGGCAGCTAAACAATAAGTGGCATCACATAGCAATGGCAGCTCAACAATATGTTACATCACATAGCAACCGGCAACCAGCAACCACTATTAACCTATAGGTATACCCCTACACCACAAAAAATGGAGCAATATCAGGTAAGTTAAGAGTCAATACTTACTACAGTTCCCTAAATACTAGACTAGCTCTATTTGCAACCTATCGATGCTAAGTATCAAAACAAACTTGCAAACTAAAACTATTCTTAATTTCTAGTCCTCTCACTTCCAACAGGGCCAACACCATCAGAACCATACTCAAGTATCAAGTTTCCATCCTCACTTCAAGTTGAGTCAAAAGTGTCAAACAATATCTCATCCATGTTTTGTGCTGCCAATTACCTTGTTGGGGAAGCCAATGTGTATTGCTTATCAAGGAAGTAAAACAAATAGATTAAAAATGGTTTTGGCCTTTATCACACTGCAAGGCACGCTAAACTGCTATCAAGGCCTGCTAGACCTAGAAATTTGATGTGAATTCATACAGAGGCTACCTTCAGCAGTGGCCACCATCACCCTCTATTTAGAACCGTGGTCCAGTCATGTCCTACCAGCTACACTCCAAACTCAACTTCACATTATTCCGTTGTCTGAAGAAACTCTGATATCTTCAAGTCACATGCCATGGAAGTAAACCAGAGCTGCCTATAATCTCCCGACACACAGATACAATCAAACTATATACACATCATGTATGATAACACTTTCAGGAAATTTACTCATTGGATGAATATGACCATGGATTCATTGCTTACTTATTACGATCGGCTCCTATCCCAATTCGCATTTCAATAGGAAAGACCACGTATTTGTGTAACTAAAATCCGTAACCAAAATCCACGGAATCAAGCTATTCCATCTTGAACTAGCTAGATCCTCGATCTACACTGTAGATTCGACGAGATGGGCATCCTACTTACATCATATTCAACCAACGGATCAAGCGAACTGTTAAGTTAGGGTTGGGTCAACGAATTCCCGGATATTTCCAGATTCATCACAGAAGGATAGACATAAACGCACCCAGGTCGTGGTCAAGCATAGCATCACGTGTAGGAGAAGACTAGTAGAGCACTTACGGATGAAGGGGACGACCGCGAGGAGGAGCGCGAGGACCGGGGAGGAGGAGAGCGTGGCGTTGAGGGTAGGGTGGAAGACGGTGACGGCGGAGACTACGGTGGTGAGGAGCAGCTGCGCGCAGAGGATGCCGTAGACCTTGCGGATGAAGCCCCAGCGGAGGGCGTTCTCCCCGCGCGAGATCCCAGGGTAGAGCGTCTCCCCGTTCCCCGCCTCCAGGTCCACGAACGACGCCTCCACCTTCTCCTTCATCTCCGGCGCCCGGCGGTACCCCGACGGCGCTAGCGGCTGCATCTCCGTCACCGACGCCATCTGCCGACGATCTCCGGGGTGGGGAATTTGGGGATTTCGGTTGGGACGCGGTTTGGTCGATGTAGGACGAAATTGGGTGACCTGGGATATATAGGTTTTTCTTGTTTTGTTCTGGAGAGAAGAATAACTGCCGCTAGCGCTATGTGTACTCATGGATGTTGCCAAGCATTTTCTTCTCGCCTCTGAGAGGTGGGACCAATTTGCCATATCAGCGGTTAACGCGAAAAACTGTGTGCTGCCAGCGTGGTTAGGGCATTCTACCTTTTTTCTCCTGATTTTGTCAATAGTCAATACTAGCCCAATTCCTCTTTACATGCTATCCTAGTAATACTTTTTTTTACGATGTATGCCCTGCAGGCATACAGTACTTGTATTCATAAGCACAATAATACAGAACGGTACGTATACAACATAAAACAAGGAGGATACAACCGGCTATACTGCTGCAAACTGCCATCGCCGCAACTACCAAGCACATGTGTCCTTCACCGTCGCCGGAGAAGAAGAGTACTAGCAGTTGGTCCACTCTTTGGCACTAAAGAAACCCCTAGCCAGGAGACATTATCGAGTCGCGGTAGCCACCGGCCCCGTAAGACTGGATCTGTTCCATAAGAAACATCGGCCGGAGGGGCCCTCCGAGCCTCTTCAACGCCGGATCCGGGGCCATCGCCACACCGCCCTTCAAGCGGCCGGATCCCCTGCCATCTTCCGCAAACAAGCAGCAATCAAGACCGCTACACTCCAAGAACAACCCCTCCCACCGACATGCCACAACACAGCACCAGATCGAAGCCGCTCCAACAACTTGGACTCCACAAACCTCTCGCCGGCACCAGCAACACCTCTGACAAGCAGGAGCATGGGCTGGGAGACCATTATTCCAATTAGAACCACCAGCATCCGCCCCACCATGACGCTGACGAGGGGAACTTGAAAACCTAAAAACCTAGGACTGAAACGCACGCACAAACGAGAGCCGGAACCCCCTCCCCCTCACGATGCCAAGAAGGCGACCGGGGAGGAAGGGGAGAGACGGAATCGTTGGCGAGCGACTTGGATCTGAAACCGCCTCCTTCTCTCGTGTGTTTTCGGGAGGAGAGTGGAGAGGGCACGAACACAGTTTGAGTCTTCAAGATCTATCCTAGTGTACTTTCAATCTGTACATTTCAGTCAACACTAGCCAATTTCTCCTTCTATAGGACTCTGATAACTTTGATCACGCTTAATACATGCTATACTAGTATACTTTCAATCCGTATCTAAATTCACTATGCTTTTGTTGTGAGCATCGCTTGCTAGCTTGAAACTAACTACATGGAGTAAATGTTGCAGTCATGTTACCTATAAAGAGGAGGATTGATAGTGTGATACTTTCTCCATCCCTATTAACATGGCACATAGGTATTTTGGGGCTTAAATTTGATAGTAAGTTGACCAACAAAACGTCGGCTATGTACTACTACCTCCGACCCATAATATGAGATGTTTAGTTTTCTTATTTTAATGTTTTATTTGTCAGATCATCAATAGTAAAAAGAACACCATGTAAGTGTGGAATGTGGACTAGCGGTCTTGGACCTACAGGTGGGCGTAGCATTTAGGGAGGGATGGTGGATGCAGGCCTGCCGCTGAACTGGTCGAGCGTTGCCTAAAGAAAAAAACTTGAAGAGCATGGACTTCCAGGGTCAAACGTGCGGTTTTGAAAGCTGGCCGCATGCCACCGATGCTGTTGGATGCAACTAAGCAGCGTTGACATCAGCCAAGTTGTTGATCCAGTGGCGTTTCAGAGAAACAACAGTGACTCGCCCAAATTAACTCGCTAATGTCTGAACAGATTGAGTAACGCCAATCCAAGCAACCGCGAAAGTATAAATGCATCTCATCATATTACATGATGACAAAATTAAAGGATGCACAAGCAATCCCAGATGCCAAACTTGTGGCACAGCAGAACTGTTCCATAGATTAACAGGTACTCCATCTGTTCAGAAATATAAGACGTTTTAGCTTTATAAATCGGATGTATATAAATGTCTTTTAGTGGATGTATATAAATGTCTTTTAGTGTATAGGTTCGTAGAAGTTCGAAATGAATCTATACACTAAAAAACGTCTAGATACATTCATTTCACAAAACTTAAATGTCTTATATTCCTAAACAGAGGGAGTAGGACCGAAGGAATATATTATACCCATATAATGTTGAAAGGCTAGTATAATATCAAATACTACCTCCGTTCCTAAATAAGATGTTTTAGAGGGCTAATAAAATAGCCTACTCTCTCCGATCCAAATTAATTGACTCAAGTTTTTGTAGACTCGGATGTATCTAGTACTAAAACATGTCTAGATACATCCGAATGTAGGCAAATCTGAGTCAATTAATTTGGATCGGAGGGAGTACCAAAACATCTTATATTTAGGAACAGAGGTAATAACTCATAACAGCAGACAATTCATACAGCATTGGAGTGTTCAATGGTTTTCATCCACGTTCACGTCATCATTAGCAAAAGGTATGGAACCTGAAAATCCTGACCCTCCATACCAGGCAAGTATGTTGAGTAACCCTGTATCCTCCTACAAATAGATCTTAGAGTCTGACAAAATTCCCCTAAACTACAAATTAGAGAGCAACTATGCCAAATCATGGTCAGTTCAATAGTGACAAGATCACTGCCAGCTGAGAAATGGCCAGTGGAGGGTAAAGAATGAAACAGTGATGGTAAAATAATACGAGATCCTATGACTGCTTTTTGTCTTTGTTTGCAACTGCCTGTTTCTGGCGCTTCTCCCACGCTGGCATCTTGCCCGGGAATGCCCATCGCAAAAACCGCTCCCATCCATAACAGCCACAAAACATAAGCATAGCCCACAGCATCAGTTTGCCCCTCATTCCTTCAGGTAAGGGTTCAAGCCTCATGTAGTCATTCAGATCCCTGAACATGTCCGATGTGATCACTGTGAAGAAAGCAACAGCTGCATATAGGGCATACTTGAAAGGCTTGTTCTCTGATATACTCTGGTTAAACGGGTGACCCATGTAGTTCACAGCAAAGGTTGCCACCTGGATCATCATGTTCACCATGTATGAAACTGTGTTGACAAGGTTTGGATGGAACTCTGAATCAGGCTCAATGCATTCCTCTGGCATATACTTGGCTGCTTCGTTGACAGCTGACATCAAAAAGAACAAATGCATGGCAAACTGGCCGAGGATGGAAAGGAAGACGTATGCGCAGAAGATGTTAGGATGAGGGCGCTCTGCAGACAGTGCTTGAAGTGGACGAGCATGGGAAATGAAGAGGAAGAAAGCCGCAGTGAAGACACCACTAATTGTAGCTTGAACATCACCCAGTTTGACACCATCCAAGTACATTACACTGAGAACGTATGCTGTTGCCAGGCAGTTGAGTCCAAGAATCTTGAACATCTGGAGTGTAGTGACTAGCGTGCTTCTCCCCTGGCGGATGATATCAAGCGTGGGGGCAACAGAGGCATGCTTTGCTGTGAAAGGTGAGGCCATGGAAGCATCACCAAGCTGTACAACCGGTGCTCGACCATCACCTTCTTCTTTCATTTCATCCAACATCTTCTGCAGCTTTTCTCGCTGTTTCTCAGCAGCAGTCAAGGGACGGCTGCTGGATGCTTTAGCAGAACTGCTAGCTGGTGGGACCAATTGTGATGATGACTCGCTAGCAGGTTTCGGTTTTTTCAACTTCCCTGATTTGCTTTCAAGTTTGGATGACTGAGATTTCGAGTCAGCTTTCTGCGCAGGTTCAGCATTTAACAGAGCTATGCCAACATGTGCCTGAAAATTTAGAATTTTCGGTCATATATTGTCATAATTTGTATAGCATAGATCCTATCTTTCATTGATGACCCTAGAGAATCAGTATAAGAAAAACAATAGCTAGCAAAGAAGTAGTAGATAGGAATGCCCCAGGTCCAGAAATTTATCATGGAACTTTGGAGTGGCTTAAAGCAAGGTTGCAGAACTATATTTCAGAATAGTTGCAAAAGGGAATCAAATGCCAGGGTAATATAGGTCAACCTGCTTTTAAACAATCAGATGGACATGCGTTTGTGGTCTATATGTTCAATTATGCTACGCTTCTCATACCCCACCAATTCAAATAAGCATATAAGCTGATCGGTTCAATTTTGCAAGCTTAAGTATCAGATTTACTGTCATGTCCAGTATCAGACCAAAGTCACCAGACAAGTTCAAGATCAAGTCAATCATTAGCATTGAGTTCCATACTCAGCTTCCTTTCTGTGAATCATAGGGAAGAGAATATATACAATATACGAGACAATGTTTGCTATGGTTGCATGACTTCATGGCTAACAACGATTGGTAGTGGAATGAGCACAATCATACACATTAAGTAATTATGAAAATATCTGAACAGATTAAACAGGATTTTAGCCAGATACTGACCTGTTTCAGTGCACCAACATCATTGGTTCCATCTCCACACATCAGTGTCACCCTCCCAACAGTCTTAAATGTTGTTAGTACAAGTTCTTTCTGTTCGGGAGCAACACGTGCAAAAACCTGAAACAATGAAACATATAGTTATAGGAGCCATCAAGTATGCAAATGAGAGCCTTCATATTTTGTGAAGATACATAATTTGTTCCCACTTACCTTGACATGAGGAATGACTTGGAGAACAGCCTCAGTCCTTTGTAACATTTCAAAACAGTCCCCACTAATGCAAAGATCGTGCGATTCTGATAACTCTTTAACCTCCTCAGCTCTAAAATTTAATAACACAGGGCATTAGAAACGTCACTAAACAAGATATATGGTTTACATAGCTCTCAAAATAGCAAAGATGAAGTCATAAATACTTAGTTGCATAGCACCCATTCATGATAATACAAGGAATTAGAAATGTCACTAAACAAGATATATGCTTTACAGAGTTCTAGGAATAGTAAAGATGAAGGCATAAAGACTTAGTTGCGTAGCACACATTCATGTGTAGTGGGAAGAGGTGAAGTTTGGAATCATCATCATTTTGGTTGGGACATGCACATGCTGAACAGAAAATCCAACAGATGCTCCTAGTTATCATATCTAATGAAGAATAAAAATGTCTCCTAGCACAACCGCGTGAACCATAGGTCATAGCAGAAAACAAGCAATATAATATCCTCATTTTCCCGTGGAAAGATGTGATAACTCTGAATAGCAAAAATCTCTGCCTGAGTACTGATTTTTAAATTACAGAAAGCTGAGTACACTAAGCACTCTATCACAGTGCAAGCCATTGCATATACATAATTACCTGTATGTAGCTCTGTCAGTTTCATCAGGGGATACCCACTCAAATCCACTAGACTTCATCCTTGTTAAAATTAGAACCGGTTTCGAACAAATATTCACTTGGCTACCAACATGGCAAGCAGTCAAAGCTTGGTCACCAGTGATCATAACCTAATATCAGGTAGGTGGTGAGCACTTTAATCAAACAAAACAGAAGAAGAAAAGCATTGCAGTTCTTCACAGGTAATTGCTACTGATAAATCAGCAAGTATGCAAGCCTTGGGCAACATGATGGTCACTGGACAGTACAGAGTCGCTTGTGTGATGTACTGGTTATATTACTAGTGGTGTGCAAAAACTCCACCCCAGAAAAGTTGCAAGTAGAATGAAGAAGTTGTTAACACTGCGTCACAAGTTGTAACTTTAAGAATGGGAGTAATACCAAGTCATGGGAAGATTGTTCCAATTCGAGCAAGACAGCGGCCGAGTCATTCCTTATAGGACAGTTAAAGACCTGAATGCAAAATAACATAAAGAAAATCGTTCAAAAACATTCAAACAAGAGGATAAACATGTAAAAAGAAAACATTGGTTGCATCAATTTCAAGGTTGATTACCGCAAAACCAGCAAAAATTAAGTCACTCTCCACCTGATCCCTTTCCAGACTCCTAGCTTCACTAACCTGTTATTCAAATATCAGGAGGTCAAACAACTCGGGCCAGATAAACTTCTAGCACAAATTCGAAAAAAAAGTCATCAACTAAAAAATGCAACTACTTGTAAATGCTCAAAACTAATACTACTAACATTGAGCTATTTCAGGTGATTTAATAAAATAACTTGCAATTATGTTCTTCGAAAAATGCTGAAAGTAAAGGTTATAACCAAGTAAAGATTTATATAGAGCATCATAATTCACAACTATTGCGCATTCAACAGAACAGCCCCATCAATCCGAGACCTGATTGGAAAAATCAAAGAAGAGGCAGAGGCATGGATTACAGCAGGAGCTAGAAGCCTGAGAGACATTTGGCCAATGACCTGGGATGTACATTAAGAAAACCTTTACTTGTAATACCCTGTAACCTCTCAGGAGGTGTGTGTAACAGACCCTACCTATTCAATGAAATAAAACGCAAAGTCTCCTTTGCATTTTCTCGAAAAAATAATTCACAACTATTAAAGCAACAAATGATCTGGTCAACCGCAAGGAAGTGGAGCATAACACTACAAACATCTATAGTGTGAATCTATGACCATCCAAACAAGCGATCACCAATAACCCACAATATACTGGAGAATCCATAGTTCGCCGTACTACAAAAACATACTAGTAGCTTAATTTTGCAAACATGTCTGGCACATCAATTTAGATATATAGTTAGCACAAAGAAGATATATTTTGAAATGGATACCAACTTATTTCCCGCTGATGTATTTCACATTTCAGTTCAGCCACAATTCTTTCAACCATACTTTAAACTAGCTTATCAGCACCAATACATATGATTCCAGGGTCTAGTATTAATTACAAGGGATTTTCACCACGTGCTGCGTGCATGCGCGATATCATTCTTATATCAGAATTCTGTGAAGTTAATCTCAAAATGAAAACTGATTGTAATAGTTGGAACTCATATGGTCCCTTAACATCAAATACTGAAAGGGTTGATCCTTGGTCCTTACTTAAAAAGTTAATGCATTTGTTATGTAATGGCTTGGGAAATTTGTAGAAGTATACACTTACAAAGGTATAATGCTAAGTAAAAAGAAGTGGTTGTACACCAAAAAAAGCTTACAGGCATCTCCGGAAGCAACTTGTATGCAAGAGACAAGACCCGAGAGCCCTGCCGCGTGTACTTCTTGTATGTTTCCACATATGCCGGAGGTAAATCAACCAACCTCTCTTGGATGGTCTCTGGTGCACCCTGGAAAACACAATACATGAAAAAAAAAACTGTTATTAACACTTTAATGGACAGGAACAGATAAAACAAAAGATGGAAGAGTAAAAAGCAGGAGGGGTTTCAAAACACGGAAACAGCTTAGCTGACCTGTTCTGATGGGCTATATTATATTAATAAAAAGACTAAAATTCATATTCATAATTGTTCCGTGTTCTCTGAACTAGGTCAGAAGATAACAACAATTTAACTTTTGTTCATGACTGGATATAAGTTCTTAACACTGCTCGGCACTACTCAATAGATGATATTCTAATGAAGGATGCCGGTTCACCATATGTTTTACGTTAATTGGTAGATGTCACTCCGAAATCTGCATATTTGAGAGCGAAGCACCATTGGCTAACATAAATTCATCGCATTTTAATATTGTTTGGCAGGATAAAAAATAAGTATAATAATTAAAAAGAATATATAATTCCTTTAGGGCCACTCAACTGGTTAAGTTGTGTTTATTTTATGTAGAGTTTGCTTATATGGTGTATCCCAAATCTAAAAACATATGGACTGCAACGAATCACATGGAAAATCCTTTACACTCTTCAGTTATTTCATATCACCAATGGCTAACACCCACAAGGAACCCAAACCCACTTGACATCACTTTTTATTACCTTAACTCTGGAAGTAATCTAAAGACGCCTATAAACTAGAGAAAAACACTAGTTTCTTAATGTAAAAATCAAGAAACAAGGCCACAAGAGGCAGTTTCTGAAGAATCCCAAGAAGCAACCATATTGATAACTTACTTAAAGCCATAAGAATTGATTATTTTATTTAGTCTACTTACCTTTATGAAAGCATAAAATTTCTCCTGAATACGGACAATAACAGACATTCTCTTCAGGTGAGAAGCAAAGTGATATCTGTGTACAATCTGTACAGGTTGACCACCAGGTCTGCAAATGAGATAGAGTAGAGTGTCAATATTGAATGAACACATCTAAACTGATGCCAGAAAAGTAACTTTTTTTGTAAATAATTCATTAAGTGATAAAATTTGACAAACTTCTATCAATGGCAAAATACACAGCCCTGTCAGTACTTACGAGATACAACCCAAACGACAAATGTTTTTTGAAGTACCTCAAGAGAAAAGTGATAAAACAGTCAGTTGCAGGCTTTGCTATCAAGGTTAATGGTTCAAGACTGGTCAGTTTCATTCTTTTAATGTCCGAGTAAAATATATAATTACTCCCTCATGATATCAATGCACTAACCTCAGAGAAGGAAAGGGAAAGTAGTCACTGTTGACAGCATGTTACATTGCAATAGGTCAATAATCAAAGGTAAGATCGTTAAAGAAATCAAGATGGGGTTAACAACAAGGTTATTACTCCCTGGTGTGAACTACCAAGGTGATCAAAATGGAAGTATTGGCCAATCAAAGATCCAACCGATTCCAATGACTATAGACAAACACAGTTATGAATAATAACATTCCCACTAAAGTAGTAATATACCCTGTTCTACTATAACTGTCCTCGGCTCACCAAGCACACAGACCAACGAAGCACTAAGTCAATGGGATAAAGAACTGTCTATAACCATGGCTTTTACGATTTTGTCAGGTTTACTAATCAAGTTCACAGTTGCTGAGGTAATTAGTTACGCAGCAACAGTGTCATTTTAAGCATACTCTTAAGCTCGCTTAAGCTCGCTTTAGCACTAAGCGGAGAGCAAACGCTCAGGCCTCTTAAGCGTTTAATTGCGCTTTAAGCGTGCGCTTAGCGCTTAAGCCTTCGTTGTGTGAAAAATCGGTCGGAAAACGCTCGATCAGCGCTCAACGCTTTTTTGAACCTTGCGCAGCAAGAGATGACATCTTACCTCCTAGACATGGCCTTCTCATCAGAGGTGTAGATCCAGTCAATGCCCTTTATTGCAGCTTTTTCAAGGGGGTCACCAACCTTCAAAAATGGAATATACCATTACAATTAGGCATGTAACTCTCCTTGATTATGCTTCATGCAGAATGTTATTAGTGCTTATCTCGCACCACATACCAGTTTGTTATCCACAAACACCAATGCATGGCAACTGGAGAGCGCTTCTTGAATGCGGAGAGGAAGCTTATTTGCATCAGATATTAACTCATCGTCGCCTTCCAAACTAACAACACCTTGGAACTCCTGAAATATGGGATTCCTTTGTTAACAAACCTCCAATGAAATGATCCTTTTACAAGAACATAGTTTACCATATCATCTGATGTCAATGTCCCGGTCTTATCAAAGCAGCATATGTCAACCTGGCACAGGAGAATTTGTAAGAGCTTGTACAGAAGGAAGAAACAAGAGCATAATATGGTTCTTTTACTAACCTTCCCAGCAAATGGTATTCTGAATGGTTCGGTGCAGAAAATGCCGCGTCGTACTAACGCAATTAAAGATGTATTAACTGCTATAGACAACTCCATCGGCAGTTCAGGAGGGATCACAGAAGTAAGAATCAACGAACAACTTAAGAAAAGTTTATATCTGCTCCTTGTGGGATCCTCTAGTCCCTATACACGAATAAACAAACACTTAATTGATACAAGGAAGTACATAATAGCATGATTGTATGTTCTTCAGTTCAGAAAATGATAGCACGTGACTGGAAGGTTAATGAATTCTCGCAATCTTGGTGTTATCTAAAATTACCTTCATAAGCACATAACCTGATGCAATTATCGCAAAGAAAAGCAAAAATAGTATGAAAAGTCCGCTTTCCTTGCTATTTGCAGTAACCTGACATACAGTTCAAATGTTAGCTTTAAATTTGCATACTCAGAAGTCACAATCATTTTTCACTCAGGAAAGGAGGTTACCCTCTCAGTTGAGAATAAGATGGTTCTCATCAATTTTCCCTGGCTAGTCTCAAATCCAGTCCTCAATACAAAAGCTAGACAACCACCATCAGGAACTCGAAGACTTGCAGACTGTAAAAGAAAAGGGGTCAACAATACTGTAAAGCTTTTAAGAATAGCACGATAGCATAACTGATATATCTACCTTATCTGGTGTGTGTTGCAGTATCTTGGTGCCACCAAATAGGATATGATTCTTATCCCGCTTTATCGATAACATTTCGTCAACGCCACGACCAGCAACTGAGACCTATAGGGGGTGATGATCATTCAGTGGTAGAAGATGAATAAAATACTATGGGCAGTCACAGAACATGTCAGAGAGAAGAGAAAACAGTAGTTAAATGCTACAATTGGATTAACAACATACTCCTAGAAACATACTTTTTTAGCCAGAATAATTACATTTCAGTAGAAAAATGCAAAAGAAGTCCCATTGTTCTGCTTCACCACATATAGCAGCACATAATTTTCCTTCCCTTTTGAGAATAATACCAGCTCATTTAGTTAGTGGTGATGTTTGAACCCCAGCGATTCTGGTATTGTGATACGTGCATATTGACTCCTCAAATGCTGGGCTGGAAACCAAACTAAAATATTACCCAGATGATTAAGTAACTTTTAAACTCATGTGTTTATTATCTAGCCTACCCCAACTTGCTTGGGATAAAAGGCTCAGTTGTTGTTGTGTTTATTAAGTAACTCTTTCAAATCTTCAGTAACTCTGCTCCAATTTCCAAATCTAATATTTTATCTTGCTCACATGCATAATAGCAGGTATTTTTATGTAACTCTTTCAACTCTTCAGTAACTACGTTTCAATTTCCAAATCCATACATTGTATTGTACCTTGCGAACATGCATAATAGCAGCAGGTATTTATTAAGTAACTCTTTCAACTCTTCAGTGACTGTTCCAATTTCCAATTTAAAATTACATGCAAACCATGATTACATATAATATATGCATGTTTGGTGTACAATTACAAGCATATAGTATATTTCAAAGTAGTTTACAACTGTGTGTGCATCTTTTGTAAAAATAAATACTTCATGAAGTTCAGAATGGCACGCTAGAAAAGGAATGTTTCATTCCAAATTAGAAACAGAACAACTTGCTGAATGGTACTAATAAGTATGATCCCATCTTACAAAAATGAGGTATGACTGGAAGTCCTAATTTCCCAAAAAAAATGAGGTCACGGTACTAATGCAATCAGAAGAGGGAGGGTGGGAGATAGAGGAAGACCTTCCATTGCGGAGTAGACTCTCCTGTAAGAATAGCTTCATTTACTATTGCGGATCCAGCCAGTAATAGCATATCTGCTGGTACAGATCTATCTTCACCACTAGGCGAGCGGCCTATTGACACAATATCTCCAGGTAGTAGTTCTGTCCCTGTGATCTTAACCCATCTGAATAAATAAATAGAGCATGATTAGGATGTGAATCATGTGATATACACTTGAACAGTGTAAGCACTGAATCAAATGAATGAGGCATACTTTCCACAGCGGTAAGTCAACACAATCTGATTATCAACTTTCACACGCCTTAGCTCAGTCAGTGTCTTCAATCTATTCTTTGCCATAGTAGACTCAAATAGGAAGAGCATGAAAAGAGTAAACAAACTGTAGTACCAATACTCATCCAGACACCAAAGGCCAACACAAAAAACCTGTAGAGTAAGAGCTCACTGTTAGGAAAGACATATAAGCATAAGGTAGGTCAGCTGTGAAAGAGACTAACCTGGAAAACAAAAAATGGTTCCATGCATTGCTCCTTCATTAATTTCTGAAATGTGGGCTGTGGATACTCAAATCTAAGGGGAAAAAATTACAAGCATTAGCCACTATAGCAATGTATGACGAAAGCTTCAGTGTTCAAACTACACATACATTGACAGTGATCAATCAAAGCATTAGCCACTATCTACATCCACAACTATGCGACAATTGATCAATCAAGACCAGGGAGCAAAACTGCAGCTTACATGTTTCTCCCCCACTTGTCCACAGCAGTGTTAACCTTGGCCTCTGTTCCATACCCCGTGCCCTTGATGTAATGCCCAAATAAGTCCTTGGTAGGGTACCGGAGCTTGAAAAAGTTATCCTTCTCTGCGGAGTAGAAGAATCTTTGCTTCCGGAAATCAAAGTAGATCTCCTCCGTCTCACCTGAAGCCGGCGAAGAGGCAACCTGAAGAGCCACCCAAACCACACTAAGTGACCAAACATAAACGCTAGCAGTTCACAGCAAAGCCACTAACTTACAGTTTTCTGTATATGCAGAGGCACAATCTCTTTCGACCCTAGGAACTTTGCGGGGATTATTTTGCACGCGTTTGCCGCATGGATATCCTTCACCTACACCGTAAACAAGTATAAGATGTTTAACCCTACATAGACTGCACACCGAGCAGATGTGGGTAATGTTGACTATGTGGGGTTGAGAGGTGTCTCGCCTTGGAGTGGCCGACGAAGGCCCGGAAATCGACGGACCAAGCGGTGAAGAGGAACGCGAGGATGTGGGAGGCGGAGAGCACGCCGAGGATGACGAGGGCGTCGGTGAAGTCGAGCGCCGGGACGGCGAGCAGCATCCAGAGTGCGTAGAGCGCGAGGAAGGGCCAGAAGTCGAGGCGCGCCGTCCAGTGGCGCCGCCGAAGCAGGTCCACTCCCTCCACGGACTTGCCGTTCACCTCAAACCGCGCCATGCCGGCGCCGCGACCGCTCGGATCGAGGGGAATAGCTGCAGGGTCGCCGGGGGGCGGGCGCTCAGATCGGGTCTCTACACGAATGGGGGAAGGGGATGACGGATGGGAGTTTGAAGGGGTTTACCAATCCAGTTTCGTCGGGATCGGATCGGCGGCGGGCGGCGTCGGTGGCCGGGCGGGCGGCCGCGACGCGAGGGTTTTTCCGCCGCTGCTGCTGCGCTGCTGTGCTCTGCCTGCGGCTCGTCCTCTACCTCTTTGCAGTCCGTTGCTAGTAGTTTTACGGTGCGGAATCTCACGGGTCACGGCGATCTGAATTCTCGAGTGACTTTTTCTTTTTTCCACGTTTCCATATGGGAGGCAATCAGGATTAGGCAAAGCTAAAGAGAAAGGTTCGATTCGGGTTTTGTGAACAAAACTTTTTTGTTTTATAAGTTTTTTTTCTTGGGGATTGTATAAGCAAAGTTAGTATCCAACTCTTGTTTTTGTTCAGAACTATTGTTTTCTGAAAGCTTTTTAATTGAGTGTAAATTTTGTGTGCTTCTCGATATTTAGCTCAACTTTTATATTCAATCCAAAGTGTATATATTAATATCGTGACGATACCAATTACACTCTACAACGCATTATCCTATTCGCATTACGGATACACACGGCCGAAAAAAATTATAAAAAGAAAAGTCCCGCTACAACGATGAGACTCTTAGTAGCAGTGACACTAACCCCACCGGAACAATACCAGAAGTCAAACATCTCCAGTAGCGACGCCTTCAAGAAGGAAACAGAGCACAAGCATTGTTGTCGCCCGATCAAAGATCATAGTGTTTCACCATGGAGAAAGTCCTCGCTCACAAAACAATGTCTTCAACAAGATCATTGTCAGGCACAAACAATTAAGACCAGACATTGGATTTTCGTCCTTCAAGGTAAGACTATGAACTCCTCTTGTGTTGTCACCCCTACTTTTCGATGTCGCTGCTACAATTCACAAATCACCAAGCTAATTCCCCATCGCCACCAGGACTCGACCCACCATTGTTAGTCCACAAATCTTGGCTTTGATGACATTCTCCGTACACTAACTTCACCATGGAATTTACGACATGTTTCATGATGGCAACTGGCAACAGACTATAGAGCTTCGTCTCACTCCCTTTGAAACCAAACGGTCAGAAAAATAATGGTTGAATCCCATCCGTTCCAGCAATCTCTAGCCATGAATCACCCATGGGAGTTCGTCGACGGAGCCTTCCAGAACATGACACTACTACTAGATCAATGGAAACAGGCTGAAGGCAGATCTTCGTCTTAGCGAGAGAGAAACCCTAGGACTACGCCCCTGCCAACAGATGCGACCCGCGCCCCATTCGCTGAGGGAGAACCGCCATCAAATCCTGAGGCCATCGCCCCGGCTTCCAGACCCCGCCACCATCAGATCATCGTCGGGGCGACAACCTTCGAGTGTCTAAGGGGCTCCCTGTGAGGGAGAGGCCACCACGCGAGGAAGCAGTCACGCCGCCACCGTCGGCCGGACAGGCAATGTACTCAGATCAGATCATGGTACTATGATCCGTGTAAAAAGGGGGTGAATTTCACTTCCCGTCCCCTTCACCAACTAGGGATGGATACAACCATTAAACATGAGTACCAGGATTTTTAAACTTAGTTAAACACCAAGCATGGTCCTCGAGATAAATTGCGTGAGTATCCGGATAGCCTGGTCCTCAAGTATAAATATGAACCTAAATTCGCATCCGTCGAGATTTGAATCCAGGTGTTGGGTTTGTACATCCACTTCCCAAACCAATTGAGCTATGCTCACTCCATTTGCCACTTACTATAAGATGTTAGTACATCCAATTACTAAGTGACAGGTGGAGTATTAATTAGTATGAAAGTTATAAATTTTTGATTCTCTACTCAAGATTGTGATGTATATGACCTAACCTAGGTTTGTATGATCCAACTATGTGATATCCTTAGGATATCTTGATTGTAGGATATCCTAGGGAAAAAATACTAGCTTGAGGATTTTAGCCAACATCTGAATTATGAACACATTTAATTTTGGAAATAGTCATGGTGTGAGATTGATATTTTCGACCTTCGTTCTTCTCTTCCTTCGGACAATACATGCATAGTGTTAATGAATGAAGTCACTAGATGCACAGATAATATTCCTATTTGTTGTGATAGAAGTTATGACGGAATGGTATTTTGCAACGACCTCTAACCCAAAAAGGTGATAATTCTATATGTGGTATTTTATGCCTCCCAAAATTTGGATCCCTGTGCCACTGAAAAAACCTAACGGACTTCCCCCACAAGAAGTTTCCCTCCTCTCTCGAACGGCTGAACATGGAAGGGAGGTATGGAGAACCATGGATCTTTTTGGTGTATTAGGTCTAAAAAATATCTAGGTTTTATGTCCGCCATGGCTCATCCCGGTGATAGTGGCAGTGATAGTGTTAAGAATAGTAGTATTCCAACTGAAATCTCTTCTTGATGTTAATCCCATTGGTGCTATGGAGCTAGTGAGTTTTGGCAGTTCTTGCAGGTAGGCAAGTCTAGCACTATTGTTAAGGGACGTGCTACGCGTCCCGTGGGGCATATTTTCCCCAGATCCCACACCTCTCCCTGTTGACACGTGTTCCCCAAAAAGTTTCCAAATCGCGCTTTTGCTACAAACATACCTGCTTTTGCTATAAAAAGTCTCGTTTTTGCTACATGTAGTAGAAAACGGTTCATCCAAGAAAAAAGAACAGATGAACTGGACCTCGCCGGAGAGTTCGCCGGATTAACCTTGACGGCGACCTTGTAGAAAAAAAATATCCTAATGTAGCAAAACCGACTTCTCTAGAGACTCTCGCCGAAAAAAACGTCGTCGGAGACCTCGTAGCACAAAAATTACTCTACTGTAGCAAAACCACAAAACAGTTGTAGCAAAATGTTTTTTCTAATATAGCAAAACTGACTTCGCTGGAGACTCTCATTGGAGACCTCTTAGCAAAACCATAGAAATTGGTTGTAGCAAAACAATTGTGTGAAAGTAGCAAAAATTATATATATACTTAGCAAAGATAATATGCTAAAGTAGCAAAATGCTAGTAGCAACGACGGACACAAAAGTAGCAACACCGGACAACTAAAGTAGCAAACACTCTAAACTGTGGTAGCAACACCAGACACTGTATGTAGTAGAGAGGTAATATTTGGGTGGGTTAAAAATAAGAAACATTGGACACCGTATGTAGTAGAGAGTCACCGCATGCACGGGATCCTCGACTCCAACGAAGTCTTCCTAACGGGATCCTCGACTCCGGCGATTCATGCTAGAACTTGCACGAGTAGTCGACCTTGGAAGCGGCGGGGATGGCCAGTCGTGGCCCTCGACTGCGACAAGGTGTAGGGAGACGTCGACTCCGGCGAGGTGGGCGACGCGAGGGTGATGTCTGGTTTCCTGTGATCAAAAACAGGATAATTGCAGTATTTGTAGCAGCAACTATTTATTAGAAAGTTCGTTTCATGAAAGCTTTGCAAATAGAAACAACACAACCCCACATTCACGTTGTCAATGCAGCCACGTTCACACCCAAAACAGTGTTTGGAAATAGTCTACTCTACGGGTTACTAGAATGGCAATGAATAAGTGAGGATTAAAGTAACAAGTAATAAAGTAAATAACAAAAGTAAACTAAAGCAAGAGTGTGTCTATGGAGTGTTGTGTGATATGATTGAGGGGTTCTCAAGGAGTGTAGGATTCACCACTAGCATGAGAGAATTATGAATGATTAGGATAACCTATTTCTTATATCATAATATGTGTGGAGAGAGCTTCATAATAAGATGTTCACCGCAAGGCTCGTAGGCAATCACTTTGTTGAACCAAGGATGAGGTCATCTCTAAATAACCACCACGATGTCCGAGAGCAGTCACCCATACAGACCACCGTAATTAAGGGTCTTCCCGTGGATATCGTTATTAGCTTATTGAATCTCTCATCATTCCTCCTTTGGCCGTGTAGGTTGCTAGCCGGTACTTCTAGTCACAATAGCTCCGGGCACATGTCCAAAGGATTTCACCCTTTTCTTTAGACCTGAAGGAAATGATATGTGGCCGACTACACATATTATCTAAAGAGAGAGATCAAACACACATCATAGATCAATAGATCATGGACACAAGTAATAGATCATCTTTATTTCAATGCATAATAATACTAGGGTTTCACCATCTCTTCCCAAAAACAAGGAAACTACTCATACATGAAGGGGATCAACATCATGGCAATAGTATGGATGAAGTATGAAGGTACAATTGAATACAATTGCCTCCACAATATAGATTGGATCACAACAAAGTAAACAAAGGGTATCGAAGTTGGAGACGTTGTTGATGAAGATGATGATGAAAATCGATGCGTAGCCCTTCAAGATGCAAGTATCATATCTCCTTGAGTGGTATGGTGGTATAGATCTTGTGGGCAGTGGCTATGGAGGCGGCGGAGTGGCAGGGCTCTGCCCCTATGGCGTGTGTGGACTCCCCCTTCTTCTAGGGTTTCCCCTCTTTAAATGGGCATCTAGAGGTCGGTTTCGCGAACCGATGGAGCTAGGGACTGAATATTCCCATTGGGCCTTCACAGATGTTCTTATGGTTGATGAAACGAAGCCGTCGAAGGGTGGTACGACCGTACGGTATGGGCGGTCTCCGCCCGTACCAGTGGTCGTTACGCCCTCTGGACTCTGCAGTGTTTTGGTCGCCATTTCTTCATACGGACTCTGATTGGGGTATTCATTGGCTCGTTGGATTCGTATGGATGAGGGTTACAACACCATAGCCTTGGATCTTAATTTGGAGTTGATGGAAAAATTCACTTCTTCCTCTCCTCAAATGGCTAAGTCTAGTGCTTGTAGCTCCTCCATATTGCATCCTCTCGGCTCCTTTTATCCATGTTGTTCATAGCACCTACACACAAGTCAAAGACAAGGAAAAGGTAATAACATACTAATAAACAACTAATTGTGCAAAGTCCATGTGAAAATGAATGAGGACTAGTAATCACACATAATAGGCATAGTTGTAGATAGATGTAGCATATAATAAGTGACAATATGAATAATTTATATACTTAAATATGCTTCAATTTTGGACTCATCAACTTCCTCAAGCTAGACTCTTGCTCATCCTCGAGCAAGATGGTGGCTTATGGACAAGGTCATCATGTTCATGAGGCACGAGTCGATGCCATAAATGAGGCAAAATTGAAAGAAAAGTACAATATCGGATGTAGAAGATCGATGCCTTGTATCCTTATTTCCCCTGCAAGATCAAAGTAAGAAAGAACATATTCATACAAGGCAACACAAGCTCAGTTATGTCAATCCATAAATGATAAACGTCAATGCTCCATGCCAAAAGTAAATCTAGCTTTGAAAGCAAACTTGTGATCCTCCTATTGCGCCTTTTATGTTTTGTATATCCTCACTTTTGTAAAGTAAGGGCTTTAGAAATAAGAGTGAGAGATCATGTAATAAGAAGCTTAGCATTAGAGTGTCTCATTAGAACACCCATATAAATTTATAAATACTATCAAACACTACTATTCCGTTAATTGTATTTTAATAAAATTCATAAAGTAGTAAAGAGACCATGCCAAGGACTTGTTATGTGGATCTTCATTTTCTTCTTCTTTCAATAATAATTATCAACAAGGATCATTTGGTGGTTCTTTTAAACAATGGTTTGCACAACCTTTTAGAGTACCAATACTTTTGCCCATTACGGTGACAAGTGCCACCCATGTCGTCAACAAATAGCCGAAATCAGGGGTTATACCATTGATCGTTCGTAGGCCAGCGGAGTTGTTAGCATCCAAAGGCGTGCGTCAAAAACATAGAACTTTTTAAACAGTACCACAGTTTGATCCACAAGGTTAGCTTTGGCACGAATCGCAAATACCTCTGGACTTCATCTCTATCAAACAACTCCTTCCAAGAGTGCCATCAAGTCTTTATCAATAAATCTATGGGGTTGATTATCCATAAGGCTAAACTCTTAAAAAAATTAAACATCACTTGAGAAATTATTTAGATGCTTCATCAATATACTTTTATTCATTTTAAGTGTAGAAATCGTGGCAATATATTCCAGAGGATCACAAAGTTCTTCTCAAGCTGGATAAAGATTTTAACATAGTGAATCAAAGATCTAACTCAACTCTTATGAATCTTAACAAAAGCAGGTGCATACATTATATAAACATGAAACACAACTTACCTAAGCAAGCATTAAAAAACAGCGAGATACATGACTGCACAAAAAGTTTCATCGAACAAGAACATTGCACAAGACTCTACACATTCTGAAAGAACATTTTATGATCCCTAGTATTTTGTGTGTTAGATAACAATGTGAAGGGATGGCCAGTCGTGGCCCTCGACTGCGACAAGGTGTAGGGAGACGTCGACTCCGGCGAGGTGGGCGACGTGAGGGTGATGTCTGGTTTCCTGCGATCAACAACAGGATAATTGCAGTATTTGTAGCAGCAACTATTTATTAGAAAGTTTGTTACATGGAAGCTTTGCAAATAGAAACAACACAAGCCCACAGCCACGTTGTCAATGCGGCCACGTTCACACCCAAAACAGTGTTTGGAAATAGTCTAGTCTACGGGTTACTGGAATGGTAATGAATAAGTGAGGATTAAAGTAACAAGTAATAAAGTAAATAACAAAAGTAAACTAAAGCAAGAGTGTGTCTATGGAGTGTTGTGTGATATGATTGAGGGGTTCTCAAGGAGTGTAGGATTCGCCACTAGCATGAGAGAATTATGAATGATTAGGATAACCTATTTCTTATATCATAATATGTGTGTAGAGAGCTCCATAATAAGATGTTCACCGCAAGGCTCGTAGCCAATCACTTTGTTGAGCCAAGGATGAGGTCCTCTAAATAACCACCACAATGTCCGAGAGCAGTCACCCATACAGACCACCGCAATTAAGGGTCTTCCCGTGGACATCGTTATTAGCTTATTGAATCTCTCCTCATTCCTCCTTTGGCCGTGTAGGTTGCTAGCCGGTACTTCTAGTCACAATAGCTACGGAGACACTTCCAAACATGCCCAAAGGATTTCACCCTTTTCTTTAGACCCGAAGGAAATGATATGTGGCCGACTACACATATCATCTAAAGAGAGAGATCAAACACACATCATAGATCAATAGATCATGGACACAAGTAATAGATCATCTTTATTTCAATGCATAATAATACTAGGGTTTCACCATCCCTTACCAAGAATAGGGAAACTACTCATACATGAAGGGGGTCAACATCATGGCAATAGTATGGATGAAGTATGAAGGTATGATGACCCACAAGTATTGGGGGTGTATCGCAGTATTTTTGATAAGAGTGTCGAACCCAACGAGGAGCAGAAGGTGCTGGCGAGTGGCTAGGAGCAGGAATTCTCTGTAAATACTTAGCAAATGGATTTTTAGGTTTTTTTTGATAATGCAGGTAAATAAAGTACGAGTAAATAAAAGACAATAAGAATAAATGCAGCAAGTGGACCAATCCTTTCTTTAGCAAAGGATAAGCCGGTTGTATTACTTAAGATGACCAAACGTTCTCGAGGACATGTGGGAATATCGTCAAGTGCTTTCGCTTCATATAGTTGATTAATCTTCTTTAGTTTGCTAAGTGTTGTGTGGGTGAACCTGTGCTAATGTACCGACCTTCCTAGGACTAATACATACTTGTGATTATACCCCTTGTAAGCATCCGCAAGTACAAGAAAGTAATTAAGGTAGAAACCTAACCACAACTTTAAACTCTAAGACCCTGACGTCCATTGTGCAATGGTTTCCTAACAGGGGTTCAGGTTTTTGTCACACCGGCAACCCCTACGATTAGTAGCCAAATACACAATGCATTCCCCTAGGCCCATATAGGTGAAGTTTCATGTAGTCGACATTCACATGACACCACTAGAAGAAGTATACCACAACTTAAATATCAAACTATTGAATCTTTCTCAACACAATTCCACTACTAACAACATGACTTCTCCCATGTCCTCAAGAACAAAACGAACTACTCACAAGACATCATATGGATCATGATCAGAGATGAAATAATGATGTGTAACAATCTGAACATAAACAATAATTCAATGGTTCACTAAATAGCATCAACTACAAGGAGTAATCAACACCAGGAAAGTTTCCCCTAAGAACTATGCAAGATTCTACCTAATTGTTACAGCGGTATGAGATGGTGATGATGGTGCTGATGGAGATGATGGTGGTGATGATGGTGATGATGGTGCTGATGGAGATGATGGTGGTGATGATGATGATCCCAATGAAGTCCAGCTTGATGGTGGTGTTGATGGCGAGGATCTCCCCTCTCTGGGAAGGAATTCCCCTGGCAGAATTCTGTCTGCCGGAGAGATCTTTCTCTCTTGGTGTTTTCCGCCCCGTAGAGGCGGCAGAATCTTTCTATAGTCGCTCCCCGAGTCTTAGGGTTTCGGGAGGATAATATACGCTAGAGGGGAGAGGCTAGAGTGGACCAGGGCAGCCACACCACCTGGTGGTGCGGCCTGGGGTGGCCCGCGCCAGGGCGTGGTGTGGGCCTCTGTGTCCCATCTCCACTTCCCCTTCTGGCTTTCTTCGTCTTCCGGGAAAATAGGATTTTCCATGTATTTCCCGGATTTTCTGATCTTCGCGAATTTTTCCTCCAAATAGCACCTTTTCCATCAAAATCCTGACTGCAGCGGTTCATGCTCCAAAAGTCTTCAACGATGCAAAAACAGATGAAATAACATAAGTATCATCTCTTAATAGGAAATATATCAATGAATAACAGTAAATTATGATATAGAATAGTGATGCAAAATGGACGTATCAACTCCCCCCAAGCTTAGAGTTCGCTTGTCCCCAAGCGAAAACTGAGCTCAATAAACATGACCTCAGGTTTATGGAGTGAAGAGTTGATAAAAGAATACGGACAAGAAGCATCACATTCATCAATACATAAGTCATAATAGAAGACAACTCACTATTATATAACTTAACTTGCAATAAGTAAAGGAAACACAATAAAGATGCATAAAGTAAATCACAATTGGTAATGGCAAACTTAGCTCTTGGTCGAAGAATAGTTGACAATTTGCTAGAGTTCACAAATAACTGATTTTCAATGATAGCTTTCAAAGAAGTAGACACTAAGATAAGAGCAATGTGCAAAACAAGGAACATAAGAAACATGATTGAATAAATCAACATATGAATGAATGAAACACAACAACTCAAAATGCTTGCTGAGGTAGAAGGGAATAGGTTTACTGACTCAATTAAAAAGTAAAAGATAGGCCCTTCGTAGAGGGAAGCAGGGATTTTAAGTTTCATAAAGAGCTTCCAAAAATTATGGTACTTATTAGCTTTCAGCTCTAATTGACTCTATCATAGGCATCTTTAGGTGATTAAGGTTAAAGTAACACAACTAAGAGGATATGCTTGACAAGTTATAAGTTGAAATCTCATGCCCCTTACTTACGAGTACCGAACCTCATGCTACTCAACTTCAGTCACAAGTAAGCTCTTGTCATCATAAATACATATGTATCACAAAGAACCACCAACGAGGTACCCCTTGAACATGATATAGTAGCTATCCCATAAACAAAATGACAAGGCAAGCAGACAATGAGCATCTCAGCGATCCTTTTATTTGCTATTTGCATAGGTTTTTATTGAGGATGCTTCATAGAGTGCTCATTATGGTTATGCTGCAAGTTTCCACCATGATTAGGCATGGCTTAGGCTAGCGGCCCATGTGTTTCTCTAACACATATACAAACTCCATGATCTTACAAGTTCCCCTTTTATTTCACACCACCGGGATCCATAAGCAAAAGAATCATGATATCACGCGGAATATAAGTGCAATGTTGAAAGCGTTCCCCATGATACATGGTTCTGCTAACTTCAACTTATAAAATGCAAGCATATGCGCAACAAAGATGGACACAATGGTTCAAGTTTATTAATTGCAAGAAAGTATAGTGTGCCATCAAGTTCGTGAGAGCTTTAATCACTAATTTTCTCATAACAAGTTTAATTTGGAAGGTAGATAAAAACATGAATTTAATTGGAATAGCAATAGTGCTAGTAGGTAGGTATGGTGGACACAAATGGCATAGGTTTTGGTTTAAGGATTGTATGCACGAGAAGAATTCCCTCTCAATACAGGTTTTTGGCTAGCAAGGCTAGGTAGCAAGCATAAGAATTGAAGGAAATAGACAAACATACAAGTGATAAAAACAAACATGCAATCCTCCTTGGAAGCACAAAAGATCTTAACTAGAGAATACTAAACTTATGAGCAAATCAAGAAAGAAAGATGATGAAATTATAATTCCTTAAGAGTACTTTTATCTTTTTCATTCAATTCTCAAAATAGTGCTGCCACTGACCGAGCCAGGTTTGCCAAAACCAACTAGATTAACTCAATGATCCCAAAGTGATACCAATACTAACAATAAGATCAATCATATAACCATGAATTGAAAATTAATATAAGATATGCAAAAGAGTAAATGATAGAACTTCTCATTAATATTCCATAATGGCAACTCACACCAAGGGATACATAGATATCTAACGAGAGGGGAGACACTTCCATAATGCAAACCATCCTACATGATAACTTCTCTATTCATGATATGACTCTACTAAAAAGGTAAAAAGGTTGAAGATAGTGATGTGATACCGCGACACTCCCCCAAGCTTGGAACAAACCAAGGGGATGCCAAAACCCGATGACGAATTACTCCTTCGGTGGTGGTGGTATTCTCTCGATGAGATTTTTGATTAGTTTCCCCAAGTCCTCAATCTCAAAGGTGAGATTACGAATCAACTGTGAGTTTTGCTCAATGCGGCTCATGATCATGTTGGGTTGCAAATTCTAGCTCTTGCGATTCTTTCCCCACTCTTCCTCCTTGAAGTCTTCTTTTCCTGCATGGCTAGAACGAGGCAAATCCCAATTGGAGGGTAGTTTCTTCTTGGGCATATTCTGGTATTGATGCTCGTGGATAAGGGTATGGAAAGGATTCTTGGTGCGTAGAGGAAGTGATCGTGGAGCCAAACAGTGATGCGGGGGTTTCCCTCCAGTTGACATCCGTGTAGTCCTTCTGATCCTAGCAGGTTTTGCCAACACTCCAATGCTTGCAATGGTAGTGTTGGTGTGCGGATGTTGGCTTTGCTTTGCCTCCTCTTCATCTTCACTCTTGATCTCCTTCTCCTTCCCGGGGTCTTGGAGATCTTCCTCTATAGGCTCCTTTCCCTTATCCTTGGCGGACACCATTGTGCTTCTAACTTTCAAGAATAGTTGCTGGCAGAAACAGATCGAAACGAAAACACGACGAGAACACGATATACAAACCTCGGGGGATCCGGGGGATTATATATTACGAAGTTTTACAACAAAAGGATGGTACTAGGAGAAAACGGGACGGAGACGGAGTCCGGGGCGGCCACACCACCTGCTGGCGCGCCAGGGGGTCGCGCCAGGGGGTGGTGTGAGCCACCCTGACTCCGTTTCCGTCCCTCTTTCGCTTCGTAGCTTCCCTTGTTGGATAAAAACTGCAAAAATATAGCTGGATAGAATTTTCGTGGAACTTTTCTTACCAGAACTGTTACCTATTCGAAAACGCACTCTGCAGGTCTCTGAATTTGGTCTTTGATAAATTTTACCGGAGTTACAACTTGAATAGCATCAATATCTTCATTGTAAGAATCTCCAACAATAAAGTGCTTGAGTCGCTGACCATTCACCACTTATGTAGTGTTATCTTTTAAAGAAGAAATTTTTATTGCTCCTTAATGATACACTTCTTCAATAACAAAAGGTCCTTCCCATTTTGAAAGTAGTTTCCCTGCAAAAAATCTGAGATGAGATCTATACAATAGAACTTTCTCACCAACATGGAATTCTCGCTTAAGAATTCGCCTGTCATGCCATCTTTCAACTTTTTCCTTAAAGAGTCTAGCATTCTCATATGCTTCACTCCTCCATTCATCCAACGAACTTAAGTCAAATAATCTCTTTTCACCAGCAAGCTTACAGTCTCTATTAAGTTCTTTAACTGCCCAATAAGCTTTGTGTTCTAATTCTAAAGGTAGGTGACAAGCTTTCCCATAAACCATTTTGTAAGGGGACATTCCCATAGGATTTTTGTAGGCAGTCCTATAAGCCCATAAAGCATCGTTCAACTTTTTAGCCCATTTTTTTCTAGATCTATTAACAGTCTTTTACAAGATGGATTTAATTTCTCTATTTGATAACTCTACTTGTCCACTAGTTTGGGGATGATAAGCTGAAGCGATTCTATGATTAACATCATATTTAGCAAGGGTCTTTCTAAAACCACCATGAATGAAATGAGAACCTCCATCAGTCATAAGATACCTAGGCACTCCAAACCTAGGAAAGATAACATCCTTAAGCATTTTTAGAGAGGTCTCCCCATCAACACTCTTCGTAGGTATGACTTCTACCCACTTAGTGACATAATCAACGGCAACAAGAATATGAGTATAACCTTTTGAGGGAGGAAAATGACCCATAAAGTCAAATCCCCAACAATCAAAGGGTTCAATAACTAGAGAGTAATTCATAGGCATTTCATTGCGTCTAGAAATATTACCAACACACTAACACTCATCACAAGATAAGACAAATTTTCTTGCATCTTTAAAGAGGGTAGACCAGTAGAAACCTGATTGTAGCACCTTTTGTGCAGTTCTATCTCCCGCATGATGTCCTCCATAGGCACTACCATGACATTTCCGTAATATCTTCTTTTGTTCATATTCTGGAACACATCTTCGCATAATACCATCCACTCCTTCTTTATATAAATGTGGGTCATCCCAAAAATAATGCCTCAAATCGTAAAAGAACTTCCTTCTTTGCTGAGCTGTGAAAGATGGAGGCAAATACTTGGAGACAATAAAGTTAGCATAATCAGCATACCAAGGGCTCCTCATGAAGCTTACCTCATCTGCAACTGTTCATTTGGGAAACTATCATTAACAGGCATAGGATCAAAAGAGATGTTTTCCAGTCGAGATAAATTATCAGCTACAGGATTTTCAACACCTTTCCCATCTATAATATGTAGGTCAAACTCTTGTAAGAGTAGCACCCATCTAATAAGCCTAGGCTTAGCATCTTTCTTCATCATAAGGTACTTAATAGTAGCATGATCAGTATGAATGGTAACTTTTGAGTCAACAATATAAGGTCTAAACTTATCACAAGCAAAGACAATGGCTAAGAATTCTTTTTCAGTAGTAACATAATTCCTTTGAGCAGCGTCAAGAGTCTTACTAGCATAATGGATAACATTTAACTTTTTATCTATTCGTTGCCCAAGGACAACATCTACAGCAAAATCACTAGCGTCACTGATAACCCACAAGTATAGGGGGTGTATCGCAGTATTTTCGAGGGAAGTGAAACCCAATTTATTGATTCGACACAAGGGGAGCCAAAGAATATTTATAAGCCTTAACAACTGAGTTGTCAATTCAGCTGCACCTGGAAACAATCTTGCTCACAACAGTTTATCAGTAGCAACAGTTTTGTAGTAGGAATAGTGAAGCAACAACAGTATTAAAGTAAAGACAATAGTAACAATAGCAGTAAACAGTAGGATTCGAGTGCGGTAGGCATAGGGATGGATGGAGGGCGTTGCATGGACAAGACAATTCACATAGTAATCAGAACATAGGGCAATTGCAGATAAATAAGATAAAGCATCCAAGTACTAGATAATCCTAGGCATGTGTTCCATATATAGTCATATGTGCTCGCAATGAGAACTTGCACAACATCTTTTGTCCTGCCAGCTGATACATTGCAAATGTATCTATAATTTTTGATGTTCCATGCTTGGTTTTATCTACTTTCTTGTGTTTTGTCCACACTTTGGAGTACTTTTCATATGATTTCTTGGACTAACCTATTGACAAGAGCCACACTGCCAGCTGCATGTTTTCTACTGTTTTTGGTTCCAGGAAGTCAGAAAATGAATATTCTAGGAATTGGACGGGACAAAAGCCAAAGTCGCTATTTTACCGGAAGACATCTGGAGCCAGAATACGAGACGGAGAGGGGCCATAGGGTGGCCACACCACCCCTAGGCGCGGGTCCCCCTTGGCCACGCTAGGTCATGGTGTGGGCCCCCTGGCCGGCCATCGACCTTGCCTCTTTCGCCTATATCTCTCTCTCGAGGCAAAAACCCTAGACCGTCAATCAGAAATCGTTCCACAATGCCGCCGCCACCGAAGGGGAGATTCGGGGGACAGAAAGTCTCTGTTCCGGCACCCTGTCGGGACGGGGAAGTGCCCCCGGAGCTATCTCCATCGATCTCCACCACCATCTCCATCACCATTGCTGATTCCCATGATGAGGAGGGAGTAGTTCTCTCTCGAGGCTAAGGGTTCTACCGGTAGCTATGTGTTCATCTCTCTCTCTATGCATGATCTGATTAAGATCATGAGCTTGTAATCTATAGATCTACCTTGCTACTCAAGTGCTTTAATAGATCTTTGCTCTCCCCAGTAGTTAAAGCCTTCTTTAGAGTTTCAAAAGCTTCCTTACATTCATCATCAAAGACAAAGGGTACATCCTTTTGAAGAAGATTATTGAGGGGTTTTGATATCTTAGAGAAATCTTTAATAAACCTTCTATAGAAACCAACATGACCAAGGATATTACGAATACCTTTGATGTCTCTTGGACATGGCATTTTCTCAATTGCCTCAACTTTATCTCTATCAACTTCTATGCCTCTTTCAGAAACCTTATGTCCAAGTACAATCCCTTCATTCACCATGAAGTGGCATTTCTCCCAATTAAGAACAAGATTAGTTTCTTCACATCTCTGCAAAACTTTATCGAGGTTGTGCAGACAATTATCAAAAGAAGTTCCATAGTTGGAGAAGTCATCCATGAATACTTCCACAATTTCCTTACAAAAACCATGAAAAATAGCATACATGCATCTTTGAAAATTAGCAGTAGCATTACATAAACTAAAAGACATACGTCTATAGGCATAGGTTCCATAAGGGCATGTAAAAGTAGTTTTTTCTTGATCTTGTTGTTTAACAGCAATTTGAGAGAAACCAGAGTATCCATCAAGAAAACAAAAATGGGTCTTTTTAGACAACCTTTCTAACATTTGATCAATAAAAGGAAGTGGGTAATGATCTTTCTTAGTAACTTTGTTAACTTTCCTGAAATCAATGCACATCCTATAACCTACTGCTATTCTTTGGGGAATAAGCTCATCATTATCATTAGGAACAACGGTAATTCCCCCTTTTTTGGGGACACAATGAACAGGACTAACCCATTCACTATCAATAATAGGGTAAATAATACCAGAATCAAGGAGTTTCAATACCTCGTTTCTTACCACTTCCTTCATCTTAGGATTTAAACGACGTTGGTGCTCTACCACTGGCTTTGCATATGGTTCTATATTGATAGCATGCTGACATATAATAGGAGAAATCCCTTTTAAATCATCCAGAGTATAGCCCATAGACCCTCAGTGTTTCTTCAATACCTCCAACAATCTTTCCTCTTCCTTCCCTAAAAGTTTAAAGCTAATAATAACAAGATATATTTTATTATCATCAATGTAAGCATACTTAAGGTCGTTAGGTAAAGGTTTTAGATCAAAGACCGGATCCTTTTTAGGTGGCAACGTGGTACCCAAATCTTCCACAGGCAAGTTATGCTTAAGCATCTCAGGTTGACGACGGAGAATCTCGTCAATCTCATTTCTTTCTTCCATGAAGATTTCACATTCATGGTCTTCCATAAATGGATGCAAAGCATTGTTAGGAGCAAGAGAAATAGAAGCAAGTTGTTCAACTCTAAAATCCTCATTATGGGTTTCATTTTCACAAGGTTCTTTAGTAAATTTTGAAAAAATAAACTCATAAGATTCCCATCAAATTTAGTCAAGATTTTCTCCCTTTTGCAGTCTATAATAGCTCCATATGTACTCAAGAAAGGTCTACCAAAAATGATGGGATAGGTTTTACTAGCAGCTGAACCAAGTACAAGAAAATCAGCAGGATATTTAATCTTACCACAAAGAACTTCTACATCCCGTACAATACCAATTGGAGAGATGGTCTCTCTATTAGCAAGGTGAATAACTACATCAATCTCTTCTAGTTCGTAGGGACTGATTTCATGCATAATTTCTTTGTAAATCTCATAAGGAATAGCACTTGAACTTGCACCAATATCACATAAACCATAATAGCAATGATCACCAATTCTAACAGAAAGCACAGGGACACTAGCCTTTTTAGTTCTATTAGGATGCGAGACAATATTAGAAGCATCCTCACAGAAGACTATGTGTCCATGTTCTACACTTTTAGTGACAAGGTCTTTCACAATTGCTACAACAGGTTCAATGTTTATTTGTTCATCAGGTTTTACAGTTCTCTTTGCACTTTTATTGATTACACTAGTTATCATAGGATGCTCCTTTACCTTATCCGGGAAGGGTATTTTCTCGATATAAGGTTCGGGTAGGATGTGATCGATAGTGCAAAATTTAGTTCTCCTAAAAGGAACACAATCAACAATATCTTTATATGGTGCATGATACTTGTTCCATCCCTTTTTCGGAATTTCAATATAAGAAGCGAAAGCCTTAAAACAATTTGTAATAACTTGAGAATCAAGACCATAAGCATTACTAATATTTGTAAGTATTTAGTTCCCATAAAAGATTCAGTGCATTCATAATCATAATTTATACCTAACTTTCTTCCTTTGTCATTCTCCCATGCTTCATCATTGTCTTGAATACGGTCCAGAAGATCCCATTTAGCTTCTTCTTCCATGCGTGTAAATGATCCAGCACAAGAAGCATCCAATAAATCCTTATCATGTAGAGGGAGCCTTGCATAAAAGTTATTGATAATAATATTATGAGGGAGCTCATGAATGGGACATTTGAGCATTAGTAACTTTGATCTCCCCCAAGCTTGAGTTGTACTCTCTCCATCAAGAGGCCAAAAGTGGTATATTTGATTCCGATCTTTATGAATCTCACTAGGAGGATAAAACTTTGAATAAAAGAGAGGTACTAT
Organism: Avena insularis; assembly: GCA_023614405.1. NCBI lineage: Eukaryota > Viridiplantae > Streptophyta > Magnoliopsida > Poales > Poaceae > Avena > Avena insularis. Next base: position 430,655,963 of record CM042684.1, on the reverse strand, counting down.
TTCCTCCCATTCAAGAGCTTGACCATTCTTCGGCAGCTTATACCATTCTTCAGCTCTTCCTTTCAGTGATAATGAGAATAACTTCTTCTTGACTTGATCTGTTGTAATACCTGCACACTTGAACAACCCGCATAATTCGTGTATAAAGAGCAAATGATCACTAGGATGGATAGTTCCATCTTCAACATAATAGTTATCCATAACACGATCAATAATTCTTGTAGGTATTTTAAAAGTATCATTCTCAGCAGGTGGTGGTTCATCTACTACCTTAGAAGTGGTAGTAGCATTACGAAACAAGAAACTCAGCGAATTATCCATATTGAAAATAAAGCAACTAACAGAAGTAAACAATACTCATAGTAGAAGTTTCCTTTACCAGTTCCACTCTCCAATAGTTCTTCACTCCCTGACAATGGCGCCGGAAAATAGTCTTGATGACCCACAAGTATAAGGGGCGTATCGCAGTATTTTCGATAAGTAAGAGTGTCGAACCCAACGAGGAGCAGAAGGTGCTGGCGAGTGGCTAGGAGCAGGAATTCTCTGTAAATACTTAGCAAACGGATTTTTAGGGGTTTTTGATAATGCATGTAAATAAAGTACGAGTAAATAAAAGACAATAAGAATAAATGCAGCAAGTGGCCCAATCCTTTCTTTAGCAAAGGACAAGCCGGTTGTATTACTTAAGATGACCAAACATTCTCGAGGACACATGGGAATATCGTCAAGTGCTTTCGCTTCATATAGTTGATTAATCTTCTTTAGTTTGCTAAGTGTTGTGTGGGTGAACCTATGCTAATGTACCGACCTTCCTAGGACTAATACATACTTATGATTATACCCCTTGCAAGCATCCGTAAGTACAAGAAAGTAATTAAGGTAGAAACCTAACCACGACTTTAAACTCTAAGACCCTGACGTCCCTTGTGCAATGGTTTCCGAACGGGGGTTCATGTTTCTATCACTTCGGCAACCCCTACGATTAGTAGCCAAATACACAATGCATTCCCCTAGGTCCATATAGGTGAAGTGTCATGTAGTCGACGTTCACATGACACCACTAGAAGAAGTACAACACAACTTAAATATCAAACTATTGAATCTTTCTCAACACAATTCCACTACTAACAACATGACTTCTCCCATGTCCTCAAGAACAAAACGAACTACTCACAAGACATCATATGGATCATGATCAGAGATGAAATAATGATGTGTAACAATCTGAACATAAACGATAATTCAATGGTTCACTCAATAGCATCAACTACAAGGAGTAATCAACACCGGGAAAGTTTCCCCTAAGAACTATGCAAGATTCAACCCAATTGTTACAACGGTATGAGGTGGTGATGATGGTGCTGGTGGAGATGATGGTGGTGATGATGATGATCCCGATGAAGTCCAGTTTGATGGTGGTGTTGATGGAGACGATCTCCCCTCTCCGGGAAGGAATTCCCCCGACACAATTCTATCCGCCGGAGAGATCTTTCTCTCTCGGTGTTTTCCACCCCGCAGAGGCAGCGAAATCTTTCTGTGGTCGTTCCCCGAGTCTTAGGGTTTTGGGAGGATAATATACGCTAGAGGGGAGAGGCTGGAGTGGACTAGGGCGGCCACACCACCTGGTGGCCTGGCCTGGGGTGGCCCGCGCCAGGGGGTGGTGTGGCCCCCCTGTGGCCCATCTCCACTTCCCCTCCTGGCTTTCTTCGTCTTCTGGAAAAATAGGATTTTCTAGGATTTTCTGATCTTCGTGAATTTTGCCTCCAAACAACACCTTTTCCATCAGAATCCTGACTGCAGCGGCCCATGCTCCAAAAGTCATCAACCATGCAAAAACAGATGAAATAACATAAGTATCATCTCTTAATATGAAATATATCAATGAATAACAGTAAATTATGATATAGAATAGTGATGCAAAATGGACGTATCAAGGTATAATTGAATACAATTGCCTTCACAATATAGATTGGATCACAACCAAGTAAACAAAGGGTATCGAAGTTGGAGAAGTTTTTGATGAAGATGATGATGAAGATCGATGCGTAGCCCTTCAAGCTGCAACTATCATCTCTCCTTGAGTGGTATGGTGGTGTAGATCTTGTGGGCAGTGGCTATGGAGGCGGTGGAGTGGCAGGGCTCTGCCCCTATGGCGTGTGTGGACTCCCCCTTCTTCTAGGGTTTCCCCTCTTTAAATGGGCATCTGGAGGTCAGTTTCGCGATCCGACGGAGCTAGGGACTGAATATGCCCATTGGGCCTTCACAGATATTCTTCTGGTTGATGAAACGAAGCCATCGAAGGGTGGTACGATCGTACGGTATGGGCGGGCTTCGCCCGTACCAATGATCGTTATGCCCTCTGGACTCTGCAGTGTTTTGGTCACCATTTCTTCATACGGACTCCGATTGGGTATTCATTGGCTCGTTGGATTCGTATGGACGAGGGTTACAAAACCATGGCCTTGGATCTTAATTTGGAGTTGATGGAAAAATTCACTTCTTCCTCTCTTCAAATGGCTAAGTCTGGTGCCTGTAGCTCCTCCATATTGCATCCTCTCGGCTCCTTTTATCCATGTTGTTCATAGCACCTACACACAAGTCAAAGACAAGGAAAAGGTAATAACATACTAATAAACAAATAATTGTGCAAAGTCCATGTGAAAATGAATGAGGACTAGTAATCATACATAATAGGCATAGTTGTAGATATATGTAGCATATAATAAGTGACAATATGAATAATTTATATACTTAAATATTCTTCAATTTTTGACTCATCATCTTCCCCAAGCTAGACTCTTGCTCATCCTCGAGCAAGATGGTGGCTTATGGACAAGGTCATCATGTTCATGAGGCACGACTCGATACCATAAATGAGGCAAAACTGAAAGAAAAGTACAATATCAGATGTAGAAGATCGATGCCTTGTATCCTTATTTCCCCTGCAAGCTCAAAGTAAGAAGAACATATTCATACAAGGCAACACAAGCTCAGTTATGTCAATCCATAAATGATAAACGTCAATGCTCCATGCCAAAAGTAAATCTAGCTTTGAAAGCAAACTTGTGATCCTCCTATTGCTCCTTTTATGTTTTGTATATCCTCACTTTTGTAAAGTAAGGGCTTTAGAAATAAGAGTGAGAGATCATGTAATAAGAAGCTTAGCATTAGAGTGTCTCATTAGAACACCCATATAAATTTATAAATACTATCAAACACTACTATTCCATTAATTGTATTTTAATAAAATTCATAAAGTAGTAAAGAGACCATGCCAAGGACTTGATATGTGGATCGTCATTTTCTTCTTCTTTCAAGAATAATTCTGAACAAGGATCATTGAGTGGTTCTTTTAAACAATGGTTTGCACAACCTTTGAGAGTACCAATACTTTTGCCCATTACTGTGACAAGTGCCACCCATGTCGTCAACTCATAGCCGAAATCAGGGGTTATACTATTGATCGTTCATAGACCAGCGGAGTTGTTAGCATCCAAAGGTAAAAGTCGCCAAAACATAGAACTTTTAAACAAAGACGAGTTTGATCCATAAGGTTAGCTTTGGCACGAATCACAAATACCTCTAGACTCCATCTCTATTAAATAACTCCTTTCAAGAGTGCCATCAAGTCTTTATCAATAAATCTATGGGGTTGATTATCCATAAGGCTAGACTCTTAAAACAATTAAACATCACTTGAGAAATTATTTAGATGCTTCATCAATATATTTTTATTCATTTTAAGTGTAGAAATCGTGGCAATGTATTCCAGAGGATCACAAAGTTCTTCTCAAGCTGGATAAAGATTTTAACATAGTGAATCAAAGATCTAACTCAACGCTTATGAATCTTAACAAAAGCAGGTGCATACATTATATAAACATGAAACACAACTTACCTAAGCAAGCATTCAAAAACAGCGAGATACATGACCGCACAAAAAGTTTCATCGAACAAGAACATTGCACAAGACTCTACACATTCTGAAAGAACATTTTATGATCCCTAGTATTTTGTGTGTTAGATAACAATGTGAAGGATTATTTAATTGTGTGTTTAGTGTGCAGAACATCGTTTCCACTCAAATACTGCTAAACTAGAGTTTTGGGGGGGGGCAGATTATCCGCCCCACCAAGTTCGCCAAAGCCAACGAAGCGCGTCATGCGGTAAGGGGGCGGAGTTTCTCCCTGGATTAACCGGCCAGGGCCGGAGCATTTGCCCAGGCCAGATAATCCACCCCTCTAGGAGGCCGGATAATCTGCTCCCGAGGGGCGTTGCCAATGCCACCAAGGCGCCCCACGCAGTAAGGGGGGCAGAATTTCCCGCCGGATTAACCTTGATGGTGACCTTGTAGAAAAAAATATATCCTAATGTAGCAAAACCGACTTCTCTAGAGACTCTCGCCGGAAAAAACGTCGTCGGAGACCTTGTAGCAAAAAATTACAATATTGTAGCAAAACCACAAAATAGTTGTAGCAAAATGTTTTTTCTAATGTAGCAAAACCGACTTCGCTGGAGACTCTCATTGGAGACCTCTTAGCAAAACCATAGAAATCGGTTGTAGCAAAACAATTGTGTGAAAGTAGCAAAAGTTATATATATACTTAGCAAAGATAATATGCTAAAGTAGCAAAATGCTAGTAGCAACGACGGACACAAAAGTAGCAACACCGGCCAACTAAAGTAGCAAACACTCTAAACTGTGGTAGCAACACCAGACACTGTATGTAGCAGAGGGGTAATATTAGGGTGGGTTAAAAATAAGAAACATTGGACACCGTATGTAGCAGAGAGTCGCCGCATGCACGAGATCCTCGACTCCAGCGAAGTCGTCCTAACGGGATCCTCGACTCCGGCGATTCATGCTGGAACTCGCACAAGTAGTCGACCTTGGAAGCGGTGGGGATGGCCAGTCGTGGCCCTCGACTACGACAAGGTGCAGGGAGACGTCGACTCCGGCGAGGTGGGCGACGCGAGGGTGATGTTTGGTTTCCTACAATCAACAACAGGATAATTGCAGTATTTGTAGCAGCAACTATTTATTAGAAAGTTCGTTCCATGGAAGCTTTGAAAATAGAAACAACACAACCCCACAACCATGTTGTCAATGCGGCCACATTCACATCCAAAACAGTGTTTGGAAATAGTCTACTCTACGGGTTACTAGAATGGCAATGAATAAGTGAGGATTAAAGTAACAAGTAATGAAGTAAATAACAAAAGTAAACTAAATCAAGAGTGTGTCTATGGAGTGTTGTGTGATATGATTGAGGGGTTCTCAAGGAGTGTAGGATTCACCACTAGCATGAGAGAATTATGAATGATTAGGATAACCTATTTCTTATATCATAATATGTGTGGAGAGAGCTCCATAATAAGTTGTTCACCGCAAGGCTCGTAGGCAATCACTTTGTTGAGCCAAGGATGAGGTCATCTCTAAATAACCACCACGATGTCCGAGAGCAGTCACCCATATAGACCACCACAATTAAGGGTCTTCCCGTGGATATCGTTATTAGCTTATTGAATCTGTCCTCATTCCTCCTTTGGCCGTTGCTAGCCGGTACTTCTAGTCACAATAGCTCCGGGCACACTTCCAAGCATGTCCAAAGGATTTCACCCTTTTCTTTAGACCCGAAGGAAATGATATGTGCCGACTACACATATCATCTAAAGAGAGAGATCAAACACACATCATAGATCAATAGATCATGGTCACACGTATTAGAGCAAGTTTATTTCAATGCATAATAATACTAGGGTTTCACCATCTCTTCCCAAGAACAAGGAAAATACTCATACATGAAGGGGATCCACATCTTGGCAATAGTATGGATGAAGTATGAAGGTACAATTGAATACAATTGCCTCCACAATATAGATTGGATCACAACAAAGTAAACAAAGGGTATCGAAATTGGAGACGTTGTTGATGAAGATGATGATGAAGATCGATACGTAGCCCTTGAAGATGCAAGTATCATCTCTCCTTGAGTGGTATGGTGGTGTAGATCTTGTGGGCAGTGGCTATGGAGGCGGCGGAGTGGCAGGGCTCTACCCCTTCTTCTAGGGTTTCCCCTCTTTAAATGGGCATCTAGAGGTCGGTTTCGCGAACCGACAGAGCTAGGGTCTGAATATGCCCATTGGACCTTCACAAATGTTCTTCTGGTTGATGAAACGAAGCCGTCGAAGGGTGGTACGACCATACGGTATGGGCGGGCTCCACCCGTACCAGTGGTCGTTACGCCCTCTAGACTCTGAAGTGTTTTGGTCGCCATTTCTTCATACGGACTCCGATTAGGGTATTCATTGGCTCGTTGGATTCGTATGGACGAGAGTTACAACACCATGGCCTTGTATCTTAATTTGGAGTTGATGGAAAAATTCACTTCTTCCTCTCCCCAAATGGCTAAGTCTGGTGCTTGTAGCTCCTCCATATTGCATCCTCTCGGATCCTTTTATCCATGTTGTTCATAGCACCTACACACAAGTCAAAGACAAGGAAAAGGTAATAACATACTAATAAACAACTAATTGTGCAAATTCCATGTGAAAATGAATCAGGACTAGTAATCAGACATAATAAGCATAGTTGTAGATAGATGTAGCATATAATAAGTGACAATATGAATAATTTATATACTTAAATATGCTTCAATTTTGGACTCATCAACTTCCCCAAGCTAGACTCTTGCTCGTCCTCGAGCAAGATGGTGGCTTATGGACAAGGTCATCATGTTCATGAGGCACGAGTCGATACCATAAATGAGGCAAAATTGAAAGAAAAGTACAATATCGGATGTAGAAGATCGATGCCTTGTATCCTTATTTCCCCTGCAAGATCAAAGTAAGAAAGAACATATTCATACAAGGCAACACAAGCTCAGTTATGTCAATCCATAAAAGACAAACTTCAATGCTCCATGCCAAAAGTGAATCTAGCTTTGAAAGCAAACTTGTGATCCTCCTATTGCGCCTTTTATGTTTTGTATATCCTCACTTTTGTAAAGTAAGGGATTTAGAAATAAGAGTGAGAGATCATGTAATAAGAAGCTTAGCATTAGAGTGTCTCATTAGAACACCCATATAAATTTATAAATACTATCAAACACTACTATTCCATTAATTGTATTTTAATTAAATTCATAAAGTAGTAAAGAAACCATGCCAAGGACTTGTTATGTGGATCTTCATTTTCTTCTTCTTTCAAGAATAATTCTCAACAAGGATCATTGAGTGGTTATTTTAAACAATGGTTTGCACAACCTTTGAGAGTACCAATACTTTTGCCCATTACGGTGACAAGTGCCACCCATGTCGTCAACTCATAGCCAAAATCAGAGGTTATACCATTGATCGTTCGTAGGCCAGCGGAGTTGTTAGCATCCAAAGGTGTGCGTCAAAAACATAGAACTTTTTAAACAGTACCATAGTTTGATCCACAAGGTTAGCACTGGCACGAATCGCAAATACCTCTAGACTTCATTGATGACCCACAAGTATAGGGGTGTATCACAGTATTTTCGATAAGTTAGAGTGTTGAACCCAAAAAGGAGCAGAAGGTGCTGGCTAGTTGTATGGATCAGGAATTCTCTACAAATACATAGCAAACGGATTTTTAGGGGGTTTTGATAAAGCAAGTAAACGAAGTACAAGTAAACAAAAGACAATAAGAATAAATGCAGCAAGTGGCCCAATCCTTTATGCAGCAAAGGACAAGCCGGTTGTATTACTTAAGATGACCAAACGTTCTCGAGGACACATGGGAAGACTGTCAAGTGCTTTCGCTTCATATAGTTGATTAATCTTCTTTAGCTTGCTAAGTGTTGTGTGGGTGAACCTGTGCTAATGTACCAACCTTCCTAGGACTAATACATAATTGTGATTATACCCCTTGCAAACATCCATAAGTACAAGAAAATAATTAAGGTAGAAACCTAACCACAGCTATAAACTCTAAGACCCCGACGTCCCTTGTGTAATGGTTTCCTAACGGGGGTTTAGGTTTCTGTCACTCCGATAACCCCTATGATTAGTAGCCAAATACACAATGCATTCCTCTAGGCCCATATAGGTGAAGTGTCATGTAGTCGACGTTCACATGACACCACTAGAAGAAGTACACCACAACTTAAATATCAAACTATTGAATCTTTCTAAACACAGTTCCACTACTAACAACATGACTTCTTGATACGTCCAAAACGTATCTACTTTCCCAAACACTTTTGCTATTGTTTCTCCTCTAAACTTGTGTGATTTGGATGCAACTAACACGGACTGACGCTGTTTTCAGCAGAATTGCCCTAGTGTCTACTTTTTGTGCAGAAAATCAACTTTCAGGAAAAATCCCGAAAATCCTATGTCACTAGAAGACTCTAGGAGCCAGAATACGAGACGGAGGGGGGCTGGGCCCAGGCCACACCACCTGGCCGCGCGGGCAAGCCCAGGCCGCGCCAGGGGGTGGTTTGGCCGCCCTAGACTCTTCCCGGTCTCCCTCTTCGCCTATAAGTTGCCTTCTGACCTAAAAACTCAGGGGGGTCGACGTTTTTCTAGAAGGAGTTCCGCTCCGCCGCCACCACCAGATTCCACGAAACAGCACCAGAAACTCCGTTTTGGCACCCTGCCGGACGGGTAATTGGAGGAGATCATCGCCATCATCATCACCATCGCTTCTCCATCGACCATCCATGTGTTCCCCCATCTATGAGTGAGTAATACCCCGCTGTAGGCTATGGGGATGGTAGGGATTGGATGAGATCGTTCATGTAATGGCATCAGATTGTTAGGGCATGGTGCCTAGTATTTTTTATTAGTGCTTTATGACTTTGTTGTGACTTGTTATGCTTAATGCTTGTCACTAGGGCCCGAGTGCCATGATTTCAGATCTGAACATGTTATTGATTCATTATGATAGTATTGTTTATGGTCTTACCTGCAAGTTGTATACACACGTTGTTGTCCGGAACCAATGGCCCCGAAATGACAGAAATCGGGATAACCGGAGGGAATGGCTTTGATGTGAGGATCACATGTGTTCACAGAGTGTTAATGCTTTGCTCCGGTGCTCTATTAAAAGGAGCACCTTAATTGCTAGTAGTTCCCTTGAGGCCCCGCTGCAAACGGGCTGGCAGGACAAAAGATGTTATGCAAGTTCTCATTGCGAGCATGTATGACTATATATGGGACAATGCCTAGGATTATCTAGTACTTGGATGCTTTATCTTATTTATCTGCAATTGCCCTATGTTCTGATTGCTATGTGAATTGTCTTGTCCATGCAACGCCCGTCCATCCATCCCTATGCCTACCGCACTCGAATCCCATCACATCGCTATTATTCTCGATGTCTTTACTTTACTACTGCTGCAACTTTACTATTGCTACTACAAAACTGTTGCTACTGATAAACTGCTGTGAGCAAGATTGTTTCCAGGTGCAGCTGAATTGACAACTCAGTTGTTAAGGCTTATAAATATTCTTTGGCTCCCCTTGTGTCGAATCAATAAATTGGGTTTCACTTCCCTCGAAAATACTATGATACACCCCCTATACTTGTGGGTCATCAAGACTATTTTCTGGCGCCGTTGCCGGGGAGCATAGCTTTATTTATCAAGTTCACTTGGATTCTCTATTGTTCGCTGCTATTGTTCGCAGGAACTTTTTGATTTTAAACAGGGAGAAAAAGAGGTATTGCCTAAATCTTGGGCAAGGTTTTGTGCTTTGATTCATACAGAGGCTGGAAGTCCATTACCTAAGAATGAGCTTCTTGATATATTTTATAATGGACTAACCAAAGAATCTAGGACATACCTAGATAGTTGTGCTGATTGTGTTTTCAGGAATAGGACTCCTAAGGAAGCTGAGGAATTAATGGCTAAAATAAGCAAGAATTATGAAGATTGGACTCCTCCTAAACAAGCTATACCTGAAGCAATTGTACCTGAACCTACTATACTAGTGCCTATTCCAACATCAAAGAAGAGGGGAGTTATTGAATTAAATGATGAAGTGATGAAGGAAGCTAAGAAATGTCTTAAGGAGAAGGGAATTAAAGCTGCAGATGTTAATAATTTACCTCCTATAGAAGAGTTATGTAAGCCTATTCCCTACTCATCCACTATCAAGGTACACTCTCTCCAACACTTTGATGAAGGTGATATCCCTTACTCTAAACCTCCTGATCAATGCTTAGAAGAATTCGCTATCTTTATTGTTAAGCAAGATAATTTTAATAAAAGAGTGCAAAATCATCTAATGGAAAACACTAGAGCTATTGTTGAGTTGAAAGATATTGTGGAAAGAACCTCTAATGATGTTAAAATGATTGTTAAACACTTTCAAATGGTTCAAACTCAAATAGATCAACTCGTTAAAGTGCAAAAAGATTTGCTAGTTAATGCTGCTAAAGAAAAACATGCTTATGAAATTAGAACTAGAAGTGGTGCTGCTACCCAGGATCCTCTATATCCTGAGGGGCATCCCAAAAGAATTGAGCAGGATTCTCAACAAGCTGAAAATAGTGGCTGTACTCGTAAGAAAAGAAAAAAGAAACATAAAACTGTTGTAGAACCCTCTAAACCTGCTATAGATCCTAATAGTATATCTATTTCTGATGCTGAAACTGAAAGTGGTAATGAATAAAATGAAGCTCCAAATGAAGAAAAAGTTGAAGAAGAACCTGAAAACCACACTAAGAATACTAAATACACCAAAGAAGATTTTATTGCTAAGAAACATGCTAGTGAAAGAGAGCCTTGGGTCCAAAAACCTATGCCTTTCCCTGATAAGAAACACAAGTCAAAGGAAGATGAACACTATAATAAGTTTTGTCAGTGGATGAAACCTTTATTCCTGCAAATTCCTTTGACTGATGCTATTAAATTGCCTCCTTACTCAAAGTATATGAAGGATATTGTCTCGAATAAAAGGAAGATCCCTAATGAAGAAATTTCTACTTTACTTGCTAATTATTCCTTTAATGGTAAGGTTCCAAAGAAACTTGGAGACCCAGGGATTCCAACTATCCCTTGCTCTATTAAGAATAGTTATGTTAGAACTGCTTTGTGTGATTTGGGAGATGGAGTTAGTGTTACGCCTTTCTCTCTCTATAAGAGGCTTCAACTAGAAAAACTAATACCAACTGATATATCTTTGCAAATGGCTGATAAATCTACCACTATTCCTGTTGGTATATGTGAGGATGTACCTGTTCAAGTGGCTCATAATTGCTTGATATTAACTGATTTTGTTGTGCTTGAAATGCCTGAAGATGATAATATGTCTATTATTCTTGGGAGACCTTTTCTTAATACTACAGGAGCTGTTATTAATTGTAATCAAGGAAAGGTGACCTTTAATGTTAATGACAAGGAACATACTCTCTATTTCCCCAAGAAGATTGAAAGGACTTATGGTTTGAATTCAATTGAACATGTTGAGGGCATTCAAGTTGGAGAAATATATTGTCCCATACCAAGAGAAAATTTTGAAACTATTATGATTAGGACCATTGCTATCAAAATTGAGGTAACATAATCACTAGTGAAATACAAGTTTTGTCTCATATGAAATTGTTTTGGTAGCAAGACCTGATCAACCTTGTTAACAAAAGGATTTCATTGAACAAAACAATGTTTTCACTATGATTATCTCCGCTTACTTCTATTCTATCCATTTTAGTTTTTGTTTTCATTTAGTTTTCTTTTTGTTGTTAGTTGCTTGCATGTTAGAGTGTCTTAGAACTTCTATAGTTCTAGCCTTGTTTTGTCATTGCATCATTTAAAAAAAATCTGTCTGTCAGAAAATCATTCTTCTATACATGAAAAATGCCCAAAAATAAAGTGTCTCGAAAAATTTCAGAAAATTCATATTAAATTTTTGCGTGAAAAAAGGGGCAAAGGAGTTCCTGGGAGGTGCCAGGGGGACCCACCAGGCAGGCACACCACCTGGTGGCGCGGCCTGCCCTGGGTGGCGCCATGCCATGGTGTGGGCCACCCCTGGCCCTCCACTAACTCTCTCACCTGTCACTTTCTTCTCTCTCCCGAGTAAGCTCTAGTTCATTGCTCAAAATCGCGTTCTTGCTGTGCTTGCTCTCGGTTTTTTTCGATCTCCTTGCTCAGCCCTTCTTCGTTGCTGAAATTTGGAGTACTTGTTCCCTGGTATGTGACTCCTCCCCTTGTCCAAGTAGATTTGTGTTTAGTGGATTATAGTATTTTGCTGCTATAGGTGACAGGTTATGAGAGCTTGTAAGCTTGTTTGATGCTTAGAGATATAGTTTTGATGCATGTTTAGGCCTCTTACAAGTCCCTATGAGTAGAATCCTTCATTATATTCACTTTGCAATCACTTGTTTAATAGGTGTTTTAATTTCAGAATACCAAGCATGAACAACCACACCTTTGGAGAGATATTTGAGAGGGGTGCACCTAGGAGGTCGAGGCCCTCAAGATCAAACTCTCAGTTTAGGCCATCATACAACAAAGATCTCATTTCAACTCGTATTGGTAATGAAAGGGATGATGGGGATGCTCACCCATCTACTTTTCCTTGTTTTACTTTCTTACAAGCTGCAGGGATTCTTGATGATTTCTTGCTATTGATTGAGAGGGTTGGTTTGACCTCATATATGCAAGATGAGAGTGAGCAATACGCTTTGCTTACCAAAACCTTTGTTGAGAGCTTCACGTTTACTAATACGCCCTATCAGTCAACTGTCTCTTTCAAAATTTATAATCTGCCCTTTACCATGCCATTGGAAAGATTTTGCAGTATTGTAGGTGTAAGCATGACAGGGACCATCAAGAAAATTCAAGGGCGACCCGTTGATTTGCTGGAGCTTTACCGAGGGGTGACCAATGATGATGACCGCGTGGCGGAACGCGGAAAGATAAGAAACATCCAACTCCCTGCTCTCAGATACTTTGCATATTATCTTGCTACTAGCATACTTGGTAGGGAGAACACAAGTAATATCTCCAACTATCATTTAGCTTTCCTTACTGCTGCGCTTAACAATGATACTCGATACAACCTTGGCTCGCTTATTGCTCGCCGCCTAGCTGCTAGGGGGCCTATCTATGGGGGCATCATTGCCTCGCATATGGTTAATGCATTAGGCCTTTTAGTGGACCCCAATGATACTGTACTGGCACCACAAAGGCTTGACCTTGTTGCTATGAAAACTCATCACTTTGTCACTGCTGCTTCTGATTTGGACAGTCTAGTATATAGGATGCCGTTTACTGACAGGGATGAGAGGGAGATCCCTTTGCCGCAGCCTTCTTTGTTTAGTGTTCACAGGAGACCGTGGTCGTGCTCAAGGAGGAGGTGGATGAGCAGCTTCGCTTATTGGGTTTCCACGAGCAGCATTAGGAGGATGTGCCCTCCTACAATTATTCAGCGCACTACGGAGGGACGTACTGGAGCTTGCACCAGGACGAGGGTACCTCCTTGTCATACCACGATGACACTTCATCCTGGCCAGCTTGGGATTGATACCCACTTAGGCCAAAAGCCTAAGCTTGGGGGAAGGTACGCCGACACCGCACTCATCTCCTTATCATGTTGCATCGATACTTTGTATATTCATGTTTTGTTCTCTTTTTAGTTTTTGTTCTCTCTTTGCTTTTAATTTCTAAAACACAAAAAGACCAAAAATATTTCTGTTGTTTCTCTTTGGTTTGGTTGTTTTTCTCTTTGCCTTGGTTTGTTTTCCCCTTTTTGCTTTGTTTGAACTATTCGAAAAACCCAAAAAGATTTTTCTTTGCTTGTTCTTCCTTTTTGGTTCTTATTTTAAAAATCGAAAACAACAAAAATATTTGTTGTTCTTCTTTGGTTTTGTGAGTTTGCTACAGGGTTCAGCAGTCCTCAGTGGATATTGGTTTCATATTATTATTCAAGCCACACAAGTGAAGAGGAATAATGAGGATTAATGACAACTTGAGGTGTGGTAAGAGGCTGGTAACAAACTCTATTTGTTTTCATTTTTGTACATATACTCATCATTTTGGGTATGCTTAGTCTGTTCGTGTAGGGTGTATGTTATCTTTGGATGCTTAGTAGTTTTTGCTTTCGTATGATTAGTTCCAGCTTGCTAATAGTTTGTAGCATGTTTTATGAATGTTTGCTTGCATTACTCTATTCATAACTTGGTATGACACCGTGGTATCCTCCTCTGAACGTTTCATTTGAAATGACTTGGCACATGCTCACGCATGCACATGACTGTAATAATCAGTTAAGCCTCGATGAATTATTTTGCCTTGAGGATCTTGAATCACTTTCATGCCATGATTAGTCCTATTTTGTTGCAAGCATGATTATGACAGCTATTGCTCTCTCGTTTGTCGCTCCCTTACTATTGCTAGCCTTCACTTTCACTGAGTATTTTACTCATGTTTCCAACTCCCTAAAACCAAATATTGCCAAAGTGTCCACCATACCTACCTATTAGCATCATTTGCTATTTCCGTGCATATTCAATATGCCTTGTTTTCTTCCGAATAAAATGTTTGCTTGTTATGAGAAAGTTAGTTAGTAAAGCTCTCATGAACTTGATGGCACACTTTATTTTCTACACTTAATAAACCTGAACCATTGTTACTGTCCATGAAAGTTATATGCTTGCAAATTATAGGCTGGGGATTAGCAAAACCGTGCTGTCACGGGGAATGCTTTCAACACTTGTGAATATATACCCAGTTGATACCATGCTCTTTTGTTTGCGGATGTCGTCGGTGTGAAATAAAAGAGGAGCTTGTAAGTCCATGGAGTTATGTATGTGTGTTAGAGAAACGCCTGGGCCGCTGGTCTAATCCATGCCTTCATGGTGGAAACCTGCAGCGTAACCATAATGATATCTATGAAGCATTCTTCTTATAAAAAAAGAGAGATAGCTATTGAGAAAAATAAAAAAAAGAGATTTATGAAAATAGGAAAGAGAGAAAAAAGCACCATTTTCCCATGGTAAATAAGAAGATTGCTGAGATACTCCTTGTCTGCTTGCCTTGTCATTTTGATATGGGGATTCTTCCGTATCATCGGGCAAGGTACCCGTGCGGTTCTCTATGATACGCACGTATTTACGATGACAAGAACTTACCGGTAACTAAAGTTGAGTAGAATGAGGAGCGGCCCTCGTAATCAAGGGACATGGGATTTTCAGTTTATAGTCTGTCAAGCATATAACTCAGATTGGACCTCACTTTCACCTTAACCACATTAAAGATGCTTATGATAGGGGCAATGAGAGCTCAAAGCTAACGAGTACCATACTTCTAGCATTTGGAAGCCTTTCAAATTATTCAAAACCTTTTCTTTTACTTGTTGAGTCTCCACATATTCTTTGAGCACCTTCTTGAGAGCATAGTTATCATTCTTTGTGCTTGTCTCATTACTTGATTATTTGTGTTATGACTTTGATGCTTGTATCTTTGACATCTTTACTTCTAGTCTTCACTTGAACTTCAGAGGTGCCTTGGCATTCATAATCAAAGGCAAGCGAGATACCACTCTATCATACCTTGTTATGAGCATTGTAATGTTGCTTATGTTTATGCTTCATGCTACTTATTATTTTTGAGTTGGAATCTCTTCATAGCTTGCAATGCCTATTAAGTAAACTTAGTTGCATACTCCTTATTATGAATTGTCTAAGTAGTTGATCACATGCTGAGAATATATACATCATATGAAGCAATTGTGTTCGTGAAAGTTCTTTTATCGCACTCAGTTTTCAACTTAATTGCTTGAGGACAAGCAATAAGCTAAGCTCGGGGGGAGTTGATACGTCCAAAACGTATCTACTTTCTCGAACACTTTTGCTATTGTTTCTCCTCTAAACTTGTGTGATTTGGATGCAATTAACACGGACTGACGCTGTTTTCAGTAGAATTGCCCTCGTGTCTACTTTTTGTGCAGAAAATCAACTATCAGGAAAAATCCCGGAAAATATGCCGAAAATCCTATTTCACCGTAAGACTGGAGCCGAACGAACGGAGGGGCTGGGCCCAGCCACACCACTGGCCGTCTGGGCAAGCCCAGTGTCGGGGGGTGGTCCAGCCGCCTGCACTCCCTCGGTCTCCCTCTTTGCCTATAAGTTGCCTTCTGACCTAAAAACTTAGGGGGGTTCAACGTTTTTCCAGAAGGAGTTCCGCTCCGCTGCCACCACCAGATTCCACGAAACAGCACCAGAAACTCTGTTTTGGCACCTTGCCGGGATGGGGAATTGGAGGAGATCATCGCCATCATCATCACCATCGCTTGTCCATCGACCATCCATATTTCCCCCATCTATGAGTGAGTAATCCCCCGTTGTAGGCTATGGGGATGGTAGGGATTGGATGAGATCGTTCATGTAATGGCATCAGATTGTTAGGGCATGGTGCCTAGTATCTTTTATTAGTGCTTTATGACTTTGTTGCGACTTGTTATGCTTAATGCTTGTCACTAGGGCCCGAGTGCCATGATTTTAGATCTGAACATGTTATTGATTCATTATGATAGTATTGTTTATGGTCTTACCTGCAAGTTGTATACACCCGTTGTTATCCGGAACCAATGGCCCCAAAGTGATAGAAACCGGGATAACCGGAGGGAATAGCTTTGATGTGAGGATCACATGTGTTCATGGAGTGTTAATGCTTTGCTCCGGTGCTCTATTAAAAGGAGCACCTTAATTGCTAGTAGTTCCCTTGAGGCCCCGCTGCAAACGGGCTAGCAGGACAAAAGATGTTGTGCAAGTTCTCATTGCGAGCACGTATGACTATATATGGGACACATGCCTAGGATTATCTAGTACTTGGATGCTTTATCTTATTTATCTGCAATTGCCGTATGTTCTGATTGCTATATGAATTGTCTTGTCCATGCAACGCCCGTTCATCCATCCCTATGCCTACCGCACTCGAATCCTACTGCCATCGCTATTGTTATCGCTGTCTTTACTTTACTATCGCTACTTTTTACTATTGCTCCAACAAAACTATACTCTTGATAAACTGTGTGAGCAAGATTGTTTCAGTAAAATTGAATTGACAACTCAGTTGTTAAGGCTTATAAATATTCTTTGTCTCCCCTTGTGTCGAATCAATAAATTGGGTTTCACTTCCCTCGAAAATACTGCGATACACCCCCTATACTTGTGGGTCATCACTTCTCCCATGTCCTCAAGAACAAAATGAACTACTCACAAGACATCATATGGATCTTGACCAGAGATGGAATAATCATGTATAACAATCTGAACATAAACAATAATTCCACGATTCACTCAATAGCATCAACTACAAAGAGTAATCAACACCGGGAAAGTTTCCCCTAAGAACTATGCAAGATTCAACCCAATTGTTACAGCAATATGGAGATGATGATGAGGGTGCTGATGGTGATGATGGTGGTGGTGATGATGATGATCCCGATGAAGTCCAGCTTGATGGTGGTGTTGATGGCGATGATCTCCCCTCTCCGGGAAGGAATCCCCCGGCAGAAATCTGTCTGCCGGAGAGATCTTTATCTCGGTGTTTTCTGCCCCACAGAGGCGGCGGAATCTTTCTGTGGTCGCTCCCTGAGTCTTAGGGTGTAACACCCTCGAATTGGCCCTATGCAAGTTTCAGCGCTTCCCGCAAAACCCGCATAGAAATGATTCAAGGACGCCCACTAGGCACTTTCGTGCGGGTGGAAAAACGAAGTAATATCATTACACAACAGTCCTCGACGGGACCCACAGAACATATATATATATATATATATATATATATATATATATATATATAGAAACCCTATTCAGCATCCAGGGTGTAGAATAGTTATTTTGCATCCCACATATTTTTATGTTCTCACATACATAAATTTATGTTTTGTATACTAATAATTATGTTCATATTCATCAGAAACGTAAAAAATCGACATAAAAATACGTTTTATGAGTCATTATAGTGTTAAAAACATAGAAAATTCGCATTTTACGCCGTATTTTTTTACGGCATGTAAATAATTTTTTTACGACATGTCTAAATTTTTTTATGTTCTTCTTGACTTCCGGGATAAAAGAAAATTTACGTGACGTAAAAATTATGTACGGTTTGAAAGATAGGGGGTGGATGAAGAATAACTATTCTACACCCTAGGTGTCAAATAGCGCCACTCTATATATATATATATATATATATATATATATATATATTACACGACCCCAAGAGTCAAGAATGCAGATATACAATACAAAGATCCAAATCACCTTGAAATCGATACCATGTCCGAGTACGGACAAGATGCAAATGGGGCTAAGAGCCCTGAAGAATAACCAATGGCGTCCATAACCACCTTGAGCCAAAGGAAGGGTAACCCCGCTAACGACGTCGAACTTAAACCTGCTAAAACAAAAGGGTGCCGACAAAGAGCAAAGGAAAAAGGAGGCGTCATCGAGGCCAGTACACGGCGAGGCTAGAATTCGGCGGCTCTCGCCTACATAGGTATAGTGGACTGAAGCGGCAGCGCAACGGCACTAAACAACCTATAGAGACTCAGTATCACTGACGGCTATTAGAGAGGGGTAAGAAAGACCTATTCGGATCCAACCTGATACTAACACCAAACATACCCATCCTTGCCTTCCCCCTCGAGACCAAACGAGGAAGTCAAACCGAGGAACTCACACAGTTGGCAGTTTTATCCATTCCATTATCATTGAAGCACTTACTAGTCAGATATAAATAGCTCGAGTCGTCCTGATAGCATAAGTAGTGGGCAGTTTTAGTTAACATTCCCTAGTAGTTGGAACATTTACTAGTCAGATATAATTGTCCCGAGGAATCCCAAAACCCAGCAGTTGTTGGCACTTTTATCACATTCCATTGGAGTTGCAAGACTTACTAGGCAGGTATAGTATGACACAGATCACCACAGATCCACCAGTTGTTGGCATTTTTAATATCCATTCCGTTATACTTGAGCTGATTACTAGTCACATATTAAGTCAAATTTATAGCACTACTTTAGTTATGCTTGTCTATGATCGAGATACTGTGCTCCAAGTCGTCCATAACCGCGGACACGGCTTTGAGAAAGTTTTACCCTGCAGGGGTGCACAAATAGCAACACACACTCGATCAACCTCGGAAAAACCAACTCAAAACCCAACGAGGCTTTCACGACAAAGCGATCACATGATTCATAAACATTTCAGGGGGCCACCCCACTAAGCTACCCGCAATGAAGTTGGCCGGCTCCGTAACGGACCCAGGGTTTGTGACAATGGCTGTAAATGACTGGGAACCCGTAAGTGTGACTGGGCTTGTCGATACCGCGAAAATATTCCATGTTCCAAAATAGTACAGGTGCTCCATGCACAATCTTAAATAAAGCAGTAAAGCATGGCATAAGTACAGGATAGTAAGAAAGCCCCAAACTACTTTGGTCTCAGACTCCGGGATCGGTCTTCGGGTCCGGCCATCAGATCCATGAAGGAGATCGTAGCAAACCATGCCGAGGGTCTTGGGAGTACGCATCACTGGGTTCGGGTTCCACGTCGAGGGTCTCGGGGTTCGACGTCGGTGGCCTTTGGGATCCCATGACGGAGAGCTTGGGGTCTCCACTTCTAGGGTCGATGTCGGTCTCGAGTGGCGCCGACGGTTCATCGGGTTCGTCCAGGCGGATGGGGATCTTGTGTGTCGATATGTGCTGAAGTTTTGATGTGCGATGCGCAAAGATCATGCCACCACCACATCAGAACATCATCTGGCAGATATCAGAAACAACTTATCACAAATGATACAGATGCGACACTTTTGTTTTTGACATTGAGCAGCAGCACATCGGTAGCACTCATCTGTAGGGAAACATAGACGATGTCCCGCACGCGCTCGACACAGGAGCGGGCACCGCCAGAGCAGGGGAAGGATCACTGCGGGGGCTCACGCGCACGTCCACGCGAGGTGCCCGGAGCACACATGGCCCAAAGCGGAGGGCGTCCTAGCCGACGGATGATGGGCGGCGGCCTGCTGACTAGCGCGGGGAGGTGGGCCTGCGGTGGCGGACGGCGATGACGCAGGAGCTCGGGGTCGTGGCCGGGGCATAGGGAGGCCAGGACGACGCACGCGGGAAGGGCGGGCTTGCTAGCGGCCGCTGCAGAGGCGGCCGCGCAGAGCGGCGACGGTTGGAGCTGGACGACGGAGGTGGACGCGGTCGAAGGGCGGCGGCCGACGCAGAGGAGGTAAGCCGGGTGCAAGGGCGAGCTCGGGGAGGACGCCGAGGTCGGCGGTGCCAGTGGCGGCTCTGCTGACAGAGAGGGCGACGCAGCGGCGCCCTGCTCGGGGTCGGGCAGCGGGTCGATCGGCGCGGAGATCACGCGTGCCGGCGCGGCCAGACTTGCGGGAGGGACGCGACCGGCGGCCGACGAAGGGAAGGGCATGGCCGGTCTTGAGGGAGGCAGCGTCCGGTCTAGAGGGAGGCGGCGGCCGGCGGCCGACGGGGAGGCGGGGCGACCGAGAGCAGAGAGGGAGCATCGGTGGGGGTGGGGCCCGCGTCGCGGTAGGTGGCGCTGGGGCGCGGAGATCGGGGTGGTTGTCGGTCGTGGGGTGGGTCCAGGTGGGAGCGGGCGAGCGACTGTGGGAACAGTGGTCACTGGGTGGACCGGGAGAGTGGATGGGGTTGGTGGGAGCGCCTGGTGAGCGCGGGATGGGAGCTGCGGTGGGGTGGCGGGTCAGGAGGCGCGCCTGTGGCGGCGGGTGGAGGCTGGGCACTGGGGCGGGAAAAAAGGCAGGAGGTGGGCCCGCGGGGTGAGGTGGCAGGCTAGGAGTGGAAGGGGTGAGGTGGCTGTGTGCCAGCGCGTGTGTGCGTGTGTGCTGCGCGCTGGGGTTAGCTAAGGCTGGCGGCGGCTATGTGTGGGTGTGGTTTAGGCTAGGAATTAGCTAGGGTTTGGAGGTGGCCGGCTGGGCTTTTGGGCCTGGCTGGCTGCCTCCCAAAAATAATATAAATTTTGATTATTATTTTAAGAGACGTTTGAAATTTGTTTTTAGACAAACAAAATATCCGGGAGAGACCGAGGTTTTGATTTGAAATAAAGACAGGGGATATTTAGAAAACAAATATAAGCTTTTAGAAATAGTTTTAGACAAATATATGCATGATGACATGACGATGCTCAAATGCAATGTGGCATGATGACATGAGCATGCGGTCATGATGATGCAATGCACAAAAACACAATGATTTTCTAGTAGTGGTTTTAGCGGGATGCCGCAATTCGACACCACTAACAATGGATCTCGCCCTTGAGATCCGCCTCGTGGTACCGGAAAGAAGGCCGACGATCTGAATCTTCTCGCTGCGTGTAGGTCCTCGCGACACCACTAACAAGAGGTCGTTGTCCGTGATCATCGAGAGGACACTCCGGAGAGACAAAGACGAAGAAAAAGGTCTGAAAAGATAAGGCCACCTTACTTCCGTGGAAGGAGTGAAAATTGCATTGATCCTCCAATTCAATGTACAAAGCGAATGATAAGAGTAGTGGTATGATCATGACTCCATCCCGCACTCAAAACATTACTTTGTACATGAATAGTTGAATTATGCAATCAACTCTCGAAATCAGACTGAAGATCTCAACAAGCGGGGTGCGGAAACAAAGGAGTGATGCAGGGCTTCACCGGATCTGATGTAGATGAGGTCGTCGTGTTGTAAAACACCGGAAGGCACAAGAAGGAACAAAGAGAAGTCCAACAGATGAAGGATTCCTCAGATAGCATGTAGACCGGATGTAGAAGCACCGTTACCAAAGGAGGAAGCGAAACCCGGAAGGTACGACGGAACCCAACCACGAGAAATCCTGGACTTGAAGAAAGGTAAGAGAGCAGATTTAAAACACGCAGAGGTAAGAGGAGAACAACAGAGGGGTAAGGAGTAAAAGCAGACCTAATCAGATCTATCCAACCGATTTTGCAAAATAGTTTTGACACTCTACTTCGGCCGTTAGCTAGGTTATCCTACAGGCTGGACTTGTGGGGCATCGCAACTGCTGAGCTCTGATACCACTCTATAACACCCTCGAATCGGCCCTATGCAAGTTTCAGCGCTTCCTGCCAAACCCGCATAGAAACGATTCAAGGACGCCCACCAGGCACTTTCGTGCGGGTGGAAAAACGAAGTAATACCATTACACAACAGTCCTCGACGGGACCCACAGAACAGATATATATATATATATATATATATATATATATATATATTACACGAACCCAAGAGTCAAGAATACAGATATACAATACAAAGATCCAAATCACCTTGAAATCGATACCACGTCCGAGTACGGACAAGATGCAAATGGGGCTAAGAGCCCTGAAGAATAACCAATGGCGTCCATAACCCTGCCCAGGCCAAGCCGGAAGGGTAACCCTGCTAACGACGTCGAACTTAAACCTGCTAAAACAAAAGGGGTGCCGACAAAGGGCAAAGGAAAAAGAGGCGTCCAAGATCGAGGCCAAGACACGGCAAGGCTAGAATTGACGGGTCTCGCCTACATAGGTATGGTGGATCAAGAAGACAAATGGCACTAAACAACCTATAGAGACTCTATCATCCTTTGGCTATTAGAGAGGGGTAAGAAAGACCTATTCGGATCCAACCTGATACTAACACCAAACATACCCATCCTGGCATTCCCCCTCGAGACCAAACGAGGAAGTCAAACCGAGGAACTCACACAGTTGGCAGTTTTATCCATTCCATTATCGTTGAAGCACTTACTAGTCAGATACAAATAGCTCGAGTCGTCCTGATAGCATAAGTAGTGGGCAGTTTTAGTTAACATTCCGTTGTAGTTGGAACATTTACTAGTCAGATATAATTGTCCTGAGGAATCCCAAAACCCAGCAGTTGTTGGCACTTTTATCACATTCCATTGGAGTTGCAAGACTTACTAGGCAGGTATAGTATGCCACAGTTCACCACAGATCCACCAGTTGTTGGCATTTTTAATATCCATTCCGTTATACTTGAGCTGATTACTAGTCACATATTAAGTCAAATTTATAGCACTACTTTAGTTATGCTTATCTATGATCGAGATACTGTGCTCCAAGTCGTCCATAACCGCGGACACAGCTTTCAGAAAGTTTTACCCTACAGGGGTGCACAAATAGCAACACACACTCGATCAACCTCGGAAAAACCAACTCAAAACCCAACGAGGCTTTCACGACAAAGCGATCACAGGATTCATAAAATATTTTAGGGGGCCACCCCACTAAGCTACCAGCAACAAAGCTGGCCGGCTCTGGAACGGACCCAGGGCTTGTGACAATGGCTGTAAATGACTGGGAACCCGAAAGTGTGACTGGGCTTGTCGATTCCGCGAAAACATTCCACGTTCCAAAACAGTACAGGTGCTCCACGCACAATCTTAAATAAAGCAGTAAAGCATGGCATAAGTACATGATTGTAATAAAGCCCCAAACTACTTTGTGGCCCCAAGAAATAGAAATGAATCAAGCTCTGGCTCAGGGGGGTCCATAAGGCCTCCCGGATGTGCATAGTGTGAATAGTCAAGGAACAGGTATCAAGTACTCGGGGTCCTACGGGACACAAGTGAGCGTGGAAGAACCAAATAACATCTATTGCCCACTGATGCCTCTGCATTAGTAATATCTAGCATTTTAATAGTTGTATTTAAAGTCATGATCATCTCCACCATAAAGCATCTCCACCATAAACATCTGCCAGCATACCAACAACTGTGGTACTCGACAACACGAGATCGCACCTGAGCAAGCAACTACGACTCGCAAGGCCAGCTATCTACCAAACAACAGGTATTAGGAGGTGTCCATGGCAATATAGAGGCTGCACGGGATATAACTGGTGCACGGAAACTAAAGCATCGCGACACGGATAGCAATAGATCAACAGGAGGAAATAAAGACTATAAATGCAAAATAGGTAGAAGGGGAAGGGATGCTCGCCTGGGAAAACACTGCCGACGGGTCATATCCGGAGAACTTGTCGATACTCGCATCAACTCATCGGCCTAATCCGTGAAGAAGCAAAGCACTAAAAGAAACACCGGAGGCAATATTTAATACTACGGTAGAAGATCCGGCATGATTATGATATGATGCAGATGTGGTGCAATTAGGCAATATTAAGCAGAACATGGGTCCTGACAATTAATTAATAGGTTCAAGTTATTTAGGTACCCCGCAAATTTAAATGTTTTCTTAACAAGGCAAAGCATGGCATCGGTTTGCTACACCAATTTAAATGGAGTTCGGAATAAGACAAAGATATCCCGCATAAACACTCCATATTTAATTATGAGGTGAATCGGCATAATGCCCCCAGACCACAAGATGTGATGCGAATATGAACCATTTAATATGCAACAAGTTTATATCACTTATAAAATAGGGTTTCGAGAAAGGGGTTATACATCAAGGTCCGAAGATCTTGGGGCTCGAGGGTCGGGGTATGCAGGGTCTCGGCCACCGGATCTGTGAAGAAGAACTTGACGTTCCGAGGGTTCGACGGGGTTCGGGTTTGGTCTCAGACTCCGGGATCGTTCTTCGGGTCCGGCCATTGGATCCATGAAGGAGATCGTAGCAAACCATGCCGAGGGTCTTGGGAGTACGCATCACTGGGTTCGGGTTCCGCGTCGAGGGTCTCGGGGTTCGACGTCGGTGGCCTTTGGGGTCCCATGACGGAGAGCTTGGGTCTCCACTTCCAGGGTCGATGTCGGTCTTGAGTGGCACCGGCGGTTCATCGGGTTCGTCCAGGCGGATGGGGATCTTGTGTGTCGATATGTGCTGAAGTTTTGATGTGCGATACACAAACATCAGGCCACCACCACATCAGAACATCATCTGGCAGATATCAGAAACAACTTATCACAAAAGATACAGATGCGACACTTTTGGTTTTGACATTGAGCAACAGCACATCGGTAGCACTCATCTGTAGGGAAACATAGACGACGTCCCGCGCACGCTCGACACAGGAGCGGGCACCGCCAGAGCAGGGGAAGGATCTCTGCAGGGCGACCGAGAGCAGAGAGGGAGCATCGGTGGGGGTGGGGCCCGCGTCGCAGTAGGTGGCGCTGGGGCGCGGAGATCGGGGTGGCTGTCGGTCGTGGGGTGGGTCCAGGCGGGAGCGGGCAGGCGAACCAGGGGGAATGGGTACGCGTGTCCACTGTGGTGGACCGGGAGAGTGGATGGGGTTGGTGGGGAGCGGCCTGGGTGAGCGCGGGATGGGAGTCGCGTCTGGCGGGTGGCGGGGTGGCGGCGTGCGCCTAGGTGGCGGCGGGGTGGAGGCTGGCGACCTGGTGGGCGGGAAAAAGGGCAGGAGGTGGGCCCGCGGGGTGAGGTGGCAGGATAGGAGTGGAGGGGGTGAGGTGGCTGTGTGCCAGCGCGTGTGTGCGTGTGTGCTGCGCGCTGGGGTTAGCTAAGGCTGGCGGCGGCTATGTGTGGGTGTGGTTTAGGCTAGGAATTAGCTAGGGTTTGCAGGTGGCCGGCTGGGCTTTTGGGCCTGGCTGGCTGCCTCCCAAAAATAATATAAATTATGATTATTATTTTAGACGTTTGAAATTTGTTTTTAGACAAACAAAATATCCGGGAGATACCGAGGTTTTGATTTGAAATAAAGACAGGGGATATTTAGAAAACAAATATAGGCTTTTAGAAATAGTTTTAGACAAACATATGCATGATGACATGACGATGCTCAAATGCAATGTGGCATGATGACATGAGCATGCGGTCATGATGATGCAATACACAAAAACACAACAATTTTCTAGTAGTGGTTTTAGCGGGATGCCACATAGGGTTTCAGGATGATAATATACGCCAGAGGGGAGAGCCAGGGGTGGACCAGGGCGGCCACACCACCTGGTGGCGCGGCCTAGGGTGGCCCGTGCCAGGGGGTGGTGTGGGCCCCCTGTGGCCGATCTCTACTTCCCCTTCTGGCTTGATTCGTCTTCTAGAAAAATAGGATTTTCCATGTATTTTCTCAGATTTTCTGATCTTCGCGAATTTTGCCTCTAAATAGCACCTTTTCCATCAGAATCTTGACTGCAGCGGTCCATGCTCCAAAAGTCATCAACCATGCAAAAACAGACGAAATAACATAAGTATCATCTCTTAATATGAAATATATCAATGAATAACAGTAAATTATGTTATAGAATAGTGATGCAAAATAGATGTATCAACTCCCCCCAAGCTTAGACTTCACTTGTCCCCAAGCGAAACTGAGCTCAATAAACATGACCTCAGGTTTATGAAGTGAAGAGTCGATAAAAGAATACAGACAAGAAGCATAACATTCATCAATACATAGATCATAATAGAAGACAACTCACTATTATATAACTTAACTTGCAATAAGTAAGGAAACACAATAAATATACATAAAGTGAATCATAATTGGTAATGGCAAACTTAGCTCTTGGTCGAAGAATAGTTGATAATTTGCTGGAGTTCACAAATAACTGGTTTTCAATGATAGCTTTCAAAGTAGTAGACACCAAGATAAGAGCAATGTGCAAAACAAGGAACATAAGAAACATGATTGAATAAATCATCATATGAATGAGTGAAACACAACAACTCAAAATACTTGCCGAGATAGAAGGGAGTAGGTTTACTGACTCAACTAAAAAGTAAAAGAAAGGCCCTTCGCAGAGGGAAGCAGGGATTTCAAGTTTCATAAAGAGCTCCCAAAAATTATGATACTTATTAGCTTTCCGCTCTCATTGCCCCTATCATAGGCATCTTTAGGTGATTAAGGTTAAAGTGATCAAATATGAGGATATGCTTGACAAGTTGTAAGTTGAAAATCTCATGTCCCTTGAATACGAGGGCCGCTCCTCATGCTACTCAAGTTTGTCACCGGTAAGTTCTTGTCATCGTAAGCACATGTGTATCATAGAGAACCGCCAACGGGGTACCCCTTGCCTGATGATACGGAAGAATCCCCATATCAAAATGACAAGGCAAGCAGACAACAAGCATCTCAACAATCTTCTTATTTACCATGGGAATACGGTGCTTTTTTTCTCTCTTTCCTCTTTTCATAATCTCTTTTTCTTTTTCTCTTTTTCTCAATAACGGACTCTTTTTTTATGAGAAGAATGCTTCATAGATGCTCGTTATGGTTACGCTGCAGGTTTCCACCATGTCAGCATGGATTAGACCAGCGGCCCAGGCGTTTCTCTAACACACATGCATAACTCCATGGACTTACAAGCTCCCATTTCATTTCACACCGACGACATCCATAGACAAAAGAATATGATATCAACTAGGTACAAAGTACAAGTGCAATGTTGAAAGCGTTCCCCATGACAACATGGTTCTGCTAATTCACAACTTACAAAGCGCAAGCATATACACAACATAGATGGGCACAATGGTTCAAGTTTATTAAGTGCAAGAAAGTAAAGTGTGCCATCAAATTCGTGAGAGCTTTAATCACTAATTTTCACATAACAAGTTTAATTTGGGAGGTAGATAAAAACATGAATTTACTTGGAATAGCAATAGTGCTAATAGGTAGGTATGGTGGACACAAATGGCATAGGTTTTGGTTTAAGGATTGGATGCACGAGAAGAGTTCCCTCTCAGTACAGTTTTTTGGCTAGCAAGGCTGGTAGCAAGTATAAGAGTTGAAGGAAACAAACAAACATACAAGTGATAAAGACAAACATGCAATCTTCCTTGGAAGCACAAAAGATCTTAACTAGAGAATACTAAAATATGAGCAAATCAATTAAGAAAGATGATGAAATTATATTTATTTAGAGTACTTTTATCTTTTCATTCAACTCTCAAAAATAGTGTTGCTACTGACCAAGCCAGGTTTGCTAAAACCAACTAAATTAACTCAATGACCCCAGAGTGATACCAATACTAACAATAAGATCAATCATATAACCATGAATTGAAAACTAATATAAGATATGCAAAAGAGTAAATGATAGACTTCTCATTAATATTCCATAACGGCAACTCACACCAAGTGACGAGGGTTTAACTCATCAATGCCCATTGTTATGGACTTGGGTTTTGGAGAAGGAGGGAGCGCTGGAGACATCTATCGGCTAGCAAACAAGCACACATGGGACTCAAAGATTTACCCAGGTTCAGGCCTCGCAGAGGTCCCTACCCGCTTGTCCGCGTGGAATTATTGAAGGAATCGAGGATTACAATGGTGCGCAGATGCAATCTGGCGAGGGTTGTGGAAACTAGGGTTGCATGTGTCTGATGGCTCAGTGTTAACAGCGCTAGAAAAATGCTGGTGTGGTGTTGATGTAGAGCTTGTTGGGAACCCCAAGAGGAAGGTATGATGAGCACAACAGCAAGTTTCCCTCAGTTATCAAACCAAGGTTTAATCGAACCAGTAGGAGCAAGGAAACACCCCAAAGGTGTTGCTAGCTGAGCCTTGGCAGGGCGCACTACCGGTGCTAGTAGAAACATGGAGACCTGCACAACACAACCACAGAACTTTTTCCCCAACTTGCGATGAGGTTGTCAATCTCACCGTGTTTTGCTGAAAACAAAGGATTAAACGTATTGAATGGAAAGAAGTAAAAGTTAGCAAAAAGTAAACACAAAGTAGTAACAGTTTGTAGATTGAATGTAAAAGAAAGGACCGGGATCCATAGTTCACTAGAGGTGGCTCTCCTTAAGATAGATAACATGCTGGGTGAACAAATTACAGTGGGGCAATTGACAAACATCGAGAAAGCAATACATGCATATACTAATCATCTTGACTCCTTTGGAACTTGATTGGGCATTACAACATTATACATAGACCGCCATCCAACTGCATCTATGACTAATAATCCACCTTTAGGTTATCATCCGAACCCCCTCCAGTATTAAGTTGCAAGCAACAGATTATTGCTTTACGATTTGCGTGTAATGTAAACAATACGATTGTTCTATGAACAAAGGATTGTTGTTTTCTCCCTAGTAGCAACAACACATCTAGTACCTTAGAGATTTCATCACTTCCCAGTTACGGAGGCATGAACCCACTATCGAGCATAAATACTAACTCTTGGAGTTGCTAGCATCTACTTGGCCAAGATAGCTACTAACAACGGAAAGCATGCAAGATCACAAATAACAAAGAAATGATAGAATCAATAATCAATCTGAAATAGCATCTCAATATCCATCGGATCCCCGCAAACACAACATGTATGATTACAAATAGATGATCTTGATCATGAACGGAGCTCACAAGATCTAAACATGAAAGCACAAAGGAGGAGAACCAGCCATCTAGCTACTACATGGACCCGTAGTCCAGAGATGAACTACTCACGCATCACACCGGAGGCTTGCATGATGATGAAGAAGGCCTCCAGGGTGAATTCCCCTCTCTGGCAGGGTGCCAGGAAGAGCTTTAGATCCCTCCTGATCTAGGGATGGAGATGACGGCGGCTACAGACTCTTTCGTGGATTTTTGATCGGGTACTTAGGGTTTTCGTCCTGAGGGCAATGTATAGGCGGAAGGGGAGGCCGAGGGGGTGCCTGGGCTGGCCACACCACCCCCTGGCGCGGGCCAAGCCTGGCCGCGTGGCCAGGTGGTGTGGCCGCCCTCTGGCCCTTCTCCGTCTCGTATTCTGGCATCTGATGACTTCTGAAAAAATAGGCACTTTGGCTTTTGTCCCGTCCAATTCCGAGAATATTCACTTTCTGACTTTCCTAGAACCAAAAACAGCAGAAAATAGGCAGCTGGCATTGTGGCTCTTGTTAATAGGTTAGTCCGAGAAATCATATGAAAAGTACTCCAAAGTGTGGACAAAACACAAGAAAGTGGATAAAACCAAGCATGGAACATCAAAAATTATAGATACATTTGCAACGTATCAGTGTCCTCCTCGCCGCTCCCTCCTAGCCTTTATATAGATAGGCTAGGTCTCGGGTAGCAGGTCGAGTTGGTTACAGGTTAGGGTTTTCCCCTTTGAACTTTCTATCTTTATCTTCTTCTTGTTCTTCTAGCAATCGAGAGTCCGTAGGTTACTCGAGTTCTCCATTTGGGCCTTGGCGACACCATGGGCCTCTGCTGTATTCAGACTGTATATACCAAGCTCAAGTACTTGTAGGGTATACCCATGTCACCAAGGGATACATATCTAACGAGAGAGGGGACACTTCCATAATGCAAACCATCCTACATAATAACTTCTCTATTCATGATATGACTCTACTAAAAAGGTAAAAAGATAGAAGATAGTGATGTGATACCGCGACACTCCCCCAAGCTTGGAACAAACCAAGGGGATGCCAAACCTGATGACGAATTACTCCTTCGGTGGTGGTGGTATTCTCTCGATGAGCTCTTTGATTAGTTTCCCCAAGTCCTCGATCTCGAAGGTGAGATTACGAATCAGCTATGAGTTTTGCTCAATGCGGCTCATGATCATGTCGGGTTGAGAATTCTAGCTCTTGCGATTCTTTCCCCACTCTTCCTCCTTGAAGTCTTCTTTTCCTGCATGGCTAGAACGAGGCAAATCCCAATTGGAGGGTAGTTTCTCCTTGGGCATATTCTGGTATTGGTGCTCATGGATAAGGGTATGGAAAGCTTCTTGGTGCGTGGAGGAAGTGACCGTGGAGCCAAACAGTGACGAGGAGTTTTCCCTCTAGTCTGCATCCGTGCAGTCCTTCTAACCACGGCAGGCTTTGTCACCACTCCAATGCTTGCAATGGTAGTGCCGGTGTGCAGATGTTGGCCTTGCTCCATTTCATCTTCACTCTTGATCTCCTCCTCCTGACCGGGGTCTTGGAGATCTTCCTCCATAAGCTCCTTTGCCTTATCCTTGGCGGACACCATTGTGCTTCTAAACTTTCAAAAATAGTTCCTGGTAGAAACAGATCGAAACGAAAACACAACGAGAACACGATATACGAATCTCGGGGGATCCAGGGGATTATATATTACGAAGTTTCCTAACAAAAGGAAGGTACTAGGAGAAAACTGGTCGGAGACGGAGTCCGGAGTGGCCACACCACCTGGTGGCGCGGCCAGGGGTGGGCCCGCGCCACAGGGAGGTGTGAGCCACCCTGGCTCCGCTTTCGTCCCTCTTTCGCTTTGTAGCTTTCCTTATTGTCTAAAAACTGCAAAAATATAGTTGGATAGTATTTTCGCTGAACTTTTCTTACCAGAACTGTTACCTATTTGAAAATGGACTCTGCCGGTCTCTGAATTTGGTATCTAGTGATTCTTCTGGAGTCACCATTTGAATAACATCAATATCTTCATCTTCATACATTTATTGTGAGTCATGAAACCTTTCACTTTCTCATTACACCATTTTCTCCACCTACCTGGAAATTTCTTTCACACAAAACTTCACACGGTTCTCATTAGCAACATTAGTATAAGTGAAGTGATAAAACCTTTTGAGTTCAACTTCAACTGAAAACCATCAAAACATAAGCTACTATAGCAACTTCTTCCGAAAATCCAAAAAAAAATCAAAAAGGAAATCGAATAAAGAAGCAAATGCAAGAGTGGCAAAATCTGTCAAAACAGACCAGCAGCTAAAGATCAATTTTTTAGAAAATCTTCTGTTGCTCAAATCAAAAAGTGCAAAACTAATGAAAGTTAAATAACAACCTGGGGCAGAAGCACAAACAATTACAGCTCAATCCGACATACAGAGATCTCTCACGAATTTTTACGGTGAAGCACAAAAATCTGTTTCGGGACAACAACTTCCCCAAATATTACTTCTCTCTCATTAGAGGTTGATCTTGAGATAAAAACCAAACAAAAAGGATAAGGAGATGTTATTACCGAAGTAATAACTTCCAAGACTGAAATAAACAAAAACAAACTGAAAGCAAAAACTAATTGGGTTGTCTCCCAAAAAGCTCTTTCTTTATAGCCATTAAGATGGGCATGATAATTTCAAAGATGCTCACATAGGAATATGAATTGAAGTGAAAGAGAGCATTAAGAAGCAAAAATACACATGTTTAAGTTTAACCCACTTCCTATGCAAGGGAATTTTGTAAACAAACAAGTTGTTGAAACCAGAAACTGCTAGCATAGGAAGGCAAAAAAAGTGCAACATAAGAACTTTCAGCATAAAACGAGGAAACTTGATATTATTGAGATGCAAAAGAACACTTTTCCCTCTCTCATATAACTTTCAGTATCATGCATAAACATAACAATATAACTATCACTAGGAGCATCATAACAATGATCACTTATTCTAATAGAAAACACAGGAATACTAGCCCTCATAACACTACTATGTGAAACAATATTAGAGGTATCCTCACAAAGGATAGTGTGTCCCTCTTCTACATATTTAGTGACAAAGTCTTTCACATTTGCTATTATAGGTTCATCAACCATTTGTTTATCAGGTTCAACAGCTTTATTTGTACTTTCATTAACCATACTAGCTATCATAGAATGTTCCTTTATCTTAACTGGGAAAGGGATTTTCTCAATGTAAGGTTCAGGTAAAACATGATTAGCGGTATAAACTTTAGTATTTCTTGCAGGAACACTCTTAGCAAAATCTTTATAAGGTTCATCATACTTATTCCACTTCTTTTTAGGCACTTCAATGTAGGAAGCAAAAGCCTTAAAATAAGAATCAATAGCTTGAGAGTCTAGACCATAAGCATTTTTAATGTTTTGAAAGTCATCAGTTCCCATAAAATATTCAATGCATTCATAATCATAATTTATACCTGACTTTCTACCTTTGTCATTTTGCCATGCTTCAGCATTATCTTGAATACGGTCCAGAAGATCCCATTTAGCTTCTTCTTCCATGCGAGTGAATGATCCAGCACAAGAAGCATTCAATAAATCCTTATCATGAAGAGAAAGCCTTGCATAAAAGTTATTCATAATAATATTGTTGGGGAGCTCATGAATGGGACATTTGAGCATTAGTAACTTCAATCTCCCCCAAGATTGAGCTGTACTCTCTCCATCAAGAGGCCAAAAGTTGTATATTTGATTCCGATCTTTATGAATCTCACTAGGAGGATAAAACTTTGAATAAAAGAGAGGTACTATTTCCTCCCATTCAAGAGCTTGACCATTCTTCAGCAGCTTATACCATTCCTCAGCTCTTCCTTTCAGTGATAATGAGAATAACTTCTTCTTAACTTGATCTGTAGTAATACCTACACACTTAAACAACCTGCATAATTTGTGTATAAAGAGCAAATGATCACCGGGATGGACAGTTCCATCCCCAACATAGTAGGTATCCATAACAGGATCAATAATTCTTGTAGGTATTTTAAAAGCATCATTCTCAGCAGGTGGTGGTTCATCTACTACCTTAGCAGTGGTAGTAGCATTACCAAATAAGAAACTCAGCGAATTATCCATAACAAAAATAAAGCAACTAACAGAAGTAAACAATACTCACAGTAGAAGTTTCCTTTACCAGTTCCACTCTCCAATAGCGCTTCACTCCCCGGCAACGGCGCCAGAAAATAGTCTTGATGACCCACAAGTATAGGGGGTGTATCGTAGTATTTTTGATAAGAAGAGTGTCGAACCCAACGAGGAGCAGAAGGTGCTGGCTAATGGTATGGATCAGGAATTCTCTGCAAATACTTAGCAAACGGATTTTTAGGGTTTTTTGATAAAGCAAGTAAACGAAGTACGAGTAAACAAAAGACAATAAGAATAAATGCAGCATGTGTCCCAATCCTTTATGCAGCAAAGGACAAGCCGGTTGTATTACTTAAGATGACCAAACGTTCTCGAGGACACATGGGAAGACTGTCAAGTGCTTTCGCTTCATATAGTTGATTAATCTTCTTTAGCTTGCTAAGTGTTGTGTGGGTGAACCTATGCTAATGTACCAACCTTCCTAGGACTAATACATACTTGTGATTATACACCTTGCAAACATCCGTAAGTACAAGAAAGTAATTAAGGTAGAAACCTAACCACAACTTTAAACTCTAAGACCCTAACGTCGTCCCTTGTGCAATGGTTTCCTAACAGGGGTTCAGGTTTCTGTCACTCCAGCAATCCCTACGATTAGTAGCCAAATACACAATGCATTCCCCTAGGCCCATATAGGTGAAGTGTCATGTAGTCGACGTTCACATGACACCACTAGAAGAAGTACACCACAACTTAAATATCAAACGATTGAATATTTCTCAACACAATTCCACTACTAACAACATGACTTCTCCCATGTCCTCCAGAACAAAACGAACTACTCACAAGACATAATATGGATCATGATCAAAGATGGAATAATGATGTATAACAATCTGAACATAAACAATAATTCCACGGTTCACTCAATAGCATCAACTACAAAGAGTAATCAACACTGGGAAAGTTTCCCCTAAGAACTATGCAAGATTCAACCCAATTGTTACATCAATATGGAGATGATGATGAGGGTTCTGATGGTGATGATGGTGGTGATGATGATGATGATGATCCTGATGAAGTCCAGCTTGATGGTGGTGTTGATGGCGACGATCTCCCTTCTCCGGGAAGGAATTCCCCCGGCAGAAATCTATCTGCCGGAGAGATCTTTCTCTCTCGGTGTTTTCCACCCCGAAGAGGCGGCGGAATCTTTCTGTGGTCGCTCCCTGAGTCTTAGGGTTTCAGGAGGATAATATACGCCAGAGGGGAGAGCCAGGGGTGGACCAGGGCAGCCACACCACCTGGTGGCGCGGCATCGGGTGGCCCGCGCCAGGGGTGGTGTGGGCCCCCTGTGGCCCATCTCCACTTCCCCTTCTGGCTTTCTTCGTCTTCTAGAAAAATAGGATTTTCCATGTATTTTCCAGGATTTTCTGATCTTCGCGAATTTTGCCTCCAAACAGCACCTTTTCCATCAGAATCCTGACTGCAGCGGTCCATGCTCGAAAAGTCATCAACCATGCAAAAACAGATGAAATAACATAAGTATCATCTCTTAATATGAAATATATCAATGAATAACAGTAAATTATGATATAGAATAGTGATGCAAAATGGACGTATCATTCATCTCTATCAAACAACTCCTTTCAAGAGTGCCATCAAGTCTTTATCAATAAATCTATGGGGTTGATTATCCATAAGGCTAGACTCTTAAAACAATTAAACATCACTTGAGAAATTATTTAGATGCTTCATCAATATACTTTTATTCATTTTAAGTGTAGAAATCATGGCAATGTATTCTAGAGGATCACAAAGTTCTTCTCAAACTGGATAAAGATTTTAACATAGTGAATCAAATATCTAACTCAACTCTTATGAATCTTAACAAAAGCAGGTGCATACATTATATAAACATGAAACACAACTTACCTAAGCAAGCATTCAAAAACAGCGAGATACATGATCGCAGAAAAAGTTTCATTGAACAAGAACATTGCACAAGACTCTACACATTCTGAAAGAACATTTTATGACCCCTAGTGAAAGGGCATGTATGCCCCATGTGTGGTTTTGGTAATTAATGACAATCCCTATGGACTAATGTGCACATTGAGTCTCACTTGTAGGTTTGTCCATTGGCATCGCTTGGACCATGTGTTGGTTTCAAGGATAAAAAAGAAGAAGCATTGTCCAAGGGCTTTGTGCCTATTGCAATCAAGAAGAAGAAGATCAAGTATGTCTTGAAGAAGAAGAAGAAGAAGAAGATGGAGTTCCTCATGGA
The DNA here is from genome assembly GCA_023614405.1 of Avena insularis. Taxonomy (NCBI): domain Eukaryota; kingdom Viridiplantae; phylum Streptophyta; class Magnoliopsida; order Poales; family Poaceae; genus Avena; species Avena insularis. The sequence goes on along the minus strand of CM042684.1, from coordinate 430,620,298 downwards.
TTTCTTCTAGACATCGTTAGGAATTGATGTGCAAGCTCAAGAGAATGATGAAGTCAAGTTCGAAGAAGAGGCTTCCCCATGATGTATGGGGGAGCATGTCTCAAGACTTCTTGTGTTGATCCACATAGTGTTTCTTGTGCTTAGATGCTTGATCTTTTCTTTTGGTACTTTGTGCCATCATGAAAAGTGTAGAGAGTTTGGTTTATGTGTTGGAACCTTGCTCTATTTGGGAGTTGGCTTTGTCTCATTCTTTGTTACTTGTTTTGATATTTAGAATGAGATAAATCCTTGAGCATTGGTGTTGTTGTCTATCTTATGCTCTTTGGCTTTTGCCTTGTTCATTTGTTGAATTTGTGTCCTTTCATGTGTTGATTTGGCTCTTTGATACAATTTGGACACCTTTTGTCTTGTCACACTCTTGTGTGCTACTTCTTGGTTTACTTGGTGTTTTAGTTCAAATTGTATCTCATTTTTGGTTCTTGAGAGTCTTGTGCATGCTTATTTACTAGATGTGTATATCATAGCATTCTTGTTTTCTTGACCCAATATATAGGGGATTCTCCACCAAATCCTATCGGCTAAGATGTGCATGAAATTCAATTTCATATTAATATGCACATATTTATGTGGAGCTTCTACTATATATTGAAGTTGCATTAACTACTTTGGACCCAATTTGTTTGGGAACATAGTGTACTTAATTGTGTTTTAGGTACATTGGAGATATATTGGATGCTTGTCTCATCCATTAGGAAGAAGTGGTGCCTACATGTAAATTGGAGGCTGTTGGAGATATGCCCAAGAGGCAATAATAAAGTGGTTGTTATCATATCTTCATACTTATGATAAATGTTTACATACCATGCTATAATTGTATTAACAGGAAACATTAATACTTGTGTGATTTGTAAACATAAAAGAGTCCCTAGTAAAGCCTCTTGTTAAACTAGCTTGTTGGTTAATATATGATCATTGTTTCCTGATCATGAACATAGAGATGTTATTAATAACAGGGTCATATCATTAGGAGAATGATGTGATGGACATACTCCTATAGATAAGCATAGCATAAAGATCAAGTCATTTCAATAGTTCAATTGCTATATGCTTTCTGATACATAGTAACCTGATTCCTTCGACCATGAGATCATGCATATCACCTTTACCGGATGGATGCTTTGATGTCATCAAACACCACACCGTAACAGGGTGGTTATAAAGGTGGCATTGAGTGTTTGGAAAGTATTGGTTGAGACACATGGATCAAGAGTGGGATTTGTCCATCCACATGACGGATAGATATACTCTGGGCCCTCTCGGTGAAATGTCATCCAATTAGCTTGCAAGCATGTGACTGGCTAACAAGGGATCACATATCACGGGAACGAGAAAAGAGTACTTATCAGTAACGAGGTTGAACTAGGTATGCAGAGATACCGACGATCATAACCTCGGATAAGTAACATATCGTGAGACAAAGGGAAATTGGTATCGTATGTAAGTGGTTCATTCGATCGCAATGTAATCGTAGAAATATGTGGGAGCCATATGAATTTCCAGATTCCTCTATTGGTTATTGTTCGGAGAAGTGTCTCGATCATGTCCGCATAATTCACGAACCGTAGGGAGACACACTTAAGGATTCGACGTTGTTTGAGTAGTTATGGTATTATGAGAAAGAGACCGAATGTTGTTCGGAGTCTCGGATGGGATCCGGGATATCACGAGGAGATCCGGAATGGTCCGGAGAATAAGATTCATATAAGGAAAGTCCCGTTTCGGAGTTGGGGAATGGTTCCGGTGTTTTCATCGGGAACATTCTAGAAGGTCCCGGAAGGTCCGGCACTCGAGGAGGAGGTACATGAATGTGTCATTGTAAGTTGGAATGATTGCATCATGTACTAAGTGTTCTCGCTGTCCAAAATAAAGGGTTTATTTAAATCCTAAATTGAAAAGTCAAACGGCTAGTTTGAAAGTCAAACGGCAAGTTTTGGAAAGTGGAAAGAGGAGGAGAAGTGGAAACCGAGTTGGAGAGGAGACCTCCTCCAACCGGCGGCCAACTCAAGGCCGAGTTGGGGAGGGACTCCACTCCCTCCCCATGGCGCGGCCAGCCCCCTCCCACCTATATAAGGAGGGGCAGGGCTCCCTCCTAGTACACACAAGTTCCTATCCTCTAAACTAAACCCTAGATCTAGACCCCGGTTTAGAGCTAATTGGTTTAGAGCCTTCTAATTGGTTTAGAGCCTTCTAATTGGTTTAGAGCCTTCTAATTGGTGTGTCTAATTACTAGACCACTAATAGCCTCTCTCATAAGCTCCACCATACTCGCACCGGCTTAAGGCGAAGCCTGCGAGATCTCCTCTACTTGGTACCACGCCGTTGTCTGCTGGGAATCACGAGGAGAGTGCTACAACCTCCATTGCCTGCTGGAACAAGGAGAGGAAGGTCTTCGCCGAGTCGAACGCAGTGACCGATCGGGAGCGCCTTTGAACGCGCTGGAAGGATCGTCTACGCGATCTTGAGATCGGAAAGAGTACGACTACATCACCCACGAGAATCTGCTCTCGTTAACCGCTTTGGAATCTTCGAGGGTGAGTTCCTCTATCGACTCGTTGCTACAATCTAGTAGATAGATCTTGGCTTGTTTGTTTGTATGCGATAGAAAATTTTTGTTTTCCATGCTACGAACCCCTACAAAGGGTATCGAGCCGTGTCTATATGTAGATCTGTTGCACAGACGAGTAGAACACAATGGTCATTGTGGGCGTTGATGCTTTTATTGTAGATTGCTTTTTGTGTACTTTGCATCTTGCGGTATGTTGGGATGAAGCGGCTAACCTTACATGACATCGTTCATGAGACTTGCTCCACGCTTGACATGCAACTCGTATTGCATAAGTGGCTCTGCGGGTGCCTGTTTCTCCTAGCATAGTTAAGATCCAATTTACAACGGGTAATCAACAATGCTAGTATCAATGTTGTGGTTCTTATTCGTAAGTTAGAACGACACTTATGGAAAGCCCCAAGCCACGTAAAATATGCAAAGAAAGTAGAGGCGTCTAACTTTGTTTTGCAGGGGTGTGCAGTGATATGATATGGCCATGATTGTGATTATATTTGATGTATGCAATGTTCCTTATTGTAAGTTGGCAACGAGAGCCATATGGTTGTCTTTAATTTCTGTTAAGACCTGCGTGTCTATTCAAAATAGTTGTAATAGTTGAAGCTGGTGGACGACAACCATGAAGAAGCATCATTGACCTTGATGCTATGCCGGTGATGATGGAGATCATGTTCGTGCTTGAAGATGGAGATCGGAAGCACAAAGAAGAAAGGCCATATCATATCACATATTATGAATTGCATGTGATGTTAATCCTTTATGCATCTTGTATTGCTTAGTAGACGACGGTAGCATTATAAGATGATCCCTCATGCACATAAATTTCAAGTTCTAAAGTGTTCACCCTTAGTATGCACCGTTGCCAAAGCTTGTCGCTCAAGCACCTCGTGATGATCGTGTGTCTTTGATTCCGCGGGTGAATACAACGTAAGCAAGCCAGATTTGCTTATGCGGTAGCTAAGGTTTGATCTTGACGAGCCTAGCATGTACAGACATGGCCTCAGGAACACGGATTACCGAAAGGTAGAGCATGAGTCATATAGTAGATATGATGAACATGTTGATTGTTCGCCATTGAAGCTATATCAACTCTCGTGATGATCGGTTTTGATGTGGTGGATTTGGTTCGTGTGATCACTAAAACAATGTGAGGGATATTGTTTTGAGTGGGAGTTCACCTAGATTAATTTAATTATTAATTAGAACTCAATTTATCATAAACTAAATCAAAGTGAATTTGCATAGTTGTTGTAGTCATTGGCATCCGTTTACCACCTTGCGCTTAGTTATAATTGAGATGATAGAACTATAGAATTCTGGTTAGTTACTTTACGAACTGGTATCGTATTGTATTGAAGTGTTAATCTAAAGTTTAAAAGTCCTATTGCAAACTTTCAAGAAGTTCGGTTACTCCATGAAGTTTAATAATTAGTATTAAATCAAGAGTAACAATTCCAAATGTTAGTATATAAGTATCATGTTTATCTCCATGATTCTTGATATTCAAAGGATTGTCTTAATATCAAGGTAATCTAGGATCTGAAAGAGTTGTTTCAGAAACCATGATGTGTGGAAGATATTGTGATATCTGAAACGAAGTTTTGGTTACAACATGATAGAGTATAATATGGCAGAAGTTCATGTTCTCATATTTTAATGAGAATTTACAAAAGGTTGGAGACACTTGTTGTCCTAATCCTCCAAAAGGTTTTGGAAAGCAACATTATACTCATAATTCATCGTTATAAGCTAAAAGTAGCTTGATCATGGACGATTCCACGATAAGGTGAATATTTGATGTAGGTAAAATGTTTACTACACCAAGAGATTACTAAAGAAAGGAATTTGGAAGAACGCCAAACATTTGATGATGGTGATCTACTTCAAAGTGCAAGTCCAAAGACATTTGTATTTAATTATACACGCTTTGGATTAGGTGTCATATGTGTGACTCCACTATTGATGTTGATAGATTCTTTCAAACAGAAAAGGAAATACGGAAAGAGAATCTCATAAGTATATGGCAGAAAAGAAAAGACTAGAATTGTTCAGCTTAAGGTATATAGATGATATACATGTTATGGCTATATTCTTTGCTTATTAAACAATGTGGTTCTTAAGTACTTGATACTGAATATGTTGGTATGAATCGTCATAGAAACAACACAATTCATGAACTACAATGGCCTAAGTAACTAGCAAAAGAATATGTGATGATGTTCATCGAGAACAAAATAAAGGGTTATTGTGTTGCTCGTTAAACATCAAAGCTTGCCTTCAGGATTTGTTTTATTAGGTATTATGAGAACAAAAGGGTTGTTCAAATAATTGCTGTAATCCATAAAAGATGGATGATTCACAAATCTCGTTGGAGAAATCACATCCATAAAACTAGTGCTAAAATTGTCGAAAGACAAATTGATTGAAAGATCACTTAGGAAGTGACATCGCCGTTTAAATTATATTGGAAAGAAAACATGAAGAAACTCCATGTGGATGGAATTTTGGAGTCTTTTGATTTTTGATCAAATGACATTTGTGAAACTTTCCTAGAGATAATTAAAACTTCGTTCATAGGCCAAAAGGGAACGAAAGACTAGCTTATTGGAACTTGTGCATATTGTTGTACGAACTCCATTATGTGTGGTCAAGAGCGATGGATTTCAACTTCATATGCTTTCTCCGAAAATTTGAGTGAATATGTGAATATTTACTTAATAAGGATGAAGTGTGAAATATTTGAAAAGTTCGAAAGATTTTCAAGATGAAGTGCAAAATCATTGTAACAAGAATATAAATAGTTTATGATAAGATCATAAAGGAAGATATTTAAGTTACAAGTTTAGCATAATACCTAAAGATTTAAGGAATCGGTCCGTGGATTTGCATTTCCCGAAACACCATAAGAGTATGGAGCGTTCGAGATATGTAATTGAACCTTGTTTGACATGGTAAGATCGAAGGTATAATTCATAAAACTGCTATTATATTTTAAAGATTAAAAGCTTTGGAGACTACCGTTTTCCACTGAAAAGAGCTCCATCATAATCCGCTGAAATGACACCATATAAAGTTATGGTTTGGGATAAAACCCAAGTAGTCCTTTCTTAAACATTGGTATGCTTTGCATAAGAAAGATGTTTGCAACCAAAGTCGGATAAACCTGTCTTTGTATTACTGTTAAGTATTCCTCCATAAACACCGGAGACAAAAGTGTTTGTCGCTTAGAACGTCAAGTTTCTTTGAGAAGGAATTTTTCGTGAAAAGTTAAGTGGAGGACAATAGAACTTTGATAAGGTTAAAAGAACCTTAGCTATATGTGCAAAGTTGCGCAAAGACCGAAAAGTGTTCCGGAGGCAAAGAATAATGCTCATGGCTCACGTGCCTCAAAGGTTGTGGTCACGGAGGTCTAAGTTTCTATTGAACCAAGTAGGTCGAGTAAACAATCAAATACCAAGATTTGAGGGTTGAATCATTATTTGAGAATAATGAACAGGCTACATGCAAAGAAGCGATGATGGGCCTGACTCGTCAAATGGTTTGAAGCCATAAAATCCGTGATAGTTCCATACACAGAAATCAAGTTTTGAACTTGAAGGACCCTCAAAAAGGTGTAAGACCTTGCAGTTGTGTTTGGATCTATAAAGAAGGAGACATGGATGTTTCACATCTATGAAATAGTCGACATGTTGGGAAAGAGTTCACAACAATGTTCAAAGGTTGTATATGACAAGATTTGATCTTTCATAGCGATTTTAGTCTAGACGGATTAATGTAGCAACCACTACATATAATTAGTTATGAGGAAGAAGAATAAACAAAACAAGTACTTCTAATACAAAGGTTACCTAGCACGTCAGCATGAAACGTTCCAAAGGGTTTTGTTAATTCAAATGAAGCTAAAAGCATATGCAAACTACAATGGTGCAAGAAAGCAAAGCGGTGTTGGAATCTTCACTATGATGAAACTGTTAAAAGAGTATAATTTCATCAGAGACAATGAAGATGCTTGCATTTGCAAGAAATTAAGTGGGAGCGCTAAGACATGTTTCTAATACATTATGTGGAAGACATATTGTTGATTGGAAATAATGTATCTTTTATTAACACATATTAAGAATTTCATCCCGATGAAAGACTTAGGCAAAACCAAAATATTTGGAATCAATAAAAGCTAATATTGTTTTGCAAGTACATAAACGAGATATTGAATGAATTCAATATAGAAACTGCAAGAAAGGTTCTTGTTGCACAGAAAGGATTGAAAGAGTTCAATGTTGATGATATATTCAAGTGTATTGGCACTTGGTAAGTGAAACAAAGATTCAAGTATAGATTGATACTTGATGTATGAAATCACAAAGAGTATTTATATCAATCATACTGTGATATGTACAAATCCAGATATGTCCTATGCTATAAATATTATGAGCATATACCAGAATGATTCATAAGATGATCATTGGACGATAGTAAGGATATTCTTATGTTCTTTTGGAAGAACTAAGAGTATATTATTTGTAGAAGTGACAAATAGATGGTTAGTTCATTGTAAAATTACTACATTGATACTAGTTTTGTCACAAAGTACAAATTAAGTTTATCTCAATCTAAATTAAGGGTGGCACAATATAATGGAAAGTGAGTTCCATAATGGATTTGGATGAGTTCCAAAGTTAAGACATTGTGACAGATACTTCAACAAAAGGCTAAGTATATGACTGCTATTATAGCAGCAAAAGAGGGCATTTGTGTCAAGTAGTTTGTTATCAAACTAGGTGTAGTTCACAGCGGGATAATACAATGAAGATATATTGTGCGACAATATTGTCAACATGTTTTAACCCCAAAGAACTAAAGGTCACACCGAAAGACCAAATCATACAAAGCCATCTCATTAGAGAATGAGTGATGCGTAGAGACGCAAATACATGCAATTACACACGGACCTGGAAGTGTCAGATCCGAAGATCAGTTAACCACTAGCAATCGTGTACATACAACACCAGAAAGCCATAGGTGTTGAAAACACAAAGGTTTGAAACTAGATTATTAACTCTGGTGCAAGTGGGAGACTGTTGGAGATATGCCCAAGAGGCAATAATAAAGTGGTTGTTATCATATCTTCATACTTATGATAAATGTTTACATACCATGCTATAATTGTATTAACAGGAAACATTAATACTTGTGTGATTTGTAAACATAAAAGAGTCCCTAGTAAAGCCTCTTGTTAAACTAGCTTGTTGGTTAATATATGATCATTGTTTCCTGATCATGAACATAGAGATGTTATTAACAACAGGGTCATATCATTAGGAGAATGATGTGATGGACATACTCCTATAGATAAGCATAGCATAAAGATCAAGTCATTTCAATAGTTCAATTGCTATATGCTTTCTGATACATAGTAACCTGATTCCTTCGACCATGAGATCATGCATATCACCTTTACCGGATGGATGCTTTGATGTCATCAAACACCACACCGTAACAGGGTGGTTATAAAGGTGGCATTGAGTGTTTGGAAAGTATTGGTTGAGACACATGGATCAAGAGTGGGATTTGTCCATCCACATGACGGATAGATATACTGGCCCTCTCGGTGAAATGTCATCCAATTAGCTTGCAAGCATGTGACTGCTCACAAGGGATCACATATCACGGAACGAAAAGAGTACTTATCAAGAACGAGGTTGGTTGAACTAGGTATGCAGAGATACCGGCGATCATAACCTCGGATAAGTAACATATCGTGAGACAAAGGGAAATTGGTATCGTATGTAAGTGGTTCATTCGATCGCAATGTAATCGTAGAAATATGTGGGAGCCATATGAATTTCCAGATTCCTCTATTGGTTATTGTTCGGAGAAGTGTCTCGATCATGTCCGCATAATTCACGAACCGTAGGGAGACACACTTAAGGATTCGACGTTGTTTGAGTAGTTATGGTATTATGAGAAAGAGACCGAATGTTGTTCGGAGTCTCGGATGGGATCCGGGATATCACGAGGAGATCCGGAATGGTCCGGAGAATAAGATTCATATAAGGAAAGTCCCGTTTCGGAGTTGGGGAATGGTTCCGGTGTTTTCATCGAACATTCTAGAAGGTCCGGAATGTCCGCACTCGAGGGGGAGGGTACATGAATGTGTCATTGTAAGTTGGAATGATTGCATCATGTACTAAGTGTTCTCGCTGTCCAAAATAAAGGGTTTATTTAAATCCTAAATTGAAAAGTCAAACGGCTAGTTTGAAAGTCAAACGGCAAGTTTTGGAAAGTGGAAAGAGGAGGAGAAGAGGGAAACCGAGTTGGAGAGGGAGACCTCCTCCAACCGGCGGCCAACTCCAAGGCCGAGTTGGGGAGGGACTCCACTCCCTCCCCATGGCGCGGCCAGCCCCCTCCCACCTATATAAGGAGGGGCAGGGCTCCCTCCTCTAGACACACAAGTTCCTATCCTCTAAACTAAACCCTAGATCTAGACCCCGGTTTAGAGCTAATTGGTTTAGAGCCTTCTAATTGGTTTAGAGCCTTCTAATTGGTTTAGAGCCTTCTAATTGGTGTGTCTAATTACTAGACCACTAATAGCCTCTCTCATAAGCTCCACCATACTCGCACCGGCTTAAGGCGAAGCCCTGCGAGATCTCCCCTCTACTTCCGGTACCACGCCGTTGTGCTGCCGGAATCACGAGGAGAGTGCTACAACCTCCGCTGCCTGCTGGAACAAGGGAGAGGAAGGTCTTCGTCGGTAACGTGTGACCGATCGGGAGCGCCCGGAACGCATACCGGAAGGATCGTCTACGCGATCTTGAGATCGGAAAGAGTACGACTACATCACCCACGAGAATCTGCTCTCGTTAACCGCTTTGGAATCTTCGAGGGTGAGTTCCTCTATCGACTCGTTGCTACAATCTAGTAGATAGATCTTGGCTTGTTTGTTTGTATGCGATAGAAAATTTTTGTTTTCCATGCTACGAACCCCTACAGAGGCAAGCTAGGATGATCAACGAATTCATATCCTCTACATCCTACCATTTATATCTCGGTAACAAGTATCTCTCTCATGCATACATATCTTGCTTCCAACCTTTTGTAGGTTGCTTGTTGGCATGAGTTTGTGTTTTTGCATATGTTGTGCTTCTTTTGTTGGTTTTTAGGAGTGCTCTCTATTGCAAATGTGAGTATGCTGATATGAGTGAATATAATGGGGACTATACAAAATCATGACCATGATCCACTTATCCCAAATATGCCAATCTAGCAATTATATTGCCTATCCTTTCCTCAGTTTTCTCTCATGTGCAAAGTGAGTATTTTGCATCGTTGATGTCTATTTGTGATACTTGTTGCTTTTCTCCATATATTCCAACTATTCCCTTCGTACCTTGGTAATTGTTGTAATGGATGTATAGTGTCCGTGTTTGAAGCTCATTTATGTACAATAAGATATATTTGGGCCTTTTGCCATGCTTTCAAGCAAAAAAAAATCCTATTGATACATTATATGACTTCATTTTGTTGTTCATGTGCTTTCTTGTGTATCTATTTTGTGTGTGCATGTTTCTTTGTGGGCATATGTCTTTGTGATATTTTCCACCTAGAAAATTATACACACAAGAAGATAAATCTTTGGTTGTTTTTGTTTCCTTGGAGACCACCCTTTATTTCTTGTTGATTCTTTGGTGGCTTCCAAATTTATTTTTCTATGAGTGCTTGTCCCATTTGTTTGCATCTCCAGGCACTCATGATTTGATCTCTCTTGCCGTGTATTGTTAAATGAGTTTGTAAAAGTGAGGATTCCATGATTGTGCACTTTGTTTTCAAATATAATTATTATAATTGGTGCATAATCCTTGGGGAACTTCTCTAACTCACTTAAGAATGCTCATTTGTATTTATCTTTGTTTGAGGTTTAAATGTCTATGGGGGAGTGAGGATTCCATATTTGTGCATGACGTATTCAAATGATTCTATATTGTGCACGAAGATTGGGGAGCTTCCCTATTTCATCTAAATACTCTTTTGTCCGTATCATAATATCTTGTGTTTTTCTTGTTGTATCAATTGTTGTTGTCAATTGGTATTCTTGGGTCTTTTGGGTTGCTCGCTTCATTTGTTGAAGCTATTTTCTCTTTCTTTTCTTTTTGCAATCTTTGGGTCCTCAATATAGTTTTACTTCCTCCCAAGGATTCATCATTGGATATGTGCATATGCACACCTTTGGAGGAATTCTCACTATATTGGCCGTTTATAACTTTTCACCCATTTTGGCAATCGATGCCAATGGGGGAGAAGTTTTAGAGGGTTTAAGGGAAGTTGGTTTATGCTTTGAGTTGGTTCTTAAGCATTATCCTTGCATGCTCTTGCATTTTTGTTGTTGCTTGGCATGTTTAATATATAGAGGAAACTCAACCACCAATAATGGTTGGCAATCTATGCAATGAAATTCAAGTTCATCACACATGCATAGATTGTGGGGGAGTTTGCTCTATATATTGTGGTTGTACCAACATCACATACTTGTGTAGTATTTGATGTCAGGGCAACCATTTTGTTCGTTAAATTCCATATTTAAACCCTTTCTAGGGGATTGTCATCAATTACAAAAATGGGGGAGATTGAAAGGGCATGTATGCCCCCATGTGTGGTTTTGGTAATTAATGACAATCCCTATGGACTAATGTGCAAATTGAGTCTCACTTGTAGGTTTGTCCATTAGCATCGCTTGGACCATGTGTTGGTTTCAAGGATGAAAAAAGAAGAAGCATTGTCCAAGGGCTTTATGCCTATTGCAATCAAGTAGAAGAAGAAGAAGATCAAGTATGTCTTGAAGAAGAAGAAGAAGATGGAGTTCCTCATGGCTTTCTTCAAGACATCGTTAAGAATTGATGTGCAAGCTCAAGAGAATGATGAAGACAAGTTCGAAGAAGAGGCTTCCCCATGGTGTATGGGGGAGCATGTCTCAAGACTTCATCAAGCAAGTGCAAGCAAGTGCAATCAAGAAAGGTGTTCCATCTTGAAGGTGACAAGATCGTCTACATCAAGCTCAAGTGGGATGCTCAAGGAAAAGGTATGATCTTGATAGGGTTTCTTTTTTTACCGGTCTCTTGTAGTGTTCTTGTAGTGTTGGGAGATCGGGTTTAGGATAGATAACCGTACTATCAAGAGGGGCTCTCGAGTGGGTGACTCGTTTGTATCTTTCGGAGAGAGCTCAAACCTTTGCATACATATCATCATATTTCTTGGTTGTTGTTTGGTTCTTGTCCATGATAGGATCTAGAGCTTGTGGTTATCTCCATACCAAGCTCTAGTTCATCAAAAACGGATTTCCCTTGCATATCTTATTGCGTTTTTGATCTTGCGGGTTTTCCGGCTCCACACCTTGGGAGGTATCTCACATATATATTAATGATATTTTTCCCTTGGATTCTACACATCATTATCTTTCCAACAAAATTGGTTTCATCTCGTTTGGAGTTTGGATGCAAAAGTTGTGGCAGTTCTGGTTCTGAAGTTTTTGTCTGACCGGTAGTTCCGGCGGGCCACCGGTAGTACCGCCAGGGCAGTTTGCCGCCGGTAGTACCGGTGTTAATTCCAGCCCAACTTCCGGTAAACCCATTTTTGGTTCAGTACTCTCTCTGCCTGGTTAGCGCTATTTGACAGAACTTGGATCGGATTTTCAGGCGGTAGTACCGCTAGGACATTATTGCCACCGGTAGTTCCGGCGAAGCGGCGGTAGTACCGGCCAGGCTCGCGTTTTTGTTCTTTCTCTCGCTGTTTTCTGACCGTTGGCTGGGTGCCACCGGTAGTACCGGCCACCCACCGGTACTATCGGTCGTGCGCGAATCTTTGAGTAACGGGCAGATCGGGGAGCCCTTTAAAAGGAGCTCCCCTTTCCCCTTCGGCTCTAACTCTTGTTCTTCTCGGTTTTTGGCTTTCTCTCTCCTCCATTGTTGACCTTGAAGAGCTTGCCCTCTCCCCTTTCCCCTCCTATGATTCTTGCATCTTTTTGAGGGATTTGAGAGAGGAGATCTAGATCTACAAGCCCCACCAAGCCAAATCCCTTCTTTGTGAAGGAATCCTTGGGATCTAGATCTTGGAGAGTTTTGTGTTCTCCTCTTGTGTTCTTCCTCTCTTATTCCCCCAATAGCTTTTGTAGCTTTGGTGGAATTTGAGAGAGAAGGACTTGCCTCTTGCATTTGGTGCATATGTTTGAGTTCTCCTTGGAGATTCGGCGAGTTCAAGCCCTTGGGCTTGTTTATCTTGGGTTCTTGGAACCCTAGACGGTTGTGTGGTTGGATTTTTGACCTCTTGTGGTCTTGTAGCCTTTTGTGGCCTTGTTGCGTTTTGTGGCTTTGTAGCCTTTGTGGCATTGTTGTTGGGAGCCTCCAATTGAGTTGTGGAGATTGCCCCAACCTTGTACGGGTTCGGTGACCGCCCTCAAGTGTCCCATAGTGGAACGTGAGTAGGCCTTTGTGGCGAGCTCACGGGAGAATAGGGTGAGCCTTTTGTGGCGTTGGTAGGTTGCGTGACTTCACATCTTGGGGTGAGGCCTTGTGTGGCGTTGGGTGAGCATCGAGCCACCACACCTCGAGGTGAGCCACTTGTGGCGTTCGAAGTACATTGCGCCCCCGCACCTCTCCAACGGAGACGTAGCTTCTTTGGAAGTGAACTTCGGGAATCAAATCATCGTCTCCGCGTCCATCGATTATCTCTCAACCGAGCCCTTTACTTATGCAATTTACATTGTGATAGCCTTCGTGCTTGAAGTATTATATCTTGTTATCACCTTGTTGCTTGTCTTGCTTAGCATAGGTTGTTGGTGCACTTAGTGAACCTAGTGGATATAGGTTTTGGCTTGATAAATTAAACGTTAAGTTTTATTCCGCATTTATTAGAGCCTAAACCGTAATAATTTTAAAACGCCTATTCACCCCCTCTAGACTACGTCCATTTCCCTTTCACCTAGTATTTTGTGTGTTAGATAACAATGTGAAGGATTATTTAATTGTGTGTTTAGTGTGCAGAACAACGTTTCCACTCAAATACTGCTAAACTAGAGTTTTGGGGGGCAGATTATCCGCCCCTACCGAGGGCCGGATTATCCGCCCCACCAAGTTCGCCAAAGCCAACAAAGCGCATCATGCGGTAAGGGGGCGGAGTTTCTCCCCGGATTAACTGGCTAGGGCCAGAGCATTTTCCCAGGCCAGATAATCCACTCCTCTAGGGGGCCGGATAATACGCTCCCGAGGGGCGTTGCCAATGCCACCAAGGCGCACCATGCAGTAAGGGGGGGGGGGGGCGGAATTTCCTGCCGGATTAACCAGCCAGGGACGGAGCATTCGCCGAGGCTGGTTAATCTGTCCCTCTAGGGGGCGGATATTTCGCCCCTCCAGATTTTTTGGCAAAGGCAACCAAGGCGCGTCACATAGGGAGGGGCTGGACTTTAAGTCCGGATTGTCCGAGCTAGGGCCAGATGTTTGCCCCGGTCGGATAATCTGGCCCCCAAATCGTCCAGCGACAACTTTTCTAGTGGGGCTATAAATAGCCCCTTAGATCCCCATTTTAGATCTCTTGGATCCCGCGAAAAAGCTCTGCCCAGTTCATATCGATTCAAGCGCAATCTCCATCTTCAACCACTCAAAGGCTCCGGGCTTTGGGGAATCGAAGGAGGAGACTTTTATCTACATTGTCATCCATCAAGATCTTCATTTCCCCTCTATTCACTTGGAGGATTCTTGATCTAGTGTTTCTTGCAAATCTCTATATCTCAATTTCAGTTATTGATTAATTTGTTCTTGTGGCAGCTTGTTTTCATCACGGGAGCCTCCAATTCAGTTGTGGATATGTGCCCCGTTAGAGTTGTAAAGGCACCAGTTCCCGCCTAGAAGGGTGCCAAATAGTGGAAGGTAGATCATGCCTTTGGTGGCGAGATCCATCGGAGAATAGGGTGAGGCATATTGTGGCATGGTGGTCTTAGTACCGCCCACCCCTCCAACGCAGACATACTTCCCTTAATAAGGAAGGAACTGCGATAAAACAAATCATGTGTCTCCGTGTGCTCCACTATGGTTACCTTGTTCCACACTCTCCGCCTTTACTTGCTTAGTAGTTAGGTTTACATATAGGGAAATTTCTCGTAGTTGCATATCTAGAGAATTTACCTTTGTGTTAAGCCTAAAATTGAAAAAGAACTAAAAATTTGGTGTAGCACCTATTCACTCCCCCTCTAGGTGCCCATACAATACATTTCAATTGATATCAGGTCTCGGCTCTTTATTCAGGCTTTACCGCCTAAGAGAGTATGGGTACCGAGGGAGATTATAGTGAGGCTGCAGACAAGGTAACCATGGATGATCTCAAGACATTGGAAATAAGCTTGATTAAAACCGTGGAAACCCAAATGCAAGAGATGCATGAAATGATAGGGCGTCTCATGCCACCCACAACCTCTCCTCCATCTTCCACTGAGGCTTCAACTCCTATTACTAAGGATAAAGCTAAGGCTAACTCCGAAGAAAATGAGTTGGAGAGTGAAAATAAAAATAAAGGTTCCTCTTCCATTAAGGAAAGTGGTAAGGAAGACTATAGTGAGGTTTCTCATTTATATTCACCCGATACACCAATCACTCACCCTCATATAAACAATAGGGGTGATCCGCCCAAGCTTACTGTATCTTCCTTTAACCAATGTCAATTTTTGATGAAATCTCATGTGTGCAGTTCGTTCATTGAGTTGTGGAGAATCATTAAAGTTGGTCTCCACATTGGGGATCCAAACAATTTGACAAGGAGAGATGTTGTTGATAGTCAACTCAATGCAACCGCTCTTCACATGATTCAGCTCGGTGTAGGTCCCAAGGACATGACATGCATTGAACATTTCAACACCGCTAAGGACGCTTGGGATGCTCTCACTGACTTGTTCATTGGAAATGAGAGCATGAGGAGAAATAGGTATGATGCTCTAAGTAATGAAGCTGAAGGGTTCTATATGTTGGATGGTGAGGACCATGAAGACATGTATACAAGACTCAAGGGCATTGCTACCACTTTTAGAAAACATGGTGCCACACATGTTGATGATGCATGGATAAAGAGGAAATATGTAAGTGCACTTATATCATTTGAGCCCACCGATTTGAAGAGCTTATAAGGTAGACACAACTATCACCAAATGACTTCTAATGAAGTCATGCAAGAAATGGTTGCATTCAAAGTTGCGGCAAAGAATGCTGAAGATGCTTGTGCTAGAGCAATTGGCATGCAAAAAAGATGTGAATGTTGCTTTGAAGGCCAATGTCATTGAGCAAGAAGAAGACGATAGAAGCTTTGACATACTCTCCATGAGCTATCCCGAGGAGGTCAAGCATGCTCATGGTGAGTACATGGCGTTCTACGCAAGAATTTTTTGGAAGGACCTGGCCAAAGCAAAATCGTAACTTGAGCGCAAGAACGGGTCAAGTGGAAGGAAACAAAATGGTCCAAAATCGAGGTCTTGTTATAGTTGTGGTGACCGTGTGCACTTCGTAGCTGAATGCCCCTATCAAAGTAGAGAATATCATGGGGGAAGACTAGCTCTCAAGGAGAAATCAAAGGCTCCTCGCAAGAAGCCATTTGTCAAGAAGAATGGTTCTTACAAGAAACAACCTAAGCTTATGTTGGTAGCCCAGTAGGAGTACTCGTCCGCAAGCGAAGATTAAGAAGGTGATGATATCTCAAGAGATGTGGCTGCAATAGCCACTATGTCTACACCAACCGCTTCACTCTTCAATTCTCCAAATGAGAATATCTACAACAAGAACGTCACTTGCCTCATGGCAAGAGGTTACGAGGGCTATGCTTCTAGTGGGTCGAAATGGGTGCTTAATAGTGGATGCACAAGTCATATGACCAAAAGCAAGGAGATCATCACAAAGATGAGGCCTAATCATGATCAAATAATCGTCTCCTATGGTGACAAGTCCAAATAAAAAGTATTGGGTCTCGGCAAAGTTGTGGTTTCCCACGATATCTCTCTCGTGGACGTCATGCTTGTTGGTACCCTTGGTTACAATTTACTTTCTGTTCATGCCCTTGGTAAGATGGGTTTTGCAGTTTTCATTGATGATGATATCATGGTACTCTTGTGGAGCAAGTCTCTCAAGGTCACTTTCGCTAGGTATGTCAAAAACGACTTGTATGTGGTGGACTTTTCCGAGAAAACCACTGTAGGTCCGATGTACCTATTCGGAAAGGCCGATGTGGGTTGGTTATGGCATCATCGGCTAGCTCATATCAATATGAGAACTTTGCAAAGTCTTCACAAGGGTGGCCACATCCTTGGACTAAAAGAAAAGGTTTCCTTTGCCAAAGATCGTGTATGCAGGGCTTGTGTTGAAGGAAAGATGCACGACTCTCCCCCATCGAAGGAAGACAATTATCTCATTAAAGAGGATCCTTGAGCTTCTCCATGTGGATCTCTTTGGTCCTCCATCCCATGCAAGCCTAGGTGGGAAGAAGTATTTCCTGGTGATTGTTGATGACTACTCAAGGTATACATGGGTTTACTTCTTCAAGCAGAAAAGTGAAACTCAACAAACTATCATTGACTTTGCTAATGAGGTGCAGCATCAACACAATGTCCCCATATTGGCAATAAGAAGCGACAACAGCTCTGAGTTCAAGAACTACACATTGAATGAATTCTTGAGTGAAGAGGGGATAAGACATCAATATTCCGCTGCATATACCCTCAACAAAATGATGTAGCTGAGAGGAAAAACCAGACTTTTATGGATATGGAAAGATCAATGTTGGCTAAATTCAAGTCTCCATACAACTTCTGGTCTGAAGCCATATCCACCGCTTGCCACTCGTTAAACCGGCTTTACCTCCACCAGATCTTGGACAAGACTCCCTATGAGATACTTACCAGTAACAAGCCAAATGTTTCTTACTTCCGAGTATTTTGGTTGTAAGTGTTTCTTTCTCATTAAAGGAGTTCGTTTATCGAAATTCGAGTCTAAGGCTTTAGAAGGCATTTTTGTTGGTTATGGTGCTGAATCCCATGTGGGACAAGTTGATGTTTGTGACAGAGATGTTGAAATACCCCAAGATGCCATAAGAAGAATGGGCGTGGGAATCTACCACCCCATTGAGGAACCTCTTGTGGCGGATCAGGAAGGACAATTCTCAAGTCAAGTAGAGCCCTCATCTACACAAGATCGACAAACCCCACTTGTTGAACCAACTACTACACCGACACAAAAATCTTCTGAACATCATCTAGCCGGAAGTCTCAGGCTAGATTATCTGGCTAGGGAGGCCGGATTATCGGGCCCTACATCATCTTCACCACCTAGGAATGACTAGAATGTTGCTGAAACTCCCAGTCCGGATTATCTGGCCTCTCCTTCGGCCGGATTTTCTGGCTCTGGAAGCTCAGAACAACACCCTCCTGCTACGAGTGCTGATCAAGATCAAGGGCATTCTTCATCTTCAACTGCCAATGCTGGACAATCTACTAAACCAGCTAATAGTCAAGATGAGAAGCAAGATGATGAATTTATCCCTCCAAGGAACAATGAAGAAATTGAAATTCGTCGCAAGGCTCGAGCTGAAAGGAACCTTGAACTCAGAGGTCACACTTGATAAAGTGGTGGGTGACCTAAGGAGATGAGTGTCCACTAGGAGTGAACTTGCAAAATTCAGTGACCATCAAGCACATATATATATGGTTAAACCCAAGAAGGTTTTTGAAGCCCTTGAAGATCTAGACTGGGTTGTGGCTATGCATGAAGAGCTCAACAATTTTGAGCGCAACAAAGTCTGGAAGCTCTTTGAGAAGCCTAAAGAGTGCCACAATGTTATCAGCACAAAGTGGATCTTCAAGAATAAGCAAGATGAGAATGTAATTGTTGTGAGGAACAAGGCAAGACTTGTGGCACAAGGCTTTTCCCAAGTGGAAGGCATCGACTTCGGCGAGACTTATGCTCTAGTGGCTCACCTTGAGTCCATATGTATCCTCCTTGCTTATGCAACTCATCATAACTTTAAATTACATCAAATGGATGTTAAAAGTGCCTTTCTTAATGGTCGATTACATGAGCTGGTCTATGTTAAGCAACCCCCGGGCTTCGAGGACCCCAACTTTCCGAACCATGTCTACAAACTTGATAAGGCGCTATATGGCCTTAAACAAGCCCCACATGCGTAGTATGAGCATCTTAAAGAGTTATTGTTAGATCAGGGTTTTGAAGTTGGGCAGATTGACCCCACTCTTTTTACTAACAAGATTAATGGGGAGCTTTTGGTATGCCAACTCTATGCTGATGACATTATTTTTGGCTCAACTAACCAAGCTTTTAACGATGAATTTTCAAAGCTTATGACTAACAGGTTTGAGATGTCTATTATGGGCGAGTTGAGGTTCTTTCTTGGTTTCAAAATCAAGCAACTACGAGAAGGGACTTTTATTAATCAAGGAAAATATATTCAAGACATGCTCAAGAGATTCAACATGACCGATCTTAATGGTGTTGCAACCCTAATGCAATCGAAGTGTCACCTTGAATTAAATCCCAATGGTAAAGATGTAGACCAAAAGGTATACTGGTCCATGATTAATTCTCTTCTTTACCTCTGCGCATCTAGACCCGATATTGTGTTGAGTGTAGGTGTGTGTGAAAGGTATCAAGTGAATCCTAAAGAAATCCACTGGGTGGAGGTCAAGAGAATCTTTCAATATTTGGTTCATTCCCCTAATTTTGGTCTATGGTATCCCAAGGGCTCTAATTTCTCTTTATGTGGTTATACGGATTCCAATTGGGCTGGTGACAAGGATGATAGGAAGTTAACTTTTGGAGCTTGTCAATTTTTGGGAAGGTCTTTGGTATGTTGGTGTTCTAAAAATCAAAATTGCATATCTCTCTCCACCGCCGAAGCGGAATATGTAACTGCTGCAAGTGCGTGCACTTAATTACTATGGATGAGGCAAACTTTAAAGGAATACGGTGTCAATTGTGACAAAGTGCCTCTTTTATGTGAAAATGAAAGTGCCGTTAAATTGCTTACAATCTGGTGCAGCACACAAGGACTAAACATATTGAGATCCGCAATCATTTTATTCGAAACCATGTTGCTCGTGGAGATATTTACTTATCTTTTGTGAGCACGAAGAATAAGCTTGCGGATATTTTCGCGAAGCCACTTGATGAATCAAGATTTTGTTATTTGAGGAACGAGCTAAATATCATTGATTAAAGGAGCTTGACTTGATCTCCCTTGCATACTCTCCTATATTTCTTCCTTTATTTGGTTTAGGTGTGGGCATGAATATAGGAGGAGCGTGGTCCTAATTATTGGGCTAACCCTCCCCCCACAATGTCGAAAGCAAGATAAATCACTTCTCTTAATATCATTTTGTGATATGTGAGTTTATCGATGAGTATTGGCTATGAACCCAAGATACATCTTCATGGTGTCATGCCATCTAATCCTAAGAGTTGGTTCTTTGAGGGTCTTTCATTGGTTTTTATTTGCCCATCTTGTGTTCTTATGGAAAACACAACAACAATTGGATTTTCACTATCTTGTTTTTTGCAATTCTTGGTGTGTAGTACCATCTCAGTTTGGTTATCTAAACCTAAGCCTTTCTCCCACCTTGAACCATCTATCTTGCACACAAGTCCAATATTTATCTTGTGAGGGTTTTGAGGGGTTATGCTAGCCCAATTTCTGTGTAAACGGAATAATTGGTGAAGGCCGGATTATCCGCCCCCTGGGTGGCCGGATTATCCGCCCTTAGTGGTGGCCGGATTATCCGGCCCGCGCGGTTTCATCTACTTAGGGTTGGGCGTCGGGTGGAAGGGCTCAAAGAGAGCAGCTAGTCCACCCCGACCCCCAACCTCTCTCTCTCTCTCAGCTGCCGCCGGCCTCCCTGGCCCTCCCTAGTGCCGTTCTGGCCACCGTATTCTCTGGGACTCCCCTAGATCTTCTCCGCAACTCCTCTGGGTACCTTCTCCTCCAAGTTCTTCCTCCAATGAATGAGGGTAAATTCCCTACTCTCATCTTTTGTATAAATGTTGTTGTTTGTCGTTGGAACTCGGTTTAGAAGTTGTTCTTGTGCTCTTGTGCTTGTTAGAAATCGTAGGCTAGCAACCACGCTGCCCGATCTATGTTCGAACTATGCATCTAAGATGATCTGCAAAAATTCGCCAGGGCTGGATTATCCATCCCTTAGCGCGGCTGGATTATCCACCCTGACTCAGATGGATTATCCGGCCTGGATGGTTTGCATCTGCTGCAGTTAATCTTAGACTATGGTTTGCCAGTGATTGACTTGTGGTTATTCCTATACTGTTTTTAACACTCCTCCCAGACTTGTGTGTGTTCTTATCTACTTGTTATCTACCTCATTCACTTCATAGGTGGCTCTCGTGGGATCTCGCAGACGTACACACGCCGTCCTCATGCTCGCTATTTCAGGCCCAACGAAGAAGGTGTTCTTGTTGACGAGGTTGAGTTGAGGAGGCAGAAATGATAGGCTGTTAGGATGGCAGAAAGGGCTAAGAAGTACAAGAGGTCTTGGGATGGTTCCAAGAAGAAGGGTAAGCAGCCTAGGGTTAGCTACAAATACATGTACATCATTTCATATTCAGCTATTCGTTAGTATGACCTATATGTGGAGGATGATATTGATGAGGAGATTGGGGACCCCCACTTTTGGTGTGCTCACCACAAGTTTATCTTTTATGATGTTTATGACCGCCTGAAGATTCATCCCATGCGTCCTATCGATCTGACCGAGGAATGACGTATGCCTCAATGTGCTGAAGCTTTGGCCAGTGGAGGACCTAGGATTTTACTGATGGGTATGCCTCATAAAATTTTCATGGAATTTTTGATAAAAATATATTTACTAATTAAATAAATAACAATAGAATTTGCATTGTAAAATGTAAAGAAACAATAAACAATATCTAATTGAAAGATTAAATTAGAAAGTTGCACGAATTACCACACAAATACTTCCAACACAATTACTAGTCTAAACTATGCATAGAAGAAACTTACAATACTATTTGTTTGATTTGTGTGGCCTTGGCTTAAGGTCATGAAAGTCTTGATTATATTAATTTCACCCACTTCGAAGAAAATAGTCTGCTAAGACTATCACCCATATTATTTCTTAACTTTGTTTTCACTAGTGCCATTGCATAAAACAATCTTTCAACACTTGTCATTGCCATAGGTAGAATCAATACCAATTTGAGAAGCAAGTAAACCATATCATAAACTTCATGTCTCTACCTGCTGGTCTGTTTTGACAGATTTCTGCCATTTTCTGCATTTGCTTCTTGTTGGTTCCTTTTTGAGTTCTTTTGGGGAATTGAGCTTTTTGAGGGAAGTGCTACAGTAGCTAGTGTTCTAATGGAAGTTTTATTGATGTTGAAACTGAACCTAAAGACTTATTATCTTGAGTGCACTAATGTTGCTAATAAAGATTGTGTGAAGTTTTGTATGAAGGAAAAATTTCATGTGTATGGAAGGAATTAGTAATGAGATGAAGGATGGACTAAAGCTCAAGCTTGGGGATGCCACGCGTGTCACCCCAAGAAATATCCAAGAAGTACAAGCGTCAAAGCTTGGGGATGCCCAAGGCATCCCCTTCTTCATGAATAAAAATCCCAGGTTTCTTCCAAACGCTTCATTTTTATTGTTTCATGCACAGTTGTGTTGTTCTTGGAGCATCTTCTTTTTCGTTTTTGTTTTGTTTTTTCGTTTGCTTGGTTTGCTTAGTTTTCTGAATAAATTGGTTGGACCCCCTCTTTCATACATTGGTTTTCAAATAGTTTGGTTTGGATTGGAAAAGAGTAGGAAAAGTTCATGCTTAAGTGGTAAAGAGAGCTTGTTTTTGACCGTGGCTTATGCTTTGTCATGCCATGCTTGATATTGTTTTGGCTTTAGGCTTAGTATTCTTTGCTGTAACATGACTTGTTATAAACAATTGAGATTGCTTAATGTGCCTTGGAAGAATCATGCGTTGTTTTAGCATATTAAAACATAGTATAGTGGTATTCTTCTTTGATGCTTTATTTGGGTTGACTTGGCACATGCTCACACCATGTTATGACTATCTCAAGTCACCATAGCCTTTATGATACTTTAGTTTTCAACTTGTAGTATCACTTTATGCTTTGATCAATGATGTTTTGTCGCTCTTCATGATTATGGCCATTATTGCTCTCTTAGTTTGTCGCTCCCAGTCTTTTGCTAGCCTCCACAACCAAGTATGAGTTCCACTCATGCATCCAACTCCTTAAACCAAGTTATTCCAAAGAGTCCACCATACCTACCTACTAGCATATGCTATTCCAAGTATATTCATGCTTTTGTTTACCTTCCAAATTAAACTTGTTATGAGAAAACTAGTGATTAAAGCTCTCACGAACTTGATGGCACACTTTAGTTTTCTTGCCCTTAATAAACATGAGCCATTGTGTCGTCTATGTTGTATATGCTTGCACTTATTTGTTGGGAATTAGCAGAACCATGCTATCATGGGGAACGCTTTCAACATTGCACTTGGTACTTGTACCTAGTTGATATCATGCTCTTTTGTATATGGATGTCGTCGGTGTGAAATGAAAGGGGAGCTTGTAAGTCCATGGAGTTATGTATATGTGTTAGAGAAATGCCTGGGCCGCTGGTCTAATCCATGCTAACATGGTGGAAACCTGCAGCGTAACCATAATGAGCTGTCTATGAAGTATTCTTCTTATAAAAAAAGAGTCCTATATTGAAAAAAAAGAGAAAAAGAAAAAAAAGAGATATTATGAAAAGAGGAAAGAGAGAAAAAAAGCACCATATTCCCATGGTAAATAAGAAGATTGCTGAGATGCTCGTTGTCTGCTTGCCTTGTCATTTTGATATGGGGATTCTTCCGTATCATCGGGCAAGGGGTACCCCGTTGGCGGTTCTCTATGATACACATGTACTTACGATGACAAGAACTTACCGGTGACTAAACTTGAGTAGCATGAGGAGCAGCCCTCGTATACAAGGGACATGAGATTCCTAACTTATACTTCATCAAGCATGTACACCTTAGTTTGTTCACTTTAACCTTAATCACTTCAAGATGCTTATGATAGGGGCAATGAGAGCTGAAAGCTATTAAGTACCATAATTTTTGGAAGCTCTTTATGAGACTTGAATCCCTATTTCCTTGTATGAAGGCCTTTCTTCCACAATATATTTTGAGTCTCCACCTTCTACCTTTATGCACCTACTTTGATAGCATAGTGGACATTATTAGTTCTATGTGCATTGTCCCAAGACTAGTTGATTGATGCATAACTTGATATTGCTTGTTTTAAACTATTTGTATCTAGTCACTCTTATGAACTCTGAAGGTGTCATATGCATTTATATTTGCTACTCTATGAGGGACAAGCTGAATACTATTATGCTATGTTTTCTTTATGTGAAACAAACAAATGTCTTGCAAAGCATTGTTATTCATGAATCTTTTGTTTGTGCCTTTTCATGTTGCATCATAGTTTCTTTGTCTTATTGCTAGAACTTTATGTTTCATGTTATGATTGAAGTACTATGATCCCAGCTTTGAATGTTTTACAAATACCTTGATCAAGTCTTTGATGGTGCATGTCACCTCAAAAATTATTCTTTCTTTTTATCACTTACCTACCGAGGGGCCAGCAGGAGTTAAGCTTGGGGATGTTGATACATTGCAAATGTATCTATAATTTTTGATGTTCCATGCTTGGTTTTATCTACTTTCTTGTGTTTTGTTCCAACTTTGGAGTATTTTTCATATGATTTCTTGGACTAACCTATTAACAAGATGCCACAGTGCAGTTACTGTTTTACGCTGTTTTTGGTTCCAGGAAGTCAGAAAATGAATATTCTCGGAATTGGACGGGACAAAAGCCAAAGTTACTATTTTCCCGGAAGACTCACGGAGCTAGAAGGAGAGTCGGAGAGGGGCCATAGGGTGGCCACACCACCCCTAGGCGCGGGTCCACCTAGGCCGTGCCAGGTCATGGTGTGGGCCCCCTGGCTAGCCACCGACCTTGCCTCCTTCGCCTATAAGAGCCTCCCGATACCAAAAACCTAGATCATCAATCAGAAATCCACGAAAAGTTCCGCAGCGCCGCCACCACCGAAGGGGAGATTTGGGGACAGAAAGTCTCTGTTCCGGCACCCTGCCGGGACGGGGAAGTGCCCCCGGAGCCATCTCCATCGATCTCCACCACCATCTCCATCACCGTTGCTGATTCCCATGATAAGGAGGGAGTAGTTCTCTCTCGAGGCTAAGGGTTCTACCGGTAGCTATGTGTTCATCTCTCTCTCTATGCATAATCTTATTGAGATCATGAGCTTTGTAATCAAGTAGATCTACCTTGCTACTCAAGTGCTTTAATGAATCTCTGCTCTCCCCATGTGTGTGAAAGTGACAGCGTGCACACCATGGTGGCACTTAGGCTAGAGATTACAAATACTTGTTGTGAGTTATATTTGGAGTTGGATGTTTCTATGAAATTGTGGTGTTTGTTGGACTCATCTAGTACTCAAGGTGATAGTGTGGGGTTTCTAGATGGGAAAGATGAACTTTGAGGTGTGTTGTTATAGCCCTACCAACGATTAGAGTGTCCAACCGGAGAGTAGTTCAGCGTAGTATCATAAAGAAGAATATATTTATATGAGAGTGTTCACTAGTGAAAGTATGATCCCTAGGCCTTGTTTCTAAGCATTGATACACCGTTTGCTACTAGATCTGTTACATGTTTGCTTGCTTCCATCTTTATTTCAGTTTGCCTTTAGTCTTTTCCACGCCATCAAGCTATTTGCTATCACCATTACCACTTAGAATTATCTATACCACATGTATTTCACTATCTCTTCGCTGAACTAGTGCACCTATACACCTGACAAGTGTATTGGGTGTGTTGGGGACACAAGAGACTTCTTGTATCTTGATTGCAGGGTTGCTTGAGAGGGGATACCTTTGACCACTTCCTCCCTGAGTTCGATAAACCTTGGGTGATCCACTTAAGGGAAAACTTGCTGCTGTTCTACAAACCTCTGCACTTGGAGGCCCAACAATTGTCTACAAGAATAGAAATGCATAGACATCATACCCCACGGTTTGGGAACACTCTAGACATGGTTAGGACACTCCCGGACCAATGATCGGCAGAGGGACCTGGATGGCCATGTGACCCCTGTGCATTCCACTAAGATCTTTCGTCGTTTGAACCGGTGACAGTCGTGTCTTATTCCCTTTGTCTCTCGGTACTTGCATTGCCCGAGATCTGATCAATTACATCACCATGTCGTGTTCAATCTCGTTACTGAACAATGCCACTTGACTCGTTCCGACAAGTGATATCCCTGTGATCAAATCACACACTGCGCAGCTATTGGATATAACTTCTCCGAGTGGGCCCTCGAGTATATTTCCATCACGCAGATGGACAAATCCTGCTCTTGACATATATTGCCTCTACGGTTCCTCCGAATACCTGAACACACCTTCATGATCACTTTATTACCAAGTGACGTTTGATGCTATCTAAGCATTCTCGGGAGACAGTGATTGATATAGCCTCACGGTCTAAGGAATAGTCTACAAGGATCTATTCTAATCATCGTAACTTGAACCTCATGACATGATCGGGTCACGATGTTTAGGTTGGGTATTGGTTCATCATCTCATTCTCAGAATGAGTTGACTCCATTTCCAGCTGGCATAAATGCCACATGATCAGGACCCCTTGACCATCTGTTGACCAATGAACTAGTGACTAGAGTTTCACCGGGAACCCCTGGTTGTTTATATATCACACGTATATTGATGTTTCCTCTCAATAAAGTTATAACATGATATAAAACTTAATCATAAACTTTATGAAATATGATAATGATCCTTATTATTATTTGTCTCTAGGGCATATTTCCAACAATATGAAGGTACAATTGAATACAAGTGCAAATCCACAATAGTGATTGGATCACAACAAAGTAAACAAAGGGGATCAAAGTTGGAGACGTTGTTGATGAAGATGATGAATATCGATGCATAGCCCTTCAAGATGCAAGTATCCTCTCTCCCTTGAGTGGCATGGTGGTATAGATATTGTGGGCGGCGGAGTGTCAGGGCTTCGCCCTATGGCGTGTGTGGACTCCCCCTTCTTCTAGGGGTTTCCCCTCTTTAAATAGGCATCTAGAGGCCGGTTTCGCGAACAGGCAGAGCTCGGGGCCGAATATGCCCATTGGGACTTCACAAATGTTGTTCCGGTTGATGAAATGAAGCTGTCGGAGGGTGGTACGACCGTATGGTATGGGCAGGCTCCGCCCATACTAGTGGTCGTTACGCCATCTGGACTCTGCAGTGTTTTGGTCGCCATTTCTTTATACGGACTCCTATTGGGGTGTCCTTTGGCTCGTTGGATTCGTATGGACGAGGTATACAACAACATGACTTGGATCTTCATTTGGAGTTCATGAAAAAATTCACTTCTTCCTCTCCTCAAATGTCTAAGTCTGGTGCCTGCAGCTCCTCCATATTGCATCCTCTCGGCTCCTTTAATCCATGATTGTTCATAGCACCTACACACAAGTCAAAGACAAGGAAAAGGTAATAAATCCTACTAAATTACTAATTGTGCAAAGTCCATGTGACAATGAATGAGGACTAGTAATCATACATAATAGCCATGGTTGTAGATAGATGTAGCATATAATGAGTGACAATATGAATAATTTATATACTTAAATATGCTTCAATTTTGGACTTACAAGAGGGCGACAACGACATGCAGTAGACACGCACGGTGGTGCGAGCAGCAGGGCACAACGACGCAAGTAGCAGGTACAACGCGGCAACACGGCGACGCAAGTAGCAGGTGCAATACGGCAACACGACGCTGCAAGTAGCAGGCGAGCAGCGCGAGGTGCATCACTGACTCTACGAGGTGGGGCGTGGGGCAGGCGTGAGCACGAAGGCAGCAGGAGGTGCACGCGGGCGCGAGGTGCAGCACGATGGAGGGAGGTTGGAAAGCTGCTGAGATAAAGTAGCAAAAAGAGATAAGGTGAAGGACGACCAAGTGCAGGACGCTCGACTTAGGGGATGTGTCGCGTGCGATCCCCGGGGAGAGTAGTATCATTTCCTATTTTTAATGATATGCATCAGAGTGGCTCGAGCGGCAACACCGACTAGATCGATCGAGGTAGACTCGTGATCTCAACTCTTCTAGTGATGATCTGTTGTCTGTTTGGACTGAGGCCTTGCCTAGACGGATATATGATTTGTGACCTCATAGTCTATGCAAGCGACTCAGCATCGGACTTACTAGTTTTTGCCTACCAACCATATGTTCTCCGGTAGATGGACGTCAATGAAGCAGAGTGGTTGCATACTTGAGAGCATGAGAAGATTTTGGGTTTTGGTTGTTTATTCTTTATTACATGGACCTTTTAATTTTTAGTCATAAGAGTTGTCCAATGTCTAGTTTGCATATATAGTTTTTTCCTTATCTAATATAAATATGTGAAGAGCTTTGATAATGTCATACTTGATTATTCATCGAGGTACAAGAGTATATATATTACATGGGCCAACCGGCTACCCTAACTTGTATTACAAGAAATCAACATAATCTAACATCCCCCGCAGTTTCAACGGTGGGTTCAACAACGTTGAGACTGAAACAAATATCAGTAAATGGCGTCATGGCAAGTCCTTGAGTGAAAATGTCCGCAAATTGAGCCGTTGTTGAAACATGGAGAACTGATACGTCCATCTTGCATCACTATTCTATATCATAATTTACTGTTATTCATTGATATATTTCATATTAAGAGATGATATTTATGCTATTTCATCTGTTTTTGCATGGTTGATGACTTTTGGAGCATGGACCACTGTAGTCATGATTATGATGGAAAAGGTGCTGTTTGGAGGCAAAATTCGCGAAGATCAGAAAATCCAGGAAAATACATGGAAAATTCTATTTTTCCAGAAGACGACAATTGCCAGAAGGGGAAGTGGAGATGGGCCACAGGGGGCCCACACCACCCCTTGGTGCGGGCAGCCCTAGGCCGCACCAGCAGGTGGTGTGGACGCCCTGGCCCACTCCAGGCTCTCCCATCTGGCGTATATTATCCTCCCAAAACCCTAAGACTCGGGGAGCGACCATAGAAAGATTCCGCCGCCTCTGCGGGGTGGAAAACACCGAGAGAGAAAGATCTCTCCGGCAGACAGAATTCTGCCGGGAAAATTCCTTCCCGGAGAAGGGAGATCATCGTCATCAACACCACCATCAAGATGGACTTCATCAGGATCATCATCATCATCACCACCATCATCTCCACCAGCACCATCATCACCACTTCATACCGCTGTAACAATTGGGTTGAATCTTGCATAGTTCTTAGGGGAAACTTTCTCGGTGTTGATTACTCCTTATAGTTGATGCTATTGAGTGAACCATTGAATTATCGTTTATGTTCAGATTGTTACACATCATTATTTCATCTCTGATTATGATCCATATGATGTCTTGTGAGTAGTTCGTTTTGTTCTTGAGGACATGGGAGAAGTCATGTTGTTAGTAGTAGAATTGCGTTGAGAAAGATTCAATGGTTTGATATTTAAGTTGTGGTGTATTTCTTGTAGTGGTGTCATTTGAACTTCGACTACATGACACTTCACCTATATGGGCCTAGGGGAATGCATTGTGTATTTGGCTACTAATCGTAGGGGTTGCTGGAGTGGCAGAAACCTGAACCCCCGTTACGAAACCTTTGCACAAGGGATGTCAGGGTCTTAGAGTTTAAAGCTGTGGTTAGGTTTCTACCTTAATTACTTTCTTGTACTTGCGGATGCTTGCAAGGGGTATAATCACAAGTATGTATTAGTCCTAGGAAGGTCGGTACATTAGCATAGGTTCACCCACACAACACTTAGCAAACTAAAGAAGATTAATCAACTATATGAAGAGAAAGCGCTTGAAAATATTCCCATGTGTCCTCGAGAACGTTTGGTCATCCTAAGTAATACAACCGGCTTGTCCCTTGCTAAAGAAAGGATTGGGCACTTGCTGCATTTATTGTTATTGTCTTTTATTTACTTGTACTGTATTTACCTGCATTATCAAAAAACCCTAAAAATCTGTTTGCTAAGTATTTATAGAGAATTCTTGCGCCAAGCCATTCACCAACACCTTCTGCTCCTTGTTGGGTTCGACACTCTTACTTATCAAAAATACCGCGATACACCCCCTATACTTGTGGGTCATCAAGAACACGAACTTGTCCCAATGCAATCTTCTCCTAAAAAAATGTATATCAATCTCAATATGCTTGTTACGCTGATATTGTACTGGATTTCCAGGCATATAAACTGCTAAAAAATTGTCACAATAGACAACTGTCGCCTGAAGGATT
The DNA here is from genome assembly GCA_023614405.1 of Avena insularis. NCBI lineage: Eukaryota > Viridiplantae > Streptophyta > Magnoliopsida > Poales > Poaceae > Avena > Avena insularis. The sequence continues at coordinate 430,590,216 of CM042684.1, read as the reverse complement.
GGGTGATGAAGCTCCTCAAGTAATTGCCGCAACCAAATTGTTTCAACAACTGCATGAGCGATGTCACGATACTCAGCCTCGGACGAATGTGAGACCGTAAGATGGCACTTCGAAGATCAAGAAATCAAATTGTTACCAAGAAAAACATAGTATCCTGAAGTAGATCTACGAGTATCTGGACAATCGGCCAAGTCTGCATCAGAATATGCTGTCAATGTAGTGGGTGAAGATGTATTGATGTTAAGACCGTGATCAATAGTGCCTTTTAGATATCGTAGAATATATTTGACATGATTATAGTATGGAATACGAGGTTCATGCATGTATAAACATGCTTGATGTACAGCATAGGAGAGCTTAGGATGTGTAATGGTAAGATATTGGAGTTATCCTGTTAAGCTACAATAAAGAGTGGGGTCCGAAATTTTTTCACCATCAGAAGATAATTTAGAAGTAGTGTCAACATGTGCACGACAAGGTTGACAGTCTAGCATACCAGCCCTAGAAAGAAGTTCAATAGAGTATTGGCATTGAGAAAAAAAGAGGCCCTTAGAATCACGAGTCACGACAATGCCCAAGAAGTTATTAAGAGAGCCAAGATCAGTCATTGAGAATTCGTTTTGAAGAAGAGAGATGATGTGATCAAGAAAGGATGGAGTGGAGGTGGTTAGAACAATATCATCGACATAGAGGAGTAAATAGGCTACCTGATTATTAGAGTGATAAACAAAAAGAGAGTAATCAGAATGAGAAGGAGAGAATCCTATAGTTTGAATAAAGGTGGAAAATCAATGAAAGCAGGCATGAGGTGCTTGTTTTAAACCATAGAGATATTTTTTAAGGAGACATACATGATTGGGAGAATATGAATCTTCAAAACTGAGAGGTTGCTGACAATAGACAGTTTCATTGAGGGATTCGTGTAGGAAAGCATTTTAAACATCAATTTGGTGAATTGGCCAAGAAGATGAGTCCGTGATACTGATAATTGTACGAATGGTACTATGCTTAACAAAGGGGGAAAGATTTCGTTGTAGTCGACACCATGTTGTTGAGAAAAAACACGACAAACCCAACTAGCTTTATAGTGAGAGAGAGTACCATCAGAGTGGATTTTTTATTTAAAGACCCATTTGCCAGAAACTATGTTAGCATTAGGGGGCGTGGAACAAGCTGTCAAGTATTATTGGAGAGCAAAGCTTGGAATTCATCATGCATGGCAGCGACCCAATTAGGATCTAGAAGGGTTGCTTTGTAGGATTTTGGAAGAGAGAAAGAGAAGTGGTAGCATGAAGATTGAGGATTTTGGAAGAGGAGAAAGAGAAATGGTAGCATGAAGATTGAGGCATTTGGCAGGAAGACGAAAGCCAGATTTAGCGCGAGTGCGCATCACATGATCGTTGTGAGGTGCGGAAATATGGATAGCATAGGGAGGGGGAGCTAGTGGGGGTGGCGATGGGGAAGTGTCCAACGCAGCGGAGGAAGTGGGCGTGGGGGTGGTTTGGGTCGGGTGGTCTGCCGCGATAGGGTTTGGGCTAGGTTGGTCTACCGTGGTAGGAGGAGGGCTGGGAGGTTCTGCCGCGGTAGGAAAAGTGGCTGGTTTTGCTGCCGTAGCAGGGATTTGGGACGAGACGATAGCCGAATCGGGCAGTACGACATATGAGAATAGAGGAACAAGTGAGCGAGTAGGAGAGGATTTGGATGTTGTCAGAGAAGTACTGTCAGGAGAAGATCTGATAGCGAAGGGAAAGATAGTTTCATCGAAGGTAACATGACGAGGGATGTGTACATGACCGGAGAGAAGATCAAGGCAGTGAAACCTTTATGTTCATCTGAGTACCCGAGAAAAACACATGGAATAGAGCGGGGTGATAGTTTATTGGGAGAAGTCATATAGATGTTGGGAAAACAGAGGCAACCGAAAACTCGAAGCTCAAAGTAATTAGGAGGACAAAGAAAGAGAGATAGATAGGGTGTTGTGTTAGGATTTACTCGAGATGAACGGATATTGAGAAGATAGGTGGCAGTGCATAATGCTTCGGCCCAAAATTTTGGTGGCATGGAGGATTGAATGAGAATAGTATGATGGCGTCATTGATGGTGCGAAGAGAACATTTGGCCTTGCCACTTTGTGGATAGGTATATGGACATGAAAAATGAAGAAAGATGTCATGGTGTAGGAAGAAATTGTGATTGCTAAAGTTGTTAAATTCACGATCATTATCACATTGGAGGAATCTAATGGGAAGACAAAAAATGTGTGGCAACATACCGTTGAAAGTTGAGAAAGATCATATGCACATCTGATTTGTTGTATAGGGGAAAAGTCCAAATAAAGCGAGTAAAATCATCCAACATGACAAGATAATATTTAAGACCAGATACACTCGTGGTGCGGGGCATCCATAAATCATAGTGGAGAAGCTCAAAATGAAAGTTACTGAAAGAACTAGAAGAGCTAAAGGGAAGACACACATGTTTTCCTTGTTGACAAGACTCACAAACGGAGGGATTATGAAAACATTTATTACAGGGAATTGAAATATCACTAAGTAAAGATGACATTGTAGCATTATTTGGATGGCCTAGACGCTAATGCCAAAGATCGATGGTGGCGATCATGGATGATGGAGGAGATGCCACACGAGCACCGTGGATGGATTAGAGGTCACCGGAACTATCTAAGTGTGTGATCTCCGCCTTGGTCAGGTAATCCTTCACATACAAGCCAAAGGGGTAAAACGACAAATATAGATTAGGTTTTTAATGAGGGCTAGTGCAACAAGAATGTCACGAATAATAAGTGGTTTGGTGGTGGAGGGTAATTGGGTATGACCGACACATGCAATTGGGGTGAAAGAACCATCACCAAGAGTAATGGAAGAAAAATAAGATGGTGTGCAATTAGACAACATATTATTCGATGAAGACATGTGACTAGAAGCACCAGAGTCAAAGATTCAATCAGTACCTGAGTTACCTTGTGCGGCAAAATTGTTCATGGCCTGAAGAAACATAGCTTGATCCTAGCTCAAAGTGTTGGCAGGTGGTGCAGTATGCGGTGCAGGTGGTGGGGCAGCAGGTACAGATGATGGCATGTACATGTTGTATGGCGGGTAGTAGCCTCCTGGATCAACATGGTATATGGACGTCGGGGTGCCGTACAGGGAAGGAGTTGGTGCCACATAGTAGGCGTGCGCAGACGGGCGTGAGCCAAGAAGCCCGGGCACGCCTATGTGCATTCGCAGACCCGGTTGCCATGCGCCTAAGTAGGCCGGTGGGGCACCGATCGGAGAGGGCGCGATCCAGGGCATAGACAGGCCTGGACTATCCCCGTCCATGCATTGTGAGGTGGGCGCCATATTGGTGATGTTGGTGGAACCGATGTTGATGAAGGGGAACTGATTGGAGATGCTGGAGGTGGTGCCGACCGAGGTAGATGGTACGTAGGGTTTCTGCCACGGTAGGGCTGGGGCGCCTTCCTGGCGGTGCAGCGAGCGTCAAAGATGGGGCGAGCGACGTAGTGGGTGCCGGTGGCTGTGGAGTGGCGGCGAAAACCTGGGGTGGGCATCCTTGTTTGCTTGAGCGTGATCGGCTCTGATACCATGAAGAGTTTTGATAATGTCATACTTGATTATTCATCGATGGTATAAGAGTATATATATTACATGGGCCAGCCGGCTACCCTAACTTGTATTACAAGAAATCAACATAATCTAACAAATTGAATTGCATGCACTAGCCAATGCAACTAACAGTCCGAACTGATAGAAAGGACTAGACAATCTATTTCAACACTCACCCTACGTCTTTGCCCTTTGGCCTATTGTGACGCAAGTTTGGAGAGCCACAATATTTGTTTTTTGTTCCTACGTTGACCAGGATTTGATCCTAGGACCTCCACCGTTTCAGATCTTTCACAAATAAGCCAAACGGGTCAAACTCTAAAGAAACATTGTTGTCAATAGTAAAGCGACGAACAAAGATGAGATTTTTGATTAAAGATGGAGCAACAAGAATATTGCGGAGAAGAAAATTTGTGTGGAGATTAGTGATGTATGATTGACCGGCACAAGATATAGGAATTGGAGAACCATCACCAATAGTTATAGAGGAAAAAGGGGAAGAAGAACAAGCTGACAGAAAATCCATATTTGAAGACATGTGCGAAGATGCACTAGAATCGAAAATCCAATCCGTACCTTCATGGTTGTTGAGCGTGAAATTGTTCATGACAATGATGAAGACAGATTGGTCCCAGCTTGGTGGAGCGGTTGATGAAGCGGTTGATGGCTATGGCATAGGCATGTACAGTAGTGCCGGAGGAGCCCCGTACATGTAGTTCATTGGTGTCAAGGATGGCATGTAGTATTGTGGCGCGTGGGGCGCCATGTAGGCCGTCGGTGGAGTTTGGGCGGTGTAGACCTGCTGTGGAGGTCGAGGTCCAAGAGGCCCTGGCGATCCTATGGATGGACGAAGAACAGGATTCCATGTCCTGGTGTAGGCCAGTGGGGTGCCATAGGTAGAAGGAGCCGACCAAGGCATAGGCCATGCCTGAACGAGACCCGTCCATGGATCGTGTTGTGGCTGCCAGGTTGGCGAGGGGACCGCGACGGTGGGAGGTGTCGGTGCTGGTGGAGTCGACGCTGTAGGGGCCGACGTTGGAAGGGCCGGCGCTGGAGGAATTTGGTGGAGAGTAGAGGTGGAGGAGGAAGATTGAGGTGCGCCGACGACTCGGGTTTTGGCCGACGTCCAGAGTAGACGCGTCGGCGGCGGCAGCGGAGTTGGCGGATCCATCTAGGTGCGGAAAAACCTAGGCGTCTGATAACATGATATTTTGGGATAATTATAACTTATATTGATTTGAACAATAGTACAAAGTTTATATAGAAGAGAGGAGGCGGGTCGGCCGGCCTAAACTGACTTAGGACTAGAGTCCTACTCTAACTCAAACTCAATTCTAATAAGATCTCCTGCGGCTGAAAACGAGGATGCCGGTGGAGTTCGTGGTCTGCTGCTGCGTGGTGGGTTCCCGGCCAAGCAGATCTCTTTCGCCGTTGCCCCTCCACCCGTGGCAGGAGCGGGTTTGGGGGCAGGGCGCGCTTTCCTGCTAGCGTCGGCTGGGGATCTTCCACGCGCAGCGGCGGGAGATGTTGAAGCACTTCTCGCGAGCTCTCTATCTGTGGCGATTTCTCGCCCATGGTCGACGTCGGTGAGCTCCGGCAAAGCTCAACCTCCATCCGGAGGCCCTCTTCTGGATGGCGACATCGAGGCAAGTGGTTCGTCCCCGCAGCGATGCTCGACGACGGCATTGCCATTCCTTTTGCTTGGCAGTGGAGAAAGAGGAAGACTCGATTGCAATGGGAAAATCTTCAGAAGGGTCTTTTCTGCAAATATTGGGGGACCTAAGTGTAATTTTCCTTTCTCATGGGGTCCTCTATGTAATCTTGTATATCCACCGTTTTCTTTTAATGTGAGCTTCCAGGCCCTTCGGGGCCTATCCCGTTCAAAAAAAAAAGGATCTCCTGCTCTGGTACCAAATTGAATTACATGCACTAGCCAACGCAACCAACAGCCTGAATTGATGAAAATGGCTAGACAATTTATTTCAGCAATATGGTACTCCTCCGGTTCATATTAATGTTCTCAACTTTGTCTAGATACGAATGCATCCAGTCTAAATACTTAACTAGATACATTCAAATCTAGATAAAGTGGATAACAATAATATGGACCCAAAAAGTATTTAAAAATCTATACATTTGCTAGAAAGTTTTTTCTTCCAATTTGGATGCTTCGAGGGCATCACCGATGAGTTGAATGATGGCAACCCAATCATTGTTTTGGGAGGACGTATCCTATTCTCTTGGACATGAGGTTCACCGGCCGTGTACTCCCAAGTTCAAAAGCATCATAATAGAAGTTACGAATTGGTAAAAAAACACCGAAATACATAGAATATGTATCAATCTTGTAAAAAAATCAAATCAAATTCCAAAACACAACTATAAAAAGAAGGCAAATATAGTTATGAATAGCAACTAGTTTAAAGTGGATTGTGACAGATACGTAGTACTACAGTTTGTATCATCAGTTGAGGCTCAAAAACAAAATTGAAATGCCCTTTTGGTTTTCGTGCTATATGTTGAGTTCGATTTTGATTTTTTACACCGTATATGCATGTAATATTGTATTGTGAATCCATTTCATAAATTTTGGCCATGTTTAAATTGTATAAATAGTGCGGGTGCACCGGTAGCATTCTACATCTGGGAGTACTTGATACATGTCATGGTATTGTCGACGAGTACACCGTGGAGGGGTCCTCACAAAGCGTGTTTAGAGAAATGGGGAAGACGGCGAGTTGATGGGTACGAGGTAACACAACTTATCCAGATTCAAGTCCCACAACGGTGACGGAACTCTACTCCTGCTATAAATCACTATACTGACAATACGCTGAGTTATATGGGTCAGTTCGCGGTGCGAGGTGTTGCGCTAAGCACTATGATTGTTCACCCTAAAGGCTCTCACATGTCCGGCTTATAAAGGCGCCAGAACCTAGGGTTATAAGGAAAGATCTTGCCGGACAGGTTACAGAGCCCTACACTAACACTAACACTAACTAGTCTTCGTGTCTTGTACTCCAAGGCTTCGGGTTGGTCAGTAACTGCACCGTAGTCTTCCTTCTTCCGGGATGGGCCTCCCTTCTAGATCCGTCTAACTAGGCCGCCCAGCAGACCATGTACCGTGCTACCAACTGTGGGCCACCCGGGTTATCCGGATTAGAGACATGCAATGATGATACCCATTTAGCATATCCTCAACAGTAGCTCCCGGAGGACTTTGAGTCCTCGTGCTGTCTTGTCCTTTGGTCTTGAATGCTTCGTCTAGGTGATGCCGATAATTCGTCAAGCAATATCTTGAAGCTCTCCCAAAGAACCATGTAATCCTCTCCGTCTTCACCATGTAAGCCAGAGATTCTCCAAGTCTTCTTTTCGAGAGTCGTACAGTGTCCGCCTTCAATGAAATCTTTAGACGTGACTACTCCACTACAACAGTCAGTAGGATGAAATATGCTATAGCCTATGCTCTCCTCAAAACTCAAATATGGCAGTGGTTTAATCATTAGTGATTTGCCCATGCGCAAAATCCGAGACGTTAAGCGGCAAACAGGGGACATAGCAAAATTACCGCGCACGTTTCCACACATGTTGTCGACGCTGCAACGGTTAGATCTCCCATGCATGGATCTTGATACCAGGGGCTATAAATATTTATTGCGGCCAGAGAAATATCTTTTACTCGTATTCTCCCCAGCATCGTCTTCTTCCTCCCGCCGCATGACCGTTCGAGCTCCCAGCGAGAAAACCCTAGCCAAGAAACTTCTCTTCCTCTTCCTCCACAAACCCATCCAGTGTCTAGCAGAAACAACACTCCATCAATGATGGCGCCTCCCGAGGCATCAATCGAGCCATCCAAGGGAGTATCCTTTCCACCGGAGGGCGTGGTGGTGCATGTATCCGCCGTGGTAGAGACCACCAGCGACAACCAAACACAGGCGACGCTTGAAGCCGTGGAGGAGGAGGCCGATTCCCACAAGGGAGTCTGGAGGGGCTCTGAGCTTTCTACGGAGCACCTAAAGGAACTTGTCACCGAAGGATACCTCCCTTAGGTGGAAGACCTGGTCTGGCGGTCGGCGCCTGTCGGTGAAGTCATCCCTTCTCCCCAAGACGGAGAAAAGGTATACCTCAAGTCTCAGCTGGTACGTGGCATCTCTCTCCCAATCTATGACTTCTTCCCTGAAGTCCTAAAGCACTTCCGGGTTCTCCCCCATAATCTTTCTCCCAATAGCATCCTAGCACTTAGCAATTACGTAGCCTTGTGCGAAGGATACCTAGGGATCAAGCCTAGGTTAGATCTGTTTATTTACTTTTTCACCGTCAAGAGAGAGTCTGGAGATTCCGAGGATGAACTGCGGAATCATTAGCTTCAAGATCTGTCCTAACCGGTGGTTCCCCAACATCGTCGACCATGAGTCCTACAAAAACTGGCAAAGTACATACTTCTACGGCCCAGATATACCTCTGGCTGGCCGTCAAGACTTGTACTCCGACTTTGTCGATGGAGCTATCGCTGAGTCCCCCACCTGGAGATCCCAAGGCCCCCTCCCGTTGGATGACGAAACCTCTTGCACCGTAAGGCGGATAGAATGGTTGGTAGACGGAGGGCTAACCGGCTTGGACCTAGCCATGTGTTGGTTCATAAGGCGGATCCAACCTCTGCAGCACCACGCCGAGCTGATGCATAAATACTCCAAGGAGAGGAAAGATCCTATGCGGATTTCCAAGGACAACTTCTCCAAGGACTCCATCAAGCTCCAGCTTAAGGACATCGTCAAGGTGAAGGACAAGAAGCGTGGCTTCAAAATCATCTTTGACATGTTCGAATGCGGCAAAACCCCAAAGGTAACTATGTTTCCTTTATTACTTTTATATGTACTCTAAGGTTTCTGACTTGGGTGTGTCAACCATCTGACATGCTTTTTGATCCAGCAGCTGGCGACCTTGGCGGCGGAACTAATGGCCTTCCTGGTCTATGATCCCAAGATGAAGGACATGCAGGTTGTGTCCGACGATGACACCTCCAAGGATCATCCAGCTCTAGAAATACGGAAGCGGAAGAGCTCCACCTCTAACGCTGTTGCCGAGGACAAGAAGAAGAAATCAGAGAGTAGAGTCTCCAAGAAATCCACTATCGTCTTAGAGGCGGAGAAGAAGAACTCCACCGGCATCCCCTTAACCAAGGAATCTCCTGTGGTGTAAGTATATTCATTCTCCAACTTTACTCCGCACCTACTCAATCCCTATACTTATACTTTGTACGTTTCAGGAAGAGATCCGGTTTGGTTTGAAGTGGACCTCCAAAGATGTTGGAGGTTCTAAGAATATTCGCGAGATGTTGATCAAGTCCTCACCTGCCATTGCTCCCCCGACTCCCACCATCAAGCCTACAACAGGCTCTGCTGGGAGCTTGTCCCCCGTCGTACCTAAGACCTCTGTCATGGAGATAGACATCAACCCAGCACCAGATGTCTCAGGTTCTGCCGGCACGGACCTTGCTCCTAGTGGCCAGGTGACGTAGGAGAGCACCTCTTCAAAAGTGGTTGAAGCTCCAGCTAAGGGTGCCACCGAAGAAGGAAAGCAACTAGTGGAGAAAGCAGAAGCAACAATAACAACAATAACCAAACCGAGAACCTCTATGCCATCAACTTATATGATAATGCAGGAGACAGTTAGGGCTTCTTCCATGCCCCCGGCTAATTCATCTGCCATGCCTCTAACTCCTCCAACACTAAGCCTGGATGATCTTATTCAGCAGGTAAATGCTATTTATAACAATGCCAGGACCTTCCACGATGCATATGCCAATTTGGCAAATAACCTCAAGATTATTGCTATCATAAGTATTTGATATTTTTACATTTCTCTTTATAATATATCCCACTGTAGCACCCGAGCTCTTAGGAGGAAAACCAATAGTTATTGGCCCGAGTGCTTGAAAGAAGAACTAAGTGTAGAACTTGATAGTGTCGCCCTCGAGTTTCTAGGTAGAATGAATAATCCCGGCTAGATACTCTAAGAGAGAACACACATGACTTAAAATATGATACTGTAGCCCCCGAGCCTCTAATTGAAACTGATAAGTTCTGACTATATGCTCTAGAGAAACTAAGTATTCTTCTCTTTGCAGAATGAGAATACTCGGAGGAAGGCTGCCAATGCGAAGTATGCCAAGCTGCAAAAAGGGATGGATCTTGCAAAGGGTAAAACAACCTTTTTGAAGGAACAAATAAAAAATAGCCAGTGTCTATTTTCCTCCGTCAGTTCCCTAATACTTCATTTATAGCCATTTTGTCTGAATTCTCATATGTTGTATTTGTTCTGACTTGCAGATGCCATTGCCATGGCCAAAAACATCGTTGAGCAATCCAAGCACATACAGGAGCTAGATGATGAGAATAAGATCCTAAAGAAAGAACTAGCTGCTGCCATCAAGGGGCATGAAGAGGCAATGAAGGTTCTGCATGAATCTGCTGACGCCAAGATGTAGCGCCTGAAGAAGGAGATTGAACACCTCAAGGAGCAAAACCAAGTTGCCGCAACGCAGAATTCTCGGGGCGTTGAGGCATACAAGAAACTTCGGAAGGAGCATGTCATATTGGCGGAAACATGCCATCAAGCTAAAACTAGCATCTTCTATAACTTCCATCCGTCTTTCTAAAATTCTGTAAGTCAGATAAATGTATATTATTGTTGTACTCATGACCCTTGTCTCTTAAAAAAACACAACTCCCATTGTGGTTTAACCAACATGGGCGAAGGTGCTCTAGATTCAAAGGAGTGCATGATTCTTGCCAGCAACTTCATTAATACTGCTGACGAGTGCATATTTGCATCATGTTTACATTATTATTTTGCATTGTATATGTAGGATCTTGGTATTTTACAGCGTCCGCGTGCACATTTTATGTCTGTTTTCACCAGGATCAAGACAGATGATGGATCCAATGGATACAATTCTTGGAGCATTTGTACTGTGGAGAAAAGGAGTAAAAAACAACGTAAATTGCTTATTTGGGAAATATTAATAATACCAGGAGAAAACCAGAAGCGAACAAGGGAGGCAGAGAGTCCAATGACCAACTATACGACCGGAGCAATTTTTCCGGCCGTATAGTTGGCGCCGCCTCCGCCTCGTCAAATAGTTTCACCTCGTGCAATTGGTTCAAGGATATGACATACAGAACACCCAGAAATCGCAGAAACCTTACCTTCGGAAGGCATCTGGAGGGGGAAGTCATCCACCAGGGATCCATCTTCGCCCTGCGCAGATCCGGGAGGCTAAGGCACCGATCTTCATCGTCCACCGCTGCATCACCACCATCTCCATCCATCTCATCTACATCTTGTCTAGATCTTGTTGTAATTCCTATACTCATTGTGGATTTATAAAGTACTATTCATCTATGATTGTTTCCATTACCATTGCCATGATGTTGGTTATCTCCATGTCTGAGTAGATCATTAGTTCTTGGGGAGATGGAGAAACCCTAGTATGAGATTAAAATAAGATAAAGTCTATTATGATATTCATCGCTATAACCATGTGTTAGACTTTCTACATCTTGATGTTGAGAGAAGTCGACCTCTCAATATTTGCCTCTTGTGGGGACTTGATGGAGGAAACTACTTGTTGGTAGACGGAGGCGTGCTAGCACTTACAGTGACTATAAAGTTGTTGGCATCCCTTACATATCAACTTGGGAAACTGAGGAAACTCACGGAACACTATCCATGCCATGGGATACGTCCTATGGGATTACATCCCTTAATAGTGCAGTAATTCGATTGATGTCGATTGCTAACTGTTGTGGTTATGAGGATGATGTGAGCAACCGTTGCTTCCTATTCGTCCAAATACAGAGTTCCTCCCACACATACATAGTTGAGAATGTTCATGATGATAATCTTTATCTTAGATCTTTACAATACTAGTGGTGTATCTGCTACTCCCTGAGAACGCCTTTTACCTACTGCAGTTCCAATCTTTCTTACATACGCGATACTTACTTTCTATACTCAGTTGTTTTACTTTACTTTATTGCTCTTATACCCAAAACCCAAAACACCTCTTTACACAATACTTGCATTTTATCCTGTCACTTAGAACTTTATCTAGCATTTCAATCGTAATATTTATTTCAGGAGTTATTAGACTTCAGACTCCTGCTCCCTGTGGGTGATGCACTCGACGATCGACGTAGAGCTCGTTGGGAACCCCAAGAGGAAGGTATGATGAGTACAGCAGAAAGTTTTCCCTCAGTTATGAAACCAAGGTTTAATCGAACCAGTAGGAGCAAGGAAACACCCCAAAGGTGTTACTAGCTGAGCTTTGGCAGGGCGCACTACCGGTGCTAGTAGCAACATGGAGACCTGCACAACACAACCACAGAACTTGTCCCCAACTTGCGATGAGGTTGTCAATCTCACCGTGTTTTGTGGAAAATAAAGGATTAAACGTATCGAATGGAAAAAAGTAAAAGTTTGCAGAAAGTAAACACAAAACAGTAAAATATTGTAGATAGTATGTAAAAGACAAGGACCAGGATCCATAGTTCACTAGAGGTGGCTCTCCTTAGATAGATAACAATCCTGGGTGAACAAATTACAGCGGGGCAATTGACAAACACCGAGAAAGCAATACATGCGTATACTAATCATCTTGACTCCTTTGAGACTTGATTGGGCAATACAACATAATAAATAGACTGCCATCCAACTACATCTATGAGTAGTAATCCACCTTCAGGTTATCATCCGAACCCCTCCGATTAAGTTGCAAGCAGATTATTGCTTCTGAACTGCGTGTAAGGTAAACAATACAATTGTTCTATGAACAAAGGATTGTTGTTTTCTCCCTAGTAGCAACAGCACATCTAGTACCTTAGAGATTTCTGTCACTTCCCCAGATTACCAGAGGCATGAACCCACTATCGAGCATAAATACTAACTCTTGGAGTTGCTAGCATCTACTTGGCCAAGATAGCTACTAACAACGGAAAGCATGCAAGATCACAAATAACAAAGACATGATAGAATCAATAATCAATCTGAAATAGCATCTCAATATCCATCGGATCCCCGCAAACACAACATGTATGGATTATAAATAGATGATCTTAATCATGAACGGATCTCACAAGATCTAAACATGAAAGCACAAAGGAGGAGAAACAAGCCATCTAGCTACTACATGGATCCGTAGTCCAAGGATGAACTACTCACGCATCACACCAGAGGCTTGCATGGTGATAAAGAAGGCCTCGGGGTGAATTCCCTCTCCGTGGTCGGAAGACCTTCAGATCCCTCCCGATCTAGGGATGGAGATGAGTGGCTCTGATTCTTTCGTGGATTTTTGATCGGCACGTAGGGTTTTGTCGAGGGAAACTTATAGGCGGAAGGAGAGGCCGAGGGGTGCCGGGTCGGCCAGACCACCTGGCGCGGGCCAGGCCTGGCAGCGCCAGTGGTGGCCGGCCCCTGGCCCCTCTCCGTCTCGTATTCTGGCACTTGATCCCTTCCGGAAAAATAGGCACTTTGGCTTTTGTCCCGTCCAATTCCGAGAATATTCATTTTCTGACTTTCCTGGAACCAAAAACAGGCAGCTGGCACTGTGGCTCTTGTTAATAGGTTAGTCCAAGAAATCATATGAAAAGTACTCCAAAGTTGGAACAAAACACAAGAAAGTGGATAAAACCAAGCATGTAACATCAAAAATTATAGATACATTTGCAATGTATCAACATCCCCAAGCTTAACTCCTGCTCGTCCTCGAGTAGGTAAGTGATAAAAAGAAATAATTTTTGAGGTGACATGCACCATCAAAGACTTGATCAAAGTATTTGCAAAACATTCAAGGCTGGGATCATAGTACTTCAATCATACCATGAAAGAAAAGGTTCTAGCAATAAGCAAAGAAACTATGATGCAACATGAAAAGGCACAAACAAAAGATTCATGAATAACATGCTTTGCAAGACGTTTGTTTGTTTCACATAAAGAAAACATAGCATAAAAGTATTCAGCTTGTCCCTCAATAGAGTAGCAAATATAAATGCACAGGACACATTCAAAGTTCATAAGAGTGACTAGATACAATAGTTTAAAACAAGCAATAACAAGTTATGCATCAATCATCTAGTCTTGGGACAATGCACATAGAACTAAGAATGGCCACTATGCTCTCAAAGTAGTGCATAAAGATAGAAGGTGGAGACTCAATATAATGGTGGAAGAAAGGCCTTTTGTAAAAGGAAGTAGGGATTCAAGTCTCATAAAGTGCTTCCAAAAATTATGGTACTTGTAGTTTTCAGCTCTCATTGCCCCTATCATAAGCATCTTGAAGGTGATTAAGGTTAAAGTGACACAACTAAGAGGATATGCTTGACAAGTTATAAACCGAAATCTTATGCCCCTTACTTACGAAGACCGATCCTCATGCTACTCAACTTCAGTCACGAGTAAGCTCTTGTCATTGTAAGTATATGTGTATCATTAAGAACCGCTTAACGGGTACCCTTGCACATGATAGGAGCTTTCCCATAATCAAAATGACAAGGCAAGCAGACAATGAGCATCTCAGCGATCTTTTTATTTGCTATTTGCATAGGTTTTTATTAAGGATGCTTCATAGAGTGCTCATTATGGTGATGTTGCAAGTTTCCACCATGATTAGGCATGGCTTAGGCTAGCAGCCCAGGCGTTTCTCTAACACACATACAAACTCCATGATCTTACAAGTTCCACTTTTATTTCACACCGCCGGGATCCATAAGCAAAAGAACATAATATCAATGGGGTACAAAGTACAAGTGCAATGTTGAAAGCGTTCCCCATGGTACATGGTTCTGCTAATTTCAACTTATAAAGCGCAAGCATATACGCAACAAAGAAGGACCCAATGGTTCAAGTTTATTAGAGGCAATAAAGTAAAGTGTGCCATCAAGTTCGTGAGAGCTTTAATCACTAGTTTTCTCATAACAAGTGGAAGGTAAACAAAAGCATGAATGTACTTGGAATAGAATAAGCTAGTAGGTAGGTATGGTGGACTCTTTGGAATAACTTGGTTTAGGGAGTTGGATGCATGAGTGGAACTCATACTTGGTGGTGGAGGCTAGCAAAAGACTAGGAGCGACAAACTAAGAGAGCAATAATGGCCATAATCATGCAGAGCGACAAAACATCAATGATCAAAGCATAAAGTGATACTACAAGTTGAAAACTAAAGGATAATAAAGGCTATGGTGACTTGAGATAGTCATAACATGGTGTGAACATGTGCCAAGTCAACCCAAATAAAGCATCAAAGGAGAATACCACTATACTATGCTTTAATATGCTAAAACAACGCATGATTCATCCAAGGCACATTAAGCAATCTCAATTGTTTATAACAAGTCATGCTACAGCAAAGAATACTAAGCATAAAGCTAAAACAATATCAAGCACGGCAGGACAAAGCATAGGCCACAGTCAAAAACAAGCTCTCTTTACCACTTAAGCATGAACTTTCCTACTCTTTTCCAAACCAAACCAAACCATTGCAAACCAATGTATGAAAGAGGGGGTCCAACCAACTTATTCAGAAAACTAAGCAAACCAAACAAACTAAAAACCAAAATGAAAATGAAAAAGAATATGCTCCAAGAAAAACACAACTGTGCATGAAACAATAAAAATGAAGCGTTTGGAAGAAACCTGGAATTTTTATTGATGAAGAAGGGGATGCCTTGGGCATCCCCAAGCTTTGACGCTTGCACTTCTTGGATATTTCTTGGGGTGACACGCGTGGCATTCCGAAGCTTGAGCTTTAGTCCATCCTTCATCTCATTACTCATTCCTTCCATACACCTGAAAATTTTCCTTCATACAAAACTTCACACAATCTCATTAGCAACATTAGTGCACTTAAGATAAATAAGTCTCAAGGTTCAGTTCTAACACCAAATAAACTTCCATTGGAACACTAGATACTGTAGCACTTCCCTCAAAAAGCTCAATTCCCCAAAAGAACTCAATGAGGAACTAACAAGAAGCAAATGCAGAAAATGGCAGAAATCTGTCAAAACAGACCAGCAGGTAAAGACGAATTTTTTCGAAGACCTTCTGTTACTCAAATCAAAAAGTGTTGAACTAACGAAAGTTAGATAACAACCTGGGTAAGAAGAACAAAAAATTACAGCTCAATCCGACGTACAGAACTCTCTCAGGAATTTTTACGGTGAAGCACAAAAATCTGTTTCGGGACAGCAACTTTCCCAATCATTACTTCACTCTCATTAGAGGTTACTCTTGGCACAAAAAGCAAATAAAAAGGATAAGGAGAGTTTATTACTGAAGTAATAACTTCCAAGACTCAACTAAAACTCTTGGGTTATCTCCCAACAAGTACTTTTCTTTAACGCCTTTAAGTTAGGCATAAGAAGCAAAGAAAGAATCAAGTGTTCTCAAATGAAGAAGCATTAAAACCAACTTTCTTGCCCTTACCTCTCTTATTTTTATTCTTATCCTTTGGGAAAATGTGATTGTTTGGTGGAGAAAAAAGGTGCATGGTCCCCTTTCCCACATCTATTTTTGCTCCAAGGAGTTCTAATAGGGACCTTCCAAGTGTAATTTGTCCTTTTCCTGCACATTCAATCACAAGGTAATAAATAGAAATCATTTTCCCAAGGATCTTTGTAAACACTCCTTCAGCTATTCCGATAGGTAATATGGTAGCATTATTAGCAAGAGATATTTCTCTTCCTCCTTCCGTAAGCCCCCAAAGATTCAAAGATTCATAAATATCTTTGGGCATAAGACAAAATTCAGACATGATATCGCAGCGGGCTTGAAAAGTTTCAGTGTTTATCTCAATCTTTACTGTAGGGAGCCACTTTGATGGTTCAGAATTTATTGGAACATAATTGTGATGCTCCCTAAGCGTATTATAGCATCCTTCTAATCTAGTAGTGCTAGCCTCAAGAGTATCCAACCTAGCAAATATTTTTGCAAAGGAAATATCAGTTTGGCTAGGCATGTTGTAAGTGAGGATCAATTTCTTTATAGCATTAATAGCATCATCCTCATTACATTGGAGGAAATCTCCTCCCACAATAGCATCTAGGGCATATCTATAGCAAAGAGCAATCCCAAGGTAAAAACTGCTAAGGAACTAGCTTTGAGTCATTTTAGGCTCAGTTTTTTATGTAGATCAAAGATTCTAGACCAAGCTTCCTTAAAACTTTCCTCAATTCCTTGTTTAAAAGTGAAAATCATTTCCTCGGGTGACATAGTGATTGGAGCAAGGCTAGACATAGTGGCACTCAAGATAGGAACTAATTTTTTTGTGTTTTTCCAATAAGAAAGCAAACAAGTAAAACTAATTTTTTTTTGTTTTTTAAGAACAAAACAAGTAAACAAAGCAAAAAGAAACTAAGAAAAACAAAAACAACAAAGTAAAGAGATTGGTTATGAGGGACTCCCCTTGTGAAGATGTCCTTGACTCCCTGGCAAAAACGCCAGAAAACACTTTGATGGCGCGAGGTTGACGTGGGAGATTCTTCTTCTTCAGTTCCTCGGCAACGACGCCAGAAAAGATCTTGATGCACTCGACGATCGACGCAAAGCTTCTTGGGAACCCCAAGAGGAGGTATGATGAGTACAGCAGAAAGTTTTCCCTCAGTTATGAAACCAAGGTTTAATCGAACCAGTAGGAGCAAGGAAACACCCCAAAGGTGTTACTAGCTGAGCTTTGGCAGGGCGCACTACCGGTGCTAGTAGAAACGTGGAGACCTGCACAACACAACCACAGAACTTTGTCCCCAACTTGCGATGAGGTTGTCAATCTCACCGTGTTTTGCGGAAAACAAAGGATTAAACGTATCGAATGGAAAGAAGTAAAAGTTTGCAGAAAGTAAACACAAAATAGTAAAAGATTGTAGATTGTATGTAAAAGACAAGGACCAAGATCCATAGTTCACTAGAGGTGGCTCTCCTTAGATAGATAACAATGCTGGGTGAACAAATTACAGCGGGGCAATTGACAAACACCGAGAAAGCAATACATGCATATACTAATCATCTTGACTCCTTTGAGACTTGATTGGGCAATACAACATAATACATAGACCGCCATCGAACTGCATCTATGACTAATAATCCACCTTCAGGTTATCATCCGAACCCCCTCCAGTATTAAGTTGCAAGCAACAGATTATTGCTTTACGAACTGCGTGTAAGGTAAACAATACAATTGTTCGATGAACAAAGGATCGTTGTTTTCTCCCTAGTAGAAACAACACATCTAGTACCTTAGAGATTTCTGTCACTTCCCCAGATTACCAGAGGCATGAACCCACTATCGAGCATAAATACTAACTCTTGGAGTTGCTAGCATCTACTTGGCCAAGATAACTACTAACAACGGAAAGCATGCAAGATCACAAATAACAAAGACATGATAGAATCAATAATCAATCTAAAATAACATCTCAATATCCATCGGATCCCCGCAAACACAACATGTATGGATTACAAATAGATGATCTTGATCATGAACGGAGCTCACAAGATCTAAACATGAAAGCACAAAGGAGGAGAAACCAGCCATCTAGCTACTACATGGATCCGTAGTCCAAGGATGAACTACTCACGCATCACACCGGAGGCTTGCATGGTGATGAAGAAGGCCTCCAGGGTGAATTCCCCTCTCCGGCAGGGTGCCAGGAAGAGCTTTAGATCCCTGCCGATCTAGGGATGGAGATGATGGTGGCTACAGACTCTTTCGTGGATTTTTGATCGGGTACCTAGGGTTTTTGTCCCGAGGGAAACTTATAGGCGGAAGGAGAGGCTGATGGGGTGCTGGGGTCGGCCAGACCACCCCCTGGCGCGGGCCAAGCCTGGCCAGCTGTGCAGTGGTGGCTGGCCCCGGCCCTCTCCGTCTCGTATTCTAGCACTTGATCCTTCCGGAAAATAGGCACTTTGACTTTTGTCCCGTCCAATTCGAGAATATTCATTTTCGACTTTCTGGAACCAAAAACAACAGAAAAGCATTTGGCATCATGGCTCTTGTTAATAGGTTAGTCCAAGAAATCATATGAAAAGTACTCCAAAGTTGGAACAAAACACAAGAAAGTGGATAAAACCAAGCACGAAACATCAAAAATTATAGATACATTTGCAATGTATCAGTGGGATCGATATCTTTCTTTCGAAACTAGCTATAAACGATCTATGCACTTGCAGTCATCAAGCTATTTTTTGGCGCCGTTGCCGGGGAGCTAAGCGTTGTAGGTCTTTTAGTTTTTGCTTATTTATTTTTGTCTTGCTAAATTTTGTTTTGAGTTACAGGTTTCCACCAACATGATGGAGCTGGAGCATATGATTAGTGCTAACCCACTCAACCACTTTTGGAAGCCCTATGATATTTATAAAAAAACAACTACAATGATAAGACAAGGGGTTTGAAATAAATCCTCTACTACTTAGTATTCTACATAAGAAGCAATTTACTAGAGATGAATAAGATCATGATCCATATGAGCATATTGCATGTTTTAAAGATATATGTGGCACTTTTCTATTGACGGGATATACCGCTGATGAGGTAAGGGTTAAACTTTTTAGTCAAACTTTGACAAGTACAACTCTATCATGGTATAGATCTCTACCCCTGAAGCCACTACTACTTGGGATAATCTAGCCTATGAATTTCTATCAAAATATTATCCATTATCAAAATCTTTTGGAATCAGGTGTCTTATAATGACTTGGAAGAATCATTCTAATGAAGGACTAGTAAGAGCTTATATTAGATTTAAATATTTACTACGACTATGTCCTCATCATGATTTGCCTGAATGGTATTTACTACATATCTTTTATGGTGGTTTAATTGAACCTAATAAAATTGAACTAGACTCTTTCGCGGAAGGAGCCTTTATGAATCTTCCTATACCTAAAGCTTGGGCTTTACTTCATAGAATTCATGATCATAGAGTTTCATGCTATTTTGGTCTAGGAAGTGAAGGAGGCGTATAAATAGAGGTACATGACTATAATAAAAAAGTCCATGTTAAAGAATTATCTAAAGAACTTTATTTGGATTTAGATAAAGCAACATTGGCCTCCGTAGAACCAATATATGAAGTGCCTTTCCCTGACACTGCACAAAAGCATATTTTTGAATATGAACAGGTCAAGGTAGTACATGAAAAGAAGGAAGAAGAAACCATGCCAGGAGTCATGGAACACCTGGAAGAAACCAAAGACTAAGAGGTAACCAAGGAAGAAATTATGGCTATGTACTCACACTATAACATAGTTGAACTTGATGAATATACTTCTGTATTGGTTGAAGGTAAAACAAAGGTAAAAGATGTGGGTAAGCCTATTCTTCCCTGCATATTTAAAGAAACCTCTCATTACGGTTTATGTGATCTTGGCACCGAAGTTAATGTTATATCTTATGATTTCTACTTAGAAATAAAAGAAGACATAGAACCGGCTATAATTGAAATTACTGACATAACAATTATGTTAGCCAATAAAAACCTTAGAATTCCAATGGGAGTAGTTGACAATGCAACTGTCACAATTGGCAACAAAAACTTTCCTATCGATTTTGTAGTTGTTGATATGCCAGCTGACACTCTTTGCCCAATTATATTTGGAAGGAACTTTTTGGGTGATATAGGTGCCTATGTTAACTTCAAGAAGGAGATTTTGTCTCTTAGGCTTGGGGGAACGGAAAATAAATTCCATTTTCCAAATTTAAAGACAGGCCTCCACAAATACAAGAAGAAGAGAGAACTATTGAGGAAATGATGACTCTTTTCTTTAGTAATCAAGAAGAAGAAGAAATAGATGAAGATCCAAATTATGAAGAAATAGTTATGGAGGACAAGTCCCTGGGAGAACTAGAAAATGAATTCGATTCACTTCCCGTTTTGGGACCTCCAACTAATGAGGCTTTTGAAGAGCCAGAAAAGAGAGGGGACGAGGAATTACCACCCCCAGAGTTGAAGACTCTACCAGAAAATCTTAAATACAGGTTTTTAGATGATACCAATAAATTCCCTGTTATTATTAGTGCTAAACTTTTAGGAGAAGAACAAGAAGAACTCATGAGGATACTTAAGAAGCATCACCAAGCCTTTGGGTACTCAATGGATGACTTGAAGGGCATTAGTCCCATGATAGCCGTCCATCGAATATTCATGGAAGAAGGTGCTAAACCAGTCACAGAATTTAATAGAAGATTAAAGCCTGAAATGAAATAAGTGGTAAGAAAAGAAATTGTATGCCTACTAGATGCAGGTATAATTTATCCTGTTAAAGAGAGTGATTGGGTAAGTCTTGTTCATTGTGTCCCTAAGAAGAGCAGTTTTACTATTGTTCCTAATGAAAACAATGAATTGATACCTACTAGAACTATTGTTGGGCACAGGATGTGCACAGACTTCAGATAATTAAATAAAGAGACTAGGAAATATCACTATTCATTACCATTCATAGATCAAACTTTAGAAAGGTTAGCAAACCATACTCATTTTTGCTACTTGGACGGATACTCTAGTTTCTCTCAAATAGCTATTCATCCGGATGACCAACTTAAAACAACTTTCATTAGTCCTTAAGGTTTACATGCTTACCGACGTATGCCTTTTGGTCTATGTAATGCTCTAGCTACTTTTCAATGATGTATGACTGCTATTTTTGCAGATTTTATAGAACTTATAATGGAAGTATTTTTGGATGATTTTTATGTCTATGGAACTTCATTTACTAGTTGCTTGGATAATCTCAAAAGATTTTTGCAGCATTGTGAAGAAACTAATCTTGTTCTAAACTGGGAGAAGTAGCATTTTATGGTCAAAGAAGGTATAGTCCTTGGACACAAGGTATCAGGTAAGGGAATTGAAGTTGATAGAGCTAAGGTTGAGGCAATAGAGAGAATGCCACAACCTAGGGATATTAAAGGTATAAGAAGTTTCCTTGGTCATGTGGGTTTTTACAGAAGGTTCATTAGAAATTTCTCTAGGATATCTAAACCTTTGAGTAACCTCCTACAAAAGGGAATAAGATTTAATTTTGATGATAAGTGTCTTGAAGCCTTTGATAAACTCAAAAATGCTTTATCTCGTGCTCCCACCATTAAACCACCTATCTGGGATACAATCTTTGACTTAATATGTGAAGCTAGCGATGATGTTGTAGGAGTAACTCTTGGACAACATATTGGTCGTAGATTTAATATTATACAGCATGCTAGTAGAACTCTCAATGGTGCTCAAAAGAATTACCCTAAGGAAGAAAAGGAACTTTTTGCTGTATTTTTCTCTTGTGATAAATTTTGTTCCTATATAGTTGATGCAAAGGTGAGAGTTCACACGAATCGTGATGGCTTAAAAGAACTCCTTGAAAGGAAAGACCATAAGCCAAGGCTGATCCGTTGGATTCTTTCACTTCAAGAATTTGAATTACAGATTATGCAGAGGCAAGAAATAAAGATGTTAGATGTAGTGTCCATGATTGCCTAGGAAGACACCAATCTTAATGAGAGGAACTTTAGTCCTGTTGATTTTCATTTACGGGAATTACTCAATGAACTAAGGTCAATTCCTCCAAGAGAGAAGAAGTCTTTGTTGTTGGAGGAACTTTTCATCCCTGAATAAGCAAATTGTAATTGCAAGGTAAGTGTTCTTACCCAAATAAGTGATTTGTTTTCACAATTTTTACTTTAAAAAATTCTGTCTTTGAATTCCTTGTGTTTTCTGAAGTTTTAGAGGGGTTTTACCAACTATACGGGTGGCGCTATACGACCGGACAGGAAGCTCCTGCCGTATAGTTGGTCGTTAAACTCTCTGTATCATCTTCGTGAAATTGTTTTCACTATCTGAGCCTATAAGGTCGCAACTATACGACCGGAGCAAAAAATTCCGGCCGTATAGTTGGTCGTTAAACTCTCAGATGGTTTTGCTTTATGTGTTTGTATCTATACGGTCGCAACTATACGACCGGAGCAAAAATTCCGGCCGTATAGTTGGTCGTTAAACTCTTAGACACTTTTGCGTTTGATGTCTATATCTATACGGTCGCAACTATATGACCGGAACCAAAAATTCCGGCCGTATAGTTGGTCATTAAACTCTCAGACACTTTTTCGTTCGATCTTTCGTTTATTATTCATTTAAAAAAATATTATTGTCGTTTCTGAGTCGTGATTTAATCGACCTGAACTCGAGATATTTGGGAATATCTGCCTGGAACCAACTATACGGTCGGAGCTATACGAGCCGCGCATGTATAGTTGGTCGTTACGCGGCAGGGAACTTCCAAATCTGTGATTTCTTTCCCTGTTTCGTTTGGATTCTTTTCTTGGGCGACAATTTGGTGCTTCTCGCGAGTTTTACCAACCTCCGACCCCCCTTATATACTGCCATTGTCTCTTTCTCTAATCATAACCTCCAAAAACCAATCCACCTCTTATTCATGCAAGGACTCTCAACCAAGGTATATAGGTCAAGAAGGAAAGCTCTTATGGAGATTGGGGGCAACAACAAGCAAGGCAAGGAGATCAAGACCATCCCTATAGAGTTCCTTGACACCGACCTTGGGTGTCGGAAGAGGGATTTGAAGGCTCTGGAGCTGAAGATCGAAGAGTTGGACAAGGAGAAGCCAGGAACACCCAAACACCTTCGATTGCTGCGACTTTATCTTGATAAACTAAATGAAGATATCAAGTGGACAACCGAAGCAGGTTTTTCTATGAGTCTTAAGGCGCTACAAACACTTCAGGATAACAATGAGTTCATTAAGGAACAAGTAAAGGTGTTTGAGAGGAACAATCTTTTATACAAGCTGCGTGTTAAAGAATTGGAAGCTGTAAATCAATCCCTCTGCCTCAGGCTGGCCCATGAGGAGAAGATACCACGTGCCATGGCCCCATAGTGATCTACTACAATCACGGTATCAAATAATCGCAAGGGATTATTTGATCCAGCCTGGCTTGATTCCAATCTTGGGGAGATCTTTAAGACCTTGTAATCTATCTTATAAGTTTTATTATTATTTTCGCATTAGTTCAAACTAGAAATAAAGTTTGCATCATTAGAATTCCCTTCAGGAATAGTCGATTCCTTTTATAAAATTCCGAGTTTATTATTATATATGGAGAAATATTAAGTTTGTGTTTGCTTTATTGATATATGAATGGCTTGAGTATAATTTTACTTGCACTTGATGATAGCAATAGGAGTCTCCCACACCATTGGTATTAATAGAACACCTAAAGATAATTTAGTCAATATGTTGTAAATCTACGGTTTGGTCAATATGTTGTAAATCTATGGTTTGATTTACAAAGAAAAATTATCTATACAGTTAAGTTGAAAAAGAAACCTTGAACAAAGGGAAATAAAAGTGTTATCAAAATAGAGTGGGAATAAGTCGAGGTAGAATCTTCAAGTCATAAGAATGCTTCATATGCAATTGGAATTTGGTAATTGAGATCGTTAAACTTTGAATTCCTACATGAAGTGGAATGTATGGCTAGCTCCTTTACACAACACTTAAACAAAATTGTGAGCATATATATACAAAAAAGAAAAATAAAAAGAGCGAGTGTGCAAAGAGCAAGTAGGCATATACCAATGTGTTGTAGTATGACAAAGAGATACCTTTGAGATTCTAAATCCAAGTGAATATGTTGATCCTAAAACACTTGGGACTACCTCGTTAACTCATTCGATTGAACCGGATTCTTTTACATTGTGTTGAGATTGATCTTTTATGAACTGTTGATCACTAAGGTGTGGAAGCCTTCTAATACTACTAAGATGGTTTGACTAAGGTACTATTCATGAACTTATTCCTATGTATCGTACATGATAAACACATGCTGCAATTTCCTCATTTATTTTATCGACTCGGCTTCATGAATATGAGGATCACATCCATTAAGCTAAAACTTGCTCGGGACAAGCAAGAGTCTAAGCTTGGGGAAGTTGATGAGTGCATATTTGCATCATGTTTTACATTATTATTTTGCATTGTAGATGTAGGATCTCGATATTTTACGGCGTTCGCGTGCACATTTTATGTCTGTTTTCACCAGGATTAGGACAAATGATGGATCCAATGGATACAATTCTTGGAGCCGTTGTACTGTGGAGAAAAGGAGTCAAAACAATGTAAATCGCTTATTTGGGAAATATTAATATTACTAGAAGAAAACTAAAAGCGAGCAAGGGAGGCAGAGAGTCCAATGACCAACTATATGACCGGAGCAATTTTCCGGCTGTATAGCTCCGACCATATAGTTGGCGCCGCCTCCGCCTCGTCAAATAGTTTCACCCCGTGTAATTGGTTTGAGGAGACGATATACAGAACACCTAGAAATCGCAGAAACCTCACCTCCGGAAGGCATCTGGAGGGGAACTCATCCAACAGGGATCCATCTTCGCCCTGTGCAGATTCGGGAGGCTAAGACATCGATCTTCATCATCCACCGCTGCATCACCACCATATCCAACCATCCCATCTACATCTTGTCTAAATCTTGTTGTAATTCATATACTCGTTGTGGATTTATACAAGTACTATTCATCTATGATTGTTTCCATTACCATTGCCATGATGTTGATTGTCTCCATGTCTGAGTAAATCATTCGTTCTTGGGGAGATGGAGAAACCCTAGTATGAGATTGAAATAATATAAAGTCTATTATGATATTCATCGCTATGACCATGTGTTAGATTTTCTACATCTTGATGTTGAGAGAAGACGACCTCTCAATATTTGCCTCTTGTGGGGACTTGATGGAGGAAACTACTTGTTGGTAGACGGAGGCGTGCTAGCACTTACAGTGACTATAAAGCTGTTGGTGTTGGGTTCGCAGCATAGAAAACAAAAAAATTCCTACGATGGGAACTATACGCCAAGATCTATCTACTATATACAAGCAACGAATGGATATACATCCATAGAGAACTTACCCTCGAAGACAACAAAGCTTTGTTAACGAGATGGAACTCATGGATGATGTAGTCGTACACTTGCCGATATCAA
This sequence comes from Avena insularis, assembly GCA_023614405.1. NCBI lineage: Eukaryota > Viridiplantae > Streptophyta > Magnoliopsida > Poales > Poaceae > Avena > Avena insularis. Next base: position 430,564,545 of record CM042684.1, on the reverse strand, counting down.
GATCGTGATGAAGTCCTTCAGGTCCAGCAGTTCCAGCACCATCAGGTCCAACACCATCAAGTCCAGCACCGCAAAGTAGCGGTGCATCCATGATCGCACACACGTTCGGTACACCAAACAACCTCTGCCTCCTCGCTCCAGCGATGCAGTGGAAGCAGCAACTCCTTTCCAGATAAAGCCACCGGGAACATGTATCACGCTAATCCGAGACCATGGGGAATAACTAGAGGGAGAAGAGAACCTTCACGAGGAGGTGGGGCAAGAGGAGAGGAGCCATGGGGCTCCTTTTATAGGGGAGGGGCGCAACCCCAAGGCCATGGCTGGCCGGCCATGGTGGGTGCCCCCACCTCTCCCTCATTCATGTGGGTAGAGCTTCCACTAAGCCCACTCACATCAATTTCAACTCCACTCACTTTGCATTTAATGTCCACCAAATTAAATGCATTTTCTCTTTAAATAAAACACTTTTATTTATTTTATTCAGAATTTTGTTGATTACTTTAATTAACAAACATTCACATAAAATTCCCTGCAACATTTCAATATCACATGCAGAACCAATTTCAGAAATTTCACCCGAAACAATTTCGGTGTCTATTGAAATAATTCCAGCGCTTTCTTAAATATTTATCTGAAACATATTTGCTCCAAATGGTGTCGGTATCCCTTAAGTGTGTCACCCTACGGTTCGTGAATAATGCAGACATGATCGAGACCCCTCTCCGATCAATAATCAGCAGTGGGACCTGGAGATCCGTACTGACTCCCACATATTCAACGATGACTCTTGTGATTGTCTGAACCTTTAAGGTCATAGCTAAATCCCTTAGTCTCGTGATATATTACATGTCTGAGATTTGATCATCGGTATCCAAATACCTAGTTTGATCTCGTTACCGACATGCACTCTTTTATCGTTCCCATGATATAACATTCTAGTGATCACATCACTTGCTTGCAAGCTATTTCAATGTGATATCACCGAGAGGGCCCATAGTATATCTATCTGTCATCGGGATGGACAAATCCCACTCTTGATCCATGAGCCTCAACATAACACCTTCGTAGCACTGAACCCACCTTTATAGTCACCCTGTTACGGTGTGACGTTTGATGTTATCAAGATACTCTTCCGATGTTAGTGATTAACATGATCTCATGGTCTAAGGACTACGATTACTTCGTATGATGTTATAGCAATATAAACATAATGACTTTGATTGTAATGCTATACTTCAGATGAATGTTCATCACATCATTCCACCAATGTTGTGATCTCGTTATTAACAACATACAATGTCCATAATTAGGAAACCTTGATCATCTTGTTAATTAACGAGCTAGTTTATATGAGAGGCATTACTAGGAACTTTGTATTTTGTTTATTAAACATACATGTATTAACGTTTCCAATTAATACAATTATAGCATGCAAAATAAACATTTATCATAAACATGGAATAAGATAATAACCACTTTATTATTGCCTCTCGGGCATATTCCCTTCAGTCTCCCACTTGCACTAGAGTCAATAATCTAGTTTTAAAAACTTTGCGTATTGAACACCTATGGCTTTCTGGTGTTGCATATATGCAATTGCTAGTGGTTAACATAATCTCCGGATCTGATAGTTTCAGGTCTGTGTGTATTTGCATGTCTTTGCGTCTCTGCGCATCACTCATTCTCAAATGAGATGGCATTGTATAAATTTGGTCCTTTGGTGAGACCCTTAGTTCGTTCGGGTTAAAATATGTTGATATTATTGTCATACAATATATCTTCATAATATTAGCCCACTTTGAACCACACCTAGTTTGATAACAAACTACTTAACACAAATGCCCTTCTTTGCTTCTACTATAGCAGTCATATACTTAGCCTTTTGTTGTAGTATCCTTCACAATGTCTCAACTTTGGAACTCATCCAAATCCATCATGGAACATCCTTTCCATTATATTGTTTCACCCATAGTCTAAAATGAGATAAATTTAATTTGTATCTTGTGACAAAACTAGTATGAATGTAACACTTTACAATGAACTACCTTCACCTATTTGTCACTTATACATGATATATTCTTAGTTCTTCCAAAGCTCATAAGAATATCTTTACTATCGTCCAATGATCATCTTATGAATCATTCTGGTATGTGCTCATAACATTTGAGCATAGGACATATCTGGATATATACATATCACGGTATAATCGATCAAAATATTCATGTGATTTTACTCACCAAGTGTTGAAACACTTGAATCTTGATACAATCCTTTCCATGCAGCAAGAACCTTTCTTATTGTTTCCATATTGAACCCTTTCAATATCTCATATATGTACATCTGGCATAACCATATTAGCGCCTCAATCTATCCATATAGACATTGGTGCTAAATATTCCGGTTTTGCCCAAGTCTTTCATCAAAATCCTATTTTAATGAAATTCTTAACTTGTGTCAATAAAAGACACATCATTTCCAATCAACAATATGTACTCTGCATAATGTATTGGAAATTTGTCTCAGCGCTCCCACTTAATTTCTTGCAAATGCAAGCATCTTCATCATCTCCGATGAAATTAAAACTCCTTTAACATTTTCATCATGGTGAAGATTCCAACTCCGCTATGCTCACTTCAACTATTGAAGTTTGCATGCCCTTTTAGCACCCTTTGAATTAACAAAACCCTTCGGACCGTGTCATGTACACGTCCTAGGTAACCATTCTATTAGAAGAAACTTGTTTTGTTTCTTCAACTACCATATACCAAATTATATGTAGTGGTTGCTACATTAATCCGTTAAGACTAAATATCTCTATGAAAGATCAAATCTTGTCATAGTCAACTCCTTGAACATTGCCGTAAAATTCTTTCCGACATGTCGACTATTTCATAGATGTTAAACACCCATGTCTATTTCTTTATAGATCCAAACACAACCGATAGGCTTCACGCCTTTCCGGAGGGTCTTCCAAGTTCAGAAACTTGATTTCTCGTGTATGGATACTATCACGGATTCCATGACTTCTAGTCATTTTATAGAGTCAGGGCCCATCATCGCTTCTTTGCATGCAGTCGGTTCATCATTTTCAAAACAATAACGACTTCTGTTTCAAATCTTACTATTTGATTCTTACTAACCCACATGGTTCAATAGAAACTCTAATCTCCAAGATCACACCCTTTGTAATCACGGGAGCCATGAGCATTGTGGCCGCCACTGGGACACTTTCCAGTGCTGCGCTACTTAGCACATATAGCTAAGGTTCAACAACCTTATCAAAGTTCTATTGTCCTCCCACTTAACTTTTCACGAAAATTTCCTTCTCAAGAAACTTGACGTTCCAAGCGACAAACTCTTTTGTCCTCTGTGTTATGGAGGAATTCCCAACAAATTCTTTGGGATAACCTACAAAGACGTGCTTATCTGACTTTGGTTGTAAACATTTTACTTATGCATAGCATACCAAAATTTAAGAAAAGACAATTCGGGTTTTATCCCAAACCATAACTCATATGGTGTCATTTCAACGGATCACGATAGTGCTCTTTTCAGTGTAAAAGCGGTAGTCTCTAAAGCTTTTGTCGTGGTGGTGTCACGGCAGATGCCATGGATAGGCTAAAGGTGGGGACAAGATGCACTAGAGGAATCCAGGGAGGGATAGTGTGGTGATTCCACACACATTTGCTTTGTATTTGATTCACTTCCACTGTTTACAAGTGCTCCTTGAGCTGTATTGGGGAGAGGAGGAAGAAGGAACTCTCTTACTCTCACCACTAGCTAGCCCTCAGGAACACACTAGTAATACACAAGCCTCTAGAGCTCAACTAGTCAAAGACCAACCTCTTCTACAGAGGCCCTAGCCCTCCTTATATAGGGGTGGCTAGGTCTCCAATTAGGGCATACGTGGAGGCATATTCCAAGGAATATGCCTCTTCCCAAAATAGTAAGTTGACCGGGTCACTTTAACCCAGCGTCATCCATGCAGAGGCTACGTGAGCCTCTGTGGCGCGCGCGTCATCCGACACAGGCATCGTCACCTTTGTCGGCCACACCGCCCGCCACGCCTCGGTACAGTGATCACCCTTTGACCAGCGAGATACCTTCCTTCTCTTACAAGCTTGATATAACCCGGATCGTACCTAGCTGATCCGGCCATACCTGTACCTGCATACAAGTTAGATATATCTCACCGACTTACGATATAAGTCGGCTGAGACCCAGTTAGGTGGACATCCTCGTCCGGTTACCCCATGATTCGCCTGCCTTGAGGTGACTCGCCAAGCACCGCTTTGACCTTGCTGCACTCAACTCGGCCTTTATACCCTGGCGTGACCCTACCCGGGGGTATCCCCCCAACATTAGTCCCCGAAGCTGGTGTGGTCTTAGCTGCCTTAGCCGCTAAGTCCATAGCAGGTTCAATTTTACCGAGCCTTTTGCTCCTTTTCCGGATTTCATAGGCTTACTTTCCCTTGGCACATTCCGAGTTTTCACTCGCTGGCCGGGTCACCTCATACTCATCCGGGTCATTCTTCCTTCTCTCGTACGCTTCCCCACGTGGAGGCTTAATCATTTCTTTGCCTCATTTTAAGGGCCTGCAATAGTAACCACCGCAATTATTATCAGATATTACTGTAGCCCACGTCACATTGTGCATGTCTCCTCGTTAACTGTATCATAACGTCACGTCGTGGGATCTCCTGTGCCCTGTGGGCCTTCCTGTGGCTCGCTGCTGATTGGTTGATCCGGGTTATACACGGCCACACCGTGTGGCCCTCCCGCACAACGCGATCCCACTACGCCTTAAGGGCGTGGTTAAATAGGGGAGGGGGGCGCCCCTTGGGTCTTTTCCCCACTCACGTGCCCCCTTTGACTCTTCTTCTTCCTCTTCCTCTCCAGCGACAGCGCCGCCGCCACCGTACTTGCGTAGCTGCACCGCCGCCGCACCGTTTGCTCACGCACCAGTGTCGCCGCCACCTCCCCGCATCTCTTCCGCCACGGGTCCTCGCCTATCCAGGCCACTGTCACCCACCACCGCTAGTGCCAGTGAGGACAGTGATCTTGAGATGACTAAAGAGGAGCTCGCCGTCGCTGAGCAAGAAATGGAGGAGGACGCGATGAACGCCGACCGTGGCGCTTGGGCTGGGTCCTGGGTTTGCCAGGACGATACTGACTGGCTATACCGCACCCGGCGTATCCCGGAGGGCATCATCGCGCATCTTCCCGCTGCGGAGCTTGCCCCCTCACCCAATCCGGGTGAGTATGTGGTATTCCTCTCCCACTTCCAACGTGGGTTCGGCCTCCCAGCTAGCGATTTCTTCAACGACTGGCTCAACACAAATGAGCTTCAGCCGCATCATCTTCCGGCTAACGCCATCACCTCTCTCTGCCTTCGCTTCCACCATTGAGGGCTACGCCGGACTGTGGCCCACGAAGGATCTCTAGATCCGGTTCTTTGGCCTTCGCCGGAACGTGATTCCGAATATAGCTCTGGATCCGGAGGACAAGCAGCTCACGCAGTTCGGCACAGCTTCTATCTCGCCTCGGAAGCAGTCCATTTTCCCCCGAGTCACGGGGCTTGACTCCTGCAAGGGATGGGCCCGAACCTTCTTCTATGTCAGAAATGGCACGGATGAAGATCTGATCCGGCTGCGCCCCTACGCTCCGGGTCCTCCTAATCCGGATCTGTGGGACAATGTCCCCAAGAAGCCCACCGTCCTGGCGAACCAAGTCAACAAAAGGTTCCAGGAGCTGAAGGACCTGGGATTGCACAACGAGGACGCGATGATCACATTCGTCCGCAACTGGATCTCCCTCCTCCAGAAACGTACACATAAAGTTTGCCACATGAGCTGGGGTATTGACCCCAACCGGACCTCCTCATTTGAGTTGAGCAACACCGAGATCTTCCGCCGGGTCAAGTCCCTCTTCACCACTAAGAAGGACTTCTCTGCTGAGTGGACGTGGGGGATCGAACACTTCTGCTGAGATAGGCTTCCCCCTGTGGTGAGTCTCGTGCCCCAAACCTTTTCCGAATTAAATCATACGTCGGTTTCTGTTGTAGGTTGAATCCTTTTGCCTTTTCTTTCCCTTAGATGTTTCTTCAGCAAACCATTGAGGATGGCGCCGAGCCTTCTCTCAAATGGGCGCCTGATCGAGACACCTCGGATGAGGAGGAGCCGGATCAAGAGATGTTCCTACCGATGGCGGACGCGACCAAGCAACCCACCGGTAAACTCTCTTCCATTAGAGATTGGCCCGACGATGAAGATGATTCGGACATTGAGGTGATGGAGGAATTTGATGCTGTCCCCTTTCTTATGCTTTTCCGGCATCAGCTAACCCCGATGGGCAGATCCATAAAGACCCTCCCCTTGCAGTGGGTGAGCCTGTCCCGGTCGCACTGAAGAAGAAGAGGGGGCTGCATCTGCTTCTTCCTTCAGACCTTCTCAGCTAGCTAAAAGGTGAAAGAAATCCGCGGACAAAGCTGCCACCAAGCCTACAACCAAGGCCATAACCCGGAGGGCTCGGAAGCCCAAGGAGCCTTTGACCTCGGATGAGTAAGCCACTTCTCCCTTTGATATTCATTGGTTCTTCCTTTGTTATAGTTTCACATCATTCATGATTTGATTCGGTAGGGCCGCGGTGGAGGTCCCTCAGAGTGGATCCGGCATTGCCTCCCCGCTCCGACATAGCCCTTCTCCCCCTCGTGGTGACGATTCACGCCCGTTGAGCCCCATTCAGGAGGGCTTAGCGGCTGCTCCGGGTTCTAGCCCACCTCGTCAAGAGGAAGGCAACCTCGGAGCAGGAGAAATTGGCTCTACCGAGGCAGTAGCAACCACCACTTTGGCTCTTCCACAACCAGCTTCATCCGAGATACCCACAGTACCTCCGCCAAAACAGAAATCAGCACCAGCACCATCAACCGCTTCAGCACTAGCCACAACAGCAAAAGCACCAACAGCAGCACCAAGTTCCTCCGCCTCGTCCGAGTCTTCCAAGACTCGGCGAGAAGGCACCAGCAGTAAGGCCGCTCCCAAGGGAAAATCCGCCGCAACAACTTCCACCTCACAGCAGCAACCCAAAGGCAAAAAGGCTCCTGACGCCAGCAGGGCAGCGTCAATCGAGGCTGGACAGCGTACACTTGCGTCCATGCTCCCGAAGAAGACTCCACTGCCGAAGGATGCCCCCGCCGAGCCAGCTGATGCGCAACTCGTTTTGTACACCAGCCCCACCGTTGCCTAGGTTGAGAGGAGGGAAGCGCATGCCAAGGGTCTAGTGGAGCTCCACATGCTTAGCGGCGAACGATATCCTCCGACCTTGATCGATTTTGTAAACAACTGGAACAAGGCGGAGTTCGTCCACAATGACGATCTCCCGGAGAAGTTCGGTCCCGCCGAATTTGCTGCGCAGATGAATACTGCTGCAAAGGCAATTAACCTTGTAGGTCGGATGATGGAGGTACGTTACTTCTTCTTTTCCTTAACATGTAGTAGATATTTAGTGATATAGCCATTAGTCCCCGAGCCTCCGGGGGAGTAACTTGTTACTCGGCCGGATGCTCCTTAGAGAACTAACATAACTCCTTAATAACTTCGAATATGCACACACCTAGAGCCAGGTTAAGTTCCACTTGGCCCGGATCTTGTACACTTCGAATATGCACACACCTAGAGCCGGGTTAAGTTCCACTTGGCCCGGATCTTGTACACTTCGAATATGCACACATCTAGAGCCAGGTTAAGTTCCACTTGGCCCGGACTTTGTACACTTCGAATATGCACACACCTAGAGCCGGGTTAAGTTCCACTTGGCCCGGATTTTGTACACTTCGAATATGCACACACCTAGAGCCGGGTTAAGTTCCATTTGGTCCGGATTTTGTACACTTTGAATATGCACACACCTAGAGCCTGGTTAAGTTCCACTTGGCCCGGATTTTGTACACTTCAAATATGCACACACCTAGAGCCGGGTTAAGTTCCACTTGGCCTGGATTTTGTACACTTCGAATATGCACACACCTAGAGCCGGGTTAAGTTCCACTTGGCCCGGATTTGTACACTTCGAACATGCACAAGACTAAGCTATCCTTTTGTACTCTTTTCAGGTGACCACCAATCACCGGAGCACTGAGTTTCAGCGTCTCCTGGATACTCACAAGATGCTGCGTGCAAAACATAGTGCACTTCTTGCCGAACACGATAAAAGGGGTAAGTTTTTACCTTTGCCTTTTTCCATTTTTCTTCATCTTTTTCCGCCGAACTAATCCCTCATTCGGATTTCGCAGCTAGGGTGGAGGCTGAGAATACCATCATGAGGAAAAACTTGGAGCAGATCAAGGGTAAGTCATTTTTGCTTCCTTCCTCCACACTTTATTTCCTTTTCTCCTTGGCTCGGCAAATATTCATACCTCGGCTTTGCCGGGTCAACAAAATGTTTCATCCTCTCTTGAAGATAGTGTGCCCGTGCCTGACATGATGCTGCATTTTCTCAAACAAGCAGGACAGCATCAAGCTGAACTCAAGAAGAAAAATGATGAGCTCGCCCTCCTCCGAACCAAAGATCATGAAATCGTCAAGATTAAGGCGGACATGAAGAAGCTGAAGGCGCAACACCAATCCGAACTGGAAAAAGCTGGCTAGGACTTTACTGAAGAGCGTGAGCGCCTCAACCTCCAGATTGCCAAGGACCAAGAATTGCTGAAGGAGGCCGACTCTAAGCTTGAGTCAGCAAATGTTGAGCTTGTGCAACTCCGGGAGAGGCGTGACAAATGTACCAAGGAGCTAACCCGGATCCACAGCCACATTTCTCGTAAGTTCTTTTTCTCTTCAGTTGTCATGAGTCTTTCCGGGTCAACCCTTCTCACTTATTTCACCTGTCTCGTTTTCAGACAAATTGCCAAAGGGCAATGCTGTTGCAGCTACAGCTGTCGCCAAGTTCCACCAGAAGAGGGGTACCCCAATTGCTCCTGGCGCTGGAGAAATTCCATATGACATGGAGGACTTGCTGGTCAGCTTGTCTTCCTGTGTCGAAATTGTGAAGAATTACGGCAAGGACATCTTGGATGTAGCAATCCGGATCTTCAATGCCTTTTGGCCTGAAGAAGATACTCCGGAGGGTGCCACTGCTCTTTTTGCCAGGCTGATGGAGTGCGAGACTCAGCTCAATCTCTGGAGAGAATCTGCTGGACACGCCGGAGCTGAAATTGTTCTCCACTACGTACTTACGTGGTATGAGAAGATCAAGCTCGATCTCCTTGAGCGCATGCGCACCGGATCAAGGTGGTCCACTGACCCGGAATGGATAGCTCGGCGCAAGGCTTGCGCCCATAGCTTCATTCAATATGCCCCTGTTCATCAATGGAACGAGGGACCGAGCTTCCTAGGCACCACCGAGGACGAAAATGCTGAAAATGTTGAAGATGATTCGGGTGAGGACGAAGAGGACGAAGTTTCGGATGTCGAGGAAGATGCATATGGCTCTGAAGCCGAGGCTGGGGCTGCACCCGCTGGCGCCGAATTACCTCCTGCTGCTCCTTGATTATAAACACTTTCAATTTCATCAGATCCCGGGTATGCTGGGTGCAATTGTATCGAGCACACAAGTGATATTTTGCTACTAAGTTTTTATGCTGGATTGACTTGGGTGTAGTCCCCGAGTTTCATTTTCTTGTTCTTCCAATTTCTTGGCTCGGCTCGTGTCTACCTTGGTTCGGTTTTATGACTTACGAGTCCGAGCTTCAAAAACTGACTTAACAATACTTGGAAACTTTAGGATTAGCTCAAAATAATTCAGCATAATAGATATAAAATAAGCATAAGGTTAGTCCGAAAAACAAACGTCGGCTCGATTAAGTTCCTTTCCTTAGTCGTTTTTCATGTGTTACGCAATTCCAAACTTGTTCTCTTGCTTGCCATGAAGCCAAATCTTGTTGGACACCAGAAAGTCGAAGAGTTAGGTTTTTGGTGCTCACACACTACTAATCTGGCTTAAGTAGAAACAACTTACGCCAGCCGACATATAAATAATAAACCCAAATATAACAAATATTATTAAGGCAGTCCCCGAGTTACTGCTCGAGGTGCCAACATTCCATTGATAAGCTCATTGCCGGCATACATACCGACATATGAGTGACTCGGATACACACACTTCTCTTGTTAAGTGTAGAAAGGACGAAGTAGAGCTACATTCCATGGACGCTTAGATTCCTCGCCGGACCTGTCCGCCTTGTTCTTCTCCTGTGGTTTTGCATCGATGAGATAATATGAGTCATTGTGCAATGCTTTGCTCACGATGAATGGCCCTTCCCATGGGGGGGATAACTTATGCATGCCAGCAGTACGTTGTACCAACCGGAGTACCAGATCACCTTCCCGGAAAACTCGGGGGTTTACTTTCCGGCTATGATAGCATCGGAGATTTTGCTGATATATGGTGGATCTGGACAATGCTAATTCTCTCGCTTCTTCCAGCAGATCAACATCATTTTGCCGGGATTCTTGCACTTTGGCTTTTGTGTATTGGGTCACCCTAGGAGAGTCATGCTCTATGTCGGCTGGTAATACAACTTCTGCCCCATATACCAGAAAGAATGGCGTATAGCCTGTTGATCGATTTGGAGTTGTTCTTAAACTCCACAGTACCGCTGGTAGTTCTTCTATCCAGCACCCCGCTGATCTTTGCAGCGGCTCAATGAGCCGGGGTTTTATCCCGGATAATACTAATCCGTTGGATCTTTCCACTTGTCCGTTCGATGCGGGGTGAGCTACCGAGGCTATGTCTAGCCGGATCTTCTTATCCTGGCCGAATCGCGCAAATGCTCCTTCAGCAAAATTCGTGCCATTATCTATTATGATACTGTGAGGATAACCGTATCTCAAGATGATATCTTTGAGGAATGTCACAGCCGTAGCTCCATCACATTTCCTTATTGGCTTTACTTCGATCCACTTTGTAAACTTATCAACCATGACTAAGATGTGGGTCATGTTTCCCCTCGCAAGTTTGAATGGGCCAACCATGTCCAAACACCATACAACAAATGGCCAAGTAATTGGTATGGTCTTGAGCTTAGACATTGGCAGATGTGTCTTGGTAGCATACCTCTAACAACCATTGCATTTTCTTACCAAGTCCTCTGCTTGTTCTAAGGCACTTGGCTAGTAGAATCCATGCCGGAAAGCTTTTGCCACCAGCGCTCTGGACGAGGCATGATGCCCACATTCCCCTTGATGTATATCTCGGAGGATGTCAAGCCCTTCTTCCGAGTCAACACATCGCTGGAGGACATTGGTCACACTCCTTTTGTATAGCTTGGAATTGATGATCATGTATGATTTTGCTCTCCTCTGAGTTTGCCTGGAAAGCACCTCCTCAGCGGGTAAGGTTCCATCTTTTAGGAATTGGAATATGGGTGATGCCCAAGCTGGTACAGCTTGCATTGGGAACACATCCTCATCAATTTCCATTTGATCCACCGGCATAACCTCAGCCAGATCATGCTGAACAGTCCCCGGGTCTTGTGAAGCAGTCCTCGGGTTTGCCGAGGCAGTCCCCGGGTTTCGCGTACCACCTCCCACGTCAATGTCCATGGGTACAGCTCCGGACTTCGGATCTTCTGGGACGTAGATTGAGTCGGTTTCTAGGGACGGCCTGATAGATGGTTTTCTGAGGTGTTCTAATGCTACTCCCGGTGGAATTGCTTGTCGGGTTGATCCGAGCTTCGACAATACGTCGGCAGCCTCATTTTCCACCCGGGGTACATGGCGAAATTCGCATCCTTCAAAATAACCAGATATCTTCTGCACATGGAATCTGTATAATGCCATGTTTGGATCAAGAGCGTCCCACAGCCCCGACACTTGCTGAACTACCAAATCCGAGTCGCCAAAGCATTGTATCCGACGTATCCCAATCTATTTTGCCACTTTGAGCCCATGAACAAGTGCCTCATATTCGGCGACATTGTTCGATGCTGCGAAATGGATCTGTAGCACATACTTCAGCTGGTCATTTTTTGGCGAGGTAAGTACTACTCCGGTGCCTAATCCGGTTTTTGTTTTTGATCCGTCAAAGTGCATTCTCCAATAGTTCAGATCTGGTAATGGTGGTTCGTACTGCACCTCGTCCCAGTCCACAAAAAAGTCGGCCACAGCCTGAGACTTGATTGCTTCTCTTTTGTCATATTGTGGCGCATAAGGAGCTAGCTCAATTGCCCATTTTGCAATCCTGCCACTTGCATCCTTGTTACTCATTATTTCGGATATTGGAGATTCACATATTACTTTGATGGGATGCTCCTCAAAATAGTGTTTTAGCTTCTTAGCCGACATGTACACACCATACGCCACTTTCTGATAGTGCGGATAATTTTGCTTTGATGCGGATAACACTTTGCTTAGGTAATATACTGGCCTCTGCACTGACTTACCCTCTTCGTCGCGCTCTACCACAATTACTGCACTTACAACTCGGTTGGTTGCGTCTATATAGAGCAACATTGGCTCCTTTGATAGTGGAGAGGCTAACACTGGTGCAGTGGCTAATATTTTCTTTAATTGAATAAAGGCTTCATTGGCCTACGGCGTCCAAATGAACTTGTCCGACTTTTTCATGAGTTGATAGAGAGGCAGTGCCTTTTCTCCCAACCGACATACAAACCGACTTAAGGATGCCAGGCAACCAGTGAACTTCTGGACATCATTAAGGCACTTCGGCAGTTCCATTCGTTCTATGGCCCAGATTTTAGTTGGATTGACCTCGATACCTCGGCTGGAGACAAGAAATCCGAGTAATTTTCTAGCCGGGACACCGAAGGTGCATTTTTCCAGCTTAAGCTTCATTTGGAACCTCCTTAGGTTCGCGAATGTCTGCCTGATATCGTCAAGGAGCGTTTTGCTTTCCTTGGTCTTGATAACAACATCATCCACATACACCTGCACATTTTGACCAATTTGGTCGTGCAAACATTTCTGCATACATCTTTGGTACATTGCCCCTGCATTACGTAAACCAAATGGCATGGTGCGATAGCAATAAGCCCCATACGGGGTGATAAATGCGGTCTTTATTTGATCACTTGGGTTTAGAGGTATCTGGTGGAAACCAGAATATGCATCAATGAATGACAACAATTCACACCCAGCAGTGGAATCTATGACCTGGTCTATCCTTGGCAGTGGGAATGGATCTTTTGGACACGCCTTATTCAGGTTCATGTAATCGATACACATGCGCCAAACCACTGCCATGTTCGGATCATCCTTCTTCTTCTCCACCAGCACCGCATTAGACAGCCAATCCGGGTAGAGTACTTCCATGATAAATCCGGCTGCTAGCAATCGAGTTATCTCATCTCCTATGACTTTTCTCCTATCTTCGACGAAGCGGCGGAGAGGTTGCTTCACCGGCTTTGCTCCGGGTCTCACGTTCAAAGAGTGCTCGGCCAACTCCCTCGGAACACCTTGCAAGTCCTGTGTGGACCAAGCAAAAATATCCCGATTCTCACGGAGGAAGTTGACAAGCTCGCTTTCCTATTTGTCATTTAACCCAGCACCAATTGTTACGGTGTGCTCTGGGAACATATCATCAACATGCACTTTCTTGGTATCTTTTGTCGCTTGGAATGAGACACTACCATGCGGATTACTCAGTGCCGGCATATACTGTTGCGCGGATTGAGCCAACGCTGCCACCTCTTAGATTTTTCTCTTTTCTTGCACAATCACAAGTGACTCGGCCAGGTTAGACCCGGCTAACGCACACTTAATGGAACGTCGGAAGTCACCAGTTATGGTAATCACACCATTTGGTCCGGGCAGCTTCATCTTCAAGTAACTGATATGAGTACTTGCCATGAACTTGTTCAGAGCTGGCCTACCGAGTAACGCGTGATATGCGCTCTCCAAATTGATAACCTCGAACTCCAAATTCTCAGTACAGCAGTTATCTCTTGTGCCGAACAACACGTCAACCCGGACCTTGCCTATGGGATCCCAAGAAATGCCTGGCACAATGCCATGGAAAGTTGTCCTTGTATCTTGGAGCATGTTCTCCGAGATACCCAACTTGCGCATCGTGTCCAAGTACATGATATTTATGCTGCTGCCATTGTCAATCAGCACCTTTGAGAACCTCACATTGATGTTTGGCCCAATGAATGTTGGGTCCAACACTAGCGCATACGAACGAGGACTTGGCATAAGCTTGGGATGATCTTTGATGCTCCAGGTAATTTCCTGGTCCAACCAAGGCATATACCTCGTCACTGCTGGCATTACCGCATTAACCTCCATGTGTCGGTGCTGCAAACTCTTTCTATCTGTCACTTATGTGGTAAACTCACAGTAGCTCTGATGATGCTCTCTGTACTCATTCCTCCCCTTGTTTCCGGGGTACCTCTGATCCGGTTGATGCTGGTCTTCCACTTGATGCACTGCATCCCTTCTCTCATGATTGTCATACCTCGGCGGAGGGGGAGGCAACATCAACTGTTGCGTGTTCGCTCCGGAGAGCAATTGCTGCCGGGGTAACTCCTGCCGAGGTTGATCATTCCGAGGTGCCTGAGCATTCCCCGAACCACCTTGTTCTATCTTGCGCATCCACTCACACTGCCTGGTTGTATGACCCGCTGGGTTACTCGGATTTGGCGTGTGAAATTTACACGGCTGATCTAGCATTGACTCATAAATATACCTCGGACGGTCCTTCTTTTCCTGCCACTGTTTCTTCTGCTCTGGCGTCCAAGTTCTCTTTCCATCATTTCTTGGAGTCCACTGTTGTCCTCAAGTTTTCTAACGTTGGTTGGTTCCTGCACCAGGTTGATCTTGATTGACAGCAACAACTTGTTGCGAACTGTACCGGTAATCCGGTCTGTCATCTCTTCTTTTACCTCGGTAATCATTCCTCCGGGATGACCCGGCTCCATCTCTCTGGTAGTATTCCTCATTTGACTCACTTGGCATTAACCTGGGTTGAGTCGGATCACCCAAGGCATACGAATCAGCGATCCGGATTGTCTCTACCAATGTAGTTGGCATATCCCTTTGCAATCTTTTCCACAACACGCTTGCATATCTGCACCCTTGCGCAAACCATGCTATGGCCTGTGACTCAATTACACCCTCACATGCGTTTGGTACTATACACCACCGGGTTAGGAATTCCCGGTCTGTCTCATTCGGTTTCTGATTGCACATCGCTAGGGTCTGTGGCCTATTCGGCCTCTGATACGTACTTGAGAAATTGCTGACAAACATTTCCTCAAAATTGATCCAACAGTTAATACTTCTGGGCGGCAAATTGTTTAGCCATACCCTCGCTGGCCCTTCCAACATCTGGGGTACATATCTCACAGCCCATCTCAAGTTGCCTGTAGCAATTTTCACTATTGTAGTGTAGTTGATCAACCAATCCTCCGGCTTTGTGCTACCGTCATACATTTTTGTGCATCTAGGTAACTGGAAGTTAGGTACCGGAGGTTCCTTCATGATTCGGGGCCCAAAACATGCTGGACCCGGAGGACCTTGACATTCGATTTGCTCCGACCTATATAGCCAATCCAGTTTTAACCTGGCATCATAAGGCATCAAATTCCCGCTTCCCAATCTTGACCCTATCACGTGATAGTCCGGCCTGGGATACCTAGCGTTTAACATTTTCGAATCACCATCATTGTATCTATCTTGCTCCTGTGGAGCTGCTCTCTATTGCATACCTTGGCCAGCAATGTGCTCTTGCCGTGGTATATTCCGCTGCTGCGGTTGCCCTACACCTACCGAATGACGCTGTCCGGCATTGCCGTTTACAGCATTCCCTTGACCAGCATTGCCTTGGTCGCGGTTACCTCGGCCAGCTTCACCTCGGCTCACACTTCATCGATCCTCATCTCTCTGCACTTCTTTTCCTTTCCCTACCCTTGCCGGGTCATACAGGACTATCTGTTTGTTCCTCCTGGCCGAGGTTACCACCTCTTCTCTCCTAGGACCACCATGAGGAGACGATGCAGCTCCAGCGGATTTCTCCGGGTTACCTACCGCCGAATGAATGATCTTGGAGGCCCCATCCCTCTCCGGGTTAGCCCTGAGTAATTCCTCATTTTGCCTGTTCGCGATCCGAACCAACTCATTGACCCTATATTGCTGTCTCTGACGGGCTTCACCCGTCAGACCCTCTAACTCAGACGCAACTGCATCTGCTGCTTTGAGGTTTTTTGCTGGGGTACTATACTTCGGCAGCCCCATGGATAAATAGTTCTCTGATTCCTCAATCCTAGTATCACCCTCTTTGTTCATTTCACTCATGAGGTTTCTCCCTTTTACTTTTACAACATCTACCTTATTTGCCTTTGCGTACTCACGCAGTGTCATGTTCAACGACTGCTGAGCCGTGGCTATCATTTTCACACCCTCTAGTATTTTTTGCCTAGTCTCCTCTAGCTCGGCCTGTGCCTGAGCCGGATCTACTACTGCTGCTACTGGGTTTGCCAAGCTACCCATCGCCTGCTGCAGCACATTCTCTGGCCTCTCTAGCGGAGGACCTCTACTTTTCCTTGGTGCCTTTGGCGTTACCTCCAGATCTGGTGCCGGATCCTTGCTTGTGCCTGCACCTGGCGCATTCATCATCACCTCGGCGCGGTCTGGGGAGCGAGTGATATGCGCCCCACGAACCGTGGTAAGGGGTGGCTCGCCTCCTTCGACGACGTGCCGCGGGTGAACGCACGACACATCGACAAAAACGTAGATCTTGTGCACGCCGAGCTTGACGAAGAGGCCGTTGCACGGAAGAGGACGCTTGCCGAAGCAGCCAGCGTTGTCGCTGACAAAGTCCAGCGCTCCAAAGCGCTGAACGAGCCCGGAGACGATGCGTTCGCCGGTGCCGATGAAGTTTTCCATCCGGATCTTCACTCCTGCTAGCGCCGCTAGCCCCATGGTGGGCGCCAACTGTCATGGTGGTGTCACGGCAGATGCCACGAATAGGCTAAAGGTGGGGACAAGATGCACTAGAGGAATCCAGGGAGGGATAGTGTGGTGATTCCACACATAGTTGCTTTGTATTTGATTCACTTCCACTGTTTACAAGTGCTCCTTGAGCTGTATTGGGGAGAGGAGGAAGAAGGAACTCTCTTACTCTCACCACTAGCTAGCCCTCAGGAACACACTAGTAATACACAAGCCTCTAGAGCTCAACTAGTCAAAGACCAACCTCTTCTACAGAGGCCCTAGCCCTCCTTATATAGGGGTGGCTAGGTCTCCAATTAGGGCATACGTGGAGGCATATTCCAAGGAATATGCCTCTTCCCAAAATAGTAAGCCGACTGGGTCACTTTAACCTAGCGTCATCCATGCAGAGGCTACGTGAGCCTCTGTGGCGCCCGCGTCATCCGACACAGGCATCGTCACCTTTGTCGGCCACGCCTCAGTGGTCCTCGCCTCTGTCCGCTTTGCTCACGCTCTGCGTACAGTGGTCACCCTTTGACCAGCGAGATACCTTCCTTCTCTTACAAGCTTGATATAACCCGGATCGTACCTAGCTGATCCGGCCATACCTGTACCTGCATACAAGTTAGATATATCTCACCGACTTACGATATAAGTCGGCTGAGACCTAGTTAGGTGGACATCCCCTGGTCCGGGTTACCCCGTGATTCGGCCTGCCTTGAGGTGACTCGGCCAGCACCTGCTTTGACCTTGCCATACCTCAGCTAACTCAGCCTTTATACCCCGACGTGACCCTACCCGGGGTAATCCCCCCAACAGCTTTAATACTTAAAACATAATGGCAGTTTTATAAATGACACCTTTGATCTTACCATGTCAAACAAGGTTTGATTTGATCTCTCGAACATACCATACTCCTGTGGTTTATCAGGAAATGCAAATTCATGGAACAATTCCTGAAACCTTAGGTGTTTTGCTAAACATGTAACTCAAATATCTTCCTTTATGATCAAATCATAAACTCTTTTATTTTCTTGTTACAATGATTTTTCACTTCATCTTGAAAGTCTATGAACAATTTTCAAATGTTTCATACTTCTTCCTTATTAAGTAAATATATAGATATATTCACTCAAATTTCTAGATAAAGCATATGAAGCAAAAAGATCCATCGCATATGGCTACACATAATGGACTATATACATCAACATGCATAATATCCAATAAGTTAGTCATTTGTTCCTCTTTGGCCTATGGACGGAGTTTCAATTATCTCGAGGAAAGTTTCACAAGCGTCAATTGATCAAAATCAAAAGACTCCAAAAATCCATCAACATGGAGTTTCTTCATGTTTACTTTTCAATATAATTCAAACAACGATGTCACTTCATAAGTGATCTTCCAATCATTTGTCTCACGACATTTTAGCAATAATGTTTATGGATGTGATTTCTCCAACTAGACTTGTAAAAGTTCATCCATCCTTTATGGAATACGGTAATTATTTGAACAACCATTGTTCTCATAATACCGGAACAAAATAACAATTATTAAAACAAAATCTTGAAGGCTAGGTTTGACGACAATGAAAAACACAATAATACTTTATTTGTTTTCGATGAACATCATCACTTATTCTCTTGCCAGTTACTTAGGCCGTTGCAGTT
Organism: Avena insularis; assembly: GCA_023614405.1. Lineage (NCBI taxonomy): Eukaryota > Viridiplantae > Streptophyta > Magnoliopsida > Poales > Poaceae > Avena > Avena insularis. The sequence goes on along the minus strand of CM042684.1, from coordinate 430,545,935 downwards.
CATGAATTGTGGTGTTCTGTATGACACTTCACACCAACCAATTCGGTATCCAATACCTTAGAACCACATTGTTTAACAGGCAAGGAATACATCCATAACATGTATATCTTCTATATACCTAAGTTGGACATCTCCAACCTTTTCTTTTCTGCCAAATATTTTATAGATTCTCTTTCAGTAATTCCTTTTCCTTTTTAAAAGAATCTATCAACATCAATAGTGGTGTCATTCACATGACACATAGTACAAAGTGTATATAGTCAAATACTAATACCTTTGGACTTGCACTTTGAAGTGGATCACCATCATCAAATGTTTGGTGTTCTTTCAAAAATCCATTCTTTAGTAATCTATTAATATAGTAAAAAATTTACTTACATCTTCTATTCATCCTTATCATGACAACTTTCATGATCAAGCTAATTTCGCGAGTATAATGTTAGTTCCCAAAACCTTTTTGGGAGATCCGGATGCCTAGCATCTCCATCCTTCACAAATTCTCATACAATATGATAACATGTATTTTGCTAAATTATACTCTATCATAATGCAACCGAAAACATTGTTTCATATATCACAATATCTTCCACACATGATGGTTTCTGAAACAATTTTTCAGCTCCTAGATAATCTTGATATTAAAACAACTTTGAATATCAATAATCATGGAGGCAAACATGATACTTTAGATACTAACATTGGAATTCTTACTCTTGATTTAATACTACTTATTAAACTTCATGGAGTAAATAGAATTTGCTGAAAGTTTGCAATAGGACTTCTAAACTTTAAATTGACATTCAAAACAATACGATACCAGTTTGTAAAGTAAATATCCAGAATTCTATAGTTCTATTATCTCAATTAAAACTAAGCATAAGGTAGTGAATAGATGCCAATGACTACAACAAATTACCCAAATTCACTTTGATTTAGTTTATGACAAATTGAGTTCGACTAATCCAAATTAGAAATGAACTCCCACTCAAAAACGACATCCCTCGTGCCTTTTTGGTGATTACATGAACCAAATCCACTACACCAAGTCCGATCATCACGTGAGTCGGTTGATACATTGCAAATGTATCTATAATTTTTGATGCTCCATGCTTGGTTTTATCTACTTTCTTGTGTTTTGTCCACACTTTGGAGTACTTTTCATATGATTTCTTGGACTAACCTAATAACAAGAGCCATAGTGCCAGCTGCCTATTTTCTGCTGTTTTTGGTTCCAGGAAAGTCAGACAATGAATATTCTCGGAATTGGACGGGACAAAAGCCAAAGTGCCTATTTTTCTAGAAGACTCCAGGAGCCAGAATACGAGATGGAGGAGAGCCAGGGGCTGGCCACACCACCCCTAGGCGCGGGCTGGGCCTGGCCGCACCAGGGCATGGTGTGGTGGCCCCAGGCACCCCCTCGGTCTCCCTCTTCGCTTATAAGAAGCCTTCTGACCTAAAAACTTCGGGGGGTTTGACGTTTTTCCACAAAAAGTTCCACTACGCCGCCGCCACCGAAGGGGAGATTCGGGGGACAGAAAGTCTCTGTTCCGGCACCCTGCCAGGACGAGGAAGTGCCCCCGGAGCCATGTCCATCGATCTCCACCATCATCTTCATCGACCATCCATGTTTCCTCCATCTATGAGTGAGTAATCCCCCGCTGTAGGTTATGGGGATGGTAGGGATTGGATGAGATCGTTCATGTAATGGCATCAGATTGTTAGGGCATGGTGCCTAGTATCTTTTAGTGCTTTATGACTTTGTTGCGACTTGTTGTGCTTAATGCTTGTCACTAGGGCCCAAGTGCCATGATTTCAGATCTGAACGTATTATTGATTCATTATGATAGTATTGTTCTTGGTCTTATCTACAAGTTGTATACACACGTCGTTGTCCGGAACCTATGGCCCCGAAGTGACAGAAATCGGGATAACCGGAAGGGGAAGGATTTGATGTGAGGATCACATGTGTTCATGGAGTGTTAATGCTTTGCTCCGGTGCTCTATTAAAAGGAGAACCTTAACTGCCAGTAGTTCCTAGAGGCCCCGCTGCAAACGGGGTGGTAGGACAAAAGATGTTGTGCAAGTTCTCATTGCGAGCACGCATGACTATATATGGAACACATGCCTAGGATTGTCTAGTACTTGGATGCTTTATCTTATTTATCCGCAATTGCCCTATGTTCTGATTGCTATGTGAATTATCTTGTCCATGCAACGCCCGTCCATCCATCCCTATGCCTACCGCTTTTCGAATCCTTTCTGCTTTTGTTACTACTGTCTTTGCTTTGCTACTGTTGTTACTTTGCTATTCCTACTACAAAATTGTTGCTACTGATAAACTGCTGTGAGCAAGATTGTTTCCAGGTGCAGCTGAATTGACAACTCAGTTGTTAAGGCTTATAAATATTCTTTGGCTCCCCTTGTGTCGAATCAATAAATTGGGGTTCACTTCGTTCGAAAATACTGCGATACACCCCTATACTTGTGGGTCATCAAGACTATTTTCTGGCGCCGTTGCCGGGGAGCATAGCTTTATTTGTCAAGTCCACTTGGAATCACTATTGTTCAAGCGAAGTTTATTTCTTCCTTGTTTGTTTCTTTCTTTATTGAAAATACAAAAATAATTAGTTCCTACTCTAGTTGTTATTTTCATTGGTCTGTTATTGTCTTGCTTTATCATGCTTATTGTCAATGTTTGGTTTCTTTGAAACTGAAGCTTATTGGCAAGGTAGGTTCACGGAAGATCAAAAATATTATTATAAGGAACACCGCTTGTCACAAAAAGGGAAACACTTATGGGAACAAATTGATAGATTGTATACCATTGCTAGAAACGTGTGCTCTATTTATAATGCTACTTATTGTTGTGATGAATCTCGTCACAGAAAGAGGTATAAACACCTCCCTTTTCAATGTGAGTATAATGATAATGATACCATATCTTCCTATGCTAAAGGAATTTATGACTTTTATGATGCGGAACAAATTGAAGAATTTATTGCTTGGAAGGGTGCTTTTTAACTTGCTAGTTTGCTTGAAAATATTGATGATTCACCTTATAAGTATGAGGTTTATGGTATACTTAAATTTTGCTTTGATAATTACAAGGATGAAAATAGCCATATCCTTGAATATTTTAATAGATGATTTCCACAAATGGAAGAGACCAATGCCTTGCAGGACCCTATGGAAGGTACTAATGCCTTGCAGGATCCTATGGAAGAAGAAATTGATGAACCTGAAATCTCATTAGATGAAAAAGAGGAGGAGAGTGATGAACAAAAGGAGGAAGAATGGATTAGCTACCCATGACTACCTTCTAATGAGAGTAACTCTTTATCCCTTACATTATTTGATTGTCCTCCATGCTTACTAAAGGAGGATGAATGTTATGTTCTTGAGGATTCTTTTGAAAGTGTTTATAATAAAGCTCTAGTGCTTTTAGATCATGAAAAGCATGCTTTATGTGATATTTATATTGTTGAGTTTCTTCATGAGGCTACTGAAAATTATTATGAGAGAGGAAAATATGGTTGTGGAAGTTTTCATGGTATTGAAACACCTCTCTATGTGTTCAAAGTTTTGAAGTTACTCTTGTTTTATCTTCCTATGCTTGTCACTTTGTTCTTTGTGAATTTATTTGTATACACGATTCCTATGCATAGGAAGTGGGTTAGACTTAAATGTGTTTTGAATTTGCTTCTTGATGCTCTCCTTTACTTCAACTCATATTTCTTATGAGAGCATCCTCTCAAACTTTTATGCCTGAAGATGATAATATGTCTACTATTCTTGGGAGACCTTTTTTCTTAAATACTGCAGGAGCTGTTATTAATTGTAATCAAGGGAAGGTGACCTTCAATGTCAATGACAAGGAACATACTATCTATTTCCCCAAGAAGATTGAAAGGACTTATGGTTTGAATTCAATTGAATATGTTGAGGGCATTCAAGTTGGAGAAATATACTGTCCCCTACCAAGAGAAAAAATTGAAACTATTATGATTGGGACCATTGCTATCAAGGTTGAGGTAACATAATCATTAGTGGAATACAAAGTTTTGTATAATATGAAATTGTTTTGGTAATAAGACCTGATCAACCTTGTTAAGAAAAGGATTTCATTGAACAAACAATGTTTCCACCATGATTATGTTCGCATACTTCCATTTTATCCATTTTCAGTTTTTGCTTTTGCCTAACTTAAAGGCGTTAAAGAAAAGTACTTGTTGGGAGATAACCCAAGAGTTTTAGTTGAGTCTTGGAAGTTATTACTTCAGTAATAACCGCTCCTTATCCTTTTTATTTGCTTTTTGTGCCAAGAGTAACCTCTAATGAGAGTGAAGTAATGATTGGGAAAGTTGTTGTCCCGAAACAGATGTTTGTGCTTCACTGTAAAAATTCCTGAGAGAGCTCTGTATGTCAGATTGAGCTGTAATTTTTTGTTCTTCTGCCCCAGGTTGTTATCTAACTTTCGTTAGTTAAACACTTTTTGATTTGAGCAACAGAAGGTCTTTCAAAAAAATCGTCTTTACCTTCTGGTCTGTTTTGACAGATTTCTGCCATTTTCTGCATTTGCTTCTTGTTGATTCCTTCTTGAGTTCTTTTGGGGAATTGAGCTTTTTGAGGTAAGTGCTACAGTATCTAGTGTTCTAATGGAAGTTTATTTGGTGTTAGATATGAACCCTGAGACTTATTTATCTTAAGTGCACTAATGTTGCTAATGAGATTGTGTGAAGTTTTGTATGAAGGAAAATTTTCAGGTGTATGGAAGGAATGAGTAATGAGATGAAGGATGGACTAAAGCTCAAGCTTGGGGATTCCACGCGTGTCACCCCAAGAAATATCCAAGAAGTACAAGCGTCAAAGCTTGGGGATGCCCAAGGCATCCCCTTCTTCATCAATAAAAATCCCAGGTTTCTTCCAAACGCTTCATTTTTATTGTTTCATGCACAGTTGTGTTTTTTCTTGGAGCGTCTTCTTTTTCGTTTTCGTTTTGGTTTTAGTTTGCTTGGTTTGCTTAGTTTTCTGAATAAATTGGTTGGACCCCCTCTTTCTTACATTTGGTTTGCAAATAGTTTGGTTTGGTTTGGAAAAGAGTAGGAAAGTTCATGCCTATGTGGTAAAAAGAGCTTGTTTTTGACTGTGGCTATGCTTTGTCATGCCATGCTTGATATTGTTTTGGCTTTATGCTTAGTATTCTTTGCTGTAGCATGACTTGTTATAAACAATTGAGATTTCTTAATGTGCCTTGGATGAATCATGCGTTGTTTTAGCATATTAAAGCATAGTATAGTGGTATTCTCCTTTGATGCTTTATTTGGGTTGACTTGGCGCATGCTCACACCATGTTATGACTATCCAAAGTCACCATAGCCTTTATGATCCTTTAGTTTTCAACTTGTAGTATCACTTTATGCTTTGATCAATGATGTTTTGTCGCTCTGCATGATTATGGCCATTATTGCTCTCTTAGTTTGTCGCTCCCAGTCTTTTGCTAGCCTCCACAACAAAGTACGAGTTCCACTCATGCATCCAACTCCCTAAACCAAGTTATTCCAAAGAGTCCACCATACCTACCTACTAGCTTATGCTATTCCAAGTATATTCATGCTTTTGTTTACCTTCCACTTGTTATGAGAAAACTAGTGATTAAAGCTCTCACGAACTTGATGGCACACTTTACTTTTTGCCTCTAATAAACTTGAACCATTGGGTCCTTCTTTGTTGCGTATATGCTTGCGCTTTATAAGTTGAAATTAGCAGAACCATGTTTCATGGGGAACGCTTTCAACATTGCACTTGTACTTTGTACCCCGTTGATATCATGTTCTTTTGCTTACGGATCCGTGATTGTGAAATAAAAGTGGAACTCGTAAGATCATGGAGTTTGTATGTGTGTTAGAAAGCCTGGGGCTAGCCTAAGCCATGCCTAATCATGGTGGAAACTTGCATCACCATAATGAGCACTCTATGAAGCATCCTCAATAAAAACCTATGCAAATAGCAAATAAAAGATCGCTGAGATGCTCATTGTCCTTGCCTTGTCATTTTGATTATGGGAAAGCTCATTATCATGTGCAAGGGTACCCATTGCGGTTCTTAATGATACACATGTACTTACAATGACAAGAGCTTACTCGTGACTGAAGTTGAGTAGCATGAGGATCGGTCTTCATAAGTAAGGGGCATGAGATTTCGGTTTATAACTTGTCAAGCATATCCTCTTAGTTTGTTCACTTTAACCTTAATCACTTCAAGATGCTTATGATAGGGGCAATGAGAGTTGAAAGCTATAAGTACCATAATTTTTGGAAGCTCTTTATGAGACTTGAATCCCTACTTCCTTTTACAAAAGTCCTTTCTTCCACCATTATATTGAATCTCCATCTTCTATCTTTATGCACCTACTTTGAGAGCATAGTGGCCATTCTTAGTTCTATGTGCATTGTCCCAAGACTAGTTGATTGATGCATACTTTGATATTGCTTGTTTTAAACTATTTGTATCTAGTCACTCTTGTAAACTTTGAAGGTGTCCTATGCATTTATGTTTGCTACTCTATGAGGGATAAGCTGAATGCCACTATGCTATGTTTTCTTTATGTGAAACAAACAAACGTCTTGCAAGGCATTGTTATTCATGAATCTTTTGTTTGTGCCTTTTCATGTTGCATCATAGTCTGTTTGTCTTATTGCTAGAACTTTGTCTTTCATGTTATGATTGAAGTACTATGATCCCAGCTCTGAATGTTTTACAAATATTTTGATCAAGTCTTTGATGGTGCATGTCACCTAAAAAATTATTTTTTCTTTTTATCACTTACCTACTCAAGGACGAGCAGGAGTTAAGCTTGGGGATGTTGATACATTGCAAATGTATCTATAATTTTTGATGCTCCATGCTTGGTTTTACTACTTTCTTGTGTTTTGTCCACACTTTGGAGTACTTTTCATATGATTTCTTGGACAAACCTATTAACAAGATGCCACAGTGCCAGCTGCCTGTTTTCTGCTGTTTTTGGTTCCAGGAAAGTCAGAAAATGAATATTCTCGGAATTGGACGGGACAAAAGCCAAAGTGTCTATTTTTCCAGAAGACTCCAGGAGCCAGAATACGAGACGGAGGAGAGCCAGGGGCTGGCCACACCACCCCTAGGCGTGGGCTGGGCCTGGCCGCGCCAGGGCATGGTGTGGTGGCCCCAGGCACCCCCGCGGTCTCCCTCTTCGCCTATAAGAAGCCTTCTGACCTAAAAAGTTTGGGGGGGTCGATGTTTTTCCACAAAAAGTTCCGCTACGCCGCCGCCACCGAAGGGGAGATTCGGGGGACAGAAAGTCTCTGTTCCGGCACCCTGCCGGGACGGGCAAGTGCCCCCGGAGCCATCTCCATCGATCTCCACCATCATCTTCATTGACCATCCATGTTTCCTCCATCTATGAGTGAGTAATCCCCCGCTGTAGGCTATGGGGATGGTAGGGATTGGATGAGATCGTTCATGTAATGGCATCAGATTGTTAGGGCATGGTGCCTAGTATCTTTTATTAGTGCTTTATGACTCTGTTGCCACTTGTTGTGCTTAATGCTTGTCACTAGGGCCCGAGTGCCATGATTTCAGATCTAAACGTATTATTTATTCATTATGATAGTATTGTTCTTGGTCTTATCTACAAGTTGTATACACACGTTGTTGTCCGGAACCTATGGCCCTGAAGTGACAGAAATCGGGATAACCGGAAGGGAAAGGCTTTGATGTGAGGATCACATGTGTTCATGGAGTGTTAATGCTTTGCTCCGGTGCTCTATTAAAAGGAGCACCTTAATTGCCAGTAGTTCCCTAGAGGCCCCGCTGCAAATGGGCTGGCAGGACAAAAGATGTTGTGCAAGTTCTCATTGCGAGCACGTATGACTATATATGGAACACATGCCTAGGATTGTCCAGTAGTTGGATGCTTTATCTTATTTATCCACAATTGCCCTATGTTCTGATTGCTATGTGAATTGTCTTGTCCATGCAACGCCCGTCCATCCATCTCTATGCCTATCGCACTCGAATCCCACTCTTTACTGCTTTTGTTACTACTGTCTTTGCTTTGCTACTGCTGTTACTTTGCTATTCCTACTACAAAACTATTTACTCTTGATAAATCTGTGAGCAAGATTGTTTCCAGGTGCAGCTGAATTGACAACTCAGTTGTTAAGGCTTATAAATATTCTTTGGCTCCCCTTGTGTCGAATCAATAAATTGGGGTTCACTTCCCTCGAAAATACTGCGATACACCCCCTATACTTGTGGGTCATCATCGGTGTAGCTTCAAAGGCAAGAATCAATATGGGCATCACATCAACTATATGACTCATGCTTAAGCTTTCGGTCTGTGTTCCGAGGCCATGTCTGTACATGCTAGGCTTGCCAAGTAAGAACCTTAGTACTCGCGTGTGTAAAACTATCTTACACCCATTGTATGAAAGCATAGAGTCGAGTACACCCGATCATCACGTGATGTCTCGAAACAGGATCCATAGAACGGTGCATACTTAAGGAAGAACACATTTTATCTTGATATCTAAATGAGGGATCATATTATAATGCTACTAAAACGCCAAACTTGCAATATAAGATGCAAACATCATATGTGTAAAGTGGAATGATATGGTCCGTGCATTTGATCACCATCATGTGCATCGTGGTATGATCTCTATCATTCCTTTGTGTGTAAGGCCAAGGTCTATGGAACTTACACGTTAGGTGTGTTGTAAGGGTATCTGCCATACATCTACTTACAACATTACCATATCATGACACTAGCCCAGCAACAATCTAAACTAGACACCTCTAATTTATCCATTGCAAGTTTTACATGGCTTAGGGCTTTCGGAGACAGAACCGGTCTAACTACGAACATGGAACCACAACGATGATAACTAAGTTCTTAGCAACTCGTTGTAAATCAGATATTGACTATAGTAGGAGAGACAGACACCCTCCAGCCACTTATGCAAAACTAGTTGCATGTCAGTCGTGGAACCGGTCTCATGTGCGATGACATGTAAGGTTGGTCCGGGCCGCTTCATCCCACTATGCCACCAATATCCAAAATACATGAAATAAGCAATAACATGATCCTCATCGCCCACATATAAACATATGTGTACTACCCGTGCAAAGCACCTACGCATAGATCAGGCTCTGATACCACTGTTGGATTCACAGCATAGAAAACAAAAAAAATCCTACGATGGGAACTATACACCAAGATCTATCTACTAGATACACGCAACGGGTGGATATACATCCATAGAGAACTTACCCTCGAAGACAACAAAGCTTTGTTAACAAGATGGAACTCGTGGATGATGTAGTCGTACACTTGCCGATCTCAAGATTGTGATGAAGTCCTTCAGGTCCAGCAGTTCCAACACCATCAGGTCCATCACCATCAAGTCTAGCACCACAAAGTAGCGGTGCATCCGTGATCGCACACACGTTCGGTCCACCGAACAACCTCCGCCTCCTCGCTCCAGCGATGCAGCGGAAGCAGCAACTCCTTTCCAAATAAAGCCATCGGGAACATGTATCTCGCTAATCCGAGACCATGGGGAATAACTAGAGGGAGAAGAGAACCTTCACGAGAAGGTGGGGCAAGAGGAGAGGAGCCATGGGGCTCCTTTTATAGGGGAGGGGGCGCAACCCCAAGGCCATGGCTGGCCGGCCTAGGTGGGTGCCCCCACCTCTCCCTCATTCATGTGGGTGAAGCTTCCACTAAGCCCACTCACATCAATTTCAACTCCACTCACTTTGCATTTAATGTCCACCAAATTAAATGCATTCTCTCTTTAAATAAAACACTTTTATTTATTTTATTCAGAATTTTGTTAATAACTTTAATTAACAAACATTCACATAAAATCCCCTGCAACATTTCAATATCACATGCAGAACCAATTTCAGCAATTTCACCCGAAACAGTTTCGGTGTCTATTGAAATAATTCCAGCACTTTCTTAAATCTTTATCTGAAACATATTTGCTCCAAATGGTGTCGGTATCCTTTAAGTGTGTCACCCTACGGTTCATGAATAATGCAGACATGATCGAGACCCCTCTCCGATCAATAATCAGCAACGGGACCTAGAGATCCGTACTGACTCCCACATATTCATTGATGACTCTTGTGATCGTGTGAACCTTTAACGTCATAAATAAATCCCTTCGTCTCGTGATATATTACATGTCTGAGATTTGATCATCGGTATCCAAATACCTAGTTTGATCTCGTTACCGACATGCACTCTTTTCTCGTTCCCATGATATAACATTCTAGTGATCACATCACTTGCTTGCAAGCTATTTCAATGTGATATCACCGAGAGGGCCCAGAGTATATCTATCCGTCATCAGGATGGACAAATCCCACTCTTGATCCATGAGCCTCAACATAACACCTTCGTAGCACTGAACCCACCTTTATAGTCACCCTGTTACGGTGTGACGTTTGATGTTATCAAGATACTCTTCCGGTGTTAGTGATTAACATGATCTCATGGTCTAAGGACTAATATTACTTCGTATGATGTTGTAGCAATATAAACATAATGACTTTGATCGTAATGCTATACTTCGGATGAATGTTCATCACATCATTCCACCAATTTTGTGATCTCGTTATTAACAACATCCAATGTCCATGATTAGGAAACCTTGATCATCTTGTTAATCAACGAGCTAGTTTATATGAGAGGCATTACTAGGAACTTTGTATTTTGTTTATTAAACATACATGTATTAACGTTTCCAATTAATACAATTATAGCATGCAAAATAAACATTTATCATAAACATGGAGTAAGATAATAACCACTTTATTATTGCCTCTCAGGCATATTCCTTCAGTTGGCACCCTTACGTATCAACTTGGGAAACCGAGGAAACTCATGGAACACTATCCATGCCATGGGATATGTCCTACGGGATTACGTCTCTTAATAGCGCAGTAATTCGATTGATGTCGATTGCCGACTACTGTGGTTATGAGGATGATGTGAGCAGCGGTTTCTGCCTATTCGTCCAAATACGGAGTCCCTCCCACACATATATAGTTGAGAACTTTCATGATGATAATCTTTATCTTAGATATTTACAATACTAGTGGTGTACACACTACTCCCTAAGAATGCCTTTTGCCTACTGCAGTTCCAATCTTTCTTATATACGCGATACTTACTTTCTGTACTCAGTTGTTTTACTTTACTTTATTGCTCTTGTACCCAAAACCCAAAAACACCTCTTTACACAATACTCACATTTTATCTTGTCACTTAGAACTTTATCTAGCATTTCTATCATAATGTTTATTTCAAAAGTTATTAGACTTCAGACTCCTGCTCCCTGTGGGATCGATATCTTTATTTTGAAACTAGCTACAAACAATTTGTGCACTTGCAGTCATCAACTACCATCACTCAAGCCAAGGAGATAGCTTAGCCCCTGGAGATCACCATCAAGGAGGCAGATTCTGTCACCATGTACTCAGAAATCCTCCGTCAAGCCCTCGAGAAAATAAGTATTTCAAGAGCATCCTCTATCCGTTCCGGTGCAAGGATGACCTTGTCCTTGGTGAAAGCTCACTATGACGAAGCCGACATGGACTTCGTTACCTCCGGTATGCTAGCGGTTGACGAGGAGGGCAATCCAATTGATGGTAATGCTATCTAGAACTCCCTTGCCGGCTATGATACCAAGGTTTCCAAGTTGGTCAAGTTACACGTCTTCATGCCAGCAGAGGAGATGGATGATGATCAAGCAGACTCGGATTCTACCCTTAGGTCTTACAAGTTGGATGATATCTCCAAGCTTGCTTCTCCTGTTGCTGATGATGCAGCATCAAAGTCCTCTGCAGTAGAGCCATAAACACATGTTGTATTAAATGTGTCTCTGCAAATTTTTGTATGTCTGTGGAAAAAACTTGTAGAAGTAAGGCGGAAAACATGGCTACAAGCCTCCTGCTACTTATCTATATCCATAATGTACATATTTTTAAGCAAGTGCTAGCTTATCCATTATTCTGGTTCATATGCTTGACCTTTCGTAAGACGGAAGACTCTGATACGTCCATTTTGCATCACTATTCTATATCATAATTTACTGTTATTCATTGATATATTTCATATTAAGAGATGATACCTATGTAATTTCATCTCTTTTTGCATGGTTGATGACTTTTGGAGCATGGACCGCTGTAGTCAGGATTCTAATGGAAAATGTGCTGTTTGGAGGCAAAATTCGTGAAGATAAGAAAATCCGGGAAAATATATGGAAAATCCTATTTTTCCAGAAGACGAAGAAAGCCAGAAGGGAAGGTGGAGATGGGCCATAGAGGGGCCACACCACCCCCTGGCGTGGCAGCCTACCAGGTGCCACCGGTGGTGTGGCCACAGTCCACCAGCTCTCCCCTCTGGCGTATATTATCCTCCCGAAATCCTAAGACTCGAGGAGAAACCACAGAAAGATTTCGCCGCCTCTACGGGGCAGAAAACACCAAGAGAGAAAGATCTCTCCAGCAGACAGAATTCTGCTAGGGGAATTCCTTCACGGAGAGGGGAGATCGTCGCCATCAACACCACCATCAAGCTAGACTTCATCGGGATCATCATCACCATCATCAGCATCAGCACCCTCATCACCATCTCCATATTGCTGTAACAATTGGGTTGAATCTTGCATAGTTCTTAGGGGAAACTTTCCCGGTGTTGATTACTCTTTCTAGTTGATACTATTGAGTGAACTGTTGAATTATTGTTTATGTTCAGATTGTTATACATCATTATTCCATCTCTGATCATGATCCATATGATGTCTTGTGAGTAGTTAATTTTGTTCTTGAGGACATGGGAGAAGTCATGTTGTTAGTAGTGGAATTGTGTTGAGAAAGATTCAATAGTTTGATATTTAAGTTGTGGTGTACTTCTTCTAGTGGTGTCATGTGAACGTCGACTACATGACACTTCACCTATATGGGCCTAGGGGAATGCATTGTGTATTTGGCTACTAATCGTAGGGGTTGCCGGAGTGATAGAAACCTGAAACCCCGTTAGGAAACCATTGCACAAGGGACGTCAGGGTCTTAGAGTTTAAAGCAAGCTATGGTTAGGTTTCTACCTTAATTACTTTCTTGTACTTACGGATGTTTGCAAGGGGTATAATCACAAGTATGTATTAATCCTAGGAAGGTCGGTACATTAGCCCAGGTTCACCCACACAACACTTAGCAAGCTAAAGAAGATTAATCAACTATATGAAGCGAAAGCACTTGACAGAATTCCCGTGTGTCCTCGAGAACGTTTGTTCATCTTAAGTAATACAACCGGCTTGTCCTTTGCTGAATAAAGGATTGGGCCACTTGCTGCATTTATTCTTACTGTCTTTTATTTACTCGTACTTTATTTACTTGCATTATCAAAAAACCCTAAAATCCATTTGCTAAGTATTTGCAGAGAATTCCTGATCCATACCACTAGCCTTATACGCTCCTCGTTGGGTTCGACACTCTTACTTATCGAAAATACTGCGATACACCCCCTATACTTGTGGGTCATCAAGACTATTTTCTGGCACCGTTGCCGTGTGTGAAGCGCTATTGGAGAGTGGAACTTGTAAAGGAAACTTCTACTGTGAGTATTGTTTACTTCTGTTAGTTGCTTTATTTTCATTATGGATAATTCGCCGAGTTTCTTATTTCGTAATGCTACTACCACTGCTAAGGTAGTAGATGAACCACCACCTACTGAGAATGATGCTTTTAAAATACCTACAAGAATTATTGATCGTGGTATGGATAACTACTATGTTGGGGATGGAACTGTCCATCCCGGTGATCATTTGCTCTTTATACATGAATTATGCGGGTTGTTCAAGTGTGCAGGTATTACTACAGATCAAGTTAATAAGAAGTTATTCTCATTACCACTAAAAGGAAGAGCTGAGGAATGGTAGCTGCTGAAGAATGGTCAAGCTCTTGAATGGGAGGAAATAGTACCTCTCTTTTTTTCAAAGTTTTATCCTCCTGGTGAGATTCATAAAGATCGGAATCAAATATACAACTTTTGTCCTCTTGATGGAGAGAGTACATCTCAAGCTTGGGGGAGATTGAAGTTACTAATGCTCAAGTGTCCCATTCATGAGCTCCCCAACAATATTATTATCAATAACTTTTATGCAAGGCTTTCTCTTCATGATAAGGATTTATTGGATGCTTCTTGTGCTAGATCATTCACTCACATGGAAGAAGAAGCTAAATGGGATCTTCTGGACCGTATTCAAGATAATGCTGAAGCATGGGAGAATGACAAAGGTAGAAAGTCAGGTATAAATTCTGATTATGAATGCATTGAATATTTTATGGGAACTGATGACTTTCAAAATATTAAAAATGCTTATGGTCTAGAGTCTCAAGATATTATAACTTATTTCAAGGCTTTTGCTTCCTACATTGAAGTGCCCAAAAAGAAGTGGAATAAGTATCATGAACCTTATAAAGATATTGCTAAGGGTGTTCCTACAAGCAACACTGAAGTTTATACTGCTAATCATGTCTTATTTGAACCTTACATTGAGAAAATGCCTTTCCCAGTTAAGATAAATGGAACATTCTATGATAGCTAGTATGGTTAATGAAAGTACAAATAAAGTTGTTGAACCCGATAAACAAATGGATGATGAACCTATAGTAGCAAATGTGAAAGACTTTGTCACTAAATATGTAGAAGAGGGACACACTATCCTTGGTAAGGATACCTCTAATATTATTTCACAAAGTAGTATCATAAGAACTAGTATTCCTGTGTTTTCTATTAGAATAAGTGATCATTGTTACGATGGTCCTTGTGATAGTTATATTGTTAAGTTTATACATGATACTAAAAGTTACTATGAGAGAGGGAAAAGTGTTCTGATGTATCTCAATAATATCAAGTTTCCCCGTTTTATGCTGAAAGTTTTTATGTTGCACTTCTTTTGCCTTCTTATGCTAGTAGCCTCTGGTTTCAACAACTTGTTTGTTTACAAAATTCCCTTGCATAGGAAGTGGGTTAGACTTAAAACGTGTGTAATTTTGCTTTGTAATGCTCTCTTTGACTTCAATTCATATTCCTAAGTGAGCATCATCAAAATTATCATGCCCATCTTAATGGCTATAAAGAAAGAGCTTTTTGGGAGACAACCCAATTTATCTATGTTTTCAGTTTGTTTTTGTTTTTCTTTGAGTCGTTGAAGTTATTACTTCGGTAATAACCTCTCCTTGTCCTTTTTGTTTGGTTTTCGTGTCAAGATCAACCTCTAATAAGAGAGAAGTAATATTTGGGGAAGTTGCTTTCTCGAAACAGATTTTTGTGCTTCACCGTAACATTTCGTGAGAGATCTCTGTCTGTCGGATTGAGATGTAATTTTTTGTGCTTCTGCCCCAGGTTGTTATTTAACTTTCGTTAGTTTTGCACTTTTTGATTTGAGCAACAGAAGATTGTCAAAAAAATTGATCTTTACCTGCTGGTCTGTTTTGACAGATTTTGCCACTCTTGCATTTGCTTCTTTAATCGATTTCCTTTTTAAATTCTTTTTGGGGTTTCGGAAGGAGTTGCTGCAGTAGCTTATGTTTTCATGGTTTTCAGTTGAAATTGGGTTCAAAAGGTTTTATCACTTCACTTATACTAATGTTGCTAATGAGAATTGTGTGAAGTTTTGTGTGAAAGAAATTTCCAGGTTAGTGGAGAAAATGGTATAATGAGAAAGTGAAAGGTTTCATGACTTGCAATAAGTGTATGAATATGAAGATATTGATGTTATTCAAGTTATAACTCCAGAAAAATCTATCAAAGACTAAATTCAGAGACCTGCAGAGTCTGTTTTCAAATAAGTAACAGTTCTGGTAAGAAAAGTTCCGCGAAAGATCTGTCCAGTTATATTTTTGCAGTTTTTAGCCAATAAGGAAAGCTACAAAGCGAAAGGGGGACGGAAACGGAGCCAAGGTGGCTCACACCACCCTGTGGCGCGGGCCCACCCCTGGCCGCGCCACCAGGTGGTGTGGCCACCTCGGACTCCGTCTCCAACCCGTTTTCTCCCAGTACCTTCCTTTTGTTGTAAAACTTCGTAATATATAATCCCCCGGATCCCCCGAGGTTCATATATCGTGTTGTCGTCGTGTTTTTCTTTCGATCTCTTTCTGCCATGAACTATTCTTGAAAGTTTAGAAGCACAATGGTGTCCGCCAAGGATAAAGGAAATGAGCCTATGGAGGAAGATCTCCAAGACCCCAGGCAGGAGAAGGAGATCAAGAGTGAAGATGAAGAGGAGGCAAAGCACACCGGCACTACCATTGCGAGCATTGTAGTGTTGGCAAGATCTGTCAGGATCAGGAGGATTGCACGGATGTCAACTGGAGGGAAAACTCCACATCGTTGTTTTGCTCCACGGTCACTTCCTCCACGCATCAAGAATCCTTTCCATACCCTTATCCATAAGCAGCAACACTAGAATATGCCCAAGGAGAAATTACCCTCCAATTGGGACTTGCCTCGTTCTAGCCATGCAGGGAAACAAGACTTCAAGGAGGAAGAGTGGGAAAAGAATCGCAAGACTTTGGATCCACAATCTGACATGATCATGCACCGCATCGAGCACAACTCAGAGTTGATTCGTACTCTCACCTTTGAGATTGAGGACTTGGGGAAACTGATCAAAGAGCTCATCGAGAGAATACCATCACCACCGAAGGAGTAATTCGTCATTAGGTTTGGCATCCCCTTGGTTTGTTCCAAGCTTGGGGGAGTGCCGCAGTATCACATCACTATCTTCTATTATTTTACATTTTTAGTAGAGTCATATCATGAATAGAGAAGTTATCATGTAGGATGGGTTGCATTTTGGAAGTGTCCCCTCTCTAGTTAGATATGTATCCCTTGGTGTGAGTTGCCGTTATGGAATATTAATGAGAAGTTCTATCATTTACTATTTTGCATATCTTATTTTAGTTTTCAATTCATGGTTTTATGATTGATCTTGTCATTAGTATTGGTATCACTTTGGGATCATTGAGTTAATTTAGTTGGTTTTGGCAAACCTGGCTCGGTCAGTAGCATCACTATTTTTGAGAGTTGAATGAAAAGATAAAAGTACTCTTAAAGAAATATAACTTCATCATCTTTCTTTCTTGATTTGCTCATAAGTTTAGTATTCTCTAGTTAAGATATTTTGTGCTTCCAAGGAAGATTGCATGTTTGTTTTTATTGCTTATATGTTCGTTTGTTTCCTTCAACTCTTATACTTGCTACCAAGCCTTGCTAGCCAAAAACCTGTACTAAGAGGGAATTCTTCTCTTGCATCCAATCCTTAAACCAAACCTATCCCATTTGTGTCCACCATTCCTACCTATTAACACTATTGCTATTCCAAGTAAATTCATGTTTTTATCTACCTTCCAAATTAAACTTGTTATGTGAAAATTAGTGATTAAATCTCTCAAAAACTTGATGGCACACTTTACTTTCTTGCATTTAATAAACTTGAACCATTGTGCCCATCTATGTTGCGTATATGCTTGCGCTTTGTGAGTTGTGAATTAGCAGAACCATGCTGTCATGTGGAATGCTTTCAACATTGCACTGGTACTCTGTACCTAGTTGATATCATGCTCTTTTGTCTATGGATGTCGTCGGTGTGAAATGAAAGGGGAGCTTGTAAGTCCATGGAGTAATGCATGTGTGTTAGAGAAACGCCTGAGCCACCGGTCTAATCCATGTTGTCATGGTGGAAACCTACAGCGTAACCATAACAAGCATCTATAAAGCATTCTTCTTATAAAAAAAGATATAGAGATTGAGAAAAAGAAAAAAAAGAGATGAGAAAAGAGGAAAGAGAGAAAAAAGCACCATATTCCCATGGTAAATAAGAAGATTGCTGAGATGCTCGTTGTCTGCTTGCCTTGTCATTTTGATATGGGGATTCTTCCGTATCATCGGGCAAGGGGTACCCCATTGGCGGTTCTCCATGATACACATGTGCTTACTACGACAAGAACTTACTGGTGACTAAACTTGAGTAGCATGAGGCGCGGCCCTCGTATTCAAGGGACATGAGATTTTCAATTTACAACTTGTCAAGCATATCCTTGTATTTGATCACTTTAACCTTATTCACCTAAAGATGCGTATGATAGGGGCAATGAGAGCTGAAAGCTAATAAGTATCATAATTTTTGGGAGCTCTTTATGAAATTTGAAATCCCTGCTTCCCTCTGTGAAGGGCCTTTCTTTTACTTTTTAGTTGAGTCAGTAAACCTATTCCCTTCTACTTCAGCAAGTATTTTAAGTTGTTGTGTTTCATTCATTCATATGTTGATTTATTCAATCATGTTTCTTATGTTCCTTGTTTTGCACTTTGCTCTTATCTTGGTGTTTACTACTTTGAAAGCTATCATTGAAAATCAGTTATTTGTGAACTCCAGCAAATTGTCAACTATTCTTCGACCAAGAGCTAAGTTTGCCATTACCAATTATGATTCACTTTCTGTATCTTTATTGTGTTTCCTTTACTTATTGCAAGTTAAGTTATATAATAGTGAGTTGTATTCTATTATGATCTATGTATTGATGAATGTGATGCTTCCTGTCCATATTATTTTATCGACTCTTCACTCCATAAACCTGAGGCCATGTTTATTGAGCTCAGTTTCGCTTGGGGACAAGCAAAGTCTAAGCTTGGGGGAGTTGATACGTCCATTTTGCATCACTATTCTATATTATAATTTACTGTTATTCATTGATATATTTCATATTAAGAGATGATACTTATGTAATTTCATCTGTTTTTGCATGGTTGATGACTTTTGGAGCATGGACCGCTACAGTCAGGATTCTGATGGAAAAGGTGCTGTTTGGAGGCAAAATTCATGAAGATCAGAAAATCCGGGAAAATATATGGAAAATCCTATTTTTCTAGAAGACGAAGGAAGCCAGAAGGGGAGGCAGAGATGGGCCACATGGGACCCACACCACCCCTGGCGCGGGCCAGCCTAGGCCGCCCCACCAGGTGGTGTGGCCGCCCTGGTCCACCTTTGGCTCTCCCCTCTGGCGTATATTATCCTCCCGAAACCCTAAGACTTGGGGAGCGACCACAGAAAGATTTCGCCGCCTCTACGGGGCGGAAAACACCGAGAGAGAAAGATCTCTCCAGCAGACAGAATTCTGCCGGGGGAATTCCTTCACGGAGAGGGGAGATCGTCGCCATCAACACCACCATCAAGCTGGACTTCATCGGGATCATCATCATCACCATCATCACCATCAGTACCCTCATCACCATGTCCATATTGCTGTAACAATTGGGTTGAATCTTGCATAGTTCTTAGGGGAAACTTTCCCGGTGTTGATTACTCTTTGTAGTTGATGCTATTGAGTGAACCGTTGAATTATTGTTTATGTTCAGATTGTTACACATCATTATTCCATCTCTGATCATGATCCATATGATGTCTTGTGAGTAGTTCGTTTTGTTCTTGAGGACATGGGAGAAGTCATGTTGTTAGTAGTGGAATTGTGTTGAGAAAGATTCAATAGTTTGATATTTAAGTTGTGGTGTACTTCTCCTAGTGGTGTCATGTGAATGTCGACTACATGACACTTCACCTATATAGGCCTAGGGGAATGCATTGTGTATTTGGCTACTAATCGTAGGGGTTGCTGGAGTGACAGAAACCTGAACCCCCATTAGGAAACCATTGCACAAGGGACGTCAGGGTCTTTGATACATTGCAAATGTATCTATAATTTTTGATGTTCCATGCTTGGTTTTATCTACTTTCTTGTGTTTTGTCCACACTTTGGAGTACTTTTCATACGATTTCTTAGACTAACCTATTAACAAGAGCCATAGTGCCAGCTGCCTGTTTTTGATTTCAAGAAGTCAGAAAATGAATATTCTTGGAATTGGACGGGACAAAAGCCAAAGTCACTATTTTACCGGGGGACACGTGGAGCCAGAATACAAGACGGAGAGGGCTGGGCCCACACCACTGCGCTGGCCAGGCCCACACCTGGGGTGGTGCCGCCCCAGTGCACCCTCGGCCTCTCCTTCCGCCTATATATTGCCTCCGATAACAAAACCTAAGTACCAGATCAAAATCCACGAAAGATTCTGTAACCACCGTCATCTCCATCCCTAGATTGGGAGGGATCTGAAGCTCTTCCCGGCACCCTGCCGGAGAGGGGAATTCACCCTGGAGGCCTTCTTCATCATCATGCAAGCCTCTGGTGTGATGCGTGAGTAGTTCATCTCTGGACTACGGGTCCATGTAGTAGCTAGATGGCTGGTTCTCCTCCTTTGTGCTTTCATGTCTAGATCTTGTGAGCTCCGTTCATGATCAAGATCATCTATTTGTAATTCTGCATGTTGTGTTTACGGGGATCCGATGGATATTGAGATGCTATTTCAGATTGATTATTGATTCTACCATGTCTTTATTATTTGTGATCTTGCATGCTTTCCGTTGTTAGTAGCTATCTTGGCCAAGTAGATGCTAGCAACTCCAAGAGTTAGTATTTATGCTCGATAGTGGGTTCATGCCTCCGTAACTGGGAAGTGACAGAACTCTCTAAGGTACTAGATGTGTTATTGCTACTAGGGAGAAAACAACAATCCTTTGTTCATAGAACAATCGTATTGTTTACATTACACGCAATTTGTAAAGCAATAATCTGTTGCTTGCAACTTAATACTGGAGGGGGTTCGGATAATAAACTGAAGGTGGATTATTAGTCATAGATGCAGTTGGATGGCGGTCTATGTATAATGTTGTAATGCCCAATCAAGTCTCAAATGAGTCAGATGATTAGTATATGCATGTATTGCTTTCTCGATGTTTGTCAATTGCCCCGCTGTAATTTGTTCACCTAGCATGTTATCTATCTTAAGAAGAGCCACCTCTAGTGAACTATGGACCCCGGTCCTTTCTTTTACATACAATCTACAAACCGTTTACTGCTTTGTGTTTACTTTCTGCAAACTATTACTTCCTTCCATTCGATACATTTAATCCTTTATTTTCAGCAAAACCGGTGAGATTGACAACCTCATCGTAAGTTGGGGGCAAAGTTCTGTGGTTGTGTTGTGCAGGTCTCCACGTTGGTACTAGCACCGGTAGTGTGCCCTGCCAAGGCTCAGCTAGCAACACCTTTGGGGTGTTTCCTTGCTCCTACTGTTTCGATTAAACCTTTGTTTCATACTGAGGGAAAACTTGCTGTTGTGCTCATCATACCTTCCTCTTGGGGTTCCCCAACAAGCTCGATATATTTTGGGCCATCAGTCTTAGAGTTTAAAGTTGTGGTTAGGTTTCTACCTTAATTACTTTCTTGTACTTACGGATGTTTGCAAGGGGTATAATCACAAGTATGTATTAACCCTAGGAAGGTCGGTACATTAACACAGGTTCACCCACACAACACTCAGCAAGCTAAAGAAGATTAATCAACTATATGGAGCGAAAGCACTTGACAGAATTCCCGTGTGTCCTCGAGAACGTTTGTTCATCTTTAGTAATACAACCGGCTTGTCCTTTGCTGAATAAAGGATTGGGCCACTTGCTGCATTTATTCTTACTGTCTTTTATTTACTCGTACTTTATTTACTTGCATTATCAAAAACCCCTAAAATCCATTTGCTAAGTATTTGCAGAGAATTCCTGATCCATACCACTAGCCAGCACCTTCTGCTCCTCGTTGGGTTCGACACTCTTACTTATTGAAAATATTGCGATACACCCCTATAATTGTGGGCCATCAGACTCGCAGCACAGAACCATGTTCTTAGTTGATGATGCTTAATAGCACTGTCAAGAACCTAAGAACAAAATCCCGGATTTGAGTGCCGAAAAGTCACTACTCCGGAATACACATAAAAACAACAAAAAATGTGTAGACCAGAAAACTTAAGCTAATGCCCATCGGCAGAAGTTTCACAAGTGCAAATGCAAACTTGCGCATTAAGGGTTTACATGATCCAAAAATAAACACTAAAGGAGGTAAAAGACTCAACAAATATGAGTGAACCAAATGCTTTATTTTCATTGATCATATAAGGTACTTTTTGTTGGGTTCATAACATAGAAAACAAAAAAAATCGCACGATAAGAATTATTATATGCCATGATCTATCTATTAGATACAAGCAACAGGTGGATATACATCCATAGAGAACATACCCTCAAAGACAACAAAGCTTTGTTAACAAGATGGAACTCGTGGATGATGTATTCGTACACTTGCCGATCTCAAGATCGTGATGAAGTCCAGCAAGTCTAGCAGGTCCAGCTCCAGCACATCCATCAGATCCAGATCCAGCAAGTCCAGCACCACCAAGTCCAGCACCGCAAAGTAGCGGTGCATCCGTGATTGCACACACGTCAGGCACCCCGACAACCTCCGTCCCTCGCTCCAGCAAAGCAGTGGAAGCAGCAACTCCTTTCCAAATAAAGCCACCGTGAACATGTATCTCGCTAATCCGAGACCATGGGGAATAATTTCTAGAGGGGGAGAGAGATCCTTCACGAGGAGGTGTGAGATGAGAGGAGGGAGTGGGGGGCCTTCTATAGGGAGAGGGGGGGCATCCCCTCACCATGGCCGACGACCAAAGGAGGTACCCCCACCTCTTCCACATTCATGTGGGTGGAGCTCCCGCTCACATAATTAGTCTCCCACTCAAAACTCCACTCACCTCCATTAAATTTCCACCAAATTTAATGCAAGCTCTCATTAAATAAAACTATTTCATTTTTTATTCAGAATTTTGTTAATTACTTTAATTAACAAACATTCACATAAAACCCCCTGCAACATTTCAATATCACATGCAGAACCAGTTTCTGCAATTTCACCCAAAATAATTCTGGTTTTCATCGAAATAATTCCAACGCTTTCTTAAATATTTATCTGAAACATATTTGCTCCAAAAGGTGTCGGTATCCCTTAAGTGTGTCACCCTACGGTTCACGAATAATGCAGACATGATCGAGACCCCTCTCCAATCAATAATCAACAGCGGGACTTGGAGATCTGTACTGACTCCCACATATTCAACGATGACTCTTGTGATTGTGTGAACCTTTAACATCATAACTGAATCCCTTTGTCTCGCCATATATTACATGTCCGAGATTCTATCATCGGTATCCAAATACCTAGTTTGATGTCCTTACCGACATCCACTCTTTTCTTGTTCCCGTGATACAACATTCTAGTGATCACATCACTTGCTTGCAAGCTATTTCAATGTGATATCACCAAGAGGGCCTCGAGTATATCTATCCGTCATCGGGATGGACAGATCCCACTCTTGATCCATCAGCCTCTACATAACACCTTCGTAGCACCGAATCCACCTTTATAATCACCCATTTACGGTGTGACGTTTGATATTATCAAGATACTCTT
The DNA here is from genome assembly GCA_023614405.1 of Avena insularis. Classification (NCBI taxonomy): domain Eukaryota; kingdom Viridiplantae; phylum Streptophyta; class Magnoliopsida; order Poales; family Poaceae; genus Avena; species Avena insularis. Next base: position 430,522,469 of record CM042684.1, on the reverse strand, counting down.
CCGGTGTTAGTGATTAACATGATCTAAGGACTAGGATTACTTCGTATGATGTTATAGAAATATAAACATAATGACTTTGATCGTAATGCTATACCTCGGATGAATTGTTTATCACATCATTCCACCAATTATGTGACCTCATTATTAACAACATCCAATGTCCATGATCAGGAAACCTTGATCATCTTGTTAATCAACGAGCTAGTTTATATGAGAGTCATTACTAGGAACTTTGTATTTTGTTTATTAAACACACATGTATTAACGTTTCCAATTAATACAATTATAGCATGCAAAATAAACATTTATCATAAACATGGAATAAGATAATAACCACTTTATTATTGCCTCTCGGGCATATTCCTTTTAGTCTCCCACTTGCACTAGAGTCAATAATCTAGTTTGTAAACTTGTATATACAACACCTAGGTGTTGAATATACACGTTTTCTAGTGGTTAACATAATCTCTGGATCTAGCACTTTCAGGTCCGTGTGTATTAGCATGTCTTTGCATCTCTACGCATCACTCATTCTCTAATGAGATGGCTTTGTATAAATTTAGTCCTTTGGTGATACCTTTAGTTCTTTTGGGTTAAAACATGCCGATATTATTGTCGTACAATATATCTTCATAGTATTATCCCACTGTGAACCACACCTAGTTTGATAACAAACTACTTGACATAAATGCCATCCTTTGCTGCTACTATGGCAGTCATATACTTAGCCTTTTGTTGTAGTATCCGTCACAATGTCTTAACTTTGGAACTCATCCAATTCCATCATGGAATTTCCTTTCCATAATATTGTGCCACCCATAGTTTAATTTGAGATAAATTTAATTTGTATCTTGTGACAAACTAGTATCAATGTAACATATTATAATGAACTATTATCAACTTATACATGATATATTCTTAGTTCTTCCAAATCTCATAAGAATATCTTTACTATCGTCCAATGATCATCTTATGAATCATTCTGGTATATGCTCATAACATTTAGAGTATTGGACATATCTGGATATGTACATATCACGGTATTATTGATCAAAATCTTCATGTGATTTTACTCACCAAGTGTTGAAACACTTGAATCTTGATACAATCATTTCCATGCAACAAGAACCTTTCTTGTTGTTTCCATATTGAACCCTTTTTCAATATCTCATATATGTACATCTGGCACAACCATATTAGCACCTCAATCTATCCATATAGACATTGATGCCGAATATTCTGGTTTTGCCCAAGTCTTTCATCAAAATGAAATTCTTAACCCGTGTCAATAAAAGATACATCATTTACAATCAACAATATGTACTCTGCATAATGTATTGGAAATATGTCTTAGTGCTCCTACTTAATTTCTTGCAAATGCAAGCATCTTCATCGTCTCCGATGAAATTAAACTCCTTTAACATTTTCATCATGGTGAAGATTCCAACTCCGCTATGCTCACTTCAACTATTGAAGTTTGCATGCCCTTTTAGCACCCTTTGAATTAACAAAACCCTTCGGACTGTGTCTTGTACATGTCCTAGGTAACATTCTATTAGAAGAACATTGTTTTGTTTGTTCAACTACCATATACCAAATTATATGTAGTGGTTGCTAGATTAATCCGTCAAGACTAAATATCGCTATGAAAGATCAAATCTTGTCATAGTCAACTCCTTGAACATAGTCGTAAATTCCTTTCCGACATGTCGATTATTTCATAGATGTCAAACATCCATGTCTATTTCTTTATAGATGCAAATACGACCGATAGGTTTCATGCATTTTCGGAGGGTCTTCCAAGTTCAAAAGCTTGATTTCTCGTGTATGGAAACTATCATGGATTTTATGACTTGTAGTCATTCTATGGAGTCAGGGCCCATCATCGCTTCTTTGCATGCAGTCGGTTCATTATTGTCAAAACAATAACGACTTGTTTATCAAATCTCTATTTGATTGTTACCTGATGCATATGGTTCAAATAGGAACTCTAATCTCCAAGATCACAACCTTTGTAATTACAGGAGCCATGAGCATTGTGGCCACCACCGGAACACTTTCTGGCGCTGTGCTACTTAGAACATATAGCTAAGGTTCAATAACCTTATCAAAGTTCTATTGTCCTCCCACTTAACTTTTCGCAAAAAAATCTTTCTCAAGAAACTTAATGTTCCAAGCGACAAACTATTTTGTTCTCAGTGTTATGGAGGAATACCCAACAAATTCTTTGGGATAACCTACAAAGACGTGCTTATCCGACTTTGGTTGTAAACATTTTACTTATGCATAGTATACCAAAATTTTAAGAAAAGGCAACTCGGGTTTTATCCCAAACCATAACTCACATGGTGTCATTTCAACGGATCACGATGGTGCTCTTTTCAGTGTAAAAGCGGTAGTATCTAAAGCTTTAATCCTTAAAACATAATGGCAGTTTTATAAATGACACCCTTGATCTTACCATGTCAAACAAGGTTTGATTTGATCTCTCGAACATACCATACTCAAGTGGTTTATCGGGAAATGCAAATCCATGGAATAATTCTTCAAATCTTAGGTGTTTTGCTAAACCTGTAACTCAAATATCTTCCTTTATGATAAAATCATAAATGTTTTATTTTCTTGTTACAATGATTTTCCACTTCATCTTGATAGTCTTTGAACAATTTTAAAATGTTTCATACTTCTTCCTTATTAAGTAAATATATATATATTCACTCAAATTTCCGGAGAAAGCATATGAAGCAAAAATATTCATCGCATATGGCTACACATAATGGACTATATACATCAACATGCACAGTGTCCAATAAGTTAGTCATCTGTTCCTCTTTGGCCTTTGAACGGTGTTTTAATTATCTGAAGGAAAGTCTCACAAGCATCAATTGATCAAAATCAAAGACTCCAAAAATCCATCAACATGGAGTTTCTTCATGTTTTCTTTCCAATATAATTTAAACAGCGATGTTACTTCGTAAGTGATCTTTCAATCATTTGTCTTGCGACATTTTAGCATTAGTTTTTATGGATGTGATTTCTCCATCTAGACTTGTAAAAGTTCATGCATATTTTATGGAATATGGTAATTATTTGAACAACTGTTGTTCTCATTATACTGGAACAAAATAACAATTATTTAAACAAATCTTGAAGGCAAGCTTTGATGTCAACGATGAATACAATAACACCTTAATTTGTTTTTGATGAACATCATCACATATTCTTTTGCTAGTTACTTAGGCCATTGTAGTTCATGAATTGCGTCGTTCTGTATGATATTTCATACCAACCAATTCGGTATCCAATACCCAAGAACCACATTGTTTAACAAGCAAAGGATACAACCATAACATGTATATCATCTATATACCTTAGCTGGGCATTACCAGTCTTTTATTTTCTTCCAAATATATTATAGATTCTCTTTCAGCATTTCCTTTTCCTTTTAAAAGAATCTATCAACATCAACAGTGGTGCCATACATATGACACATAGTCCAAAGCATGTATAGTAAAATACTAATACCTTTGGACTTGCACTTTGAAGTAGATCACCATCATCAAATGTTTGGTGTTCTTTCAAAAATCCATTCTTTAGTAATCTTTTAGTGTAGTAAATATTTTACTTACATCTTCTATTCATCCTTATCATGACAACTTTCATTATCAAGCTACTATGGCCTATAAGGATGAATTGTGAGTATAATGTCAGTTCCCAAAACCTTTTGGGAGATTTGGATGTCTAGCGTCTCCAACATTCGCAAATTCCCATACAATGTGAGAACATGTATTTTACCAAATTATACTCTATAATATTGCAACCATAAACATTGTTTCAGATAGCAAAATATCTTCCACGCATGATGGTTTCTGTTCTTTTAGCTCCTAGATAACCTCGATATTAAAAACAACTTTTGAATATCAAGAATCATGGAGGCAAACATGATACTTTAGATACTAACATTGGAATTCTTACTCTCGATTTAATATTACTTATTAAACTTCATGGAGTAAATAGAGTTTGCTGAAAGTTTGCAATAGGACTTCTAAAATTGACATTCAAAATAATATGATACCAGTTTGTAAAGTAAATATCTAGAATTCTGTAGTTCTATTGTCTCAATCAAAAATAAGCATAAGGTAGTAAACATATGTCAATGACTACAAAAAATTATGCAAATTCACTTTGATTTAGTTTATGACAAATTGAGTTCGACTAATCCAAAATAGAAATGAACTCCTACTCAAAAATGACACCCCTCGTGTCTTTTTGGTGATTACATGAACCAAATCCACTACACCAAGTCCGATCATCACGTGAGTCGGTGTAGCTTCAAAGGCGAGCATCTATATGGGCATCATATCTACCATTTGACTCATGCTTAACCTTTTGGTCCGTGTTCCGAGGCCATGTCTGTACATGCTAGGATCGCCAAGTAAGAACCTTAGTACCCGCGTGTGTAAAACTATCTTACACCTGAAATATGATCGTATTCAAGTACACCCGATCATCACGTGATGTCTTGAAGCGGCAAAACATAAACGATGCATACTTAAGGGAGAACACATTTTTATCTTGATATCTAAATGAGGGATCATCTTATAATGCTACTAAAACACCAAACTAGCAATATAATATGCAAACATCATATGTGTAAAGTGGAATGATATGGTCCATGCATTTGATCACCATCACGTGCATCGTGGTATGATCTCTATCATTCCTTTGTGTGTAAGGCCAAGGTCTATGGAACTTACACGGTAGGTGTGTTGTAAGGGTATCAACTGCACATCAACTTACAACATTTCCATATCATGACACTAGCCTAGCAACAATCTAAACTAGACGCATCTAATTTATCCATTGCATGTTTTACGTGGCTTAGGTCTTTTGAAGATAGAACCGGTCTTACCTACAAACATGGAACCACAACGATGATAACTAAGTTATTAGCAACTCGTTGTAAATCAGATATTGACTATAGTAGGAGAGACAGACACCCGCTAGCCACTTATGCAAAGCTAGTTGCATGTCAGTCATGGAACCGGTCTCATGTGCGAGGACATGTAAAGTTAGTCCAGGCTGCTTCATCCCACTATGCCACCAATATCCAAAATACATGAAAGAAGCAATAACATGATCATCATTGCCCACATATAAACATATGTGTACTACCCGTGCAAAGCACCTACGCATAGATCAGGCTCTGATACCACTGTTGGGTTCGCAGCATAGAAAACAAAAAAATTCCTATGATGGGAACTATTATATGCCAAGATCTATCTATTACATACAAGCAACGGGTGGATATACATCCATAGAGAACATACCCTCGAAGACAACAAACCTTTGTTAACGAGATGCAACTCGTGGATGATGTAGTCGTACACTTACCGACCTCAAGATCATGATGAAGTCCAGCAAGTCCAGCAGGTCCAGCTCTAGCACGTTCATCAGATCCAGCTCTAGCAAGTCCATAACCACCAAGTCCAGCACCGAAAAGCAGCGGTGCATCCGTGATCACACACACGTCCGATACCCTGACAACCTCCATCCCTCGCTTCAGCAAAGCAGCAGAAGCAGCAAGTCCTTTCTAGATAAAGCCATCGGGAACATGTATCTCGCTAATCCGAGACCATGGGGAATAATTTCTAGAGGGGAGAGAGATCCTTCACAAGGAGGTGTGATATGAGAGGAGGGAGTGGGGGGACTTTTATAGGGAGAGGGGGCAGCCCCTCCAAAGGAGGTGCCCCCACCTCTTCGACCTTCATGTGGGTGGAGCTCCCACTCACATAATTAGTCTCCCACTCAAAATTCCACTCACCTCCATTAAATTTCCACCAAATTTAATGCAAGATCTCATTAAATAAAACTATTTTATTTATTTTATTCAGAATTTTTTTAATTACTTTAATTAACAAACATTACATAAAACCCCCTGCAACATTTCAATATCACATGTAGAACCAATTTCTGCAATTTCACCCGAAACAATTCCAGTTTCCATCGAAATGATTCCAGCGCTTTCTTAAATCTTTATCTGAAACATATTTGCTCCAAATGGTGTCGGTATCCCTTAAGTGTGTCACCCTACGGTTCGCGAATAATGCAGACATGATTGAGACCCCTCTCCGATCAATAATCAGCAGCGGGACCTGGAGATCCGTACTGACTCCCACATATTCAACGATGACTCTTGTGATCCTGTCAACCTTTAACGTCGTAACTGAATCCCTTTGTCTCGTGATATATTACATGTCTGAGATTCGATCATCGGTATCCAAATACCTAGTTTGATCTCGTTACCGACATGCACTCTTTTCTTGTTGCCGTGATATAACATTCTAGTGATCACATCACTTGCTTGCAAGCTATTTCAATGTGATATCACCGAGAGGGTCCCGAGTATATCTATCCATCATCGGGATGGACAAATCCCACTCTTGATCCATGAGCCTCTATATAACACCTTTGTAGCACTAAACCCACCTTTATAGACACCCTTTTACGGTGTGACGTTTGATGTTATCAAGATACTCTTCCGGTGTTAGTGATTAACATGATCTCATGGTCTAAGGACTAGGATTACTCCGTATGATGTTATAGAAATATAAACATAATGACTTTGATCATAATGCTATACCTCGGATGAATTGTTCATCACATCATTCCACCAATGTTGTGACCTTGTTATTAACAACATCCAATGTCCATGATCAGGAAACCTTGATCATCTTGTTAATCAACGAGCTAGTTTATATGAGAGGCATTACTAGGAACTTTGTATTTTGTTTATTAAACACAGATGTATATTCCAATTAATACAATTATAGCATGCAAAATAAACATTTATCATAAACATGGAATAAGATAATAACCACTTTATTATTGCCTCTCGGGCATATTCCCTTCACTTTTTACATAATATAAAATATGCTAAGTGTAAAAAAGGACTTAGTTGTGCTATGTTCCATGGCCGATTAGTCTCCGGATAATCATCATCGGGGTCACGTCGCTTGTTCTTGCGTTCTATTGGCCCATCTTTCAACTCATGAATATTGACGAGATAATAGGAACCATTGAGCAGCGCTTTGCTTATGATGAACGGTCCTTCCCAAGGTGGGGATAGTTTGTGTGACTTTTTTTGCTTGAGGCGAAGCACCAGATCCCCCTCTTTAAACGATCGATGCCTAACGTAGGACTATGGTAGCTGCGTAGCTCCTGCTGGTAGATGGTGGATCTCTAGCATGTCAAGACGTGTTCTTCCTCGAGCAGGTCCACAGATAGGCATCTGGATTCTTCAGTGTCATCTTCATCATAGGCGGCGACTCTCGGTGCATCTTGGATAATTCAGATTGGAGGACAGCTTCTGCTCCATATACCATGAAGAAGGAGGTGAAACCGGTACATCTGTGGGGTGTTGTTTGTGCACTCCACAAGATAGATGGTAATTTCTTTGCCCAGGCTCTAGCTTCTCTATGTAGCGGTGCATGTAAGCGTGGCTTGATTCCTTGCACAATTAGTCCATTGGCTCGCTCCACTTGCCCATTTGACTATGGATGTGCCATAGATGCTAGGTCAAGGCGGATGCCTTTTTCATGACAATACTCCTCAACTTCTCCGAGTGACAAGTTGCTTCCGTTGTCGGTGATGATGCTATGTGGGATACCAAATCTCAATACTAGATCCCGGAAAAATTTCAGGGTTGTTGCCCCATCGAGCTTTCTGATGGGTTTAGCTTCAATCCATTTAGTGAATTTGTCAACCACGACTAACAGATGCATAAATCCGCAAGGTGTTGTCTGCAAAGGACCAACCATGTCAAGCCCCCATACTGCAAATGACCAAGTAATGGTATTTTGCAATTCTTCAGCTGGAACATGTGGTTGCCCTACATAAAACTAACACCCAACACAAGTCTGCACCAGCTTGTCGGTGTTTGCCTTGGTGGACAGCCAGTAGAATCCTTGCCGGAAGGCTTTGGAGACCAACAATCGAGGAGCGGCGTGATGCCCACAATCTCCGAGATGTATCTCTCTAAGGATATCCATACCTTGTTGTTGGGATATGCACCATAGGAATACTCCTATGGTACTTATTTTATATAGTTGGCCGTCTATTATGACATAACCTTTTGCTCTATGCACTATCTGTCGGCTTTTGACTTCATCGGCGGGCACTATTCCGTCTTGAAGATAGTCCATGAACGGTTTTGTCCAAGCCAGAGAGGTCACTATTAGTGTAATAACAAATGAATCCATTCTATTCGGGTTGTGATGGTTTGCTCCTTTCACGGATGGAGTCCGTAAATGCTCCAGGAAAACACTAGGAGGAATTGGTTGATGGGCTGATCCAAGCTTAGACAGCAGATCTGCCGCCTCATTGTCCTCCCTTTGGACGTACTTGACTTTGCAGCCGTCGAAGCACTTGGCTATCTCATCTACTTAGTATTGATATCCCTCCATCATAGGGTTCCTCCCATTCCAGGTGACAGCCACCTGCTGGGCAACCAAGTCGGAATATCCACAACAAACTATGTGCTTGATGCTAATATTCTTAGCCACACGAAGTCCGTGAATGAGAGCTTCATATTCTGCCATGTTATTGGTAGCATTGAAGTGGATCTACAGGTCATACTGCAACTTATCTCCTGTTGGTGATTGTAATAATACACCAGCCCCTGAGCCATTGAGTAACTTGGATCCGTCAAAGTGCATGACCCAAAACTCTAGCTCTAGCACATGAGTGTCTTCTGGCAGTTTTGTCCAATCTATGATAAAATCCACCAATGCTTGAGATTTGATAGTGTCGCGCCTCTTGTAGGTGATTTCAAAGGCGGCAAGCTCAATGCCCCACTTCACCACCCTTCCTGTATCGCCGCTATTGTTGATGATGTCGGACAATGGAGCTCACCACTGTGATCGGGTGCTCCTGGAAGTAATGCCTTAGCTTACGTGCAACAAGGAAAACTCCATAAGCTAGCTTCTGGTAGTGCAGGTAATGCTACTTGGATTCTGTCAAGACCTCGCTTACATAGTAAAATGGTCACTGAACTCCGTGCCCATGCGTTGGTTCCTTACGCTCCACCACAACACCGATGCTGATAACCCGGTTGGGTGCCGCCATATAAATTAACATTGTCTCCATTGACTCCGGTGCTGCAAGTATTGGTGCAGAGGAGAGTATTCTCTTCAACTCCTGAAGTGTTGCATGTGCCTCATCCATCCATATGAATTGTCCGCCTTCTTGAGTAACTTGTAGAGCGACATTGCCTTCTCTCCAAGTCGGCTCATGAACCGGCTTACTGCCGCAACGCAACCTATGAGCCATGTTATGCCCTTCAAGCATGTCGGGTGTTTGATGTCGAGGATGGTCTTGATCTTCTCTGGGTTGACCTCAATTCTGTGATGCGAAACGACGAAGCCCAACAATTTGCCGGCTAGGACCCTGAAGACACACTTCTTGGGGTTGAGCATCATGTTGTATTTTTGGAGGTTGTCGGAGGTTTCCTGCAAGTCGGCGATGAGCTCGTTTGATTTCTTTGACATCACCGCAATGTCGTCCACATAAGCTTTTATGTTGTGACCTATTTTGTCATGTAGGCAATGCTGTATCCTCCGCTGGTATGTAGCGCCAGCGTTTTTCAACCCAAAGGGCATCGTGACGTAGGAGTACATGCCGTAAGGTGTGATGAACAAAGTGTCCAATTGGTTCGAATTTCGCATCTTGATCTGGTGGTATCCCGAGTATGCATCGAGAAAACACAGAAGTTCCGAGCCACCTGACGAGTAATTGACTTGGTCAATGTGAGGAAAATCAAATGGATCCTTCAGGCATGATTTGTTCAAACCGGTGTAATCAACGCACATTCTTAATTCTTTGGTTCCCTTTTTGAGGACAAGTACAAGATTGGTCACCAACTAGGTGTGAATAACTTCTCGGATAAAACTAGCCTTAAGTAACCTAGCTAGCTCCTTGCCTATGGCTCGTCGGTTTTCATCACCGAAGTGCCATAGAGGTTATTTCACCGGTTTTGCTTTAGGATCGATGTTTAAGCTGTGCTCGGCAGGTTCCCTAGGTACACCCTTCATGTCGGCAGGTTGCCAAGTGAAGATGTCCCTATTCTCACGGATGAACTTGATGAGAGCGCTTTCCTATTTGGGATCCAGGTCCATGCCAATGGAGGTGGTCTTGGAGGAATCTTCTTCCACAAGTTCCACATGATTTGTCTTGATGGCAGCCTTGAACGCGAGTTTAGACTTAGAAATCTACTTTTTTGAAGCCGGCATCACCGAGGCATCGACCTGACGCTAGATCTCCTTGAACTCTTCACCATAGAGGACCGCTTCGGCGAAGGCAGCTTCACACTCATCTCGCACTCCCTTGCCTTGGTGAAGCTTCCAACAATAGTGATGATGCCGTTTTCTCTGGGTATCTTGAGCTTCTTGTAGATGAAACATGGTTTGGCAAGGAAGGAGTGGAAGATGCCGCATCCAAATATGATGTGGTACACACTCTTGAAGGGCACCACTTCGAAGGTCATGCGCTCTTGGCTATAATTGTTGACATCACCAAAGGCGACCAAAAGGGTGATGCCAAGGGACTGAGTTTGCCGGCCAGGAATGAAGCCATGGAACATGGTGTTGCTCTGCCTTAGCTGGGTCTCTGTCAAGTTCATCTTGTGCAGTGTATCAAGGTACATAATGTTGATGCTGCTTCCACTTTCCACGAGGCACTTGGTGAACTCATTACCATTAATTAGGGGGTTGATGACCATGGCCTACTGGTTCTCTGTTGGGGTGAACTCTAGGTGATCTTCTTTGTCCCAAGTAACTGGAATTTCCAACCACCTGACGTATCGTGGAACTACGGGGAGGGTAGCCATCAGTATCCTTAGAGAGGTTTTCTAGGCCGGAACGGTGGGAGTGCCAAGTAAAGTGTGGTAGACTAGAGCCTTCTTTTCAAAGGTATTATTGCCCTTGCCATCGCCCTTGTCAGCGGGCTTGGGGTCCACGTCTTCATTCATATCATCTGAATCCTTGGACTCTTCGTCCTTATTCTTCCCTTTACCTTTTCCGCGGGGTTTGTTCTTCCGATTTCGCTTGTAGCCGGACGCAGGGTCTTCCTTGACGTCGTTGACAAACTTGCACTAGCGGTTGGTCTGAGTGGCCTTACCGTTTGCTTCAAGATGGACGAAAGACGACATATCACGGTACTCCTCGTATGTTTGGGGAACGCAGGGCGCTGCAGGTGTAGAGTCACTTTGTTGCTGCCCACGACCAGCCCCCGACCATGACCACGTTGTTCGCCTTCACCTCTGCCAGCAAAAGCCATGGCGACCATGCCAGCTGCTTGCTTGTCTTATGGCGGATTCTTCCACTTATTGTGGTTGTTATTCTTGGCATGGGTGGGGATAGGCACTACAAGCAGGGAACCGCGAGCATCATCGTCGGCAGCGAAAAACTCGCTAGCCTTAGCAATCATTGAGTTGAGGTTGCTTCAGCATATGTTGGAGCAATGTTCCCTTTTCTAGACCGTTGATGAAGGCGACCATAGTGGTTTGATCATGTACTCCCGCGCATGATTTTTTTATATCAAGCCAACGGGATAGGTAGGCATGAGAAGATTCGTCCTTTTCATGCACACACCGTTGTAGGTCATCGATCGGGTAGGGACGTTTGTACATACCCTCGAAGTACTTGGTGAACGTTTCATGAATGTCCAACCAATTACAGATTGAATTCTCCGGTAAGTCGTGATCCATTGTCGGTCGGTGCTAGAGAGCATTAGTGGGAAGTACTTGAGGGTGATGTTGGGGTTGACCCTATGATTTGAATCGCTTCGCGGTAGTCCTGCAACCATGTGGCTAGTCTGGCGGTGTCGTCATAGGGCTTCATAGTCTTGTCAATCCATAGGCCCTTAGGGTAGGTTGTGGCCCGGATAATCGATCCGAAGCAATGTGGCCCCAAGTATTGCTCTTCCCGAGCTTCATGGATCTTATCAAGGTGCGATCGTGCATCATACGGCTCCAGTTGCTTCTTGTTCCCATTTCCGCCATGGGGAGGAGAGTTGTGGTGCGAGTCGTGAGACCTCTGTGGTCTTCTACCATGGTGGATGCTAGGTGGCGACGGTGGTGGTGGCGGTTGTGGGTTAGCCTTCTTGCTACTCACTCCATGCGAATCTTCACGCCTGTCGTAATTGCTTGTCGGACGCGGGGCTTCCTTGTGAGATCTGCTCCTGTGTGTGTTGTTGCCGCTATGCTCTCCTTCATGCCGAGGCTGCTCTCCCTGGTCGCGTATGACGATGCCACCCTAAGGGCGCCTAGGAGTCGGCATGTTCGTGGGGTGGCGCGGCTGTGGGTCCTCGTGATGTCAGGACTGTGGGGGTGGCGGCGAGCGACGGGGGTGAGCCTTGTCTCTATTACTAGAGGATATTGGGATAGCATCAATCCTGTTGCGCGCATCCCTCCGCCTTCGTTCCGTGGAGCCCGTGTGGGATCCTTCATCGCAGGGAGATCTTGGTCTGCGGCGGTTGTTCATGCTAGAATGGTAAAGCTCTAGGTTGGACTCCATCCTCTATGAGGTGGCCTTCTCTTTTTGTTTGAAAGCCTTGGTGACGAGGTCATAGACCTGATCCACCACTTCAGGTGATCTGTCTTGTTCGAGTAAGTTCTTGGCGATGACAATATTGAGGGCGGGAGTTGGCATGACATGCTTCCCAGCCGAATCCATGTAGGGGGTAGTGATGAGTGCATATTTGCATCATGTTTTATATTATTATTTTGCATTGTAGAAGTAGGATCTTGGTATTTTACGATGCTCGCGTGCACATTTTATGTCTGTTTTCACCAGGATCAGGACAAATGATGGATACAATGGACACAATTCTTGGAGTAGTTTTACTGAGGATAAAAGGAGTCAAAAACAATGTAAACGCTTATTTGGTAAATATCTATAATACCAGAAGAAAACCTGAAGAGATCAAGGCACACAGACGGTTTAACGACCAACCGTATAGTTCCTGCTGTATAGTTGGTGCCGCCACCGCCTCCTCAAATAGTTTTCCCCTGTGCAACTGGATCGGAGAGACGACATACAGAACAACCAGAAATCGTTGAATCCTCACCTCCAGAAGGCATCTGGAGGGGGAACTCGTCCACCGTGGATCCATCTTCACCCTGCGCAGATCCGGGAGGCTAAGGCATCGATCTTCATCATCAACCGCTGCATCACCACCATCTCCATCCATCCCATCTACATCTTGTTGTAATTTCCATACTTGTTGTGGATTTATACAAGTACTATTCATCTATGATAGATTCCATTGTTATTGCCATGATGTTGATTGCCTCCATGTCTGAGTAGATCATTAGTTCTTGGGGAGATGGAGAAACCCTAGTATGAGGTTGAAATAAGATAAATTTTATTATGATATTCATCGTTGTGACCATGTGTTAGATTGTCTTCATGTTGATGTTCAGAGAAGTTGACCTCTCAATATTTGCCTCTCATGGGGACTTGATGGAGGGAACTACTTGTTGGTAGACGGAGGTGTGTTAGCACTTACAGTGACTATAAAGCTGTTGGCACCCCTTACATATCAACTTGGGAACCGAGGAAACTCACGGAACACTGTCCATGCCATGGGATACGTCCTACGGGATTATGTCCCTTAATAGCGCAGTAATTCGATTGATGTCGATTGCTGACTGTTGTGGTTACGAGGATGATGTGAGCAGTGGTTGCTGCCTATTTGTCCAAATACGGAGTTCCTCCCACACATACATAGTTGAGAATGTTCATGATAATAATCTTTACCTTAGCTCCTTATAATGCTATTGGTGTATCCGCCACTCCCTGAGAACGTGTTTTCCCTATTGTAGTTCCAATCTCTCTTACATACGCGATACTTACTTTCTGGGTTCAGTTGTTTTACTTTACTTATTGTTGCTCTTATACCAAAAACCCAAAAACACCTTTTTACATAATACTCGCATTTTATCTTGTCACTTAGAACTTTATTTAGCATTTATATTGTAGTATCTATTTCAAGAGTTATTAGACTTCAGACTCCTACTCCATGTGGGATCGATATCTTTATTTCGAAACTAGCTACAAACGATTTGTGCACTTGCAGTCATCAAGCTATTTTCTGGCGCCTTTGCCGGGGAGATTAGCGATGTAGGTCTTTTAGTTTTTGTTTATTTATTTTTGTCTTGCTAAGTTTTGTTTTGAGTTATAGGTTTCTACCGACATGATGGAGTCTGAGCATATGACTAGTGCTAACCCACTCAGCCACTTTGGGAAGCCCTATGATATTTACAATAGAGACAACTCCAATGAGAAGACAAGGGGGTTTGAAATAAATCCTCCATTACTTGGTATTCTACACAAGAAGCAATTTACTAGGGATGAAGAAGATCCTGATCCATACGAGCATATTGCATGTTTCAAAGATATATGTGGCACTTTTAAATTGACAGGATATACTACTAATGAGGTAAGGGTTAAACTTTTTAGTCAGACTTTGACTAGTACAACTCTCTCATGGTATAGATCTCTACCCCAGAAGCCACTACTACTTGAGATAATTTAGCCTGTGAGTTTCTAGCAAAATATTATCCATTATCAAAATCTTTTGGAATCAGGCGTCTTATAATGACTTGGAGGAACCGTCCTAATGAAGGACTAGTAAGAGCTTATATCAGATTTAAAGATTTACTATGTATATGTCCTCATCATGATTTGCCTGAATGGTATTTATTGAACCTAATAAAATTGAACTAGACTCTTTCGTGGAAGGAGCCTTTATGAATCTTCCTACAACTAAAGCTTGGGCTTTACTTAATAGAATTCGCGATCATAGAGTTTCATGGAATTTTGGTCTAGCAAGCAAAGGAGGCGTAGAAATAGATCATGATTGTATTCATGACTATAATAAAAAGGGCCATGTTAAAGAATTATCTAAAGAACTTTATTTGGATTCAGATCTTGTGTTGCAAGTTGTTAAAGCTTTTATAGAACACATCAAAGCTCTGAAAGAGGGTTTGGTCAAGTATGATCCACCACCCAAACATGAGAAGAAAAGAGAAGTTAAAGCAACACTGGCCTCCCTAGAACCAACATATGAGATATCTTTCCCTAACACCGCACAGAAGCATATTTTTGAATATGAACAGGTCAAAGCAGTATAGGAGGAGAAGGAAGAGGAAAGTATGCCAGAAGTCGTGGAACATCTGGAAGAAACCAAAGATGAAGAGGTAACTAAGGATGCAATTATGGCTATGTATGCACATTGTAACATAGTTGAACTTGATGAAGAGACTTCAGTATTGGTTGAAGGTAAAACAAAGGTAAAAGATGTGGATAAGCCTATTCTTCCCTGCATATTTAAGGAAACCTCGCATTATGGTTTATGCGATCTTGGCACCTAAGTTAAGTTATATCTTATGATTTCTATTTAGAAATAAAAGAAGAAATAGAACCAGCTACAATTGAAAATACTGATATAAAAATCATGTTAGCCAATAAAACTCTTAGAATTCCAATGGGAGTAGTTGAAGATGTAACTGTCACAATTGGCAACAATTTTTTTCCTATTGATTTTGTAGTTGTTGATATGCCAGCTGACACCCTTTGCCCAATTATATTTGGAAGAAACTTTTTGAGTGATGTAGGTGCCTATGTTGATTTCAAAAAGGAGATTGTGTCTCTTAAGCTTGGGGAGCGGAAAAAGAATTCCACTTTTCCAAATTTAAAGACAGGCCTCCACAAATACAAGAAGAAGAGGAAGAGAAAACTATTGAGGAAATGGTAGCTCTTTTATTTAGTGATCAAAAAGAAGAAACAAATGAAGACTTAAATTATGAAGAAATAGTTATGGAGGATAGGTCCCTAGAAGAACTAGAAGATGAATTAGATTCACTTCCCATTATAGGGCCTCCAACTAATGAGGCTTTCGAAGAGCCAGAAAAGAGAGGGGATGAGGAATTACCACCCCCAGAGTTGAAGACTCTACTAGATAATATTAAATACATATTTTTAGATGATACAAATAAATTCCCTGTTATTATTAGTGCTAAACTTTCAGGAGAAGAAGAATAAGAACTCATGAAAATATTTAAGGAGCATCGCAAGGCCTTTGGATACTCAATGGATGATTTGAAGGGCATTAGTCCCATGATAATCGTCCATCGAATATTGCTAAGCCCAAAATATATCGAGCCCATTGGGGAACCCCAACTTGCGATAAGGTTGTCAATCTCACCGGTTTTGCTGAAAACAAAGGATTAAACGTATCGAGTGGAAGAAAGTAATAGTTTGTACAAAGTAAACGGAAAACAGTAAACAGTTGATTGTAGATTGATAATAAAAGGAAGGACCGGGGGCCATAGTTCACTAGTGCTGGCTCTCCTTAAGATAGATGACATGTTGGGTGAACAAATTACAGCGGGGCAATTGACAAACATCGAGAAAGCATACAAGCATATACTACTCATCTTGACTCCTTTGAGACTTGATTGGGCATTACAACATTATACATAGACCGTAATCCAACTACATCTATGACTAATAATCCACCTTCAGGTTATCATCCGAACCCCCTCTAGTATTAAGTTGCAAGCAAAGGATAATTGCATTACACATTGCGTGTAAAGTAAACAATACGATTGTTCTATGAACAATGGATTGTTGTTTTCTCCCTAGTAGCAACAATACCTTAGAGATTTCTGTCACTTCCCCAGATTACTAGAGGCATGAAACCACTATCGAGCATAAATATTAACTCTTGGAGTTGATAGCATCTACTTGGCCAAGATAGCTACTAACAACGGAAAGCATGCAAGATCACAAATAATAAAGACATGATAGAATCAATAAACAATCTGAAATAGCATCTCAATATCCATCGGATCCATGCAAACACAACATGTAGGAATTACAAATAGATGATCTTGATCATGAACGGAGCTCACAAGATCTAAACATGATAGCACAAAGGAGGAGAACCAGCCATCTAGCTACTACATGGACCCGTAGTCTAGAGATGAACTACTCACGCATCATACCGGAGGCTTGCATGGTGATGAAGAAGGCCCCTAGGGTGAATTCCCCTCTCCGGCAGGGTGCCGAGAAGAGCTTCAGATCCCTCCTGATCAAGGGATGGAGATGACGGCGGCTACAGACTCTTTCGTGGAATTTTGATTGGGTCCTTAGGGTTTCTGTATCGGAGGCATCTTATAGGCGAAAGGGGAGGCCGAGGGGGTGACTAGGGCAGCCAGACCACCCCCTGGCGCGGGCTAGGCTGGGCCACACGGCCAGGTGGTGTGGCGGCCCCCTGGCCCCTCTCCGTCTCGTATTCTGGCTCCGGGTGTCCCTCGATGAAAAACTGACTTTGGCTTTTGTCCCATCCAATTTTGAGAATATTCATTTTCTGACTTTCCTGGAACCAAAAACAACAAAAAATAGGCAGCTGGCACTGTGGCTCTTGTTAATAGGTTAGTCCAAGAAAGTGTATAGAAATTACTCCAAAGTTGGAACAAAACACAAGAAAGTAGATAAAACCAAGCATGGAACATCAAAAATTATGGATGCGTTAGCAACGTATCAAATATTCATGGAAGAAGGTGCTAAACCAGTTGTAGAATTTAATAGAAGATTGAAGCCTGAAATGAAGTAAGTGGTAAGAAAATAAATTGTATGCCTACTGGGCGCAAGTATAATATATCCTGTAAAAGAAAGTGAATGGGTAAGTCTTGTTCATTGTGTCCCTAAGAAGGGCGATTTTACTGTTGTTCGTAATGAAAACAATGAATTGATACCTACTAGAACTATTGTTGGGCATAGGATGTGCATAGGCTTCAGGAAATTGAATAAAGAAACTAGGAAAGATCACTATCCTTTACCGTTCATAGATCAAACTTTAGAAAGGTTAGCGAAGCACACTCATTTTTTCTACTTGGACGGATACTCTGTTTTTTCTCAAATAGTTGTTCATCCTGATGACCAACTTAAAACAACTTTCATTAGTCCTTATGGTTTACATGCTTACCGATGTATGCCTTTTGGTTTATGTAATGCTCTAGCTACTTTTCAAAGATGCATGACTGCTATTTTTGCAGATTTTATAGAATTGATAATGGAAGTATTTATGGATGACTTTTCTGTCTATGGAACTTCGTTTACTAGTTGCTTGGATAATCTCAAAAGAGTTCTGCAGCGTTGCAAAGAAACCAATCTTGTTCTAAACTGGGAGAAGTGCCATTTTATGGTCAAAGAAGGTATAGTCCTTGGACATAAGGTATTAGGTAAGGGAATTGAAGTGGATAGAGCTAAGGTTGAAGCCATAGAGAGAATGCCACAACCTAGGGATATAAAAGGTATAAGAAGTTTCCTTGCTCATGTGGGTTTTTATAGAAGGTTCATTAAAAATTTCTCGGGAATATCTAAACCTTTGACTAGCCTTATGGAAAAGGGAGTAAGATTTAATTTTGATGATAAATGTCTTGTAGCCTTTGATAAACTTAAATATGCTTTATCCCATGCTCCTATCATTAAACCACCTATCTGGGATATGACTTTTGACTTAATATGTGAAGCTAGTGATGAAGCTTTAGGAGTAACTCTAGGACAACACATAGGTCGCAGATTTAATATTATACATCATGGTAGTACAACTCTTAATAGTGCTCAAAAGAATTATCCTAAGGAAGAAAGAGAACTTTTTGCTGTATT
Organism: Avena insularis; assembly: GCA_023614405.1. Taxonomy (NCBI): domain Eukaryota; kingdom Viridiplantae; phylum Streptophyta; class Magnoliopsida; order Poales; family Poaceae; genus Avena; species Avena insularis. The sequence continues at coordinate 430,503,735 of CM042684.1, read as the reverse complement.
TTTCTCTTGCGATAAATTTCGTTCTTATATAGTTGATGCAAAAGTAAGAGTTCATACAGATCGTAAATGGTTTAAAAGAACTCCTTGAGAGGAAAAACCATAAGCCAAGACTGATCCGTTGCATTCTTTTACTTCAAGAATTTGAGTTGTAGATTATGCAGAGGCAAGAAATAAAGATGTTGGATGCAGTGTCCATGTTTGCCCAATAAGACACCGATCTTATTGAGAGGAACTTTAGTCCTGGTGATTTTCACTTACGCGAATTATTCAATGAACTAAGGTCAAAGAGTCTCTGTTGTTGGAGGAGCTTGTCATCCCCGCATAAGTAAACGGTAAGCTCAAGGTAAGTGTTCTTACTCAAATAAGTGATTTGTTTCCATAGATTTTACTTCTGAAAATTTTGCCTTTGAATTCCTCGTGTTTTTTTGAAGTTTGTAGAGGTTTTTACCAACTATACGGGCGCAACTATATGACCGGAGAAAAATCTCCCGCCATATAGTTGGTCGTTAAACCCTCTGTATCTTCTTCGTGAAATTGTTTTCGATGTCTGTATCTATATGGTCGCAACTATACGATCAGATACAAAATTCCGGCCGCATAGTTGCTCGTTAAACTCTCAGACACTTTCGATTTTTGATGTCTGTATCTATATGGTCGGAACTATACGTCCGGAGACAAAATTCCGGCTGTATAGTTGGTCGTTAAAGTCTGAGACACTTTCGATTGTTGATGTCTGTATCTATACGGTTGCAACTATACGTCCGGAAATGATATTCTTGTCGTATAGTTGGTCGTTAAACTCTTAGACATCTTCATTTACTTTTTCATTTTCCCAAAAAAAAATATTATTGTCGGTTTCGAGTCGTAACTTAACCGACCCGGACTCGAGATATTTGAAAATATCTGCCCGAAACCAACTATACGGCCGGAGCTATACGGTACGCGCCCATATAGTTGGTCGTTACGCGACATGACTCCTCCAAATCCATGATTTCTTTCCCTGTTTTGTTAAGATTCTTTTCTTGGGCAAGAATTTGGTGTTTCTCGTGAGCTTTACCGACCTCTGACCCCTTTATGTACTGCCATTGTCTCTCTCTCTAATCGTAATCTCCAGGAACCAATCTAGCAATGCATTATCCCGTCCCAGGCCGTGGGAAACCCCTGGGTTTCATTTCTCCTTCCAAGGACCGCTCTAGTAGTCCGTCCATGGAGGACGATGCCGAGGAGGTGGAGAGGTTTAGCCTAGGGTACAAGGAGTACGTCGAGCCAATCTTCTACAACAACGATTCCGATGAAGATGTGGTTGATGTCTACATCCGCCCTGATGTCTATGATCCCCCGAAGATCAACTGGGCAATAATGAAGAGAGCTCAAGAAGAAAGAGAAGGTCACAAGCCGCATGGAAAAGGGCATGTGGAGATAGTCAAGTTCTTCGCCACGGACCCTAGGCCGCACAAGCATAAGGAATTACCTAATATTGGTGTAGGTGCTAGCAAAGGAGCAAAGGCTCTACTCTTGAAGCCAACCATTGGTGCTCGTATGAGGGTGAAGCCTCAAGAAGAGTGGAGGTACGGTTTCCACTTCCCCGATCCATCAATTATGGATGAGGAAGAAGAAGCTGTTCCCAGGACCAAGGATCGCGTGTGAGCACTGGATATATATCAGAAGCAGGAACTACTTCATCACGTCGAAATCCGCCACCGTCTCAAGGAGATAGAGAAGAAGTATGATCTTCTCCCATTGGTGACTAAGCTCGCAGATAAAGTGGACACTCTGCAATCTTATTTGCGTAGGTGCTACAGCCGCATCACTGCTCTGGAGGATACCAACAAGAAGCTACACACATCGGTGTTACATGCCATGGCGCCACAGTGATCTACAATAATCACAGTATCAAATAATCACAAGGGATATTTGATCCCGCCTGGCTTGATTCCAAGCTTGGGGAGATCTTTAAGACCTTGTAATCTATCTTATAAGTTTTACATTACTATTTTAGTCTTGCATTAGTTCAAACTAGATATAAAGTTTGCATCATTAGAATTCCCTTCAGAAATAGTCGATCCCTTTTATGAAATTTTGAGTTTATTAATATATATATATGGAGCAATATTAAGTTTGTGCTTGTCTTATTGAATATATGAATGGCTTGAGTATAATTTTACTTGCACTTGATGATAGCAATAGGAGCCTTCCACACCATTGGTATTAATGGGACATATAAAGATAATTTGGTCAATATGTTGTAAGTACATGGTTTGATTTACAAAGAAAAATTATCTATACAGTAAGTTAAAAAAGAAACCTTGAACAAAGGATAATAAAAAGTGTTATCAAAATAGAGTGAGAACAAGTCGAGGTAGAATCTTCAAGTCATAAAAATGCTTCATATACAATTGGAATTTGGTAATTGAGATCGTTGAACTTTGAATTCCTACATGAAGTGGAATGTATGGCTAGCTCCTTTGCACATCACTTAAACAAAAGTGTGAGCATATACACAAAAGAGAAGAAAAGAAAGAAGAAAAAGAGTGAATGTGCAAAGAGAAAATAGGCACACACCACTATATTGTAGTATGACAAAGAGACGCTCTAAGATTTTGAATCCCAAGTGAATATGTTAATCCTAAAACACTTGGGACTACCTCGCTAACTCATTCGGTTGAACTGAATACTTTTACATCATATTGAGAGTGATCTTTTGTGAACTGTTAAATACTAAGGTGTGGAAGCCTGCTAATATTATTCAGATGGTTTGAGTAAGGTACTATTCATGAACTTATTCCTATATATCATATATGATAAACGCATGCTGCAACTGCCTCATTTATTTTATTGACTCGACTTTATGAATATGAGGATCACATCCATTAAGCTAAACTTGCTCGGGACGAGCAAGAGTCTAAGCTTGGGGAAGTTGATGAGTGCATATTTGCATCATGTTTTATATTATTATTTTGCATTGTCGATGTAGGATCTTGGTATTTTACGGTGTCTGCGCGCACATTTTATGTCTGTTTTCACCTGGATCAGGACAGATGATGGATACAATGGACACAATTCTTGGAGCAGTTGTACTGTGGATAAAAGGAGTCAAAAACAACGTAAATCTCTTATTTGGGAAATATCAATAATATCAGAAGAAAACCTGAAGCGATCAATGCACACAGCCGTATAGTTGGTGCCACCACCGCCTCCAACTAGTTTTCCCCTGTGCAACTGGATCAGCGATATGACATATAGAACAACCAGAAATCATCGAAACCTTGTAGCATCCCAATTGTCTAACAATTGTTTTGCTACTTGCCTAGTCTATATATTGGTACTTCCTACTATAATTAATTGCATCATCATTATATCATGCTCATGTCACCATGCCACATTGCATTTGAGCATCATATAAAACCGTTTTAATTTGGTTCTTCTCTCATATGCATTTGTATTCTTATTAATTGTATTTGCCTCTTGATACATTGTAGTTGGTTCTTGATATATTGTTTAGTTCCCAAGTTGAGTTGGGGGTATATATCTTTCCACTCCACCACCTTTCTTTTCACCACCTTATAATTCCACCATCCAATTATATGTGATCCTTTGCCTTTCTATTGTTATTTACAACTAGCTCATGTGTGTTGGGATGGATCCACTTCTAATTCTACATGCTCCCATATATGTTCTCTTATTGTTTTCACAATAATAAATATGGAGAGCACATGGCCACCTTTGCATGCTATGTGAGTACAATTCCTTGTCAAGCTTCCATATGGTTTGAATTGGAATGAATGACCATGTTTGAATATATTGTGGCTATATGGTTATTAGTGGATCACACACACACAAGCTTGGCCACCTTATATTCATATATGTTCTTTTATTTAGTCCATATAGGAAAGCAAGAATCCTCTTCCTTTGCAAGGCCTTTGTTCAAACTTGGATGCATGTTGGAATATATGCTCTATGGAATTATAGTTATTGTCACAACTAGATGGGACATCTGATACACATGGATGGCCATGCCAAGTTAGTGCCATCTCCTCCTATTTTTTTGAGTTGATTTGAATTTGGGGGAAGCTTGATACGGTTTTAAATTCATGCAAGGGATGAAATTCAAATTAAACCATAATAGATCATCTTTGTGCCTCAACCTCTGGGTTTGTTCTGGTATTTTTGCAAACAACAGCTTGTTTGGAATTCTGGAAAACAATCCAAAACTCAAAACACAAAACGAGAAAATAAACAACAAATAAAAACATACCTGATCCTAGCCGCAACAGCCCAGCAGTAGCCAAGCAACTGAACTGCTCCGTTACTGTTCCTCCTCCTCCTCCCTGCTTTCCTCTGTAAGCGAGACGGAGCCAGGCAGGTGGCCGTCTGCGCCGTCTACCGCCTCACGCGGAGCTTGCCCTCCCTTCTTAAGACGCAGCGTTGTAGCCCACAAACCCTAGCAGCTCACCCCTCCGCGTTCCCCTTTGTTTCTCCACCTCTCATCGCCATGGCTGCTGATGTGGGCCGGTTCCCGCTGCCACCCTTGTCGTCGCTGGGATGAGTCGAGGGGTGGAGGAGCACCATCTACCTCGTCCATGTCAAGCACACAACCGCAGGGGAGCCGGAGCTGCCAGGAACTTCCTCCCCTTCTTCTTACTGTCGAGGCCGAGAAGAATCACCGCGGCCGCCGTCGGTCCCGTCCCTACCCGACCAAACCAAGGGCGGGAGTCGGTCGAGGTGAGCACCACCTCCCTTTTCCCATTTCTCCTCGTATCCTATCCATCCCCGATTCGCCGGTGCTGGAGCCAGATAGTGCCGCCATGCACCCTCTGTACCTACAGGTTCAGTATGTTTTCCTTTAGTTGTCGTCAGGCACCTTGTTACCCTGCCTTAATTAATTTAAATCGGAGCCTGCACTTGTAAGTAAACCTTTTCCAGATGTTTTAGTTGATCTGACTGTGTGCTCGAGGAAAACCTTGAATTCCAATTCTACCGGTCCGACCTTTCTTCTCTGAACCGCTGACGAAGGAAAACCTTGCATCCCTGGCTATCTTCAGTTTTGACAGTTCTGATTTCCGGCTTTAATCCTTTTATCAAAACGAGTCCACCATGTGTACACCAAAATCAGCTAGCTCCTTTGCTCCAAACCTTATGTTTCAAATGCCTGCCTACCGATTGATTCAAAGCCTATCTAAAACGTCTCGGTTGATCTGTGCACACTGCACACACACGCACTACAAGCTTGCTACATCCACGATCAAGCTAGACAACTTTGCTTTAAGTTTTGATTCAGCAGTGTGTGCGTCTGTTTGCTGGGCAGTTAACACATCGGTCAATTAAAGGTGTTTCATTCAGTTTTATACAAGAAAACGTATCAGGTGCAGTGGCTGGGATCTGGCGCCTCTACCTGGGAGACCCTATTTAAAATCCTAGTTTACAAACTATAAATGGTTCACCTGTTGTTCTAGGTTTCTTCACTATGTTTCCACCTCGGTGCAAAATATCCAAGACTGAAGCCCATTCCTGAAAAAATCAGATCTATCCTTGTTTCCCCTCATAACCTCATATTTTTTTCCAATCAAAACCTTTTTGTTGAATTTGATGTCAACACGTATCAGAAGGCATTGCAGAATCTGTTCCTTACTTAGACAAATAAATTTGAACAGTCTATTTTAAATGACTTGCCCATTATGTTAACTTGCAACATTAATGACTTTTGAAAATGAATAGAAATGTTTGAACTTTCCAAATAAAATTGTCTTGTTGTTTTGAATATCTTAATCAAATGAACAATTAACATTTGTCTATTTCAATGTTAAAACTTTAACATTAATATCCTTTAATCCGTAATTCCAAATTCGACAAATAATATATCTAAATTGATTAGCGCGACGAGTCCGCTCTAACTATGCATTCCATGTTATGAATTGAAGCATGCATCATATAAATATTAAGTATACAACAATGTTTCTGGGAGCAAAACATGACTAAAAACTTAATAAAATGCTTTGTTGTTGTACCCCACACCTCAGCCATGTCATGCTATGCTATGCCATGTAAATTGTGCATCATTCCATCATGGCATACTTGTTTGCTTGTTGCATATTATTTATATGATTGTGCAATGTATTTATTTTGGTCCTTGTGTGTTTGGTTTTTATCTGGATAGACACCAAGCAAGGAGAATACCAGGAGCCTCAGGAGTATTACCCGGATCCTTCCTATTCGGCAACAGAACTGCCAGGCAAGCAATTCCCCATGCTTGCATACATATAGTACCTATGCTTCTATCTTGCATCATTGAGTCGCGATTGCATTAAATTGAATCCCAAGCACGGCATAGCCTTTACTTTTAAACCCCACTGAAGCTTGTATCTCAATCCTATGAGCCACTACTGCAGGAGTTGTTTGAGCCATGCGAGTCGTAGAATTGCATGTGTAGGGTTTGTGTGAGTCCTTGGATAATGAGGTACCTAAACAACTTAATATGAGTAGAGAACTAATGAAAGAGGCATCGGTGAGCAGTATCTGCTATTTGGTTCTTTAAGCTCACTTGTGTCCCGTAGGTCCCCGAGTACTTGATTCCTGTTCCTTGACTATTCACACTATCCACATACGGGAGACCCTATTAATCCCCCTTTGCATGAGCTTGATTCGCACTTTATTTCTTGGGGCCACAAACTAGTTTGGGGCTTTATTACTATCCTGTACTTATACCATGCTTTACTGCTTTATTTACGATTGTGCGTGGAGCACCTGTACTGTTTAGGATTGCGGAGTGTTTTCGCGGTATCGACAAGCCTAGTCACACTTTCGGGTTCCCAGTCATTTACAGCCATTGACGCAAACCTTGGGTCCGTCTCGGAGCCAGCCAACTTCGTTGCGGGTAGCTTAATGGGGTGGCCCCCTGAAATAATTTATGAATCATGTGAATGCATTGTCGTGAGGCCTCATTGCGTTTTATTTGGTTCTTCCCGAAGTTGATCGTGTGTGTGTTACTATTTATGCACCCCTGCAGGGTAAATCTTTCTGAAAGCCGTGTCCGCGGTTATGGACAACTTGGAGCACAGTTTCTCGATCATAGAAGCATAACTAAAGTACCGCCTTTAATCTGACTAAGACATGACTAGTAATTAGTACAACACTCATGGAATGGTTAATAAAATTGCCAACGGATGGGTTGTTCTTCTGCCTTCTCATCGGTAAGCGACAAGGAGGATGAGCGAGCTTATTTAAGTTGCTTATATAACTGTTGCTATTAATTAACGGGTGTCCGTCCATCTCTGGTTGGGCGGATGTGTAGCGAGTCTCTATAGCTCTTTGTAGATATTATCTTTCGCTGTAATTGCGCCACCCCCAGGTTGTTCCCTTTAGATGCATTAAGACTTGCTGAGTATCCCTAATGTCTCACACGATAAATATTTGGTTTAGGTGGACATATATACTCTCAGCAAGGCTACTGGGTCGAGGAGATCGAAGATGGTGGCAACGACTATCAGGTGTAGAGATTCCGGGGATGGAGATCCATGAGATCTATGGGCGGGATGTGCTTATTTCCGAGGCATCTTATGCCAATTTGCTTCTTAATCCGTACTCGGATCTTGTTTTCCGCTTCCGCTTGATACTCTGGTGTGATGTATGAGGAGGTATCCTAAACTATTATATCTATCTAGGATATTTGGATCTTGCCGTATGGCGTTGTAATATTTCTATTTCTTTTAGATGGTGTGACTTTGATGTCTATTGTAAGTCGCATACATACATGCTCATTTGTGTATGTCGTGGTCGCGTTACCTGTTGCTTATGTCGCTCGCTCTTGCCCCGATGTTCTTGAAAGTGGATAAGGGGTAGGCCGGTACCGTGCCCTGCTCCGCTTTGACGGAGCTACACGTGGGTGGCCTTGGGCCTCCACAGTAGGATCCCTTGTCCACTTTTGGTTCGTCCAGGCTTGAACTTAGAGCGGAATGTCCGAGGTATTACAATTGGTATCAGAGCCATTCCGCCCTTCAGGGTCTCAGCCAAGATGGTCGTTGTCAGTCTAGAAAATATTTTGGTAGCTATGTATACTAGGGAAAAACTAAACGTGAGAGTATGACTGCTTTCATTTTTCTTCTTACCCACTCACCCACCCTTTCTGGTAAGGAAGTGTAACGTTTATTTATTCTCTTCTAAAAATTCAAATTAGGATTCACGTGTTTGGGGTTTCCGTAGTACCATAGGATGTGTGTGTTAATTCCTTCTCTATCTGTTGCATCTAACCTTGTTGTCGCAATCTGCCTTTGGTTATCAACTGTTGGTACATTCCATACCGACAGGCTTATGTGTAAACCGATGTGATCTGTGTTACTCTTTGTTACCGACGCAATCTTATTAAGGGTGTTCTTCCTTCCTGCATGCTTTCACAGAATGTGGAGTTTCTAATCTCTATCTGTTAAGTGGTTTTGAGCATCTAGTTAGTATTTTAATGCTGAAAATGCGGAATTTTTTCTTTGATACATCTGTGTTTCCACACTCCTTTTCAGTCGTGTGAGATACACTATTCACCTTCTTTTGTTGGCATGTCCATGCTAACTTGATCTTTTGCTACCGGCGCATAATCCTGAAGTTTTACTTCATCTTCAATTCTTTTGTAGCTAAATACATAATGTGTGTCGATCTGATGCTTGTGATTGTAATTTGGTTCGCGGTATAGCTATATGACACTTATCATGAGTGGGATGTGGTTAACGCTATCAATCTAATTCTCTAAATGATGACGGTTATCTCTTGTGATTTTGAGTTATACCATGATCATATCTATATCATATTCAAGTATCTTTGGCAATCCGAAGATTTCTGAAGGCACTATGATGGGTTATTATCCTATTGTTGTGCTTCTTATCTTTTTGAACTCCATATCTGCAAGGTTCTCTTGATACAGGAGAATCTCATCATTTCATCTCCGATAGCTTTACTTAATGTATGAGTTATCATCACTTCTTTATCCAATATCTCTTTATCTTTGCAACCGGTGATTCGATCGACTATGTGAATAGTGGACATCTCTTCTCTCTTCCGAAGGGCCAGATAATCTATTCTTCCAATGCATCTTTTCCAACACGAATCCTTGCTCGTAACGTTGATCTTCCAAAGAGCGTTGAGCTTAGAAAGTGCTTGAGCATCTGTTCGTTTCTTTCGCCTCATGAACTTGGTATTCTTGGGAATATATCGTTAAATTCGTGGTGGTATATCTTGACGATATGTTTGCCTATTCTATATAAATGGGAGAACATGGAAGATCATCTGTGTCTCATCCTCTCAAGCTTCATGAACATCGCCTGTGCACAAAGTTCTCAAAGTGTAAGTCTGGCTTCTTGAAGTCATCGATCTCGGCCATGTTCTTTTGCTAAAGACAACACTACAATTCTGGAATCATCAATTCAATTGTTAATTCCATCCTCCACCTTCAACCAACTCCGGAGCTGTTCTGTGGTTTGACAAGTAATTCTTGCTGCGTCGTTGAAGACTTCCTCAAGACGGCTAAATCTCTCTCAGATATTCTTAAGAAGGACAAGAAATTATTTTGGTCTTCCGCTCCTCAAGAAACCTTTTGAAACCCTCTCTCTATCTTCTATGCTCAATTCGACGGCTGCCATGAAGACTTTTCAGATCTTTGTAATCCTTCTATTCAAGTTGGTGCTACCTTTTTCTCTGTTTGTTGAATCTTGTAGCTGTTCTCCGTGATCTTCATTCATATCTTTCTGATGGATTAGGACTTCCAACATGATGATGACACCATCATCGTTATCTACTTTGGATCTGATGAAGTGTTTGCATCATCTCCTTGTTTTCTTACGGATATTCATGAATTCTGCTTATCAAGATCTTTAGTCTGAAATTTAAGAGTTGGGTTGCATAATTTTCTTATTCATGTGCGAAGTAATGCTTTGGGTGTGGAATGGAGTCATGGCCATACCACTACTCTTATCATTCGCTCTTGTACACTGAATTGGTGGATTTAATGCGATTTTTACTCATTCCACGGAAGTTAGAAGTGGCCTCTATCTCTTGATAATTTTACTTCCATCCTTGTTTCCGGAGTGTTCTCTCAAGAACATAATCAGTTATCTCTTGTTGGTGGTCTCGTCTATTTCAATATGGAGAAAATCTTCAACGATCTAGTGGAACACAAATGCAAAATATTTCCCTGATATTCTTCTTTCTACCGGAGCTCAACCTCGTCAAACGAGATGGATGGAAGATATCTTGACTTCAATTTGTCAAATCCTTTTATCTTAGTAAAGCCAATTATGGTCGATGCCATCAATCGCAAAATCTATTGCAATAACCTTATGGTTAAGGAAAGCAATAAGCATCTCTACAATAACCTCCAGATATTCAATATTCCATTCTTTTCAAGGTTCCACCATAAACTCGTGCCACCTTGTTATCTTGAAAATAAATCTACGCACCTCAATTGTGTGATCCTTGGTCCTTACAGGCGCAAGAAGAAGCTCATCTGAGAAGTCCTCTATGCTAATCTTTCCGTTGATATCAAGGAACCCTATTGTTTGAAGACAATATGGTTTTCTCCAAACTTCATTTCTCAAATCTAAGGGAAGAAACAATGCTATTTTCATAGTGGTTGATAACTTCTCCAAAGCCATTCTTTTCTTCCGGTGAGAGCAAGAATCATCCTCACTTGCAGTTTTTGATCTTGAATCCTAACGATGTGTCTTTTCTTCCTCTCCTTGATACATTGTCCTTCCATAATTCTTTAAAGAAGTGGTTCTATTCTTTTTTTCATGTTTCTCGAGAACACTAGAGCTATGTTCATCCTATCTTTCTCATCTCACAACAATCCTACAGGTTCTTCAATTATTTTGTTGCTAACCAGCAAAACGCAAGACTCGCAATAAGTCTAGCAAGTTTTGCAAGGTGTAATGGTCGCACCATTCCGTTCTTCATCAACTTGGGAATGTGAGGATCAATTTGTTCTGAACACCCGCCTCTCCTTGGGCCTTTCCTTTTTCCTAGGAATCTCGGGGCGAGATTCTTGTTTAGTGGGGGAGAGTTGTAGCATCCCAATTTTCTAACAATTGTTTTGCTACTTGCCTAGTCTATATATTGGTACTTCCTACATATAATTAATTGCATCATCATTATATCATGCTCATGTCACCATGCCACATTGCATTTGAGCATCATATAAAACCCCTTTTAATTTGGTTCTTCTCTCATATGCATTTGTATTCTTATTAATTGTATTTGACTCTTGATACATTGTAGTTGGTACTTGATATATTGTTTAGTGTCCAAGTTGAGTTGGGGGCATATCTCTTTCCACTCCACCACCTTTCTTTGTCACCACCTTATAATTCCACCATCCAACTATATGTGAGCCTTTGCCTTTCTATTGTTATTTACAACTAGCTCATGTGTGTTGGGATGGATCCACTTCTAATTCTACATGCTCCCATATATGTTCTCTTATTGTTTTCACAATAATAAATATGGAGAGCACATGGCCACCCTTGCATGCTATGTGAGTAGAATTCCTCGTCAAGCTACCATATGGTTTGAATTGGAATGAATGACCATATTTGAATATATTGTGGCTATATGGTTATTAGTGGATCACACACACACAAGCTTGGCCACCTTATATTCATATATGTTCTTTTATTTAGTCCATACAGGGAAGCAAGAATCCTCTTCCTTTGCGAGGCCTTTATTCAAACTTGGATGCATGTTGGAATATATGCTCTATGCAATTATAGTTATTGTCACAACTAGATGGGACATCTGATACACATGCATGGCCATGCCAAGTTAGTGCCATCTCCTCCTATTTTTTTGAGTTGATTTGAATTTGGGGGAAGCTTGCTACGGTTTTAGATTCGTGCAAGGGATCAAATTCAAATTAAACCATAATAGATCATCTTCGTGCCTCAACCTCTGGGTTTGTTCTGGTCTTTTTGCAAATTTTTGCAAATCCAAAACTCAAAACACAAAACGAGAAAATAAACAACAAATAAAAACATACCTGATCCTAGCCGCAGCAGCCCAGCAGTAGCCAAGCAACTGAACTGCTCCGTTATTGTTCCTCCTCCTCCTCCCTGCTTTCCTCTATAAGCGAGACGGAGCCAGGAAGGTGGCCGTCTGCGCCGTCTACCGCCTCACGCCGAGCTTGCCCTCCCTTCTTAAGCCGCAGTGTTGTAGCCCACAAACCCTAGCAGCTCACCCCTCCGCGTTCCCCTTTGTTTCTCCACCTCTCATCGCCATGGCTGCTGCTATGGGCCGGTTCCCGCTGCCACCCTTGTCACCGCCGGGATGAGTCGAGTGGCGGAGGAGCACCATCTACCTTGTCCATGTCAAGCACACAGCCGCAGGGGAGCCGGAGCTGCCAGGAACTTCCTCCCCTTCTTCTTACCGTCGAGGCCGAGAAGAATCATCGCAGCCGCCATCGCTCCCGTCCCTCCCCGACCAAACCAAGTGCGGGAGTCGGTCGAGGTGAGCACCACCTCCCTTTTCCCCTTCCTCCTCGTATCCTATCCATCCCCGATTCGCCGGCGCCGGAGCCAGATAGTGTCGCCGTGCACCCTCTGTACCTACAGGTTCAGTATGTTTTCCTTTAGTTGTCGTCAGGCACCTTGTTACCCGGCCTTGATTAATTTAAATCGGAGCCTGCACTTGTACGTAAACCTTTTCCAGATGTTTTAGTTGATCTGACTGTGTGCTCGAGGAGAACCTTGAATTCCAATTCTACCAGTCGCGGCCTTTCTTCTCTGAACCGCTGACGAAGGAAAACCTTGCATCCCTGGCTATCTTCAGTTTTGACAGTTCTGATTTCCGGCTTTTATCAAAACAAGTCCACCGTGTGTACACCAAAATCAGCTAGCTCCTTTGCTCTAAACCTTATATTTCAAATGCCTGCCTGCCTGCCTACTTGCAGGGATCGATTGATTCAAAGCCTGTCTAAAACGTCTCGGTTGATTTGTGCACACTACACACACGCGCACTACAAGCTCGCTACAGGTTTTTGTTTTTGTTTTTGCATCGGCTGCACTACACATCCACGATCAAGCTAGACAACTTTGCTTCAAGTTTTGATTCAGCAGTGTGTGCGTCTGTTTGCTGGGTAGATAACACATCGGTCAATTAAAGGTGTTTCATTCAGTTTTATACAAGAAAACGTATCAGGTGCAGTGGCTGGGATCTGGCGCCTCTACCTGGGAGACCCTATTTAAAATCCTAGTTTACAAAGTATAAATTGTCCACCTGTTGTTCTAGGTTTCTTCACTATGTTTCCACCCCGGTGCAAAATGTCCAAGACTAAAGCCCATTCCTGAAAAATTAGATCTATCCTTGTTTCCCCTTATAACCTCATATCTTTTCCAATCAAAACCTTTTTGTTGAATTTGATGTCAACACGTATCAGAAGGCATTGCAGAATATGTTCCTTACTTAGACAAATAAATTTGAACAGTCTATTTTAAATGACTTGCCCATTATGTTAACTTGCAACATTAATGACTTTTGAAAATGAACAGAAATGTTTGAACTTTCCAAATAAAATTGTCTTGTTGTTTTGAATATCCTAATCAAATGAACAATTAACATTTCTCTATTTCAATGTTAAAACTTCAACATTAATATCCTTTAATCCGTAATTCCAAATTCGACAAATAATATGTCTAAATTGATCAGCGCGACGAGTCCGTTCTAACTATGCATTCCATGTTATGAATTGAAGCATGCAATATATAAATATTAAGTATACAACATTGTTTCTAGGAGCAAAACATGACTAAAAACTTAATAAAAAGCTTTGTTGTTGTACCCCACACCTCACCCATGCCATGCTATGCTATGCCATGTAAATTGTGCATCATTCCATCATGGCATACTTGTTTGCTTGTTGCATATTATTTATATAATTGTGCAATGTATTTATTTTGGTCCTTGTGTGTTTGGTTTTTATCCGGATAGACACTGAGCAAGGAGAATACAAGGAGCCTCAGGAGTATTACCCGGATCCTTCCTATTCGGAAATAGAACCGTCAGGCAAGCAATTCCCCATGCTTACATACATATAGTACCTATGCTTCTATCTTACTCTTGCATCATTGAGTCGCGGTTGCATTAAATTGAATCCCAAGCACTGCATAGCCTTTACTTTTAAACCCCACCGAAGCTTGTATCTCAATCCTACGAGCCATTACTATAGGAGTTGTTTGAGCCATGCGAGTCGTAGAATTGCATGTGTATGGTTTGTGCGAGTCGTTGGATAATGATGTACCTAAACAACTTAATATGAGTAGATTACTAATGAAAGAGGCTTGCACCTATGCTTCTATCTTACTCTTGCATCATTGAGTCGCGATTGCATTAAATTGAATCCCAAACACTGCATAGCCTTTACTTTTAAACCCCACTGAAGCTTGTATCTCAATCCTATGAGCCATTACTACAGGAGTTCTTTGAGCCATGCGAGTCGTAGAATTGCATGTGTATGGTTTGTGCGAGTCCTTGGATAATGAGGTACCTAAAAAACTTAATATGAGTAGATTACTAATGAAAGAGGCATCGGTGAGCAGTATCTGCTATTTGGTTCTTTAAGCTCACTTGTGTCCCGTAGGACCCCGAGTACTTGATTCCTGTTCCTTGACTATTCGCACTATCCACATACGGGAGACCCTATGAATCCCCTTTTGTCTGAGCTTGATTTGCACATTATTTCTTTGGGCCACAAACTAGTTTGGGGCTTTATTACTATCCTGTATTTATGACATGCTTTACTGCTTTATTTACGATTGTGCGTGGAGCACCTGTATTGTTTAGGATTGCGGAGTGTTTTCGCGATATCGACAAGCCCAGTCACACTTTCGGGTTCCCCATCGTTTATTGCCATTGACGCAAACCTTGGGTCCATCTCGGAGCCGGCCAACTTCATTGCGGGTAGCTTAATGGGGTGGCCCCCTGAAATAATTTATGAATCCTGTGAGTGCATTGTCGTGAGGCCTCGTTGCGTTTTATTTGGTTCTTCCCGAGGTTGATCGTGTGTGTGTTGCTATTTATGCACCCCTGCTGGGTAAATCTTTCTGAAAGCCGTGTCCGTGGTTATGGACGACTTGGAGCACAGTTTCTCGATCATAGACAAGCATAACTAAAGTACCGCCTTTAATTTGACTAAGACATGACTAGTAATTAGTACAACACTCATGGAATGGTTAATAAAATTGCCAACGGATGGGTTGTTCTTCTGCCTTCTCGTCGGTAAGCGAGAAGGAGGACGACCGAGGTTATTTAAGTTGCTTATATAACTGTTTCTATTAATTAACGGGTGTCCGTCCATCTCTGGTTGGGCGGATGTGTAGCGAGTCTCTATAGCTCTTTGTAGATATTATCTTTCGCTGTAATTGCGCCACCCCCAGGTTGTTCCCTTTAGATGCATTAAGACTTGCTGAGCACCCCTAGTGTCTCACATGATAAATATTTGGTTTAGGTGGACATATATACTCTCAGCAAGGCTACTGGGTCGAGGAGACTGAAGATGGTGGCAACGACTATCAGGTGTAGAGATTCCGGGGATGGAGATCCATGAGATCTATGGGCGGGATGTGCTTATTTCCGAGGCATCTTATGCCAATTTTCTTCTTAATCTGTACTCGGATCTTGTTTTCTGCTTCCGCTTGATACTCTAGTGTGTGATGTATGATGAGGTATCCTAAATTATTATATCTATCTAGGATATTTGGATCTTGCCATATGGCGTTGCAATATTTTTATTTCTTTTAGATAGTGTGACTCTGATGTCTATTGTAAGTCGCAGACATGCATGCTCATTTGTGTATGTCGTGTTCGCATTACCTATCGCTTATGTCGCTCGCTCTTGCCTCGATGTTCTTCAAAGTGGATAAGGGGTAGGCCGGTACCGTGTCGTGCTCCGCTTTGACGGAGCTACACGTGGGTGGCCTTGGGCCTCCGTAGTAGGTTCCCTTGTCCACTTTTGGTTCGTCCAGGCTTGAACTTAGAGCGTAATGTCCGAGGTATTACAAACCTCACCTCCGAAAGGCATCTGGAGGGGGAACTCGTCCACCGGGGATCCATCTTCACCCTGCACAAATCCGGGAGGCTAAGGCATAGGTCTTCATCATCAACCGCTGCATCACCACCATCTATATCCATACCATCTGAAAGGACATTTACTATCATAATCACTTTTGGTGTTCATTAACAACTAGTAGACCTTGTTTTACAGTTTTCTATTGTCTACAGGTTGATTTTTTACAAAGTGAAAAGGACCATTGGCCTGTGGATCATTCCCTGCATTGTTACTTGTCTCTTGGGAATTCCAGACAGGAGTCTCTGGTCTACCAAGACCGGAGTCTCCGGTGTGGTCCGGAGTTTCCCCAGGAGTCTCCGGAGGGGGCTTCTGTTTTCCTACCTGGATCAACCAGAGAGGTGGTCCGAAGCTTGGTCCAGAGGAAGGTCCAGAGTCTCCGGTCTGTGCCCCTGGCCGGAGTCTCCGGTGTAGAGGGGCCAGAGTCTCTGGTCCACTTGGCTCCCAAGTGGGCTGGGTCACTCTGTTTGACGATACAGAGGCTGGTCCGGAGATTGACCGGAGTCTCCGGTGTAGACTGGAGTCTCCGGTGGTCAGACTGGAGTCTCCGGTCTGACTCTTCTCCAACGGTCAGAAAATGGTTCACTAGTGCGAAGGGCTATAAATAGAGGACCTTATCCCCTTCCTCTGGTTGCTTGTCCACCTCAAGAACACCATGTCCATTTGAGCCACCAGATCAACAAGATCTCTTCATCCAACCATCCAAAGTCATTGATCTTTGAGAATCAAAGGAGGAGGCCTTGATCTACATCTTCACCAAGAGAGATCTTCATTTCCCCCTCATTCACTTGAGGGCCCCCATGCTCTAGTGTTTCTTTGGAAACCCTAGGTTTTGATTTGGTTCTTACAAGCTTGTCTTTGATTGTTTGACAACTTGCTTGTATTTGGGAGCCTCCAATTAAGTTGTGGATGTGTGCCCAGAACTTGTTGTAAAGGTGCCGGCTTCCACCTCGAAGGTTACCGTATAGTGGAAGAGGTGAATCGAACCCCTTGGGGTGAGGTTCATCAGAGAACAAGGGAGGCCTCTCGTGGCGTTGGTGGTTTGGTACCACCCCCTCTCCAAACGTAGACATACTTCCCCTCAAAAGGAAGGAACTACGGGAAACAAATCCTTGTGTCTTCGAGCGCTCCACTTTGGTTACTTCTATCCTTTACCGCACTTTACTTTCTAGTTCTTGCTTAGTTCTTGTGCTAGGTTGACATATAGGTAAATTAACCTTAGTTGCATAATCTAGATAATTTACCTTTGTGTCAAACCCTAAATTGAAAAAGAGTAAAATTTGGAGTAGCACCTATTCACCCCCTCCCCCTCTAGGTGCCCATACGATCCTTTCAATTGGTATCAGAGCCTCGGTTCTTTATTCAGGCTTAACCTCCTAAGAGTATATGGGCAACCCAGAGGAGGGAGAAAGTGAGGCTAGCCATTCGGTGACCATGGTAGATCTCAAGAAGTTGGAAACAAGCTTGAGCTCTACCTTGGGCAACGAAATCCAACAATTACGTCAACTCGTTGAGAAACTTGTTAGGGATAAGCAAACATCACCTCCTCACTCTCCAAAGGAAACACCACCAAACCCAAAGGCTAATGCTCTGGCTAAGCCTTTGGAGGAAGTGGTGGGGGATGAACATAATTCCACTAACTCCACCACCAAAAAGGGTGATGGGAAGGAAGCACACCATGCGGTTCCTGGATGGTACTCTCCCGACCCTCCTATCCCTCACCCACATCTAAATAATAGAGGCGACCCACCTAAGTTAGCTGCACATACTTTTGCTCGATGGCAAGTTTTAATGAAATCTCATGTGTGCAGCTCTTGCATTGATTTGTGGAATATTATTGAAGAGGGACTCAAAATTGAGGATCCAACCAATTTGACTAGAAGAGAAGTGGTCAATAGCCAACTCAATGCGACTGCCTTGCACATGATCCAACTTGGAGTGGGGCCAAAGGATTTTCCCCACATTGAGCACTACAACACCGCCAAGGAAGCATGGGATGCTCTCATTGACTTGTTTGTTGGCAATGAGAGTATGAGAAGAAATAGATATGATGCTTTAAGCAATGAGGCCGAAGGTTTCTTCATGAAGGATGGTGAGGATCATGAAGATATGTATCGAAGACTCAAATCCACTGCCACTGCCTTCAGGAATGTTGGTGCCTCTCACATTGATGATGCTTTGATCAAGAGGAAGTATGTGAGTGCACTCATGCCTTTCGAGCCTACTGACTTGAAGAGTCTCCAAGGAAGACACAACTACCATCTCATGACCTCCAATGAAGTGATGCAAGAGATGGCCGCCTTCAAGGTTGCTGCCAAGAATGCCAAAGACGCTCGTGCTCGTGCCATTGGAATGAGTAGTGGTGTCAATCTTGCTTTGAAGGCCAAGGTTGTGGAGTTTGATGAAGATGAAGGAAGTGATGAGGGACTTTCAATGAGCCACCCCGAAGATGTCAAGATTGCTCATGGTGAATACATGGCCTTCTATGCAAGAAACTTTTGGAAAGATCCCGCCAAGGCCAAGATGGAAATGCAACGAAGAAGCAACCCCAATGGGAGAAGAGATAATGGGTCCAAGTTGAGAACTTGTTTCAATTGTGGTGACCGCTATCACTTCGTTGCGACTTGTCCCTATGAGAAAAGAGAAGACCATGGGGGTAAACTTGTGTTGAAGAAGACCTCCAAAGCTCCCTACAAGAAACCCTTCATAAAAAGGAACTCAACCAACAAGAAGCCGGGAGAAATTGTCTTGATCACACATGAAGAGTACTCCTCCGATGATGATGATGAAGATGAAGAAGAGGATACATCAAGTGGTGTGGCAGCTCTTGCCACTACCTCTACCCCGCCATTCTCCCTCTTCGATTCTCCAAATGAGAATATATCCAACAAGAACGTCACTTGCCTTATGGCAAGAGGAACGGTGGTATTATCATCAACGCACTCCACCTCCCTAATCAATGATGATTTTGATGATTGTCTCTTGAGGTCAAAAAGGAATTAGTTGCTTTTGATGTGTTCATAAAAAACTTGCAAGGGGAACACAATAAACATGTTGTGGACCTCTTAAATCAACTTGCACACACACAAGAACTTCTAGATGAGAGATGCCAATTAGGAAGAGAGCACATGATTGAGGTAGAAGCTCTAAATAATGCTCTAGAAGAAGAACAAGAAACTAGATTATCTCTTGAAACTAAACTAGAGGGTCTTGATGAAGCAAATGATATCATTATTAATAAACTAGAGGGTCTTGTCACACACAAAGTCTCGTGAAAAGCTTCAAACTCAATTGATAAATACTCCCTCACCTAGTACATTCATTCCTTCTAGTTATACAAATACACTTGAAGAACATGCTAGGTTGAAGGGGGGGCTAGCTAAGACCTCCTTTCCAAAAGGAAACAAGTCTATTGATGATCTCTTGAGCAAGCAAAGGTCAAATGGTGAAAAGGGGGGCATTGGTTTTATCTCTAAAGCTAAGAAGAAAAAGAACAACAACAAGAAGAAGGACAAGCCCGCCCAAGAAAAGAACAAGGTCATTGTGGGAAGTAAGACCACAAGTGGAAAAACTATGTCTCATGATGATTTTGCGTGTAGTGTTAACCCTCACTATGTGTTAATGCGTGATTTTTATGGTGATGTGTATGCACAATATGTTGGCCCATTTGATGGTTATATTGCATGGTCTATTTGGGTTCCCAAGACCCTTGTTGCTAACAAAAGAGGACCCATTGAAAAATGGGTACCTAAAAACTAGTTTGATCTTTTGTAGACCTATGCTTCCGGAGGGTCAAAATGGGTGCTAGATAGTGGATGCACAAGTCATATGAACGGAAGCGCGTCTAGTGTCAAGGAGTTGAGACCAAATGTTGATCAAATATCCGTGACATATGCCGACAAGTCAAAGTCTAAGGTAATGGGTTTCGGCAAAGTTGTGGTGGCACACAATATCACTCTCGTGGATGTCATGCTTGTTGAGACCCTTGGCTATAATTTACTTTCAGTCCGTGCTCTTGGAAAGATGGGTTTTGCTATCTTTATTGATGATGATATTGTGATCCTCATGTGGAGCAAGTCTCTAAAGGTTGCTTTCGTTGGGTACGTTGAGAATGACTTGTATGTGGTGGACTTCTTGGGGAAAACCACTACAAGTCCGATGTGCTTATTCGGAAAGGCTGATGTGGGTTGGCTATGGCATCGCCATCTAGCCTATGTTAACATGAGAACTTTGCAAATCCTCCACAAGGATGGTCATATTGTTGGACTAAAATAAAATGTTTGCTTTGCCAAAGATCGTGTTTGCAGGGCATGTGTTGAAGGAAAGATGCATGATTCTCCCCACAAGCCTAAGAACTACATCAAGTCCAAGAGGATCTTGGAGCTCCTTCATGTGGATCTTTTTGGTCCTCTGTCTCATGCGAGTCTTGGTGGGAATAAATATTGTTTGGTGATTGTTGATGACTACTCAAGATACACTTGGGTATATTTCTTCAAGTTAAAAAGTGAGACCCAAGAGAACTTCATTGACTTCATCAACATGGCTCAACGTCAACACAATGTCCCAGTATTAACAATAAGAAGTGACAATGGTACCGAGTTCAAGAACTACACATTGAATGGATTTCTCAGTGATGAGGGAATAAAACATCAATATTCCGCTGCCTATACCCCTCAACAAAATGGTGTAGCTGAGAGGAAGAACCGGACTCTTATTGATATGGCAAGGACTATGTTGGCGGAATTTAAATCTCCATACAATTTTTGGGCTGAAGCTATCTCCACCGCATGCCATGCATCAAACCGTCTCTACCTTTGCAAAGAATTGATCAAGACTCCATATGAAATCCTTACCGGTAATAAGCCCAATGTTTCTTACTTTTGGGTGTTCGGTTGTAAGTGCTTTTATCGCATTAAGGGCATTCATTTATCCAAGTTTGATTCCAAAGCATTAGAGGGTATTTTTGTTGGTTATGGTCTCGAATCCCACACTTATAGAATCTATGAGAAGCTCTCCGGAATTGTCATAGAATCTTGTAGTGTGGTGTTTGATGAATATGATGGTCCCCTAGCGGGGCGTGTTGACGTCTGTGATGTAGATGATGAAATGGCTCAGGATGCCATAGGAAGAATGGGTGCGGGCTTCATCCACCCTGTTGAGGAACCCCTTATGGCGGATCGAGAAGAACTATGCTCTACTCAAGTGGAGCCCTCATCCTCACAACATCAACAAGCTCCTATCGAGGAGGACAATGCCCCATGCCAAAGACAAGTTGTGGACCCTCAACCTGTTGATCAAGAAGAAACCTCTAGCCAGGAGTTACTTGAATCTCCATTTGCCAGAATGTCCAGTGGTGCTAAGTCTATTACACAAGGAAGATCTATAGAAACTGCCATAAGGAAAGCTCAATGCCTGTCTAGTAGTATCCTTGATCAAGACCAAGGTCAATCTTTGCCTCTTACAGAATAGAATAATTCCAATGATGTTCAAGGTCAAGTTGGTGGTTAAGACGAGGAACAAAATGATGAAGTGATCCCCCCAAGAAACAACAAGGAGATCGAAACTCGTCGCCAAGCTAGAATGGATAGAATATTGGAATTAAGAGACCACACTCTTGAGAATGTGGTAGGATATCTAAGAAGAGGGATATCTACTCGAGCTCAACTGAAGAACTTTGGTGAGCACCAAGCACACATTTCCATGGTGGAACCAAAGAAAGTATGGGAAGCCCTTGAAGATTCGGATTGGTTGGATGCTATGCACAAAGAGCTCAACAACTTTGAGAGAAACAAAGTATGGAAGTTAGTTGAAAAGCCAAAAGATTGCCGCAATGTTATAGGCACCAAGTGGATTTTCAAGAACAAGCAAGATGAGCATGGAATTGTGGTGAGGAACAAGGCAAAATTGGTTGCACAAGGGTTCTCTCAAATTGAAGGCATTGATTATGGAGAGACTTATGCACCCGTGGCTCACCTTGAGTCCATCCGTATCCTTCTTGCTTATGCGGCACATCATAAATTTAAACTACAACAAATGGATGTAGAAAGTGCATTTCTTAATGGTCCATTGCATGAGTTGGTATATGTGAAATAACCCCCGGGGTTTGAGGATCCCAACTTTCCAAACCACGTCTACAAACTCGATAAGGCACTCTATGGGCTCAAGCAAGCCCCACGCACGTGGTATGAGCACCTTAGAGAGTTGTTGTTAGATCGTGGGTTTGAGGTTGGGAAAATCGATCCCACTCTTTTTACTAAGAAGGTCAATGCAGAAATTTTTGTATGCCAAATTTATGTAGATGATATTATCTTTGGCTCATCTAACAAAGATTTTAATGATGAATTCTCAAAGCTTATGACTGATAGGTTCAGGATGTCTATGATGGGAGAATTGAGAGTATTTCTTGGTTTTGAGATCAAGCAAGTGAGAGGAGGAACATTCTTCAACCAAGCCAAGTATACTCAAGATATGCTCAAAAGATTCAACATGAAAGACCTAAATGGAGCTCCCACTCCCATGGCAACAAAGACTCATCTTGAACTAAACCCAAATGGTAAAGATGTGGATCAAAAGGTATACCAGTCCATGATTGGCTCTTTCCTTTACCTTTGTGCATCTAGACCCGATATTGTGTTGAATGTAGGAGTGTGTGCAAGATATCAAGCGGCTCCTAAAGAAAGCCATTTGATGGCAGTCAAGAGAATCTTTCGATATTTGGTTCATACCCCAAACTATGGTATTTCGTATCCTAGGGGCTCAACTTTCTCTCTTTGTGGGTACACGGATTCGGATTGGGCTGGTGACAAGGATGATAGAAAATCAACCTCCGGGGCTTGCCAATTCCTTGGGAGGTCCTTGGTGTGTTGGTCTTCTAAGAAGCAAAATTGTATATCTCTTTCCACCGCCGAAGCCGAGTATGTGGCAGCTGCTAGTGCTTGTACACAATTGCTATGGATGAGGCAAACTTTAAAGGAATACAGTGTCCATTGTGACAAAGTGCCTCTTCTATGTGACAATTAAAGTGCTATCAAGATTGCATATAACCCAGTGGACCATACAAGAACAAAGCATATTGAGATTCGTCATCACTTCATTAGAGATCATGTTGCTCGAGGTGATAATAAGCTATCATATGTGTCAACCAAAGACCAACTTGACGACATTTTCACGAAGCCACTTGATGAAGCAAGGTTTTGTTATTTGAGGAATGAACTAAATATCGTGGATTCTAGGAGCTTGACTTGATTACCTTGCATACTCACCTATGTCTTGACCCATATTTGGTGTAGGTGCAGTCATGGAGATAGGGGGAGTGCGGTTCTAATTCATTGGACTATCCCTTCCCCAATAATGCCAACATTAAGAAATTCAATCCTCTTAGTATCATTTAGTGATATGTGAGCGCCATTGATGAGTAGTGGCTATGGACCCAAGGATAATTCTTCACGGTGTCATGCCACAAACTCCTACATGGTGGCTTCGGCCACCACCCTCTTCTCATTTGATAAGTTGGTTCTTAGTTCGGGTTTATTTGGCGCATTAATGAACATTTGAATAGATTTCTGTGGTTTTCTTGACTTTTCATAGTATGACATATTCACCCAAGCCTACTCTCTGTCCTGAAAACTCTCTCTATCTAATATATGTCCCCATACACATATCTTGGAGTTTTTGGTCGAGGAGGACCGGAGTCTCCGGTGTAAGCCGGAGTCTCTGGTCAGGACGGTTTTTGTCCACTTAAAGGGAGGACGGGGTGAACTGAAACAGCAGTTTCATTCATCTACCCCGTCCTCCCCTCTCTACCCCGTCGCCTCCTCTCCCAAATCTCCTCCCTGGAGGTCAAGAAGCCCTCGGGATCCACCGTGCCGCCGGCCAATCACCTCCCCTCCACCACTGGGTGATTCCCATCGGTGGAATCAATCCCATGGACAGATCTGGTACCTCTCCTCCTCTTTTCTCACCTAGGGTTCTTCCCTTGCTTTGTTTTTGAGGATTGGTACTATTTTTGCCCACGGGGATCCCTTTTTTGCGTGCACACGAGTACTTTACCCTTGTTACCCTGCCCGATCTATTGGATTCAACACCATTGGAGCCTCCCTGATCTTTCCCCGAGTCTCCCGACCGAAGACTCCGGCCCAAGGGCCGGAGACTCCGATCTGAGCCGGAGACTCCGGTGTGGTTTGAATCTGACATATCTTGCAAGGCCTCAGGAGTCCTGTGCTGCCTCCTTGGGACATATATACTTACCTCCATGCTATCTCCCTCGCTGCTTTTCACAGGTTTTGGCTCTCGTCGTCCTCCTCGCACCAAGGCCAAGATGAAGAGAGGGGATCCTCGCTATGATGAGTCTGAGGGTCAGTACATTGTGCCCCCATCCAACCGTAGACAGCAGGCCCGTGATGCAGCCTATATGCGGAGGGAGCAGGAAAGGGTTGTGGAAGATAACTATGCCAAGAGGGCAAAATACGACAACCTTCAGTCTTTGGCCCGCATGTCTAAGAAGGAGTACCGTGAGCTGCGGAAGACTAATTTCTATGCCGTGTCTCGCACCAGTGATGACCCATGCTATTGGAGGAAGGAGCAAGCTGTCTTCATGAAAGACACTTACAGCATGCTCAAGAGATCCCCCGTGTGCCCCCAGAAGTACTTGAGTGTTGAGAAGATGAGGAAGAGCCCCTACTTCTCTGATGCACTGTGGATTAGTGAGAAGTTGGGGCTGTTCAACCTGATGGAGCTCCGTGAAGACTATAACATCACCCTTGTGCAGCAGTTCTACACCACAATTGTGTTTGGGACTGACCAAGCCAGGATTATGACTTGGACGACTGGTAACCACCGCCATTCTGCAACTTTCTATGACTTTGCTGACGCCATCTTTGAGACATTCTAGGGGGTGTCTACTCATGTTGGAGTACACATGCACTCTGCAACTCTTGGGGTGAACAAGAACAAGCTTGCCCCTGTATATGGTAGTGAGGGTGTTGTAGGTGGGTCCAAGGGACTCGAGCCTCTCTATAATCTAATGTTGAGGATCTTCCGTCAGGCCATTTCCCCTAGTGCTGGGAATGATGATGCCATCAGATGTGGTTTGGTCAACTTGTTGTATCATACCCACAGGATTTACATGGCTAGCCCCGATGCAGATGCTGATCCTATTGATGTTATGGATTACATATATGAGGAGATGTATCATGCCATCTTATACAAGAAGGCCCCACCATATGCACCACTGGTCATGAGACTCATCAACACTCAGGAACATGGTTCTCCGCTTGCTTTGCCTCCCAACCTTACCGAGCACACTCTTGTATCTCTGCAGCAGAAGGGGGAAATGAGGGCTCCTCCTAGACACTCCCATGCACATGTGGAGGAGGAGATCTCAGAGACCGAGAGGGCCCCCTCTCCTCCTAGGGCTCGAAGGAAGAATGCTTCCAATGCACCTCTTCCTCCCATGACACGTGACTATGTACATGAGAAGGTCAAGAAGGCCTCATTCTGGGAGAGGACCCTGTGTTGCATGAATGTGGACATCCGTAAGCAACATCATGCTTAGAGCAACCATCGCATCGAGAAACTACTCAAGGAGATCAAGGCTCAGGGTGAAGCGAATGATGAGGAAGGAGAGGATGCGTACACTAACGAGCATGGTGCTCAGCCATCCACCGAGTCAGACTACACTCTTTCTTTTGGGGCATGGAATGCCTAACAGGACAGCTTGGTGGATTGGAAGACCTTTTCTGATGTCACTTCTGGGTATGGGTACCAAGGTACCTCCTCTTCTCGCCCTCACAGCAAAGGGCCTACAGCTCCAGATGGTGATGAGGACTGTGATGACGATGATGAGGATCGAGATATGGATGAGGAGGACGAGGAGGATGATGACGAGGACTACTGATCTATTGGGGCGCTAGCTTAGGTCTTTTCCCTTTTTTGGTGTCTCGATACCAAAGGGGGAGAAGACATTGTCATCAGGATTTGCATGGGCTTGGGCTTTGCTTTGATTCTTATTTGCTATCTCGACTTTCGTATCTATTTGCCTTATGTTATTGTGAGACACTATTTGCTATTTGTGTGTGACTTTGTGGGTGCTCCTACATTATTGTAAATCGTGTGAGAACTATGTGTTTTATCCATGTTCTACCTACCATGCTTGCTTTACATGTTTATCTCTGTGCACATAGGCAGGGGAGCATGTCCATACTCTGTCATGAGTCATTGCAAACTATTTTTCATGCAAAATCACTAGTTGTCATCGAACACCAAAAATGGGGAGATTGAAAGGACATTTACTGTCATAATCACTTTTGGTGTTCGTTAACAACTAGTAGACCTTGTTTTACAGTCTGCTATTGTCTACAGGTTGATTTTTTACAAAGTGAAAAGGACCATTGGCCTACAGATCATTCCCTGCATTGTTACTTGTCTCTTGGGAATTCCAGACTAGAGTCTCTGGTCTACCAAGACCGGAGTCTCCGGTATGGTCCAGAGTTTCCCCAGGAGTCTCCGGAGGGGGCTTCTGTTTTCCTGCCTGGGTCAGCCAGAGAGGTGGTCCGGAGCTTGGTCCGGAGGAAGGTCCGGAGTCTCCGGTCCGTGCCCCTGGCCAGAGTCTCCGGTGTAGAGGGGCCAGAGTCTCCGGTCCACTTGGCTCCCAAGTGGGCTGGGTCACTCTGTTTGACGATCCGGAGGCTGGTCCAGAGATTGATCGGAGTCTCGGGTGTAGACCGGAGTCTCCGGTGGGCAGACCGGAGTCTCCGGTCGGACTCTTCTCCAACGGTCAGAAAACGGTTCACTGGTTCGAAGGGCTATAAATAGAGGACCTTATCCCCTTCCTCTGGTTGCTCGTCCACCTCAAGAACACCATGTCCATTTGAGCTACCAAATTAACAAGATCTCTTCATCCAACCATCCAAAGTCATTGATCTTTGGAGAATCGAAGGAGGAGGCCTTGATCTACATCTTCACCAAG
The DNA here is from genome assembly GCA_023614405.1 of Avena insularis. Classification (NCBI taxonomy): domain Eukaryota; kingdom Viridiplantae; phylum Streptophyta; class Magnoliopsida; order Poales; family Poaceae; genus Avena; species Avena insularis. The sequence continues at coordinate 430,476,679 of CM042684.1, read as the reverse complement.
ATAGTTCTTCATTTCCCCCTCATTCACTTGAGGGCCCCCATGCTCTAGTGTTTCTTTGGAAACCCTAGGTTTTGATTTGGTTCTTACAAGCTTGTATTTGATTGTTTGATAGCTTGCTTGTATTTGGGAGCCTCCAATTAAGTTGTGGATGTGTGCCCTGAACTTGTTGTAAAGGTGTTGGCTTCCACCTCGAAGGTTGCCGTATAGTGGAAGAGGTGAATCGAACCCCTTGGGGTGAGGTTCATCGGAGAGCAAGGGAGGCCTCTCGTGGCGTTGGTGGTTTGATACCACCTCCTCTCCAAACGTAGACGTACTTCCCCTCAAAAGGAAGGAACTACGGGAAACAAATCCTTGTGTCTCCGAGCGCTCCACTTTGGTTACTTCTATCCTTTACCGCACTTTACTTTCTAGTTCTTGCTTAGTTCTTGTGCTAGGTTGACAGATAGGTAAATTCACCTTAGTTGCATAATCTAGATAATTTACCTTTTGTGTCAAACCCTAAATTGAAAAATAGTAAAATTTGGAGTAGCACCTATTCACCCCCCCTCTAGGTGCCCATACGATCCTTTAACCATCTACATCTTGTCTAGATCTTGTTGTAATTTCCGTACTCGTTGTGGATTTATACAAGTACTATTCATCTATGATAGATTCCATTGTTATTTCCATGATGTTGATTGCCTCCATGTCTGAGTAGATCATTAGTTCTTGGGGAGATGGAGAAACCCTAGTATGAGATTGAAATAAGATAAAGTTTATTATGATATTCATCGCTGTGACCATGTGTTAGATTGTCTTCATCTTGATGTTGAGAGAAGTCAACCTCTCAATATTTTCCTCGCATGGGGACTTGATGGAGGGAACTACTTGTTGGTAGACGGAGGTGTGCTAGCACTTATAGTGACTATAAAGCTGTTGGCACCCCTTAAGCAAACTCACGGAACACTACCATGCCATGGGATACGTCCTACAGGATTACGTCCCTTAATAGCGCAGTAATTCGATTGATGTTGATTGCTGACTGTTGTGGTTATGAGGATGGTGTGAGCCGTGGTTGCTGCGTATTTGTCCAAATACGGAGTTCCTCCCACACATACATAGTTGAGAATGTTCATGATAATAATCTTTAATTTAGCTCCTTATAATGCTAGTGGTGTATCCGCCACTCCTCGAGAACGCTTTTTCCCTAGGGATTTCTATTTTCGTGCCCTCAATTCGCTAGTTGTACTCAGTTTTCCCCAGACGCTTAGTTTTTTCTCACTTTTGCCCATCTCCTTGTACGAAACTCTCACATGGTCTGAAACTCGCCGTCCGTCAGCCTTGCCATTACGTGCTGACAAGTGAAGTAGTGTTCAAGTCGGGTCTCAGAGAGGACCCTACTCGTATATGTCTTGTGAGTAGGACCGCGTTCTGTCAGGTCCTGTAGTGTACCCTTGTCGTTACATGCTAACAGGTGGGGCCGCGTTCAGTCGATTCCCGTAGTGGACACCTCTCCCAACTTATCCAGATCAGCATCAGACCCATAGCTTATCCACGTGAGCGCCGGACCCACAGCTTACCCAGGTTGGCGTTGCAAGATGGGACCCCGAGCTAGCCCAGCGCTCGCGCCCGTGCCGTTGCTTCATTTTCATATAGTGAAATGTAATGCATATACGGAAATTATATGAAAGTTATACACCTTTGAACTCTTTTAAATCACACTTAGAGCATGATAATGTTGTGCTAATAAAATCCTGATCATTTATCATTTCCATGGAGTGAAAATATAATGCATAAACTTGCATATACAAAAATTATACACCTTTGAACTCTTTGAAATCGCACTTAATACGTGATAATGTCGTGCTAAGAAAATCTTGAGAGATTATTATTTTCTCCCCCATTTTCGTAGAGTGGAATGTAATGCATAAACTTGCATATACAAAGTTTATACACCTTTGAACTCTTTGAAATCGCACTTAATATGTGATAATGTTGTGCTAAGAAAATCTTGAGAGAATACCATTTCCATGGAGTAAAATATAATGCATAAAATTGTGTATATGAAGTTTATACACCTTTGAACTCTTTGAAATCGCACTTAATACGTGATAATGTTGTGCTAAAAAAATCTTGAGAGATTACCATTTCCATGGAGTGAAATATAATGCATAAACTTGCGTATACAAAAGTTACACAGCTTTGAACTCTTTGAAATCGCACTTGAGTCGTGATAGTGTAGTGCTAAGAAAATCTTGAGAGATTACCATTTCCATGGAGTGAAATATAATGCATAAACTTGCGTATACAAAAATTATACACCTTTGAACTCTTTGAAATCGCACTTAGGTCGTGATAATGTTGTGCTAAGAAAATCTTGATCATTTATCATTTCCAAGGAGTGAAATATAATGCATAAACTTGCGTATACAAAAATTATACACCTTTGAACTCTTTGAAATCGCACTTAGGTCGTGATAATATTGTGCTAAGAAAATCCTGATCATTTATCATTTCCATGGAGTGAAATATAATGCATAAACTTGCATATACAAAAATTATACCCTTTGAACTCTTTGAAATCGCACTTAGGTCGTGATAATGTTGTCCTAAGAAAATCCTGATCATTTATCATTTCCATAGAGTGAAATATAATGCATAAACTTGCGTATACAAAAATTATACACCTTTGAACTCTTTGAAATTGCACTTAATACGTGATAATGTAGTGCTAAGAAAATCTTGAGACATTACCATTTCCATGGAGTGAAATATAATGCATAAATTATACACCTTCGAACATGTTCCTTTCAAATTATATTCAAGTTCATTTGTTTATGGAGTTAAAGTACCAGTGGCATACTCGTTATTTTGCACGGATAGAGGGGTGCCCCCCGATAGATATAGGGGTTATCCTATGCGCTAGATCACAGAGGATCAACGGTTGGTGGGCACAATCCGTGTGACAACTGTCTCGACCAATCAGAGCGTAGCAGCGAAGATGAGCACATGTGCGAGAGATGGATACAAAGAGAGGGGAAAACTGAGTAGCACTTAAGAACCAAGGGCAAAACTAAGTAGAACTTAAAAACCAAGGGCAAGACTAACAAAGGGATTCAAATAGAAAATAGAAAAATATTTAAAAAATAGAAAATGCGTTTTTTATACAATAAAATACATCTTGGCATACATCAAACTATTTGCAATTCAAATATACACCAATTTGACAATTATTGCCTCATTTAGACAAACTATGTTTTGGGGAGGGATGTTTTGGGAAGAGGCTTGAGTAGAAAGCCATGAACCTTCATAGATAGTAGGTAATTTGAGAAGTGGTGATTTAGGTTAAAACTTGGTTTATATACATTTCTTATGGTGGTAGGTCACATAATAAGACTCCCTGGGTAGATGCCACTATGTTTTGCTCTTTTTGAATTTGTTGTGCATAAAATGACTCAATTATCTAGCTAAAACCTATTCGTTGACTATGTTGACCAGCCACCGGAGGGTAAAACTGAGTATATTGCACACGGCAGTGTTAGTACTGGAGGGCAAAACTGAGTAGAACCAAACTGCCAGTGTTACACTCGAGGGAAAAACTGAGTACAACTGAGTCGCCAGGGTTAGACACGAGGGAAAAAACACGACTCACGGTACGCATGTGCGGTGCACGGGGCGGTGGCGGACACATGGGGCCGTGCACGGTGCAGTAGTGTACGCGGTTACGTGGTGCACGGTAGTGAAATGAAACGTCGCTTCCCTTCTCCTTTAATAGAGGCCTCCCCACTTCTCATCACTTACTCGATCACTCAACCGTCTACACTGCCCCATCACCTTCTTTAAACCCCCAAGAAAACCCCAACCATGCCGACGATGGAGAAGAACGGCGCGGTGTCCATTGGCGCCTCCAAGGCCGCCAGCGAGGAGGCCCCCATCCCCGTATAGGCCCCTGTCCCCGTCCTCGCATCCACCGTAGCCGCTGGCGAGGAGGCCCCCGCCGGTCTCGGGCAGATCCCGCTCGGCTGGGACCCTTACGAGGAGGTTGTTTACATAAGGCCGAAGAACCCCTATGACACCAGCATCACTGACCCATCATCGAAATCTCGTATTTCGATGAATCCCCCTTTTCGATGAATCCCCATGTTCGTAGTTGGTATCAGTGTTCTATTTGGTTTGAGATTTGGGGACTAATCAGGAGATCTCAATCGGTTAATTTATGCAAATAATCAATCCCGATAATCAAAGTATCTCAATCATGTCCTTATTGCACTCTACATGAGGATAGCAACGACGTCCGCAGGGACGACGAGTCCAAGGATACCAAGACTCGTCATGTGCTGAGGAGGCTGAAGTCCGTCCAGTACAACAACTTCTTCGCCGACGACGTGTACAGGTGCCCCTTCTGCCCTACCAGGAGGCTCCGCGCCACGAACTTCAACTCCCTCGTGAAGCATGTCGAGGACGTGAGTACCTGCGGCGAGTCCGTGAACATCCACGACTTCATAGCCAAGCACCAGATTCTCGGTCTTCACCTCCGCAACCTCCAGAAGGTGGCTATCAAGGAGGGTCGCATGCCCCCGATCAAGCCCAAGGCGCCCAAGGTCAAGGGACTGGGCAACAAGAAGTGGAGGAGGCGTCAGAGGGAGGAGGCAGAGGCCCTCCTGGCAGAGGCCATGAGGGGCCACTGATCTGCTGTTGCTGCTGTAAAGCAGATTCTTTTGTCGTGTCTGTGTTGAACTTGTCCGCTGCTGCTGCTGAGCAGCCTAATTGTCGAATCTCGTTAAGTACTGTACTATATAACCTATATTAGCTGCTTTATCTACATCTGCTCTGTTTACTGGATTTATTTATGGTGCTGGTTAGTTTTGCTGCTCTAGATTTGCTACCAGATTAGGGGAAAAGGAGGGGAAAAGGAATGATGAATGAAGAGAGAAGCTGCTCTAGATTCGCTACCTTTTTGGGCAAAAAAACACAATTGTTAGCGAGAGAGAGGGGAAAAAGCGCTCTTAAAAAGGCCAATCATAAAAATAACAAAAAAAAACTTCCAATTTAGGTGACAGGGCACACGTAACCACCAAACGCGCCCCACATGGTCCCACACCACGTCCCCCATAATCAGCGAGAGATGGAAGTCTGGTCCGCTGTGTATCCTAGTCCCACATGTCAGCATGTAACGGTCGAGGCGACATAACGTAACACTCAACGCACAACCCGCCCCAACACGGTCCCACCGGTCAGCATCTAACGGTCAAGCCTTTGACCTAACGACATCCCCTCGCTCGAGCGCATGTGAGGGTTTCGGAACGGAGGGAGCAAAAAAGTGAGGAAAAACTAAGCGGCTGGGGAAAACTGAGTACAACTAACGAACCAGGGGCACGAAAATAGAAATCCCTTTTCCCTATTGCAGTTCCAATCTCTCTTACATACACTATACTTACTTTCTGTGTTCAATTGTTTTACTTTACTTATTGTTGCTCTTATACCAAAAACCCCCAAAACATATTTTTACATAATACTCACATTTTATCTTGTCACTTAGAACTTTATTTAACATTTCTATTGTAGTATCTATTTCAAGAGTTATTATACTTCAGACTCTTGCTCCCTGTGGGATCGATATCTTTATTTTGAAACTAGATACAAAAGATCTATGCACTTGTAGTCATCAGGTAGCTTTTGCCGGTTTGGATCGAGCCCACCCCAAATTGCGTCGGATGCCGGGATCAACGACGACTTGAGCCAGGGCCTTCTTTTCCTTGTGCTTCAGCAGAAACTGCTTGTACTTATCCTCCATTTCTCTTGCTGCCTTGATCGATTGTTGTGCCTTGTCCATATCCTTTTCTAGCTAGGCACCCTGCTGTGCGATGCACCTGGCCTCCGCGAGGATCTCCTGGCACTTCTCATCAAGATCCATAATGCTCCCGATATGGTCTACCATTAGCGGTTTGACGAGGAGCTGTCCATACATTACCTTGTCAGTGGGAGTGACCAAGGGGTTTCCAACTACTGATGTGGATGGCGGAGGCAGTAAGTTTGTTTGGTTTGCAGCGCTGGGTCCGGTAGTGAGTTCATGTGGCTGCTATAGGGGATAGCAGAGGGGGCATGGCCTTAGCCGGACCCGGAGGATCGACGACTTCCTTACCATTGGCCACCGTAGCCCCAGCATCGGCCACTGCTATCAAAGCTTTTCTGGCTCCTTGGTTCTGCTGATCTTCTTCTATCACATTCCCGGTGGCCACTAGTAATTGGCAGGAAGTGACGGATTTCTCAGCGTGCTCCTCCCTCTCGAACTCCTTCTCGATCTCCCTCATGGCCGCATTGTATTCCTCCAAGTTGGTCTCTGAACCACCGCCATCCATGTTGATGTCGGTGTAAAGTGCGCCGAGCACTGAGTTGGAGTTGGCCTTGGTGTTTTTGATGGTAGAGTTAGAGGTAGAGGGTACGGGGCCAGTAGTCTTGGCTTTTCCTGTTGTGGTGGCAATCTCGGCTGATGGCTCCAAAAATAGCCATCTTCCACCACATTTAAACAATGTTTTTAGTCAACCAATTGACAAGAAACTCTCTATCCTTGCCACTACTGACTAATAATGGAAAATATATGGAAACCACTGCTTTGATTTGTGTTTTGTAGGAAATCACGCTTTTAGTGCGAAATCTGGAGTCATAATGAAGGTTTTTGACGAATTCCACACAGCCAAGTAATTGTGGAGCAAATACCAAGCGACAACAGCCGTAGCGGCCACTAGTACGGGCAGGGCACGCCAGTACCATGTGGCGGCGGCTCCGTCTTGTTAAACCTACAACTTTCGTGAACACGCCTATATATTTTGAGGTCTCAGCCGCCGCACAGAAGGCCGCCATTCTTAGATTGCATCACAAAAACACCAAAGGACATCCACATCATTGTTCATCGCTTCCATCTTCCATCCCCTCCATTATCCATAGACATTACTTTGTACTTGAGATCTCCTTGTGATTCGGCGACCATTGTAAGAATATTTGATTTCAATCTAAGTATTTTTGCACAATATTTTCTATCCTTGATCTTATTGTTATGAGTGAGTAGTCCTCACAGGCCGTGGATTGGGGAGAAACCTCACAGCTATTATGTGCATCTAATCCATGGGAGCATTGTGTATTGTTTGAAATAGAGATTTGTATCTTTTGTTTCTTTGTCTCTTATTCTCGATCTTTGGACTTGTAGGTACACAAGACCCCCGAGATTGATAAAGGCTTGAGGTGATATACTTGGCTAGCGGCAATCTCATAGGAACCCTAGTGACTGAAAGGGTAGTATGGTCTTTGCTTAGCGACCGATTCAGGATCACAACAACATCACCACTTAATGCTTTGATCTGTACTTTACACTTAATAATCGTTTGTAGCCCATTGCTTCGTGGTGCACTCGGTTGGTTTAAAAGACTATTGCTATGCCTACTGCATCACAGGGGCTCTAGTATATTAGGATGTGTTTCCCACAAGAGATTACCCCTATTAAAACATTACACGTGACTATGCTTATTATTATCTTTTATCCCATATGATGTGCAGCTGCAGGTGGATCTTCCACCCTGGCCTATCTCCATCCATTGAATCAAACCACTATAAAAGTAAACAAGATTGGTCCAGTAAACAAAGTTAAAACAAATAAACAAAGTCTTGTAGACATGTCCTTTTTATTTCCTTTTAGCATTGGTTTCCAAGGTTCGATTAAACCTAGGTCTACTAGGGAAAAAGCTATTATACTACATCCATGAATCTAGATCGAAGGTATCAACCCTTTTTCGTGCGTCGTTCCCGGGGAAGCAATTTTGCTGTCCTAGTGAGGTCACTAGAGACCTTGTCTTTCGTTTTATTATTTGTTTGTAGTTTATTTCTTGTTATTAGTTTACTTTATAGTTATCCATTTGAAAACCCCAAAAAATTAGTTACTTGTTATTTGTTTTCTTTACTTAAAAATTACCAAAAATATAAGAGCCATGGCTAAAAAGAGACTTGGGGAGTATGCTACTCCCACCGATGATCTTATTAGTGCACCTATTACTAAGCCTGTTGTTGATGCGGAAACATATGAAATTAAGCCTAACATTTTAAGTTTGTTTCATCAAAACCAATTTGGAGGCTCGTCTTTTGAGGATCCGGGTTTGCACTTAAATACTTTTACTGAAATTTGCGACACGATGCGTATTAAGGATGTAGATCCAAATGTTGTTAAACTATGATTGTTTCCTTTCTCTCTTAGAGGAAAGGCTAAGGACTGGTTGCTAGCTCTACCTAAGGGCACTATTAAATCTTGGGAGGAATGCACTAATATGTTTATGAATAAATTCCCCCTAGATAAAACTATGCAACTAAGATCCAACATTACAAGTTTTAGACAAGAAGATCGCGAGCCACTAGCGCTTGCATGGGAAAGGATGAAAGAAGCCGTAATGAACCGCCCTAGTCATGGGATGAAAGAATAGCTTATATTACATTCATTTTATAATGGCCTTAATCCAATGTCTAAGTCTATGCTAGATACTGCAGCAGGAGGAACAATTATGGGAAAGCAAGTGAGTGTTGCAAATAAATTACTTGATGATATGCAAAACAAACATTCCCAATGGCATGTGGAAAGAACCACGAAGAGAGTGAGTTCAATCACCAAGGTAACCAATGAAGAGCTTACATCTAAGGTAGACGAGTTACTCAACATAGTAAAAGGTAAGGAAGATACCCAAGTTAATGCTATCTCTACCAATGTTAATTATGTTAATTTTATAGCTCGCATTCCTTATAATCTTGCTTGGAAGAACCAAAATTTTACTTCTAATATTCAAAAACATTATTCTAATCTTGTAGGAGCTCCTTACAATAATTATGATAATCATATTGGAGCAAATTATGACAATCTCTCGTTTGAGCAAACTGTTAGAACCTTTAAGCAAGCTCAAACCAAGCAAAATAATATGCTTATTAAAATCACAAAGAACCATGAAAGTAGTATAGAAAAATCATCTAACCAAGCCATTGCAATTAATGATGTGCAGGCTCTACAGGAAAGGACAAAAGACCGTGGAGGCTCAATTGGGCAAGGTAGCCGAGAGCCAAGCTCTCATACCAGCAAAGTTTGCTGGGAAGCCCGAGCCAAATCTGGTAGAAGACCTCAAGATGATGAGGATGGAAACAAATGAAGAGAAGCCTGAAGAGCTAGATTATAACAACGCACCAACACCTGAATATACCATGGAAGATCTACTAAAGATGATCACCGTGAAGAATCCCGGTATAGAACAAGGTAATGATGCTATGTATCAAGAATTTATTCAACAAGTAGCATCTAAAGTTCGAGATTTAGAGATGGGGTATAAGATACTAGATGATAAGCTTCCGGCTAAGTTAGATGATATATTTGAGCCCACTATTAAAATTAAGATTGGGGTTAATGAGATATCTGCACTTTGTGATCTTGGTGCAAGCGTCTCAATGATTTCCAAAAGTCTATTTGACAAGTTAAACTTGGGGCCATTTGCAACTACTGAACAGGACTCCATCTAGCAGATTCAACTTATAAATAAGCTATTGGGATAAAATAAAATATAGTTGTTTAAATTAAAGGTAGCCTCGCTCTTATTGATCTTGTTATTGTAGACATGCCTGAAGATCCCATAACACCTATAATTCTAGGTAGGCCCTTCCTAAGAACTATTAAAGTGTTAATCAATTTACATGAAGCGAATGTAGGAATGGGACTACCATCTAGAGATCCTTTTATAGTCCACTTTCCTAGGAAGAAGAAGGCCAAACCTAATGATGATGATGGTATAATTACATTAAAAGCCAATTACTTTGGAGTGGGTGTTCCACTCATTAAACATAAATGATCACCATCTAGGTCAAGCTAATTGACCTTAACTAGAAGCGCTTCATGGGAGGCAACCCATGTGAAATAAAAGTTTTTACTCTTATGTTAGTTTAGTTTAGTTTTTTGTTTCATTTTTTTAATAATGAGTGTTCAAGAAGGCATTTGGAGAGAGGAGAAGAAATAAGGTAATCCTCGATCTTTCAGATTACTAACACATGGCCTAAGAAGTATTGCTGATTTTTGTGGAGTCTATTTGATGTTATTTTGTCCTTTGATAAGATGTGTAAGGACACACGAAGCTACTAACCAAATTCTTTGAGTTTTTTAGCTTACTGGCCAAATAACGACCAGTGGTATATGGCCGCGAGGACCTGTACCGTGCGCCCATACCACATCGAAGCATTAGGAAAGAGAAACTTTGATTTTTGCCGCAGGACCTAGGGGTTGTAACGACCACTGGTACGGTCAGAGCCACCCGTACCGTACCCTCGAGCTCAGATTTCAAGCAAAAAGTACTACCCGCATAACGACCAGTAGTACGGGCGTGTGTACCCGTACCACGCGCTCGTACCGAGTGCATCGCTAGAAGGGATTCGTCACCCCAAGGTTTGTTACTCGGTACAGGCAGTTGTACCGCCTGCCCGTACCACGTACGTGACCACCATAACACCCAGGATGAGGTAACCTAAAATCCCAAACACAAACTTTTCTCTTTCTTCTTCCTCAAAACTTCAAACCACCACCATTGGATCTTCAAATTTACTCAACCTTTCTTCGATTCCTCATACCCAATCGATCTAAGGTATGTTTCTCCTCTGATCCCCAATTTATTTGCAACAAAACTCTACTCAATCTTTCACCATTATCAATCTATACTTAGGTCTTGTTCTTGAGCTAATCTTGATACTGAGCATGCTTAGTATTGTTTTTAGAGGAGTTTATTTTGTAAGAAGTGTAGAGGATCATTTATGCTATGTTTCTATTAGACTAAAAAATTAATTAGCAATTTTATTTATTTTGTTTTAGATGAATACGAGGAGCCGTACACGTGTGATGGCTGCGGAACCTGATGCACCACCCGTTGATATGTTGACCCCCGAGTCACTTGGTATCGAGTTCACCAAGGAGTTTCAGCTGAACTGTTTCGACCATCTCAAGCTCCGAGAAATCAAGTCCACCAAGTGGGTGTGTCCCTATATCCTGAACTAACTTGGCATTCGTGCTGATTTTGATTTACTTTGCAACAATATTGGTTTGTATGATTTTGTCTTCCAGGATGTTGCTACATACCGCCGCTTGACACTTGAGTTTCTCAGCACCTTCATGCATATGGTGTGCTCTCACTATTGTTCCGAGGGGCAAATGCCTAGAGTTGATCACATCAACTTCCGTCTTATGAACTGTGAGTACTCCTTGACACTCAACCAATGGGCTCAATGTTTTGTGTTTGCCAATAACACCATCGACATACGCTCCACCACCTTTGTTTTAAATCCTGCACATTGGGAGTACTTTAATAGAATGAGAATTCGTGAAAACACACCCAAGGAGAACCAAATTGATCATCCTGCTATTCGCTATTTGTTTTATGTCATTATTAACACCTTGCAGGCACATGGTGAGTTTACTAGAGTCAATGAGGAGGACATGATGATCCTCGCAAAAGCTGATATTATTAATTATAACTTAACACCAAATTTGGGCGCCCTTTTTGTGTTCTACCTTAAGCATTAAGCTCTGCAATCTCGAGGACCCATATGCGGAGGAGGAGTTGCAACCGTTCTTGCACGTGCACTTCACGTCAACCTAGGTAACATCCAACCATTGAAATAAAGTCATCGTCTTGTTTTTTATACTCTAAGAGCTTATGGTATGATTTCTAAAACTGATGGTAGATACTTCCTTGATATACTTGGAGTGAATCATTTGATCCTAGCTCTTTTTCCTAATGGTCTATTTTCTATCGAGGATGGATGTTTGTGTTTTGACGCGCAGGTTGAGGCAGGTCTACCCCATCAATAAATACCCATGGGAGAAGGAGAATATGAAGAGGTTGAACAAGAGGGACCCGAACAAGATGTGCAGTCACCAAACTACTACACCACCTATGAAGATATCTATGCTTTTGAAGGAAATATCCAAAACATGAACTACCTCTCCATCAACCTTCGAGATGCTACTGGCAACCTCGCCACCCAGTTCCATGATTGGAGCAGCCAATGGAACATGGGAGATTATCCACCATCACCAGAATGAGCAACAAAAGGGCTTGAAAAAGCCTGAGCTTGGGGATATGTTCCCCCGAAATTTTTATTTGTGTAATAATGAGGTTGTACTCCAGCTCCATGAGAGCTTTGAAACACTCATGTTGGTTTGTTCCAACACTTTGCTTTGTTTTTAGTTTGCTTTTGTTTTTCATTTGTTTTTATTTCCTTAGTTTCTTTCTTGGTCGCAAGTTCTTTTCTATTCTTTAATCCCTATCCTCAAAAATACAAAAAGATTTTTCCTTTTTTCGTGAACGTGGATTCACACTTTGCCTCTTTTATTTAATATTATTATGGGAATAATCGTACTTGAGTTTTGAAGGAACACATCCCTATAAGGAAGAGGATTATGAAGTCACTCATGAGAGGTATGTCCTATGTCTCCTACTTTTGAAGTTTGAGTTGTTTATTTTAGTTAGTTGATTTGCTAAGATGCCATGGTAATGGGAGTAATTCAAAATAGTTAGAGTAAAGCTTTTTATTGGTATGGATGATTAGTTGTGGAAGCTTTTACTCTAGTTATTTTAGTTAACCGAGTCTTGCCTTGGAAATAATATTGCTAAACAAGTACAACAAGAAAAATTCTGAAATTTATGACTTGTTTGATGAATGATTGTCTTGAGAGTATACCCTTAAAGATACTTAACCCCATATATGTAATGATAGACTTGACTACACTCTTGAAAGGAGTTGTTTGATTGAAATAAAGTCTAGCGGTAATTGTGATGCATGCCAAAGCTAACCTTGTGGATCAAACTGTGGTACTTTTTAAAAAAATTCTATGTTTCTCATGCACACCTTTGGATGCCAACAACTCCGCTAGCCTTTGAATGATCTATGGTATATCCCCGGATTTCAGCTATGAGTTGATGACATGAGTGGCATACGTGTCAATATATGGGCAAACGTATTGGTACCCTCAAAGGTTGTGCAAGCACTTATAAAATAAACACCCAATGATCCTTGAAGAAGGAAAAAATTAAGATCCATATAACAAGTCCTTGGCATGGTCTCGTTACTACTTTATGAATTTTCTTGAAAGACAATGATTGGATTAGAAGTGTTTTGATAGCCTTGATTTACTGATGTGGGTGTCAATAAGACACTTCACTGTTATGCTACTTAGGATATTAAATATCTTACTCCATTATCCTATTAAAACATCCTAGTGTTCCTTGGCAAGCTGAGAGTTAACTAGAAGAATTGGATTGGTTATTACACTTCTAGTTATTTATGCTTATATTAAACTTTACTTCGATTGTCTTGACTTACCGAAGCTTGTATAGTATTCTTGTCATCTCTCTAACTTTGATAAGCCTTTCAAATGGATGAAGTGCTGGACACATATGACTACCAACCGTAAGTGAATTCTTATTCTCATTTTTTTCAAGTTTAAATGATGAATTCCTTATAGTTCTTTTGTTTCTTCTTTCTCAAGGGTGATCAAGGTTTGAGCTTTGGGGAGGTTGATGGATCCAAAAATATCCATCTTCCACCGTGTTTAAACATTGTTTTTAGTCAAGCAATTGAAAAGAAACTCTCTATCATTTCCACTAAAGACTAATAATTGCAAAGATATGCAAAACATTGCTTTGATTTGTTTTTTGCAAGAAATCACGCTTTTTAATGCGAAATTTGGAGTCATAATGAAGTTTTTTGAGGAAGTCCACACAACCAAGTAATAGTGGAGAAAATACCAAGCGACACCAGCCGTAACAACCACTGGTACGGGCAAGGCCCTCCCGTATCGTCCGCCCGTACCATGTGGCGGCGGCTCTGTCTCATCAAACCCTACAACTTTCGTGAAGATGCCTATATATTTTGAGGTCTCAACTGCCACGCAGAAAGCCACCATTCTCAGATTGCATCACACCAGATCCACACCATTGTTCATCCCTTCCATCTTCCATCCCCTCCATTAGCCATAGCTATTACTTTGTACTTGAGATCTCCTTATGATTCGGCGACCATTGTAAGAATATTTGATTTCAATCTAAGTATTTTGCACAATATTTTCTATCCTTGATCTTATTGTTATGAGTGAGTAGTCCTCACGGGCTACGGGTTGGGGAGAAACCTCGCAACGATTATGTGCATCTAATCTATGGGAGCATTGTGTATTGTTTAAGATAGAGATTTGTATCTTTTGTTTCTTTGTCTCTTGTCTCGATCTTTGGACTTGTAGGTACCCAAGACCCCCGAGATTCATAAAGGCTTGAGGTGAGATACTTAGCTAGCGGCAATCTCATAGGAACCCCAATGACAGAAATGATAGTACGTTCTTCGGTTAGCAAACCATTCGGGATCACAACAACATCATCACTTAATGCTTTAATCTATGTTTTACAATTAATAATCGTTTGTAGCCCATAGCTTTGTGGTGCACTCGGCTGAATTAAAAGACTACTGATATGCCTGCTGCATCACAGAGGCTCTAGTATATTAGGATGTGTTGCCCACAAGATATTTATCCCTATTAAAACATTACACGTGACTATGCTTATTATTATATTTTATCCCATATGATGTGCAGCTGTAGGTGGATCTTCAAACCTGGCCTATCTCCATCCATTGAATCAACCCACTATAAAAGTAAACTAGATTGGTCCGGTAAACAAAGGTAAAACAAAGAAACAAAGTCTTGTAGACATGTCCTTTTTTATTTCCTTTTAGCATTGCTTTCCAAGATTCGATTAAACCTAGGTCTACTAGGGAAAAAGCTATTATACTACATCTGTGAATCCGGATCGAAGGTATCATCGACCTTAACTTCCTCATTGGCGTTAGCGAAACTGTTAATAGTTGCGATCATCTAGTTGAGGGTAAGTAAGCCGGTAGCCTGTCGCCTCCTGAGCGTATGCCAGAGAAGTTTTCCGGGCGTAAGCACCTCTATGAAGTGGTACACTAGTTCATCAGTGCGGCCACCTTCCAGGGTTTCCATCACCCTCATCCATCTGGCAAGGTACTCGCGGGGGATTCCCCCATCCTATGGAGACATCTAGCCAAATCGAAGATGGCGACGCTGCCGGGAAAGTGTGACCTCTGCTTCTGAAACACTCGGGAAAGCCAAGTGGATCAGTGGGGTCCTTCCACCATTATATCTTGCATAGGGGCGGTTTGGGTGGGCCTTGATTTTTCCTGATATGAGCCGGCAAACTCCGGAGAGATATTCGAGCCCGATCCTTCCGCAAACATGTCCTGCTCGGAGGCAGTCCGTGTGGGCCTTGGCGTGCTTCCGACTTCCTGGGAGCTAGGGCCCGAGTCGGTTTTGCTGATGAAGAGATGGATGCCCCTGATTGGGACAATGGAGCAACGGGTGGGGTTCGTCTTCATTGGGATCCAGAACTCGTCCGGAGGGACGATCGAATGTTGCCGGAGAAGAGAACACGCCCAATGGCCACAATGTCACTGATTCCCGCGAAGAGATTGAACCTCGCCCGGTGTGGAGCTCGAAGCGCCTCTTGCACCATGGTGGGCGTCAACTGTCGTGGTATTACCGACGAGTACGCCATGGAAGGGTCCTCATAGAGCGTGTTTAGAGAGGTGGGGGAAGGCGGTAAGTTGACGGGTATGAGGTAACATAGCTTACCCAGGTTCAAGTCCCACAATGGTTGCGGGACTCTACTTATACTATAAATCACTATAATGGCAATACGCCGAGTTATAGGGATCAGTTCGTTGTGCGAGGTGTTGCGCTAAGCACTATGATTGTTCGCCCTAAAGGCCCCCACATGTCCGGCTTATAAAGGCGCAAGAACCTAGGGTTATAGGGAAAGACCTTGCCGGACAGGTTACAAAGTCCTACACTAACATTAACTAGTCTTCATGTCCTATATTCGAAGGCTCCAGGTTGGTCGGTAACTGCACCATCGCCTTCCTTCTTCCAGCATGGGCCTCCCTTCTGGATTCGTCTAACTGGGCCTCCCGGCAGGCCATGGGCCGTGCTACCAACTGTGGGCCATCTAGGTTATTCGGATTAGAGACATCCAATGGTGATATCCATTTAGTATATCCCCAACAATACACCCCTTCTCAAAGTTAAATTTAACATTCCAAGTATTGTATCCAATATGAATTAGGGCTCCTTTCATTCGAAGGAATCGTGTAGGATATTTGTAGGATTTGGTTCCTTAGTAATTTTTATTGAAAAGTTTTTTAATTCACAAATCACAATCCTTTAGAATTCTTACAAAGGATTCTTTTGTAGAAAATTTCCCTTCACTCCAAACACTTTTTCACAACTCATTTGTTTTTCTTGTGCAATCAAACACTCCATGGATTCAGAATCCCGCGCTTCCCAAATTTTAAAGGATCGAGGAGGACATACAATTTCAATCCTACGTTTTTCCTACCATTGCGTTTTGAGAATCATGCAAATCAAAGGAGCCCTACAAAACAAAAAATCCCTAAAGAGGCTTAATCAAAAACAAAAAACTGAAGAAAGGGCTTCACAAGTAAGATAGAGGTGTGGTTAAAAGAGCCTAGGCATATTGTGACCTCGCTGAACTTTAGCTCAAGCACGCTATGATGTAACCGCTGCGTCCATTGCACAATCTATGATGTAAGGACATCTCTAACCGATCCCCTAAAAACGGTTAGAGAAGTAAAAGATGTCATTTTACTCCTCTAACCGTACCTAACCGAAGCTCAATCGGTGTTAACGCAGTAAAAAAATTAGGAGTCGGGTCGACCGACTCCTATTTTTACTCATCCACCGCTCGAAGGAGTAAAAGATTCCCCCCTCCCACGCATTTATACTTGCCTTTCCTCGACTTTTTTCCTCCACCTCCGGCGAGCCTCCTCTCCGATCGCCGCCATCCCAGCCACCATCGCAGCCCGAGATGGATGGATCTTCTCGCCAGCCATCCCTGCCGCCCACTACCAGCGCTCGCCGCCACCACAGCCTCCTGGTGCAGCACAGCATCGCTACCGCTCCCCGCCATCGTCCCCTCATCGATTGGAGCCACCCAAGCACCTGCGGCAACCCCGGTAGTCCACCAGCACCCTCGACCTGCTGGTGCCGCCGACGCTGGTCTACCACAGCGTGTGGCAGCGGTCGTGGGAGGCATGGGTCACCGAAATCCCCGACCGCGATACCCACTGGAAGGTCTGGATCGGCAGCTCCAGTCGCCGGAGTAGGCGGCGCTGGCGTATGACGTGAAGAACATCGAGCTCCACGACTCCGACTGCGGCGAGCTCAACTTCCCGCTAGGGTGCTGCACGGTGCTGGACTTGGAGCCGACCGGACTCCGACTC
Source organism: Avena insularis (assembly GCA_023614405.1). Lineage (NCBI taxonomy): Eukaryota > Viridiplantae > Streptophyta > Magnoliopsida > Poales > Poaceae > Avena > Avena insularis. Next base: position 430,459,333 of record CM042684.1, on the reverse strand, counting down.
ATCTCCGACCGCGAGCAGCGGGAGGACAGGGAGGCCCGCGAGCGCCTCAAGGCGGAGGCGATGGCGACAACGCTCGCCGGGCTCAACCCGGAGCTCGTCGAGGAGGAGCGACAGCGGCTCGAGGAATTTGCCGAGGCCAAGCGGAAGGCGGACGCTGATGCAGCAGCGAGAAGAAGGGGTTCGCCGATGCTACGGGGCCATCGGCAGCTCTAACGCCAGCCAGTGTGAGGATGGAGGACGTCGGCAGCTCTGCGGGCCTTTGACGGCGCCGACGGTCATCGACCTCGACAGTGAATCCTCCTCATTCGACTGGGACGAGGATTAGGTTAGGTTTAGGTCAAATCCGATCGAATGTAGTGAAATACGATCGACTTTTGGGTACAATATGTACAAATTAACGTAAATGAAATAGTAGGTTTCAAATTTGATAGAATTTTGCGGTGGTTATTTGATTTCCTCCTCTAAGTTTTGTACTTCGGTTAGAAACGGCTATCAGTTAGAGGAGTACTTTTACTCCTCTAAATTTTCTCCCAAAGTTTATCCTCTAAACTTTAAGGAACGGTTAGAGATGCCCTAACCGCTGCGTCCATTGCACAATCACTGACTTTCTTCCATGTTGGTTGATTTTCACCACTCTCAGAAGTACAGTATCTCGTAACAGTTTCTCTCTGTATCCAGAGCAAATCTCATGTTTGAGGCGACTGTGCATTAGTAGCAAGCAATTAACTGCCACATAAAATGAATCAAGGCCAGTACCCGTTAGGGTTTCCTACTCGGCGGCGATTCCAAGCCGATCTCGAGTCCCCTACCTCGATCTCTGATCGGAGGTCTACCCTCGCATAATCCCTACCGGGGAACGATCTCTAGAGCGTGTCTCTCGCCGTTGCTCGCATCTCCACTCCTGATGGCGTCGAGAGGCGGGTTTCCGAAGCCGAGCGGATCGGGAGTCAGGCGGACTCTGGATGTCAATGCTCTCCTATGTGATCTGAAGATTGGTGATGATGCTTTTGACGACCTTGTCATTGACGAGGACATGACGATGGATGTAGAACCGGATCTGCTTGCCGTGGCTAGGGTTTTGACTGACAAGACCTTCAGCTCGGCGGCCTTTGAGGATACTATGCGCTACGCGTGGGCTTTGGCAAAGAAGATAGAATTCCATGATGTTGGTAGCAACACTTTCATCCTGCAGCTTGGCTGCTTGGTGGATTGGAAGAAGGTTGTGGAAGAGGGGCCGTGGCTGTTCAGAAATTGGGGGATTGTGATCCAACCGTATGACGGCTACTCGAAGCTCTCCATGTTGATCCTGGACAGGTTGCCGATCTGGATTCAGATCCATGATATACCTGAGGCATATGTGAAGAAAAAGGAGATCCTTCAAAATCTAGCCAGACGAGTTGGCAAATTTGTCAAGGTAGATAGTGATGGCATGGACGGTGGTAACTTTGTCCGTGTTAGAGTTGAGATCGACGTGAACAAACCGCTGGAGAGGTTTACTTCTGTGATCAGGAAAGGAGCTCGAGATGTCTTCATGATGAAGTATGAAAAAGTCCCAAAATTCTATGAGATTTGTGGTTTTCTAGGCCATGAATTCGAAGAGTGTGGTACGGGATTCCATAAACCTGAGGATCACGTATTTAGAGAGTGGATGATTGCTGACACTAGCCATCGTGGACGTGGCCGTGGACGTGCAGGAACCTTCTTTGCACGTGGTGGAAGAGGGATGGGAGCTGGACGTGGGCGTGGCCGCGTTCAATCTGATGGCCTGAAAAATTCTGAAGCTTTTGATTCTCCTGCTTCAGACAAAGATAGCAATGGTGGACGTAAGCGGCCTGATGGCTCTGTGGATAAGAAGAATGGCTCTGGTGTGGAGACTCCAGAGGAGGAGGACCTATCGGTGAAGGAGAGGGCTATGGCAATGGAAGGCGTAGTTGCGACCGAGTCACCGGTGAAGCCTCGCGACAAGAAAAGAACCAAGAAGTACAGTGAAGACAACTCAGAGGAAATCCTCTCTGATGATTTGGCGTCCTCCCTCGAGGAGGACCGCCCGTCCCAATGAAACTCTGTGGATGGAACTGCCGGGCGGCAATCTCGCCACCGGCAGTTCGCTCGCTCTTGGACCTACGAGAGCAGTCAAGGCTAGACATTCTCTTTTTGTCTGAGTCTCATTTAAATAAACATAGTGCAGATGTTCTACGCCGTAAGTTGGGTTTTGAGTTTTGGAGTATCGATGAGAGTGATGGAAGGGCTAGAGGCCTTGTTTTATTTTGGATAGTGATAATAAATTGATTTCCGAGTATGTGACCCCTAATTATATTGATGTGGTGTTTGAAACAAATGGTGGTATTCCATGGCATTTTAGGGGCTTCTATGGAGAGCCCAAATGGGAGGACAAGCACGTCTCATGGACTTGCCTTCGTACCCTTAGTAACAGACACGCCCTACCATGGATCGTGATTGGAGACTTCAACGAGATCTTGTTTTCAGATGAAAAGGAGGGAGGTAACCCCAGACCACCTCGGATGATGCAAGATTTCAGAGACTATTTGGCGGATTGTGATCTTCATGACATGGGATTTATTGGTGACAAGTTCACCTGGAGAAGAGGGGAGTTAAAAGAGAGGCTTGATAGAGCAGTATGTAATACTGAGTGGAAGAATGCGTTCCCTATGTCTGCAGCAGTGAATGAGCAGCATCACCGATCAGACCATAGGCCGGTGGTGGTGAATACTGAATACTACGATGAACATGCAATACGTCATGGGGGAGATAGAAAATTTGAGGTTAGATGGATGGCTGAAGAATCGGTGGAGGAAATTGTCAAAACGGCTTGGGAGAAGGCTAAGCTGCTGGGTATCGCACCCACGCTGGCAACGAGAACCAATGCGGTACACCGTGACCTTCATGATTGGGACCATACCACACTCAAGGGACCAAAGAAGAGGATTTCGAAGCTGCAAAGGGAGCTCAAGACGCTGAAGCGGGGTCCTTCCACGGCAGAATCGATTGGTAGACAAAAGGAAGTGCAGTTGCTAATTGAGAATCTCCTAGAACAAGAAGAGATTTATTGGCTACAACGGGGTCAGGCGAACTGGCTCATGCATGGCGACCGGAATACTTCCTTTTTCCATAATGCTGTGACATCTAGAAAGAAGAGGAATCTGATCCAGCGTCTACTCGATGATACGGGAGTGTGGAAAGAAGGGACGTAGCTACAGGACCATGTCAAGGGGTATTTCTCACAGTTGTTTACCTCAGAGGACACGGGCCAGAATGAGAATGTTCTAAATGCGGTTCATACTAGGGTGTCTCAAGCTATGAATGAGACCCTAGTTGCACCGTTTACGGTGGAAGAAGTGAAGAAGGTATTATTCAATATTGGAGATTTCAAAGCCCCGGGGCCAGACGGCCTCCACGTAGTGTTTTATAAGAGATTTTGGCACTTACTTGGGGATGATCTTGTGTTTGAGGTATTGGAGGCGTTAAACAAGTGTAAAATCCCGGATGGCTGGAATGACACAACGATCGTCTTAATCCCCAAGGTAAAAGCTCCTGAAAATGTGACTCAATTTAGACCAATTAGCCTCTGTAATGTGGTTTATAAAGTCATTTCGAAGGTGCTCGCGACCAGATTGCGAGGTATTTTACCAGAGATCATTGGACCAACTCAGAGTGCTTTTGTTCCTGATCGATTAATAACGGACAATGTATTGGTGGCCTATGAATGCTTTCATGCCATCAAGAAGAGGAGACAAGGAAAGAAGGGGTTTTGTGCGGTAAAACTGGATATGCACAAGGCCTACGATCGCGTTGAGTGTTTTTTTTTAGAAGATCATGCTGAAGATGGGGTTTGATCAAACATGGGTAAAGCTTATTATGACATATGTATCTTCTGTCCGTTATCGCGTGAGGATTAACTCGGATGAGAGTGAGATCTTCACTCCAATAAGAGGATTGCGGCAAGGCGATCCTCTATCACCTTACTTGTTTTTGCTTTGTGCTGAAGGTCTAACGGGATTGCTAGCTCAGGCGGAATTAAACGAGGAATTGGTGGACGTCCGTGTATGCAGGGATGCTCTAGCTGTATCAAACCTGTTGTTTGCGGATGATTCCTTGATACTTATGCAAGCGGATCAAGGTAACGCCCAATGTCTGAAAAGGATTTTGGATGAGTATTTCTTAGCCTCGGGACAACTCGTGAGTGAGGCGAAGTCAAGCATATTCTTTAGTCCGAATACTCATGTTGAGGAGAGGGAAGTAATTTGCAACATCTTGAACATTGTCACCGAAGCTTTGACAGATAAATACCTTGGTCTACCAGCCACTGTGAGGGTGGACAGAAGTGACTGTTTCCAGTTCTTGGTTGAGAGGATCATCCAAAGAATTAGTGGATGGAAGGAGAAGCTGTTGTCGGCAGGAGGGAGAGAAGTGCTGTTAAAAGCAGTAGCACAAGCTATACCATCTTATGCGATGTCGGTCTTTAAGTTTCCACAAAAAAATTGTAAAGGAATCATAGCAGCGATGTCTAAATATTGGTGGGGAGATAGTTCTAACCAAAAGAAGATGCACTGGATGACATGGTGGAAAATATGTGTCCCAAAAAAGAAAGGAGGTGTGGGGTTTAGAGATATCCATTGCTTCAATTTAGCTTTGCTAGCTAAACAAGCTTGGAGGTTAATTGAAGAACCTGATTCACTATGTGCCAGAGTCCTTCGGGCTAAGTATTTTTCATCAGGAGACTTACTGAACTATAAATTGAAGCAAGGTAGCTCTTTTACATGGCAGAGCGTCTGGGCAGGCTTGCAAACTCTGAAGAAAGGCCATATCTGGCGTGTTGTAAATGGTAACTTGACTAAAATATGGGAAGATGATTGGATCCCTAACGGACCAAATAGAAAGATCCTCACCCCGAGAGGCCACAACATTCTATCACGGGTTAGTGAGCTTATTGATCCGACTACGAATATGTGGGATGAGGATCTATTAAAGCAGACGTTTTGGATGGTTGACGTTAGAAGGATCATGGCGATCCCGTTATCAACCAATGGTATGGAGGACTTTGTCTCGTGGAATTTAACAAAGATAGGAACGTTCTCAGTGTGTTCGGCCTACTATGCTGAATGGGAAGGCCAGTTTGGCCACCGAGTGAACAGGGGTATGATGGCCCTATGAAAGACCATCCTATATGGGAAATTTTTTGGAAACTTCATGCTCCAAGCAAGGTGAAAATTTTCATCTGGCGGGTCATGCAGGACACAGTGCCGTGTAACGCAACTTTGGCGAACAGGCACATGAAGATCAATGCACAATGTGCGCCATGTACCCACGGAGCAGAAGATGTGTTGCACATGCTCTTTAAATGCTCGCATGCAATAACAATCTGGGAAGAGCTTGGTATGAGGAAGGTCGTTGAACGAGCATGTGATATTGATCGTACTGGCCAAGAGGTCTTGGAATATTTGCTATGTTCAGGAATTTCAGTGCCCTCTTGTACACATTCAGTCCCAGAATTGGTGACAGTCACCAGTTGGTACCTATGGTGGTCTCGCCGACAAGGAACACATGAGGAGAAGACGTAGGATTCGATTCGCTCAGCGAGGGCGATAGAGGCACTGTATACAAATTTCTATGCCGCAAACCATCGGCGAAGGTAAAGCGAGATGGGTGGACACGCCCCCTGCTAGATCATGTGAAAGTAAATGTGGACACCTCCTTTGACGAAGACCTGCTGAGAGGTACAAGAGGGGTGGTCGTCCGAGATAGCAAGGGTGGATTCATAGCAGCGGATAACTCTAAGATAGATTCGATACTTGATGTTGTCTCGGCGGAAGCGTATGCAATCAAGGAGGGCCTGATGGCGCAGAGTTTGGGTTGCAATAGAGTTATATTGTCATCTGATTGTTTGAAGGCGGTAAATGCAATGAAAGAAGGGGGATCAGCAGGAACAACAGCCGCAATCTTCGAAGACTGTTATCACCTAGAAATCAAATTTCCAAAGATTGTTTTTGAGCATTCTCATCGTGGGGCAAATGCCGTAGCTCATGAAATAGCAAGGTTAACTAGGGATTCTGACGAGCATGTGTGGCTCGATGATCCACCTAGTTCTATTCTACCCTTACTCCTGAAGGATGTATCCTTGATTTCGTATAAATAAAGTATTATCAGTGTTAAAAAAAACTGCCACATAAACGCATTCATCATTATTCAAACAGCCAAAACTAAAGGCGGAAATACACGAACAAACTTCGATTGAAGCATGAACAACCAAACCCAAATAGGCTTCTGCCACCCGGATGCACAGGCTGCCGCCATTCCTACCCAAGGCGGAAATTGTTGCAGGTCGTCTGCCTGAAGAGCAGAGAGGAGCTGAACCCGAGCCGCGACCGCTGCAGGTCGAACTCCAGCAGGTTGTCCTCCAACATGTGGCCCCCGACCACCACCGACGTCCGCGGGGCCGCGCCGCCGTCCACCACGCCGAGGCAGAGCGCGCCGCCCTTGGCGGCCACCATCGAGTTGGCCCCGAACACCACCCACGACGCGGCCTCGTTCTGCAGCACCAGCTCGACGGTCGGCACGGCCGCGCCGACGCGGGTGCTCCCCACCTTGCTCCCGTCGTAGCAGAGCTTGAACGGCACCACGGCCGGCACACGCGGGATCATTGCCGTCTCCGCCGCGAACGCGTCGGTGACCGCCTTGTGGATGGACGTCTCCAGCACGGTGTATGGCGCGACGGTGCTGAGCTTGGTGCCGCCCACGCCCTGCTTGTCGATGGCCAGCAGCGTGGCGTTCAGTGGCACGACACGGCCGTTCACCTTGATCGCCGTCACGCCGATGAAGTACTCGTTCGACTTGTCCCCTTCGCCGGAGACGCCGGCCGTGCTCACGTTGTTGATGAGGAGGGGCGTGTAGAGGAGGGAGCCGGAGAGGTCCACCCCGGGCTGGAACGCGTAGGGCGCGTCCCCGAAGACGACGACCCCGGCGGAGGAGGTTGAGGGGAGGCAGAGCGCGAACTTGCGGGAGAAGCGGAACGTGGCGGCGAGCTGCGTCGGGAGCGCGAAGCGCGCGCGGCTGAGCGACGCCATGCCGGCGGCGCCGGCGGCGAGGCCCTCGGTGAGGAACGTGTCGCCGCAGGCGAACAGGAACGCCGGCGCGGTTGCGAGCGGCCCCGGCATGGGCCGGAAGGTGGTGGGCACCGACAGCACGTCGGTGATGAGGTTCCCGCCGGTGGCGACGCGCGTGACGGTGTTCTCCGGGAACCCGCCGCAGGTGTCGTTGAGGCAGCCCGGGGAGGGCGCGCCGACGCAGCTGGTGGCGCAGGCCCCCGTGCGCGCGAGGCGGCACGGCTTGGACGCGCACGGCACGCGGGCGTAGGAGGTGGACACGTACCCGGCGTCGCAGTCCACCCAGAGCGAGGCGCCCCCGAGGTCGAGCACGGCCGTCATGGGGGTCTGTGGCGTGCGCTGCCGGAACCCGGTCACGTACTGCGCCGTCGCGCCGTCCTTGCGCACCGGCAGCACCACGGCGCTCGGGTTCTTGCCGCTGCTGCTGCTGCTCCCCGCGCGGCACGAGTAGGTGGACAGGAAGATGAGGAGGAGGATCAGTGGTGTGGCGGTGGAAGCGACGAGATGAGAGGAACGCGCCATGCTGGGATCGATGGTCGATGGAGTGGCAGCTGCAGCGGGGAGGCAAGATGTTTATAGCACTGTTTGGTCTCGCTGCTGGCTGTCGCGATCCGGCACAGCGAGGCGGGAAAGTGGCGGCTAGTCGCGGTGCGAGACGCCGGAATGGACGCACTTGACGAGTGGACTGGGAACTGTATTTTAATGGACTGGAGTAGCTTCGTTGAAGGAGTCTCCGTGGCGGGGCGTGCATGCATTCAGGGCCCAATTTAAATTCTTTGTTGAGATGAGATCCAAGGCAAGGAAGCTCGTCCCCAGCAGATGCTCATTATCCTGACGCATCCACGTTTCTCCACCTCCCATCTGTCGCCGGTCTCTGCCTAAAGACTTTGTTCAGGGACAAAGGGCGCCGTTTGGTAGGCTGCGCCAGGCCCGTGGCGATGAAATCGAGCCGATCGTATGCCTGCCCGCATTCGGTACTCTGGTCCGCACAATGATTAAACCATAGCAACTATAGCAACTGCTGATTCGGCCGTTTTCAGCGAGTCAACCTCGTTGCGGCCAAAAACAGAAACGCCGCATGTCTGTAGATCCGAACGATGATCGAATTTCTCCTGTCATATTCAAATCCTCCACTTTCTCCCTTTGGAGCAATCCTATTTAGTCTTTGACGGCCACCGTCATAATCAAGCGCGGCAACGAAGGCTGCTGACTGCCTGCTGGAATCCCCGTCGTCCCCATCCAGTGTGCTAGATGGTGTTCCGCTTGCTGTAACATTCTCGATCCCTCGATATAGCTTAGATCTGTAAGGATGTGCTAGATGTGGCTAGATGTATGGATCTGCAATCATTGATGTTCATCCTGCTCGATGTAGGTCATTCCACCATCTCCCTCGAGCATGTAGACAATGGTCCTTCACCCTTGAGCACGTCAACGGTGGTCCTGGTGCCTTCCTCCCTTGCCCCGACCTCCGTGCTGAAGCCTACTACTCTCCCTGTACGAAAAACCTCTACCCCTTCATGTTGTAGTTGTATTAGGTGTTCATTTCGTCATCTGCGATAGCCATTGTATCATGATTATCGTGTTCTTGCAAGCGGGGTAGGATTTAAGGAAGGTGCTTCCCATTGTTCTCGTTTCTACCATGCTTATATGACTATAGAACATCATGCGTATTAGCTCCCCTGACTTGTTTGTTTCCTCCTTGAGAAAATTTGACATGAGCTAGATGGAGCTTACCAAAATGCCAGTTAAATGCGTTCCTAAACCTACCATGGTTTGGGAACCTGCTTTACCAGAGTTTGTCCTGGACGGCGTAGCAAACTGCGGCAACGACTTTAGAGAGAGGGACATGCAAAAGGTTGCCAATGATGTTATTGACTTCAATGGTATCCTAGTGACCACTCTTTAGCTATACAACCACATGAGAAAGTAGAAAACCAAATGGCACCAGGGCGTCAGATGGTGTGCGGACAACGTGGCCTTTATGGTCGATGGTGATGACATGCTAAAGCAGATCCTCATGTTAAGATGACATGATAGTACCTTATGTTTTTCTTGTTCATAACCTACAAATTGATATGCACTAACACTCTTTTCTAAATCGTAGGTCTACCCGAAGCTCCTTGAGTTATTACAGACGCCCATAATAAACTTTGCTCAGACGAAGACGATCTTCATGCGCAGGTTTGTGGACAAGAGACAACTACGGGATCCAAAGTTGATGATGCAGGCATTTCCTTGTGGACAACAAAGCAGCTGATGGATTATTCAACCGAACTTGAACCGGTACGGGACTAGGAGAGAGGCTCTCCCAGGGAGACGGCGGCGGCTGCGGCAAAACCCATCTAGGGTTTCTTTTCTCCGCCGGCGACGCCACCGGTCCGTCCCGCCTCCGGCGGCCTTAGGGCTCTGGAGGCGTGGCGGACCACGGCCTCTCGCCGGCGGGAGGTCTTAGTTTTTTGTTTAGACTATTTTCAGTATCTTTTTTAGGATGTTGTGGCGGCGGCTACGTCCTGAAGTCAGAATAAGGTACTCCCCGTCCTATCCTCGCTCCGATGGTGCGTCTAGCATCGACGGAGGGCTTGTGGAGTCGTGTGTCCGACGGATCCCTTGGGATCTGCTCGTTTTTCGTTGGTGTGTTTTGAGGTCAGTTTCTTCCGATCTACGTTGGTCATCTTCAGCGATGGTTGCTACTCTGGTGCGCTGGTCCTTTAGGGCCTTAGCACGACGACTTTCCGTCTGTCCACTATAACAAGCTCTACTACGACAAGCTTTGCTTGGCTCCGGTGATGGAGGGACGATGACGGCGACGCGCCTTCGGCTCGTGCCAGTGTTTGTAGTCGTCGCTAGATGGTCCATTGATCTATTTGTATTTTTTATTATTTATAGGATTCTTTGTACTAGTGTTGATGATTATTAATAGATCGATGGAATTTTGAAAAAAAAAACAGCTGGTGCCGCCTATACTAACATGGGTCTAGGTGAGAGAGAAGGGCCTTCCTTAGTACCAAGTTACGCAACCACTTTGATTCACTTTGATTAGGACATCTGCTTTACTGTTGGCGATCTTGCTCATGATCCGATGCGGTAATGTATATTTTGTGAGGTGGCCTTATATCTCTTCGTTAGCTAGGCCTTGATGAAAACGAATACCTACTTTGTAATATTGCGAGAGGTTGTATATATTAACCACTTTGATGATGAATTTGTGATGCATCACGAGCTGTTGATTTTTGTGTTTACTTAGTGGAGCATCACCTATTCAGATAACTGTTGTTGAAGTGATCATTTAGTATCAACCTTTCTTGTTAAACTGCTTATTTATGGAAGCATCTTTGGGGGTAAAAAATAAAATAAAAGACCAGACAGACAACCAAACAAAGCGTCAAAGGTAACCAAAAGACCGTTTTCCCTAGAAATAAAACGGGTACCAAACACGCCCAAAATGTTTGTGCGTGCGTCCGACGAGTCGCCTTCACGGAGTGGCGTCGGCCCATAGAATACCGGCGACTCGAGGATGAAACCATGGGAGGGAGATAACATAACCGGTTTAATTGAGGAAGCTGCTACCACATGGTATATGTGGGGAGCAATCTACCAAAACAAAATTGAGGAAGCTGTTGTGCTGTGCGCGCGAGTAAAAAAAGTTGGCGCTCGGGCACGCGGGTGCACGCGCCAGCTTTTTCCTTGGCACGCCGACGAGGCGACGCCGGTGGTGAGAGAATCGGCGGGCCAAGGCCCGGGTTGGACCACGCTGCTGCTCGCTCGACGTGGTGGTCGTGGGCATCTGGCTCTGAAATCGCGGTGGTCACTAGTCTGCTGCTCTGCTCCCCGGCCGGTGCGCAGCGAGGTGTGGAGGAACAAGAAGCTGGGGATCATGTTTACATATGCCCATGACCTGATGTTCGTTCGCTGCTCTCCCGGCCCCTCTGTACAGATGCATCACTCTGTAAACCTGGCTTTGGGCCGATTTTGAAATGGAAATTCAGGTGGGGAGTAAACCCCCCTTGGTGATTTTTTTTTTTTTACATATTTGCAGGTGAGAAAACGAACGATTAACTGAAGTTGGACGAGGTTTACTTCTGCCTCACCTCTGATAGAGAGACCGGAGTACTAGACATTGAGGGTTTCAACTGTAAAACTAGGCAAGTTTTGAGGTATTTGGCAGATCTGAGGACACCTCGTCTGAGTTGAACAGACAGGTAGATTCTGAATGCTCTTAGATTATCCGCAAGATTGGTCAGCGATATCCTGATACCATATTACAGTAGCCAGCACATGGAGGAGAAAATTCAAAAAAAAACACCACATTTGCGTGGGAAATACTTAGAACCACCGCTTTTAGGCGAAATTGCAAAAATCCACCAGTTTTGGTTAAATTCGTTCCAATATACACTGATTGTGAAATTTCGGTTGGTTAACACAATTTCTGACCGGTTGGGTCCACTATCAGAGCTGGCGTGGTGAGGGGAGACGAACGACTTGGTCAGTCGTTGCCCAGGCGTTAACTGAGAAGTGGGTCCTGATGGGGATATGCCTAAGGGGGTATGCTCAGCAGTGAGTTTCGAGTGGGCCGGAAGGCCAGCAGTACGCTTCAAGGACGATGGATCGGACTCGAGGAAAGAAAAGGCCCATCGACTGGCGACTAGAAGCTCAGAGCGTAGCAGGCCCAGTCGGATTAGGTCAACGGCTCCTGGATCCTTATCTTGTTCGGGGGCAAATTGTAAACCCTGGTAGGTTCTTCATATATAAACCTCCCTAGGGTATAGTAGATACTTATGTTCCATCATACACCCCCTCAAGCGACTCCTTGACCGCCAGTTCGCCGCCCTTGTAACTCGCTCTCTCATAATCTAACCTAGGTGAGTAGGTCTTTAACCTCCGGGGACGAACACTGGTAAACCTTGTGCACCTGCCCCATCTCGCACCGCAGATGGCCGCCAACTCTTCCTCACGAAACTCTCAATCGCTTATATGAAATGCGCCGTGGCCATTTCCACGACAGTGGCGCCCACCGTGGGGCATAGTGGGACTGGCTTGAGTTCTGCGGCGAGACCCTACTCGCCGATCGAGCGGCCGCTCGCCACCGACCGCATGATCGCCTTTGGCGGGATCTTGCAGATCCTGCCCAACAGCTACATCCCGGCGTCGCGCCCGGTCACACACGCCGCGGTGATGCCGATCGGCTCCATCAACCTCTTCGTCGGCTTTACCGGCACGATCGACCCATTCGCGACCATGATCGTCGGCGGATCGCCTCCACACCGCGATCTGCTTTCGGAGGAGCAGGTCCGCTCTATCAGGGGCCTCGTCACCGAGTACGACTCGGCCGCTAGCGACGCGGTCGAGACCAACGTCGCCACCAACGACGACGCCCTAAACGACGACGCCGACCGCGACCCCCGCATCGGCCAACGGGTCCATCACCGCCGCGTCACGGGAGGACTCCATCACGCGAGTCTCCAACCCCGAAGATTTCGAGGATCCCTCCATACTGGGGATCTTCGACTCCGACTCTGGCTCGGAATCCCCCGAGGATCTTCGCGCCAGATCCAATCGCTTCAACGTGATTTACATGGCGGGAAGCGCGGCCACCCCGCCAGATCCGTTCTCCACGCCGATTCCGCCGACCGCGGCGGCCACAGAGGTGGAACAAGCCCGCCTACGGCTCCAGGAGGCGCAGCGCAACGAACTCGCCGAGCGCGAGAAATACCGCCTCGAGAGGCGGCGAGGCATCACTCTATCACCAGCGTCGCATCAGGACCCGCTCGAACCCCGATGTTCGTGGCCGTCCTGAACTTCAACGCATTTAGGGCGACCCCACATGCGCCGCCGAGCGCGAACACGGCGAGAACGCGCCGCCAGGAGGAGGCAACCCCGCAAGACCACCACCTGGAGCACCGGCGAATGGGGCCCCTCCACCACCCATGGGTCATGCGCCCCCACCTGACCAACCACGCATCATCATCTCGCCTCAAGCCCGGGACGCCAACGGGCTACAACTGTACTCCACCCCGATGGACAACGTCGTCGCGGCCGACGCCGCGATCGCCAACCTCGATGTCCAAGGCAACGGCGCGCTACCGATCCAGTACGCCAAGGCCCTACTCGTCAGGGCCGTCGAGCAACAAGCCGCATGAGTAGATCCGCGTGGGCGGATGTATTCCCGCCGCCAGCGGTGGCATCAAGCGGCCACCCAACCGTGGCCAACGCGATAGTTTGCCCACCACCCCAACCACTGGCAAACCAACCGCGAGCTGCCAACCCCGCGTTGTCGACCAACGAGCTGCGACCTGCGAACAACACCGTCGCCACAAACGGGCAACCACTCGACGTCTGAACGCACATCATCAACAATCAGGCGTGGCGGGCGCGCCAGCCCTACGACCTGCGACACACCCTCGCCAACCGCGGCGACCCAGAGCCAAGAGGCTCACTCAGTCGAGTCGGGCCACAATTCTTTGGACCCATGATCCGCGGGGAAAAATACCCCGCCAACTTCAAGGCCCCCAAGGAGATCGAGAAATACGACCTGACGTACGACCCCGCCGTTTGGCTGGACACATATCTCATGGCAATGGGGATCGCATGCCACACCGACCTGCTCGTCGCTCGCTACCTCCCCCTGATGATGGAGGGTGCGACCCGGCAATGGATCAATACGCTACCCGCCGATAGCATCGACTCCTGGGAAGAAATGTGGGACGCCTTCGTCAGGCACTTCGAGGGTTCCTACACCCGCGCCACCACCATCGAGGACCTGGAGCGATGCATCCAGGGACAACGCGAGTCGACCCGCCGGTGGATCCAAAGGTGGAAAGAGCTGTGGATAAACGCCCGCATCCACCTGCACACGGCGATACATCGCTTCAAAACGCTGCGTTGCACGAACCTCTGGTCGCCAAGATCAAGAGGGTCTACCGGACGCTCGACAACATCCCTGACCTCCTCGAGATTGCCAAGCGCTACGCGGAGGAAGATCCCAACCAAGACTCCGACGACGAGTCGGGAGGAAGACGGCGCACCAGCATCCATGACAGCGGGCGACTACGCGACATGCGCTATAGCAACACCCGCATCACCGGCAAGCGCCGGACCGACGAATGAGTCGACTTCATCGCCAACGCCGGCTACGGCCAACGCGACTCCAAGAACTACCGCCGCGACAGAGGAAGCTACCGCGACAGCGGGAACTACCGCGCCAACAATGCGACGAGGCCGAAATTCGACCCCGCTGCCCTGCTTAATCAGCCCTGCATCTACCACAGCAGGGAGGGAAAACCAGCCACCCACACCACCGCCGACTGCCACTCTCTCAAAGAGATCGATAAGGCAAGATGTGCAAGGGAGGACCCCAACAACAACCAACCGCGGGACAACAGGAACGGCGGCGGCTTCGGAACCGCTGTCGGGTCGCTTCATACCTTCACCGGACTCGACATCAAGCGTGAGAAGAAGGTACTCGCCCGCGCGGTTGCCGTCAATGCGGTGACGCAAGTCGATATCCCCCGCTTCCTAAACTGGTCCGAGCAAAGCATCACCTGGAGTCGCCAGGACCACGTGCCAAGAATCGAGTATCCAGGGCGAGTCGCCCTGGTGGTCAGGCCAAAGGTGGCTGACTACTGGCTGCCCAAGACGCTTATGGACGGTGGGAGCTCCATCAACATCTTGTACCTCGACACCTTCAAAAGGCTCAAGCTCCCAGAAACAGCCATCAAGCCAACACTGACGACCTTCCACGGCATCGTCCCCGGTCGGAAGGCGTACCCGATCGGGAGGTGACGCTGCCAGTCACCTTCGGCACCCCGGCAAACTACCGCACGGAGAGGATCGTCTTCGAGCTGGTAAACTTCCACAGTCCCTACCACTGCGTCCTGGGCCGCCAGGCATTCACAAAGTTCATGGCGACCCCACACTACGCCTATAACATGATGAAGCTCCCCGGGCTGAGCGGCATCATCAACGTCCACGGCGACCCCGATATGGCCATGGAATGCGAGGAAAAAGGCGCCGAGCTCGCCGACACCGTCATCGCCGCGGAGACTGACCACGCAGAGGAGCTCGCGAAATACGCGGGCAACATCAACAAGGACGATCCCACCATCCTGAAGAAACCAATCGCCGCAAACTCCACGTTCGAGGCGACCACGCACACCCGCACCGTCGAGCTCGTCCCAGGCGACTCCAGCCAAACGGTCACCATCGGGGCGCATATGAGCCCCGCATAGGAAAGCGCGCTCATCGGGTTCCTCCGTGAGAACCGCGACATCTTCGCATGGAATCCATCTGACATGCCAGGTGTCCCGAGGGAACTCACTGAGCACAAACTCAATGCCGACCCCAAAGTGCGACCAGTAAAACAGTCGCTACGGTCCTTCAATGAAGAACGCCGTCGAGCAATCACCGAGGAGGTCTAGCGCCTGCTAGCCACAGGCTTCATCCGGCCAATTAAGTACTCCAAGTGGCTGGCAAACCTAGTCCTGGTTCTCAAAAAGAACAACACCTGGAGAATGTGTATAGACTACACCAACCTCAACATACCGCCTCAAGGAGGAGTTCATCCATCACAAGATCGATCGGATCATCGATTCGACCGCTGGATCGAGTCATGTGTTTTCTCGATGCTTACTCTGGTTACAACCAGATCAAGATGGCGGTCGAAGACGAGGAGAAGACGGTGTTCATCACGCCATTCAGCGCGTTCTGCTACACGGCCATGACATTCGGCCTCAAGAACGCAGACGCCACATATCAGAGGTGCATGCAGGAGTGTCTAGCGAGCCAAATTGGCTGCAACATCCACGTCTACATCGACGACGTGGTGGTAAAATCCACCCGCCAGGACGATCTGCTCGCTGACCTAGCAGAAACCTTCACAAATCTGTGGAGGTACAACATCAAGCTGAACCCCGGAAAATGCACCTTCGGCGTACCCACTGGACAACTTCTGGGGTACGTAGTCTCCAAGAGAGGCATTGAGGCCAACCCCACCAAGATCGACACCATCGCGCGACTCGGGAAACCCGAGTGCCTGCGCGACGTCCAAAAGTTGGCAGGGCGAGTCGCGGCTCTCAGTCGCTTCATCCCCCCACTAGGCGAGAAGGCAATGCCCCTATACCGCCTGATGCGCAAGAACCCAACGTTCCAATGGGACGTAGAGGCCAACAACGCACTGAAAGCACTCAAAGAAGGGCTACTCGCGACACCACTACTCGCCGTGCCACTCGACAGAGAGCCAATGCTCGTCTACGTCGCGGCCTCCAATCGGGTCGTCAGCACCGTGATGGTCGTCGAACGACCAGAAGAGGGCAAGGAGTGCCCCATACAACGCCCAGTATACTACATCAGCGAAGTCTTAACAGACTCACGACAGCGCTACCCGCAATACCAAAAACTGGTGTACACGGTATTCCGAGCATAGCGGCGACTCCCGCACTACTTCCAGGAGCACCCAATAACGGTGGTATCCTCCGCGCCCCTGCAAGACATCATACGCAATCGCGATGCGACTGGGCGAGTCGCCAAGTGGGCCGTCGAGATCGGTGTCCACAACATCAAATACGAGCCCCGAAAAGTGATCAAGTCGCAGGCCCTGGCCGATTTCCTCGCCGACTAGGAAGAGGGACAACAGCCAGAGAAGCTCCCATACCTCCACTACTGGTCGCTCCACTTCGACGGCTCCAAGAACGCCGACGACGCGGGGGCTGGGGTCATACTGACCTCCCCCAAAGGAGACAAGCTCCGCTACATGCTCCACCTCAACTTCACACCCTGCACCAACAACGTGGCGGAATACGAGGCCCTCCTCCACGGCATGAGAGCCGCCAAGGAGATGAACATCAATCGCCTATGATGCTACGGCGACTCCGACCTAGTCGCCGGCCAAGTGGCCGGGACATGCGACGCTGTTTCCCCAACAATGATAGCATACCGCCAGGCCGTCGACCAACTGGGAGGACACTTCGACGGCTACTCCGTCGAGTGGATCGACAGGCGTAAAAACGAGGAGGCGGACGCACTTTACCGCATCGGGTCGGCTCGACAGACGCCACCAGTAGGCGTCTTCCTCGACATCATCCACAAGCCCTCCATCAGCCCACCGAAGGAGATCGACGTCGGGATTCCACTACAACCAGAACCGGCCTTAGTCGCCATGGTTGTGGAACCTAGCGACTGGACAGCGCCATACGTCACCTTCCTGGAACACAAACTCCTACCGAGCAACAAGACAGAGGCGCGAATGGTCATACGCCGCTGCAAATCCTTCGTCATCATCAACGGCGAGCTCCACAAGCGCAGCGTGACCGGCGTGTTCCAGCGCTGCGTACAGCCAGAGGAAGGCCGCAAGATCCTCCAGGACATCCACGCCGGCGACTGCGGCCATCACGCCGGCGCCAAGTCGCTAGTCGCCAAGGCCATGCGGCACGGCTTCTACTGGCTCACCGCACACGCCGACGCCACCGACGTTGTCCAAAGATGCGTCGGATGCCAGAAGTACGCCAACCAGACGCACCTTCTTGGTTCGGCGCTCAAGACAATCCCCATCACGTGGCCATTCGCCGTATGGGGCATGGACATGGTCGGCCCGTTGAAGAAGGCCCCATCGGGCTTCACTCACCTCCTGGTCGCAGTCGACAAGTTCACCAAATGGGTAGAGGCCAAGCCGATCAAGAAGTGCGACGGCAAGACGGCTACCAAGTTCCTCCGCGAACTCATCTACCGGTACGGCTACCCACACAGCATCATCACAGACAACGGCACCAACTTCGCCAAGGGGGCCATGGCGGAATTCTGTGAGGAGCACGGCATATGACTCGACCTCGCATCAGTCGCCTACCCGGAGTCAAATGGCCAAGCAGAACGTGCCAACCAGAGCGTCCTCCGCGGTCTCAAGCCGCGACTACAGGTGCCCCTCGAGCGCACCCCAGGATGCTGGGTCGACGAGCTCCCCTTTGTGATATGGGGGATCCGCACCTCCGTTAACCGATCAACAGGGTTCACGCCTTTCTTCATGGTGTACGGCGCTGAGGCCGTAATACCAACAGACCTAGAGCATGACTCCCCTCGAGTCGCCAACTACGTCGAGGCGGCCAACGAAACCGCCCGCCAAGACAATGTTGATCAACTCGACGAAGCACGCGACCTGGCTCGCTCCCGCACCGCCATATACCAGCAGGGACTTCGCCGCTATCACAGCCGCCGAGTGCGAACTCGCACCTTCCAGGAAGGCGACCTGGTCCTACGACTGGTCCAAGATAAAAAGGGCATGCACAAGCTATCCCCCCCATGGGAGGGGCCATTCGCCATAGGCCGAGTCCTTGGCAATGACGCTTACTACCTCATCGACATACGGGGTGACGGCCAATTGGAGGTCGGGAGGCCATGGAATGTAAACCTCCTCAGAAATTTCTATACTTAGAACCTCACACTGTACTCCATCGGCATATATAATGAAATTCATTCGGATCGCACAAATTGTGTCCACTCGACATATTCTTGTGCCACTCGCACTCGTACATACTAGCAATATGCTACCTACGGAAGTCAACCTCTGGTCGAGCGACCGGCACGGCCAAGTAGTGCAGCACAAGGGCACCGGAAAAATCCGGGCCTTGGGTCGTCCACGAAAAACGCCAACCCGGAGCCGCCATTGGAGTCGCCTAGCCAGTATCCCACGGGCCAAGACATCCGACACACGCTTCACAGCGACTGTCCCTCTCACCCTCGCCAGAAAGCGACTCGAAGGTTAAGTACCACACGGGACTCCAAAAGCAGGGACCCCACGCTGCCGGGAACACACCCAAGAAGAGAGCTGCCTAGGGCTCAGCAATCGGCTCTCCGGGCCAGGGGAGGAGACGCGTTACAAACAACGCATTCATAACCTGCAACAGGATCACGACCAATACGGTCTAGCACAATGCTCCGGGACTCGTTCACAAACGAACCTCACCCGCACTCGGGAACTCGCCGCTCAGGAGATGCAAGGGGCAAAAACAAACGCAGAAACAAGGCAAACACATAGAAATACATAGTCGATTTATACCCCATTAAAGGGCGGACGCGCTCGGGGACTCGCTCAAATTGTTGAACAAAACACTGCCTTAATAGAACACAAGTCGACCAAGTCCCTGCGACACGGGTTACAAAAATCATACAAATGTTCGCCACCTGGCATCTATTACAACTTTTACATTTTCTCATTACGTGCCCACGACGAAGAAGAAGCACCACCACCCTTGACGCGCACAAAGGGCTGCCACGGGTTCGTCGGATACGTGGTCAGCGACTTCGCCAATGACGACTGGAAGGGCTGCTCCGACTTCATGTCGTGGTGCTCCGGCTCGGGGTCGCCAGGCGCCAACACCGTCTCCTAGTACTGCAACAGACCCCCCATTGCCAAGACATGATCAGCATAAGGAGCGGCCTTCGCGGTCAGCTTCAGCACCTCCGACATCTCCACCGTGCCGGTCGCCGAGGGATAGCCACTCGTGACATCGTCAAGATCGAAGTCGTCGGGGAAATGCGCGAGACCCAAGCTCAACGCCGTGGCGGCCCCGCGTCTGAACGCCGAGCGCGTCATCCACTCCACAACCACGGGCACCTCCTCCAGATAGTGCCACACCTCCGTGAGCCCCCCATGGATGACTTCGGTGGGAGCCATGCCTTGGAGAGCCGCCTGGACACACAACGCCGAGGCTGTGGCCGCATTCACCACGACGATTCACGCGAAGCTATGATAAGTCTGCACCACCGGGTCGCTTTGTCCTACCACAGCTGCAAAGTCAGATATCAGCGAAACAATGAAACCCCCAAAGCGGGGACCGGACAAAAGGCTAAAGCAATGACAGAAACTCACCAAGCAGCTTGCGGCAATTCTCCTTGACGTGCTTCTCCAAGGTGGCCTGGTCGTTATGTAGTCCCACGATGATGGAGTCCGTGGCTTTGCGTTCCTCTTCAGCGACAGCGACGGCAGTCTTCGCCCGTTCTTCCGAAGAAACTGAGGCCGCCTTAGCATCCTCCAACTCCTTGACCAAGAAGGCCACTCGCTCATTCGCCGTGTCCAGTTCCGCGAGTGGGACATACCCCTCACGGGCTTTGGAGACCTTAGCCAGGAAACCATCTGCAAGTGGAGATGTCAAAGTATTGCATAAAACCATCTCACAACAAGCAAAGAAGAACAACGCCAAACACTAACCGATCCTCTCCTGAAGCTGCCGGTTCACCTCCTGCGCCTCGCGCAAGTCACGCTCCAGACGCTCTCGCGCAGCCTGCCGATCAGTCGACTCCCACTGCAACCCCTGCAAAACAACAAGACCAGCTAAGCATCAGGAGGAAAATTATCACCAGTTCCCAGTCGCTGAAATTCAGCGACCAGGAACTTGGGGACTGGAGAAGGAAGAAAAAACCAAGACCAGTTCCTGTTGGGGATATACTTTCCGGGTATCCTCACAGTTCCTCACTGACCAGGATGGCTCACTTCGGGTTAGAGCTTTGCTTCACGGGCGGCCCAGTCAGGGAGAGAAGACGAAATCCAATCCGGCTACGGGAAGGCCCAGAAGACTTACCGACTTAGGCCCATAATGTTACTTGTAGTTCAAGATGTACTCTGTAACAGACTCTTAGTCGTAGCCGGATAGATCTCTCCTGTAAAACCAAGGCTAGATATCTATATAAGCCGTCCTAGGGAGAGCCTTTAGGGCACCAGATAACACCCAATACTTTAGACCCTCAACTCGCACAGGCGAAACCCTTGTAACCCATATTCCGGCTCTGCCGTATTACTGGATTGCTAGCAGGAGTAGGATCCGTCCAAAGCCGGCGGATTCGAACCTGGGTAAACTTGTGTGCTCACCGTCCCGAAATACCATACGTCTCACCCCCCCTCTCTTCCGCATGCCTCGAGGACCCCCTCATGGCGTACTTGGCATCAATCTGACGACAGTTGGCGCCCACCGTGGGGAAAGTGAGCTTCGGATCTATGTTCCAAGCGAAATCTGCAAGAATCGGAATCGGCGAGACCATCGCCGTCGGTCGCATCCTCTACGCCAGCGACGTCCCTCTCATCGTTCTTGAGGAGACTTGGATTCCGGCAATGGAGGCCGTGACTGCCTACACAATCATGTCTTTTGGCGAGATCGATGTTTACATCGGTTTCGCTGAACCTGCCCAACCCACCCCAGAGGTGATGATAGAGGCAGAAGAATTTTCTGGACCCCCTTTGTCCATGAGGCCAGTGAGTTCCGGATCTCAGAAAACCCTAATCCCACCTAGCCCGCACCAGTTGCGGAGATAGTGGAGAAACCCGAACCTGAAGAAGACCTAGCGGTCAACGTCGAATCTGGAGTGGATCTCCCCAGAGGAGCCGAATCCCAGATCGACCCACCCGTGGAAGTCGAAATCTAGGAGGAGCATATCAACGACACTGATTCCGGCTCTGATGATGCCGAAACAGACAGGCCTTTCCTAAGGTACACACTAAAAAATATGATACTGCAAGGCGAAAGCGTAGATGCAATCCTCGAGACCATCAAAAGTTTCGATATGGCTGATCGCGAAAGCCGCAGGTACCTCAGGAAGCACGCGACGCACTTTGTCGGATACGTGGGATCCGGATCCGGCTCTGCCGATGCTGGAGAAAACACTGACTCGGTGCTGGAGGCAATTGGAACAAACGCCGATGTACCCGCATCCTCGGATGAGTCGATGACGTCAGCAGATTTCCAAAAGTTCTTCGTGGAATATGAAGAGGAGTACAACTCCAAAGCTGCAGAAGAAGGAGAAGCCATGGATGAAGGATCCGGGGAACACTCTCCCAAAGCGCAGGATGACATGGACGTCGGAGATAATCCTGAAGTCCAAATGTCCGAAAGTACCGATCAGAGCTTGACTCCGGGAAACGTACCCAAAGCCGTCTTTGCTGCCGGCGCTTCCAAGAAGGCAAAGAAGAAGAACAAGAAAAACAAGACCCCGGCAAAAGACCCTCTGACAGAGGAGGTGATTGCTGAGGAATACGAAGAAGACTCGGATGGAGCACTTATCCCAAACGAGATGAAAAAATAAGCATCGGTGGATGGACACGTGATCACTGAAGGTGCGCGTAAACTCATTGATGCCGCATTAACCACACCTATCCCTACAGCTGCAGAACTTACTACAGATGAGATGGATGAAAGGGTGCAAGCCCTAGAAGCGCGTCGTCAACAACTCCTCGATGAAGCAAAAAACATCGAGGTGGAGAAGAAACGCATGTCGAACAAGGAGTACATGTTTCGTCTACATCAGAAGACACGGAACCGTCACATAGATGACAATCAATTCCCACGTGTCCGTGCTGTCTTTTTGGAGATGAGATGGGGAAGCCACGGAAAGATAGCAATGGAGATTGGGTATACCCAACACCAATACAAAATACCGTGGCAGCCCGAGAAATTCTATCGGCTAATCCAGGACCAGAGGAGATCTGTTTGGGTATCAAGCTACTCAACAAGGGACTGGAGCAGCAAAAGGTCACCCTGTCCGGAAGTCAAAAACTGGTCTCAGATGCTGACCAATGTCGCACGGATCCGGCATGGGCTGGCGTAAGACCCCATTACGTTTCGGAGCAGTATTATCGCCCCGAACGATGGGAAGACAATTATTCAAGAACCAGATCTTCAGGACAGCATCACAAAACCACACGCGGTTGGGGCAGTGTCGCACCAGCGGCCGAGAAAGACGCCATCGCTGCCCTGAATCCGACGAGTCCTCCCCGACGAGAATCTAAGGATCGAAGGGGAGAAGATAAAGAGAAACGTCAGGAGGAGGATCGTCAGAGAATGCCGCCTCCTAGACATGAGAACCGTCCGGCTGAGCCTCACTATGGTGGGAACGACGGACGAAGGCAACGGAAACCATGCGGTACAAGCGGCGGGGGCTCGTCAGTAGTCAAGACCCTCCGGAATCGGAATAATGACGTTCGGATGGAGGCCGGCGATCAGCCGGAAACTACCCGCTGCACCACCCTCCACCACCACAGTTATCACAGCCCCCCACAGAGGTCAAGGAGGACATGGCGGAGGAGGTGGTGGCGAGCAAGTCCGGCTCCAAGGCACCGCAGCCACAGCCGACATTCGGGACGATCCCTATCCCCGAACGACGCAAGGCATAGGATCAATTCCAACATAGAGGCTCAGCACTACGAAAACGATGACGTGTACATGGGCCCAAAGTGCTTCGGACCATGCATTAAAGCCACAAAGTTCCCGGAAGGATTTGCTATCTCAAGACATATTCAAGCCTACGACGGCATTGCTCGGCCAGACACCTGGTTACAGGATTTCTTCCAGGCTTGCTGCATCGCCAAAGGCGGAAACAACCTGGTCGCAACCCGATATCTCCCACTCATGCTGAGGAAGACGGCACGATCATGGCTCAATGAGCTTCCGGCGAACACCATCCACAACTAGTATGATTTACAAAGTGCGTTCTTTCGGAATTTCGAAGGCACATATCGGAGGCCCTGTACGGTTGGAGACCTACAGTGTTGCACCCAGAAAGCCGGAGAAACTTGCCGGGATTACCTCGGACGATGGATTGACACCAAGAACTCCTGCGAAGGAGTAAACGATCAAACTGCGATTGAAGCTTTCATCGCAGGTCTCCCAATTGGTTTACTGCGCCATCGCTTGAAGTGTGACAAGGTTACTGATCTGGGAAAAATGATAGAAACAGCGAGCAAGTATGCAGATGCTGACGACGATGCAGAGGGATTACTCAATGCCCTGGCTATGCCTTAGTCGGCAAAACAACGAAAGCAACAAGCTTAGAAGCGCAAAAATACCTTGGAAGAAAAACCCAACGCGGAGACAGCGGTAGTCACTACTGTTTCCGGGTCTGGAGGACGAGGAGGACGTGGCGGAGGCCACGGGCGTGGCTGTGGGACATCAAGGGTCCAAGGTAGAGGCGAGCAACAACCAGGCAAAACCTACACTTGGGCCGACATCGCCAATAACCCATGTGTGCATCATTTGGACGCCAATGGGGGCTCATCCCACACCAACACTGAATGTCGTTTTAACAACAACATCAAGAGAGATGATACCGTGGGCTACAAAGCCAAGCAGAAGAAGGGAAAGAAAAATCCCGAAAAAGACGAAGAGACCAAGGAAGATTCCGACATGGAGGAAGCCGACGCTTCAAATCCCAAGTCGGAAGGGAAGAAAACTTTTCCCACCAAGAAGGACACTTATGTCACCTTCCTCGGATCTCAACCAGCAAAGGTCAAGAAAGCAGTTCTCCACGAGCTCAACGCAACAGTTCCGACTGTCCCTCAGTATCTGGATTGGTCGGAAGTAGCAATAACGTTTGACCGTGCTGATCATCCGCCTAAGCTACATAGGCGAGGAAAATACGCCTTAATCTTCAATCCACTTATTGATGGTTATGGTTTCTCCAAGACCCTCATGGACGGTGGTAGCAGCATCAATATTCTCTATGTCGAAACGCTACGCCGGATGAAGATCTCGGAAACACAGCTGAACCACAGCTCTATGATCTTTCACGGAGTTGTCCCAGGAAGACAGGCTAATTCCCTGGGAGAGTTCACTTTGGATGTTACTTTTGGAACACCAAAGAATTATCGGACGGAGGCACTTTCCTTCGAAGTGGTCCTGTTCAAGAGCGCATACCATGCCATATTCGGACATCCGGCTTACTGGGCTTTTATGGCTCGTCCGTGTTACATTTACAATATGATGAAAATTCCAGGTCCCAACGGCGTAATCACCATCAGGGGAGACCCGAAGAAGGCGCGAGAGTGCGAGGATGGAAATGCCGCCTTTGCCAAAGCCGTGCTGCACGCCCAGGAGTACCAGGAGATCAAGAAGAGCATAGATCCGTCCGAGATGCCTGCGACGAAGAAGGAGGTGACAAAGCCAAATCCAGAGTTCAAGGCATCAGAAGAGACGAAGACGACACCGTTGAAGGATGACGACCCCTCCAAGGTGACTCAGATAGGCGTAGGCCTAAGTAGCGCATAGGAAAGCGTGCTCGTCAAGTTCCTCCAAGAAAATCAAGATATCTTCGCATGTCAGCCATCTGACATGACCGGAGTACCTAGGGAACTTGCCGAGAACTCTCTAAATGTAAACCCGAACGCTAAACCCGTCAAACAGTCCTTATGATGATTTGGTGATGAAAAGCGTAAGGCAATAGCTAAGGAACTAGCGTGGCTCGAGTTAGCCGGATTCATAGAAGAGGTCATCCATACTGATTGGTCGGCCAACCCTGTAATGGTCCCTAAAAAGGACACCACTGATTTAAGGATGTGTGTTGATTATACTGCCTTGAACAAGGCTTGTCCAAAAGATCCGTTCACTCTGCCTAGAATTGATCAAGTTATCGATTCTACGGCCTCGAACTCCTCTGTTTTCTCGACGCATATTCTGGTTATCACCAAATCCGGATGAAGGAATCTGACAAAGTCAAAACTTCATTCATAACCCCCTTCGGAACCTTCTGTTTTGTTACGATGCCCTTTGGGATGAAGAACGCAGGAGCTACGTACCAGCGCACGATGCAGCGTTGCCTCCACGACCAACTCGGACGCAATGTACATGCATACGTGGATGATATCACGGTCATGTCCAAAAAGAAGGAAACATTGATTTCCAACTTGGAGGAGACATTCGCCAATCTACGAAAATACAACATCATGCTTAACCCGAAGAAATGCTTCTTTGGAAGACCAGCCGGAAAATTGTTAGGTTTCATCGTGTCTCAAAGAGGCATAGAGGTTAACCGCGACAAGATCAAGGCTATTCTCAATATTGCCAGGCCAACTTGCCTGAAGGACGTACAAAGATTAACTGGTTGCATTGCTGCGGTCAGTCGATTTGTAAGCCGGCTTGGTGAAAGAGCCGCACCATTATACAAACTCCTGAAGAAGACCAAAGATTTTGTCTGGACTGACGAAGCTGAAGCTGCACTATAAGACCTGAAAAAAGTACTCTCATCTGCTCCTATCCTTGTAGCGCCGGAACCTCAGGAACCGATGTTGCTTTATATTGCTGCGACAAATAAGGTCGTTAGTATCGTCATGGTGGTGGAGATACCAGAGGAAAATCAGGAACACCTGGTGCAGCGTCCGACTTATTTTGTCAGCGAGGT
The DNA here is from genome assembly GCA_023614405.1 of Avena insularis. Classification (NCBI taxonomy): domain Eukaryota; kingdom Viridiplantae; phylum Streptophyta; class Magnoliopsida; order Poales; family Poaceae; genus Avena; species Avena insularis. The sequence goes on along the minus strand of CM042684.1, from coordinate 430,433,069 downwards.
CTTGACAGAATCAAAACAGCGATATCCGCACTATCAAAAGTTGGCTTACGGTGTTTTCCTAGCATCTCGTAAGTTACAACACTATTTTAAGGAGCATCCAATTATCGTGGTGAGCAAAGCTCCCATGAGAGACATAATCAACAACAGCGACGCCACAGGACGTGTCGCCAAATGGCGCATAGAGCTCTCAGCTTTCAATATTGAGTATAAACCTCGGACAACAATCAAATCCCATATCTTTGCTAACTTTGTCGCTGATTGGACAGAGACGAAGGAGAACATGGTCCTCCCTGAGTCGGAATACTAGACCCTCTTTTTTGATGGGTCTAAGGCTCGAGGGGGCTCGGGGGCTGGCGTGGTGCTCAAAAAACCCCAAGGAGATAAACTATTATATGTGTTGCAGATCCACTTCACAGCGACAAACAATATTGCCGAGTATGAAGCACTGCTGCACGGAATCCGGATTGCCAAGGATATTGGCATCCGACGTTTGATGTGTTACGGAGATTCGGATCTTGTTGCTCAGCAAGTCTCGGATATTTGTAATGCAAATAAGCACATGGCAGCATATAAAGCTGTCGTGGATGATCTATCTAAATCGTTCGAAGGGTTTGAAGTTCAACACATCCCTCGAGCAGAAAATGAGGAAGCAGATGCACTATCTCGAATAGGCCCTGCGCGGAAAGAGGTCCCGGATAGCGCATTTTTAGAGCACCTCAAAGTTCCCTCGATAAAGGGAGTAGATGAGGAATATCCGACCAAATCCGACTCACCTTTAATAGCAGTTCTAGCTGTAATTCCCAGCTGGACTCATCCCTACCTTGATTACTTGGTAGATAGCAAATTACCCGAAGACAAGGTGCTGAGCCGGCAAATTATCCGACGAGCAAAAGCCTATACTATTGTTAAAGGTGAGCTCCATAAACGGAGTGTTTTGGGGGGTTTTCAGCGCTGTGTATCTCCGGAAGAAGGAGTGGAGATCTTAAGAGAAATCCACGAAGGCGAGTGTGGTCACCACGCTGCAGCCAAATCTTTAGTGGCAAAAGCTTTTCGACATGGATTTTTCATTACATTTCAGCGAGATCGAGAACGATTAGTCAAGACATGCAAAGGCTGCCAAAAGTACGCCAAGCAAGCTCATGTTCCGGCCGATCAGCTGCGAACAATACCTATAACATGGCCTTTTGCGGTCTGGGGGCTTGATATGGTAGGACCTTTTAAAAGAGCACCAAGTGGATTCACGCACCTCTTAGTGATGGTGGACAAATTCACAAAGTGGATCGAGGCTAAACCTGTCACTAGTTGTGATGGAGCAACGGCCAAAAGATTTGTCGAGAATGTTATAATCTGGTATGGTTATCCGCATAGCATTATCATGGACAACGAGAGTATTTTTTCTATGGGAGAACTGGCTGAATTCTGTGATGAGCAAAATATCTGGCTTGACATTGCGTCAATCACACATCCACAAACTAACGGACAAGTCGAAAGAGCAAATGGTTTAATTCTACATGGCTTGAAACCAAGACTCGAAGCACCACTGAGGCGTGCTGCGGGGGCTTGGGCAGAGGAACTACCCTCTGTAATTTGGAGTTTGCGAACAACTCCGAACATGTCAACAGGATATACACCTTTCTTCTTGGTCTATGGCGCAGAAGTAGTTCTTCCTAGTGATTTAATTCATACTTCTCCTAAAGTGGCCGCGTATATCGAAGAGGATGCCGAGATTTCTCGACAAAATGATCTCGACTTAGTCGAAGAAGTTCGCGTCGTTGCTGAAATGAGATCTACAGCCTATCAACAGAAGTTACGCAAGTATCATAGCCAGAGAGTCCGAACTAGATCTTTTAATAAAGGTGATTTGGTTCTCCGGCTTGTGCAACAAAGAAAGCACAAACTTTCCCCATTATGGGAAGGGCCCTTTTTAGTTAGTCGAGTATTGCACAATGGATCGTACTACTTAACTGACATGAGGCCAGTCAAAGAAATACCTGCTACTAAGAAGAGAAAGAGAGCTGGAGGCAGTACAAATCCGGATGAGTTAGACAGACCATGGAATATTGCTCACCACGCCCTTTTATTCTTAGTTTATCCTTCTTTGTAATCATACATATGTACATGTTCTGTGAGAAATAAAAGTTTTGGTTACCTCAAAGTTTTCCTGAGAAGTTTTTACCATCTTATTTCCTAATGATCATGTCATAGTCGAAAATCCCAGAATGCTTGAAAGTACTTATGCTCATGTTCGTTCTGGTTTAGATTTACGACTCTAAAAACTGCTACCTTCGGGTATAACTCTAAAAAATTCTAGTCTTTACTTAGGTTATTTGTCTGATTGCTGGATGCGGGTATTTTTCGAGTAGTGAATTGTTGGTACTGGAAGCCGGCTTTGTTTTCGAGTTTAAACTGGTTTAGCAATTGAGCTCCATTGCTCGGCAAAGTTTCCGGCTGAAGGTTTAGCCGGCTCACGAAAGGGACGAGGCGGAAAGCCAGATAAACGATAAGTAGAGACGAAATATTCTAAGTGCTTATGCAAACATTTCAAGCACACAAAAAGTCTAAAACAAAAGTGCTGAATAGATAAAAAAAACTTAGCACTAGCAAAAGCCATAGTACTTTATATTTACAAAACGCATCATGTTCTTTCACAGAATAATACATAAGTTTGTGGTCTATGATGCAGGAGGAGATGAAGGATCTACTGGCTCGCTGGTCATTCCGCCTTGATATCATTCCGAGATGTCCGGATCCGAGGTGGTCCGTTCATCGTCGGAAACTTCTTCGGCATCTTCTAGAGGAGGTGGCGGAGTATCCACGCGGGTGAAGAAGGGGATCTCGTAGCTGGTCAGACCAGCTACGTGGCACCCATATCCAGCGCAGGAGTGCATGATGGCTTGAAGGTCCTGCTCCTGGCCGTCTTCATCTACCTTGCAGTACCCTTTAGTCACTTGCCATATTTCCATGTTTCCATGGTGGCTCATGACCATGGAGAGGGCATTCTGCGCGGCAGTCCATGCGTAGGACATGTTCCAGTCCCTAACGAGCTGCGGCATCTCCTTGGCCTTCTCTCGCACCTGGAAGTCCGACATGCTTGGCATGTCCGGAATCCTGAGAGACTCGCCAATATCCTCAAGGGATTGGCGGTAGTCATGAAGAAGATCACCGACTTGGGTAAGCCGGTGAGTGCGAGGCTCGGACGAGGAGGAGTCCGTCAAGTTTAGAGGACCTATACACAAAATGAAGATAAGGAAAAACGACATTGATAAAAGTTGAAGAAATGATAAGTCAGATAGATGGAACTTACCAAGAATGACGTCGTCAATCTTGGCTTTCTCCTCCCGGAGACTCTGGAGTTCAGCCCGGAGTGCTTGGGAGATATCCTTCTCTCTGTCAACCTCATTCTTGAGGTCCGAGATAACTTTATCTTGAGCGGCAATCTTGCGATCGCGCTCTTCAGTGGCCATGGAGGAGGATTCCAAGACTTGAGCTATGCCCGTTTCATGATCCACCTTGAGCTTTTCCAGCTCTTGGCGAAGTCCTTTGTTCTCCTCCACCAAGGTCTTGAGGTTCTCGGCCTCTTCAATCATAGCGATGGATTGTTTCACCAATGCTGTAAGTCAAAAAAGAACAACAGTTCAGAAAAATTCGACATTAAAAAGCAAAAGGCAAGGTTTGAATCTCGAAATGTTTACCTTCGGCTTCGTCCTTGGCTACCTTGAGCTCAGCATTTTTAAGCCGGAGAGCTTTGATCTCTTTCCGCTTATTATAGACATTGGACAATAATTCCTGGTTATAGGAGCATACTTTCTGTAAGTCAGAATACCCAAAGTCAGAAAGCTACTTAAGACTCGAGCTAATATTTTTACTAAATATTAGCACGAGCCTTGGGGGCTACACTAGTTCATTCTTTGGCATCCTAATGAAAGCACAAACTCGGATTCTATATCCTACTTCATGCTTGGGGGCTAGAGGATATGATATAACATAATGTAAAAACAAGAGTTGGAATTCCGACTTACATATTGCTTGCGGGTGAGTTTGTCTAAACCCGCGTTCACTTCAGCTGTCACCTTCTCGGCAAGAGTAAGAGGGATCACTGGAGCTATTGGAAGCTCGCCAGTCCTGATCCTCTCGTCGTGAAGGCGGACTTGAGTAAGAAGGTTGGAGAACTTGACGTCCTCTGCTTCTTGCGCCTCCTCTTCGGGGGATAGATGGCTTTTGTCCAGGACTTGCCTGGCCAGCCGCTGGATCTCCTCTGCAGACTTCCGGTTCAGGCCAAATTTGGCAAGACCCGGATTGTTGAGGAGGTTGTCGGTGAAGACTTCAGCCGAGGGATCATTACCCGAAGAGGGTTCACCCTTATCTTGGTGGCCTTGACGGTAGTGCGTCGATGTCGACAAGGATCGTCGGCTCCGCTTGAGGAGCCGGATCTTCTGCAATCACCAGAGAAAGGATGATCGCCGGAGTTGCAGAAGGTTGAGGGACCGGAGTCGGAGGAGCCACAGCAGGGGAAGCTATTGTAAGCTTCGTCTGGTGCAAGGTCTTCAAAGAAGTCCCCTTCCCCTTGCCCTTGATGATTGATTTTGCTCTGAGAGAGTAGTAAAGTCGGAAACATTACATCTCGGAAAGAAATTTGAGTAAACAACAAAGGCGGAAAAGTTGTGATAGAAGGTTACCTCTTCACGATTGGCACCTCCTTTGTGCCAACTGCTACTGTCGGAGCTTTGTGCTTCCTGAGCGCAAGATCCGGCAGTGGAACCACTTCCACCTCCTGAGAGAACTCCGGAGGGTATCCTTCGAGCGGAGCAAGTTCCGACTCAGGGATGTCAGCAAGGTGAAAACAAGAAAACGTATCAGCATTGCAATGTAACTCGAAGATAGAAACACATAAAAGATGTGATGATAAAAGCTTACCGGAACTACGGGGTTTTCCGCCGTGTGCATGTCTAGAGAAACCTCTAGAATCCGCCTCTCGATCCGCTCCTTGATCATCCACTTGATGTGGGTTATGTAGCCCTGAGTGGTGTAGGCTTTGGGGCTGATGCGGAGGGAGTCGGTCAGGGAAGACGTGACGGAATGCATCAGTCTATCCCGTGGTACTGAAGTGGCTGGATCCGGCATGAGACCCAGCACTGGACCAAGTTGGATCCCTTCAGAACCTTGTGCTTGATCAGATATTCGATCCGCCTCTTAGCGAGGATCAGATCATCTGTAAGAGCCGGAGCAGCCTCGTCCCAGGAAGGTTGGGCCGTGGCGGCTCCGTCGACAAAAGCCGGCAAAGCAGTAGCTTTGCCAGGAGCCAGAATATCCCGATGATAGAAAAAAGTGGCTGGCCATTGTTTGACCGAGTCACTGGTAGAAATTTTGGGATATGCCCGGTCTCGTCTAAGAGAAAAACTAATAGTGCCGGTGATGTAAGGAACACCGGCAGTGATGGAATTCCTCCGGACATGAAAGTAAAACCGGAAGAGAAGCAAACTCGGCCTAATGCCGAGAAAGCCCTCGCAAAGCGTAGCGTATGCGCTCATCTCTAGCAGGGAGTTGGGAGGAAGATTGTGGAGTTGAACTCCATAGTGGTCAATCACCTCGGAGAAGAACTCCGAGGGAGGAATGGACAAACCTCGGTCCAGATGGGTGCCGAAGTGGACGCACTCGCCCTCGTGCGGATTGGGGACGGTCTCGCCGGAGCCGCTCCGCCAGTTGCCGACGGCGAGGAGCCCCTCCTTCTCCACGTTCTTAAGGCCTTCTTCGTCAAGAGCGCAGGGGATCCAGATTCCCCTGTAGTTTTCTTTCTTTGCTGCTGCTTCTGCCTTCGCTGCCGCCGCCAAACTGGAGGAAGAAGATGAAGCCATTTTCTCCAGTGGAAGGGTGACCTTAAAGGGGCGATGCTAGGAGCTTTGTGGAGGGAGAACGAGGAGGCTCTGTGCACGCAGGAGGATTGGGAGGAAAGAAACGGCAAGGGACTGGTGGAAAGGAGAAGAAGAAATCTAAACCCCTTATATCCACCTACCTGTGCCAAGATTCGTGCAAATGCTACAGAGTAACCGCCACGCATCATGGAAAGAACTGGGAAGGGCCCGCGCGATGATTGCGTTGCCTCGATCTCCACGCACGCATTGAAACGGCGCCTCGGTTCCACGGACCGCGGACCCACCAATGGTCGTGCTGACGAAACGTCTGTCAGATGACGTGACTTGACCATGCTTGTGTCAGGTGGCGTTAGAGACCAAATTCCGGCTTAGTTTAAAAGAGAGCTGGAAAATCCGAGTAACCAATTGCAAGGTCCGACTTATTTTTAAGGCCCGGATCGTATCTTTTTATTGTGAAGTTTCAGGAACCCTTCAAGATTCTGCAAGCCGAAGATCAAGCTAGACGATGATAAAATCCGACTTTGGATCTTGGAGGCCTCCGGGGGCTGCTGTTGGGGATATACTTTCCGGGTATCCTCACAGTTCCTCACTGACCAGGGTGGCCCACTTCGGGTTAGAGCTTTGCTTCACGGGCGGCCCAGTCAGGGAGAGAAGACGGAATCCAATCTAGCTACGGGAAGGCCCAGAAGACTTACCGACTTAGGCCCATAATGTTACTTGTAGTTCAAGATGTACTCTGTAACAGACTCTTAGTCGTAGCCGGATAGATCTCTCCTGTAAACCCTAGGCCGGATATCTATATAAGCCATCCTAGGGAGAGCCTTTAGGGCACCAGATAACACCCAATACTTTAGACCCTCAACTCGCACAGGCGAAACCCTTGTAACCCATATTCCGGCTCTGCCGTATTACTGGATTGCTAGCAGGAGTAGGATCCGTCCAAAGCCGGCAGATTCGAACCTGGTTAAACTTGTGTGCTCACCGTCCCAGAATACCGTACGTCTCACCCCCCTCTCTTCTGCATGCCTCGAGGACCCCCTCATGGCGTACTTGTCATCAATACGACGATAGTTCCTAGTCGCTGAAATTCAGCGACTAGGAACTCGAGAACTGGAGAAGGAAGAAAAAACCAAGACCAGTTCCCAGTCGCTGAAATTCGGCGACTAGGAACTCGGGGACTGGAGAAGGAAGAAAAACCAAGACCAGTTCCCAGTCGCTGAAATTCAGCGACTGGAGAAGGAAGAAATACCAAGACCAGTTCCCAGTCGCTGAGATTCAGCGACTAGGAACTCGGGGACTGGAGAATATAGGAAGATAAAGACAATTCCCAACCGCTGAAATTCAGCGACTAGGAATTCGGGGACTGGACATACCTGAATGGCAGCGCCGAGCATCTTGTGAAGTCCAGGAGCGTCAGTCGACGGGACCATGAAGGAGGTGCACCCGCGACGGGCCTCAATCTCCGCATCCATGATTTCCAGAAACTGCAGAGATTGCGCGTCCGCACCGCCTGGAAACCCCCTCGCCATAAAGCGAGGGAATGTCGCCGACGCCCTGGCAGGGGCGCTGGCCGCCGAGGACGGCACCTCCGGTGCGGATGTAGCTGGCGCTGGCTCTGATCGCGTCGCCGTCCCCTCTTTGACGAGCGGTGCAGAACTGGCTCCGTGGCGCTTCCCCCGGTCATGGCGTCGTCAGCGCCGCCCTTCTATTTCTTCGCGACTTCAGCAGTCACGACATCCTCGGAGGCCTTCCTCTTCCTAAGGAGATCACCTTCTCCCGCGACAGTGGCCGAGGGAATCTTGGCCACCGAAGGGCGCCCAATCTTCTTAGCCCCTGACCTGCACGAGCCCTTCTAATCAGCACAACCACGACACAAAAGATGCAAAGCAAATTGGGACAAGGAAGTGTAACTTACTTGGCGACTGGAAGAACACGAAGACCGGTACTGATATGGGCAGGCTTGTCCAACTCGGGACCAAGTTTGCGACTGAGCCCCCGCTCGAATACGTTTGAAGCCCACGAAACCAAAGGCTTCCTTGACGACGAAGCCGCAGTCGCCGGGATCTCTGGCTCTGACGCCGCTGCCTTCGCTGGCAATGGCGACTGGGGCGGCACCACGTCGGTGGCTTCTTGGCTTGGGACCCCCGAGGTCGACAGCGCGATCGAAGCCAGCGGCGCCTCTACCACCACCTCCGTATTTTTGCCCTCCAACCCCTTCGTCGGGATTGCGACCCTCGGGAACTTGTGCGAGACTTCAGGAGACCCTTCGCCGTCGGAGTCGTCGTCCGACCCGAACACCACTGACAACCTGACTGGTGACGCGGGCCTCTTTGCCGGCGACTTGGGCCGGCATGGGGGCTTCGAAGGCGTGGCGGTGCGCCCGGTACGTCTGCTCCTGTGCGACCTCGTCGCCTTCTTCGAACTCGTCCAGGCTGCGGCTCGCTTCGACCTCTCGCTGCTTCTGCATTCGGGGCTTGCAAGCCACAGGCACTGGGGGAGCGACCTCTTCGTCTTCCCCGTCGCTATCGGAAGGATTCCCCTCGAAATCTTCCTCCAACTCCTGGGGGACTTCTTCATCGAGTGGAGGGAGCCAACCCTCCAATACCTGAAAAAGCTGAGAACCATTGCGAGTCAGAAACACGACAAGCGAAAAGAACGAAATTGGAATATGAACGGAGCGAATGGAAAGAAGACTTAATGTAGGGGCTTCATTCTTCACGGGAGTATACGGGGCGACTCCGACCACCGCACCCGTGAACTCCGTGTCGGTGATGTTCTTCAGGGCGGCCTTGTAATCTTCAGCCTCCCACGACTCCTTGCTGGTGCGAGAAGGATCAAGCTTCCCGCTGTACTCGTACATCCAGCGTGGACGAGCCGCCAGCGGAACCAGGCGCCGCCCAAGCCAGCAATTGTAGAGGTTGATCGGAATCAACCCCTGGTCCTTCAGCTTCTGGATCTGGTCCATCATCTCCGCTATGGCCATCCGCTGATCTTCAGGGAGCTTCTTTGGTGCTAGTCGGCGGGGCTCGCTCCTCTCGGCAACGAATTCAGGGAGGGAAACCTCGCCGGAGGGAGTGGCTTCCTTGACGTAGAACCAGCTTTTCTTCCACTTGCTGGCGGCCTTCTTCGGCAGGAGAAGCTTGACAAAGTTGGCCTTCGGCTTCAACTGGAAGGTGACCCCGCCTGCGGCCAGCATCAAGCCACTGGACGCCTCGCGCCCGATGCGGCCGTGGAAGAGCTCCAGCCATAGCGGGAAGTAAGGCCTGCAACCGAGGTAACACTCGCAGAAGGCGACAAAGATCGCCAGCTGCTCGATGCTATGCGGACCAAGATCCGAGGGCTTGATCACGTAGTAAGCGCAGAAGCGATGGAAGAAGAGCGAAGTGGGGAACCCTAAGCCCCTCTCGAGATGGCTGGTGAAACAGATGAACTCGCTGGGCCGCGGCTTCGGCTCGGTCTCGGAAGAAGAGGGAAATCACCAATTCCCCTTGCGAAGCACCCCGACGTCCTCGAAGGATTTCAGCTGGGCCGTGGAGCACTTGGATTTTCCCCACGAGCCTTTGGGAGGCGCCATTGAGTGGGAAACGGAATCGCGCGATGCGAGGAGAATAGGTCGGGGGCGAGCAGAGAGGAAGAGCAAATGAGGAAGGATGAAGAATGCGAAGCAGGGTCGCAAAGCAGATCCATCACTCCCCTTATATGGGAAAGGTCACCCGCCAAAATCGGGATAGCCGTTACCCACGGTAATTGCGCCGTAGTTACCGTTGGAAATTCCAATGGGCAGTTTGACTGAGGTTGACGGTCCAACTTCGGTGATCCACTCGCCACCCGCCAATCTCTCTTCTCGCCGAAATGACGACTGGGCAATGATGACGTTCATTAAAGTGACGAGTGGAGCTGTGGAGAAATTCTCCTCGGCATTAATAGAGTCCATCGCTGATTCGACTGGGCGCCCAAATTGGGCTCGCCTACTTCAAGCACAAAAGAACGCCTGCACCTACATCAATAATGGCCTTGGGGACTACTAATGGGGATATGCCTAAGGGGTATGCTCAGCAGTGGGTTTCGAGTGGGCCGGAAGGCCCGCGAGTATGCTTGAAGGACAGTGGCTGGACTCTGAGGAAAGAAGAGGCCCATCGACTAGCGACTAGAAGCCCAGGAGCGTAGCAGAGGCCCAGTCGAATTAGGTCAAAGGCTCCCGGATCCTTATCTTGTTCGGGGGCAACTTGTAAACCCTGGGAGGTGCTTCATATATAAACCTCCCTAGGGTATAGTAGAGACTTACGTTCCATCATACACCCCGTCAAGCGACTCGCCGCCCAGCCGCCGAGCTCGCCGCCCTTGTAACTCGCTCTCTCATAATCTAACCTAGCAGGAGTAGGTCTTTACCCTCCAGGAGGCCAAACCTGGGTAAACCCTTGTGCACCTGCCCCCATCTTGCACCGCAGATGGCCGCCAACTCTTCCTCACGAAACTCTCAATCGCTGCCTATGGCAGCGACTGCCGTGGCCATTTCCACGACAGGTCCCACGCTCCACGTGTGTAAGTACCGGTAGGACCTGCCCTGTCCTCACTCATCTTCCTCCTCACTCTCTCTCTCTCCCGAGCTCTGTCGCCGCAGCTCTAGATCGCCACCACTTGAGGACTTGCCGCCGCATTCCGTGCGGGCCGCCGCCGAGGAAAGGGATGCCCAGCTGGGGCGATGGCTCATACTCGAGCAACTCCATTCTCGGGGTAAGGTCGCCTTCCTATGTTTCTATGGTTTCAGATCTGGTATTTGTGAGATTTGGGGGATTCGTTCGATTTCTTGTCCATGTGCTTATATTTAAAGTCTTTCATTTACTATTAGGACCTAACCCTATGGACTACGCTCCGGACACCACTGTGGACCCGTCGTTCACCGGCATAGCAGGAGGATGTGGCGTTGTTTGCAGCGTCCACAACCTAGAGCCACGCAAATGTGTGGCCTTTGATGGATCTGACACTGGGCGTCGATTCCTGATGTGCCAAGTGGAGAATGTGAGTGCATCTATACATACATGTGTTTCAGCATAATTTACAACTATGATCTTAGCATAATTGGATTTAGGAGACAGTGACATGAGCATTATTTGATATAATACAGTGTCAGTTTCAATTACTGGTCAATATTTCATAGTGCACTAAACAATTAGCTTCACTGAACATTTTAGATCAAGAATTGCTTCACTGAAATATTTATGGTGTGTTCATAGCTATATATCCTTGTACTGAATAATTATGTTGTTTATTAATTTGCAGCAACTAGAGAATTGTGGTTTCCATTCTTGGGTAGATGATGAGTGTGTGACATATGATGACCCACAAGTATAGGGGATGTATCGCAGTATTTTCGAGGGAAGTGAAACCCAATTTATTGATTCCACACAAGGGGAGCCAAAGAATATTTATAAGCCTTAACAACTGAGTTGTCAATTCAGCAGCACCTGGAAATAATCTTGCTCACAACAGTTTATCAGTAGCAACAACAAAGTAATAGCAGTAGTAAAAGTAAAAGAGGTAATGTGATTGCAAAGAAATGTAGGATTAAAGCGCGATAGGCATAGGGATAGATGGACGGGCGTTGCATGGACAAGACAATTCATATAGCAATCAAGACATAGGGCATTTATAGATAAATAAGATAAAGCATCAAAGTACTAAATAATCATAGGCATGTGTTCTATATATAGTCATACGTGTTCGCAATGAGAACTTGCACAACATTTTTTGTCCTGCAAGCCCGTTTGCAGCGGAGCCTCAAGGGAACTACTGGCAATTAAGGTGCTCCTTTTAATAGAGCACCAAAGCAAAGCATTAACACTCCGTGAACACATGTGATCCTCACATCAAAGCTATCCCCTCCGGTTATCCTGATTATTGTCACTTTAGGGCCTTTGGTTCCGGACAACAATATGTGTATACAACTTGCAGGTAAGATCACAAAAAATACTATCATCATGAATCAATAACATGTTCAAATCTGAAATCATGGCACTTAGGACCTAGTGACAAGCATTAAGCATAACAAGTTGCAACAAAATCAAAAGCACTAATAATAGATACTAGGCACCATGCCCTAACAATCTGATGCCATTACATGAACGATCTCATCCAATCCCTACCATCCCCATAGCCTACAGCAGGGGATTACTCACTCATGGATGGGAGAATCATGGATGGTTGATGGAGAAGCGATGGTGATGATAATGGCGATGATCTTCTCCAATTCCCCGTCCCGGCAGGGTGCCAGAACGGACTTTCTGGTTATGATTCGTGGAATCTAATGGTGGCGGCGCAGTGGAACTCTTTTTGGAAAAACGTCTAACCCCCCTGGGTTTTTAGGTCAGGTGGCATCTTATAGGTGGAGAGGGAGGCCGAGGGGGTGACCGAGGCGACCACACCACCCCTAGGCACTGCCTGGCCTGGCCCACACGGCCAGGTGGTGTGGGCCCCTCGTGGCCCTCCTCCGTCTCATCTTCTGGCTCCGTGAGTCGTCTGGTGAAATAGGATTTTTTGGCATATTTTCTGGGATTTTTCCTGATAGTTGATTTTCTGCACAAAAACTAGACACCAAGGTAATTCTGCTGAAAACAGCGTCAGTCCGTGTTAGTTGAATCCAAATCACACAAGTTTATAGGAAACGCAATAGCAAAAGTATTCAGGAAAGTAGATACGTTTTGGACGTATCAACTCCCCCAAGCTTAGCTTATTGCTTGTCCGCAAGCAATTCAATTGAAAACTGAGTGCGATAAAAGAAACTTTCACGAACACATTTGCTTCATAAGATGTATATATTCTCAGCATATGATCAACTACTTAGGCAATTCATAATAAAGAGTATGCAAATAAGTTTACTTAATAGTCATTGCAAGCTATGAAGAGATTCCAACTCAAAAATAATAAATAGCATGAAGCATAAACATAAGCAACATTGCAATGCTCATAAAAGGTATGATAGAGTGGTATCTCGCTTGCCTTTGATTGTAGAGCAAACATAAATGCCAAGGAACCTCTGAAGTTCAAGTGAGGACTAGAATTAAAGATACCAAAGATACAAGCATCAAAGTCATGACACAATTAATCCAAATTTTGAGACAAGCATATTACACTAAGAATGACAACTATGCTCTCAAGAAAGTGCTCATAGAATATGTGGAGACTCAACAAGGAAATGAAAAGGTTTTGAAAAGTTTGAAAGGCTTCCAAATGCTGAAAGTATGGTACTCATTAGCTTTGAGCTATCATTTCCCTATCATAAGCATCTTTAAATGGTTAAGGTGAAAGTGAGGTCCAATACGAGTTATATGCTTGACAGACTATAAACTGGAAATCTCATGTCCCTTGAGTACGAGGGCCGCTCCTCATTCTACTCAACTTTAGTTACCGGTAAGTTCTTGTCATAGTAAATACATGCGTATCATAGAGAACCGCCAACGGGGTACCCCTTGCCCGATGATACGGAAGAATCCCCATATCAAAATGACAAGGCAAGCAGACAATAAGCATCTCAACATCTTCTTATTTACCATGGGAAATGGTGCTTTTTTTCTCTCTTTCCTCTTTTCTCATCATCCTTTTTTTCTCTTTCTCAATAACTATCTCTCTCTTTTTTATAAGAAGAATGCTTCATAGATTGCTCATTATGGTTACGCTGCAGGTTTCCACCATGATTAGGCATGGATTAGACCAGCCGCCCAAGCATTTCTCTAACACACATACATAACTCCATGGACTTACAAGCTCCCCTTTTATTTCATACCGACGACATCCGTAAACAAAAGAGCATGATATCAACGGGGTATATATTTACAGGTGTTGAAAGCATTCCCCATGACAACACGGTTCTGCTAATCCCCAACCTATAGTTTGCAAGCATATAACTTTCATGGAGAGTCACAATGGTTCAGGTTTATTAAGTGCAAGAAATAAAGTGTGCCATCAAGTTTGTGAGAGCTTTACTAACTAACTTTCTCATAACAAGCAAACATTTTATTCAGAAGAAAACAAGACATACTGAAATATGCACGGAATAGCAAATGATGCTAATAGGTAGGTATGGTGGAAACTTTTGGCAATATTGGTTTTGGGGAGTTGGAAACACGAGTAGAGCTCATACTCAGTGCACATGAAGGCTAGCAATAGTAAGGGAGCGACAAACGAGAGAGAAATAAGTGTCATAATCATGCTTGCAACAAAACAGGACTAATCATGGCATGAAAGTGATTCAAGACCCCTGAGGAAAAATAATTCATCGAGGCTTAACTAATAATTGTTTTAGTCATATGCATGCGTGAGCATGTGCCAAGTCAATTTAAGTGAATACTTCATAGGAGGATACCACAGTGTCATACCAAGTTATGAATAGAACAATGCAAGCAAACATTCATATGACATGCTACAAACCATTAGCAAGCTGGAGCTAATCATAAGAAAGCAATAACTACTAAGCATCCATAAATAACATACACCTTACATGATAAGACTGAGAATGCCCACAATGATGAGTATATGTACAAAAATGAAAACAAATAGAGTTCGTTACCAGCCTCTTACCACACCTCAAGTTGTCATTGATCCTCATTATTGCCCTTTACTCGCGTGGCTTGAATAATAACATGAAACCCAAATCCACTGAGGACTGCTGAACCCTGCAACGAACTTCACAAAACCAAAGAACAACAAATATTTTTGGGTTTTCCATTTTTAAAGGCAAGAGCAAAAAGGAGGAACAAGCAAAGCAAAATATTTTTGGGTTTTTCGAATAGTCCAAACAAAGCAAAAAGGAAGAGGCAAACCAAGGCAAAAAGAAAAAGAAGCAAACAAAGAGAAACAACAAAAATATTTTTGGTCTTTTTGTGTTTTGGAGAGCAAAAGAAAGCGAAACATGGATAAACAAAGTACCGACTAAACATGGTAAGGAGATGAGTGTGGTGTCGGTGTACCTCCCCCCAAGCTTAGGCTTTTGGCCTAAGTGGGTATCAATCCCAAGCTGGCCAAGATGGAGTGCCTTCGTAGTACGGCGAAGAGGTGCCCTCGTCCTGATACGAGCTCGAGGATGCCCCAGCGTAGTGCGCAGAATAGTCGTAAGAGGGCACATACCCCTGGTGCTGCCCGTGGAAACTAAGCAAGCGGAGCTGCTCATCCACCTCCTACTTGGAACATGACCATGGCCTCCTGTAAATACTAAACAAAGTGGATTGTGGCAAAGGAATTTCCCTCTCGTCTCCGTCAGTAAACAACATCGTATATACTAAACCCTCCGTACTAGAGTTAGCAGTGACAAAGTGATGCGTTTTCATAGAAGCAAGATCAAGCCTTTGTGGTATCAACACAGTATCATTAGGATCCGCAGAAAGTTCTAAAGCAGCAACCATGCATGAGGCAATAATGCCCCCGTAAATAGGTCCTCTAGCGGCTAGGCGGCGAGCAATGAGAGAGCCAAGGTTATACTTGGTATCATTATTAAGTGAAGCTGCGAGGAAGGCCAAATGATAATTAGAAATATTACTAGTGTTATCCCTACCAAGAATGCTAGTGGCAAGATAATAAGCAAAATATCTAAGAGCCGGGAGTTGAATGTTTCTTATCTTCCCGCGCTGAGCTGTGCGGTCATCATCATTTGTCACACTTCGGTAGAGCTCCAGCAAATTAGTGGGTCGACCTTGGATCTTCTTCACTGTCCTAGTCATGCCTATGCCTACAATGCTGCAAAATCTTTCCAATGGCATGGTAATAGGAAGATTATAAATCTTGAACGAAATAGTTGACTGATAAGGGGTGTTAGTGAAAACGAAACTCTCAACGAAAGTTTTGTTGAGCACAACATATTTATCACTCTCATCTTCCATGTAGGTGGTTAGCCCAACCCTCCGAACAAGAAGTAAGAACTCATCAAGGATCCCTGCAGCTCGCAAAAAGGTAAAACAAGGGAAAGTAGATGGGTGAGCATCTCCCTCATCTCCTTCATTGCCAAAGCATGGTGCAATAAGATCTTCATTATATGACGGCCTAAACTAAGAGGCTAATATTGAAGGCCTTGCCCTCCTGGGTGTGTTCCTCTCAAATATTTCTCCAAAAGTGTGGTTGTTCATCTTTGATATTCTGAAATTTAAACATCCATTATACAAGTGATTGCAAAGTGAATACATAATGAAGGGAACTACTCATAGGGACTTGTAAGAGGCCTAGGCATGCATCAAAACAAATTTTCTAAGCATTGAACAAGCTTACAATCTTACATAACCTATCACCTACAGCAGCAAAATACTCAAGATATAAACCACTAAACACAAATCTACTTGGACAAGCGGAGGAGTCACATACGGGAGAACAGATGCTCCAAATTTCAGCACCAGAGATGGGCTGAGCAAGGAGATCGAAAAATCATGGACAAGAACAGCAAAAACACGATTTCGAGCAATGAACTGGTGTTTTCTTGGGAGAGAGAAGGAAGTGGCAAGTGAGAGAGTGAGTGGAGGGCCAGGGGTGGCCCACACCATGGCTAGGCGCGCCCCAGGGGTGGCCGCGCCACCAGGTACTTCTCTGCCCCTTTTTTCACGTAAAAATTTAATATGAATTTTCTAGAATTTTTCGAGACACTTTATTTTTGAGAAATTTTTAGGTATTGATGAATGATTTTCTGACAGAAAGATGACTTTGGAATGATGCAAAAACAAAACAAAGCTAAAACTTCAGAAGTTCTAAGACACTCTAATATGCAAGCAACTAGCAATAGAAAAGTAAACTAAATGAAAGCAAAAACTAAAATGGATAAAAATAAAAGTAAGCAAAGATAATCATGGTGAAAACATTGTTTTGTTCATTAAAATCCCTTTGTTAACAAGCTTGATCAGGTCTTGTTACCAAAACAATTTTATATGAAACAAAACTTTGTATTCCACTAATGATTATGTTACCTCAACCTTGATAGCAATGGTCCCAATCATAATTGTTTCATATTTTTCTCGTGGTATGGGACAATATATTTCTCAAACTTGGATGCCCTCAACATGTTCAATTGAATTTAAACCATAAGTCCTATCAATCTTTTTGGGGAAATAGACAGTATGCTCCTTATCATTAACATTAAAAGTCACCTTTCCTTGATTACAATTAATAACAGCTCCTGCAGTATTAAGAAAAGGTCTCCCAAGAATAATAAACATATTATCATCTTCAGGCATTTCAAGCACAACAAAGTCAGTTAATATCAAGCAATTATGAGCAACTTGAACAGGTACATCCTCACATATACCAACAGGAATAGTAGTAGATTTATCAGCCATTTGCAAAGATATATCAGTTGGTATTATTTTTTCCAATTGAAGTCTCTTATAGAGAGAAAAAGGCATAACACTAACTCCTGCTCCCAAATCACACAAAGCAGTTCTAACATAACTATTTTTCATAGATCATGGAATAGTTGGAATCCCTGGGTCTCCAAGTTTCTTTGGAACCTTACCATTAAAGGAATAATTAGCAAGCAAAGTAGAAATTTCTTCATTAGGGATCTTCCTTTTATTAGAGACAATATCCTTCATATACTTTGAATAAGGAGGCAATTTAATAGCATTAGTCAAAGGAATTTGCAAAAATAAAGGTTTCATCCACTCACAAAACTTGTTGTAGTGTCCGTCTTCCTTTGACTTGTGTTTCTTATCAGGGAAAGGATAGATTTTGGACCCAAGGCTCTCTTTCACTATCATGTTTCTTAGCAACAAAATCTTCTTTAGTGTATTTAGTATTCTTAGTGTGCCTTTCAGGTTCTTCTTCAACTTTTCTTTATCAGGAGCATCATTTTCTTCATTACCACTTTCAGTTTCAGCATCAGAGACAAATATACTATTAGGATATTTAGCAGGTTCAGAATGTTCTACAATAATTTTATGTTTCTTTTTCCTTTTCTTAGGAGCAGTACCACTATTTTTAGTTTGTTGAGAATCCTGCTCAATTCTTTTAGGATGCCCCTCAGGATATAGAGGATCCTGGGTAGCAGCACCACTTCTAGTTCTAATTTCATAAGCATGTTTTTCTTTAGCAACATTAACTAGCAAGTCTTTTTGTACTTTAATAAGATGATCAATTTGAGTTTGAACCATTTGGAAATGTTTAACAAGCATTTTAACATCATTAGAGGTTCTTTCTACAATATCCTTTAATTCAATAATAGCTCTGGAGTTTTCCATCAAATGATTCTGCACTCTTTTATTAAAATTATCTTGCTTAACAATAAAAATATCAAATTCTTCTAAGCATTCATCACGAGGTTTAGAATAAGGAATATCACCTTCATCAAAATGTTGGAGAGAGTGTACCTCCATAGTGGATGAGTGGGAGATTGGCTTACATAGTTCTTCTATAGGAGGTAAATTCTTCACGTTTTCAGCTTTAATACCCTTCTCCTTAAGACATTTCTTAGCTTCCTTCATCACTTCATCATTTTGTTCAATAACTCCCCTCTTCTTTGATGTTGGTGTTGGTGTTGGCTTAGGCACAGTTAACTCCGGTGTACTTGTTTCAGGTGTAGTTGGCTCAGATGAAGTCCAGTCTTCATAATTCTTGCTTATTTTATCCATTAATTCCTCAGCTTCCTTGGGAGTTCTATTCATGAAAACACAATCAGCACAACTATCCAGGTATGTCCTAGATTCTTCAGTTAGTCCATTATAATATATATCAAAAGCTCATTTTTAGGTAATGGACATCCAGCCTGTGCATGAATCAAAGCGCAAAACCTTGCCCATGATTCAGGCAATATCTCTTTTTCTCCCTGTTTAAAATCAAAAAGTTCCTGCAAAATAGCATATCTAGCACTAGGAGGGAAATATTTCTGAAGGAAGGTACAAATCAAGCAACCAGGGCTATCAATAGATCCAGGAGGTAAATTATTAAACCAAGTTTTAGCTTCTCCTATTAGTGAAAAAGGGGAAATTTTAGCAACAAAGTAGGTGCGCATCTTAATATCATCAGAAAACAGGCCACTCATGGTAGAAATCTCAGTCATATGTGCTACATCACTTTCATTCTTAGTCCCACAAAAAGGTTCTTTCTCAACAATGGTTATGCAAGATAAATCAAGAGAGAAATCATAATCCTTATCTTTAATGTTTATGGGAGATGTAGCAAACTAAGCGTTAGGAGATAATTTAGGTCTAACAATATGTTTCTCAAGAAGACTCTTAATAGCACTTTTATCATGAGTGTTTTGACATTCTTTAATAAATTCATCGGCCATCTCTATATAACCATCTTCAATATCATAGCTCTCTCTAGACTCAGGTGAACTGACAGGTGTAGTAGTATCTTCATTAGGAGTTTCAGTATTTCTAGCTATAGTTCTAGCAATTGTAGCATCTAGGAAAGGACCTAATGAACCACATTTATCAAGCACAGTAGAAGCAGCATCATAAGTATCAGAAGTTTCAGATTCAGTAGTAGTAGCAGTGTGTGTAGCATGTGTATGTGGTGGTGTAAGGAGCTTACTCATAACATATGGTGAATCAAGAGCAACAGAGGTGTTCAGAACCGTACCTCTCCTTGTAGTGGATGGTAAAATAGGGACCCTGCCATCACGAGACTTACCCATGATGGATGAATGGCAGCGAACAATAGTGATTCCAAGTGAACTTGATAAATAGAGCTATGCTCCCCGGCAATAGCGCCAGAAAATAGTCTTGATGACCCACAAGTATAGGGGGTGTATCGCAGTATTTTCGAGGGAAGTGAAACCCAATTTATTGATTCGACACAAGGGGAGCCAAAGAATATTTATAAGCCTTAACAACTGAGTTGTCAATTCAGCTGCACCTGGAAACAATCTTGCTCATAGCAGTTTATCAGTAGCAACCGTCTTGTAGTAGCGATAACAAAGTAATAGCAGTAGTAAAAGTAAAGACAATAGTAACAATTGCAGTAAACAGTAGGATTAAAGCGCGGTAGGCACATGGATGGATGGACGGGCATTGCATGGACACGACAATTCATATAGCAATCAAGACATAGGGAATTTGTAGATAAATAATATAACGCATCCAAGTACTAAATAATCATAGGCATGTGTTCCATATATAGTCATATGTGCTCGCAATGATAACTTGCACAACATCTTTTGTTCTGCTAGCCCGTTTGCAGCGGGGCCTCAAGGGAACTACTGGCAATTAAGGTGCTCCTTTTAATAGAGCACCGGAGGAAAGCATTAACACTCCATGGACACATGTGATCCTCACATCAAAGCCATCCCCTCCAGTTATCCGAATTATTGTCACTTCGGGGCCTTTGGTTCCGGACAATAATATGTGTATACAACTTGCAGGTAAGATCACAAACAATACTATCATCATGAATCAATAACATGTTCAGATCTAAAATTGTTGGGGGATACCCCCGGGTAGGATCAATCCGGGGTATAAGGGCCGAGTTAGCCGAGGTTCGGCAAGGTCAAAGCGGATGCTGGCCGGGTCACCTCAAAGCAGGCCGGATCACGGAGTAACCCGGACCAGGGGGGTCACCTAACATTGTCTCAGCCGACTTAAGGAGTAAGTCGGAAGTGCTTGTCTAACTTATATGCAGGAACAGGTGTGGCCGGATCTACTAGGATCCGGATCCCCGCTTAGCTTCTAGGAGAAGGAAGGAATCTCTCTGGTCAAAAAGAAGGTCCGGTACGCACTGCATGAGCGAAGAAAGCCAGGGCAGGACCACCGGGTCATGGCCGACAAGGGTGACGACGCCCACGTCGGCTGACGTAGGCGCAGCAGAGGCTTACGTAGCTAAAGCATGTATGACACGGGGGAAAAGCGCCCCGGTCGGGTTACAACTTTGGGAGGAGGCATATTCTTAGGAATATGTCTCCACGTATGCCCTAGGCAGGGACCGAACCTCTTCTATATAAGGGGGGCTAGGGTTCCAGTAGAAGGGTGATCGCTGGTTAAGTTCTTTGAGGCCATAGGGTTTTGGTTAAGATTCTAGGGGTGAACAGTAGGCAAGAGTAAGAGAGCTCCTTCTTCCTCCTCTCGCCAATACTGCTCTAGGATCACTTGTAATCTTGAAAGGAAATCAATACAAACTTCTGTGTGGAGAATCACTGCACTATCCCTCCCTGGATTCCCCTAGCATGTGTTAGTCCCCACCTTTAGCCTATCCATGGCATCTGCCGTGACACCACCATGACAGTTGGCGCCCACCATGGGGCTAGCGGCGCTAGCAGGGGTGAAGATCCGGACGGGAAACATCGTCGGCACCGGCGAACGCATCGTCTCCGGGCTCGTTCAGCGCTTTGGAGCGCTGGACTTCGTCAGCGACAACGCTGGCTACTTCGGCACACGCCCACTTCCGCGCAACGGCCTCTTCGTCAAGCTCGGTGTGCACAAGGTCTATGTTGCGGTGGACGTATCATGCGCTCATTCGCGCCGCGTCGTCGATGCGGGGGAACCACCCCTCACTGTGGCTCGCGGAGCGCGTACCGCTCACTCCCCGTACCATGCGGAGGTGATGATGACCGTGCCAGGTGCATGCATAAGCAAGGATCC
This sequence comes from Avena insularis, assembly GCA_023614405.1. NCBI lineage: Eukaryota > Viridiplantae > Streptophyta > Magnoliopsida > Poales > Poaceae > Avena > Avena insularis. Next base: position 430,411,654 of record CM042684.1, on the reverse strand, counting down.
AGCACCGGACCCGGAGGTAACACCTAAGGCACCGAGGAAAGGTAGAGGACCTCCACTAGAGAGGCCTGAGAACGTACTGAGAGAAGCTATGGATAGCTTGGCTAACCCGGTAACAACAGTGGTAGATCCGGCTCAGGCATAAGCCGAGCTAGAGGAAACTAGGCAAAAGATACTAGAGGGCGCAAAGAAAATAGCCGCGGCTTAGCAGTCGCTGAACATGACGCTGCATGAATATGCAAAGGCAAACAAGGTCGATATGGTAAAAGTAAAAGGAAGAAATCTCATGAGCGATATGAACAGAGAAGGTGATGATGGAGCTGAGGGGTCGGAAAACTGTTTGTCTATGGGGTTACCGAAGTATAGTACCCCGACAAAGAACCTCAGAGCAGCAGATGCGGTTGCGTTCGAGTTAGAGGGTCTGACGGGTGAGGCCCATCAAAGACAGCAAGATAGGGTTAACGAGCTGGTTTGGATCGCGAACAGACAGAACAAAGAGCTACTGAGAGCTAACCCGGAGAGAGCCGGAGCTTCCAAAATCGTCCATTCGACGATGGGTAACCCAGAGAAATCCGCTGGAGCCGCATCGTCACCTCATGGTGGTCCAAGGAGAGAAGAGGTAGTCACCTAGGCCAGACGGAACAAACAGATCGTCCCCAACGACCCGACGTGTGCGGGAAAAGAAAAAGAAACGCGGAAAAATGATGATCGACGAAGTGTGAGCCGAGGTGAAGCTAGCCGAGGTAACCACGACCAAGGCAATGCCGGTCAAGGAAATGCTGCCAACGACAATGCCGGACAGCGAAACTCCGCAGGAGCAGGACAACCGTAGCAGGGGAATATACCAAGGCAAGAGCAAAGCGCCGACCGAGGTATGCAGCAGAAAGGTGCGGAACGAGAGCAAAACCGATACAACGACGGTGATTCGGAGATGGTGAACGCAGGGTACCCCAGACCGGACTATCATGTGATAGGGTCAAGATTGGGAAGCAGGGACTTGATGCCGGATGACGCCAGGTTAAAACTGGATCGCCTGTACAGGTCGAAACAGATCGAATGTCAAGGTTCCCCGGGTCCAGCATGCTTTGGACCCCGGATCATGAAGGAGCCACCGGTACCCAACTTCCAGCTGCCCAGAGGCACGAAGACGTATGACGGCAGTACCAAGCCAGAAGATTGGCTAATAAACTATGCTACGGCAGTGAAAATTGCTACTGGCAACTTGAGATGGGCTGTTCGATAGGTACCCCAGATGTTGGAAGGTCCGGCCAGAGTATGGCTGAATAATTTGCCACCCGGAAGCATCAACTGCTGGATAGATTTTGAAGAAATGTTTATCAGCAACTTCTCAAGTACATATCAGAGGCCGAATAGGCCGCAGACCCTGGCAATGTGCAAGCAAAGATCTAATGAGACGGACCGTGAATTCTTGACCCGGTGGTGTAACGTGAGAAACTCGTGTGAGGGTGTCATAGAGTCACAGGCCATAGCATGGTTTGCACAAGGGTGCAGATATGGCAGCGAGTTGTGGATGAAGTTGCAAAGGAAAATACCAATTACGTTGGCAGAGATGATCCGGATTGCTGATTCGTATGCCTTGGGTGATCCGACTCAACCTAGGATCGCGTTAAACGAGTCAAACAAGGAATACTATTAGAGGGATGGAGCCGGGTCATCTCGGAGGAACGATTACAGAGGAAAAAGAAGAGATGATATACCGGATCACCGCTACGGTTCGCAACAAGTTGCAGCTGTGAATCAAGATCAACCCGGAGCAGGGAGCAACCAACACCAGAGAACGGGAGGGCAATGGACTCCAAGAAACGATGGCAAGAAAACATGGACTCCGGAGCAAAAGAAACAGTGGCAGGAAAAGAAAGACCGTCCTAGGTATACCTATGAGTCGATGTTGGACCAGCCGTGTAAGTTTCACACGCCAAATCCGAATAGCCCGGCGGGTCACACAACGAGGCAATGTGAGTGGATGCGTAAGATAGAACAAGGTGGTTCGGGGAATGCTCAGGCACCCCGGAATGATCAACCTCGGCAGGAGTTATCCCGGTAGCAATTGCTCTCCGGGGCGAACAAGCAACAACTAATGTTGCCTCCCCCTCCGCCGAGGTATGACAACAATGAGAGAAGGGATGCAGTGCATCAGGTGGAAAATCAGCAACCGCCGGATCAGAGGTATCCCGGAAACGAGGGAAGGAATGAATACAGAGAACATCACCAGAGCTATTGTGTGTTCACAACTGAGAAAACAGATAGGAAAAGCTTGAAGCACCGACATATGGAGGTCAATGCGGTAATGCCCGCGGTGACGAGGTACATGCCTTGGTCAGACCAGGAAATCACCTGGAACCTCAAAGATCATCCTAAACTTATGCCGAGTCTAGGTTCATATGCGCTAGTGCTAGATCCGACATTCATTGGACCGAACATCAATGTGAGGTTCTCCAAGGTACTGATTGATAATGGCAGTAGCATTAACATAATGTATGCGGATACGATGCGCAAGTTGGGCATCTCGGAGAACATGCTCCAGGCTACGAGAACAACTTTCCATGGCATTGTACCAGGCATTTCTTGTGAGCCCATAGGCAAAGTCTGGGTCGACGTGCTATTCGGCACAAGGGATAACTGCCGAACTGAAAATCTGAAGTTTGAAGTGGTGAACTTGGAAAGTGCATATCACGCGTTACTCGGAAGACCAGCATTGAACAAGTTCATGGCAAGCTGCCACATCAGTTATCTGAAGATGAAGTTGCCCGGGCCAAATGGAGTGATTACTATTGCCGGAGATTTCCCACGTTCCATTGAGTGTGCTTCAGCTGGGTCTAACCTTGCCGAGTCACTCGTAATTGCACAAGAGAAAAGAAAAATCCAAGAGGTGGTGGCTTTAGCTCAGTCCGCACAGCAGTATATGCCGGCGTTGAGTAACCCGCATGGCAGCGTTTCATTCCAAGCCGCAAAGGACACCAAGAAGGTTCCAGTTGATGACATGTTCCTGGAGCGCACCGTAACAATTGGTGCCGGGTTAACCGACAAATAGGAAAGCGAGCTCGTCAACTTCCTCCATGAGAATCGGGATATTTTTGCTTGGTCTACAGAGGACTTGCAAGGTGTTCCGAGGGAGTTGGCCGAGCACTCTTTGAACGTAAGACCCGGAGCAAGGCCGGTGAAGCAACCTCTCCGCCGCTTCGCCGAGGATAGGAGAAAAGTCATTGGAGACGAGATAGCTCGATTACTAGCAGCAGGATTTATCATAGAGGTGCTGTATCCGGACTGGCTCTCTAATCCGGTGCTGGAAGAAAAGAAGAAGCACGATCCGAACGTAGCAGTGGTTTGGCGTATGTGTATCGATTACACGAACCTGAACAAGGCATGTCCAAAAGATCCATTTCCATTGCCGGGGATAGATCAGGTCATAGACTCGACCGCGAGATGTGAACTGTTGTCATTCATTGATGCATATTCTGGCTTCCACCAGATACCTCTGAACCCGGATGATCAAATAAAGATCGCGCGTTTTACCCAGACGGGCTTACTGCTATCGCACTATGTCGTTCGGTTTACGTAATGCAGGTGCAACGTACCAAAGATGTATGCAAAAATGTTTGCATGACCAAATAGGTCAAAACGTACAAGTATACGTGGATGATGTGGTTATCAAGACCAAGGAAAGCAAAACGCTCCTTGACGACATAAGGCAAACATTCGCGAACTTGAGAAGGTTCCGGATGAAGCTTAACCCGGAAAAATGTACCTTCAGTGTCCCGGCTAGAAAATTACTCGGATTTCTCGTCTCCAGCCGAGGTATCGAGGTTAATCCAACTAAGATCCGGGCCATTGAACGAATGGAGCTGCCGAAGTGTCTTAACGATGTCCAGAAGTTCACTGGGTGCCTGGCATCGTTGAGTCGGTTTGTATGTCGGTTGGGAGAGAAGGCACTGCCCCTCTACCAACTCATGAAAAAGTCAGATAAATTTGTTTGGACGCCACAGGCTGATGAAGCCTTTGCCCACTTAAAAAAGATGTTGGCCACTGCACCAGTGTTAGCCTCTCCACTATCAAAGGAGCCAATGTTGCTCTACATAGCCGCAACCAACCGAGTTGTAAGTGCAGTGATTGTAGTGGAGCGCAATGAAGAGGGTAAGTCGGTGCAGAGGCCAGTATATTACTTGAGCGAGGTATTGTCTGCCTCAAAACAGAACTACCCGCACTTTCAAAAGGTGGCATATGGTGTCTATATGGCGGCTAAGAAGTTAAAGCATTACTTTGAGGAGCACCCCATCAAAGTAATATGTGAAGCTCCCATATCCGAAAGAATGGGTAACAAGGATGCGAGTGGCAGAATTGCAAAATGGGCAATTGAGCTAGCCCCTTATGCGCCCCAATATGACAGAAGAGAAGCGATCAAGTCTCAGGCTGTGGCGGACTTTTTTGTGGATGGGGCCGAGGTTCAATACGAACCACCGCCACCAGATCCGAACTAGTGGAGGATGCAGTTTGACGCGTCGAAAACCAAAACCGGATTAGGTGTCAGGGTTGTGCTTACCTCGCCAAAGAAGGATCAGTTAAAATACGTATTGCAGATCCATTTCGCGGCATCGAATAATGTCGCTGAGTACGAGGCTCTTGTGCATGGGCTCAAAGTGGCAAAGGAGATTGGCATACGTCGGATAATATGTTTTGGCGACTCGGATTTGGTGGTGCAGCAAGTGTCTGGAGTGTGGGACGCCCTGGATCCAAACATGGCACTATACAAATTTCACGTGCAGAAGATATCTGGTTACTTAGAGGGGTGTGAATTTCACCATGTACCCCGAGTGGAAAACGAGGCTGCCGACATGCTGTCGAAGCTCGGATCGACCAGACAGGCAATTCCACCGGGTGTAGCATTGGAACACCTTAGAAAACCATCTATCAGGCCGTCCCCAGGAACCGACTCGATCTATGTCCCGGAAAATACGGAATCCGGAGCTGAGCCCATGGACATTGACGCGGGAGGTAGTACGCAAGACCCGGGGACTGCATCAGCAAACCCGGGGACTGCCTCGGCAAACCCGGGGACAACCTCGCTAGACCCGGGGACTGCTCAGCGTGATCCGGCTGAAGTTATGCCGGTAGATCAGATGGAAATTGATGAGGAGATGTTCCCTCCACGAGCGATACCGGCTTGGGCACTGCCTATATTCCAATTCCTGAAAGACGGAACGTTACCCGCTGAGGAGGTGTTGGCCAGGCAAACTCAGAGGAGAGCAAAAGCATACACGATCATCAATTCCGAGTTGTACAAACGGAGTGTAACCAATGTCCTCCAGCTATGCATTGACCCAGAAGAAGGGCTTGACATCCTCCGATATATACACCAAGGAGAATGCGGGCATCATGCCTCATCCCGAGCCTTGGTGGCAAAGGCGTTCCGGCATGGATTCTACTGGCCAAGTGCCTTAGAACAAGCAGAAGATCTGGTGAGAAAATGCAATGGTTGTCAAAGGTACGCCACCAAGACACATATGCCTATGTCGGAACTCAAGACCATACCAATTACGTGGCCATTTGCTGTATGGTGCTTGGATATGGTTGGCCCGTTCAAACCAGCAAGAGGAAACATGACACACATTTTGGTCATGCTGGACAAGTTTACAAAATGGATTGAAGTGAAACCTATAAGAAAATATGATGGAGCTATGGCCGTGACACTTCTCAAAGACATCATCTTGAGATACGGTTATCCACACAGTATTATAACTGATAATGGAACGAATTTTGCTGAAGGAGCATTTGCACGATTCTGCCGAGATAAGAAGATCCGGCTGGACGTAGCCTCGGTAGCCCACCCCGCATCGAACGAACAAGTGGAAAGATCCAACGGATTAGTATTATCCGGGATAAAACCCCGGCTCATTGAGCCGCTGCAAAGATCAGCGGGGTGCTGGATAGAAGAACTACCAGCGGTACTGTGGAGTTTAAGAACAACTCCGAATCGATCAACAGGCTATACGCCATTTTTTCTGGTATATGGGGCAGAAGCTGTATTACCAGCCGACATAGAGCATGATTCGCCTAGGGTCACCCAATACACAGAAGCCGAAGTGAAAGAAGCCCGGCAAAATGATGTTGATCTGCTGGAAGAAGCGAGAGAACTGGCACTGTCTAGATCCGCCATATATCAGCAAAATCTCCGACGCTATCATAGCCGGAAAGTGTGCCTCCGAGTCTTTCGGGAAGGCGATCTGGTGCTCCGGTTGGTACAACGTACTACTGGCATGCATAAGCTATCTCCCCCATGGGAAGGGCCATTCATTGTGAGCAAAGCATTGCACAATGATTCTTACTATCTTATAGATGCAAAGCCACAGGAAAAGAACAAGGCGGACAGGTCCGGAGAGGAATCTAAGCGACCGTGGAATGTAGCACTACTTCGTCCCTTCTACACTTAGCTAAGAGGTGTATGTATCCGAGTCGTCTCATATGTCGGTATGTATGTCGGCAATGAGCTTATCAATAAAATAGCAGCGCCTCGAGCAGTAACTCGGGGACTGCCTTAATAATGTTTGTTGTTACTTCTTATGCGGTAGCTGGAATAAGTCGTTCTACTTAACCCGGATTAGTAATGTGTGAGCACCAAAAACCCAACTCTTCGACTTGCTGCTGTCCAACAAGAATTGGCTTCATGGCAAGCAAGAGAACAAGTTTGGAATTGCGTAGCACATGAAAAACGACTAAGGAAACGAATTTATTCGAGCTAACGTTTGGTTTTCGGACTAACCCTGTATTTATTTTCAAGTTGTTATGCTGAATTATTTTGAGCTAAGCCTAAAAGTTTCTAAGTATTGTTAAAACAATTTTTGAAGCTCGGATTCGTAAGTCGTAAAACCGAATCAAGGTAGACACGGACCGAGATAGAAGATTGAACGAACAAGAAAATGAAACTCGGGGACTACGCCCAAGTTAATCTGGCATAGAAACGTAGTAGCAAAATATCACATATACATCATATAGTTGCGCCCGGCATACCGGGGATCTGATAAATTTTCAAGTTTTTTGAACTAAGGAGCAACAGGAGGAGGAAGTTCGGCGTCATCGTCGCTGTCTTCAATATCTGAGGCATCATCTTCTCCGCCCTCATCCGACCCATCTTCAACGTTCTCAGCGTGCTCGTCCCTAGCGGATTCCAGGAAGCTCGGTCCTTCAACCCAGTCATGGATAGGAGAATATTCGACGAGGCTGTAGGCGCAAGCCTGGCGCCGAGCTACCCACTCCGGATCATCGGTCCATTTGGATCCGGTGCGCCGGCGTGTAAGGAGGCTGAGGTCGATCTTCTCGTACCATGTGAGAATATGATGAAGGATAGTATCAGCTGCGGCACGCCCAACAGACTCCCTCCAGAGGTCAAGCTGGTTCTCGATATCCGACAGCTTTTCAGCAAGAAGTGTGATCCTCTTCGGAGCACTCTCGCTGGGCCAGAACATGTTGAAAATCCGGACTGAGACGTCGAGGAGATCTTTGCCGTAGTTCTTGATGATTTCCATGCAAGATGACAGGCTGACCAATAGGTCCTCCATGTCTAAGGGAATGCCCTCACCGTCAAGAGCGACGGGAGTACCCCTCTCTCGGCAAAATTTGGCAACAACAGTGCTTGCAATAGAAGTACCCTCTGGAAAGTGGTCTAGAAACAACGCAAAGGAAGAAGGTAAAGAAAAGACATATGAGGTAACCCGGAGAATTATGTCAGATAAGGGAAAGGAACTTACGAGAAATATGGCTATGGATCCAGGTTAACTCCTTGATGCAGTCATCGCGTCTCTTGCAAAGTTGTTCAAGCTCAGCGATCACCGACCCAAGCTGGATGTCAGATTCTTTGAGTAGATCTTGGTCCTTGGAAATCTGGAGAGTAAGGCACTCACGCTCTTCTGTGAAGTTCTGGCCAACCTTTTGGAGCTCATTTGGTGTTGGGCCTTCATCTTCTCCATCTCAGCCTTGAGCTTGGCAATCTCGTTGTCCTTAGTCCGGAGGAGAGCAAGCTCGTCATCTTTCTTCTTCAGCTCGGCTTGATGCTGCCCTGCTTGTTCGAGAAAATGCAGCATCATATCAGGCACGAGCACACTATCCTCAAGCGATGCTGAAATAGTATGTTGACCCGGCAAAGCCGAGGAGTGAATGTTTGCCGAGCCAAGGAGAAGAGGAAATGGAAAACACTGCGAGGTCGGACAAAAGAGGACATACCCCAGATTTCCTCCAAGTTCTTCCACATGATCTTGTTCTCAGCCTCCACCCCAGCTGCAGAAATCGAATAAGGAGATTAGTTCGGCAGAAGAAGGTGAAGAAAAACGGAGAAGTGCCGAGGGAAAAATTACCCCTCTTTTCATGTTCTGCAATAAGTGCAACATGTTTTGCGCGTAGAATCTTGTGGGTATCCAGCAGGCGTTGGAATTCAGCGCTCCGGCGATTGGTGGTTACCTGAAAAAAGTACAGAAGTGTAAAATTAGCTTGGTACATATTCGAAGGGTACAACATCCAGGCCAAGTGGAACTTAACCCGGCTCTAGGTATGTGCATATTCGAAGTGTACAAGATCCGGGCCAAGTGGAACTTAACCCGACTCTAGGTGGGTGCATATTCGAAGTGTACAAGATCCGGGCCAAGTGGAACTTAACCCGGCTCTAGGTGTGTGCATATTCGAAGTGTACAAGATCCGGGCCAAGTGGAACTTAAACCCGGCTCTAGGTGTGTGCATATTCGAAGTGTACAAGATCCGGGCCAAGTGGAACTTAACCCGGCTCTAGGTGTGTGCATATTCGAAGTGTACAAGATCCGGGCCAAGTGGAACTTAACCCGGCTCTAGGTGTGTGCATATTTGAAGTTCACATGGAGCTACGTTAGTTTTCTAATGAGCATCCGGCCGAGTAACAAGCTACTCCACCGGAGGCTCGGGGACTAATGGTTATTATCTACAGCATGTAAAGGAGAAACAACATACCTCCATCATTCGCCCCGCGAGGTTAATTGCCTTAGCGGCGGTATTCATCTGGGCGGAAAATTCTGCGGGGCCGAATTTTTCCGGGAGATCGTCGTTGTGGATGAACTCCGCCTTATTCCAGTTCATGACGAACTCAATAAGACTTGGAGGGTACCGCTCACCGGTGGGCATATGGGGTGCCACCAATCCCTTTGCGTGTGCTTCTTTCCTCTCAACCAAGGCAAGGGTTGGGCTGGTATGCAGAACCATCTGTTGTGCATCAGTTGGCTCGGCAGGAACATCCTTCGCTATTGGGGCTTTCTTGGGAAGCATCGACGATAGGTTTCGCTGCCCAGCCTCGACAGATGCTGACTTGGTAGTATCCGGAGCCTTTTTTCCCTTAGCTTGCTGGGAAGAAGTAACCGCAGTGGATTTCCCCTTAGAAGCTGCTGGAGTAGTTCCTCGCCGAGGCTGAGATGACTCGGACGAGGCGGAAGAACTTGGCACTGGAGCTCTTGTAGCTGAACTTGGAGCTGTTGTTGGTTTCCTTGGTGCGGAACAGGTCTGGCCGGCCTCGATCGGTACTGGAACTGCTGCTGGTGCTGGTGTTGAGATAGACTCGGTGGTTGCTGGTTGCGGCGATGCCAAAGTGGTGGACGCCGTCGCCTCGGCTGGACCGCCCCCTCCTGCTCCGAGGTCGCGTTCCTCTCGATGAGGTAGTGCGGAGCCCGGAGCAGCCGCAGAACCCTCTGGAATAGGGCTCAGCGGACGTGACTCGTCGTCACGAGGAGGAGAAGGGCCGGATCGAAGTGGTGAAGAGATGCTTGATCCGCTCTAAGGGACCTCCACCAGAGGCCTGAAGAAGAGAATAATGTCAGAAGATAAATTGCCACGATGCAAGGAAAAGTGAGTTACGCAATGAAAAATGACTTATGCATCCGAGGTTTCGGCCTCCTTGGGTTTCCGAGCCCTCCGTACCGGGGCTTTGCCTGCCCGCTTGGAGGCAGTCTTGTCTCCGGCCTTCTTTTGCCTTTTTGTGGGCTGAGAAGGTTCGGAGGAAGAACTTGATGCGGCTCCACGCTTCTTCTTCGACGCCACCGGAACCGGCTCACCCGTAACAAGTGGAGGATCCTCGTGGATATGCCCACCGGGGTTAGCTGATGTCGGAAAGGCAAAAGAAAGAGGGACAGCCTCAACAGGTTTAATCACGTCGACATCCGAGTCATCCTCATCATCGGGCCAATCTCTAAGAGAAGAGAATTTACCGCTGGGTCGTTTGGTAGCGTCGGTCATAGGGAGAAACATCTCCTGGTCCGGCTCCTCCTCGTCCGGGATTTCTCTTTCCGGCGCACACTTTAGGGTCGGATCCGTAACATCCTCTATAGTTTGATGAAGTAACAACTGAGAATAAGCATGAATAACAGAGTCAAAATACAACAAAACCGACACATATTTGATCTGAAATAAGTTTGCCTTGAAGCTTATCATGGAGGGAGCTCACATGACAAGAGTGCTCAATTCCCCACGCCCATTCGGGCGGAGAAATCCTGTGGGTGGTGAAAGAGCCTTAACCCGAAAGATCTCCGTGTTGCTCAACTCAAGGAGGAGGTTCGTTGGGGTCGCGCTGAAACTCATGTGGCACAACTTGTGGGTGCACTGAGGGGAGGAGAGATTCGGCTGCGCATTTAATGTGATCATAGCATCCTCGCTTGCAATCCGAGTCTCTTCAGCTCGCGAACCTCTTGTTAACTTGGTTGGCTGAGCTGTAGGCTTCTTGGGGACCTCCTCGAATTCCATGTCGTGGACCGAGCGTAGGGCAAGAATCAATCAAATCTTCAGTGCCCTCATTCCGGACATAGAAGAAGGTCCGGGCCCATCCTTTGCAGGAGTCAAGCCGGTAAACCGGGGGAAAACGGAAAGTCTCCAGGGCGAGATGGAGGCAGCTCCGAATTGGGTGAGCTGCTTATCCTCCGACTCTACTTGGATGTTGGGGATGACGTTGCGACGAAGGCCGAAAAACCGGATCCACGGCTCCTTCGTGGGCCATAGTCCGGTGTAGCCTTCGATCGTAGAGGCAAAGGCGGAGAGAGAGGTGATAGCGTTAGCTGGGAGATGGTGCGGCTGCAAGTGGTAGGTCCTAACCCAACCCCGGAAGAAATCGCTCACAGGCAGACCAAATCCCCGTTGGAAGTGGGACAGGAACACGACGAACTCACCCGGATTGGGTGAGGGGGCCAGTTCGGCGGAGGGGAGACGAGCGGCGACGCCGGCAGGAATGCGCCTGGTCCGGTAGAGCCAGTCAAGGTCATCTTGACAGACCCATGATCTAGCCCATGCGCCGCGGTCCGCCGCGCCGGCGTCCTCCTCCATCTCCTGCTCGGCGACGACGAGCTCCTCCTCCGTCATCTCGTATTCACTATCCTCGCTGGAGCTAGCGGTGGCGGAGATCTGAGGCCTGGATTGGTGTGGACCCGTGGCAAAGAAGTTGCGCGGTGGTGGCTGCGATGCAGAAGCACGGGGAAAGTGCGGCGGCGACGCTGTTGCTAGAAGCACTGGCAGCGACGCGGTCGCTAGGAAGACGAAGGAGAAGGGCAATGAGCAGAGGGGCGCGGAAGTGAGAAAAATGCTAAGGGGTGCGCCCCTCCACTACTTAACCACCCCCTGAGAGGGTCTGTGGGATCGCGCTATGCCAACGAGCCACCTGCTGTGGCTGTGTATCGCACGCCTCAGCCGATCGTAGAGGAGCCACACAGAGGGCCACAGAGCAGAAGCAATCCCGTGACGTGATGCACTGATGCGGTAAATGAGGAGGCATGCATGACGTGACCCTCGCACAGTGATAACTGACAATTACTGCGGCGGTTACTGTGCATGCCCTTAAAATAAGACGACGTAATGATTAGCCTCCACGTGGGTTGGCGTATGAGAGAAGGAAACAGGGCCCGGATCAAACCATGGTAACCATGGGATCCGAGCCAAAATGGTAACCCGGCCGGCAAGTGAAAACTTGGAACGTGCGAAGGGAACGTAAATCCATATAATCCGAGATAAAGAGATAACCCGGAAACAAACGTCCAAGGCTCGAACATAGATGAACCTGATGTGGCCTTAGCGGCCAAGGCAGCTAAGACCGCACCAGCTTCGGGGACTAATGTTGGGGGGATACCCCCGGGTAGGGTCACTCCAGGGTATAAGGGCCGAGTTAGCCGAGGTTCGGCAAGGTCAAAGCAGATGCTGGCCAGGTCACCTCAAGGCAGGCCGGATCACGGAGTAACCCGGACCAGGGGGGTCGCCTAACATTGTCTCAGCCGACTTAAGGAGTAAGTCGGAAGTGCTTGTCTAACTTATATGCAGGAACAGGTGTGGCCGGATCTACTAGGATCCAGATCCTTGCTTAGCTTCTGGGAGAAGGAAGGAATCTCTCTGGTCAAAAAGAAGGTCCGGTATGCACTGCATGAGCGAAGAAAGCAAGGGCAGGACCACTGGGTCATGGCCGACAAGGGTGACGACGCCCACGTAGGCTGACGCAGGCGCCGCAGAGGCTTACGTAGCTAAAGCATGTATGACGTGGGGAAAAAGCGCCTCGGTCGGGTTACCCCTTTGGGAGGAGGCATATTCTTAGGAATATGTCTCCACGTATGCCCTAGGCAGGGACCGAACCTTCTCTATATAAGGAGGGCTAGGGTTCCAGTAGAAGGGGGATCGTTGGTTGAGTTCTTTGAGGCCATAGGGTTTTGGTTAAGATTCTAGGGGTGAACAGTAGGCAAGAGTAAGAGAGCTCCTTCTTCCTCCTCTCGCCAATACAGCTCTAGGAGCACTTGTAATCTTGAAAGGAAATCAATACAAACTTCTGTGTGGAGAATCACTCCACTATCCCTCCCTGGATTCCCCTAGCGTGTATTAGTCCCCACCTTTAGCCTATCCATGGCATCTGCCGTGACACCACCACGACAGAAATCATGGCACTCGGGCCCTAGTGACAAGCATTAAGCATAACAAGTTGCAACAAAGTCAAAAAGCACTAATAATAGATACTAGGCACCATGCCCTAACAATTTGATGCCATTACATGAACGATCTCATCCAATCCCTACCATCCCCATAGCCTACAGCGGGGTATTACTCACTCATGGATGGGGGAATCATGGATGGTTAATGGAGAAGTGATGGTGATGATGATGGCGATGATCTTCTCCAATTCCCCATCCCGGCAGGGTGCCAGAACAGAGTTTCGGTTACGATTCATGAATCGTGGTGGCGCGCAATGAACTCTTTCTGGAAAAACGTCAAACCCCCATGGGTTTTTAGGTTAGGAGGCATCTTATAGGCGAAGAGGGAGGCCGAGGGGGTGACCGAGGAGGCCACACCACCCCAGCGCTGGCGCCTAGCCATGCGGCCAGTGGTGGGCCTCGTGGCCCTCCTCTGTCTCGTCTTTTGGCTCCGTGAGTCTTCTAGTGAAAATGATTTTTGGTATATTTTTCGGGATTTTTCCTAATAGTTGATTTTCTGCACAAAAACTAGGCACCAAGGTAATTCTACTGAAAACAGCATCAGTCTGTGTTAGTTGAATCCAAATTACACAAGTTTATAGGAAAAACAATAGCAAAAGTATTTAGGAAAGTAGATACGTTTTGGACGTATCAACATACTAACGCATTGTCTGCTCAAACTTTGGGGAATGTATCATAGCAGCAACAGTATTAGAATTGATGAGAAATTAGAGCATGGGAAGTTTATTGAAGAACTGGCAGCAGAGAAGAAAAAGCTAGAGAGGAAGCATGCAACTCTACTGGAAGAGTTAAGGAATTTTGCAGATGATACAGAGAGAAAGGTGATGCAGAGAAACTACCATAAGATCAAATCTGGAGAGCATGATGAACTTGAACAACTAAGGAAGGAAGTTGGTGAGCTAAGGCAGGTCCAGAAAACACAGGCCGACATGATGAAAGCTAACAAGATGGAATAGGAGAAAGAAAGGCAGCAACTGAAGGATGACAACAGGAAGGTGGAGTATGCACTACATGATCTATTTAAGGTCAATAGTGCTAACTAGGAGAAAGTGGAGAGGATCATGGCTATATGGAATGAGTGATCCTATTATGTAATGCTATGTTGTAGTAGTTTTTATTAGCTTATTGAACTGTAAGCAGTGAACCTCTTTATAATGAGGTAGAATCTTTAAATCCGGCTTAGTGCCTTGTAAGCTGTGAACCTCTTTATAATGAGGATGAATGTCTAAATTTAAACCTTATGTGATGTTTCAATTGTTATGTGATGATTATTTAGAATTATTTAAGGTAATGTTACTATCCTATGGTTTTATTTTTAAGTTTGGTGTTGTGGATGGTTGCCGAGGGTTATCAAGGGTTCTTGACAACCTATGAC